>OX454525.1:400442007-403368267 GCA_949715645.1 Portevinia maculata | reverse complement strand
TATATACTCTCTATGGGCCCTTTATGCTCATGTGTAAATATTTTCAAAATCCGCCCACTGACACGCCCACAATTAATTTTTTTTTTGTTTTGAAAATTCAAAGTTTGAGCTAGGGAGCTGAAATTTATAATATATACTCTCTAGGGGCCCTTTATTCTCATGTGTTAATTATTTTTTTTAAATCCGCCTACTGACACGCCCACAATTAAATAAAACAATTTTATTGAAATACCCAAGTTTGAACTAGGGAGCGTTTTTTTTTTTGATAAAATCCTTTAAATGTTATATAACAAAATATGTAGAGCGTTCTTAACAATTCAACCATACTTAGACTTTTGTCACGCCCACTTATGAGGGATAGGAATAAGAATAGGGTATTTAACAGTTCGCCCAAGCGGACTGTAGCCCGTCCCTATGTTTTTTTTTATATTATATGTATGTAAAGGGTCTTTCGTTAGCGACTTGACAACATCAAACTTTCAGTGTCAACGCACCCTTAAACCGATTACCAAACTGTCAATGTCAAAATATTCAGTGAAATTAACATTTTCATTGTCGTGAAGTACACGTAGGAACAAAGTTTACAAATAATTGAAATTTACTACCTAAATTCCGAGTCAGTGGTCGCACCTTAAAAGGCGTTACGCCTATTTTCGGCCGTAATTTTGGTCCCGGTAGACAAGCAATTCATAGTGTAGTGAAAAAATTGGAGTCGTCGTAAACCAGCCAAATCAGTCAATTTCACGGCGTTCTGAAGAATTGGGCCTCTCCCAGACCACATTTTGGTGAATTTTGCATAAGGATCTTCGCCTACACCCTTACAAGATCTGAACTGACTGAAGAACTAAATCCACTTGATCGTATGAAGCGACGTACATACGTTCTCGAATTTGGCTCTGGACATGATGGAAGAAAATGAAGAATTTTATAGCAAAATCATCTTCAGTGATGAAGCGCATTTTTGGTTAAACGGCTTCGTCAATAAGCAAAATATGAGTAACGGGACAGGTGAGAGCCCTCATGTGCTTCATGAAACAGCACTTCATCCGCAAAGTCACTGTTTGGAGCGGTTTTTATGCCGCTGTCGTAATTTGGCCGTTTTTTTTCGTCGATGAAAATTACCGTCACGTTACGGTAAATGGTATTCGCTACAGAAACATGTTGGAACGTTAGTTCTTTGAGCGATTGTGTGAATCGGGCATCAGTGATATGTGGTTCCAACAAGACAGTGCCACAAGCCACATAGCGGCTGCAACAATCGAGCTATTGAAGTCTCAGTTCGCTGAACGTGTTATCTCGAGAAACTGACCCGTCTATTGGCCGCCGAGATCATGTGCCTCTAGATTTTTTTTTGTTGGGGCTACATTAAATCATTGGTCTATGCCATCAAGCCGGCGACGTTAGAGGGGTTCAGACCCAAGAAGAAGAAATAGCCGTATCGGTCGAAATGTGCGGCCGAGTCATCGAAAATTAGGTTCAACGTATCGACCGATGCATACGTTCCCGTGGTGGACATATGAATGAAGTCGAATTCCATTTATAAATGTTTTGATAGTAATTTAAGCCAATAAATATTTTGTTTGAGATATCTCAAGTAGTTTGCATTTTATTTAAAAAAGAAGCTGTCAAGTTCTTAATGAAAGTCCCTCTATATATTGTTGTCAGTAGGTCTCGATGTATCGTACTGAACCAAAATGTGTTATTTTCAAAAGATATAAATGTATGTACGTTTGTATTTCTAACATGTTTCTTACATGGATGTAATTGACACCAAATTCGGTAGTTAAATACCGAATTTCCCATATCTATTCTTATGTATATTGATTTTTTTAATTAAAAGGCCGGGCGCGATTCCTTTTAAATTTTTAATACAACTACAGTAAATAAACATTATTATGCATTGCAATTTGTAATGTGTGGTACAGTGCACTTTTACCATCACCCTTCTGAGCACGAAATCTTGAAAATAAATTAGTGAGGCTGATGCGATGAACTGAAAAATGTACTTCTATGGCTTCGTTGAAGCATTCAAACTGATGGTCAAGTATAAATTTCTCGTAAATTGGATTAGTGCTAAAAAAAATCGATTCACAGAAAAGAGAAAACGTTTGAACTTGATTGTACACGTTTCCATCAGCACCAGCGTTAAGTTTTCTATGCATGTCGATTCAAAAACATTTGCAAGGCGGCCAATGTACGTACTATATTACGAGTAAATAAATAAATAATTTGCAGGCGACGCCGACGTGATGAACGAATTTCATCGGTTGATCCTACGTTTTTATTTTTTGAATTAAATAAACACGTAATAAAGGAATTACTGCAAAGAGGAAAAACGGGGGCTCTACGCATAATGTCATGATGAAATCGCAAATGCATGACCATTATCTGGTCTCTGATGATGAAATTATCATGTTAATTTACAAAATGCAAGAGTATCATTTTCCGTGTGCAGTACCAGGAACTTGTTGATTCGGATCAGAATTAAGGTGATGAGTGGGTAGGTACTTGAACCGACTTTAGACATTTTTTTTAAGACTTTACCTACGAAATAATTACTCAAAGGCACAGGCCTGAGAGATAACAAATGGAAACGCAGATAAATCTCCTTCTGTCTCCTGCTAAAAATAAGAAGCACTGAATATTGTTCGCAAAGTTGTTATGCATTGGACAACTGTGCGAGCGGTATCAGGTTCAAATCACGCCGGACCCATAAGCACCTACATTTTTGTTCCAATGCCCCCAATCTCTTTCAAAAGTCTTACAAACATTAGAGAGTATAAATGGTCATAATCAGCTTCTCAAAGTTGCCGTTTGGAATCGCCGTAAAGTTGTAAGTCCCTTCCAATTGTGCCAAAAATAAAACTTTGCACACACAAATGATTGGATATCTTTATAAGCCCTGCATGAGTCTTAAATGACATATCTATTTATATTTTATTTATTTTTTGGAAAATATAGATAAACATACTCGTAGTTGCGTATACGCCACCATGTAAGCTTCCACAAAGAAATAACCATTTTATGTTTGTATGTAATGTACGTTCCCTTCCTTTTGTCTGTTTACTTATTAGTTCATGGGTTTCATTAAATGCACTAATAAAGTACCATACGTCTCTGAGACGTATGATTATCTTTAACGACATAAAACATATAATTAGCTAGAATCCCTGAATTTCAAAACACGTTCGAGTTCAGGCGTAAAGATTAACTAATTTAATAGGATTGTTAATCGAAAATATCAAATGCGGTATTTGTTCCGTCATTTGTAAAAAAAAACATGGCCCCGAAAATACCACACCGGCGACGCACCAGCGCCATATACCAGCTCTGTGTGAATTGATGCAAAGCATTTATAAAAAACACGCCATGCTTTAAACACAATTACTCTTTGGCGCGTGCGATACTTTCTGAACGTCCAAAGACTTTGCGTACGTTTTCTTTTTTTGGGATGACTCAAAACAAAAATTCAAATAATACCAAAACGTGATTGTGTTTCAGGCATACAGAATAGACAAATTTGAAAGTGGCATGACCGAGCTCACTATGACACCATGAAGATTCATGGATTCATGAGCTGGTCATCCATTTGAAACAGTGAAAAAGGTGATAGGTTGCGATTTCTGTGTAATGTATGCAACAAGATTTGCTGTCGTTTTCAAAGGAGAAAGGATGGATCTGTTATGAGTGGCGGTAAGACACCGAGGAGTTCTAGAAACCTACGAACAGATGATCATGGGAGTAAAGATAAGAGTAAGATGCCCCGTTGGCGTCACCGAGGAGTTCGCAATCAAAGTCGGAAAGCGTCTTAAGTCCCTTGACATTTATTACATCAGTCCCTGATTATCTGCTTGGAGGAAAAGTGGCGGACCCCAAAGTGCATCAGTTATTCTTTCTTCAGCAAATGCCATTTTAAGCGAGGATCAAATGTCCCTGCAACGAGCACTTAATGTATGGGTGAAAGTTTTGAAGGGGAATGGGTATCGTATTAGTCCGAAAAAATAGAGTACTTGTACTGCCCGTTCTCTGATCCACTCCGACCTATGCCAGACATTTATATGAATGGAGGAGTGGTTCCCATATCCCAAGCGCGAAAAGTTTAAATATCTGGGATTTATGATCCACAGCAAAGCGAGCTGTGATGACGACATTGTGGCTGGAAAACTCAGCCATCTTAAGTGATCGAAAAATGCCCCCTAAGCTGAAAG
This sequence comes from Portevinia maculata, assembly GCA_949715645.1. NCBI lineage: Eukaryota > Metazoa > Arthropoda > Insecta > Diptera > Syrphidae > Portevinia > Portevinia maculata. The sequence goes on along the minus strand of OX454525.1, from coordinate 403,364,059 downwards.
AAAGCTCTACACCGACCCGGCGCCCACCTACGGCTCACAATGCTTTACAGCGTATAAAAAGTATGAGGGCAGCTGAAATGAAGATGTTGCGCATAACAGCACGAGTAACAAAATTGATCAAATAAGAAGTTCCAAGTTCAAACAACCTATCTCGAAAGTTGGTATGGTCATGTTGACAGGAGAAATCCTACTCGTACAAACCCTGTCAAAAAGGCAATATCATTCAACGTTCCAAACAAACGCGAAAGAAAGGCAGGCCTAAAAACTCCCGGATCACACAAATGCAGCAGCACCAGCATTTTATTGGCCTCAGCGGCGAACTGATTCAAAATCAAAATTTTCTGAGGTCGAACCGGCGAGCCCTACAGGCGGACCAGTAGGGATGCAGTTAAGTGGAAATACTGTGATCCTTTTTATCCTGATCATAGCCTCACCGCCATTAAAGAAAAAAGAAGAAGAAGAAGTTCAAAGGAAAGATTCTACGAACCCTATTAAAAAGGCAATCAACGTTCCTATACAATCGCGAAAGGGGGCAGGTCTAATAATTTCTACATCACTTAAATGCAAAAACACCAGCATTTGATTGGCCACAATGACTTAGTGATTCGAACCCGGGAGGGCTACCGATACTCTTTGAAGTTGAACCGGCGAACCCAAAACTGGCCTAGTATGGATGCAGTAAAGCGAGACGCTGATGATCCCTACGCTCCAAATCGGAACCTCGTCCTTAAAGAAGAAGGAAAAGAATAACGCAAGAGATTTGCTTTGCCCGCACCTCAGTATTTTGTTCAGATTTTGGTTTCGGATCTGGATTGAATCTATGACGGTGAGTAGTGTTCTATTAACGGACCGAATTATTTGTCGACTTCAGAGGTTCTTCAATGTGACACCGCTATTGCGAGTGTCAATCGACAATTGATTATTGACTATTTTCAATGTGTCCTATTGTGAACGAACGATTCTAAAGGAATTTGTCGATCGCAGTCAATTGCAAAAATGCGATTGACAAGAATATCAATGAAAATGATTCGTTGACAATAGCACACATTGAAAATAGTCAATTATCAATTGTCGATTGACACTCACAATAGGGGTGTTAATCTTGGAGAAAAAAGAAAGAACTTTTGGTTCATATCCCGATCAAGCAACGGTCTAAGATAGGTTTCAGATAGTTTTGTCTTTTTTAGAGTTCGGACAAGTGGTAGTTTGAAAGTATAGTTTGCAGGAAAGTACAAGGTGGTGCAAAAGTCATCACCCTATCGGAAGATGCTATAATTTTTGCAAATTTCGGCAAATGTTAAATCAACTTTGACATTGGTGAAATAAAAGGTCCGTTCGCGTACTAATATGCAAACGTAAATTTAGATAAACTTTCGTGCAAAACTACATAAACGCGTTCGCGTACTGAGAAAATGGTAAAAAGATGAACGAAAGAAAAATGTACTTTCGTTCATTTTTCTTCACACAGAATTTCAGCTGATAAAAAAATGAAAACTGTCAAATGATGAAATCCTATAAGTTTGTCGGCAAAAAAACAAAAGCGGCCAAGTGCGAGTCGGACGCGCCCATGAAGGGTACCGCGCGAATTATAATTATTATTTACTTAGGCACCTATATTACAGATTTATTATTAGAAAATAATGGTTCACGGTTTACGCATAAGGTTTATGTTTATGAAATTAAATGTTTTTTTTTATATTTGAGTTGATTGAATGAAAGGTAAATTGCGGTTTACGATTTATGACGTTTTAAAAAAAACCATTCAGTTTAGAAACAAATGATATTAGAAACCTCAATATCATTTTCGAAGACCTATCTATAGATACCCCACACGTATGGGTTTGATGAAAAAAAAATTTCGAGTTTCAGTTCTAAGTATGTGTAACCCCCAAAATTTATTGTTTTTTTTCTATTTTTATGTGAAAATCTTAATGCGGTTCACAGAATACAGCAGTATAGCTCTTATAGTTTCTGAAGAAAGTGGCTGTGACATTCTCGGACAGACAGACAGACAGACAGATATGACAAATCTATAAGGGTTCCGTTTTTTGCCATTTGACTACGGAACCCTAAAAACAGCGGTTGCTTCTCTTCAAGGCAAACTTTGACGTTTTTCATTTTTTTACACAAAAGCGTTCGCGTACTTTTCTTTGAAATGAGAGGATTCTCTCTCGATTTTGGAGATTTGACAGTTTTCATTTTTCTACACATAAAGTACGCGAACGGACCTAAAGTGATTCAAAATACACGTCAACAAGACATGAATCACTATACTCCTACAGAACGCGGAATAATTGTTTCGATTTGTTTGCATAATAATTCGTCGGTGTTGTTGGCGCAGCGTGAATTTCGGCGCAGATTTCCTGGTCGTCTGACACCAACTGGGCAAACACTACGACGTTAAGCAGCTGAGCTAGAAGCGTATGATACGAGATGCTGCCAAGTCTGGCCGGCAACGGAGCAGCCATTCTGCTGAGAATATCGTAGCTCTGGCGGAAGATGTCGCAGAGGACCCCGGAGTTCCGATCAGACGATGTGCCACGCAATTGGGCATCAATCGGCGCCTTTTACAGAGAATTTTGGTAAAAGACTTGACCTGACCTGTATCACAGTCGACGACCACAGCATATGTCGAAACAACAACAACGGCCACAGACCGTTGTCCCTGTGCAACAACAACAGCAGCAGAGATGACGGCAATAGAAGCCGAGAAAACAACAAAAGCATAGACAACACAGCCGCAGAAGCACCACCACTACAGAGACATCACAGTGGTAGAGACAATTCACCCCAGGAGGCGCCTATATAAGGTGAAAGCGAATAAGAATCAGAAAGTCAACTGTCGGAGCCGCCGTAACGACGCGACACACGGAAGCCCATATTAGTTATTAAATAAAGTTTGAAATTAAAGTAATCGCGTGTTTCATTTCTTCTGGAAAATTCGTGGGTGCTTTATTCGCGGGTCGACTTTTTCCCTTCCACTTTTTATCTACAGAACCATGGCATTCCCAATTAGCCACCACGCCTTGGAACTACGAAACTGGACCCTATAAGCTCGGTGATCAGGCATACTTTACAGCTAATACTGTCCTTGGAGCGTAACATCAAACCGTATATATTTTTAATATTACTTTACATTATTATTACATATTACCCGCATGTGCTATGAACTTGATTCATTGTCAACGAGGGTGTATAGTCCGCAAAATAATAGTAAATATGTGATATACACCCCACAGTGTAATCGCTAAAAAAACGACTCAAACTATATAAGTTGACGAAATAGTAAAGTATTTATGTATGTACTAGGCTAGGTTATGCAGTATTTCCTTAAAATAAAACAATCACAGTAAGTATATACTTCTACAATATTCATGTAACCTAAATACATACCTACGTACTTAAAATAAATATGAAGCGCATAATGTGCATACATAGTCGAGTAGTCTAACTAGTCTGGGAGTTACACATATGAATGTTCTAATTAAGATTTTCTAAAGAGGTCACAAATTTGTAGTCGAGTCAATCTCAAATATTAACATTCATATAACCACGAAAACATACACACGCATATGCTTGAGGAGTATAATCTGGAGCTGTTTATTGATTCGCTCATCAACTAAATGGGTTCAGTTCAACTTGGTAGAGTTTACAAAAAGTTTGACATGAACAACACGGCTTCTACCTTGAAAGCTTTTTATACACACAAACTGAAATCTCTAAAATGCATGATGTCCCAGTGACCCGATTTTCGGTCACTAACCTGAATCCTTTTTGCACACAATTGTATAAATATCGATTTGCAAAGGCAGAATATTTCTGAAAGAGGGAGTGTGCATGTACACACATCTGAATCTAAGGCTCCTATGAGTGTGTCGCGCCTCGTTCTGCTCATTGCATTCCATTGAAAAGCTATTTTAAGTTAAATCTTGAACCCAACGAATCTTAATTCGATGGTGCAGTTGCATTCGGAGTGCAGAAGGTGACGGATATTTCTAATTTACTTTTAAAAAATTAAAATCAATGTATTAAATTTTATTATCTTGACAGAACATATCAGTTCAAAAAGTTCAAATTTTTCAATATAAAAATGATTTCGAAACTAGGATCACTTGAAGAAAAAATAAAACTTCCTCCTACCGAAACAATAAGTAGATTTTATCAGCAACCGCATAATAATCGAAAAGCGATCAGGATACTTACGGTGGCTGTTTATGTGTTTTGTGTGTCGTTGGCTGCAATAATGTTGTCTCTTTACTATGTGTTCATCTGGGATCCAAGTATTCGTCCATTTGTAACAAAAGTGGTTAATTGTGGTAAGTTCGACATCTTTACTTGTTAAAAAAAATAAGCTCATTTAAATTGTATTAACCATTATTGCAACGTTTTATTAAATCAACTTTAATGGTTACTTGGTGTTAAAATAAGTATTTTAAAATGTGATTCAAAAGCTATATTTTAACAACTTCTTACCAATGATAAAGTATAAGAATGTGTTGCGAAATCGTTTCAATTGTAGTTCCAATGGGAACTACATCAGTTCTTTTCGGTGATATCCGGTGAAGTCATTCGTTTTCCGAATGAATCCAGCTCCCAATAAAGCCTGTTTTAGGCCAGTTGAGAAAGCCATACTCTATTAAAATGGTGTTACCTTCCTTTATCAAACAAATGAGTTTATAATTTATAATTCGGAAGATAAAATGTTTGATCTACAAAACATTTTAGATATAAATGTTTGCTATAAACTATACATTTTCGTATAGTGTAGATAATTTTTATTAGAACTTATTTTAAAATCTTTCGTAAAAATCTTTAACAAAAAAAAAAAACATTTCCGTTTTTTACAGACAAAATCGTTATTCCTGAACAAATTGCTATACAACTTTTGAACTCATCGGAAATATCGGCAGAACAGTTTTATAAAAATATCCACGAATACTATTATCAAAGTCATCGCAATCAGTACCTAATGATTAAAGATTTTTCTAATCAACATTTACAAAGTGAATTTGTAAATAAATATCCCAAGCGAACCGATGCCGTACAAACAGAAACTTCGACTATTGCAACGAATCATCAAGTAATAACCCATCCGTTCACAGATCAAGAAGAGACAAACGAAGTTGCTATTCTGAAATCTATCTTCATTTCTTCTGAAGAAACATTAGGCGCCACTGCACCACCAATCAATGAGAAACCTGGTAATTACGATGACGAAGATTATTCTGAAGACGATTCAACTTTGGGTGCAGAATCAAGTGGATTCTTTCCATTCACCTTTGAAAATAACAATCGGAGAAAATTTGATGCAGATTAGTACGGACCGATTTATGTTATTTTTTAAGACCAAGTACATATATTTTATTTGGAAATCGCAGGGCTGTTTGGTGCAATGCTATAGACGACGATTGTAGCGGTCTATTCTTTCATACATATTTATTGTTTTTTTTACATTTTCAACTGTATATATAAACAATTACCTAAAAAAACTTGTGTAATAAAGTCGCAGTTCTCTAAACAACAAAAAGCTATCTATACGACTGGAAAACTGTGTTCTATTTCCTACATATAGGTACTTAGATAAGCAACATGACTTTATACAAAATGTGTCGGACTAGTATCCAGTAGTATACTTCACTTGTTAATTACCATTCGAATTCACTAGGTATTAATTTGATACGATATACAATAGAAACTACAAAACAGTTCTACACATGAGGATAAATTAGTTAAACCGATTGGCATTAAATTAATAATAGAAATTAGAATAACCCGAAACGTATATAGGAAATAAAATAATAATAAGAAAAGTAACCGAACTTTGTGTTAGAAAATGTAAAAAGTTGTGTAAGAAAAAAATACATAAAAAAACATTAAAAACCAATCAACAATCGTAAGACTACGATTTATAAAAAAAACAAAGTTAATAAATATAAAACGAATTAATGTAGTAGTATTTGTAAAATAAAAGAAGCAAATAAAAATTAAAAACGTGTACCCCTTCAATTTAAATTTATTGCAGCCTGCAGGTAGCAGGTAGATGCAGCGGTTCTTTGGATAGTTTATTACTCATTTTTTTAAATACCCTTGTCTAATACAAATATCACCAGTTCCCTAATGGTTGTCTTATCATTTTGACAATGGGCTAGAGGCTAGACGAAGTGTGTGTTCCCAATCATTAATCATTCCTAGAGCAGCAGTATCGTTGACGCTTCAACAAGGATCTGGTTTAAGAACGCGTAATCTGAGTCAGATATCCACAGATTCGTTCCCTGAACCCAACCAAGTTTATCTTTATTGTGTCTGGCAAGGGATTTGGTTAGGAGTTTTAAACAAATGGGTTTAAAACTCCTAACTCAGTCCCCACTCCCCATTCGCCAAAGACAATCTGGAACGACCACATAGGTGTGATAATATCAAGTTTTCCACAAAATTATAACCGCTGACGGTGTATTATTTGTTCATTTCGAATCCGCTGGCAGTCCAAAAAAAGTTTAAAAACAAACCCTCATGTGTTGAAAACAGTGTCTTTGAGAACTTTCATACAAAATATTTTTTTCTAAATACGTACACCTATGCAAAGTGTAGCCATTTTGGTGCACCCATCTAAAAACATTAAAGAAGCAAATAGTTTTAAAATATTCCCTTTGTTTCATTCATATATTTTTAATGAACCTGGAAATACAATAGTTTTGGACTTATGGGTAAAAAGCGCATCTAGCCGCCGCCTTTCTAATAAAGATTTGGTAAGGTGAAAGCCCAACAATAGCCTCTAGTGCGTATATCCTTAATCGCTTTTCCTCTGCGTAAACGTCCCATAAGTGTAAATTTTGAACTTAACTATTTATGTTTGTTTTCAGCAAACGGCCCTTACACGCCAAACTTCTGCAATAATGACGCCTACTGGCCTATATGACTTCAGTGGCCCGCTCTGTGGCGGACTTGATGTGTGAGTCTTTTATGTAGTGCCTTTGATAGTGGCCTGTTTAAAAATAACTAGTCTACTTCTTGTAAAGAGTACTACAACGAATTTAAAAGGATTGCTGAAGAGTCTTACATTTTTGCACCATTCTACTATTTTATTTATGGGCTACCGATCCGTAAAGAGTGCCTGTCTGAGACACCTAAGCCTTTAGCCCACTGCCATTGCAGGCACTATGCTTTGCTGGAGCATTTTTGTTGGTTCGCATTTTGCCACAGGTCATACCATATCTTTTCTGTACCTAATCTTAGAAAAAGAATTTTTCAATCAAATTAATCTAATATCAACTCTCCCTTCCAACATTAAGGTTCGATAGAGCGTGCCGTTTTGTCCTTCGAGTCAGGAGTTTTGAATCCAATTGTTTCGCCAAACTAAAGTAAGAGCGGGTTCCTATAATTATTCTCCTTTGGATCTCCACTATGGTGTCATTCGGAGAGTTGATCTTTACTCAGAGCCAGGTGAAGTAGAACGATCTTATTTCTCATACATATCACTGTGAGCCATAACATATAACAGGTAGTGGACCAATGATTGGTTGTTCGTTGATAGCAAATACCTGGTATATACACCAATTTGTTCTTCAATCGCTGTGAAGCCTCTACCACGGGGAACGACAGATGATGTTGATATCTTAAGCGTACACCAAATAGCACTATCTGCTCCTTAACACGATTAAAGAAAGCGCAACGAAAGCGCATCTACTTGCCAAAATCCGGTTCAGATATGGAATAATTCGAAAGAGATACTTCCAAATTGCACATTGTACCGCGTGATTTATGAGAACCTTTCGTGAAAATAAATAAGTTAAAACAAATGTTCGCTTTCAGTCTATATTTATAAATAAACAATTGACTAACAAAATTAAAGTTATTCACCGGCCATAAAAACGTGAGTTGTTTTATTAGCTCGTAGTAATTTTCCAGCTCGGGCTGTACCAATTATAGCAGACACTTGCAGCATATCGTACTTGGTGTACAAAACTGTTACACTCATAGATGTTTCTAGTCCATCACGTGGATTTTGGTAGCTATCCTGCATAAGATTTATTATTTCAGCATATAAGTTTGGCCAGCAGGGAGGTTGATACAATATTAAATGACGAATGCCTTTGACCCTTGTTCGTCTGAAAAAATGAGCCCTCTCCGAATAAAGGAGAAAATGAGCAGCACTGTGAAAAAACATATCGCGAGCACGAGCAATCTTTGCATCTTTAGTATATTCACAAATCTGTACGAAATTTACGGTTTCAGATTTAAAATAATTCCTTATCCGAACAAAATCGAAGTAACTAGGCACATATAACATACAATGTGCCATTGATGGACTCTTAAACTGCGGTAGAATTTCTCCAATGAAATATTGGAATCGTGTTTCAAATGAACTCTCGATCGATTCAACATCTATTTTATGAAATGTTTGAGGTAACTGTACGAACACATTGCGAATTGAACCAAGTTCAATTGGATTAACCACCCTTACTTTGCCTTGATAATTACTGCATTTGCTGTTGAATAAAGATCGGAACTCGGGCAGTTCATGCGATGTGTAGAGAAGTGTCTGTCTGTAAAAGCGGCTTAAACCGTCTAGACACCAGGAGCGTACTCGGGAAAAATCTGTGTTTCGTGTGCTTTGTGGTTGCAAATGCATATGATCGAGTACATGCAACAAATGATCCCAATTTTGGGCAAAAAATAGCTCAGCCTGATCAAGAATAAGAACTTCAATGGAAGTCAGGAAATCATAGTCCCGTTCCGCATCCCCAGCGGCTCCAACAACCATTCTTAAACCGAGTGGAGAGGCAATAAGTATATCCGATGAATAAAATTCAGTATAAAGTTTTATGCATTTTTTTGTTAGCGATATTCCGATTCTGAAATTATCATCTGTATTGCCAGCAAATGTCTTTTCGTAGTCATCAGGTTTAGGGTTAGTTTTTGGAAAATATAATGTGTCTCCTGTATATTCCTCCATAAATCGTTTGTAGTTTATTACAGTTCCGTCTGTTTTTGATTTTTCTGTAAAACAAAAAAGAATTAAAGTGAGTTTTGATTGCAGTCTTCAAAGTTTAAAAATCAAGTAAAATATTTTATAGGAACAGAATACAATAAAAAGGAAATGCTGTCCGTTGGTAAGCGAATCACTTGAGAACTCCTGGACTGATTTTTTTTGTAAAATGTTCGTAACAGTCCGAATAAGGTTTTTACGGAAAGAAAAATTGGAAAAGTCGCAGTACGCGACGGCGAAACAGACCTGAACATTGATAGCAGAATAAAACGAGTGATAAGTGCGACGCACAGAGAAAATGTAATCTATAATTTTTTCTGCAGAAGAATAGATTATTTTGCACTTTTAATTCAGAGTCAAATAAATGTTTGAAAAGCAAAATTCTTACCCGATTTGTCACCATACAGCAGATCTACGAAATAGTTTACAACTCTGTAAGCCGCATCACGAAATGGGAGAATAATAAGGACCTTTGGCCGGACCATGCCTTGATCATGATATGCATCCGGAATTATGTTTGCTGATTTTTTACTTTCAGCTGCAGCTTTAAGCTTTGCGTTGTGATGAAGTATTTTTGCACGCGTTTTAAGCATGTGGTTCAAAGCATGAAGGCAGTAAACGATGCGAATTTCTTCTGCATTTTCTAACGAACGTTGGGGAAATGATAAATCTTGATAATTCGAGATAATGGAAAGTAGTTCTGTTTGCAAAGATGAGAGCGGTTTGTCTGAATTGGGTTTGATGAATGCCTTATTAGCATTAGGTACATTCTTCGCCAAATGCTGCTTTATTCCATATTTTGTCAATGCATCATCACTATTTAGAATAAGTAGTTGAGGTTCACTACCCTCGTCAGCGTATTGTTTGTCATCATTAAGAACTTTTTTCTTCTTATCCGGTGGTTGATTGTTTCTTCCAGCTTTTGATATTTCCACCTGCAACCGTCCCAATTTTGGCCAAATTAGTTCAGATTTTTTTATGGGACAGGGTTTTGCCAAAAGATTATCGACATGATTTTGCGATAGTTCATTATCAAAATGTACTGCAAATGGATCAAGGGACTTTGAAGCATTGAGTTTTGTTTCTTCAATTTCTTCATCTATTTCAGCGTCTTCCTCTTCATTCTCCATGTTGTCGTTTTCTGTTTTAAGTTCGTCGTTTACAGACTCGTTTTCATCCTCCGTATCGCAGTCTGTTTTATATACTTCCTCCTCTTCATCGAGTTCATTAGCAGCATCCTCCGAAGCAAGATAGTCTTCTTCTTCATCCAACTCTTCATTGGAATCATCCACACTGTCTATGTTATCATTTGAGTCGTCTTCTTCAGATGAACTTTCGATTAAATTGGTTGCCTTTCCTAAAATACATTTTTTAAATTAATACAAAATATTTAAGCTAAACTATTTAAATTAACCATTTTTACTAAATGTAGAAAGAAGGCTATCAAATGCATTTTCCTCTTCAACTTGGTCTTCTTCTCCACTGCAGCTATCTTCTACTGGCCGTGTTAATTGCTGTTTGTATTTATCTTCAACATTTTTTTGTCGTCGCTGATATTCCTCTGCTTCTTTGCTTCTTTGAATGAACCGAAGATTTTTACTACGAGTACTAGCGGATGAGTTTGGTTTAAAATTTGATTTATTTCCATTAAATTTGGACTTTGTGCTCTTATTTCGTGAATAGTTTTTCTTTTGCTTTGGCATTTTCAAAAGAAAATATTACTTGGTAAAACTTTGGAACTTCAATCACTTGTGAACAAAAATTAACTAATATTTGATTTGTCAACAAAACATTGCTGTCAAACGCCATGTGCTGATAAGACCTTGTCAGTGTCAAATAAAAAAAAAATAAACAACATTGGCTGAATTAACTGTATAATAATATCGGCGAATTTTTTATGGCGAGAGACTGGATTTGCGCCAAAATTTCAGAAAAAGTATTTAATGAAGCGAATTATAAACAAAAAATCAAAGAGTATCCAAACACTATTTTTGAATACTAAAAAGTTAACAACATAGTAGGATTGTGTACAAAAAATAAAAGTGAAACCGTGAGAATCGCGTTGTTGTGGCAAACACGTTCGCGTACTTTATGTGTAGGAAAATGAAGTGTCAAATCTATAAAATCGAGAGAGAATCCTTTCATTTCTAAGAAAAGTACGCGAACGCTTTTGTGTAAAAAGTTGAAAAAACATCTTAATCTTAGTTTGGCTTGAAAAGAAGCAACAGCTGTTTTTTTTTTGCTGGCAAACTCATTTCATTTACATTTCTTTTATTGAGACTAAATATATCTGTTACAGTTTGTACATATTTCTGTTTCATGTGAGAATACATATATATATTAGCCGCGTTTTATTCACCCCTATCACAGAATCCGTCGTATTCGGAATTCCGCTACGAAGGATCCAAAATTTCGTGGTAACAAACACATAAATGTCAAAATATTAATTAATTAGGATTCAGTCAAACCATTTTTCAAGAATCTAAAAAATTTGTAGCAAATATTTCCACTATGATGGATTCTGTGAGAATATCTTTTTTAGTTCGTAGCAAAATTCCGAATCCGACGGATTCTGTGATAAGGGGGATTATCCCAATGATATTGGGCGCGTTCAATTTACAAGTCAACTACTAGTGACTACTATTTTACCTTTTCTCATTGATCAAATAACTCACGTGACCATCGTTCGGCAAGTGATAGACACTTAATTAGTAGTGAACTTGCAGTTGACTTGCAAATTGAACGCGCCGATTGATACGGATCCGATCTGATAATAAAACGATCTGTGGCGACCTCGAAATACTTTGGCTACGCGAGAAAGCATTTCCTTGGAGCCACACACTAATCATAGATGTCGCAACGAACAACAACGAGAAATTCAAAACAAAAGTTGAACGGCACCAGAGAGAAAAGAAAATAGAGTTTGATTCGTGTTTGTTCTTCGAGTTAGTCACTTCATTGTTTTTATCGTGTTTATAATATTCAATAAAGAAATATATTAAATAAACTAATTGTTTTACTGTGGATAATATTCTGTGCACACACTCGTGCCTACAGTGGTGACCCCGACGTGATCCACAACAATTAAAAATTTATTTAATTGGCAACAGCCGAACCAACTACGCACTTTATCTCTTGCACTTGTACATACATATATTTATAAGTATGCAAGGCGAACAAAACACAAGGACGAATGCAGGCGTTTCCTCAGGACCACCAACTCCATCCGATGCGGAGATCCAGGAAATCAATGCTCTAAAAAACCTGAGGATTCCTCCGTTCTGGAAAATTAATCCAGCGCTATGGTTTGTACAGGTGGAAGCGCAATTCCACAATAATCGGATCATCAGCGACAACAGCCGATTCAACGCCATCATCGCTGGACTGGACCCAGAAGTGCTGAATGAGGTATCAGACTTAGTGCAGAAACCACCGGACACAGATAAGTACATTGCTTTTAAAAAACAAGTCATATCTAGGTTCACCGAGTCTAAGGAGAGGCAACTGAACAGATTGATGACGACCCTTGAACTTGGCGACAGACGTCCATCAAGTCTCCTCAGGGAAATGCGAAGACTGGCTGGTTCAAATGTTCCAGACGACATGTTGTCCACTCTATGGATGGCACGAATGCCCAGTCATGTGCGTGGAATACTTTCTGCCAGTCACGGAATCGACCTCACTGCGTTGTCTGAAATCGCAGACAAAATCGTTGATAACACATCCGCCCACGCTGTTTTCTCCACTGATGTTCATGAAGATGACCCTATACCACAATCCACCAACGCTGAAAGTGATCTGAACAGAAGACTAAATTCCATCGAGTCCACTCTGTCAACTCTAATGACGGCTATGCAATCACTGAAAACCAGTCACAGCCATGGCAGGTCTCGACCACAGTCAAGGAATAACAGATCGCTCTCAAGAGCATCAACTCCTAACGGAATGTGTTTCTTCCATGAGAAATTCGGCAGCGATGCCCGGAAGTGTAAGAAACCATGCAGCTACAAAGCAAAAAACTAAGTGAGCTGTTGTCCTCAGAGGCGGACGGCAACAGTCAAAGATTCCACAAGGAACACCGCCTCTACATCTTCGACAAGGAGACAAACCAAAAGTTTTTGCTCGACTCTGGATCAACTATATGTGTCTTACCTCGTTCCAGGGACTGCAAAAACAACAGAGGGGAAATAACACTCCTGGCAGCGAATAACTCACCGATTCACACCTACGGCGAGAAGATCATCACACTCAACCTTGGTCTCCGGCGAGCTATCACTTGGCCGTTCGTTATTGCAGATGTTAAAACAGCAATAATTGGCGCAGACTTGCTCGCACACTACGGACTTGTCATTGACTTGAAAGCCAGACGTGTCGTAGACAAAACAACATCATTAACGGTGCAAGGCGAGATTTATACCAGTGATTTGTCAAAACTTCTGACTATCAGTGGTCCTGAACCATACATAAATCTCGTCAACGAATTCGTTCTGGCCAACAACAACGCACCTGATCCAAAATCAGGAGTCAACATCGTGCAACACTGCATCGTAACCACGGGCCAACCAGTGTCCGAACGACCACGACGACTCTCCGGCGACAAGCTGAAACAGGCCAAGGCTGAATTCGAGGATTTTCAAAAGAAGGGTTACTGCCGTCTATCCAGCAGTCCTTGGGCTAGCCCCATTCATCTTGTTGAAAAAAAGACTGGCGGTTGGAGATGCTGCGGTGACTACCGTCGTCTGAATTCCATAACACAACCAGATAGCTACCCCATTCCTCACATCATGGACTTTACTGAACAGTTGAACAACAAAAACTGCTTCTCGATACTGGATCTAGACAAGGCATACTACCAGATCCCGATGACACCTGACGACATCCAAAAAACTGCGGTGACCACGCCTTTTGGTTTGTTTGAGTTTGTAGTCATGCCATTCGGACTCAAAAACGCAACTCAGACTTTCCAAAGGCACATGGATATGGTCCTACGTGGACTAGATTTCGTTTTTTGCTACGTTGACGACATCCTCATTGCCTCCGACTCAGAGGAAGAACATCGCCAACACGTCCGTATAGTTCTACAACGTCTCCACGAGCATAGACTTATCATCAACATCAAGAAGTGCATTTTTGGGAAGTCTGAGGTTACGTACCTTGGACATACAATCAACCAAGCCGGATGCAGACCACCTGAAGCCAGAGTAGAGGCCATATCGAACTATCCAAAGCCATCCAACATCATGGAACTACGTCGTTTTCTTGGAGTCGTTAACTACTACCGACGATACATCCCTAATTGTGCCCATATTCAAGCACCGTTGAATGGACTCATCAGGGACTCCAAGAAAAACGACAAACGACCCGTTCCCTGGACTCCTTTGGCGGAAGAAGCTTTCGATGTATGCAAGGACAGTATCAAGCATGCTACACTACTCAACCACATCGATCCGAAGTCTACACTTGTCCTAACAACGGATGCTTCTGATATCGCAGTTGGTGCCAAATTGGAACAAAAACAAAATAACCAATATCAACCGATCGGACTGTTTTCATGCAAACTGTCACCTGCACAAAGTCGCTACAGCACATATGATCGCGAGTTGCTGGCAATATACCTAGCTATCCGATTCTTCAAACACATCTTGGACGGTCGACACTTTGTCGTGCAAACGGATCACAAGCCGCTCATATATGCGTTCCAGCAGAATTCGGACAAGGCCCCGCAACGTCGTCTAAGGCAATTAGACTACATATCGCAGTATACTACGGACATTGTTTACCTACCCGGCGACGACAACTCAGTAGCAGATGCATTATCGCGACTCAATTCGATAACCATGCCAATCCAATTTGATCTGAGAGAACTTCATTTATCTCAGCTACTCGATGTGGAACTTCAATCAATCCTGAAGCAACAAAATTCATCGCTCAAGTTAAAGAAACTCACTTTGGAACCTGAAATTAAAATTTACTGCGATGTTTCCGACAATATGATTCGACCATATCTACCAGCTTCCCTGCGACGGAAGGCCTTTGAATCCATCCATGGTCTTTCTCATCCAAGCGGAAGAACAACCAGTCGACAACTCAGAGAGAAGTACGTTTGGCCAAACATCAGGAAAGACGCATTGGAGTGGTCACGCACTTGCATCCAATGCCAACGATACAAAGTTCATCGACATACGAGGCTTATCCCGGATTCAATTGCAGTTCCAGAGCACCGTTTCCAGCATGTCCACATAGACCTCATTGTGCTGCCACTCTGCAAAGGCAATAGGTATTGCCTAACTATGATCGATCGCTTCAGTAGATGGGTGGAAGCAGTACCTCTACAGGACATGTATGCGGACACAGTGGCCACGGCGTTTTATACGCACTGGGTTGCTCGTTTCGGTTCGCCAACAACATTAACCACCGACCAGGGAACTCAATTTGAGTCTGCACTGTTCAACGCACTGATCAACATGATTGGAACGGTGAGGATACGAACATCACCCTACCACCCAGCCTCAAATGGACTTGTTGAACGTTGGCATCGTTCACTGAAAGCCGCCCTGATGTGCCATGAAAAAACGAACTGGACTGATGCTCTTCCGACAGTGTTGTTGGGATTGCGAACTGCATACAAAGAGGACATCAAGGCCTCCGCAGCAGAGATGCTTTATGGAACTTATCTCAGAGTTCCTGGTGAGTTCTTTACGAATAATAACTTTGTTCCAGATCCTCAGATTTTCGTTGAGAAACACCGAGAAGCGATGCGCAAATTCCGTCCTACAGCAACTGCAAACCATACAAAAGAAAAAATGTTTGTGTCACCAGATTTAAACAGATGTACACACGTGTTCCTACGCTGCGATGCTGTGAAGAAACCACTGCAACAACCATACACAGGTCCACATCCAATAATCCACCGAATCAGTAATCGACTCTTCACAATTAATGCAGATGGCAGAAAATTAAATGTTTCGGTAGACCGTTTGAAACCAGCTCACATCTATGTCGATTTTATCCCAGACGTTCATCCAGATGTCAACAAAAATCCAACTTCACTGAAGAATCTGAAAAACAAAAATCAATTGGATAAAAATAAAACGGCTGTGAAACAAAAAGTAACATTTGCCAGTTCATCGTGACTTCGTCACTGGAGGGGGAGTCATGTGGCGACCTCGAAATACTTTGGCTACGCGAGAAAGCATTTCCTTGGAGCCACACACTAATCATAGATGTCGCAACGAACAACAACGAGAAATTCAAAACAAAAGTTGAACGGCACCAGAGAGAAAAGAAAATAGAGTTTGATTCGTGTTTGTTCTTCGAGTTAGTCACTTCATTGTTTTTATCGTGTTTATAATATTCAATAAAGAAATATATTAAATAAACTAATTGTTTTACTGTGGATAATATTCTGTGCACACACTCGTGCCTACAGATCTGGATCATCAGTGGCAAGTTGTGGCAACAGTTGTTTTTAACACATAACAGACGATACCAGGTATTTCAAGTTTGGTTTGGCACTCAGCCATATTGCAAATATAGGGTACAATGTGACGTCACAATATGATCGCTTGTTGTGTCGGGGGTGTTGCCATTTGAATACAAATCAACATACATTTTGCACTCAATATTTTTTTTTCAGAAACTACTCGTATGTTCAAATGTTATGTTCAAATATGCAACATATTAACAGTATTGTACTGCTAATATTTCCATTAATTTTTGTGTATTATATTACGAAGCAAAACGTCTCAAAAGTCGCAGTGGTAAATTATTCGAATATGAAAATATGCTAATTGATTTTTTGTGTTATTAATAGTGTTTCATATTTTGGTCTGGCAATATTATTGTGTTCCTATAATTTCCTATAATTTAAATAAGCAACGCCACGAAAAAACAGGTAGTGAGTTTTATAATTACATTTTGGATCACGATTAATGATCCCGATAAATAGCAAGATCCTGTGTTGTTTTTGTTTTACGTATTAAATTGATCCAGATCCAGATCCGCATGGATAATAAAACACAGCTATTGTTATGCCTCTGGGCTATACACTTTTTTTATTAATGAAGAACGTAGGTCGTCAGGCCAGTTGGGTAGTTTAGTAGGGGAAACTGGTATTTCCGTCGGACCACTGGGTGAATTGTTATCGATGAATATTGAACCAATCGATGAATCCAGTAAAGTTGGTTTCAGTCAGCACTTGAATCTGACTATCTGACTAAACCGAATATGCGCAACACTATAGAATTAAGCGAGATTGAAAACAAGACTTGAAAACAAAGCAGTAGAAATCAGCGAAATTGAAAAACCGAAGTTATATTTAGGATAGTTTAGTTTTTATTCAATAACTTTCTTAATGCTGGTTCTTACACTCGTTTCTTACAACTCAACTTTATTTTCGTTCTTTACTTCTACTTATAGCCTAATTTCGTTTATTATGGTATTCAAGAATGATATTTAATTCTGCTGACGGCATGTCTGCTTCGATGAGGTTATTGATGTTGTTGCCCTCGTTTCCGTCGTATTTTGCATGATCGTTATGTCAGCATTTCCTTTTTAGTGCTGGCATACATAACACGTCCCCCTTTTAGACACATCTAGGGATACTTTATCCTGAGATTGGACTTTGATGCTTTTAGCTCCAGGTTTTCCACAGATTGATTTAATTCGTCGGGTATACTTAAATTCATTTCGGCATTAACCCTTTGTCTTCTATTGAAGCATCTGCTGAAGAGGTTTATTGTTGTTCTCCCGGATCCACGATTGCATTTTCAGATAAAATAACCGATGGTGATCAGAATTATTGTTCCAAACAGAGACAACAGTACTCCTTGGGATCGTTCTGGTATCTCATTTAGTGCTTTTGACCAGAAGTGTCTTTGGTTCTGGATTTCTGAAGATAGATCTTGTAGCTCATGAATGTCTTTCGCCGTTATTTTTGACATTGGTTGTGGGTGGATTATGATATCGCGCAGTTTTGTGTTGATGCAGCAATCTTCCAATTCTCTATAGGAATATTTATCTTTTAAATTTACTTCAAAATCAGTATCTAGAGTTTTAATAGTCATATCATAAGTTTCTAATTTACAATTATTATTCATTGTTAATATTCCTGATCCGTAAAGTTTACCATTTTCCGTATTATTGTTACATTTACACACGTAGTGAGTTTCTTCGGTTATTGTAAATAAAAATGAATTATCTTTGATTCTGTGAAAAATTTCAGTTTTGGAGTTTATAGTTTTGACATTACAATTATCGGCTCTGTTTCTCATGAAAATATTAATTTCACAATTGAAGTCACTTACTGTGCTTCTTAATAATTGAGGTTAACAAATGAACATTTTGTTAAAAATCTTACAATCATCTAGATTTGCCTTAAGTCTATATTCTTCTCTGGCTTTATTTATTATTAAATATTTATAACTTAATGCTAAGATTACAATTCCATTTTCAACGATCTTAGGGATAGTGATAATTTTCGTAAATGTCGTAAGTTTCTTTAGTTACTGTTGGAACGTTAATTACAATAATAATTTGTTGGTCCTTTGTAAAGGCTTTTAATTCTAAGATTTTTAAAATTTCCGAATAATTTTCTGTATTTGGTTCAATTGCTAGTATTTTGTCATGTTCTATTTCTATTAATTCGTTTAATAGATCGGTTGGCTCAATAATTCTTGGATGTAAAATTCCCGCTTGAATAAACAATAGACTGTCTATTATTTGTTCAATTTCGATTTCTAGTTGCATTATTTTGTGATTAATTTTGTTGACTATTTCGTCGTAATAAGAAGCGAGAAGTATGGTCCGGTTAAGGTTATTTTCGTTAATACTGACTTGATTGAGTTCATTTATAACTTCATTGATTTTATTTACTGTTACATTACTATTTTTAATGTTTTCCATTACCTGTCTATTTAAGTGACTCAATACCTTAACATTTTCCTCCATACCGTCTTTTATGCGCTTTTCATTTTCGGATACACTTTGGATTGCTTTGTAATAATACTCCGCATCCTGATTGTCCATAGTTCCAAAAAGGACCTTGAACCCTGAACCTATTACATTGACCAGACCGCGTTTTCCCCTTCTTGGCCGTCCGACTATTTCTGAGATTATCCTAATTCTATGATCTGTTTTAGTCATTTCTCGTCTAGCTAACTGTTGGAATTCCTTGCATCCATTCTTAGAGTCTATACAAGTTCTATCTATGGAATCTATCATATTCTTTATGCTTGAGCTGCAGTGTTCAATCAAATTAACATCTAACTTAATTACTAAAGATATTCTATTAGACGTTTCCTTTCCGTCTTCTAAATGATTAAAATATAACCCCGTGTGGTCACGCAAATCTTTTATTCTGATGTTCTCGGCTGTGATTGGGCCGATGAGCAAGATCCTGAAAAATAAGGTTTCACATTATCTCTATTAAATTTCTTTTTTTTGTTATTGAGTTTTATTATAAGGTGATCTTCGTGAACTTCTAATATAACAAAGGGACCTTTATATGTACTTATTAGTTTTCCTTTTCGCTCATTCCTAACAAGGACCTTTTAACCGACTTTGTATTCTATTGGTTCCCCTAGTTTCTTGTCGTACCTTACTTTTGATTTTTCTCTACACTTCCTTGTATTTTCCTTGACGTTATCTTGTATATCGAAGAGGTTTGCCTTAAGTTCATCAACGTAGTCATATACCGTAGTTTCATTGATCGAATCAACTCCACTTGGTCTATTGACTTCGAACCCATACACTACCTCGTATGGTGTGTATCCTGTAGTGTTATGGACTGTACTATTATAGCAAAATCCTGCGTATGGCATCCGTTTGTTCCAGTTTTCGATTTGATTTAACTCTTTCCCTGTAGCTTTCAAATATTATAGTAGTCTGCAGTGTGCTCTTTCAACACTACCATTAGCTTGCGGATATGCCACACTAGTTGTTATATGTTTAATTCCTAATAATTCGCAAAATTCCTTGAAAAGACCGTTACAGAATTCTAATCCGTTGTCTGATAAAATTATTTTAGGCATACCAAAGTTCATAATCCAATCTTCCATAATTGCACGGGCTACAGTAGACATCTCTTTACTTTTAATGGGAATGAATTTAATAAATTTTGAGAGATCATCTTGAATAGTTAGTCCGAATTTATATCCTTCTTCTGTTTCTTGAAATAGTCCGATTAAATCAACCATGATCTTTTCCAAAGCTTTATCAGCTGAAGTGACTATTTTCATTGGATTTCTGGTTGGCACTCTATTGACTTTTTCAGTCTGGCATTGTGGACACCTCCTAACAAAATCTTCAATGTGTTTCTGCATTCCCTTCCATTTAAATTTCTTTCTGATTTTAGAATATGTTGCTTTTTGCCCTGTATGACCTCCCATTAAGCTTTTATGATATTCTTTCATAATAGATTCTCTTCTTTCAACATCATTAACAATTTCTTTCACATCTTTTCGATGTCTCACTGTTTCTATAGAATTTTCACTGACATTGTCATCCTCACAATTTTCTATTCCTATTGATCTATCATCGTTTGTGTTTTCGTCAGGTTCTACCAACTCCTCATTATTCCCTAACACATTCTCATTATTATTCGGCGGATTTTCATTCCTGTTTTCTGTACTATCATCCTCTAAGAGGCTTAATAAATCTTGCCATGTTTCCTCCATTTCCCTTTCGGTAATTCTAACGTTTCTACTGAGTTCGTCCGCTACTACATTGTCTTTACCCCTTTTGTAAATGATGGTGTAGTCAAATTCCTCCAACTTGAGGCGCTATCTTACAAGTCGACTACCAGGGTCTTTTACTTTAAATAACCACGTTAATGGTCTGTGGTCTGTCTGTATAACGAATTTTGTCCCATAAATATATGGTCTGAACTGTTTCGTGGCCCAAATAATGGCCAAACATTCTTTTTCCGTAGTGCTATAATTAACTTCAGCTTTATTGAGCGTTCGGCTGGCAAAGTGTATTGGAAGGTCTTTTCCGTTGTGTTCTTGACTTAATACAGCACCAATGCCTCGATTTGAAGCATCTGTTGTTATAATGAATGTTTTACTATAATCTGGGTATTGCAAGATAGGATGCCTGGTAATGAAATCTTTTAATTTCTGGAAGGATTCTTGTTGTTCTTGGCCCCAAATAAACTCAACATTCTTCTTAAGAAGCCTATTTAATGGCTCAGCCATGTAACTGAAGTTTTTGATGAATTTTCTGTAGTACCCAATCATTCCTAGAAAAGACTTAATTCCTTTAGGATTTTTCGGTGCTTCCATTTGCACAATGCTTTTGATCTTATCGGGATTTGGCTTAACCCTTTTATCAGTAATAATATGCCCTAAGTACGAAACTTCCTTTCTTAGGAATTCGCACTTATCGGGTTGCAATTTTAAGTTCGCTTTTCTAAGCTGTTCGAAGACTTCAATCAACTTTTCATTATGTTCCTTTAAATTCTGGCCATACACAACAATGTCGTCTAAGTAGACGAAACACTTAATCCCTTGAAGTCCTGCTAAGACTGTATTCATAAGTCTTTGAAAACAAGCTGGCGCGTTCTTCAGCCCAAACGGCATTCTCGTGTACTCGAAATGACCGTAAGGTGTGCTGAACGCTGTTTTCTCTATATCATCTTCCTCCATGGGAATCTGATGAAATCCGGACGTTAAGTCTAGAGTGGAAAAGTATTTAACTTTCCCAAGCTGATCCAGGATCTCTGATATATTTGGAAACGGGTAATTGTCTGCGACAGTTAAGTCGTTCAACTTGCGGTAATCAATTACCATGCGCCATTTCTTTCTTCCACTTGCATCAGACTTCTTGGGGACTATCCATTACGGCGAGCTCCAAGGGAGCTACTATCTCGGATAACCCCATCTTCTTTTAACTCTTGAACTTGTCTCCTAACTTCTTCGTCGTGAACCTTCGGATATCTATAGCTTTTCGTGTATACAGGTTCAGGACGGCTCTGTTCGAATTTTATGTTTAATGACACTTGTCTTAGAAAGCTTTTCATTTTCAACACTGAAAATATCACTGAATTCCCTCACGATTGCCATTATGCTTTCTTGTTCTTCTTTGCTTAAATGTTCTGTACGAACGTTACCGGTTACCTTTTGAAGTCGATTTTTTGCAAAATCCACCCCCTTTGATTTCTACTCCTTTGAGGTTGAATGGCTTGTCATTCGTATTTAATACGGAAACTAAACATTGGCCGTTATCATTTTTCGTCACACAACTCGGAATTATGACACCCTTGGTAATTTCCTGTCGGGGTATCATTATTTCCTGGTTTAGGTTGCGTTTTACTTTAATCATTCTGAAAACTTCTGACCTTTCTTTGATTACGTCTCTATCACTTAAGTATTTCAAAGGAATCTTCTGGTGTTTTTTACTCATAACATTTTCCTCAAAATTTATTACATAACAACCTTCTCGAAGGAAATGGTTTCCTATTAGTCCATCGTAATTACCTAGCAAATTATTCTCGATAACCTGCAGTTTCATGCTATTAGACCCTACTCTTCCAACATTAGATTGAAATAGGACCTCGACCTCTACTTCGCCTAACGTATTGCAGGTTTTGCCGCCTATACCATTAAATTTTATAGTTTTCTCAGTATTCACTTCATCTTCGAATACGCAGTTAGCTTTGATTAGGGAGATCTCAGCTCCTGTATCTATCAACATTTTTTTCTTTTCACCGTTAATAAACATTAACACATGAGGACTTTCACAAATGTCCGAGTTTTCCTGCTGCGTGGTTGCCTCATTAACCATACAGCCTACTGAAAATTTCTTGTTCTAAATCTGCTATTACTTGTACTAGGCTGAGATTGACTTGTACTAGACTGCGATTGACTTTTACTTGGTTGATCTCGCTGACTTGGTTCATTTGATGGTGCATTTTGGTTTCTATTTAAACCCCTATTACTATTTCTTTCTTTCTTCGGAAGCCTACAATTTCTCGCAATATGACCTACCTGCCCGCAGTTATAACATCTTACTTCCTGATAGTTAATTCTGGCCAAATTCTTTGACGTGTAGTCTCTTTGGGTGTTCGTATGAAATAAGTTTATACGTTGCTCTTCTTCGCAAGCGAATTTACTCGCCTCTAAAAGAGTTTTAGGGCGCTGCGTGATTACGTATGATGCGAGTCTCTCTCGTAGACCATTGATAACAACCGTTAAGGTTTCATCCTGGATATACTCCATTTGTCCAGCTTTGTGTTCTTTTTTGACATCCGAAAGTTTGCTTTGAAGTAAGCGCCTTTGTAATGTTTCCACTCTTTGTAAGTAATGAACAACTGACTCATCTTTAGTTTGTTTAATTGCGATTAACTCTCTATGTTATTGTAAAGCACTATGGGGTTCACGGAACACCGTCGTAAGTTCTGTTTTTAGTGCGTCCCAGTCTTTGATTTCTCTGTTCATTAGAATAGTACTGGCATTGCCCTGAATTTTGGTTTTAATGAACTTAAAGAGAACACTTTGTTGTGCAGTAGTTGCCAATTCGATAGCATCATTGCACGAGTCGATGAAGGTGAAAACCTCATCTGAAGTACCATTAAAGGTCGGAATGAAGTTGAAGAGAACATTTATTGGTAATTCAGCCATTTTAACCGAACCGATACTTGAACTATCACTATTATCACTTTCGTATTCTGGGTTGTTACTATTGAGTGCGCCGATCGATTCACGAAATTTCGAGAACATTAACAAAATATTTTTCTTTTTCACTCTTAACTTATATAGAAGTATAAAAATAGCTTACAGAATTATTATTTGTTGTTCCATTGATTAATTCACGTACGTCCCTCGATGTATCCCACCGCTGCCACCAGAAATAAGTGTTATGCCTCCGGGCTATACACTTTTTTTATTAATGAAGAACGTAAGTCGTCAGGCCAGTTGGGTAGTTTAGTAGGGGAAACTGGTATTTCCGTCGGACCACTGGGTGAATTGTTATCGATGAATATTAAACCAATCTATGAATCCAGTAAAGTTGGTTTCAGTCAGCACTTGAATCTGACTATCTGACTAAACCGAATATGCGCAACACTATAGAATTAAGCGAGATTGAAAACAACACTTGAAAACAACACAGTAGAAATCAGCGAAATTGAAAAACCGAAGTTATATTTAGGATAGTTTAGTTTTTATTCAATAACTTTCTTAATACTGGTTCTTACACTCGTTTCTTACAACTCAACTTTATTTTCGTTCTTTACTTCTACTTATAGCCTAATTTCGTTTATTATGGTATTCAAGAATGATATTTAATTCTGCTGACGGCATGTCTGCTTCGATGAGGTTATTGATGTTGTTGCCCTCGATTCCGTCGTATTTTGCATGATCGTTATGTCAGCATTTCCTTTTTAGTGCTGGCATACATAACAATATATTTATACATAGACAGCGGCTGTAAAGTATGGCCTGCTTACTCAGATTTGAATTAATGTGTTTGCCACATGGCTAGTTTACATTTTATGTGACTGCTCTTGCTCCCGGAGCGATATGTTGCTATTACTTTTGACTTAATGCCATTAGAAAAGTACGCGAACGCTTTTATGTAAAAAGTTGAAAAAACATCTAAGTTTGGCTTGAAAAGAAGCAACAGCTGTTTTTTTTTTTTGCTGGCAAACTCATAGGATTTCATCATTTGACAGTTTTCATTTTCTTGCCAGCTGAAATTCTGTGTGAAGAAAAATGAACGAAAGTACATTTTTCTATCGTTCACCTTTTTAACATTTTCTCAGTACGCGAACGCATTTGTGTAGTTTTGCACGAAAGTTTATATAAATTTACGTTTGCATATTAGTTCGCGAACGGACTTATTATATTAACTTAAAAACTAGGATAACAAGTGAGGTAGAGAGGAAATGTGTACACAGTACTCATGTCTTCTCGCCTCTTCAACACGAACAGCGAAATTAATATTGAACAATATGCGGTTTTGTCTTATGAAAAGTATTCATGTGTTAAGCGAGTGCGCTCTACTGTTTTAAAATGCTTATGTTTATGTTTATGTTTATTTAAGCAAAAATATAATATTAGTGATATGATCGTCTTTATGGACCATTTCAAACACTTCAAGAAAAAAAGTAATTTAGTAAGTTAGTCTCGCGATGGGTTACAAACTATGTATAATTGCCAGAATGATAATAAGAAGTGAACAGAAAGGTCCGGATATTTACACAGATTTATATGGTGCTTAAGACTAGGAAAATTACGAAGGGATAAGTTCTGTGCCCCAATTATGACGTATAGCCTTAACATTTTTGTTTTCATTTTTATTATTTTATTTCTTTTAAGATACATACGATGATGTATAGCGTGAATCGTGGTAAAAGATTTTTAGAGTATCTAGCCTCTATTGTGGCCAGGCGTTGATTTGAGGTAAAACGACAGCGGTGCTTCAACAGGCGCTGAGTCAAAATTGCGTGCTAGCACCCCAACAGGCGAGGGGTACCTTTCGTCATCCCACGATGATCCAGCTTGTGATGAAGGTATCGCCCGGATGAGGTCATTATTTATATTATCCATTTTGATAACTGTTTTTTTCATTAATAATAAAGAGTATCTCATAAGGGGAGTGACATTAGTGTCCTTATAGATGTATGTGTTCGAGAAACGTTTAGTTCGTTTTTCAAAATTTTTGTTGGCACAAAAGCAAAGTATTTTTCTTTCTAGGATTTCGAGTTCCAGGGCAGAGGTAGGTGAGATAGCAAACCAGACCGGGAATGCGTACGTCATGATCGGACGTATCAGAGTTTTGTAAAGCAGCAGCTTTGTGCGCTTTGGTAGTGCTCTGTTTGTCAGTAGGGGCATGAGGAGGTTGGACACCTTGCGGGCTTTGTTAAGGTTAAATCTTGCATTGTTATTGAATTTAAGCAAATTATTAAAATGCACACCTAGGTATTTGATGTTATTTTTACTCTGAATGATGCAGTCATCTAGTCTCAGTGTTAGGCTTCTGCTTTCCCGAACTACTCCTTCCTCACCTTTCCCGCTGGCGTTCCTGAAGCAGATGAGTTCAGATATTGATTTGTTGATTGAAATACCCCAGGTTTTGTAGTACTCATTTATTGTACTGAGGTGTCTCTCCAGAAGTCGGGTTGCCATGAGGGGGAAGGTGTCACTGACGTAGACAATGGTATCATCAGCGTATAGTAGTACCTTAGAGCAAGTATTTTCGCTACTGATTAGGGAAAATCATGAAGGAATATATTATACAGCGGGGGTGCAAGGAAGGATCATTGGGGAACGCCGCTATCACAGGCACAATCATTGGATTTGGTGCCCTGAATCTGAATGAAGAAGAGTCTGTTGCTAAGGAAGCTGTCCAGAAGATGGATGATATGGGGTGGGAGGTTAAGCTGCACGCACTTGAAAAGAAGTCCGTCCCTTCACACACTATCAAAGCCTTTCTCAATGTCAAGGGCACAAGCCACAGTACATTTTTTGATTCGAAGATTGGTGGTGATGTCATGATGCAGTTTCATATGTGCGTGAACCGTGGAGTGTTCTCTGCGGAAGCCAAATTGGTAATCTGGAATGAAGTCAATGGGATTGTCTTCAGGGCTGAGGATGTTGCTGATAATTAATCGCTCAAGAATTTTACCAACGTTAGAGAGGAGGGAGATCGGGCTGAATTTACCGATCTGGTGATCATTTTGCTTTTTGATGATTGGGCTTATTCTGGCAAACTTCCACGCGGTCGGGAAGTAACCATTGTTTATGCAATTGTTCAGCAAGATTGTAAGAAAATTAATTGCCCTGGGGGTGATTTTTTGGAGAATAAAGTTACTGATACCGTCAGGTCCATAGGATTTTTTGGGTCTTAGTTGTCGAATTATGTTAGACACCTCCGAACTGTTGGTGAAGAAGTGTGTGGTCAAAGGGGTTAGAGCAGAGTTGCCCACTTCAAAGTTGAATATACGGGACGGTTTTGAAAGCCTAGTCCGTTGAGTCAAGTTCTTAACCTCCCTTACGATTTCTTGATTAAAATTACTATTTTTTTTCCGGTATATTTATTTAAAGTGATTTTTGAAAGCTGTAACTATGCTTAGCTCATTGGTTAGAGTTTCGTTATTCACTACCACCTTTCCACAGTGGAAGTTCTTCTTCCTCCCTACTATCCTGAACAACTCCTTAAATGCCCAGGGGCCTGGGTTTATTTTAGACAGCCTGTCTCTGAACTGCTTGTTAAGCCAGATCCTGATCTTTTCCTGAATTATCTTCTTGAGCAGGGAGATTCGAGAAGACAGTTCTCTGTATTCAATATTAGTCCAGTTGTAGTTATTGTGATATATTCTTTTGAGATCTTTTTACCATCGATGCTTTGTTTTAAAGAGCTGCTCGATCTTGTTTGGGAGATTTTTATACCATTTAAATGAGGCTGAGATTTTGGTGGAGTGCTGCACGGTTGTGTTAATAAGAGCTTATTAATCGTGAGTCTAGGCATTCATGGAAGTTTGTCCAGTTCGTATTCTTGAAGGAGTTCACCATTATTTGCTCTTGGAGTAACACCTCTGCGTTGTCGATTTTTATTCTAAGAGAAATCGGACAGTGATCAGTGAAAGTCGATAGAGCCCGAACATGGAAGTTCTGGTCAAAGTGACTGAGAAGGTGGTTCGAAATTAAAAAGTGGTCTAGGAAGGAGGAGCTCCTAGGGAAAGTGGGTGGAGATGCAGTTAAGTTACTCAGTGATGGGTTGTGATTACTAATCCAATTTTCAAGGCTTCTACCGTTAAGGTTGTATCTAGAGTCTCCCCAGTTAGGACTTCTGGCATTCAGGTCCCCCCCTATGATTGTACCATCGAAGTTGCTGCTAAGAGTGTCGAGTCTTTTTAGTTCCTCTGTTAAGGTTAATACAGGACAGTTTGTGGGTATGTATATGGATCACAGGAGGATAACTTTTGCTACATTATTTTGTATAATCTTGATAGAAATGAAGATGCTCGGAAGAGACTTAAATTGCCAGTTAACAACATTATAAGGGATATTTTTCCCATTGACAATCGCCACCCCTTGTTGTGTGTCGTTTCGAATGATGTTAAAGCAGTCAATAAAAACTTTATGCCTGCTGTTCAAATGTGTTTCTTGTAAAAATGCAATTTGACTGTTGTTAGCCAGAAGAATTTTTTGCAGTTCTATTCTCCGGCTATGCTCTATTAAGGACGAAATATTGAATGATATTAGATTTAAAGTCATTATATGTGAGTGGTCATGATTTGATTGACAAGCTCAAGATACGCCAGTCTCTTCTGCATTACTGTGTTGAAACTGTTCAGGTTGGAGATAAAGTCCCCTATTTTCAACAGGAGGACATTCATTTCCACCCCGAAGAGTTCTTTGGATAAACCAAGAAATTGGTTGAATATATTGCCCTTCGCGGGAAGTTTATTGGAACTCGCGGAGGGAGTATCCTTCATTTGTTGGAAGTGACTCGCGCAGAAACTTTCGATGAGGTAAGATTCCTCCCTGAGTTCGGAATTACGAACTCCTTCCTACTTTCTTTCCTTGACCTGGCCTCTTGGACGATCAGCTTCCTCTTGCTCTCATATTTTTTGAAGGATTCGCAACCTCTGTAGTTGGCCGGGTGGTTTTGGCCGCAATTAACTCACGTTGCCATGGACGCTTCGTCTTTGAGAATTGGGCATTACCCGGGTTCGTGCCGCTGGACGCACTTAATACAATTGTAATTGTTTGCACAATTTTTGGCAAGATGGCCGAACAGTTGGCAACGCCTGCACTGCAGTGCCCCTTTGTTGCCCTTGGGTTTCTCCCAGGTGACTTGGGTGTTGAATAGGAATTTAATTTTGGAGATCTCCTCGGCTTAGGTGCCCGGAAGGAGTCTGACTAAGAATAGATTGTATGTTATTTTCTGTGCCCGAGAGCGAATGGTGGAAAACCTTGAGACTTTGTCGACAATGGATGAAATCGATTTCAGTTCCTCAAGTATTTCATCCTCTAAGAAGTCTGCCGTCAGTCCCCTTAGGATGAGATTTGTAGTTTTATCCTCTTTTGGTGTAAAAGAGTACGCTTTGACGTTTTCGTTGTTTTTAAGCAGATCCATCACCTGTTGATGAACCACCCTGTCGCTCACGTATAATTTACTACGCCCACCACGACTCACAATTTTAAAGTTAATATCTTTTGATTTTAAATCAAGAGTAAGTTTTCTAGTGTCTACGCTTGTCATAATTCTGGGGGGACAGAACTTACCCTTAGACAGTTTCCTCTGGTGTTCCTCGTTGGTGTTGTGGACGGGATTGTTCGGTGTCTTCTTGTTGGCGTCGTCTGCACTGCTGCTGCTCTGCTTCGGCTTACTGCTGGGAGGTGCTGTGGTGTTGGCAGACTAAGTAGTTGTTGGAGGATTCGAGCTCCGAATGGTCAGGTCTTGGAGAATTGAAAATTGATTTGCAGAACTATGGGATGTGGTATCCATTTCTGTAACAGGGTGAGTTAAGGCAGCCCTGTGTCTTTTGCTGGGTTTTTGCCACTGTTCGTTGTTTGAAGAGGCCTCAGATATGGAGGCTTTGGGTGAATGCGCCTTTTGAGGCGGTTGCGAAGAAGCAATTACATCAGCACCACTGAGGCACGTGGTGAGATCGTCGTCCATTAGGTTCGTCGTTTGCTGCAAATTAATTAATTGTTGCGCAGCTTCCAGCCTTTGTTTGCTGCTCCGAGGTGTTAGTGTTGTTGTTAATTTGTTGTATCTCACCATTCCTTTTGCCTTAATCAGGCGGCATGTTAAGGTTATGCGCGGTGCGGAATGGCGTGATGACCGAATGTCAAGGTTGGCCACACTGAGTTTTCCTGATAAATCCTGTTTATCGTCGCTGGTGTGACGTTTAGTTTTGAAAAAAAAACTTTGTATAAATGTTTAGTAATTTTTCTTATTTTCCACGGAAATTAGAATTTTTTTTGAACTATTAGTGCACGTGGCAAATGTACGAGGATGGCAGGTCTCGCTGCTTCCAAATCCAGTGTGATCAGTGAGAAAATATCCTTACTTTTCGTTTTGACAACGAATTTCCAAATACGAAAGAAAGATGATTATTGAAACTTAACTTATTTACAACTTTTACGGGGTAAAAAATATACTTTATGGGCACAGAACAATTAAACGTTCATCTCCGTTTCGTATCTTCTCGAAAAGTCTGGCAAACTCATAGGATTTCATCATTTGACAGTTTTCATTTTCTTACCAGCTGAAATTCTGTGTGAAGAAAAATGAACGAAAGTACATTTTTCTTTCGTTCATCTTTTTACCATTTTCTCAGTATGCGAACGCGTTTGTGTAGTTTTGCACTAAAGTTTATATAAATTTACGTTTGCATATTAGTTCAGCTGGCAAGAAAATGAAAACTGTCAAATGATGAAATCCTATGAGTTTGGCAGCAAAACAAAAACAGCTGTTGTTTTTTTTTTCAAGCCAAACTAAGATGTTTTTTCAACTTTTTATATAAAAGCGTTCGCGTACTTTTCTTAGAAATGAGAGGATTCTCTCTCGATTTTGGAGATTTGACACTTTTCATTTTTCTACACATAAAGTACGCGGACCTTATATTAAAAACAATTCCCCATTGCCATTTTTAATCAAATATTTCTTCATTTCATGTTTCTTGTGTCATTTAGTTTGATTACTACACCTTACTACAAAAGCGTTCCCTTACTTTCAATATTAATTTTTTTGGTTTTAGTCAAAAATCAAAGCGGAATGGAAAACGAAATTTTTCATTTTTTTAACCTATTAGCACGGTTTCCAGTTTGGACATTTTGTACCAAATCTTGAAATTTTTTTCTCGTTTTGGTAAAATTTAAAAATTATAAAGTAATTTCCGTCAAGAATTGACTTTATTCTATTAAATTGAATTATATGTACCTAATAGTATCCTTTAAAGTCTATATTTAATTGCAAAAGCTTTAAGAAAAGGTACGAGGTATGCTTAGGATCATTGTCTGTTGAGTGAATCTTTGAACCAAATGGTATGTTGGATATGGTTTATTCCAATAACTTAACCAATTTCCATACAATTTACTTAACGATTTTCAATTTCCATAGCATTTATTAATTAACGATACTAAGCTAATGGTAGAAACAGACCAACACTTTGGCAACCACGCTTCATGTTTTAGAACCATTAAATCGAACACATTAGTACCTCCAACCTCAACTTCGACCTCAACGTTAGACCTAGATCATAAATTCAAATTTGTAATGAAAATCCCACCAAGCTTGTGGCAATGTTTTTAGTTTTCCCAACATGCAAATGATTATATCTTGATGGAATTATCTCTCTTGTTTGCATTTTGACATAATTTTCGCTTTTCTTTACAACCATTTTTTTCGCTCTCGAAGTTTCAATTCAATCTGCGCTTACATGGAATTCAATTTGGAACGAATCTCTCATGTAAACGTACTATCGGTTAGCTTCTGTCGCTTTTGTTGACACGTTTGTTAATCGTCTGCCAACATTTAAAAGAAAAATAACCTTGCATCAAAAATGGTTTTACTAGATAATTCGTCGGTGAGTTTTGTGTAAAATGTATTTACAAAAGGAGTGAATTACTAAAATATTTTTATATGATTTTGAAGATAACTGACTTATAAACATGTGTAGTTTATTCTTAGGCTAGAAAGGTTTGCCGTGGCTGCCAAACATGATTCCTCCTTCACGGTAACTTTCAAAAGATGTAAGTCTGTCACGGAATCCATTACAGAACGCAATTTGTATTCTTGTTTTACATATTTCTTAGTTGATGGACATAATAAACCAGTACCTCGTGAAGGAAGACCTGCATTACCCAAACCCGATGAATATAAGTGCTTGATTCGAGCACAGACAAAATCGAAAAAAGTAAGTTTTGCGGCTTATACAGTCGCATGGCAGTAAGTTATCATTACTTTTTACTTAAGAGTTAGTATAGTTAAGAGAATATTTTTATGCGTATTTACACGAACATTGATTTAACAGTAATACCTTCGTAAATTCTTTAAATAATGTTTAAAACAAAGTTTAATATATGTATCACTTTCTTTTCAGATATCTACAGTAGTGAAACACGATGAGGTTCCTAAAATGATGACGATGTACGCTCAATTTATGAAAAGCAACTTGGATGGCTTGAAGCGAGTGAAAAAGACTAAAAGTAAGGCAAAATCTGCAAAAGGATAAATAACTGCTGTCGTTTATTATGCTCAAGGCCGGAATTGGAAATAAAAGCATGAGCGTGTCTAAGCCTTTAATGTTTTTATTAAGTTTTGAATATTGGAGTACTCTGAAACACGTTTTAATAATCAATTAAAGTGAATTTTAAGTTTTCAAACCGTTTGCATCATTATTCGACTATGACAAATACGTTTTATTTTATTTTTTTGCAACTCTACGCAATGCTAGTTGCAAGGAATTCTATTTGCGAAGGAATGCCGATATTTTGCATGTTTGACTTTCGAGACTTAAACACCATTGAAATGTACTCTAATAGAAAACGCACTACCCCACTACCGCTATTCGGTTTCCGGGAGATACCAAAATACTGCTTAAACTTCTGGAAACCTTATGTTTGGGAGTTGGAACATCGGAAGTATGAGTAGTCGTAGCTACGAGCTTAAAGAGGTGATGGTTAAAAGGCAAGTTGACATAGGTTCATTGCAAATAAGCAAAACTATCTCCATCAACAAAGTTGTGGATGCAGCCCGTATCGGGAGTTAGAAGTTTTCGACTGTTGATAGAAAGCAGGCTATCCACAAAATCCGACAAACTAGCATCAACAAAGCTAAAGGATTTTTTTTTGGGATGACCAACAAATACTACACAGGTGGCAATAGTATTATGAAGCACTTTCAAATGAACAATTTTCTAGAATAAATTTTCCAGGAACAGTTCCTTACAATGAAGAATTACCCGGCATTACTATCGAAGAAATTAAGAATGCAGAAACGAAAGGCAGTTGGGCCGGACGAGATATCCTCAGAGTTCTGGAAAAAGATGGGAGACATCGGGTCAATGCTGTGATGACAAAATTAAGCATCGCGTAAGGTAGATAAAAATGTGAAAAAATCAGCTATCTTGTTACTGAAAAATGCCCCCTAAGCTGAAAATAAGGCGCCACACCGTGAACCTCGCCGAAATCTTATGAGCGAGATTCTGGTTCACCGTGGACGTACCCTAAATGATCCTTTATGACGATGTTATGATCAGGATTTAGGAAATCATACCCCTCCTCGGCAGGCTTCCTGACTTTGGATAACTACCAATAAGGTCAATCAAATGCTGGTGTTGTTGTATTGATGTGACCCAAGAGTTTTTAGACCTGCTCCCATTATTGATCGTTGTTTAATTGACCTCTTACGGCACTGGTGATCTCAAGTTTTGTAAACAACCCACGGATTTTCATGCACGCTTGCGCGACAGCTGCAAGATGTTAATGTCATTAGAAGTTTCTCAAATTTGCCCCTGTATTAATGCCTAATATTTTTTTTTTATAATAAAATGGATGTGTTTAGGTAGTCTGTTGTCCGAACACAGGCTTGAGGGTGAACTGATGAACATTCCTTGCATGGCGGGTATTGCGGTTGAATGCAACTGGTGGATATAACGATAAAATAACGAAAAGCAGGAGAAATTACGACGATGACGAAGAGAGTCAATCGATCTCGCGATGTCTCGGTCGTTAATGAGTTATCGCGCGTTTTTGGATCCTCTTTTGGATAAACGCCTTATAAATTGTAGCCAGATCAGAAGTGGTGAAATATTTCTTACATCGCTTAAGGAAGCCTAGACATTTTGCGGCGTTCTTGGCAAACACGAATATGTGGTCATTCCAACGAAGGTTGGAACACATACCGAGAATCGAAAGTCTTTCGGTTTCAGCGATGCATTCATGGATAATTGCATTGTGTGGTTTTGCTTTAATGACAGGATACAGCATTGTGTTTTAGAAGCATTAAATTCCACTCTATTTGTTGTACCCCACTGAGCTATGCGGTTAAGATCGGAATTTAATGAGCCTAACATACGTTGCCGTTCCAGATGCACACGCGAAGAAAAGGGGCGTGACCCAAGAAACGAATATGAGGAGCTGAAGGAACTGTCATAAGCGAAGGAATGGTTTGGATTAGAAGTAACAGACAGAAGATCATTTATTAAAATGAGAAAGAGTGTCGGAGACAAAACAGAGCCTTGAGGAACACCAGCATTTATTTGGTGGGTTTCAGACAACGCCGTCCAAAACAACTTGAATTGAAAGATCCGAAAAGTTATTTCTAATCAATTAAAGAACATAGGGACGGGCTACAGTCCGCTTGGGCGAACTGTTGGATACCCTATTCTTATTCCTATCCCTCATAAGTGGGCGTGACAAAAGTCTAAGTATGGTTGAATTGTTAAGAACGCTCCACATATTTTGTTATATAACATTTAAAGGATTTTATCAAAAAAAAACGCACCCTAGCTCAAACTTGGGTGTTTCAATAAAATTGTTTTATTTAATTGTGGGCGTGTCAGTAAGCGGATTTAAAAAAAAATAACACATGAGAATAAAGGGCCCTTAGAGAGTATATATTATAAATTTCAGCTCCCTAGCTCAAACTTTGAATTTGATTTTGAAAATATTTACACATGAGCATAAAGGACCCATAGAGAGTATATATTATAAATTTCAGCTCAAACTTTGGATTTTCAAAAAAATTGTTTTATTTATTTGTGGGCGTGTCAGTGGGCGGATTTTGAAACAGATTCTAAATGTCACAGTTTGAGCAAACATGCAACAATACGGTCTGACGAACCTAGAAGCGGTAATGGTAGGAACACATCAACACTTCAACTTCGACTTGGACTTTGACAAGAGCGAGAACTTTAGCGTTTAAAGTTGAGTCAAACACAATGAAAAATGTAACTTGAAGAGCGAAACAAAGAATGGTTGTAAAGAAAAGAGAAAATTATGTCAAAATACAAGCAAGCGGGAAAATTCGCTCAAAATATAAGCATTTGCATGTTGGGAAAACTGAAAACATCGCCTCAGGGTTGGTGGGACTTGCACTTCAACTTTGAATTTAGGATTTAGGTCTAACGTTGAAGCTGAAGTTGAGGCTGAAGTTCTAATGTGTTCCATCCCATTAAAAGCATTGGTTCTAAAACGTGCGACATGGTTGTCAAAGTTGAAGGCGACTTTGAAGTGTTTATGTGTTTCTACCATAATACGTTCAAATCGTGGTTATCGGGGTGAGAGGTAAGAAACAAGTCCAGTGTGTTGGCAGTTTGACTGCTATTGTCCGGTAATCGTGTCGGCTCATGTACAAGCTGAGTCAGGTTATTTACCTCAGTAGAGATCTCGACGTACCTTCCTTCGGGTGTTGTCTGACCAGAATGTCGAAGCCAGCTTCAATTGTTTAATGAAATTAAATTCCGGGTTGGAACACTAACTATATTGAGGCTGAAGTTGGTAGGCTACGTCACTATGTATATAAACAACGAGACCGCGATGGGGAAAGAATAATGGCACCAAGTTATACCCAGGTAGACTAAACTCTGTTAAATCAGAGCCAGCGCTAACCTGGGTTTCATTAAGTGCCCAAACAGCAAAATTCCTACACATTAAATGATAACATAAAAGAACACACAACTCTGGCGCTACTTAAGCAAGTCGTGAATTGGAAATCGGCGTTAGATTTCCGTTTATTGGTTCACCTGGGAACCTCTCTTAAATTTATATAAATGTCTGGAATCGGTGGGAGTGATGACTCCAACGTCAATTTTCCTTCAAGTACATAGTATGCTAAAATACCAAGTTTCACCCGTGTTCCAAAATCTGAGTATGCAAATTTGTTCAAAATGGTTGTTCTTGGTTGGAGTGCACCTTTTCTTGTTTTTGAGATATTATCATTTTTGTAAAGTACCGTCATTCATGAAATAATTGCGATCAGAATCCGAAATTCACCCACAAGCACCTCATCGCCAAAAATACTTGTCTTTTATGTCACCTCTGCAACTTTTACTGCAGATACTTTCGACCCACCACCTTATTTACAAATGTATCATCATCTGCGGCCTTAAGAAATGCTGAGAACGTGTGTTATCCGTACATAGGTACTTACTTTCATAATACGTTTGGCTTGCTATCAAAGCTCGAAGATTTGCACACATTCGACAAATTCACATTCGTTTTATATTGTAAAAAATCGTTACACTAATACTTTCAGGAATTATCGGTTTTCTAAACAAATGCAACAGCTATGCGAAATCACCATCATCTTCGGAGCTGTTGTGAATTCGTAAGATTCGTCTTTTCTTCGCAGGCTGCCTCTGTTGAGGTACCAAGCCAATCAGTCTAGCTTTGCGTTTAGCTCGCCTGTTTTCCTTGAGAATAGCTTCAGCTCGTTCCAGCGGGCATATCGACTGATCCTCATCGGTTAATCCTTCATCACTTATCACAAAGGAGTCCATCGCATAATCAGGATCTTCGGCAACACGCTGAGAAAATATTTTTGACGTATCATTAAATTGCCGACGCGGAGGGATTTTGAAGGCCCCCAATCGGTTTCCACTCGGACTTCTGTAGAAAAATATTATTAGGTGATTTAAAAATTTATTATATTGGACAATAACTTGCCTTAATGATTGTAGATACATTTGTGTCATGTTGACTGAATTATCATTTTCCACATCGTCATCATGGACTACGACTGAATCCATCATGTAACAACCCATTGTTTGCTCTAACTCATCTTCGGATGCAGAGCCACTTAACGCAGCTTCATTTTCAATAAATTCATTGGTTCGCTTTCGAGATAAATGCGGTTTTTGGATTGAGACTCTGCGAATGAGCTTAAATATTTCAAAATGTTATACCAACACATAAATGTTGAAGTAAATTTTGTTGTTCATACTTTGTCAGGAAGTACAGTTTTTCGACGTGAAGCCGGACTATCGCCGCTGCTATCTGAATCACTATAAATTCTCCTTCTTTTAGTTCGAATTTTTGTAGGGGCATGCACAAGACTGTCGTTAAATTGATCCATCACTGTCCTATGTGCCCCTATTTGCGACGGTTTGAAGTACTTTGAGCGAATCTCTTTCAGAGTAAGAGGCTTCTTTGTGATAAGGCATGGGGATACGTGTGAAGGCGGGGAATTAGCTGGTTTTATTGGAGATCTTTCCTTGGAATCTGCAGATTCTGGATTTGGCTGCGATAGGTCTTCAAATATATCTGGTGAGATTCTTTGGACCTTAGTATCAAATTGCGTTTTGTCCGCAATTTCCTCGCTAAACGTTTCAGAAAAAGCATTGAAATCGATGTCTACCAGTTCAGGATGAACGGTGTTATTTATAACAGTTTGACTTGAAGATGAACATGAGCCCAAAGAATTAGTGGAGCCTGGTGCAGCTATACTAGATTTATTACAGGCAGGAATATCATTCGAAGTTGAATCAACAGCGCTCACATTACATGTTTTAGCATTCGTTATGTTATCTGGGGTGGAATCATTGGAGCCCGAACTCGTTTTAGGATCCAACACATTTGTACAACGTACATTAGTAATGTTGCGAGAAAATTGTTTATCTTGGTCTGTAGCTATAGGTCGACTGATTACATTACTACTTTCAATACCATCAAACATCCCACTATTTGCTGCGATAATGGCATCAAATTGATCATCAAAAAAATCTGTAGGTAATTCATTTGATTGTTTAACCTTTTCTAACGGAGTTTCGGTATTCAACTTTGATTCCGATTTTTTGGCAGACCTTACTAAAGTTTTGTGCGCTATTGGAGTCTCGCTGAAATTCAGTGATAACTGTTTTAGTGGACGCAGAGGCGTTGATTGTTGAGCCACCCCAACGAACACAACATCGTCGTCACTCTCCTCCTTTTCAATAGCTTTTGGAATATTGGCACTGATAGATAAGAGTTTTGTATTAGTAAAGTCGTCAGATCGCTGCGGCAATTCACATTCATCATTCTTACTGCTCACCCATTGACTCATGTATTTCGAATTTATCATTTGATCGTTATCTTCATCTAATCCCCCTGAGGGTTTGTTCATTTCATCTATATCATCATCATCATATACCGCTGATTGAGCAAAGCTTTCCCTTGAGCATTGGTGGGATGGGAAGAGTGTTGATATGTTTTGAAACTTGTGTATAAGGACCTCAAAATTGTTCAAACTTCCTCTACTGGGCTGCACTTCGCCGAATATGAAATCATACTTTGAATAATCATAAGAGATTGGAATTGGGCTTCTATTCGCCAAAGCGGAAGCAATATTTTCCTTGGTACCTAAAACATTGAGTATTTGAAAATAGGCTCGCACAGCTTGTCTATCCTCGGTGCTTATTCCTTTCACGGGCAAGCTATTCTCATCAATTCCTCTTTTCCAAATAGATCGCATACGGCTCCAAACATTATGCAGAAGATCTGGACTAAATTCGATCATAAACTGTACACTTTCTTTTGAAAGTCGTTTGGAAGTTATGGATTTTTGAACATCAACCGTTTCAGTGATCGAATTATTCCGTATGTACTTCGCTATCTTCTTTACAGTTCTATTACTAATGTCAACGTTTTTTGGTGGTGAAAAATCTATAGATGTCTGAA
The DNA here is from genome assembly GCA_949715645.1 of Portevinia maculata. Taxonomy (NCBI): domain Eukaryota; kingdom Metazoa; phylum Arthropoda; class Insecta; order Diptera; family Syrphidae; genus Portevinia; species Portevinia maculata. The sequence goes on along the minus strand of OX454525.1, from coordinate 403,325,461 downwards.
ATGTATCTAGCGCACTGACGTTTTGTAAAGTAGAGTTGTTTGCTTTTGAAGAGGAGCGGTCCATAATGTCTTCAATTCCGATGGATCTGTTTGCTTTCGATTCCTCAAAGACTGTTTTTTCTTCGTCGTCCAAGACTACTTTCTGTTTGAAAAAATGTCGAAGATCGCGCATCACTTTTGGCGCATCTTTTGATTTTGTCTTCGGTTCTTGTGCTACTGTTGGTGGAATATATGTTTTAAGGCATTTCGGGTTGAATTCTGTCGGAACCATCCTAGGGGCTTGCTTATACAGTACCGATGCAAATTCGCCACCACGCGAAATACTTTTATTTAATTTGTTTCGCTCTGAAAGCACTTCTTTTAGTATGGAATGCTCTTTTCCTTCCGTCGCAAGCAGCAGAACTTTACCTTGCTTTTTGCGTCCTGTGCGTCCGATTCTTTGAATAAATCTGGTTGGATTTGAAGTATTTATGTCAAAGCACACTATCAAGTCTACCTCGCCTACGTCAATACCTTCTTCGGCTACTGAAGTGGCAATTAATGCATTACTCACACCACTACGAAAATCATTCATAACATTTATTTGTTGTTGTTGAGTTACGGCGCGAATAGAGCCGGTGCCACCTTGCCCTGAAAAAAATATATTAACAATTTTGGTATTGGAAATTTGTCACTTTTGTATTATATTACCTACGAAAACCCTCGGACGAATCATCGGTCTATGCTGAAGGAGTAAACGATGCATCAGCATAACTGATTCTCGATACTCGCAAAAGATGATCACTCGAGCGTCCTTATTGTTCTTTAAATATTATAATGTAAAAACAACTTGAAATCTAACCACATTGGCATTACCTCAAAATGTACCAGTACATGATCCCTGGCAATTTCAAACTTAGGATGACCAAAGTCGATGTTCTTTGGGATTGCAGCGATCTCTCCATTTACCATGCATTGATCGCTAAACGCAAATGGGTTAGGTCCAATATCTTGACGAATTGTTTGGATAAGACGTCGGAGGTCGGGTCGTAGAATTAGAACAAACTTAGGACCGCCGTTTTGTTCTTCATCAAAGTTGTTCAAAAATACCCTTAGTCCATGACGCTCCAAAAGCTCTATTGCATGGTAAACACTAATGCAAATATTGAAATCCGAATTTAACTCCCTTTGATTTGGGACTCGGGTGTTGACAAGACTTTCACGAAACCTCTTATGCTCCATGACAAGCCAATTGCGAGTAATACTAGCTGGGGTTCCAGAAATCAAACGGTTATCTATTAAATTTCTTACATGAGGTTCGGAAATTGCAAGGAGTTTATCACGAATTTCGCTGAGTCGTTCACCAAGTTGAACTACTACCGTTTTCATTTGTCGTTTGTAAACATAGGAGACCACATCGACGGAATCTTCAGTGCGTACCTCCAAATTAGATATGAAAAGGTTGCGAATCACTTCCTCTACGTCATTTTTGCGACGACCTGGTGTCGCTGATAAAGCAAGAATTCTAAAATATTTGTTTTTGCTCCAAATAGAGTTCACAACATCTGTGTAAGCGTATCGGCCCTTTGCTTTATGAGCTTCATCCACCACTATGAGCTTAATAGCGTCGAATGGAAAGCTTTGTTCTCCATCCGTAATGTCGGATTGAACTGACTGAGGTGTCGCGAAGAAAACCCGTTTCGATTGCCATAACAGAGCGCGATTGGATTTATTCAATTTACCAGTTATCTCGACGGAATCCTCTATTGGAATACCCATGATTGTGCGACATGCATCGATTTGCTGAGCCACTAAAGGACGTGTTGGAGCCATAAATATTACCTTACCCATTGGATACCAGCGATAAATGTTGTACATGACCACAGCGGCGATAAAAGTTTTGCCTAAGCCAGTCGGAAGTACGACCAGTGTATTGTGAAACAATGCCTTCTGAACAATATTGAACTGGTAAGCTCGTTCGGGAAAATTTGAAGGAAAAACCCAAGTGTCGCCGCCATTGTTGTCAAAGCCCACATACTTTTCGTCAGAACGCAGCGACGACGTATCCAGATTCAAGTCATCATTCAATAGTATAAGAGCATCGTTGTCATCATCGACGTTACTCCAACCACTGAGATCCGCAGCCGGTGTTCCATCAGACATTATTACTTCAGGTATTCTTTCAATATTATAATATTATTTGACACTGAAACATAGAAAAACAAAAGAATTTGGTGAATAATTGTAGATAAACAATTTTGTACTTGATTAATTTCGCTAAGATCGTAGGACATGTTTTGAAATTTGTGTATGATTCTTTATTTTGCTTTTATTTACATTGAAAAGCTGATACCCAGCTATTCATCCAATCGAAGAGAGTTAACAAGTAGAGGGACTCGTAGCGTAGCTACCTTGTAAATTAAACGCGCCCATTAAAAATGCTTAAATGTCAACCGTATATAAAGACAGATAGATGTTGAGCGAAAAGGACAAATATACTGTTGTTTTAACTTTTTTCTTATTGGACCGGTTTAACGTAAATGGGTTCTCACAGAAAATTTTGTGATCGGATTGAGAGAATCCTGTTGCATTTCAACCTGCGTTTACATGGAATTTAATTCGAATTCAATCCGGATGGAATCTATCATGTAAACGAGATATTCACCCCTATAGGGCTTGTCACGACAATGTCAGTGTCAAAAGAGAGAAAAAAAACGACAATGTCAGTGTCAAAAGAGAAAAAAAAAAAAAAACAAACAAACAGCTGAATGAAATGAATGAAAACAATGGCGAATTTGCATGGCGGGAAATAAGTTCTTCGCGAATAGTTACTAAAAGTTTATAACAAAGCCAATTTAAAAAAAAAAAATATTTACGGAACTAAGAAGTAGTATCCAAACCACGTTTTGGATAATTAAAAAGTTAACATTATATATAAATTATAATGTGTTCAAAAAATAAAAGTGAAAAAGTGAGAATATCGTACTTGTGGCAAAAAATGTTTTTGTTGCAAAGATCTCGTAATAATTTTATATTAAAGTGAATTATAACAAAAACAAATTTCCAGAACTAAAAAGGAGTATCCAAACACTATTTTGGAAAACTCAAAAGATAACAATACATTAAGATTCTGTACAAAAAATAAAAGTGAAACCGTGACAATAGCCTTGTGGCAAAAAAATATTTCTGTTTCGAAGCAACTTTTTACTTTAATTTACTTTCTCACGTTTTTTCTCTATAAGCTGGTACTTTTTAATCTTCAATTGCTTCTGTTTTCACTTAAATATACACTTTATTAACAATCATAATGATTATTCATTTCATTCAGCTGTTTGTTTGTTTTTTTTTTGCTCTTTTGACACTGATATTGTTTTCATTCAATTTGCTTTTGACGTTTGACGTTTAAGAAAGTAATGCGGCACTTTAGAAAGAGATATCTTGGTGAAAAGCCCTATCGTGGAATCCGTCGGATCTGAGATTCACTTCACTTATTCGATTCACGTGAACAGAAAATTGCTATCGTGGGATCCGTCGGATACTCTCCCTAACCGACCACTATTCAAAATTCAATTGTGACAGTTCATTTCAAACACATTTGTTTTGTAAAAATTAAATTCAGTGAAAATAAAATAAAATAATTCACGTTACCGACATGTGGATGGTTCACGTCTGCGGATTGCAAGATGCAAATTGTTCATTATTAGCGGATCGTTCCCCCGACGGATTCCACGATAGGGGTGATTGTGTTCCTGTTCGCATGTTGAGAGTATAATGCATTCTTTCATAATCCCAAGTGAAGACCTTATACCAAATATATTTCTATTATAAGCTATTGATATAAAAGCAACCAAAGTATAGAAACAAAAGCAACATATTCACATTATTGCCAATTTTTTATTTGTTTAGGTATATTACATTTCACAGTACCTTTGTAAAGGGTGATTTTTTTAAGGTTAGGATTTTCATGCATTAGTATTTGACAGATCACGCGGGATTTCAGACATGGTGTCAAAGAGAAAGATGCTCAGTATGCTTTGACATTTCATCATGAATAGACTTACTAACGAGCAACGCTTGAATTTTCAGTGAATGGGCCCTAGAAAAGTTGGCAGAAAATCCGCTTTTTTATCGACAAATTTTGTTCAGCGATGAGGCTCATTTCTGGTTGAATGGCTACGTAAATAAGCACAATTGCCGCATTTGGAGTGAAGAGCAACCAGAAGCCGTTCAAGAACTGCCCATGCATCCCAAAAAATGTACTGTTTGGTGTGGTTTGTACGCTGGTGGAATCATTGGACCGTATTTTTTCAAAGATGCTGTTGGACGCAACGTTACGGTGAATGGCGATCGCTATCGTTCAATGCTAACAAACTTTTTGTTGCCAAAAATGGAAGAACTGAACTTGGTTGACATGTGGTTTCAACAAGATGGCGCTACATGCCACACAGCTCGCGATTCTATGGCCATTTTGAGGGAAAACTTCGGAGAACAATTCATCTCAAGGAATGGACCGGTAAGTTGGCCACCAAGATCATGCGATTTGACGCCTTTAGACTATTTTTTGTGGGGCTACGTCAAGTCTAAAGTCTACACAAATAAGCCAGCAACTATTCCAGCTTTCGAAGACAACATTTCCGAAGAAATTCGGGCTATTCCGGCCGAAATGCTCGAAAAAGTTACCCAAAATTGAACTTTCCGAATGGACCACCTAAGACGCAGCCGCGGTCAACATTTAAATGAAATTATCTTCAAAAAGTAAATGTCATGGACCAATCTAACGTTTCAAATAAAGAATCGATGAGATTTTGCAAATTTTATGCGTTTTTTTTTTAAAAAAAAGTTCTCAAGCTCTTAAAAAATCACCCTTTATATACAGTTTATAGTAGTCTCACTTCGTGTATACGACGACTACGCCACCATACGACACAAGTGAGTCATTAAAAAAAGCTATATATAAACTAGCATATTGTAGAACCTTTTCTACAATATGCTAGTATGCCTTTGAATAGCGTACCTATTCGTAGTTATTTTTGTTGTCTTCCATTCTCCTCATTTATCGAATTTATTTTGTTTTCTTCTCATGATGGTGATATGATGTGTGGGTGAGAGGGGTGCGGGATATGGTTGGTAAATTATTTGTTGTTTTTAATGGAAGTTTTTCATAAGTGTGTGGTTTGTCGTTTATTTATCGAATTTATTTTTTTTTACTTCTCATGATGGGGATATGATGGTTGGTGAGAGGGGTGCGGGATATGGTTGGTAAATTATTTGTTGTTTTTAATGGAAGTTTGGGGTAGGTTATGGCATATTGCAAGGAGGCCGTAGCATTCATCAAATAAAAGGGGTATTCATTCATAATCGGTATCAAAAATCATATTATGTTTGTGCATATTTCGATTGCATTATGTTACACAATTAAATCTCCGAATATAAGCTGAATTTTTTCATTTGGTTTTTCACAAACAACTGGTTTGGGCAGTTAAATGTAATTGATTAATGTATTCTTTTTGATACTTTAATCGACAGTAACTCTGCATAACTTACATGTTTTGGATACTTGAATACGGATTTTTGCCTAAAGGCTAGAGAAATATTTAAACACTGCTGTGTGGAGTAGGTAGGGAAGCGGCACTAGCGGTTGGCCACTTCAACTCAAAAAATTAGTAATAATTACTGTAGTTTATATTCTTTTTTATAATATCCACGGTTAAAATATCCCACCTTCAGAATCGCAAAGAGAAAGTGCACTCAAATGGTAAAGTTTGTGGAGGGTCTGTATCGGTAGTTAGATGAAAATTCCTCTTCGGCTGCTGATAGAAACCAGGATGTCCACAAACTCCGACAAAGCAGCTTGAACAGGAACAGGTCTATATACAAAGACTAAGGTAAATAATGCAAAACATTTAAGCTTCACCATTTTCAAAATTTGCCGCCGAGAGAAGGAGGAATGCCCAGGAAATCCGTTCGCCAAAGTTCATCAATAATGCTCAAGGGCTGCAAGAAGTGGATGACGAAAAACTACTTATTGAAGAATTTCCTCGGATATATTTTCCGAGAGCCGTTTCTAACACTGAAGAAGTACAAGACATTACTGTCGAAGAAGTTAGGAAGACTTCAAAAATCGAAAAGCAGTTGGGCCGGACCCTCTGAGTTCTGGAAAAAGATGGCAGACATCGGGTCGAAATGGCTCATGATTCTCATCTCCAAACTGATGAGTGGCGATCCAATGCCGAACCCGTGGAGGGAGAATTTTCTTCTTATTTTGTACAAAGAAAAAGGCGATAAGCGAGACTGATAAATACCGTTCAATCAAGCTGATGTCACATATCATGAAGATCGTTCAGGGGGTATTAAATAGCCGAATGTGGAAAATAGTACGGCTATCTGAAAACCAGTGCGGGTTTGTCGCAGGTAAATGAACATGGAAATGGAAAAACATCGTGATTCTTTGAATGATTTGCATATGGTGTTGGTTGATTTTGGAAAGGCCTGTAGGGTAGAGTCGGCACCCTCCGACAGTGGGGCACCTCCGACAGTCATTATTATCTCTGTGTGGAAACCTTTAAAAAATCTGTAATAAATTGTGAACGTTCCCTTAGACATATTAAGCATATGTCAAAAAGTTCAGCAGTCTGTCTGCAAATCCTGCCAAAGTACGAGTAGGATGTAAAGTTTGTTTGGAGTGCGGTTGATATAATTTTCAGGGTATGTTCTTAAGATTTTTATATTCTTATTTTTAATGTTTTCTTGAAAAGAAGTTGTTTTTGAAATACAATATTAAGTATTTATTTATATTTTAATACTTATTTTCAAATATTCTGCTTTGCTAAAAAATTAAAAAAAGAAAAGTAAGAAAACATCCAATGGGGCACCTCCGACAGTTTAAGCCGGGCCACCTTCGACAGACTGTCGGAGCTACCCCTTCTTTGTTTATTCATCTAAAAAATTGCTAAAAGCGCAAAATATTTTTCGCTTACTATAGATAATGGTTCGCTTTTATGAAAAAAAAACACAAAGACCTCTTGTGGACGAAGAAGCTATGAAAAAGGCCCTTACAGATGTCATTAACAAGGTGGAATCACACAGTTCAGCAGCGGCAAAATATGGCGTGAAAAGGACTACCCTTATAACTCGTCTTAGGAAGGCAAAGGTAAGGCTCCCACATCCGGCTGATGATTCCGGCCAAGAACAAAGTGATGCCGAAATCTTTCCATATCAGTGTAAATATACCTCTCGCCAAGTGCTTACAGCAAAACAAGAGCAGGATCTAGCAAGTTATTTTAAAAACTGTTCCAACCTCCACTTTGGAATGACTTATCATATGGCAAGGCGCTTTGTATTTGAATTTTGAGCTTTTTTAAAAGCCAACATGCCAGAGTCTTGGGTCGAAAGAAAACAAGCTGGAAAAGATTGGATGCTAGGGTGTGACGATGATATCTTAAATGAAGGAGATTTTATTTTGGTCAAGTTCTTTGACAAAAAAATATATTTTTTGTTGGTGAAATAGTAGAAGTCCAAGGTCATAATTCATTTACTGTGTCCTTTCTGCGAAAAATGACAAACTCCTGGACTTTCATCAATCCAAATGTCCCAGACATAAGCATAACTTTAAGGAGCATCCTCCGGGAACATCGAGGTCCCAAAGGAAGAGTATCTTCAACATCGATTTGAGAAACTTAAATGTTCGTTAGAGACTAATTTAATCAATGTGATCCCATGTTTTTTTTTTGAATTTATTTTTTGTTATTTTTTTAGGTAGGTACCTACCTACCTACTTATTAATTTTTCGTTAAAACTTTTTTTTTAAATACAAATAATAAAAAGAAATGAATTGGATTCTTATAACATAATATATTATGACTTTTATTTAAAAAAAACTAACATATAGTACATCAATTTCCAATCATGTGCCTTACTGTCGAAGGTGCCCCGTGCTGGGGCACATTCGACACTTTTCTACTTTTTTTTCTTAAATAAAAAAAAATAGTAAACAAATTTTTAAGAATATAAAGCTACGCCAATATGTTGTTAAAATCATAAATTTGAAAAATAATTGTTAATTTTTTGAAAAAATAAGAAAAACCCGTATGCTTTTGCAGTTTTTCTGTTAAGGTGTCGGAGGGTGCCGACTCTACCCTAATAGACAACCAACGGATCTGTTATGGGTATCGCTAAGACAACAAGGAGTTCCAGAAATCTACGTATGGATGGTCATGGACATGTATACATGTATGAGGGAGTAAAGACAAGAGTAAGGTATATCGTTGGCGTCACCGAGGATTTCGCAATCAAAGAGGTGTATACCAGGAAAGCGTCATAAGCGTCATATTTCTGAATCCATTACCTACAAAAGAAATGATACAAATCGGAACGATTTTCGACAAGATATAGCCAAAATAGTAACAGCCTAAAAAGCGATAAACTCATAATTTCTTATTTGAGGAAAAAGACTGAAATTAGATTTTATTAAATTTTTCATTTCAATACTGTTCGTCCCTTCCATCATCCCCTTCTCATCTTACATGCTACTTGCAGAGGGGACGATGCGATGTTAACCCTCACAGCATTTCGGGCGTCTTAAGACAATATATTCAACATTTCAGCTTTCTAGCTCACAAATTTGTTCTTTTGAAATTGTTGGCGTGTCAGTGGGCGGATTTTAAAAATTCTTAAAATTTATTATTTCGGGCCCCTAGAGAGTATATGGTTTAAATTTTGGATTTCTAGCTCCAGTGTAAAGGCCTTAATTTTTGCCGACGGGTGGACGGACGGACGGACGGATATGGTAGATGCACATAACTATCGATGCTGACCACGAATATATTACAAAAAAATGCAAAACGACAGGTGACCTGCCTCAATATTAATGTAGGTCATCAATTCGCTAATAGATAAATATACCTATCCAACAACTATTTTTTTGAATAACGGCTAATACAACACAAAATGAATATTTCCGAATCAAATACTGAAGAAATGATATAAATCGGTACATTTTTGAACGAGATACAGCGAAAATAGCAAAAGTCTAAAAATTCATAAAGATTTCTAATTTGTCTATCATATCCGTCTCATCCTACATACTATTTGCCGAAGCGACGCAACAACACAAATCATCAAAAGTATTCGGCTGTTACACAGGAAAATAAATACTAACATAATATCTGAATGATTCGATAAAGAGAGACAGCAAAATTTAAGACACAAACCTTCCAACGCCACCACTTTTTCTCCCGCCTCTGTCGAGTTAAACGTTTTCAAATTCGTGTTGATGAGACTACTATAGAACTGTATATACAAAGACAGTACTTTGAACAGACTTTTGTGCTCGTTTTACCAGATTAATTGATTCGCACAACACACATTTTTGACAACAAGTGCTTAGACCTGCAAATGCTGTTTCTTTTTAATTATTGGATTAGTTTTTAACAAATAAAATGATTAATTCACTTAGAAGCATGTAGTTTTTCATCGAGTCTACTTGTAATAATAAAAATAATTAATAATTAAGGAGAGTAAGCTCCATTAAATCAATATTATTCGATTCATCTATTATATGGAAAATATCTGATATTGCGAAACATGGTTTGCCACCAGAACAAATTAGATTGGATAAATCTTTCTCAAGAAAGTCCATTTTTTCAGTCTTTGTACGACCGAATGCTGTTTTTTTTTTCAGATCATATTGGTCCTAATACGCGTCGATTAGCACCACAACGAAGCCGATATCATTTTTTGTACGCGAGATACCATGAACGAAAAACTTACGTAAGTTCGTGCACACATACAGACTTCTATACATCTTCTTAAAAACATGTGAGCAACATTATTTCAGACCTCAAATTATAAAATATGTTGTAAATTACGATTTTATTTTCCGACCAATTGCAATAACTTCCCCAATGCAGGGTATTTAACCAGTTAAATAATAAAATAACGGCTGGACTGAATTCAGTGTAATTTCTTTCAACGAAGTTGATGTCATTTTAAAAACCCAAGAAAACGTGAACGTAACTTGTTCACCAACGTATGACGTACGTATAACCATACAACCACACACATTAAAAAAACATATTGTGGACGCTCAAATTTTCGAGCCAATTACAATAGGTCCGTTCGCGAACTAATATGCAAACGTAAATTTATATAAACTTTCGTGAAAAACTACACAAACGCGTTCGCGTACTGAGAAAATGGTAAAAAGATGAACGAAAGAAAAATGTACTTTCGTTCATTTTTCTTCACACAGAATTTCAGCTGGTAAAAAAATTAAAACTGTCAAATGATGAAATCCTATGAGTTTGCCAGCAAAAAAAAAACAGCGGTTGCTTCCTTTCAAGCCAAACTTTGACGTTTTTCATCTTTTTACACAAAAGCGTTCGCGTACTTTTCTTTGAAATGAGAGGATTCTCTCTCGATTTTGAAGATTTGACAGTATTCATTTTTCTACACATAAAGTACGTGAACGGACCTAATATTGTAAGATATTGGGAAGTTAATAAAAAGACGTCAAACTTCTATAGGTCTCCATATGTTTTTTTCCATTCGTCAATATATGTAGTTTTCCTATAAAAAAAATTGCATTCCAGCCATGTCTGATCAAAGTTCCAGCAAAAGCACATTTTCCGAAGCTTTTTAAACATGCCCCAAAATTGGCATTTATATGACACTTCGACATTTTCAAACCAATATGAAATTTGTGTAAAACAGAAGCCCACGTATTTCCGCGATATACATTTTCCTTTATCAGATAAAAAAAATAACGTTGTTATGTTTCCTTTATAAAATTAGTGGTTAAAAATGGCATTCCATTGGTGTGATAATGTTCACACAACATCCTTTACTCCTCGAGACTATCAAGTGGAACTACTTGCGTCAGCGTCCGAACAAAACACTATGCTATGTCTTGGACACAAGTCTTCTAAGGAATTCATAGCTCTAAAGTTGCTTCAGGAGAAGGCATTCGAGTTGCGGCACAATCCAAACAAAGTTAGCATTTATTTAAGCCGGCTATCCGGAGAATCCGCATACAACTTGATTTATCATCTTACTGATTTGAAAGTATACAACGAGTCAAGGGCAGACGAAAAGGGCGAGTCAGTTGTAAAATTCGGGAAATCACAAGTTTTAATTCTACGTCCAAAAACATGTATTAATGCTTTAAGAAATGGTGATATCAAGTTAGAGAATGTGAATCTCATCATATTGGAGGATTGTCATGAAATACAGGAGCAAGGTGAAATGTTCGCTTTATTTACGGAGTTCTATAGCAAAGTTAAATGTAAACCAAAAGTTCTTGCATTGGCTGGTCCTCTGCATAGTGCTGGTTGTGCTCCTGAGGATCTAAATGCTATGCTTGAAATTCTAGAGAAAAGAGTTTCTTGTAAGGCGGAGACAGCCAGTGATATTGTGACTGTATTGAGGTCAGTTCACTTAAAACAATTATTTCTATACGCTAATCGTCTTATATACAACAGGTATTGTGCGAAGCCTACTGAATTTATTCTACAATGTGCCCCCCCTAAAAAAGACACACTCACAACAATTCTGGAAGAAATAGTTAACACACGAAAAGCGTTTTTAAAGGACCACAGATATGATCCTTCGGAAATCTATAGCGATGAATTTTTGGAAGAGCTGAAAGGTATTTTAGAAAGCACACAAATGTTTTCCAATCGCAATTTTGTTTTTAAAACTCATGAATGATTTTTCCTTGCTCATTGCAAAATGTTTCGTGATTTCCAATAATTTTTCTTCCAGGTATTCCCGATCCAAAGACAGAGCCAACAAATTTCTTAGATATATATTTAGAGGCCCTCCATGAGATGGGGCCTTGGTGCGCCGATCGAGTAGCTCTTAGTTTGATTCATCAGATAGAAAAACAAAAGGTGAAGACTCCCTATGAAAGGCATTACTTGCTGCTATGCTTCGTCATAACAGCGCTCTTCGAAATCCACACTCTGTGCGAACAAGCATTTCAAAAAGTGTGCTCTGAAAACGACCGAGTAGAGCAATATTCAAGCCCAAAGGTGCTTAGACTTCTTGAAGTTCTTAGACTGTTTAAACCAGATGAATCCGTTAGTGAAAATGAACAGTTAGGCAACATTTCAAAGGAAATCGACAAACTCAATTTCCACAAATTAAAAATAAGCCTAGAGAACACTTATCATACAGTGGAAAACTTGAGTAAATCTATTTCGAAAGACATCATAGAAAACCTCGATCCGATCTTGAAACCAACGCATTGTAGCTATCAAACACATTACAGCAATCATGACAACCAGCTTCAGCTTGTAAACTCTTTAAAAAATCGACGAAACCAAAATGTACGACATAAAAAGCGACCCTTCACTCGCAGACACAATCGAGACGGCTCTGGCGACCCGGATGCTTTGTGTGGAATTATTTTTTGCAATAGCAAGTACACCGCAAGAGTTCTTTTCGATTTGCTTGCGGAAGCAAGTCGCCACGATAGTCAACTTAAGTTTTTAAAGTGTCAGTTTACTACTGATCGCGTTGCTGATCCTATCGCTGAGCCAAAAGAGGCAGAACTTGAACATCGACGACAGGAAGATGTCCTAAAACGATTTAGAATACACGACTGCAATTTGTTGATTGGAACTTCAGTCCTTGAAGAGGGGATTGATTTGCCAAAATGTAATTTGGTCATTCGATGGAATCCTCCTTCAACGTATCGCAGTTACGTACAGTGCAAAGGTAGAGCTCGAGCCTCGCAAGCATATCATATTATACTAGTAGCCCCTAATTTTGTAAAAGACCGAAATAGCAGTTCTGCGGAGTCACTTAGTGGTAAGTCCCATCGAATAATTTGCAAAGAGTCCGCAGAAAATGCTGAGAATATTGTTAAGAAAGACGCAGAAGCCGTCCTTGAACGCAAATTACTGGATAGTGTATCGCAACCAAAGTCCATTATTATTGAGCATTCTTCAGGTGCGTCTGTGAAAATTCTTAATCCAGAAGTTATCGCTCGCTCGCTAGCGGCAAGCGCTGCTAAGCTTACCAAGTACTCAGAGACAAACAGCCGTATATCTGATATCACATATCAATCCACAAACGAAATTCAGCCAGCTCTAAAGGAAGACTTAAATATATCGACTGACTCTAAATTATCAACGGAAAGCTACTCCTTCAGAAAGAAACTGAAAAACAAGGATTTCGATAGTTCTTTTGAAATTGTTCCCTTATGTGATATAACGGATTCTCTAGATTTAAGTATCGACGCCAAAACTCTAACGAATGGCGATGTCGCAGAATCACCTGTAAAGAGCGAAGACAATGAGGACTATAGGTGCGTTGTCGAGGAAGTGGAGGAACTAGAAAGTGAAGATCAAAATGAAACTGCGATTCAAGAGATGGAAAACGCTACCAACGAGATGGTGGACCGCTTGGCACAGTATCGTGAAATTGAAAAGGTGAGTAAATATTTGAAGTTGCTTTTGCATTATTTATTTGTTTGATTACTTATCTCTGAGAGTTAAAGAATTCTCTTTGGTCGCCTTTTTTATATGTATGACCTATACACAGCCACTGACGTTGGCGAAAGGCACGATAAGGTGCTGGTTCTTTTCCAAAAGTGGTCCCGAATTTGGTAAAGCAGTAATAGATTTCAAGGGCCATGATGACCATGTTGCCGGTTGATGAACTAAAGTCAATAGATCATATACCACATCTATTTGCAAAAGCAGCTTTTAACGATGCACATAACACATCAATTGGATCTCAGACATTAAACATCCACTACCAGTTTCAAGCTCGTTTGCTTCTGAACTGGCATGTCTGAAGCTAAGCTCGTTTTTATTTAGCCACTGACTGGATGGATAAGCAGGACTAAAAAGCACCATTCAAATGACCATACCCTGATGCAACTGTTCCACTTTAAATTGTTTAGATCAACAAACCAAATTGAGTTAATTGTATTTCCTCTAGATGCTTCTGCAAAAATGTGCCAACACCGAACCTTCTGAAGAGGAACACAAGGAAGCTGATAAGTTTACTAATTGCATAGCGGCTTACAAACCTTTGCCGGAGTTGCTTACAGGTGCCATGGTAGATTTATCGTCTGCTATTGCGCTCGTAAATAAGTACTGTGCCAAACTGCCAAGTGATACGTTCACCAAACTAACTCCTCTATCAAGATGTGCCAAAACGAAGCGTTGTGGAGAAGAAATGTATCAATATACACTACGTCTTCCAATTAATTCACCCCTGAAATATGATATTGTTGTAAGTTTACTTATTAGACTTGAAATGCTTTTAAGTTAATATTGTTGCTTTTCAAAGGGTTTACCAATGCCAACAAAGATTCTTGCTCGGCGAATGGTAGCACTACAAGCGTGCAGAGAATTGCATAGATGCGGCGAGCTGGACAACAATTTGCAGCCAATTGGAAAAGAAGGCTTTAAGGCATTTGAGTCGGATTGGGAGGATTTCGAGTTAGAAAAACTTGATGAACAAATCGTCACTGAGAATGCAGAACCGCGCCCTGGAACAACAAAACGACGGCAATATTATTACAAGCGTGTAAGCCTATTTAGTTATAAGATCTTTTCAATTGTATTAATTTCTATGTTTACAGATTGCGTCAGAATTTTCCAACTGTCGACCTACGGCTGGAGCAGTTTCATATTTATACTACATAAACCTAACCCTTCAGTGTCCCATCCCCGAGGAGCAGAATACACGTGGGCGAAAAATATACCCGCCCGAGGAAGCCCTACAGGGTTTTGGAATACTTACTATAAAAAAGATTCCAAAGGTTAGTGCATTTCCCATATTTACCCGCTCCGGAGAGGTTAAAGTCTCCATAGACTTGTCTAAAAAGCGAATTATCTTGACCGAGGACCAAGTAGCTCGAATAAATACATTTGTAAATTACACGTTTAGTAATGTGCTGAGATTGCAAAAGTTTCTAATGCTTTTTGATGTGGATTCGACAGAGAATTGCGTATTCATTGTGCCCACAATAAAAAAAAAGTGTGGAGTGATCATTGATTGGGAGTTTTTAGAGGTAATAGCAAGGGATTGTAACATGATGCCCCAAATAGTACCCGACGAAGTGCGACAAAATAAAGAATTCGATGCCAACAAATTTAAAGATGCGGTAGTTATGCCCTGGTACAGAAATCAGGATCAACCGCAATATTTCTACGTTGCTGAGATTTGCCCTCATCTCACGCCCTTAAGTTGTTTTCCAGGTGAAAACTATAACACCTTCAAACACTATTATCTTGTCAAGTACGGAATTACTATTCAAAATGTTAAACAGCCTCTCCTTGATGTTGATCATACAAGTGCCAGACTCAATTTTCTTACTCCTCGATATGTAAATCGAAAGGGAGTTGCATTACCAACGAGCTCAGAGGAAACAAAGCGTGCTAAACGAGAAAACTTGGAGCAAAAACAGATTTTAGTGCCGGAGCTGTGTACAATTCACCCATTTCCTGCTTCACTATGGAGAACGGCGGTCTGCTTGCCGTGCATATTGTATCGCGTCAATGGGTTGCTGTTGGCAGATGAAATTCGTAAAAAGGTCTCCTACGATATCGGCTTGGGCTGTATGGAAATTGAAAGGAACGACTTCGAGTGGCCAATTTTGGATTTTGGTTGGAGTCTTGCTGAAGTTCTAAAAAAAAACAAAGAGTCCAAATCTGAGAACACAAAAATTGAAGAAAAAAAACCTGCTTTGAAATCCATTCCACCACTTCCGGTGCAAAAAAAGGCCGAAGTTAATGTTGTAAAAGAAGAAAGTAAAGTGGTGTTGGAAGAAACGGAAAAAGTTAAGCTTGAGAAATCCGCCAATGAAATTGTATTGGAGGGGGAAGAAAAATTAAAGGTAACGTTTTCATTGCTTTTTTTTTACTGTTATTTCTTATACAGGTCTTTGGAGACGGTTAGTAGTTCACATTCATCTCAGTTCGAAATTTTTATTTATGCGGGCCTATAGTTATTATCTGCTTTTTTTAGGAAAAACATTGTGAACCCTGATTACGAAACCACACGGTATAGCGTCATCCTATTGTAATTTGGGAATAAGAGTTCCCTGGGGGAAACTGATTTACATTGCTGACAAGGGAATTTATTGACTAGCAGTAAATTTTGATTTTTGCGTCACACCACACTTGGTGACTTGATTCACTTCGCGGGCACAAAGATTGTAGAGCGTCTAATTAAATTTTTTAAGTAGAGAACCTGCCGTGCAGAACCTTACGTGCAGATATTACAACAGTCATAATATTCATGGACGTTATGAGTGAAAAGTTGTTAAGAAATATGCCGCTTGTTGCATTTGTGAGATTTGTTGTTTTGATCGACCTTTCACGGCACCGCTGATCTCCAGTCGTGCCAACCTATCGATTTAAGAAGCTAAATGTGTTAAGCTAGACTCATTTGATTTTTAAAATAACCACAATGTTTTTTCCCACTACTAGCCTTTTACAAGCGCTGCTTATCAGTGACCGCTGCACTGATATTCTTGCTGCCCTCGTCTCTTTTACCTTCTAACCCATCGAACCTCATATGGCTCCAACGAACCAATCTCCCGTATGCTGCAGAAAGTTAACTCAAATCTTTCCGTCTTTGATTTCAACCATAACCCTGCCCGCCTTAAAATCGATCTCCTGCACCATTCCCCTAATCCTTAAGCTTTAGTTTTAAGCCTTCTTATTTTTTAAGTTTTAGTTTTTAAGTTATTCATTAGATGTTAGTTTAGATGTAACCCAAATGAATGAGGGCTATCTCTGCGCTCACCAAATTAAATTAATTAAATTAGCCGGTAACATGACGTTATCTCGAATGCAGAACATTTTCGTTTTTTTTTTATTCTTGAGTGCAAAAATCTCGAATGTACAAAAATCTCGATTGAGCAAATTGAAAGACAATCGAAAATCCTCCGATTCTTATAAGATTTTTCAAATACTGTTTGATTCGAAAAAGTAGACTGTCATAGGCTCCTGTCAGACAACTAACAACTACCCTTACCCTTAGCGGAGCAGCGAAGGTACGTGAGTGGGCTAAACCATGCGGAGAAAAGGGTTCAATTCTTTTACCCGCGAAGCGGTCAACCCAATCACTGTTTTATTTGAAAAATTAAGCTAACAAAGTCCCTACCAGACAACTAGCACCTACACTTAGTGGTGCAACGAAGTTGCATGAGCAACAAACAACTTTCCAATGTTTGATTCGCTAAAAATTATGCCAACAACATTTTTTTTTTTGCTGCAAATCGGAGCGTTATGCAGGTGTTGCCTAATCGGAGACGAACAAAGTTAGTGATGCGCTCTTTCAACGTTGTTAATGGATAGATGGGTTGCACTTATTGGCATTCTTAAAAGATTCCTCTCACTCTATTGGTAGAATTGACCGCTGTGTCTACATATTCGCTGCCCTCGATACCTCCGCTGGGTCCAGATAGTATTTCCCCTATCATTCTGAAGAGGTGATCTTCTTCGCTTGCAAAACCACTGCGTGAGCTTTTCTACCTGTCCCTCCTCCTACCGACCAATTGCACTTACGTCTCTTCTTTCTTAGGCCATGGAAACGCTGATCAACCGTCAGCTAATGAAATATCTTGAATCCCAAAAACTTCTCAATGACCGCCAGCGTTTTTGCAGCAACAGGTCCACCAGTGGATCCAATCTCTTCACCAAGGTGGTGGAAGTAAGATCGTTGCGCTTGATATTTCAAAGGCATTTCACAGAGTTTGGCATCAAGCTCTCTTGTCGAAAATGCGTGCATTTGGAATCGATGATAATCTTCTTCAATGGATTAGAAATTATTATTCCGTTCAATTCAAATTGTTTTGGACGGTTTCAAGTCTGCAACTCACCAAATAACTGCTGGTATTCGCCAAGGCTCTGTTCTATTCCCGACTCTCTTTCTCATTTTTATAAATGGTCTGCTGTCTGTTTTTTTCTAATCCAATCCATTCCTTTGCTGATGACATTACCCTCAGCTTCGCATATTCGTTTCTTGGGTTACGCCCCTCTTCTTCACAGCATAACTCAGTGGGGTACATCCAATAGAGTGGAATTTAATGCTTCTGTCATTAAAGCAAAACCCACAGGCACTGCCATTATCCATAAATGGCACTTGCATCTCTGAAACCGAAAGACTCCATTCTCGGTATGTGCGTTGATGACAACCTCCGTTGGAATGACAACATATTCTATGTCGGTAAGAACGCTGCGAAATGTCTAGGCAATGGCTACAATTTATA
The DNA here is from genome assembly GCA_949715645.1 of Portevinia maculata. Lineage (NCBI taxonomy): Eukaryota > Metazoa > Arthropoda > Insecta > Diptera > Syrphidae > Portevinia > Portevinia maculata. Next base: position 403,307,247 of record OX454525.1, on the reverse strand, counting down.
AGGCAATTTACAATTTTTCGACCGGAAACTCGAGTACAACGCTCATATCTGGTCTGGTGCACCAATAACTTCTTTGTAGCTACTTACTTAACAGGATTCAAAAACGCGCGATAAAACTCATTGGCATTGACCGGGACATCGCGTGATCGATTGACTCTCTTTGTCATCGTCGTAATGTCTCCTGTCTTTCGTTATTTCCATCATAAGTGCTCAAATGAAATAGCCAATTGCATTCGTTTCCTTGAACATTTCAACCGCAATACCCTGGAATGCTCAAGCCTGTATTCGGACGTACAGTGAAATTCAAAGAATCTTTCTTTAACCGTACAACACGAATGTGGAATACTCTTCCACGCTCTATTTTTCCTTCATATTATAATCTACAAACATTTAAAACCAACGTGCATCGGCATCTCGCATTTTCTTCTAATCCTAATTTCCTTAACGCCCGCGCTGTGTATCCATTATATGATAAGGGTACTAAAAAATCCCTTTGTACGCTCACATTATAAAAAACATAGGCGGGTACCCACACAACTTTTACTGTATTTGGTGTCTTTGATAATAATGTCTCTATACTCTATCCAACATTGTCAGTACAGGGAAGCTAGGATGTTTGTCTCTCAGTCTGGTTGCAATGACTTACATAAATCGGTCCCTCTTTAAAGCTCTCACAGGGTTGCCATAGTGTGTATGATAATTCGCCATAACTCAGAGATCAATTCTATTAGGGTCACCATCTTCCAATTTAAAATAAAAATATTGCGTATGTTTCATACTTGACTTTGTAACGTTTAACGATTTCAAGCAACCCATTGTATGATTGCATCCCTACCTTACTTGAGATCTTCCTTTTGGGAATTCCCGTATTTATTGGCAAAACAGGCGTCATTCATCGGAAAAACAAAGACATCATACAAACAGGTACATAATGAGATGAAAGGATGTATTTATGTTTTTTTTTTTATTTAAACAGTTTGCGACATAAACTCAATCAGCAAGATTTTCTAAAAACAATTCCCAGTCCTTTCCGCTATATGTATATTGTGAAAGGTAGACACAATCAGGCAATTAGAATACAAAATTATATAACCACGACGCAATGTCATGTACCTAAACAGATGGTAAAAAAACTGCACTTGTGCAGCTGTACAATACAAATACAATCAAATTAAAACCGAATGGCAACACCCCACGTAATAATTCGCTCTCAAAAGCACCAAAACCGAAAGTTCTCTGACAAAATTCATAGAAAAACCCTTAATGATATGCTTCATTGTAGAGATGGTAATATTCTTCTGATGTGCTTCAGTCACACACACTGCTTATTTTGGTGGATGATAATGGCAAGCGATCACCAAGACGATCATGCTCATTCCCATTCGCCTGTGTGGGAGACTGGTTGTGGTGGGTTGTATGCGAATTTTAGTTACAACAACAATTCCTTGGTATGACAGTGGTTTGGTTTTTATTTCAGTGGCAATTCTTGCGTTTGAGTGCCGTGCGAGTATCTACAGGCACCACTCGTAGAAAAAAAGCTCCCCCATAAGGCTGTACTGACAATTTTTGTTGGATAGAGTATAATAGAGGTTTACTCTCTGAGTAATTGCATGTAATTTTTTTTAATTAAATCAAGCTAAATCAGCGATTCGTCACACTGTGCGTCGGAGGGCAGATCAGTACTAACCTTTCTTAAAACTACTTGAATCAAAGTCGTTGCAGCATTGACGACCCATATGCTTCTGCAGTTTGGGTAAACTTTTAACAATTAATACAAAATCGTTGTCTATTGTAGGCAGATACATTTATCGAGATTGGAACTTGGTCGAATGACATGGCCAATAGTATGAGTGAGGAAGATACCGACATGGAAGATGAGGAATTCTGTTCAGAATTTCTTCCACCAAATGTGAGCTTTTGTAAAACTGATTACGGTAAGTCCTGATTTTTGAACTACGCACTGGATTGTAATTATTGCTCTTTTTAAGCTGAAATAATAAAATCAGATAAACCAACTCGTTACGGATCGCCAACATTTTGGGACATCGAAGATTCTATGACAAATAATCTTGATGGAAAAAAGAACTCTAGTTTTATGTATAACTCAGATGATTCATTCAATTCCAACTATGATTACGACGATGAAATACTATCTAGTAGTGCCGATGAGAATGATGGCCCACTACGCATCGAATTCACGTCTGATAACGTGGCAGAAGCAATTGAGACTGAGGATGAAAAACTAAAAAGGCAAAAGCAAATGTCAATCATTCAAGACACTATCGCCAATGAACGTGACTATCAAGTAACAAAAAACCTACAGGTTGGATACAACTTTGATGGTGAAGACAAAAACATAGAGTGCGAACTGAAATCATCTGAGGAAGCATTTATACTTTCGACAGAAAAGCTAAAAAAGGAAATTCATTCATCGGGTATGTTGGTCAGATGCAGTCAACATATATCCCTATCTAAAAAACAACCCATATCTGAAGAAAGATACTCGAAGAGTTTTTCAAATATCAAAAGACTGTTTCCGTATGTAGATGATGCCAAATTAATTGATTACATTGCTCTGAAAGTGAAAGACATGGACGATTTGCAGTTTTCCATAAATGACGTAGAAAATTTAAACAAATTGTATCTGGAAGGAAATTCGAAAGAACAATATCTTGTTGATGGAAATGGCGATATTTTTGATAGCTTCAACGATAGCTCTACCTCAATAGGCGAAGGAAAAAAGGAAGTTTTTGTGTACTTTGATCGAGAGCCATGCAAAAGTAAAACCGAATCAAATCACGTTGCCATTGAAATTAAGACTCCCGATCCTAAAAAAACTGACTTTAGTTTTGATCACCAGCCTAACCTAGTTGGACATCCTGGCCCAAGCCCAAGTATTATTTTACAGGGTCTGACGATGTCTAACGCAAATGACGGTATTAATCTCGAGAGGCTAGAAACAATAGGAGACTCATTTCTTAAATACGCTATCACCACGTACTTGTACATAACTTATGAGAATGTGCATGAAGGCAAACTAAGCCATTTGCGTTCGAAACAGGTTGCCAACTTAAATCTCTACCGACTGGGAAGGAAGAAAATGCTCGGTGAATGCATGATAGCCACTAAATTTGAGCCGCATGATAATTGGCTACCGCCGTGTTACTATGTGCCTAGGGAGCTTGAAAAAACGCTTATCAAAGCGCGGGTGAGACAACTTTTTTTTAGATTCTTAAAGTCATTATTACGATTGCCAAACGATTATAGATTCCGCCACATCATTGGAAGTTGGCTGATCTGCCAAATATCAAACAGCTTAGCAGTGAAGAGCTTTGTGAATTTGTTCGACAAAAAGCAGAGCAATTGGGACAGCAAAATGTATGTTACTATTGAAAATTGTTTGCATAAAAAAATATTAAGTGTTTATTCACTTTTAAGGATGATGTTCAAAATGACAATGATTTGCCACGATATGACTGCCTTACACCAGACAGTGGCGATGAGACTGATCTTGATTTAAAATCCTTAATTCCATACAATCTTGTTACACAGCACAGTATACCAGGTGAATACCGCCGTGAGTCTCGTATCAGGTTTTACGACTTTATTTTTTTATGTTCTTAGATAAATCAGTTGCCGATTGCGTTGAAGCTTTAATTGGTGCTTATTTAATCGAATGTGGTCCTAGAGGAGCACTTTTATTCATGGCGTGGCTCGGAATACGAGTCCTTCCTGTTATGAAAATGAAAAACAATCCAAGTGAGCCGCGAATTCCCGGAAGTACCCAGCCTACTATGGACTGTGATGAAATCATAGTGTATGGCTCATGGTCAGCGCCCAAATCACCCCTTTTGGAGTACGCACCAAATCCTCGTGCACAACTAGAGTCATTACTCGACGGTTATACGGAATTTGAAGCAGCAATCGGTTACAACTTCAATGATCGCTCATATCTACTGCAAGCCATGACACATGCTAGCTACTCTCCAAATCGTTTAACAGATTGTTACCAACGTCTTGAGTTTCTAGGTGATGCTGTGTTGGACTATCTTATAACGAGGCACTTGTACGAAGATCCTCGACAACATTCCCCAGGAGCTTTGACTGACTTGCGTTCAGCGTTGGTTAATAATACAATTTTTGCTTCATTAGCTGTTCGGCACGGTTTCCACAAGTACTTTAGACATCTCTCCCCTGGTTTAAATGAAGTCATCGATAGATTTGTGCGAATTCAACATGAAAATGGTCATAGCATAAGCGAAGAGGTACATTTACAATTTAACTTCCCTTCATTTATGATTGCCTTTCAACACAAAATTTCGTTTAGTATTATCTGCTATCTGAGGAAGAATGTGACGATGCTGAAGATGTGGAGGTACCAAAGGCTCTGGGTGATGTATTTGAATCAATCGCTGGAGCGATTTTTCTCGATTCGAAAATGTCTTTAGATACTGTGTGGAGAATTTACAGCAACATGATGAAGCCAGAGATTGAACAGTTTAGTAATTCAGTGCCAAAGTCTCCGATTCGAGAGTTACTAGAGCTGGAACCAGAGACTGCCAAATTTGGGTAAATTTACATTAACAATCAAAATCAATAACGAGAGTTTTATTCGGTATTTCGATCATTTTGTTTTAATAGGAAACCAGAAAAACTAGCTGATGGGCGGCGAGTCAGAGTGACTGTTGAGGTATTTTGCAAAGGCACCTTCCGTGGCATTGGTCGAAATTATAGAATTGCAAAGTGTACGGCTGCCAAATGTGCACTACGCCAATTGAAAAAACAGGGTCACATTTCGAAAAAACATTAATTTAACAGTTTATTTCCTTGTTTTAATTTCATTATATTCATAGCTAATTAGTGTTTGTGGTTGATCAAGTGCAATTCTCTGAGCAAAATTCAAATCAGAAATAAAGTAATGTCTGCGTTTTTAAGTGATAGTTTTAAGCGCCGGAACTACAAATAATGGTAGATATTAAAATGCAAAAAAAAACAATTGAGTAAATTATAAATTCAGTCAAATGGTCTAATCGATTTTGTACAAGTGGAAAACACAGTTTTAGGCATTATTAATAAAAATTTGTTGAATGTGTTTTTATTTTAGAATAAATAAATTTAATACGTACATAATAAAAAAGCTTTCTTCTTCTACCTTCACAGCGAAGTTATGATTAGAATAAAAACGGACCATAACGCTCATACTTTACTGCATCACGTCTGATCCTCCGTGTATCGGCAAGCCTCTCGGTTTCGGACCACTCTTACTGAGGCCAATCAAGTGCTGGTGTTTTGTATTTGTGTTGCATGAGTTCGTCGGGCGCTGTCTGCAAAGCTGATTTAAAAAACTAAAAATTAACAAGTTGCTAAACATCAGAAACTATCCATACATACATACATAAGTACATACGTCTCCCTAGCTAGTCTCTTGGCCTTGTACAAAACTTATCCCAATAAACCTCTTAGCGTGTACAACAATTACATGTATGTATTACTCTTTTCAGGAATGCAACATTACATGAGGTTCTTACTTCGCTTTGCGCGAGACTTTTCGTTCCCCTACCCCGCGCAAAACGAGGTATAAGTATATTTGCCTTTGCCTTTAAAAAAAAGCACGGTATATTCGTTGTTTCTTTAAACATTCTCAGATTCCAGCTCACTAAGTCACCCCCTACAAAAATGTTACACAACTTAACAACGAGCTATAAGTTTGTTTGCCCATAACATAAATCTTTCTACCATTAGAGGAAAGTAAAACTCCAATTGCGCCGTTCGAACTTCCTATTCAATAAATTACATATACATATTTGGAGAACAAAAAACTGTTGACAGCGGTGGGATTCGAACCCACGCCCTTTCGGACTGGTGCCTAAAACCAGCGCCTTAGACCGCTCGGCCACGCTGCCATCTGTGCTATGAAGTGTCAAAGTCTTAATATAGGGCAAAGAACAAGTTTGCATAATTATTGTAAATAATATAATTATTAATAAAATACATGCCGTTTAAACAGTTAGGCAAACTTGTTCCTAGTACTCCTTTGTATGGAAATACCTTAACCACCATTATGTATACTTACTAAATTCCAACAGTGAATCTTACCTTCTTTATTTTAAGCTGTTTTGCCTCGGTCGAAGTATTTATTTTTACCAAGTTGCTCTTTAATGCTCTTGAAGGTCACTAGAACGGCTTTGTATAGTTCAGCAAGTGCAAACTGGTTGGGTGAATGTTTAAGATTTTTCGTCTGCTAATGGAGGAGTGTGACACTCTTTTGTTTGTTAATTTTTTTGTATTTTTGGTACAAGCACAAATGTCAACTGTAAATTTGTGACAATGGAATTCACGAAGTATAAATATATTGCAAATTAACATTTAATAAAAATGAGCGCCTGCAAATTCGGCTTATGTGTTTTATAATTTATGGAACAATACATTTTATTATTTTTTTAGACAAAAATGTACAGGTTCAGAATTGGAAAAACATAGTTCCAATTTAGGTAGGAACGGTATAATTTCTCTTACGTTAAAAACGTAATTTCCAAAAACCAATGGGCCAAACTGCTGCAGAAGACTTGGGTCGTTTTTCTTTTAATCTCCAGTTCAGTAAAAAAAAATCTATACGCTGTAATTTGAGCTACATACATAAATCATTAAACACAATTTCAAAGCAGTGCCCTTATTATAAATTAAAATAAAAAATATTTTTAAAGAGGCTTAAAATACGTTGCCAAAATGAAAAAAGTTTCATCAAAATGATATCATCTACGAATAAAATAATGCCAAGTCGAGCATAGATAAAATCCATTTGGGATTGTATTAAATGTGGTTAATCCTCGTCGGCTTTGTTGATCCCTGTCGAGATGTATCGACTGCAGCAGCTCAAAAATTGAAGAAATCCAAGCAAACCTGCAAGGCAAACTTAACAGATTCTATGAATATTGTTCCGAATGGAAACTAGCTATCTGTAGGTAATTTAATCAAAATTAAATAAAAATATATCTTTATTTTAAGAAAAAATTAAAAATAATAATTGGCAACTCAATGATTATAATACGGGACATATTTTGTATGTGAAATCATGATAACATCTCAAGTCAAGAAAAATTCCTAATGAGTAGGACGACAAGAAAAGCCATTCAAATAATCATAGATTTTTTTACATTAGGTTTTTGCACATTTGTATACCTTATTTTTGCACCCCACCAACAAATTTCGAAAGAAATTGATCGCGTTCTGCACCTCTAATTTAATTGCTAATTAAATCGTTCATAGAAATAGTAATTTTTTTAATTCTGCATTTGTTGCAAAAAGATGGAAAAGTTGGTATGGCAATGCTGACGAAGACACGACATTTTGTTGACGTTTATAACTTTCTGTAGGTATGACGGGGTATGACGATGGTCAGTTCGATCGAAGAAAACAACTCGACGGAAGGTTGACGTTTAATATATTCAAATAAAATGTTTTATTTTTGTTGTGTATAATACAAAAAATAAATTCAGTGAGAAAAGTAATAGTCCTGATAAACTCTTCATAGAACACTTATCGGCTCTGAATTTACCGTGCACAGCCGGAAAGTTCTTAAGTCGAAGTCCATTGCTTTTCGGTTTGTTTGAGATTTCGATGTATATTCCTGATCGACCAGAAATCGAGCTGTTTACCGTCATCAACTCTAGTTATTTCGCAACTTAACAACTGCTATAGGCAAAACAAACAAAAATACCACTTTCACTAGCTCAGGGACGACGAGCAGTGAAGTCAAGATACCAAAAAGTATGCAAGTTTGTATAAACATGTCTCCGTGGTGGAAGTCATTTCTTAGCACCACAGTCGTATCGTATCAGTTAGTTGATATTTAGAGTCGCCACCGTGCGGTTGGTTGCTGAATTCATATCAGATTGCTTATACTTTGTCCGTTCTTATTGTTGGTATTCATCTACAAGGCTGTTAGTTAAATTCATTATTAAAAACAAACAAATAAGATTAAAATTAAAAACCATTTGAATCATGCCCGCGTTTGAGGATCTACTTAAGCGTTTAACAAATGTTGGTCAGGAGCATCTTCTTAAATTTTGGAGTGACCTGTCTCAGCAGGAGCAGCAGCAGTTGGTTATAGATATAGAAGAACTGCAGCTAAATGAACTGAAACAGTACTTTGATCGCTGTACGGCTTCGCTTAGTGAAAATGGAATAAAGTTAGACGACCGATTACAACCGATTCCTGAGAATAAATTTGTCAGCATTGCACGGACACCTAAGGATATCCTAATTGAATATCGCAACGAGGGATATACACAAGTCAGCAATGGTCATGTCGGTGTAATACTGATGGCTGGTGGGCAAGGTAAGCAATACGTTTACAAGTTACAAATATTATATGAATGTTGGTAAATAATTTTGGTCTTTAAATTGGCACACCGCGGTTAATGAACTTTGGTTGGTTTTAATTGCTTACCTAATCGATGACTCCTTTGGTGTCCTTATAATTTATAGTCATCAAACCCTGTGGAGAAAATGTTTTAATATTTCTTACAGAAGCAATTTTTTATTATTTCTTTTCCAACTGATTTGCACCTTAAGCGATCATAAGTATGCCGATCACGCAATCTCATTCATTGGTTTCTTTTCTAAATTCCGCTTGGGGCATGAAATCAACTTTAAAATAATAAATAAGAAAAATAGAAGCGTTTCTTTAGGTTTCTGAGTTTTATATGCAAAAGAACGAGCAAAGAGACCACCTTTTTTAATCGCAGTTTTGTAATTGAACATTCCGTTTGGGTTTACTAATTCAATCGTCTTAGCAAATTGATTTGCTAGGTATATAAGGCAGACTGGGTGTTTATTATTTTGTAGTGACAAAATGTCTTGTAAAATTCAGTGGTTTGCCTAGTATCTCTTAGTGCATTAAAGGGTCACTAATATTTATTTTTCGTTTTCCTGACTATGTGAGGTTTCGTCAGATGATTAACAGGTTTTGTCAGATAACTCACACAACCGATAAATTCCAGTTCAATCGCCTTAACTGCGAATGCTCTTGTTGGTCTGGATTAGTAAGTTTTGTACATACATAATATAATGATGCAAAGCGGTTAGTAGTGTGGCGTATTGCAAACTTTTTTAATACATAACTAACCAGATTGCTGTGCGTATAGCTGTAATCTTTTCTCTAATTATTTTTTCATATACATATTTCTTAACTGCTTAAGTTGCTCCATGTTTTTTATGACCGATTCACATTTTTGCAAAAAAGGTCGTCTTCTTTCGACACCCACTATTTTTGAGGTAGCTGCAGTGATATTCTCAGCATGGGCTTTTTTTATTATTGAATTACTTCTGTTGCCTAACAGCGAACCCCACAGGCAAACGCAAAATTCGTGAAATGGGAGCGTTATGATCCGTCTAGTCCAGGTCACAACATCGTCGTTAAAAAAAGAAGATGTATAAATAAAAACTCTGGATAACAAAGAAATATTATCTTCGTTATTCTTTACAACGAGGTTTTGGCCAGAATTAGGGGATCATAAGCCTCCACCTTTACTGCATCCCTTAGTCGACATCGGCAGGTTTCCTGGTACCAGATCACTTCATCACTGAGGCCGATCAAATGCTGGTGTTGTTGCATTTGTGTGATCCTGGAGTTTTTAAGCCTGCCTCTCTTTACGATTTTGACACGTGCATTTTTTCTTGATTGGTTATTGTTGGATCCACAGTCGTGTCAACCTACGAACTTTCATGCGCACTTGCGCGACAGCTTGTAGATGTAAAATGTGTCGCTAGGCTCACCTGGATGTTAAAATTGCCTAGATTTGATTGCCTCCTTAAGCGCCCTTTACGAAAACCGCTGTTTGGGTGGCGTTACAGTGATATTCTTAGCCCGTCAATGCACGCGCAACCAACAAAATAGCATAAACTTCCGTTTTGTTTTGAGTTTCGATTTCAAAGATCTCAGGTTATTTATTTCCTTCTCGTCCTTTTGCATTTTTCATTTTAGTAATATAGTCTCTGAAAAGAAGATTGATCATACTTTAACCATTTGCACAACTATTTGATTAAATCTTGAAGCCTCGTGGGACAATGTGCATGCGGTTCGAGTCTGGTTACGATGGCATATATTTTAGTTCCTCAAAAACATCGCAATCGTTGTTCACGCTTGCTACTTCACTAGAAGATGCCATTTCTACTAGGTCTCGCTTAGTCATTGTCAGCAGCCACTACCATAACCAACAGATATATTTATTTATTTATTTTTTTTCAAACTAACAGAGCAATTAAAATTACTAAGAAACTGGAACAAAAGTGGGAGCATTAGCTGCAAAGACGTTCGGCTCGATGGTATAAATAAGTATAATAAGTATTATTAGGTAGTTGGGAGAACCTACATTATTGGCCTTGTTGCTTAAAGCGAATTTAAATACCTTCACATTCGAATTCAGAAGAATCTACATATATCACTATATCACTTACACAGACTTGTGTTATCATTTAATGGTATTCTATATTCGTCCATTGCAAGGTCTTGCACAAATATCAGGTTGCTTGAATTTCCAAGGTAAACGTTACCGATCTTTTGGTCTGAGTTGTATTTTCTTGTTCACCTTGACATTGATACTGATCTTTAACCCAACATACAAAAAGGCTATCAATTTCAATTTTAATATAATATTTTTGATTGATTGTTTTCCGGGTGTAATTGAATGTTTCAAATTTGAGTGAAATTGCGAACTTTAGTAGATGGCGATTAAATACATTAATTCTACTGTGGCATTTTTTTTACTTTACATTTAATTTCGATCAGTACTCCTAGTTTATCACAGAATTAACTTCAAATTTTTAATCTATCATGCCTCCCGCAGAAGTTATTAAGAAGTAATGGGCTAAGCAGATCCTTATCACGAATCAATGCAATACAAGCGGCCGACCGTATGCGCTTAAATGGTGCTAGATTGAACCAAAGCCAGCAACACATGATACTTACTTTGGTTTTATGGTAAGCACTGCCTTACAAATAGAATAGGTTTTTTGCATTTCAGACCCACCCAACGATAGCTTTGCTTTGGATTGTAACATACATTTTATTCCTGTTTTGTTGTTGTTACTCTCTCTTTTTTTACATGGCAACGCCTTTACATATGCCCTTGGAAATCTTGAAAGCAAAAGGTCAGCAAGAAATTGACTCCATCTCGGTTTTTTTTATAGTTTTATTATACCAACCAAAAGGAACAAAAAATGCCGTATACAAAGGTTGATAAGCTATCTCGAACAATAATGTGACAACAGAAAAAACGATTTGTTAGTATGGTTATTCAAAATTCAATGCATAAATATACAAAATAAGACACAAAAAACCACAGGTCCTATTCTAAGCTCTTATTGCGGTATAAGAAATCATTTAATTTGTTTAACTACGAGATAATAGAGAGCTGTTCGTTATAGCTCAAATCATTCCAAAGCTTTAAAAAGAAACGCACGGAAAACGATAATTCACTCATCATGGAGCGGTGATGTGGTATTGCCAAAACATTCCTTGACGAAGATAGCAAAAACTGGAACACAGATACGTTGGTTCGCCCGATTTCAAGGTCTTGTTGAAAAAAAATAGATTTCTTACGTTGTGGAATTTGTTCAAAGAACACCCACCATAAGAATTTTTTAATAAACTAGCCTTGTTCGCGGTTCAGTACATTGGTGCTCTTTGCTGTGTTTCCGCCTCCACTCTATATTCATACAGATCAGTCGTGCAAGTCTGTACGCCTCTGGCTCAACAAAGCCTAATACGTTGAATACTACGGACACTCCAAGCGCAATATATAATCCATGTCTACTATTGATTCGATTTTAAATTATCATTTATTTTCTTCAAGCCCGTTTTGAAATAAAATAAAACAACCGTTTTTCCTGCTCCCCCACTTAAAATAGTTAAATACTGCGCCAAAACTGGTTTTCATTCTGGTATGTCTTTTGATATGGCAATGAAAATTAGTTTATCAGGTTATTATGTATGTGTTCAATTCGACTCGAAATTGAACACATTTTCAATTACTTATGAAACGCTTTTTTGGTTTCTTTTAAATGATTGTCAATTTATTTTCTATAATTTTGATAATGATATATAAAGTACATCTAAACACATGACCAATTAGTTAAGCATCAAAAACTGATAAGAGATCTTCAGGCGAATGACTAAGTCTTGCGGTTAATTAATTTGTATTCAACTTTTTAGATTTCAAGTTCAAAAAGCTTTATCATTTAGTATAACATGCTTTAGAACTTCCGCTTAACACTGTCAAGTATTAAACCAACTATTGTAGAAGCAGCCAGAGAGAGCACTATTACCGATAAGGTGAAATTGTTTTGTTGATTTTTTTGTTTGAAAACGATATTATCAAACGCTTGGTAATTGTTCAATCAAAGTGAAAGAAATTTCAAAATTTTGTAATTAGTTGGCAAGCAGTGCGAACAGGCGAACAGGTTCGTTTATGAGATGTCCAGGAAATTAGATTTAGAAATAAGACGAAAAGGAATAAAAATACGGCTTTGTGCTTAAGCAAAACTTTCAATCTTGTTTCACGCACACCCACGCTTGGGAGGATTATATGGTTATTTGTCTCGAGTCATTTAGTAGAAGAGAGCTTCCAAAGCAACACATTTTTTTTTTTATTATGAACGTAAAAATCTCGAAAGACACAATGGGGTTAGAAACTAAGAGTAGTGTGGGACTCTAACCGCACTAAAACCACCTCCTAATCATGACCAATCTAAAAAGATCAACAAATGATTTTAGTTTCAACGTTCAGTTGCGTTTGAGAATGTATTCTAGTTTAAATACGGGTTCTCATATATTTTCAAAATATGAGTTCGTGAGGTTTAGTTCTTCTTAATCTACGAATATTGTATCGTATATTTAAAAAAAAAGAAAAAAGCAACACATGAACAACAAATGGAGCCCCACCTTACAAACCCATTAAACTTGAATGTTAATCTATCAGAGGATTCGTTATAATATAATAACTGTTATAACTCGTCTCGACGAATGCTTTCCCTTCTCTATAGAAATAGACAGGAACCGCCATGGTTAAAACGAGTTCGTACGTTCGTTTAACCTGATCTTGCCCCTGTATGCTGTCGGAACTTCTCTAAAGTGCATTTTCTATACTATTACTGTTTATTATGTATGTGCCCTAGGTTGTGTCATAGCTAGTGTTTATGACTTTTTGGCTAAAGGGGGTGTTGGTCAATGAACTTGTGAACTCGCGAACTCGCAAAATTTTATTGTTCATTATGTATGTACTCTAGTTTCTGTCAAAGCTAGTGTGTGTGACTTTTATGACATTATTGAATATTGCATTAATTTGGGTCTGGTTTACTTTTTTTTTTTTTTTACAAACAAATCCTTATGCTTTTTCTTCCAACAGGAACACGTCTGGGCTTTGCACACCCTAAGGGTATGTACAATGTCGGACTGCAATCGAATAAAACATTGTTTCGTTTACAAGCCGAACGCATATTAAAACTAGAACAATTGGCATTTGCACACACTGGAAAACGTGGTCGCATCACTTGGTATATTATGACATCGGAACACACGATCGCTGCTACCCTGGATTATTTCGAGACCAATAACTTCTTTGGGTTGAAAAGAGAAAATGTCATTCTCTTCGAGCAAGGTTCGTTGCCTTGCTTTGAGTACGATGGAAAAATAATACTCGACCAGAAGCATCGAGTTGCTCGTGCCCCCGACGGAAACGGAGGCATTTATAGGGCAATGAAAAATCGAGGAATCTTAAAAGACATGAATTCACGAGGCATAAAGTACTTACATGCTCACAGCGTTGACAACATTCTTATTAAAGTGGCTGATCCTCTGTTTATCGGTTTTTGTGTCAAAGAAAACGCTGACTGTGCGGCAAAAGTTGTAGAAAAATCACACCCTAATGAAGCAGTGGGTGTAGTTTGCGTATTGGATGGCAAGTATCAGGTCGTTGAGTATAGTGAGATCTCATCAAAGACAGCTGAAATGAGGAATTCTGATGGACGACTCACATTTAGCGCTGGTAACATTTGCAACCATTTTTTCACAGCAGCATTCCTAAATAAGGTGGGCAATTCGTTCGAGCCTGAACTGAAATTGCACGTGGCTAAGAAAAAGATTCCATTCATCGATAATTCCGGAAAACGTATAACGCCTGAAAAGCCTAATGGAATTAAAATTGAAAAGTTTGTATTTGACGTCTTCGAATTTGCTCAGAAGTTTGTTGCAATGGAGGTTCCTCGTGATGAAGAGTTTAGTGCACTAAAGAATGCCGATAGTGCGGGAAAGGACTGCGCATCAACGGCTAGAAAAGACCTCTACCAATTGCATAAGAAATACATCGAGGCTGCCGGCGGAATAGTACATGGGGATGCGTGTGAGATTTCACCTTTCCTCAGTTATGCCGGAGAAGGTTTGGAAGAGTTAGTAGGTGGAAAATCCTTCACAACTCCCGTTTACTTACGCAGCAATATGGACTCGATGAATGGTCACCTGTAGATCACAGATTACACTCCCCGTCGACGTTCACATTTACTTCACATGCCTAACTGTTTACGTATTTCTGTACCATCCGCGTAACTTTTAGAATATATTTTAAGAATTACCATTACAGGCAATCATGCCAGAATTCCCGGATCTGCCAATCAAGTATTCATAATTGTTACTATTGTATATTTATTAGGTACTAGGTACTTTTTATTTTAGTATGTTATTTTTGCAATCATAAAAACAAAACTCTGATTAAAGAAAAGTTTTAAAGATTAGAAGATTTTATTTTGTGTTATTTATATGTGCAATCAAAAATTACTTAAACGAAAATATATATTGTTTCTTTTGTTAAATTTTATTTGTTAATTACACACATTTATATGGAATTATTATTCTTGTTTGTTTTTATTAGTATTTAGCAGTCAAAATAAAATTTATGCAATAAATATTATATGTTGATATTAAAAAAGACTGCTACACCAAAAGAAATAGGTCCCTTTACTATATATTATTAAAATAATTTAATTTGTTTCGTATGCCTGTTACTGACTTTCCATAAAACTTTTTCATTCCATATCTACTTGTAAATGGATCTTTTAAAAAAGAATTGCTTGGCTTTCAACATTTTTCTTGAAAACGCGACAGATGGATATTTGATGTATAATGATGTATATAGATAAACTGCCCCACATCCTGCGAAAGTCTGGCATACATTCAAGAGTATAGATTGTCATGAGATGCTTGTTAAATTTGGCGTTCAGAACCGCCGTTAAATTATACGTCCCATACATTCGTGCCAAACATATAACTTCGCATTCATAAATGATTGGAGAGGCTAAGTTTTAGGCACTGCAGAAGTTTGTTTAGAGTTGGCAGCCTAGAAAAATCTCTGTTTGTCGCTCTCTATGTGTCTTTTCTGTGGATGTACATGTAACGACATCATCAATGAGCTTTTTTTGCTTCTCCAAGAAAATGATTCAATCATTCGAACTCTCGATGTCGCTCTTACTTCCCAAATATATTGATACAGGCAAGCATGCACTTTCTACAATTTTTGAAGTATCTACGTACTATTCCATGAAAAATAGTGAGACGCGTCTTGCTCTAACTTGTATTGACAATAGACAACGGCAGTGCATATGCATATTAGGTCTAGCGCAGCTGGTCTTATATGCGCAGTATACAAACAATCTATTGTTTTGGGATGGATATCCCACCTATGCATGTATTTGTTTAGCAGTTAGGTTTTTTTTCTGGCAAATTTATAACGCTTTTGATTTAAAGACTGCTAATAGCACTTCCCCTAACCTTTTTCAACCAACATTGAGGCCTATTCCATTACTATGGCACAAAATAATATTTTACTTTTGATTTCTTATTTTAATATTATTATTTTTGGTGTTGGGATTTCATAAAGAGATGAAAATCAAACTGATCTGGCACAAAAACATGTTGAGTTTGTTTGAGTTTCTATTTCTTAAATAAATAATAATAATATTATTGCTGTCTAGGTTTACCTATAAATGTTTAGTTGAAATCAATTTCCTAACTTTTAGCATAATTTTACCACATTCGATATACTGCAAACAATTTGAACTATTAATATATTTAAAAAAAATATATCATATCAAAACTATTATTCAAATAAATAAGAATGAAATAAAGTTCAGAGCGCGCATTTATATTAATTCATTAGCGACCACAATATCGTTAGTGACAATTTTCTAATTTACAGAACAAAACACAAACGAACATGTTCGTATGACGATTTTATCCAAAAAGAATGTATCATTGACGACACGCTCCCAACCGATCGAGTTTGGGAAAACTTGATACCAGTGGTCACGGTGTCATTTTCTTAGCTGCTTCGTTTACGAGAAGGTTATGATCTGTATTAAAGGGATCATTGTGTGAAGAGTGGTTCACCAATTTAATATGTATATGTTTATTTAAAGAAAATTATTGTCGCATCGGTTTTTTTGGTCGTATGGTTGATGAATGAAGTAATTTATTTCATTATTCTCCCGACATTTCGGCGGGCCTTCTTCAGCGGTGCTTTATTATAAAACATAAGAGATAGGATATACATAAATATAAATATACGGACTAGAGTGAACAATAGGACTTACTGAATGAGTTAAAATATGATTTTCTTAGGCGAATCATAACCCTCCCACTTCACTAATTCCCTATCTCTTCTTGTTTTTATAATTTGCGCGAACTGAAGGTATTTTTAGTACCCTTATACTGTAGACTTGTGTTTATAGTTACATAGTGCGGGCATTAAGGACATAAGGATAAGTACGACAAAGGAGAAACCGATGCACGTAGGTTTAAAATATTTTTAATTTATAATGGGCGGAGAAGAGCATTCCACATTCGTGTTGTTTGAATCGCATTGTATGTCCGAAAATAGGTTTAATGCCGAGCTGATGTGCAGTCATGGCATAGCGGGTATTGCGGTTGAAATGTTCTGACGGTGGAATGCAGGTAGACAGCGATAGGCAGAAGACATTACGACAATGACTTAAAGAGTCAATCGATTTTGCGATATCCTGATCGCGTATAGGTTCTAGGTTTTTTTTTATTCTATCAAATATGTGATTGGGGCACCGGGAGAGATATGAGCGTTGTACTCAAGTTTGGGCCAGGGTCACTCAAGTCAGGGTGCACTTTTTCTTGTATGGCTTAAGCAAGCCTTGACATTTTGCAGCGTTCTTGGTGACATCGAATATCTGGTCATTCCAACGAAAGTTATCATTAACACACTTACCAAGAATGGAAAGCATATCAATTTCAGCGATGCAAGTGCCATTCATGGATAATGGCAGACTGTTTGGCATTAAATACAGAAGACAGTATTGCGTTTTGGAAGCATACGTTTCTAGATTGAAATTCAATGAGCTTAAACATATGTTACCGTTCCCGTTTCACACCCGAAATTTAGGGGCGTGACCCAAGAAACGAATATCAGAAGCTGAGGGTTTGTCATCAGCGAAGGAATGTATTGGATTAGAAGTAGGTAACAGACAGGATTTATAAAAATGAGAAAGAGAGTCGGAGACAAAACAGAGCTTGGGGGAACACCAGCGTTTATTTTGTGAGTTGCAGACTTGAAACTATCTCCAAAACAACTTGAATTGAACGGTAATTTCTAATCCATTGACGAAGAGTATCATCGATTCCAAATGCACGCATTTTCGACAAGAGAGCTTGATGCCAAATTCTGTCAAACGCTTTTGAAATATCAATCGCAAGGATCCAAGTTTCACCACCACGGTGAAGAGATTCGTTCCACTTTTTGGTTAGATAAGTCACCAAATTGCCAGTGAAACTGTTGCTGCGAAAATCATACTACCGATCATTAAGAAGCTGACGGTCAATCAGCGTTTCCATAGCGTTAGAAAGAATGGACTTAAGTGCAATTAGTCGGTAGAAGGAGGGAGAAGAAGATTCGCCTTTTTTTGGGACAGGCTTGGTAAATGCTGTTTTGAATCTTCTCGGAAAGAGCCCTGAAGAGTAGGACAGATAGAAGAGCTTACGCAGTGGTTTTGCCACAGCAGCAGTGGTAGAAGAACACCTCCTCAGAATGATAGGGGAAATAACATCTGGACCAGGAGATTTGTGTATGTCCAGATCTCGAACCGGCGAACCCTACAGGCGGACCAGTAGAGATGCGGTAAAGTGTTAGGGTTATGATCCCCTTATTCGGGTAATAACCTCGTCGTTAGGAAAGAAGTATAAGAAAAAGATTGTACCGTCAATGTTTGGCCTGATGTCTATTTGATCACAATTTGAACTTTTTCCATATTATTCTGTTAATTTTTTTTTATAAAATGTGAATATTTGTAACATTAATCTGAGAAATACGATAGATATATTATGCCAAACAAATAAATCAGTTGACATCAGTAAAATTTGAATTTTTCACTGTGACACATTTCACTCACTTGCCTTACCTCAAAACTCGGTGCGGAAAATCTTGTGCTTTTATGGAACACAAAGTGACAGAATGTAGAGCACTATGGCGCACGATTTTTACTCATGGAACACCAAATCCTATACTTTTCTGTTCTTCTTCTTCTGAAGAAATAAAAATAAATAAATATCGCTTAACTTTGACAGTAGGTGTAACTAGTCGTAAACTAACTTGCTGGCTAATTTTTTCTTTCTTGCGGAACTTATGACTTGTTTTGGTGTTGTAAGTTAAAAAAAAAATTATTTAAAAATGGATAGAAAAAGTGTGTTTCCTTAACCACATTTCGCTTTAGGTCGCATAACTAACATTTTAAACATCATTTACTATTTGAATACTTTAATTTTATTGAAGACTAAATATTTGGAAATACTTGATCTTTTTTGCGCTTTCCTCCCGTTTTTAGCTCCAGAATGTTTTGATCCGTTCAAAGCGTCACACATGTGGGTGCATACATTAAATACATGTTCAACATATCGATATATAAATATAACTGATATAAAATAAATGACGACACACTCCTATCACTAATTACCTATACTGATAAAGTACATATAGGAAATTAATTATTGTAATTGAAGTTGTTTGTTTATTTTTTAGTTGTTCTATCATTGTATTTAAACAAGTGATTGCACTCCTAGGGTAACAACTAGATTAAATTCTTCTTGTGCAAATCATTGTTTTGTTCACTTGAAGCAGATGTATTTGTTTGTACTAGCCGCGTGTCCCGTGCAAAGACGGGCTAAGAATACCACTGCCGCGCACCCCAAAAAACATCGCTTGTCGCAAACGTTCATTAAGGGAAATTCTACGCAATTTTAGCATTCAGGTGAGCCTAGCGGTGCATTGAACATCTTGCAAATCTAACGAAAGTGTGCATACAAATCCTTGGGTTGACATAACTTGTAATAGTTTTCATTTTAACGTAATCAACGCCCTCTGTAGTTATTTGAAATAATAAAGAACAATTGGAGGCTGGCAGGACTGGCATAAAATAGAGAAAAAGAAATAAGAAGAGGTTCCGGGAAGAGGCGGCCATTAAAGAAAAAGAGTGCTGAGTGGTAGAGGAGAAATAATTTGACAATCGAAATAAATCCACAGGTTTTCCAGATCAGATAAATTTTGTTTTCATCTCAGATGTGGGGTAACCACTACAGTTCATATAAAAAATAAATATTTCAGAATTTAAAAAAAAAAAAAAACTAAACTAAACACGATGCCGCGACTGACTCGCCAAGCATTAATTGAAGCACTCACTGCGGCAGACGTCATGTTTCCTGCAAACGCTACGGTGATGCAACTTCGTTCACTCTACGAAGAACACTTTGCAAAAGTGCCAATGCCACTCAAGAATTCCGACTCCGAAGAAGAACTTTTCACCGAAGCTGCCAATATATCTGCCGTTGCCGCAATTGCAAATGGAGTAGCCGCTGCCACAAACTCAAGTGGGCCACCTGCTGTCGCTGCTATTGGAATACCTGCTGCCATTGAAGTTCCCTCGGTCACCAAATCAACTGGTACACCCGCTGTCGCTGCTGTTGAAAAACCATTTTTAGCCTCACAGACTGCTGCCACTGTAACCCCTGCTGTCATTGTTGCCGAATCTCCTGCTGTTGTTGATGCTTCAAATGCTGCCGAATATTCCCAAACGCCAAGTGTAACCCCTAATGTTCACCAGCTAGAGGAACAATTGAGGATTTTGCGTATGCGTCGGTAAATGCTTGAATTACAAGAACAAATTCGGGCAATAGAGCTGAGTGGTGGGCAGACTCGCACCCGGCGCGTTAATTTCGAGGAGTTCGATACTGCTGTACCGAAGTTCAGTGGTGACAATAATTACAATATTGTAAAATGGTTCTCACAATTCGATGACTACACCAATATGTGCGGATATAACCAGAGAGAACAGTGTCAAGCCGTTCGCCGATGCCTGGAAGGAACGGCTAAGCAATACGTATTCAACATGGGTCTAGTTGACTATGATAACATGAAAGCGGGTCTCATCAATATGTTCAAACGAACGGTCACTCGACAAGAGGTATACCGGCAACTGCGAGCTCGTACCCTGAAAAACAACGAATCCTGTCTAAGCTACGTGGTGACGATGCAATCAATTGCAGGGAGGTCTGACATCGAGGAGCAAGAGCTGGTCGACATAATAATCGACGGGATCCCCGACAGTAGTAATAGTGTTACATTTCGGCGAGTTCAATAGATGACCTTGTGCGTCGTATTGATCGGTACGAGCAGCGTCGCTTCAAAGCAACCAACAACAATAACATCGCCACTGCAGTCAAACCAAAGATGTCCGTTTCCGCTGGCAAAGGAGAGATAAGGTGTTTCAACTGCTCGCAGTTTGGACATTACCAAAGCGCCTGTCCAAAACCAACTCGACCACCAGGTTCCTGTTTCACTTGTCACCAAATGGGGCACTTCCATAGGGATTGCCCGAGGCTGAAGCCTAAGAGATCAGCAATAGTCGCTGCTCTATCACGAGACCCAACAGATGTTCTTCCGGATGCAGGTGAGGATGTCGCTGATTATGTACAGTTCATGCAAAAGGTAAGGGTGGCTTTTTATTACCCTTGTGATCAGAACAGATGCACTGGCTTTTTGAATATATTTTCTCTTATTGATTCCGGTAGCCCAATTAATTTAATTCAACATTCAAGTGTCCCAAATTTGCCAGATTGTCAGATGTTTTAGTGCCTACTAGATTCCGCGGTTTGGGTAAGCACCAAATACATACTTATGGGACAATTCCATGTAAAGTAAAGTTTCGTAACAAAATTAAAATTGTTTATTTCATAGTTATTCCAAACGAAACGATGACAGTGCCGCTAATCCTCGGACGCGATTTTATGCGTATTTCTAATATTCAATTGATACAAACCAAACCTGTCGAACTGTCATTTGAAAAAACTGAATTAAATAAACATAATATGAATTTACATGTTAGTGCATCTGAGCTCAATATTTTAAAAGTAGTTAGTGATCGTGGGAGGCGAATGACCTTCCGCCAAAAAAAATTTCAAGCACCATGCAAAACTGAAATAACTGACAGTTCTCCCTCTGCTTATATGCCTCCAGGGGAGTGTGTGTTGCCGACCGACTGTGCTGAAGATGCCTTTGCTGAAATGTGTTCTGTTAATATAGGTAGGTCGCGAGATGAAATCGACATTTGTCCCAGATTAGATAAAACCGAATTATATGCGATCGAGTCAATTATTTCCAATTTTTATTTGAAACCAGTGGGGCTTGTACAAAGAACCTCGGACTATCGAATGAAAATCCGCTTAACGGATGACACTCCTTTCTACTGTGCACCCCGCCGCTTATCCCTCCAGGACCGAGCTGAGGTTCAGAGAATCACCGACGATCTGATATCTAGAAATGTTATCCGGCCAAGTCAATCTCCTTATACTTCGGCAATTGTCCTAGTGAAAAAGAAAAATGGTGAAGCACGTATGTGCATTGACTACCGGGCATTGAATAAAAAAACTATTCGCGACAACTTCCCTCTACCATTAATCGAAGATTGTATTGAGTATACGGCCGGTAAACGTTGGTTCACTTTGCTCGATTTGAAAGATGGGTTTAAACAGTTGACAATGCATGAGGATTTAGTGATGTTCACTTCTTTTGTAATTCCTCATGGACAGTTTGAATTCTTGAGGATGCCGTTTGGGCTTACGAATTCGCCTGCTAATTTTCAACGTTTTGTGTATAATATTTTCCGTGACTTAATTGATTCAAATAAAATAATTATTTATATAGATGACATACTGATTGCTTCGGTTGATTTTAAATCTCACCTGGAAGTTGTTAAGGAGGTTTTGCGTAGAGTATATGAGAGGGGGCTGGAAATAAAACTATCGAAGTGCAAATTTGCCTATGATGAAATTGAATACCTCGGGTATGTAGTAAACTCAACTGGGATTCGACCTACTGATGCTCACATTCGGGCTATTGAGGGATACCCGGTTCCCACGAGTAAAAAAGAACTACATTCTTGCATTGGTTTATTCTCCTATTTTCGCAGGTTTGTGCCTTCATTCTCGAGAATTGTTAGGCCATTGTTAAATTTATTACGTAAAAACAGTTTGTTTGATTTCTCCGATGAGTGTATGAGGGCATTTCGCGAGCTACGCGATCGACTCATTGTGGCACCAGTGTTGGCAGTCTATAGTCCAAAGCGTGAAACTGAACTTCATTGCGACGCGAGTACACGTGGGTTTGGATCAGTTATGATGCAACGCCAAGACGATGGAAGGTTTCACCCCGTCGCATATTTTTCAAAATCGACATCTGAAGCTGAGTCAAAGTATCATAGCTTTGAATTGCAAACCCTCGCAATCATATACTCACTTAGACGGTTTCGAGTGTATTTGGAGGGAATCCAATTCAAAATAATTACTGACTCCAATTCACTTACAATGACCCTGAGCAAAAAGCATGTAAACCCACGAATTGGCCGATGGGCTTTAGAATTAGAAAATTACAATTATCTCATTCAGCATCGTAGTGGGGTCTCCATGGGGCATGCCGATGCTTTAAGCCGGGGTTTTCCGAACAAACATCACAATGAAGATGCTAAAGAGCAGAAGGGTGTCACAAGTGCGTGTCAAATCCTTGCAGCTGTTGATGATGACGATTTAGATTTCCAAATACAGGTGACCCAGAGCCGTGATAAATGGATAGAGGAAATGCGAACAAAATTGGAAACGGGTGTTGTTGATAGTTTTGAGTTGCATGATGGTTTAGTCTTTCGCAAAGTGGAGTCAGGTCGTCTGCTCTTGTGTGTACTAAACGAGATGGAGGACAATGTCATTCGTATGGTTCATGAGAAAATAGGCCATTTAAGTACCGATAAATGTTACAACAAAGTCCGGGAGAGCTATTGGTTTGCAAATATGAATTACAAAATCGAACACATCATACAAAATTGTATTAAGTGTATTATGTATTCAGCCCCTGCCCGATCGAATGAACATAACTTGCATAATATATCGAAGAAACCAATTCCGTTCGATACAATTCACATTGACCATTTCGGTCCACTGCCGTGTATTGCGTCTAATCGTAAACATGTATTGGTAGTCATTGATGCATTTACTAAATTTGTCCGCCTCTACTCAGTCAAATCAACCAGCACGAAAGAAGAATGTTGTGCATTAGATAAGTACTTTAACTACTATAGTCGCCCGAGGCGCATAGTCTCAGATCGAATTACTTGCTTTACCTCCCGAGAATTCGGTCATTTTGTCCATTCACGTAATATAGGCCATGTTAAAGTCGCAGTAGCTTCACCCCAGGCAAATGGGCAAGTCGAGCGTGTAAACCGAGTACTAAAAGCGATGCTTAGCAAATTGTCTGATCCAATACTTCAAGCTGATTGGTCGTCGAAACTGTCTCAAGTTGAATACGCTATTAACAACACCACCCACAGTACTACTAAACAATCACCCAGTAAATTGTTATTTGGTGTTAACCAGCGTGGAAGCATCATAGATGAACTGACTGAACACTTGGAGGACAAGTTTAATGGTGACGAAAACCGCGATCTAGATAATATTAGACTAGAGGCTTCGAACGCTATCGAACGATCACAGGAATATAAATTGCAGTATTTTCTAAGGCACAGTCGACCGGCGAGGACATATGCGGTTGGGGATTTTGTTGTTGTTAGGCATATCGATACCACTGTCGGAGTCAATAAAAAGTTTATACAAAAATATCGAGGCCCCTATGTCATCCACAAGGTGCTACCAAACGATCGTTATGTGGTAAGGGACATTGATAACTGTCAGTTGAGTCAGTTACCGTATGACGGAGTTGTTGAAGCTATTAAAATTCGGAAATGGTTAACACCTAGGGTATTGCCAGACACCAGGATCACTGATTACTATTTGCCACCCAAAGCCGAAGTAGAGGAAAATTTAGAGGCGCACTTTGATTAGCTTTTGTATAAATGTATTATTTTGATTGAGGTCAATCATTATTGTCAGATTGGCCGAGTTGTAATAGTTTTCATTTTAACGTAATCAACGCCCTCTGTAGTTATTTGAAATAATGAAGAACAATTGGAAGCTGGCAGGACTGGCATAAAATAGAGAAAAAGAAATAAGAAGAGGTTCCGGGAAGAGGCGGCCATTAAAGAAAAAGAGTTCTGAGTGGTAGAGGAGAAATAATTTGACAATCGAAATAAATCCACAGTTTTTCCAGATCAGATAAATTTTGTTTTCAAACTGAAGATCAACGGTGTCGTAAAAGGCCGATGAAGGAAAAATCATTAACAGAAGCATGGACGCGTCGAAATCTTTAAAAAAAGGCGGGCCGCGATCATAGCAATGCGATAACACCAGCATTTGATTGGCCTCAGTAAAGAAGTGATCCGAAACAGGGAAGCCTACCGATGTTTATTGAAGTCAGCAAACCCAACAGGCGGACCAGTAGGGATGCCATAAAGTGGGATGGATACGATAGGGTTAATTGTGATGTTAATCTCGCCGTAAAGGAAAAGAAAAAGACAAGCTGTCTTTAAAGAATGTAGGGATATTCCCATAGGTTTATATTAATTTGCTCTCATCCTCCTCTTAGTGGGCGCAGAGGTTAGTGGGTGATCTAAAAGTCTCAGGTTTAAATTCTGCCAGGCCAAATAAAATCTTAAAGTTTTATCCACTGCCCCTCCTCTTGCGAACGTCTGACAAACATCTAAGAGTATCAATTCTCTTGAGAAGCTTCTCAAATTAGCCGTTCGGAGTCGGCTTAAAATTGTAGGAGCCTTTGGCTGAGAACACACCGGATCAAACAAAACGTTTTTGATTCGATAGTCAAAAAAACGTTTTTTATTTGAACACACACCAAACGAAACAGAATGTAACAACACAAAACGTTTTGTTTTCTTGTTTCGTTTGGTGTGCGTTTAAGTAAAACAAGTAGTGTTGACGATGAAGTTGTGCCAATCTTACATACAATTTTGGAAGCAATTGAGGAAAAGGACGCAAATAGCAGAGAGTGGTGGGTGCATCCATATAATATAAAACGAAATGCTGAGGATGTGATAATAAACTTAATAGCAGAGTTAAGAACTTATCCTGAAAATTTTAATAATTTCACCAGAATGCGGATTGAAACTTTGGAACTGATTTCCCAAATAGGATTCCGCTTTTCCAAGTGAAATTTTTTTTGTAGGTAGAGAAAGGCCTGAAAACAACGTTTGCACAAATTTTATCTTAAGAAAACCCGCAAAAATCCGAAAAAAAATGTTTAAAGTATTCAATCAACTCAACCTCAATCTGTCAATAAATTCCATTGAAAAGACATTCAGAAAAAAGCAGCATTCAGCGCTATTAATTGTGGGTTCATGTATTAACTAGACTATTAGAGTTTGAATGTGGATTCAATTCGAATTGAAATGCGAATCGAGTTGAAACAGGATTGACTTAATGTAATCTTGGGAAATATTGTAAAAAAATGCTGTGAACGTTAGAATTCGCATTAAGGATACTATCCTTCAGAGACAATCGTGTTTCTTTTGGGTTTTCCTTTTCTAGATTGAGAATGCGTTTAGTTACATTGTGGAATCACTACTAGATCACATAAACAGTACAATGTGTATGGGGGGGGGGGGGCATGCTGCCACCCTGCAACCCCCCTGCTTGGGTTCACTGTTAGCTTTGGGATATGTGCGAGGTCGTTTGTATGCTTGAGTTCACTGTTAGATTTGGGATAGGTGCGAGGTCCATTGTGAAATCACAAGTAGATCCCATAAACAGAACACAAAAACATAATAATTAATAACAAATCCTAAATACATTTTTGTCATCAATTATATATAAATATATATATAGATATAATATATATGTATAAATATATGTACATATGTAATAAACATAACATTTCCATGCTCAAGTGTGAACTCTTCCACTCAAGTATTTTGTTATCAACTCCACCTAGCATATACACCCACTGCAGCCATTTTGACATTATTGTCAGTGGTGAATTAAATAAATTTGTATGGAAAAACATTAAATTTGCAAATATTAGTTTCCTTAAGTAAAAATTGATGCAGAACATATTCTAAAATTATAACAAACATTTCCACATCAACAGTTTTTCGAAATTCGAAATCCTATTTGCGAAACCATAACCTTCCTCGCTATGAAACGGAAACAAAAATCATCACAGAAACAACCGCAGCGTATAGTTCCTTTTCAATTAAAGAACAACTATGACGCAGATGACACGCAATTACCTGACGGTAATCCAGCGTCGGAATTGTTAAAGCAAAGTATAGATGAGGAATGGATTCACTTTGATGTAGTTGAAACAGACAAATTGGAATGGATGGGGGATATTCCTCAACAAATTGCAAAACTCAAAGCTGGCAATTCGTATGAAGCCAGATTTGATTGCATCCATATTCCGAGGACTAGCACAGTAAACAAAAATATATTAGATTGATATTGCTTCCTTTAGATATTTGATAACTTTTCTTCCAGTTCCAATGTAATTCAACAGAGAGTCTGCGCTTTTACTGCTATTGGTGGAATTCTAATCATTTACAATCAAGGATTGTGTTCTTGAACTGCCAAGCAAAGATTTTCTTTCTCTTACGTTTTGGTTTTGATGAAAACAAATCCGTAATTTTAGAAGTTGTGTCTAAAGCGTTGGCATTTATATTCTACAATGAAACAGATGAGGTAATCCAGCGTGCGATGTATAGTAAAAATAAGTTTTTTAATTGTATATTTCTTTGTAGGCCCTCTTGGATTTTATCTAGCCTAAACTTGAAGTTAATGCAGTAAATGAGACAGATGATCCTAATTTATATTTATTCTTCTAATATATTAAAAACCTGTTTTTTTTAGAAAGTAAATATATTATGTTCAATTAAATTGATTATTTTTATTATTCCTTTAAATTTTAGATTTAGAAAAATGAGATTGAGAAGGTTTTCTTCAAGGTAAAAGTTCTCCTCTTAAGAGCAAGAAAAAAACTTATTCGACGGATGTGAAGGTGCTCCCAGAGTTGCAGTTTGGACTGAAGTTGAGGTTTCCTTTTAGCTGTGGTAATTTGGTTGAGAATCTCTGTTTTAACTACCCTTGCTGTTCGCTAGCTCACCAAGTTGAAATAGCTATGTACGAAAGAAGAAATTCCTTGCAGTATCTTTGTTGCATGGGCCGCAACCCATATCACCAGCAACATCAACGTTTTCGTATTTGAACGTAGCAGTATGCGATGGAAGTTCCGTCTCGTTCCCTCAATAGCACGTTCAATTTCAATTGTAGGTGGCAATGGTGCGATGGTAGTGTATTCACTAAGTGATTGGCAGTTTGTGCGTTCGAATTCCGACCAGGGCCATCATTTTTATAAATTGAATACCTAAGAATAAGAAGTACAGGAAGGGGCATATCGAGGAAACAGTGAGGCTTTTTTCAAAATAGTGTGAGTTACACTAGCACAAATGCATTGACACATTTATATTAACTTACTGAGATTCTCTAAAATGTTTGGATAAAAACGGCATTGCAGAAGGAAAAAGCATTGTTTTTCCTTTAGAATTATTTATAAAATCACATCCATGAAAATGATTTGAACAGACAACGAACGAAGTCTTTATTTTATCCAACTCAAGGATTTAAATCCACTTTTGTCTTTTCCATTCAGCTTTCGGAAATCTTGAAAATTAGTAGAGTATACCTAGTTATTTGAGTTTTTTTTTTCTCACGTACACAAACTCAACGTTACACGACACTTCTTGACGAATATACCAACCGACACGACATAAACACTTTTTGACGAAGATAGCAACCGACACGATAACAGGACAACAGAAGATATACCTTTAAACAAATTATTTTCTATTTATAACAAGAAAACTGCACTAGGGCGCTCAACCGAGTTAAGCGCCTTGCCCTCACCAACAAAAAAATAGTTCGTCCCTGAACGGGTTTCCGATTTTGACAGATGAGTTTCAGCTAAATCAAATACTATCACAAAAATAAAGAATATTTTTCTTTTGAATCAAATTTCCTTTTTTGCAACAAAATGCTATGAATTACCAATTTAAAAGTGTTCTACGCTAATACATCTACCTAAAAAAACACCTAATAACATTATTTTATGTGCAATATGAGATAAAACTTACCTGTGAAATGAAAAATTGTTACTCTCCTTATTATAGTCGTTTTTGCTGAATTTAACACAGCACCACATGTTGTTTTAAATGTTTTTTAGTAACGTATTGTATTTAGTCACTGTTTTATTAAGTTAAATACGTAATTTCACTATTTTAACGTTTTCAAATTTCAAACACCACAAATTTAGCCGTTTCAGCCTAGCAAAATGACAGATGAGTTTCAATTTCTCTATTTTTTTCATAACTTGCGGCCTCACTCACGTACACTGTACATGTGATATACACACTTTCCTGTACTTCTTATTCTTAGTTGAATACACACAACAAAAACTGATCTCCCTAAAGCAATTTAGGCGCCAACTGTTGAGAAAAAAAAATCCCATCGCACCAAACTTCTTTCTTATCCTTCTATTCTTTCAGTAAGTAGCACCCAAAAATAGGCAATGAATTGCTGGGAGCTACTTCCGCAACAAACTAAATGCCTGCGCTGTGGTTTTACCATTATAAGGGTACTGTGTCACTACAGAAAAAAGAAATCCCTTTAGCGCACGCAAATTATATAAAAAAAAAAAGGCAACTGCAAGTTCCCTACTAGTATTCGTCGAGCAACTTACGGTACCATAATTTGGCAAATCAGTAAAATGTTGGTGTTGTTGCATTGGTGTGATGATCTGAGAGTTTTTATTTTATTTTCTTTATCCTGTTCATCTATCCAACATAACCCTGCACTTAGGATCGTTTCAACGCATTGCTTCGCACGATACTCAGTTCACCTGAAGGAAGAACAAATGAAAAATAAGTTCGAAAGTAATATCAATAAACTTCACTCTTACCCCAATTGGTCAACAAACAGTTGGATGGTGATGAATCCTTGATCAGTACTTGAAGCGGCAGTAAGTAGCGAGGCTGATGAACTGGTATTATTGGCTTAGAGTACTGACGCGCCAAGTACTTTGCGAAACCGTAGAAGCAGACCATAAGACTCATCGGTAAACTTATGAATATCCTCAAATGGTCCTTGGTAAGATCAATCTCCTGATTTTCATGCTCTTTGAATACTGCTGATTTTGTTTCTTTACCTTTAAATTGCCGCACAGGTGCATCGTTCTCTCTATGACGTTTCTCATGTGTGATTTCTTGCGAGAGATCAATTGATTTGCGTTTTCTATCAATACCTTTTTTCTCTGCCTTTAACTTTTGTTCACCCTTCTTTGTGATGTCTTTGATTTTTACTTGCAATTCCTGCAAAAAGCGTTCACAGTCCTTCAGACACGAGTTCACCTGCCGAACCATTGCAACGTTCGAAGCGTTGCCACGCCGACATTATCACATAGGGATTATCCAGATCTTGAGATTGAAGTGCTTTTCTAAAAAGTCTGAGGGTATGGGTAAAAAAGATGAAATAAATACTAGCTTTTTATGGCAAAGAGCTTACTTTCTCGTCGCTTCGAGGTCATTTCGCATCTCCAATTGAATGAACTCTATCCAGAGGCCGCTCTTTGAAGCGTTGTCGGAACTTTCTGTTTGAGATCAAGAATGAATTACAAGAGACGTCATCATTTAGAGCTTTTGACAACCTACCCATGACTGTGGTCCACAGCTCCTTGCCCTTTTTGGCATCCTGAAGTGGTCCATACTCGAGACGCCCCACTGTTGGCCCAGTGATGTCCAACACAAGTTGAAATTGTTCCTCAGGATCTCGCATTCCCCTTTTTCTTTATAGTTAGTGAGTCGCCTAAGATAAGTCAAGTACTCCAGCCATATAGCGACGACTGGATCGGCACTTTGGAACTCAACGGCCAAGGAACTTTCCAGAACTTCTTGTCGACTCTTTTCCATCTTCTCCAGCAGTTGTATTCGTTTAATGTACAACTTCTCGTTCCACGAACAATTGCGCAGCGCTCGGTTACTAACGTCCACCACATTCTGACGAAATACGGGCAAATCTTGCAGCTCC
Source organism: Portevinia maculata (assembly GCA_949715645.1). Lineage (NCBI taxonomy): Eukaryota > Metazoa > Arthropoda > Insecta > Diptera > Syrphidae > Portevinia > Portevinia maculata. The sequence goes on along the minus strand of OX454525.1, from coordinate 403,276,658 downwards.
TTGGGTCGCTTGTATTCGTCTCTCTAGTCCAGAAATGAGATGTATTCTAACCAGCAGTCGGGATTTAGACAGCATTCAGCTACCAGCCTTTCGTAGATAGTTTGAAGAATGTTCTCAAGTCAAGAATTTGGTTTAACCATTTCACGGAAGGTAGTACAAGTAGTAGAAAACATAAACAAACGACATGTTTGACATTTGCCAAAGTTTTTTGATTTTGTGTCGTGGTGAAAGCGATGCACGGGGTGTGTTTACAGTGACTTTCTAAAAACAAGTAACCAATTGAAAAGATAAAAATTGTTGCAAATATGTGGTAATTATTTTTACTGATTCAGTTGACTTATGTTATTATCATTTCTTTGTTAATTATTCTTATTTTGTTTGAAAATAATTTTTTTCGTACAATTTGTTGACCTCGAACGAACAAAAACCAAATGACAGCCACTTTTAATGCATTTATGAAATATGGAAAAAAATTGTGCATTTTACTATTCTAAGCGTACTATGATAAATTAGTTTATGAATCTGTGACAACAAATTCAAGTTTTTGGTACGACGAAATAGGTTAAGCAAAAGATGTGTAAAAGTTAACGCTGTTTCTTAAGTGACAAGATGACTTAATAAATAAATAGTGAATACATTTGGAGCATTTGGAACTTTGAGAATAATATTCAATTTAACATAACTTCAAAACAGCTTAAGCTGACTTATGCAATCACACTTTGAAGCGTCGTGTTGAAAGATAAATGTGGTTGAAAGTTAGGAAAGAAATGAAATAAAAATGACAAAACTTGTTTTAACAAATTTATGGTTATTTTTTGCCGATCTTTTCACATTACCACGAGAATAAATCAAAATAAATAAATTTTAAAATGGCTTATGTTGAAACAGCCGCATTGAAAGACGCATCAAGAGTAATAATAGGAAATCAGTAAACCCTACAATGCTGCATTCTACTTCAATTTTCAAATGGTATTCGTAAAACCAAAACCTTATATTTTTTTAATGTTGCTGTCAAGCGTTGTATGTCAATGCGAAGGCAGAGAATAGTATTGACTTAGGACGTGCGTGTTTTGTAATATTTGATACAGGTTGTTTTTCACTCTGTTATGAATGGTCATTAATTGTGTCCCACTCATATATTTCAACAAAATCATAAACAAAATAAAAACGGTTCGAAATGTTTGGATTACCGATTTGCTTCACTTTTATATATACGAACGTCAATCAACAAACAATAACTATCCAATTATTGTAAGTCATAAATTCAAAATCATTTTCACCGATCATATGACCTGCATTTATAATGCCATTGATATTTATAGTGTTGGTGTAACGAAAAGATTAGTAATGACAAACTTATTTCAGATGTTCGGACACATAAAACTCATTTCGAACGAATTACTGAAAATAATAATTTTGTTAGTAAGTATTCAGGCTTTAGTAATGACCGTGGTGAGTGGAGAGTTTTATCATTACTAGTAACACAATTTTTTTTGACCATGTAGGAGCAGCCAGTACAAATTTGTATATATATTCGACCTATATACGACAAACGATCCTACATGGTACTGATTTACGGTGTACATAGCGGACAAAATTAAACTATTTTCGTTTATGCTGTGATTTATCACAGTTTTTTAATTATTATTTCCCTAAAAAAAGTATTATAAATGATTTAAAACATTATTATGTACAATTTATATTATACCTATTTTACACTTATTACTAATTCACCACGGAACGAAGAAGTTTGCAGGAACTTTATTAAAATTCTACAAATCCACCTCGAAACGAAAAGTTTTGTTAACACAGCGCACTTTTGCATCATTTTGAGGTGATTTCGAGATAGAGCTACCAACTTCACACCTGACTCCACTAAATATCATATCTGTGTGCAAGCTTCCCATTTGATTTGCATGCAAACACTAAACAGATAAGCCATTTAGTGGAGTTTTTCAGCTTGTTGGCAATCCGAAAAAAATTCCTCTCAGTTGGCTGTCTAATATATATAGTCTGTGGTTCGTATTCGTAGTATTCTTACTCTTAGGCCTCCTGTACACGAATATCTCGTCGTCATGGCACGCTTAATATATAATGTACGAAATGCTTACGCTTGTATTAAAATATTTCAGTAGATAAGAATAAACCAGGAAAGATTCGTTTTTGGATTAATTATTAGGCGGAGAGGAATCTTCGATGTAGGACGGATGTTGGATGTGTTTAATGAGCCGCTCTGTGTGCAGCAGAATCACTACTCACTAGGTTTCACTACATCTGTGAACTTGACAGCAATAACAAATGCTAGGCAAAACATTCGAATAACTAGTCTTAAGTTAACTTCTTGTAGGCGACTTGCGTATTGTGTTTCTTTGGAACTTGAACTTGTTCATTCACAGCATATCTACATTAATTTGTGCAGGGGTGACACGCTGAATCGAATCGAACTGAGTGCCTTTTTTGAAGTTTCCACATTTACTCGTTGTGTTATCACGACCATAGCAGGTGAATAAAAAGTCTTATCAGTTGAAGATTGTGTAGTGTATACACGTTACTGTATACATTAATTGGAATGTGTGATTAAACAATCAACTAGACCCCTCAGAAAAGTGATATTGAGAACGCTATTCATCATTCTACAACTTACATCGTAGATATCCAGAAAAAACAAACAATTATGTCCACAGAAACATTTGTCGCAACTGGTAATGTAGTTCATCCTTATCTAATTATTCATATTTCAATAGGTTGATCATTACATATTTTTACAGAGCACCAGCACAGGCGGTTAAATCCGTTAAACGGGCTGTGGGTATTGGTATGCCCACACCGAATGAAGAGACCTTGGTCTGGCCAACAAGAATCTCCACAGAAGAACGAGCTTCCCGAATTTGATCCAACAAATCCACTCTGTCCAGGAGTAACACGACCAAATGGAATTGTAAGTTGTTAAAGCTTGGACTTAATTTTTATTTCCACATTTATCGGGTAGAAAAACCCAGTTTATGAGTCGACGTTTGTATTTACAAACGACTTTCCTGCGCTGCTTGAAAACATCCCGGACCCACCGAAGAGCACTGATCCACTATTCCAAATTGCCCCAGCACGTGGCACCTGCAAGGTCATGTGTTTCCATCCAAAGTCTAACACCACTTTGCCATTGATGACTTCCGAGGAAATTTGCGCCGTTATCAAGGAGTAAACTAGCTCCTGCTCTAAAATATAATAATCTTATTTGCTTTTTTCTTAGGTGGATAAACCAATTTAATGAGTTCCAGGAAAAGTACACTTGGGTACAAATTTTTGAGAACAAAGGTTCTGCGATGGGATGTTCAAATCCGCATCCTCATTGTCAAATCTGGGCGTGTTCATTTTTTCCTTCAGAACCATTGATTAAAGACAAACACCTTAAAAAATACTATGAGCAACAGAAGCGTGCCTTATTAGATGATTACGTTGAAAGAGAATTAACCAAAGAAGAAAGAATTGTTTTGAAAAACAATGATTGGTTGGTTGTGGTCCCTTACTGGGCATCCTGGCCATTCGAAACAATGCTTATTTCGCGCAATAAAAACAAACGTATCAACGATTTAACTGCTATGCAAATCGAAAACTTGGCCTTAGCTATAAAGGAGCTAACAACAAAATACGACAATCTTTTTGGATGTGCATTCCCATACTCAATGGGCTGGCATGGTGCTCCAACCGGTGAAATGATAAAGCAGGATATGGCTCATTGGACATTACATGCAACCTATTATCCACCACTGCTTCGTTCTGCTACTATCCGAAAGTTTATGGTTGGTTATGAGCTGTTGTGTCAGGCACAACGTGATCTAACGCCTGAACAGGCAGCTCAGAGGCTGCGTAATATCGATGGCAAGAAACATTACCTACTGTAGATTATGTATGCCTATGTTTTTACTTATAAATAATAAAATCTTTATTTTGATTATCCTTATGTTAGAACAATTTTAATTATGGCCTATTGTTTACATATTCTGAATTCTCAATCTGTGTTGTCTTCAAAATATTGCGGCTACGTTTCAACCTTGGACGACTCTAGTAAATGACGCACATTCTCCTTGAAGTAGGGTAGCTAAACGATTGATATGTGTTTCATTCGAAGATAACTACTGCTGTCAATGTTGTTAACGGAATGGCATGTATTACCTAAATTCGCATCTGCATGGACTAGGTCGTTTGTTGGCAAACGGTTGAAGAAGATCACGTCAGACTGGTAAGGTTTAAGCTGCAGCTTTTAGGAGACTGATGCCTCTTTAATTATAATTGCAGTTCACTGTATTAGCTTAAGCCGTTTCGATAGTCGTTGCGCGTTTTGAATAATTCAGTCTGCATGGCAGCGGAGTAACTGACTGAATTCTCCGTGGAACCAAGTCTAAGGGCAAATTCGCTGAAGCTCGATCAGCTCTGTCATATATATGTTCATTGCCGCAAACATTTTGCATCGCTGGTAGGCATTACTCGTACGTTTATTTTTGTAATTTCGCATAAACTGATGCGCAAATGCCAACGAAAATACTTTTGATGCAATAGCATCAGTTGCATCGGCATCGTAGTTTGTACAGTAATACCTCATCGCTACCACCTTTTGTGCTTTTACAAATTCACCTTTACCATAAATAATCAGTTTCACCTAAAAGACATTACAAAAAAATGATATACGATTGTTGATTACTAATTTTTAAATGTTCTCACTCGATTTTTAATTTCATATCTATACAATTATATATAATATAATTAATTAAAAAATAAACCAGCCAATTGCATAGCCAAATATATTGTATATATTATTATGTGTATAATACGTCTTTATCAACAAAACTCTGTTTAAGACTGGCACATAAAACACATTTAAGAATTAAACACTACATACAGCCTTACTACTCGAATACAGTATCAGTATTAAACAATTCAACAATAATATGTGTGTTTGTCGAAGCTGAAACACTTACAGAAGCATATAACATCGAATGCAGCACACATTTGTGGAAACAGTAGAGTAGGAATAAGAAACAGTTGTAGGAAATTCTGAAAAGCTTGCAACATTTACGTATACTTCTTCATTAGAGCGCGACTTTCTAGAGATTGCATTTCTTTGAGAAGCAGGGCAATATTATATCGCAATCGATGAAACATAGCAACAGGAAATTCCAGTGTTCTGTACTCCCCGTTCGGTGTTTGAAAATGTATAATGATTGTAGGTTGCGATAGTTGAATGATTCCACTGAAAAGGGATAAATTAAGTGAAATAATTGTTGCATACAAAAATAACATACCAATCTCCCAAGGAGATGTTAATTCGCCACTGCAATCGTTTCGGGGGCGACCGGAGACATTTAACTTCGTAAAAGTTTTTTGTCAAGGAGTCGCGATGATTGTGCAGCACTTTACTTATGTCATCAATGCATTCTTCTGTGAATCTGAAAACATAGTTCATTGATGCTTCAATCTGTTATTTGTTTCCAAACACTCACTTTAGTTCCCTGAGACACTGTCGTAACTCATCATCTTTGACACTTCCTTTTGGAGTCCTCAGGAATATTTGCATTATCTGTAAGATGGCTGCGAATAGTTCACAAAAGTTTTCAGGAATTTCACAGCCAGAATGCGTCAGTTTGGTCAAGGCCATGTCTAATACTTCTGGTGAACACTTGCGACTCTCAATGTAGTGCACGGATACTTGGATAAGAACACGTAATACTGGCTTGGATAGCTGGGGAACGTATTTCATGTACGGCTTCACAGTCTTAAGCATTGTATATTTGAAGTTGGATGACATTATCCTGCTTTGGAACTAGTCTTGGGAGGATCACTTCAATAACAGATAGCTTCTAAAGCAGATATATAATAATGTAACGACGAAATCGTCCACGTTACAGAGAAGGCAAAACAAAAATAACTAATTTTTGACAGCTTGACATACAAATTAAAGTTATTTATTATTTGTAATTGGTACAAAGCAAATAGCCCAAGACGATTCAGAAATTTAAAAAATGCAGTATTACACCCGATTATATTCACAAATTTATTTAAGCTCTCAATTTTTTATTATTGTTTGTTTAACGAGGATATGTGGTGCGCGTTCAGTATTCAGTTATCAGGGTTTTACGACCAAAATTATTTCTAGTTTTCGCGTTTAGCATTTTTGACGTTTCCGTAAATTGAGAAGTGTTGTACAGGGTGACATTAATGCTTGATGCCTTATCCAACTTATTCTCTTATGTTCGTTTTCCATTAGGCAAAAAAAAAATCAATTTTATTTGATCTACCGTCACCTGAGCTGCAAATGAGGTACTTGGGAAGTGTCTAAGAAGCTGCTTGATTTTTTTTTATGTAATTTTTCTTTAAATCAAAATCAAAAAAATAATGAAGTTTATAACTTAAGATAAGCTGGGCAGTGCTGTCTCTTGAGAGAATTGGCGTGAGTGGGATAGATGGAAGGACATAACTTGTCGAATAATGTGCGCGTTTCATTTGCAAATTGCAAGGCAAGTACTAGTCCCTACAAGGTATTTAACTTTTCCTCATTGATCGAATAACTGACGTGACCATCGTTTTGCAAGTGATAAAGATTTAACTATACATTATCCAACAAAAATTGTCAGTACAGGCCTTATGGAGGAGCTTTTTTTCTGCCAGTGCTGCCTGTAGATACTCTCACGGCACTCAAACGCAAGAATTGCCACTGAAATAAAAACCAAACCACTGTCATACCAAGGAATTGTTGTTGTAATTTTCCAAAAATTCGCACATAACCCACCAAAACCAGTCTCCCACACAGCCGAATGGGGAATGAGCATGATCGTCTTGTGTTCGCTTGCTATTATCATCCACCAAAATAAGCAGTGTGTGTGACTGAAGTACACCAGAAGAGTATTACCATCTCTACAATGAAGCATATCATTAAGGGTTTTTCTATGGATTTTGTCAAAGAACTTTCGGTTTTGGTGCTTTTGAGAACGAATTATTATGTGGGGTGCTGCCATTCGGTTTCAATTTGATTGTATTTGTATTGTACAGCTGAACAAGTGCAGTTTTTTTTTACCATCTGTTTAGGTATATGACATTGCGTCGTGGTTATATAATTTTGTGTATTCTAATTGCCTGATTGTGTCTACCTTTCAAAGTACAGTGAACTCTCTCATAAGCGGACACTGACGGTACGAAGAAATTTGTCCGCTTATTAGAGGTGTCCGGTTATGAGAAAAAATATTCCATTGACAACCTTGAAAAAAGGAACAAGACATATGCATTTATGGTACCTATAAAACTTTATTTTAAAATGGAATGCATTTTGGAATGCGTTTACATTCTTTACCGTTTTTTTTAAATTTTTTTGCTGGGTATACAGGGCAAAGCGCAAAGAAAAGGAAAAAAAGCAAACAAAATAAAAGACAACGAAGTGTGCCAAATGCGTTTTTTTCGTTTAAGAGAGAGTGAAATTCTATTGCGGCTATGAAAACTGGTGTCCGCGTCCGGTTATAAAAGAGTCCGTTTATGAGAATGTAAATAATTACATTAAATATTGTGTAGATTATTCCGTTCTTTGAAATTTGTCCGGTTATGAGAGGTGTCCGCTAATGAGGGGTGTCCGTTAGGAGAGAGTACACTGTATACATATAGCGTAAAGGACTGGGAAATGTTTTCAGAAAATCTTGCTGATTGAGTTTATGTCGCAAACTGTTTAAATAAAAAAAACATGAATACATCCTTTCATCTCATTATGTACCTGTTTGTATGATGTCTTTGCTTTTCCGATGAATGACGATTGGCAAAACAATATATACGAATACGGGAATTCCCAAAAGGAAAATCTCAAGTTAGGTAGGGATGCAATGATATAATGGGTTGCTTGAAATCGTTAAACGTTACAAAGCCATGTATGAAACATACGTCGTGGATGAAATGGCTCAAAATGCGGGGCATAAAGTGCTTCGCTTGCCACCTTATCACTGTGACCTTAATCCAATAGAATTGGTTTGGGCTCAACTGAAAGGGTTTGTAGCAAGCCAAAACAAGTCATTTAAAATGGCTGAAATAAGAGACTTACTAACGACAGCACTTACAAGGGTTGACAAGGAAAAATGGCATCGATGTGTCCAACACGTTGAACAGGTTGTTGAGCCAAATATGTGGGAAATGGACGTTTTTGCCGAGGAAGCAGTTGAAAGGTTAATAATAGACCTAAATAACGAGAGCAGTAGCAGTAATTACTCATCCTATTATTGAAGTGATATTTGATTAAAAGAATTTTTATTTATTTTACATACTTAATATCTTTTTATTAATCGTTATAATTTTCACAACTTTTTATTTTTTGTTTTTTTGCGACGCGTTTCGAAGCAGTAGCTTCATCATCGGGCGTAAACTAAATCATTGTCAATAAAGTTTTTGTTATTGTTCGTAAGTCTATTGTTGTATGGGTGTGGCGCTGTTGGAGTTGATTGTTTTTGTCTCTAAACTGCGCCAACTATAGAGGCATCATTCGTCAACGACCTGATTGGTCCCTACCAGTGCGGTTTTAGGCCCGGTAAGTCCACGACCGATCAAATATTTACACTGCGGCAGATCCTGGAGAAAACCTAAGCAGTCCAAATCGATACCCACCATCTTTTTATCGATTTTAAGTCCGAATATGACAGCATCTATAGAGACGAGCTATACAGAGCCATGTCTAGTTTTGGCATCCCTGCCAAACTTGTCAGATTGTGCAGAATGACGATGGAGAACGCCCGCTGCTCCATAAAGGTCGGAAACAATCTCACCGAGACCTTTGATGTCAAAAATGGATTTAGACAAGGTGATGCGCTGTCATGTGACTTCTTTAACATCATACTTGAGAAAATTGTGCGAAACTCGCAAGCCAACACTAGAGGCACAATTTTTCAAAAGTCTGTGGAACTACTTGCATATGCTGACGACATTGACATACTTGACAGAACACAGCGAGCTGTCACGGGTGCGTTTGCAAGTATTAGCACAGAAGCGGCAAAAATGGGTTTAGTGGTGAATGAGGGCAAAACAAAGTATATGCCGTCAACAAGAAGGGGCACACAACATCGACGAATCGGACAGAACGTCACGATAGACAGCTACAACTTTGAGGTAGTTAGGGACTTTGTCTACCTTGGGTCCGCTATAAATTTTGAAAACGACATCACATCAGAAATCAAACGAAGAATTACACTTGCCAACCGCTGTTTCTTTGGCCTAAGAAGGCAATTGACTAGTTAGGCCTTGTCAAGAAACACTAAGGAGACTTTGTATAAGATCCTCATCATCCCAGTCCTGATTTATGGCGCAGAAGCGTGGACATTAGCAAAAGCGGATGAAGATCTCCTTGGTCGTTTCGAACGCAAAATTCTTCGAATGATTTTCGGTCCCGTTTGCGTTGACGGGCTTTGGTGGAGGAGATTTAACACCGAACTCTACGAGCTGTACAGCGACATCGACCTGGTCAAAAAAGTGCGAATCAGTCGACTAAGATGGCTATGACATGTAGATCGAATGGACACCAACGCTCCGGCCCGAAGAATCTTCGATTCCAACCCGGAGGGACAACGCAGTAGAGGAAGACCTCGCCTTAGGTAGCGCGCACGTGAAGGGGACCTCAACCAACTTGGAGTGCGCAACTGGAGGCAGTTAGCAGTTAGCAAAGATCTTGCCAACTGGAGAGGCCCAGGTTCACCCCGGACTGTAGCGCCACCTAAGTAAGTGTTTCGACTTTATTTTCAAGGAAATGGAGTCATCTAAATAAGGAAAGAAGTTTGAATTAGTAATAGGAAGACCTGTTTTGCAAAGTTCTCATTATTTGCGAACCTTCAGGCGATGCGAAGAATAAACTGTGGCTTCCGGGAGTAAAGAGTTGGAGGCAGACTTCTAGAAGATAAAGGTGATCCAAATACAAAAATAAAGAGATAATTCTCATAATTTTTCAAATCGCTGGTCATTGAACTTGACAAGGGCGTATTTGGACCCGATAATCATCTCGTAGAGCGGACCCAAGATTTGCACGTTTGCTGGGAGTGCATACTCAGAGGCGTTCAGTAATCATATCATATCAGGTCTTTGGCAATATACTAAGACATACAAAATTACAAGGTGCACACAATCGACGTTTTGAATCTTGGAGGCTGGGACTCAAAGGCTCTTTTTGCTGGAGCATTATTGTACCACTTGCTCCATGTGGCCCACCCAATGTAGTCGAAGGGTTTAAGCTTTTTGGTTGTATCTTCTTCTTCATTCCCACACAGGTCCAAATATAATATAATATTGGTTATAGCAAACCGAAGTACGGAGTAACAGTTTCCTAGGATAAATCTTTGGCGGATCTCCGCTAAGGAGTCAAGAATTGTCCAAGAATTTTAAGGCCTCCCTATTTTTTTAGGATTTCGACACGTACATATATGCTGCCATTATTGATTTTTATTTGACCATCCTTTTCCGACACCGGTGATCTTCAAGCGTGTCAACCCGCGGTTGACTGCGGGACAGCTTCGAAATATTAAAAGTGTCGCTAGACTCACTTGAATTGAAAAATTTCCTAGAGGTTATTTCTCATTTAGTCACATTTTACGACAAGCGCTGTTTTTGGGTGATATTCTTAGCCCGTCCCTGCACCGGTAGTATACATTATGTAACTACTAATTGTTGTCGTGGGCGCAGTGGCACGGAGGTTAGATTGTTGGACTACTAATCTTAAGGAATCAGGTTCAAATCCCGCCAGGGGCAAGTTATATCAAAAAGTGTTTTCCACTAACCGACCTCCTGCGAACGCCTGACAAACAACCAAGAGTATGATCCTATCATCAAAATTGTCATGAGAAGCTTTTCAAATTTGCCGTCCATATTCGTCTTTAAATTTGTAGGTCTTTTCCACTTCGCACAAGCAAATGGTTGGCGAAGCTAAAGTTTTAGGCACTGTAATGCCTAGTATTCATTTTTTTAATCGTGGAAGACGGTTATTTCTAATAAATGAAAGACCTTTTGGAATTATAAAATTTTTTTATTTGTCATCCGAGTTCTTAGTTTTTGTGACATAAAACCGGGTTGCATATAGTACGACCTTTTCCAATACATGAAGCAGATGCCATAAGGTGAGGAATCATATTTTGTTCCATAACTCCACTAAACCAGTGGGAATAAGGACCACTTGCGAAAATACCCACATCTTCTCCAGCATGATTACCCATCGATCCTTTAATATAACTTGGATAAACAAAGTCTACAAAAAAGGAATAATTATTAATGAAATGCAATCCCAAAGCTCTCGACTACATACCATCTGTGTTAAATTTTCCTGTTAGATCTAGTCTGTTGCCAGTAGCATCTAAATACTGCTGAGGACCTACTGCATACGTGAGCGTAGAATACTTAACACCCTTTGAATCTACATCGTTCTCGTTAAGATTAGTTATGTCGTTACCACGACCTGGGTATCCATTAAAACTCATCGAGTGAGAATGATCCGAAGTAACCACTATTAATGTTTCGTTTTTATTTGTTATTTCAAGAGCCTTGGCCACAGCTTTCTCGAATTCAAGGGTCTCCGCCATCGCCTGTATGGCAGTAGTAGCATGATGGGCATGATCAATACGACCGCCTTCGATAAAAAGCAAGAAGCCTTTATCATTCTTTTCCACTGTTCGAATAGCAGCCTCAGTCATTTCGCTTAAAGTTGGCTGATTCACATCGGATTGCAAGTAGTAGTCCATATGTGAGTATCCAAAAAGACCAAATAAATGGTCGGTTTGTGAATAGTCAGTTGTCAGCAAATCTTTTCGGTTGTCCACATAAACCCCTTGAGGATTATTCAATTTCCACTGTTGAATTAAATTTTTACCATCACTCCTCTCGCCTTTTACACCTGAAACATCTCTCACTGTTTTCGGAATCATTTTTCCGCGGCCGCCTCCAAGAATGACGTTAAAGTTTTTGCCCGGATCTTGGGTTATTAATTGAGCAGCAATATCAATACATTTTGCAGGATCGATTCCTGGGTTTAAGATGTCACTATCACTTTCCCATGCTCTATTGGCCACGTGAGCGTATGCTCCAGAAGGACTAGCATGAGTAACAGTAGTGGTAGTTACAATGCCTGTAGATTTCCCTGCTTCTTGAGCCCATTTGGCAATAGATTCCACTTGATTTGCAGGGTCGTTACTAGCGGCACAATCATTCAAATTTACATGTGCGTTAACTCCTATTACCATCATATTTGTTTTTACCCCAGTTAAGTAGGCAGTCGCGGTACAAGCGGAGTCAGGTACTTGACCATCCACACAATATGTCTGAAAAGCAAAACGATATCATTTGAACAGAATTTGAAAATGTTCACCTATGATTACCTTGCTAAGTCCAGAAAATGGGAAATTTTCAAAGCTTAACGTTTCTTCTTCTCCAGTCTTACCTTGGAGTTGCCCTTTATAGATTCTGGAAGCGGTTAGGGTCGCCACTGACATACCATCGCCCACAAATAGAATTGTGTTTTTGGCTTTATTTGTGTTAGCTTCAATGTTAGCCCTTTCAATTAAACTAGCTTGGGCTTTGTCAGTCCAAAAACTCGTATCCATTTCTTCAGGCGGGGTATACTTTCCCTCGGCAATACGCAACTTGTTGGCACCTTTGCCCAGCAATGACTTCGCAGTGTGATACACGTCCTCTGCAGATAGTGAACATATTCTTACTATATCCCTTACAACTATTGATTATTCATACCTGTGTTTAATGAAACCGACATACCCACTAAGAGGAGGCAAAGTGCAACGGAGGAAACAGCCATTTTGTTGAGTTGCGTTCACCACCTTTGCGTCTACAATGAAAACTGTGCTTAAAATTGACGAAATGTATCTTATATACTTGAAAACATATGCGCATAACAAACGAAGAGTTTGAACTAATTTTACTCTTATCATAATTACGACTACATAAAAAGTAATTAAACAGTTATATAGATGATAATAATCCCTTAACGACCACAATATAGTTCGTGATTACGATAATTATCACATTTGAAAAAAAAAACCAATCTGTACATCCAAAAATCGTAAACGACTTATTCGACAATTTCATCCAAAAAGAATGTACATATTATGATAAACGACATGCTCCCAACTGATCCAGGCAACCGTGACACCAATGGTCAAAGCATCGCATACATACATTACTTTTAATATTAAATACATAAAAAAGAATGTCTGAAGTATTTTCCATTTTTAACCGAAATAAGTCAGAAATGCTCCCGATATTTACCCCGATGAAACATTTTTGAAATTTTTTTTTTTTCCATTTTTCCATGTGAAGATGTTGGAAACAAAACTCTTCCTCTTTTTATATATTTCAAATCTTTTCTTGGCTACAGGAAATGTTTTTTTGTTAAATATCGTCTCTCTGGAAAGACGAACCTATAACGCCCCCAGAATCTTTCCGATGAGTGTTTCTTCTACTCTTAAACTGCTTTGAATTGTATTATCTTTCGGAAATGTGTCTCTTGGAGGCGAGTTCACAGAAAGGAAATGCTCTGAACTGCGCCAATTATAGAGGCATCAGTCTCCTGAATACTGCCTATAAGATCATGTCTGCTGTACTGTGTGAACGCCTGAAACCATTCGTCAGAAACCATTCGACCTGATTGGTCCCTACCAGTGCGGTTTTAGGCCCGGTAAGTCCACGGCCGATCAGATATTCACATTACGGCAGATTCTGGAGAAAACCCAAGAAGTCCAAATCGATACCCACCATCTATTTATCAATTTTAAGGCCGCATATGACAGCATCTATAGAGAGGAGCTATACAGAGCCATGTCTAATTTTGGCATCTGTGCCAAACTTGTCAGATTGTGTAGAATGACGATGGAGAACGACCGCTGCTCCATGAAGGTCGGAAACATCTCACCGAGACCTTTGATGTACACACAACATCGACGAATCGGACAGAACGTCAAGATAGACAGCTACAACTTTGAGGTATTTAGGGACTTTGTCTACCTCGGCTCCGCTATTTATTCTGATAATGACACCACAGCTGAAATCGAACGAAGAATTGCACTTGCCAAGCGCTGTTTCTTTGGCCTAAAACGGCAATTTACTAGTAAGGCCTTGTCAAGAAAAATTAAGGAGACTCTATATAAGACACTCATCATCGCAGTCCTGCTCTATGGCGCAGAAGCCGGGACATTAGCAAAAGCGGATGAAGATCTTCTTGATCGTTTCGAACGCAAAATTTCTTCGAGTGAATTTCGGTTTGCGTTGACGGGCTTTGGAGGAGATGATTTAACAGCGAACTCTACGAGCTGTACAGCGACATCGAGCTGGTCAAAAAAGTACGTATCAGTCGACTAAGATAGCTGTAGAGCGAATGGACACCAACGCCCCGGACCGAAGAGTCTTCGATTACAACCCGGAGGGACAACACAGTAGAGGAAGACCTCGCCTTAGGTGGCGCTCGCAAGTGGAAAGGGACCTCAACCAACTTGGAGTGCGCAACTGGAGGCGGTTAGCTAAAGATCGTGGTAACTGGAGAGGCGTATTGGTTGAGGCCCAGGTCCACCGCGAACTGTAGCGCCACCTAAGTAAGTAAGTAAGTATTCACTGCAGAAGGTCATTAATATGAACAAGAAACAAGATGGAAAAAGTATCGACGCTTGCGGAACTCCTGCATTAATAGCGAAGTTGTCCGAGGACCCTCGATCGACCACAATTTGAATTGATCGACCTTGAAGGAAATTCTGCAGTAAACTCTGTGGTTGGATTCAGTAAGAAGTTAGTTTGCTCAACATATCTTTATGCCAGTTCCAATCGAAAACTTTTAAGATGTCGGGTCTTAATTTAGCATGCTTTTCAATTGCATCCGGCCATAGATCAGTCATACAGCTGAGAAGGCCACCCGTTAAACGTCGGCTTCGAAAGCCATGTAGCCAATGACTTTCTGTTAAAGATATGCAAATTTTTTCAGACAGCCAGCCTGACTAAAATTCTTGAAATTAGTCTCAATAACTTTATAGTAGCTTTACATTACACTCTCTAAAGAACCTATGTTGGGACCCGGGGCATAGCGACAATTAAGGGAACTGTAAGGCGTATGTATTCAACCTAAAAAAAGGTTTCCTAAGGATACCTCCGTCACTTTCCCGACTTTGATTAACTATGCACTGAATAATGCACATTATCCCTCGCATTAGAAGGTGTCTGTGGTACACCCTATCCCGAAAAAGGGTAAAGATAGGAAGAACCCTGCCAATCTTCCGTCGATTAGTTTGCTCCGAATATTAGCAAGGTCTTTTCAAAGGTTGTCAATAGAGCCCTGTTGAAGTGGGAGGACAATAACATAATTCCGGAAAACCAGTTTGGTTTCAGGGCGGGGCATGACACTATTCATGCCGCAATGAAACTGGTTTCCGACATTCAGTGGATTAAATGTAAGAACGGGTGCTTGTCTAGATGATTTTGAGAAGGCTTTCGACACCGTATGGTTAGAGGGACTTTTCTACAAGTTGACCAGGCGGGGGATGCACAACCCTTTGCTGTATGTAATTTATAATATGCTTATCGGAAAGAAGTTCGTTGTCAAATGGGGGAACGTGACTTCGAGCAGAGTCTTCGAAATTAAAAACGGTTTACAGCAGGGGGCGGTCATTTCTTCGATCCTGTTTATCATTTACACGAGTGATCTATTGAGTGTACTCAGGCATGTAAGAGCGTATGCCGCCGATTTGGTAACATACAGATCAGGTCCTAAAATCGAGGTCATTAACATTCTTTTGCAGCGTGACTTCGATCAAATTAAGGGATATTGCGACGACTGGAAGTTGAAAATCAACTTTCAAAAGACGGAAACAATCTTGTTCAGAACTCCATTGGCTGGGGCCTCTAGGGATACCAGAAAAAAACTGGAAGAAATTGGCCATTATTAGACAACATTGGCAGTCATTGGCGGTAAGAAGCGTAGTTAAATATCTGGGTATCTGGCTTGACCTCTATATCTATATTGCGATAGACATATAGTTGCTTGTCTTGCTGGGGCCAAGAAGGCTTATGCTCTGACAAGGGGACTGTTTCATAGCAGTCAACTTGACTCCAGAGGAAAGGTCATTTGCTACGTGGCCCTTATAAGGCCGATCATAGCTTATGGTTGTCCATTGTGGTTTAATATAGCGCCTAGTTTTATGTAAAAGATTCGGGTTTTGTAGAGACAATGTCTTAGGGCCTGTCTCCGCTTGTTAAGAATGCCTGAATCCAACTATATAAAATACTATCGCAACAAGGTCCTATACGATGGGGCTCAGTTGAATAGGATTGACAATTTCCTCATTAAGGTTACTCGAAGGGCGATGGCCAGCGACAATAGCCTGCTCTTTGGGGCTTCGTACCCCAATAAAATGTACATAGAAAGTACGCTTCGGTCTGACTTTATCCCGCCGGAGGCTTACCCATATTGATGCAAAAGGGCTGGTACAGACGAGGGATGGTATCCCGCTATTATACCACTGCTACCGCAGTGCGAGAGATAAGCGGCTCATCCGCGGCGGAGACGTCGCCAGTACTCATGAGCTCCTCCGTTTTAGTACTGCAATAGCGGAGAGGGATAAATTCGATACGAAAAAGCAATTCTCCGAATTTTGGCGGCTTATTGAGGGGGGAAGGGGTAAACAAGCCCTCAGAGGACGGTGCGTTTCTCTAGCTAACATCCACTTAGTTTATAAGTTTGATTATTTTGTTTTTTTTTATAAAAGAAAGGAAATCCAAATCCCAGAGCACTCAGACTCGGTAAAGTTCCATTGTACTACCATGCAGAAATCCTCCTTTTGGTGTAGAGGCATGTGATTGGGTGGCGTATGTTGTTGTTCCCCATGGGGATTGAACCTGCACCGCACGGGTCACAAGCCAACACACTAACCTCTACACCGTCGCCACCCTATATAAGTTTGATTAAGTTAGGTAGGGCGTTTTTGGGAGAGGCCCAGCTCGCCAACTTGTGGTGGTGCTTCCGGGATGTGATTGACGCTGTAGGGCTTCAATCGGCTCACGGCGGCGCGTTTGCACATTGACGACTGCCAGGCGATCAGAAAGCAATTGGAATTTTGATTACTTCTTGCGTAACGCAACGAGTTCTCAGATTCCCAATTATAGTTAGAATACGTCAAGTAGCTTAAGTAAGTAGATTAGGTAGTTTGTAATCTATATCTATATATATAAAAGAAAGTGTCCGAAGCGATGTAATCCCATAACTCGAGATTGGCCGAACCGATTTTGATGATTTATACTTTGTTGGAAAGGTATTTTCTCAGTACGGGTTTTAAAAGAAAAAAAATCAAAATTTCAAAATGTCTTATTTTGACCACACGACAGATTTTTTTCAATTTTTTTTTTTTCCTTTTGTATTTATTTATTTTGGTAACAACCAAAAAAAGAACAGTATACTGTTTTCCATCATTAAGTACTTCAATTTAATCTATTTATGTGTGTAGTAAATGCCAGCAAGACGGAAAGGGACCAATTTGGGCCGTCGAACGAATAGAACGACAAGCGAAATAGAAGAGCCCAAAGATCAGACGAACGAGTCCAACAAGATAATGCAGATGTGCGTATGAGCATGGCACAATTTCGTGAATCACAATCACAAGAGGCACGAGCTGAACGAAATCGACAAAGACAATTGGATTGAACGGCTTACTTATCGGTATGGATCCAGATTCTAACCTGTTCCTGAAGTAAATTCGAACATTTAATTCATGTTTTCAAATGACATCGTTTGGAGCAACAGAGATAGTTAAAAATAATGCTGCAAATGGTCAACAATTCCATTCAACATTCAAAATCAAAGGCCAAGGTTATCACAAAGTGGGCTAATTGCTGCCAATGCCGAATAAACCACATTCATTTTTACAAATTTACTTTATGCGCGCTGGGGACTCCGAAAGCACACGTTGCGGCTACAATTACCTCAATTCACCATATGCCAGACGCATCGTCGGCGAGCTGGATGCTCTATAGACATTTTCACCAAGCTATCTCTTTCTGAAGTGCGGAATCCTGTCTTAAACAACAGAAACAAATTGAATGATAAAATTGTAGAAATTTGCACAAATCGTATGGAATAATCATTGTGATTGTTAATGAACTGAATATGAAGCAGATGCTATTGAGGGGTAAAAAGTAACAAATAATAGAGAAATAACGTGAGAAAGTATGTTAAAGCAAAACAAACAATTAACATAGGGACGGCCTACAGTCCGCTTGGCGAACTTTTGGATATCCTATTCTCATTCCCAGCAGACACCTAGAGAGTATATCATAAATTTCAGTTCCCTAGCTCAAACTTTGACTTTCCAATAAAATTGTTTTATTTAATTGTGGGCGTGTCAGTGGGCTGATTTTAGAAATTTTATCTCCCGAGCAGTTTTATAACTCAAAGATCATAACAAATTTTAGCTTTCTAGCTAAAAATTCGAATTTTCGATAAATTTGTTTTTTTTTGGGCGTGCCTGTGGGCGGATTTCAAAAATTCTTAAACTTGATTATTTCGGGGACCTAGAGAGTATATATGGTTAAAGGCCCAATTTTTGCCGACAGACGAACGGACATGATCGACATTACTATCGATGCTGATCATAAATATAGTAACTTTTACGGGTCTACGGGTCTACGGGCAATTATTAATAATAATTATTCTATGGTTCAAACTTCGCGTCAAAATTAATATACCCTTAGAATATGGTATAAAAACAGTTGATATGTTGACCAAAAACGCTGTTCAATTGTATTTAGATATCTAAAATGTGTGTTTAGAAAACTTTTCAACTTATTTGCTTCCAAACAAAAATATTTACAAATTACAAACTGACAATCACGCTATTGTCATCAATCCTGATAAAATACCAGCTGTAGAGCACATGCGTGGATTTCATGCACCTGTTGTTGACGACTTTGCTGGAATCATGGTTGGCGACCGTACAGCGACGCGACAAATCGTGATTTGAAGAAGAAATAATAATCTTGAGTTCATTGCTGATACACACCGTTCTCCAATATCCGCTAATGTTCTGAAAGGCACAAAACGTCCACAGCGCTCAATTCCTCTTTAAGTCATAGACCACATCGCAACACACTTACAATAAGTTAGTTATTTTTCATTTCCCTACGAAAATATTCACTAGAAATAATTTATATGGCAAAACAACGTTTGCCGGGTCAGCTAGTAAAATATAAAATTCAAATAATGCTGACGAGTTTTTAATAATTTTCTTGATATGTTAAAAAAGTTCGTAAAATAGTTTTTAGGCCGAAAGGCAATAATTATATGGTTATAGTTAAGTTTAGAGCGTCTGCATAAGGACAATTAATTAAGAATAGGTATCCTGTAAATTTTAAGTTAGATTTCATCATTTTTGTCTAGAATGTAAGTTGATATCTAATATTGAATACAAAATTTAATTTAAAAGTCAAAACAAGTGCTCACTTGCTGATCGGAAGGATGCGCGTTCAAATCCCGACCATATCTATGAAGCAAAAATCCGCAGAATAAAAATCAATAAAAGTGTAGCGTATGCTTGCTCATATGTGCACTTAAATTATTGTATAAGTTTCTGCGGATTAAGCTTGAATACAAAAACTTAAAAAAATGCTCCCTAAGTTATTTAGACGCCACCCGTGGAGAAAAAATCGCTATCCAATGCATAAACCAATCTTTCCTATCATTCTACTTCTTCCTAGTTCTAGCACCTAATAGTTGGCAATGAAATACGTCCAAAAAGGCATTGTATTTGTAGGTCTAGAATTGAAAAGTGCCTGCGCTGTGTATATACACTATAAGGGTACAAGTGTATCAATTACAGCAAAAGAATCCCCTTTAGCGCAAACTAATTATAAAAAAAACAAGTATTGCTAAACAGTAAAATTCAACTTGAAGTTGAATTTTATTTGTTGAACAAGAGTTGAATTTGAATTGAATTTCAATTGTTTACGAAGTTGTACTTGTTGTACTGTGGTCCAGGCCCCAGAACTGTAGAAACATATGGTAGCCACTTTTACCAGAGACCTTACAAGAAAGCCTTCCTGCGATTAACCCGCTACCCCTGTATCAAAGACCTCACATCTCTTGAAGAGGGAAGCACTTGGATGAGGTGTGGGCATTTTAAAGATTGAAGGTCATTTCAGTAGCTTATTGTTTGAAGAATTGGGAAATGCAAAAAATAAATTATAATAAAAAAATAAATCCTCTTATGCTTTTGTATGCTGAAGCCAGTCAAGCATAGCATTATATGGAACAGATATTTCAGCCAAGAATCTACTAAATATGATGATGAATCAATATCCACTTATTCTGTTCGGGTAGAAGGAAGCTAGGGATACAAAATGTTTACTGAATAAAGCACGTTTGCTAAAAAAAATCAAATGGGTTTGAGAAAAAAACTGTTTCAAGGAAACTTTAAAATTTGACCTTGTGCGAACTTTGAAAAGCTTCCAGAAAAACATTTGCTGTCGAGTTTCAAATGCTCACATGTGTGTGTGGATATAATTTAATAGGTTAAATTGTCATCGTCCCCAAGTTCTGACAAATGAACTTCAGTCCAATGAACATCGATTTTTCCCCTTCGGTAAGGTTCAACTAACTGGCAATACTGTGGATCCAATTCAACTGAGCATGACAGTGAATTCTCCTTAAAGATGTTTTAGCTGCTTTTATAAAACTTTCAATTTAAAATACACCTAAATTGTATCTTATTGCTGTGAATCGAGTTTATATTTTTAATTTTCTAAGGGTCTGCGTTCCGATTATGCGTGACAAGTATATCGGCGGTAGGTATATGCATACCTTTTGAGTGTGAAGACGTTACCGCCAAACTAAATAAATGGTTCAAATGTGACAATTGTTCCTACTCAAGAAAATACTTACGCGTACATGCAACATGTTGGTAAGCTTCTGACTGAATTGCACATGTATGCTCTGGTGCTCTTATTCTTCGAGATTAACCCTTATTATGAACTTCTAAAACGGCAAGGAAACATGGTTTAAGGCAGATGAACCTAAAGTAGTGATAAGTGAAAAGAAGGTGGTGTCAAAGCTTGGTCGAAGTGCCACTCCAATAATGGAGATGAAAAAGCTCGACTTGGAATACAGGCGTTGCAAAGGCCTCGCGAAGAGAAAGTGTGAAAGTGAAACTTAAACAGTTCGTAAGTCGTGGGTGAAGATTTAAAGGTAATATCATGTTATTTTTCTGATACGAACCAGGCTATCCACAACTTGAATAAGGATACAACCATCTTCAAAATAGCCGCTCAGAAAAAGTTCAAGTCAAAGTTCATTACCAATGCTCAGGAAGGGCGGCAGAATACAACACATCGGCATAGGTGGCGACAGTAGCCGTGTTTCTTTGCACGCGGATATAGGGATAATTCGAACGAATAGAACGACAAGCGAAATAGAAGAGCCCAAAGATCAGACGAACGAGTCCAACAAGATAATGCAGATGTGCGTATGAGCATGGCACAATTTCGTGAATCACAATCACAAGAGGCACGAGCTGAACGAAATCGACAAAGACAATTGGATTGAACGGCTTACTTATCGGTATGGATCCAGATTCTAACCTGTTCCTGAAGTAAATTCGAACATTTAATTCATGTTTTCAAATGACATCGTTTGGAGCAACAGAGATAGTTAAAAATAATGCTGCAAATGGTCAACAATTCCATTCAACATTCAAAATCAAAGGCCAAGGTTATCACAAAGTGGGCTAATTGCTGCCAATGCCGAATAAACCACATTCATTTTTACAAATTTACTTTATGCGCGCTGGGGACTCCGAAAGCACACGTTGCGGCTACAATTACCTCAATTCACCATATGCCAGACGCATCGTCGGCGAGCTGGATGCTCTATAGACATTTTCACCAAGCTATCTCTTTCTGAAGTGCGGAATCCTGTCTTAAACAACAGAAACAAATTGAATGATAAAATTGTAGAAATTTGCACAAATCGTATGGAATAATCATTGTGATTGTTAATGAACTGAATATGAAGCAGATGCTATTGAGGGGTAAAAAGTAACAAATAATAGAGAAATAACGTGAGAAAGTATGTTAAAGCAAAACAAACAATTAACATAGGGACGGCCTACAGTCCGCTTGGCGAACTTTTGGATATCCTATTCTCATTCCCAGCAGACACCTAGAGAGTATATCATAAATTTCAGTTCCCTAGCTCAAACTTTGACTTTCCAATAAAATTGTTTTATTTAATTGTGGGCGTGTCAGTGGGCTGATTTTAGAAATTTTATCTCCCGAGCAGTTTTATAACTCAAAGATCATAACAAATTTTAGCTTTCTAGCTAAAAATTCGAATTTTCGATAAATTTGTTTTTTTTTGGGCGTGCCTGTGGGCGGATTTCAAAAATTCTTAAACTTGATTATTTCGGGGACCTAGAGAGTATATATGGTTAAAGGCCCAATTTTTGCCGACAGACGAACGGACATGATCGACATTACTATCGATGCTGATCATAAATATAGTAACTTTTACGGGTCTACGGGTCTACGGGCAATTATTAATAATAATTATTCTATGGTTCAAACTTCGCGTCAAAATTAATATACCCTTAGAATATGGTATAAAAACAGTTGATATGTTGACCAAAAACGCTGTTCAATTGTATTTAGATATCTAAAATGTGTGTTTAGAAAACTTTTCAACTTATTTGCTTCCAAACAAAAATATTTACAAATTACAAACTGACAATCACGCTATTGTCATCAATCCTGATAAAATACCAGCTGTAGAGCACATGCGTGGATTTCATGCACCTGTTGTTGACGACTTTGCTGGAATCATGGTTGGCGACCGTACAGCGACGCGACAAATCGTGATTTGAAGAAGAAATAATAATCTTGAGTTCATTGCTGATACACACCGTTCTCCAATATCCGCTAATGTTCTGAAAGGCACAAAACGTCCACAGCGCTCAATTCCTCTTTAAGTCATAGACCACATCGCAACACACTTACAATAAGTTAGTTATTTTTCATTTCCCTACGAAAATATTCACTAGAAATAATTTATATGGCAAAACAACGTTTGCCGGGTCAGCTAGTAAAATATAAAATTCAAATAATGCTGACGAGTTTTTAATAATTTTCTTGATATGTTAAAAAAGTTCGTAAAATAGTTTTTAGGCCGAAAGGCAATAATTATATGGTTATAGTTAAGTTTAGAGCGTCTGCATAAGGACAATTAATTAAGAATAGGTATCCTGTAAATTTTAAGTTAGATTTCATCATTTTTGTCTAGAATGTAAGTTGATATCTAATATTGAATACAAAATTTAATTTAAAAGTCAAAACAAGTGCTCACTTGCTGATCGGAAGGATGCGCGTTCAAATCCCGACCATATCTATGAAGCAAAAATCCGCAGAATAAAAATCAATAAAAGTGTAGCGTATGCTTGCTCATATGTGCACTTAAATTATTGTATAAGTTTCTGCGGATTAAGCTTGAATACAAAAACTTAAAAAAATGCTCCCTAAGTTATTTAGACGCCACCCGTGGAGAAAAAATCGCTATCCAATGCATAAACCAATCTTTCCTATCATTCTACTTCTTCCTAGTTCTAGCACCTAATAGTTGGCAATGAAATACGTCCAAAAAGGCATTGTATTTGTAGGTCTAGAATTGAAAAGTGCCTGCGCTGTGTATATACACTATAAGGGTACAAGTGTATCAATTACAGCAAAAGAATCCCCTTTAGCGCAAACTAATTATAAAAAAAACAAGTATTGCTAAACAGTAAAATTCAACTTGAAGTTGAATTTTATTTGTTGAACAAGAGTTGAATTTGAATTGAATTTCAATTGTTTACGAAGTTGTACTTGTTGTACTGTGGTCCAGGCCCCAGAACTGTAGAAACATATGGTAGCCACTTTTACCAGAGACCTTACAAGAAAGCCTTCCTGCGATTAACCCGCTACCCCTGTATCAAAGACCTCACATCTCTTGAAGAGGGAAGCACTTGGATGAGGTGTGGGCATTTTAAAGATTGAAGGTCATTTCAGTAGCTTATTGTTTGAAGAATTGGGAAATGCAAAAAATAAATTATAATAAAAAAATAAATCCTCTTATGCTTTTGTATGCTGAAGCCAGTCAAGCATAGCATTATATGGAACAGATATTTCAGCCAAGAATCTACTAAATATGATGATGAATCAATATCCACTTATTCTGTTCGGGTAGAAGGAAGCTAGGGATACAAAATGTTTACTGAATAAAGCACGTTTGCTAAAAAAAATCAAATGGGTTTGAGAAAAAAACTGTTTCAAGGAAACTTTAAAATTTGACCTTGTGCGAACTTTGAAAAGCTTCCAGAAAAACATTTGCTGTCGAGTTTCAAATGCTCACATGTGTGTGTGGATATAATTTAATAGGTTAAATTGTCATCGTCCCCAAGTTCTGACAAATGAACTTCAGTCCAATGAACATCGATTTTTCCCCTTCGGTAAGGTTCAACTAACTGGCAATACTGTGGATCCAATTCAACTGAGCATGACAGTGAATTCTCCTTAAAGATGTTTTAGCTGCTTTTATAAAACTTTCAATTTAAAATACACCTAAATTGTATCTTATTGCTGTGAATCGAGTTTATATTTTTAATTTTCTAAGGGTCTGCGTTCCGATTATGCGTGACAAGTATATCGGCGGTAGGTATATGCATACCTTTTGAGTGTGAAGACGTTACCGCCAAACTAAATAAATGGTTCAAATGTGACAATTGTTCCTACTCAAGAAAATACTTACGCGTACATGCAACATGTTGGTAAGCTTCTGACTGAATTGCACATGTATGCTCTGGTGCTCTTATTCTTCGAGATTAACCCTTATTATGAACTTCTAAAACGGCAAGGAAACATGGTTTAAGGCAGATGAACCTAAAGTAGTGATAAGTGAAAAGAAGGTGGTGTCAAAGCTTGGTCGAAGTGCCACTCCAATAATGGAGATGAAAAAGCTCGACTTGGAATACAGGCGTTGCAAAGGCCTCGCGAAGAGAAAGTGTGAAAGTGAAACTTAAACAGTTCGTAAGTCGTGGGTGAAGATTTAAAGGTAATATCATGTTATTTTTCTGATACGAACCAGGCTATCCACAACTTGAATAAGGATACAACCATCTTCAAAATAGCCGCTCAGAAAAAGTTCAAGTCAAAGTTCATTACCAATGCTCAGGAAGGGCGGCAGAATACAACACATCGGCATAGGTGGCGACAGTAGCCGTGTTTCTTTGCACGCGGATATAGGGATAATTTGAAATTTGCATGTAAAACAGAACAACAACTTATCCTTTATACGCTCACTTTAGCGGGGATAGCTATCGCCGCTAAGTCCTTTAGCGGGGATAAACAGTGCTTCCAAAACCCATTTTCTTCGTTTCTGATGAAGTTTTGCGATGAATTTTTCAGGAAAAGTCAAAGTTTGACATCCCGCCGACCACTGACACATCCCGCCGAATATTTTGTTCGTGATTTTATTATTATTTTTTTCAAAATTTAGTAAATCTGTCAATGTGAAACTGTTTTTTATAATTTTAGAATATGTTTGGAATTAATTTCAACTGTCGGAAATTAATATTTTTGAATTTCACGATTTTCAATACAAATTTCTTAACTCAACTTACAGCCAGTGTTGTTCCACGACGCGTCGTTTTTAATTGTCGACACTCTCATGTCGACAATAGCGTCGTCTTTGTCGTCAATGTCGTTAATGTCGTTAATCGCGTCGTCAATGTCGTCAATGTCATCAATTGGATTGTCAAAGTCATGGAAAACAGCTGTTCGTAAAACGTCTCTAGTAATAGAAGTAAGCATATGCACAAGGAACAGGACAGGACTAATAATAGTAATAATTTATAATAAATAAGAGTAGGTATATCTAATGGCTGGACGACAAAAAAACAAAGCGTATGAAAAACTTGGCTTTGAATTGGTCAAGTTCAATAACAAACATGCAGCGTGTTGCAATAATTGCCAAAAAAATATCTTAAACACTGCTGAAGCTCGCCTCAGAGCACACAGGTAATAATTTTTTGCGTATATTTATTATTCTTATGAACACTTTTTCTTTATTCATTTTTTTTAGAAATGTGTGCAAAGTTTCAAATACAAAAAATGAAACCAATAACGCAGATTTGTCGACTGTTGTTGATGCACCACCGGTTGTATACTACATAGATGACGAAGTTATACTTTTAGATTCTGAATCTGATGGTTTTGCTCTTGATCTCAGTGTAAGTTATTAATGCAATAAAATTGAATAAAATATTTACTGGTGTTCTTTAGATGGAAAGTATGTAGTTCGATTGCAGCCAGCAGTAAAGAACAGCAGAACTTTCTGGCATATTCTAAGAACGTGAAAACAAACAACTCAGATTCTATTTCTTTTACAAGACCGAGCTCGGCAACATCAAGTTATAGCAGCTGCTCATCATTGCCATTACTAACTTTATTATAACCGTTTTATTGATTGCCGGTTGGAAGAATTCCTCCAGTAATAGTAAAACCGTCGTTTCCATGCTGCATAACGCGAATGGTGAACAGGTATTCTTAGAAGTTTGGGATCTGACAGGAGAAAGTGAGACAGCGGAAAAACTTGCGGATATTGTGTCACAATCTGTAGATATAGCAGATAAAATGTATTCTAAACATGTTTATGCAGTGGTGTCGGACAATGCTAGTGCTATGAAAAAAATGGGAAAAATAAAAAAAACATTTCGTTTGGAAAAGCAATTGCAGTAGCCATACAGGAAACCTACTCGCCAAAGATATTTTAAACAAAGAGTTAAATCTAAAAGTCACATCTATTTTAAAAGAATATAGGTAAACAAGCAGATTTAGAAAAAAAAATTGTTGAAAAAGGTGGAACCAGAATTAAACTTCCATGTGAAACACGATGGTGTTCACATCGCGATGCGTATGTTTGCTTGATCGAAAATGCTCAATTTATGAAGGTGATTGCAGCTAATTCAAAGGTTAAAGAAAGTATTGTTGCATTGCTTTTTGATTCAAAGTTCATGGATGATGTTAAAAGCAATATACGTATATAATTTAATTAATAAATGCCAATCATCAAATTTTTCTGCAGCAGAAGCAGTCGAAATGTGGCTTAATCTTCGGTTGCCTGATGAATTTTCTGAAGAGCTTAAGTCAAGGAAAGAACTGGCTTTGAATAAATATGCTTTAACAGCTTTTTATTTGCATCCATTCTTAGATAACACAAAACTAAAAAGTCAACATACTGACATTATTTTCGATTTTCTATTTAAAAGCCTGGATGCAACTGGTATTGAAGAGTGGGATAGCTTTCGGAATAAATCTGGTTTCTTCAAAATTCTATATGAAAAAGGTATAAAAAAAACCTCTCGTTTTCTGGAACATGGCAGAGATGAAATACCCAACTTTAGCAAAACTAGCAAGAAAATTGTTGCAGATACCTGCTTCATCTGCTCAAATTGAAAGACTCTTTTCAAGCTGGGCTCATGTTCATTCTCCTATAAGAAATCGTCTTTCATTTGAAAGATCAATGAAGCTCTTGTACATAATATTATTCGCTCAGAATCAAAGACGATTTTATCGAAGAAGAAGAAGAAAAGGATTTTGAATAATTGATTGTTAAAATAAAACGAATTTTGTACCTTTTCTTAAATAAAAAGCTATATTTCAAATTTCAACTGTCTTAATTTTCAAAAAACTATAACGTATTGCTTGATTGAACTATTGTCGACATGTCGTGTCGTCAGTTTTGAATTAACGACATGTAATTGACGACGCGTCGACAATTGCGTAGTCTACATGGTGTAGTCTACGCGGCACAACACTGCTTACAGCTGTGTCACTAATAAACGTCATAGGTGCATGTGTGCTGCCAAGTTATTTTTGATGAATTCTTAAGTGGCGATGGTCGTTTTTTAATGCCATGCCTATATCCGCCTGCAAAGAAACACGGCTAGTGAAGGACTTTTTCAACGAACAGTTACCCCAGCTATATTTTCCAAGAATCGTTGATATTAATGAAAAAGTACCCGTCATTACTGTCGAAGAAGTGGGAAAGCGGTAAAAGACTTAAAATGCCGAAAAGTAGTTGAGCTGGACGAGACACCTTCTGAGTTCCTTAAATGATGGGAGACAATTCGGTTGCAGATGACTTATGATTCTCATCTCCAAACTAAGAAGAGGAGACCAATGCCTTACCAGTGGAGAGAAAATTGTGTATTTTCTTTACACAAAGGAAAGGGCGAATCTGTGATAATAAGAGCTTTCTTAAGCTGGATATCGTTGAGCACGAAATAGACGGTCGATTGCGGATAACCAGTACGGGTTTTTCGCAGGTAAATCAACCGCAGACGCAATCTACAGTATAAGGAACATAATAGAGAAACACTGTAATTGCTTAAAGGATTTGCAATTGGTATTGGTTGATTTTGATATATTCTTTGATAAACAACCAATACATCTGATATGAGTTTCAATAAGACACAAGGAGTTTCAGAAACCTAAGAAACGATGATCATGGACACGTATAAAAGACTAAGGGTGAGAGCAAGATGTCATGCTGGAGTCGTTGAGAAGTTCCCAATTTAAGTCGGTAATCACCAGGGAAGCGTCAATAGTCCTTTGTTTTTTGCAGTCTTTGGCTTTTTTTTATTTGTTTGACGGAAAAATTACGGACTCCAAAGTCCATCAGTTATGGAAAGGCTAACGAACTGTTGCACACCCTATTCCTATTCATATCACTCATAAAGTGGCAAAAATCAAAGTATGGGTGAATTCTTAAGGCGGATCTATATATTTTGGTATACAACATTTAAACGATTTTATCGCATAAACAAACTTTTTATAAAAAACGCCCTTTAAAAGTGGGCTGCGAGCAAACAGATTCTACGTACGAGTACTATACGAAGAATAGGACTTTTATTAACAATGATTTCTGCAGTAAAACGTATTTTTCAATAGTGTGCCCGTTTTTTTTTAACTGTGGGCGGATTTAAAAAAGAAAAAATACATATGAGCGTAAGCGGCTCCCGAAGAGTATAAAGCTCACTAGCTCAAAATTTGGCTTTCCGATTAGGTATACCTACTGTTCTTTTTTTTAATTGTGGACGGATTATAAAAATCTTAACACACGAAACACGAATTTCAGATTTCTAGCTCAAATCTCGACATTTTTCGATTTTTGAGATTGTGGGCGTGTCAGCGGGCGGATTTTAAAAATGTCTATACGTCGAGACACGATTATCCGGGATTATTTTAACTGGGGTACTCTATTTACCGCGATATTTCTTGAAAAATAATTTTATATTTATAATTCTTTTAACCGGCATTCACTCTAGTATCCGTAATAGAACAAAAAATAATTCACTCAATAAATATTACAACAGATTTTTTTTTAATATTTTGCGAAAATTCAAGTGAAAGGATAATGGCATCTCCTTCTACCACTGCAGTTGAAAGATCACGTAAAGTGCTATCAATAAAAGAAAAAGTGTAATTTAAAAACCGTCAAACAAGTTGTCAACGCATGGTTTCGTCAGCAAAGTAGAAAAGGCTAAATTTGTTCATGCCAAACTTAACATAGCCTTCGAATGTGTATACTCTCACGGTTGGGAGGGAATCCATGGAATAAAATCAACAGGTGAGAACGAATCGGCTGACTATGAAGGTGCGACGCTTTTTATAGAACTGAACACAACGCCGATGAAACCAGTATTTTTTGGAGGCGTTAACACTTTGGCATGCAATTAAGAGCTTTCAGTTGGCTGGTATAAAGAATCTAAGCAACAGCTCACAGTACTGGTTTCCTCCAATGCTGCAGGAACTCATAAATGCAAGTTGATGGTGATAGGTAAGAGTACTCGATCCAGGCCTTTGAAAAACGCTGCTTCCAGTTATCCACAAAGCCAACAAACGAGCTTGGGTAACCCAACACCTATTCCTTGAATGGTTTAACAAAAATGTTGGTTCAGAAGTGAAAGCCCACCTGGAAAAAGCTATCTTTTATAATGGACCAGGGCGCGATTCGTAGTCTCAAGTGTCATTACCGCAAAGATAATATTCGAAAGCTAGTAGCTTCAGAAAATCGACATGATGTTTCCAAGTTATTCAACATAAAAAAATGCCTTATGGGGTATCTCTCAGTCCTGGAATTTCGTTACCACCGTTCTGAAAAATATTTCGCGCAATTTATTTTGTCCAGAAAATGAAGAAGAAGGTAAGTTTCACCGCAATTCAAAGTTTTTTATGTTTTTACATTTCTTATTTACTTGAAAACAAGTTGCCCTTGACGAAGCTCAGAAGTTATGGACTATCCAGAGAACTTTGATGTCGACGAAGTTAGAAATTGGGTTTTTTTTAATATTAAAGAAACTTTGTAATTTTTTTTATATACAAACTTAAAAATATTTTGAATACATATTATTTTCTAGTCTAGTGAATGGTTAATTACTTGAATAATTAAATGTTTTTGATTTTTATGAGATAACTATGAAAAAAACCCGAACATAAGATGACTTTTTTCCTACTAAAAACAAATTCTATTAACCGGGATTTTCAATTATCCGTGATAAGCTTGGTCTTGACCATCTCGGATAATCGAGTTTCGACTGTTGATTATTTTAATGTTTTGAGTTTCAGCTTCTTAGCTGCAATTTTAGGTCCTAATTTTTGTCGACGGATGTCCGAACGGACATGGATCGACCTTACTATCGATGCTGATCACGAATATGGTATCTTTTAGGCGCTTACGGGCAATATTTTTTTTTTTTTTTTTTTATAATAAGCGCGCACTAAAGGGATTTGTTGGGACCCTTATAATGTATTAGCTACACAGCGCGGGCGTTAAGGAAATTAGGGTGAGAGGAAAAGGAGAGATGCCGATGCACGTTGGTTTTGAATGTCTGTAGGTTATAATGTGTAGGAAAAATGGAGCGGGGAAGATCATTCCACATTCGTGTTGTACGGCTGAGGAAAGATTCTTTGAACTTCACTTTACGTCCGAACACAGGCTTGAGGGTGAACTGATGAGCATTCCCTGCATGGCGGGTATTGCGGTTGAAATGTTCAAGGGGAGGAATGCAACTGGCTATTTCGTTTGAGCACTTATGGTGGAAATAACGATAAAATAACGATTGAGGTATCTATGTTACAAACTACGGGTAAAAAGTTAACATACCCTTGGATTAGGGTATATAAATAAAATATGCAATCCAAGGACTACTTGACGTTTATGTTAGATGTGTTGGAGGGGAGAATTGATCGTATTATTCCGAAAAAAAACAGAGTATCCGTGCTGCCCGTGTTTTTTAAATCACTTCGAATAAATATCTGGGATCTATGATAAATAGCGAAGCTACTTGTTGACCACAAAAATCATCGTGTGAGCGTATAGTAAAAAGATCGCCTGTGACCGAAAAATGCGCCCTAAGCTGGGCCACAGTGGCGAACCCCACATGTGGACCAATCAGTATAGATATGCAGGTATGATCCCTTTAATCAAGATAATATTCTCGTCGTTAAAAAAGAAAATGATAAAGAAAACGGTGCGCATTGCAATAGTGACCGATTGAGCGAAGGCCATACTTGAGAATAAAGTTTGTTAGAAATTCGTATAATCATTATCAATCTCTTAATTTGCTCTGTCAAAGCTTGGTTAACCTAATAAGTATGAGCACTTTATCTTCTCTTATATGCCTTCAAAGACATACACATACCTTATAAACTACAATATATGATATGAGGAGTTAAAATTGATGCAATAAACCAAATAGATGTTTTTATTGAAGTTAATCATTTCATTAAGTGTATGACTCTTATCAGTTTCAAAAACGAATATTCGGGTATGTGGATAGGATTTGCCAATTAACCTTTGTAGAGACATGATTTTTATCTAAAGCAAACAACTTGAAATGTGTGCTCAGAATGATTGCGCGATTTTAAAAAGATACGTATGTTCTGTATGCATTACATGGGGATGCAAGATGGAACTCTCGTTCAATGTAATGTTTAACTATTGAAATACGTACTTATTTAACAGGCTCTCGGCTCGTGAAGAATCTCTCTTCGAGACATGACCGCTCTCCAGCATATGCGATCCCGGGTACGCTTCTTGCAAGTATCCAAGACAAATATTTTTCCTTAAAAGCGCAGTTCTATTTTTGTGCATTGGCTCGATGTGGTTCAGCCACTGTCGTACACGTATGTTGGATTTTTGAACTACATCCACATCTGGGTACAGCGCAAAGAATTCACGATTGTACCTTCGTCGAGCGCCGCTCACTATGTTGTTAGACATTTTCTCTTGTACAGCCAAATCATTGTCAAATAACCCGGTGGTATATTGAGCCACAATTGTCAACCATATGCGATGCATGGCCGTATTGGGCCATGTAGCATTATGACATTCGCGATGGAGGCAAGTTGACTGATTGCACCTTATGGTTATCAAAACACAAAATAGCTCTAGCAGATACGCAATATCTCCCTTAATTCGACTGAAGTCAAACTGGAAAACGATGTTGATAAAATAGGTCGACCACGATATCTAGAAACAAGTAATACATACCTATGCATAGGAAGAAAAATCTAGAATTAAAAGAATTTCGAATCAAAAAACTTATGCCAAAAATCTGGAAAAATCGGAGGTCGGGTAACGGGATTGTATTATACAAATAATTATTTATTATTATGTGATTGCCTGTGTACATTTTGTTCTTAGTAAAAACATTGAATATATACTTCTCACTTCGTGTTTACGACGATACGCCACCTGGTGAGTTGAGACCACCAAAAGAGAATCTAAATTATTTTTGTTGTCTTCCATTCTCGTGTCTTTTTGAAGTGAAATTCATGCATACTCTTTATCTTACCAAAGATGTTTCATGTGTGTGTGACTGAGGGGGAGATGGTTAAGTTTTCTTTCCTTGTCCGAAAGGCCCACGGTGTGTCTTGCTGTGCCGAACTTTCTCTCAGCGACTAAGCTTGGACAATTTTGCGGCCAAGATTTGGTTGCTGCAGCCATAAACTACGAAACAAATGGAGATTGGAAGACCTTCTTCGTGGCGTCAGCTAATCTCCGCTATGATTCGGTAGTGCCTCCATCAACAAGGGCAATCGCTGAACTCATAGACTATCGCGACACCGGGAAGATGGGCCTAGTAATATGTTGCGATGCCAATACTAAGAACATTATTAGGGGCAGCAAATGCAAATGCAACATGCGATTAAACCATCTCTTGGATTTCATTCTATCGTCTGATTCTACCATCAACAATGTTGGTTCACAGCCAACTTTTGTGACGTCAAGAAGACAGGGAGTGATGGACCTAACTTCATCTAATAGGTACTTTAATGCGGTTACCATCTGGAGGGTCTTTTCGGAGGTGTCCCTCTCAGAGGTTGTACAATCAAAGCTATCTCACGTTTAAGAAGAGGTGGCTTTTGGTATAACTTGCACTGGGTTTTGATCAAGCTGCGCAGCGGTTGTCCTTCGACTCCTGTCTTATAGATATGCTGTCCGATGCAATGACACCGGAGCGGATGAAGAGCAACTACGAAGTCGACTTTCGTCGTGTTCAGGACTGGCTCTGGTCAGACTCGGAGCTTGGAAAGGAATGCAGTCGAATTTTCACGGATGGCTCCAAAACAGTTCAAGGATCCGGTGCTGGTGTTTTCATGGAGAGCGACAACATTAGGCGAACATGCGTCAGTCTTCCAAACAGAGAGTTATGCTATCCTAATGGCCATGGCCTATGTTGCGAGGAACAGGTGGAGGGGCGAAGTATCAGGGCTTCCATAGACGGTTGGGTTTCATATGAACACAATCGCAGATGGTATGACTCTCTAGGGTGCAGACAGACTAAACGATTTCTCCTCGACACGTCTTTAAAAAATTTGCGGCATTCTTGTTGTCTCTCAACAGAAAAGACTGCAGATATTACGCTTTTGCCAAGCATCTTAAAATGCTAGGCCTAAGCGATACCACCAACTGCGAAGCTTGTGGAGAAAGCGATGACACTGCGGAACATTTCCTCTGTGATTGTTTTTGCTCGTTTCAGGTGGCAGGTATTTGATGCTGATGTGGTGAATGCTGTAAACCTAAGCTCCTTATCATTGAAGCTCCTACTCGTCTTTCTTAGGAAAGAGAGTAAACTGGTGTCAAACAAATTCCTCAGAGTGATTTAAATAAATCGCTTACTTACTGCTGAACGACATAATGCACCTTAATACAATTGTATATAGTGGTTAAATGTGCGTTTAAAGGATGTAACACCGTTAAAAGACCGGGGATATGCCCATTTTTAAAGCTCCCGGAAGATCACAGGTGGTAATTTTGGCTTCAGCATGCGCAGTGTGATAAGCCTTTCAAATGTGTCTTCCTTTGCGAAGACTATTTCTATGGTAAGGCCTTAAAAGAAGATTGCAATTGGCAGCGACTGAATGCGGATGATTTGCCGATTTCATCGGTTTTAATCTGCAGTTGCTTCGAAATTGCTATTGACAAATCGCATTTCTGGAATGAATGAAATTAAAGAAAGAGTCACCTTCGTCTCCTTTCATTCATTCGAATACAAGAAGGCCATCGGATCTCATAGATTATATTAGAGATTATTCTCTACAGGATTTAACTCCTCTTTGTTCCCACATCTCACCCAGCCAATTTCGTTCTACCGGACTCCACTCATACATGGAGCAATCCAAATTGTTGCAAGTAAGGAGTACAAGGCCGAAGCCAGGGGGGGGGGTCACAGGGGTTTGAACCCCCCCCCCCCCGATTTTTTTTAAAAATGCATCTGTAAATCATACTTTTCCGCATCAGTATGAAATTTTAACTCAAATAATTATTAATTATGTTAAAAATTTCTGATTTTAGTTTTAAGCAATGAATAGCAGTTTTAACGGAGTTCAACCTGTAGTACGCGAGTCTCATTCAGAAGCATTATACGTGCATTGTAGCGCACACTCTCTAAACCTGGCATTAGGGCATTCTTGTCAAATTCAGCCTATTCGCAACACAATTAGTACCAAACTCCGTTCGATTTTTTTTTTTAAATATCTGCAAAGCGCACGTTGCAGGAAATGATTAAACAAAATTATCCTCAAAATAAATGGAAACATTTAACAGCAATGTGTGAAACACGCTGGGTGGAAAACCATAATGGGTTGATGAGGTTTAAGGAAATTTTAGAAGCGATAATTGATGCTTTGGAAGAGTTGTGTAGTTGTGTAGGACTCTGATACGTCATCCAAGGCGAGTTGCTTTTTAAGATATATTTCAGACAGTGATTTTGCAGTAAGTTTGTGTTGTATGAGTGTTTTGTTTACATATACATAGCCACTTTGTAAGATCTTACAATCCCCTTCATGCGACTTAGGTCTGGATTGGAACATGTGGAAATAATAAACAACACATTCCAAGGAATATCGTTCCGGAATTCAAAACAATTTTTAAGACTGCACAAAATTTGGTAAATGTTGTGGATGCAAAACTTAAAATTTCACGAATTGTGTCAAGGCAGCAGCACAGACAAAACATGAGCACAACAGATCCTGAAACCTATTTTAGGATAAGTATAATGATTCCCCTTTTAGCTGACTTTTTAAGTCAGCTTAAAATGAGATTTGAAAACCATTAGTCCATACTTTCCTCTTTGTGCATTTTGATTCCATCAATCCTTGGCAAAAACGAACAAAATTATAACGAAGAAAACTTCAAATGTTTTTGGATTGGGATACTTTAAAAGCTGAATTTACGCTATGGAAGACAAAAAGATATAGAGCGTTCAAAGTGTGCAATAACAGCTATTGGGGAATGCAATAAGGATCTGTTTCCTGACATCCACAAGCTTCTTAAAATTTTGGCGAAACTACCGGTTTCAACATGTACACCGGAAAGAACATTTTCGACAGTGAAACGTCTAAAAACTTATCTAAGAAATTCTACCGGTGAAAAAAGATTAACAGGATTGTTGGTAATGTGAATTCATCAACAAATTGAAATTGACACTGAGGAGGTTTTAGATATATTTGCAGCGCAGAAGGCCAGTAGATTAAATTTAATTTTATAAAAATGATTCCTACCTACATGTTATGTAATACTTTTTGTAGTAATAAATTCTTAAAGAATGATGATATGTACCTAATAAATAATAACTTAAAATTATTTAAAAAAATATTTAAAAAGTCTTTTAGTTTTTCAAATTTGTTTGAGAGTTTTCTTGGAAAAACTGAGTATGCAATATTATTTTATTAGAAATAGTACACGTAGGAAAAAAAATATTGAAAATCGTTAAAGCAGTTTTTTTTAGACCGGTTTTTTTTTAATTTTTGAAAAATATTTTGCAATTTTTTGAGTAGGTACATATTCAATACAAGGAAATCTGTAGTTTTCATCTGGATAAAAATTGTAAAAATTCAATGCATATACCCGGTTCCAGCATATTCAAAAAACCAAAAAAGTTATGTATGAATTTGATCATAAAAGCCTTCCTGAATTTTAAATTTAATTGAAATCGGTTTTGTTGTTAGCGAGAAATTCTGATGTTAAAAAATCGGTTCTATAGGAGATACCGTTTTAAGATAAATCTCACAAAATCCATTCTTACCAAAAGATTGACTGTTTTATCTAAATCATTAAGGCCGTTTTTAGAAAAATTAAGTTTTAACAAACCGTTGTATAACATATAGGTACCATTGTTTTAGAGCTGAAATTTCAATTTCAACAACGCCTAGTGCGAGGCTACTAAATAAACACTCTGAACCAAGTTTGCAAATCGGCCATCCATCGTAATGTCATGTTTAATTGTTATCTCAATTTGTCTTTTGCACCAATCCATAAAGTGCCTTATATATAGTATAGTACCATAATCCCAATTAAAAATCGTGTTTGGTCGATTTTCGGCTAAAATCGGCTGTATTAATTTTATTTATTACATCTAGCTACCATTCAGAAGGTACACACTGATTGGTGTTTGGAAAAAATAAAACCCCCCCGAAATAATTGTCTGGCAACGGCCTTGATAGGAGCATACCCCAACACATCTTCATATTTTATATTTCATATTTATTTATTCATAAGTAACAACATTTATGATAGACTTGCAAAATCTTTCAAGTTATAAATGTGAATTTTGTAAAAAAGCCTTTCGATTATTATACCTCATATTAACTGAAAATACGTGTATTGTTTTATATTAAAAAAAAGAAAAGAAAAAAAAGTATGACTAAGGTTAACTAAATATAAACAATGAATACAAATTCAAAGAAAAAAAAAAACAATTTAAAAGAAAACGAAAGAAAAAAAACGATTTCTATAAACTTAGGTAGTACTTTCTGTATTTATGTGCCTGCAATGTGCCGAAAGAGAGTGTCACTAAAATTGTTTGCATCCTTGAGTCATCTTAAACTGAGGGGGAGGGCATTCCAAAGGCGAATGGCGTGAACAAAAAATTGGCGTTCCGTGAGCTGATATGCTACCCGGGGTGGAATCAAATTGGAGGAGCGTTGCGATTGTGCGAATTGAAGCTTATCATATAAATAGGGAGGCTGTTTGGTGGTTATGATATTATGTAGATGCTTGATAGTGCAGTATTCAAGATACTTGTTTAATATACAACAAAGAATATTTTTAGCGTAAGCGGAAACATGGTCGTATCTTTTCAATCCAAAAACATATCGAGTAATATTGTTAAATGCAACTTGAAATTTGCGCGTTATGAAGGCGTTGTTACAACAGAAGATTTCACAGCAGTAGGTAGTAAGTGGCACCAGCAGGGTTCTAGCCAGCATCAACCTTGTAGGTGTCGGTGTGAAATTTTGCGAAAGTGACAGGTTCCTGGGACAGCCGTAGATTTTCCCAATAACGGTCAAAATATGGTTGTCCCAACACAATGTTGTGCTGAACCAAATACCTAGATTTTTTACTTTCTGGACTAATTGAATTGGAAAATTTCCAAGATTAATGCTAGGAACGCAAGATATATCCGGGCAATTTCTGCTAATTACTATGCATTTAGTTTTGTCAGGATTTAGCTTTAAACAATTGCGCTCGGACTAAGTTAGGATATTCTTGAGATCCTGATTGAGCTTATAGGCAGAATTAGTGATGAGACCGCGCTCATTGCTTATGTATAGTTGTACATCGTCTGCATACATATGTACTGACGTGGTACTAAGATGGATCCTTGAGGGACACCATTTGAAGTTGCTAAAAACTCGGATGGGACATCATTGATAAAGACGGCTTGCGTATGACCTGTAAGATATGATTGAATAAATTTCGCCGCAGAAGACGAGAGCCCGAATTGTG
This sequence comes from Portevinia maculata, assembly GCA_949715645.1. Classification (NCBI taxonomy): domain Eukaryota; kingdom Metazoa; phylum Arthropoda; class Insecta; order Diptera; family Syrphidae; genus Portevinia; species Portevinia maculata. Next base: position 403,238,305 of record OX454525.1, on the reverse strand, counting down.
TAATAAGTTTTTTAACAAGAAGCCCGTAGTGAACTGTGTCAAATGCCTTGGAAAAGTCAAGTAGAGTCAGAAAAGTGGTGTAGTTTTTATCCATAGCTACTCGTATATCATCTGTTACTTTAAGCCGTGCTGAGTAGGGTGGCGATGGTGTAGAGGTTAGTGTGTTGGCTTGTGACCCGTGCGGTGCAGATTCAATCCCCCTCTACACCAAAAAGGAGGATTTCTGCCTGGTAGTACAATGGACCGTTACCGAGTCTGAGTGCTCTGGGTTTTGGATTTCATAAAACAAAAAAAAAAAAAAAAAAGCAGTGCTGAAGTACAACTGTGATGTGGCCGAAAGCCCGATTGATATACGTAGAGTAAATTATTTTGTCGAAGATAGGCGGACAACTGATAGTGAACACATTTTTCTAGGACTTTAGATAGATATGGTAGTATTGCGATGGGTCGATATTCTGCCGGGGCACTACTTGTTGCTTTCTGTTTAAGGATTGGAATAATCTTAGCAGCTTTCCATAAAATTGGAAAAGTTGATGGCGTTAAAATAGTGTTGAATATATGGGTCACTATTGGAAGAATATATGGCAAAATCATCTTCGAAACCCCAAAAAGACTAAAGATGGCCACGGAGTATAGCTTGTTGTTAGAATAACAAGAAAATCTTCCACCTGAAACAACTTTGTTTTCTATGATAACATATATTCAGATACCATTAATCTATATATTTATTATTTCCATTTAATATACAAGGCTTACTACCGCACAGTTTACAATTCAGAGATATGATATTACTATGTATCTGCCTACTGAAATATTATCTGATATTTTCTTAAAATTTTTGCTTACACAAGAAACATTTTTACTAAATAACGGAAATAACGGCCAAAACAACCAATTTGATACAAAACAAAATCATATATATTCTATCACATAAAATAATTCACAAGTTAAAAAAGAACCAGCAATGTAGTTATTTAACAAGGAAATCATGTTCAGTCTATTTATATGAACACTTAAATTAAGTAATATAAGTACATAAGGGTATCATAAAGGAAAAAACTAATATAACACAAATAATAATGAATTAACAAATAAATAATTTAATTACCCAAAAATGAAATCAACGATAACAAAAAAAAAAAAAATAAATAAATAAATACCTTATGAAATGAACAAAATAGAACAGAGGAAAAAAAATTAACAAGTAGGGATAGAAAAACAAAAAGTAAAAAATTAATAGACAACATTTAGATTAGGAAAGAATAAATTAAATTAGAAACAAAATAAGTATGTTCATATTTTCAAATATAAATAAATAAATAAATAACTTATATAAATTAATTAGACCATTGAACAAAAAAAATGGAAAGTAATTAATGAGAAATCCGAGGTATTAAGAAGAAACATGGTGTTGAGTTATTAATCGATTATCCGAGTAATCACATCGCATTATAAATGTGTTGATGAATTTTCGTATTCTGTCAGAGATCAATTCAATATTGCTACGAATATGAAGATCCGATGAAGAATGATTCCAGAAACAAATTCATCATCACTTTTAACACTTTATTCTGCGATGTTTGCAGCTTTTTTATAGGGCAATCCGCAGAATCACCCCAAACATGAGATCATTACAAAAAAAGTGGTCTGGGTGCGACCCGCAAGGTCCAGACGACTAACTTCCCAGTGGGATCAATATGATTTACGCGATTAGTGGGAAATTTTGAAATGTGTGTTAACCATAAGGGTACCGTGACATAAGCCCAAGCGTCATAAGGCCAAATCTCGAAATTGGGCCTTATGTCGCATTGTGATAAGGCCAAATTCTAGCATTTGGTATTATGACACCTTGAAAAAGCGTTATAAGGCCAATTTGGCTTTATGACACTTTCGCTTGGTGCTGTTTTCAACATTTTGCCATTGCACCTACTCCAAATCAAACAGTGACCCCAAGCAGGGGGTTTGCATTGCACTGTTTATGGGATTAGTTAAGAAATCGCAAGTAGATGCGATGTACGGTTTTGAAAATTTGGCTTTATGTCACTTTCCGGATTTGGCCTTAATTGCTTGGAAAATAACCTTGCATATTTTTATTTTTTTTTTTTTTTTTTTTTTTTTAAATACACTATCAGCTCTGTGTCGTGGAGTGCTTAAAGCAAGCAACTATCACGAGCAGAAATTGCCGGCACTAAAAGTGCACTCACAGGCTCATCATTTAGTGCAGGTGTTAGTAAGGACAAAACAATTAAAAATACAATAATTATGTACCTATAAAATACTAACACAAACACAAAATAATGCAAACAATTTAAGACATTAAAACATTAATACGCAAAATATTTTTTAGCTTAATTTTACTAACATGCAGGTCAATCGCATGATCATTTCGATTTTAGATTCTACTCATGCGACTAATAGGCTCATGCCTCCCATAATTCGTTCAATGATGGGGGCTACACAATAATTCAACACTGCGTAAATTATGGGCACCACCAAGAAAATTAAAGCCAATAGACGACAGCAAGTCAGGTGCATCTATTTGACCGGATATAAGCTGCTGTAAAATGATATCGCTATTAAGCCTTCGTTGAGAAAGGGGTAACATTTGAAGAAGCTTGATACGTTGACTGTAGGGAGGAAGGTTAAATGGATCATCCCATGGAAGTCCTCTAAGTACAAATCGAATAAATTTACGTTGAATGGCCTCTATTCAATTTGAATGAATGTTGTAGAACGGCGTCCAAACTTGTGAAGCATACTCTAGAATCGGACGGACAAAACAATTGTACAGTGACATAGTAACGTATGGGTCATTAAATTCTTTCGCCCACCTTTTTACGAAGCCCAGCATAGAATTAGATTTATTAACAATAAAATTGATATGCTTGGTAAAAACCAGTTTGGGATCGAAATAAACCCCAAGATCCTTAAAATTATCAACATTACAAAGAATATGTTGAGACAGAGAATATTGAAAGGTGGAAGAGATAGTCTCTCTAGAGAATGTCATGTGTTGACATTTAGTTGGGTTCAGGGATAAACCGTTTTTATCACACCAATTGGCGAAGCTATTAATGTCAGATTGAAGAAAAATTCTGTCTTGCTGAGTAGTGATAGATTTAAATATTTTCATATCATCAGCGTAGATCAGGATATTACTGTGATTTATACATGCTTTAACATCATTAATGGCTAGTATAAATAGAATTGGTCCAGACTGAGCTGTGAAAGATACAGATAGCGATCCTCTAAATTTCACTTGATAAACCCTTGATCTAAGGTGGGAAACCAAAAGCCCCGAGCTTAAATTCGATTATTTAAATTTTTTATCTTTTTAAAATCTTCCCTTCATATAGGGACTTTCGGTTAATAAATGGGTATAGCGATTTGATAGCAATATTAATTTTCTTCAGAGTTTGTGATGTGGGTTCCTTAAACGTCAACTTAGTGTCTAAATGAATACCTTGATATTTTATAGAATGCTCCCACGAAATTTGTTGACCATTCAATAACAGTTGATTAGCGGGAAGAAAACAAGGTTTCCTTTTTCGAGTGAAAAATATGCCTTGCATTTTCCCGCGTTTAATTTGATTTCCCATTTTGTATAGTACTGTTCTAATATTTTCGTAGCGTTTTCTAGGTTCGATTGAACATTTATACCTGATTCATGTGACGAAAATATAGCAGTATCATCAGCAAATATTGCTGCTTCACAATTCGGTAAACTTGGGATATCTGAGGTGTATAAGTTGTATAATATCGGACCGAGTAGTGAGCCTTGAGGTACACCAGCATAAAAACTAATTAAAGAAGAAGCACAATAATGTAACAAAGACTTTAAAAGAGCGTGGACAAAAAACTTTCAACTATTTTACACATAAATTGGAGAAAATTGAATTGAAAATGGGTAGTGCTATGAAAACGCCTAAAACCGAACTGCCACAGGTAATAATTTGCGCTCACCAACTATTCTCAATTTTTTCCTTCGAGATCCTTTGGTATATTTTGCTAAGACTACGTAGGAAGCTTATTGGGACTATCATCATATGCGGACTATCAAAAGGTTTTCCTGCTTCAGATAACATGTTTCGTACTGGTTTTGTTTAACATGTTGTGTCTGACCTTTGAATTCGGCACCTCTCCTTTTTTGTGTGAACGAATGTAGGTGTTCAACATGTAGCCATGTGTAGGCTTAAACTTAGCAATAATTTGTTCACTTACATGTGGTAAACATGTTCATTTCCTCTTGAAATTACAACCTTCAGAGATTGTAAATTTATTTAATTTAATCTCTGTCAACATCGAGCTGTTAAGCGTTCTTGAACCCTCTATATCATATATTGTGATGGTCTGTTCATATCTTAAATCAGAGTATTTTTACTTATATAATAGATACTGTGAGTGCTGTACCTTTATTGCCGAATCAGCGCAGAAAGATAAGACTGATATAATACATATTATGTTTATGATGCAGAAATTGTTTTATGGGCTGGAATGAAAGTTTAAAACTCCTCACAAACAGAGTCTTTTCATAAATTTTTTGGATTTGATAAAAATGTCTTATATAAAGCTACCCGATTTTTGTGTCTTCAGATAATTGGCAAGATCGAAAGGAAGTCGTACATCTATCATGTTTCTGGTTCTCGTGCTTTTGAGCGTGGTGGCCTGCTCTTTGCGTATGACATTTTTTATTTTTTGATTCATTGCTGAATTTAATACTCACAGTTATATATTTTTTTCTCAACAGAGGACATCTACCATCCAGCTGAAGTCATTATGCCCACTGCACTTAAAAGAATATTGGGTGAAAAAACGTCAACAGAAGAAATGGATTCAATCTATTGGTTTGACAAGTCTCAGAGCTCTATAAAAGAAAAAATGCATACAAAGTTCAACATCAAAAAAGCGAAGAATGTGATTTTTTTCTTGGGAGATGGTATGTCAATTTCTACTCTGACCTCAGCTAGAATACTTAAAGGACAGCGCAGGGGCATGACGGGTGAAGAAGAAACTCTGAGTTTTGAAAGTTTTCCATTTTCTGGTTTAAGTAAGGTTAGTTAATTGTTACATAAAATTAATTTCATGTAAGATCTCTTTTTTAATTTTATATTTTATTATTGCAGACTTATTGCGCAAACGGACAAGTGGCAGATTCAGCTTGTACTTCAACGGCATACTCATGTGGTGTGAAGGCCAACATCATGACTTTGGGAGTGAACGCACATGTGAATTATAATGATTGTGCTGGTAGCAATAACGCTTCTAACCACGTGGAGTCTCTAGTTACATGGGCACAAAGGGCTGGAAAATTTACTGGAGTTGTTACCACTACTACAGTTACCCATGCTAGTCCCGCGGGAAGCTATTCGCATGTGGCAAACAGAATGTGGGAGTCAGATAATGATGTCAAAACTTATGGTGCAGACCCATCAAGTTGTTCTGATATTGCTACTCAATTGATCACAACGGAACCAGGCAAAAATTTAAACGTTATCCTGGGTGGAGGACGTGGCAAATTCCTGCCTAAAACTGTAGTAGACATATCGGGACAAAACGGAGAACGAAACGATGGAAAACATTTAATCAATCAGTGGAAAACAAACCATCCAAATGGAGTTTATGTTGACAATAGGAATGGATTACGAAACATCAATTACGCTAAAACCAATAATTTGCTTGGTCTGTTTGAGTATTCCCAAATGCAATTCCATATGTTGGCTGATGCGGTAAAGCAGCCAACTCTTCAAGAGATGACTGAAGCAGCTATCCGGGTTGTCGAGAAAAATGAAAATGGCTACTATTTGTTCATAGAAGGTGGCCGCATCGATCATGGACACCATGCTAATACAGCTGGAATAGCATTAGATGAAGCATTGGAATTTGATAAGGCAATTAGTTTAGCCGCTGGCATAACAAGTACGGAAGATACATTGATTGTTGTTACATCTGATCATGGGCACACTATGACAATGACTGGCTATCCAGAACGTGGTAACGATATTCTTAACATAAATAGAAGCCAGAAGGATCTTGATGGAGTACCATATCTCACTTTGAATTATGGCGTAGGGCCTAATCAGTATAGGGACCAGACTGGAAAAAGAATCGACTTAACTGGAAAGATAACTGACAGTAAGTACCGATATTTTGTTTTTCAAAACTTCAAATAATCAAAAAAAATTATTGCACCTTCAGCAAGCGTTTTTCCAAGTTATATAAGTGCAACTATGGGCACACATTCTGGAGATGATGTTGGAGTATTTGCTAGTGGACCACATTCACATCTGTTCAGTGGTGTCATGGAACAAAATTTTATTCCTCATCGAATCGCCTACTCGGCATGTATCGGAAATGGTGCAACAGTGTGTAGTGATGAAGTAGTATGTGACTGAAATATTAATAAAAAACATCGGTAACTGTTAGCTTTCAAATCATAAGAATAGTGGGTAATTTGTTCTCTTGTTTGTAAGCTGGAAGAATTTTCTCTTAACTAAGTTTCGTTCGTTAATGGGGCGAACCAATTCACTTGGCCATTCTACTGCGCAGGTCTCTTCAAATTTGAAAGATACGAAAAAATATAAAAATTGCTGAAAAAACAACATAAAGATGTACTTGCGGGGGTTGTTTCCATCATCGCAGCTTCGATGAAAACGTCTGGTGTCGGTCAGCACAAATATTCTGTTTCCTTTTTATACCCTATTCTAAGGGTATATTAATTTTGAAGCATAGTTTGTAACATACCTTAATAATGCCCGTAGACCCCTAAATATTTTCAAAATCCGCCCACTGACACGTCCACAATTTAAAAAAAAAAAAAGTTTTGAAAATTCAAAGTTTGAGCTAGGGAGCTGAAATTTATAATATATACTCTCTAGGGGCCCTTTATGCTCATGTGCTAATTTTTTTTAATTCCGCCTACTGACACGCCCACAATTAAATAAAACAATTAATAAACAATTTTATTTGAATGTTATATAACAAAATATGTAGAGCGTTCTTAACAATTCAACCATACTTAGACTTTTGTCACGCCCAGTTATGAGGGATAGAAATAAGAATAGGGTATCCAACAGTTCGCCCAAGCGGACTGTAGCCCGTCCCTATGTTTTCATACTAAAACGATATCCATTCCTCTCCAAAACATCCACTCATTATCAAGTGCTCGTTGCAGGGACGTTTGATCTTTGTTTATCATGGGTCCATCTTCAGCAAAGATTAACTGATAGATACACTTTGGATAATCAAGGACAAGAACTTGATATATTTCAAGAGACGCTTCCCTGGTGTACATCGACTTTTGTTGCGAACTCCTCGGTGACTCCAGTGGGGCATCTTACGCTTGACTTTACTCCCTCATACATGTCCATGATCATCTGTTCGAAAGTTATTGGAACTCTCTAAAAGGTCTTTGCAAAATCAACCAACATCATATGCAAATCCTTTAAGGAATGACGATGTTTTCCCCCGATTGACCTTATACTTATACTGGATCGCTTATGTGTTATCGCAGCTGGTCATCAGATAGCCGTATTATTTTCCGCAACCGTCTATCTAATACCCGCGCAATCATCTTCTTGATGTCTGACATCGGCTTGATAGAACGGCAATTATCACAGTCTCGCGTATCGGATTTTTCTACCTTTGGAAGGAAGAAGGTTACTTTCCCTCCACTGATTAGGTATTGGATAGTCTCTCATTCGTTTGGAGATTGCAGCCATTTGCTTGATTGATTGATGTCTCCTATTTTTCAGAACTCAGGGCATAGCTCGTCCTGCCCAACTGCTTTCGTTTTTTGTGGGTGTTTGACTTCTTCATTGCTAGGAACGGCTCTTGGAAAATATATACGAGCAAAGGTAGCCGAAAGCCCTGGTAGCTAGCGCTTAAGTCCCTATGTATTAGCAATATAATTAATTATTTGTTAATAAAGTTTAATAATAATAATAATAATAATATACGAGCAAATTGTTCATGTAGAAGTTCTTCTTGTGGGCGTAGTAGCCCAAGGTTAGTGTGTTGAAATACTAACCTAAAGATTTCAGGTGCAAATCCCGCCGGGCCAAGTTACATCTAAAAAATGTCTAGTGCCAAACCTCTTGCGTGTGTCTGACAAACATCCAAAAGTATCAATTGTCAGAAGAAGCTTCGCAAATTTGCCGTTCGAATTCGGCTTAAACTTGTAGGTCCCTATCACGTCGCATAAGCAAATGGTTGGAGAAGCTAGGTTTTAGGCCCTGTATGGGCCGTTAATGTCTCATATTTTTTTTCAGAAGTTCTCCACAAAAATGTTGCTACCTGTGTTTGTGAAGTATATTTTCATCATCCACAGGACGCAGCCCTTCAGCATTGTTGATGAACTTTGGGGAACTGATGTTCTGGGCATTTTTTCTTCTCTGAGCGGCTATTTTGAAGATGGCTGTGCTCCTCTTCAATCTGGCTTGTCGGAGTTTGTGGATAGAAGAATTTCGTGATCGGAAAAAATCTCCCCGGACAAAGGGCCATGCCTAAAAATGGCGCTTTTTTTTTTTTTAAAGGCACACCAACGCGACCTAGCAGGATGTGTAGAGTACTTCAATACAAACAATAGTTACTACGGCAGCTCAGCTCTAAAGTACATCCGTCTCGAGTTATGCGCCCTAATCTAATAGGACGTATACATAGTTTTTCTAATTACATAAATATGTGTTATAGATTAGGGCACACAACTCGAGACTGATGTACTTTAGAGCTGAGCTGCCGTAGTAACTATTGTTTGTATTGAAGTACTCTACACATCCTGCTAGGTCGCGTTAGTGTGCCATAAAAAAAGGCACTAGTTGCTCATACATTTCCAGCAAAGCCCTTTCTCCGCTAAAATATAAATTTATATTGTGAGTGAGGTGTAGAGGGTTTTAAGTTTTGTGTGTCGAAGAGGTGAATAGCGTTTTAGGCCCTAGCCACCCAGGTACTTTTATAGGATGAAATTTTTTCCGGGAACCGCCGGGTTTCTAAACCGAAGAAGACATTTTTTCTAACTTCATATACCATAGCCCTCCACACATTTTGCTTGAATTTGAGCGCATTTTCTATTCGCGAGTCTATTGCAAAGTCTGTATTCCAATTCGAGGTGGGCTTTTTCATCTCCATTATTAATTGATCACTTTGACCAACCTTGAATGCCGCTTTCTTGGCACTTAGCTTCATCTATCTATGGATAGACCTCTAGACCTTTTTTATTTGGCTTCATTAAATCATTTGTCTATGCCAATAAGCCGGCGACGTTAGATCAGCTCAGAGCCAATACTGATTGAGAAATAGCGGCCGTATCGGTCGAATAGTGCGGCTTAGTCATCGAAAATTGGGTTCAACGTATCGACCGCTACATACGTTTCCGTGGTGGACATATGAACTAAGTCGAATTCCATTCATAAATGTTTTGAAAGTAGTTCAGAACAATACATTTTTTTGAGATATCTCAAGTAGTTTGCATTTTATTTAAAAAAGAAATTGTCAAGTCCTTAAAGACAATTTATAAGCTTTTCATTAATTAGACCATTTCAATGAGGCCAAATACAAAACGTTTGCTGTAAGTTCCTGAGAAGTTAAACATCAATCAGGTGATGCTGCTGATGGTTTTACTCACATCCCTTTATCGACTCGAAAAGAGCTGATGATCTTCAAACGGCTGAAAAGTGAGAATTGCATTTCCTAAGGGCCCCGACATGGTTAATCGGGCCCTGGCCACATATATATTGGTGGTAACATTGGAAATGAGAGAAAACTACTGTACTTTCTGACATTGCCGATTGACAGACATTTCAGTATACCACATTAAATGGCTTACCATTGTAGGCATGTTTTTAGGGTTCCGTAGCAAAATGGCAAAAAACGGAAGCCTTATAGATTCGTCGTGTCAGTCTGCCCGTCTGTCTGTCTGTCTGTCCGGGAATGTCACAGCCACTTTTTTCCGAAACTATAAGAGCTATACTGTTGAAACTTGGTAGGTATTCTGTGATCCGCATTAAGATTTTCACATAAAAATAGAAAAAAAAACAATAAATTTTGGGGGTTCCCCATACTTAGAACTGAGACTCAAAATAGTTTTTTTCATCAAACCTATACGTGTGGGGTATCTATGGATAGGTCTTCAAAAATTATATTGAGGTTACTAATATCATTTTTTTCTAAACTGAATAGTTTGCGCGAGAGACACTTCCAAAGTGGTAATATGTGACCCCCCCCTCTCCCACACCCTGTAACTTCTAAAATAAGGGAATGATAAAACTAAAAAAAAAATATGATGTACATTACCATGCAAACTTCCAGCGAAAATTGGTTTGAACGAGATCTAGTAAGTAGTTTTTTTTAATACGTCATACATCGTAAACCGCAATTTACCTTTCATTCATTCAACTCAAATATAAAAAAAAAAACATTTAATTTCATAAACATAAACCTTATGCGTAAACCGTGAACCATTATTTTCTAATAATAAATCTGTAATAGGTGCCTTAGTAAATAATAATTATAATTCGCGTTGAACCCTTCTTGGGCGAGTCCGAATCGCACCTCGCCGCTTTTTTTTTTGTTAAATGCAGCTAGAGAGTTAGGTGAGGAATGAGCATTTGTACTGTACTGGTATCTGAGATAGTTGGATCATTCAGGTGTTTAGGTAATTATAGGTTAGGAATAAGGATATTAAACGCAACCAATGTGTTTTCGGCCTACAAAGTTGGTGACGGAATCTATATGACGGTTCCTTGCGTTAACTACGTTGACGCCGACGGATCCGTCGAAATAACGGACGCAACGGATTACTATACCTAATTATAATTTTACACATCCAGCTCGAAACGAAGGGGGTTTGTTAACACAGCGTATCCTCCATGATTTTGAGAGATTTTCACACTCTCTTTCTTTAGTCGTTCCCAACTTTACACCTGAAACCTGATTCCACTAAATATCCAATAATTGTGCAAATTTTCAGAATTTTCTTAGCTTGGAGACAAATAGAGAAAACTCTCCCAGTTTACTATCTGTTATAAATAATCTGTGATCAGAGGCAAACGTCCTTTCTTGCCTGTACTGACAATTTTTATGGGACAGAGTAAAGACGTTGGATTATTTTTCGTCGCTTAAAATATTCTTGCCCAGATAGGATTTCTTTGTTTTGAAACATTTGTATGAAGTAGCCTACGGTTTTCACGCGATTTCTCTCGTAAATTGCGAATTTTTTTATGGAATGAGCTTTCGATAAGTTGTTAATTTTGTTCGTTATTTAAAACGTTTTTTTTGTCAGTTGTTCCGTGATGTTTCTTTTTATTTAGATTTGTATTATGTATTTGTATTTTATTTTCTAATGTTTTCTTTACTTTGTTGGTTTGGTACAAAACAACATTTTTTGTAATGAAATTGCCTTTTGAAAACTGAGTATTTCTATAAAATACACAAATAAATAACTGAACAAGAAGTTTTTGTTGCTTCCTGAAAGGTTTCGAATTATATATTTTTAATAGCAAGGGCCTCATTTTCAGGCTATTTCCACTGCCGAAGTGTGGATTTTTGGTTGGTGTTGCATTTTCTTCAACAAAACGGAGATGTTTAATAATTGAATTTAAATTAACATACAAAGAATGTTCCATTCGTCCATGAATCTCAGCAGATGGGTCCTTTCACGTGTGCATGTAATGGTTCTCTATTTAACACGTCCCATGTTTTGAATTACTACCGCAGGCTAAGTTAACATAAAGTTTTGAAATTGAGCCTAGCTGCTTCTACATATCACAAAAAAACAGCAACAACATAATATTCAATTTATATGCGAAGTGGGTATGCGAATTTATTAAGATAATAATTATAAGGGTTGGCATGGTCATGTTGTTTTCACAAACAGAATTATTTTCGACGCTTGCGTGTCTTTTTGCTTAAGGCCAAAATAATACTTTCATTCAAATGTCCATACATATTACATTATTCTTCATGTACTACATATAAATTATATTGAGTGGTCAAGACACAGAAATTTAAGAGCTGTAAACGTACTTTTCCTCATCTTTAACGATGAGGTTATGATCACTTTATCGTAATCCTCCCACTTTACTTTTCAAATAAAAGAGTCGAATCAAAAGATGATAGCTGGCCCTGGGAGGACTGTATTATATTCTCGCATGTTGTTCAACAATGGGCTTAGTAATGCATATTATCCGGCGAATTGAAAGACTGCTGTGGTGCTTCCAAACACGGAAAGGGTAACAGATAGGTCTGATCATGTAATCATCGGTCAATAAGTTTGCTTCCGAAAGTTAGTGTGTTCGTTATACGCCAATTGCATTGATGCTCAAATCACTAAAATCATTAAACACAAGTGGAAGCCTATATATGATGGCAATGGTTTTCGTTTTTAAACAAAACACAATTTGTGCCCGGAATATCATCAATCAAGTGTACCTGCAAGAAGAGAAGTTCCATACAACATACAAAACATCGAAGAATTCAACAAAACCCGTACAAGAACAGCTAGAGCTTAAGCCAGGATTCTATATATGAGACTTTAAGCCCATCTTCCTTCCAACATTCAAATCAATTCAAAACTTATATATTAATTCAAATTCCTATAGTGAAAAATATTTGAATGAAACTATAGTTTGAAATGTATCTATTTCATTGAGCCAAATAAATTCCAAAATTTAATCAAATCAAGGTCTTTGAGAAAGTGGTTAATTGAGGCCTGTTTTTTTGGTATCAGACACAAAGTGGAACGTAAGAACAAGTGAACGGCGCACGGGTGCCTGGTTTTTTGAATTTTAGAAGACCCTTGACGTGTGGCCAGAGAGACTTTTCTACAGGTGACCGCTGCTATTTTTAATTTGTAATATTCTTATGAGAAGGAAGATTGCTGTCGGTCGCGGTAACATGACTTTGAGCAGAGTCATTGCCATGAAAAACGGTTTTCAACTGTTGCAGTGTGACTTTGATCAAATGATGGGAATATGCTATCAATGCAAACTGAAAAGCAAATTTCAGACGTCGAAAACAATTAAACTAAATTTGCTGGTACCTTCATGGATAACAGAAAAAAAACTGTAAATAATTTGCCATTATTGGACAAAATGAATAGCCTTTGGCGGTGAGAAGCTTCCTTAAATACCTGTCTGGACCAGCATCTATATTTTGATAAACAGATACACTCCTTTTCACTTGAATACAAACAGGTAGCAATTTGATTTAATTTTAGGACTTTTTTTAAATCATTCGATAATATGGGAAAAATCTCTACGATATCAAAAGGCTATATTATGTTTATGTTGTGGAAAAAAAAATTAGGATGAGGCAGATAATTCAATTTTTATGATGCTTTTCCCAATACGGCCATTAAATGAGTCCTTTTTTCCTTCCACCACTTTAGGAACAGTAACTAAATCTATACCTTGTAAATGTTTAAAAGGTAATAAAACTAAATTGGAATAAATTAATTAAGGTTTTATTAAGATTATAATAATAGTTTTTAGTAATGTGTAGTACCTCTCGATCGCTGAATCACTTCAAGAAGCCTGCTATGAAGAGATTTATACAGTTCTTCCAAGTATTTTAGTGAAATTTCGGACTAGGCTTGTTTTATGGCTTTAATTATTTCTTTCGGGTCGGGGTATTGCTTTCCTTCTTCGTAGACCTTTTTTGAAAGCCATCCTCACACATTTTACATGATGTTCAGGTCCGGTGAATATGGCTGAAATCCAAGTTTTGGTATGTATCGGTGTTGGATACCCTATTCTTATTCCTATCCCTCATAAGTGGGCGTGACAAAAGTCTAAGTATGGTTGAATTGTTAAGAACGCTCCACATATTTTGTTATATAACATTTAAAGGATTTTATAAAAAAAAACGCTCCCTAGCTTAAACTTGGGTGTTTCAATAAAATTGTTTTATTTAATTGTGGGCGTGACAGTAGGCGGATTTAAACAAAATTAACACATGAGAATAAAGGGCCCCTATAGAGTATATATTATAAAATAAAAAAAAAAAAATATATTAATTGTGGGCGTGTCAGTGGGCGGATTTTGAAAATATTTATACATGAGCATAAAGAGCCATAGAGAGTATATATTCTAAATTTTAGCTCCCTATCTCAAACTTTGGATTTTCAAAAAAATTGTTTTATTTATTTGTGGGCGTGTCAGTGGGCGAATTTTGAAAATATTTATACATGAGCTTAATGGGCCCCTAGAGAGTATATATTAAAAATCTCAGCTCCCTAGCTCAAATTTTGGTTTTTCAATAAAATTGTTTTATTTTTTTGTGGGCGTGGCAGTGGGCAGATTTTGAAAATTTTATATCCCGAGCAGTTTTAGGAGTCATAGATCATATATAAAAAATTTCAGCTTTCTAGCTCAAAATTCGATTTTTTCCAAAATTTAGTTTTTTTGAGTTTGTGGGCGTGTCTGTGGGCGGATTTCAAAAATTCGTAAACTTGATTATTTCGGGACCCTAGAGAGTATATGGTTAGAATTTCAGCTCTCTAGGTCCAGTTTAAAGGCCTAATTTTTGCCGACGGACGGACATGGCTAGATCGACATTACTATCGATGCTGATCATAAATATATTAACTTTTAGGGGTCTACGGGCAATATTAAGGTATGTTACAAACTATGAGTCAAAATTAATATACCCCTAGAATAGGGTATAATGAGGGAAAGCTCTTTCCAGTATAGATTTGTATGTTTATTTAAACATTTTTTCACCAGAAAAGACAACGGTCTGGCACTCTCGACTCCGCCTGATGTGACTTATTGCAAATCAAGTCGCTGACTTTTGCGTGCTGGGTTCAATGGTGGTTTCTTTTTTATTTCTTTGTGTCCAACATCGTGTGACTGCTGTATCACGCTATAAACAGTTGCTCTACCAGCTTCAACCCCAGTTTCTGCCTTGATTATACTAAGGGAAAGTCTTAAGTTTTTAGCAGCTCTGAGTATCGCCCGTCGATTCGGACTTGTTGTTGCTCTGATTATTCCTCTTTTCCGGTTTTTTTCTATAATTCTCAAGGTCCTTAAGTTAGCTGCGAACAGCAGTTGGCCCTCTTCTAACCTTACCGGCTATAAATCGGATAGACTTGCCTTGTTAATGGTAAGCTCGACTTGGCCTATTTCCTCCTTAGTTAATTATACCCTATTCTAGGGGTAAATTAATTTTGACGCAGTTTGTAACATACCTTAATATTGCCCGTAGACCCCTAAAAGTTACTATATTTATGATCAGCATCGATAGTAATGTCGATCTAGCCATGTCCGTCCGTCCGTCCGTCCGTCCGTCGGCAAAAATTAGGCCTTTAAACTGGACCTAGAGAGCTGAAATTTTAACCATATACTCTCTAGGGTCCCGAAATAATCAAGTTTAAGAATTTTTGAAATCCGCCCACAGACACGCCCACAAACTCAAAAAAACAAAATTTTGGAAAAAATCGAATTTTGAGCTAGAGAGCTGAAATTTTTTATATATGATCTATGGCCCATAAAACTGATTGGGACATAAAATTTTCAAAATCCGCCCACTGACACGCCCACAATTAAATAAAACAAATTTTGGGAAAAATTGAATTTTGAGCTAGAAAGCTCAAATTTTTTATATATGACCTTTGGCCCATAAAACTGCTGGGGACATAAAATTTTCAAAATCCGCCCACTGACACGCCCACAATTAAATAAAATATTTTTTTTGAAAAACCAAAATTTGAGCTAGGGAGCTGAAATTTTTAATATATACTCTCTAGGGGCCCTTTATGCTCATGTGTAAATATTTTCAAAATCCGCCTACTGACACGCCCACAATTATTTTTTTTTTATTTTTGAAAGTTCAAAGTTTGAGCTAGGGAGCTGACATTTATAATATATACTCTCTAGGTGCCCTTTATGCTCATACTTAATTTTTTTTTAAATCCGCCTACTGACACGCCCACAATTAATAAAACAATTTTATTGAAAAACCAAAGTTTGAGCTAGGGAGCGTTTTTATTTACAAAAGCTTAGTTTTTTCGATAAAATCCTTTAAATTTTTGTCACGCCCACTTATGAGATATAGAAATAAGAATAGGGTATCCAACAGTTCGCCCAAGCGGACTGTAGCCCGCACCTATGTTTTTTTTATACATATAGTTTTTGTCTCTTAATGCTTTCATATTGGATTTAAAATATGATTACAGGTAGGTAGGTAGGTAGGTAAATATATGCCCTTGGGACAGGTGTAACAGCTCACTTAGACCATCAGTTTGGGTACATTGTGTCCATTGTTGGGATTTTTCCAACATTTTAAAAACCGGCAAAGAAACCAAAAATATACCGCTGTTTCAAAGCTCAGTGAGCCGCTGTATTAGAACCACCCGGATCTATATGTAAATCTTGAGTTTCGTCAGATCTTCCAGCTCCTTAAAGAATTAGTTGCCAAGGATCTTGAATCTGTTAGTTCTAAGGGCAGAGCATTCACATTGTAGGTGAAGAATAGATTATATCTCTTCCCGTCAGTGTGCGTATATCGTTGCGGTTTAGCCCGACCATGACCTTAGATTTAATTTTGTTTACCGCTGGCCATAGTTCCCTCGAGTTTCTGCATGTTTCGAGGTTGGTCCAACGTAGGTTTGTTTTACTCATGGATTCAAGATCGATTTTTCGTGTCAGTGCACCGAGCGGAGTTTGTACAGATTTTAGATCCAGAGATGCATCCATCTCCGATCCGTATCTTGCTAGGTTGTCCGCTTCTTCGTTGCCCGAGATGTCATTGTGCCCTGGTACCCAGCATAATTCAGTGAATTGGCGATTGATAACTCGTCTAGGTGTTTTATGCTAACCAGTCCAGTCCCAGGGTGTAGCAGACGATGCCTGCACCTGTACCCACATGTATTTTCGATCCATCAGTATAGATAGCTATTTCGCATTCTTCCGTGACTGTTTTGTTGGTCCATTCGCTTCTTTCTGTGATTCTGGTAGCGAATCTTCTTTTAAAGGCGAAGGTGTGTGGTAGACAGTCAGTGGCTGTTGTTTCTTTCGGAGTACTCTATCGTGCCTCGACGGATGCGTGTCCTTGGGCTTGAAAGATCAGCCCCAAATCCCTGAGTCTAACTTCCGATTTGGCCGCTATGCTACTGCATTATATGTCCAGGAGTGTGAGGTTGAGTATTACCTCCATGGCTGCAGTGGGTGTGGTTCTTAATGACCCATGATAACAGGTAGATTTAGTTACTGTTTGTTAACAGGTGGAACGAAAAAAGGACTAATTTTATGACCTTATTAGGAAAAGCAATATAAAAATTGAATTTATCTGCCTAATCCCAATTTTTTTTTACAACATAAACATAAAACAGCCTTCATTTATATTGCATTTGGGTTTCCAATATTATCGAAGGATTCAAAAATTTCCCTAAAATTTAATCAAGAAACTACCTCTTTGTAAACACGTGGAACAGAGTGTATGTAGAGTAGATGCTTGTCTTGCAACAATATCGCATTTAAATTATTACTGTCTGACTTTTTTTTTTAATTTTTTTTTTTTTAAATAAATTGTTTTTAACAGTCTGATTCATTAAATAGGAATTATTTTGAAAAAAAAAACAACTACAACACACTTATTGAAAAACATATTCTTAGTTTTAACCTAAATGAATTTCCAGTTCTCTCTATCAATAGCCATCTGATTGGAATTTGATAATTGTTGGGGTAGATGCATGCGAAAGCAATTTAAAGAAGGATATTACCATGCCTTCGGCAAAGGATATGATGGCAAATAGAATAATATTTGCGCCCACAACCATTTATACGACGTCGCAGTCATTTATGTGGTTCATAAAAGGGGACAACGAAGATAATAAATACTTATATGGTTGAGGATCCAATGCACAGAATGTCATTAATTTCATAATTCGGCATACAGTTGTCCATAGACCTAAAATGTTGTATTATGTATTTACGAGTATATTCATTTATATTATGTATTTTTTTAAGACAAGGTTGAATTTTCCTACTTACATTTTTAAAAATTACATTTATGAACGCGTAAGTAGCTATATGGTGTTATACTCGTTGTAGATATTCTAACAAGGGATGATTTACGTTTTAAATAATAAATGGACGCTAAAAGTTATCCTTCGTCGCAATATGAATTTTCAAAGATATTGCTTGCTTACGATAAAAGCGTTTTGCCTACCTTACATATAAATTTATTTCAAATATTCTGTTTACGGCATCCCGTTAATAATCATAATTGATTTAAAATGTTTTGCAAATTGACCGGAAAGACTTGATGATTGGCCAGGCCAGTTGGGGTAAATTATTGAATTCAATTTAAAACTCAATTCTGTTAAACGTTTTTTGATTCCGTCCCAAATATCTGTAAAGCTACTTGTAATTGATTGAGTTCTTGCTATATGGACATATTTTCTATTTCGAAATGCGTTTAGAAAAATAATATCAATCTAATTTGGGTTATTAATAAACTCAGAAATGTTATATATGTACCTATTTTTTTATCCTAACATTTTCATCATGGTGAAGTATAGGAACAACGTTTACAAATAATTAAAATTTACTACCGAAATTCCGAGTCGGTGGTGGCAATTTTAAGAGCGTTAACGCCAATTTTCGGCCGTAATTCTCGTACCAGTAGACAAGCGATTCATAGTCTAGTGAACGAATTTTGTATTTTGTATTTGTATTTTGTATTTTTATTTTAGCGGAAATATTACATTGTTCTTAAGACTATATTGCACAATTTACAGAGATGTGGTATACTCTACCTTACTACAGAAGTATTAATTATAAATGTTTTAAAGAATTTTTATTTAAACTATGTAAGAAGCAAATGCTCCCCGACGTCTGTGGGAAATCCTCGGCATTCTTGTTGTCTCTCAACAGAAAAGACTGCAGACAGACCACTGGCGTTCTTACGGGACACTACGTTTTTGCCAAGCACCTGCGAAGCCTGTGGAGAAAGCGACGACACTGCGGAACATTTCCTCTGTGATTGTCCTGCTTTTGCTCGTATCAGGTGGCAGGTATTTGGTGCGGATATGGTGAGTGCTGTAAACCTGAGCTCCTTATCATTGAAGCGCCTTCTCGTTTTTCTTAGAAAAACGAGTGAATTCCCACAGTAAAATGTGGTGTGTCTGCCTGGTAGTACAATGGACAAATGAACCAATCAAGAGATATTGAGTCTAAGTGCTCCAGTGCGTAGAAAGTCTCACACACCCCGACAAAAAAAAAAAAATGTAAGAAGGAAAAGCTACTATAAAAACCTTCTTATCAATTTAAGATCCTAGTAACGTAGGCTGGAGAGAAGGAGAGGCGGTGAATAACGCAAGGACATCTTGATTTCATAAGAGAATGTTTACAAACTACTGCGACAACAATTAAAGTAATAATTGATTAATAATTTAACAAAATTTAAGGACTAAACAGTAAACAAATGAACCAATCAACAGATAAATAAATTAACAAATGAATAGATAAATATGTAAACAAAAATAAGTAAATAAATAATTTGGTTAACAAATAAATAAATAATATATAAATAAATAAATAATTGAATAAATAAATGAATAAATAAATAAATAAATAAGTAAATAAATAAATAATAAATAAATAAATAAATAAATAAATAAATAAATAAATAAATAAATAAATAATAAATAAATAAATAAGCAAATAAATTATCACATTTTCTTAATCAATTAACTAGATTTGAAATCAGGATGTTGTCGAAAGTAATACACGCAATATTGATACTTTTTCAATATTTGCCAATGCATGCAGCTCGTCGGTGGAAAAATGCCAGGGAAGATCAAAAATCATTTTTAAAAGTTTGTTTTGGGTTATTTGCAACCGACGAATATGGCTTTTTCCACACTTCCTCCAAACAGGGGATCCATAAAACATTATCGCCTGGAGGATAACCTTGAATATGATTATTTTGTTTTCAAGGCTCAATTGTGACTTACGACTAATGAACGGATAAAGCGTCTTTATTGTTATGTTTATCGCCCGAAGGTCAAAGTTTTATCCAGATGCACCCCTAGGTACTTTGCACTCTGCTTCCATTCTGTCTGAATACCACTTATTTGCAGTCTGTTGCTTGGTAATAAACAGGTCTTTCTTTTTCTGGTAAAAAAGACAGCCTGAGTCTTTAAAGCATTTATTTTTATTTTCCAATTACTGAAATATATTTCAATTGCATTCAAGGCAGATTGCAAATTGGTTTCAATGTTGGAACCGATTGCATCTGATGACAGAATACATGTATCGTCTGCAAACATAGCGGTATCACAATTTCTAAGTTGTAGAAAGTCAGTGGTGTAGATGATAAATAATATGGGACCAATCACCAAGCCTTGGGGTACGCTAGCAACAATGGAAAAGTTTTCTGAAAACTCCTTGTTAACTGACACTTTAAAACTACGCCCAGTTAAAAAGGACTCGATAATTTTGATAAGGTAAATCGGGAAATTAAAACTGATAAGTTTGTGCAGCAAACCATTGTGCCATACGGTGTCAAAGGCTTTCTCAACATCAAGTAAAACCATACCTGTACTTCTTCCCGAGTCCAAGTTACTTTTAATGAGATGCGTAATTCGATGAACCTGCTGACTCGTGTTGTGGTGAGTCCTAAAACCAAACTGTTCTGGTGGAAGGATATTACGGGAATATACATGAGCTAGCAATTGACATTTTATAATTTTTTCAAAGCATTTGCTCAGGCTACTTAGCAAGCTTATCGGTCTATAGCTAGAAGCTGTGGTAGCACTTTTGCCCGGCTTTAAAATTGGGATAACTTTTGCTAATTTCCATTCTTTAGGAAAGTATCCCAGTTTGATGCAACCATTGAACAGACATTGAAGAAATTTTATACCTATAATTGGAAGTTTCTATAGGTACAAGTTCTTTATTTGATCTAGCCCAGCAGATTTATTGGTTTTCAAGCTTGACAATACCGTCTCAATCTCAGTTATAGATATAAAATTGTCCCCTGCATTTACTGGACTTGAAAACAGAAGTACCATAGAACGCTCAACTGCAGAATTTGTGTTATTACTGCTAGAAATGTTGTTTGTTATATGATGATTTAAAAAAAACTCAAGGGCTAATGCATTTGCTTTTTCTGTATTTGTGAGCAAAATAGAATTTACATCCCTGAACGCAGGAATGTGACCGTTTTTCTTTTCAATTATCTTATCGATGTTCCAGAATGGTTTGCTCCCTTTCTTTAAACCCTGGAGCTTATAGTTCCAGGACTGGTTTCTGAAAGTCAGTATTAAAATTTTGATGCGATCATTGAGGTTTTTCATTTCATAGAGGTAAATAGAGTTTCTAGTTCTAATCCAGTTTGACCTAAGAATATTTCTTATCTTAATCAGTTCTAGTATAGGAGATGGTAGTAAACTTGTGTTGTCTCTAGATTTGACTTTTTTTGGCACTGATTGGTCTCCAGAACCACAAGAGTAAAAAAATCTACAGCATCGTCAATTTCAGATCGATCAGTAATATCTTCATTGAAGTCCCTTAATTTTTGTCTCACGTTGTACTTAAACCTATTCCAGTTTGCATTTTCAAAATCAAGGACTAGATTTCTGTTTTGCGCCGGTTCTAAAAGGACGCTACACAACACTGGTAAATGGTCTGAACGGAGCTCATTAATAACAGTGGGCTGGATGAAAAGTTCTGGCTTGTTAGTCAAAAAGAGGTCTAGGGTTGATGGGTTTGCCCTACTATTTGACGGTATGTAAGTGGGATGTGGAGGATAAAGGATATGAAACGGGTGTCTAGAGTTAAGGTCCGCCAGGACGTTGCCCCATGCATTTGCCCTCAGGCATCCCCAGTTCCTGTGCCTACAATTCAAATCTCCACCTAGCAAGAAAGACTCGTTAGTACTAACCAATCTACGCTGGTCATTGTTAAGGTCATAGCGTTTTCTCACTGATGCAGAGCCACCCGGAAAATAAACAGAAATTTTTTTTTATAGAACAACCATTGGTAAAAGGTATTTCTACACCAGATCACAGGAAGTACTTTATGTTTAATAGTTCTTTTAATGACTAAAGCAACACCACCTCCCCTTCTCTCTTCTCTATCCAAGCGATAACATTTATAATCTTTATTTGATAAATTAACATTCATACTCAACCAAGTCTCGGTAACTAGGCTAATATCGACATTATATTTGCTTAGGAAAGCAAAAAATTCTAAAGTTTTACTGCGAATGCCTTTAGCATTCCAACAAATTATATTAAGGCTAGCATTCATTATTTACCTTGGTAAAGATACTTAACAGCTTATTGTGCAATTGTATTAAACTGTTCAGCCTTAGTGTTACATCTTCCTAGAAGCGTAATCATCTCCGCTGTGAGTGAGTTAATCTCTTCCATTGTAAAAAGCTCGTTGCTTCCATTCGATCTGGCACTAGTGCTGTTGTTGGTAATCCATGTAGTGGAAATGTTGGTGCCGCTGGTTACTGCAGGTATCCCGGTGCTGCTCTTATGTTGCGGTTTGAGAGCGGGAAAGTCTTTGATGTTCGGTGTGAACGTTTGATGCTGGTGTTGTACTACTCTCTTTAAAGGCTGTGCTTTGTTTCTCGCTGAGAGCCTCTCTCTGATGTCAAAGAAGGTTTGACGACTGATGCAAGATGGGTCGGTGGATTTATATGTTCCAGTTAACGACTTCTTATAGTCGGAGACGAAAAAAATATATTTGTTAGGAGCGAGGTCCCACTTTATTGATAATCTCTTACAGTCTAATTTTACAATTTAATTTGATCCAGTATTTATACCATTGTCCAGAGGAATCTGTTACAAAGCATATGAAATGAATGTCATCATGAATGTGATATAATTTATGGTTTGCACTTCAAATCCCGAAGGGTGTTCAATTATTATTTACATTCAATGAATGTTTACATCTGGTTTCTAAAAGGGATTTTATGACTCTATACAATTTTGTTTACTCAGCTTGTTGCTGGTGATAACTCTTCCCTTCTTTGAAATCTACGTCTCGTAGATCTATTAAAAATTTACATGTATTGGATTTATATCACTCAATTTTTCTTGATGATTTTCTGATTGTGTGTTCAATGGTATTACAATTGTATTGTTGGAATCTAAATTATTTCTTTTTCTCTGACAATAATACAAAATACTGATTATTACAATAATTATTGCTAATGTACAAACAATTGTTGAAGTTGATATTTTATTATTCGTATGAATCTCATTTAACTTCTTTATATTATCTCTATGGAGACTAAGCAAATATTCCAAATCTAATCTTACATTGTTTTCAGTAACATTGGATTGTAGGATTTGGGGCAAGGGTTGGAAGGTTTCTATTTCCTTACTGGAAAATTCCTGGTCGTTAATTTGAATTGTTTCGTTAGTATACTGTATCAAGAAGTTACCTTCTAAATGTTGGGTTTTCTTTTCGTGAATAAGACTACCATTAAAATTTGTGACAAATATTGTGTTGTCATCTATATTTTCTAGAACTGCGCCATTATTATACTCAAAATCACACCTTGCATCATATCCTTTCACAAGTTGAGAGATGCAATGAGTTTCTGGTAATTGCTTTAATTGATAATTTCGGCAGACTAATACATTATTTATTGAATTGCATTTATTTAATACACCAAATATTTCATGTTGATTGATCAATAGTTCCTTGAATTCTAAATGAACTTGTTTTGATCTAGATATTGTTGAGCGAATAAGAATATGATTATATTCTTGATTGCTAGTTTTTGGTATGGATATAACGTAAAGTATCATGGCATTTTTACAAATAACTGATGGTTCAGCATATTCCAATGCTTCAATATCATTGTTGTATGGTAGAGTTTCTATCTGGGATATTGCGAGATTAATTTCTGTTTTATCTAGAAGATTAGTGTTTACTATTCCCCTTTTTGCTAATTGAGATGCCAACACGATCTCATTCACTTCATCTTTTATGATGGTTAATTTGTTAAAAAGCATCTGCTCGAATTTATCATTGTTTTGTATATTTATTGTTGTTAAGATATTATTGTAATTTGTGATTAGAGTATTTGCCGTGTCCATTAGTTTATTATTGATTTTGTATTGTTCATTATTATTTATAATAACTTCATTTTGACTTGCTAAAATGTTATCCCAGTCTGTTGCATCAGGATTTCCAGCAATCCATTTCCAGGCGGATCCGATCCAGTTGATTGATCTTTTTGGTCTTGGAATCCTTTCTTTTAATTGTTGCAATAGATTTTCTACTCGGTTCACAAGGTGTATAATCTGTGGTCTCAAGATACTGGTTGAATTGGTTGGATAATGTACGAATGGTGTTATGTCGTTAATGATAACTTCATACTGTGTTAAATTTATAACGTGAACTATTTTAAAATTTCCGTTTAGCATTCTTCCTTCTCCTTGTTTGATGGTTATTATAGGACTATTGTATTCATATACGTTAAGTGTAGCGAGTATACAACTCATGATCGACCTACAATAAAAGATACATTGGCTTTTATTCCTGAATATTTTTAATATGGGATTTGTGAATTCTTTTTCCGCTTTCAGTGGTAATAGTGACATTGTTGTCTTTTGCAACTATTTCTTTATTAAAGGGAGGCTTTTGTTTTCCGTCTCTTCTTTTATTTGCTGCAAAGATAATTTGTCCTACCTCATAAGTTTTTGGTTTATTTTTTTGTAGTTGGCTATGCTAATTTTATTCTTTTGATTTCTTTTAATTAATTCTACTAAGTCTTCATTTACTTTGGCTTGAAAATCGACTAAGTTTTGATAATTTATTTTTTGTGTTCTACCAAAGAAAACGTCGCTTGGTCTTTTTTTTATTACTGAATGCACACTATTATTGTAACGATCTACTGCAATGTTAATCAATTCCTTTGTCGGGAAGTCCGTGTATTCTTTTTGAAGGCATCGCATTATTTCTATAATAGTGGAATGGACTCTTTCGACTGTTGCATTTACTTCGCTTTTTTGTGGTGGAGTAAGGTAAAGTTCTACTCCTATAGTTCTAATATAATTTGAAATTATTGGGCTTATGAATGCTGATTCATTATCTGAAACTAGTATTTTTGGTACTGTAAAATAGTGTAATACTTTCATCATCTTATTTCTGAGGTATATTGCCGATTTTTCCTTAATGTGGAAGAATTTGGTGAATTTGGAAAACTTATCGATGCATGTAATGAATTTTTCATGGTTTATTTCCATGATATCTACATGAAGTATCTCGGATGGATATTTAGGGATAGGAGTTTCTTGTAATTCTGGTTTCAGGGGATGTCTATCGTATTTATTACTATTACAGATCTCGCAAGTTTTTGTATATTTCTTGATTAGTTTAGTCATCTGCGGGAAATAGTATTTCTCTAAAATTTGCTCTTTGTTTTCTCTGTGATTTCTATGCGCTCTTGTGTGTTCTGTTTGTATAATGCTAAATTTATTTTCTTCATTTGAGATATCTTGAACAATTCTTTGTGTTAACCTGATTTTAAACTTGCTGAAATGTTCCTTGAAACTATCTTGAAGTATCTGTATATGTTGTTCGGGGATTTTAATTCCGTTAATTATATTTGGATTTAATTTTTCCTTTAAAATTCGAATGAGAGTGTCTTTGTTTAGCTCTTGTATTCCTATGTAGTGTCTTCTGTAGTTTAGATGTGGTTCTTCATAAATACTCATTTCATTGTTACTGAAGATAATTTGATTTTTGAAAACATTAATAGGAACTTCAACATGTGGGATGAGGTCTGTACTGTCCTCTTCTGCACTGTGCATAGTTGCGGATGAGCTGGAAGTCAAAATGTTCATTTCGGTTTTTAATCTTGACAGCGCATCTGCTACTAAATTTGTTTTTCCAGGTTTATATATTATTTCGCAATTATATTCTTCAATTCGGGCTTTCCATCTTTTCAACTTTGCGTTAGTGTTTCTATTACTTAAAGCAAATGATAAAGGTTGATGGTCTGTTAAAATCTTTATCTTCCTAGCTCCATACAAATAATTCCTAAGGTTGTCTAAGGCCCACACTATTGCTAGCATTTCCTTTTCATTGGTAGCGTAATTTTCCTCAGTTTTATTTAAGGATCTTGAAATATAAGTTATTGGCTTGTCTCTTCCTATCTCGCCTTGGGATAGTACTGCACCTATTGCTTGATTTGATGCATCTGTTGTGAGAACAAATGGTTTATTGAAATCTGGGAATATTAATATTTCGGAGGATATGAGTAATTTCTTTAAGTTATTGAACGCCTCAAGTTCTTTACTGCCTAATGCAATTTTAATTTTTCGCGATTGATTGGCTTTTATTTGCGCATTCTCTCCCCTTGTAAGAGTCGTCAAAGGTTTTGCGACTTTTGCGAAATCCCTAATGAATTTCCTATAGTAGGACGTCAGTCCAAGAAAACTCTTTAATTCTTTGAGATTCTCTGGGGGTTTAATTCTTTCTATTGCCTGAACTTTTTTTGGGTCTGGTTTAATGCCGTTGCTTGTTCATAAATTCTGTTTTGTCTAGATTAACTTTTAGATTAGCTTTTTCCAATTTATTAAATATAGTGTCAACATTCCTCAGATGTTCATCTTCAGTTTTTCCAAACACGATACTGTCATCTATATATGTGTAACAAATTCTGCCTATGTATTCCTGTAACACATCGTCTATCATTCTTTGAAAGATTGCAGGAGCATTCTTTAATCCAAATGGTAGTCGTGTATATTCGTATTTTCCATTCATAGTGGAAAATGCTGTTTTAGGTATATCGGTCTCTTTCATTTTTATTTGATGAAACCCTGACGTTAAGTCAATTGTTGTAAAATATTTAGAATTACCTAAGCTGGCTAATGTGCTAGATATATCTGGTATTGGATATGTATCTGGAATAGTTACTGCATTAAGTTTCCTAAAATCAATTACTAGTCTATATTTCTTTGTACCTGAAGCATCTAATTTTTTCGGTACAATCCACGTAGGTGAATTGTAGGGACTTTGGGATGGGCGTATAATTCCATCGTCCAGTAATTTTTTTATTTGAGTTTGCACCTCTTCCCTCATATTAAAAGGGTATGGATAAGACTTCGTATAAATTGGTTCATCAGTTGTTGTCCTAATCTCAGCTTTCACTTTCGTATCTATCATCTCTTTATCATTTACTTGTCCAAAAATATGTTTATATTTACTTAATATGGTTTGGATTTTTTCTTTAGTTGTGTTTTTTAAATGGGTATCTCTAATTTCTATATTATTTACTTGTGTGGATTGTTTTTCTTTTAGGGGTATTTTTATACCTGATTTTATTACCAGGATATTGTTCTTCCTATCTATGATAGCTTCTAATTCTTTGAGAGTGTCATCCCCGATTATTCCATCGAAGGATGCTAATCCTGGTAAAACGAAAAATGTTATAGGAGTATTATTTCCTATGCACTCAAAGAATTTTGCACTTATTTTTTTGTTAATTTGAATTTTTCCTCCGGCTGACTGAATTTCAAAAGGTTTTTGAGCTGGTTTGGCATTTGGTGCTAATTTATGCGTAATGAAGTTCTTATTGGCTCCGGTATCGATAAGGAATTTTAATTGTGTCCCATCACACATCACATATTCTATGTATGGTATGCTAGAGAGGCACTTGTCGTAAAATTTACCTCTGATTGTTCTTCTTCTTGGTCCGTATTTTCTTCGTTTGCATAATTGTTGTCTTCGTATTCCTCAGCGTACTCATCCAAATATTGTTCTTCTTCTTGTGTGTCTATATTAAACACTCTTTGACGCTTTTGTGGAATATTTCCTGAACCATGTTGGAAGTTTTGATTATTAGCTGGTTGGTTGTACCTGTAATCTTGTTGATAATGTTGTTGATTGTAGCTGGGTCTATTCATGTAATTAACTTGTCTAGTTTGGGCGGATTGGTCTGTTTCCATTGGAGTTGGTGGTTTTGGCTGTGTTGGTCTTTGCGGTGGAGGATAGTTTGATTGTTGCTTCTGATTATTGAAATAATTTCTCTGCTGTTGATTGTGTTGAATATTATAAGCCGCGTTTCTTTGTTGTACGGGGAGTGGCTTTGATGGATTTGATGGCTTATGTTGCCATTGTCTAGGAGCGAAGATTTGGTTGACAGGGGTTGAAATGCTATTACTAAAATCTCTTTTGTGAAGGGAAATGTTCCTATAATTTAGGTTTTGTATTTCAAGGCATGTCGCATATGCCTCTGGGAGAGTTTGGGGTTTTTGAATTATTAGAATCCTGGAGAGTTCTCCATTTAATCCCCTAATGAACACGTCAAGTGCTCTATTTCGATAGCTGTCAATCAGTGCCGTAATCGTTTCTGAAGAATAATCCTCAGTTTTGATTTTATTTATTATAAGTGAAAACTGGTGGTTAACACTTGCATAAAATTCGTCAAGAGTGGAAGTTCTCTGTGACATCGAATTTAATTGGTGTTCCAATGTTCGAATGCCTCTTTTATCTGCGTAATGCAATGAGAGACATTTTTTTATTGAGCTCCAATCTTCATTAAATATATTATAGGAAATTAGTGCGGTATCCGCATGTCCGCGAATCTTTTGCCTAATGCTTTGGAGGATTGATCTATAGATCGGCTTATTTCTTACTACCTCATAATCCCTTAGGATTGTTTCAACCGTGTGTATCCACGATATATATTGGACGGGATTACCGTCGAAAACCTGCAATTCTTTTATGCAATCCGGTAATTTGGAAATTTCTTTCAATTCTTGCTCATTTTTAGGACCCGGTGGAATACTCTCATTATTTTTTGAAGATGTTGTCCTAACTTCTAAAGCACTTAATCTATGATCAATTTTCTTCATAAAGTCCATCTGGGCATTTACTGCTCCAGTAAGTCTGGTTACTGTGTCTTTAAGTTCTTCCATTTTCTTTTTTATAACAGAAAGATAAGATTAGAGGAGGAGGGATCGTAGATAAATGATTAAAAAATATAAAATTAAAGATGGAATATATAGTATATTATATATAAAATTGTCAGTTTTTATACTTAGAATGTTCAATTTTGTAAATATTTAATTCAACAAATAAAAAAAAATAAAAATATTTTTCCTTTTCTGTTCTAATTTCTAAACTTTTGACAAAATAATTAACTTGCTTAGCTTTTAATCTCTCTTTATGTTTTAAGAGTTTTGCGTAAAACTATTTAATTCTAGTTGTTTTCTTTAACTTGTTAAAACACTTTTTGCATTGGTTTTTCACCTTTAATATTTAATTTCTTTCTTAGTTTTTCACCTCTAATATTTAATTTGTATTTATTTCTCTTTTGGTTTTTCACCTTTAATATTTAATACCTTTAATATTTAATTTCTCTTTTGGTTTCTCTTTTGGCTTTTCACCTTTAATATTTAATTTGTATGTATTTCATATTTATTTTTCATTTTACTTACACTAAAATAATGATCTCCATCTTTCATCCAATGGAGCCGGATGGACTGCGGGGCAACGCAGATGATCAAAACCCTTCTCTGGATCCTTCTACAGTCTGATGATCTTCAGAGGATTTTTATAGTGCGCGTGTCCGGGTGAGTGGTTACACACTTGGACAAGCAGTGCTGGAGTAGTCCGATGTATCCTTTTTGGAGAATGGTGTTAAATATTGCCACTTCCTACTAATGGTTCGGTTGCTACTACACTTGGTGTTTTTTCCAATTACTGACCGTTGAGGGTACACTTTCACTGTACTTTTAGTGCTAATTATTTTTAGATCACTTTTCACCTTAACACTTTTAATTATTTAAAACTTGTCCCTGCTGCTCGGGCGCCAGTTAACGACTTCTTATAGTCGGAGACGTAAAAAATATATTTTTTAGGAGCGAGGTCCCACTTTATTGATAATCTCTTACAGTCTAATTTTACAATTTAATGTGATCCAGTATTTATACCATTGTCCAGAGGAATCTGTTACAAAGCATATGAAATGAATGTCATCATGAATGTGATATAATTTATGGTTTGCACTTCAAATCCCGAAGGGTGTTCAATTATTATTTACATTCAATGAATGTTTACATCTGGTTTCTAAAAGGGATTTTATGACTCTATACAATTTTGTTTACTCAGCTTGTTGCTGGTGATAACTTTCCCTTGCAGTTTGCACATTTCATATTGTTTGACTTGCACGCTATGGTTGCATGGTTCTCAGAGCAAATGGAGCAGTGAGTTTTGACGTGACAGTTTTTTTCTCCGTGGCCGTACATATGGCAATTGAAACACTGTGTTAATTTATTTCTTTGCCTTCTGGCGATGTCCCATTTGATTTGTGTTTTGAAGATGGATCGTACATTTTTCTTAAGATCGTTTAGTCTTATAGAGCCAGTTTCGAGGTATACTAGGTAGACACATCGATAAACTTATCGTACTGACAATTTTTATGTTTTGACATTTAAGCCCCCGAGTAATCAATTCATTCTTAAGTGTATCAGTGGGAAGTTCTTCGAGCCCATACAAGATGACTTTGAATGACCTTGCTGATGGTAAATCATGGGTGAACAATTGCCAGTTTTTTGTTTTTAACACAGCACATGCACTGTTGAACGTATTAACGTCCTCATTGTTTATTTTAATGCCAATAATTGACATTTTTTTGACACTGTAGTTTTGAAAGTTTATTTCGCTAAACAAATGTATATTTTCACTGTTTTTTTGTAGAACACAGATCGAGGGAATTTTGGTTTTTTTTTTATTCGAAGTTGGAGGTGTAATAACTTCATCACAATCGATTTCGTTGTCCGAATCTGGTAAGCATTGCAAAGGTGCAAAATAGTTTGTTTTGTTATTGAAGACAAAAATTTGTCGATTCGTACTGAAGTGAACGAATTTGAGTGAGGATATTCGCTGCTTAATATTGCCGTGCCAGTGAGACTACGTTTTGCCCGAAGTGTGGAGAATATTTCTGCCGTAGAGGCGTCTGTCGCAAACCAGCTAAGAATTGGGCCTCTCACAGACCCCATTCTGAAGCCTTTTGATCATACGAAGCGACGTACGTTCTCTAATTGGGCTCTGGGCATAATGGAGGAAAATGAAGAATTTCATCGCAAAGTCATCTTCAGCGATGAGGCGCATTTTTGGTTAAACGGCTTCGTCAATAAGGAAAATATGCATTACTGGACTAGTGAGAACCCTCATGTGGTTCATGAAACAGCACTTCATCCGCAAAAAAGTCACTGTTTGTTGGGGTTTTCATGCCGGTGGCGTCATTGGGCCCTTTTTTCCGTCACGTTACGGTAAATGGTATTCGCTACAGAGACATGTTGGAACGTTATTTCTTTGAGCAATTGCATGAACTGGACACGAGTGATATAAGGTTCCAACAAGACGGTGCCACAAGCCACACAGCTGGTGCAACAATCGAGTTATTGAAGTCACAGTTCGGTGAACGTGTTATTTCGACAAACGGACCCGTCTATTGGCCACTAGAGCTGTGTCAATCGTGATTGATTCGATCTTTTTGACCCGATCACAATAAAGTATTGGTGATTGCAATCACAATACCCGAAGTCAATCGTTCATCGAGTCAATACTTTTGTTCTGTTCTGACTAATTCATTTCTTTATTACTGATTTCTTATCTACTGGACCAATAAATGTGTTAATATATCAAAATATTTTTATTTATTTCGGCTTATTTCGTTTTACCAACACATATTTGTTCTACAAAAATATCGCTTCTGTGCAATAACCTCCATTTCCTAATTATTCAAAGGCGTTTTGGTATTTTTGAGTGTATTCACTCTTACAATCCATTCGAATGTATCTGTCTCTATCGAAACTAAATTGAACGAATGATGATTGGGGTTTTTGATTGTATTGAAATTGAATGGAGCAATACAATACTCCCATGTCCCATCTGTCATTGATTGATTGAATGATTGATTGAAATGACCGAATCATTTTTTCAACCAATACTTGAACGATTCGATAATTAAATTTGAACGATTGACACAGCTCTATTGGCCACCCATATCGTGTGATTTAACGCCTCTAGACTTTTAAGCTATTGCTATAGCTTTTTTCACGGGCTTTGAGCGCGGCAACCGAATCAGGAAATCCCGTAACGAAAATAAAACCTAACACCGTTCTTTCAAACATACATAACAGCTGTTTGTGAGAAATTATATAGGTGGATGGGTAGTTTGAGCTAGGGAGCTAAATTTTATAATATAGACTCTCCAGGCGCCCTTGATGCTCATGTGTAAATATTTTCAAAATTCGCCCACTGACTAGCCCACAAAAAAACCAAAGTTTGAACTAGGGAAATTTATAATATAGACTCTCCAGGGGTCCTTGATGCTCATGTGTAAATATTTTCAAAATTCGCCCATTGACACGCCCACAATTTAAATTAATGCAACGCTGACGAGCCTACATGGTTACACATCAACTATACCGTGAGTGCAGCGTGGCTCACACCTTTTTTGTGTATAGGTAATACACATTAATGGTGCGCAGAGAAAGTATATATGATATTATATCTATATAAATGTGCATCACGCGAAATTCGATGATCAAACTCTTAATAACGTTCTTTTTGTTAAAATTTTTTGAATGAATAATTTTTTTGCTGTGTAATTACACTATTTATACCTAATTATTTATACCTATTATTTATACCTAGCTATTTTCGTTTTATAGAGAAGAAAAACTTAAAGAGCTAAAAAGAAAAAGATAAAAAATTCTATGCAATAGCTTTACCGCGGCAGTCCCCGAGTGTCATTCATTTTTTTTTATTGGGCTATATTAAATCATTGGTCCATGCCAACAAGCCGGCGACGTTAGAACAGCTCAGAGCCAATATTTAACGAGAAATAGCGGCCGTATCGATTGAAATGTGAGTCAGAGTCATCGAAAATTGGGTTCAACGTATCGACCGGTGCATACGTTCCCGTGGTTGACATATGAACGAAGTCCAATTCTATTCATAAATGTTTTGATAGTAATTCAAGCCAATCATTTTTTTGAGATATCTGAAGTAGTTGACATTTTATTTAAAAAAAGAAGTTGTCAAGTCCTTAATGAAAGACCATTTATATAGGGTAGGGCTATATACCTTGCAAGTTTCATTTCCATCAACTTTTCGACAAATCGGCAAAACCTTAAGATTGTGTACGTATACGGAGACAAAAGCTATATCAGCTATTTAATTTCTCAAATGATGCAGTCAAACTACTTGCTTCATACCTTTCAGGTAGAAGGCAAATTGTTCAAGTTGGGGACATTCAATCGGATGTCATTTCGATCCAAAATGGTGTCCTACAGGGATCATAGTAAGATTCAGATGTATGCCGATGACGTGCAGTTGTACATGAGTTCGGTCTTATTGAGCACGGTGCTGCTTATGTTAATGAGGATCTTGAAAAAATATCGCACTGGTCTGAAACGAATGGTCTTTTGTTAAACCCTGCAAAATCGAAGTGTCTGGTGATCTCAAGAACTTCATTGGACTTGTCGTACTTTCCTTCTGTGATTTTAGGCAATTCTCCTATAGAATACGTTGAGACGGCTAAAAATCTTGGTATGGTCTTTAACCGAAATCTGACCTTTGATAACCACATAACTGTTGCCTCCGGTAAAACGTATGCTGTACTCCGAAATTATGGGCTACTTAAGCTTTCACCCCTTAAAAACACGTTTCATGCTCGCCAAGACGCTGGTCATACCAACTTTAATGTACGGGTACGAAGTTTTTGCCAAGTGCAGTTTCGCCAGCAAAAAAGGAAACTACAGGTTGCTTACAACAATACCGTTCGGTATGTTTTTGGACTAAGAAGGTACGATCGTTTGTCGCACTTTTCTACGCGCCTTTTTAACATGACGTTTGACAGTCTACTTCAGTTCCGCATTTTGACTTTTTTCTCCATCATCCTGACAACACGACAAACTCCCGGTCTGTTCGAGAAACTGGGTAGGTGTTCCTCTGACAGGTCTAGTCAGTTGATTCCTTCGCGTTACTCCTCCCTTACCTCTGAGCGTCAGTTTTTTATTAACTCCATTCGTCTTTGGAACTCTTTACCACGTCCTATTAGAAGAATCAATAACACAGGAAGGTTTAAAAATGAATTAAGAAACTATCTGGCACACTCAAATTAATTTTAATTGGAGTAATTATTATTAGTTTTAAGTAGATATTGACCACGTATCTTATTATTACATAATATTATTGAATTAGTTCGTCTTTCTTTGTAGCTTTCATCTGGAAAATTTAGCTTATCACTAGTTTATAAGATATTATATCTTAAAGTGTATAGGCATTACAAGATAAAATAAAATAAATAAATGAAAATAAATAAAAAAATACCTACTTATCCGAATTACCTTTAAACCGAATATCGCGCTAATCCGAATCTCAATTTGTCCTCACTGTGTAACTACTCTTAAATCCGAGCCTACCCCAATTTGTGTATGCTGTAATCCGGTTTTCATTAAAAAAACAACAATTTTCTTTTTCTAGTTTTGTACACATTAGTCCATCTGATTGACAAACAAAAACTATCGTTCATAATGACCATTATAAAAAAAATTTAAAAAACTTTTTTTATTTACAAATGTACGATAGGGCGAATAAACATTAGTTCAATACAAAACTCTCGCAAATACCTACTCCTAAAACCTGGTTAAGTATGCATACATTTATGCAACTAATCTATATCTTTCCAAAAGCATTTCCCAAAAAGTAAGCAATCGCAGTACTCGCTGCTCTGTGAAGTACATATTGCAAATTTTAATAATATATTGCTTCGTCTTGCATAAATAATTTTAATCATGAATTGAATTTCGTAGCAGAGAAGTTTCCATATACATATGTATACGGATTGCAAGCAGCGCGGAATCTGCATAGCATACCCGTGCGCAAACACAAATGAAGATGTTCATATTCCAAGAAGAGTTATTTGCATGAAGTGTTACTCTAGTGCGAATTAACTCAAGTGTCCTTGCAACTTTTTAGTGATGTAACTTAACGAGCTATCTACTATCTACAGTTATCCGATCCAGTAGACTTGCCTCAAGCGCATGGCATACCCGGGTTAAATGGGCGTAAAACTAAACCAGCACTTAATCAGCTGTGAAATAACATGAGTGGGTCGATTGAAATCTTAAAAACGAAATTACCGCTTTCAAGAAAATTGCATTATCCTATCTATTTATGTATGTGTTGTGTATTATATCGAACGACCCTGTAATGAAAAATTTATTGCGCCATACTTACAAAATATTTTCATAGAAACTCAAAAATCAATTGGATTGTTTGCTTCAAGTTTGATTGAAAAACAAATTTTTCATTCTGTGGATGAATAACCATAGGCAATCGAATGGGTTTTCTCCCTTCGACAGTACCGAATTTATCAAAGTGCAATCAAGTGCAGTTATGTTTAAAAAGAGACTTTAAATTAGTTAATAATAATTGAAATTATTCAAGATTATTGGCTTTCAAAGAAAATATTCCATAATTTCAACATCAATTCCATCGTTAACATACATAGGTTTTAGGTACCTACATTATGAAATGAACATAGATAACACTATGTATAGTAGGGTAGGTGTACCAGTATCCGGCAACGTAACCAATTTTCTTACTTTGATTCATGATAACTTATTCACCTGGCCAGTTAAGCAGCATTTATTTGTTTTTTGCAAATTAATGGGAATTTTAGGTTTTTAAAAAAATATTTGAATGTTACAAACTGATGATTCAGCAGAATATCAGAATCGAGTACAAATTATAAGGCTAAGGGATAAGGTAAAGGAAAAGTATAACCCTGATTGCAAAACCATAAAAAGTCTTAAATAAGCCATATAATAAGGTTTTGATAAGCCGTATTATAAGGTATAAAAAAGATTATAAGTATTGTCTCTTATTTATGCCTGATTTCAAGAATTAAATAATGCGTTTCCTTACTTAAGCCTTATGATAAGATATAATATAAGGTGCTCAGAAACAAGTCAGTACATGGCGCCTACCTAACCGTTTGATTTTATTTATTTATTTGTTTTTTTATTTTTATTTATTTATTTGGTGTCCAGGTGTTCCGTACATTTCCCAGACATACCTAACTGTTTATCAAGAAATTTATATCTTGTTTTTTATTTGTTGACGATTTGATTGCAGTTTAGTGAAAACTTGTGTGCATAGTGGTTGCAAAATCGAAGCTCTATGATAATTTTTACTCATTTAATCTACAAAGTTTTGTTAGAATTTATTTATTATTTCTCTATGTAGGTTCCGTTCACGGTGCATATATGTCATTCGAAGAATGATTTTTCAATCTTTTTGTATGTATAATAAAAGTGAAATAATTTTTTTTATATAGTTCTAAGTAAAAGTGAATAAAATTTGTTTTTTATATAGTTATAAATAAAAATTGAATTACATAAATTTGAATAAAAGAAAATCGTTATAATAAATGTAATGTAATGTTAATTGATTTTAAATCCTGTTAAGTGCATAATTCATAATAGGCGTATAGTAACCCTTATAATAATGCCTATGAAAGGCTTATTTTATGCCTTATTATACGGTGTACATAAGGTACATATGGCTTATTTTATGCCTTATTATACGGTGACATAAGGTACAGACGGCTTATTTATGCCTTATAATAAGCCTTAAAATAAGGAGTTTGAGTTTATTCCTTAGGTCCAATGAAATGCCTTGGTTAAAATAAGGTTTAAAAAAAGGAATATTGTATGGTCGCATCATTCCTTATGAATCATAAGCCTTATATACTAAGCCTTATATTGCATTGCGAAAAGACTTATGTAAGGCTTATATTGTTTACTGGATTGCGATCCAACGCCTAGCCAGTGGAGGGAACGTTTTCTATTTCCTTTGTATAGGGTGTTTTTTATAGGGGTATAAAACTTCTAATAGGGATAACTGTCAAACTAGCTGTCATACTAATAAAGTGTGTTTGACTTTTTTTCAGTATACTTTGGCAAATAACCATGGAAAGACTTACACCAGAACAGTGTTTACTAATCGTGAAAATTTATTTCCGAAATTCGCGCTCTGTTCGCCAAACTTATAGAGCACTTCGTCAAGTTTACAGTGCGCATAATCGTCCATCTGAGCAGCTAAGACGCAATACTATGGATCGATTCATGACCACATTTACTCAATGTGGTGATAATATTCATTGAAATCGAGCCCGTGCCGTGCGTACAGAAGAAGCCATCGTCGCTATAGACGTGAGTGTGAGAGAGGACCCGAATTTATCGATCCGACGCCGTTCTCAGAAACTCGGTCTCTGCCCGTCCACCAGTTTGAGGAAAGATCTGGGGCTACATCCATATAAGATCCAATTGGTGCAAGAATTAAAGAAAGCGGACCATCAATTGCGTCGTGTGTTCTGTGAATGAGCGAAAAATCAACTGGAAGTTGAACCAGATTTTTATCATCAAATCATCTTCGATGATCTGCGATGATGAGCTCATTTCCGGCTCTACGGGTTTGTAAACAAGGAGAATCATCGTTGGAGTGAGCAAAATCCTCATGATAATCTTGAGACTCCATTACATCCCGAAAAAATCACAGCTTGCTCTGGTTTACATGCCGAAGTCGTCATCGGTCCATTTGTCATTAAATCCGAGCCGGTGCGAACATTACCGTAAATGGCGAACGCTACAGGCAATTGATTCGTGATTTTTTTATTCCTCATGTCATTGGAAATCATTTGGAGGAGAAATGGTTCCAATAAGAGCTCGCAACATGCCATACAGCGCGTACAACCATGACCGAATTATCTCCAGAAAGGGACCTGTGATTTGGCCACCTCGATCGTGTTATTTGACACCTTTTTGGACAACTTTTTGTGGGGATACGTCAAATCTCTGGTCTTTGCTGATAAACCAGCAACGATTGATCACTTAGAAGCCAACATTCGATGTACTATTGACGAAATAAGTCCTGATATGCTCGAAAACGTTTTTTGATAAAGTGCCAAAAAGGGAGTTTGTTTTTTTGGCTTCTAGTGGACAAACCATGCTCCCGATCAAAAAAGAATTGAGGGCAGGTTTTGTATCCCCGACAAATACCTTTTAAACTGCTAACCAGAACCCCATACCCAAGTAAAGGCTGGTGGTATTTGTCTTCTTGTGGTTTCCAAGCCGAGTTGGGCTTTTCGACAGCTGCTCAAGTGGCCCCTATGACCAGTAGAATATAAATGACCATTTTGGTGAAATGAGTCAAACAGTCAAATATAGTGCAAGCCATTTCCGGTGAAATGGTAATTTTTTAGATGAACTGGTCATATATATGCGGTCACACAAATGACAACATGAAATATAGTCTCAGCTTACCGTTACTACCTTTCGTTATATCTATTGGCGCAGTGGCGCAGAGGTGAGTGTGTTGGACTGCTAATCTAAAGGTCTCATGTTCCAATCCCGCCGAGCCAAGAAACATGTAAGAAGTTTTTTATACTGCCCACCTCTCGCGAACGTCTGACAAACATCCAAGCGTATCAATATTGTCATGAGAAGCTTCTCAAGTTTTCAGTTCGGATTCGGGTATTTATTTGTTATTTACATATTAAATTATTGAATATTTATTTATCTATATATTAATACGGAGTTACCTATAACGTTTTTCCAGCCATTTTTGCTATTATACGTCACACAGATATGACAACACTATATATATTTGGGTAGGGGACAATACATAGAAGTGCACAATACAAAAATTATCCATATATATAACACACATTATGAAATGAAATGGTAAAATGAAGCGAATTTGATGAAATTACAACAACATTGCTGTGTGAGGCAATAATCTGCCAATCGAAACGGAAAAATTTTATATCATGAAGTTACTTGAAAATGCTTGAAGTTATTTGAAAATGCTTGAAAATACTAGAAGTTACTTGAAGTTACCAACAACAACATTGCTGTGCATGTTATGCATTTGATAATGCTTGAACATACTTGAAGTTACTTGGACATGCTTGAAGTTACTTGAAAATGCTTGAAGGTACTTGAAAATGCTTGAAGTTACTTGAAGTTACTTGAAAATGCTTGAAAATACTTGAGGTTACTTGAAAATGCTTGAAGTTACTTGAAGTTACCTGAAAATACTTGAAGTTACTTTAAGTTACTTGAAAATGCTTGAAGTTACTTGAAATTGTTTGAAAACTTGAAGTTACTTGAAAATGCCGGAAAAAATTTATATCATATGAAATCAGAGAATGCATTGTAGAAAAATTTAATTTTCCGATTAATATGTATAACAGTGGACCTTGTTTTTTTTCAACTTTTGGTCGAATTTCGACCATGAGGCGAACCCTAGTACTATATTGTTACATTTTTGCTACATGCTTATTTATTTTGTACATATACCTAATTGTTATTTATTTATTAATTTATTAGATACTATCTATTCATTCAATTTCAAAATCTTCCTTCTGTAGTAGTAGTTTTAAGAATCTGCTTGCTTATACATTATCATATTCTTGTTTATGTTATTTATTTATTTATTATTATTATTGTTATTATTATTATTATTATTGTTATTATTACTTTTTTTTCTGATGATGATTTTTCTAATCTCTTTCCTTTCAACTGGATTATTTTCTAACCAAGCTGTTTTTCTTTTGACATTATAATATATTATTCAGAAGTAAGATTATATCATAACTCTGTTTGAATTGTGCGATTACACTCAAATGTAACAAAATATAAGAAAATGTGATAGATTTAAAATAATAAAGATAAACCATTTAATTCTTAATAATTTTTATTTCAAAAGAAAAATTATTCCAAAAAAGGTTACATGCGACCATGTCAAAATCGGAAAAGCTCTTTAGGGTCTCGGGTACATTACCCTACTCCAATAGCCCCTGAGACAAAATTCCGACAGATCGCGATCTCCCATTTGATTTGGGTGATATTATTTATGTCTCGAAAGAAAGAAAACGTCAAAATTATAAAAAAGCCCCGGTTTTAGCCTTAAATGGCTTATAAAAAGCAAAGAAGTATTTTATTTTCTCAGGAAATTGGTATCTTTTTTCGAATCAAACAGTGGAGGGATTTAACTTTTTTCTCCGCATGATTTAACCCGCTACCGCAGCGTCTGTTGCTCCACTTAGGGTAGGTGGTAGTTGTCTCGCAGGCCCCTGTGATAATATAATACTCCTTTTACAAGACTAGCGGTAGCACTGTTCGTAATTTGTGACAGTACCTCCAACCTCTTTCTCAAGATAAGTTCAAATGTACTGTAACATCATAGGGTAGGGATGGTCCTCGTCTATCACCTATGTACTTATATCCTGGTTTTTGGACCACGGTTCAATTCTCAGATAAACTGTCTGAAACGTTTGGTTGGTTAATTAGAGCACGAACTCATTACTGATCATAAACATTCAATGCATGTCTGTCATCAGTAAACCATGAAGTGAAAGATTGTTCGGAGGTAGGAGGTCACGATGCCCATTTTACTCGTTTGGTCGGCTTATGGTCCCAGAGCTTATTCCATGGTTCTTTAATAACTTCCCAACAAACAGCCTTTAATTTCAAGCGTACAACAAAATATAATAATGGCTCCCACTTCATGCATTTGAAAACAGAAAGTCAAATTTTGCCAGCAACGTGGATATAATATAACGGATGTATATAGACAGAGCTACTGCCTCCTACCGCCTGAAGAGGAAGTTTCTGTATACTCTTACCCCAAAGATTGCTGTTTCATTCTATTCCCCAGGCGAAATTAATGAGCACAATATACATACATATCTACGCTTTTTCCCTTTTTGGATGGGTTTTGGGGATGAGTGATAAAAGGATCAAATATAGGTCATGAGTTACCTGAGAAATGCTACAAAAGTATACTGGTGAGAATCCAGGTGAATAAAGCGGTGAACATGAAGTGCGGTCAAACCTTTTATAGACATTTTATTTCCTTTTTTTGAGCAGCTCCTTGAGGTGGTCCTTACAAACTGATTTAGAAATAATTAAGGGTTCACAACATACTGTGAATGCATAATCGGAATCGAAAAACAATTTTGGCTTTTCCATGGATCCAATGTTATTTCGGGTTTGATAATAAGATGGAGATGTGGCGCTCCAGGGTGCTTCTAGACCTATTGAATTGAAAATAAAAAATAAAAAAAATACCCTTAAATGTATACTCAAGTATTGTTCAGATATGAAAATGTATTTTAACATAATTTTCATCTGATGCCAGTTGGTGTCAACACTAATATATTTGTTACGGAAAAGCATCGTTAAGGGGACAAAAGCCAAGTAAATAACAATGTAACATTCTTCCGCTGTTACTCTGTGCATAAAATAGTTGTAACAACCAGACACCCTCCATGTTTTCTCATCAGCAGGAAAGATTGCCGATAACCCGTAATTTATTAAAGAACAGTGCCCCCTTCGTATCCTTATTTTGTAACTCAGCAGGATTTGTTTTTGGGTGGTTATTTTGTGCAAATAATTGATGCTGCTTCTGGAATTGCTGCTGTTCTCTTGAGCGTCAGTGGTTCCCGGTTATGATTGATGATGTGATGTCAGAGGGTTCTTGACATAAGCACTCCTGAATAGATATATTTCGAGTACTCTGTGGTTCTTAACTTATCAAGTTTTGGAGTGATTGAATATTTATATATTGCAATGCGAATTTTGTACCTTTTCCTCAATTCACCCTCATCAGAGATAGTTTTTTCTTGCAAATCAGCCTAGTAGCTCTCCGTTTGCATATTGTCAAATAGATTTCGTCCAGCTACATACTTATATATATATGCTTGGTTTTACTCGTTGACCTTAAGGCCTCCTAATTTCGCCTGATATTCTATCTTCGTGAAAACCTCTATCACAGCCGATATTGTCCGCTTAACCCACTATGTAGACGGAGTGGTTGAGGATTGGTTGCCTTTCGTGTTGACATCTGTCCTACGCACTTTCTGACACATGTCCTCGCACTTTCTGTTTCACAGCAACATGTGACCTCAGTCACATGATAGCACATCTTCTTGCCGGAATTCTGTGAAGGATTGGAATAGTACAGTAAAGCGGATTCCAAATTGCATCGCGAAATTTCCAGCCTCACGCGACACAGCTGGATCAGTAGAGCTCCTGTTTCATGTAGAGCTCCTGCCAGAGAATTCTATCATATGCCGATTAAAAGCAGTTGGAAAGATGTTGTTTGTCTTTATGAAGATTTGCCTCCGTGTGAAGATTTGGTCTATTGCCGATTTTCTGGACCGGAAGCCTGATTGGTATGTGCCGGTAAGTGTGTTGCAGCAAAGCTCGCAAGGTAAAGGATCGCCTTTCTTTTAGATAAGGCGTTTGCTATTTTGGGTGACTTTTATGAATTTGATTTAAGACTTTGCACGGTAGAAAAGTAACAACTAATAAATAGGTAGATATTCAAACTAACTCCTACAGATAAGGTTACCCCTATTTTTAAATACATATGTATGTTCACATCGATGTGAAAGTTGATAGGTTAATTGAAAAAAAAAATTGGAAATATTGGAATTGGGAAATTATTGGAAAATAATTTTACTTTTTTATATATGAAGTTTTTTCTTCACTTCACATTTTTGTGGGAGATAATATTTATTCGCATTTTATGATTATTTCTGAGTCGTCATGACCATATTTCAAAGTACTATGGTTGCTGCTGATGGGCGGAATGAAATTAAGCCCCAATGCAAAATGGTTCGCTTAGGCGAATTGTTGGATACCCTATTCCTAATCCTACCCCTCATTAAGTGGAGTGAAAAATATCAAAGTATGGGAGAGTTGTTCAGAAGGATCTTCATATTTTGTGTAAAGGATTTTTAATGTTGATTTTTAATGCAGAAAATTTAACGTAAACGAACTGTTCAAAACGACTTTACTAAAATACTTTGTGAATGGTTGCTTCAATAAAACTGTTCTTATTTTTTAAAGTGGGACACGCCCAGGTGCATTTTAAAAATATTTATACATAACCATTAAGGTTAGCCCCTAGATAGTATATATTCCGAATTACGGCTTCCTACGTTTTTTTTTAAATTGTGTGCATTGGGCGGATTTTAAAAATCTCTTAACATTAGCATAAAGGGCTCCTAGAAATATATTATAAATGTGAATATAGTAGGTATAAATTTCAGCTTCCTAACTGTTTTTGTTGTTTTATTTAACGGTGGCCAGTCAGTGGCCGGATTTAAACAAATTTTAATCCCAAGCAAGCCAATAATTTTTTTTTTGAAAGTCGGCGGATTTTAAAAATCTTTAGTATGAGCATAAGGGTCCCCTAGAAAGTATATAAATGTCCTTTCATAAGCTACTTGACAACTTCAAACTTTCAGTGTGAACGCACCTTAAACCGATTACCGAACTGTCAATGTCAATTAAAATTTACTACCGAAATTCCAAGTCGGTGGTCGCAACATGAAGAGCGTTAACACCAATTTTCGGCGGTAGTTATCGTCCCAGTAGGCAAGCAATTCATAGTCTAGTGAAAAAGTTTGAGTCAGAATATTCGCTGGTTGATGTTGGCGTGCCCGTGAGACTACGTTTTGCCCGAAGT
Organism: Portevinia maculata; assembly: GCA_949715645.1. Taxonomy (NCBI): domain Eukaryota; kingdom Metazoa; phylum Arthropoda; class Insecta; order Diptera; family Syrphidae; genus Portevinia; species Portevinia maculata. The sequence continues at coordinate 403,194,773 of OX454525.1, read as the reverse complement.
GTGGAGAATACTGCTGTCATAGGCGTCTGTCGTAAACCAGCCAAATCAGTCAATTTCACGGCGGTCTCAAGAATTGGGACTCTAACAGACCACATTATGGCGAATTTTGCGTGAGGATCTCGGCCTACACCCTTACAAGATCAAGCTGACGATAATGGTACGTTCTCGAATTGGGCTCTGAACATGATGGAAGAAAATGAAGAATTTCATCGCAAAATCATCTTCAGCGATGGACAGGTGAGAACCCTCATGTGCTTCATGAAACAACAATTTATCCGCAAAGTCACTGTTTGGGCCTTTTTTTTTGTATTTATTTATATCAATAATTTGCTGTGCAATAAGAACACAATTCTTTAAGAGTGCACAGTTAACATATGGATATACAAGGCGATATACTATTATAATAAAATAAATAATATGGATATTCGCATTAAAAAGAAAAATTAAGCTACGTTAAACGGGAAAAACATCAATGAAGAGTACTAAGATAAGAAAAGACTAAAGACAAGAAACTCCTGTGCTTGACCTTGGTTCTTATATTAAGGGGAATTTGATTAAAAAGGCGAATGGCATGAATGAAAAATTGCCTACGTGAAATCGTGCAAGTGTAAACATTATGCCTGATACCACTAGAACGAAGAGACTGAGAGAAAACGATTTTACTATACAGATAAGCCGGTTGTTTTTCGTTTAAAATTTTGAATACCATTGCGCAAGCTCTAAAATTTGAAAATTGGTCAAGACTGCATCCTAATATTTGTCGATAGTGGCTCGATATGACATGATCATATCTACGTAGATTGAATACAAATCGTGCGATTGAGTTGAAAGCAACGTTTAGCCTACGCCTAGAGTTAGCATCTGTGCTAACAAACAACTCACAGCCATACATGATTAGTAGTACGATCAAAGCCTTTACCAATTTGAGTTTGACAGTAGTAGGTAAGTTGTCCCGACAAACTGATAGACCCCGCAGAGCACCATAAATTTTCGATATCACAGAGTTAATGTGGTCACTCCAAGTTAGATTATTGTTGAAAATAATGCCAAGGTTTTTAATCTTAGACACCATTTCTACTTGAATACCATTTAATAAAATTGGGGGTAGTCGAGACGAAAGTAAATGCTTGTAAATTTGGATAGACTTTGTTTTCGAGGGACTTAGGAGAAGCCTGTTATCAGAAGACCACGTGACTATAGAAGCGAGGTCCTCGTTCATTCTTTCCACATCGTCGTCCATCAAACCAATTGGAAAATGAATATAAATTTGTACATCGTCAGCATACATATGAAAACGACAATTTTTAATCACAAGTGGTAGGTCATTAATGAACATAGAGAATAACAACGGACCGATTATTGAGCCTTGGGGCACACCACAGTGAACAGGTAAGGCAGACGATAAGGACTGATTGTGGAAGACGGATTGAACTCTTTTAGTTAAGTAAGACAGTGTTTACAGAAAGGTTGGAAAAATTAAAGTTAGACAGAAGTTTATTACAAAGTATATCAGGACGAACGGAATCGAATGCTTTCTAAAAATCAACCAACGTTACCAAAGTTACTTCATCCTGGTCTATAGCTTCCCGTATATCATCTGTGACTTTAAGCAAAGCGGTTACGCAGCTGTGACCAGAGCGGAAACCAGACTGCATAGGCGTTAACAAGTTTTTTGAGTCAAGATAATGTTTAATTTGAGTACAAATAATTGATTCTAAGGCGTTTAGATAGAAAAGGTAGAATGGCAATGGGCCGATATTCTGTTCCGTTTCTATTTTTGGGGTGTAGTTGCCCGGCGCGGTATTCGCTACAGAGACATGTATTAGGAACGTTATTTCTTTGATTCCAACAAGACGGTGACACAAGCCACACAGCGGGTGCAACAATCGAGTTATTGAAGTCTCAGTTCGGTGAACGTGTTATCTCGAGAAACGGACCCGTCTATTGACGGCCGGATCATGTGATTTAACGCCTCTAGACTTTTGTGTATGGGGCTACATTAAGTCATTGGTCTATGTCTATGCCCATAAGCCGGCGACGTTAAAGGAGCTCAGAGCCAATATTGAACGAGAAATAGCGGCCGTATCGGTCGAAATGTGCGGCCGATTCATCGAAAATTGGGTTTAACGTATCGACCGCTGCATACGTTCCCGTGGTGGACATATGAGCGAAGTCGAATTTCATTCATAAATGTTGTGATAGTAATTCAAGCCACTTGAGATATCTCAAGTAGTTTGCATTTTATTTAAAAAAAAGTTGTCAAGTCCTTAATGAAAGACCCTTATATATAGAGTTACCTATATATTCATTGTAATGGTAGATAAATATGTAATTATTTCAGGATACTCTTTGTTGCCGCGCCGGGCAACTACTTCAGTTTTTGAAAGAACAATGAGACACAAGCGAAATTACCTTAGTAATTCAAATGGCATTTATTTGTCTTATCTTTGTTACAAAATTCCTGTTTTTAAAGAAATTATTAAGTTTCTAAATTTTGTTAATCAAATGTTACATACTTAATACATACTTTTAGTTTTTCTTACAAAATATATGATTGATTAGTCGATTCTACCTTTAACCTCGAATTCAAATTAGGTCCGTATGCACATTGACAAATTGTGTCATGTTTGATCTGTCAAGTTTGCGGCTGTTGAGGCAGGGTTGTTAACACTCTTTTTTTTATAAATGATAAACATTGTATTGTATTGTATGTGCAGTGGGGTCATCAGTAGATGACAAGCACTTAGACCTATTGGTCCATTGTACTTCAGCATAGCTGCCCGCTCGCTGGTTATTGGCGATTAGTAAGATTCAGTGAGGGAGAACCTGCCAGTAGCCTTGGCAAAGCGAAGAATATTTGCAAGTTCAATTTCCCCCATCTCATCTTCGTTAACGAATTGTTTGCCTATAGTGGTGAGCCTGGTTCTGGCGAAAGCCGGATATTCACAGATGAAGTGAGATGCCGTTTCATCCGCCTCCATGCAGCACTCACATAGGCCCGAGCTCCTAATGTGAATGGTTTTGAGGTGCTCGTTAAGAGGACTGAAACCGGTGACGAGACCAATCAAGGATCTCAAGTCTTTCCTGTTTAGTCCAAGCAAAAACTTAGCTCTGCTGATTTTTGGACCGTCCACTAGCTTCTTCGAATACCTGCATGAGACCAGGTCATGCCAGTATTCGGAATGTTGTTGGCGTAGAGCCGAATCCATTTCACGTTTGTGGACGGATGAGCAGCATCCTATGGAGGGTTGTGGCCCAATGAAGGCTGTTGAAGAGCCCTTCCTGGCCAGAGCATCCGCTCTTTCATTACCCTCGATACCTGTGTGCCCAGGAACCCAGGCAAATGATAAACATTAGAGAGAAATGAATTGTCTGGATCATTTAATTTCTCGTTGCGAGAAACAATGGATTCGTAAAGTGAAGGTGGACGAATTTTGAACAGTTTCGCTCAACTTCTTGGCTCAAATTTAAAATGTACTAAAATTGGTTACTCCCTCATCCGGGAGCAAGTAGAATACAAAGAATCAAGAAGAAATGCAACCATGGGAGACGAATTTCAAAATACATAATGTATAGAAAATAAAAAAACTGTTTTTTTTTTTTCTCTTTTACGTTTTTGGGATTATAAGAATATTCTAAATACTATACATCTGGGTGGCGACGGTGTAGAGGTTAGTGTGTTTGTTGGCTTGTGACCCGTGCGGTGCAGGTTCAATCCCCATGGGGAACAACAACATACGCCACCCAATCACATGCCTCTACACCAAAAGGAGGATTTCTGCCTGGTAGTATAATGGACCGTTACCGAGTCTGAGTGCTCTGGGATTTGGACTTCCTTTTTTATAAAAAAAAAAAAAAAAAAAAATACTACACATTTTAGATTTAACAACCCACAACTTTCAAATTCATAATTTTATTAAATACTTTTAGGCGGCTCCCATTTTTTACGCTGGAATATTGGAAAATTTTCCTAGGGAAAAGGCCAGACTTTTTCTGGCAAAGTTTCTGAAATGTCATTTTCCTTGTCATTTTTAGAAAAAAGCCAATACAATTTTTTCCTTTCTGAAAAAGAGCTCATTTTAAATATGTATATAACATTTCCTGGCTTTTTTGTTCCAGAAAAAGTTTGGAAATTAGGCCAGAATTTGTTAATTTGTTTGCGTTTTTTTTTTTCATTTTACTTCCTTGTTCATTTTGCACATCTGTCTGCTGCAATTTCCAATATTTACGGTACCTATACATTCCAAACAAAATTTTGCTATTTTTTTCCTAAATTGAAATCACAGAAGTTTTCAGGTGTAATTTTCGGGAGCCCCTTTCGTCAGCGTTCTTTTAACACATTCCAAATCTTCGGTTCACTTTACCCCAGACAATTCCTTGGGCCTTGCTTTAAATGTTAAGAAATCCAAAAAATCGGGTTCAAAACCGAGTGGCTAAAAAAGTTGGTAATGGCGTATACATATTTGCATATTTGCGCATATTCACATGTCTATTATAATACTGTTACCTGAATGTTCTGTTAAACATTTCTTTCGCAAGTATTTGAAATAATGTTCTACCAAAGCTCCAATCCTGAACAACCTTATAAGACACAGTTGCCTGCCTTTTATACACAATTCCAATTCCATCATCAAATTAAACGATAGTTGAATTAAATCAACTTTCAAAGTACAAATAAAGCACATACATACATTATACAATAAGTTAATGGAAATCTGATACGGCCATCAAGTGTAGGGCAAAACTTTTTCGACACTTCTTCGCATACTTGGGAGCTCCTTTTTATTTAATTAGCTAGATACATAATCTGCACTCTTCACAATTCACACCATGTACGTTTAATAACAAATTGTCACGTAAAGTGACGAAAAGTAATTTTCGAGGAAAACAATTCCAACTTTTATGATAAGATTTGTTGAGAGAATTTTTTCTTTCAGTAAGCAATGAGATCTATTATGAAGTAAGAAAAGTGTTATATGAGTTATAAGAGTGTGCCTGCGGTTAGAGGATAAATTAACTTAGTCCAATGAAATTCATAAATAACAGCCAAAAGAGGAGAAAACGCAATCAATCATTGAAATGAACTCTGCGGTATTATTCTTAAGGCAGTTTCGGTTGAGTTTGTGCAGCAATATGAAAATGTTTAAAAATGACTGCCAATGATTGCTCACATAAAACAAATTACAAAAGTCCTCCTTACAAAAGACTATAGTTTGTGTGCTATCACTGAGCATTATGAAAATAAAAATAATCAAATAAGTTTTTTAAATTGATGAAACAAATGTATCTATCTCTGAATGAACAAACGGGCAGTAATCATTCAAGTTGCAGATTGACTGGAAGTGTTCTGCTGCTCTCCCCTTCCTCAAAAGCTAGCATAATCTGCGTTGCTGCATAAATAACTACAGCTTAAGCTTGGATTTATCAAGTATTTTGTGAAGTTATTTCCCACCTATAATTTGAGAATTGTTCGACAAATATTGATAATGTAATGATATATCCATTTGGACATAAACTTATAATAAACAATCGCCAAAAGTTTTCGGGGATTCTTTGCAACGCAAGTCTAAAAAAACGTAAGGTATTTTAATAATATACCCACCTACTCCAAATCCAACAGTGACCGCAAGCAGTGGGGCAGCATGTCCCCCATACTTTGTTAAGAGAGTTATACTTAAAGCTCAAAAGGTATGAAATAGTTCAACAGATAACAGTACCTGGGAGGACACTTCGCGGGTAAAAAAGTTTTTAACTTTGGACACCTCTTCGACTCATACACCGGCTGGCTCAAAGGCCAAAGCTTCACATGCTGGTGCTAGTTGCGATGCTACTCGGTGTGTTTCAAAGCTCATAAGAAGATATTAAATAGTTCACAAGTACTCGATACTCAGTAAGTTCTTTACCACTTCAAGTTTGTAGTAAAATTTTGTTTGAAACCAAACTAAGGAAATATAAAAAGGCCCCAACAAGATGCAAAATGACCGCAAAAAAATAAAAAAAAAATAATATTATTTAATATTAATAATATTTTTTATTGTTGTTTACCATGCATTATTTAGGGACATTTTTAATTTTTAGGGAGTAATTTTTCATTTTGATCATCGTGCCAACAATTTATGACCATTTTGCATTGCTTTCGGGCAATTTTACATAAATGGAAAGGGGCCATTAAAAATTAGGCCATTAAACTGGAGCTACAAAGCTGAAATTTTATTGGTTGGGAAAAGAATCATACAGTTTAATTTTTCAAATAATCAAGAGAATATTGACGCCAGGCATCACTAATAGCTTCGATTAAAGTGTCCTTGTCTTCAAATTGTCTGCCACCTTCATACACTTTACGAGAAAACCATGCGCAAACATTTTCGATTATGTTTAAGTCCGGTGAATAGGGCGGCCATGGCAAAAGTTTCACGTCTTCTGATTGAATCCAACTTCTGACAACCCTGGAAGTGTGGATAGGTGCATTGTCTTGTTGGAATATCCAAGACAGGGGTCCGAAAATGTTTTTCACTTTTGGAAATTACCGTTTCAGCAAACATTTGTAGTTGTTTCCGTTCATTGTTGGGGACAAAAACTCCAACTCGATTGTGCTATAGTAGGTAATAGCTCCCCACACCATTACACCTGATGTACGGCTGTGATGTCTTGCCAAAATAAGCTCCTCCTTTCTTAGATCATGGAAATAAAAGTTGTAACCATCAAGGCCGTCAAGGTTAAACTATTTTTACATTCACTGTTCCAAGCGACACTCTTGCAAAAATCGTTCGATGCTCCTTGTGCACTTGCCTCAAAACAGGTTTCTTTTAAAGTTTTATTCTCTTTATAGTACCACTTTTTCGTATTATCCTTCGGACCGTTGCTATGCTGGCTGATACTTCGCTGTTGACCCTTATTTCAGTCACTGGTAGAATTTGAGGCAAACCGTAGAATAACCCGCTTTTCTCGCAATATTAACACAGCACACTGGTGTATAATTTGGTATATTTTCTTGAATTTTGGTGTACAATTGAGAAAAGTGAAGAAAATTTTAATATTTTGGTGTATTTGATAAAATATACCGGTATAAAAATTACACCATTGCTTTTCTGTGCAAAATTTCAACATTTCTGTTCCAATTCGGTGCAAAAAATAAACCGATTAGCTGTTTTTTAAATATACCATTAATGGCGCATAAAAAATCCAATTTTTAAATCAACCTACCTATATGAGATATTTTGTACACCAAATTTTGTAGATAAAATATACTATTTTAAGTGAGCAACCATTTTTCGGTGTAAGAGTTAATTCCTGTCGAGATTAAATACACTAAACTATACCAATGTCAAATCATACTCGTATGTCAAAAAATGTTTTATTTAGTTCAGCTGCCATTTGCTTACAGTCACCGCGCGTTTATTTCTTTAGCAAATAAAAAAAGGGTTACTCGAAGTTTAACAATTATTTGAAGTGGTATCGTAGGAAAAAAAACTTTAAAAAAATTAAAAAACAGTGTGAAACCCAGCATTCAGCAAAATCGTCAAAACTTATTTGAAACGACGAACATCAACTTTTATATTCGGGACCAAAACTGTACAAATTGTTCAATATAGCGAGAAAATATTATTTTAAATGAACCTAATATTAAAATAGAGCCAAATGAAATATTATTAGACTCAATTTCGAACAACGATTTGGATGATAATGATGAAGTTGTGGAAAATATAAATCGGGAAGTGGAACCGACTTCGGAAGATTGCGTCATTGATAATTTGGACAGCATTGATTTTATGTCTAAATTGGCTGATTGGGCTGTTAATTATAAAATAACATATTGTGCTTTGTCTGAGCTACTTCGTTTATTGCGAAGAGAAGGAAAAGCTGAACTGCCGAAAGATGCACATACGTTGCTCCATACACCACGGAGTGTTGATATACAAACAATGGGATCCGGTTCATTTTGGTACTATGGCATCGAAAACTGTTTACGCATTGCATTTCCTCAATTAAATCAAAATATGGAAGTTCTTCTTAATTTCAATGTTGACGGATTACCTCTGTTCGGAAGTAGCAAATTCCAATTTTGACCAATTTTAATGAACATAGCCAGTATGTCTGTGATTAGATCAATGGCTAATGCAAATTTATTCCGATGATGCGAAGCCACCATCTAGCGAGGAGTTTTTGATACAACATGTTCATGAAATTAATGCTCTAATTTCGAATGGAATCGATTTAGCAAACGGCTCAAAAATATTGATCAAGGTCAATGCGTTTATTGCAGACACACCAGCTCGGGCATTTATCAAATGTAAGTACAAAAGCCAGTTCGACTTCAATTAAATAAATATTGTTGAACTTTGCAGGCATCAAGACACACACCGCATACAATAGTTGTACAAAATGTAATGTCATTGGAGAATTTGATCGATCAGGAAACCATATGAGCTTTTCTAGATTAGATTGTCGACGAAGAACTCATTCTGATTTTATAAGCAAAACCGCTGAGGACCATCATTTATTCAATCCCAGAACGAGGCTATTCTACCATACCCCTCTAAGGAAATTCAAGGCATTGACATGATAAAAAACTTCCCTATTTTGTTTTGTTTATTAAATTTTTGTTTGAAAATATAAGTTTATATAAAAGAATATCTAGTCCATTGTGTATTTTATTTGGTGTAGGTACTTAATAAACTCATTGGTTGAATATGCGCCATTCTATACACCACGCGCTCAGTTTGGTGTACTAAATACACTCATTGGTTGAATATGCGCCATTCTATACACCACGCGCTCAGTTTGGTGTACTTAATACACTTTATTTATTGAATATTAGTACCTAAATATATTTATTTTCTTGAATTCCAATGTTAATTATAATTTTGTTTCTGTTTTGAACATTTCTTACACTATTTAAAGCAAATTATAAACATACTGCAACAAATTACTGGATATATTTTTCACAATGGTGCATTTTTTTATTGCTTGGGGTATATTTTGTACAGTTTCCCGCATAATAAATTTACCGAAAGCAGAATATTGGTTATATTTTGTATAATGGTGTATTTTTTTCTTGTTCCTTGAAATTGGTGGAATATTTTGCACATTTTCCCGCATAATAAATGTACCGAAAGCGGAATTTTGGATATATTTTGTACAATGGTGTATTTTTCTGCTTGTTCTTTAAAACGGGTGCATTTTTTTTTCCAAATTCAGGAATTAGAGTATACGTATACAGGGGGTCCCACAGTGACCGCCGCAGACGAAAGCCATTTTAATTTAGCAAAATAGTACGTTCGATAGTTAATTGTGGGAAAATCGTTAATAGCATAGAAAAAAGCTGTATGGCGGAAAGAAAATCTTACCTGTTCTTGTTTTAATAAAAAAGAAAAAAAAATCAAGATTAGTGCTTCAGTTTTGCAAAGTTAAAGCCAGTTAAAATATCGGTCTAAAAAATGGACGACATTTTTAAATAGAGCATTAACCTGCAAATATTTGTATGATTTTTTCTCACCAGTTAGGTATTTTCCAAGAGCACGTCCTTAACAGGGAATCGGCAAAGAGCATCGACTTAAGATATGCGTTTTTTTTGTGAACTGCTTTGTCGTATCATTTACCATCTTCAGTTTATAGGTAATCTATGTAATCTGTTGCCTTTTCAATGTAAATATTTCTATGCGATCAAAGATGTTCCCACAATTTATTATCAAAAGTATTATACATATATTGCTGAATTAAAGAATTCCTTGTTTGTAGCTAAATAAGCTACAACTTAAAAATTGGAAAAATGGGTTTAAAAGAAATAATTCTAAAAATCATAAAAATTATTTTAAGTCAAAAAGGAAGTAAAACCGAATAAATTACTTCATAAGTTGCGGCGGTTACTTTGAGACACCCTGTATTTTGGAGGTCGGCCATTTTTTTCAAGAAATATTAAAAGATTTAAATATTAAATGAAAACAATGATTAAGTATATTAATTTTATAGCAACTTAATTATATACGGCATTTGGTATTTTCGTTATCATAACGTCTCTAAAAAAAAATTAAAAAACAACCAACAAATTTTAGGTTTCCAATAAATAATTTTCACGAATCGTTTTAGAAATTATTAATTAATGATTATTTACGAGGCGCTAAATTTTTAGACGGGGTAGGACCAAAAATAATTCGGCAGAATATGCTTCGTTTTCAAATTAGGCACTCGCATTCATACTAATTCATGATTTTCTTGCGTCCCTATAATGCAGGTGAATAATTAGAATCATAGAAACAATTACAAATCATTCAGATACATTTCCGATCAGAAAGTAAACTTCGGTGTAAAATTTAATCCTTTCCAATTTAAAAAAATAAACTTCGGTGTAAATTTTATTTCAAAAAAAGTGGTCTGGCTGGGTGCGACCCGAAAGGTCCACACGACTAACTTCCCAGTGGGATCAGTATAATTTATGCGATTAGTGAGAAATTTTGAAATGTGGTTAATCATAAGATATGGCTAAGAATTATTTAATATTAAAAAATGCTCTTTAATATTGTTCATGGAAATTAAATGTTGTTAATAACAGCAAAGTGTTATATACATACATATATTAATGCAACCATTGTTATGAACACGGAAACCTGTAAATTTATATTTATGCGAAATAACGGAGCACAATGTAATAATGATTTGCTCAATAATAAATGACAATAAATAGTACAAATAAAGGCAAATTATTTAGTTATTTATTATATATATTAGGTAGGTAGGTAGGTATATGGATGCCCTTGTGACGGGTGTCACGGCTCACTTAGACCACCAGTTGGGTCCATTGTGTCCATTTAGGGATTCTTTAAAATTTCCGGGAACCTGAAAAGAGAGATAAAGGAAACCGCTGTTTAACAGCTCGGTAATACGCTTTAACAGAACCACCCTGATTCATATGTGAATCTCAGGAGTTTCTTTAGCTCTAAAGCAGCCAGATCCTCCAGCTCCTCAAAGAAGTAGCTGCCAAGAATCTTCAATCTTTTTGTTCTAAGGGCAGGACATTCGCATAGCAGGTGACGTATAGATTCTATTTCTTCAACGTCCCTGCAGCTCCTGCAGTAGTCGTTGTGCAGTATGCCCAGCCGCTCCGCGTGTAGGCCCACTATACAGTGTCCAGTGAGGACCCCAGTCAGTGTTCGGATGTCTTTGCGGTTAAACCCGATCATGGTTTTTGATTTCGTTTGGTTGACCGCTGGCCAGAGCTCTCTTGTGTGTCTGCATGTATCAAGATTGATCCAACGTAAGTTTGCTTTACTCAAGGATTCAGTGTCGATACTTAGCATTAATGTGCTTAGCGGGGTTCTTATGGATTTTAGGGCCAGAGATGCACTCATCTCCGATCCCTTCCTTGCTAGTTCGTCCGCTTTCTCATTGCCCGAGATGTCATTGTGACCTGGTACCCAGCATAAGGTTACCGTATTGGCAGCTGATATCTCGTCTAGGTATTTTTTGCCTCTTAACACCGCCCTTGACCTGATTACTACTGACTCCATAGCTTTTATAGCCGCTTGGCTGTCAGAGTAAATGGTGATGTGTTTGTCGGCTATTTTTCGCCTCTGTACCTCCTTGGCCGCCTGTGTGATCGCAGCTGTCTCTGCCTGGAACACACTGCATTCATTGCTGAGCCTAAATGATTCACTCAGGTCCAGAGACTCACAGAAGATGCCTGCACCAGTACCCACGTCCATCTTGGATCCGTCGGTGTAGATAGCTATCTCCTCTTCTTTCGTGACCATTTTGTTACTCCATTCGCTTCTTTGGGGGATTCTGATATCGAATCTCCTTTTGAAGACAAGGGTGTGGGGTAAGTAGTCAGTAGCTACTTTCTTTTTCGATGCACTCCATTGTGTCTCCACGGAGGCATGTCCGTATGGTTTAAAAGACCACAGTCCCAACTCTCTGAGTCTGATGGCCGTTTTTACTGCCTTACTGCTGCAGTAGATGTCCAGGGGTACGAGATTAAGTAGAACCTCCATGGCTGCAGTGGGTGTAGTCCTTAATGACCCCGTTATCCCGATGCAGGCTGTCCTTTGGACCTTGGTGAGGTTTGAAAGATAGCACTTCTTTTCAGTCGCCTTCCACCATACCGCCGCGCCGTACGTGAGAATGGGCCTCACCACGGTTGTGTACAGCCAGTGTACCACATATGGTTTGAATCCCCACGTATTACCGAACGTTCGTCTGCATGCATATAGTGCCACGTACGCTTTTCTAACCCGATCCTCTATGTTTTCTTTCCAAGTGAGTTTGGAGTCTAGGATAACGCCCAGGTACCTTGCTGTCTTGGATATTTGCAGGTCCACTCCACCCATACTTGGTGGTTTGAACACCGGTAATGTCCTTCTTTTTGTGAACAGCAGAACTTCTGTCTTCGCTGGGTTTACCCCCAGTCCTCTGCCCGCAACCCAGTTGTTAACAAGTAAGAGTGCGAAGCTGAGTCGTTCACTGAGAACTGGTATGAATTTTCCTGGGACAAGGATTGCTACATCGTCGGCATAAGCGCTTACAATGAAGCCCTCCCTCTCCAGTGTCTTTAAAAGTTCGTCTATTACCAGGAGCCATATGAGTGGAGAGAGGACGCCACCTTGTGGTGTTCCCCTGCTTACTTTCCTCTCAATGCACATGTCTCCTAGGTAGGACTTAATCCGTCGTGTGCCTAACGTAAGACCAATCCAGTCGCAGAGACTGTCATTGAGATGGGCCCTTCTTAGGCTGTGCATAATCGCATCGGCCTCGATGTTGTTGAAGGCACCCTCTATGTCTAGAAACGCGCTCAAAGTGTATTCCTTGTGTTCCAAGGACCTTTCCACTACTGACACTACCCTGTGCAGTGCAGTATCTGTAGATTTTCCCTTCATGTATGCGTGCTGTGAGTCCGAGAGGTAGTTGTCGCCTATAGCCACTCTTACATACATATCAAGTAGTCGTTCCATTGTTTTCAACAGGAATGAGGACAGACTAATAGGTCTGTAGTCTTTCGGTGTTGTGTGGGTGGCTTTCCCTGCTTTTGGGATAAATATTACCCTCACCTCTCGCCAAGCCATCGGAACATAGTATAGCCTTAGACAGCTTGAGTAGATGCATCTCAGCCTTGGGATAGTAGCTTCCTCAGACTTTTGAAGCATTATTGGCCGAATACCGTCCACTCCTGGAGCTTTGAAGGGGGCAAACGAGTTGATTGCCCAGGCTATCTTTCTCTCGTCGATTATTTCGTCGATTGTATCTGCATCCATTCCCCGTCTCGTGTCCTGTGTAACTGTATCGCGTACATCAGTGCATTCAGGGAAGTGGGTTTCTGTCAGTGCCGCCAGCGTTTGCTCATGCGATTCTGTCCAGCTACCGTCGTTCCTTCTTAGCGAGGACATCGGTATCGGTGCTTTTGCTAGTATTTTCCTCAGCCGCGACGCCTCCGTCGTGGATTCAACTGATTCACAGAAACTTCTCCAGGAGTTCCTCTTGGCGAATCTTAACTCCCTTTTGAGGAGTTTAACGCTTTCCTTGTATGTCGTCCATTCGATAAGTCCCTCTTTTGCGAGGTTCCATCTAGATCTCGATGCCTGCATTAGCTCCGCGATCTTGGAGTTCCACCAGGGTGGGCGTTTTTTCCCATTTTTTCTGCTAACTGGGCAGGATCTTTCAAAGGAATTCGAGAGCACCGTAGTAAGCGTTTCGACTGCGTCGTCGATTTCTTGTTCGGTGTTAAGGTCTTTTACCGGGCATACGTTCTTGAACCTCTGGAGTTCTGAGCTGAACCTTTCCCAGTTCGCCCTTCTTGGGTTCCTGAAAATTTTCCTATCCTGGGGTGTAATTTGTATGTCAAAAAGTATCCAGCAGTGATCTGAAAGCGATGCCTTGCTGGACACTCTCCAGTTCGTAACTTGGACGGAACTGTCTTGAGATACAAATGTTGCGTCTAATACTTCCCTTCTGTTCACTGTAATGAAGGTTGGATCATTACCCCTATTGCAGACAAGAAGGTTGGAATTGAGTACAAAGTCAAACAAAGCCTCGCCCCTTGAATTGATATCTGAGCTGCCCCAGATAGTGTGATGGGCATTAACGTCACCGCCTAAGACTAAGTTTTTCTTACCTTTTTCGGACGCTGATACAAGCGCCCTTACCGAATCCGGGGGGACTGATGTGTCGTCATCGTGGGGCATATACACTGACGCCACCGTGCAGTTCTCTTCTTTCCCTCTAACCTCCACTACCGTCAAGTCACCTGTGCTGAAATGAGATAACATTAGTACATGAAGGTTCTTGTTTGTTACGATACACGATCTCACCTTTCCTCTATCATTTCTGTAAAAGGTGTTAAAGTTTTTTGACCCTAGCCCCATCACTCGATCATTATTGATCCATGGTTCTTGGACTAGGGCCATAGCCAGCTGCTCCTGCTCAAGGAGCAGCCTCAAGTTGTCTGAGGCGACTTTACTGTGGTGGAGGTTGATTTGGACTATCTTCATTGATGAGCATAGTCTCCTCCCTCCTAGCGTTGGTCGCCTCTTCGGTCTCTGCAGTTCGTTTCAGCAGCTTGAGGGTAACCTCGCTTGCGGCAAAAGATAACGACATCTGCATATCTTTTTTCAAGAGTGCTGGCGGTTCATCGAAGACGATTATATAACCTCTGGCACCGTTTCTTGGTTCTTCCGTGCTTACGATTTCCCACTCCTTCATAGGTATCTGGGGGTTTTGCGCTTGTAAGACGCGGAGTATTTCCTCTTTGCGCACCCCCATTTCGGGGATGACAATTCTCCCTTTTGCCTTCTTGGGGACCTCTTCTATGGGGACAGCTTTGAGTATTGCTCCTTCCCAGAGTACTAGGCCGTTTATCACCGTCTTGGCAAAGTCGTTGGAAGCCTGGTCCTTACAGTCGATGTAAGTGATTCCTTTTATCCACCTCATCTTGCCATAGGCGGGGGCATTTGCACCTGCATTCTTAAGTATGTGGCTGACAATCGCTGAGCCTAAGGCCTGCTCTATCTTTTTGCCACACTCCACTGCATATTGCCCGCTCGGTTTTTTGGCGTCCACCACAGCTAGCTGTAGCGGGTTCCTCGTTACCTCGCTATATCTGCCCCCATGGCTGGTGACCCCCGTGCTTGGCGCCCCCTTGAGGCTCACGGTGGTTGTCTGTTTGGCCTTTTTCGGGGCGTTCGATGAGTCTTCCGAAGACCGCATTCTCTTTGAGGCGAACTCACTTCTTCTACCTCCTGAGTTCGGCTTTAGCTGTAGTCCGCTAGGGCCGGGCTTATTGCTAGGCTCCCTGCAGATTGGCTTCGCCTCTTTCCTGTCTGCGCTTCTGTTCTGGGCCTTGGGGTCCATCTTAGCGACGTCATCCCTCGGCTTATTTGAACCTCGCTTTTTGGCCTCGTCTTTCGGCACAATCGTTGGTCTCGGCAGCACGGGCCTCGTGAGAATGTCTTGTGCGATGACTTCCCTGGACCACTCTAGCGTGGCTCTCTCCTTCTCCGTTAGGCTGGATTTGTCTTTGGCGGTGAGAATGCCATAGATGTGCTTGGCCTTTTTGAATTCCCTTTTCCTCAGCAGACCAGGGGACAGTTTTCTTTTCTTTTTCACCGCCACTACTTCGATATTCTCATCGGAGGGTTCAGCTAACAGCTGCTCTTCCCTTTCCTTCGATATCTCTTCATCCATGTTTCCGGCCTCTAGAGCCTCGTTTTGTATGTTGTGCGGTTCCACCATTATTGTGTCGTCCGCACCGCCGATACTTAGCGTATCATCGTCAACATCCTTGTTTTGTGTTTTTTTTTGTTGGTTTGAAATTTTGAATCCCACGAGTAAGGCCGGAAGGGATTGTCCGCCCCGGCAGCGCCGCCATGCCGGGGTAAGGCATTTAGTTACCTCAAGGTCTTCGCCTGGGCACCTGAGGGAGCTCGTACGCGGTTGGTTTGACCCCCAACCTTTCATCCTTGGGCACGGTTTACTCTATGCTCGCTCCACCACTGGAATTAGGTTTGGGTACGGGACGGGGAGAGGGAGGGGAGTGAGAGAGGGTGGGTCAGAGGATCATGATGGGGGGGGGGGGGGTAGAGGTGGGGGATGGACGGAATGTCCTGGGCAGTTCTTAGTTGGCACTCCTCAGGGGACTGGCTGCCATAGGTAACCCTACTAGCGACAGCACAGTCCGTTGAGTCATTGCGCCGTAAGCCTCCGCACCGGCACCATCGAATGCAATGATGGTACACACGTCAAGGTGACTGACCCTTCGCGGAGGTATTATATATATTAGACCCGGTTCCATGTCAATAGCATCATTGGTTCTCCAGATAATCGTGGCGAAAGATAATTCCGAACGCACATACACACATACGTACATACACACACCCAGACATCTCTCTAAAAACGTTGGATTTGGATTCTGGTGACCTTGAAACGTGAAGATATGTTAAAATCCGCGATTCACACAATCGGCCCCATTACAAGAACTTCTACTGGGAAGTTAAGAAATTCTATGTTTCAGATTTTGGTACGCTAATAGTATATTTTATTCATCGAATCAACGTGTATTTTTCACACTCATGGGAATAATTTTACACCAAAATATGGTGTAAATTATTTACAGTACACTTCCGGGGTATATTATGTTCTAGTAAGCAGAATAATTTGTATACCACTAACACAATTTATGTACCGAAAATCGGTATAATTTGTGAACATCCGGTGTAAATTTTAAACGACAACGCGGTATTATATACACCGAATTGAAATTAATTGTACAAAAACTGCACTCAAAAGTGGTGTATTTTTATACCCTATTCTAAGGGTATATTAATTTTGACGCATAGTTTGTAACATACCTTAATATTGCCCGTAGAGCCCTAAAAGTTACTATATTTATGATCAGCATCGATAGTAATGTCGATGTAGCCATGTCCGTCCGTCCGTCCGTCTGTAGCCAAAAATTAGGCCTTTAAACTGGACCTAGAGACCTGAAATTTTAACCATATACTCTCTAGGGTCCCGAAATAATCAAGTTTACGAATTTTTGAAATCCGCCCACAGACACGCCCACAAACTCAAAAAAACCAAATTTTGGAAAAAATCGAATTTTGAGCTAGAAAGCTGAATTTTTTTATATATGATCTATGACTCCTAAAACTGCTCGGGATAAAAAATTTTCAAAATCCGCCCACTGACACGCCCACAAATAAATTAAATAATTTTTGTATACCCTATTCTAAGGGTATATTAATTTTTGAAAATCCAAAGTTTCAGCTAGGGAGCTGAAATTTATAGTATATACTCTCTATGGGCCCTTTATGCTCATGTGTAAATATTTTCAAAATCCGCCCACTGACACGCCCACAATTATTTTTTTTTTTTTTGAAAATTCAAAGTTTGAGCTAGGGAGCTGAAATTTATAATATATACTCTCTAGGGGCCCTTTATTCTCATGTGTTATTTTTTTTAAATCCGCCTACTGACACGCCCACAATTAAATAAAACAATTTTATTGAAACACCCAAGTGTGAGCTAGGGAGCGTTGTTTTTTTGATAAAATCCTTTAAATGTTATATAACAAAATATGTAGAGCGTTCTTAACAATTCAACCATACTTAGACTTTTGTCACGCCCACTTATGAGGGATAGGAATAAGAATAGGGTATCCAACAGTTCGCCCAAGCGGACTGTAGCCCGTCCCTATGTTTTATATTTAAAATGTATATCACGAAAGTGCAAAAAATACACCAAATATTTTGGTGTATTTTGGACGTTTGTGCTACTTGAGTTGTTGCTTCTGCCGTGCGTCCTTTTTGATTTTTTCCATAGTGTTGTGGATCCGCAAGATACCTAACTGTCTACAACAGTCTTACTTCTTTTTAGCCCCCTTGCAATTTGTCGACCTGCGAGTCCTAACTCCTTGAAAGCATCTATTTTTCCTCTTTCTGTCGCTGTCAAAGTCTTTCCGGAACCCATTTTTATACCCTATTCTAAGGGTATATTAATTTTGACGCATAGTTTGTAACATACCTTAATATTGCCCGTAGAACCCTAAAAGTTACTATATTTATGATCAGCATCGATAGTAATGTCGATCTAGCCATGTCCGTCCGTCTGTCGGCAAAAATTAGGCCTTTAAACCGAACCTAGAGAGCTGAAATTTTAACCATATACTCTCTAGGGTCCCGAAATAATCAAGTTGACGAATTTTTGAAATCCGCCCACAGACACGCCCACAAACTCAAAAAAACAAAATTTTGGAAAAAATCGAATTTTGAGCTAGAAAATCAATTTTTTTATATATGATCTATGACTCCTAAAACTGCTCGGGATAAAAAAATTTCAAAATCCGCCCATTGACACAAGCCCACAAATAAATAAAACAATTTTTTTGAAAATCCAAAGTTTGAGCTAGGGAGCTGAAATTTATAATATATACTCTCTAGGGGCCCTTTATGCTCATGTGTTAATTTTTTTTTAAATCCGCCAACTGACACGCCCACAATTAATTAAAACAATTTTATTGAAACACCCAAGTTTGAGCTAGGGAGCGTTTTTTTTTTGATAAAATCCTTTAAATGTTATATAACAAAATATGTTGAGCGGTCTTAACAATTCAACCATACTTAGACTTTTGTCACGCCCACTTATTAGGGATAGGAATAAGAAAAGGGTATCCAACAGTTCGCCCAAGCGGACTGTAGCCCGTCCCTAAGTTTTTAAATTAAATTAAAACAGTTCTTTTCAACGCTTTTTTATATTTAAGAATATTTTCTTAACAAAACTTTGAAAAAAATCGCTGATGTGGGGCTTTTTTTACTTGGCCCCGGCGGGATTTGAACCTGAGACCTTTAAATTAATAGCCCAACGACCAACATACTAACCTCTAAGCCACTGCTCCAACACAAATGCACAAACAAAGTTGTTCTAAATTCAGTTCCACCGAAAATATGTCTCTCGCAAGCCAGTTACACATAACAACAGTTTTTGTTATAATGTACCTATATATAATAAGTCTTGGCATGTGACAAGTGTACCGTCGAGTACATTTTTGGTATATATTTAAATAAAGTTCTTCCGTTTTCTAAATTAGGATAAATCGATAATCTTTGACGTCATTCGATTTTCGTAAAAAAAAACCCGGTACCTACCTACCATAGCATTATACAAGTATAGCATTATACAAGTGGCTTGTTTGTTTCTTTTACCTACCACTACATTCACATTGGCTTGGCCCTATAATTATTAAAAAAAATATGCTTTATATATTTGTATACATCTTTCAAATTTGCATTCGTCAACCGCCAACATTGGTTACTCTTAACACTACACGGATGACACCGGCCGCAACAACCTAATCTCACATAATCTAATCAAAACCAAAACCACATCTCATACAAGTGTACTGTATCTCCGAAAACAGATTTAGCCAATCATTCAACAGGTAATTTTACCTCACATTAAATGGACCGTTACCGTAGAACCAAAAATTTATCTTCCATTGTTTGCATAGATACATAGAAAATGATAGAAACCAGATACATGCTCATGTTGCGTCGCGTGCAGTTGCCATTAGAAATTGGAACGAAATGATAATAAAAAATATGCATGCATTTCCACTCAATATGAATGAGTGCAATATCACGAAATGAAAGCTGTGACTTTTGTGGATCACAACTCGAATTCCCCTTCTGAATTTGAGTGCTTTGCAAAGCCGAGCATTTCGTCAGTGGCTTGATTTAGTAGTTTGTGGGTCGTCTTGGTGTTTTGTGTGTTTTGTTGGCGTTGACTAGGGAGTGCTTGTGCAGTAAAGTAGGTTTTTTTTTTTTATAGTGAAGTTCTTAAAAGAGTGAATAAACCTGCAATATTAAGTTACTTTGTTCTTTAATTTATAATGCGTTTTTGAGATTGGAAAAGAATATACCTACTGAAGTAGTGTGTTTTAAATAGTATAGGTCTTTTACGAGCTTATTAATACTGATTTTGTCACCTTCTCTCGCTGCGTCAAGGACGAGTGTGTGCACTTTTGGTGCAGTGTTCTTTCCACTGTTGCTGCATTGACTTATGTAATAGGATTCCGCACAAGCTTGTGCTGATAGAATTTCTTCGTTCGTGTTTCTAATAACAATACGGTCTTATATAAGCCTTCAAGTGAATTGCGCAATCGATTTTAATTGAAATCCTTATGCATTCCATGCAAGTGATTAAAAAAATAATTGTTTTACAGGTTTAGGATAGATGAGATATACACGTACACAACAAAATAATTTATAAATTTTAAATCAGTGAATAATAAAAAGATACAATGTTACCGCATAAGATTCCAATTGCAGTTCTTTACACTGCTTTCTTGTTGAGCAGTGCAATTCAATTAGTGGAATCAACTATTATGGATAAGTTACGCGACGATCCGGATCTATCTCAGGTAAGTCAAATGCAAACCTACTGTTATAACCAGAGATAAATTTTAAAGGCAGTCATTTAAAATCCATCATGAGAAAGTCAAATCCTTCCCAAGATTCTCTCTAGTGTCGTCTTGGGTTGGGGCGAATTTATCCTTGACCTTTTTCACTTGAAAAATCAATAAAAAAGCCAAAAACGTTAAAAGTTGAAATACCTACCAACCTACCTACAACGAACGGCGAGCTTTTCCCCTTGTTGTTACGTAAATGAAACCGATATTTGATATACGTGGTTTTATTGCAATAGCTATTTATTCGTGCTCAATGGCCGAATCAATAAGTAACCTACTTCTTTTCTGCAATGACTCACTGGATGACCAGGACGAGGACCTACTACAAAGCCCCATCGGTGGACTTTGCAATTATGTTGGTTGCCATATACAGAGGAATCGATAACCCATCAATGCCATGCTTATGATCTGAAATGAAATTGTAAATTTATAATTGAAAATTTTCGAGCTTCATAATCCTTGGTTACCTACAATTTGATCGATTTTCTTTGTTAAACAAATTTTAGATGATATCATACCTGGTTCATGAAAACTTCGAATCCGGGTCAAGTATACTTTTTTCCTATTGTATGTTTTTAATGGCGGAGTTTTGGACTGCAATCAGATTAGGATCATTGATTTCTTGAAAAAAAATTCAAACGAAAAAAACTTCGAAATGGATTTTTTCCCCGTTTTCCTTAATTGCCACTTAAGTTTAAACGTTTTCAATATTCATCTGGTATGCAGTTTATACAAATAAGGAATTCTAGTAAAGCATTTAGCGGGAAAGGATAATAATATTAAACTGCCTTGACATGACCTTAAGTTAAACGTTAACAACTTAATAAAATAAACTTATAAACTGACTTAGCAAACACTTCACAGTTTGTGGCTCATGCACCTTTCTATTTAACTGAAATAAACTGCTTTGTTTAGGAAAAGAATATGAATATAAGACATCACATGCGGGGAGACTTAACGTGTCTTATTAGTCAAGTTTATTTTAAAATGGGAACTTTCAGGAATTAGACATTCTTCCATGAATAGGAAAATTGAATTTGGGGGAGAAGTGAGAATATTTAAGTGCCTACAAACTTAGGTATATGACGAATTTATTTCCTTTACGCATATAAAGTGGTATTTCACATTAAATACACAGAAAAAGGAATGTATAATAAAAAAAGATTCGAGAATCTTTAAGCAACACATCAATACTAATAGGAACGGATAGTTCTCAAAATGATTGCGTTCAAAATTTACTCTGCTAAGACCTCCGAACTATTCGTGATATTTTTAAGTCTGTAGCTGTCCTTAATGCTGCAGAATTACTGCTTATTTGTTTGCCCTTAAGGCTCTGGAATTAGATACGAGTATCATTAGATCTGAATTAGTTAGACACTGCCGCTTGTAAAGGGTCTTTCATTAAGGACTTACGAGTATAACTTCTTTTTTAAATAAAATGCAAACTACTTGAGATATCTCAAAAAAATTTATTCGCTTGAATTACTATCAAAACATTTATGAATGGAACTCGACTTCGTTCATATGTCCACCACGGGAACGTATGCAGCAGTAGATACATTGAACCCAATTTTCGATGAGTCGGCCCCACATTTAGACCGATACTTCAGCTATTTCTCTATCAATATTTAACTCTGAGCTCCTCCTTAATGCAGGCCCAATAAAAAAAGTCTAGAGGCGTTAAATCACACGATTGAAATTGACTGATTTGCGACGGACGCCTCTACGGCAGCAATATTCTACACAGCGTTAACGCTCTTAAAGTTGCAACCACCGACTCGGGATTTCGGTAATAAATTTTAATTATTTGTAAATGTTGTTTCTTTGCGTACTTCACCACGATACAAATGTTGATTTTACTGAATATTTTGACATTGACAGTTGGGTAATCGGTTAAAGGGTGCGTCCACACTGAAAGTTCGAAGTTGTCAAGTCGCTAATGAAATACCCTTTACAATCGTTATGCGTATACTCTAATGTTAATTTTAACGATTTTGCCGACGAACTACATGTTAGTATTATTTCAAAATTCAGCAACTACTCCAGGGTTTTTCATTTCGACAAAACAGTTTTGCATTTTAATACAAACACCCTTTTTTCGATGATCTGTCAATGTCAAAAAGTCAGTGAAGGTTTACATTTTTGTTTTATCGTGGTGAAGTTCACAAACAACGTTTTTATATTATGAGTCGTTGAACTTTGAGAGGTGAATTTCATCATCTTCAGCGATGAATCTCATTTTTGGCTAAATGTCTTTGTCCAAAAGCATAATATATGCGTTGTTGAACATCAACAAAGCCATTATGTGCTTAAAGACACTCCATTGCATCCACAAAAAGTGACCGTGTGGTGCGGATTTTATGCGGGACAAGTGTGATTGGGTCCCATTTTTTTGTCGTTGAAAATGATCGCCGTGTTATGGTCAATGGAGTTCGCTTTCAAAGCCCGGTAAACCACTAAATGACAAAATCATATAGGCCAATATCGCTCTTACCGATAATGTCGAAGGTATTCGAAAAACTTTTGTTAAGGCGCCTACATCCGATTATCGAAGAACATCGATTAATATCTGATCACCAATTCGGATTCAGGACTAAGCATTCTACAATCGACCAGGTTTACAGAATAACAAATGTAATTGAAAAAGCCCTAGAGGAGAAAAAAATATGTTCTAGTGGTTTTCTCGACGTCTCTCAGGCCTTTGATAAAGTATGGCATACAGGCTTGAAATATAAGCTAAGACAAGCTTTTCCGAAAAAGTTATCTGATATCCTTAGTTGTTACTTATCAGACAGACTCTTTCGTGTAAAACACGGAAATGATTACTCTGAATTCAAAGAAATCGAGGCAGGATTTCCCAAGGAAGCGTTCTTGGACAGATCCTATTTCTAATATACACTAGTGATATTCCGCAAGAAGAAGGCACAACAGTAGCCACGTTTGCAGACGATACAGCTATATCAGCGTTGAATCAGCAACTAAAAAACTCCAACGTTCTATTGACAAAATTTGTGATTGGACAAAGACTTGGCGTATTGCTCTCAACGAGTCCAAATCAACGCACTTATAGATATGTAGATAACTTATCCATTTTCACTGATTCGGTACGAATTCCGTACGCAAACGAGGCAAAATATTTGGGAATGACACTCGATGCCAAATTAAAATGGAAACCGCACGTCAAGAAGAAACGCGAAGAGCTCGCCATTCGATGTAAACAAATGCACTGGCTGCTTGGTAGATTTTCCCAACTCAGCATGCAGAACAAGCTGCTTTTATACAAGCAAGTACTAAAACCGGTTTGGACATACGGTATACAACTTTGGGGTTGTACCAAATCCAGTAATATCAAAATTGTACACACTTTTCAAAACAAAGTGCTAAGAAAAATAGTAAATGTACCATGGTTTATCAGAAACACTGATATCCACAGAGACCTAAGTATGGCTACCGTCGAAGATGAACACAGGGGTTTGAACCCCCCCCCCCCGATTTTTCTTAAAAATGCATCTGTAAATCCGTCAAGAACCTTGGGGTGACCTTTAATCGATTCTTAACTTGGGACAACCACATTAATCTTGCAGTCGGCAAGACTTATTAAGTTATCCGAGCGTTGTGGGCGACCCAATCCTTTACACCCTTTAAAACACGAGTCTTACTTGCTAAAATTCTAGCCATGCCAGTCTTAACATATGCTTGTGAAATTTTTGCGAGCTGTAGTTATGCATCCAAGAGGAAACTTAATGTGGCATTTAATTGTATTGTGCGATATGTGTTCGGATTGCGTAAATTTGATCGAATATCACTCTACTCCAGCCAACGTTACAATATGACTTTCGACAATCTTCTCAAATTTCGAACTCTTTGCCTGTTTTCGGACATACTTTTAACACATCAACCGACTTGTATACATGAAAAAATAAGATATCCCACCTCAAGCAGATCTGCTCAATTGATCCCTCCTCGGTACTCTTGCTTAACTTCTGAGCGTCAGTTTTTTATTCACTCCACACGGTTGTGGAACTCCTTACCCTACTCTATCCGAAGTTTAAATAACACAACTAAACTTAAAAATGAATTAAAATCGTATTTCTCCTTGAATTCTTAAAATCTTGTATTGATTTTTTGTATATTTTCGTGTAAAAATTGCTTATGCTTTACTTTTCATTATTTCTTTTTTCTCATCAACATAAAATCTTCATTTTGTAACTCATGTAGCTTTTATACTCGCTTCAACTATTGTATGCCTTTCACTAGTTTATAAGATATGGTATCTTACTGTGTATAGGTAAATCACTAAATAAATAAATAAAATAAATAAATAAATCATACTTTTCCGCATCAGTATGAAATTTGTACTCAAATAATTATTGATTATGTTAAAAATTTCTGATTTTAGTTTTAAGCTATGAAAGGCAGCTTTAACGGAGTTTAACCTGTTGTACGCGAGTCTCATCCAGAAGCCTTATACGTGCAATGTAGCGCACACTCTCTAAACCTGGCATTAGGGCATTCTTGTCAAATTCAGCCTATTCGCAACACTATTGGTACCAAAATCCGTTAGATTTTTTTTTTTTAAATTATTGCAAAGCGCACACATTTGTTGCAGGAAATGATTAAACAAAATTATCCTCAAAATAAATGGAAACATTTAACAGCAATGTGTGAAACACGCTGGGTGGAAAACCATAATGTGTTGATGAGGTTTAACGAAATTTTAGAAGCGATAATTGATGCTTTGGGAGAGTTGTGTAGTGATAAGGACTCTTATACGTCATCCAAGGCGAGTTGGTTTTTAAGATATATTTCAGCCAGTGATTTTGCAGTAAGTTTGTGTTGTATGAGTGTTTTGTTTACATATACATTGCCACTTTGTAAGATCTTACAATCCCCTTCATGCGACTTAGTGTCTGGATTGGAACATGTGGAATTAATAACAAACACATTCCAAGGAATATCGTTCCGGAATTCAAAACAATTTTCGATACTGCACAAAACTTAGTAAATGTTGCGGATAAAAAACTTAAAATTTCACGAATTGTGTCAAGGCAGCAGCACAGACAAAACATGAGCACAACAGATCCTGAAACCTATTTTAGGATAAGTATAATGATTCCCCTTTTAGATGACTTTTTAAGTCAGCTTAAAATGAGATTTGAAAACCATTAGTCCATACTTTCCTCTTTGTGCATTTTGATTCCAACAATCCTTGGCAAAAACGAACAAAGTTATAACGAAGAAAACTTCAAATTTTATAAATGTTTTTTTGGATTGGGATACTTTAAAAGCTGACTTTACGCTATGGAAGACAAGATTCGATACACAAAAAGATATAGAGCGTTCAAAGAGTGCAATAACAGCTCTTGGGGAATGCAATAAGGATCTGTTTCCTGACATCCACAAGCTTCTT
Organism: Portevinia maculata; assembly: GCA_949715645.1. NCBI lineage: Eukaryota > Metazoa > Arthropoda > Insecta > Diptera > Syrphidae > Portevinia > Portevinia maculata. The sequence continues at coordinate 403,168,914 of OX454525.1, read as the reverse complement.
AAAATTTTAGCGACACTACCGGTTTCAACACCGGAAAAACATTTTCGACAATGAAACGTCTAAAAACTTATCTAAGAAATTCTACCGGTGAAAAAAGATTAACAGGATTGGCCATAATGTGAATTCATCAACAAATTGAGATTGACACTTAGGAAGTTTTAGATATATTTGCAGCGCAGGAGGCCAGAAGATTAAATTTAATTTTATAAAAATGATTCCTACCTACATGTTATGTAATACTTTTTGTAGTAATAAAATCTTAAAGAATGATGATATTATAAACCTAATAAACAATAACTCAAAATTATTTAAAAAAAAATATTGGAAAAGTCTTGTAGTTTTTCAAATTTGTTTGAGAGTTTTCTTGGAAAAACTAAGTATGCAATAGTATTTTATTAGCAATAGTCTACCTAGGAAAAAAAATATTGAAAATCGTTAAAGCAGTTTTTTATAGACCGGTTTTTTTTTAATTTTTGAAAAATATTTTGCAATTTTTTGAGTACATATTTCAATACAAGTAAATTTGTAGTTTTCATCTGGAAAAAAATCTGTAAAAATTCAATATACCCGTTTCCAGCATATTCAAAAAACCAAAAAAGTTATGTATGAATTTGATCATAAAAGCCTTTGCAAAATTTAAAATTTAATTGAAATCAGTTTTGTTGTTAGTGAGAAATTCTAAGGTAAAAAATCGGTTCTATAGGAGGTACCGTTTGAAGATAAATCTCGCAAAATCCATTCTTACCAAAAGATAGACTGTTGTATCTAAATCGTTAAGGCCGTTTTTTAGAAAAATTAAGTTTTATCAAACCGTTATATGACATATACCATTGTTTTATAGCTAAAACTCCAATTTCAACAACGCGTAGTGTGAGACTACTAAATAAACACTATAAACCAAGTTTGCAAATCGGCCCATCCGCTTAGGCTGCAGATCTGCAAACAGGCAGACGGACGAACGGAATTTTCCAACACATTTTTTTCTACTTCCCTATAATCATAATGTCATGTTTAATTGTTATCTCAATTTTTTTTTGCTCCAATCCATAAAGTGCCTTATACATATATAGTACAGTACCATAATCCCAATTAAAAATCGTGTTTGGTCGATTTTCGGCTAAAATGGACTGTATTAATTTTATTTATTACATATAGCTACCATTCAGAAAGGTACACACTGATTGGTGTATGGAAAAAATATAAACCCCCCCCCCCGAAATAATTGTCTGGCTATGGCCTTGAGCCTAGTTCTGGTTCCAAGTCTCGTGCTTTTAACCAGGATAGGTAACTCTCGTTAACGTTAATATTACTATGGCTTGGAAGTAATATTAAAAACTCTATAAAACAAAAAAGGAGTTCGCTATCGTGTCATGTTGGAAAACTATTTCTGATCAGAATTGGTGGACTTGACTTGAAAGTGCCACATGCCACACAGCTGGTCAAAGAATTGATCTATTGAAGTCGAAGTCAATAATCGTGTAATCTCTTGAAATGGTCCGGTCGAATGGCCGTCTCGCTTATGCGATTTAATGCCATTGATTTTTTTTGGGTTGCATTATGTCGTTGGTTTATGCCAGAGGATCTCAGGAACAATATCAAATCTGTCCGATATGTGTGTGGAAGAGTATTGCAAAATTGGCCCAAAGAATCGATCGCTGCAAACGTGTTCGCGGTGGTCATATGAAGAGATCTAAAATTCCATGCTTAAATTTAATATGCGTCGGTTCTACAATGTCTCAATTATTTTGTTTTTTATTAAAAAAACGAAATTGTTATGTCTTTATTGAAAACCCCGATATATTTCTAATCCTCGAAAGATTTTGTTTTCACTCTTTATTAACATAAATGCATATTTTTGAAAATAAACATGTTTCCGCTGAGTTTGTTTCCGTGCAAGTATGTTTAACACAGGCTCAGTGGTTATGCGTGGGAGGGGTCTTCGGTTAAAAGCACGCCGGGTTCCAGTAACACTTTACTTTTTTTTTCACTGCCCCACCTCTTGCGAAAGTCTGACAAACATCCAAGGACCAAGAGTAGCAGTTGTCATGAGAAGCTCTTAAAAATTGACGTTATTTGGAGTCGGCGGTATGTTGTAGGTCCCTCTCCCTGCCAAAAATACAACTTAACACACATAAAATTGTTGGACAAGCTGGGTTTTAAGACCGTTAATGCCATATATTTATTATTTTTATCTTTAACACTAATTGTGCTTTGCACCATAGAAATATAGGCAATCCCACTATAAAATGGATCAAAGCGATGCTGGAAAGTCGTAAATTAACTGCCTTGTCAAGAATGACCTCAGTATCAGTATCAGCCGTAGGGGGCTGCCCACAGGGAGGTGTACTTTCACCCATCCTGTGGTCTTTGGTCATTGACGTACTAATTGGGTACGCCGGCCGATGGCATAGTCATCATAGTTAGGGGGCAAAGACTCAAATGAAGTCACATCACGAATGCAAATCGCTCTGAAAACAGCCCTAGACTGTTGCATCAGGGAAAATCTTTCCATAAATCCCAGTAAAGCCGTCATTGTTCCTTTTACCAAACGGAGCAATTTATATCTAGGACAAATGTCAATAAACGCCACGGTCGTAGAATACCCCGAAGAAGTCAAGTATCTTGGAGTAATCCTATACAAAGGACTGAACTGAATCAACTGAATCAACAACAAAATTACGAAAGCTACAAGAGCTCTATGGGCCTGTCGCCGTACGTATGGTAGAACCTGGGGTATCCAAAGATTGTCCACTGAATCTACACAGTGATGATAAGACCCATAATAACATTCGCCTCCATAGTATGGTGGACAAAATCCACACAAAAGATCGCAATAGAGAAGCTAAAAAAAGGTGCCCCATGCAACCCCCATGCTTGGTCACTGTTTGATTTGGAGGTACGAGGTTTTCAGGGGTACAAATCTGAAAACAGTTGGGAATCTTTATCAGATTGTGTAAATAAATTAAAAGCGAAACAAGGCCGATTCAGCTTTATTTCACGGCACCTTATTTACCATTGGAATTTTTACCATTTTTTATAATGTTTTTTTTTTGTTAAATATTGATTTTTTTGCTGTTAATTTACCGAAAAAAATAAATTGCTGAATAAACTAAATAAGTAATGCGTTTTCTTTAAGTTTAAACTCTTTAAATATGTAGGTAAGAAACAAATCTCGAATTTACTTTTTTTTTCGATATTTTTTCCGAGATATCGTCTTTCGAAATTTTTGTCTATTCGAGATTCTAGTGCATTCGAGATTTTTGCATTCTAGATTAAAAATTTGTTTTTTTTCGAAATTTTTTTCATTCGAGATTTTTGTCATTCGAGAGTACATCATGATCCCATTTGACACCTCCACACATTCAAAAAGTGGCGATCCGCAGTGCAACAATTTTAATACAGTAAAATGAGATAAGGCTTAACGACCTTATGACCTTTGCTATGAACTGCGCGGTCACAGACCGCCTTCACAAAACACTTTGCTTCAATAAACGATTCTCCACAGACATTTCCAAGAGAGAAGCATGGGTTAGTAATAATAACCCACCAAACAATCATTACGGCATAAAGTGGTGTACGGGTGGTTCTAAAATGGAATCGGAGGCAGAAGCCGGAATATAAGAACCAAATTCATGTACATGCGTAACGATACCTACGGGAAAAAGTCCCAGCGTATTTGAAGCAGAGCTCCACGCCAATCAAAAAAGCGTCAGCAAAATCCATAAAAAAAAATATAAATACGTCAATACGTCTAGTATTAAAGGCGACACCATCGATATATTCACGGATAGTCCAGCAGCTATAAATGCCCTTAGCTCGCATCCCATTAAATCCAAATCAGTCATGCATTGTTTTAAGACTCTTTAAACACTCGGCTTAAGAAACAAGACCAAACTGTGGTGGATTCCGGGCCACGAGGTTTTTGAAGGCAACGAAGAGGCAACGAAGAGGGCTCAAAAAATCTTTTCAAAGGTCCCATACCCTTCAGCTGTACTCCTAGATCAGCAGTTATCACAGCTATAAAATGCTGGGAACATACGAAATGTACCACCTATTTCGAGAGCATCCCATTACTACAACAGGCCAAACGAGCCATCCACCCCTTCAATCACAATGCCAAAAACTGTCTAAATTTGAGTCGGCTTTGTGTCAAAAACTTAGTATTTTCTCTTACGGGTCTTCAGAGTGCCGGCTATGTCTTGAAGAAGACGAAGCAGCTGAACTCATTTTAGTTAAATGTCCAGCCCTCAATAAAATTAGAAGGAAGATTTTCTTCAGCGAATAATTGAGTTCCGAAGATATTAGGAAGTCTTCTGCTGGCAGCATTATCCGCCTTATTCTGAAAGTAGACACACTACTAGCCTAAACAATTCGGTGGCGACGGTGTAGAGGTTAGTGTGTTGGCTTGTGACCCGTGCGGTGCAGGTTCAATCCCCACGGGGAACAACAACATACGCCACCCATTCACATGCCTCTACACCAAAAGAAGGATTTCTGCCTGGTAGTACAATGGACCGTTACACCGAGTCTGAGTGCTCTGGGATTTGGATTTCCTTAAAAAAAAAAAAAAAAAAGCCTACACAATTTCTGGCACAGACGGTACAATAGACCATATAGACCGCAGTGCCTTTTTCTTTCGCCTTGGCGACCCAGAAGCTACAAAACAAAAAAACATTGTGGCGAACTTCCTACTCTATCTTAATAAATGAGGTGTCAAAAGAAAGCTAATTTTCTAGAGCAGTGACGAATCGCACTTCAAATTTATAAATATAAACGCTTTTCTACCCAAGCAGGGCATTTGGCAAAATACTACGGTTATTCGACGAACAACTATCAATATCCTTTTTGACGGTTCGCTGAACTTTGATTAGTTCATTTGACACTTTGGAATAAATGGTATTCAAATGTTTTAAATAGCCGATTCAATATAGTGGGCTAAAGTCGTTTTAGAGAGAAAACTAAATCAACATTTATCAAATGTCTTAAGTCGCATGAAAAGAAAACTCTCAATTATTTTAACAGCGATTCTAATGTGGTAAAACAAAGCAAAGTAAATTTGGTTTGAAGAAAACTTTCGACTATCTTGTTAATATTCTCAAATATTTGCAGCAAACTACCAAATTTTGTACAGCTGGGATACACGATGCTACCGCAAGTGTTGTATTAAAGGTTGCTCGGCGGCAGCGTTCGGACAACAGATGACAACAGAAATATAAACGGTTTTCACATGCGAAAGATCTTTCACGTTCCAGGTGAACGATAGTCTTACTTCGAAAGTAACAATAACTGTCGCAAAAAATAACCAACCAAAAGATCTCAAAACCCTCAATTCGCAGTTATAAAATTTACGATTTTGGAATGCGCCGCGCATTATGCAAACGTTCTACGCTGGATACTTTGGAGGTACAGATGTATTTGCTCGACATTTTATAGCCTCTCATTTTATGTCCCATATAAATTTCCACTTTGTAATGTTTTAAGGGATGTAAGAAATGGAAAACAAAGCTAATGCTTTTATAAAATATGTACCTACTTTGGTTTAAGGGGTTAGCTGTTTTATATTTTACCCTCGTGGAAATGTATGCTAAGTTACATATTTGATGAATATAAATATGTTTTTAATGTGCACAAAATTAGGTGGGTGTATTAGGTGAGCGAATTCGCATTTGTACAGTTTTCATTTCCCTTACCACTGAACTGAAGGTGCATTATTTTAATATTTATATAAAGGGTTTTTCAATAAGAGCGCTACAAAAGTTTTTTTTAAATAAAACAAAAACGGTTTTGGATATCAATGAAATTCTTTATTCCTGTGAAAGTACGTTCGATGCCATTATGTATGGAACTCGATATCTTTTGCATGGCCACCACGGGCACGCTTGCAGAAGTCCAGACGCTGAACCCAATTATCGACGGTTTTCAAGCAAAAAACTTTTGTAGCGCTCTTATTGAAAAATCCTTTACATACCTAATCACTAAAAAACAATACAAATTTCAATCTAATTGTTTTTAATCATGTGTGTTTTATATTGGTGTATTCCTACTTCGATACATTCAGCCCTATTGTGAGTTTCGCGTGAACAAGATTCCACCCGAAAAAAATCCCTTTTTTCTTTTCTCCTATTGTGAATTTCGGGCGAAAAAAAATTTCATGTTCGAAAGATTCCCCTTATTGACAGCTCTCAATTCGGGCGGAATTAAACGTCATTCAGAGCTAAAATGTTCACTTATTTTTTTTGGGCGAATAGGATTTTAATTAATAGGTTTGGACCGACCAAAAACGGTACGTGCGAAAAAAGGCGGCTACAAATAAAATAAATGGGCAGATATTTGTTTGTTTGTTGATAGCATGTATTTAGTCTCGTCCTCATTTACTTTAAGACCAACCAATTTTTCCTGTTATTCAATCGCCGAAAATGCCATCTTCATGTAGAGCTCTTGACGATGAATGCTATGTATTATATGCGGCCTTAAAGTCAAGTCTCGACTTGAAATTTGTTGGTCCTTTTTGATATCCACCATCTGCAAAAACAACGTAAACAAGCTGCGAGTTTCACGATGGGTGGAATCCTTTATTTTTGTTTGGACTGGTAAGCATATCCAGCAAATATTGGAATGCTATTTTATAAACTCTTAAAATATGCACAGTATTTATTAAAAAAAAACATTAACAATTGGAACAAATCTATTTTCATTAATGAGAGTCTCACAAACTTCAATAGAGCACTACTCAAGAAAGCAAAGGAACTTCAACGAGCAAAAAACATTGCTTATGTATGGGTTAGTAATGGGATTATTTTGATTAGAAAAGAAGAAGGTGGTAAAGTTTTACAAATTTGTTCATTTGATGATTTAAATAATTTAACATTTTAAATTCCTTTTTGTTTATCATGTTCGTTCTCAACAATCTCTTTGATGATCCTCATAATAATGACCTAATTAATCCATTTTGCCGTTTTGATAATGAATTTTGTGCAAGTGTTTTTCATTGCGAGCAACTAATCAAAAATTGTTTTATACTGCATCAGAATATTCGCAGTTTAAGAAAAAACTTCGATCTGTTTCTATCTCACTTAGAGTCGTTTTTAAACAAGCCTGATTTAATTTTTCTCTCCGAAATTTGGATTTTCGATGATGAAAAAGATTTTTATAATATACCTGGGTATAAGGGCTATATAAAGTGTAATAACTCGTATGCTTCAGGTGGTATTGCTGTTTATATTAATAACAAGTTCAGTAAATCTGTTACGGGATGTGATAACCTTGACCTTAGATGTTCGGACATGATAAAAGTTAGTTGCACTGTTGATACCCAAAATATCGTAATTTTTGGCTGTTATAGACTTCAGGGTATGAATAAAGATGCTTTTATTGATGAGCTACGGTCCTTATTATCTGACGAAAAAGTAAGGAATCTTATTATTATTGGTGATATAAATCTGGATATCCTAAGCGAATCTCCAGCTGTTTTAAGGTACCTATCAATTATGTGTGCAAATCGACTAGAATCATGTATAAATGTTCCTACTAGACAACCCTCTAATACGTGCATTGACCACATTTTCGGTAGGCTTGACTGTACCTCAAAATTGTCTCTGATTAGTAGCACTGCTGACTTCAGAATCTCTGACCACTCAATGATCTGTTTGTTCCTGCATTCGAATAAGGTGAAAAGTATTGACAAACAGAATGCTTATTGTTCCTCGAAAACCGTTAACCACTCATATTTAAGAGTTCGATTATTACAAGAAAGCTGGGCAAACATATGGGAAATAAATGATCCTAATGTGGCTTTTGAGTTGTTTTCCAATGTACTTCACAAACATGTTGAATTATGTTCGGTGACTAGGCAAAGGAAATGCAAAAAATTTACCAAACTCAAGCCTTGGATATCTAGCTATCTGGTAAATAAAATAAATGAAAAAAACAAACTAAGAATAAAAAGTAAAAAGCATCCATTAAATAGTCAACTTCGTAGTGCTTATGAAAAAATATCTAAAGAAATTGCTATTGAAGTTCCTATATGCAAGGAAAATTTTTACATGAACAAATTTCACAGCGTAAAAGGCAACATAAAAAAAGAATGGGGAATTGTTAATGAGATTTTTAACAGAAACACTCCTACAGGGATACCTTCTTATATAAGCCACAATAATCGCGATATTACAAATTGTGCAGAAATAGCCAATACTTTCAACTTATTTTTTACTAATGTTGCAGTTAAAAAAATAAATGATGCAGGGATAAACACCGGTACCAACCAATGTAAGGCGTGGTGTATTAACAGAGAACAAGTTGAGGTTCGAAGCTTTTCCTATGAATTTATTTCATCCTTTCAGGTGTATAAAACTATTATGTCATTAGACAGCTCGAATTCCATCACTCACAATTCTTATTCTAATGCATTTATCAAGAGTATTGCTTTCAATATTGCTGATATTTTGGCTCATATTTTTAACAAAAGTATCTTTTGTGGTAAATTCCCTGATAGGTTAAAAATAGCTGAAGTCATACCAATCTTCAAAAAAGGTGATAAAAAAATATTAAATAATTATAGGCCTATCTCTCTGCTTCCAGTATTTTCAAAAATTTTTGAAAAATTAATCAAAACTAGAGTTGTGTCATACCTTGAAACTATTTCTTTTCTTAGCAATAAACAGTATGGATTCAGAGACGGTAGATCAACTGAGGATGCACTTCTAAGCTTCTGCAGCATGATATACGATAGCGTCAACAACAAGAAGTTAACTGCTGCTCTCTTTATCGACATAACCAAAGCCTTTGATACTGTTGATCACACCATCTTGCTAAATAAATTAAGTAAAGCTGGGTTCAGAGGGTTTATGCTCAAATGGTTTGAATCCTATCTCACTAATAGGAAACAAATGGTTAGAATAGGAGAAACTTTTAGTGAAAGCTGTGATATAAAAATTGGTGTTCCTCAAGGCTCTGTTCTGGGGCCTATATTGTTTTTAGTTTATATCAATTCAATTTTCACTTTGAATATGAAAGGTAAACTTACTGGGTTTGCCGATGACATAGGTTGTTCCTACTCTAACAACTCCCTCTTAGATCTGGCAGCCGATATCAACTACGACTTAGAAATATTGCGGCATTGGTTCAGTTTGCATAAGTTAGTCGTGAGCAATAAAACTAAAATAATGTCTTTTAGCATATCTGCTCTGAACTTACAATTTCCAGTTTTCACTTTTCATAGTGCGAACTGCAACAACACCTTTATAAGTTCTGATACTTGCTGTAACCCTTATTTTGAAGTTACGTATAATACCAACAATAGCTGCTCGACAAATTGTTTTGTTGTAGAAAATGTAGAGGTCTTCAAGTATCTGGGTCTTGAAATCGACTGTAGGTTAAACTGGAGCTCTCACACTTCTTCGCTAAGGAAATACCTTCTAAAAACCACTAAAATACTGTACCATTTGAGGCTATATTGCACTAGAAAACTTTTAGAAACAGTTTATTATGGACTGGTCCAATCCAAACTACAGTACGGGTTGACTTGTTGGGGAGGCACACATAAAAACAAAATACAACCTTTGGTGGTAATACAAAAGCATTTGCTCAGAATTATCTGGAACAGAAGACGCCATGACCACAGTTTTCCACTTTTTTTGCATTCCTTTATACTACCTTTAAAGCATCTTTACTTTTACAAAGTCTTAAAAATATTTTTCTCTAGAAGCGGTTATTCTTTAAACCATGATCCGAATCTCTACAGTCTTCGTAGCTCCGTAAGGAGTCTTGCTTGTGTTCCCCCGCACAATACTCAACTATTCTTGAGTTATTACTCCTCTGTAGCACCGCGTATTTTTAATAAATTACCCATTGAATTAAGGCGCTCTCGGAATATCTTGTCGTTTAACAGAAAAGTAAAACAGTGGCTCTTTAACTACGACTTGAAGGAGATTTATAATTTATCTAACGTAATTATATAGTCACAAATGGTCACCATGCATTGCAAATCATCCCTATACACCAATATTCTTTTTTGTATTATATAAATACTCGTATATTGAATTATATCTTGTTGTACTGTAACTCGATACATTCGGAACTAGGTTTTTATAACTATAGAATGTATCTAACTATTCATTTCCTGATGAAAAACACTTACAATTTACTTATTCTTTGAAGTACTTGTTATTATTTTTTTTTTTTTTTTTATTTAATTTTGTATCTTTAAACGTTACTTTTACATATTTAATAAATTGTAATAAATAATGTATTATATTTCAATGGAATGAATAAAATCTAATCTAAAAAAAAAAAAAAAAAAAAAAAAAAACTTAACTCAAAGCGACTGATGTCCCTGCGCCGTTAAATGTTTACATTTTTGGCTTTATTTCATTTGGCTACTACGCAATGCAATTTAATACAAAATATTCTTAACTTCTCTATTTCTTTTTTGCATTTAATTTATTTGGCACTTTATATTTTAAAGCTGTCAAAACTCAAATTAGGTGTGTTCGTCTGTGTTCGAAATGTCACTGTCGATTCGAAGTGAAATATCATTCGGGCGAGACTTACAATAGCTTTTAAAATTCCATGCGGACAGAATTTCACCAGGCGAAATATTTTTCGGGCGAAACTCACAATAAGGCTGATTATGTTCCTTCATCCATTTGTGTCCATAAAATCATGAAATAATTTAATTGAAAGAAATTAATAAAAGGGACCCAAAATAATGTTTCTATTAAGATTCTAATTTTTGTTTAAAAATGTGTTTCAATTTCTATGTAATAGAAACAAGTGTGACAACATAAGCCGAATACCAAATATTTATTAAATGTGTTGATACTTTTTATTTATTTAATTTGTCAGTGACACAATGTGTCTGTGTCATACTCCATTGAAAATCGGAGGAACTGCGAGGAACATTCTGATGTACATAAACATTCCTTTTTTTTATATTATGAAATTTATTTGACATCGTTAGCAGTAGTAGCAGAGATACATATGTACTCATGTACACGCCAGGGATGGAAAATAACATTTCTGAATTGTATTTAAAAATTTTCTAAGATTGTACTTAAATGGAGCCAATTGTATTGAAAACTCTTTTTCGTATGAAAATATAAAATAAAGTGGACTCGAAGTATTTTATTTTCAAAAACATAAACAAACAAAAATAAATAAACAATACACTCACAAAAATTAACATAAATCACTTCGTAACAAACCTTAAATAAAAATAATTTAGTTTTTACACATCTTCAGTTTATAGTTTAGTCTAACAGAGATGGCTGAAATGCAATTTTTTTGGAAAAACTACATTTGTAACGTCTGCTTCATATTCGTTTAGTTATCGTAAAAAACTTAGATAACTGTAGCAGACGTAGTTAACATATCTCATGTGTAGTTTTCCGTTTTTCAAGTTAACATCGTAGCCTCACTGAAATTGACAAGACAATCAATTTGTTAGACAAGTAGTAGACGTAGTTAAAGGTAGTTTATGGTGGAAACTAGTTTCCCTGTAAACTACGCTTAGTTAAGCAGGGAGATTACGTGATGTAGTTTACCCTGTCATCTCTGGTCTTCAAGCTTAATTACCACATTTTACACATTTGTGTTCCAAGTATACCTAAATTTTCATCTGGAAATGAAGACTGGAATAATGCGTTCAGAGTAGCGGGTTGTATAAAATTGAATACAGTGAACGCTAAATGTAAAACTTAAAGCAAATAGATGTGTTGATCGTTAATTGATTCGATTTTCTTCTTTTTTTTAAATACAGATTGCAAAGAATTCAAAAGATGCAGATTGATAAATTGTATCGAAAAAAGGCAAATTCTACTTTTGTACTTGAACAAATTGATTTGTATTGAATTCGATACAATTGTATCGACTTTTTCCTCCCTAACACGCACTTTTCTTTGGGGACGAAATTGAATTTGGTATATTATTTAACTTTTATTTTTAATTCGCAGACCTGAACCAAACATTGAGTTAAAAAAAATTCAATTACAACTTTGGCGTTTGTCAAATTCTGCGAATGTACCGATATGTACATTGTCCATTCAATACAATGAAAGTAGAATGCTAAAGAAGTATGTATGTTATTTTCATATTAAGACAACAAACTAATAAGGTATTACATAATATACAACAGTGAACCAAAATTGCGTTTTTTCTTCCTCTTCTTTTCTTTGAAGATGAGGTTATGATCTGGACTTATGATCAGGGGTGGGATTCTGTAAGAAACGAAACCAAAAGCGCTTTCGCATTTCAAGAAACGAAACTCCTTTCGTTTGCTACTTTTCTTTCGTTAACGTTGACGTCGAAACTAAAGTTTGAGAACCTTAAACCAAGTCTCACAACCTTAAACCAAGTTTCAGAACCTTCAATAGAATGAGTGGGCAATGCGTCGGACTACCAAAGTATGAGACTCTTTTTTTCCCCTCAGTTTTCATGTACTTAATGAAATGAGAATCGCTATCAATTCTTCAGCATCGTCATTATTGAATTATTGAGTTTTAATACTACATAATTCGTAAAAATTACTAAAGAAACACTAAAAAAAAGATAAACCTGAAGGCAATAGCTGTCGCTTGCTTTTTTTTGCGTAGACGAAGAATTATTTAGTTTTTCAAGTTAAATGAAGCAAAAAAAGCGAAAACGTCGAAGAAAATGGTTACGAAAAATGTTTTCGTTTGTGGAGTTCGTCGGTTCGATCTCAATAAACATCGGCAGGCTTTCGGTTTCGCTGCAGTGATATTCTTAGCCGGTCCCTGCACGGGTAAGTCTATAATCTAGACTAGAGGGATCATAACGCTCCCACTTCACCGATTCCCTACTGGTCCTGCAAGTTCAGTTCGCCGTTATTTTCCTATTTTTTAATATATGAAATTCACAATATCTTAATCTTCAATAGCAGAACTAATTTATTTATCCTAGGAAGCTTTGAACTGAGCAGTAAATGGAAAGCCATTTTTTCATAGAATATTATTGACGAGCAATTTGCATAGAATGCTGTATTCATATTGCTATCTTAGTCTTCACCGATGTCGTAAAAGGAAGATCAAACATTACCCATTAGCAGGAGCCTACACTTGTCGAAATCGTTAGACCTAACAGCCGTTCTAAATTAGTCAACAATTCCAAAACATCGTACATTCGAAATTAATCTTAATATGGTTCCAATCGGCCTACACTTCCTCCGGATCTTCTTTTTTTGGCGATAGGTTAGGTTAGGTGGCTGTTGGCCCACACGCTTAGCCCAATTTAGGTCCATTGTGATACCACATATGTATTATCTACCTCAACTCGTAGATGGGACTGGCCAACGACACGCGGTTGTTCTCAAACGGTCCCGCATCTACGTACTAACCGCACCCAACGTCGTTTTAATTGCGGTAATCTGACGAGAACCGATTAACTCGACGTGGTATGGTCGTTGGTTAGTGATACTCGTAGTTCACTGTCAAATAATTCATTGAATCTTGGCAGATTCGAATTTTCTTCTTAATTGGAATTAGAAATTTCCTTTTTTAAGGCTGATACCTATCCTGGTATTGATGGCATTCCGCCAATTATTCTTCGTGACTGTTCTAACTCGTTTGATTTACCTCTAAATTTAGTATTCAATCAATCCATTGAAAATAAGGACTTTCTCAAGGTCTGCAAAAATTCTTTAATAACGCATATTTCTAAATCTGGTTACAGGCATGATACCTCAAATTATCGCGCAATCTGCAAAATTCAAACTATATACCCAAGCTCTTTAAAAAATTTGTACCTGATAAACGTGCACCTATCTTCAAGAATTATATCTCTTCATTTTAGAAAAATTTTGTGACTGGTAGATCAACTTTAACTAATCTCTCAATTTTATGTAATTACGTTTTAAGCGGTTTTCAGTATGATGTGACTTTTCCTAGGCCTTTGATCGCGTAAATCACCCCATCTTACCACAGAAACTAGTTAGATTTCATTCCAATCTGTTGTAGTGGGTTAGCTCATATATTATTACGGAGCGTTCGCATAAACAACTTTCGGTCAATGCCGGTTCAAGTTACTTCGGGTGTACCTCAAGGTAGTCATCTTGGCCCCTTACTCTTTCTGTTATTTATTAACGATATGCCTGAAATGTTTTGTGTTTGATATTTGCCCATGATTTGAAGATTTTTCGTTAAGTTGTAAACTTTTAAAAAATGATCTCGAATTGGTTTCATAACAATGACCTGCACTTAAATAAAGGGTCTTTCATTAGCGACTTGACAACTCCAAACTTTCAGTGTGAACGCCCCCTTAAAACGATTACCGAACTGTCAATGTCAAAATATTCAGTAAAATCAACATTTTCATCATGGTGAAGTGCACAAAGGAACAGCGTTTACAAATAATTAAAATTTACTACCGAAATTCCGAGTCGGTGGTCGCATATTTAAGAGGGTTAACGCCAATTTTCGGCCGTAATTCTCCTCCCAATAGACAAGCAATTCATAGTCTAGGGGAAAAAATTGAGTCAGGACATTCGCTGCTTGATTATCGTGCCAGTGAGACCACGTTTTGCCCGAGGTGTGGAGAATATTGCTGCAGTTGAGGCGTCCGTCGCAAACCTGCAAATTCAGTCAATTTAACGGCGTTCTCAAGAATTTGTCCTCTTCCAGACTACATTATGACGAATTTACGTAATGATCTGGGCCTACACCCTTACAAGATCAAGTTGACTCAAAAACTAAGGCCACTTGATCATATGAAGCGATGTATTATCTCGAATTGGGCTCTGGACATGATGGAATAATATGAAGAATTTCATCGCAAAATCATCTTCAGCGATGAAGCGCATTTTTGGTTAAAATGTAATATGCGTAACTGGACAGGTGAGAACCCTCATATGCTTATGAAACAGAACTTCATCCGCAAAAAGTCACTGTTTGGTGCGGTTTTTATGATGGTGGCGTCATTGGGCCGTTTTTTTTCGTCGATGAAAATGACCGTCACGATACGGTAAATGGTATTCCCTACAGAGGGAATGGAATGTTGGAACGTTATTTCTTTGAGCAATTGCGTGAATTGGACATCAGTGATATGTGGTTCGAACAAGACGGTGCCACAAGCCACACAGCGGGTGCAACAATCAAGTTATTGAAGTCTCAGTTCGGTAAACGTGTTATCTCGAGAAACGGGACCGTCTATTGGCCGCCGAGATCGTGTGATTTAACGCATCTGGACTTTTATGGGGCTACATTAAATTATTGGTCTATGCCAACAAGCCGAACACGTTAGAGGAGCTCAGAGCCAATATTGAAAGAGAAATAGCGGGCGTATCGGGCGTATCAGGAAAATTGGGTTCAACGTACGTTCCCGTGGTGGACATATGAACGAAGTTGAATTCCATTCATTAATGTTTTGACAGTTAGTTGAATTCCATTCATTTAATAGTTATTCAGGAATATACATTTTTTTGAGATATCTTAAGTAGTTTGCATTTTATTTAAAAAAGAAGTTGTCAAGTCCTTAATGAAAGACCCTTTATATCTAAATATCAAAGCCTTCTTTCCTTTCTCATATTCGATTGGTAATGTTCCGTTATCCATTATATCCTACTATCAATAAAGGATCTTGGGATTATGTTTGATCAAAAACTTAATTTTATTGAACATATTGAGTTTCTAGCTGCTAGACATTACTCAATATTATGATTTATGTTGAGGAAGTCAAAGGAATTTCAGAATCTTTACAGTCTCTAATGCCAGATTTTTTGCATTCGTTAGATCTCACTTTGAGTACTGCAGCATTGTCTGGAATCCATTTTATAAAGTTCATTCCGTCAGAATCGACAGGATCCAAAAGTGTTAAACTAGAGTTGCAGTGAGACGACTTCGCTGGAATATTAAAATGCATTCATATGGTGTAAACTACTTTTAGTTTTCCTATCTACTCGGATGAAATACTTGTATATAATGTTTGTTAGGGATTTGATTACTTGCCACATCGATTGCCTCTTTCTTTTATACAAATTGGTTTTAAGGCTCCGTGGAGGGCACTCAGATAACGTCATGTATTTGACTAACCATATGATAGGTTAGCCCTATGGTTAGAATGAACCTATATCTAGATTATATTTTTAGAATTTCATCTTCGTAGGTATTCATTTAATAACTGCTTAATATTAGCATTAAGTAACTCTGGTTGTAGCTGATAGGTATTTATTTTGTATTATGTAATCTAAAGAGAAGAATGAATGTTTACTCATTTGATGAAAATAAAATAAATAAATACCTAAATAAATATATTTTCGAATTGCACATATGTAGATACTTATAAATTAATGCTTGTGACAAAAAATCTTAAACTATTCGCCTGGAAATTTCGTAGAAAGAATATTCTTTTGAAATAATCTTAAAGCCCCTCCCGGAACTAAATAGGCTGCATATTTATTTATAGCCTGCATACAACCGTTTAGAGTCGTTTCAGCGGATTTAAATAAATTATGCTGATAATTTTTAATTTAAGCAATGCTATCACAGAGTTCAATATTAGGGTCCTATTGTTGTTATCAAAATGAACCAAAAAGCTGAAAAATATATTAAAATAAATTAAATGAAGGCAAACAAAACTGGAGAATATGGCTTCCTTTTAAAATACACGTTTGATGTAAATTTAAAAATTGAATAACCATCCGCCTTATTCTACTATAATCTTCTTTTCGTTATCGGTTAAGATGTGATCAGAATTAAAGTGATCGTAATTTACTTTAAGGCATCCCTACTGGTCTGCTTGTGGGGTTTGGCGGTTCGATCTCAATAAACATCGGCAGGCTCCCCGATTCTTTTCCTAATCCTATTAGACCAAGAGCCCTAAGTAATTTTTCGGTTTGAGAGGTAACCGAAAGATATTTGCATTTGTGTAGTCTGAGTAGAGGGTGTATCGAAAATATTAGTCTGGCAGCAAATCGTGGCAGCCAATGCGTGTGACAGCGCGTGAATATGCGTTATTTTCCACAATAGTAATAATAAGTGTAACCACTTGTTTATAGCCCTAAGCAACAGAGTAGATCAGCTTAAACATTAAAATATCAGTCCAAGACGTTTTGCACGCAGCCAAGTATGTGGCAGACGCGACCAAAGTCCAGCATCGAACCCATTTTGTAATATAAAATATAAAATTATTTTAATAAAAAAACATCTGCTTTTATTATTTATATATCTTCTAATTAAATAAAAATGTATCGCCAAATCTGTTGCTAACCGCAAAACTGAATGTCGTCCAAGTGACCTCCTCTGCTATCTCGGCAGACTGATGGTTCAATAAGTGATATTTGCTCCATGATGTTTTCTTTGAGGTGTTGAACAGTTTGGAGATCGGCATAAACATGACTCTTCAAGAAGCTCCACCAATTCACGTCTGTTCTTCTGGAAATTATGCGATTAGCGATTGTTAAACTACTCTTTCAACAGATCGATTGAGTTCGTTGCTGTCTGGCATGTTGCACCATCCTGTTGAAACCACATATTGTGCACATCAATATCTTCAAATTGTCTCCACAAAAAATCTAATCGTGATCATGAAAAATGGACCAATTGCGCCACCACACTAAAATTCACACCATACAGTAACATTGTTTGGTTTTATTGGCCTTTCAAAACAATCCTCTAGGATTTTCTTCAGCGCAAATGCGACAGTTTTGTTTATTGGCATGATGAGCCGCATCGGTGACATAACCGCCAATTTAAAAATGAGCCTCATCGGTGAAGATAATTTGCTTGTAAAAAATGGCATTTTGTTGTTGCTTTTCTCTATGACCCTATTAACGAATTGCCGACGCAGACTGGTGGTCAGTTGGCTTTAATTATTGTGTTAACTGTATTTTGTAAGCCTTTACATGCAGATCTTTGTGTAAAATGTAAAACAAAGTCGTTGGTTTGAGGTTTAGTTGCTTTGAACGACGACGAATTGACGTCCTTGGCTCTTCAGCAACACTTCTGCTAACAGCTGCAATATTTCCACTAGAACGACCACTACGATGATGGGCTTTACTTCTCTGATCTTTAACCGAAACACTTTCTTCAAATTTTTGAACGATAAGTTTAATAGCACGGTTTGACGGAGCTTTTTCTTTACCGTATTTTGAAAGAAACTTTCTTTCAACTTCTGCAAAACTTTCACCATATTTAAAATAAGTTTTAATAATGAAAACACGTTGCTCAATAGTTTGCCGATCCATTTTAGCTAACGGGAATGTATTTACTTCATACCTGAAAAAACTTCGATGTAATCTAATAGCTGTAAAATAAGTGGCGTCCAATTTAAAATGATACGTCATATTTGAACACTCCTAATTAATAACAAATAAATTAAATGAAAATGAAATGACCTCGAATCAATCGCATCCTGGTGTTGTAGCATTTTGTGATTTAGGAGATTTGGACCTGCCTCTTTTTTCTTCGATTTCGGCACGTACATGCTCCCATTATTGATTATTATTTGATCGTCTGTTTACCACACACAGTTGATGGAAATGACGGTTAGGTTAGGTTTACGGGCTGATGGAACAGAACGAATCTGTTACACCACACTTAGGTCCATGTGGTCCCATTGTGATACCCTTTGTTGGGAGTGTTGGCCTCGCTGTTCTGGCCTTGGTCCTTCGTCCTTGGTTTTCTTCCTACTCCAGTTTGTCCATCCATTTGGATGTCCTTATAATCCTGTAAAGATTTGATAGTGAGACATCAGAAAGTTCTTGAATGTCTTGGAAGAAGTATATTTCAAGTGTTCTGTTCCTCAGGTGACACAGGCTTGGACAGTGACAGAGAAAGTGAGGTGTGTCCTCATGGGTTTCCTCATCACCGCAGCCTCTACAGATGTCGTCATCCTTGAGATTTAGTTTCATTGTGTGATTCCTTAGCAGGTTGTGGCCAGTAAGAGTACCGATTAACTTTGACAGGGAAATGACGGTTGCGTGCTTTCTAAAAAATTTAGACAATGTCCTTCTTAGCATTCGCTTATACTTAGTTTCTTACTCCACCCACTTGTTAGCAGTGTTTTGCCCAAAATACTATTTTGTGCGGTAAATTCATAATCAAAATGTGGAAACAATCCTAGTATTAAGTCTTAACAAGTCGTCCATACTTTGTAGGGCTTTTTTAACCAAAATGTATTTTTATTTTTCCGACTTCACTTCCTTTAACTTGCCTTTACTCGCATAAGTCTTAATCAATAAACAAAAGCTCTTAGCGTGTTAAGGGAGACCCCCCCCCCCCCCCCCCCCGAGTATTTTGAGCTATTGATCAGCATGCTGGTCCATCCAGAAGCTTGTCTACATCATAATATATAAAACCGGTTTTATTTTATATTCCTGAGAAGCTTCTTAAGTCGTGAAATTGTAGGTCACCTCCATTTGTTCTAAAAATATGCATAACTTGGTGAACTTAGGCTTAAGCGAATTGCTCATATTTATAATTATTCTTTTAGTTGCATGTATGTACATACGGCGAACCCCACAGGCGGACCAGTAGGGATGCATTGAAGTAGAATGCTTATGATACCTTTAGTCCATCATAACCTCGTCTTTAAAGAAAAAGAAGAATATGTCCTTAATTTAAAAAAAGGAAAACGAAGCATTGACAGTCAATCCAGATATGGAAGCATGGAAAAGTGCGGAAGCATTCATACAGTTGTACGAAAGCATCAGAAAATGTTACCGCTCCTATATCGTATTGTGAACGGGAAGGCAACTCAAAATAACCTACATACGTTTCCTTGAAACTTGCGATGACAAAGGCCGAAATGTGCCAACTTTATATTCATTCAAACTTGGGTGCGTCATTTATGGTAAAAGGAATAATAAATAAAATGATTGTTACAGGATATTGCATAAAAGGAAGACTGAACAATGCTGTTATATTGATAAAATGTGTCACTATAAAAGCAGTGAGGCAAGAAAAGATTTCAGAGGAACGGAAAGATAGAAGCGTTATTTAGTTGGCTCAAAAAATCCAACTGAAATGTTCATCATATTTAGCGGATGAATAGCTATGTTATATTTTACTACAAAAAAAATTTCAAAATCAGTTGAAGGGTATTTCATTAAGGACTTGACAACTTCTTTTATAAAATGCAAACTACTTGAGATATCTCAAAAATAATGTATTGGCTTGAATTACTATCAAAACATTTATGAATGGAATTCGACGTCGGTCATATATCCACCACGGGAACGTATGCAACGGTCGATACTTTGAACCCAATTTTCGATGACGCGACCGCACATTTCGACCGATACGGCCGCTATTTCTCGTTCAATATTGGCTCTGAGCTCCTCTAACGTCTCCGGCCTATCAGTTTCAGACTAATTTTCATATATTATATGACTCATTGGATTTTGTTCTTCTGAATTTATATCACTGTATGTATATGCGTCGTCAGGAGTATGGAACATAACGGAAAAACATCGTCATTCTTTACGATTTCCATATGGTGTTGGTTGTTTTTGAAAAAAGCCTTAGATAAGCAACCAATTGATCTGCTATGGATCTGAAGTCACCGAAGAGCTCCCAATCAAAACCCCGGCATCGTCCTAAGTCCCTTCATATTCATTTCAGTTACTGATTATCTGCTTAATGGAAAAGCGACGGACACCAAAGTTAATAAGTATTCCTTGTTGACAATGTAACCATCATAAGCGGGTATCAAACGACAACCAAGGGATCTATTATGGGGGGGGGCGCTAATATAACGAGGAGTTCCAAAAGCATATGTACAGATGATCATGGACACGTATGAGGGAGTAAAAACAAGAGTAAGATGCCCCTTTGGCGTCACCGAGGAGTTCGCAATGTACACCAGGGAAGCGTCTTAAGTCGCTTGATGTTTATTACAGTCCTTGATTATCTGCTTGAAGAAAACGGACTCCAAAGTGCATTAGTTATTCTTTGCTGACAATGGAGCCATCATAAGCGAGGATCAAACTTCAAGATCAAACTTTGGAGGCGAGTGGCTATTGCATCAGTTCGAAAAGACAGAGTAGATTAGATTAGATTAGATAGATTCTTTATTTTTTCCATCATAAAGTTTACAAATTGGTATACTTAAGAATGAGGTCATGGCAATACTGCCATCTGCCTGAGATGACATTTCATAATATGATTTAAAAAAAAAGAAATAAAAGAAATAATAAAAAGCAAAAATTTTAAAATATAAAGAAAAGGAGAAAAAAAAATGTTTAACAAAAGATATGAAGAAATATTATTATATAAAACAATGATATCAATTTTAACGTGATTTGAAACACAAAATATTATACAATTTGGTTAATTTGATTAGCTGCTTATACAAAATTTTATCAATTTTAACATGATTTGTAACACAAAATAATACACAATTTGGTTAGAAATAGCTGTTTATACAATATTATCAATTTTAACGTGATTTGAAACACAAAAGAGATATTATCAAATTTAGTATGATCAGCAACAAAACAATAAATAGTTAGGTATAAAATTTGGTCAAAACTGCAATAAGCGGGTAATCGACTAAGTTTAATATGTGAAACTGTTACGGTAAGAAAGAGCATGTTGGCAATATTTAAAGAGACTGAGCCAGCCCATTGCTCCATTTAAAATTTCAAAAAGTTTGTCCAAGGATATAAAACTTTCCCGAAAATGCAACCGGCGAATTTCTTGTAGAATAGGACAAGCAGCAACGAAATGGTATATATCTTCATTCGCTCTTCCGTTACATAGATCACATAGCTGGGGCAAGTCTGATCGATGAGGTATAAAGTTCAAATTTAATATTTCAACTCTTGTTCTAAAAATAATACTTATAACCGAGGCTGAAAATTTATTAGTAAAGTAAGAGACTTCCGAGGGCAGTTCATGGTTTAAATGACTATAAATAGACCCTGAGGAACACCTGTAATTGTATCAAATCGATTTGAAAATGTGAAACCGTCTCATACCCTTGCATTTGTTGACGAAATAAGACTTGCATACACTTCGAGAAACTTTCTTGACAAACCAATGGAAGAAAGTTTGTATATTAAAGCTTGTCTATTGACTTTATCGAATGCAGCTTTAAAATCAACAAAGCAAGTGTATAGTTTCTTTTTTCTATCTATAAATTGTTGAGCAATGCTTGAAATGGCCAAGATATGATCCATGGTTGAAAAACCTGGGCGGAAACCGGCTTGAAAGATGTTCAAAAGACTGTTATCCTCAATCCATTTTGAGAGCCTTTCATATAGGATTGCAGTGAAAGTTTTTCTTATTGAATTTAGAATTGAAATACCTCTATAATTTTCCGCAGCGTTGGCATCACCTTTTTTAAAAATGGCGAAAATTACAGATTCGTTGAAACTGTTAGGGACACATCCATCATTGTACAATTTGTTATAGAAAGACACGAGGTAGTTTTTAAAATCAATAGTGCTGTTTTTATAAAACTCGACTGGAATGCCGTCTAGGCCAGGAGCCTTGCTGTTTTTCAATTTTTGGAGCGTTACTTCCAATTCGGGCAATGAGAATTCCAAATCCAGCTCGTTGACTCTAGTATCAGGAAGCGCGTAATCAAAGGTATGAAGGTCTTCATCAGCTGAGAGTAGAGTTTTAAAAGACAGAGTACATCTGCTCCTACATATTACAGACATTTAGTTGAATTGAAAATAGATTTCCAAGAGCGAAAAGTTCAAATGAATGGGATCTATGAGTGGTGTATTATACTCGTATGATGACAACAATTATATAGAGTGAATGGAGTCATTGCACAATGATGAAGTGGTGGGAAGATGCAGCCAATTTATGTGACAGAAAAATGTCCCTTAGCTGCTTTGGATACATGTTGCAAAAACAATAAGGGTTTTCATGCAAAGTCGTAAAACCTTCGAACACGTCGGAAACTTCAAAAAGTATTTGTCCATACAGTGCTGGAAACGAAAATGTATAGCCGCTGGGTATGTTACTTAGAATCGTTCTTTTGTGCAATAATAGATACATTTCACTAAAAAAACACGTCTAATAACAACACAATACTTACACAAGCACAGAGAACACAAATGTGTTGCAGTTATTCTGTCTTAGAAAGAAGGTAATCCCAATTTTGCAGAGAACAATGCGTAATGTTGTGCTTGATATCATATCGGATATGTCATTGATATCGAACACTCGATAGCTTAAAGCAACAATTTACAAAATGAAATAACCTTGAACCTTAGAGAGGTCAGAGTTAAAGTTGAAGTTTATTTATTTCTTTAATTTCATCAATGCGAGATTTTCATTCTCTTTTAGATTACAATAATTATAAATACGAGTAGATGATAAAATAATAAAGTATGTACGAAGTGAATAAAACATTTTTTTGCAAAAACCTAATGTCCCATTAGTATTAACATAACATTTTTTTTAAAGTATCTCTAGAGCAGTGCGTACAAATCTATCTGACTGAGAACTGCGTTGGTTTCTCTGATGCAACGAGCTATTGGTTCATTTCTACCATTCTTATTTCTGGAGAAAGTTTCCCGTAGGTGAAAACCTACACGGAGACTCCTGCATGGGAAATAAAAGTTAATTCTTTCAAGCAAGCATGGACATATAATGTGGCTACTAATGATATCCTTCACCAGCATTATAGAATAATACTTCCTCCTGAGCTCAAGCGTTTGCATACAGAAAAGCAGACATCTAACATTATATGAAGAATAGACCAATTCAGTTTATTAAAACAGTATCTAATAAAACTTTTTTGAATTCTTTCTATCCTTAATGAATGTATATAATACTCGTAGTAAGGATTCCATACAACACAACAGTACTCAAGGGTAGATCTCACAAAGGCCATAGAAAGCGATTTTAGCGCGTAAGAATCTGACAAATCTCTTGTATTCCTTCTTAGAAAACCTAGCATCTTGTAGGCCTTGTTAACTATGAAATCAATGTGCGAAGTAAACGAAAGCTGCCGGTCTAACACGACGCCTAAGTCTTTTTTTTATCCACTTTATCTAATATGATATTATTGACTGAGTAATCAATTATTAATGGGAAAGTTTTTCTGGAGCATGTAAAACTTTGACATTTTGAAACATTCAAAAAAAGTTGATTATGGCTGCACCAAAAGCCACTTGTCCTAAATCTTCCTGCAACAAGAGACCGTCATTGGACGATTTTATAGTTCTAAATATTTTTACATCATCGGCGCATAATAGGTATCTTGAGAACTAGAAAATATCAGGAATATCATTTATAAAAAAGTTAAAGAATAAAGGACCAATGTGACTTCCTTGAAGGACGCCAGATGTTACTTTTATACATTTAGAAGCAAACCTATCGATCTTGACAAATTGAGTCCGATCAGTGATATAAGCACATATCCAATTTAAAAAATTAGAGTGGAGCCCGAGTTTGGGTATATATCAATATATGTATCCTGATATAGAGTAAATCGAACGCCTTGGCAAAATCAGTAAAAATAATATCAGTCTGATAACCAGCTTCGAACCCATTGATAACTGAATCACACTGTTTCTTCCCGAAACAAAACCATGTTGAGAATCAGAGATGAGTTGTTTCGTGAGAAAACTAACTTATCGCAAACTATTTTCTCAAATACTTTCGGAATAACAGATAATTTACAAATTGGCCGATAATTACTCCCTTTTTTTCGCACCAGATTTAAAAATCGGAGATATGAAAGATGTTTTCCACTCATCTAAAAATTGTCCAGCTTTCAAAGATAAGTTGAAAATTAACCGCATAGGTAACGCGAGGGACATAGTACATTGGAAGATATGCAATCAGGACCGGGACCTTTATTTGCATCAATCCCATTCAAGGCTTCGAATACTTCTGACATGCTGATCTCAAGGTTCCCTATATCAACTACTTTCATAGGCGCAAAGTCAGGGAGCTCGCTAGAAGACGCAAGCATGTAGACCGACTCAAAATAATCGGCGAAGAGATTTCATAATACGTAGTAGATACGAGGGGCGTTCAATATATTCTCGGTATCGGGGTGAAGCTGCGGTTGTATATATAAATTGACTTATTTATCAAGTAATACTATTATTTTAGTGCATTCATGTAAAATTTCATATAAATGTGATTATTAATTCGCGTTTTATCTCTAGTTAAACAGAATCATAATGGCAACTGAGACGATAATGGTGAAAATTGAGCATCGCGCTGTCATTAAATTTCTCACTAAGCAAGGAAAAAGTCAAAAAACTATTCATGAAGAGATGGTGGCTGTTTACCAGGGTTCCGAACCTTCATTATCAACTGTGCAAAAGTGGTCAAGTGAGTTCAATAGAGGCAGAGAGAGCATTGAAGACGACCCCCGCTCCGGCGCCCCGGCTACTGCTTGTACAGGAGAAAGCATCAAAGAAGTCGAAAAACTTGTTCTTGAAGATGCCCGAATAAAGGTGAAAATGATGGCAGAGATCACCAAGCTTTCAATTGGTACCATTCACACCATTCTTCATGACCATCTTAACCTTTCAAAGGTCAGTGCAAGGTGGGTGCCACGAATGCTCACAGCGCCTCAGAAAAAAGTGAGAATCGCATGCTGTAGAGAGCTTTTGGAGATGTGTAGTGAGAACGCGGACGGTGTTATGGATCGAATTGTTACTGGGGACGAAACATGGGTCCACCACTATGACCCTGAAAGCAAACAAGAGTCCATGCAGTGGCATAAAAAAGGAACAGACCACCCGAAGAAGTTCAAAGTCACTCCGTCTGCCGGGAAGCTCATGGCCACAGTTTTTTATGACTCAAAGGGAATCTTGCTCATTGAGTACAAAAAAAAAGGTGAAACCATCAACGCCACATCCTACGCTTCCACTTTGCATAATTTGCGGGAGGAAATTAAAAAGAAAAGACGGGGTAAACTCGCAGCGGGTGTGTTGCTTCTTCATGACAACGCTCCTGTTCACACGGCGCGAGTTTCCAAGGCTGCTGCGCGAGATTGTGGTTTCGAAGAAATCCAACACCCACCCTATAGTCTAGACCTTGCCCCTAGTGATTATTTCCTGTTTCCGGATTTGAAAAAATGTCTTCGTGGAAAAAGATTTTTGGATGATGAAGAACTCAAGTCGGCAATAAATGGGTATTTTGTAGAGAAAGAGGAAATTTATTTTTTTGAGGGTTTAAGAAAGCTTATCTCAAGATGTAACAAATGCATTGATGTTAGGGGAAATTATATTGAAAAATAAAGAAAATTTAAATTCAATTCGCATTTTCCTTCATATCGATACCGAGAATATATTGAACGCCCCTCGTACATCGCTGGATGTGGATCCAGAATACTCCATGCAGTTCGGTAATCCAGTTGATTTTCTTGTCGAGTTAATAAAATTCCAAAAGTTTTTACTATTCTCTTTGACTTGCGATTCAGCTGTCAATACAAATTTGCTATACAAACATTTATTTAGGACTTCGAAGCTTTTCTGAAGTTTAATATAATTCAGACGGTTAATCAAATTGTTTTTATCCGGTTTGAGTCTTTGTTTTTTTTTTTATTTTTGAGATTAGACAACCTTTTTTTGAACCATGGTGGGTTAGAATTCTGTTTAAACGTTCTTTTCGGAATAAACATTTTAGAAGCCTGCTCTAATCGCGTCGTAAATATATTAAACGATTTAACCAGGTCTAGTTTGTCCATTATGATTTCCCATGAAATTGAATTTAAAAACGAGGTCATTGCATCAAAGTTATCACGCCCATAATCATAATACGCAATATTTTCATTGGTGATTGGAATATAGGTTAAGAGCTTACAGTCTATGACTACGCATATGTTATGATGAGTATTCTTCACTACTGGAAAATCAACCTTATCAATGCATATTTCTATATCTTTATCAATAAATACTAAATTTAACAAGCGATTTAACAAATTTGGAATACTATTCCGCTGCAATAAATTAAACTGACTGTAGAAATCAATAACTGAACTTTCAATTTCTGTTTTTACATCAAATGGAATTAAACATTTTTTTTCTGGATCAAGTATCCAGTTAATATCGCCTAAATTATAATTACCCAGACAGATAACTTGGTCAGATGGACCTAAATTACCAAACAAAGAACGGCAATTTTTTAGATGTGCGTTGTATAACTCTTTATATCCATGCATATTTTTTCATAGTATTGATAATTGTTTCGGATCACATCGTAAGATGAAACTTTACTTATGCACTAGGAGATTCCAAAGTTTGCACGCATTGGACGTAGAAGAGGTAACATTTATAGCTAAAGGCAAACTTGGTGTGAACAAATCATTCGAGAATCGAAAAAAAAAAACATTTTTCGGCCTATCATCTTTTACAGTTAAGTTGACTGAAAACGTGAAATTTCGCATTTAGATATAAGCCTTAGGTCATTATTGATAATGGAACCTTTTCCATGTCGGAATTTCATTCTCACAAGTAATCCCATAATAATCCCCATGTATACTGAAATATTCATGTTATAAATATTTGGTGAAATTTTCTTTCAAAATCCACATCTGATTTTGATTATTTCACCGTGTCGATAGTGTCGGTACATTTTGTTTTTCTTTCGCTGCTACAACTCAAACATTTATGTTGTATACATTATGTATGTCCACTCCTACCTTATTTTGACCATTCATGCTTATAAATATTTTATGAGGAACAATAATGACCTTCTTTTGACTTTGATTTAAAAAAAGAAGGTAAATTACTCTTACGAGATCTGATGCAAGAAATCGAAGTACATTTCGTATTTATGTATTCTATATAAGTAATATTGTTGTCCACAATATAATGTTTGCTTTATTTGCCGAAGGAACTTTTGTTAACATTGTTAAAACCGACTTCTATACCTATATTGAACGGATGTAATTTCTTATTGGTGCAATCCTATGCAACCGATTATGATAGGTAGGCGACTGTAATTTGGTTGAGAGTCTTACTATAAACGTTGAACCAATGCGATTAAGGAGAAGTTAAGTTAAGGCGGGCTTAACAAATTGAAAACAACTCTGTTCCTCGTTGATTGTGGATTTTCAGTGGAAATGAAGTACGTAGAATAAGTATAACTTTGTTTTATTGATTTACATAAAGGTTTTTTTTTATAGAGGCATACAACACAACAAATTTAATGGAATAACCAAATTTCGTTGTTATAGCTCACAAATTTCATGGCATTTAATGTTTAAAAATAATTTCTGGCATATGGCCGCCGCGACTGCGCTGTATGAACGCCATCCTGTCGGTCCAATTTCGCACCACTTTTTCTACCATACCTGGTCTTATTTCGTCAATAGTGCGTCGAATGTTTGCTTCTAAGTGATCAATCGTTGCTGGTTTATCAGCATGGACCAGAGATTTGACGTACCCCTACAAAAAAAAGTCCAAAGGTGTCAAATCACATGAACGAGGTGGCCAACTCACAGGTCAATTTCTTGAGATGATTCGGTCACCAAATGTTAGGCTCAACAACATGGCACGTTGCACCGTCTTGTTGGAACCATTTCTCCTCCAAATGATTTCCAATGACATGAGGAATAAAAAAATCACGAATCATTTGCCTGTGGCGTTCGCCATTCACGGTAATGTTAGCACCGGTTTCGTATTTAAAGACAAATAGGCCGATGACGCCTTCGTCATGTAAACCACACCAAATAGTGATTTTTTCGGGATGTAATGGAGTGTCAAGAGTCTCATGAGGATTGTGCTCACTCCAAAAATAACAATTCTGCTTGTTTACAAACCCGTGAAGCCAGAAAAGAGCCTCACCGCTGAAGATGATTTGACGGTAAAAATTTGGTTCAACTTCCAGTTGTTTCTCAGCCCACACACGACGCAATTGATGGTCCGCTGGCTTTAATTCTTGCACCAGTTGGATCTTATATGGATGTGTGCCAAGATCTTTCCTCAAAATTTTCCAAGTGGTGGACGGGCAGAGACCGAGTTGCTGAGAACGGCGTCGGATCGATAAATTCGGGTCCTCTCTCACACTCACGTCTAAGTGACGATGATCGATGACTTCTTCTGCACGCACGGTACGGGCTTGATTTCGATGATTATCACAAAGAGATTATCACAAAGACTAAATGTGGTCATGAATTGATAAATAGTATTTCGTATTAGCTGCTCAGATGGACGATTATGAGCACCGTAAACTTAACGAAGTGCTCCCTAAATTTGGCACAAATTTGAAGAGACCGCGAATTTTGGAAACGAATTTCCACGATTAGTAAACGTTGTTCTGGTGTAAACCTTTCCATGGTGATTTGCCTAAATATACTGTAAACACATATCTTCCGGAAATAGACCATAGAGAGCTAGGGTCTTGCTGATTGATTTTTGACAAGCACAAATAATTTTTGGTTAATATTTGATTGTTTAACAGAATTAAACAGAAAAAATTGTATCTAAGTCAAAAATAAAAACATAGGGACTGGCTACAATCCGCTTGGGCGAACTGTTGGATACCCTATTCTTATTATTTTCCAATAAAATTGTTTTATTTCATTGTGGGCGTGTCAGTAGGCAGATTTAAAAAAAAATACGCATGAGCATAAAGGGCCACTAGAGAGTATATATTTCAGCTTCCTAGCTCAAACTTTGGATTTTCAAAAAAAAAAAATTTATAAATTGGGGGCGTTTCAGTGCGCAGATTTTGAAAATATTTACACATGACCATAAAGGGCCCATAGAAAGTATATATCATAAATTTCAGCTTCCTAGCTCAAACTTTCACTTTTCAATAAAATTGTTTTATTTAATTGTGGGCGTGTCAGCGGGTGGATTTTAAAAATGTTATCTCCCTATCAGTTTTAGGAGCCATAGATCATATATAAAAAAATTCAGCT
The DNA here is from genome assembly GCA_949715645.1 of Portevinia maculata. Classification (NCBI taxonomy): domain Eukaryota; kingdom Metazoa; phylum Arthropoda; class Insecta; order Diptera; family Syrphidae; genus Portevinia; species Portevinia maculata. The sequence goes on along the minus strand of OX454525.1, from coordinate 403,139,118 downwards.
TTCTAGCTGAAAAATTGGACTTTTTCCCAAAAAGGGCGTGTCTGTGGGCGGATTTCAAAAATTCTTAAACTTGATTATTTCGGGACCCTAGAGAGAATATGGTTAAAATTTCAGCTCTCTAGGTCCAGTTTAAATGCCTAATTTTTGCCGACAGACGGACGGACGGACAGACATGGCTAGATCGACACTACTATTGATGCTGATCATAAATATAGTAACTTTTAGGGGTCTACGGGCAATATTAAGGTATGTTACAAACTATGCGTCAAAATTAATATACCCTTAGAATAGGGTATAAAAATTCAAACACACTTTATTAGCTGTTAGTTTGACAGTTATCCCTATCAGAAGTTTTATATCTCTACAACAAATACTCTATACTTAAGCCAGTCGCTTTTTACAACAAGCGTGTGTCTTCTTCTGCATCCTTTATGCCGAGTAAATGATCAGGATTTGATCAGGAACAGTTTTTAGGCCTGCCTCTTTTGTTCAATGTTCGTGCTCCCTTGACGTGATTTAGCTTTTTTAACTACATCCACATCCTCCAACAGCTCATAGAGTTCGCGGTTATATCTCTCCTCCATTCGTCGTAGTGGCACACAGGACCAAATATCCGGCGGAATGATTTTCTTTTAAAAGAACCATAAAGCAGGACTGGCAGAATTAAAGTTCGATAAAGCATGCATTTTGTTCTTCGAGAGAGGAGTTTTGAGCCATTTTTTTTTTAGCTAAACCGAAGGAGCAGCGGTTTTCTGAGATATTTCTCCGTCGGATCTCCACTAAGGTGTCTTTCGTGGAGTTGACCTCGTAGATAGATGTTTGTTTGTTTGTTTGCTGATAGCAACCGAATTCGCCTCTTCTTCAATCGAAGTGAAAGCCTCTAACACGCCACGCTTGGAACGGCCGATGATGTCGATATCGTCCGCATACGCCAGTAGCTGGACGGATCTATTAAAGATAGTGCCTTCCGTGATGACACCTGCCCTTTGCACTATTTTCTCCAGACAAAAAGTTTGAGAAAGTCACATCATAGCACCCTACCAAAACATCACCTCCGTATTTGAATAGCTTCGCTGATAAACCATCAGAGCCGGCGGCGTTATTGTTCTTCGGCTTTCTTATAGCTAAGCCAGCCTCTTCTATACTGGGTGGTGAAATCTGTTTTTTATTGACAGGACGTGGGTTCTCTTCTTGCCATATCACTCTCTCTACATGATGCCCGTTTAGCAGCTGTTGAAAATGCTGCTTAAATACATCTACTATTCCCTGCGCTTCGGTGACTAGGTTTCTGTCGCTGTTTCGAAGAGCCTGCTTTGCGGTCTTAAAGCTGGCTGCTGGCTTGTTGCTTCGTTTTTGTTTGTAAAATGTCCGGATGTTGTTTCGATCGTTACCGTCTTAGTGGGAACATTATGGCTAAATAATTAGACCAAAAATTCTAAAAAGATCTAACTTTATCATAAGCATTTGCGTGAAGACAACATCTTAGCCCGAGCCCAAGGCAGTAGCGAGACGAAGGTTGTCACAATCAATAGTTATACGTTTTTGTGCAGGTTAACGTTTCAGTTCTAGCCGTGATAAATTGATGTTGTTTGTGCAAAAAAGATCAAACAGATCACCGACGAAGGATTAGAAACTTTAGTCAGATCCAGACGAATAAGAGCGCGATCAGGAGCGAGGCGATTTAGATTTTCGAGCCGCAGCGTCTATCTCCCTTAACATATACAAAACCTATGGAGTACGGTTTCGGATCACAACGTCCATGCGGCCAATCAAATGCTGGGCTGTCGATTCTGTTATTAATAGTTGTTTGATATTCCTTTTGTGATACCGGCGATCTATTGTCGCGTCAACGCCTAGACTTGCTGGCACACTTACGGAAGTGCCTTATGCTGCCACTGGGTGGTCGACTGTACACGTAAAACAAAAGTGCGGATGTTTTTTGACGTGCACCGCATCGGTCGCTGTCATTTGCTAATCAACAGCCATTTTTAGGGTTCCGTAGCCAAATGGCAAAATATGGAACCCTTATAGATTCGTCATGTCTGTCTGTCTGTCTGTCTGTCTGTCTGTCGGTCTGTCTGTCCGGAAATGTCACAGCTACTTTTTTCCGAAACTATAAGAGCTATACTGTTGAAACTCGGTAAGTAGATGTATTCTGTGAACCGCATTAAGATGTTCACATAAAAATAGAAAAAAACAACAAATTTTGGGGGTTCCCCATACTTAGAACTGAAACTCAAAAAAGTTTTTTTCATCAAACCCATAAGTGTTCGGTATCTATGGATAGGTCTTCAAAAATGATATCGAGGTTTCTAATATCATTTTTTTTCTAAACTGAATAGTATGCGCGAGAGACACTTCCAAAGTGGTAAAATGTTGCCCCCCCCCACCCCCCCCCCCCCCCCACCCCCTAACTTCTAAAATAAGGGAATGATAAAACTAAAAAAAAATATATGGTGTACATTACCATGTAAACTTCCAACGAAAATTGGTTTGAACGAGATCCAGCAAGTAGTTTTTTTTTAATACGTCATAAATCGTAAACCGCAATTTACCTTTCATTAAATCAACTCAAATATTTATAAAAAAAAAAAAACATTTAATTTCACAAACATAAACCTTATGCGTAAACCGTGAACCATTGTTTTCTAATAATAAATCTATAATAGGTGCCTAAGTAAATAATAATTATAATTCGCGCGGAACCCTTCATGAGCGAGTCCGACTCGCACTTGGCCGCTTTTTTTCTACTATCTGTTTAAATTAATAAATCATGTTTTGCGTGCCTGTGCCCATTATCAGGCAGACGGCAGTATTGCCATGTCCTTATTCTTAAGTATACCAATTTGTAAATTTTATGATGAAAAAATAAAGAATCTATCTATCTATCTATCTATCTTATTACAACAAAAGAAAAATGTGCATGAACTCGGTTCATTTAAACATAAACTGTTTTTTTCTCGTTAAATAAGAGATAACAAAAAAAGACAAAAAATGTAAACAGACAATCAAAAATACAATTCGCATCTTTTTTTAGGGTTGTGGCCCCATTTCGTGTTTGCAGAAAATTTGGAAATAGAGAAATCTTGCAGAACTACAGTGCATGCAGAATTTAGATGTGTTCTTGTCTATTCAAACGTGATTGTTCTATTTTTTCTGGGTGAGCCTGCATATGTGTTTAGGGCATTATGATGCTAAACATGTCGCTACGCTAGGCTCTCCCGATAAGTGCTATTAATATGCTGAATTGATATTATTAGCTCTTCCCTTAATGGGTCATCCAGAACATAATAGAATAAAAAAGCAATTATCAAAGAATATTCACTCCGATTGCCGTTGGTGTGTTTCGTATAGACGGTTTCTGAGTCATGACGATCCAAAACCCTCATTAGTTAGCGCAAACGACCCGTCAAATTTGAAGTAGACTGGCACACGATTAAAGCATTCTAAAATCGCTTAAAATCTAGTTTTTTGGTTGTTTACACAGCTGAAAAAGGGACAAGGAGTAAGGAGGTGGAGAAAGATAGTTATAGTGGTTTGATTAGATTTTGACGAAGGAAATCGATGTGTGCATATATAAATATGCCTTCCCATGCTGTTGGAAATAGGTGATGGGCATACAAAAGTTGTTGATGGACTATTGAATTAAAATTACGCTATTCCGTTGGATTTTTGAAACACGATTACTGCTCGGTTTAGCTGGAGTTTGACTTCATCTGACTGCACCTTGTGAATTCAATCTACAAACTCCCCTTATTTGAGAAAACTTTGTTTTGATTAGATTCATATTTTCTTGTTGAAGGACTGCTTAATGTGGCAATAGTGTTCCATATCGACTCGAAAGCCCTTGCTAAACCCGATTGCCCACAATTCGCATTAAATTTTTGTTTGTTTATTTTTTAAAAGTACCCACAATATATAAAAAAATACAATGGCTTTCAATAAAACTAAAACGGCACGGCGAATAAGAACGCCGTCTGCCGATTTGACAATGAATGTTTAACTTATTTTAGAGAGTTATACTTATCGAATGACTTGGACTATTGGTTTAGTTAAATGAAAAACAATAATAATATATTGAGATATCTCAAAAATGTTTGGATTGAATAACTTTTTATGAATGGAATTCGACTTCGTTCATATGTCCACCACGGAAACGTATGCAGCGGTCGATACGTTTAACCCAATTTTCGATGACTGATTTTGGACTGATACGGTCGCTATTTCTCGTTCAATATTGGCTCTGAACTCCTCTAACGTCGCCAGCTTGTTGGCATAGCCTAATGACTTAATGCAGGCCCAATAAAAAAAAAGTCTAGAGGCGTTTCTTGAGATAACATGTTCACCAAACTGAGACTTGTATAACTCGATTGTTGCACCCGCTGTGTGGCTTGTGGCACCGTCTTGTTGGAACCATATACCACTGATGTCAAATTCATGCAATTCCTCAAAGAAATAATGTTCCAAAATGTCTCTGTAGCGAATACTATTTACCGTAACATGACGATCATTTTTCATCGACGAAAAAAAACGGCCCAATGACGCCACCGTCATGAAAACCGCACCAAACAGTGACTTTTTGCGGCTGAAGTGCTGGTTCATGAAGCACATGAGGGTTCTCACCTGTCCAGTAACGCATATTTTGCTTATTGACGAAGCCGTTTAACCAAAAAGGCGCTTCATCTCCAGAGATGATTTTGCGATGAAATTCTTCATTTTCTTCTATCATGTCCAGAGCCCAATTCGAGAACGTACGTCGCTCCATATGAGCAAGTGGCTTTAGTTCTTGAGACAGCTTGATCTTGTAAGGGTGTAGGCCAAGATCCTTATCCGTGAAATATACTGATTTGGCGACCACCAACTCGGATTTTCGGTAGTAAATTTTAATTATATGAAAACGTTGTTCCTTCGTTGTACTTCACCATGATAAAAATGTAGATTCGGTAGTCGGTTTAAGGGTACGTTCACACTGAAAGTTGTCAAGTCGGTAAGGAAAGACCCTTTAGTTTCGGTGTAATTTGGCAAAAAATTTGTAATGGATGGCTTTTGTGTAAACAATTAAAAAAATAATTATACTTGCGGGTCGCAAAACTATTTAAATACATTTTACAGTAAGACGCTTGAAATTTTAAGTGGAAAAACAAATACATACTTTATAAATACATAAGTGTATGTGGAATTTATGTTAAATGAAATAAATGAATTATATTGAATGCATTAAAGTTAGTAATGCATTCAAATAATTTATTACAAGGAATGTAATGCACAAAACTTGGATTCACTGCGGTTTTCCAAAAAAATTAATAAAATGCATTTCTAAGCCCGAACCCTTTTTGCTAGCTAGCATGTTATATAAGGTTCCATTTCACATGGGCGTTCCATCTGAGCAGAGGTCTTCCCCATTTCGCTCTATGCTGGGCGAAGAATGATCACCTCCAAGAACCGCATAGATATTTGGCTGGATTAAACGATTTCAGCACATGTAATGTAATTTTCAGTTTACATCCGACTTTAAGAGTTCAACACCTTAACCTTTACAAAGTATAGCGTTGCCAATACTCAGCGACGAGCGACAAACATATATACACATGTAAATATTTACTTTCATACTTCTTCGCAAAGTTCCAACTCAACTCTGTCTTGAAAAACGTCTACGCCTCGGATTACATTAAATAATGTCGCTATAGAATATGTTGACACCGCTAGAAACCTAGGAATTATTTTCACCCGTAACCTCACATGGGACAAGCACATTAACTCTATTGTCGGGAAAACATATGGTGTGTTACGTACTCTCTGGGTGACTCAGTTGTATACTCCTTTAAAGACACGTCTAATGCTTGCGAAAAGCTTAATTTTACCTATCCTGGCCTACGGCTGTGAAATTTTCTCCAGTTGTAATTACTTATGCAAAAGAAAGCTCAATGTTGTCTTTAATAGTACCATTCGATATATTTTTGGACTTCGAAGATACGATAGAGTATCGAATTTTTCCAATAGACTGGTCAACATGCCGCTTGAGAGTTATTTTCAGTTCCGCACCTTATTACTGTTTTCAAATATTCTGCTAACACACCAACCACCCTACCTGTTCGAACGAATTACAAGACTTTCCTCGGCCAGGTCCAACCAATTGATTCAACCCCGCCACGCTTCCCTGACATCTCAGCGCCAATTTTTTATTAACGCTACTCGCCTTTGGAATTCTTTGCCGCGCTATATCAAAAACACAAGTAATCCAACAAGATTTAAAAACCAATTAAGACACTTTTTTTCTGTTCCCTAAAGTATGTCTTCTCTCTCTAATGGACCTTCCAATTCTGTCCCATACTTTCAATCTTCATCCTTTTCTTTTTTTTCCCTTTTTCTTCCTCTCCTATTATTTTTATTATTCTTTCTTTCTTCTTTTACATTTAAGTACTTACTGCTGTTACTATTGTTCAGAACTATGTGGTCATACATTAAGCTCTCTTTTGTTAATTTTTATAGCTTATCACTAGTTTATAAGATATTATATCTTAATGTGTATAGGCTCTTCTTAAATAAATAAATAAAATAAATAAATAAAAAATAAATAGAATTCAACTTGCTGTGACTCGTAAAAAAAACATAAGAAGTGTCTTAACGTGATCATAAACCATTCTTGTCTGTAAAAGCTATTTCTTTGATAGTTTTCTACTTCGAAGCTATGTAAATAAAATTTAACAAAAATAAGAACCCCAACGCATTAGCCTAATAATTTATGCACACACATAAATACACATTATGTGTTGTTTTCCTGTATGCATGTTCAGTTCATCCCATGAAATTTTATAGTACTCAAACGCCCTCATGTACGAGTAGGTCTAGGTAACAACTGGAGCACATAGTAGCTTGCTCTGAAATTGGCATTGTTTGAACTTGACTTGCGCATCGGATTCAAATTTAAGAATTTATGTAACAGAGTATGGAACTTGTGTTGTTTGAATTAACGCTTGACAGCCAGAGCGTAACGAATCTACTTTTGAATGGTGTCATTGCACCCTCGCTCTGATATAACTTTACTGCTGGTCATCAGTTTTTCTTCCTACCGGGTTGGCCAATGTCATTCATTTATTTCTGTTTACAATTTCTCTTTCAATTAATTATTCTGTTAGTCAGACTCAGACCACAAAAACTGACACATGGTGAGAATAAAAAAGACAACAAATATCGGACTGCAAATGGAATACAAAAAAGACGACTTTAAAACAGGAAAACAGGTTCTTAACTTTACTATGTATTGGAGATAGAATATTAAATAGGTATTGAGTTGTATCGAACGAAGTGTTTGGCTTTGGTGGACGCAGTGTACTGTACGTAGTACCTCTATCCCTCCTCCAAAATGTTTGTTTTCCAGTTCCCCTTGTTGTAAGTCTAGTTCCACTGAGTGGATGCTATTTTTTGTTTTATATATTTATTTGACTTTGAGTGTATCTCGAATGTTTCTTAGATCATAGCAGTTAGCTCATGGCGATGTTTTGTTTAAAAACATAAATCTATCAAGTGGGGTAAATTCGAGCTAGGTGATCGACAAGATCCACTTCCCAGCGTGATATGAATATGATATCAATAATAAAAATTAGGTGCAAAGATTGATTGATTTGATTTTTCCATATACCTATCATCGAAGGATTTAAAAAATTTCCTAAAGTTAAATCAAGCAACTACCCGTTCGTAAACACGTGGAACGGAATGTATATCTTTGTTTTCAACACAAATTATTGTATGCACTTGGATATTTTCGACAGCTTTACACAGTACTGCTGGCGATATAATGTTGATGTCAAACGTGTAAATTCGAGCACTCTCGGGATACATTTCTCAACGAAACCTTTCTAGAAGTAGTCTATATACCTACAAAGACGGAACGCACCTAAGAACAAAGGATAGTAAGCGAAAACTCAATAAAATTAACTTTATTTGATCCATCTATTAATTTTTTTATTAATATTGTTTATTTATTGTTTTTGTTTACTGTTTTATTTACTATATTATAAAATAAACTATGAGTTGTTCGTTGATAAAAACTCAGTAAAAATATGTGATATATCGATCAGCAGTATCAGCCTAAGGTTCGATTGCATCAGTCATCTCACCCGATCCGATCCTAACCCTTGGTTCGGGAGTCGGGCTCAGTTCGACTGCACTAATCAATCTCAGTATATTGCAGCCACTGTAACCACACACTGTTACCCACCAAGAATTTGAACGACGGGGTTGGGGTTCAATTGATTTCAGTCATTCCAACCTCTACCGATGTTTGACTGATGTTAGATTGTATCAATCACTTTAATCAGCACCCCAGTCCAAGTGCTATACAGGAAACTAGGGGTTTTATTGATATAAGCCGTGTTTCTTTGCACGCGGATATAGGCATGGCATTAAGAAACGACCATCGCCGCTTAAGAATTCATCAAAAAAAAACTTGGCAGCACACATGCACCTATGACGTTTATTAGTGACACAGCTGTAAGTTGAGTTAAGAAATTGGATTGAAAATCGTGAAATTGAAAAATATTAATTTCCGACAGTTGAAATTAATGCCAAACATATTCTAAAATTATAATAAACAGTTTCACATTGACAGATTTACTAAATTGTGAAAAAATAATAATAATAAAATCCCGAACAAAATATTCGGCGGGATGTGCCAGAGGTCGGCGGGATGTCAAACTTAGACATTTCCTGAAAAATTCATTGCAACATTTCATCAGAAACGAAGAAAATGGGTTTTGGAAGCACTGTTTATCCCCGCTAAAGGACTTAGCGGCGATAGCTATCCCCGCTAAAGTTAGCGTATATAGGATAAGTTGTTGTTGTATTTTACATGCAAATTTAATTATCCCTATATCCGCGTGCAAAGAAACACGGCTATATAGTTCAGGGATGCAAAAGTCGATACGATTGTACTTTTTTCGATATACTTGACTTTGCTCAAGTACACAAATACATTTTTATTAAATTCGATACAATTTTGCGCTGCCAATAAATATAACAGGATATTTTCTTTATAAAATATTATTTTCTACCAAAAATCAAATGCAATGGATTCGATCTTAATTGAATTTCGCTGAACACACCAATTTTCTGTAATTCAATGCAAAAACCTAGTTTTTCGTTTATTTGGTAGCAGAACGGCTGCCATATCTGTTATTTTTTTTTTTTTTTTTGATTCCGTTAGTTTGGTACAGAGTATATCTATAATGAAATGAGTAGGGACACTCTCTACATATGCATTTACTACTACAAAGCAAAATGCGGAAAAAGCCTACAATACGTGGAATGGAACCCTTATGGAACGACCGCGGTAGAAAAAAGGGTACACAAAATATATTTTGCCTGTACCACAACATGTGGCGTGCGGTTTTTTCATTATGCTTTTTATACCCTATTCTAAGGGTATATTAATTTTGACGCATAGTTTGTAACATACCTTAATATTGCCCGTAGACCTCTAAAAGTTACTATATTTATGATCAGCATCGATAGTAATGTCGATCTAGCGATGTCCGTCCGTCCGTCTGTTGCCAAAAATTAGGCATTTAAACTGGGCCTAGGGAGCTGAAATTTTAACCATATACTCTCTAGGGTCCCGAAATAATCAAGTTTACGAATTTTTGAAATCCGCCCACAGACACGCCCACAAACTCAAAAAAACAAAATTTTGGAAAAAATCGAATTTTGAGCTAGAGAGCTGAAATTTTTTATATATGATTTATGACTCGTAAAACTGCTCGGGATATAAAATTTTCAAAATCCGCCCACTGACACGCCCACAATTAAATAAAACAATTTTATTAAAAAACCAAAATTTGAGCTAGGGAGCTGAATTTTAGGGCCCTTTAAGCTCATGTGTGAATATTTTGAAATCCGCCCACTGACACGCCCACAATTTAAAATCAACTTTTTTTGCAAATCCAAAGTTTGAGTGTGAAATTTGTAATATATACTCTCTAGGGGCCCTTTATGCTCATGTGTTAATTTTTTTTTAATCCGCCTACTGACACGCCCACAATTAAATAAAAATTGAAATTTATAATATATACTCTCTAGGGGCCCTTTATGCTCATGTGTTAATTTTTTTTTAATCCGCCTACTGACACGCCCACAATTAAATAAAACAATTTTATTGAAAAACCAAAGTTTTTTTTCGATAAAATCCTTTAAATGTTTTATAACAAAATATGTAAAGCGTTCTTAACAATTCAATCATACTTAGACTATTGTCACGCCCACTTATGACGGATAGGAATAAGAATAGGGTATCCAACAGTTCGCCTAAGCCGACTGTAGCCCGTCCCTATGTTTTAAATGTGTATCGACTTGATCCTCGTTGTGTGTACGAGTATCTTTTCACTTCGTGCTGTGGTACCTGTTTTGCTTTTTTTTAAATGGTTTATGGCTGATTTTTCCGATTATTTCTTTTACTGAATACACCTTAATATGAAACTCTAAAATTACCTTTCAGTCAAAAATATGAAAATAATTGCTTCTTCTTTGCTTTGATTTCGCTAATAATAATGCAGTCCGGTGTTCGGCCCAGTAACAATAAAAATGATGCGACTCTTTATTCGCTTTTTTATTGTGGTTGGTCACACTGGTTTTGCAATAAGGTTGAGTCGGCGGTGCTTACGTTTTCTCATATTGTATTTTCAAAGGCGTATGGACTTGAATTCTTGACAAAACAATACGGGGTGACACGTGTTAGTTCTCAGAGCAAACAAATAAGAGTGTACGTGTTTCTTAAAAGATAAAGTTCAACTATTTTTTTAATTTAAAAATATTATAAGTAGAAATGGGAAGACATATGTACTTTAAAGTGTTTGGCCTGCGGTCGAGAGGAAAAACAAATTGTCTCGAGAACACCTTCGCGGTTTTACGCAACCGATTAGGAAATAACAAGTTACTGCCTCCGTTTCAATTCACTTGTTCATTTAAAACATAATTTTCAGCAAAGTATATGAAGGATATAACCTATGGAAACTGCAAGCCAACTTAGAGCTTCCCGACGTGAAATATAGTTACAATCACCCAAAAAGAAGGACAACGTGAAACTCTACTATTCTTCCACTCACTGATTTAATTATTTATCTAACTTAACCAGTACAATTTCATATGAGAATTTTAAGGCTGTGTTTGACCGGATAATTGAGCAGTGGGAAACATTGAGATACTACTTTGGCCTAGGTGATTTTGAGGCTTTTTACGGAAAAGAAAACATCAACTTTATTTCAAGAAGCTGAAATGATGATGTAGTAAAACTTAATTTCATATTTTTATAATATGTATCTACTTAAAATTATTAACGATATTAATATTGAAATGCATTAAAAAGAAGCTAGTCTACATATTTTACTTCCGCGAATGACTTTTTTATTCAAAAGTTTTTGTCACAATTTTATGTTTAAAGAAGCATTCGAGGAAAAAGAAATAAGAGATATTAATTTGAAAGAAAATCATATGCCCTTACAAAGTCTATACTGCGGAACCGAAGCTGAACTCTTTTATATATCAAAACAAATAAATGAAGTAGATGTTTTAGAATTTAAGACAAGAGTGCAATCATTTTACATATCTTTTATAGAAGATTTGCGAAAAACAATAGATTTTAATAATAATTTTTTGAATTCCTTAAAATATTTTTTACCAAATGTAGCAGCTTGTGGAGAATTTTCTTCTTTGGTTTCGTTTATTTTGAATTATTTCCCAAATGAAAAAAAAATAATATAGAACTAATTAATAATGAATACAGGGCACTAGCTGATTTTGCAGAGATAAAAAAAATTAAAAGTTACAACATATCTGAGTTCTGGGCTGAAGTAAGCCAACTTAAAAATCAATGTAACAAATATATGTTCAGTAACATATATAGAATTGTATAAGGTGTTTTGTCAATTGCACACTCTTCAGCAAATGTCGAAAGAATATTTTCCTTTCAAAATATATAAAAAAACAAAATGTAGAAATCGTTTACAAGTTGAAACTTGTTCCGCCGTAATTGAAACTAAAAAAATATTAAAATATAACTGTGACAAACAGTCACAGTTTCGACATAAATAGTAATATTTTAACAAAAAATGTGCAAAATAATCACCTTAAACCAGAGGAACTTCTGGAATAATTTTTTTTTATAATTTATTATATTTTTGTTATATGTAATTAGAATCGTTTAAGTTTTCCTATGAACTTAAGAAGGTTTATATATAATTATTCATAATTTTTCATATTTAATATATGTAATACATAAATGTATTTTTTTCTTATTTTTAACATGCTATTTTTGAACTTTTTTTTAACTTTTGATACAATGCTAAAAAACGATTTTTCATCCCTGATATAGTTACCCCCGGTTTGCTACCTTCCCACTGAGCAGATAAAATGGGAACAGAGTTGGGGTTCGATTGTCACAGTCACCTCACTCTGCTCCTCTCCCATGGTTCTCTGAGGTCGATGTGTCTCTTAACACCTGCATTACATTCCCGCCAGTATCATTATAAGTATCATCCTTAATTCCAAACAGTTCAATTAACTTGAGGATGGACCCCCAAACTCGACTATGGCAGCCACCCCTCCCTGCTCCCTTTCCGTGGACCAGTAGGTATAACTTGTGGTTCGTATTCCAACAGTCACTCCAAGCTGCACTCAGGGGTTTTCCTCAATCACAGGTTTCAACTAACTACTCGACTGTGCATTCGATTCACCCGATCCACCCGATCACCTCATCCTGATCCTAACCCATGGTTAGGGTAGGGCTGAAATCTCGAATGCACTAGTCACTCTCAACATTACGCAACCGCTATATGTATTATAGCCGCTCCTTTAATGACTTTTCTATGGTGCTGACGACACTGTGGAGTGCCGTCTCTCACCTTTGCCTTTGGTGTACGCATGCTGAGCCGGAGATAAAACTTCTGGACTTAGTTTACTTCGAATGTGGCATTTATATCAGTTTTTCAACGATTTTTAAAACCATAGAAGTTAAGCTGATTGGCCTGAAAACTTTAGCGGTAGTGTGACTGGGCTTGCCAGCTTTGGGTATAAAAATCACTTTAACTTCTAGCCATACTTTAGGAACATATCCCCATTATAGGTTACTTAGGAATAAATTCCAGAGTATATGCTGTATTCCCATTTAAAGTGTTTTATTTTTCTGTTTGATTTTTGCAACTGGGGTCGTGTTTTTATTAGTTGCGAAAATCGAGAGCGCACTGTAATATTTGTAGCTTCACATTAGATAAACCTCAGTTATGCCAATGCGTAAAGTAATGAGTTACCACTAGTGCCGTTCGCCTATATATTTCACAGAAAATGAAAAAGCCTTTAAGTTTTATGCCGTGTCGAACAGTCGCATCGCTACGCAAGCTTGTCAAAAATTCGCATGATAAGTAGCCGCGTGTTCAAGTTAATTGGCAAACGACAGGTAAAAGATATTTGAGTCATAGTTTCATGAGTTGTTTGCCGCCTCTGCATGTCCAGAAGTGTTTCGGTTTCGGTTTCTCTACTCTATATTTCTGTACTGATATTAAACGTATCCCTTTTTTTTAGTGGAGCCTTTAAATATATATAGAGTAAGTTCGGGTATTGGTGTATAGGAGGGTAATGTGGTACGGGCAGTTTTTTCGAAAACTAAGCAGGATACCAGAATGTTTGTTACACACAAAACTGGCGATTTAGAAAAAACGACCAGAACGCGTTCTGGCAACTTCAAAGCTATTCACGTTTTTGGTAATTTGTGTCGAATATATAATTGGTTGCACCCGTTTTTATACCCTGTTCTAAGGGTACCTATATTAATTTTGACGCATAGTTTGTAACATACCTTAATATTGCCCGTAGACCCCTAAAAGTTACTATATTTATGATCAACATCGATAGTAATGTCGATCTAGCCATGTCCGTCCGTCCGTCCGTCCGTCTGTCGGCAAAAATTAGGCCTTTAAACTGGAGCTAGAGAGCTGAAATTTTAACCATATACTCTCTAGGGTCCCGAAATAATCAAGTTTACGAATTTTCGAAATCCGCCCACAGACACGCCCACAAACTCAAATAAACTAAATTTTGGAAAAAATCGAATTTTGAGCTAGAAAGCTGAAATTTTTTATATATGATCTATGACTCCTAAAACTGCTCGGGATAAAAAATTTTCAAAATCCGCCCACTGACAAATAAATAAAACAATTTTTTTGAAAATCCAAAGTTTTAGCTAGGGAGCTAAAATTTATAATATATACTCTGTAAGGGCCCTTTATGCTCATGTGTAAATATTTTCAAAATCCGCCCACTGACACATCCACAATTACATTTTTTTTTTTTTGAAAATCCAAAGTTTGAGCTAGGGAGCTGAAATTTATAATATATACTCTCTAGGGGCCCTTTATGCTCATATGTTAATTTTTTTAAATCCGCCTATTGACACGCCCACAATTAAAAAAAAACAATTTTATTGAAACACCCAAGTTTGAGCTAGGGAGCGTTTTTTTTTGATAAAATCCTTTAAATGTTATATAACAAAATATGTATGTAGAGCGTTCTTAACAATTCAATCATACTTAGACTTTTGTCACGCCCACTTATGAGGGATAGGAATAAGAATAGGGTATCCAACAGTTCGCCCAAGCGGACTGAAACCCGTCCCTATGTTTTTTTATGCTTCTGAAATTGCTTTTTTGTGTTTTATTTTTTTGTGCATCACTTATACCTAAGTTACCTCACAATAAATGATTTATTAAACTTTATTAAATAATTATTAGTTATTCTGTCAGTATTTTTTTTTTGTTATTTTTTATAAATATTTTCTTATGTGCATACATCGTCGGCTAATGTGGTATACTATACCTAGGTGTTCAAAAGTGTTCTGTTGGCAAGAAATTGTAAAGCGGGTAATGTGGTATAGTGTACATAGTGTACATACATAGTATACCACAATACGCGCCAGTTTTTCAATCGCCACTTTTTGGGTTATGCAACATTTATGGCAAACATCTTTTTTATTGTCTGCTCAACATACTTGTATGAATACCATTTTGAAGCCAATAATTTAGTCTTAATTTTTAGCTATACATATATGGCTCGATTCAGACACTTTTGCAATTATAGTCAAAATAGTAATATGTATACCACAATACCCGAAGTTACTCTACACCTTCAACAAATTAAAATAAAAAAATATTGCAAACTCTGTTTTCAGAACATAAATATTTATCACGCAACCAAATGTTATTTTGGGGTAGTCAAGGGGTGCACCGTGCACGTCTTTATTTGATAGCACTCATTCCAACTACAATCACAGAGCAATTTTCGCAAAAACATATACACCAAGACATACTAGGTATGTAATCCATATTTTTCTTGTTGCCAAGGAAACTGAACCCTCCATAACCATACAAAAATGGTAACAATTTAATTCGAGCTTTCTCCAAACGTTTAAATATAGATAGAAGGCATATTGTGGTAACCAACGTGGTAAAAATGCAAATATGTCCTTTCATGAAAAGTATTTCGATGAGTCATTTTGTTTGCGCTAAGGATTTCATTAAAATCACTCTTGCCAATAATTTACAAGAACAATATTTTCTTAATCATAAAAATGCAAACATTCTTGTGAGCTATGTATATGTACTTGCAATAAACAGCGACTATATAGTTGTAGTTAAATATGTGTTGAAAAATAATTCTCATACAAATATAATGTGCTTAGGGACAAAGACCTATTGTACACCTCGTCATCTTATGCACGTTAGGCAGCACCTGTCGCCAAAATTCGATAGTAATCAAGAATTAATTATGTGAGTATGCCTTGGGTGTTTTTCTGGTTAGCCATTAGTCGATGCCGGTAGACACGAATATAGAATGAAGGACTTTGACGAGGTAAAGGCAACATAGATAGCAAAGGGTGTAATTGAACATTCTGTCAGGTATTCTGCCGGTTGGGTCAAATTTGTGTTGTCGTGATCACCATTCATTATTGTGTTTTCCTTTCGTTCTTTTTTATTCCAGCAAAGTCAACAGCAACCAGGTGGTCAAAGGCACACCCCGAATCCAATACATACCAACTTATAGATTATATTTGCTTTGGTAGACAAACAGTTGCAGTTTGTTCGGCAAAATTGATTTAAAAAAATAACTTTTCATAGTTCGGGACCTACTACCCACCTAGCCCCAGACTAAGGACTTGAGTTTCAGTTTATTAATAAGTTCAACAAAAAAGCCTACTACGATGGTTATACTGCATACACAGCGAACACAATCGATACGGATTTACGATTTTTGTAACAATAGATGTAAGGTGTGTTTTTTTTTACTCAAACGTATGCCTATAGGTGGAGATAAAAAGAGTAAAAAAAACGCTCGACTGTGCCTTGGTAGTACTATGCTGGCCGCGCTGTTTCCTCCAGTCAAACTAGAGTAGGTATACATATATTGAACCTAAAAATTAAATTCCAAAATGATAGGTACTCTCATAAAAAATTTAATTATTCCACCGTATAGGGCAAAAATATTGCAAACTTAATCGTATTAAGTTGACCCCTGAAGGACATGTGGTTTGGAAATGACAGCCGGCGGTTGAAATTTTTTTTTGGTAAAAATAAAACTCCAGTAAAATTTTTTGTATGTGTCAGTTCAGTAGGTGCGAAATGTCAACGTTTTGACATTCGATAACAAAAGTTATCGGAATACGTAGAAAACGTCGTTTGGAAGCACTGATCTATATCCGCTTAAGGACTTAGCGGCGATAGTTATCCCCGCTAAAGTTAATATACGAGTAGGCTAAGTTATTATACCCTATTCTAAGGGTACCTATACTAATTTTGACGTAAAGTTTGGAACATACCTTAATATTGTCCGTAGACCCCTAAAAGTTACGATATTCGTGATCAGCATCGATAGTAATGTCGATCTAGCCATGTCCATCCGTCCGTATACAAAAATTAGGCCTTTAAACTGAAGCTAGAAAGCTGAAATTTTACCCATATACTCTCTAGGAGACCGAAATAATCCAGTTTAAAAATGTTCAAAATTCGCCCACAGACTCGCCCACAATCTCAAAAAACAAGTTTATGGGAAAAAATCAAATTTTGAACTAGAACGCTGAAATTTAATTAATTTATGGTCTTTAGGTCCCAAAATGCTTGGGAGTTAAATTTTTTTAGAATCCGCCCACTGACACGCCCACAAATAAATAAAACAATTTTGTCGAAAAGTCAAAGTTTGAGCTAGGAAGCTGAAATTTGGAATATTTACTCTCTAGGGGTCCTTAATGCTTTTTAAAAGCCGCTTACTAACATACTTAAAAAAACAAACGGTTTTCTTGAATAAATCATAGGCAAAGTATGTAGTTAAAGTCGTTTTTAACAATTGCTTTACATAAAATGTTCTGCCATGCCCACTTTTAGTTGGCTTTTTTTTTCTACAAAAACGTTGTTATTTCAATAAAATGTTGGTTAACAAAATTAGGAGATCCTTCTGAACAGTTCTTCCATAATTAGATTTTGTTCACACCTACTTAATGAGGGATAGGAATAGGACAGATAAATAAGTTGTTCAGGAGGAAAGATCACAATGATATTCCTTGTGTTCGAATCTCCCAGACAGCAGAGAACAGACAGACAGTACTGACTGCTGGAATAAGTCCAGAAAGTGTCGCTTCAAACGACGATTTTTTCGTGGTCGAGGACCCACAGGAGAAAGTGGATTTGCTGGGCGCTTGTTTCGAGGCCGTGTATACGGTGAACAATCCTGTTCGCCGTAACCACGACATTGAGAATAGGGCTCTGGTGAGCCATTTCTATCTGCGCACCGAACTTGAGAATTGGCGATCTGAAAATAACGGTTTCACCGAGTTCACTGATGAAAACCATGCTAATGCAGTTGTCGCCAATGGCCGAGATGCATCGCACTTGTTCGTGTCGAAGAATGATCTTCTGTGCATCTTCGAGTCACTAAAGAATAAAAAGTCGGCGGGGATGGATGGTGTCCCAAACGTCGTATTGAGACACCTGCCTTTGGAGGCTGTAGATATTTTCACCACGCTGTTTAACAATGCGCTGAATAATGCACATTATCCGGCGCATTGGAAGGTAGCTGTGGTACACCCTATCCCGAAAAAATGTAAAGATAGGACGAACCCTGCCAATCTCCGGTCAATTAGCTTGCTTCCGAATATTAGCAAGGTCTTTGAAAAGGTTGTCAATAGAGCCCTGTTAAAGTGGGTCGAGGACAATAACATAATTCCGGACAACCAGTTTGGTTTCAGGGCGAGGCATGACACTATTCATGCCGCGTCGAAACTGGTTTCCGACATTCAGTGGAATAAATGCAAGAACCAATGCACGGGTGCTTGTCTGGTTGATTTTGAGAAGGCTTTCGACACCGTATGGTTAGAGGGACTTTTCTACAAGTTGACCAGGCGGGGGATGCACAAACCTTTGCTATATGTAATTTATAATATGCTTATGGGAAAGAAGTTCGTTGTCAAATGTGGCAACGTGACTTCGAGCAGAGTCTTTGAAATTAAAAACGGTTTACAGCAGGGGGCGGTCAATTCTCCGATCCTGTTTAACATTTACACGAGTGATCTGGTGGGTTCACTCAGCCATGCTATAGCGTATGCCGATGATTTGGTGGCATACATATCAGGTCCTAAAATCGAGGTCATTAATATCCTTTTGCAGCGTGACTTCGATCAAATTAAGCGATATTGCGACGACTGGAAGTTGAAAATCAACTTTCAGAAGACGGAAACAATCTTGTTCAGAACTCCATTGGCTGGGGCCTCTAGGGATACCAGAAAAAACTGGAAAAAATTGGCCATTATTGGACAAAATGGGCAGCCATTGGCGGTGAGAAGCGCAGTTAGATATCTAGGTATCTGGCTTGACCAGTATCTGTATTTCGATAGACATATAGTTGCTTGTCTTGCTGGGGCCAAGAAGGCTTATGCTCTAACAAGGAGACTGTTTCATAGCAGTCAACTTGACTCCAGAGTGAAGTTCATTTGCTACGTGGCCCTTATAAGGCCGATCATCGCTTATGGTTGTCCATTATGGTTTAATATAGCGCCTAGTTATATGGAAAAGATTCGGGTTTTGGAGAGACAATGTCTTAGGACCTGGCTCCGGTTGTTCCGAACGCCTGAATCCAACTATATAAAATACTATCCCAACGAGGTCCTATACGATGGGGCTCAGTTGAATAGGATTGACAATTTCCTCATTAAGGTGACTCGAAGGCACGTTGCAAGGGCGATGGCCAGCGACAATAGTCTGATATTTGGGGCTTACTACCCCAATGAAATGTGCATTGAGAGTACACTCCGGTCTGGCTTTATCCCGCCAGAGGCATTTATCCATATTGATGCAAAAGGGCTGGTACAGACGAGGGATGGTATTCCGGTCTTATACCATCGCTACCGCAGCGCGAGAGATAAGCGGCTCCTCCATGACGGGGACTTCGCCAATGCTCATGAGCTCCTCCGTTTTAGTACCGCAATATCGGAGAGGGATAGATTCGACACGGAAAAGCAATTCGCCGAATTTTGGTGGCTTGTTGAGGGGGGAGGGGTCAACATGCCCTCCCAGGACGGTGCGTTACTCTAGGTAACTTCCTCTTAGCTTATAAGTTAGATTAAGTCAGCTAGGGCGTTTTTGGGAGAGGCCGGGCTCGCCAACGTGTGGTGGTGCTTCTGGGAGTTGACTGACGCTGTAAGGCTTCAGTCGGCTCACGGCGGCGCGTGTGCACGTTGACGACTGCCAGGCGCTCGGAAAGCAATTGGGATTTTGACCACTTGTTGCGCAAGGCAACGAGTGCTCAGAATCCTAATTATAGTTAGAATACGTTAAGTAGTTTAAGTAAGTAGAATAGGTAGTTTGTAATTTGTTTTATATAAAATCTCAATAATGAAACCGAGTTTTAGTAAATTTTCTCGAGGAATATATATGTAAGATTAGTTCGTAAAATAGTTCGTAAGCCGAAAGGCAATAATTCTAAGATATAGTTAAGTTTAGAGCGTTCGCATAAGGACCAATAAATAAGAATAAGTATCCTGTTAATTTTAAGTTAGGTTTAATCATTTTTGTCTAGTATGTAAGTAGATATTTATCAATGAATAAAAAAATGAATTTCAAAGTCAAGGGATAGGAATAGGGTATCCGACAGTTCGCCCAAGTTTGTATTTAACATGCAAATGTACGCCTTAGTTAAAAAAACACACCTTTAATAAGGACGAAGTTAGAAAGTTTTTATACTGACTAAACAAGAAAGTAACTTTTATAGTTAACTTTTTTATTTTATGCATCTGAACTTTCAACGAACCAACATTTTACGAACAAATTCCGAAATTCTATTTTATTGAACATTGAAAATTTAATCTGAAACATACGAATCGAAAGTAGTTGCACAAACTCATAAAATTAATTCCACCATAAATTGTGGGGCTAAATCAAGTGCTTGACAACATTAATGCGGATTTGAGTGCCTTTTGCATTAAATATATTGAAATGATAAATTTGAATAATTGTAAAATCAATTTTAATGTACAGATATTGTGATTTAACAGTTTTTGTGCTGTTTATGAGCTGGCGGCATCGTGGGCCGTAACCCTTCAAAAATTAACAAAATCGAAGTGTCACCCACAATGACGTCAGAGCCGTTATCAATTTTTTTTTTAAATTTCCAAAGTGGTCTGCAGAACATTTTATTGCATACTGTCGGCGAAACCTGTGACCTGTGTGATTTGACGACGCTGGACCAACCAACAACGATTCCAGCCTTGGAAGCCAACATTGTGAACACTATTTTTGAGGTACGGCCTCAAACGCTCGAAAACCCGTTCGAAAATTGGAGCTCCAGGATGTAGTTTCTGAGACGCTCCCGTAGCTGGCATATGCCCGAAATCGTTGTTCACCGTTAATGTCAGAAGGCTATCTATCTGTCGCACAAAACCGTTAAAAAAACACCCTTTGACCAGCTTACAGCGTTTTTTACACTTGTAATTATTTTGGTAATTGTCTTTTAAAAAATGTTGCGACAAAATCTTTATCTCCATTCGACCCACTTCAAATACAAGACTTAATAACCGATGAAAAAAAAAAATTCGAAAGAGAAATCACATCTAGGCAACTTTTCACATTCATATGAGCCCAGCGACTGGTTTAACATCTTGAAATTGTCCCGCAAGTATACATGCAAATCCGTGGGTTGACACGGCTGCAGATCATCGGTGTCGTATCGTGAAAGGAAGATCAAACAATATTCAAAACATAGGGGCGGGCTACAGTCCGCTTGGGCGAACTGTTGGATACCCTATTCATATTCCTATCCCTAATAAGTGGGCGTGACAAAAATTTAAAGGATTTTATCGAAAAAACTAAGCTTTTGTAAATAAAAACGCTCCCTAGCTCAAACTTTGGTTTTTCAATAAAATTGTTTTATTTAGTTGTGGGCGTGTCAGTAGGCGAATTTAAAAAAAATTTAAGCATGAGCATAAAGGGCACCTAGAGAGTATATACTATAAATTTCAGCTCCCTAGCTCAAACTTTGGACTTTCAAAAATAAAAATAAAAATAATTGTGGGCGTGTCAGTAGGCGGATTTTGAAAATATTTACACATGAGCATAAAGAGCCCCTAGAGAGTATATATTATAAATTTCAGCTCCCTACCTCAAATTTTGGTTTTTCAAAAAAATTGTTTTATTTAATTGTGGGCGTGTCAGTCGGCGGATTTTGAAAATTTTATGTCCCAAGCAGTTTTATGGGCCATAGATCATATATAAAAAATTTCAGCTCTCTAGCTCAAAATTCGATTTTTTCCAAAATTTTGTTTTTTTTGAGTTTGTGGGCGTGTCTGTGGGCGGATTTCAAAAATTCTTAAACTTGATTATTTCGGGACCCTAGAGAGTATATGGTTAAAATTTCAGCTCTCTAGGTCCAGTTTAAAGGCCTAATTTTTGCCGACGGACGGACGGACGGACGGACATGGCTAGATCGACATTACTATCAATGCTGATCATAAATATAGTAACTTTTAGGGGTCTACGGGCGATATTAAGGTATGTTACAAACTATGCGTCAAAATTAATATACCCTTAGAATAGGGTATAAAAATGGGAGCATATACGGTTCGAAATCGTTAAGAAAGAAATTTAAACTCCTGGGTTAGCATTTCATTAGTCTTAGCGATGAAGTGATGTGAAACTGGGAGGCCTGCCAATATTCGTTGAGGAGGTCGAAGTAGCGAACCCCACAGGACCAGTAGGGATGCAGTCAAATGTTAGGGTTATTATCCATTTAATCCTGGTCATAGCTTTGCCGTTACGGAAGAAAAACAACAAAAGAATCATACAATCAATTTTAAAGTCAAGCCTTGCTTGCCTGAGTAACTATTCGGGTACGTTACTTAATTCTTTAATTATATGTTTTTCTTTTAACGGCCAAAGTTTTAAGCAATAACTTTGGCCGTTAAAAGAAAAACATATATTTTAGAAAACTATCAATATAAACGTTCCTCAAAAACAAAGTTAAGTTGAACAGTCGTGAACGTTTTGTAAGTACGTTTTAAGGATACTTAAAAAACACAGAATGAAAGGATACATTAAGCTTGGACAAAATGTGGGATACCCTATTCCTATTCCCAATAAATGGGATAACACAAAAATCTAAGTAGGTGTGGGTGAATTGTTAAGAAGGATATTGTTCACATATTTTGTATAACTGTTTCTGTTTTGAAGCAAAAAAACAATATTTTTGGTGAAAAAACGCCCCTAATAAGTGGGCGTAACTTTCAACTATATCTATATGAAAATTGTAATACCTTTAAAACAGGGTATAAACAACAACCCTTCCCGAAGATTTCGAAAACTGCAAGGTGTATAAGAAAACTTGTTTTTTTCCACACGTTTACAAACATTATACATACCAACAAATATAATGTTGCTAAAAACTGCATTAATCAGCAAAATTAACTTTCCTCTTTGATAATCCGGAAATTACGGGTAAAATAATCCACACAGTCCGTCGGCGAGTTAATTGTTTCCAGCATATCTGCTCCTTTTCTCCATATCGCGTATAAGCCGTAATCAACTTATAATTAAATTTAATTGGGTAAAACTATGTAGATGGACAATACCGCTAATTATCACCGAAGTGGATGCTGCAGACTTCTGTGTATTCGGGAATAAGTATCATAGTCATTGCCGCTTTATATTAATTTAAATTCTTGCAGCAACAACCACTGTCAAAGGGCAATATAATGAATTTATAGTATGGAAGAATAAGACGGTTGTATGAACATGGACTTACATAGTATACATAACGTATGTAGATGGATGAAGTGCATTGTACAATTAGCACGCGTATGCACAGTTCAAACGTTTTCCTGCCACACGTTGTGCTTGATTTATGAAGTTTATTATGTCCTTTGGGTGTGACGATGTTGACAAGCGCGTACTTTATATGCTGCAACGTTGTTTGTTCATTTGAAATTGAAGACAATTCAGGAAGAAATTGTAAGTTTAATGTTTCAGTGTCTTCCATTGCTTATTATAATTGCAAATGGTTGATAGTTGTTCATGACCGATTTCAGAGGAGTTCTTTACTTAATTGATTGTCTTTGCACTTGTTTAAGTTCAGATCCAATGTAAAATTTCATTTAAGTTGTATTTAATTTC
The DNA here is from genome assembly GCA_949715645.1 of Portevinia maculata. Classification (NCBI taxonomy): domain Eukaryota; kingdom Metazoa; phylum Arthropoda; class Insecta; order Diptera; family Syrphidae; genus Portevinia; species Portevinia maculata. The sequence goes on along the minus strand of OX454525.1, from coordinate 403,115,434 downwards.
TTATGTGAAACATCAGTTGATATAGGTAATGATGATGTGCGAAATGCAGTGATCCTTCTGCATTTAGAGACATATATATTTTCAACTTGACACACTCCCCAGACTTTAAGCAATGGGTTGAAATTTATAATTGATATTTAGCATTCTCGTATAGGTACTTTAGTATACCAACTAAAGAGAAAGATATTGGCATCGTGCTGAAATATGATATTACCATTATAGAGAAGTTCAAAAAAGTGTGTCTCTTATCTCTGTCCGTTTGCCAGACCGTCTGTCCGTCTGTAACCGAGGCTCCAAACACAATGGGTGGACGGATTTATTTCAAGATTCGTATTTATGTGGGCTTATAATCGCTTTTCTTTTTTATTCAATCATTTCAAATAACGGTAACTACCATATTGTTTTTTCTTTTTTATTCAATCATTTCAAATAACGGTAACTACCATATTGTTTTTAAAACACCGATTTCCTCAAAAACGGGTCTAACAATTTTTAGCGTTTTGAAATATAACATATTTGAGGTGATCGTAAAAAAATGGCGTACTAATTTTTTACGAAAATACTCGAATAAAGGTATACTTTACAAAAAATGCTGTTATCTCAAAAACGGGTCAAGTTATTTTTAAGAAAATGTACCACAAATTTTAAATTTACAAATTTTAAAAATTTGTAAATAATTTTTTTTTGAAAAACTGTTTTCATAAGTTTTTTATTCATAAATGTGTATAACAGTTTTTTGAATTTTTGAAAATTGCATTTTTCTCTAAAGCGGCTATAACGATTTTAATCAATTTTGATATTTTAAAAAGTTGGATTAATTATTAGAATTTTTCCAAAAGACTCGAATAATGGTTTTATGGGTAACCAAAAATATCACAAAAACGGGTTACATAATTTTTAATAAAGGTATTACTGAATACAGGTATGAAGAAAAAATCTGCATTTGCAGATTTTTGAAATATTTTTTATAATGAATTTTTTTATAAGAATTGCTAAAGTTTGGTAAAACGCCACTTTTCTTTAAAACGGATCTATTGATTTTGATGATTTTCGGGGTTTTTAATACTTGGAGTAAATGTAAAAACATGGTATAGGTACTTAGATTTTCGAAAATGACGGCCCATTAGAAAAATATTTATGTCTCAAAAACCGGTAGAGTTATTTGAAAACAAAAATTGACAATCAAGCTTATTTTATTATCTTGAACAAATTCGCATACTTAGATTATCAAACAAAAAAATTATAATGTATTAATTCATATATTTTCCTTAAAACATAAATTTCCTTTTCTCAAAAACGGCGTTAACGATATCGATGTGTGTTGGTTTTTTAAATACTTGGAGTTAAGGTTAGTCAATGGCATACTCAGTTTTCACCAAACGCTTCTTGGGAAACAAGGCGATATCTGAAAAACGGGTAAAGATATTTTAAAGAAGAAGATTTGAGCTGACACAAAGATTAAGGACCAATGCGGAAACTCAATTTTTTTAAATCAATTTATCTTTTTTTTCATTTTTTATGAAGTTTTGCTTTTTAATTTGCTTCAAATATACGCATTAATATCGAAAGCCAGAAATGACAAATCAAAAACTGTTTACAAGATCCCAATCACAAAGTCAATAACCGTTATGTAAGCTTCAACCGGAAAGCGGTTCTTTGAATCGTCCTAATTTTAGTCATATAAAGTGTCTTTCATTAGCGACTTGACAACTTCAAACTTTCAGGTTGAACGCAACCTTAAACCGATTACCGAACTGTCAAAAGCAAAATATTCAGTAAAATCAACATTTTCATCATGGTGAGGTACACGAAGAAATAACTTTTACAAATAATTAAAATTTACTACCAAAATTCCGATTCAGTGGTCGCAACTTAAAGAGCGTTAACGCCAATTTTCGGCCGTAATTCTCGTCCCAGTAGACAAGCAATTCATAGTCTAGGGAAAAATTTGAGGCAGAATATTCGCTGTTTGATGTTGCCGTGCCAGTGAGACTACGTTTTGCCCGAAGTATGGAGAATATTGCTGCCGTATAGGCGTCTGTCGCAAATCAGCCAAATCAGTCAATTTCACGGCGTTCTCAAGAATTGGGCCTCTTTCAGACCACATTATGGCAAATTTTGCTTAAGGATCTTGGCTTACACCCTTACAAAATCAATCTGACTCAAGAGCTAAAGCCACTTGATAATATGAAGCGACGTACGTTCTCGAATTGGCCTCTGGACATGATGGAAGAAAATGAAGAATTCCATCGCAAAATCATCTTCAGCGATGAAGCGCATTTTTGGATCAACAAGCAAAATGTGCGTTACTGGACAGGTGAGAACCCTCATGTGCCTCATGAAACAGCACTTCATCCGCAAAAAGTCACTGTTTGGTGCGGTTTTAATGCCAGTGGCTTCATCGGGCCGATTTTTTTCGTCGATGAAAATGACTGTCACGTTACGGTAAATGGTATTCGCTTCAGAGACATGTTGGAACGTTCTTTCTTTAAGCAATTCCATGAATTAGACATCAGTGATTTGTGGTTCCAACAAGAAGAAGAACTTAACATTAACAATATACAGCTAAAATGTTGGTATGAATAACAGTCGATCTCGAGTACTAAGTCCGCTTTCTCTATGTTTTGAACTGACGATACCTTAACGTAACTTTATTATACCACCTATTGTAATAAGTTGCGCCCTATCTTTTCATTTTTCTTTTCTGAAATGAGTCATATTGTAAAACATAAACATCACTTAGTTAGTACTCGTAAGTTCATAAAATGCGACGCGAAAAACAAACAAACGATTCGGTTCATTAATACATTTCCTTTTTCATTCAGCAAACTTTACCTCAATTACTTTGAATAAAAAAACCTTTCAATACTCTTCCATTGACCTTCGTACATCCCTTTTTTTGGCATGAATCGTCTGAATTTAATGTCATCACTTGTCATTCCAAATGGCCGGAAGTTGTCCGTAACAATTAATTTAAAAAATAATAAAATGCCAAAAGTTATTGTTCTCGTCAAATTTCATAAATACATTGAAGCTGTCCCACGAAATTTATAAAGCTGACATGACAATAAGATCTACGGGAATCAGTCATGATCATGATGTACCGAATTAAAATCAACTAACTGCAGTGAATGACTCATCTAAAAACTGAAAAATATTTTAATTCTTTTTTTGTCGGCCAGTGCCCTATTTCAATATAAATTGTTTGGTTAATTGATTTAATGAGTTCACATGCGTAGGACTGGCTTGGCGTGGCGTACGCTTTACTTATTACATCGGGAGTTTTTCGGGATTCGACGTGATACATAATATATCCATCTGAAATGGAAATCAAATTTATGATTGATAATATGTAGGAAGATATGGGTACCAGTCCAGATGGTGCATGTGTTGATCGTCTAAATGTTTACATTTACATGCTGCCCGCCTTTTTATGGTTCATAGCTTCAATAATAATTAGAAACAAAACATGTTTTTCGTTTAGGAAATCGTCAAACCTTCACTCAAGTTCAGGCATTAGAACTTACGGTTAAAAATATTAAATGTAATTATTATAAAGAAGTGGTGCAAACAAGGGTTCATTTTGTATTTATGACTTAAGGTCATGCAGTTTATTGAACAATTTGTTTTGTAACTTGATAAACTAAAATGTTCTTAGATCTCTTTAATCTAGTTAAAGTGAGTAAATTCAGTGTCATTGTAAAATGGTCGTACAAAGAAAAATATTTCCGTCTTATTTAATGTCACGCGTAAACACTGTACAACTGAACGACTTACGTCAGTTCAAACGTCTCTATGTTAGGAGTATGTGTGCTTGAGAAGTACTTGAGTAAATTTATTACCATTGCCTGAAATCTATTCTGGGCTGGGCTTGAGATGCAGCTGGAGAACTGATGTGCAAGTGTAATCAATTATTCAATTCAGATATTACACTTGATATGCTCTTTTTTGTTGAAATTCATTGTGGTAAATTAAAAATACAATTTAAAGTAAGTACGTCGTAATTTAGTTTTTTTTTGCCTTTAAAAATGTTTTAACCTAAACGTTAAGATTGTATCAAGCATACCTACTCTTAGAAATGTTTCAAGGAAATCTAAATAAAGTGCTTTTTTTTGTTGGCTTAATTTTCTGTATATATATATAACATTACTCTTATAGTGTTGGTGTTAGGCGCTACTTACAATTCGAAAGAATAGAATAGAGATGGGATAGAAGTTCTTGGTGCAATTGTAGATTTTTTCTCCACCGGTTTTTGTGTAAATTGCTTAGGGAGACCAAGTTTTGTTGTATTTAATTTCAATCATGGCCTTGGCAGAGATTCAAACGCGCGACCTTCCAATGAGTAACTGAATACACTACTACTGTACCGCTGCCACCCGCATAATTGTATTTTTTTTTTATATATAATTTGCTTACGCTAAAGGGTTTTTTCTGTAAATGTTACAGTACCCTTATAGTGCTAAGAACACAGCGCAAGCATTTGTGTTTAACAGCAAGCAGCACTTGTCAATATCGTATGTATTTCATTACATGCTTTTCGGTGCTACTTACTATTAGAAAGAATAGAGAGATAGGAAAGAAGTGTTTGGGTGCAGTTGTAGGGTTTTTCTCCACAGGTGGTGTCTAAATTGCTTAGGGAGATCTAGTTTTCAAGTAGTCGACTAAAAATAATGAACTTGGCCGGGATTTGAACACACGACCTTTCAATCAGTAAGTGAATACACTACTACTGCGCTGTTGCCACTCGCTATTCTAGTTTACTGACTATTCATTGAGCGCTCTAGACTAAACTATATTCTTGTAGCTATTGGCTTTAAGCCTAAAAACTATGTTAAGAGTTAATCTTAAATATTTTTTCCAAGAAAATATAAAGGGTCTTGCATTCGTGACTTGGCAACTTCAAACTTCCAGTCTGAACGCACCCACCCTTAAACCGATTACCGAACTGTCAATGTCAAAATATTCAATAAAATCAAAATTTTCACCAGGGTGGAGTACACGAAGGAACAACGTTAACAAATAATTCAAATTTATACCGAAATTCCGAGTCGGTGGCGGCAACTTTAAGAGCGTTAACGCCAATTTTCGGCGGTAATTCTCGTCGGTGCTGGGAAATAACTTCACATGGGCAATAACTTCACCTCGGGTGGAAAATAACTTCACTTTTCGTTTGTGAAGTAATTGCCCACTAAAGGTGAGCAATTACTCCACCGTAAATTTTGTGAAGTTATTTCCCATCTATAATTTGAGAATTTGTCTATTATAACTGAAGAGCAATCGTGAAATAAAGGTTTTTGTATAATTTCATTTATAACAATATATGACAATTAATTTTTAGCAATTTATATCGGTGCCGTGACATAAGGCCTTACGCAATGAGGCCAATTTGGCGTTTTTTCACTTTCCATTGGTGCTGTTTTTAACAATTTGCCCTTGCACCTACTCCAAATCAAACTGCGACCCCGTGGAGGGGGGTTCCAGGGGAGTAGCATGCCCCCACTGTTTATGGGATTAGTTGCGAAATCGCAAGTGGATTCCATAAACAGTGCAATGCCCTGCAACCCCCCTGCTGGGGCTCACTGTTTGATTTGGAGTAGGTGCGAGGTACGGTTCTTGAATTATCGTAAAATGTTAAGAGAAATTATTTCCCACAAAAAAGTGAAGATATTGCTCACCTGTTGTGCACAATAATTTCACAAAAAAAAAGTTATTTCGAGGTGAAGTTATTTTCCGGCACCATTCTCGTCTCAGTAAATCGTAGTCAAGTGAACAAAATTGATTCAGAATATTCGCTGATTTGCTGCCGTGGTACGTCCCATCCTCACCTACGGATCACTGGTATGGTGGCCCGCTGTAAGTAAAGCCTACAACGTCACTAAATTAAGCAGAATCCAAAGAACAGCTGGAATTGGAATCACAGGAGCCCTTCGATCAAGTCCGACCGAGGATGTGATGAATGTGATTCTCAACTTTCTGCCAGTGGATCTGTATATCAAATACATTGCAGCGCGTAGTGCTGTTAGATTGAAGGAATCTAAATGTTGGTCGGTAAGGCCATACGGCCATACCAGCATCCTTTTTTCCCTTCCCGACGGCATAGATCTAATAGGTACAGACTACATTACACCCAAACTCAACTTCCATAAAAGCTTCTCTGTGAGATTCCCCTCTAGATCAGAATGGAAAGAAAATGCGGTCTTAAATGAATTCGACATACCTATATTCACAGATGGTTCCAAGATGAACTGTGGAGTAGGAGCTGGCATTTTCTTTACAGAGCTAGATATCTCTAAAACCCTTCGCCTTCCCAACGCAGCCAGCGTCTTTCAAGCAGAAGTACTTGCAATTAAGGAGGCGTGTAGACTGCTTCTCAACATATTGACACACAGAAAAAAAATAGGCATCTTCGTCGACAGTCAGGCCGCGATTAAGGCTGTTAGTTCAACTAAGTCTACGTCCAGGCTTATGGTGGAATGCAGGGATACGCTGAATAAGGCTTGTCATCGGCTAGATATCACTCTCGTCTGGGTTCCCGGCAATAGGAACATTGAAGGAAATGAGAGAGCCGATGAACTCGCCAGACGTGGCTCTGCTCTGTGCGTATCACATGCGGAGGAAGTTTTCCCTCCGCTGGGATATGTAAAGAGAGAAATCCTCCTGCACTTCATCTCAAGGGCTGAGAGTAGATGGACGAATCGTTCGAACTGTGTCATTTCAAGCAAGATCTGACCAACCTACGATGATGCCAGAACAAACAACCTCTTAGCCAGAACGCGTGTAGATGTCGCCAGACTAAGGGCAATCAGTACGGGCCATTGGCCTTTAGGCACTCACGCAGCCAAGCTTGGCATCCCTCATAACACCCACTGCCGCAGCTGCTCTGACACAGAAAAGAGTGAAACAGTGTTCCATCTTCTCTGTGAGTGTCCGGCTTTAGCCAAAACCAGACGCAGCGCACTAGGTCATCCCTTTTACAATGACCTTTCGGCCATTCATACCATCCACTTCAATAACATCATCAAATTCCTCAACTCCACAGGATGGTTTTGAGCCCCCTTAATATCCATCTCCCCCTTTAATTTTAGGTTCCGTTAGTTGTGGTATCAAAACGGCGCTCAATGCGCTATTTGTGTTTTCCCTCGTCAGATGACGGGAATTACCACCACTTAAACCAACCAACCAACCAGAGTCGTCCGTCGCAAACCAGTCAAATCAATCTATTTCAAAGTGACTTTTTGCGGATGAAGTGCTGTTTCATGAAATACATGAGGGTTCTCACCTGTCCAGTAACACATATTTTGCTTATTGACGAAGCCGTTTAACCAAAAATGCGCCTAATGGCTGAAGATGATTTTGCGATGAAATTCTTCATTTTCTTCCATCATATCCAGAGCCCAATTTGAGAAGCTTCATATCATCAGGTTGCTTTAGTTCTTGAGTCAGCTTGATCTTGTAAGAGTGTAGGCCAAGATCCTTACGCAAAATTCGCCATAATGTGGTCTGAGAGAGGCCTAATTGGCTAGCTTGCGACGGACGCCTCTACGGCGGCAGTATTCTCCACACTTCGGGCTAAACGTAGTCTGACTGGCACGGCAACCTCAAGCAGCGAATATTCTGACTCAAATGTTTTCGCTACACTTTGAATTGCTTGTCTACTGGGACGAGAATAACCTCCGAAAATTGGCGTTAACGCTCTTCGAGTTGCGACCACCGACTTGGAATTTCGGTAGTAAATTTTAATTATTTGTAACCGTTGTTCCTTTCTGTACTTCACCATGATGAAAATGTTGATTTTACGGAATATTTTGACTTTGACAGTTCGGTAATCGGTTTAATCGGTTCACACTGAAAGTTTGAAGTTATCAAGTCGCCAATGAAAGACCATTTATAATTGCTCTACTTTATGGGTCAGGTTCGTTAACTAATGACATGATCTTAATTTAATCATTGCTGCTCGGTGAAATTATATACAGCCGCTTTGATTTAAGAAGGAGATACAGATGCTGTTGTTAAATAAATTGCTAGCAACTTATGTTTTCCCTAAATAATGAATCACTCAATAGACTATACCTTTCATGCTGTTTTCGTAGTGTGGATTAATTTGTTTATAATACAAATGATGTTCAAATCTCTACATTAAGCTGTAATAACATTGTAACGTTATAAACGCAGAATGTATTCACTTAAGTACGCAACTAAATCCTTAACTTTAACCTCGATTCTTATTCAGGCTTAACCTCGCCTTATTTTGTTGCAGTTTAATTAAAAAATAACACGCCCTTGGCCTGTACAAATATCAAATTAAGTCTGCAGCTTAACTTTGTAGTCCCTTTCACTCCTATGCAAGAGGAAATTTAAAAGAACAGGACCTCTTTAAGTTTCACATCAAATTTATTATTGGAAAGGCTAAAAATGTCCACATTGCATGCAGAGAGAGTACAATTTGGGAGTACAAACCACAAGGGAAGCAAAGGACATTTACATTATCAACCCCTCTCGTAAAACGTTTTATTGCTTACAATTTCGGTGACACAATTCACAAACTTTTTAGTTATCGATACATCGTTGCACGCAGCCTTCATGTAATACAATATTATTGGTTAAACAGAATGTTCATATACATGTATGTATACATACACGTACATATAAGAACAATGCACAATAGGTTTTTTTTTAACTCTGATAAGGAAATGTCTAAAGTATGAGATTTCGAAACTAATAACATTAAATCACGAAACCCTTCGTATAGGACAAACTCATACACATACACGAAACACGACCAAAAAGCATTTGATTAACACAGTTGTAGATCTGGCAAGGAGATGACAGGCTACAGCAGGATTGAATAAAGAAGACCAGAGCAATCCCCAACGGGGTGATATTATCCTTTTATTGACAGCATTTGTGGTATTGTGGCACTGTGTATTATTGATTGCAATCGAAAGTGCTGTTTTGAAACTTCGTCCATGCAAAGTGCGATAAGGGAAAGGACGTCGATTTGCTGAGTCTATTCACGCTCCGTCGATTTTATTTTATTTCAGTTATACGAGTATGATGGAATAACCACATCAAAGGGACAGTTAACTATGAGATTAAAATACAGAAGTGTACATAAAATTAAAACTAGAGAGGGGTGTTTTATTGCCGCAAAACTGCGAGGGTTATTAGAACTTTTAGAAGATATTTTAAGAAATTATATATAGATTTTTTCGATATTCCAATTCTTTTCTTTCTACATACAAACATATTCAAATAGCGTACATTTTAAAATTGCGTAGCTATGCGATTTATTCTGTAAAGCGGATTAGTTTCCCTACATTCAAATGATACGATGGTTCTACATATTTGGTAAATGTATGTTATTTGACATTAGTATTCTTGGCAAGAATTGTTTGACTTTATCATCGATTTTACTTTCAGGCTTAATATGTGTGCATGTGCATACCTGCTTAAGACCCTGGTCGTCGCTTGCGCTTTGAGTTCCTTTTTCGCGTTAATCTCCTGACTCCGCTATTGATCACATATTTAGATCATTTGAATCGGTGATTGTTAAAACAACATAAGTAACAGATTTTTCAAAATCAGTTTTATTACATTTTTACACCACTTATGGGTAGACATTGCGTTGAGAACAAAACCAACATAATTTGATACCTAAAACACACAGAAATTCAAGCGCGAAATCGGCATTTGGTGCAGGCGCATCAGCAAAAATATAGGGTTTTTTGTATCTCCTGTAAAAAAATAAAAATGTCACTTATGTTGTTTTAGCAATCACCGATTCAATTTATCTCAACATTTTTGGGGTGTGCTAAATGAAATAAAGGGTCTTCCATTAAGGACTTGACATCTTTTTTTAAATAAAATGCAAACTACTTGAGATATCTAAAAAGGAAATTGTATTGGCTTAAATTACTATCAAAACATTTATGATAGGAATTCGACTTCGTTCATATGTCCACCACGGGAAGGTATGCACGGTTCGATACGTTAAACCCCATTTTGGATCACTCGGCCGCACATTTCGACCGATACTTCCGCTATTTCTCGTTCAATATTGGCTCTGAGCTCCTCTAACGTCGCCGGCTTGTTGGCATAGAGCAATGATTTAATGTAGACCCATAAAAACAAGTCTAAAGGCATTAAATCACACGATCTCGGCGGCCAAAAGACGGTTCCGTTTCTCGAGATAACATGTTCACCGAACTGAGACTTTAATAACTCGATTGTTGCACCCGCTGTGTGGCTTGTGGCACCAGCCACACAGCGGGTCTCGTTGGAACCACATATCAATAATGTCCAATTCATGCAATTGCTCGAAGAAATAACGTTCCAACATGTCTCTGTAGCGATTACCATTTACCGTAACGTGACGTTCATTTTCATCGAACGATTATTTGTATTCAAATTTTAAAATCATGGCCCCGGTCGGAATTCCGCACCATTTTAACCCGCTGTACATGGATAAGTGAGAAACTGGGTGACTAAAACACATCTCAAAATAAGTAAGACTCATATAAATGTGCCAATATATTTCACTACCTACCTAGGCGGGTCAATAAGTCCGTGACTTTTGGAATAAAACACAGATTTTTTGATAAAATTTTTTTTTTATTTTTCAACGTAGTCTCCCTTGAGCTCTATAAACTTTGTCCAACGCTTCTCCAATTTTTTTATTCCTTCCAAAAAAAATGATTTGTCGAGGTCCTCAAAATAGGCCTTTATTTGCGAGATGACTTCATCATTGGAGTCAAATCTTTTTCCACCAAGCCATTTCTTAAGGTTTGGGAACAAGAAGTAGTCGCTTGGAGCCAAATCTGGAGAATAGGGTGGATGAGGGAGCAATTCATAGCCCAATTCATGGTTTTTTGCCATGGCAACTGCGCATGTGTGCACCCTTGCATTGTCTTGGTGGAAAAGAACTTTTTTCTTGGCCAAATGAGGTCGTTTTTTTTTTCAATTCGTCATTGAATCGGTCCAATAAGTTGGCATAATATTCCCCATTGATTGTTCTTCCCTTTTGAAGGTAGTCAATGTGGATTATCCCGCGTGCATCCCAAAAAACAGTCGCCATAACTTTATTGGCTGACAAACCCATCTTGGCCTTCTTTGGCGCCGATTCACCCTTAGAAACCCACTGTTTTGACTGTTGTTTGGTCTCTGGTGTGTTGTGATGGATCCATGTTTCGTCCACGGTTACAAAACGGCGCAAAAACTCCTCCATATTGCGATTAAACAACGCCAAACCTTCCTGTGAAGTTGTTACACGATTGCGTTTGTGGTCGACTGTGAGCAAACGCGGCACCCATCTTGCGGAAAGCTTTCTCATGCCCAAGTGATCATTCAAAATTGAAACCACTGAGCCATGCGAGATCCCTACGGCTTCCACAATCTCTCGCACTTTCAATCTTCGGTCGGCCAACACCATATCGTGAATTTTTTCGATTGTTTCGGGTGTAGAGACCTCAACTGGGCGTCCAGGACGTTCGGCATCTTCAGTGCTTGTACGGCCACAACGAAATTCAGTAAACCACTTTTTTACCATTGAAATCGACGGTGCAGAGTCCCCATAGTATTTTTCAAGCTTAGCCTTGGTCTCGGTAAAGGTTTTTTTTTCGCAAGAAATAATGCTTAATAAGCACACGAAATTCACTTTTTTCCATTTTCTCCTCAAATTAGTGAGTAGTCTGATAAAAATAGCTGTCAAACACAAACTAACTGACGCAGCAAGTTTAAATTTTGACAGGAGTCAACTGACAGATGCCTGTTGACAGGAGCAGTGTTGCCGTTTCAGTAAAGAGGTCAGAAATTCAAAAAGTCACGGACTTATTGACCCGCCCTCGTATATTCAATATCTACAACATTTTTGGCCAACACTTCCACATGGGTAGTTAGAAGGGACAACGCCATGTGAACCAAATCCGAGCAAACGCCGTATTTGAGTCCTAAAAAAATGGTACCGAAATCCATTTACGTAATCTCTTAATCTTCTAATGGCGATTGTATTGTATCTCGCCAGAATCCATAATCAAAAATTGACATGTGTACCATAAGCGTTTACAATGTAAGATTTTTTCTATCAAACGCCGACAGAGGAACCAACATATTCTAGTTGAATTATATGTTTGTACAGGATGTTTGCATCTTTTTATGTAACAGTTACAAGTCATAAGGCTTGATCAATGACACAACAGGACATAAATCCGTCCCTTCCAATTAGGGTGCAAATTACGCATTCCATTTATGTTTGTTTCCTTTTTTTACGATACACTTAGTCCTTCAGCCTTTTGTTTATTGATGCATATGGCCTACTTTTTGTATTCACCTATGTCGCCTTAATGCATTAAGCAGGCAACAAAACCGAAAAGATAAATCCATTGGGGTGACAAACTGCAACAATAAAAGAGAAGGTTTACGATGAAGAAAACAAAAGAGTTTACATGGAGTGAGGTAAGGATTACAAAATTGCCCAAAGTTTCTTATATACGAAACAGCATGCGATTGTGTTTGCATCTGAATCTAGAGGTGGTATTTTCTCTATTCTGACTCATTTGTTTACTAAAACAACATGTCATTGTGGTTTTCAGTCCTCAAAATAGGAAAACCCTATGTTCCCAATCGGATCGGAAAATTATGAAATCGCCAAGTCAATGAACTGCAAATTAAGGAAATATTAAGAAAATATGCCAGCGCGCAATTACACAGAGCAATGAATTAAATGAAGGCATTTGATTTATAAGGGCACTTGGTACACCCAGGAAATCGAGCTTCAACAAAGCCATTATTCGTGTAATATGTCCTTTTTAGGGGAAATATTTGTTCAAAGGGGTCACAATGACTACAAGTTTATCTGATTTATGAAGATGCTCAATTGGGTGCATTGTCCTGCGTAAGGGGAGGCATCTATCATCATACATATATGTACATTGCTTTTACCCTGTTTAGGATACATTTTTGCATTACCAATTTGTATTTCTTACGAAGGGCATGAAACATCGTAACGATTTCTATGTAAAGATTGCTAAGATAATGTACTTTTATATCCTGTTGTAATTTTCCAAGCTTGACAAATTTAAGAAGACTGGCTTTTATCTACCGATCATTTGAATCACTGCATGAATATTACTCGTATGTACCGTGGAAAGTGGAAATACTATATTATGTACATGTGGCGGTGTTACGGAGGGTTAAGGAACCTTACCCAGTGCAGAGCTGCCGACCACGCATAGAGACCTCGCCATCTTACAGATAAAAGAAGACGCCTGAACACAACCAATCAGACAAAAGAGTCCTGAGAGTTTCAGTTGAGCTATCAGTTAAGATTTCAGTTTAGTTATCAGTTAAACTGATGTGTAAATACGTTTCACTTCAGTTGTCAGTTCAGTCGTCATTTCAATTGCAGTTGGCGGTGAATCAACATTTTCGAGTTCCTGTTTTTTATACCCTATTCTATTAATTTTTTATAATTTGCTTACGCTAAAGGGGTTTTTCTGTTGTTACAGTACCCTTATAGTGCTAAGAACACAGCGTAAGCATTTTTAGTTTAACAGCAAGCAGCACCTGGCAATATCGTATTTCATTGCATGCTTTTCGGTGCTACTTACTATTAGAAAGAATATAGAGAAATAGAGATATAGGAAAGAAGTGTTTGGGTGCAGTTGGTGGGGTTTTCTCCACGGGCGGTGTCTAAGTTGCTTAGGGAGATTACGATTTCATGTACTCGATACAAAGTAATGGGCTTGGCCGGGATTCGAACGCACGACCTTCCATTCAGTAACCGAATACACTACTACTGCACCTGTTGCCACCCGCTAGTTTGTAACATACCTTAATATTGCCCGTAGACCCCTAAAAGTTACTATATTTATGATCAGCATCGATAGTAATGTCGATCTAGCCATGTCCGTCCGTCCATCCGTCTGTCGGCAAAAATTAGGCCTTTAAACTGGACCTAGAGAGCTGAAATTTTAACCTATACTCTATATGGGCCCGAAATAAGTTAAGGAATTTTTGAAATACGTCCACAAATTCAAAAATAAAAATGTATCGAAAAAATCGATTTTTTAGCTAGAAAGCTGACATTTTTTATATACATATGATCTTTGACTCCTAAAACTGCTCGGGAGATTAAATTTCTAAAATCCGCCCACTGACACGCCTACAATTAAATAAAACAATTTTATTGAAAAATCAAATTTCGAGTTAGGAAACTGAAATTTATAATATAGACTCTCTAGGTGCCCTTTATACTTATGTTTAAATATTTTTGAAATCCGCCTACTGACACGCTCACAATTAAATAAAACAATTTTATTGAAAAACCAAAGTTTGAGCTAGGGAGCGTTTTTTTACAAAAGCTTCGTTTTTTTCGATTAAATTCTTTAAATGTTATATAACAAAATATGTAGAGCGTTTTTAACAATTCAACCATACTTAGACTTTTGTCACACCCACTTATTAGGGATAGGAATAAGAATAGGGCATCCAGCGGACTGCAGCCCGTCCCTATGTTTTTTTTCTTCAATATGTCGAAACCGAGTGATAATATGGTCGATTTCATTGAAATTTAACGCGCGTGCCCATGTTTGTCAAAGAAAATTGACCCTTTTTATCACATTTCAGTGAAAAGAGAAGCAGCATACAATATGTTGCTGCAAAAACTAAAAGAGGTGGATACGGAAGCGACGAAGACAAAGGTCAGGGCGAAAATTAACAGCTTTCGTTCTGCGTATAATAAAGAGTTGAAAAAAGTAAAACGCTCAAACAAAAGTGAAATAGGGACGAAGTGCACGTGCCAAATCTGTGGTACTTTGATTTGCTGTTTTCATTCTTGAATAATCAACAGCATCAAACTCGTGCAAGTCAGTCCAGTAGTAAGAAATTTAAGGCTTTGGTACGTATTTCGAGTTGCTAAAAATCTTAATTTTTCTCTCATATTGGTATCTTGTTTTTTTTTTTTATAATTGGAGCCACTAGTTGCAGTAGCTCTAAACATACGCGTTCACTCATACGTAAATAGTTTGACCAATCACCATGTTCAAACCTCGATTCCCTCATTAAATTTACGTGCGATAGGGTTCGGCTTTTTAAGTACCATTCTTTGCTCCATTTCTTTCTTCTTCTTTTTGATTTATTAAGCGACAAAACTATAGCTATTGCAATTAGACTTTCATCGTCCATTACGCAACGAATTTCTTCTGACTTTCGACTGCTCACAAGTAAAATGAAAACTCAACTGAACACCGGACTGACGTCTAAATGCACTGTCTTTTTTAACTAAACTGACAACTGAACTGGTAACTGATCGTTAGCTGCATTTCAATGGGTTAATGTTAATAGCATTTGAAGAACACGCACTAGTACCTACCGTAAAAACACACGTGTGAAATAGAAATAACCCATCACAACTCAGGAAAATCTTTTCCTATCGAATAAAAATTCCCTGGCTTGTAGGTATCCAGATTTTCGTAACCATCAAATTCTTGTTTAGAAATAAGCTTGGTTGCTTACGAAAAAGGACAATGACATACATTAAGTATATAAAAAAAATAATAAATAAATATTATAGGCATTAACGGCAAATATAGGGCCTAAAACCTAGCTTCTCCAACCACTTTCTTGTGCGAAGTGGAAGGGACCTACAATTTTAAGCCAAATCCATACGTCAAATTTGAGAAGCTTCTCATGATAATTGATAGGTGAGGTTAGGTTAGGTTAAACATGGATATGCAGTTTGCATACAGCACTAGGCACCAGAAGGGCCCATCGCGATCCCTAGGGACCCGATGGAAAGCAAAACTTCAAAAGGAAAAAAACCTAAACACTTTCCCTAACAAAACATCCAATCTTCCTGCAGAATTTTACCAGCTTCCAGTGGTCTGTGCCGCTCAACTCCCCTAATTCCTAAAAGAAGAACTCTCCTAGAAACCTCCTACGATTCCTCCTACCTATACCCTCGCACTCACATATTATGTGCCTTATGTCTTTCTCGACTTCTGGATCCCCACAGAACCGGCATGTATCCACATCTACCAGTCGAAGCTGCCTAGCATGCTTCCTGAGGAGACGGTGCCCCGACATAATCCCAACTACTGTTCTAAGCTATTCCCTACTCAATTTGAGAATTTCCCTAGATCTCTCCTTGTCCAAATGCGGTCAAAGTGCTTTGGACACCCTATGCCCCTCTAAATGTTGCCATCTTAGGTCAGCCATTTTTAAGATTTTCATATTATTTATTGCCTTGATAACGCCAAGGCGTGGTTTAATGAAAATACCTCAACTACTCTTTAGTTCCCTTCCCTTTCTCGCTAGCTCATCGGATGCTCATTTCCCTTTATACCGCTGTGTCCCGGAACCCAGCACAGTCTTACTCGGTTTCGTCTGCATACTGCTTTTAGCAGTTTCTGACTGTCTCAGAACTGATATTGACAGATTCTAGTGCCTTAAGTGTCGCCTGACTGTCAATGTAGATGGCGATATCCCTTCCGGACATTGATCCCATCTGCACTATCTCTCCCACCCTTAGAACAGCCAGAACTTCCGATTGGAAGACACTACTTGTGTCCGGGTGTCGTATAGAGTCTTTCAGGTCTGGATCAACAGAAAAGATGCCAGAACCCGTTCCCTCCCCTGTCTAACAATCATCAGTGTAGATACTAGATAGCAACCTCAGCAACAACCGCCCTAAGAACCGCCAGAACTTCCGATTGGAAAACACTGCTTGTGTTCGGTAGTCGTATAGACTCTTTCAGGTCTGGATCAACAGAAAAGATGCCAGAACCCGTTCCCTACAGTGTTTTAGAACCATCAGTTTGCGAGTGGCAATGGTGCAGTAGTGGTGTATTCGCTTACGGAATGGAAGGTCGTGCGTTCGAATCCCGGCCAAGTCCATTACTAAAGTAATACATTAAATCGTTATCTCCCTAAGTAACTTAGACACCACCCGTGGAGAAAAACCCTACAACTGCACCCAAACACTTCTTTCCTATCTCTCTATTCTTTCTAATACCAAGTAGCTTACACTGTGTTCCTAGCATTATAAGGGTACTGTAACAACAGAAAAAAAATCCCTTTAGCGAAAGCAAATTATAAAAAAAAAAAAAAAAAAAAATCTGTGTAGATCGCAACCTCACGCCACTCTTCCCTTCCCGGATATGATACATCATACGGGAGATGACAGTTGATACTCTTGGATGTTTGTCAGACGTTCGCAAGAGGGCATTAAGTATATGCTATACCCATTTTAAAATATTTTCTTTTTTATTGGTGTGTAATTGTTTATTCTGCTGTTGATTAAATATTGCTTTTCATTAAAACGCTAATAATAATTCACAATGTTAAATAACAGCAAATTAATTATTTGTGTAGGTACTGTTGTTTGGGCCTTTGACGGTAAAAGCAAATAATAAATGACATTTAGATGGTTTCGGTTTCGGTTGTAAGGAAAAGAAGCCATTTTACTCATTGTGGGAACAAAACAGCAGTGAACGAAATGTTAGGGGATCGATTAAGACATGAATGAATGTTTAACGCTTTCGTTGAGTAATCGACTCTTTCCGTTGTCGCTTGGCACTCGTTTACATTTATGTATATACGAGTATGTACTGTGTTATTTTCACTTGTGCATACATCTTACATGCAAACATATTAAAGAAGAATTTGGGTAATTGGCAACATTTTCCCTAAGCACGCGTGCATGTACATACATGCGGGTTGAGGTAATACCCTTTTCATGTTCTTAGTTCTTACTTTTTTATTATTATACCGTCATTGTGTAATTCCAAAGGATTTAAATGTTGCTATTTACTTTATTTTGTCTTCATAAAAGAAAGGAAGAAAATATGCATTACAGACACCGCCTGTATTTAAGTATTCCGCTTTTCTCTGACTGTTTTTTTTTTTTTGTATATTCTCGTTAATTGTAATGTAAGATTAGAACATGTAAGAACGGTGCATTAACGGCCATTCAATCTTGAGCACATATTATGGTATTTCTGTGAATTTTGTAAAGGGTGTTCCAATAAGACCGCCTAAGTAATTTGAATTTAGCGCCAATTTTTTTTTCGTTTAATTTTGGTGGTGAGTATCTGATCAAAATGAATGGGGTCGTAACCTTCCCACTTTATGGCATCCCTACGGGTATGCCAGTGGGGTTCGCCGATTCGACCTCAATAAACATGGTAAGGTTTCCAGGTTTCGATTCACTTCTTTACTGAGGCCAATCAAATGCTGGTTTTATTGTATTTGTGTGACTATGGATTTTTGTTTTATCGCACCAGAAAATTCTATCATCAATAAGCAGACATTTTTGGATAATGATAATCAGGGTTTAACTGTGATGGGACTTCTACCTTAAGTGTAGGTAGAAATACAACCACTTTTTGCAATTTCGAAAATCCTACCAACTCGATATCAACCACCTTTGCCTCATCGCTAATCATTTTCCTTTCATATCAATGTTTAAACAATATCCATACACACTCTCCCATCAGTTTTTCCTTCTTAGTATCTTATTTCCATTTTCCATGCCCCTTATATAGGCACAGAACCAAAATTCGAGATTTCGACAAAAAGATTCCGTAATCTCATGGAAGCGTTTGCACCGCACACTGACTAGATTTTGTTTGACGTTTCAATCACGTTTACACTTGCTCTGCAATAGGGGCTCAAAATTCGCTCACGAAATAAGCTTTCGAACAAGTAAGCAAGCGAATGATTTCGCGTAATCTCGGAATTTCATTCGGTTACCTGTTACTGAAATACTCTTCATTATTTGACCGCATTCTGTGATGGTGCATTGCTTTGATTTTTATTTCTGTTTCTTCGAATATTTTTTGTTGAAGTTCTTGTTATGTTTGTTTTCATGAAGTTGTAACTGATAAATGAAGATTTGTTTTTACCTCTTTTCTACTACATATTTTTCAGGCTATCTACGTCCCAAGTCCAAACACTGATCGGATTCTCAGGAATTCAAAAATTATAAAAGACAAAATGTAACCTTGAAAAAGGCAAAAAGGCATTTTTGAAATTATAGAAAGACATTGATAAAATTTGTTCGTAATTATAAAATCAATGTATATACCACTAAATACAAATAATAAATAATAAAATAAATACCTGCGATAGTCCATGAGCATTGATTCAAAAGAGGCGAAAGTTCTTTCGACACGGACTGAAACCCAAATTAATGACTCAGGCCCTAATTGTGAGTGTCGATCAGGAATCGATTCGACAACTGTCAATTGTGCCGATCGATTTTGCTTTTGGTATTATGTAACTCAATCGATAAGTCAATGGGGGGTAAGAACCACAGCGTATGCGGACGACGTGGCTATACTACTGCAAGGAAAATATTTAAATACTTAGGTCACAGGATCTGCCTTAAACAGAATCAATAATTGAGCTAAGAGCTGCGGACTCAATGTCAACCCCTTGAAAACGGAACTAGTCCTGTTTACGAGAAGACACAAAATACCGCATTTCAATCTCCCGAAACTTGACGGAGAGGAACTGTCCCTTGCGGACATTGCGAAGTATCTGGGCGTAATCCTGGATAGCAAATTAAATTAAAATTTCAACATAAGAGAAAGAATTAAGAAGGCGTATAACGCCATCTTGTATTTGAACAGTAGTCAAAACTTGGGGCCTGAAACCCGCCAGGATATATATAGTGGTGGTAATACCCATACTTACATATGGCTCACTTGTGTGGTGAAAGACAACTAACAAAAGAACCACAATTGGAAAATTAGCGACGGTGCAGAGAACGGCTAGCATAGCCATTATAGGTGCACTCCATTCTACTCCCATGGAAGCACTGGACACCTTGCTGCACCTTATCCCGCTAGATCTAAAAATAAAACAACTGGCTGGCAATATCGCTTTGCGCCATTTTAAGGAATACAGTTTTTGGCACCGCACGATCTTAACTGACGTGCTACCCGGACATCTTATATTGACAGATGAAATACCCCCCTTGGTCGACTTCGACATCCTGTGTGATGAATCATATCCGGGAAGGAAAGAATGACGAAGAGATGCAGTCACAATATCAAATGAGGTTGCGATCTACACTGATGGTTCTAAGACATGGGAGGGAACGGGTTCTGACATCTTTTCTGTTGATCCAGACTTGAAAGAGTCTATGCGACTCTCGGACACAAGCAGTGTCTTCCAATCGGAAGTTCTGACTGATCTAAGGGCGGCAGATATAATGCATAATATCTACATTGACAGTTAGGCCTCACTTAAGGCACTAAAATCTGTTAACAACCTTGGAGAAGGTATAGCCGGGGAGGGGACTTGTTTGATTTACGTGAAAAAGTAATAGACTGGCGTTTGGCTTTATAAGCTCTTAGTCATTTTTGAGCCACCAGGTAGAAAGAGTATCTAAGTCTTGTTAGAGGGACCGTAGATTACTGTCTTGTGAAAACAGCCCCACTTAGGTATGTAGGTAGGTTAGGTAGATAAATGGATGCCCTTGTGACGGATGTCACGGCTCCGTTGGACTATCAGTTTGGGTCCATTGTTGAGATTTTTCAACGAATTTTCAAATCTGAAAAGAAACAAAAAGAAACCGCTGCTTAACAGCTCAGGTTTCCCCTGTATTAAAACCACCCGGATTTATGTACATCTCAGGAGTTTCCTCAGCTCTATATTAATCAGATCCTCCAGCTCCTCCAAGGTATAGCTGCCAAGAATATTGAATCTGTTAGTTCTAAGGGTAGGGCATTCGCATATAGTAGGTGACGAATAGTTTCTATCTCTTCAACGTCCGCCGCTCCGTGTGTAAGCCCACTACACAGTGTCCTGTGAAGACCCCCGCCAGAATGCGTATATCTTTGCGGTTTATCCCGGTCACGACCTTAGATTTCCTTTTGTTTACCGTTGGCATAGCTCCCTTGCGTGTCTGCATGTTTCGAGGTTGGTCAAACGTAGGTTTGTTCTACTCATGGATTTAACATCGATTTTCGGTGCTAGAGTGCTGAGCAGAGTTCGTAAAGATGTTAGTGCCACAGATGCATCCGATCCGTATCTTGGCAGCTTGTCCGCTGCCTCGTTGCCTGAGATGTCATTGTTCCCCGGTACCCAGCAAAGGGTCACCGCACTGGCGGTTGATATCTCGTCTAGATGTTTTCTGCACTGTAATACCGTCCTTGGTTTGACTATACTACTAACTCCATGGCCTTTACAGCCGCCTGGCTGTCAGAGTATATGGTGATCTGTTTGTCGGCCAATTTTCGACTCTTCACATCCTTGGCAGGCTGAGTGATCGCAGTTGTCTCTGCCTGAAACACGCTGCATCATCGCTGATTCTGAGATTCTGAACGATTCACCCAGACCCAGAGTCTCACAGAAGATGCCTACACCTATATATACGTCCATTTTGGATCCGTCGACTATGAAAAACCTCTAAGTTGTAAAAAATCAAATTTACGCAAAAATAGAGGAGTGAACTAATAAAGGTTAGGTTAGGTTAGGTATAGTGGCAGTCGGCAGAAGCCGACACACTTAGACCAATAAAAAGGTCCATTGTGATACCACACGGATCTATCTTCTTTCTACTCGTTGAACCAGTTTGAGCTTTTAATAAAGCTTGAGAAACTTTTTCTTGTGTGTTAGGTTTCCAGCTCAGCTTTTCATCCAGAATGAGACCCAACTATTTAGCTTCATCAGAGAAGACTAAGCTTGTGCTCTGATTGGGGGAGGGTCAATGTGTGGAATTTTATATTTCCTAGTGAATAGAACAAGTTCGGTTTTGTGGGAGTTAACGCCTAACCTACAACGATCTGCCAATGTCGTTAGCTTGTTGAGAGGTTTTGAAGTTCTTTCAGAGTGTTTAGGCGCTTCCCGTAGGCTGCAATTGCAACGTTGTCCACATAAGCAATTACCCTGCAGCCCTTCCTTTCCAGGCACATCAGCTCGTTCACCACTAACTTCCTTGTTACTGATTCATTGTATGGCATCAGTGAAACAATCTTGTTCAGAACTCCATTGGCTGGGGCCTCTAGGGATACCAGAAAAAACTGGAAAAAATTGGCCATTATTGGACAAAATGGGCAGCCATTGGCGGTGAGAAGCGCAGTTAGATATCTAGGTATCTGGCTTGACCAGTATCTGTATTTCGATAGACATATAGTTGCTTGTCTTGCTGGGGCCAAGAAGGCTTATGCTCTAACAAGGAGACTGTTTCATAGCAGTCAACTTGACTCCAGAGTGAAGGTCATTTGCTACGTGGCCCTTATAAGGCCGATCATCGCTTATGGTTGTCCATTATGGTTTAATATAGCGCCTAGCTATATGGAAAAGATTCGGGTTTTGGAGAGACAATGTCTTAGGACCTGTCTCCGGTTGTTCCGAACGCCTGAATCCAACTATATAAAATACTATCCCAACAAGGTCCTATACGATGGGGCTCAGTTGAATAGGATTGACAATTTCCTCATTAAGGTCACTCGAAGGCACGTTGCAAGGGCGATGGCCAGCGACAATAGTCTGATATTTGGGGCTTACTACCCCAATGAAATGTACATAGAGAGTACGCTCCGGTCTGGCTTTATCCCGCCAGAGGCATTTATCCATATTGATTCAAAAGGGCTGGTACAGACGAGGGATGGTATCCCGGTCTTATACCATCGCTACCGCAGCGCGAGAGATAAGCGGCTCCTCCATGACGGGGACGTCGCCAATGCTCATGAGCTCCTCCGTTTTAGTATCGCAATATCGGAGAGGGATAGATTCGACACGGAAAAGCAATTCGCCGAATTTTGGTGGCTTGTTGAGGGGGGAGGGGTCAACATGCCCTCCCAGGACGGTGCGTTACTCTAGGTAACATCCTCTTAGCTTATAAGTTAGATTAAGTCAGCTAGGGCGTTTTTGGGAGAGGCCGGGCTCGCCAACGTGTGGTGGTGCTTCCGGGAGTTGACTGACGCTGTAAGGCTTCAGTCGGCTCACGGCGGCGCGTGTGCACGTTGACGACTGCCAGGCGCTCGGAAAGCAATTGGGATTTTGACCACTTATTGCGCCAGGCAACGAGTGCTCAGAATCCTAATTATAAATAGTTAGAATACGTTAAGTAGTTTAAGTAAGTAGAATAGGTAGTTTGTAATTTGTTTTATATAAAATCTCAATAATGATACCGAGTTTTAGTAAATTTTCTCGAGGAATATATATGTAAGATTAGTTCGTAAAATAGTTCGTAGGCCGAAAGGCAATAATTCTAAGATATAGTTAAGTTTAGAGCGTTCGCATAAGGACCAATAAATAAGAATAAGTATCCTGTTAATTTTAAGTTAGGTTTAATCATTTTTGTCTAGTATGTAAGCAGATATTTATCAATGAATAAAAAAATGAATTTCAAAAAAAAAAAAAAAAAAAAAAACCACTAACTTCCAGAGAAGGGGGGATAGGACTCCGCCTTGTGGGGTTCCTCTAATAACAGATCTTCTGGCAGATGAAAAAAAATCAATTCGAAAATGATGTAGGTAGGTAAAGCCATAAAGGCATCAAAATATGACTTAATGTCACGGCAATTGTTATTATTAATTTATTTAAAGTTTAAGTTAAAAGAAGCTGATATAAAAAAAAAACATTATTATTCAGAATCTGGCTTAACAAAGATATAAAGCAATCGAAATCGCGCTTCGGTATTTGTTAGAACTCTCAGATGATTAGTTTCTTGAAATTAATTACCAACCCTCCTTTGTTTAACTACGGTCTTTTGCTTTGGTCTCAATGTTGCCATGGAAAACGTGAAATTGAATTCAAAGAAATAGCAATTCTGAAGGAAAACATTTTATTTCCACCTCATTGCAGCAGGAGCAGACACGCAACCGCCTAACGCAATGCTTTCAATTTAAACAGTTTGTGAGAGGGAGAATATCTCTCAAACTATAAAGGATTTCAAGAGACTTTGTTTAACCCAAAGATATCACAACATGTCCTTAATGTGGTGAAGAAGATTTGCTCTGATTTACCAAACCGCAAACCTAACCTAGCTCAATCCAACGCGATTATAACTCAACGAAAGGGGAATATTTAATTCGAGAACAGGTATATTTGGACACAAGGTTATATAACTACCTACACATACAGTCAGGCTAAGGTGTAGCATAATTTTTCCAGACAGTTTTCCAAGAGAGAACCCATTTAGCAAACAATTTTACTTTGGTTCGTTGGTTTGTGGTTTCTATGCGGTACTTTCAGTGAGCGGAAATTTCTAATATTTATCCTTACGTCAGTACGAAACCAGTAATGTATATAGAAACATCTATGTACAAGGTGGCGCAAAAGTAATACTCCTATCAGAAAATGTTATAAATTTTGCGATTGGCCCCTAATGTCAGTTCTGTTTTGACATTTGTGTAGTAAACACATGCGAAATACACGTTAATAAACAATGTTACGCTACACTGCTCCAGAACGCGGAATATTGGTGACTATTTATTTGAGCAATAATCGGTCGTTGACTTTGGCACAACGTGAATTTCGTCGCAGATTTCCTACCCGTCCAACGCCTACTGGTGAAACACTGCGACGTTTAGCCGCTCGCCTCGAAGAGACTAGCACAACACGAGATGCTGCCAGGCGTGGCAGACCCCGGAGTAGCCGTTCTGCAGAGAATATTGCTGCTGTGGCCGAAGATGTCATGGAAGCGCCGTCGACATCGACCAGACGACGTGCCACGCAAATGGGTATCAGTCGACGGTCTTTACAGCGAATTTAGGTACAAGATTTGAAGATGTTTCCGTACAAAGTCCAGACGGTGCATCAGCTGTTAGCTGCTGACCGCCAATCGCGCCTAACATACGATCAAACCATCCTTAATCACCACCAAGAGGAAGATGATTTTTCATCAAAAATAATCATGAGTGATGAGGCCCATTTCCATCTTAGCGGGTACGTAAATAAGCAAAATTTATGCTTCTGGGGCACTGAGAATCCGCGAGTAACCCACGAAGAGGCATTACACCCGCTCTAAGTCACTGTATGGTGTGCTGTTTTCGCTGGAGGAGTCATCGGACCTTTTTTCTTCGAAGACGTCGCGGGCCAAACGGTTACTGTGAATGGTGAGCGCTACAGAGCAATGACAACGAGTTCTTTCTGCCGCAACTTGATGAATTGGGATTGGAAAACATGTGGTTCCAACAGGATGGTGCAACGGCACACACTGCACGTGCCACAACCGATATGCTGAAGGATGCATTTCTCGGGCGCCTAATCTCCCGTTTTGGCGATTTGCACTGGCCAGCAAGATCGCCTGATTTGACCGCTCCAGACTTCTTTTTGTGGGGCTTTTTGAAGTCGCGGGCTTATGTCAACAAGCCTCAGACTCTTGCAGCTCTTAAAGACAATATCCGTCAACAATGTGAGGACCTATCGCCGGAAGTTTTGGCCAAAGTGATGGAAAATGCCATAAAAAGGGCTCAAATGACAATCAACTGTGGCGGCGGCCATTTACATGACATCATATTCTCGACTTGATGTACAAAAAATTAAAAGACCAAATAAAAATAATCCACAAGAAGAATCAAATTTTTTCATTTTTTTTTTAAATTACAGCCAAAAAACATCGGAAGGTTAATTTTGCGCCACCTTGTATGTACCTTCCTAGGTACTCTATGTGTGTTAATTACACAGAATATTGCAAAAATATTGTACATAACCCCCAAAACTGTTAATAAATAAGTGAAGATGTTCAGCAACCTGAAGCCCTTACCTGAATCAGTCTCCCTTTCCTCCATAAGCCATATTGACTGTTTTTGCTTTGCCTATAACCATCGCATAGGCATCGGCGCTATTATGTAGATATGTATGGACGAAGGGAAGGGGCAGGAGAAGAGACCAACTCGACCTCCGTCTAAAAATACTTACGACTGACAGAAACACTCATCTCCAAGCGAGTGGTTGTCAAAAACATGGCAGCAAAATCAAATTTGTTCAGGATTAACCGTAAAAAAAGCTTACAAACGGAAAGGTGAATCCCCTTTTTCGCCACAGGATATTACAAGAGATACCTATGGGCGTACATATTTCTGTTTGTACAGTCAATAAGACGTCCTTAAATACCTACAGTTTATGTGTTTATACAGGAAGCGCATTAAATTCGATTTGAATTACAGTAAAGGGATTGGATATGGTTTTAAAGAAAAATGGCGCGTATTGAAAAACACCTAGGTATATGCATAGATAATATGCACGAATATGAAGTCATGTCTTGGAAATAAAATAGGTACTTGTTTTGTTATTTCCTCATTTCTTGGAAATTTATTTTACTTTGTACCGGAATAGGTAGCTCTAGCTACCAGCTATATTCAGTTAGATTGTCATGAAGTATACAAATTAAATTTATCTATTTATGTTCGTTATTTCTTTTCAGTTCTACACTTTACTGGAGCAAAATCCGATCGCAAATGCTTCCTTGGCTTTACGTTCTGTAACGATATTTGTTCCGACAAATGAAGCTTTTCAGCGACATCATGGCAACACTTCGGTTCTTTATCATATGGGTGAGTGCATAACAACATTATTTTCCATTTCTCCATAACACTTTGTCGCATAATAATAGAACTTTTAATATTATTCAGTGTCAAATGCAAACGTAAGTAGAATACAATAGAAACTGTGGACAAAGCAGCTATCAACGATTTATTATTTTGCTGCATCCCAATCCCAAAATAATTGTTGCTCCTGAATATTAAACGTTTCTGAAAAATCGGATTTTCTTACAAGTTCTTGACATTTGTCCCCGTAAAAAAAAAGTCTGAGGCAAACTATTATATGTGTACATAATAATAATAATATCTAATAATAATATTTAATTAGGGTATATTACACTACGACCTATTGGTCTATTGCGTCCCCTGCTTGTACTTCGGAGAGGTTCATGTCCTCTTTCAGAGCCCTCTCTAGATACATACTTCTTTTGTGAAGCTTATCGAGGTATTGCTCTGATTTATCCTTGGCAGGTCACACTCCTTAGAGCACAGCGTCCAGTCCAGTTTCCTTGATGAATCTGAGAATGCGCTGTTGGTCCATGGTTTGTATGTCCTTGTGCCTGCCCAAATATCTTATCCTCTTGTGGGCCAGTGCTCCACAGGATTCCAGTATGTGGTCTGGAGTTTCGGCGGTTTCTCTGTAGAATCTGCAGAGCCCGTCCTCTGATATACTTATTCTCCTCAGGTGCCCCTTGAGTCTGCAGTGCCCCGTGAGGAGGCCTGTTAGGACTCTTAGGTTGTTTTTGTTAAGGCTGATACAAGCTTTGAATCTCTTTTGGTTTATAGTTTCCTAGGAGTTTTTCGCTTGCCTCAGACCTTGGAGGTTGAGAAAGGTTTTGTTTCTTCCTCCAGTCTCCTGAACTCTTCGCGTAGAGTGTGTTCTCCTATCCCGCAGAACTGTTCAGGTCCTATGAAGGGTTCCTCTGCCCCTTTTCTTGCCAGAGAGTCCGCTGCCTGTTTGCTTGTAATGCCAACTTGGCCAGGTACCCAGCAGATGGAAATTCTGTTTTTCTTGCCTAGTCTATTCAGTCCGTGTAGGCATTCCCACACGAGTTTTGACTTGATGACGTAGGCGTCAAGAGCCTTTATGGCTGCATGGCTGTCAGACATTATTGCTATGTTGCAATTCCTGTAGTTTTTTAACGAGGTTGATTCGAACACCTGTCTATGGCACATATTTGGAAGATGCTGGTACATTAGCCCATGGATTCGTAGTGCTTAGTTCCTGGCCCAAACACTCCTGCCCCATTTCCCTCGTCGGTCCTCGACCCGTCCGTGTACCACTTTGTTGTGCGGTTGCTCAGTCCATAAGTTGTGTGGGGGTTTTTTGAGTAAGTCACCGTGTTCTCTCAAACCGATGCATTTTCCTTTTCCAATTCCTTTGCCATCTTTAGGACTGTTTTGTCTGCCGCCTTCATCACTATGATGTGTAGAGGGGTTAATTCCAATAACACCTTTACGGCTGCGGTTGGGCAGCTACGCATTGCTCCGGTAATGCATAGCCACGCCGGTCTTTGCACTTTGCTAAGTGTCTCTCTTGTTGTGGTTAGACTGGTTCGTTTCGCTCATGCTACTGCTCCGTATGTGATTATTGGTATCACAATTGCAATGTACATCCATCGCAGAATGTTTTTTTGCCTTCCCCGCTATAGGCTCCTACATATCATGAGAGCGCGGGTGGCCTTCTTGGATATCCCCTCTGTACATATGTTTTCGCCAGAGGAGTTTACTATCTAGATGATTTCTTATGGAAATGCCGTCTGATGCGATGACACCGGAACTTCGGCTAAGGCGCAACTACGAGGTCGACTTTCCTCGCGTTCAGGACTGGCTCTGGCCGGACTCTGAACCTGGAAGGGAATGCAGTCGAATCTTCACGGATGGCTCCAAAACCGATCAAGGATCTGGTGCTGGTGTCTTCGTGGAGAGCGAAAACGTTAGACTTTTTTTCCGTTAGGCTAATATGCGTCAGTCTTCCAAACAGATACTTATGCAATCCTAATGGCCATGGACTATGTTACGAGGAACAGGTGGAGGGGGCGAAGTATCTGCGTCTGTAGCGATAGTCAGGCTGCGCTTAAGGCCTTACTCAAACCCTTAACTACCTCCAAAATAGTACGTGAATGCAAGATATCTCTGAATTCGGTCGGAAGGTTGAATTCACTTAAACTTGTCTGGGTCCTGGGTCATAACGGGATCACGGGAAATGAGATCTCCGATGAACTTGCTAGACAAGGCTCAGAGGGGGGCTTCTCAGGATCTGAACCAGCGATTTGTCTGCCTGCGTCCTCGGTCACGGCTTCCATTGACGGTTGGGTTTCCTATGCACACAATCGCCGTTGGCATCCAGGGTGCAGACAGACTAAGCTAATTCTCCCCGACGTCTGTGGGAAATCCGCGGCATTCTTGTTGTCTCTCAACAGAAAAGACTGCAGACAGACCACTGGCGTTCTTACGGGACACTACGTTTTTGCCAAGCACCTTAAGGTGCTAGGCCTAAGCGATACCACCAACTGCGAAGCCTGTGGAGAAAGCGACGACACTGCGGAACATTTCCTCTGTGACTGTCCTGCTTTTGCTCGTATCAGGTGGCAGGTATTTGGTGCGGATATGGTGAGTGCTGTAAACCTAAGCTCCTTATCATTGAAGCGCCTTCTCGTTTTTCTTAGAAAAACGAGTGAATTCCCACAGTAAAATGTGGTGTGCCTGCCTGGTAGTACAACGGACCAGTATTAAGTCTGAGTGCTCCAGTGCAGAAAGTCTCACACACCCCGACAAAAAAAAATAAAAAATCTAGATGAAGTCCTAGATACTTTACTTCTTTGACTGGTATCAGTGTCGTGCCTGATAGGCTAATGTCCTTAAGTCTTTGAAGTTGTCTTTTCCTTGTGAATGGTAGTATCGTTGTTTTCGCCGAATTGATGTTGAGTCTGGCAGTATGGCACCATTCGTTTGTTACTTCACGCCCCCTTTGTATGATGTCCCCAAGGGTTTCTTCAAACTTACCCCTGGCAGTGAATACAATGTCATCGGCGTACGCCTGACAGTTGATGCCAATATTGGTTAATTTTTCCAGCAGTTCGTCTACAACAAGGCTCCACATTAAAGGTGATAGTACCCCTCCTTGTGGACATCCTCTTGTTGTGTTCACTCTGATGGTTCCAGATGGTGTTTGAGTCTCTGCTGATCAAGTGCTCAGCAGCTAACACATTCAGTTGGATACTGTACTGTTAACTCCTTTCCTATCCAGGGATCGTTTGATCGCCTCGTGTGAGGTGTTGTCAAATGCTCCCTCTATGTCTAGGAAAGCGCACAGTACTATTTCTTTTGCTTCCAAGGCACTTTAAATTATCTCCGTCAGCTGATATAGGGCGGTCTCTATTGATCTGCCCGCTCTGTATGCAAATTAATATCTCCACACTTTAACTTTAGTAAAAAAAAACTTTATTTCAATTTATAATACTAAGTTAACATTCTACATTCTTATTCTATACGATGGTTTTTTGATTGATTGATTTATTTAGCAGAACTCTGCTATTTAACTTCAAAGTTTTACAATTTGTTAACTTAACTTAAGGTACATCAGTATATAATAATAGTAATATCCAACTCTTAATCCATTTTAATTATGTGGGTAATGACTTCTTATAAATACAGTTACATTTTGCTGAAATATACGTAAATTCGTTTCATTTTTAATGTTTCTTGGTAGTGAGTTAAATAGGTGACAACCTTTATAAACTATACTATTTTGGGTTACATTATCAATATAATTTGGTAATCTAAAATCTGCACGGTTTCTTAATTGATAAGGATGAGAATCTCCTACGTATGTCAGGTACTTCTGCAAATATTTAGGTAACATACCATATTTAATTTTAAATACAAAACACAGCACGTTTACAAGAATTGTTTGTTTTACATTTAACCACAAAAGTATCTCTAACATTAATTTGACAGCAGTATAACGATTGCACTTAATAATTATTATTCTCATGGCTCTGTTCTGTAGGCGCTGTAACTTAAGCAACGACGTATCACTACATAAATACAATATAGACGAGCAGTATTCAAAATGTGGTTTAATCATTATATTACATATGTTTATTGCACATAATACCGATATTTTGTTTCTTATTCTTTGGAAAAAACCGATTTTTTTAGCTACTTTTTTAATGATGTAATCTACGAGTAAATGGAAGTTGAATGATAATTTATAATCAATAATAACTCCTAGATACTTAATTTTTTGCACTTGCTCTAGCGATTCATTCTCAATTTTAAGATTTAGCTGTACACAGCGTTTTAGAGACATACATTTACATTTATTAACATTTAGTTTAAGCTTATTAGAAATCAGCCATATGCTCATTTTCGATAAATCCTCCTGCATCATTCTTGTACATTCATCCTCGTTATTTCCAGCGATAAATAGTAGAGCGTCATCGGCAAATAGGGCTATTTTAGAATGCTTTATTTCGGCATCAATGTCGTTTATGTATATGATGAAAAGCAGCGCGCCGAGCATGGATCCCTGTGGAACTCCGAGGGTTGTTTCGACACTACTGGACATCATTCCATTAATATTCGTTTTCTGGGATCGACCATTTAGAAAGGATCGAAACCAATTCGATTCTTGTCCGCTAACACCATATTCCCGCAGTTTCTTCAGCAGAATTTCTCTGTCTATGGTCTCGAATGCTCTTCTAAAGTCCAAGAATACAGCAATCACACAGTTACCTGCCGCTATCTCCTCTTTCTAACTTATTAATATGTTGTTCAGTGCGGACTCGCACGAGTGTTTCTTGCGGAATCCTGATTGACTTTCAAGAAACAATTTATTTGATTCGAAATATTTATCGAGTTGTAACTGCACAATTTTTTCCAATAGTTTTTCGTAGACTGGCAGAGAGTTTACTGGGCGGAAATCCTCACACTTGTTTGATCCTTTGACTTTGCTAACAGGAGTGACAACCGATTCTTTCCATGTGACTGGGAAAGTACCTCTACTTATTGACATATTGATCAACCGCTCCAAGATGGGCCCTATTATGGATATGGAGTCCAGCTACATTTTAGCACTCATATAAAGGGTGATTTTTTTAAGGTTAGGATTTTCATGCATTAGTATTTGACAGATCACGCGGGATTTCAGACATGGTGTCAAAGAGAAAGATGCTCAGTATGCTTTGACATTTCATCATGAATAGACTTACTAACGAGCAACGCTTGCAAATCATAGAATTTTATTACCAAAATCAGTGTTCGGTTCGAAATGTGTTTCGCGCTTTACGTCCGATTTATGGTCTACATAATCGACCAACCACACGAATGCGTACAGTGCGTACAGAAGAGAATATTGCGTCTGTTTCTGAGAGTGTTGCTGAAGACCGTGAAATGTCGATTCGTCGCCGTTCGCAGCAATTGGGTTTGTGTTATTCGACCACATGGAAGATTTTACGCAAAGATCTTGGTGTAAAACCGTATAAAATACAGCTCGTGCAAGAACTGAAGCCGAACGATCTGCCACAACGTCGAATTTTCAGTGAATGGGCCCTAGAAAAGTTGGCAGAAAATCCGCTTTTTTATCGACAAATTTTGTTCAGCGATGAGGCTCATTTCTGGTTGAATGGCTACGTAAATAAGCACAATTGCCGCATTTGGAGTGAAGAGCAACCAGAAGCCGTTCAAGAACTGCCCATGCATCCCAAAAAATGCACTGTTTGGTGTGGTTTGTACGCTGGTGGAATCATTGGACCGTATTTTTTCAAAGATGCTGTTGGACGCAACGTTACGGTGAATGGCGATCGCTATCGTTCAATGCTAACAAACTTTTTGTTGCCAAAAATGGAAGAACTGAACTTGGTTGACATGTGGTTTCAACAAGATGGCGCTACATGCCACACAGCTCGCGATTCTATGGCCATTTTGAGGGAAAACTTCGGAGAACAATTCATCTCAAGGAATGGACCGGTAAGTTGGCCACCAAGATCATGCGATTTGACGCCTTTAGACTATTTTTTGTGGGGCTACGTAAAGTCTAAAGTCTACACAAATAAGCCAGCAACTATTCCAGCTTTGGAAGACAACATTTCCGAAGAAATTCGGGCTATTCCGGCCGAAATGCTCGAAAAAGTTACCCAAAATTGGACTTTCCGAATGGACCACCTAAGACGCAGCCGCGGTCAACATTTAAATGAAATTATCTTCAAAAAGTAAATGTCATGGACCAATCTAACGTTTCGAATAAAGAATCGATGAGATTTTGCAAATTGTATGCGTTTTTTTTTTAAAAAAAGTTCTCAAGCTCTTAAAAAATCACCCTTTAGTTAAAATCTCTTTTTTGGTTGATCAGTCTTATTACTCTTTTTATGTCCCCTATACTAACAGTTTTAAATTTGAATGATGTGGTTACATTAGTGAGTCTTTGCCGAAACAGGGTATGTGGTATTGATTTATTGATCTCTACGACGCTTTTGACAAAATACTTATTAAATTCTTCTGCGATCATAGTATCATCTTTGACGCAGATATTGTTGAAGTAAATGCGTTCTATTGATGGTTTTGGTTTATTTAAAACAAATAATTTTATTACTTGCCACATTGATTTTTGATCGTGTGCTCTTGCTATACGCTGCTTAATGCTGGTGTTCTTTGCTCTGACAATCGCCGCCTTATATTGGTTTCGGGTTACTCGGTATCTGTCCCATGTGATTTCACAGCCTGATGCAAGGAACTCGTTGTATCTACTTATTTTTTCACGTTTCATGTGTCGTAGGTTATCACTGTACCATATGTTTGTCTCCGTTTTCCCAGTTTTGCTGATAATCATTGAGTTTGTAATTCTCAGCAGCTCATTTTGTAATACTCTTCCGATTAGATTTGGATCCTCGCTACTAAAGAAAACTTCGCTGTTTCTTAACTGGTTATATTTTAACCTTTTTGTTGTGATTCCATTAGCTCTTTCCACGATTTTCTTTCCAAAGTTATGCTCAATGACAATCGTTTCATGATCGCTAATTTTAAGTTCAACGTTAGACTTCGCAACAACATATGTTGCGTTAGATATTACATAGTCGATCAGCGTTTGGGTAGTGCTTGTTATTCTTGTAGGCTCTGCGACAACTTGTCTGCATATATTTTCAACTTCGATTGCATATTTTAATTCTCTGGTATAGGCGTTCAATTCATCAAACCAATCAATATTTATATCACCAGCTAGTATGAATTGCATATTAGACAGGACTAAATCCTCCAACCATTCTTTGAATACGTCACAAAACACCCGCATAGATGAACTTGGTGACCGATATATTCCTGCCAGGAGAATTGACTTGTTGTTGTTAGTAATTTTTACCACAAGCAAATAAATATGCGTAGGTATCATAGCTTTTTTTATTACTGTTACTTCGAAATTTTTCCTGATATAAATGCACAGACCACCAGTGTGCCTTGACTCGCTATTGCATCTAATGGGTGCATGAAACTCCTGTAATAAAATCTCGTCGTCTTCTATATCAGATGTTATATGAGTCTCTGAAAATATTAAAAAATCTAATTTTTTGCCAATGAAAATTTGTTCTGCCTCTGCTAAGTTGCCAGTCAACCCTTGTATATTGCAATATACACCTTTTAATATATTTGATTGCTAAACCACTAATCTGTTCTTTTCGGCTTTTAGCAGTTTTTTGTAAACTGAACAGCTTCCATCACGGCTATCATGGTTAATTTCTAAATTAAGTGCGTATTTTTCGTTGTATCGTATACAATTAATACCTTTCGATTCTGCCGAATTACATCCTCTGGTGTCATGCTCCCCACCACATTTTGCACATTTGACTACATTTTTGCACTACTTCATGCATGTAGCACTACTTCAATTTAGCAGATCTTCGGTGCAACGAGTTTACAGAAGATACCTAGAGACTGGGGCATTCGATCGATGTCCAGGTACGGGCAGACCTAGGGCTATATCAGCAGCAGATGATCGGTTTATTAAACTTACTGTTCTGCGAAATCGCCGCCTTAATGCAGTTCAAGTCCAACAAAGTCTGCGGGACGAACACCAAGTGTTCATAAGTTCAGATACCGTCAGAAGGAGTGATATTCTCAACCTTGCATCGAGGAAACTGTTGCTTATGGAGGAGGATTTGTAATGGTCTGAGTGGCAGCTCCTTAACCGCACATACAGCTTTAGATTTCATCGAACCAATGGGCCGTACTCGTGGATTGACTTTTCATCGCTACATTTCTGAAATCCTCGCAGACAATGTGTAATCTTTCGCAGGATATATCGGGCAGGATATGATGTTAATGCAAGATAACGCACGGCCTCATGCTGCATATGTGGTGACCCAGTATCTACGGGACGTCGGCATTCGTACGATGGGCAGGCCAGCTCGAAGCCCGGACTTGAATCCGATAGAACATTTATGGGATGAACTGAAACATCGGGTTCGAGCCCGGATACCTACCCCAACAAGGCTTCCAGAGCTGCGAATCGCACTTGAAGAGGAGTGGAATGCTATTCCTCAAGATTTCATCCTCAGGCTCGTGAGGTCGATGCTGGCAGTTATCCAAGCAAGAGGAGGCAATAGCAGATATTGACCAACAATTGTTTTTATATTTTTTTTTTGTTATTGGATTACATTTTTTTTTTTTTTTCATTTTACAATTTTTTAATTAACACAACTGGAAAGCGATTTTTTTTGTATAACCTTAAATAAACACTGAATTAATTGAATAATCCCAATGACAAACACTTTCTGTTGGTAGGTACTACTTTTTTAGTTGTATACTTTAAAAGAAAATCGAATCAGAGTTTGAACGTAGCGGGTGGGCCGGTTTATTTGCTGTCGAGTGTAGTTGTCCACAACCTTTTCTGTCATCTTCAGAAGAAATGGCGTAAGGCTGATGGGTCTGTACGATTTTGGCTGCGTGGGGTCGTTTTTCCCCACTTTTGGTTTAAACACATCCTTTGCTCGTATCCATTGCATTGGTATGTGGCCCAAGGCAATACTGCTCCCTGTTATTTTTAGCAGGTGTGGTAGTACTGCACCTTGCCCTTCTTGTAGTAGGGCGGGTATAATGCCGTCCACTCCAGTCCTCCCTAGGAACAGATGGTTGATGTGTTTTCCCAGTTTTCCGTTCGAGGTCTAACATATGTACATAGATCTCACCTCTTCAACATCTGCCAATCAAATCAACACGAAAAAAATTGTTTTGTATTTTTGTAGCACTTAAACTCAAATCAAAGTTGGTATCAAATAAAGATTACGAATAATTCTTATCCCTATATATCCAGGAAGTTGTTTAACAGACTCCCTGCAGATATACGAATTATAAGAACTCTTTTCTCCTTCTTAAGTAAAGTAAAATCTTGGCTCCTTGGTTTCGATCACAATGAAGTTGAAGTTTTGCTGCGCTATATTGTTTAGTTTTGCTTGATTATTTATTTATATTTATGAAGTCATAGAGTTACTTGCTTTAAATGTATAAATGTTTCTTTATTTTTTTTTTTTCTTTCTCTGTTCTCTTGACATTATAAACTATTCAAACTTTTGCCAACTTACTGTACCCTTATAACTTTGATACAACTCTTTTATGTATAAATTTTCAATTCTTTTTATTTTTTTGCCCGCTCTTTTTATTTTAAAATGCTCAGTGCTCACCCCACAAAAGAATAACTACTGGTTAAAGTAACATTATCTCTGTTTCTATAAATAAAAATGTTACTTACTATTCTATTACTGCTATTTTATAGGTTTAATTAAATATATAGTTGCTAAAATTGTTAAATTCATAGCTGTAAACAAGTATAATGAAAAAATAAATAAATAAATAAAAAATAAATAAGGCGTTAATAAAGAAACATTCTTCGTAGTGAAATAAGCAGAATTTTAGGCAACAGGAGATCGTAGACTGGGCATTTTCAATAGGAATAACAGAGAAGGAGAAACGACAGCCCTGAGCTGAAGGTCACCCAACAACAGGTGGCATTTTAAATCAATAGAAAAAGTACTGCGTTGTGCGGCCTGAACTAACCTGCGGATAGGCCTAATTCCTGCGATCGTCTGGAAATTGAAACGCCTGGTATTTCAATCACACATTCAGCTAACCTTGCTGGAGGAACACTGGTTCTTGGCATAAATAACCTGTCCGAGACGTTCAATTTTATCGATCAAATTCACCAGCTATACGAGAAGGCAATCGATGATGACCAACAGCAAGAACTTGACGAAACTTTTCCGCGATATTTTCACTTAGTAAATTTTTACAATTTCAACTCGTTGTGCGAGTGTGTATCGATACATATATAATAACCTCCCATAGTTTCCCTATCAATAGTCATCGCAATAATAGTTGATTGTGACGGTCTAAAAATGGCATTTATTATTTCCATTGAGGGCTGGACATTCAGCTAATATGTGTTCGGCTGTTTCGTCTTCTTCAAGACAAAGCCGGCACTCTACAGAGTCGACTTTTTTCATTATGTTTAGGAGGTACCCATAAGATAACTTACCAAGTTTTTAATATCATGCCTACTTAGATTCAGACATCTGTTGGCATTATTATCGAAGTGCCGAATGGCTCTTTTGGCCTGTCTAAGAGCCTCCCAATGAAAGATACATTTCATATGTTCCCAGCTTTTTATTGCTGCGAGTGCTGCCGATCTAGGAGTGCCGCAGAAGGCTTCGGGACCTGCCAATGGAATTTCTGAACCCTTCCTGGTCAGTCAGTCGGTCTTTTCATTACCAGCAAATCCCTTATGGCCCGGAACCTAGTTTGATCTTGTTCCTTAAGCCGAGTGTTTGAAGGGTATTAAATATAGTGTATGGCTGATTTGGAGTCAATTGTGTGCGAGCTAAGGGCATTTATAACCTCTTGCCTATCCGTGAATATATGGATGGTGGCGCCTTTAATACCAGATGTATAAATGTGGCTGGCACATTCTTGAATGACGTGGAGCTCTGCTTAAAATAGGGCTTTTCCCATAGGTATTGCTATGTTGAAGTTTGGTCCGTATATACAAGCTCCCACGCCCGTTTCCATTTTATAACCATCCGTATACCATTTAATGCCCTTGCGGCTATTTGGTGGGTTATTGCTAACCGATGCTTCTCTATTTGGGATCTCTGTAAAGAACCGTTTATTAAAGCAACAAGTCTTATAAAAGCGGTCTGCGACCGCGCAG
Source organism: Portevinia maculata (assembly GCA_949715645.1). Taxonomy (NCBI): domain Eukaryota; kingdom Metazoa; phylum Arthropoda; class Insecta; order Diptera; family Syrphidae; genus Portevinia; species Portevinia maculata. Next base: position 403,077,745 of record OX454525.1, on the reverse strand, counting down.
TTCATGCCAAGTTCCGGAAGTTCAGCGAATAGGGTCCTTTGTTTCGGGTGGTCACTTATCCCATTTTGCTTTATTAAACTTGAGGGCACTGCGAATCGCCACTTTATGTTAGTACTAACTGTCCCGTGCTCGCCTTGCTTCGCCAGTCTGCCACTTCTCAAATTTTCAACAGAATACTTGCTGATAAGAACTGATAAAGAAAACGTCGAGAGTGTCCCTACTCATTATATGGATATAATCTGAGTGTGACTCCCTCTCAATCTCATTTACATTTCATACCCTATCTTTCTCAATCCCATGGCAATGCGCCATAAAAAAACAACACAAACTGCAAAAGGTGCATAAAAAAAAGAAAGAAAAAGCACATTGCACAAAAGGTACAGGTAGAGAAACAGATTTGTGCCGCACACACATACAAATTTTCCTCCACTGAGCGCTGGGAAAATCCAATGATCTAGCTTCAATCGAACATTTTACTTTTTTGAATTGTATAAAATTTATAGTTTAATGCTTATTGTTCAACTTCAGGATAACCTACAAAGATGATTTATATCTTAAAATCTTTGTACATAATTGATCCCGTGGGTGATCTTTGGAGAGATACCACAGGTGCTGCCACATATGTGGCGGCAGGCCCAAATCTCTGGTAGCTTTTGTGATTTTGTTGTTAATGTGAGAGTTCCAATTTAAATTTCTGTCTAGAATTATTCCAAGATGTTTGGCCTCTTCTGAATAATTGACGATCGTATCGTTAATTAAAATCTGATCTATGTTTAAACCAGTCTAAGGCTGTCTTAAGGACGCCTTGCATATTGAATTGTATTGAAATCTAAATTGGTCAACCGATGGAGCAGGTCGTCAATGACCAATGGCCACAGGAGGGGTGATAGTACTACTTCCTTTGGGCAGCCACTTACGGCGGATACTGGTGCTGAAGTCGGTCCTGATGTAGCAGTTATTTTCTGACTTTCGAACATTTCTGTGATGCAAAGCATTTGATATGGAATCATATCCAGTGTTGTCAAAAGCACCCTCTATGGCAGGAAAGGTGAATAGTGCGATCTCTTTGCACCGGTATGATTTTGATAAACTCGAGCCTGCTCGATGTCGCTCCCTTTTTTAGCGCTCGTCTAAATCGCCGTTCCACAAATGGTGTAAATCTAACTCCATCCGTGCCTCTTTGCCGAAAGTCGTAGGTATATCTGTTTTATCGGGATGTATTTCGTCCACTGGTATGCTATTGTATATTGTGCTGGTTTTCGAAATAGAATCACTAAAATGAGACAAGTTTTCCCTTTTCAGAGTCGATAAATAATGATTCCGCTCAAGTGACAGATGCCATATCGGCATCGACAGGATGTTCTAAAACATCACTAGTTGATGACGCATTTTTAGAGGCATAATTTTCTTTCTTCGTTTGTTTAATTTCATCAATTTTGATTTCTACCAGTATTCGGGATAATAAGTCGCCCCTGGTCTAGCTGCATAACCACAGGAAGGCTACCTTGATGTTGGAGGTCGCTTGGTATCCGAAGCTCGCAAACTAAAGAATAAACTGCCTTTTAGCGATGTATCCTTCTACTTTTGCTGTTCCACTTTAAGGTTAGGGAGTTATTATCGAGGTTTACTCCTGGTTGTGGGCGCAGTGGCGTAGAGATTAGTCTGTTGGATTAGTAATCAAAAGGTCTCAGGTTCAAATCTCGCCGGGGCCAAATAACATCTTAAATGTTTTTTTCCACTGCCCTACCTCTTGCAAACGTCTGACAAACATCCAAGAGTATCAAATGTCATGAGAAGCTTCACAAATTTGCCGTTCGGATTCGGCTTAAAATTGTAGGCCCTGTATATGTCATTAATGCCTCATATATATTTTTATTTACTTCTGGTACTTAATAACGAGGTTTAATCCCCGTATCCCTACTTGGGTTAACCCTCCTCCTTTATCCGGGCTTGGGATCATCAGGTCAGTTGAGAGGCAATTGCTTATAATTTTCACTGGCTGAGTTTTACGGCTTCAATAAGGCTTTCTCACTTAGTTTTATTTTTCGCCAATAGTTTCAGATAGTTCCCTGTTTCACCACTATCTTAATATGTATTTGCATAACGAGGATTTTATAATAATAAAAACATATTTCTTTAATTTCAGCCACTATCGCCCTTACCCAAGAACAACTTACAAAGACTGTTGCTACAGACATGGATGGCAATCCTCTGCTGTATATAACAAAGAAAAGTACTGGAGACATTTATGTTAACAATGCTAGAATAATTCCATCTCTTTCGTTGCAAATGGAAAATAGTTTAGGAAAGAGACAAGTAAGTCATCATTAGACAAATGTTTTAATAAATTAATTTAATTTAATATTTTATTTATTTTAAGGTGATGCACGTTATTGACGATGTGCTTGTTCCACTTACTGTTCTTCCTACATCGAAATCTGAAATAACGAATCCGGATGCGTTACAATTTTTACAACAAGCGGACTCTATGAGCATTGGGGATTTCCGATTAAGGTACGCACAAATAATCCAAATGAACTTTGTTAACTTAAGTTATGATAATTGACAAAAACATAGATAGACGGCTCCATAAAATGTATCCCCAATGCAAAATCAACACAAAAAATATGAAAGGAAGCTACAATACAGTTTTCTAGTCTGATTAGGGTCTTTATTGGGGGCCATTTCGCATAAAAATCGATTCCAAATACAGGCAAAGCTCGATTTTCGTACATGGTAATTTCATGAAAAATTAGGTTCTTTTGTTTAGAGACCATTTAAGAGGGCCGTTAAACATCATAATATCATCTACATGCATGAATACAGAGAAAACCAAAAAAAAGTTTTGTATCAGCGTCCCGGTATCTGACCTAACTGAATATGTACCTCAAAGAAATATCGCAAATTATGCACACAAATATTTTACCTTGTGCGAAATGCGATCATTTGCGCAAATCAAGCATTGCGTAAATCAAGCTTTGCCTGTATCGAGTTTTCCTAAAAAAAAGCAAATAAATGATTTCGAATATATGGAATATGATCCCAAAAGAATGAAAAATGGCAAAAAAGTTACCTAAACCCAAGACTCCTATACCAGCTCACATTTTCGAATCAAACAGTGTTTAGTTGACCCGCTTCGCACATTAAAGGAATGAAAAAAGAGGTCCCAAAACTTTGCAAGGTGACCCCGAAACAATAAAAATACTACCCAATTATATAATACTTTTTGTTGTAGTTTGCATGGGATTTTTTCCTATTTATTTGTGAAGAATTTCGCATAAATGGAATTTTATTATAAAATATAGCCCCATCTTCTTTTTTGGGGCCATTTTGCATTGGGGCCTATTTTCATTCCACCGTTTGGCACACTTAAAATAAAATCAAGTTTTTAAGTTTCATGTCGGGCGCAGTGGCTCAATGGTTAGTGCAATCGAAAGGTCCCCGGTTCAATTCCGGTGCCAAATAACATCTTGAGTTTTTTTTCCACTGCCCCACCTCTTGCGAACGTCTGACAAACATCCAAGAGTATCAATTGTCATGAGAAGCTTCTCAAATTTGCCGTTCGGATTCGGCTTAAAATTGTAGGTCCCTTCCACTTCGCAAAGAAAGTGGTTGGAGAAGCTAGGTTTTAGGCCCTCTATGGGCCGTTAATGCCTAATATTTATTTATTTTTAAGTTTCATAAAAATATTTATAAAAGCGATATTTTTTACTTCCTTTGCAAAGAAGATTTAAATTATTAATAATCATAACAATTTTTTCATTCCACATTAAGGTCATATCGTGCGCAGGTGACTTTAATGCGAAAAGAAAGTTTATACCAAGCACCGGGAGGTCACACCTTCCTTATTCCAATTGACGAAGGATTTAAGGTAAGAGTTATTTTAAATCAACATTATATCTGATTGCTTATTTTCATTAGAAAAAATTCAAAATTTTAGCAAACAACTCGAAGCAGCTTAGTAGATAAAAAAGTAATCGACGGTCATGTCATTCCCAACAATGTGATATTTACTGCTCCCGCGCCCATTGAAATGCCACAAACCACAGCTTCATTTGAAGATAACATTCGAGTTACTGTAAGCTTCTTCCAACAAAAGGATGGCAAAAGTAAGTAGCAATAAAATGCGGAGTTTTATAACCAAAAGCTTATACAAGGTGGCGCAAAAGTCATCATCCTATCGGAAGAAGCTATAATTTTTGCAAATGGCGGCAAATGTAAATTCTACTTTGACATTTGTGAAGTTAACTATACAGAAAAAACTTAAGACACCAATTAACATAATCCAAAAGCAGAACCAAAGTTTTTCATTCATAAAAAAAATTACAGCGAAAGAACATCGGGTGACAACTTTTGCGCCACCTTGTAGCTTGATACAACAATTTAAAATATGTTAATTTTTTGTTCACTCACCGATTCTACATATATCAAACATCATGAAACTACTGCAATGAAATTTCATAAGTATGTATTTTCCTCCTGTCCTATATAGCTATCGTCTAACAAATCTTTGAATTAAGAGTAACGAAACTTATAAATCAAATTTGAATGAGAACCTTGATCACTGTCAAAATTTAAATACCCAAGCTTATCTACTCACTACGTAGAAATATTTTTCAAAGCGTGATGTCCTAGCGATTGTCAAATTGCACCTACTGGCAGCCTAAGGACAGCGAAATGCTGACTTTACAGGCTGCCGTAGAAAATCCATTTGATTGAGCAGAATCAAAGTAAATTTATTTTTCTAAAGAAAAAATTAAAAAGAAACATGAATGAAACGATCTGTGGTAAGATATTTGTATACAGGCCACAGGGTGTTTCCGACTTAATGTTCAATACTTTGGGAAACGATTTTTGGAAATGTTCTAAGAAAAAAGTAGTTTTACTGACCGTAGGGCCTATCAATGTGTACATTATTTACCGGAGATGAGAAAGCCTTACTTTGGTGTACCTACTCTGACCCATGTTAATATAAAGTCTTTCATTAGCGACTTACTTCAAACTTTCATTGTGAACGCACCCTTTAATCGATTACCGAACTGTCAATGTCAAAATATTCAGTAAAATCAACATTTTTATCATGGTGAAGTGCACAAAGGAACAGCGAATAGTTAAAATTTACTACCGAAATTCCGAGTCGGTGGTCGCAACTTTAAGAGCGTTAAAGCCAATTGTCAGTCGGAATTCTCGTCCCAGTAGACAAGCAATTCATAGTCTAGTGAACAAATTTGAGTCCGAATATTCGCTGCTTGATGTTGCCGTGCCAGTGAGACTACGTTTTGCTCGAAGTGTGCAGAATATTGCTGCCGTTCTCGAATTGGGCTCTGGACATGATAAAAGAAAATGAAGAATTTCATCGCAAAATCGTCTTCAGCGATGAAGCGCGTTTTTGCTTCAACAGCTTCGTCAATAAGCAAAATATGCGTTACTGGACAGGAGAGACCCTCATGTGCTTCATGAAACAGCACTTCATCCCCAAAAAGGCACTGTTTGGTGTGTTCATGCCGGTGGTGGGCCGTTTTTTTTTCGCCGATGCGTCACGTTACGGTAAAAAATGTTATTCGCTACAGTGACATGTTGGAATGTTATTTCTTTGAGCAATTGCATGAATTGGACATCGGTGATATTTGGTTCCAACAATACGGTGCCAGAAGACACACAGCGGGTGCAATAATCGAGTTATTGAAGTCTCAGTTCGGTGAACTTGTTATCTCGAGAAACGAACCCGTCTATTTGCAGCCGAGATCGTGTGATTTAAAGCCTTTATTTTAACTTTTTTTTATGGGGCTGCATTAAATCATTGGTCTATGCCAACAAGCCGGCGACATTAGAGGAGCTCTGAGCCAATATTGAACGAGAAATAGCGGCCGTAGAAGTTTTCATGTCGTTAATGAAATACCCTTTATAAATAGCTTGATCAACAGTTGCTTTAGCATCGTTATTTAGGTAGGACTTTATTTTTAGAAGAAATAATGTTCTTTGTAATTGCTTTAAATGAAATCACTTTGGAAGTGTCTCTCGCGCAAACTATTCAGTTTAGAAAAAATGATATTAGAAACCTCAATATCATTTTTGAAGACCTATCTATAGATACCCCACAGGTATGGGTTTGATGAAAACATTTTTTGAGTTTCCGTTCTAAGTATGAACACCCAAAATTTATTGTTTTTTTTTTCTATTTTTGTGTGAAAATCTTAACGAACGGACAGACAGACAGGCGGACAGACATGACGAATCCATAAGTTTTTCGTTTTTTGCCATTTGGCTACGGAACCCTAAAAAACAAATGGATTTAATGAGTTTGCGGAGAAACTCATAGATTTTATGATATGTAACTACAAACTTCAAAAAATCTATGTAGCAGGTAAAAACAAAAAACTAAAATTTTATTCCTTTCGATTTCAACACTTCTGAATAAAAAAAACTATTGTTTGGTCTTAGATAACTTTTCATTGTCCTCCTCTGTTTTATATTCATGAAATATCCCATTTTTGGACGCCTTCGCATCATATTTGAAACAGATACAGTTTCCCAAAGTTTTAGAATCATATTTCCAAACACTTTCTTACTAGGAAGACGTCGCGTCGGTGAGGATAAAGTTTACGATTTTTTTTTTGTGCCCCATTGCAACTTCCGTTACAAAGCCCCTAAAAGGAGATAATCAGCCCTATCGAGGTATACTATCGGAAGAAAAATTTCTCCTAAATGTATCTAAGTATAAAATTGGCAAATTTTATAGGTATCCGTTCCTTTTCCTCTGATAAAATGTTATGCACATTACCGCAGTGCGATATGGCGCGTTTTATCAAAAAAAAATCTTCAGGTTACCACAAAATGCACCTAACTACATGCTACACCTCCAAACAGACTACCGTCTTTGTTCTTGTACACAGTGAAGCTCCAGTACGTTTTTAAAGACACTTCCCAACCAACGAATCCCGCAAAAATCTTCTTTGAGAAGTACCTAATTCAGCAAAAAATCCAATTTTTCATTGAATGGAGTAGGTTAAGCAACGAACACGATGTTGTCTTAACGGATTTTAACGAAACTACGTGGTAAATCAGCCTACGACAACTGATGACGAATATGGAGTTATCCTCTCGTAACGCTTTCAAGGATAAGCCACAACCACAGACTACCTATACCTATATAGGTAGTCTGTGGCCACAACAAAGTCAACTGCGGTGTACATATCGCGTGCTTCAATTTTTTTAAGCTAGAGGCGACATTCTGCAGTTTAAATACATGCCGTATATAGCACACTGTGCAATCTGCGAGCCAAAGAAGATGTACTGCACTTTTTCGAGATGTTTCCATTACTCATCGCAATAAGAAGAAACCATTGGAGGAAAAATGTGCTGTCGACCAAGGGCGAAATTGAAGGTTGTTTTTTAGTTATCTATATTCTCGGACAGTCAAGGCGCGCTAAAGCCCCTGGACTCAGTCTCTTCTAACTCCGTCGTAGCCATAGACTGCCGTTCGTGTCTTGAGGAAATGGCAGAGCAGTTCAATATTCACCTCTGTGGGGCGCCGGGACTTAGAGACAACCGAGGGAATTGTAAGTCAGATGAACTCGCCAAAAATGGAATCGCATTGCCTCTTTAACCTGATAAAGGTTGTCTATGTATATTGTATACCTATCGCTAGTTGTAAACTTATATTTAAGCTATCCGCAATCGAGAGTACAAACCTTAGGTGGACAGGAAGTATTACATGTCTAGCGACTAAGCATATCTGGCTAAAGTTGGATCTGCGACGCTCTATGGGTTTGATCTCACTTAACCGAATGCACATTGGCTCTGCTATAGGTGTCATTACAGGACACTGTCTAATATGCAAGCACGCATCTAGGCTTGGCGTCTACTCAAATGACTTCTGTAGAAGCTGTAGGGACGAGGAGGAGGAGGATACTACACTTCACCTCCTATGTACGTGTCCTGCACTCTCCCATTAAATAAATCTCTATCTAGGAGCCTTCTTCCTTAATGAACTCAGTGACTTAGCTAACACAAATGTTAGAAGTCTATCGCGCTTCATTAGAAGCTCTAAATGGTTTAGCGGGTAGAGGGCGAAACTCCCCTGATCCACGTGGCATCACAACGGACTTCATTGGTCTAAGTCTGTTCGCTATTGGCTGACAACCACCTTGACCTTACCTAACCTATATACTTATCTTAGGTGTGCTTCAAAATATCGGAAGTAAATCATAGATCAATCGTGTTAAATACACATATCTACTTATTAAATTATTGTTATAGTTATAGTTTATTCTTGATTCATGCAATAAAAATACGTTGTCGCACAATTTTCATTATATAATTGCAGAGATTTGACATTTTTTTGTTTTTTGTCTTTCAACTGAATTTTTTACTTTTTTAAAAACACAAATAAATATGAAAATTTTATTATTGTTTCTTACTTTTAAATGATTATTTTATCGAATTGTTAATTCTTTCGTTCCTGCCTGACGGCAATGTCAATGCCACTTATTTTTGTGACTTTTCGTAACTGAAACATAACGAAGAAAAATAAAATAAAATATTCTGATTTATTTTATTCTATTGTGCGAGATTCCATCGTATGAGGTAATTGCTTCTTTTTGGCAAATTATTGCCCCCAAATTAAATTTGCATGGGCAAGAAAGACGAGACTGGCTTAACAATTTAACGTTGAAAACTCGAGCAAGCTATTGATTTTGTTTTAAAGCATTTACAAAGAACATTATTTCATCATCAAATAACTTCTTAAGTAGGGTTTCTGCAGTTATCTTTAACCGAGCTATTTGTATTAATATGGGTCACGTTACACCAACGTAGGGCTTCTCTTAAATCCTCGGTAAATAATATACACATTGGAGATAGACCCTTAGCCTTAGAACGATATTTTCTTAGAATATGTCCAAAAATCATTTCCCAAAGTATTAAATTTTAAGTCGGGAACACCCTGTATAACTATGATTTCCTTGAAGAAGAAGAATTTGTACAGAAAAGCTCATCTACGGGTCGACTATAAGTCTCTTTCAATAGTTTATGTAGATTTATGTACGTATCTACCTTCCTATTTTCATTCCTCACAACAGAGAGTTTTTACGAGTATCTAACAAATGGAAGTATGTTTGCATCGTTATTCAGCAATCTAGCTTCATTACAAATTAAACCCAGATGAAAAACAAAGTACACAGTTGCAATATGTGGTAGGAAAACTTGAAAAGTTTCTTTGGCTTTATTGTACGTGCGTGTTTTCACACGCTACACAGTACTTGCATTGAAAACTTTGTATAAGTTAACGACTCTTAGAACCACGTAAAAGACAAACCGGAAGCTCAACATGAACACCATGTGTGTCCTGTTTTGCAAAAGACAATAAAACCGTTACATACATACATATACATATATTTATTTATATATTTTGCATGATATACTGAAATACAATTTGTCTGTTCATTACACACACCGTTGCTGAAACCATAATAAGTTATTTATGCTTTATTTACTACAGAGTTGTTTTTTTTTTCTTATTTTTTTCAGTGTATGTGAAATCAAATACTCGAATTGGGGACGCGAAGCATTCCAAGGGTGTCGTTCTGGCTGAAATTGTTAAGGCAAATATCCCCGTGCGGAATGGTGTCGTGCACTTGATTCATCGGCCTTTAATGATTGTTGATACGACTGTAACCCAGTTCCTTCAGGTAAGATGAATTTGTTCCTTTGTAAACTCGTTCTTTTCTACGGTCACAGGCGAATATCAATAAATCAGTGTAAAATGTATACCGTTAAGCATTTAATTTATTCTTTATTTGTGGTTTATTTAACCATAAATAAAATAAGATGAAGAATCGCTTTAAGAGTTTACAAATATATATTCAAATAGTAAATAATATAATGCACTTTATGTGTGCGAATTTGCAAAAACCGCTATGAAATATTTAGTTTGTTTGCGCAAATGATAGATTGTTGGCACACGCACTGCTGTATTACTAATCATTTCGCTTCGTTAATAATGAATGTTATATCTAGATATAAGCAATTTCAATTCGATTTCCACGTTTTATAATCTGTGGCACTAAACGCTTATTCCACTAAATGATGCTGAGAAACAAGAACAAAATACATAGATAGGCTTAAACGCTTGAAACGAAATATTATTCATTTGAAGTAGTTTATGTTTTGATTATGTATTATAAAAAAAACTGGTGGTCTGACATTACTGCAGTTTTTGTAGATAGTAATCGGTTTTTTCTGAATCAATGGAAAATATTAAGAGATACATACAGGGTGCGCCAGATTTTATGTTGGTACGTAAACATTAAATAACGTTGACATTTGTTAACCGGTTGACGTCTTGTGTAGACATGTTTTTGAAATGTCAATTCAGTACGATTTTAATCATGAATCGCTTCACACATTTCGTGCCGAAATCATTGATATACCGCCCGAGATGCTCGAAAAAGTGATGGAAATGCAGGAAAAAGGGCGCATTTAGCTTTGAACAATAGATTGATGTTGTATTCAAAAACTCGTCCAAATAAATTGTAGGTGCCAAATTAAATAAAAATACCTCAAATATGGAAATCAGTTTCTTTTTAAGTTATACAATATTCACATAGGTACCGACATAAAATACAGCGCACCCGTTACATATGTAGATACTCGTACATAAAATTAAAAATTTTGAAATAAAATAGCTTGGCAAAATATTTTTCATGCATACTAATATTTGTTATACACAATTTATTCGTAGTAAAACAAAAATTGTTTGTATGGATTTTTTTCACACTCTAAACAGGGTGTTTTTGTGAACGAGGTTCAAATCCCACACAGGAACACCTAAAACTTTCCCACCTCTTGCGAAAGTCTGACAAACATCAAAGGTATAAACTATCATGAGAAGCTACAGAAAAATGGTGGTTCGGAATCGGCGTTAAACTGTAGATCCCTTCCTTTTTTATAATCTGCACGCACTAAAGGGATTTTTTGGCACCCTTATAATGGAATAGCTACACAGCGCGGACGTTAAGGAAATTAGGGTGAGAGGAAAAGGAGAGATGCCGATGCACGTTGGTTTTGAATGTTTGTAGGTTATAATGTAAAGGGAAAACAATGCGTGGAAGAGTATTCCACATTCGTGTTGTACGGCTGAGCACTTATGGTGGAAATAACGGTAAAATAACGAAAGGCAGGATACATTATGACGATGACTAAGAGAATCAATCGATCTCGCGATGTCTCGGTCGGTAATAAGTTTTATCGCGCGTTTTTGGATCCTGTCAAGTAGCTCCAGATAAGTTATTGGTGCACCAGACCAGATATGAGCGTTGTACTCGAGTTTCGGGCGAATAAACGCCTTATAAATTTTAGCCAGATCAGAAGGGGTGAAATATTTCTTGCATCGTTTAAGATAGCCTAGACATTTCGCTGCGTTTTCGTGTCAAGAATATGGTTTCGCACACACAAATTGTTGGAGAAGCTTGGTTTAGGGCCCTATATGGGCCTTGAATTCTTAATAAAAAAAAATTATAAGTCTAAACATTTCCAATGCCCAAAAAAACGAAATTTTAGGGCTGTTTGACACCGGTGACATACTTGCTGGACAGCTTTAAGGTGTCTAATGTGTCGTTGGGCTCAGTTGAATGTGATTTATCCCCTCAGACGCCTTTTACGACAGTCGCTGTTTGTTGGGGGCGCTGCAAGTAAGTCTTAGCTCGTCCCTGCAGGTTAAATCAATTTCCTTGTGAAAGTTTTCCTGACATCAAACCAGGCCATTATGATGGCCAACACTTTGGATAGATAATTGTGTGCTTATATTGGGATTGTTTTTTATATAACTTGCAAGTGCAAATTGATATTTAGCACCCTTATAACGTAAATAGTTACATAGTACAGGTCTAGGAACAGATGTACCTAAGCAATGGTGAATATTCCATTTTTTAGAGCATTACCCTGAACGGTTCTGAAGATTTCGAGGATCTTGGGGCAACACCTCTTTTAAAATTCGCGGAAGAGAGCGGTCAGAAAGCTACAACTATAGGCAAATGGCCTTCTCATTTATGTTTCCGGGTTTTCTGCGATGCTCTGTCTCATAATATCAATAATTTCCCCCGACCTACTAGTAAGAGGACTGCCCTACGTCATAAATCCCCAACAGTCCCGAATTCAGCCAAATTGTCACCATAAAATCTCCTGTATGATTATGCACGTTGATTTATTTTTTCAAATATTATACTCGTACCTTCGTTCACACCGACCCGAAATTCAACATTACGCGACAAAGTTTCGAAATTTCATTTCACCGTTCCCGCACTGAGTAGAGAACATTTCATATGACAGCTGACGATATTGGTTGCGAGTGTTTTTTTTTTTTTAAATCAGGGGCCCTACTACGTAACTCGTTTATACTTTCGAATCTATTCGATAGCCATTTCCAATTCTCTTTTACTTGTGCTATGTACTCAATTAGAATCGAATGTAAATTATGGCGCCTATATTTCTTTAAATTTCCAGTTTTCAAACGAAACTTGCATTAAAGTTGACAGATAAATTGAAAAGAAAAATGAAATTCTAACAATTTTATTGTAGAATCGAGTCACATAGTTATGCCAAAGAAGTGGTTTAACCAAAATATTTAATTCTTCAATAAAATTTCCCTAAAGAGGAATTGAGTGACTTGAATTTAGTCGGGTCAGTCCGAAAGATTTTGACAGATGCTTTCTATCCAATTGGTTTTTGAGTCAGTGCGCTGAATACGTGCGTTGATATTTAAATGGTTTGTGTCACATCGAACAAACTTCCACAAAAATGACAAAATTTAGCATTTCGCTGTAATTCAACGAAATGTATGGCGAGATGATGAACATTTCGGATCAAATGTTGAATTTAGCTAAAATTATGAATTTCGTGACGGTGTGAGATTCTACTTCATGCAACTGTGTAGCTCTGACTTTTTTATATCTCCCAATTTTATTCCGTGTTATAATATGTATTAATCGAGAATTATTTGCAAAACTAAGAAATTAAAAATTGTTTACATCATGTAATAAAGGGTCTTCCATTAGCGACTTGAAAACTTTAAACTTTCGGTGTGAACGCACCCCTAAACTAATTGCCAAACTGTTAATGTCAGAATATTCAGTAAAATCATCATTTTCATCATGGTGATGAACACGAAGGAACAACGTTTACAAATAATTAAAATTTACTATCGAAATTCCGAGTGGGTGGTCGCAACTTTAAGAGCGTTAACGTCAATTTTCGGCCGTAATTCTTGTCCCAGTATACAAGCAATTCATAGTCTAGTGAAAAAATTTGAATCAAAATATTCGCTGCTTGATGTTACCATCCCAGTGAGACTACGTTTTGCCCAAAGTGTGGAGAATATTGCTGCCGTAGAGGTGTCCGTCGCAAACAGGCCAAATCAGTCAATTTCACGGCATCCTCAAGAATTGGGCCTCTCCCATACCACATTATGGCAAATTTCGCGTAAGGATCTTGGCCTACACCCATAAATGATCAAACTGACTCAAGAACTAAAGCCACTTTATCATATGAAGCAACGTACGTTCTCGAATTGGGCTCCTGGCATGATGGAAGAAAATTAAGAATTTCATTGCAAAATCATCAGCGATTAAGCGCATTTTTGGTTAAACGTCTTCGTCAATAAGCAAAATATGCGTTACTGGACAGGTGAGAACCCTCATGTGCTTCATAAAACGCCACTTCATCTGCAAAAAGGTTTGGTGCGGTTTTGATGCCGGTGGCGTCATTGGGCGGTTTTTTTTCGTCGATAAAAATGACCGTCGCGTTCCGGTAAATGGTATTTGCTACAGAGACATGTTGGAACGTTATTTCTTTGAGCAATTGCATGAATTGGATATCAGTGATATGCGGTTCCAACAAGACGGTGCCACAACCCACACAGCGGGTGCAACAATGGAGTTATTGGACGTCTCAGTTCGGTGAATGTGTTAGAACCGGTCCCGTCTATTGGCCGCCGAGATCGTGTGATTTAACGCCTCTCTACTTTTTTTTATGGGGCTACTTTTAATCATTGGTCTATGCCAACAAGCCGGCGACGTTAGAAGAGCTCAGAGAAAATATTGAACGAGAAATAGCGGCCGTATCGGTCCAAATATGCAGCCGAGTCATCGAACATTGGGTTCAACGTATCGTCCGCTGCATACGTTCCCGTGGTGGACATATGAACGAAGTCGAGTTCCATTCATAAATGTGTTGATAGTAATTCAAGCTAATAATTTTTTTGGGATATCTTAAGTAGTTTGCATTTTATTTTAAAAAGAAGTTGTCAAGTCCATAATAAAAGACCCTTTATAATTGCTTTTTCTGTATCCTGTATCTGCTTCGCACTCATCTAAGGCCAACGTACGTTTGTATCTACGAGTATCTCTCTTCTTTCACTTGTGGATAGTTGCCTATTTCTTTATTTATCTAGCAGAAAACTTTCAAAATCCTTTTACATACCTATTTAAAACGCTTTTCTAGTTATTCTCTGAAAGTTGCATTAATTACCGAATTAACCATATCTTATAACGATAGAATTTCAGTGATATATGTTCAACTTTTTCGGTTTAAAATCAATTTCATTATTATATTTTATTTATAGCAAATTAGCATTGCAATTGAATCCTTTGCATTCATACGAAATGTATATGTTTATAAAAGACAAACAAAAATCAATTCGAGGGTTAATTTGCAAAACTACTTTTTATTTCATAGCAAAGAATTAGTAATACCAAAAATGTGCAGCTTTTCAATTACTTATTGATAAAGTGAAAGTAAACCCATATTAATTTTAAATGAATCAAAAATATCTGTCAGACGGCCATGTAATTATTACATCGTACATTAGTTATGTAATTGTTTTTAAATAAAACGTCTATTTATTATACGACTTTAAACATAGTATTGAATGCACGTTAAACTAAATCTTCTCAAAATCTTAAAGAATTTTAGATTTGAGACAATTCCGAACAATGATACATCTGTAAGTAAAATACGAGTACAATTTGTATTGCAAAAGTTGCCCTATTCATTCATAAATAGAATACATATTGTGAAAGGTTTTCATGTTGATGTGTTTAAAGTATTTATTAATATTAAAATAACGTTAAACAGTTGTATATAAAATATGCAGTTTGTATGCAAAGCAAATGCTAGCTACAGCCCATCATACAGTCAAAGAACAAAACAAAACATTTTGAGTTTTTATTAAATCAATTCGAAATAATGTATTTCGAGATGAAAAACTTAAACCGCAAGTATACACAAATATTTTGGCGCATTCGATCATTTTCCTTATCATTATGACCTTGCTAGTTAAAATTCGTTCCAAATTCAATAGTGATAGGTTTGTTCACATACATAACGCCCTTCACGCATTAATCCATTAAGTTGCATAAGTAAAATATTTACGTTTGGAAAGTTTTTTATTTTCACCTGTTTGAATGAGTAATAAATACCACGTGATTTCACTTCACTCTATAAAATGCTTTATTTTCTTTTTGCTGGTCTTACTAAGAACACACGGAAACTTTGCATGCAAAGAGCTCCCCGGATAACTGCCTTGAGAGTTTATCTGATTTATTTGATAAATTAAGAGGGAAAGTTAACTATACGTACCCGCCTATTGGAATGAAAGTTTTTGAAGCCCAAAGTTTTTGGTTAGCAATGCGGGTAACGCAGCCAAGGGAGGAAGCATACATCCGGGTATTACTATATGAACACGTACATTGTACATGTCCTCAAGATAATGAGGCTCAATTTTTTTTAATGTTTTGAAGAATAAAACAGGATAGTCCCTTTATTATTTTTATTTCTTCTCTATGGAAAGGATTTTTCTTTTTCTTTACGGCGAGGCTATGATCAGAATAATTATAGAGATGGCTACTGTTCAGCCTGTGAGGGGCCCGATAGAAAGTGAATGAAATTAATCCGAAATCGTCATTAATCTAGCTTTGGTGTTCGAAGTATTTTAGGGGTTTCTGCAAAGGAGTTTCTCGTCATAGATCTATATTTATTTTTATTTATTATTTATTTATTTTTTCATTATTCTTGTTTACAGCTATGAATTTAACAATTTTAGCAACTATATATTTAATTAAACCTATAAAATAGCAGTAATAGAATAGTAAGTAACATTTTTATTTATAGAAACAGAGATAATGTTACTTTAACCAGTAGTTATTCTTTTGTGGGGTGAGCACTGAGCAATTTAAAATAAAAAGAGCGGGCAAAAAAATAAAAACAATTGAAAATTTATACATAAAAGAGTTGTATTAAAGTTATAAGGGTACAGTAAGTTGGCAAAAGTTTGAATAGTTTATAATGTCAAGAGAACAGAGAAAGAAAAAAAAGAAAATAAAGAAACATTTATACATTAAAAGCAAGTAACTCTATGACTTCATAAATATAAATAAATAATCAAGCAAAACTAAACAATATAGCGCAGCAAAACTTCAACTTCATTGTGATCGAAACCAAGGAGCCAAGATTTTACTTTACTTAAGAAGGAGAAAAGAGTTCTTATAATTCGTATATCTGCAGGGAGTCTGTTAAACAACTTCCTGGATATAATTAAGTATGAGCTCCTAAAATTTGTTGTGCGAAAGGCCGGGATGGCAACCTGAGTTTGGTAATTGCTGCGTAAGTTGTATGTGTCAAAAATTGGACTCTGCATATAACCACCTCTAACAAAGAAAACCTTTAGCACCCTATAGTAAAATAAATGGCTAATAGGAAGTATGTTTGTAATTCTAAAAAGTTCCATAGAATGAGCTAAACGGGCAGCGTTACAAATCTTTCTTATAGCTGATTTTTGCAACACAGCTAATTGCTGTATCTTATATCTGCTAGCGCCCCCCCCCCCCAACAGCTTATACCATACTGCAACTTAGAATGGAATATTCCGTAATAAATTGTTTTCAAGGTGTTGTTAGAACAAAATCTTCTTAGTTGATAAAAACTGCGAATGACAGAGAGCAGATATTGCTTAAGATTTGAGATATGCACAGACCAACTCAGAATTCTGTCGATTGTAACACCTAGATATTTAAATTGGGTTACGGTTTCAATCTTAAAGCAATTTGCGTTACAGTTAACACTAGCGTTAAATGAATTATTAGGGCCTGAATCGAAACAATTACAATTAAACAATTTGAACTTTACGCAATTTGAGGCATGAAATACAATATCGATGTCAGGAATCACATCATTACTGAGACTAAAAAACATAAGTTTGGTTTTGTTACTGACTACTAACTTATGTTGAGCAAACCATATTCTTAAAAGGCTTACGTCAAGATTTAAGTCAGCCACTAAATTGAGGCTGTTGACTGACTCATACGCTATACCCAAATCATCAGCAAAAGCCTTAACCTTACCCACCAAAGGCAGTTCAAATATAGAGTTGATGTAGATCAAAAATAAAATTGGCCCAAGAACAGAGCCTTGGGGAACACCAAGGCAGATTCCCTTTGCGCTACTTAGACTATTTCCGATTTTAACTTTTTGCTTTCTATCCCTGAGGTAAGACGCGAACCAATCATAGAAAAAACCACGGAAACCAACATTATACAATTTTCCTAAGAGAATATTGTGATCAACCATATCAAAGGCCTTGGTTACATCAACAAAGAGCCCAGCACAGCATTTTTTTGCGTCCAATCCTTTCTGTACCAGGCAGCAGAAATCTACCAGAGCATCTTCAGTAGATCGACCAGCCCTAAAGCCGAACTGCTTCGAACTGAAGAAGTTAATTTTATTTAGGTATTTTAAGACCCTATTCTTAACTGCTTTTTCAAATACCTTTGAAATAGAAGGCAATAACGAAATTGGCCTATAATTATTTTTTTTTTTTTTTGCTTCCCTTTTTAAAAAGAGGTTTTACGTTAGCACATATTAGGCGCAATGTACCGAAGGTCTACGATTGTGTGCTGCTTGCGTTTGATTCAATTGATGGCAAGAGTATTAAAACGGTTTGGAGAAACAAAATGCAAGCATTTTTCAATATGGTCAGGAAGGGGGCTGCGGGCAAAATCGTGAAAGTAAGCTAATTCGCTTATGATTTTAATTGGGTTTTTATGTGATACACAGAATTTTTTCTGGTTTTAATTTTTGTTTTCCGTCAATTTTCTTTATATTGTTTTTCACGATTCGCCACAACCGATCATCAGACTCCTTCTGTGGTGCTGGTCTGTCTTTTTCCTTCATTTTATCCCATTTTTGTCATAATAACATAATATAGGTACTTACAGGAGCAAGTCTGTCCAAGAAAATCAAAATAAAAACTGGGTGAACTGAAACTCGTGACTTCAGTGGCACAGTGCATGAGTGCTTGCCTGAGAAGACGCTGGTCTAGGTTCGAATCCCAGTGGAAGAAATGGATTTTCGGGATAAAATGAAGAAAAAAGACAGACCAGCACCACAGAAGGAGTCTGATGATCGGTTGTGGCGAACAGAACAGCGCTGTAACTCCAGCCGTCCACTTCACGTGGTAACGAATGTAAGGTTATTCACTCAAAACAACATAATTCGCTTATATTTTTCACTTCCCCTATCAATTGTTTCTATATCGCAAAAAAACAGATACTTTTTTAGGTTCTGGTTTTTGAGAAAATTGAAAATTACGAAAACTACTTTTTTTATTAGAAAAGTCTTTTTTTTACTATTCAGTACTTAGGCACTCGCACAGACTACCAGCTTGTAGGCAATTTGAAAAATATCCTCGCAGTTGACTATCTAGTATAGGTAGTTTGTGCTCGTGCGTATGTCTAGTTTTTGGGCAGGAGCCTATATCAACATTTGTTCTAACTATACTGTAAAAACCGGGTGGCCCGCTTCGCAGGATAAAGGGATTTTAACTACCTTTCCGGAATCAGTCCATGATCATCCAACTTCGTTGCTCCGCTAAGGATGTACCCAGTCGTCTGGTAGACGCCTATAGAAATAGTTATCCTAATTAAACATATTTAGGTGGGCCGTTTCCAAGGATAAAGTCCACGCTTACGCGTCTTCTTTGCTCCGCCTGGGCTATATCCTGGCAGGCGTCTATGTCTAAAGTTTTCAACTGTACTTGGGTGGCCCGCTACGCTTGAAAAAATGGATTTAAAGTCTGAGAATCATTATACCCTATTCTAGGGGTATATTAATTTTGACGCATAGTTTGTAACATACCTTAATATTGCCCGTAGACCCCTAAAAGTTACTATATTTATGATCAGCATCGATAGTAATGTCGATCTAGCCATGTCCGTCCGTCCGTCCGTCCGTCCGTCCGTCCGTCCGTCCGTCGGCAAAAATTAGGCCTTTAAACTGGACCTAGAGAGCTGAAATTTTAACCATATACTCTCTAGGGTCCCGAAATAATCAAGTTTAAGAATTTTTGAAATCCGCCCACAGACACGCCCACAAACTCAAAAAAACAAAATTTTGGAAAAAATCGAATTTTGAGCTAGAGAGCTGAAATTTTTTATATATGATCTATGGCCCATAAAACTGATTGGGACATAAAATTTTCAAAATCCGCCCACTGACACGCCCACAATTAAATAAAACAAATTTTGGGAAAAATTGAATTTTGAGCTAGAAAGCTGAAATTTTTTATATATGATCTTTGGCCCATAAAACTGCTTGGGACATAAAATTTTCAAAATCCGCCCACTGACACGCCCACAATTAAATAAAATATTTTTTTTTAAAAACCAAAATTTGAGCTAGGGAGCTGAAATTTTTAATATATACTCTCTAGGGGCCCTTTATGCTCATGTGTAAATATTTTCAAAATCCGCCTACTGACACGCCCACAATTATTTTATTTTTATTTTTGAAAGTCCAAAGTTTGAGCTAGGGAGCTGAAATTTATAGTATATACTCTCTAGGTGCCCTTTATGCTCATACTTAAATTTTTTTTAAATCCGCCTACTGACACGCCCACAATTAAATAAAACAATTTTATTGAAAAACCAAAGTTTGAGCTAGGGAGCGTTTTTATTTACAAAAGCTTAGTTTTTTCGTTAAAATCCTTTAAATTTTTGTCACGCCCACTTATGAGATATAGGAATAAGAATAGGGTATCCAACAGTTCGCCCAAGCGGACTGTAGCCCGCCCCTATGTTTTTTTATTAGTATTGACCTATATTCATACCGTGTGTTCCATAGCACCGTCTTGTTGAACCCAGAGCTTACCCACATCCACTTCATCCAAATTCGGAGAGGAAAAGGCGGTCAACATCTGTCGGTATCGTTCAATTGTTGACTTCGGCAGCGGTTCTAGGTGCTTAGCTCGTTTCGAACACTCTTACTTACAGTGGCGATGTTATGGGGTGCACGCGCTGGGGCCACATCACGTAAAATGAAAACGATCGAACGACAACGTTTCGACTTTATCTATCTCTATCAGATCAGTTAAGAGACCGCTATCGTCCAGCTTCGTGCTAGAAAAATTCGAAGTTGTGACAAAATCATTTGTTGAGATAATTCTTATAACCGAAATTGATTTATACCACAACCTCAGTAATGATTCCCTAGTTACTAGTACTCAGTTTGGATGACTAAAATGTATTATTTATGACTGCATGACTATTGTGCTACATACTTTATTCTTGACACCTGAAAAAAAGACACATCTTTTGAGAGTTGAACAAAGTTTTTCATTAGATTGCTAGATTACAGAAAATCTCCAGTTAATTAGTTTGACGTATTTTTGAAATTTCAACTTCACAATATTCATTTTATTTACAATAGTTTTAATCGGTTTTCAAACTAATTTTGTATCTAAAATGATGAATAATAATAATTATTAAGACAATTATATTAACTATATTTGTTAGTTTTCTTATACATACATACTATAATTTGTTCTTTTTCATTTACATTCCTTTGCCCTTCTATATATATCACGTGGATACCTATAACTAAATGCATTTCAACATCTACAGTCTTTTAAGGTAAAACATACATTTTTTAATCAAACAGTTTTGACAGATAAAACATTTTTTGTATACAATTTAAGAATTTTACACTCAAACACAGAGTCTCAATTACCATTTTCGTTTGTCTACTTAATGCACATTTTGTATTTTCATTTCCATTGTTTTTTGTTTGTCACTTGACTCATTTGCTTATACAGTGCACAGCATGTTTTGTTTTGCGTTTTTATATGCATATTTGTAATACATTTAAATGTAGATATTTTCTCCTACATTACTCGCAAATTTTTATGAGAAATACATAATTTGTGGCTTATCGCAAATATATTTTGAAAGGAAACTACATATTCTCATTCAGCAATTTGATTTACATTGCTGACAGGGGGAAAATTCCCTCAGAATTTATTCACGATAACCCTGAATATTCAATTTCTGAAGTATTTAGCTTGTTTCGATCTTATCAGAACTTATCCGTGTGGCTTATCTTACTGCTTACTAAATCTTCAAACGTATTTCTACATTGTTCCAAGCCATTACATTTTTTTAAGGATCCGACAGCGTCAAACTAAAGAATTATTTAATTAATCGCTAGTGTACTCTTTTTGGTTCGCGCATTTGAATTCTCGAAAATATAAAAAATAAAAATTCACTACATAAAGGGTCTTTCATTAGCGACTTGACAACTTCAAACTTTCAGTGTGAACGCACCCTTAAGCCGATTACCAAACTGTCAATGTCCAAATATTCAATAAAATCAACATTTTTATCATCACACGAAGGAACAACGTTAACAAATAATTAAAATTTACTACCGAAATTCCGAGTGGGTTAACGTCAGTTTTCGGCCCAAATTTTCTTCCCAGTAGACAAGCAATTCATACTCATAGTCTAGTGAAACAATTTGAGTCAGAATATTCACTGCTTGATGTTGCCGTTCCAGTGAGGCTACGTTTTGCCTGAAGTATAAGAGAATATTGCGGCCGTATAGGCGTCTGTCGCAAACCAGCCAAATCAATCAATTTCACGGCGTTCTCAAGAACCAGACCACATTATGGCGAATTTGGAGTAAGGATCTTGGCCTACACCCTAACAAGTTCAAGTTGACTCAAGAACTAAAGCCACTTGATCATATGAAGCGACGTACGTTCTCGAATTGGGCTCCGGACTTGATGGAAGAAAATGAAGAGTTTCATATAAAAATCATCTTCAGCGATGAAGCGCATTTTAATATAATCATTTAATATGCGTTACTGGACAGGTGAAAACCCTCATGTACTTCATGAAACAGCACTTCATCCGCATAAAGAAAAAAAAGTGCGATTTTGCGGTGGCGTCATTGGAAAGTTTTTCTTCGTCGATGAAAATGGCCGTCACGTTACGGTAAATGGTATTCGCTACAGAGACATGTCGGAACGTTATTTCTTTGAGCAATTACATGAATTGGACATCAGTGATATGTGGTTGCAACAAGACGGTGCCACAAGCCACACAGCGGGTGCAACAAACGAGTTATTGAAGTCTCAGTTCGGTGAACGTGTTATCTCGAGAAACGGACCCGTCTATTGATTTTTTTATGGGGCTCTATTAAATCATTTGTCTATGCCGGCGACGTTAGAGGAGCTCAGAGCCAATATTGAACGAGAAATAGCGGCCGTGTCGGTCGAAATATGCGGCCGAGTCATCGAAAATTGGGTTCAACGTATCGACCGCTACGTACGTTCCCGTGGTGGAATGATGAACGAGGTCGAATTCGATTCATAAACGTATTGATAGTAATTCAAGTGAAAAATTTTTTTTTAGATATCTCAAGAAGTTTGCATTTTATTTAAAAAAGAAGTTGTCAAGTACTTAATGAAAGACCCTTTGGTACTCGTATACTTTTACAACCAATTGAAGTAAATAAAATTAGGTGTTATTGAGTAACGTTGTGGATATTAAACGTTGAGTTCCAACAGCCTATGATGGTGATGGTCATGGACATGTATGAGGGAGCATATACAATAGTTCGATGCCTTGCCAGTAAGCTTGGACGCAATAGAGACATGGGAACTGTCCACAGCGAGGATCAAACGTCCCTGCAATGATCACTTGAAGATTAAACGTATAACACAGAGTACAGAGTATGATAGCTGCTGTATAAAAAAGCAGGTGTATAAAAAAACTTGTTCGAATAAGATTCCAGAAAGCCTTAGATACACGTCAAAGAACTCATCCTGGAAAAAAAAATGTGATCCGAAACTGGGAGGGCTGCCGATAATTTTTTGGGGTCAAACCGGCGAAGCACGCCGCCAGTAGACATGCAGTAAAGTTTGAGGGTTATGATTCCTTCAGATCATAACCGATAAAAACGAAGGCCCTTGCAATATAATTGATAATTATCAACAAAATTGTGAATCGGTAGATATTATCGTGATCAATTATCTAATTTTTTCATCACTTATGCATTTTATACGCATTTTTAATCTATTCATAAATTTGGTATTTTTGTTGTCAAAAATATTGGTAGCTATAAAACGTTTAGTCAATCACAAGTTCGTTGTTGGTCATCCATTTTTGTTTGCGAAACAACATTTTTAAAGCGAAATATCCTCAGTAGAATAGTTTTTTGTGGAAAATATGCATGAAAGTAAAAAAAAAAGTCAGTGGAACTCCACTTTCCTTTAAGTCGTGGACTAAGTCGTGGACTAAAATGCATGAGCTTAAGCAATTACAAATCAAAAAATTCATAAACATTAACGTTAAAAATCACAAAATTCATCAATAAAATTAATTTTTACTGAAGCTAAACGAATGAACGACAGAAAAATTAATTTAATAACTTAAACCTCAAATAGAATACCTCATCACAATTGCTGTAGGTACTTAGAATGTATCAATTGACACTCATTATACCAAAATGTCGTTCGATTCAATATCGTTGTCGTTTATCAATAATTTATTTTTGACAACCGTAACAAGGGTGAGCGAAATTATTCAAATTTATACCCTCATACGACGGAGACAATTGTCTTTAATGAAGCATAACATATCGGGATACTTGATTGTGCCACTAATTTTAATTTAATTAATCATTTTCGCTTGTATTAATGTTTTGTTTGCGTCTATTTGTTTACATTTCACCGTTTTTTTTCGAATCTAAATCAACTATGCACGCAATTATGTAGCTGTATCTGTACACACATACATACATTATTAGCTTCCATCTGTTGTTAATATATCAATCGCCTAGATGCTTGACAATTCGCAAACCGTATCATACAACAGCGCTTTAAAATTTGCGTATTTAGCATTCACCAGCTCAATGAAAGAAAACAAAAAACAAGAAACAAAATCACCAAAATGCATTTTCATTCATTTACCTCATTTCGAATCAAATTCATAATGCAGTTTTACAAATCTCACAACGCAATTAAATGTGACATTTTAAAAAACAACTTTTTTACCTGCAATATTGGTTATCAAAATTTTAAAAAAAGCAATTCTCGAAGAGTTTTTTATCTAACAAAACAAAATCAGATAAAATGAAAAACATACAATGTATCTACAATTAGAAAAATATTAACTACAGACTTATGAAATATGTATAATTTTAAATTTAATATATTTCGCATGACAAATGATATTTGATGGGACCTTAATATCTGCATTTCTGATGCATGGTCGATTAAAATAAATAAAATATGCAAAATATTTCGTTCAACAATAGATTGTAAATGTAAGTATTACCAGATAATTTAAAACATTTGTATTATTATTTTTACAATATAGTTCAAAAAATAAATGTCAAAAATGAGAATTTTGAACTTCTAAAAGAAAACACACTATTTCGTAAAATTCAATTAATTGGTATTGAAAATCAAAATTAGTAAAACATAAAGACAATTTTATTATATGAATTAAGGCATAACATATTAATTGAACAAATCATATAATTATATCTCCTTGCAAATTAAAAAAACATACTGCAATGTTTGCATTTTAACATATTTATTCTTTACTTTTATTTGTTTATGTATCTCTTTTTAATTGCAAATATAAAATTGAGTAGAAGCATCACAGTAATTGTAAATTGCCGTCTGAATTCATTCTCATTGAATTATTTGCTCATTATACATATAGATTTGTTATGGGTTGAACGGATTTGTGTTTTACTGCAAAGCGAAATAAATATATGCACTGCACTAAGCTTCTTAAATTATAGTAGCTGGTAGAGGGCGTTCCTAAGTTTGTTTTGTTTTTGACACAAATTCAATAAAATTAATATATTCTACTTTTAAACTTCCGAATCTAAGGCCTTCTACACACGTAGCTACTCCAAAAAACTAAATGAAGTAACCAACCGGTTGCTGGTTCATTACGAGGCTTCGCACATGAGGAGATCGAAATCAGTAGTTTCTGCTGAGTTTGATATGAATTGAAAGATCGAGATAAACAAGTCTAAAATTGTTTGCGCTCCCTTTTTTTTCCTGTGTTCCTTTGAGCACAAGCCTATACAAATCACGTATTTAATAGGGACTGTGAAAGTCAATTCTGTATGAATTCAATCTCTCAATTCGGTGTGAGCGAAAACCTGTCTTAATTCTAAGGGTATATTAATTTTGACGCGAAGTTTGTAACATACCTTAATATTGCCCGTAGACCCCTAAAAGTTACTATATTTATGATCAGCATCGATAGTAATGTCGATCTAGCCATGTCCGTCCGTCATTCCGTCGGCAAAAATTAGACCTTTAAACTGGACCTAGAGAGCTAAAATTTTACTCTCTAGGGGCCCGAAATAATCAAGCTTAGGAATTTTTGAAATCGGCCCCCACAAACTCAAAAAACAACAAATTTATCGAAAAAATCGAATTTTTAGCTAGAAAGCTGAAATTTGTAGATATATATGATCTTTGACTCCTAAAACTGCTCGGGAGATAAAATTTCTAAAATCCGCCCACTGACAAAATGACAAACACAATTAAATAAAACAATTTCATTGAACAGTCAAAATTTGAGCTAGGAAACTGAAATTTATAATATAGACTCTCTAGGTGCCCTTTATACTTATGTTTAAATATTTTTTAAATCCCTCTACTGACACGCCCGCAATTTAATAAAACAATTTTATTGAAAAACCAAAGTTTGAGCTAGGGAGCGTTTGTCTTACAAAAGCTTCGTTTTTTTTCCATTAAATCCTTTAAATGTTATATAACAAAATATGTAGAGCGTTCTTAACAATTCAACCATACTTAGACTTTTGACACACCCACTTATGAGGGATAGGAATAAGAATAGGGTATCCAACAATTTGCCCAAGCGGACTGTAGCCCGTCCCTATGTTCCTTATTAGTTTTGTTTATTGCGTTTCCTCATCCGGGAGCAAGGAGCAAACGAGAATTAAGTAAGAAATGCAACCATGAAAGATTTACTGCAAAGTGACTCGCATCCAATCCAGCCAAACGAAGCGGCGCCGTGTGCGGTGTTCCATTCAATCTCATAGGAAGTGACAAAGTACTGGTTAATAATTTCCTCCACTAATTAGTTTCTTTTCAATTGCTCCGTCTATAGACGCCCTTAGATTTTAAAATAATCCTGTCCTTTATACATAAATACATTTAGTATGCCACGGTTAACGTTGCCTCGCGTAACGTGCGTCTTTTCGCATCAACATTGTAAACGAGTTATTACCACCCGCTAAATATTGCATGACTTCTTGGCATAGTTGTTTCAAACAAAATGTTCTTCGTTTTTGAATAAATCAACGAAAACGTATTTTATTTTCATAATGTACATCCTTTCGCCTCCAAGGCAGCATCAATTTTCTTACGGTTTTCAATTCCGTATCGACAAAAAAGTTCAAAGATATTGCATATAAGATTGAAATTTTTGAAAAATTCTATCCCGTTACGGTAGGATTTATTGATTTTTGTTGTTGATGTACTCGTATGTAGGCATATTTTTTGCGATTTTTTCCAGAACCAAAAGCAAACTAGAAACAACGCTTTTCATTTCTTTGCCTCGAACGACGAAAAATCATCATTCGAGGAACATGAATTTACTATATCAATTCCATGTCTGCCAAAATTACCAAAACAATTACGCTGAGCACCGGGTTGGAGTTTCTAACCAGTGAAATTGAAAATTTGGAATATCATTAAATGTACAGGATTAATTCTTAGTGTCGGAAATACCCTCACGTTGTGGGACGTCACGTCAAATTGAAGTATAGGAAATCAGTAAAGTTCATCACAAATCTGCGTTCTGCTTCAACTTCAAAATGACATTCGTAAATTCAGAATATAAATAAAAAAGTTCGTAAACGCGAAGGTAGAGCAAAATATGACTGGTCAAACTATTTCTTGGTCTAGGAATCTAGGATTTATGGCTTTGGTTTAAATTGAATTTTAGTTTGGGTAAAGAATCGAAGTGCACGTTTAGCGTTTTGACCAAACGAAAGCAAAATACGTCCCAAGAATGGTTGTGTTTCATTCATAACCGTCACTTATTGCAAAGGGCTATGCATTAAATAGACCCCGGACTTTACTAGAGCTTCATCACCTACAAGGCTTAATGTTCCAACTCATAGAACCCGTCGAATTCCTTGACAGCCGATGGCAAATGACAGTTTCCAATTTCTTTAATGTTTTTTTAACGACTTTCATACATATTATGAAACCAAGTTTGTTTGTAGGAATTTTAGAATCTAATATGCATATAAGATGCAAAGGCAATGACAGATTTCTCGCTTTAAGCTTTATCTCAATTTTTGAAAGTATGAAGATTACCCGTGTGAAGACTATCAACACACAAACAAGAAAATAAACCTTTATCCCTTTCCTGACCTAATGCAAACCTACACCAGCTCTTTCCAATAGGTACCATTGATTTTTTTAAGTTACATTATCAACCAATTTCGTATCATTTTGGCGTCGATAAAAATTTTCAGCACGTTTTCGCTTAATTGCGAATTTATTTCGCGAATGAAAGTTCTTATATTTTCTTTATTGTCATGAATCGTTGCTGGAGCATTGGCGTAGACTTTTATGCATATTTTGACATTCGATTTCGATCGAAAGTTTGTCGTATTTTGAGATTCCATCGGATAGTTTATTCGAGGTGATCATTACTTTATTTTTTTTATATACACTATCAGTTCTGTGTCGTGGAGTGCTTAAAGCAAGCAACTATCACGAGCAGGCGCATCATTTAGTGCAGGTGTCAGTAAGGACAATTAAAAATACAATAATTATGTACCTATAAAATACTAACACAAACACAAATCATAAATTATTCAAACGAATAAAGACATTCAAACGAATTGAATATTAATTCGAATCTCAAAATAATCATGAATATCTTAAACATAGTCCGAAAGAAAGCAGTATAATGGTGTTAAATCGCCGATCACGTCTTCCAATTCGAGAAATCACACGTCCAGGAAATTTACCACGCAATACAGCCATTGTTTTATCAGCTGTGCGACATATGGCAAAAATAATTCTCCATGTCCATAACATCAATTTCAGCCTAAAAAAACGGCAATCAACTTCGTTCGGTAACGTAATCCATTCACTAAAACGGTCGCACCAGTCCCTATTCGAAAAAAAAATAACCAAATGACGCCATTGCCCAAAAAAACGCATCAAACTTTCAGTCGTTGTTGCACTTCTTCTCTTGGGTGTTCTGAGTACCCAGGCAAATAGAAAGGTTCATACAGAAAAATTGTGTGTACCTAATCATGTTCATTCATTCTTTTGCAGGACCCAATCAGCGAAAGTACGGCGTGGTGCGTGGTTTACTGGCTTCAGTTTCTTTACCCTTATTGCGAAGATCAACTATCAATTAATAATTGACATTTATCAATCAATTTTATTATTTGATATTGTGACTGTCAACTGTCATTATTGTTGATACATTGTGAATTTTTTATTTTGAATGAACAAATTCGGTATTGCGAAGAACAATTTTCATCGATTTTCTTGTCAGCTGTCAATTTTTCTTTCAATCGTAAATTTGCACTCGATGAGTTCGTGCTGGTAAAAAAAATAACTAAGAAATGTGTGTTTCGAATTAAAATGATAAAATGTTTAATTTGTTTATTTCAAAGGTCTCAAAAAATAGTAAGTAACAAAAAACAGCTATGCAGATTGGTCCAGTTGATATAAGAGAACAAGGAACTCGCCAGGGCATTTTCTTCCAAAGCTGTGGCAAATACAAAGTGGGAAATCATTGCTGTGGAGTTGAATAGCTTAGGGTCTCCACCTCCAATGAAAATGATATGTCAACTGGAGACGCCGCACATGAACAATCTTTAAATCAAATTGACGGCATTCACAATAGCACAATTTTTATCAATTCATTTTCACAATACGGATTTTTATTTGAATTGATAAATTCTATCAATCGTCAATCGGTTGATAGTTCATCAAATAAGGCTCCTTGTGTCAACTGATCTTTTTGGCAAAATGCGGTTGTGGATAAGCCCAATGGCTATTGGCACAACTGGGTATTCAGTCATATTTTCAGGCACAGCGGCGATATTTTAGCTGGGGAACACATAATGTTGGAGACTTAACATCAATAACCTGCAGTTTAAATTTATCGATAAAATGAACGATAATTGTGCTTGTTGATGACCAAAAGCAGTACGAACTTTACGTAAAGTTTCTGCTATATTTTCTCCCACTATTTAGAAAACCCATTTTATTGAAGAAATCATTGTAAATGAACGTTCTATTATTCGCATGTAGATAAAGTCGTTTTGAGCAAATCCTTTATATAAAGTTTTCTGCCATGCCCACTTTTAAGGGGTGTTTTTATACAAAAACTTTGTTTTTTCGATACATTCCTAAATGTTGTATAACAAAATATGTGAATCGTTCTTAACAAATCACCCATACTTGGATTTTTGTCCCGCCCAAGCGGACTGTAGCCTTTCCCTATATTTGTAGTTAGTTTTCACTTGTTCAACACCTTTTACGAGTCTCTATCGATCCATATTTAATAACCTCCAAGTTGTTTCTTGAATTTTATTATTATCTACCTCAACTCTGTAGATGGGACTGGCCAACGACACGCGACACGGTCCCCCATCTACGTACTAACCGCGCCCTACGTCGTTTAATTACGGTGATCTAACGAGAACCGATTAACTCGACGTGGTATGGTCGTTGGTTTTGTAGACCCCTATAATTAACTATATATGTGATCAGTCACGAAACTTATGTCGATCTTGCCATATCGGTCTGTCAACAATTTTAAGGCCCTAAAATTAAAGTAAAAGGTTGAAATTCGGAACATACTTTCTAGAGCCCAGAAATGATCAAGTGCTAAGATTTTCAACAAAAAAAAAAAAAACATTTTATCGATGAAGTCGATGGAAATGAAGGTCGTTTTCGTTGCAAAGTATGTAAGACTTTCGTAACAATTCGCCCATACACTGTTTTTTGACGCAGCCACTTTTTGGGGGAATTTTGGAAAAAAATATTGTTTTTTGCAATTTTAATTTTTAAGCTGTACGATTAGGTTGCTTAACGAGCACTAATAGGTGCAGTTTTGGGATACGATTTTTCAACGATTCATTTGATGGCACATGAAGAGTTATCTACATGGTCGAATAACGAATAACGACAGTTGAATAACTAATCAATTAAAGGGTTAGCCCGATCATAAGTTAATTCAAGAATTTGTATATTATTTGGTATTTTAAAAAGAAACATATATCAAGCATATGTAAATGATATCCACGATCACATCGCATTAAAAACCCAAAAACAGGGTAAATTTTGTGTATAATTATTTTGTTTTTGATGAAATAACTGAACTAAAAAAGTTAACATATCCAGTACATTATGCTGACATATAAAATTTTTGTTTATAGGACTTCTAGGGTTGAAATAAATATAATGATACGTGATCCACTCTGTTGGCATTTTTAAGTGAAACGCTCGAGCACATTGTATCACTCATTCTACTCTTTCTGTGCTTTGTATATCATTACAAGGAAGTCATTCAAATTTTAAATACGATATTTAAAACAGTCGTAATGTTTCTAATTAGTTAATTCTGCTCTGGGAAATCAACGATGACCTTTTAATTCTTACAATTAATATTGATATGTTCTACTTGCATGTCTTATAAAAAAATCACAAAATAAAATACTACCAGTTAAATAACTGAGATAAAAAAGGCGAAATTACACACAACAAATTGATTTCATTATTTTATGCGATGATTTATTAGTAATTTTTGTGTCATTCTTGTCTATTTAAAAGTGCTAATTTTCATGCTTCCTATTGTGTATTAGGTATTAATAAGAATTGATTTTTCACTTGTGTGTTTGATTTAAATATTAAATTTATTAAGAATAGTTTTGAAAAACGCTTTTTTAATATTATGATTTTTGATCTTACTAACACGCCACAGTCTTACCTCACTATTTTTTGTTATGCATGTATGAATCATTTATTTGGAAAATAACATTAAAAATGCCTGAAACAAAATAAAGAATTTGAATACTTGCGTTGAAAAGTTGTTTATATAATTTTGATATAATATCTGCAGGACAATGAAAACGGTGCTCTACGAAAATTCTACGAAGTAATAATGGACATTGGAGGCGAAGTTTTGGATGATATAAATAAGCTTGGCGAAGTTACCATCCTAGCACCAAGTAACGAAGCGTGGAATCAATTATTAGTCAATAATATTATAAGGTAATTATGATTTTTTTTAATTAAGTGCAGAGAACCGCGTATTAAATATTGCAAAGTCTCCATCGTAAAATTGAGTTACCTTTTCGGAGCAGCTTCAAACATTCTCTTAAAACATTCAGTTTACATACAGTTTGTCTTACTCAAAGGTTCACAAATTTATTTCGTCCACCGCCCACTTTGAGAATGCAACAATTTCTAGAGCCCCACAAAATTGGAAAGGATATGGCCTAGGCAGGAGAAACCTGCACTCGTCACACTTAGATCAGTGTAGATCCATTGTCCTCTTGGGCTTTTCAACTCCCACAACAAGGAAACCTGTGAGAGCCTATGGGGATGAGCAAGCCATCCTGATGCATTTACAAACTTAACAAAAACGGTCCTACCGTGAAGTTCTTCTAGGTGCTGGAATAAGAATTTTCCCATGAATTTATTTCTGATGTGGCAGAGTGCTGGACAGTGGCAGAGAAACTGAAGAGTATCCTCTTGCACATCTTTTTGCCACAAGCTCTGCTTAAGTCATTCATGCTAATGTTCATCCTTTTGCCATAATATTTCAGCATGTTACGGCCAGTTATGACGCCCCCGAGAGAGGAAATGCTTTTTTGTCCATTTGTAGTAAACTCTCGGTTTGGCTTTTGTTGTAGAGCGGCCACATTTTCCTGGTTGTTGCACAGAATTGAAGTGTACTCCAGCTTTCATTAGTTGCCTCAAGTAATAAGTTTCGAGTTGTGAGCCTTGCCTGGCCAGCAAAGCTTTACATTGTGCTGTGCGCCAAGAACCCGTAGCTCTTCGCAACAAAGCTTCGACTTTAGCTCTACGGTAGAAATCACTTTTATTGCCGCTTGGCTGTCAATGAAAAAGGCAATATCTGTATAAGGTGTAGCAGGTGTAATCACTGCCAAGACCTCTCCTTGGAAAACGCTACTGTAGTCGGGAAGTCTGATTGACCTGGATACCGTACAGGCAGGTTGCCCCATGTAACGTCTGGTTTAAGAGTGCGATGGCTTCTTGCTTGATTTTGGCGGCTGTCTAGTCTCGTCAGTCTCCGGATGAGAGGATACCGTCTATGATTTTTCACATTGATTAACAATGGTTTTATCAGTCGACGTCATCTTTGTTTCCCTCGTAACCACATTTCCCCCGTCGTTCGGACCAGTACGATCAGGTAGCCCGATGCAACGTCCGGCGTAGAAGTTCGACAATTTGTTGGTATCATCCTTTGTGTCTGATGCAGTCAGCCTGTCTCCCAGATGATCCTTGCCTATCGGGGGGCAGGTGTCCCGTTCAAGATTTTTGCACTGGTGTTATCTACCAGAGCCGCCTCTGTCGGTGTATGAGCAGTTGGCTCATTCTCCATTAGTTACTGCTCCTGCAGATAAGCACGTGCATTGTGTAGTCGTTTGCGTTCTTGTTCGTATAACTCGTCTCATCTTTTAGTGCCTAGTCGTTTGATAGTTTTCCTACTGAGATTTTACTCCGTCTAGAGGCGTTTGACAGTCTGGAAAGGTTCGAGTTGGTGATGGAGCAAGTATCGCTGGCGTCATCTCATACATCCCCAGATTGGCGAAAGGTAGGGCGAGTAGAAGATTTTCTTCTGTCAACTAGTCGGGGGATCGGTTTTGATAGAGTCTGATGTGCCCGATCCTTGCACTTCAGTCTCTTTTCTTTTGTTTGTTATGTTTTTGTTCTTTTTAGGTCCCACGAGTATGGGGGAAGGAAGGTCCACCTGCAATCTCCCCCTGTATGCAGATAAGGGGAATTAAATTAAAACTGTAGGTCCCCATGTATCCAGAGTTTACATTAAAGAAAACTTTGAATTTAAAACGTAGCTAATGTGAATACGATTTTCGTAAATGTGTGAGTTAACGAAGCATATTTCATGACGCTCACCCCAAAAAACTACTTGCGTAAATGGGCGCATTTAATTCGCAAGACAACTACTAGTACCTTTTATTTTACCCTTCTTCATTGTTCGAATAACTCACGTTAAAATTGTTTAGCAAGTGGTTTGTTTACCATCATTGGGCGCGTTCAATTTCCAAGGTAACCAAGGTAACGCGCCTTTGTTTCATCTTCCATGAGAGATGGGCTGAGAAGTTAAACGACAGAACTTAAAAGGGTCTTTCATTAGCGACTTGACAACTTAAAACTTTCAATGTGAACGCACCCTTTAACCGATTACCGAACTGTCAATGTCAAAACATTCAGTAAAATCAACATTTTCATCATGGTGAAGTACACGAAGGAACAATGTTTAGAAATAATTAAAATTTACTACCGAAATTCCGAGTCGGTTGTCGTAACTGTAAGAGCGTAAACGCCAGTATTCGGCGGGTAATTCTCGTCAAGGTAGACAAGCAATTCGTAGTGTGGAGAATATGGCTGTCGTCGCAAACCAGCCAATTTCACGGCGTTCTCAAGAATTGGACCTCTCCCATACCACATTATGGCGAATTTTGAGTAAGGATTTTGGCCTACATTCTTTCAAGATCAAGCTGACTCAAGAACTGAAGCCACTTGATCATTTGAAGCGGTGCCGTGACATAACCCCAAGCGTCATAAGCCCAAATCTCGAAATTTGGCCTTATGTCGCTTTTCGAAAGTGACATAAGGCCAGATTCCAGCATTTGGTATTATGTCACTTTCACAAAGCGTCATAAGGCCAAATCCGGAAAGTGGCATAAAGCCAAATTTTCGAAACCGTACCTCGCACCTACTCCAAATCAAGCAGTGACCCCAAGCAGGGGTGTTGCATAGGCATTGTACTGTTTATGCAATCTACTTGCGATTTCGCAACTAATCTCATAAACAGTGCAATGCATATGGGGGGGGGGGGGGGGGGGAATACTGCCCCCCTGCAACCCCCTGCTTGGGGTCACTGTTTGATTTGGGGTAGGTGCGAGGGCAAATTGTTGAAAACAGCACCAAGCGAAAGTGTCATAAAGCCAAATTGGCCTTATGACGCTTTTCCAATGTGTCATAATACCAATGCTAAAATTTGGGCTTATGACGCTTGGGGTTATGTCACGGCACCTATGAAGCGATGGAAGTTCTCGAATTGGGCTCGGACATGATGGAAGAAAATGAAGAATTTTAGATATCTCAAGTAGTTTGCATTTTATTTAAAAAAGAAGTTGTCAGTTTCTTAATAAAAGACCCTTTATAAAGATCATTTGTGTGTACTACTACGCAGGCAGCTAATGTTCACCATCTGACGGTGCACTGCACGAGCACGTTTCTAATGTGAAGATACTTTTTTATGTAGAGCAAGTAAAACTTTGGAATTCGCTTCCTGCAACTTCTTCCCATAATAATGCTTTACAATTAACTACACGAAGCAAGACATAATGTGAAAGCAATTTCGCTTTTCCTGAAAGAGGAAATTATACAGAAAAAAACAATAACGTAATATTTATTGAGATTATAATGTTGCTGCACTTAGTATATGCAGACAAATATTTTTCTATGGGGGATCTTAACGAATATAATACGATACGTGGATACAAACGAAAATCCTTGCATTCTAAGAACTTCAAATGTATTCCAAAATACATTAAACTGAATTTTGAAAAATGACTCATGCTTAGTGGTGGTCAATAACCTTCGAAACTACTGCAAATATTAACCCCCTCAGCGCAGGACAAAAAAATATTCACCCACAACATGTAAGAGAAAAGAATAATTAAGGAGTTCATTGTTCTGAAAAAAAAATTCAACATTCAAAAGGATATTATCTGCATGTTATACAAATGCACTCTACCATTCCTTTTCGATTCTCCGGGGCAAACGTTGTTGTGCCTGCCAACGCCACAAACATTTCTAAATGTTGATTCCATAGGGTAGATTATTTTTAAATATTGGGGTTATAACCGACTTGTGGTTTTTAATTTTTAGATTCACAACAAAAGCTCTCTATTTAGAACGCAACTCGTACACATTTTCATCATTTTTGCTAAACTATTTGGTGAAAATATTTAAAAAAGCAATAACAAAAGAATGGATTTCATTACATTGAGTAGTTCTAGTACCGTGATATTTGTTTTCAACTAGAGTATAGGGTACCATGCTTTCTCTTGAAATATAGTCCACTTTGTTATTATTTGTTCCGATTGCACCCTTGCTTGAATGGAACGCAGCATTGCATGAGGCGCCGTAATTTGTTTCGTGTCTGCTATTCTTTTTTATAATCACCCCACCCTCAGTAATTACCTTTAATTTTTCTTTTAAATGAATTGCTCTTTACCAACAGGGGCGTTTTAACACTACATTCATTTCAAATGTTCAATTGAAAGGAAGTTAATGCACATTTGGTTGTGCATATTTACCCACTTATTAAAACTTGGCAATTAAAGGTAGCTCAAAAGGGTGCAAAAGTCGAAGGGTAAACCACCCATCTTTTGAACACCTTTATGTACTTGTACACTTCTACCTATAATTTACTTTCGAAAATGTGGGTAAAAGAAATCAAACTCAACAAAGTATATTCAAACAGAAAAACAAAGTTGGCTCATCTGGGTTGATGTTTTTTTATGATGCAAGCTAACAAATAACATAATTTTTTTTCTCCAGGAATCGTGAAAAAATGAGGGAAATCCTTAATATGCACATAATAAAGGACCGTTTAAATGTTGAGAAAATTCGCCAAAAAAACCAAAACATAGTAAGAGATGATGATGGAAATGCTTAGTTCTCGAATTGAAACGATTATTTATTTTCAGATTGCTCAAGTACCTACCGTTAACAACAGGACCTTCCTATACTTTAACATCAGAGACAACAATGGCGATGAAATCATTACTGTTGAGGGTGGTGGAGTTAACGCAACAGTGGTTCAGGCTGATGTCGCCCAACTGAATGGATATGTTCATATAATTGATAAAGTTCTTGGAGTGCCCTATACCACAGTTTTGGGAAAATTAGAAACCGATCCTATGTTGAGGTAATTTGGAATATTGTACAAAAAAATGTAGCCTATCTCTTCATTTCTTTCTAAAACTAGCGCCTAAAGTATGTCGACCAAAAATATACATTGGTTGAGAGAATATGGGCCCATTCATAAATGCAATATTGCGCAAGATATGCTAAGCAGAGAATTCACAAATGCATAAATTTTCATCACTGCTCAGCAGAGAATTCATAAATGTAGTAGAGTTTTATTTATTGCGCAATTTTGAGCGCAATCGCGCAGATTTCAGAATCGTTTTGCTTTTTAATTTCTTTTTGTTGTTGTCATTGCGCTGTAATTTAATTTTTAATTTTGTTGAAAATGGGTGAAAATACAACAGATAAGTAAGTTTAGTTTAGTTTAGTTTTGAGAACAATCTATCAGATTATTTATTAAAATGACAGCGGTCGACGTAAATTCCATTTTTTCGCAGTTGTTTGTTCATAAACATCTAATAAATATATGCTTTGCAAGCGCATGCTTTGCAGGAAACTTTCGTTTCAATTTGCGCAGTGTTTCCTGCTTTGCAGTACGTTTGCTTTGCAAACCTTGCATTTATGAATGGGCCCTATATTTCTAGGCAGGCACTGAGTATGTACATTTTCGAACTTGTCATTTTCGAGACATCGCCACCTGAGAATAAATAAATATGAGAAGCCAATGACTTTTTTGATTTCTTTTACCTAATATTTTTAAGAATGTCTTTTTTTCAAATTATAATACTCGTATGTTGTATTAAAATCTTCCATCAATCACCAGAATTTTAAACAAATAATGGAACACATTTTTATATGAACTTATTTAGGTTCATGTTTTTAGGAATACGTCAGATCATGAGCAGATGTGAAGTATCTTAACCCATCAGTCCACACGTAGGGCCTGAGTGTCCCAATCAAATAATTAGATCAGGTTAAAAGAGGTAAGCTTTCGGTCTTATAAGGCCAACCCATCTGTGGAAATCCGGAAAAAGTTCAAACGAGCCAGAAATGACTGCAATGCCCTTATTAATCGTGTATAATTCTCCTACCACCAAAAGCTGAGTCAAACAATACTATAAAGTCCCATGGATAGTAACAACTTTTGGTCGTCTGTCGAAAACATCAAGAATTCGGCCTCGTCATCTATCCTGACACTCATTTACAACGACATTACAGCTGTTAGCTCTCTGGATAATGCCAATCTGCTTGCTGCTCACTTTGCAGCTAGCTCAACGTTCGCAGATTGTGTTTTATATCCCCCTGTACTCGAGCGCGTAGAATACTCTATGGGACTAATCCACTTTCGCACTCGTATAGTTGCTAAAGTACAGTACAACTTCGACAGTCCGGACACTCCAATAATTCGGACGCTTCTACATTTCGGACAACTTACAATTTTTACCTCTACAATCCGGACAATTTTTTTTTATGGAAGAAAAAATTTATTTCGGGGGTTTCCCGTTTTTATATTCTTACCTCTGTTTACATTTCGCACTATTATTACTTCAGTTTCGGTGCATTGTTTCGCAAGCGTGTTTGACTAATTTCATACCAAGCGCCATGTCTTTAAATAATAAACGCAAACATAAAACACTAACTTTAAAGGAAAAGTGTGATATTTTACAAAGTCTTGATGAGGGAAAAACTATTAGGCAGGTTGCTGAAAAAATTCCATGTTCCTAAATCAACGATTTGCGACATTAAAAAAATAATAAAACAATATTTCGAATACCTATAATGGACCCGGTAAAATTTGAACCAAAATAATGTAATAAACCATTTTCATAACATATGAAATATTTTTTTTAGGAAATAGAAAAGTTATGAAAAAAGCAGAATATCCAGAGTTAGAGGACGCGCTTTACACATGGTTTTTACAGCAAAGAAACAATCATATCCCGATTTCATCAGAAATTTTAAAAGCAAAGGCCAAATTATTTAATTCAAAGATAACGGGAGAGGAAGATTTTTCAGCGAGCTCAGGCTGGTTAGACAAATTTAAGTTACGGCATGGTATTCGTTATCTAAAAATTTGTGGTGAAAAAGTTACCAGCGATGAAAGCGTCGTAGAGCCTTTTAAGAAAAAGTTTGCTGACATTGTTGCTGAGATGGATTTGAGTAAAGAGCAAGTTTATAATGCAGACGAATCTGCTGCTTTCTGGAGAGTGTTGCCTGGTAACACATGGGTGCATACAAAGGAAAAATCAGCCCCAGGGAGAAAAATTTCCAAAGATCGTGTGACATTTATGCCATGCTCAAATGCTGCGGGAACACATAAACTGCCTCTTCTGGTTATTGGCAAATCTACCAATCCAAGAGCCTTTAAAGGTTATAAAATTCCAGTGGTATATAAAGCAACTAATAAAGGATGGATGTCAACGCAAAGCATTAGTGAAAAAAATATTCAGAAAAGCTGGTCTGCATTGTGGCCAAGAACTGCATCGTGCTGGGATGATGCAGATATGATACCGCTTCAGGTTCTGCGTCAAGAACTGCAGTCTGATAGCATCTCTGATGGCATAAAATCCATCCAAAATATGATTGCAGCTATGAACTTCAGTAATCACCTAACTGAAAAAGACATTAATGATTGGGCAACTGGTGCAAATGAATTTTCATTGAAGTTTTCCGATGAAGAAATAATACAACACGCTAAACTAAAAGAATCGCCAGTGCTGCTTACAGACTCTGAAGACGACTTTGTAGAAATGGCTGCTAAAACAAAGATATCTAATGCAGATGCAAAGAAATCATTTTCAGTTTGTATTCAGTGGGCTGAGGAGAATAATATAGACATGCAGGATATTCTATTGTTGAAGAGGATAGAGCAAAAAGCACAAATCATTCACCTCAACAAAGTTAGTCAGCACAAAATAACTTCATTTTTTAATAAACCATAATATGTATGTATTTAATATAATAATTTGATGTAATAATTTAATGTTTTTTAATAAATTATAGTACATACGTACATATATATGTTTTTAATTCACTTAGATTATTTTAATAATTTTCACTACTATAGTCCGGACAACTCGATAATCCGAACGTGCCCAAAACTATATGTGTCCGGATTGTCGAAGTTGCACTGTACTTCGAGATCTTGACATACACAAATCCGCTGATCCAGATGGTATTTCCCTTATCGTTCTGAAGAGGTTTTCTTCTACGCTGGCAAAACCGCTTCGTAAGCTTTTCCATCTGTCCTATTCTTCAGGGTTCTTTGCGAGGAGATGAAAAACAGCATTTATCCAGCCTGTACAAAAAAAAGGCGAATCTTCTTCTCCCTCCTTCTACCGAAAAATTTCACTTACGTCCCTTTTTTCTAGGGTCATGGAGGCGCTGTCAACCGTCAGCTCCTGAAATATCTAGAATCCCGAAAACCTGTCAATGACCGCTAGTACGGTTTCCGCTCAAACAGGTCCACCGGTGATTTGATAACATATCTAGCCGAAAAGTGGAACCAATCTCTTCATCAAGGTGGTGATAGTAAGATCGTTGCGCTTGATTTCAAAGGCATTTGATAGAGTTTGTCATCAAGTT
Organism: Portevinia maculata; assembly: GCA_949715645.1. Taxonomy (NCBI): domain Eukaryota; kingdom Metazoa; phylum Arthropoda; class Insecta; order Diptera; family Syrphidae; genus Portevinia; species Portevinia maculata. Next base: position 403,037,643 of record OX454525.1, on the reverse strand, counting down.
TTCGTGTCGAAAATGCGTGCATTTGGGATCGATGATAATCTTCTTCAATGGATTAGAAATTACCTTTCGGACCGTTCAATTCAAGTTGTTTTGGACGGTTTCAAGTCTGCAACTCACCAAATAAATACTGGCGTTCCCCAAGGCTCTGTTCTGTCCCCGACTCTTTTTCTCTGTATGTTACTTCTAATCCAATCCATTCCTTTGCTGATGACAGTACCCTCAGCTTTTCATATTAATTTCTTGGGTCACGCCCCTCTTCTTCGGGTGTGGAACTGGAACGGCAACGTTTGTTGTGCTCATTAAAGTCCGATCTTAACAGCATAACTCAGTGGGGAAGACTGAAATTTAATACTTCTAAAACGCAATGTTGTCTTCTGTCATTAAAACAAAACCCACACACACTGCCATTATGCATAAATGGCACCTGCATCGCTGAAACCGAAATGCTTTCCATTCACGGTATGTGTATTAATGACAACCTCCATTGCAATGGCCACAAATTCGACGTCGCCAAGAACTCTGCGAAATGTCTAGGCTAGCGATTTTAGATATATTTCACCCCCTCTGATCTGGCTACAATTTATAAGGCGTTTATTCGCCCGAAACTCGAGTACAACGCTCATATCTGGTCTGGTGCACCAATAACTTATTTGGAGCTACTTGACAGGATGCAAAACCGTGCGATAAAATTCATTGGCGACCGATACATCGCGAGATCGATTTACTCTGTCTTGCGTTATTTTATTGTTATTTCCAAACATATGTAAGTGCTCAGACGAAATAGCCAGTTGCATTCCACCCCTAGAACATTTCAACCGCAGCACCCACCATACAATGAATGCTCATCAGTTCACCCTCAAGCCTGTATTCGGACGTACAGTAAAGTTCAAAGAATCTTTGCTCAGCCGTACAACACGAATGTGGAATACTCTTACACGCTCTATTTTTCCTTCACATTATAACCTACAAAAATTTAAAACCAATGTGCATCGGCATCTCTCCTTTTCTTCTAATATTAATTTCCTTAAAGCCCGCGCTGTGTAGCCAATACTAACGTTCCCATATTTGTTTCGCTAAAATACAGGATAAATTGGAAAATATATGTGATTTATTTATATTTTCGTTTATATATTTTTTGCATATCTTATTTTAAATTTTATAATTAATTAATCAATCTTCAACCTCTTCGCTATACTTTAAACTTGATCGGATTTTTCTAAGCATTTCTGGTAGTGTTTTTAACCAGTTAAAAAATTCCAAGCAACTCATTTTTAAATTTATTTTTGTAGTAAGAATAGCTTTTAATGTCTCAATTCGAAGATGTGTTTTCTCCTCCGTCCACATTTTATTCATTGCTGAAAAAACTCTTTCAACAGGAGCAGTCACACCCGGAAGACATAAAAACAAACTCGAAAACAGTCGCCATTTCCTTATATTCACACTTTTCAGTGTCCAAATGATTGAAAACTTCAACCCATCGCTTTGTTATTGGTACGTTTTGTTCTTTCCATTTTGTAATTTGAGTTGCCAAGCAAAAATTTCTGATGTAGCAAAATTCTTTGTGCAACTAACACGAAGGGTTCAAAAAGATGTAAAATGCGTTTGGTGGCCGCACCGAGAGCTTAGAACCGAGTCTTTGCATATCCCAACAGTTTTAAATATTCAACACCAGCCGTTTCACAAAATCTTTCAGTGCTGTTTCGTGTGCTATATAAATATAAAAATATGAATATAACGACAATACATTCGATATCAAATGGAAATACATCACAAGCTAATTTCCAAGAATTGTGCACAATGTGAGCCACGCATCCGATTCCAATTAAATGTGGTAGCCATTGTTTCATTCTGAAAAAGACATTGTTTTTTCCGCCTCGGTTTTGGCCTCCAAAATTTGCTTTGGCATTATCCGCGCAGAATGCAATAATTTTTTAATTTCAAAACGTATTCTTCAGCTGTTCTTTGCACCAGCTCATTGATTATTGTTGATGTTTCTTTGGCTTCCGACAACACTTCCAAAACTTTCACACAGACACCAAAATTCGGAAGAAAATATCTGACTAGAACGGGAAACAACTTTATTGAACCGCGATTTGACGCGTCCACATAAACAGAAACGAAACGACACTGCCTTAATTCTTCGTAAAGAATTTTCCTAATTCGTGGAGCGAAAACAACTATTTACTTGACATTTAGTTTGAGAGCATGTAAACTTTTTAATTTTGAAGCATGTACGAAATATTTTTGTGGCACAATCAGAAGATTTGAAGCTGTGATTTTCTTTTATGGTGTGAAATGCCCAGGTACCTTCCATTGCAGCAATATCGGAATCGACTGTGGATGGGAAAAATTAACTAATTCTTTTGCTTGTAGATGCTGCAGACAGCGCTGACAGATGTTTGTCTGTTTTTAAATGTTGCACAATGTCTGCATTTCCACCTGAAGCTATCACAGAATATAACTATCCGATTTGCTTTTTTCGAAAAATGGATATTTTGCTTTAAGATTTTCATTGAAAACACACTTTCCTTTTGTGGTCTTTGCCATTTTTACGAATTAAGTTCACTTCACTGAATAACCTTTAGTGCATTTGGATACCTATTACTCTTTTGAATTTTGGTAAGAAAGATGTTTGGTGGTGAGTTTTAAAGTGTTATGGTAAAGTTAAGGAGATGAACATAAAATAATTTTAAACTCTGGGAATCTTGAATAGGGAGTTGTGAGTTCAAATGATGCCTCCATTGGATTACAGGGTTTTAGTAGTAAAATACAGGAGTGATATATTGGCATGAGAAAACAGGATAATCCTGCGAAATACAGGATAGATGAGAGCGTTACCAATACATTATAAGGGTACTAAAAAATCTTTTTATTGCTTGTACATAAAAAAAAGAAATGTAATAAAATGGCGCCATCTTGTGAAATGAAATGATCTTCTATCCACCTGGAATAAGTTCAACGGATTATGGCTAGAGAGAGCTTCGAGCCTCAAGGCACGTGGGTCCAAGATGACGAGATTTTATGCATGCCTCTCTGGAGATTGCTTAGGAACGTTGATTGTTATTACATTTTAAGGATCTGTCCTTTGAGCATGAGGCCCATTTCACACATAGCCGGCAGCCGGTTAGCCGGCCCGGTTAGCATCAGTACAATTAGAATTTTCAAATTTGACACATTTCACTCACTTGCCCCACCTCAAAACTAGGTACAGAAAAATTTGTGCTAAACTGATCTGCACAGCTTCATGGAATACAAATTGACAGAATGTAGAACACTTTGCGGCAAGTTTTTTACTCATGGAACACCAAATCTTGTACTTTTCTGAATTTTTCTGTACTTATCTGTGCAGCTAAAGCGGCCCTTACACGGACAATCGGTTGACATCATGTATCGTTTATGTGTGGATTGACGCTACCCCTTACAGAGTTCAATCGATTGACGTGAAATTTGTAGTTTTTGTGAGTTTTCGTGGTGTACGGATGTGGGATGAGCGAAACGGACGATTGTATTGCATTTATTGCTCTTGCAATATATTCTTGAATTGTACTGCGAGATGAACACGGAGATTCGCTGTCTTTTATGAAACTAATTTAGTTAAAATACCAACGAGTTGGTTCACTGAAATTATCAACACCGGATCCGCTTTTGTTTAATTCATTTAAACGTTTTAGCTCGCGCCGAAAATTCGTTCTCGACATATTTATTTTTCTGGTGACAACCGCTTTTTGTGCATCAGGATACTTTTCTTTATACTTTTGCAACTTAATATTGTTGCATTTTTTTGTTTCGGTCGCTATAATCTTTCCCTTTGACATCCCATAAACTCGGTAATGACCGATACGTTTCAATTAATTCCGATACAAATGCTCGGTCTTCATCCTCCTTCAATTTTCCGCTGGCGCCAGACATGCTTTCGCTTCCGTAACACAAAGCACAATGAAGTAATTACGTCAATCCAACACTTACACGTATCAATCAGCATGACGTTCATCATGCAAAATCAAACTTGCTTTGATTTTCGTCAATCAGACTTCACCAAATGTGTGTGACTCATACATATACATTTTCACAAACACATGCTAGTGATTGATGTCATTCGATTGACCGTGTAAGGGCCGCTTAAGGTTCATTAAACACATCTATTGAGACCATATGCATTCAATGATTGACTGCTCGACGCTCGTACGTCTGCAACTAGGTTTTTGCGTTTGCAGCACTATTCATCCCCGCACCGAATTCATATCTTCATAATATCGAATATTATCTACACAACTGTAATGGAGGTGGAACAAACCAATACTAAAATTTTGTTTGCGATCAGTGTTCCACATACATAGCTTTTCTTTAACACGAGTGCACGTAGGACAAACCAATTCTCAACTTTGTTAATATTTTCTGTATCTCTTGTCGCAGTGATATGCACGTGGAACAAAACAATTCTCACAAAAAAATTGCGATAAATTATATGGAAAATTTGTCCCAAACGCCAAAAAATGGTTTATGGCACAAAACAATTCTACAAACTGTTGATTTTGGTGGATATGGGACAAAGTCGATGTTCGATATATCGGGACCAATCCCGAGCATTTCCAAAAAGACTAAGAGCAAATCGAATCACGGATTTAAAAAGAGCATACAAAATTACCATAGAATCCGTTCCTAACTCAAAAACGACAAAAGTGGCGTATGGAACAAAACAATTCTCAGGCGACGAATTGTATATATTTTACATTTCTAATATTGTTTTTATACCATTTCATTAATTTTTTGCGTTCTTTAGACCTATAATAACAAAACTTTGTTTATGTTATTTGTTTTGTTCCTCTTTGGTGAAATAATTGCATCGGAACTTTCGTTATTTTTTCAATGGCTCCTACAACTAATTGATATATATCTTCGAAAGTGGGTATTAAAATACCTTTAAGACTATGGACAAACGTATTTCATTTGGACTGGATTTAGATAGCAGTGAGGCAGTTGTTATCAAACCACCTCTGGGCGTATAAAGGACATTATAAGAGAGCAATTCACAAAGGCTGTCGACCTGAGGTGTGCGAGCCTACATGGGTACAGAGTATCCAAGACATGGCACATTTTGCCTGCGGATATCCTTAAATTAATCAGAGACAGCTGTCTGGAAACTTTCTCCTGAGGAAGCATACAAAGCGACTCAGACGGACAGATACGGACTTATTTAGATACTGCAAGTAGAAAAAGACATAACACACTTATTATGTGAACGCGAAGGAATAATGCGAAACCGAAGGCGGTTCTTAGGATGATACTTCTTTGAGCAGTTTGAGGAACATACCCAATACGGGACTGATCAGATTCTGCAGGAAAATTGAATGTTTCTCGAGGGAAAGCGTTTAGGTTTTTTTATTCCGTTTGATTTATTTTGTATCAACTGTTGCTCCACCGATCACGATGGACCATTCTGCTGTATAGTTATGTATGGGTTTTCATACCCTTGTTTAACCTACCCTAACCTATGTACGAACGTTTTATCTGGACGTTACTACTTGAAAAATAATTTGGTTTGATGAACCACACACTTTTTGCAGCGCATGATATTACTAAGTTTAAAGCAAGATGAAATTAGTTTTTTTTCTTCATTTTTCGTTGACTAAATAAATCTGACCTAGTTTTTTTGGTAATACATAAGTTGGTAGATATCACAATAATGTCCTGTTATTATCGCTCGCCGATTTCGAAACATCTGTTTTCGTTCCCACGAGTACATTATCCTCTATCGTGTTCCACCATTGCTTTTGCCGACTTCCGTTTAATATTATTAAAAATAAAAACATCAAATAAACTGATGGGGTTGTGTTGTGACACCCTTTTCTGCGATTTAAGTGCAAAAATACTTTTAGTCATTTTCGAAATCAATAAAATATCGAGGAATAGGATTACACTACTCATGTCGCAGCCTTTTCTTGTATCTTCTGCGTGGCGTAACGTTTGTATATATTTCCTTTTAGAATGCTTTTTACAATACACTGAAAATATTTTATGCATGCCTTTCTTTTTTCCGTCTTTTTAGCGATACTTATACTTTAAGCAAATTCTCGGATTTCAATATTCAACTGAATAACACTCAGCGAAGGTTTACTTTCTTTGTGCCCCGTGATATGGCATGGCAGAAGACACAACTCGATTACCCATCGGCACATAAGAAGCTTTTCATGAAGGAATTCGCTTATCACGTAAGTAGTTTGGTGTTTGCATGCATATATTAGCTTGGCAATTGATGTTTTTGAATTGAACTAATCATAAATGAAATTTATATGTAAAGGAAAGTGGATTCTGCTCGTGTTATTGAAAAAATCATGGGTAGCCATTGCGTGGGTAATTAGGACGGATAGGAGGATTAGCTTTTAAGAACGAAGTGAACTCCACCTAACTGTGGCATTAGATAATCGGATGTCGCTTAACTGAGACAAATTGACAAATATAGCTGCGTTCTTTTTATACCCTATTCTAAGGGTATATTAATTTTGACGCATAGTTTGTAACATACCTTAATATTACCCGTAGACCCCTAAAAGTTACTATATTTATGATCAGCATCGATAGTAATGTCGATCTAGCCATGTCCGTCCGTCCGTCCGTCTGTCGGCAAAAAATAGGCCTTTAAACTGGACCTAGAGAGCTGCAATTTTAACCATATACTCTCTAGGGTCCCGAAATAATCAAGTTTACGAATTTTTGAAATCCGCCCACAGACACGCCCACGAACTCAAAAAAACAAAATTTTGGAAAAAATCGAATTTTGAGCTAGAAAGCTGAAATTTTTTATATATGATCTACGACTCCTAAAACTGCTGGGGATAAACATTTTTCAAAATCCTCCCACTGACACGCCCACAAATAAATAAAATAATTTTTTTATACCCTATTCTAAGGGTAGGTACGTAGGTATATTAATTTTTGAAAATCCAAAGTTTGAGCTAGGGAGCTGAAATTTATAATATATACTCTCTATGGGCCCTTTATGCTCATGTGTAAATATTTTCAAAATACGCCCACTGACACGCCTACAATTAATTTTTTTTTTTTGAAAATTCAAAGTTTGAGCTAGGGAGCTGAAATTTATAATATATACTCTCTAGGGGCCCTTTATTCTCATGTGTTAATTTTTTTTAAATCCGCCTACTGACACGCCCACAATTAAATAAAACAATTTTATTTAAACACCCAAGTTTGAGCTAGGGAGCGTTTTTTTTTTGATAAAATCCTTTAAATGTTATATAACAAAATATGTAGAGCGTTCTTAACAATTCAACCATACTTAGACTTTTGTCACGCCCACTTATGAGTGATAGGAATAAGAATAGGGTATCAAACAGTTCGCCCAAGCGGACTGTAGCCCGTCCCTATGTTTTTTTCTCATTTCGCAATACATTGCGTTGGGGCAATGTAAAAAGTTTGATGTTTGAGTGTGGGCGTGTACGTGCAGTATACATGTGCTTATGAACATTAATGTTTTCAAGTTCTTATTCCCCGCAACTGTATCGGATTCTCTCCATACTACTAGATATGACCAAAATAATAAAATATTGTTTGTATCCACGCATTCTTTGGAAACATTTTTATATGCATTGCATTTTTTGTTTTTAAATGTTGTTCAATTTTAGTTCCCAATTGCAAGATATAGGTAGGTAATTATATTTTGTCCTGTCTAAATTTTGTGTATTTAAAAATGTAAATCCCCAATTTAGTTGTGAGACCCAACTTCTCAAAAATACGCTTATGGCCCGAAATAATTTGCGGCAACGCTGACGCTATCTACGAGTATGTAGTCGCCTTCGAGAGTCTTTCAATTTGCCCCGATGTGGAAAAACATCTGTGTGCTACCTACCGACTTTTAACTGTTTTTTAATTGGTTTTTGTATAGAAATGAAATTGGAAGCTCACACACACATTCGCAGGTGCATTTTTGGAAAGGTGCCGCCACTTTCTTACATGTGAAGTTATGAGTAAATTATTCGAAAGATGTAAAAGCAGAGATGACAGAGAAATCTGCCTTCGTAAATAACTGAATCCTTAGCGAAAGTATATATTTATTTTTTATATATGCACTTAAGTGGGAGGGTTGTAATTTCTTTGGTCCAGATCATAACCTCTTTATTTAAGAGAAAGGAGAAGGTGTAGTTCTTCCGCGACCTGGTGTTAAACATATTGAAAGACTTAAGGCTGGACATTGTCAGCCTGCCATAAGAAGAGTATGTATTTCTGATGAAGCAACTTATAAATTGAATTAAATAATACTCGTACAAAAATAATAGCAACAGATTAATTTCTAACCCTCTTGTGTTCGTTTTGTTCACTTTTATTTGCAATTCAAACGATATTTTTGTAGTTTTTTTTACTACAGAAACTCTTTTAATTAATAAATCTTGGCTTTATAACTCGATTAAACACTTTTTTTTGTATTAATGACAACTCCAGCTATCCATGATTTTTATAGAAAAAAAACTGTTGGATTTTCAAAGTTTTTACATGGTTTCGCACCCAATCTGTATATTGGTTTTTTACTATATTTTAGAACAACATTTTGACTTTTAACTTCAAATATGCTCTTGATTTCCGTAAAATTTCGGTGTTTCTACATCTTTAAGTTTTAAGTGATGGCCGATAGGTTTTTTGCCTCCAATCTTCAATAAATACACTTTTTGTTTCCCAAAAAAATGACTCTTAAGCCATCTCTGGACAGCACTATTGCAAATAAAAGTCAGGTATATAATGTCATTTGTATGTTTCACATAATAGCCGTGTTTTATTATGACTTATGGTCTGTATGTATAGATTCAATTCAATTCAATTCAATTCAATTCTTTATTTATTTCAATGTACATGTAAGACCAGGTCTTTTATAGTACTAACAATGTGTGGATACATAATCTATGGCAAAAACTTAAAAACAAAAATAAAAATAAAAATATAAAAATATAAAAATAAAAATATAGGAGTAGAGAAGAATGAGTATAGGAGAGCTAGGTAGAATTGGAGAGATGGATAGAGATAAAGGAAACAGAGAGAGAATAGTAATAGTAATAGTTAGAAGGAAGTAGGTGTATATACAATTATACATATGGAATTATGTTATTGGCGCTGTTGAGATACATGCTTAAATATTCTATTTTTAAATTGGTTAGAGGAACTTATTTGCTTAATGTCAGTGGGTATTGCATTCCAAAGCTTAGTGGTCCAGACAAAAAACAGCCGTGAAGTGTGAAGTTATTGGCAAGTTGGGGCAATAAGGTTTAAGGTTCGCTGAGATTGCGCAAATTGCAATTTATCAAATAGATAAGTAGGTGTTTTGGTGCTTATTATCTTTTGCTTAAAAATTAGGTTTCTCGCTTTTAGAAATTGGTTTAATGTGCAACCTGAAGTTTGTTTTGTGACAGCGAATCCAGTTTGCAATACAAAGCTTCGGCATAACATATGAGGGGAACTATAAGCGTTGACTAGCTTTAATCTCGTTTCTTGCGGAGTAAATACCGCCGAAAACCATAATTTACGAAGGCCACCATAAATTCGGCCAACAACGTAGTTTATATGGTTTCTGCAGGATAAGCTACGATTTAACTTAAATACACTATCAGCTCTGTGTCGTGGAGTGCTGAAAGCAAGCAACTATCACGAGCAGAAATTGCCGGCACAAAAAGTGCTCTCACAGGCTCATCATTTAGTGCAGGTGTTAGTAAGGACAAAACATTTAAAAATACAATAATTATGTACCTACAAAATACTAACACAGACACAAAATAATGCAAACAATTTAAGACATTAAAGCATTATTACGCAAAATATTTTTTAGCTTAATTTTACTAACATGCAAGTCAATCACATGATCATTTAGATTATAGATTCTACTCATGCGACTAATAGGCTCATGCGTCCCATAATTCCTTCTATGATGGGCGCTAAACAATAATTTAACACTGCGCAAATTATGGGCACCACCACGAAAATTAAAGCCAATAGACGACAGCAAGTCAGGTGCATCTATTTGACCGGATATAAGCTGCTGTAAAAAAATGATATCGCTATTAAGCCTTCGTTGAGAAAGGGGTAACATTTGAAGAAGCTTAATACGCTGACTGTAAGGAGGAAGGTTAAAAGGATCATCCCATGGAAGTCCTCTAAATGCAAATCGAATAAATTTACGTTGAATGGCCTTTATTCGATTTGAATGAATGTTGTAGATCGGCGTCCAAACTTGTGAAGCATACTCTAGAATTGGACGGACAAAACAATTGTACAATGACATAGTAACGTATGGGTCATTAAATTCTTTCGCCCACCTTTTTACGAAGCCCAGCATAGAATTAGATTTATTAACAATAAAATTGATATGCTTGGCAAAAACCAGTTTGGGATCGAAATAAACCCCAAGATCCTTAAAATTATCAACATTACAAAGAATATGTTGAGACAGAGAATATTGAAAGGTGGAAGGGATAGTCTTTCTAGAGAATGTCATATGTTGACATTTGGTAGGATTCAGGGATAAACCGTTTTTATCACACCAATTGGCGAAGCTATTAATGTCAGATTGAAGAAAAATTCTATCTTGCTGACTAGTGATAGATTTAAATATTTTCATATCATCAGCGTAGATCAGGATATTACTGTGATTTATATATGCTTTAATATCATTAATGGCTAGTATAAATAGAATTGGTCCGAGGTGACTACCTTGGGAAAAACCAAGAGTAGTGACATTGTCAACAAATGAGAGCCTGTTTTCAGATAGGGAAATCTGAGGTATTGTGTCTGTATCGAGTCCACTCCTCTCCTAGAAATCAACATTAACTGCGTTTTGGGTACATTTAATGTAAGTCTATTTGCAAGGGACCAGTCATATATAGCCGAAAGATCCTCGTTAATTCTATAGACTAAATCTTCAATCAGGCCAGGTGGACGTGACAAATAAAACTGGACATCGTCAGCGTATAGATGAATGGAAACACTCCTGCAAACTATTGGTAGATCGTTAACATACATGCAGAAAAATACACCCCTATCGTGGAATCCGTCGGATCTGAGATTCACTTCACTTATTCGATTCACGTGAACAGAAAATTGCTATCGTGGGATCCGTCGGATACTCTCCCTTACCGACCACTATTGTTGAATAGGAAATTCCAAATTCAATTGTAGCAGCTCATTTCGAACACATTTGTTTTGTAAAAATTATCTCATTCACGTTACCGACATGTGGATGGTTCACGTCTGCGGATTGCACGATGCAAATTGTTCACTATTAGCGGATCGTTCCCCCCGACGGATTCCACGATAGGGGTGGTATAGATCTGCCGGCGATAATAAAACTGTGTGGATCAGCCAACACTTGCAAAGTTGAATTTTCAATTTGAAATCTAGCCCGGAGTTGCCATACAATCGAAAATTTCCATAAAAATAAAATTGTACGCTTTCGTCCTTTATAAACATTTTTCAAGCAGATGCATGGAGTAAATTTGACTGTCAAGTCCTTTGAGAATGGTTCATAGTCTTAAATAGCAATGACAAAATGTGTGGCACCTCTAGGCTAGATTTCAAATTGGAAATTCATTTGTACAAGTGTTCGATGATCCATACTGTTTTATTATCTTCGCAGATCTATAGGTACAGATCATAAGTCCTAATAAAATACGACTAATGTTTGGATTTTCGATATGATTTTAATTTCGGTATGGCAACACAAATTCAGGAATTAAATGACAACCTGTAGTCTAAATAAAATGACAGACTCAATTAATTATTATTTAAAATTAAACGTGTGCTTTATTCAGAAGCCAACACGAAAAAAACAAGAAAAAGAACAAGTAGAATTCAAATAACAGATTCTATTTAGATACAAAGAAGAGTAAAATAAAATAGATAAAAAAAAGATAACAATAACAAGTAATAGAAGCCGTGTTTCGGTGCTAAGTGTAAAAAATAACAAAAAGGAGTGCTGACGATAAAGAGGTCAGCAGTCGAGGACTGAGACGAAGTGAATATAGGGTGTTGATGCCATGAAGCGACTAGATGGCGGTAAAATAAGTTGGGAGCAAAAATATTCCGATTGTTATGCAGAGATAGTGGATGTGTTCGTCGATTAAACAACAAAATCCTCATTTCAAAGAAAATTATGCGAAGAAAATTAAAAAAAAAAAATTGGCAAAAATAACCATCCGTTCTTTTCCTTGCTGTCAAACACAAAGGATTTTAATCAAAAATCTTTCATAAAATACGTTTGGACTTGCATCCTTGCTTTAATAATAATCCAAATCGCACTCTTTTAAAGTACAAACACTGCGAACACATCCTTAAAAATGAAAAGTGAATATAGAATATGATCTAGGCAGGCGTTTTATTTGTAAAATTATGCTAAGCTGGGTATACACTAGCACCGAAACACGGCTAGAGTAAAATGATGTTTTAAATAAAAGAGATGAACGGTGAGGATAATGTTTTGGTTTTGGTTTTCAGGAGTAAGGGGCGCTGACGTCGCAATGTTGTCGCTACGAACCTATTGGCACCTAAGACACCTAATAGGAAATAGTGAGAACTTATTTAGGGACCATAAAATGTGATCCTGATCAATAGCAATAGATATCATCTGTTCAATGATTTGTATAGATCATTTTCGATAATTAAACACATCTAATATTCACCGACGGAAAATTCAAGAGGATTAGACACTGTTGAGGTCGCCTATCTTATACAATAGCCAATCTGTTTATTTATGGAGTTTGCGCATGATTTTCCGGGTTGGGTGGATAATTCTTAGCCAGATCTCCAGTAAGGTGTCACTGTGAAGTTAGTGTTTATTTTGAACTACGTTAACTCCTTAACCTCAAAGTGGCTTCTGTCAGCGGTAAGGTTTTGTCCTTTTTGGTGGACAGATTACTTTTTCTTTTCGTTGATAGTTCATAGATACTTGTTTTGTATTCTCGTTGATTTCTAGACCAACCTGAGGAAGATAACTGGTTAATATATGTAAGATGTGTATATGTGTATATGCTATTGAGTATAAAAATAGTGCCTTGAATATAGTTGAGATGAAAAGTAAGGCGCTCTCTTCTCAGCAGGTAATGCTATCATTTTTGAGTAAAAAAAACTAAGGTAAGGTAAGGTAAAGGTTTAGGTGGCTATCGGCGGAAACCGACACACTTAGATCAATTTAGATCCATTGTAATACCACGATTATCTACCTTAACTTTCGCAGATGGGACTGGCCAACGACATGCGGTTGTTCTCGAACAGTCCTCCATCTACGTACTAACCGTGACGAGAACCGATTAACTCGACGTGTTATGGTCGTAGAAAAATTAGGTATTAGGATTAAAGGGATCATACATAGATATTAAAGGGATTCCTAAATGTAGTTTGTTCCCTTAGTCGCCATTTACTAAAAGCTCTGTTTTTTGGGTTGCGCTGCAGTTATATTAAGAAGAAATATTGCAGAAATATTAAACAGAATTAAATTAATGTCACGGTGCGGAAACAACGCATTATGACATGAGCTATTTTTTGTTTTCTTAACGGTGAGGTTATGATCTGGATTAGAGGTATCTTAGCTATTGCATACCTTATTGAAATTCTAATTTAACTAACATTTGACTATAAGTACTTTATTATATACATAATATTCACTTAGTTAATAATCTTCTAAATTAACTTTATAATGTATTTCTTTCAGTCCAAATCAATTCTTGAAAGGCATCTTGTAATCGCGGACCGTACGTATACAATGAAGGAATTAGCTACCATGACTGATGAGAGTGATTCAATTGTTCTGCCGACATTTAGAGATTCTCTAAAAATGCGTGTTCATGAAGAGATGGGACGTGAGTAAAATATTTTATTGTTTTATATTCAGTAGCAAACGTTTTAAATGAAATGCGTTCACTAATAAATACTGACTTGATAGAAACCGAATGATCTTTATACGAATGCGTCTTTAAGTTATATATCCACCCTTATATAGGATCGCCTAATAGTTTTGTTTGTTTCCCCTTTGTACGAAATACTAGTATGTACAAGTACATGCCTTTCAAGTTTAACGTTGTATCATCTTTCGCATGATATTTGTTACAAGGGACTACAAGAAAGTCTTCACAATATTTCAGAGTAGACTAATAATATTCCGCAACTGCAATCAGTGCTGTTATTTAGTCTGAAAGTGAGAAGTACCTATAATTTTGAGTACCAATTAAATTTTTAATTGGCTTCAAATTAATTTGTTTAGGATTGAAATAAAGTAAAACTGTAATATGACTTAAATTATTAAGTAAATGTGTTGCATATTTTCGTGTAAAACTATCTAAAACTATAACAAAGCGGATAATTTTTAAAAGAAAATGATCTTAATATTTGCTTTCTTTTATTTTCTTTCTGCTATTAAAACACAAACTTTTAAAAAAAAGATTTACATGATGATTATGAGGATCACGAATGGACTGGTGAGTTGGTGCGCTTAGACCTTGCGCTGACAGAATATCAAACTACATAATTACAACTTATATTCATATACATATTTATAAATGTTTCTCGAAGACACCTCGCATTTGATGTTTTCATTACGATACAATATCATCCGAATCATCTGTATCGCTAATTTATGTTGAACAATATTGCGCTTGTTTCATTGCTTGTGCCCTTAAATTATTTATTTTTCAACAATCTGGCTTGGCAACATTACCTTCTAAGAACTCATTATCAGAAGAAAACAAAATACAAAATATCCGTAGTCTCTAAGTATGTATAATTTGTAGACTTAAAGTAGGTTATTGTCTTTTTTGTCCCCCCTAAAAGTGGAATGCTTTCTGGGGCAATGAATTTTGAATAAATTACAGCGAAACTATTTGTTTCCAACCCGGTTATAAAGGCTATATCAATTGGTTGGATGTGTAAAACTTATGAAATTTAAAAAATCATGGAGCATTTTCGGAAACCGCAAACTAGCAACAAATCAGCGATTTTGTAGATTTATGAAACCCATGAACGCACTGGCTCAGTGGTACTGAGTGGATCACTGAGCAAGAAGATTGACATTCGAATCCCAACCAGGATTACCTCTAATATCCAACAGCATAAACTGTAATGAGAAGCTCTGGAAAGTTTTTCGTTCGGAATCGGCATTCAATTGTAGGTCCATCCCATTCGTGTTAAAAATGTTGCAGGGAAATTACTTCACATGGGAAAAACGTCACATCGAGTATGAAATAACTTCCCTTTTTTTTATGTGAAGTTATTTCCCACCTATTATTTGAGAATTTTTCTATAAATGTTGATAGTGATTGGATATATGTCTAATATATTGGACATCAACTTATCATAAGAAATCGCCCAAATGCAACAAAGTGAGTGTGAATTATTTTTTTCATTTCAACGCATCTGCAGCTCGAAGACTAGGTATGGAAATGTTTTTTTAAGGGCCTATGATTGAAAATCAAAAGACAAACACATTCAACAATTGCTAGTTGATTACCTTAGTGAGTCCGAAAGTTTATCCTCAATACTTTAAATTTCGACAATTGATTGGTTTTGGTGCAGAAAGTACCCGAGCTGAGCTTAAGTAATAGAAGAAACACATTACCACAGAAGCGGCAAGTTTTGACAGCCGCTAACAAAATTTCGAACCAATACTTTTCAGTGGAACAGGAAATTCGACCACTCTTGCGGCGACACGTCTTCAGTTTTCCCAACATTCAAATGTATTTATTGTGAGCTGATTTTCTTTCTCTCGAGATAATGCATACTTAACAGCAAGTCAAACACACACTTCGCAGCGAAGTAGACATTGGTAACGGCGCAAAAATCCTTGCGCTGATACACTAGCTTAAGCGCAGTCAAATGCGTTAAATCAATGAGTTGAGTTTTACGCAACACATTGACTGAAACCGTAACTCACTATTCAAATACCCTTTAAAAACTTGAACATTGCATGTCCAATTTATCTAAGAACATATTTCATAAACGCGCAGTTAGTTAAACAAGAACAATTTATCTACATTTTGGTCTTTGTTTCAACTCGCAATAACAAAGTTTGAATTATCAGCAAATCAACCCATTTGCGACATAACACACTACGTCATTATGCAATCAACCCATTTGCGGCAGGTAGAGTATAGGTTACTCAATTCCGCCATAACAGAGTAGCATCAACTTAACTGCGCCTTTACACTGAGAATATCATCAAATCAACTGATTTGCGCAATGAGAGTATCAGTAACTCAATTGCGCCATAACACACTACTTGTATCAAATAATCGACCCATTTGCGCCAGGTGGAGTATAATTAACTTAATTCCGCTACCACAGAGTATCATCAACTCCACTGGGCCATAACACATTAAGAGTATCATCAAATCAACCCATTTGCGCCAGTAAGACTATCGTTACACAATTGCGCTATAACACAGTATCATAAACCTGTTTTTGAGCCAGTTGTAATGTAACTTAATTGGACTGTGATACATTCGATACGACACAATACCACAGTTGCTCTCCTCATTGGTACTCTTCAGGGAGCGGAACAGCGTTATCGATGTGGCACAATAGAGCCATTGTGACACACTTTCTCTTAAGTGAGACTGCGTCTCGAAAATATCGCATATGGCACTTTGGCCAAAAAACCCAATATTTCTTTAATCGACTTACCCTTGTGGTTGATTTGCATATGCAATGCACTTTTCGTATCTTAAAATTAGTCAGAATCAATCAGTTCTGGATTTTCATATATATATATTTTTTTTTTTTTTTTTTTTTTTTTTTTTTAAATACACTATCAGCTCTGTGTCGTGGAGTGCACGAGCAGAAATTGCCGGCACTAAAAGTGCACTCACAGGCTCATCATTTAGTGCAGGTGTTAGTAAGGACAAAACAATTAAAAATACAATAATCATGTACCTATAAAATACTAACACAAACACAAAATAATGCAAGCAATTTAAGACATTAAAGCATTAATACGCAAAATATTTTTTAGCTTAATTTTACTAACATGCAAGTCAATCACATGATCATTAAGATTATAGATTCTACTCATGCGACTAATAGGCTCATTACAGAAACGGGAAAATTTTGTGTTAAATACCGAAAAATGCTCAATAAAATCTGATGGTTAGAAATACATTTTATTAAATTTTTAATTTTACATTAAATGATCAACAATATTGTTTTGTGTTCACTCACTGACTTGTCACACAGAATGTACTTTTGCTACCAAAGGCATCAGCAGGAAACTTTCAGATCTGTAAAATTATGAAATTACATATATACCGCAAAATGATGTGTGATTCAAATTTGATGAAGTTAATGTAATTGCTGCCTCAGGCCGGCAGCCTTACCTGTTAGGCGTTACATATTCGTTTACATTTTGAACTGACACGCTTTTGTAAAATAAAATAACCCACTCTACTTCTTACCGTCCCGACTAAGTTCACAATTAAACATTATCCGGGGATATGGAAAATGTTAGATGTGCTTTTTTCTACTTCTCATCACTAACTCTTTTTTCATCAAGGCTGCAGTAATAAAAAACAAATCATCACATACATGCACAGAAATGAAAAATGAGTTGTAAATGAGTACCTAGTAAACAAAAAACAACACATTTATGGTATATATTATTTCCTGTTTGTCTTACTCACACATTTCAAAGGATATAAAAAAACAAAAGAACATAGGCTGTATTTTCAAGTTTACCTTTTTCGATTTGTTACAGCGTTATTATAATAGCTCTTTTATTATTGAGATATGTACTTTCGAATTGCGTCTTTCAATGCTTTTCAGTATAAAAGTGCTGTGTTGCAATAGATAAAAAAAACTATTTTATTAAACAACAATACTAAAACGGGAGTTTTCCAATTCGAGCGATTTTTTTTAATAGCCCGCTATTTTGCCATCTAAGGATGATAAGTTCAAACTACGCCATTAATAAACATATAGGGGCGGGCTACAGTCCGCTTGGGCGAACTGTTGGATACCCTATTCTTATTCCTAACAGACACTTAGAGAGTCTATAGTATAAATTTCAGCTCCCTAGCTCAATCTTTGGTTTTTCAAAAAAAAAAAAATTAAATTGTGGGCGTGTCAGTAGCCGGACTTTGAAAATATTTTTAATGAGCATAAAGGGCCCCTAGAGAGTATATATTATAAACTAGGGGTCGCCCCATGGTCGAAATTCGACCAATTTACTTTATAAGTTAAAAAAAAACAAAGTCGACATATTAATCGGAAAATAAAATTTTTCTCTGATTTCACATGATATAAATTTTTTCCGGCATTTTCAAGTAACTTCAAGCATTTTCAAGTAACTTCAAGCATGTCCAAGTAACTTCAAGTTTTCAAGCATTTTCAAGTAACTTCAAGCTTTTTCAAGTAACTTAAAGTAACTTCAAGCATTTTCAGGTAACTTCAAGTAACTTCAAGCATTTTCAAGTAACTTCAAGTATTTTGAAGCATTTTCAAGTAACTCCAAGTAACTTCAAGCATTTTCAAGTACCTTCATGCATTTTCAAGTAACTTCAAGCATGTCCAGCAATGTTGTTGTTGGTAACTTCAAGTAACTTCAAGTATTTTCAAGCATTTTCAAGTAACTTCATGATATAAAATTTTCCGCCCCGATTGGCAGATTATTGACTCACACAGCAATGTTGTTGTTGTTGTAATTTCATCCAATTCGCTTCATTTTACCTGCTGTAATTCATAGTGTGTGTTATATATGTGGATATTTTTTGTATTGTGCACTTCTATGTATTGTTCCCTACCCAAATATATATAGTGTTGGCATATCTATGTGACGTATAATAGCAAAAATGGGTGGAAACACGTTATAGGTAACTCCGTATTAATATATAGATTTGAGCTTCCTAGCTCAAACTTTGGTTTTTCAATAAAATTGTTTTATTTAATTGTAGGGGTGTCAGTAGGCGGATTTAAAAAACATTTAATGATAAGTATAAAGGGCACCCAGAGAGTCTATATTATAAATAGCTCAAACGTTGACCTTTCAATAAAATTGTTTTATTTAATTGTAGGCGTGTCAGTGGGCGGATTTTAGAAATTTTATCTCCCAATCAGTTTTAGGAGTCAAAGATCATATATAAAATTTTTTAGCTTTCTAGCTCAAAACTCGATTTTTTCGATAAATTTTTAAAATTTTAAAAATTTTTGCCGACAGATTAGATTAGTAAGCAGCCACGATGTTCATGGAAATCGAAGTTTTGTGTGGCCGCGATGTTCATGGAAATGACTTTCATTTTCAAGAACGTGTGGCCACTAACAGCGCTATAAAAACCCAATCAAATTATTGAAATTCACTTCGAAAATATTCAGAATGTCATTGACATGAAGCAAATTTTCGCTCAGCAATTTTCGAAATGGTTCAGCAATTTGAGTTATTGGCACGTAGAACAACGGAAAAAATGCTTCTGTCTCAGCAAATTGACATATCACACAAACCACACTCCACCGAATTTTGCATTTTGGATGCAAGCAAGGTTTATTTCTATTTGCCCAATATTTTTTATTTATATCATTTATTCGTTGTAAAATTTACATAGGTTTTCGCCCAATTTACAATAAAAGCACAGAGATTTGATATAGTACTTATTCTATCTTTCTACTGAAGCATTGTCTTTTATACATTTAACGTTTTTAAAATTTTTCTTTAAACTTTATTCTAAAGGAAACCAAAGAGAATAAAATTTAATAAAAAAAAGATAATAAATAATTATAAATAAAATAAATAATAATAAGTAAAAAAACAAATAATTATAAGTAAAAATAAACAATAACAATTAATAATAATAAATAATAATAAATGAAAAAAATTATAAAAAATAATAATAAATAATAACAAAAAATAATAAATAACATGTAGAATATAATAAATAAATTATAATAAAATAAAAATAAACAGTAACAATTAATAATAATTATAATAATAAAAACATATTACAAATAATAATAAATAATAACAAATGACAAAAAAACATGTAGAATATAATATATAGTAAACAATAAATAACATATCCAAATACATACGTACATTGATTAAATTTACACCTTTAGTTGGTTAATTAGTGGATTATCTGGTATATCACAGTTAAATGCAAAAAACGTTCTTTTAGTTTGTACAGCCTATCAGAAATCAATTCAACATCCGCCTGAAGGTGCAAGTTTATTGTGGAGTGGTATCGAGGAAGATTAAGCATCATCTTGAGCAATTTTTTGTTTTTGCGTTACTTGCATCAATGCACACAATGCATAATCATCTCATACTTGGGTAAATAGCAAGCTTTTCGTTTTCTGGTGAAAAAAAGTGCTAGTAAAGGGTGCGCCGTTTGCTGCTTTTTTTCCATTTGAAAAAACAACACGCTTTTTATGAGATGAAATCAAATTATTTTTTTTATTGATAAATGAAGGTTGGTTTATGCCATTTATGTATGAAAAATGACATTGGTCATGTGACCACCGCGGCTTCGTTTACAATCCAACATCCGACCACCAAAATTTTCAATGACTTTTTCCAGAATCATCGGGTCTATAGCCACAATTTCAGTCTGAATATTGCGCTTAAGGTCTTGAATTGTCCGGGAGCATTCGCATACACTTTTCCTTTCAAAAATCCCGAAAGAAAATAGTCAAGAGGTGTTAAATCGCACGAACCCCGGGGGTAATTCACATCGGAATTCCTTGAAATTATGCGGTCTTGAAATTTCTCGTGCAATAAGCCGATTGTTTGACAAGATGTGTGAGCCGTTGCTCCGTCTTGTTGAAACCAAAGGTCGTTTGCATCAATACGATTAAATCGTGGCCACAAAAAGTCTGTTATCATGCTGCGATAACGTTCCCCGTTGACGGTAATGGCCTTTTCTTCTGCATCTTCAAAAAAGAATGGTCCAACGATGCCACCAGCCCACAAGCCGCACCAAACAGTCCTTTTTCGGGATGGAGAGGTTGTTCATGATATTCGTGTGGATTTTCAGCTCCCCAGAATCTGCAATTTTGCTTATTCACGTACCCATTAAGGTGAAAATGAGCCTCATCAGAAAAGAGCACGAAATCCGAAAATCCGATTTCTCTTTCAAGTATCCAATCAACAAAAACACGCCGCTGTTGATAGTCTGCCGGCTCCATGTCTATAAATGGCCTACCTTTGACAGTTCATATATGCATTAGATGGCGCACCCTGTGTTTTACTAGTATTAACTTTAATTTTCCACTTGTTGTAGTAATTGAGTAATATCTCGATTTCATTTTGCAGTTTTGTCTCATTTTTGAGATCAAATTCATGCGACGAGAATAAACCTGTGTCAAAAATTGCTTACTCACAGGAGGGAAGCTTTAGAAAATCAGACGTGAATATGTTGTATAAAATTGTGCTCATAACTGAACACCAGCAGTAACGTTTTTCATTTTAGAGCAATACTTGTGAATGTACACGCAAAAACGTTTATTTGACAAAAAACTTTGAACGATTTTCACTATATACAACTAGAAGACAAAAGACAATATTTTATGGACAAAACCATCATGCCACACAGAGTCAAAGTCCTTTTCAATGTCTAGAAGCACCAAACCATTTGATTTATGTTCTGACCTTTTTTTGTTTAGTTTTTATTGTTTATTGAAATAAAAATCAAATCATATTTTATAAAGAACGCGTGTTTTTTTAATAAATCAGAATACAACCTCTTATAAGGTTAGGTTAGGTTCTATTAGAAAGCCCTGTACATTCTATTGCATCACAATTGCGTTGTCAATCGTCTCTGCAACTACATTATGGCTTAGTTTCTTTTAAAAGGGATGAAAATGACGCAGTTTTCATTAGTTTTAGTTTGCAAACACATAAGCCTAGGTTTGTTCCTCATCTGTTCATCAATTGTTCGACTCATATACAAATAACAGTATTCAAAGTTTATTATATTATCCTTTTTTAAGGAGCCTTGATAACTTAAATTCTTTTCTATTTCTACTGTTTTTTTTTGTTACTTAAATTTAATTCAAATCATATTCGCACACATTTGCTGGTTATTATATATTTTTTAAACTCCAGCTTTTGCTTTTGTCTCTTCCTTGCAACAAAAAACATACATAAGTATCATGTTTCAGAACACGTATAAGGACTTAATACTACTGTCAGTAGATCCGGAATCACATGAATTTAATAAACTAAAAAATGTCCTCCCTATAACATTTACCCAAATTAAAAAATAATACTTTTTACAACAATAAACTTCATTTCTGATTAAAAACCAGCTCGTAAATTTTCAGGATACTACATCACATGGAATTTCAAAAAGATTAACGTTTACCGGCCCGATGTAGAGTGTACTAATGGAATTATTCACGTTATCGATTATCCATTCCTTGAAGAGAAGGACGTCGTCGTAAGTGGAGGTATATATAGGACACAGTTAAACTTAGCCATTCTTTTTGGAAATTTCTTATTGGTTACGATAGCGAAATTTTTATAAAATGTGAATTTATTCTAATTTTATTTAACAATTAAACAAAAACAATATTGGGTAAAATCAAAGATTCATTTTCGAAAACAAAACTGAATTTGTTTAATTTCTCTCGTTCATTAGAACTTAAAGCATTCCAATATAATTATTTATAATGAACTCATTTGTCCGTAAATTATATTTATTATTTCAATTACATTGTTTTCATACTGAGAATTGTTTATTCATACATTATACATATGTACATGCCAATAGATTTCATAATTCTTAAATGCTCCTTAATTAGCAAGGCAAATGTTATGTTTGTGTCAAATAACCGACATGTACTGAATGAAGCATACGTTTTGTAAAGTTACTTTCTTAACCCTTTTTGTTCTTATAATACATTATAATCGATGTTTCGTAAATGTCATAAAATGTAAAGATTCCTTGATTTTCATAAGGCGAAATATGTTTAGTATCTTAATTAAAATAAAAATTATGTTCTGCAGTTCCTTTTGAAAATATAATTTTTCAGAAAGTTTAATATTAAAAATGTATATGCTCAGCATGAAATGATAATTAAATAGAAGAAAACATGTTTTGCAATTTCACCATAGTAACATACTTTTTACCTACTTATAAGCAATTCATCCTTTCGAAAACAATGCATGTGTTCATAAAAAAAAGAAATATAAACACTGATTTTATAGAAGCATGATCTATCGACACGAAAAAAAAAACTTAAACTGCCGATTAAACTTAAACATATAATTCAGATAAAATACTGCTACAGAAAACGTAAAAAAAACATGACAAGAGAAAAAACTAATTTACATTTATTCACTATCATAATGTGTACCTTAAGTAGAAGAGTGATTTATTAAATGTTAAGATATAAAATGCATATAAATGTTACTATATTATTCAATGACCAGAAGTACTTCAAATAAAGCAAATCCAAAGAAATTGCGTGTCTAATCGAAATTGAGAAATATTTCATGCTTCGATATTTTTTAATTTCCTTTTTTGATTTGCATGATCAATTTCTAGAATGGGCTCAAAGGACCAATCACTTCTTTTTTGTTAAATAGACTTTTTTAGGCAATGCAAAAGTAGGTATACCTAACAGTTTTCAATTTCTTTAGAAATTACATAGAAAATCCAAAATTTAATGTTGTGGCACAGAGCTTAGACTGTTGTCACAGTAAAGTTTATTTTTAACTTTATTTAGTTCTGAACATCATTCTAATTTTTCATAAGCTCCTATTTGCACTTGCAGGTTTCATGAATTGTTGATATTTTTAATGCTACAATGTAGAGGACCTCTTGAAGAAGAAAACTATCAGTAAATGATTCTGAATTGCGTTCGATTACACTAATAATTTTCCTTTTTATACTTACCTAATCCTTTAAATACCTGAAAGTCTGCGTTTAGTTCCGACTAGCTAACTGTTAATCAATGGTGTATTCGGTACAGACCAGTAAATGATCCTTGCCAATTTGCCGCACATTTAAAGCATTAATACTTTATTTGCAGGCAGGCCTTAAAACTCCTGGATCGTGTACAAATGCAACACGACCATCATTTGTTTGGCCTCAGTTATAAAGTTATCCGGCGAACTCCACGGGCATAACGACCACGTGGGATGCAGTAAATTGGGAGGGTTATGATCAATTTAATTCTATCCCCTTCATTTTTGTGCGCCCTGGCACACGCAATTGCCTGGTCTTTAAAGGAAGGTTCTGTCTTACTTGGCTTAAGCATTATTGTCCATTCGATATAGCCTAGCCAACAGTCGACGTGTTTTAGCTATTTGGACTACATCAACTCATATAGTTCGCGTTTGTATCTTCTCCTCGCACACAGGACCAAATAGCCGGAGTAGAATTGGTTTTCGGATGTTATCTCTTCCTTTCTGCTCATCGCCCAGCACTTGGCGCCTGAAAAGCAGGATTAAACTTTGGTAGAGCATGCATTTTATTTGAGTTTTAAACCCATTTTTGTCGAAACGGAAGGAGCAGCCGTTTCCCAAAAGGGTAACATGATAGCCCATCTCCTTGCCCGGATCCGATGCAAATTTGTAATAGTTTACAAGAGCTAGCCCTAAAGGCACACTTGTTTTAATTTGAATTCAAGTACATCCGGGATGAAAAGATAGAGGGATATAAAGTCTTGAAATGTAAACAGGCTCTAGTCGATGAATTCTTTAACTGTTTGCACGCATCGTGTGATGTGACTCTCTCCTTTATTAATAATTGTTTTCGCGCATGATCTATTATTCCAAAACTTATTTCTTTTATACAATACCTTTGCACAGATGCGAACCCTGATGAAGAATACTTTTCGATAAAACCAAAACTTCAGTTTCAATTATTGATTTTAACAACAATTATTGCTCACGTGCAAGAAAGTTTTAATATGAAAAAAGTATAAAAAATGTAACCGAGTCCTCGAAGAGTCCACGCTCAAATTCGGATCTGTTTCTACTGAAATGTAGCAGATCAAATTCTGGGCTATCGAAGAAATACATTTTACATATAAATATAAAACGTTGGCAAAGTCGACATTATTCCGGTGAACTCAAATATGATTTCGATACTGCATATAATAAAAATTGTATTATAGGCGTAATATATATAAATACAATACTCGTAGTTTTATAAAAATCACATCAATTGTATATTTATCAACAGAAGCAATAATCAAATATCATTGCCTATCCATCGCCTTCAGTGTTGCACTTTTCTTCTATAACTAATAAAATCAAATTTCGTTGCAAGTGTAAACACATTCTATTTCTGTTTTATTGTACACAACATTCTTCACGTTGAAACTCATAACTCAACTGTAGCTTATAAGTTTTATAATATGAAAATCTTACCGAAGAATAAAAATAGTTTGAATTAAAACAAAACAAACATAAGCTCTTAATTCAACCACCACAAATCAAATCTCACAATATATATTTATAGGTGCTTAAAAGTTACCAACTACACTACTTATTTAACCGACGATCTGTGTGTGTATGTCTCACAGATTTAAAAACCAAAAATCAAAGACGAAGAATAAAAGAAAAGATGCTTAAGTTATGCTTTTATGTATTTAAGAAAAAGTATATTATGTAATAATAAAGAAAAAAGATGATATATTCAGAAAAAAAAGTAAATAGATTTATTACCTTTCAAATAATAATTTCAACAACAAAATCAAACTTTAAATTTGATTTGTATTTAAAAATAAACTAGGTATTTAATGTAACTATGTATACATTAAGATTAAGCTTGGATATATGTAATAAGAGATTTAAACAAGCTGGAAAAAAATATAGTCAGTAGTTACACGTTAACGTTTTTCTTATCAATTTAGGAACTTATAAATGGATTTATAACTTTAGATTTGAAACGAAGAGAAAAAAAAAACAAAAGCTAGACATAAAACTGTGAACTTAAAGGGTAAATAATAGATAAGCAAATAAATAACCAATTAACGTGTAACTAGTGCCTTATGTAGGTAATGAATAAATGTATAGCATATTAGAGAGAAAGTAATGAAGGATGAGAGGGTAGTTTTCGGAACTATAAGAAAAAGTTTAATAAATAATTAACAGTGTACAATTTGTACAAAAAAAGTTATTTGTTAGCAATGATCTAAAAAACAAAAAAAAAATGTGTATGTTTATATTTTCCTAAATATATTTTTAAAAACTTACAAAACAAAAACCAGAAATAAATAAGAAAAACATCACGCATACGTAAACAATCTATCTGCACTTAAAACAGTACGAAAAACAAACAACAAGATAATTAACCTTATATTATTATATTTAAATTAGTTTTAAGCAATACAACTATTTATAGAATGTGTAAGTAAAATTTCTTGCTTTGGTTCCTTTTGCTTAGCGATGACATTTGTAAAATAGTGTAAACTAAAAAACTTAAGTTGTCCCATTTTCCTAAAAAAAACCATAAATGTTTTTATTATTTTCCAAATTTACTGTCACCCTATACAAAACAAAAAAAAAACAAGTATTTATTTTCATATTTCTTAAAGTGTTTCTTGATAAATCTTGGGGATTTAAGTTTTCAACACACAGCCGCGATAGCGACAGCGATATGTCGCAAAACGTGAATCAGGTTTGTTCATTCACACCGATATTCGGCCGCGACTGATTTCAACTGAATAGCCGTGCTTTATTATCGTCAAATGATCTATACAGATCATCAATTTATACGCTTCACAATGAGGTCCGCTCGCCTACTTTATGAGTAGAAAAATGAAGACTCTCATATCTCCACGATCGAGAGAGAATCCTCTCATTTCAAAGAAAAGTACGCGAAAGCTTTTGTGTAAAAAGATGAAAAACGCCCAAGTTTGGCTTGAAAAGAAGCAACCGCTGTTTTTTTTTTGCTGGCAAACTCATAGGATTTCATCATTTTGACAGTTTTCATTTTCTTACCAGCTGAAATTCTGTGTGAAGAAAAATGAGCGAAAGTACATTTTTCTTTCGTTCATCTTTTTACCATTTTCTCAGTACGCGAACACGTTTGTGTAGTTTTGCACGAAAGTTTATATAAATTTACGTTTGCATATTATTTCGCGAACAGGCCTATTATCTTGCTATGAGCATTACTTCACGGATTACCATCTGTCACTTTTCATTGAAAGAAAGAAAGATAGAATGCCATTAAATGTACGGCGGGCATTTCGAAACTTTTTCAATGGAGGAAATGTAGCAGAGTGAAATGACAGCCAATAGAATACTATCCATAGAAAGCTATGAACTGAGCAATATATGTATAGAAAGCAATTTTTCATAAAATACTACATATTTGTAGTCTCCTCGAGCAATTTTCATAGATAGTCCAGTCAAATAAGACTTTGAAGGTTACAATAATTCCCATAGAGCTAAAAATTGGTATGAATGTTCAGAATGCTATTATAAATGAATTGTGAAAAGTCCCCATCAATCCCCCTTGTGCAAAAAATTTTATTGATGGTGAAAGTTTGCCAAAATAATTTTTTCGCGTTTTTCAGCTAAACGGTGAGTTTTACAGCAAAATAGTTCAGACAAAAATTGTAGATCATCCGATTCTCTACAAAAAATGTATCTACACTTTTTTTTCATAAGTATTGCCATTTCCGTGATATAGCGGTTAAAAGAATTGAAAAAAATATTTTATTCGTAATATGCACACTTTTCCACACAACCTACATTATGATGTAGTGTGCTTCGCGCTTTTTTTTTAACGTGGTTTCCCCGGTAGGCCTATTCCACGATCCATTGTGATCCTATTGAATTCAAACTGAATATTGAAAATGATGAAAGCTGTGTAAATTATGTAATTAATAAATGAACAAATAATTTGGAAAAATTATTCGTCGGATTCATAATAATCCAATGGAACTTCTAGTGTACTGTCTTCGTTTTCTTCTTCTTTTTCTTCATCTTCCTGCTGGATACAAATATGTTCTAAAAGTGATGCATCATATGTCTCATCACTGACATCGTAATTATTCTCATCTAGTATCGATTCAACATTGGAGCACGACTGTCCTTGACAATTGGTACATGCTAAAGAACAAAACAGTCCAACCTTTTTACAGCCGCATTTAGCATTGCAACCTTTTTTGCAATTGCAAAAGATAGTGTTAAGGAGTTTTTCTGGTGCAGGTATAGGAATAACGTATGAATTGGTTCCAATGCATTGTCAATTAGTGATTATAACTTCATGAGTAGAGTTACTATCTTTAAAAACTTCAGCACAATTAATTAAATTTTGTTTCTCGAACAATTTCAAAACCGTTGTTTTGCCACTCTCGAAATAATAATACAGGGTCTACAGGAATCTTCTTATCGTGAACTTTGACAGTGCTACTCATAGCTAATAGAGGGTCTACTTTATCAGCACGTTTGAATTTAATGTCATCAAACGTCAATCCTGTTATTTTTGATATGCAAGCAATCCCAACTTCACGAGCTTTATGACAATTAATTTTGTCATCACCAACAATTCCACTGGCAATAGATACAATTCTGTTGACTTCTGTAAAAGGATCATGTAAAGAAAACCATTCTAGGAGGCTTTGTATGTCTTGAGAATCTAGAAAATAGGGGCGGAGTTTTTGACGTTCATTTGACTCATATGTTTACTCGTATAACGGTTCAAAAATGTATATAAAAGTATATTAACGTGCATATTACGAATAAAATATTTTTTTCAATTCCTTCAACCGCTATATCACGGAAATGGCAATACTTATGAAAAAAAGTGCAGATACATTTTTTGTAGAGAATCGGATGATCTACAATTTTTGTCTGAACTATTTTGCTGTAAAACTCACCGTTTAGCTGAAAAATGTGAAAAACCTATTTTTGCAAACTTTCACCATTAATAAAATTTTTTGCACAAGTGGGATTGATGGGGACTTTTCACAATTCATTTATAATAGTATTCTGAACATTCATACCAATTTTTAGCTCTATGGGAATTATTGTAACCTTACTTCTATTTTAAAGACTAATTTGACTGGACTAAGAATGCCATATTGGATTTGCAATCCATATAATAGATCTGCTCGAAAACTGTCAAATGCCGGAGAGTCAAATTTTAATTTTATGAAACTTTTTGATTATGGCAACTCCGGGCTAGATTTCACATGGGAAAATTCACGTGTTCATTGATCCATACTGTTTTATTAAACGGATGCCACAGCCTAACTTAGGCTGAACCGCCGATTGGTTGAAATGGCTAAGTATCAATGGCGACTTTTGACAATCGCTTAGGCAAGAAATTTCGGCCCAAGTTAGGCTGTGACATCCGGAATGCGCTCTTATGGTCGCCAAATCTATACAGATCATTAATTGATGATAGGTTAGAGTAGGTTGTTGGGTTGATGGACCAGAGCGAATCTGTTACACCGCACTTAGGCCCATGTGGACTTATTGTGATACCCTTCGTTGGGAGTGTTGGCCTCGTTGTTCTGGCATTGGTCCTTCATCCTTGTATTTTCTTTCCCTACTCCAAATTGACCAAGTGGTAAATGATTTCCCCCTGTTCTTAGCTTTCATTCGGTTCTTGCCGAATTCGAAGCAAAATTTTTGTCACGCTCACGACCTACAATTTCACGTCGGTTACGAATGGAAGGTGTTGTTAAGCTTTTTATTACAATTGAAACTCTTGGATCCTTGGAGGTTTTTCAGACTTTTGAAAAGGAAAAGCTTTAAGTTTTACTATTGTGATTTAAAGCTGGGTCAGTTAAGCAGCACCTACAACAAAATAACCACTGAGCCACTGCGCATATATAAAATTTCGATGTGTCTATTCCGTTTCCATATGATCACTTATGCACATTATGCATCGAATATTCCGCTACGTGACTTTCTATGTTTATCTTCCAACAAATGCAATCGAAGTTTTTGGTGTTTTTACGAATCTGAGTGCCGGTCCTAAAAATGCTGTGCCCCCCAAAACACATCGCTTGTCGTAAAAGGTGATCAACTGAAAAAACACTCCACGCAAATTTTAACATTAATGTGAGCCTAGCGACACATTTAACAACTTGAAACTGTCCCGCAAGTGTGCATGCAAATCCGTGGGTTGTTACCACTGGAGATCATTGGTGTCGTAAGAGGACGAACAACCAAAAAATTCTAACAAGTCACGCATGTCGCGCTCGAAAAAAAATGCCGGCCTTAAAACTCCTGGATCACATAAATGCAATAACATCAACATTTTATTAACTTTAGTAAAAAAATGTGCTCCAAAACGGAGAGACCTGCTGGTGTTAAAGTAGTAAATGGCCACTTACAAACTATACTCTTAGTCTGCTACAGCAAGCAACAACAGCATTTGTTCTTCATCACTTGAGCTACACTTTCTTTTCCGAGAACACAAATAAAACTGCGATCAAACCGTTATAGCTATCGCACCGGTGTTTTTGGCTGTTTATCGATTTGGCGCTGTATCGTTATCGCGGAGGTGTGTGCGAAACTCTGTACGTAAATATTTAAGTCAGCGGTTTATTTATTAAACCGCACTAAAAAACGTTTTTTTTATTGGGAAATCTCACATGTGTATTTTCTAGGATTATAAATTAATTGTAATCAAATAGTTTTAATAAAAAAAATCAATAGATACTCGTACATTATGTACATAATGGATGAGGTAGGGTGATCTGTATCTGCTGAAAAGCACTGTATATTTCAACAAGCCCAAATAAGCGAAATTTATTATTTTATGAAACATGTGGATTTATCTTGAATTAAAAAAAGTATTAGTCGCCTTTATATTGTAATAAGCAACTCCCTTTAAGGATGATTTAATAATAAAGTCTGAAAAAGTAAAAAAAAATAAAAAATGGCTGATGTTTTTATTTGATTTGAGATTCGTGTATATCATATTTTCCTTTCAGCACCATAGCTTTGATATTAATTACACCTGTTTAGAAATAAGGTTAACATTTTACATATTCAACATTATTTTGGGCGAATTACCCCGTCTGCACACGGAGCAGCTCAAAACCAACAGGGTTACTGACAAAAATTCAAATAGGACACCGCACATGACGCTACAAGTTACTTGTAATCAGTTGCATATGGGACTCGGCTGTCGAATCATTTTTCAGTTTCCTATTCCTTGTATACGAACGGAAAGTGGCCTGGAAACGCTTGAACGTGGTACGAACAATCATGGTTCATGATCATGGTATTACGACAAACATTGCTTGAGGAACTATTGACTGGGCGAGTCCGCACTGAATGAAACATGGTATCACAAACAGAAGGCTTAATGTTGTCATCAGCCACTATGCCAGATACCTTTCATGAGTAATTACGATCCCCCCTATTAATAAACAACGAATAGCGGTGAGTTAGCACTATCACATGTGTTAACTCATAATTTTGATTAATAAACGTATGTTAGCATTCACTGACATGTGATAACGAGTGGATAACTCACCGATTCGGGGGCAGGGATTAATTTGTCAAAATTGACATTTGAACTTTCCTTTACGAGGACAAAAACAAATTAATATTTTTAATCGACCAACCAGCTACAAATCTATAGATGCCAATAGATGCCATCATCAGAGGATAGAAAATCTACGGGAAACGAATCAACCCCATGGATGAATTGGAAGAAGGCAAATTTGAAAAAAAATACCGCTTTTCAAAAGCTAACATGATTAAGTTAGTCAGTCTTGTACGAGACGATTTAGAAGGCGACAAAAGGGGTAGTCACATTCCAGTTGATATTCAAGTGATGGCTGCAATACGATATTGGGGTCGTAATGAGGTAAGGATCTCATCACCTATCTCAAAATTTTTATTTAATTGTTTAATTCTATTCAAGATTCAAGATGATGGTGTAGAAATTCATGGGTTTAGCCAGCCAACGCTTAGCAATATAAGTGCTAGAGTAGCACGTGCGTTTGCATCGAAATCAGGCGAATATAAATATTACAAAGCCCTAAACCACATCAGAACAAATAGCAGTCATGAATGGTTTCAAACGAGTACGTGGATTTCCTCACGTTATTGGGGCAATTGATTGTACCCACATCTGAATACAAAAGCAAGGAGGAGAGACTGCACAATTTCAAGGACGTAGCCAGGGGGGGGGTCACAGGGGTTTGAACCCCCCCCCCCCCCCCCAATTTTTTTAATAATGCATCTGTAAATCATACTGTGTTAGTAATTAAGACAAACCTACGTTGTATATAATGTATATAGATTATAAATGTATAGGTTAAGCTTTGAATGGAATATGAAACATGTAATGAATTGATATATTAAATAAAGACAGTCTTTACCTGAATCTCAAGAATACCACATGGCGACGAGGATAAACCCGGTAATAAATAAGTAATTATTGTGAATACGGAACCAAAAGATTGAATAAAAGAACTAAACGTGGCAAGAAGAAAAAAAAAAAAAAAAAAAAACTAACAATCAGTGCAAGTGCAGTAAAAAGAAAAATTTATGGTAAAAGCCAAAAGTGACCCATATAAATTCCGTGAGAGAAAACCACGGGGCAGACCGCCAAAGTTGAGAAGAAATACGAAAATAAGAATGGATTTTTTAAAAAAGGTCGATCCACTAAAACTTGATGGTAATGTGGCAGAGAATTGGAGAATATTCAAACAAAATTTTGATTATTTTCATACGGCGGCTGAGTTAAATAAAAAATCCGAAAAAGTGCAAGCGGCAGTTTTCTTAAACACCGTTGGACCAGAAGCTGTAGAGCTTTTTAATACATTCACATTTGAAAATAATGAAGACAAAGAAAAATACACTGATGTGGTGAAAGCATTTGAACGGTTCTGCAAGCCACAATCGAATCAAGTGTATGCGAGTTTCAAGTTCCACAACCGTACACAGGCTGCGTCGGAACCATTTGATAATTTCTTAATGGAACTTAAGAAACTGATTAAACAGTGTGAATTTGGTGAGCAGGAAGAAAGAATGCTGCGAGACCAGTTGGTGGTAGGTGTAGCAGATAAAACACTTCAGAAGCGTTGGCTAGAGACGGAAAAGTTAGAAGTCAAAAAAGTTATTGAGATGGCGAGAGCGGCAGAAGCATCGAAACAACAAGCGGAGACTATCAATAAAGCACAAAACATAATACATGAAAGTGGAGAAGTGGACATCATCAGGAACCAACGAACGTGGAGACAAGAGACAACAGCGAGTGGAGCAAGCAGCAATCAAAAGGGGGAGTACAATAAGAATAAAACAAGCAAAAATACTAGTAATGTGAATTCTTTTAGGTATAATCATAGTGAAAACGCAGTGAGTTGTAAATTCTGTGGGAGAAGACATGAAAAAGGAAACTGTCCAGCATATGGGAGAAAATGTCGGGAATGTGGTAAAATGAATCATTTTGAAATAGTATGTCGAAGTAAACAGCTACATGAAATGTATGAAATAGAGGATATTGACCATTTATATCTCGATACACTCATGATGATAAATGACATAAGAAATTCGTGGTATAAAGAAATTGAAATCATGAATCAGAAAATACGGTTTAAGTTAGACACAGGCGCAGATGTGAACGTAATACCTATCAATTTTTTTTCATTAATGAAAGGCGCCAAAGTTAGTGGGATTCGGACGAAGTTAAAAGCTTACAACGGTTCAGAAATAAAAGTAAATGGGTGTGCAAAACTTGGATGTAATGTCGACGGAAAACAAACAGTCTTGACATTTGTAATTGTAGAAAATGGATCAATACCGATTCTTGGACTGGAAGCATGCATACAATTCGGTTTAGTAAAGAGAATTGATAAAATAGACAAGGTGAATTCAAAGGAACAATTATTAGAAGAGTTTAGGGAAAATTTTGAGGGACTAGGATCATTTCATGAGGAATATAGGCTAAAATTGAAAAGTGGTGTAAATCCAGTAGTGAGAGCAGCGCGTAGGGTACCCATTGCCTTAAATTTACCATTAAAAAAGGAACTAGATAGTTTATGCATGCGAGGAGTTATAGAAAAAGTAGATGAGCCCATGGAATGGGTATCAAACATAGCAATTGTAGAAAAAAAGGACAAAAGTTTACGATTGTGTTTGGACCCGAAATATCTTAATGAGGCATTGGTAGAAGAGAGTTATCCATTACCGACTTTTGAACAAATTAGTGCTCAGTTAGCAAATATGAATGTTTTCTCAGTTCTTGATTTGAAGGAAGGATATTGGCAAATAAGGTTATCGAGTGAGTCGGCAAGACTATGTACTTTCTCCACACCTTTTGGCTGCTTCAAGTTCAATAGACTGCCATTCGGGATAAAGGTAGCGCCGCAGGCATTCCAAAGGCTAAACGAGCTGAATTTTCGTGACATACCCGGAGTCATAGTTTATGTTGACGATATATTGGTGTGTGGGAGAAGCATTGAGGAACATGATGCCAGGTTGAACTTAGTTATGAAGAGGGCTCTGGAAAGAAATGTAAAATTTAATAAAGAAAAAATTCAGCTAAGGGTAAATGAAGTTAATTATTTAGGGCGCACTATTTCGTCGACAGGAATTCGGATAGATGAAAACAGAATGAAAGCAATAGAAGATTTAAAGGCTCCCACAAGTAAGAAAGAAGTACAAATCTTATTAGGAATGATAAATTACATGAGAGACTTCATACCAGATTTGTCAGAGCTGTCATATCCGCTACGAGACTTGGTGAGAAAAAACACAACTTTCCAATGGTTAAAAGTACATGACAAGTGTCTGGAAAACATTAAAGACCTGATTGCTAAAGCTCCGGCTCTTAAGCCGTTCGATACAGCAAAATGTGCCACAATACAAGCTGATGCCTCTAAGTTCGGGTTAGGATGCACGCTTTTACAGGAAAATAGACCCGTTGGGTTTGCATCTCGAAGTTTAACTTCAGCTGAAATCAATTATTCGCAGGTGGAAAAAGAACTTCTCGCAATAGTTTTCGCTTGTGAAAAATATCACAAATATATTTATGGTCGTAACACGACAGTGATCACCGATCACAAACCACTGCTAGGCGTCATGGACAAAGAAATTGGACAAATACCATCGACTAGACTTCAGAGAATGCGAATTCGACTGTTGAAATACACTTTACGATTAAAATATGCACCGGGAAAGGAGATGCTTATAGCAGATTTGTTGTCTAGAAATTATTGTAGCGACGAGGCAGACGCAGAAATAAAAGATATGGAGGAATTGGTACATAGTATAAATGCTAGCGAGCGAAAAAGGGAGATCTTCAAAAAAGAAACTAGGAATGACAGGTGCTTAAATAAGCTCATGAGAAGAGTTAAACAGGGTTGGCCAAATAATAGAAATAAACTGTCAGATGAAATTAAAATTTTCTGGAAACTGAGATATGATATCTATATAGAAGATGATCTATTATTTTACAACAACCGTATAATAATACCACACAGCTTAAAGAGATCTGTTCTGAAAGAAGCACATAGTTCTCACTTAGGCATTGAAAAGACGAAAACAAGAGCTAGAAGTTTAGTTTTTTGGCCCGGGCTGAATACGGATATAGAGGAAATGGCATCTAATACAAAAGAGCCCATGATACCGCATGAGATTCCAGAAATTCCATATGACAAAATTGGTATGGATCTCATGGATTGGGCGGGAAAATCTTATCTGGTAGTTGTAGATTATTTTTCAAAATATGTTGAAGTAGAAAAGGTAAATAACAAAACAGCAGAGGAAGTGGCAGCGAAGTTAAAGAACATATTCGCTACACATGGGATTCCTCGAATAATTATAGCAGATAACATGCCGTTTGGTTCGTATTTTTTTAAAAACTTCGCAAATTCATTAGACATTAAACTTGTAACGTCAAGTCCACACTATCCCAGGTCGAATGGACTTGCAGAGGGTTTTGTGAAAATAGCTAAATCACTACTTTCAAAAGCTAAGGCAAGTGATACGGAATTCTGGAAAATGATCTTGGAGTATCGAAATACACCCATCAAAGGATTAAATGCATCCCCGGTGGAAATTTTATTTGGTAGAAGCACCAGAACTTTAATACCGGGAAAGCTCAGTATGTTTAAAAAAGACAGATACAAAGATGTGAAAGAATCATTAGAAAACAATGGCAAAATAAAAAAAAATTGGTATGATAAAACAGCGAGAATAAGGTATGAATTCCAAGTCGGAGAATCGGTATGGTACAAAGAGGGAAGAGAATGGGTACAGGCTAAGATAATAGCAAAGGCAAATACGCCAAGATCATTTTGGATTAAACTGAATGACGGACGGACGTATAGAAGAAATTCAATATTTTTAAAACACATGAAGTAACTAAAGAGAAATAATCTATTTTATTCGGTTCTAATGTCTTCTCCTATCAGTAATTAGTGATAAGTTTTTTTTGTGGTAGATGGTAAGAGTAGAGTTAGTTAGCATATAAGTTAGTTCAAAAAAAAAAAAAAAAAAAAAAAAAAAAAAAAAGGAAGATGTGTTAGTAATTAAGACAAACCTACGTTGTATATAATGTATATAGATTATAAATGTATAGGTTAAGCTTTGAATGGAATATGAAACATGTAATGAATTGATATATTAAATAAAGACAGTCTTCAACTGAATCTCAAGAATACCACACATACTTTTCCGCATCAGTATGAAATTTGTACTCAAATAATTATTGATAATGTTAAAAATTTCTGATTTTAGTTTTAAGCTATGAAAGGCAGTTTTAACGGAGTTCAACCCGTAGTACGCCAGAAGCCTTATACGTGCATTGTAGCGCACACTCTCTAAAACTGGCATTAGGGCATTCTTGTCAAATTCAGCCTATTCGCAACACTATTGGTACCAAAAAATCCGTTGGAATTTTTTTTTAAATTATCGGCAAAGCGCACACATTTGTTGCAGGAAATGATTAAACAAAATTATCCTCAAAATAAATGGAAAAATTTAACAGCAATGTGTGAAACACGCTGGGTGGAAAACCAAATTGGGTTGATGAGGTTTAAGGAAATTTTTGAAGCGATAATTGATGCTTTGGAAGAGTTGTGTAGTGATAAGGACTCTGATACGTCATCGAAGGCGAGTTCCTTTTTATGATCTATTTCAGCTAGTGATTTTGCAGTAAGTTTGTGTTGTATGAGTGTTTTGTTTACATATGCATTGCCACTTTGTAAGATCTTACAATGCCCTTCATGCGACTTAGTGTCTGGATTGGAACATGTGGAAATGATAAACAACACATTCCAAGGAATATCGTTCCGGAATTCAAAACAATTTTTAAGACTGCACAAAACTTGGTAAATGTTGTGGATGAAAAACTTAAAATTTCACGAATTGTGTCAAGGCAGCAGCACAGACAAAACATGAGCACAACAGATCCTGGAACCTATTTTAGGATAAGTATAATGATTCCTCTTTTAGATGACTTTTTTAAGTCAGCTTAAAATGAGATCTGAAAACCATAAGTCCATACTTTCCTCTTTGTGCATTTTGATTCCATCGATCCTTGGCAAAAACGAACAAAATTATAACGAAGAAAACTACAAATTTTATAAATGTTTTATGAATTGGGATACTTTAAAAGCTGAATTTACGCTATGGAAGACAAAATGCCATACACAAAAAGATATAGAGCGCTCAAAGAGTGCAATAACAGCTCTTGGGGAACGCAATAAGGATCTGTTTCCTGACATCCACAAGCTTCTTAAAATTTTGGCGACACTACCGGTTTCAACATGTAAACCGGAAAGTACATTTTCGACAATGAAACGTCAAAAAACTTATTTAAGAAATTCTACCGGTGAAAAAAGATTAACAGGATTGGCGGTAATGTGAATTCATCAACAAATTGAAATTGACACTGAGGAAGTTTTAGATATATTTGCAGCGCAGAAGGCCAGAAGACATATAAATTTAATTTTACAAAAATGATTCCTACCTAGATGTTATGTAATCCTTTTTATAATAATAAAATCTTAAATGACGATATGTATCTACCTAATAAATAATAACCTAAAATTATTTTAAAAAAATATTGGAAAAATCATTTAGTTTTTCAAATTTGTTTGAGAGTTTTCTTCGAAAAACTAAGTATGCAATAATTTTTTATTAGCAATACCTAGGAAAAAAAATATTGAAAATCGTTAAAGCGTTTTTTTTAGACCGGTTTTTTTTTAATTTTTGAAAAATATTTTGCAATTTTTTGAGTACATATTTCAATACAAGGAAATCTGTAGTTTTCATCTGGAAAAAAATCCGGAAAAATTCAATATACCCGCTTCCAGCATATTTAAAAACCAAAAAAGTTATGTATAAATTTGATCAGCCTTCCTAAATTTTAAATTTAATTGAAACCGGTTTTGTTGTTAGCGAGAAGTTCTGATGTTAAAAAATCGGTTATATAGGAGGTACCGTTTAAAGATCTCGCAAAATCCATTCTTACCAAAAGATAGACTGTTTTATCTAAATCGTTAAGGCCGTTTTTAGAAAAATTAAGTTTTAACAAACCGTTATATGACATATACCTACCATTGTTTTAGAGCTTAAATTCTAATTTCAACAACGCCTAGTGTAAGACTACTAAATAAACATTATGAACCAAGTTTGCAAATTGGCCCATCCGCTTAGGCTGCAGATTTGCAAACAGGCAGACGGACGAACAGAATTTTCCAACACATTTTTTCCTACTTCCCTATCAACGTAATGTCGCTCATTAAAAAGAACACCGTCATAACTCAAAAAACATAATTTCTCAGAAAATGAAATTTAAAGTTTGCATAGTTGTATTTCACAATCATCCCAATTTTTAGCAGTTTATTATTTTATTGGTAGGGCTATTAATTGCGATTACATAGAATGCAATAATGCTCTAATTTTGTATATTTACGAAAAATATATTAACCCATTAGAGGCCAAATAAAAAGTACTAAATTTTTTTTTAAATTATCTTTATTTTTGTATTGAAATGAGCACAAGAACCAAAAAAAAATATAAGAAAACAATCAAAAATTGTTGTTGTCATGAAATTATAGGGGTGTACTCAACTGAGTACACTAACCGCCTAGGTATGAAAAATTTCAAAACACGCCTTTTCGACGCATAGTGTTTTTAGGCACTTTTTGCACTGCCAGCGCACCCTTGAATGACAAAGGACACACCGCAATTGTTCTTCCATCTTGGCAGGGTAATGTCCAACTCCATCTTGAGGAAGGCCATCGACTATTGATGCAGCCTGACGCGATTTTCTTTGTTCAGTTTGACGCAAATAATATCGTGCGATATGGCGGCGGAACATACGTTGATCCAATGGGTTATCATTAGTCATCACATGTAAGCGCCAGGCATTTGCAATTGCCACGTCTAACAAGTAAGTAAATAACACCCACCACCACTTTTTACCATGTACAGGAATCCTATATAAGGAGACAGACTGGTCGAGTTCATCCACACCTCCCATATTTTTATTGTACGTTTAGATTAAACGAGGAATCGCTACGTCCGTCTTCTCCTTTTTTTATTGGACACCATCGTTTGACTGTCCCTAGCGGTTCAATGGTGTCGTAGTTGGTTGCCATGGTGCACACACTGTTATCTTTCCACCTTACGAACAAAAGTTCACCTTTC
This sequence comes from Portevinia maculata, assembly GCA_949715645.1. Classification (NCBI taxonomy): domain Eukaryota; kingdom Metazoa; phylum Arthropoda; class Insecta; order Diptera; family Syrphidae; genus Portevinia; species Portevinia maculata. The sequence goes on along the minus strand of OX454525.1, from coordinate 402,998,087 downwards.
TTGTCAAACCTATGGTCATAAGTTGCATGTTCTTCCTTTTTCATTTCCTTTGTACTAGTCAGTGGACATTTCTTAGTCATATTTTCTCGCACTGTTCCCTTAGCACGGTAGCCTATGCTTTTCAATTCCAGTAAAAGATCGTAGCTTGTGAAAAATTATCAAAAAAAACTTCATGATTTGCTGGGATACAATTCAGTTTCTCCAATAAATTTTTGACTATGCGGGAACCTAAAGGATCAGAAGTCGGTGTTTGCGATTTTCCACAGTAAAAATCGAATGAATAACAGTATCCTGTTGAACTGGCCGCTACCCAATTCTTATATCCAAAACGAACCGGTTTTCCACGAATGAATTGTTTGGCGGGATGGTGGCCATAGTATTTCACCATTGATTCGTCGACAGAGATACTGTTATGAAAAACTCCCCACTGTAAAAGCTTCTGCATAAGTTTATCTGCAAGTGGTCTTATTTTAAACATTTTGTCAGTCGACGTTGCTGCCAAGTCGTTGTCTACAAGATGAAGATTTCTTTTCATATCTCGAAACTTATGTCTCGGCATGGCTTTGCCTACCAATTCGACTCCTATATCTTCGTCTAGTGACCAGTACATTGGTTCTCGAGGTAGCTTATGGTACCCAGAAAGTATTAAAACTCCTAAGAACTTTTTTAAATCAAAGGAATCCAGTTGGAACTCATGTCTATTGTTTTGATTTGCGTATAGTTTGCTATTGGATACGATCATATCAATAACATAATTGTCAATAAATTTTTCAAAAATTCGTACGGGGTTGAGACCCTTCAGCTCTTCATACTCGTAAATATCATTCCTTCTGTCACAGACTTCGTTGGTACTTCCAGCAGTTGAAAAGTATGGGGGCTACATTTCCGCCAGTTTGGGTTCGGATTAGTTTGGCGGTTAGCATCTTGTCTTATTCTTTTTGACTCCAGCGTTTCATCATCACTGTCGTCGAACTGACTGTCTTTGCTACCACTATCCTCTCGGTTTATAAAAAACCTCAATAGAACCAGGTACGCCCTGCGGTATGAAACGCGTCGCCATATCCTCATAAGCACCTTCCTCTTCATCAGTCAACGCACATAGATCAGGTGGTATGATAGCCAAGTCAAATTCTTCATCATCGCTTTCTTCTAAAATGGATTCAATAGCTTCTTCAAGCCCCCTGTAGCTGTTTTGAGCTGTAAAATGGTGTTTCTTCATTGCAAGGTTCTAAAAAAAAAACAGTGTTTTTGTTTACGTATGTTGTCACTGTACTCAACCGAGTACAGTCATATTTATATGACCATAGTTTTATTTGAGTTATAAATAATTAACTATATTGTTCCTTATTACTTACTCTGACATGTATTTTATACTAATTAAATTAAAAAAACAACTTATAAGTGGTAATTATTATAGCAAATCTAAAATCACTCTGTTACTTTCACAGCATTTCGGTAACACAATTTCAACTGACATTTTTTTTCAAAGAAAGGCACATATGCACGTAAAATTTATTGAAAAACTTGAAGAGTTAGTAAGAGAAAGTAACCCAAGTGAACATTACGGGATCTTTAATTAATGCTTAAGAATATGGCTGTACTCACTTGAGTACAGTGGCTTCTAAAGGGTTAACAGCAAGGAGATTCAGTTGTGACGTTACTAGGATTGAGACGCATCTGAAATGTGTCATAAGTCAAAATATGACTTTGTTTCCACAATTAAATGATCTTTTTACAGACTACACTCATTACATAATAAAAAATAACCGCTTTGTTTTTATTTATTTTTATTTAAACAAAACAAGGCTTTTTTTAGAAAAAGAGGAATAATAGTATGTATTCATTTAATTTAATAAATAATAAAAAAAAGTAGCTTTTTTATTCAAAAAATGGTATGAAAACATGTTAAAGACTTTTATAAAAGTTGTTGTAATACTTTGGAATATGGTTTTCATTTACAAGGTCTAATAGATCTTTTTTTTTCTTTTCTGCAAGTCCTGGCCTGTTGTTAAATGCTTTTTGAAGAGTAACCGCATCGATTTTCTTCTTTTTTATTACCACAACCTCTTGAAAGTCATTCGCATACGAAGTTTTATAAAAAATTGAATAAGGGTGCTCCCTGTTGGCCTTGACAACCTTCGCATCATGAAGTTTTAAATTACCCATGTTCATTGGACCCATTTTTGCCGCCAGATCTTTAATGTCATAAAAATCTTCATGACAAAGCTCGTTCACATTCAAAGGCTGTCTCTCTTTCTTGACTGATTTGATTGCTGAAATAAAGCCATCGGGCGAATAAATCGGCCCGCTCTTCAGCTGACGCTTCACCTGCCTTTCAATGAGGGAGTGAGCTGAATCACCTTCATTTTGGGTATGCCCTTTTATCAAATATTTGTGAGTTATTTCTTTTATACCCAAAAATCGGACAGCATATAAATAAAGCGCCAGCACAAATTTATTTTTTTACTGTCCAACACAGTTATCGGAATAAAATATAACTTCTCCATTATTCATTGTAGCTTTTTTTGCAAATATTTAAGCACACAGGTCCCCAGCTCATTAACTCCTCGATGAGCATTCGATTCATCCCAGACAAAGCAATCGCAACTATTATTTTGAAGGTCATAAATTGTAAAGTTGAGAACATTCAGCTTAGATTTGTAGTAAAAGACAGACACGTCTCCTTTTGGTATCTGCATAACTGCTTGGAGGTCATAGACCGCTACGATACCGTTGAAATTGGTGTTTTCTTTGTCCTTCTTCTTTTCCTCCCTTGAAAGTTTTTTTTCAGATTGATGTAGGTCGTAGTAATCTTTCAATTTTTCTTTTTCTTCAGAAGAAGCGTTTTCAAAGGCAACACAAGTTTCACACAAGTCTTTTTTTGACGTGAAAAAGGAGATATTAAAAGATTCGGTGAACACCTTATAAAATATTGCATAACTTCCAAATGCCTCATTTTTTGCATTACAATCCGCGACGTAATCCCTGTGTATATCGGCAAGTGAACGACTCCCGTCAATGTATGTCCGGGTTGTATTCGCTCTGGTGTAATGGCTCTCAATTTTGGGGATAGCATTTATATGGTTTCGTATACCGTCTCTAATAGCTGGATCTAGAGTCTTATGCTTTCCATGCTTACCTCTCAAGTCCGGCTCGAGTAAGACATCAACAATCTTATTCCGTTTTTCTTGAGCAGTTCGTATTGTCCGATCATTGATGTCTAAAGTGTTTTTGAAAAAAACTTTACAGACTCGGACCTTTTCAACTTCAGATGTAGAAAAATAGAAAGCGTTGTTGTTGCTTCTTGGAGCTCGCGTTCCACCTTCACGTATATATCTGTATCTTGGAACAATGACTGTCATACAGATATTTATATATTCTCTTTGCCGTTCTATGTTACCTAAGGACCAATAATCAGAAAATATTCGCTGCCTGTCATCTTGGCTTAACTTAGAGGAACACTTAATTTTACATTTTTCCCCACAAGCAGCTTTTAATTCTCTTCTAGGCCTTACATTTTTATTTTTTGAGAGGTATTCCTCACCTAGGTTTCTCTTTTTTTTAAAAGATTTTTTTTCCAGTTTTCGACATTTTTTCTTTTTTTAATACCTTTTTTGGGAGGACTTACCAATGTTAAAACATCTGCCTGATTTGATGAGGACGCAATTTGTGGGCTTGGATTGGAATTGTGAATAGATAAAGAAGCTCTTGGCTCAGGAGTACTATCCAACGAAGTATCAGTATCAATTTCATCACTTTTGGAGGGCTTATAAGCTTTGTCGTTGAGGATACCTTCGCAGTTGAAGATCCACTGCTCTCAGATGAAGAAGAATCAGAAGATGAGGAACTAGAGGAGGAGGGTCTTGTTGTGGAGACATGGAGTGGTCAATAAAAGTTGACGAAGCATTTTGATTTACATTGCATTCTATAAGAAATAAGATCATTAAGAGCAAATCTTGCTCAAAAATGATTTAAATTTACCAGGCTCATTTAAAGGTAATGGAATATTACTAATATCGAATGTTAAAAGTTTGTTCTTATCTAAGAAAAGAGTTTTAAAAGGGGACATTTTAAGATTAGGAATTACATCTAAAATATATCAACATTGCTACCTGGATCATTAAAATCTTCTTGAGATAGTTTTTGATATATTTTTTTATTCGATTGTTGTGCTTTCGCCAGCTCAACGAGTTGCCTTCCACGGGAATGCATTTTAATATATTGCAACATTGTGTACCTTTTTGTGGAAAAAATGGCATAAGTTAAAATAACACTAGAGAATCTATGAACTATATTATACATTTTTGTTACAACAACGTCATATGGTGACATAGTCCAAAAAATATATTTCTAAATCGTGAATAATTTCCTATCAGTAACGTCACAAGACAGAATAATACGATTAAAAAGCTGTACATTTAATGGAAGACTGTCACATTTCTAAATATTACGTTTGTAAGTCTATTATATTTTTTGTTCTATATCGTCACAACACAAAATAAATCGTTTTTAACTGTGGCATACTCAACAAATAAAAATAAAAATAATAAAAGGAAAATATTCCAATTTATAACTGCAAACAACACATTTCCGGACACAAACCGGATACTTTCGACGAACACTGCTTTTCGAACATTCGGACCAGCTGTGCAATAAGCATTTCAAAAAACCAGTATTTTTTTTATTCTTCGCCATCCACACAAGACTTATATTTTTGCCTAATACAAAGAAGATTGCTTAGTACTTATACTAGTGGCAAAAGCATAGCGCGCCCTTTTTCTTGGCTGCACTTTATACTGATCGCTTCGTGCGAAAAACATATCAGTTGGATATTTTTTTAAACAACCACTGTGCGTGTGCTTATAATTTTTCTTAGTTTCCAACAAATTTTAAGTTTTTATTGTCAGGAACAGTGAAGATTTTGCCTACAATATCCAAGAAAAAAAAAAGCGCATTAAAATTTTCTTGGTTATTGGAATTTTGGGTTGAATACTCGTGCTTTCACAAGGCACGTGGCATAGTAAATGTACTTTGCTTTTAATTGAGGTAAGGCTGTGCAAACCAATTATTGTCCCCTGAACTCATTTAGTTTTCTTAATAGCGCGGACATTTTTTTGGGCAGTTGAAGAGCGTTCCAGCGTGCTTAGTGTGCATAACAGATATATAAATAATATATATATATATAAGCACTGAAAGGCACATCCTTGGGCAAAACTCGACCAACCAACTAGCGCCAAAAGCGTCCGCAACCTGCATTTTACCGACGCCTACAAAAACTCCCAATCTGTAGAGCTATTTTCGCTCCAGACCAAGAGGAATGTGTAAAACCTGCGACGCCAAGCTATCCAAACGTGGTCCCTAACCCCGAAAAGCATGTGCAGAGCTGTAACCTGAAGAAAAAACGTGCCAAGCCATCAAACATAACCACCCATCAATCAAGAAATCATCAATCAAAGCTATCCCTTCATCAAAATACTTTTCAAGCCATCTTTGTGTGCATCATCGCCAAACCAAAAACAAAATTATCAAGGAATACCTGCATAATATATATAAAAAAGTGATATCTCGCTACATGCATATATGCATAATACTAAACGTGGTGTAACATTTTCTAATTAAATACATAAAGATCTACCTAACCCTTATATCTAACATCTTAATTTGCTACCTTAATCTTAGTCTAACATGGAGATCAAAGTGAGTACATACTATATACACAAACATACCTATATATACATAACTTTTCATTGGCTTGCAATTTTATTTATATTTTTTTTTAACTATTTTAACGTAATCTTTTGCTTATACCTACCACCTTCTTTTCCTGAATATTTCTCTTACTTGATATATCTTAATATTACCTTAAATAAACATTATATATATGCATCTTACCTTACCTTTTTAAATACTTTTGCTATGAAGTACAACCAATATGTCTTTGAAACCCTGAATTTCCAAAAATAAATATGTGCTAGTTTAACTTAAAGTTGTTGAGATGTGTTAGTTCATAGTGATGTGCATGTGATCGTGAAAAAGGGATTATTCTCAAAATATCGACGAGAGAATAGTCACGGAGCAATTGCACTTGCCAGTTGCAAGGGGAGGGTCCCTCCAGGCGTCCAACCACCCACGACGCAACCGCTGATAAAGTTCATATACTACCCCCTTTGCTTCATTTCATACCAACATTTTTTTTTCTGCAATAGCATCAATGGTTGTGATCATTGATATCCTCTGATGCGCGAGGTCATAAGTCCCCTTACCCATTCCATTTCTCCTGTTTTTTTATTATTTTGGCACGATATTTTGTGCGCAAGGGAAAAGCAGCAACAACCCACCCCTCCGACGAGCTGATGCCGTGCACCGCAAGCGTGCCAACCGCTGCTATAGCAAGGACTCCAATCATCATGTCCTGTATCCTATCTGACCCATGCTCACGCATAGGTCGTAGAATGCCCCTTCCCGCCACATAACTTTTAAAAGTAGTACAAACATTAAACTTACCTGGAATACAAAACAGTTTTATCACAAAATATGACACTTTTTAAATACGGCTAGAATAGTTTCCACTTCAAAGGTCACTGAGTAAATGAAAATAAAACAGTATTTCCATACAACAAAAATTCAAAAGTGACAGTCTACATAACGACACAAGTGCTCTCTAGCCGCCTACTTTTAAGTTGTAGAAATGACGTTGTTCCAGGAAAAACTTTATAGAAAATGGGTTCGAACTGTATCATTAAGTCAAAAATTTAGTTTTTTGAGTTATGACGGTTTTCTTTTTAATGAGCGATGTCATGTTTAATTGTTATCTCAATTTTTTTTTGCACCAATTCATAAAGTGCCTTATATATAGTATAGTACCATAATCCCAATTAAAAATCGTGTTTGGTCGATTTTCGGCTAAAATGGGCCGAAAATCGGAAAAAATATTGCAAAAAATATAACCTACTATACTTCATCCGGAATTAAGAGTCACTACAGTGAAGATAGGACGTTTGCTTCTCCCTCTGGCTATAATGCTTTAAGCGGTCCCTAGACGCTCAATATTATTGTGCAAACTATTGCACAATATTATTGGCTAGGCCCCCAGACGGTTCAATATTTTATACAATAATTTAGTTGGCAGCTGATACTTGTGTAGACAATACTTCGATACACTCTAAAATAAATGTTCTCTCATCCTCTTTTGCTTGTGACATTTTCACTGAAATCACTCTCGGAGGGGTTTACTCTTCGACACTTGAAAATTAAATAAACAAATATTGTGCAATTGTACCCACAGACGATACAATATTTTATATTGTGCAATAAATATCAAAAGGGTTTTGATTTTCCTCAATATATTGCACAACCTTGCAATATTATCCATAGACGGACAATAATATTGTGCAATATCAAATATTGCACAATAATATTGAGCGTCTAGGGACCGCTTTACATAAAACTTGTCTCTCTTTAATGCTCTCTCAGGGTTACCATAACTACCAATATTGACCGTCACAATTTTTTTTTGTTCATGGTTCATGGTGGCATACTTAGAGTGGCATTTCTCTCCCCGTAAGCGCTGTAATGACTATTATTTCCGGATGGAGTATAGGCCCTACTATTTTACCCTTCCTCATTGATCGAATAACTCACGTGACCATCGTTTGGCAACTAAAAGACATTTTATAAGAAGGGAACTCGCAGTTGCCTTACGAATTGAACGCGCAAATTTTCACGACTAAAGGTAAGATAAGATTGAATGCCAAGTGTACAAATAAAGACCATTTCTGACAATTCTCGCTGTCAAAATAGGGTCATGCAATGTTATGGGCTTATCGCAATGACCTAATACCCATGCTGATTTTGGCATAACATTTCCTAATTGCATTTCCTATGTAAATAGCAATAGGGTAGGGTCGCCTAAATTCGAACACGTCCAGTAGTCGAACAGTTTTTGCGAAAAGTCGTTGAAACTGTTTATTTTTCAAAAATTCCAACTTCTGTAAACGCAAAATTATTCCTCTGTATAACACGCATTGCTCGTAAGGTAAAAATTTACTAATACCATCAAAGTTCAATGCCAAAAAGGATGGTTTCTGATGTGGTTTCAATGAGTGCGGTCGCGTGTGGATTTGTAAACAAAAGAGACTGTTGAAGTGCTCCGGGAAAGTGTGTATAAAGTCTCGTTAAAAGTCTGGTAAGTAGTTTTTTTACTTGTTTTATATAAAAAAATATTAGTTGTATCATATTTTACAAAAAAAATTATTGAAAACACTAGACTAAAGACTATTTTTTGACCGTTCGGACTTAGGAAACTAAATTTCATCAAGTTTCCATCTCGAACACTTGCGTTCGGTTTAGGTTTTTTTTTTGTTTTTTTTCGATCACACACTAAATAGCGTAGAAAAGTGAATTCTATGGCCTTTTTTAGATGAATTATGTGTAATAAAGTATTGCGTCCAGTATCCGAACACCCTTTTTTCAGTGTTTGGATAAAGGCAACTCTTATTTTTTGGGTTCCTTAGTCCGAACAGGATTTATTTTCATTGATTAGACCTACCCATTTACCAAGTTTATCCATTTTTCTAAAATTGTTTAGATATAATGAAACGTTCCTACCAAAAGTATACCGAAGCCTCATTGGCGGCTGCCTTAAATGGGATCCGTAATGGTTCCATGAGCCTCCGCAAAGTAAGTTCTGAGTTTGGCATTCCTATCGCTACCCTTCATGATAGGATCCATGGTAAGGTTGGAGACAAGCTTAAAAGATTGGGGACTACCCCAGTCCTTACTGAGAGTGAGGAACGTAAGCTTGTTGAATGGCTGATAGAAATTGCAAAGTGCGGATTTCCCCAAAAGCCTAACGAACTCTTGGATGTCGTGCAAAAGGTAGTCCGTGATGAAAAACGAAAAACCCCTTTTAAAGACGACAGACCCGGTAAAACGTGGTACTATTCATTTTTTAAGCGCCATAATGAGTTAACTTTACGAGTGTCGGAATCTATATGTAAATCAAGGGCTGTCGTAACAGAAGAGTATATCAAAAAATGGTTTCGGGACCTAGAAAACTATTTAGTTGAATTAAACGCCAAAGACATCTGGACACACCCCACACCAAAGAATTTCAGGAAACATTGTTTAAAAAACGTTTCGCCAGACGATTGGATTTTTTGAATATGAGAATAGGAGACCAGTTCTGCTTCTTATCAACGCCTCTTCAGCATCCTGTTCACAAGCCAATATACTTACAGTTTCGAAAAGCATCTAAAATATCCAGCACCAATAAAAACTAAAAAAGGTGCAGTACTACCCCCTAAAGATAGGCTACAAATGTCAATTTCATCTTCTAAATGGAGGCAGTTTCACAACAAACTAGAAGAAGCTAAACAGAAATGAAGAGCTGACATTGATGCCAGAAAAACCTGAAGACTGTCAAAAAAACATCAAAAACCTAATAGTAAAAAAAGACCTAAGCCTTCAAGAAAAATAGGAATAGCCCAAAATCAGCGCCAAAAAATGTCTTGCGGCAAATGTGAGGATGACTTGGACACCGACGCAGAAGAAGAAGGCCTCAAAAATATAGGATGCGATAAGTGCAGCAGGTGGTTTCTTGCACCGCTTTGTGCACAAAAACATTCAACGAAGCTCAATTTGTTGACTTTATTTGTCCTTTTTGCTATTAGTTTTATAACCCTACATTATACCTGACGCACTGCAATATTAAGAGTGCATTGAAAATGAATTTCGTGATTATGTTTATTAAGTTTTTTTTGTTAGCACATGGATCATTTATTGAATATGGCGTTTTTTTTATAGTTAGGTATTCATTAATTTATAAAATATTTATTGTTCAATGTTATTCTTCTTTTAAAAGCACGCTTAATGTTTTTTAAGTTTATTTTTCTTATCGGCGATAAGTTTTTAACCGAAACCCCACGATTATATATGAATTATATACCTAGGTACTTGAGTTAAGCTTGAAATGACTGATTTTGTTTTCTATATTAATTTAAATAAAAGTACAAACTTACAAATAAAACTGATTTGATACAATACGAGTATTATCATCTACTTTGTATTCTTTTTAATTAATTCTACACGAACAAACCACCTATAATAATCCATGTTCGAAATCAGGAAACTCATTGTTCGGATAGTGGAAACTAGTGTTCGACTACTGGAAAATTACGTCATTTTTCAGTTTTTATTAAATCTAAATTATTTAATCATAGTTATAAGTCAAATTCAAAAAGTTATTAAATAATTTTGATATAACGCTGCATAAACATTTTTTACCACAGTTATAAGTTTAACCCGTCGTTTACAAAATTCGATTCATTTCGAACCCACCACTAAGCGTTCGACTACTGGAGACATGACCCTATGCAAAAAGCAAATACGATTATTCCGCTCATTTTGTTCACGTTGTCTCATATACAACCTTGTCAACGCTGATATTTTGGTATTTGATAGATAATCTGGTCACTTGTGGTCATATTTAATCACAATTGGCATTAATCTTACCTTAAGCCAGACTGTTAAAATAGAGATAAGATAGTGACGGATGAACCCTTAATGAGCCAACGGCTGCGCTCATATTCCCGATGCGGATTATTCACATCCCTTCCTTAGATATAATAGAGCCAACACCTTAGGATCAGTGTCAAGGACGTCATATCGCTCTGCGCAGAGCACTGGGCAGAGCCTAGGTACGTCGAGTTCGCTCTGCCGACAGCCATTTAAATTGTGTTGTGTTCCCCTTATGTTCCTTCCTTTTATTCAGTCACTGGCCGCACTCGCGGTTGCCAGATTGGGCGCTTTGTCGTATTTTGGGCTATCTATTTTCTTAAAAAACGATAGAAATTTCTTGCATGAGCGCCCAACACAATTTTGGGCTATATATCGTTTTACAAATTTCGTCTTAATTTTGTTTGATTTAAATTAAAAAAAAATTATTCAACTGAAATTACTTTCAAACAAAAAAGCCTAATTAAAGAATTTGTAACAACATTTTTGTTTGAGATAGAAAAGCGTAGGTACTCCTGAAAATTTTTCAATTTTAAGAAAAATTCGGAATTTCGGTCCGGATATCTGCTTAAATCATAAGCGTCCCGGATTCAGAGAACTTCCAATCGAAATGCTTCCGCAGATTAAGAGAAATACATCCTTCCTTGATATTTTGGAGGATCAGTGGAATAAATTAATATTATTTGAGTGGAAAGTTGTGTTTCCGGTTGAGATACCACAAAATCCTGAATATTTTTGGGCTTGTTGTCTAACGTAAGAAACGGGTCTAATAAAGCAATTTTTAAGGATCTAAGTTTATTTGCAATCCAATTGCTAACACTTCCAGTTAACAATGTTGTAGTAGAACGAGCGTTTTCATTTATGAATTCGATTAAGACCAAACCGCGAAACAGATTGTCAACGGAATCTCTCGATATTTTGATGCGCATACGCACCAATTCAACTGTTAAAAATATTTGTTGTAAAGATTGTATACCAACATCAGACATTTATACAGAGACTAGTGATGATGATGACAACGAATATTTTATAACTGAAGAAAGTAAGAATAATAACTAATTTGTGATGTATTTGTTTAAGTGTTTGTATCATAATGATAAATATTCATTGTGATATTTTGTTTTTTTTTTCTTTGTTTAAGTTTTGTTTACTTTAGTAAACATAATACATGTATACCTGTTTTATAACAAAATTCAAGAACCGAATTATTTTCAACGATTTATGGGCTTCTTTCTTGGCAACGATATCGGGCTACATTTTTTTAAGGTTTGGGCGCTTAAAGCAAACAAAATTATGGCAACCCTGGCCGCACTCAGCTTCTTTCTCCAACTCTGAGCAAAAACAGAAACTCAAAATAATGAGCGCTCAGAGCGCTCCGAGTCCGAGCTAAAAAATTCTTAAATAGAAAAACCCCATTGTGTTCCATTGGCTCTATAGGCGTTTTTCTTTTTAAGCTCAGAGCAGTGGACGTAAAATGAAATGAAGGAAAATAAAGGCAACACAATTAAAATAGTTGTCGGAGGTTGTTTTCTTTCGTTAAATTTAATATAATTTAATAAAACGATTTTTATTTAACAATTAACATGATTGCTGATCGAATGACAGTAAATTGCTCAAGCGTGTTTCATAAATTAATAGGAGCACTGTGAGCTGACTGCTTACTCTGCTCAGAGCGCACTCGAAGTGCTCAGGCTTTCCTCAGTGCTCTGCTCAGAACAAAACCGCATTAAGACGTGGAAGGTTTGGGGTCACTTTGCTATATACATATAGGGACACGCATTTCTAATGGCCTTTTGTTTTTTTTAGGTAGAAATAGACCTAAGAACAACGTTCGCACAAGTAATCACTGGATGAAATATGTGAAAATCCATCCATTCAGCCATTTTGACATTTGTCCGGGATTAATTAAACAATTTCTTATGGGAAATCCTTAAATTTGCAAATATTAATCTCCTTAACTAAAAATTGATGCAGAACATATTCTAAAACTGTAATAAAGAATTCCACATCAACAAATTTGTCAAATGCGTGTCCCTATACATAGAAAAGTTCAGCTGATTCTTTATATGAACATTTCATTTAAGAATTTTTGAACAAATGCAGAAAGTAAGATTTGTAATAAATGTATGAACTTTACAAGTAAAATTTCAATGCACGTGTACTTACATAATAATACAAACTTAAAGAAAATACAGTATGTACTGAACGCCTGCTCTAGACTCATGCGTCGCTCTGGTCTCCCATATGGACCCCCACATTTTAGGTTATGACCCAGAACGTCAACCGACAATGAATTAAGGGTATGCACTTGCAACGTACGTACACTGTACGTGTACACTCATGGTGCTGCTTAAAAACTTGAACAGTAATGCAATAACAGCTACAGCAGTTACACAAGGATGCACTGCACATGCTAGGGAGGAATTGTGAATGATTTTATTTGAATTTTTTGTTTGAGTAAACATTGAAAGCGTACGAAATCCTTTGTATGTTACGAAGGCATGCACAGACGCACGTCAAAGTGTGATTGTGTTTAATGATCAAACAACAATCAACTTGTGGCGCGTGCGTTGCAACGTTACGAAACATGACGTTCCGATTTTATGAATGCCATTTGGAAGTTGAAGCAGAACGCAGCTTTTTGATAGGTAAATAATAATAAAATGTTAGTTCCCCAAAATGCAAAACAAAATTATTTCGTAACGATTTTCAAAAATCTATGCCCACTGGGTGCTGGTCGATGGAACAATACAAATAGCACGAGGTACCTCGAACTCCTCAAATTAAAAAAGTAAAAATAGTGGAAAACATGAAAAAAAACATGTTACGCCCGATAATAGATGCCAACCCTACAGGATTTTCTGTATATCTACAGAATTTGAACCATGCCTACAGAAATATAGAAGCTAAACGAAAATATACATACTATTATTATATTATATTAGGCCTTAACGGCCCATTCAGGGCCTAGAACCTATGTAGCTTCTCCGACCACTTTCATGCGAAGTGGAGGGGACCAGTGGCGGACTAAGACCGTCAGAGGCCCGGGGCGGCAAAGCTGAATGAGGCCCCACAGCTTTAAAAAAAAATGTAGTTTTACAAGCTTTTTACTCAGTTCACATTTGTATGTAAAAATAAGTGTTTATGTTTATTTCGTTAAAATCTGGCAAGTGAAATTCGAATTAATTTATTATGGCTAAATAAACATACCTACCTATTTTCTAATGGACTGACTGACCTAGGAAGCATAATGGCTGTCGAAGATGAAAACATTGCAACTAATATTTGCAAATATGTCATCAACTCGCTTAAACTAAGAGCTTTTATACTAAATGAATGATCCAGGTTTCTTATTAAGTCTCCTAACAAGTACTGAACATATATTGTTAATGTTTCTGGAAACTAATTACTAATCTTTTGTATAAAATGTTATGCCTTATATTAACTCTATTTTATAAGGAAAAAAAATCATTACCCATTTTGTTAAAATCTGTTTATTATTGTCAATCAATTTGTAAAAGCAAAGCTTATAGCAAATAAATATATATCTATGTATCTATCTATCTATCTGATAAACATACATACCTACAATATGGAATGGATATGTGCGAGGAAAATAAAATACGAATCGATCGACAAAAAAAAATTAGATAAAATAAATCGAAGATAGTTTATTTTTATTTTTTGTAGCGTGTTATATTTGTTTTCGTGCTTTCAATTTACTGAACTCCTCAATAACTTCTGTGAAATCGATTTCTTTGGAAATTTTTCTTTCTATTTCCGCGTCCTGGTTAATCCGCCACTGGAGGGGACCTACAGTTTAACGCCGAATCCGAACGGCAAATTTGAGAAGCTTCTCATCACAATTTGATACTCTTGGATGTTTGTCAGACGTTCGCCATAGATGCCAACAACACGCGGTATCCCCCATCTAAGTAACGAAAATATACAGAGATTTCAAAATATACGCTTCCAATAAAAATTTACAAAATTGTAATCATAAAAAAATAATTATTTTGTTTTCCCTTTAACAAATCTGTTACTTTAACTATGACATCAACATGTAAGCCCCTGTGAGACAGTGACAATTACCGTTCAATCAAACTGATGTCCCACACCGTGAAGAATGCGAAAAATAATACGGCTTTTTGAAGACCAAGGCGGGTTTGTGGCAGGTAAATCAACCAGCGATGCAATCCAAATAAGGCTTATGATAATAAAAAAACATAGGGACGGGCTACAGTCCGCTTGGGCGAACTGTTGGATACCCTATTCTTATTCCTATCCCTCATAAGTGGGCGTGACAAAAGTCTAAGTATGGTTGAATTGTTAAGAACGCTCAACATATTTTGTTATATAACATTTAAAGGATTTTATTAAAAAAAACGCTCCCTAGCTCAAACTTGGGTGTTTCAATAAAATTGTTTTATTTAATTGTGGGCGTGTCAGTAGGCGGATTTAAAAAAAATTGACACATGAGAATAAAGGGCCCCTAGAGAGTATATATTATAAATTTCAGCTCCCTAGCTCAAACTTTGGATTTTTTAAAAAAATTGTTTTATTTATTTGTGGGCGTGTCAGTGGGCGGATTTTGAAAATTTTTTATCCCGAGCAGATTTAGGAGTCATAGATCATATATAAAAAATTTCAGCTTTCTAACTCAAAATTCGATTTTTTCCAAAATTTAGTTTTTTTGAGTTTGTGGGCGTGTCTGTGGGCGGATTTCAAAAATTCGTAAACTTGATTATTTCGGGACCCTAGAGAGTATATGGTTAAAATTTTAGCTCTCTAGGTCCAGTTTAAAGGCCTAATTTTTGGCTACAGACGGACGGACGGACGGACATGGCTAGATCGACATTACTATCAATGCTGATCATAAATATAGTAACTTTTAGGGGTCTACGGGCAATATTAAGGTATGTTACAAACTATGCGTCAAAATTAATATACCCTTAGAATAGGGTATAAACATCGTGATTCCTTAAAGGATTTGCATATGGTGTTGGTTGCTTTTGCAAAGGCCTTTGATAGACAATGAAGGGATCTGTTATGGGTGACGCTAAGACAGCGAGGAGTAAAATGCCCCGTTGGCGTCACCGAGCTGTTCGCAATCAAAGTCGGTGTACACCCGGGAAGCGTTTTCAGTGCCTTGATATTTATTACAGTCCTTGATTATCTGTTTGAAGGAAAAGTGACATCAGTTATTCTTTGCTGACAATGGATCCATCATAAGCGAGGCTCAAACGCCGCTGCAACGAGCACTTGAGGTATGGGTGGAAGTTTTGGAGGGAATGGGTATCGTATTAGTCCGAAGAAAACAGAATACATTTACGGTATCTGGAGGTAGTCCCCGATAGTCCATCGGAGGTAGCGGGCCGCTTCCCGCAGAGCCCATATAGACTATGAGGAGAAGGGGATGGGATGGTTGTCAGTTACAGGTGGTTTGGCCCCGTACCTACTGCCTCTGATCTGTCCGCTCCCAATGTCTCAGAGACGGTCACTGAAACAGAGAAGTCTGTGTAGGTGACGGACACAAGAGTGGCTAAGAGGTCACCTTAGGTAGCTGGTACAGCATCCAAAGGCACAAAGAGGTCTTGCACTAGCAATGATGCAGGACCCCCCCCCTACCAAAGAAGCTACACGGACTCGGCCCTGTCTGGTTTGCGATTGGCGGTTGTTTTCCCGGGTGATCACCTGAGGAAGTATACTGCGGAAAACATCTGCATTCTGGACAAGGCCTTGAAGGACGCTGTAAGGAGGCGAGTCAAGGAAGGCAATAGCCCGGCGTTTGAGCGCATCATCAAGACTAATGGAGGCTTTGTCCTCTGCTGTAGTGATGAAGCCACGAATGCGTGGGTCAGAGCTGATCTTGCTCGGATTTTCCCTAAGCTTGACGGGAGTGACCTTGTCTGTCTTCACCCGTCAGAGCTAGTGGGATATACCAAGATGAAGGTCTTTGTCCCAGAAACTGATCTGGTGACTAAGGAAATCATCGATCTTCTCAAGGGTCAAAACCCGGGTCTATCCACCGATAAGTGGAGGGTCTATCACTTCAACAAAATGAAGGGTTGGCCGTCTGTATACTTTTGGTGTTGATGACGATTCGGCGAAGATGCTTGGGAAGTGCTCTTACCGGCCTTTTTTCCTCACTGGTCGCCTGTTCTTCAGGCCAGAAAAGAGGGGAGAGAAGGCTGGAACTTCCAGTGGTAATTAGCTCTATGGCTAGCTCATCACTGGAGGTCCTTCAAATCAACTTGCAACATTCCAAGGCGGCTTCACCTACATTGTGTCGTCGTCTTGGAAAACTGCATACAGAGGTGTGCCTCATACAGGAACCTTATCTGTATAAGGGGGCGGTAAGTGGCATCTCGGGTGTACCAGGAGCAATTTTTGTAAAGCCTGGGATTGTTAATACTCGCACGTGCATCTTTGTAGCAAAGGGCTTAGGTGCTAGTCTTATGCCTGAGTTCAGTTCTCGAGACTGTACAGCTATTAATATGTGTCTTAAGCGAGGAGGGTTGGTTACTGAGATTATTTTAGCCTCAGTGTACCTCCCATTTGACTCACTGGCCCCACCTCCAACGGTGGAACTGGTAAGGCTTGTCGAGCATGCCCGACGAGGTAACAAGCATTTGATCGTTGGTATGGACGCGAACGCGCATCATCGCGTTTGGGGTAGTACTGACTCAAATAGCAGGGGTGAATCCCTACTAAACTTCTTTGCTGCCAGCCAGCTCGATATACTGAACACTGGTAATGAGCCAACCTTTGTCACTCGGCTGAGGCGGCAAGTTATTGATGTGACAGTAGCAACCGCTGCTGCATCTGGCATCGTTTCGAGCTGGAGGGTTTCAAGGGAAGAAACTGCATCTGATCATCGGTATGTTATTTTTAAGCTAAGTGCAGATCGACCGATCAGAAGCAAAATCAGGAATGTGCGTCGCACTGACTGGGACGTCTATTCCACGGAGTTGCGGGGTCAGATAGGTTCCCTGCCTATCAGGATCCTTAGTAGCGATGACTTGGATAAGGCGACCGACACGCTACACAGCGGTATTATTACGGCCTTTCATACTGCTTGCCCGGAGAAGGAGGTTGGCGGTGCGAAACCAACCCGATGGTGGAACGCTAAGCTATCCCTTCTCAGGAAAAGAGTGGGGAGGCTGTTTAACAGGGCCAGGAAGTCTAACCTGGCAGCCGATTGGTCTTCTCATGCGGATGCGCAGAAGGAGTACAAGAGGCAAATTAAGACCGCTAAGAAGGTATCTTGGCAGAGGTTCTGCGGATAACTGAAGGATGTTAGCGCGGTTTCGAGATTGCAGAGAGTCCTCTCAGCTGATCCGGGAGCCAGGCTTGACGTCCTTCGGAAGCCTGATGGCACCAACTCCAATGAGGAGGCACTTCAACTGCTAATGGACACCCACTTTCCTGGCTGTAAAGCCGTGGATAGTTGCGTGTGGCCAAACAAAAGCAGAACTACCACTGAGCAGTGGCGGGTCGCGGCGAGCATTGTTACGAGAGAGAGGGCGGGAGCTATTATCCTGTCCTTTTCTCCTTTCAAAGCTCCTGGACCTGATGGCATATACCCCATACTCTTGCAAAAGGGTATCGAGATTTTGCTCACACTGCTAACTAGAATCTACAGAGCTAGCGTTGCTCTGCGACATATTCCTTTAGCCTGGAGAAGAGCTAGGGCGGTTTTCATTCCCAAACCGAGAAAGGCCGCCTATGATCTTCCCAAAAGCTTCAGGACTATTAGCCTTTCATCATTTCTGCTAAAGGGCCTTGAAAAACTGATTGACGTACGGCTTAAGAGTATTCCAGCTTCGCTGGGTATTCATGATAGCCAACACGCCTATCAGAAAGGCAAGTCCACTGAGACGGCATTAACGGATCTGACGGGCAGAGTGCGTAGGGCGCTCGACCGCAAGAACTATGCTCTTGCTGTCTTCATGGATATTGAGGGTGCCTTTGACAATCCCACCTTTTGCAGAATTGAGTCTGCCTTAACACTGAAGGGCTTCGATTCTACAATGGATCCTGGAAATGCTTAGGAGCAGAGAAGTTACAGCTGCTGTTGGCGGCTGTGTCAGAACTGTGCGCGCTGTCAAAGGCTTTGCGCAGGGCGGTGTTCTTTCCACTACACTTGACACTGTGTGCATGAAGCAAGTCTTTGAGCGCCGTTTTCAGGTCATCCTTCCTGAACGGCAGGAATGGAACAGTGAGGGGTGGAATGGCTTTAGGCCGGGTTAATGTCATCGTCTATACTGATGGCTCACTTATTGACGGTATCTCCGGAGCCGGGGTCTACTCTAGAGACTGTCGGATAAATCTATCTGCAGCCTTGGGTAGACAAAAAACATCTGCTCAGATAGCCAAGCCGCTATCAAAGCCTGTTCGGCTGGCTCTCTCAACTCAAAAATAGTTGAGGAAACCATGGTTAGGCTTAACCGTCTGGGAAGATGTAACTCGGTATCACTTGCCTGGGTTCCTGGGCACACAGGTATCGAGGGTAATGAAAGAGCGGATGCTCTGGCCAGGAAGGGCTCTTGAACAGCCTTCATTGGCCCACAACCATCCATAGGATGCTGCTCATCCGTACACAAACGTGAAATGGATTCGGCTCTACGCCAACAACATTCCGAATACTGGCATGACCTGGTCTCATGCAGGTATTCGAAGAAGCTAGTGGACGGTCCAAAAATCAGCAGAGCTAATTTTTTGCTTGGACTAAACAGGAAAGACTTGAGATCCTTGATTGGTCTCGTCACCGGTTTCAGTCCTCTTAACGAGCACCTCAAAACCATTCACATTAGGAGCTCGGGCCTATGTGAGTGCTGCATGGAGGCGGATGAAACGGCATCTCACTTCATCTGTGAATGTCCGGCTTTCGCCAGAACCAGGCTCACCACTATAGGCAAACAATTCGTTAACGAAGATGAGATGGGGGAAATTGAACTTGCAAATATTCTTCGCTTTGCCAAGGCAGGTTCTCCCTCACTGAATCTTACTAATCGCCATTAACCAGCGAGCGGGCAGCTATGCTGAAGTACAATGGACCAATAGGTCTAACTGCTTGTCATCTACTGATGACCCCACTGCACATACAATACCATACAATACAGGTGGTGCTCAACTATGCATCCGCCCCATGGCCCACCAGCCATCTGTCCTAGAGACCCGACACTTTGAAAAGTGGTCGGTAGAGCACAACAACATCTCATCTAACCTGTAACTACTATTATACACCTGTTTTTTTTTTTACGTAACAAATTACAAGGGGAAAAAGGTTGGGTGTGAGTATGTGGTGAGTATGGGCATTAACCTTATAGATTTTTAATAAACGATGAACAAATTTAGATTTAAAACTTTTTCGTACATAAAATCTTTATTTCTACAGGGGCCAGATCACGTAAGACGATGATCGTTTGACGATATCGGTTTGACGATAATTGTTTCTATCATATCTGGATAGAGATAGTCAGAGGCTCGTGTGGTGAAAACGATGTGTTCAATCGTTTGCAGTTTACGTGATCTGACCCCAGTGTCGTCAATTATAATTACCAATTTCTACAGAATTTGAAGTGGTTGTCTACAGATATTTGAAAATGCCGGTTGGCACCACTACGCCTGACAGAGAAGTACAAATATTTTAATGAAATATTAGAAATTAAAAAAAATATACCTTGAAAAACAAATACCTTCAAACAATTTAAAGTAAATAATGTATAGTTTTTGAAAAAAGAAATTGTCTATCTGGTGGGCAACCCGGTCCGGTGAGAATTTCAAAATCTTTCAGTATACCCACGATACGGCTTTTCATACGAGACACACAAATGTAAGCACAGTATTTTGGGGCATGTATTTCCTTGTATTTGTACTGCCCCTTAAACTGTAAATTTCTAACAACAACATAGTTTCATTGGTAAGGAAATTAATTTGACACAAAAGCTTCAAGAGTCAAATTATAAAAAAAAAAAATAGTATAGTTGGATATAATAGTTTTACGCTTGTTTTTTCGAAGTATTTAAACAAATTATTGATTAAATACTTAGTCGAAGTTATGTTATTTCATTGAACGAACCATTTTGCAATTGTATGAACATATTTTAAAGCCAAAATGGGTCCGCGTAAGTAAAAATATTGTTCTCGAAAATTTCGTTTGTATTAGGTGTAGCTATAGGTTATGTGTGGGTTTTTGGGGACAGAAGGCCGCTCAATCGTGTTGTCAGGACAGAGATGGAGTGGAGGCACTCTGTCACTTCCCTAAGGGCGGCATTTTTGTTTAAAAAAATGTCCACAGTACACAATTGCTATAATTTTGTTTTCTTTTAGCAAACAATCGAATGAAATCTCGGGTCCCTAAAATGACCACACAAACGTTGCTAGATTTTGATTTGGGCGAGAGTTCATCGGACAGTGATTTCCGTATTGAAGACCATGATGAAAGCGATGATGACTTCTCGGATGGCTCAAAGGGCAAAGAAAGTGATCAAGACGGTGCTGGGGACTCTGATTCCAGTTCTGATGACAATGACAATGACAGCTCCGGAGAGGGAAGCGAATCGAGCTGTTCTGACTTGAAGCATCTTTTTGAAGATTCGGAGATAAAACCACCAAAAGTGGAAAATAAGCTTAATGAAGTTCTGGCGAAAGTGGTCACATCAGCTTCTTTAAAGGATAAGGTAAGGGAGACGAAAACAAATTGTCTCGTTGATTTGCGATACTGTCACCTACCAATCATTGTCTGATTGCAATATCGGTTAACTATTAACATAAGCCTCCTTGGTGCAAATGCCTTGTTTCTGGGATAGCTGTGCACAACAAGGACGATAGGGAAGTAGAGTGGCAAACACTATCGACGAGATGATAGTATTTGACAGCTTTCCGTGTGCGTCAGGCAAACACCAAATCGTCAACTTGATATCATGCAGACGATATATGTGATGAGGGCTAAGGGCAGAAGTGGTCACTTTTATTCGAACAAATTTTGTAGGCAGGGAACTAATATGTGAATTAAAATGCGGTTATTCTTTCAACAGTTACCTGCGAAGCCAATTTGCTGTGTCTGCCTGGGAGATCGCAGCGATGACACGAATGAAGTTATAGAATGTGATAGCTGTGGGGTATCCGTCCATGAGGGTTGCTATGGCGTTAGTGATACAGCTAGTGTGTCCAGCACAACATCGTCATGCTCCACAGAGCCGTGGTTTTGCGAAGCGTGTCGCGCCGGAGTGACCAATCCATCGTGCGAGCTTTGCCCAAACAAAGGTGGTATATTCAAAGAAACCGACGTCGGCAAATGGGTGCACCTGGTGTGTGCGCTCTACGTACCCGGCGTAGCATTCGGTGAGGTTGATCAGTTGTCGTCAGTGACGCTTTTTGAGATGCAATACAGTAAGTGGGGCGCCAAGACTTGTACACTCTGTGAAAATGAACGCTTCTCTCGGACTGGAGTCTGTATAGGTTGTGATGCTGGAATGTGCAAAACATTTTTTCACGTCACATGGTACGTCCAATAAAACATGATTGTATGCGTTTTAATTTTAATTAAATATTTGCAGTGCTCAAGCCGCGGGATTTTTATCCGAAGCTCATTCGGAAGAGGCAGATCACGCGGACCCTTTCTACGCCCATTGCAAAGTACACTCAGACAAAACTATGATCAAACACAGAAAACGTCACTTCAATACCATCAAATTGGTTATGGAACACAAGAACCTGGAGAAGCAGGAACAAAAGAACGAGAACCCCACTCCAGGTCAGATCCGCATACAAAGGAAGTTGGTTAAATATCAAAACAAATACAGGAACAATAAAATTCTTAAAATTGAGCCATGGGGTGAGTGTGAACGATAAAAAATCTTCTTTTTAGGTCTACAAGTTTTCACTCACTTCAGTTCCCACTCAGAAAATATCGAGACTGCTAACAACCAGCGCTACGGCCTGCAATCGGCTTATAATGAAAGCGGAAATAATGGACGTCGATATAGCTGCACTAGAGCTGCAGGAAGCACAGGTATGTCACACAATACAGTAAAAAATAATACTCTAAACTACCATTCCTTCCAGATCTCTTCGCTCACAGATATTCGAAAGAAGTGGCACATAGCGCCGGCTTTCAGTGTCGAGTTTATAGGGTACTACCTTGACAGAATATCTCGCGTAAAGGAACTGAAATGCAATCTGGAGCAAATGGTCGATGTAAACACAAACCTATTGAATGAGCAACAAAATTTGCGTGACCAGTACGATTCAAAAGTTAAGACAAACGCTGACTTGAAATCGAAACATGAAACACTGCAGGCCAGTGTACGTGATCTGCACAAGCAGTTGGAATCGTTGTGCCCCAATAAAACCATGCCGTCTCTTGAAAATATCGGCAGGCCAGTGGTCGCTCCGAATCCAATAGTAACACCGCCTGCTCGTCCTATGTCCGTGCCCACAGCAGCCGCTCTCAAAATGGGGGTAGGCTTCCCACTAGCCCATCTGCCAGGTACAAAAGACGATACAGGACGTGTCCTTAGTACGCAATCACAGAATAAGACTGCTCTGGTACATGAATGTGGCATCTGCAAGCGCTGCAATGATCAGCATTTGTTAGCAAAGTGCGATACGTGCCATTTTAACTACCACTTGGGCTGTTTAAATCCGCCACTGACGCGTCATCCGAAAAAATCCAAACTGTACGGTTGGCAGTGCTCTGAATGTGATAAGTCTGATGACTCCGATGCAATGCCTGACTTACCCAAAGGGCCAAGGAAATCGAGGACACGCTTTAGCAAAGACGGAACGATTGTCCCTGCGGATCCGAATCTATCCAGTTCCAACCCAGAGACCAGTATGTCCCCGAAATCGATTTCTCCTGCGAAGAGAAGGTCAACCGACTCAAGTATCCGCAGCGGTGCAAAGCGAACGTCTCTGGAATTCAACCAGAATGGTAAGTCTACTGCCAATCTTTCATTGCAAAAACCAACACGGAAGTCCTTGGATTTACCAAAGAAAAGTGGTGCAATCGATGACACAAGCCCAACTGCAAAAAAGCCTAGAAACAAGCTAATGGATTTCAGCCCATTAATTACACAGAATCCAACGGTAGTGCTTGAGGATGCCTTGAAATCGGTTTCGGTGAAAAAATTTGCATCTATATCAAATTTTTCCGACTTCTCCGAGGCTGTAAGTGAAGTACAAAAAGCTAAAATCGATGATCCACTTGCCACCGCATCTATTGATTTGACCGCAGTGCAGGCGTTAGTTGCTGAGAGTACCAGCGCTCTGACCAGCATTGATAGCGTCATCAGTTTGGATCCAGTCAAAGAGCTGCACAATAAAAACCGAAAAAAGCGCAGCAAAGACAAGCACAAAAGCAAGTACTCATCGGATAATGAAAAATCACCATGCAAAGAGCACAAAAGGAAGCGCAAAAAGAAGTATCATGACGCTGAGAATCCGAATGACAATGAGCCGGCAATTCCTAAAATAAAAATCAAGGTAAGTGGTTTAAAATGGCTATTGTATCGGTTTGTTTCGGACGACGGCATTGAGTAACGTTTTTGAACTTCCGAAACGTTAAATCGATAAGCGCTCAACCAATTTGTATAGTTGTGCTTGGGATGGGTTAGCTTGAGGGCAAGATACATCTAAGTTGTAAACGAAATTGGCAAAACACAGACAAGCCTTGGTCCATGCGACTTAGACATCATGGCCCTTCGTACTTCAGTGCTGGGTCTTGATTGTTCTTTATTTTTAGTTCTCAGCTGCTTTGTCTATTTTAAGGACGACTGTTGGAGGTTTATGATACCTTTAATCCAGATCATAACCTCGGCGAACCCCACAGGTGGACCAGTAGAGACGCGTGCAGTGGGAGGATTATGATCCCATTAATCCTGATCATAGCATCACCCTCATTAAAGGAGGGGAAGTCCAGATCATAACCTCATTGTAAAAGAAAAGAAGAGGAAGACAACATTTAATTGTACAGTTGAGGCCGGAAAGCTGTGTTCCATTTCTATTGAAACACATAACGGCGATGGCGCCGAAACGAAATCGCTGTCATTCAATCATTTGCATTATCGGGCATCAGGACATGTAGAATCAACACTAGCAACTTGCTTTACTTTTGGTGGCGCTTACAGTTCGGGTAGACCACGGCCTCAACTAACAAGCCACTCCAACCAGCTCGGTCCCTCGCTAGCTGCCTCCAGTTACGCACACCAAGTTGGTTGAGGTTGTTCTCCAATTGTGCACCCCACCTAAGGTGGGGTCTTCCTCTGCTGCGTTGACCCTCAGGGTGGGCATAATTCTTTATTTTCTTTGACATTTTTTGTCTAAAAGTTACCGATTTAATTTTTAATAAATTTTTAATTCTGACAGTCGCAACTGCGAATTTCTTCCTTGTATTTTCCCATTTCTGTGTTTTCTGTTGATTGTAAAAAGTGTTCGTCGATGTTTATGAGCTAACCGGAATGGAGTTGTCTTTGCTGTGGGGCGTCGCACGGCACACTCAGGATATACATTAGCATCGTGAAGCCACCCAATGTTCCTTCAACCTTGAATTTGGTTGTATGTATTCAGTTTCGACACCGCGACAGACTCCATTCTGGTTCAGCAGTTAGTAAACGTTGTGTTGTGATAACCGTACTAAAAAAAACACATCGTTAGTCAAGATTGGGATAGACATTTAAAAGCAAAACACTGGCATTGCTTTGGAAACAAATTGTAACCATTTCTATATTCTTTTAGTTCAAAACATTACCACTTCCTGGAGAAGTTGCACCTGAAGCACATTTCTTTTACGTTTCCGCTGATATGGTACGACCGAATGATGCCTCCCGACCTACATCTGTGGAAACCGTGGAAGACTTAACATTAAATGCGGTAAATTTGAGCCTTTTTTTTGTACTTTCATTTCAATAAAAAGCGTCATTTATAAACGTAGGATGACGCATCCCAGCCTGAGGTTCCAACTAAAGCGGAGACTTCAAAACCTGCGGTAGCTAAAACGCCCATTAAACTATCATCGATTCCAAGCACAAAACCAGTACAGCCGCCAGCTC
This sequence comes from Portevinia maculata, assembly GCA_949715645.1. NCBI lineage: Eukaryota > Metazoa > Arthropoda > Insecta > Diptera > Syrphidae > Portevinia > Portevinia maculata. The sequence goes on along the minus strand of OX454525.1, from coordinate 402,972,516 downwards.
GGCAAGTATCTCCACGAAAGACAAACAAAAGAAGCTCAATCGGAACATTATCATCGACCAGTGTGCACCATCCACCCGTAGAAGTTATCTGTGATGTTTGCAAGGAAACAGGAACAGCACAAAATCTTGTCACGTAAGTTAACCTTTTAAATACTGGTTGTAACAATAGTAAAAATAATTCTTCTCTAGCTGCGATGAATGTCGCAAAAATTACCATTTCACATGTCTGGATCCTCCGTTAAAGAAAACGCCGAAGCGACGAGGCTATTCGTGGCATTGCGCTGATTGTGATCCAACCGTGAGTTCTACTCCATTTCTTAAACAGATTATTTTTTAACCACTTCGTCCACAGGATGTTGAAACGTAATCGTGTGCCAAGACATCAGGAAAACAGAACTATTTTAAGACTTTAAATTCATCACACTGATCAACTCTTACTTAAGCCAAACAATTCATTAAATATCAAACAAATCCAAGGACATGAACATCTAATCTTAAATTTTCGTTTCCATTTCCAGTGAGTTTCTTCATTTCAACATTTTCTAAAAATATTTATTTTTAATAAACAAAACAAAAAACAAAAAAACATCCATTTATCCATTCCTTTACATATACATGAACATTTCTTTGATATCAATGCGTGTATTTGCTTCATTAATAGTCCCTGTAAATCTGTGTAAAAATTATGAAGTATGTTCAACTGTAATATTAAAAAAAAAATAAAAATTAATCGGAATTCTATCAGTATTTCAAAAAAAGAAAGGTGAACTTATTTATGTGAAAAAACCAGGCGGAGGTTTAATTAATAATTATTCTTCTTTACGGCGATGTTATGATCTGGATTAAAGGGATCATAAGCCTTCCACCTTAAAGGGTTCCTACTGGTCCGCCTGCCGGTTTAGGTTTAGCATGAGGATTCTTCCTATACTTTATTGCTGCACTTAGGAAGGATCTTTGGATAGATGTGGTGTTAAAGTGGCAGCAATAAATTGCCACTTTGGTCAGTATAAAAATACAGATTCTAAGAAAAACAAGTAGGCGCTTCAATGATAAGGATCTTAGGTTTACAGCACTCACCATAACAGCATCAAATACCTGCCACCTGATACGAGCAAAAGCAGAACAACACACAAGTTTGCTTCGCAGTTGGTGGTATCGCTTAGGCCTAGCACCTTAAGATGCTTGGCAAAAGCGTAATGGCCCCTAAGAACGCCAGTAGTCTGTCTGTCTGCATTCTTTTCTGTTGAGAGACAGTTTAGGTCCTGAGAAGTCCTCTTCTGAGCCCTGTCTAGCAAGTTCATCGGAGATCTCATTTCCCGTGATCCCGTTATGACCCGGACCCAAACAAGTCTAAGTGAATTCAGCCTTCCGACCGAAGAGAGATCTTGCATTCACGAACCATTTTGGGGGTGGTTAAGAGGTTGGACAAGGCCTTAAGCGCAGCCTGACTGTCACTACAGACGCAGATACCTCGCCCCCTCCACCTGTTCCTCGCAACATAGTCCATGGTCATTAGGATAGCATAAGGCTGAGTTCGTAATTGTAAAACTTCCGCAGTACTGCCGAAATTGCGTTAATAAATGCAAACAAACAGCATAAGCTCTGCATGAGCATGGCAACATTTGTGTTCATAAAAGTAAAAGTCAATTTGCGGTCAAGTTGGCAATTGTTTTTATTATGTTGCTGAATTTGCACGAAAATGACAGAGGAGCAAATAAGTGTTATTTTAATCTGAGTTCAAACTGTGGTTTGATGCTGACACCAAACTACTCATTTCTATTCGGTTAGGAATGGAATCGGAATTTGTAGCTGGGCGGAAGAAATGGACAAATGGTTTTGAAACATATCATCCGGAAATTCCTTGATCGTTTTAAGGAATCTTTTATTTTTTGGCATATGCCTTAAAAACATCGATCTAAAGCTTAACATTTTGCTTCTTCTTTCGGTTTTTTAAATTTCTTATTTCTGCCAATTTTTGTCCCATGTTTTCAAAAACATGTTTGTTGATAGCCATTTTTAGGGTTCCGTAGGCAAATGGCAAAAAACGGAACCCTTATAGATTCGTCATGTCTGTCTGTCTATCCGGGAATGTCACAGTCACTTTTCTCCGAAACTATAAGAGCTATATGTTGAAACTTGGTAAGTAGATGTATTCTGTGAACCGCATTAAGATTTTCACACTAAAATAGAAAAAAAGCAATAAACTTTGGGGGTTCACCATACTTAGAACTGAAACTCAAATTTTTTTTTCATCAAATCGATACGTGTGGGGTCTTTAAAAAGGGTGTGAGTTCATAAATGCAAAAATGCTGCATGCCTGCAAACTCCGCGTTCATTATTGTAAAAGTACTGCATTATCGTTGCAGGAGTTTGGCAGCTCCTGCGTTCATAAAGCTCCATTTTTCGAGATCGGTTTTTACAGCTGGCGTTAATTTGCCCCAATAAGTTTTGTACGCTGTCCAACATTGTGGACCATATGTGAGCGTGAAAATAGTTGAGTATGAGTTTGATTCTAATAGGATTCGTGCCAGATTTCTTTATTGGATTCGTACGCGAGAATGAATTGATACATTCAAAACATTCGAATTTAATTTCGAACGCAATTTTACTGATTCTGAAGGAATAGTATTCCGATAGAGATTCGCAATAGCGGGATTTATTCTACGGCAATAAAACCATTCAGGGAACAAATATTGGGCCGTAATTTGCAAAAGGGCTAAATCTATCAGTGTATCTTAACAAATAGCAGTGATAATCCTGTCTCCAGCATAACCATATAGTTTGGCATGTACCGTGACGTGGAAGATAAAAGGTTCTCTTTTAAATATTAGTAATTTCTTCACGGTCTCATGGCGCAGTTCTTCCCATACCTGTGCAGCGTAGACTATAATGGACTCCGACACCGCTTCAAAAACGTTCAACTTAGCACTAAGCTATACATTTGTGGTTGAAACACTTTTTAAAAACTACTTGGATTATTGGCCATGACTTTGATAACCTTTCGCTAAGATGACTTTCCATATTTCCTGTGAGAAGCACTCCAAGGTACTTGACACTTTCACTTCAATGTTATCCCCATTCAAATGCCACTTCTCGTTTGCGCAGTATTTATCTCCCTTTTTTCTAGGTTTTTTTTAGATTAACGATCTAAATAAATAGACGATTTATCAGTTTTCGCAAGCCAGGTGAATACGCTAGGGTTCGATTTTCTACCGATACTTCATCCAGTATATCGGGTAAGCGTTATTTATTGAGTCTTACTTCAAGAGTTTTACAAAAACATTATTAAAACTATACACCGCATATGCTACAAGAAACAACTAATCGTCGCCCATGGCATCGTCTTCTAACACCATTTCGTCTAACATCTCTGCCAGCGTTATTTGAGGAGTGCCATCACTACAAACCTTTCTATCGGCTGCATCTATAGGCACCTGCTTTGAAGCATCGCGGTAAATATTCACATTTTGACGGAACTCAGAGTCTTCCTCCAAATCATCTAAGAACTCGTGGTAATCCCTAAGAAAACAACAAATCAAAATAAATCCTGGTTTGTTGTACAATATACTCACTGTTTGTTCCTTTCTTCGGCCTCATCTTCCGCCAGATGTTTGAGCTTCCAAATACGTTGATTAGTTCTGGATCCGCGATCACCAAAGCATTTCTTGACCAGCACCACATCCGGAAACTCATCGCTGTTAAGCCTTTCGAATGTTTCATTGTTGATGTTCGCATCTACCAAGTTATAGCCCAGTACAGAGTCGCCAACCTTTAGCAAATGGCCTAGATGCGATTTGGTATGGGTGGAGTTTTCATTGATTCCCAATTCGGAAGCCTTTACAACCCAAACGTCACAAAGAACATGCTTGGACGATACGGCCCCCTGACCGGGAAAAACTCTGCGATCCTTATCGTTTATTACATCGATGTCCATAACAATGTATTCAACCAGCTGCTTGGGATTACATATCGGTTCGAATGGCGCTCGAAAGTACACATGAGACGAAATTTCAGCAACTAAAAAAAAAAAGAAAAAAACTTAGAAAAAGAGAACTTATAGGTTTCTGCTACATACGCTGTGCGGTGGTGGGGTCGATCAGATGAATACTATTTGCCACTTTGTACACCAGGCATACTGATGATATATTGCCCAACTGATGACGCAGCTTTTTGGTCAAACAAACAGCACTGTTCTTTGAAATTGGCGCGATTTCCACCGAGAATGTGTATTTGTAGTTAAAGTTATTACTATGGATATCGTGGGATATCAAACGCTTTGAGTTTGTTGATCGCACTGGAACCATTGTCTGTAGGAAATCAACCATTTTTCTAGCATGATTCTCGTTGGCGAAATAAAAGTCTAAGCCACCGTGTATGGGTTTGATGCCAAGTGTGCTTTCGTGTGCCTTGTGTTTAAGGATTAACTGCTCCAGGTAATAGAATGTTTTCTTGTTTTCCGCTCTTTGTCTGACTTGCACTAGGCAGCGCCAAAAATCCTTAGCTTCTGTACGATGGCAGTCGTCACACATTTGATTTGTTGTCGTGAATTCGACAACGAAAACTTGCTGCAGAACTGTTCCTCCGACAACTTCACCATGAACAGTAAGTTTAACTTTTATTCGTTTTGAGTGAGGTTCTGTCCATATGAAGCCTGCATCAATCAACTTAACCTCTTTTAAGCCTCTTAGCTTTTTCAAGCAAAGCGAAAGAAGTTCTCTGGATTCTAGTGGACATTGTATCCATTCGCTTGGGGGTTGCAGATAGCGTTCACAGTTTCTACAAAAGTGAAGCACTGCTTGTTTTGGGATCCCTTCGGTAATGTCAATGTGATTCCTCAGGCAGGTAACACACATATTTGAGGGATTGGGTGTTATCGCCACCCCACATTCGCAACAAAGGCTAAAATTAATACATTGTAACATTGATTATATTTTGATATTGAAGTTTAAACCTACATAATGCCAGGAGCTGATTCCTCTTTTATTATTGGCGCAGTGAAGTCCACATACTCCATTTTAAAAGGTCTTTTCTATTTAGTTCGAATAAAAAAAGAAAATCTGCACTTTCAGCAACCAACACGTGTTAAAAAATGCAAACGTCTGAAGTCAAAATGACAATTAAGAACTGACATTTGCCTCTAGTTCAGCTGCTAAGACTGGAGTAGTATCAATTTTAAACCTGCTAAAAACTACATTTTATAAAAATATTTTAGATTCTTAAGGTAATACAGGGTCTTTCATTAGGGACTTGACAACTTCAAACTTTCAGTGTGAACGCGCCCTTAAACCAATTACCGAACTGTCGATGTCAAAGTATTCAGTAAAATCAACATTTTCACCATGATAAAGTACTCGAAAGTACAATATTTATAAATAACTACAATTTACTACAAAAATTCCGAGTCGGTGGTCGCAGCTTTCAAAGCGTTTCAAGCGAATTTAAATCAGAATATTCGCTGCTTGATGTTGCCGTGCCAGTGAGACTACGTTTTGTCCGAAGTGTGGAGAATATTGCTGCTGTAGGTGCGTCCGTCGCAAACCATCGATCAATTCCACGGCGTTCTTAAAAATTGGGCCTCCCAGACCACATTACAGCAATATTGTCCGCCGAGATCGTGTGAATTAACGCCTCTAGACTTTTTTTAATGGGGCTTTAAATAATCATTGGTCTATGCCAACAAGCCAATATTGAACGAGAAATGATGAGAGTTTTCTCTTTATTTTGGTATTTGGATTTCCTTTATCTTCAAGAAGCCTGCCTTTAACTCAACACCCACAAAGAAACATCTCCTTCTCCGCCATCACCTGAAGGTTTGCAAGTAAAGAGAACTTTGCAATGCAGGTCTTTACATTTACTGCATCCAACCTCTTTGCATATTTATATAAATCCATTTTCCTGAAAATAAACTCGAACAATTTCGGATTTTTAATAAAAAAAATACTTTCATTTGCAGATTTCTTTGATTCTCCCGCCTTTTAGTGCCAATTATTTCGTTTGTTTAACCACTTCTATTTGTTTACATTCGAGAACTGTCATCTGTCAAAAAGGAAAAAGCCATATAGAATTGCAGGAAAATTTTTGCCAACTTTCCCATCAAACTTAAAATAGCTGCTGACAGGTCATTTGACAGTTAAAACTACGACTGCTACAATTTGTTTCATTTACTACATATAAACTTTCTAGAAACGTTTGGTCCTTTCCTTTTAACATAACGAGTAGAGTCAACAATTTAAACTCACATGGTATAATTTTATTATTACGTCTTCACTTGGTTACTTCTACATCATTGAAATAAAGGTGCTGCCAGGTTATCTTTTGTTACATACATTAACTTCATTTAATTACATCAAAACAATTAGATATAAATCAAATATGCATGTGAAAAATAATAAAATAATAGACAAATTAGAGTGTGTGTGCAAGTGTTCAGCTTGTAATAATAGCTGCCCTGCTTAAGGTTCTGGTTGACAAAATATGCAGTTTGTTTATTTGTTTGTTAATTGAAGAAAAGTGGCATTCATTCATAATTGGTATTAAAATCCTATTATTTTGTTGACTCCATATCCATATCCACAATCCACATCATCATCAGAATATTTTCATTTGTTTTTTCAGAAACAGCTGAGTTGCGTTTATCAGTTTGGGCAGCTAAATGTAATAGGTTTCTACGTTTGGTACTTTATCGGCCACAAGCTATGTATAACTAATATTGGTTGGAAAATGTTATATGATTAAACATTTATGTATAAAGGATAAATACTTATACAATAAACAACTATGCAAAATAATTTTGATTTCTCAGGAGAAAATCTCATTTCGATACAAAAGCATTCTGGAGGCACTAATCAATCTTCAAATGCGTTCAACGTATGCAGTCTCTATACAACGTTGTATACGTTTTATGAATAAGGCTTTTGAGTTCAGAGGCATTTTAGAGCCTGCATAACTTTATGCCCTCGTTATAATAACTTCGTGAATAAGGGTACTGAATTGATTTAATTGAATAGATATTTTTATTCCTACTCAAATATCATTCACATAATTTGCATACAAAAAATTCACATCATATCCGTTTTCTTGTGGGTACAAAAAAATCTTGTAATATTTTTCCCATTATTTATGATGTGTAGAAATCGTCGGCATTCTCCGTGATGTGTGTTGTGATCCTCTGACTCTCTGCTCAAAATGAGATTTTTATGACACACGTGCATCGAATACAAGAAAAACACAAAAGAGAACGTCATGTTACGCACCCGATCTCTTAATTTTTTTTTTTGATTTTTCCGACCCCCTCACGGTTTTCTCAAAACCCCTTCTCAGTATCACAAATCGATCAAGAAATTTCGTTTCACTCTCGTATGAACTTGTCCAATGCCCATTGAACAGCAAATTCTATATTTTGTTTGTGCATCTCAGGTTCATTTAACACAGATGTGTGCGCCTAACAGAAACACTAATCTCTACGGTTCACTAATTACTGCTTTGAACAAGAAAAACAATTTTAACTGACGTTTCTCGCGACGAGATTGCTGCGAAAAAGGGGATTTGGAAAGATTTCGAAACAACGACGACTATGTACAAACGAAGTTAAATGTGACAAGAATACCTACCTTCTTTTGTTTAAAAAACAAGTTTTGCCATTTCAATTATAGGTAGGTACTAACTAAAATTCAAGTTTCTCTCACCGACATAAAAGCTCTGAAAGAGATTGTAAAGTATTTGTTTCTTTATTTTTTATTAAATTACACCTCATTAATTTTCACTTGCTGGTGTTGCAAAAAAAGCTTTTTTGATATTTGGCAGCGAAGATAATGCATTTGATTTGAATGCATTTTGATCGCGTACGATACGATTACATCGTACTCGTACCTTTATTCAGCGATATCGTTTTGAGGGATTTATCCCTTTTTGAGCGATTTTTAGCGATTTTTAAAATGTGTGAAAGTTAAAGGTACATTTTAGCCATTTATTTTCTTTCATCGTTACAACATACATATGAGAAACTTTTTCAGTCCGAAGATATCTTAATTCATTTATTGTCAAACAAAATACGAGTATGTAGTTGTACGAGTAGTCGTAGTGTAGGCGTAAGTCCGGATTTTGCAAAATTTAATAAAGCCAGAATATTTAACAACTGATATCGATGTAAGTGGCAATTCGTCCCACTTAGATAAAAACAATATTTATTTAGGTCCGTCTTGTGTCACATAATTCACTTAGAAAGAAGGCGAAATATTTATTGTAATTGTAAATGCTCTGATTTTAAGATTAGAAAAAAAGAATGCCACTTCAATGTGATATGATGAGATGAAATTTCGGTGTCCAAATATTGCTCTTAGTTTTGAAAACGCAAACAGGCCAAAAGACTAACGAAAACTAGCAATTTTTTTAAAATTCGATGAAACAACTATTTGGCTTGGAATGTAAGAAATTGCCAAATGCATTTGGAAGGTTAGGTTAGGTTAGGTTTATGTGGCTGTCGGCAGAAGCCGACACACTTAGACCAATTTAGGTCCATTGTGATACCACGTATGTATTATCTAGCTCAACTCTGTAGATGGGACTGGCCAACGACACGCGGTTGTTCTCAAACGGTCCCCCATCTACGTACTAACCGCGCCCAACGTCGTTTAATTACGGTGATCTGACGAGAACCGATTAACTCGACGTGGTATGGTCTATGCATTTGGAAAAAAAACGAAAAATCGGATTTGGACAATTTGGATATACAACAATTTTGGACAACCGTTAATGATTTAAAGAATCATAAAACAATCTAAAGAGCTTTTCGAAATCAATGTAGCTTAGATCAGACAGTTATGATTTTGCCAATTTCTGCTTTCAGTAATAAATAATATTGAAAATAAAAAAAATGAGTGCTTAAGACCACACGACTGAAGACTTCTTTCGCTCCATCTAATTTAAATTGTGGGCGTGTCACTGGGCGAATTTATACATGAGCATCAAGGGCCACTGGGTAGTCTATGTATATTATAAATTTCAGCGGCCTAGCTCAAACTTTGTTTTTTTTTTTTAATTGTATGCATGAGCATCAACGGCCTCTGGAGAGTCTATATTATAAATTTCAGCTACATAGCTCAAACTTTGTTTTTTTTTTAAAATTGTAGGCGTGTCAGTGGGCGAATTTTGAAAATATTTAAACACGAGCATCAAGAGCCCCTGGAGAGTCTATATCTATATTATAAATTTCAGCTCCCTTGCTCTAACTTTGGTTTTTTGCCGTCCGACCTGAAAATCTGACGATGACGGTGACGCTCTATATTTCCAACTAATGAACTGCGATTCATGGACACAATGACTTTATTCACCCTCTGGTAAATTCCATCTATCGGCAACTGTTTTAGATATAGCTCTCTCCTTTGGATCGGTTTGGATACATGATGAGCTTGGTATTGCCCTCTGTTGAGGAGATTCAAGGGTGTTTACCCATTCCTCGAACCTTTCCGCCGACTAGATTTTATGGGTTGTAACAAAAGAGTGTACGTTTGTCTAAACTTCCATGTTGCCGGAAGTCTACGTTACACTTCCGTTACGCCGGAAGTCTACATTGGTCTTCACTTCCGTGTCGCATTCACCAGCTTACTCCTCAAGTCAAGCGTGCGTAAAGAAGTTTTACTTCAAAAATAAATAAGATTGACTGTAAGGCCCCCAAAGCAGTAGCAGTCATCAGATTTTCATTTTCATATAAGCAAATTTAATTGTACTTAATTTTTTTTATTGTATATAAAATTAAAATTTATTTTATATAACTAATTATTTTTGAAGATGATCTCCAAGCTCATCCATGGATATGCGACACCTGAGCAGAAAATTATTCATTGCGGCCTGAAGGGTTGCAGTCGGGATAGCATTAATTATTGTTTTAATGGACTGCTTCAATTCAGTCAAATTCCATGGTTTCGTTTTGTATTCCTCTTGCTTGACATAATCCCATAAAAAAAGTCTGGTGCAGTCAGGTCAGGTGACCTTGGGGGCCAGCGGAAAGTGGAATTTCTGGATACTAATTTGTTTGCGAATTTTCGTTGGAGCTCCGCCATAACCGGTTTGGCTTTGTGTGCAGTTGCACCATCTTGCTGGAACCAAATGCTGTTGAAACGGATACTTCTTCGGCGCAGTTTTGGGTAAAAAAAATTCCTTCAACATCTTGAAATAGCATTCCCCATTGACAGTTACTGTTACACCGTTTTCTTCAAAGAAGTATAGCCCCACAATGCACCTTGATGAAACTGCGCACCACACAGTGACTCGTTCTGGGTACAGTACCGACTCATGGAGTATTTCTGGATTAGATTTACTCCATATACCTACGGTAATTTAGCTTATTAACATTAGACAGACATAAACAAGCAATTTATCCAGCTGTTGCCTTCTTCGGTCATTTCAATCATTTTTTGGCAAAATTCCAGCCGAATAGGAAAAACCAGAGGGTTTAACTTGCTCGCAATTTGGACTTTGTACGGAAACTATTTCAAGTCATCATGAATTATCCGTTGTAATGACCGTCTGCTAACTCCAATTTGCGCCGATAACTTTCGAGTTAAAACGCTTTTATTCGTCTGAATTGACGATGCTACAGCCGCGATTGTGTCTTGAACCCGAACAAAGGGATCTCGATGGTACGGTCTTCGTGCGATGCTTCCAAATTTGGCAAACATGTTTACCAGCCTCATAATGGTCCAATTAATCGGGGGAGTGCCGCCAAACTCCCCCCTAAAATCCCTATGGACGGAAATGAAGGACTGCAAAGCATAGTACCGCTGCACTATCCAAATCCTCTTTTCGGTATCCCAAGCATTCATTTTAATAAACCTAAATAGTAACCTGCCAAATAAAAACACCACTCTGTATCTGGTCATAGAGATGCGCCTGATTCGCTGCCTTCAATTTCCGGTGGGCGAAATTCTTCATAGAATGAACTATGGCAGGAATGGGCCTATAAATCACATGAGGGGAATCTGTCATTAACTTGCATGTTACTAAAATAAAGCTTATACTTACATATTTTGAGAAATAATGCTTTAGTGTCTTAATGAAATTGTATTTCGTTGTATCTGCGTTAGTATTTGTATACGTACATTATTAGTATCATTGTTTGTTTTTTTCTGTGCTTACTCAGTACTGAGTAAGAAGAGAAAAAAAACTTACTACCATTTACACTAAATGACGAGCTTGTGGGAGCACTTTGTGTGCCGGCAAATTTCTGCTCGTGAAAATTGCTGCTTTAGCACTCCACGAGACATATCTGTATATGATTTTATTCTGTATGTCATATTTTGTAAGTTATACATAAACACATAATGTTTGCAAACATGGGATGTGTTCCCTTACCTTTTCAGGTAACTTCAAGGTACTCAAAAATACTAAAAACTGCTTAAAAATGTTCCCTAACACCTAACATGCAAATTTAGTAAAAGAGAAAGGCAAAGAGAGAGCAAATCACTTCCCCTCAACTTAAAATGTTACGAATTTCTGCACAAGAAATTTCTTTGGGCAGGTTGGAAGACAGCTGTTAACACTGATTAATATGACAGTTGATATATCAGTATGTTATTTTTTCATTCATTTCTTCTGATTTACTTGATGGACAAACTCAAAACAGTACTAAATTAAACATTTTTCCCGTATTCATTTTCAATCAAATAATCTTGATTCGTTTTTAATCGTCATTTGATGCAGTTTGTTGTCATGTTGTTGGGTTACTGCATCTTGCTTCTTTAATATCTGAGACAACTTATCCCCACTCCTCGAAATTTGAGAATTTTAGTAAGGGAACATACCTATTAACATTTGTATATGAAGCTCAAATTTAAATTAAGTAACTTAGGCCTCACTTCCTAATCCAGTAGCCATCTACACATATACGGTATTATCCTGACCGAATATGGTTGTCTTTCTCTGGGTTATAGCGTCATCGATATTAAGAATGCCATATTTATTAAATTTAGAACAGATTGTTATAACGTGTAGCATAATTGAAGATTGTGCTTACACTCGTATCATGGCTGGAACAGTGATCTGCTTTGTTAGAGGAATAAAGTAAGCTTTAGCTGAATTTATTATTACATTTAATTTCGAAAGCCCATTGTCAAACGAAAGTAGATGAAATATTTATAAACCTATAGCTGCATAGCTGACTCAGTAAGAAGTGGTTATCGTTATCATCGTGATGTTGAAAATCGAGATAGAAAAACTCAGCGCAAGTTCAAAGCTTTAAATATTGGGAAAGCCATTTTTGTTTATTGTTCTGAATAAGAGTCAAATAATTGTGTGGGTGGTTTATGAACTGTGTTCCATGTAACTTTCGTTGGGTTTTTTTAAAGCTTATAATATCTGATGTTTCATACTAAGTATGATATGTATGAGTCTTCCGTTTTGCAATGAATCGTGTTATGTAGCCATTTAAGTGATCTTTAGAAAATGAGAACTTGTTAGATAGTTAAGATAGATACGAACAAGTTTATACTCTTTTGTTATAGCGATCGTTTTTACTCTTTAGCTCTTGGTGGTAAACCCAGTCTCTCTTGCCGTATCAATCGTATTCGTATACCTTACATGAGAGTAAATATTTCTGTGTTCTACTAAGGCAAAACCCGTAATGTCAAAATTGCGATTTTTCAAGAAACGACTTTCAAAGATCAGATAAAGTTTTGCACAATTCTTTTTTGCAATATGACAGTCACGACAATAAGATGAGTATGACTAATTTGACATACCTCTTCCAATTGAAGTGATACATTTTTTGTATCGCTTTTAATTCTAGTCCACTGACAAAGGGTATTTTCCGTTATTGAATTAGCTAAAAACTTTGACTTATTGCCACATTCGCCTTGCATCCTGCTTCAACTTTTTGAAAGTTAATCAGTGCAAGAAGGACCCTCTTAGAATGATAAATGTAGAATAATTATTTTTCATATAGTCTTTATTTTTATTTTATTTTAATTGAGTTTTACAAAAGAAAGTGAACAAATTCCAATAAAAATTATGAATAAAACAAATTTAAATCTGGAAGAACAATCTCGTAGCTGCCTTTGTTGGAAAGGTGATTCAAAGAACTTTATTCAAACGCATTTATGCAATACACGTAGATTCTGGACAACATCCAATCTACATAAGCAACCTAAAAGCTATTCTGACTACTGTGTTAGAGTGATGAGTATGTAGAAGTGTCGCAAATCTCCACAAAGTGATAATGGCTAGATTACTACGAACCAATGCATCACCTTTCAGAGAATGGAACCAGCTGACCTTATCCCACGATCTCTCACTGTCGTTAACAGAAAGCAATGATAATAGGTCTTTTCGCGAACTAATATGCAAACGTTAATTTATATAAGCTTTCGTGCAAAAAACACACAAACACGTTCGCGTACTGAGAAAATGGTAAACGAAACGAAAGAAAATTGTACTTTCGTTAATTTTTCTTCACACAGAATTTCAGCTGGTAAAAAAATGAAAACTGTCAAATGATGAAACCGTATGAGTTTGCCAGCAAAAAAAAAACAGGGGTTGCTTCTTTTCAAGCTAAACTTTGACGTTTTTAATTTTTTTTACACAAAATCGTTCGCGTGCTTTTCTTTGAAATAAGAGGATTCTCTCTCGATTTTGGAGATTTGACACTTTTCATTTTTCTACACATAAAGTACGCGAACGGACCTATTGAGTGGTCTGATATATTTGCGACAATTATTTCGAAATAAGATGACCAGATCTTCAACCAACACTTAACCAGGGCATCATTGTCTACTTCCAGAACTATCTACCGAAATCTTAATCATCGAATACTGAAGAAAGCTACTTGAATGTAAAACATTCATCGTACAAAATAAGCATGGCATTCAAAGAGAGAATCGAAATCCTTAACCTAGCATTCATTCTTTACAGAGTCGATCTTCAGCAAATATGTTATCTGTGCAACAGAACAAAAGGAACCGAAAAGGGTCGCGCACGCGGCACTGGCAGTAAGGGTTTAAGGAAATGAACGTGCATTTGGGCTAGTCATTGAAATGTATGACAATTATGCAACGTGCTCGTATCGTGTAATGACTTGAGCGATTCAGCGGATTCATGGGTAATTTTCCGTTGCTCCATTAAAATTCCGAGTTGCGTGTTCACTAGCCTGCGTTTATTTTGAAAACGATCTTTTAAAATTTCCCACGCGGATGAATAATTTTTCTTATCAATTGGGAGATGCTGGATAAGATGAGCACATGAACTAACTATAAACAAAGAACTTAAATTCCATGAAACCCTCTACCTCTAACGCGGATAAATCCAATCAACTTACCCAAATAATAAAAATATTACAAAACAAAACACTAATTCTTGTTTTCTTTTTATATTTGGCACATGCACTCGTACCTAACCACAATGCAACCGAGGAGGATGAAGGCTAAAAAAATGCAAACAAATATATACATGAAGTCCTCGGGGCTCCACAATCCAAATAAGGCACAGCAGACTCCGGTGCGGCACAGCAGACTCCGATGCGGGGAGCAGAGACACAACTTCAACACGGCCGGAGGCGGGAGCAAGACGATATTTACCATTTTATTGCAGTTTGCCCGATTTCACAAGAGATTCGACGACTGTATTTACAAGAAAGTTTTTTGTTCCGTTAACCGTTAATAGTCTCTATGAAATATTAAATGGTGCTCGAGGTTGGACTATCCCGTATAGTTACTGCAAACATGCTTTAACATATCGTAATAGCTTTAGAAAAACCGCGTTTATGCCTATTATTGCTTTTATGTTCCAAATCATATAAAATTGTTATCTTTTTTTGTTTTAAATCACTCCAAAATTGTGTCCTCTTTATGTTGCAAATCAATAAAATTGTTAAAGCTCGCTTTACTCATTAATTTTGACTCCATTTTTTTTGCTCTATCATAAAAATTGTAACATTAATATTCACTTTTCACTTTGTCTCTTTTATTTCTTTTTTACTTTTTTATAGAATAGCCATGTCCGTATTCTTAAGCAAAGTATACCTTGTACACTTTTTATCATTGAAATAATAAACAAGAAGATAATAATAATAAATAATATTTATGATCATTGCAAATGCTAAACGAATAAGGAATGGTAGACGTCTATCATCGGTATACGCGGCAACAATAGTTTCTTTTATGAATTTGTCTTTTGAAATTATTTGTGATCAACATCTAAAGTTATATCGATCTAGCCATATCCTTCCGTCACCAATTTTGAGGTCGAGCATTATAGGTAGGGTATCTATGGATAGGTTTTCAAAAATGATATTGACGTTTCTAATATAATTTTTTTCTAAACTGAATAGTTTGCGCGAGAGACACTTCCAAAGTGGTAGAATGTCCCCCCCCCCCTCCCCCTGTAACTTCTAAAATAATCGAATGATAAAACTAAAAAAAAATATACGAGTATGATGTACATTACCATGCAAACTTCCACCGAAAATCGGTTTGAACGAGATCAAGTAAGTAGTTTTTTTTTTTAATACGTCATAAATCGTAAGCCACAATTTACCTTTCATTCAATCAACTCAAATATAAAAAAAAAACATTTAATTTCGTAAACATAAACCTTATGCGTAAACCGTTCAAAGTTACAACGAACTACGAGTACCCTTCATGGGCGAGTCCGACTCGCACTTGGTCGCTTTTTTTTTGATTATTTTGTTTCTGATTTCTAATAGGAATATAAACAGAGCTTCGAAAACAGCAAACTTTGATTTAACTCGTTTGATTTATAAAGCCTTTCAAAGTGGGTTAATTTTGTTCTATAGTAAAAAAAAATAAAAAAAAACGAACCTCTTTATTTTCTCTTTTGCAATTATGGCATATTTCACGAATTTTTTTATTTTCCTTGAATGCCACTTAGTAGTTTTGTTTGTAAATAAATAAAAGGATTTCCTTGTAGGAGAAAGGCTTAATTAATCGTTTGGAACCTCTTACACCAGGGACACTTTCCCAGTGGTTAAGGTGAAGCTGTTGTCCCAATCTTTAATTAGCTCTAAAGCAGCAGCCTTCGAAGAACACAGATTCTGATTCAGCTGTGGCTAGTTCATCTGCAGATTCATTGGCCGCAATGCCTTGGTGACCAGGTACCCATCCAAGTTTGGCGTTGTTGTTTTTGGCTTAATTTTGAAATCGTATTTTGCATCGTACCAGTTGTTTACAGTCAAAGTGTTCACGGTGTTGGACGACAGTACCTGTACTCCTGCTTGACTATCTGAAGAGATATGTACTCTAGCGCCTTTAATTTCCTTTTATGAATTTTAATCTGTGCAGGTCTCAATGTCATGGAATTCTGCCTGGAATACCGTGGAACACATTCCCAAAGGTATCGAGAATTTCGTGTTGGCGTTGGGGCCAAAGACACCAGCTCCAACTCCAGATTTCATTTTTGATCCGTCATAATACCATACCAGTATTCTCGGGTCTGATGCCGGAACAACTTTGGCCCATTTAGGAGGGTTTTTCTACCTTAAATAATTTCCCAAACCTTTATTCCCTAACCGTAGAGCCAAGTTTGGGATTGAGTTAAGTATTTTAAGGTGACCCACGAGGTCATGTGATTTCTACTTGTATTCAAGCTGCGCTTAATAGCACATCTAGCAGCCGTCTTCCGCATTTAAATTTGGAACGGTGAGAGTCCAATAATAGTATCAAGCGCTGATTTCGGGCAGGCGCACATAACACCTGTTATACCGAGACAGCCAATACGTTCAAGCTTCTGGAGCTGGTATGCCGTTGTTCGTTCAAGTACTTTCGGCCACTATACCGTAATTGATAATGGGTCTTACCATCATAGTATTCATAGTATACAAACAGTGTATTATTTTACGCACCCCAAATTCTGCCGTACATACGCCTACTGTCCCACATGGCTCTAGTAGCACGTTCCGTGGCGGTTTTGCTAAGCTTACCTGTAACCTTTCTGTTCTGTTAGGGTCGTTTCATGACCCAAAACGATTACAAACTAAAATATTTTCATTTAGAAAAGCTTTTTCTTCAATTCCTTCCTACTCAGTGCATGTATTTTAAACCAGTTTTAGCGTAACGGATACAGTAGTTGACACCCTTTTTTGTTGTAACATTTTCCTGCATTTCCTAAATTGTGTTAAATCTTTTGAATTTTAGTAAGGACTTCCAGTTTGGTAAACCAACGACCATACCACGTCGAGTTAATCGGTTCTCGTCCTCAATATGATTGAGTACAACCTCGAGTTGTACGCGACGTATATCCCTTCTTTCCCAAGAAGCGGTGCTTTCCTGGACTTGGCCTTAACGGACGCAAGACTTCAACTGACGAACATAGATCAAAACACGCGGAACTGTTTGCGTGCGTTTGAGTACGATAGTGACCACTACGGACTCGCCGCCGCAATACGGATCCCGAACGAACAAACGCTGCTGGAGGAGTACGAAGCAGTGTGTTCATTCGATTATCGGAGGGCACAATGGTCGCGCTTCTCCAGATTTTTAAAGCGAGATATACGTTCGAGTGGGATCGACCCACCGACAAACAGTAACATGACAAATGATGACATTGATCGGCATTTATTGCAAATGAACGACGCCATCAAACGAACTATGGAACGAACTATTCCTCGAGTAGGACGTTCCGACGACGACCAGACAGAAAAGTACAGAAACCCTACAATCGACGCACTATACCGACAGAAAAGTAGACTGCTCTCGAGGCTTAAACGGCTGTACAGGCAATTTACTGATCGCAACGACCCGGAGGTAAGGATGCTGAATTCAGAGATCCGAATCCTGAAACAGCTGATAAAGGAAAATTACAGAAAATCTGTAAGTCTGTATTGGGGCAATAAAATTCGGGCTATTAAAACCTGTAGTCCGAATATGTTCCCACAGATAAATAAGTTGTTCAGGAGGAAAGATCACAATGATATTCCTTGTGTTCGAATCTCCCAGACAGCAGAGAACAGACAGACAGTACTGACTGCTGGAATAAGTCCAGAAAGTGTCGCTTCAAACGACGATTTTTTCGTGGTCGAGGACCCACAGGAGAAAGTGGATTTGCTGGGCGCTTGTTTCGAGGCCGTGTATACGGTGAACAATCCTGTTCGCCGTAACCACGACATTGAGAATAGAGCTCTAGTGAGCCACTTCTATCTGCGCACCGAACTTGAGAATTGGCGATCTGAGAATAACGGATTCACCGTGTTCACTGATGAAAACCATGCTAATGCAGTTGTCGCCAATGGCCGAGATGCATCGCACTTATTCGTGTCGAAGGATGATCTTCTGTGCATCTTCGAGTCGCTAAAGAATAAAAAGTCGGCGGGGATGGATGGTGTCCCAAACGTCGTATTGAGACACCTGCCTCTGGAGGCTGTAGATATTTTCACCACGTTGTTTAACAATGCGCTGAATAATGCACATTATCCGGCGCATTGGAAGGTAGCTGTGGTACACCCTATCCCGAAAAAAGGTAAAGATAGGACGAACCCTGCCAATCTACGGTCAATTAGCTTGCTTCCGAATATTAGCAAGGTCTTTGAAAAGGTTGTCAATAGAGCCCTGTTAATGTGGGTCGAGGACAATAACATAATTCCGGACAACCAGTTTGGTTTCAGGGCGAGGCATGACACTATTCATGCCGCGTCGAAACTGGTTTCCGACATTCAGTGGAATAAATGCAAGAACCAATGCACGGGTGCTTGTCTGGTTGATTTTGAGAAGGCTTTCGACACCGTATGGTTAGAGGGACTTTTCTACAAGTTGACCAGGCGAGGGATGCACAAACCTTTGCTATATGTAATTTATAATATGCTTATGGGAAAGAAGTTCGTTGTCAAATGTGGCAATGTGACTTCGAGCAGAGTCTTTGAAATTAAAAACGGTTTACAGCAGGGGGCGGTCAATTCTCCGATCCTGTTTAACATTTACACGAGTGATCTGGTAGGTTCACTCAGACATGCTATAGCGTATGCCGATGATTTGGTGGCATACAGATCAGGTCCTAAAATCGAGGTCATTAATATCCTTTTGCAGCGTGACTTCGATCAAATTAAGCGATATTGCGACGACTGGAAGTTGAAAATCAACTTTCAGAAGACGGAAACAATCTTGTTCAGAACTCCATTGGCTGGGGCCTCTAGGGATACCAGAAAAAACTGGAAAAAATTGGCCATTATTGGACAAAATGGGCAGCCATTGGCGGTGAGAAGCGTAGTTAGATATCTAGGTATCTGGCTTGACCAGTATCTATATTTCGATAGACATATAGTTGCTTGTCTTGCTGGGGCCAAGAAGGCTTATGCTCTGACAAGGAGACTGTTTCATAGCAGTCAACTTGACTCCAGAGTGAAGGTCATTTGCTACGTGGCCCTTATAAGGCCAATCATCGCTTATGGTTGTCCATTGTGGTTTAATATAGCGCCTAGTTATATGGAAAAGATTCGGGTTTTGGAGAGACAATGTCTTAGGACCTGTCTCCGGTTGTTCCGAACGCCTGAATCCAACTATATAAAATACTATCCCAACAAGGTCCTATACGATGGGGCTCAGTTGAATAGGATTGACAATTTCCTCATTAAGGTGACTCGAAGGCACGTTGCAAGGGCGATGGCCAGCGACAATAGTCTGATATTTGGGGCTTACTACCCCAATGAAATGTACATAGAGAGTACGCTCCGGTCTGGCTTTATCGGGCCAGAGGCATTTATCCATATTGATGCAAAAGGGCTGGTACAGACGAGGGATGGTATCCCGGTCTTATACCATCGCTACCGCAGCGCGAGAGATAAGCGGCTCCTCCATGACGGGGACGTCGCCAATGCTCATGAGCTCCTCCGTTTTAGTACCGCAATATCGGAGAGGGATAGATTCGACACGGAAAAGCAATTCGCCGAATTTTGGTGGCTTGTTGAGGGGGGAGGGGTCAACATGCCCTCCCAGGACGGTGCGTTACTCTAGGTAACATCCTCTTAGTTTATAAGTTAGATTAAGTTAGCTAGGGCGTTTCTGGGAGAGGCCGGGCTCGTCAACTTGTGGTAGTGCTTCCGGGAGAAGATTGAGGCTGTAAGGCTTCAGTTAGCTCAGGGTAGCGCGTGTGCACGTTGACGATTGCCAGGCGCTCGGAAAGCAATTGGGATTTTGACCACTTGTTGCGCAAGGCAACGAGTGCTCAGAATCATAATTATAGTTAGAATATGTTAGGTAGTTTAAGTAAGTAGAATAGGTAGTTCGTAGTTTGTTTTATATAAAAAATATAAAATCTTAATAATGATACCGAGTTTTAATTGATTTTCTCGACGAATACATATATGTAAGATTAGTTTGTAAATAGTTTTTAGGCCGAAAGGCAATAATTATAAGATATAGTTAAGTTTAGGGCGTCCGCATAAGGACCAATAAATAAGAATAAGTATCCTGTTAATTTTAAGTTAGATTTTTGTCTAGTACGTAAGTTGATATTCAGTAACAATTAAAAAATGAATTTAAAAAGTAAAAAGTAATCGGTTCTCGTCAGATCACCGAAATTAAACGACGTTGGGCGCGGTTAGTACGTAGATGGGGGACCGTTTGAGAACAACCGCGTGTCATTGGCCAGTCCCATCTACAGAGTTGAGGTAGATAATTATTCGTGGTATCACAATGGACCTAAATTGGTCTAAGTGTGTCGGCTTCTGCCGACAGCCACCTAAACCTAACCTAACCTAACCAGTTTGGTAAGTAATGTTTTTTTTCTGAAATTCTTGAAATAAGAAAAAACACTAGCTATTTCAAATGGCAATTTATAAAATATTATTAATTTAAGTTTCAATATTGCAATTACCTGCTAGTATATTAAATTAGAGGGGTGCCAATAACTGTATCAAAAAAAGCATAAGCTCAATTATTGCCAGGGGGTACCAATAACTTGTTTATATGGAACTACAGTTGTTGACATTGCCAAATGAATTCCTAGAGCAAAATGAAACGGAGGTATACGAGTAGTTATTATTTGATTTTTGTGTACCAACAACTGTACTTCCGTAGAGTGCCAAACACTGTACAGGGATACCCACTACTGTAGTTTTTGAGAGACTTTGTTTATAATCCATTTAATTGTAAATTGCAATCCATTAACTCGAAGAAGTAAATTTTTAGTAAAAACAAAATTCCTTAATCAATATATAAATGTATAACATATTAAAATCACGTTTCAAATAACAATGCTACGCTTGTTTAAAGTCAAAACCTCCTTATGGGTGACAACTACTGTATCCCTTAGGTACTCTACTTGGTTTATTCAGTTATTTTACAGTTATATTCCAGACATGACTTTAGGTTGGTGTGTGCAGATGTTTGGTTTGGGGTCACTTTGTGACCTCACGACTTAACCAGTCTTTTGCTCGTGCTTTTGCTCCAGTTATCCATATGAAATATAGTGTTTGATTATTATTGGTTTGTGCACATGAAACGTTTTGGGTCACTTGAGACTCGATGAACGAAGCAGGCTTTTGCTCGTCTTTTTCCGCGTGAAATGTATTAGTTCGTCTTTGCATTGTTGGCCTCTATCGAAATAGGTAACTGTTTAATTGCATTTTTCCTTGTTTTCATAAAATTGTGGAAAAATAAATGTGGGTCATTTTATGACCCGAAACGCAATACGACAGAGCAGAAGGGTTGACAATAATCGTCAGTAACCTCTGGCGTTAAATCCTAACTATTTGTTAAACCGCATGCAAAATTATAGCTGCTGCTTTTTGACCCATTCGGATATTGTAATTTGTTTAATTACATTTTGGTCTTAAGGAAACTTATTATTGTTTTTATTTGAGTTATTTCATTTCTCAGAAGGGCTAAGAATGTTAAATTTAGTTCTTACATCAAGTACAAAAAGTTTTTTTTTTATTTTAATTATTGAAAAATCCCCAGCCCCACTGTAGGTTAGGTTAGGTATGTGGGTGGATGAGGCAGCGGGTTGATGCTGCATCATCGCACTCAGGTCAGTGTTGACCCATTGTGATGCCCATAGGGGGTCCACGTGTGTTGGTTGTGGTGCCTTCCTTGTCTCGTCGGTGATGTCAATCACATCCTCTCCAGCCATCCGGTTTTTGCTGAGAACCTGAAAAGATTGGAAATAGGGATTTCGGATAGTTCCGTTAGGCTGTGGAAAAAATAGTTTCCTAAAGTTATCTATCTTAATTGACTGAGGCTTGGGCAGTGGCACAGAAAGTGGAGAGTGTCCTCGTGTGACTCCTCATCGCCACAGCCTCTACAAAGGTTGTCGTCAGTGAGACGCATTTTAAGTCTGTGGCTCCCCAGAAGGTTGTGTCCAGTGAGTATTCCCACCAACATCGAAACAGATTTCCTGTTTTTTCGAAGGAGCTTGTGGGTTCTGGTTTTATCATAGTCAGGCCACATTTTTTTGGATGTTTCGCAGGTAGGAAGGGTATTCCACCTGTTTTTTGGCGATCTCCTGGATTTTCTGCCCCACCCGTGCTTTGAGGTCACACAATGGCGGTTTGACAGACTGGTCCGCCTGTTCATGACTCATGGTAGAGCCCTTTCTTGCCAACTCATCAGCAATTTCATTACCCTGAATGCCCCTATGACCAGGGACCCAGCAGAATTTTACATTATGTAGACCGCCAAGAACCCTCAGCTCTTCGCGGCACCGTTTTACAAGCTTAGATTTTATCTCGACAGCAGAGATTGCTTTAATTGCAGCTTGGCTATCAATGAAAATTGTAGTATCATCACGTGATATCACCGCCATTGAGGCTAATTTGGCTGCCTCTGCCACTGCCAATATCTCCGCCTGGAAAACGCTGCTGTGATCAGGGAGTCGAAATGTGCTTTTTAGCTTTAGTGTTTCTGAAAACACTCCAGCTCCAACGCCTACGTCCATTTTCGAGCCTCTCTACTGGGAAGAATGCAGGAAAATGGTATATGGAAGTCAAGGTGCGGCAGCATGTAATCAGTAGATACATTTGAGCCCAAGTATTTACTCAGAATCTGTGCGTGCCCCGTTGAGTTCGCTTTCCAACAGATCAGCTGGCTGATCCGAAGGGCGCTTCGCGTCGCCGATTCTTGCATGTATAGGTCCAAAGGAAGCAGGTTGAGGATGATTTCCAGCCCCGCCGTTGGGGTGGTTCTCATTGCACTGGTCGTGCCTACACACGCCATCCTTTGTACCTTTGTCATGTTTTCAAGTGGGTGACTTTGTTTGTGGATTGCCACCAAACAAGTCCTCCATATGTCAGTATAGGTCTTACTATCGCTGTGTACAGCCATTGAATATTCTTGGGGTTAGGACCCCATTTTTTTCCGAATATTCGACTACAGGTATAGAAAGCTATTGTGGCCTTTTTTATACACACATTTAATTTCCAATTAAGTTTCCTGTCGAGTATGACACCCAAGTATATAGCGCACTCGGATAGTTTGAGGGTAGTCCCATCGATAGCCCCACTGTAGTCCAAATACATACATACATTTTTTAATACAAACATTATAACTTTTAAACGAATAAAGATAGCGGCATATTTTTTTCTGCTTAATTGAAATTCCAAAGGCTTAAAATGGTGGATTTAAAGAAAATTTCGTTACTATTTCAATGTTAACAGGGTGCTCTAAAATAAAACGGATCACAAGCCCAACCGTGGATGGATGAAGTTAACGTACCAGTTTTTAGGATGTTGTACTGTGTGACGCATCAGAGTATCTTATAAACGATACATTTCACTTCAAACAGTGTAGCAAAATAGTAAACGGATTAAAATATTAATGAAATAAAATCAAATAGAATAAAAAGTATGTATATATAATCTTGTAGTGTAGCTATGTCCTCAGATAAGGTGAGTCTGTTTTGGTCGGTGGTTTACATTTTAATGCATTTTTTGTTTGGCCAACTCAGTTGGTATTGTGAAGATTAAAGAAGAAATAATACGAACCTGGGCTCTCGTAACTTTTCAGACGAACATCGTCCAAGCGATAATAGTGAACTAGATCGTCATCAGTTTGCTTCACGTAACTCTACCATCATCGTGTCGTCTATCGTCAATCACATAAGAATCCCGTTAAGAAATCTGGTAAGAATCCAGTTGGAATCATGTACTCCTACTCAACTATAGATGGCATTGTTACCTCTTTTTTGCGAAACAGCTGATTTTCGGTGAAAATAAAATGTGTTTTTATACGTATATTCACTAAAGCAAATCTCAATTTTATTATTCCCGTACACTTTTTCTAATTTCCACTTTCCAAATCAATTTTGCTTTTATACTTTTTATCCCTTGTGCGCGAATGGTGGTCAATTTGTTTAATATCCGAACCTTTTTAATGTCTTAGCTAACCCACTGACGACATCGCTGGATACATATATTTGTTTGACATTTCTAAATCGCAATGGGAAACGCAAATTGCACTGATTACATTCTGTAGCATTTAAAGAAAAGATCTGAAATAACTTTTAAACCCCAAAAACTGGTTTAATTTATGTAGAATGTGCAAAACGATGGGAGACGATACTTCATTAGCTATCGCGCAGGTGCTGTCGTCTTGACGATAGTGTTTTGACGCTTCGTGAGTTATGTGAAGCAGAAAATGATTCTTAGAAACGATGACGTTGAGACGACAGCCATTTTCAAGGTTACACAAAGCAAATCGATCGTCAAAACAATATCGTCAGACGATCATCGTCTTACGTGATGAGACCGCTGATCAAAACGGCATTAACAATCAACGTTCCTATTCAATCGAAACCAAAAAAAACCCTAGCATTTGAATAGCCTCGGTGATGAATTGATCTGAAACCGGGAGGCCTGCTGATACTTTTTAGGAGGAACATTCGAACCCCACACGCACCTCATTTACCGACGCAAGATTTGTAGAAAAGCAATAGGTACCTATTTAAACATCAACATTTATTCCAATACTGTCTAGACTATAGGATTAACTTACCTTTGGTACCTAAGTACCTAGGTATATATTTTTAAATCTCAACTGAATAACGTTAACATAAAACATAGGGACGGGCTACAGTCCGCTTGGGCGAACTGTTGGATACCCTATTCTTATTCCTATCCCTCATAAGTGGGCGTGACAAAAGTCTAAGTATGGTTGAATTGTTAAGAACACTCTACATATTTTGTTATATAATATTTAAAGGATTTTATAAAAAAAAACGCTCCCTAGCTCAAACTTGGGTGTTTTAATAAAATTGTTTTATTTAATTGTGGGCGTGCCAGTAGGCGGATTTAAAAAAAATTAACACATGAGAATAAAGGGCCCCTAGAGAGTATATATTATAAATTTCAGCTCCCTAGCTCAAACTTAGAATTTTCAAAAAAAAAAACAAGATTAATTGTGGGCGTGTCAGTGGGCGGATTTTGAAAATATTTACACATGAGCATAAAGGGCCCATAGAGATTATATATTATAAATTTCAGCTCCCTAGCTCAAACTTTGGATTTTCAAAAATTAATATACCCTTAGAATAGGGTATAAAAAAATTATTTTATTTATTTGTGGGCGTGTCAGTGGGCGGATTTTGAAAATTTTTTAACCCGAGCAGGTTTAGGAGTCATAGATCATATTTAAAAAATTTCAGCTTTCTAGCTCAAAATTCGATTTTTTTCAAAAATTTTGTTTTTTTGAGTTTGTGGGCGTGTCTGTGGGCGGATTTCAAAAATTTGTAAACTTGATTATTTGGGGACCCTAGAGAGTATATGGTTAAAATTTCAGCTCTCTAGGTCCAGTTTAAAGGACTAATTTTTGCCGACAGACGGACGGATGGACGGACGGACGGACATGGCTAGATCGACATTACTATCGATGCTGATCATAAATATAGTAACTTTTAGGAGTGTACGGGCATTATTAAGGTATGCTACAAACTATGCGTCAGAATTAATATACCCTTAGAATAGGGTATAAACAGCGTTGAACACTTTTAAAGTTTATGGTGCTTTTAGAGATTTTAAAATATTGCTGCCTCTTGCACCAAAATGCCCTGCCTAAACTATGTGTATACATATGTACATATGTATGTTATATGTATCACAAGTAGTAAGGTACGTCGTACGTAGGTATGTCTCCCGATTAATTGAACTAAAGAAAAAGCTAACTGCAATTAAGCGAATTTTCGTTAATTATATATGTATGCGTATGCGTCATAGAAAAAGTTCTACGCGAATGTGGCGTTATAAAACGATGGACATCTCTTCTTTACTTTTTAAACTAGTGAATTAACAAGCTCCTTCCTTTCGACATTTAGAAAGGTCTACAGTTTTTTGCAACTATAACTCATAAAGCTACCACGTGCTTTCGTATAAAGTCTATTAGCAGAAAACCAATAAAATACATTTAACAAATAGGTACCTATGTACATTATGTATATGAATAAATGCATTTGCATATATAAATTTACATATAATGCAGCTTGTCAATAGATTTGACAGAGTTTTAGAGATAAATAACAACATTCTACTTAACTTGAATAGCTATGTTATTAGGGTTGAACTCCAAGATAACATTCTAAGCGTGTAAATATGTATTTGTTGTCACACCACACATGCACAGTGCGATGGATAAGGAAAGGAAAGTCAAAGGAGTCTCTTCTTTATTTGGACAATGTACGAGAACGATAGACACACGCTCGACTGAAATAGTGAATGCATTTCGCTACCTCATTGACTTAGGGTGAGTGAGATGCCAATGGAAAAACTCTCTTAAAACCCAGCCACGTACAAAAGAGAATAATTTTACATCTCTTTTGCTGACATATTATTTTTGCCGGGCAAGTGCTAAATAAAAAAAATATCGCCTAACAAATGATAAAATCAAATACCTAATTTACAAATGATTAATCAAATAGGCGATTTCCCCAATGATGGGGTCAGTTTCGACAGCAACTAGTTTGTTTTCATGTGCGCTGGGCTGTTTAATAATCTGTAAACTCCACGTCGAGTAATCTTTAAAACTTCTGCAATACCTACCTACATACCTATATATAATTTCTTTCTTGTAAACATGAACTAGGTAGGTATAGTTGAACGGAATATTAGCAGAGCAGGCACAGGCGGAGGCAGTCTTCTGCTGTGGCGCTTTTGTACCCGAACGATTACTCAACACTCAGTGCTGTCTCCAATCTCATCAAGTGCTCTTGTTTAATCGAAAATAATAAAATAAATAAATATACACTGTTCAGAAGGACCTATTACCTGCATCTACACATACACACATAATGCTTACATATAGTTTTTAATTTCACAGTGGTTACCTAGTGATACAATGGTTTTCAGATTTGCCAAAATCTGAAGTGAAAAAATAAATAAATTATAGAGTACTGCGCCTTCTGCACCCTCTCTTGTCCATTGCGTATTGTTTAAAGAAAAAAAAAAAAAAACATTTGTGTTGCTTAATTAGTTTAATGAAATGAAATGAAACAGAAACTTACGTAGAGTTTATGAATTTGACATAAATGTAGGTACATACAATCAACAGTCGTACTAGCATCTGATACGGGCGCGTTCATTTCTTAAGGAAAATCCAAGATAGTGTCAACTAGAAATGTGCCCGTTTAATATGAAACATACATATAACAAAACCCGGTGAATTTAATCCGCAATTATTCATATTAAAACCAGTTTTAGGGTTACCTAAATCGTGCCACCACATTCGGGTAAATAAAATTACAACAATTAACATTTAATTTAATGAATTTTTTATTCTGAAGCTCTAAATTCTTTGGATTCCTCGCAACTTAATGTTTGATAGATTCTTTTTTGATTTCCGTTGTTTTACGGTTTGTATAGGATAGTTTAAACATTCTGGAGTATCTGTGGGATTTTATCTGGCCAATTATTTTTTCCAACATGCAACATACAATCATCTTATGTAATGTTTAAGTGCGAAGGTAATCGCAATGGTCGTTGCAGACTTTACCCATTTATAAAAAGAAAATGTCTTAAGTTTCGACTTTGCAATGAAGAATTTCAATAAAACGCAGTGTGCAGGAAATAAACCTGCCTAATTTCCCTACCTACCTATAGAAATGTTCTTTTTTGATATAATTAAAAAAAAAAATTAAAATGGTTGTTACATGAAAGAATTTATACTTTGCATTTAGTAGTCACATGAACCATGTGCTTTACTTACTGCTCCGTGTGATTTCATTTTATTTTTTTAGTTAATAAGCAGTATTGGTCTATCATATCTATGTGTGTTTCTGTGCATATTGTTGTGATAAGTTTTTCCAAAATGAAAATGTTACTTAGCAAGCGATCGATATTTTTATGAAACGTGATTACATGTTCAGTTTAAATTGACAATTTATTGTTATATTATACCACGAAGTTAATGTTTAACCTGACGCATATTGGACACAATATAAAATGTTGCTGTAGTTTTATCTTACACATGTATGTGTATATTGAGGTACGTATACATACATATTTGTGCAAATGGTTGTGCGGATATTGAATTATTAAATTTCATCATTGTTTTCTTATAATGTATGTACCAATTATTAGAAATGCGTGTCTGCTGCGCTTAGTTAATTTACTTCCATACCAATATGAATTAGTTGAAATAATTTGTAGTTCATCCCTGATAGTGATAGTGAACCAACCATTTGGCGTTTTATATTTTATTAAGGGCGTTGTAAGACATTCTTCAACGTAGGCTTGACAACCAATGGGATCAAAGTCTTATGTGAAGCTGTGAATTCATTTTAGTACTGCCTGGGGTCCTAAGTCCTAAGGGATTGCATATAATAACTTGGCAATAAGTCAACCAAATATTGGCTATGATTAGGCGCATTTGACCTTGACCTATGTTATGCAGTGTACGTGTTTATGAAAAATTGGACGTAAGGCACCTACCTCGATACAATTTTTACTTATCTAATAATTGAAAAAAAAAAACAAGAGAATAGGGTGAGTGATTTCGGCTGAACTTTCTTTATAAATTTTAAGTATAGTAAAAGCTTGAGAAGATGAAGGCATTACAAACTAGACTGTTTCGTAAGTGTTAATCTTTTCGAGATACCTATACCTACTTATGTATTCTATTGAATGGCATGTAGGCCAGGAGAGGGATAAGTAGCTTAATGCAAGTTTCACTTTTACTATAACGAGTGTAATTTTTCCCTGATGAAAATTTCCTTTGAACTAAAAACAGTAACACGACGAACGCAAATAAGAAGAACGAATAGCACAAAACCGCTGTAAACCTAAAGGCGGAACTACAATTGTTGGTATCAAACGGAAGCCAATGCTATAGTTGAACGACAAATGCTGTCAATTCTCTAATTGCCCATAGCAGGATTATGTGCACAGAAGCGGCTGTTCTCATAAGTTCGTGTGAGTAAAAATGAATAAATTCAAATCTCCGAATTCGAAAGAGAATCCTTTCGTTTCAAAGAAAGTTAAGTGAATTATTTTGCAGAAACAAATTAAAAACATTAAATTTAAAATAGGTATCATTATTAATTTGAAAAATCATCCTAGTTTGATGTGTCGCCTGAATTTAATCTAAGATTTGCAATTCCCTTTTCAATAAACCGTTTATAATATTTATAATAACATGCGCTATCTTTTATGTCGGTATGTGAATAATTAATAACTTTAAAAAAGAAAACCGAGTTTCATAAGTGAGGCATTTTTATTTAATTTGGTCCTCTACAATTTATTTAGACTAGTTTTTGAATACAACATCAATCAAGTGGCCGCCTCTTTTGACCAAAGCAAAATGTGCCTTTTTGCTGCGTTTTCCAGCACTTTTTGGAGCATTTCGGACGGTATAGCAATGATTTCGGCACAAAAGGTGTAAAGCAATTTAAAATTGTACTGAATTGTCTTTTCAAAAACACGACTTCTCAATCGGTTGATAAATGTCAAAGTTGTTCAATGCTTACATAATGACATAAAAGATGGCGCCCGACTACACTTTAACACTATTATGTGTGTTTACTCAATAGTATATGCGCTTATTCACATTTGCTTGTTAAAAACAAAAACAACTTAGCCTACATACTCTTCCCTTAACGGGGATAACTATCGCCACTAAGCCCTTAAGCCCACACACACTGCCATTATCTATGAATGGCACTTACATCGCTGAAACCGAAAGACTTTCCATTCTCGGTATGTGTGTTAATGACAAACTTCGTTGGAATGACCACATATTCGATGTCGCCAAGAACGCCGCGAAATGTCTAGGCTTCCTTAAGCGTTGTAAGAAATATTTCACCCCTTCTGATCTGGCTACAATTTATAAGGCGTTTATTCGCCCGAAACTCGAGTACAACGCTCATATCTGGTCCGGTGCACCAATTACTTATTTGGAGCTACTTAACAGGATCCAAAAACGCGCGATAAAACTCATTGGCGTCCGAGACATCGCGAGATCGATTGACTCTCTTAGTCATCGTCGTAATGTCTCCTGCCTTTCGTTATTTTATCGTTATTTCCACCATAAGTGCTCAAACGAAATAGCCAGTTGCATTCCTCCTCTTGAACATTTCAACCGCAATACCCGCCATGCAAGGAATGCTCATCAGTTCACCCTCAAGCCTGTGTTCGGACGTACAGTGAAGTTCAAAGAATCTTTCCTTAGCCGTGCAACACGAATGTGCATGATGAGTTACCCTTTTCTACGTATTCCGATAACTTTTGTTATGGAATGTCAAAAGTTTGCCATTTCGCACTTACTGAACTGACACATAGGTACCCCCAAATTTTACTTGCGTATAAAGTTTTATTACCGCTGACATTTTCAAATCACTTGTCCGATAAGGGTCAACTTTGTACTTTTAAGTTGCAATTTTCTTGCCCTACACGGTGGTTTAATTAGATTTTTAATTTGAATAGTATTTTGGAATTTATTATTATTATTGTTATTATAATTTTATTAAAGTGTAAGTAAATTACAAAATTAATAGCTTATGGAACTAGCGTTAGCTGCCAGGGCTTTCAACTAGTACATTTTGGAATTTAATTTCTAGGTTGTGCACTTGTCTGACTGAAAACACAAAAAATTGTATATTGAAGCCCGTGCCATTTCCGAACCGTTGTCTTATCGAGGTCAACTGTATATTTTTAATTTGCAGTTTTCTGGACTTCACGGGATATACCCCGATCTTTTATCAGAGTAGTATTTCGGTATTTGATTTTCAGGTTAAATATACTCAGTTTGACTGGAGAAAACCAGCCCAAATGTCAAATGACAGCCATGTGTGAAGCGATGCATGGTTAAAATAGTACTGAATTGACGTTTCGAAAAAATATCTAGTAAAGTCAATTGGTTGATAAAAGTCGATGTTTACATAAAGGTTACATTAAACTACTAAAACCTTACAAATGGTTTTTTTTTGTTGCTGTCAAACTTGGGTGGCCATTTCCGGTGCGGGATCATAAGTCCACAATGTAATTTTAACCCACATGGGGGGGTCCTGAGAATACAATTCAATTTTGAACCCAGATGCCAAAAGTCCACACAGAAAATATGAAAATTTAATTATTTTACGTTTTTGCTCAAAAATTTCAAGACTTTCTTCAGACACTTGTAAGTCATTTGACTGCAGTTTCAAATTTTAAAGAGCAAAATTTTGAAATTTTTAGCTTAATATAGTTGTAACCTTCTAGATCATGAGCCGGAGACTTGTCCATAATTTGTTCTTATATTATCGCGAACTGCCCGACTTTTTCTGCTTTATACTGTATTCTAATGGTATTATAATTTGACTCATAGTTTGTAATGTAGACCCATACAAGTTGCTATATTTGTGATCACCATTGATGGCAATGTTGATCTAGAAATGTCCATCCGTCGGTAATTTGTTGGCCTCAAAACTCGAGCTAGAAAGTTGAAGTTTGGCACATATACTCTCTATGGGCCCGAAACACTTTAATATAAAGCTTTTGGAAACCCGCACGCTTACACGCCCACTATTTAAACAAAATGGTTTATTGAACACATCTTTGGAAATAACAGTCCTATTCTTTGCAAAGTATGTATATAAATTGTGGTTGGCGACGGTTTAGGGGGTAGTGTGTTGGCTTATGACCCGTGCGGTGCAGGGTCAATCCCCATGGGGAACTCAACATACGCCACCCATTTATGGAGAGAAACGAATAACACCTTGTTTTCCGATTTTAATGGTTTTTTATGTAATACCACACAATTTTTACTGGTTTTAATTTTTGTTTTCTGTCAATTTCCTTTATGTTGTTTTGAATAAATAACCATAAATTCGTTACCACGTGAAGTGGACGGCTGGAGTTACAGCGCTGTTTTACGGTTCGCCACAACCGATCATCAGACTCCTTCTGTGGTGCTGGTCTGTCTTTTTTCCTTGTCTTCTCCAACTTCTACCCCAAAAAGAGGATTTCTGCCTGGTTGTACAATGGACCGTTACCGAGTCTGAGTGCTCTGGGATTTGGATTTCCTTTTAAAAAAAATTATAAAAAAAATTTATATGAATTCGTTTTTAATAATTCCTATAACAAATTTTTCTGCCATGCCAACTTTTTACGGGCGTTTTTTACAAAAACATTGTTTTTTCCTTAAAATTCTTAAAAAAAGGTACAAAATTGAGACCGTATCCTTCTCAACAATTTACCCATACTTATATTTTTGCCCCGGGGATAGGAATAGGGTATCGCCTAAGGGAACTGTATCCTTCCCTTATATTTTTCTTTAACGATGATCCAATCACACTTCGTCACTGCGGCCAATAAAATGCTGATGTTGTTGCATTTGTGTGATCCAGGGGTTTTTAGGCCTCCCTCTCTTTCGCAATTGTACAGGAACGTTGATTGATATTGCCAATTGCCATTCTGACGGGACCCGTATCGCAGGATCCCTCCTGAAAACATGACAGTACCCACTGAGCTGCTACCGCTACATTTTTTTTAAGGTAGGTTCAAACGTCAACTAAAAAGAAATTTCAAAAATAAAAGAGACGTGGGAATGTTCTGCATAAAATGAAAAAGTGAGAAGGAGAAATTGGAAGAGGAACAAGAAATAAAGTAAATAACATGGATAATAACAAAATTCAAGTAAAATCAGCATAACAAACAAAAACAAAATCTCAAAAACTGCTTTGGAGTTTTTCAAAAAACCTTCATTGTTTTGCGAATCCTACAAGAAATGGCGGTTTTTTTTTAAAAAACAACTTCTGGCTCGCCAACGCTACTTAAAAGGGGGGCACTTCGACCCAACAGATCTTTTGTACCATATGGGCAAGAAACATTTTAAACTAGTAGAATTTCTACTTTCCGTGTAAAGCGGACAATTTTACCAGTAGAAGATTTCCTTACGTCTTCGGGGCTCATATGTTTCCTGAAAAAGATCTTCTTTCTAATTCCATTAAGGGCTGGACATTCACATAAACTGTGTTCAGCTGACTCGTCCTCTTCATGGCAAAGTCGGCACCAGTGAGGTAACCTACTAAGTTCTTGATATCATGTCTGTTTAGATTTAGGCATTTGCTGGCATTTTTATTGAAGGGCCGAATGGCTCGTTCGGCCTGTCTTAGACCTGGGATGCTTTCCCGATGATAGATACATGGCCGGGTTTTACTTCCAGATCGTGCGTCGATCTTAATATAAAGATAATATTTAGTTAAATTTTGTGCATTCGAACTTTGTTTTCCCGACGCGTGAATACGCATTTTTAAATTGCTCCGCGTGCTGTGGTGAAAACATAAAAAAAAACCAAAAGAAAAGACAAAAGAAAATAGGTAACTATTGATAATCCGTGCCCTTGTGTACTCCGAAAATAAAAATAAAAAGTGTTAGGGCAATCCCCCAACTCCCTTTCGTTGGCTATTGATTTGCTTCACTGTAACAAAAGTCGTTCATATGTGAATTTGTTATGGTTGGGTATAGATAGCATCTGTTGATTTCGTTGGTAGACTAAAGTTTGGGCGTAACACCTACGGTAATTTGTTTCGGAAGACTTACAGATCCTCACTTCACAGCTTCGCTTAGGATGCGTCGAAATTTGTTCTTTCTTAATGGTAGTCTTTTGATATTTGAACGAATTTCTGAGTCGATACGAACAACATCCGTGAAAGATCCGTTAACATCCGTTAAGAAAGATTTTTTTTTATTCTACGTCGATGTTTTTCATAACAAGCCAGCTGTCTTGCCAATGAGTTAAACAGAGTTTAGTGTCAGCTCCAACTAAGCGGAGTGTAACTTAGTCTCATTATTCTTTCACCACTGCGGTCTAGCCGTCTATGTATATATGTAGTGACCTAGGCTACCAATTTCAACCACAATACGGCTAATTTGGAATTTAATTTCTTTTAACTGAAATTTCATGTCCATAGGCAATTCATTGGCATCACCGCTTCATTTAAAGAAATCGTCGTTGCTGGCGATTTCGGTATACACAATTCAAATTGGCTTCAACTTTCTGGACAGACAACCCCAGAAGGTCCGTCGATATCTTCGCTGAGGTTGATAATCTAACTGATAAAGCCAATATACCTGCTGCTCATTTTGCAGCTAATTTAACTCTCCCAGACAGCACTTTATTTTCCCCTGTACTCGGGAGTGTAGGAGATTCTCTGGGACCAATCCACTTTAGCACACGTACAGTGGCAAGCCACTTCAAGATCTTGATGTTCTCAAATCCGCTGGCGGCTGCACACTAT
Organism: Portevinia maculata; assembly: GCA_949715645.1. Taxonomy (NCBI): domain Eukaryota; kingdom Metazoa; phylum Arthropoda; class Insecta; order Diptera; family Syrphidae; genus Portevinia; species Portevinia maculata. Next base: position 402,937,887 of record OX454525.1, on the reverse strand, counting down.
ATCCTATTTTTCAGGGCAATTGCACTTATGCATCTTTTCTTTCCAGTCATGGAAATGCTCATAAACCGTCAGCTTATGAACTATCTTGAATCCCGAGAACTACTTAATGACCGGCAATACGATTTTCACGGCTACAACAACTTGTGATTTATCTAACCAAAAAGTGGAACCAATCTCTCCACCATTATGGTGAAAGGAAGATCATTGCGCTTGATATTTCAAAGGCATTTGACAAACTTCGGTATCAAGGTTAATAAATTACCTTTCGAACCGTTCAATTTAATTTGTTTTGGACGGTTTCAAGTCTTTAGCTCGCCGAATAAACTCTCGCGCTCCCCAAGGCTCTGTTTTGTCTCCGACTCTCTTCCTCATTAATGATCTCATGTCTGTGACTTGTAATCCAATCAATCCATTCCTTCGCTGATGACAGTACCCTCAGCTTCTCATATTCGTTTCTTGTGTGACGCCACTGATCTTCAAGTGGCGAACTGGAGATGCAACGTATGCATACCTATTAAATTCCGATCTTGATAGCATAACTCAGTGGGGCACCAATAGAATGGAATTTAATGTTTCCAAAACGAAATGCTGTCTTCTGTCAACCGAACTGCCATTATCCATGAATGGCACTTGCATAGCTAAAACCGAACGGCTTTAGATTATCGGTAATCGGTATGTGTGTTAATGACAACCATCGTTGGAAGAACGCTGCGAAATGTCAAGGCTTTCTTAAGAGTAACCCTCCTACTTAACTGTATCCTACTGATCCGCCTGTGGGGTTCGGTATCCCTATTTTGAATCAATTGGTCACTGAAGCCAATCTAATGCTGGTGTTCCATCATTTCTGCGATACAGGAATTTTTAAGGCCTGCCTTCCAGCACATACCTAAAATTTATAAAGTATCATGGTTTACCATAAATAAACCAAAAGTGAAACACAAACATGAGTAGGTGTACCTATATAGTGGTAGACCAGTCATAAACTCATACATCCAGCGAATCGATAACTATTCCCATTTTGCAAGATTTTGTATCCATTCAAATAGTCTTTTGGTCTTTGGTATCGCTTAATTTCTCTTTGTGTTTTAATAAATCAAAATTATTCTACATACCTAACTTAAATTAAAAGCCGATTGCTTTATGATTATCACTACTTGTTTTCAAATGTTCCACAATTTGTTGTTAAATGAAGGTGGTCGTACGTGTACCTGTACTGAATAACATCAAACATACGAATTAAATACAATCGGGGTTTGTTAGAGCTTTTTGAACTTTTTCTTCATATTAAAAGCTTTATTTGCAATCGAGAAACAATGACACGAGGTTATTTTAGTATCAGCGCTTCTGCTTTGCTTTAATGTAATTCTGCTATCGGTTGAACGCACAAAGTACATATTATATTAATCTTGTAATGCACTAGCTTAATATTTTATTTATCGTATTTAAAAAAGTATGTCTAACTTCATTGCGTAAATGTAGTGTATGATATTATGTGCAAGTTAAAAATAAACTATTCGAACGCAAACTCTTATTATTTTTCTTGATAATAAATGGTTAAATAAATATACATAATGTAGGTACATTTATGCCTAACTGCATATATGTATTTATATAAAGCAGAATGTTAAATCTATCATACATAACATATTGTTTCCTGTTGCTTAATTAGTATACGGTCCATTCTCTTAAGGCAACTACTTTTTGGTCCTGCTTTGCTGCAATAAATCGATTTTAAGTTTTACTGCATTTTCGTTAATAGTACAATTAACCCGATTAGTATTCTCAACTAAATCAGTGAGCTTTATTGGACAGGTGTAAATAATTTGTAGAAATGTACCCTTAAAGCAAAATATTATTAAGAGAAAATGAACAGAACATAGTGCAGAAGTACGTTTTCTTTTGATGTCTGATAAGTTTCTGCAACGTAACGTTTTTTGTTGATTAATTGAACTTAAGAATTGTTAGGATAGTCGAATATTATGAACACATCAACAAGTTTTGAAACTTAAAGAGGACGGTGTGCCACTCATGAATTTTATTTTTAGTTAATTGTTTGAAAGTTGTGTTTCCCGATGGAAAAAACTGTGTATATTGCAAAATTACTGATTGCATGGCTTGTACCCGTGCAGGGACGGGCTAAGAATATCACTGCAGCCCCCCCCCCCCCCCCCCCCCAAAAAAACTGCGCTTGACGAAAAAGGCGACTAAAGGGAAAAAATCACTTCTAGGCAATTTTAACATCCAGGTGAGCCTAGCGACACAATCAACATCTTAAAGCTGTCCCGCAAGTGTGCAGGCAAATCACCGGTGATGTAAAAGGACTATCGAATAATAATAAATGACAGGAGCATGTACTTGTCGAAATCGTAAAATGGAGCCAGGCCTAAAAACTCTTACATCCCGCACATGCAATAACACCAGCATGTGATTGGCCTCAGTAAAAGCGATCCGAAACCAAGAATCCTCTCGAAATTTATTGAGGTTATTTTTTTTTTTACGTGTAGCTAGGTTAAAATCGTTGAAAGACATCGCTTGTGAGCTTTGCGATAGTGTGGGACTTGAAACACCCACTAAAAACACCCAGGGAATGCATCATGTTACCATCCTTCCAGTAATCCAGTCGGCAATTTTGTTTCAATATTTACTTATGTACTTATGAACTGTTTTTAGGAACTAACTTTGGTTTATTACCTTTTGTTTTTTAATTCAGTATCACTTTGTTCGTGTGATTATGCTGTTATATATATATTTCTTTTCTTTTTACCTATTTTACCTAGTTAACTAGTTCAAAAGGCTTAACTCTACGTAATCTTCTAACTAAATTGTTGTTATTAAGTAGTTGGACTACTTCTAAATTAGCATGGTTGCGAAGCCTAACTTCATGTCTTCTTGCGACCTTCCGAAACTCGTTCTGTACCATTTCAAATTTTAGATCCGTCTGTAGATCAGCAATCGGTTCTCGTTCGATCAACGCAATTAAATGACGTAGGGCGTGGTTAGTACTTAGATAGGGGACCACATGGGAATTCCGCGTGCTGTTTACGCCTCTTGCGAACGTCTGACAAACATCCAAATCCAAGAGTATCAAATTGTCATGAGAAAGCTTCTAAAATTTGCCGTTCGGATTCGGCGTAAAACTGTAGGTCCCCTCCACTTTGCATGAAAGTGGTTGGAGAAGCTAGGTTCAGGCCTAATATGTATGTATATGTAGATCAGCATTACGTATGTACCACGGTGCATTACCAATATTGCGTAATACTTTGTTTTGAAAGCATTGTATATGTCCAAATTGGTTATAATATTTGCTTGTAGAGAAGCAGTTTGTTGTAGATTGAGAGGCATGAATACCTCCCTATGAGCCAATACATTTTATTGTATCGTATATTTAGTTCGTCTCGTTTTTTTTTGACATGTGTTCTCCAATTATTATAAAAAAAAAACATGTGTTGTCCAAGAGCTATTAGCGTTGGAGTTTGTTCCAACACGATGTAAATCTATCAGCAAACTGTCAGGAGTATGCACAGTAAGGTGTTGCCGCTCCAACACACTACAAACTTTCAGCCGGCTGTTTTAGCACATTCTCGACCAACCATCAAACTTGTTTCTGATCGTCAGAAAAGTCGGAGGATTTTTCGCGGGCTTAAGGTAATACGAGTATAAATATGCCAAGTAGGCAAATAATGGTCATTTTTCGATTTCCGAATGAGGTCACACAGATGCAGTGTAATTGGCATATCTCAAATGCTGTAATGACCACATATATAAGCATGATGATTCTGACAGATAAATTTGAAAAAATTACAAGTAGTGTAATCGGAAAATGAGCATGAATGCAATGATGACCTATTGACCATATGCAATTTATTGAAATTCGATGATGGCTTGTGTCGTATTTGTGTTAATAAGTGGGTTGTCCTTTTATTGTTATTTGGTCTATGTAAATTCTTCTTATTTTCTGTTTTATATTTTGTTATAACTTGTTTATTGTCGATGTATGTAGTGTGTTTTTTCGTTGATATTCCTTTTTGTTCATTTATTGACTTGATTGTACTTTTGCGTTGACATAGTATACCGCGATTCACTTTTAAAAATAATTTTAAAAATATTACCATACCGGCCACATTTCGGTTACGTGGTCTATATGACCACGCTGATCTTTTGGTCATTTGACAGATAATAATCTGCCTGTAGACATTTGTATGCGAAATCCCCCTGCAGTTTTTCTTACCTTAAGAATCATAGACATGCGCATAAGCTCGGATAAGTTGATTTAAGGCGTTTTTCTTTTTTAGTTCAGATCAGAGTTGTCAAAACAAAAGTTGGTACTTCTTTTTTAGCTCTGACACATCAGAGCGTTCAAACTTTGTTTCTTTTTTCTTGATCAGAGCGCACTCTATGAGCTCAGAATTAATTGACTGAGTCTGAGTAAAAAACTGAACCCAGGTAAGCACAGACTGAGAGGAGGGAAAATAAAGGAAATGAAAAATAAGGTCGTGTTCTCTTTTTCTGGTGTAGAAGAACACAATTTAACAAAATAGTTTAGTTTAAAAAATAAAGATATTTTCTTATGAAATGATAGCTGAGCGCTCAAGTGTGTTTTATAAACAAACCAGAACGCTCTGAGAAAGCTCGGTTCAGAGCATGCTCTGTTCAGTACTCTGCTCTGAACTTAAAAACAAAAATGCCTTTTGTTCTGTTGGTAGTGGGTGTGGTGAATGGATGTATGTATTAAGTGATTTTACTTGGTGTGAGGCAGAGATTGGCTCATAGCGTTCCAACTCACTACTGAATCCGTAATTAGTCAAAGATGGAACATGCGATGGAAGAAATGGAAAAGCAGTTGGTAACAATTTTTGCTTCTTAGGCCTCCATTTTATTCGCGATTGTTAAAGAGTGTTGATTGATATTTACTTTTAGACTGGGTTCGTTGGATCCCTCTTCATCGAAAGTTGCTTCGGTATTGATCACAGATCCCAGATATTTGAATTTACCACACTTGGGAACTTATTTTCTATTCAAATAAATGTCTGAAATCAATCCAATGTCCAGCCTCTCCGGTATGGTAGCCAGCACCATTTGATTGGAAAGCAAACTGACTAAGACGAATATCATAGTTTTTCAGAAAAGCCATTTGAATTTTTTCAGTACTTAAAAAAAACATTTTCAATTTGAATTAAAATCAATAAATATTACTATTTTCTTCTTTCAAGTGGCATAACAAAGTTATTTTAAAAAAAGCTATTTTTAAAACAAAATGTACCTATAGTAGGTGATTATCTAGTTTGAGCGCCACAGCTCCGATGACTTTGAATTTCTAGTATGTTGTAGGTACTATTCGTCACCCTGAACAGCAATATATACATGTTGGGCACGGAAATCATATTGAAGCATAGTTTTTTATGTTAAAGTTTCACCCAAAAGTACGGTTATTATCCAGTTTAGCAGTCCGATTACCTTGAATTTGGATGATCCTGCGACGTCCTTTTATAGTCAATCGCTATCACTTATTTAGTTGTTTGTTGTTTACGTATAACTCCGCACATAGCCGATTACCGATTCTGCACGTCATCTCTCTACTGCGTTTGTTGCTAACAGTTGATTTTGCTCATCTTTTGTTTACGTTTGCGCCCCACATCTCTGATGACCGATTCTGCACATCTTCTATCCACTGCGTTTGTTTACAATTGATCTTCGCGTCTCTTGTTTGCGGTTGGCGCCGCCCATCTAGTAAGTTGTAGAAATTAATTCTTTATTACATAAAAAAAACCAATTTATTTTCATTTTGTATTGATTTTAATTAATTTCGCATTTCGAACATACGATTTTAAGAACATACGACTACCTATGACAAAAATGTCATCTGTTGGAGATTTGAATTAAACCAGAGATTACATATTGGAAAAGTGGCTTGGGTGCTAAATTTCTCAAATATTTTTGAAAAGTACCTAGGCCTTTTTTCTTCTGTCGAATTCTTTTTTTTCACGCGAATTACAGGTAGATTTAGTATCAAGTCTACATATGTAATTATCAACGCAAGATTTTTTTGACTTTTACGACTCTAAAACCATTTTATTACCCTTTTAATATTCATTGAAAATTTTCTGAAAATAAAATTAAATAACGAAATAAATTGGCAAAAACGATAAAGTAGAGACGAGCAATAAACATTTTATTTCATCAAAAAAGTGCTAGACGAAAATTTCCGAAAGGAAATTTGTGGGTAGTTTCTTTTGTTTTTGGATAGCCTATACATTTGTTGCATAGACTCCTTGTTCCGTTCAAATTAGAACCAATCATCGTTGGCATGTATTTCTGATACTTATCTAAAGAGCTACTCTCAATATTTGTATTCTCAAGTAGACTCCTGTGAATGGAGTACCCTGCATTAAACATGATTTAAGAAGCTGAAAAATTTCGTATCTCGTATGGTAATAATTTATAAACATACATTACTTGTTCCTTAATATTCGTAGAAATGCACGCGAACATTTTTATTATTGAATTTTGCTTAAATTGATAACAGACAAAATACATCGCAAAATATTAAAACATTTGCTAAGAGTTTTTGGGCCTGCCTCTTTTTTACGATCTCGACAATCACCCCTATCGAGGTATCCGTTCGAAACGGAATTTTCACCGATTTGTACGAAATCGGAGAAATTTCATTCGAGGTATCCGCTCCGATACAACTTTCGGCAAAATTCTCCGATGACATATAGCGCACCTTGTCGCATTGCGTTGTACGTTGTACCGCGTTTATGTCACTTACTTTTGACAGATACACAGCAAATTTCTTTCGAAACTCTCTGACAAGAAAATGCTGCGGATTATTTTAAGTAAAATGGAAAAGTGGTAAAAATTGGACGGAATAAAATTAAAAAATATAATTTTTGATGTTTAGTGGTCTACTCGTGGTGGTCTACTTTGAAACTGTATTAGATTTATCACAAAGTATTTCACACTGTAATGGATTTAAAGCAGCTGATTCGCTGTCAAATAAATGCGTTTGTATGCTTTATTTATGTTGTTAAGAAACGGATACCTCGATCGCAATCTGAGTTCCGATTGGATTTGCCTTTCGTTTCGGAATTTCTTCCGAACGGATACCTCGATAGGGTTGAATATCATGGTGGTGTTGTTGAAGTCAATTATTTGGTAAACAATCTAATCTTACCTTTAGTAAAAGAGAATTTACCCACCGGTGAAAGTTAGAAATTTTTAATCGAAATTTCGAGAAGTTGGCAACACATTCCAAAAGTGATTCCTGTCATATTTGGCATAAGCTAAAAATTTCCCTTTGCTTTTAATATCCTGTTGTTTTTGTTGCTTATTTCTTACTACAAAATCTTTTCTTTACTTTTAATAGCTACATTCTCTGTAAGAATTTTATAACCACTACTCGTAATTTGAGAACCTTTTCGTAATCTGGAAGAACTATTTAAAGTAAAGCTTTTTTGATAGCAGTTCTAATTTCGAGAATAAAAAATCGTAGCTTTTTGTGCGATATTTTGAGAGTATTCTCTTAGTGCCTGGCTACACGTTCATGGCAATGATTTTCATTCTCACGAACGTGCGCGTGGCCATACACAAATTTGATTTTGACAGCATCCTTGCTGAAATAAGAGAGATCAAACCGGTTTTAGAAGAAGAACGTTCATGCCCATAAGTTATCTTTGAAATGTATTTTCGGTGCAGTTCATCCTCTCTTTTTCTACTCAATTGAAGTTTACCAGTCTCGCCGGAAAATATATTGCTGCCAAATGTATTGATTCCATGAGATTCCACTTCGGCCAAAAACATCACCTCCGTAGCCAGGCACCTTCATTTTGGAGACTATCTCATCAGTATATTTCAACAAATGAAATTTTGTGCAAAATTAATGTCTAGTATGCTTAAATTATTCAAAGAATAAACTTAAGTTTTTAGGTAGTGACCTTTTTTAGTACCTATACTCATAACAACGAATACCATTGTTTTTCTTTTGCCTTGAAAACAATTGTCGAAATCAGAAGAAACATGGTTGTAAGAAGAAAGGATTCTCGTATGTCGTTTTCCATTGCCATTGCAGAAACATTCCGGCCTCTTCTCAAAGTGTTTCTTTGGTGCTCGAATGATTTATTCTCCTGAAAAGAGGAGAAATTTGCCTCTGGATTAGCACACTCTCAAACACTATAAATGTCAAAATTGGCATAATATCATTTTTGTTGTGCTGCATTTGATAATTTTCACGAGGTATGCTGAAAATACGTAGCAAGTTTAATATGAGAAACAATGAAATAATTTTTTAATGGATATTCACGTAGCTTATATTATTTTCCTATCATTCGCTTCATCGGTTCGCCGTGTAATAATGATGCGGTTGTCTTTGAACTTTTACTTAAGGAATTTAATAAAAAAAAACAAGTTCATAACTTCCTTGATGATGCCGTCGAGAAATATTCGGAGAAAAAGGTATCTGGGTTTGACGTTTCACCAACACAATGAAACATAAACTTAAATTCAAGAAAGATGTGTTTGCTTTTTTAATTGCTATCCCGGATCGGAAAGTTCTTCCAGATTAAGAATAGAAAGCAGTGACAAAAATTGTTTATACCTAAATCACATTTTCAGATGTCCTGTAAAAAAAAGTTGCAGAAATGCTTATACACGATGTTTTACTACGTAACCCTAAAGGGGGCTAAAGACGTGTTTTAAGAAAATCTAATAAATTAAAATTAAATAACAACGAAAAAAGTGACAACCCTTATTTAAAAAAATAACGTAACGAAACGTCATTTCATTTTACCGTTGGAAATACATATGTATACATAAATAAAATTCTGCATCTTTTTTTATTTATATTAAATCATTCCATTATCAATTCATATTTAGATAACAACCCATTACAATTTACAAGAGATTAAAACTTTTCTTTGATGACAATGTTTATAATATCTTTAATGTTTTTTTGTTTTTAGACATTTTTGTTGGAACTTAAGTCAAGCAAAAGAAGAATATCTTACCGATGTAGGTATACATCTACATAATACGAAAATAAACATATTGACCTGAATCGTCATCATAGAGACTGAACACATCAGACACTAAAAACTATTTATTAAACATAATACAATTTTGACTTCAAAAATTTAAAAAATGAAGAGTCGCAGTTCTGGCTATAGCTCTGACACTGAGCAGAACAAACAAAAGGATGATCTGAGCTTGCTTAGAAAGCCTATTCATACAGCACTTTCAGGATTCCTAGAAGCTCAAAAGGCTTATGAAAATGGAACTGAAGAGGTTAGTAACTATTTAAATTTTTTATTCAAAAAAATGCATTTATCCTTTAACCATTTAATTGTCAGATAAGAAGACTATTGGCCCGCGAATGCGATGTAATTTATGAATGCAAAACATGCCGCAACATTTTTCGTAGTTTGACGAACTTTATTAGTCACAAGCGAGTTTATTGTTGTAATTCGGCAAATCAATTCAATGGTAGCTTTAATCCCAATCAAAATGGTTTCATTGTAAGTATACTTTTGTACACAACAATCGAAATACGTATAGAAACGATTTCTCTTTAGGATCAAGACGTATCCACAATTATACAAGCCGAACAAGAATTCGTAAAAAAAGGCACAACACTGTCGTCCAATCCAAAGGATAGCTTAAATGCCAATAAAGATCTTAGTAGCATAATTGAGCGGTTATTGAAGCGTGAACAAAATAACCGTCTCATGAAACTTACGGACTTTTACGACCAAGTAAGCAACAAACTGACTCAAGATGAAATTCTGCAAAAGAAACACGTGTTGCAACTAGATCGAGTTCCTAATAGCGATGTTGCTGTCTATCAAACAGTTAAAACTGATGAAAGTGACAACATGCGGATTGAGGTTAACGAAGTTCATGACATGTTGGAGAACACTAAAACAATAGTTGGGTCAGATGGCAAAGCCTTACCTGATGGCCCTTCCTTAAATATAGAAATTAAAACAGAGCCAATTGATGAGACGACCAACACAGAGCCCCAAGAAGATCTTGTGCAACCCAGAGATATAAGCTGTGAAATATGTAAGATTGCGAGTTATACTTTAAAGTATTCTTGAACTAAATATCGTTCTTATTTAGGTAAACTACAATTCGGCACAGAAAAGACCCTAAAGCTGCATATTCAAACTAAACATATCTCTTCAACATTTGTATTTCAATGTCCATCCTGTTCACTTACATTTTTGCAGCCTGGAGCAGTGATTCGTCATCTTAGCAATGATCATAAGTGAGTTTTTTTTGCATTTTTCATAAGATTTACCTAATAGCCTGGCCACTCTTAATGTTTTGGATTCCTTCGTATAGCCTATTTGCCTTAGACTACACTATTGTGTGTACTGTTGTGCCATGTAGACTACACTATTTAGACTACGCAATTATCAACGCGTCGTCAATTACAAATCGTTAATTAAAAGTAGTTGTAGCAATACATTATAGTTTTAAGAAAATTGAGACCTGCTTTTTCTTCTCTGAGGTCGTCTTTCTGAGTAAATGATAGATGTGCAAAAGTTTATTTGATTTTTCAAATGCAAAACGATTGCTTGTAGGGTAATGAACATGAGCTTAGATTGAAAAAAGAGTTTCTTAACTTGAGCAATGCAAAACAATGTTCATCATACGCTCTTTTTTGACGTCCAGCCATGTATTAATCAATAAATTACTATCCAACGAGTCTATGGCGCTTGGAAATATCAAAAACAGACTTGGCTTTTGGAAATTGGTTTAAGCGATCAACGGCAAATCGAATCATCTGCGTTAGCAGAACATTTTGTGTACTTGCTGAATCCGCCATGTAGCTCAAACCACCTACAGTACGCGCTTGTTTTTCAAACGTTTGATGTTTTGGATCGTGAGATCGAATTACAAGACGTCTGCAGAGCTTTAAACCTTTGAAAGGCTAATAAAGCTCAGGGAGAAGATCGTACCCCGTGCGAATTCTTTTAATATGCAAGAAACGAGTTTCTCGAAAGATTAGCAACCGTATATAATTATATATTCAACGTGCGTGAAGTGCCAACGTGTTTTCGATGAAATATAATTTTCCTCTATTTAAAAAAAGGAGACTATAATGATCCAGGCAAAGGTATATCCTTGAATTCAATAATGACATTTTTTTCGGGGATTATTCTCGAGCGGCTCATAGTTTGGACAGATACAAACGGCTAACTTAACAAATTTCAATCTGGACTCGGGGATTAATACTCAACGGTGGACAATATTTTCGCATCTGGAAAAGCGCAGGAAACAATGCCTTCTTTGTGGGGCTTAGAATTAATGCGGCGTTTGACTTCATTGATAGAAGGCCACTTTTTATAACCTTGTCTTGGATTGCCAACAAAAGTGCTTGAAAATAATACAGGTTTTATGTTGAAAATATGTCTGCGGTCTGGGATGGAAAAAATCTGTTGAACTGGTTTGAATCACACATTTTCCTTGTTCCTGGATGATCTGCCGACTTTCTTACCAGGAAAAATCGATTTTGAAGTATTAAAATAAAGCTTATCGTGTATGCTGATGATATAGTCATCCTGTCGGAGATTCCCACAATGTTGCAGATGGTGATCAACCAGTTGCATCACTTACTCTAGGTTATGGAACTTGAACGTTGATAACAACAAGTCAAAGGTAATGGTAATGCAAAGGATACAAAATGGTTCTGGAAAAATTAAGAGTTTGCGGTTGCGAAGGAGTACAAGTATTTTGAAGTTATTATTACAGCAAAAGTGGATTTCAAAAAAACATATACAAGAAAAATTGAAGGAGGCATTAATTGTCTATGGAAAAATCTGCTCGATAAATGTGACAACGCGACAAGCGCAAAATACAAAGTATGTACACGAAACGGTAGTAAGGTCAATACGACAAAGCGAAAAGTTAATGAGATACTTTATCAAAAAAATCTTCAGGCTACCAGAAAAAGCACTTAGTACTTGCAACACCTCGAAACAGGACTCCCGCCTTTATTCACGCACATTTAAAAGTCTTGACACTTCCATTTTACATTTTAAAAGCCATGACACTTTCGCAAAAAATTGCAAAGCAAAGCAAAGCACTCTCGTGACGCTTTTACAGATAAGGTACCCCAAAGTCAAACGCAGTGTACATATCTCTTGCTTCAATACAACCTTGGAGAGACAAATTATTTTAACGACCGGAATAGTGTGAACACAATATCTACGGTTTTTAAAGCTGGAAGCGAACTTCTGCAGTTAGGATCCGACCAAAATGAAGAGTGCACACTATGAAATCTACGATCCAAAGAAGAAGTACTACACTTTCTCGGGATTTATCCATTACTCAACGGAATAAGAAGAAACCATTTTTGGAAAAATGTGCTATCGACCGAGGAAGTAATTGCGATATTAAATGGGCAAAATTGAAAGTTGTTATAGTTCTCTTGAGTGTGCTTCAAAATATCGACTGCAAATCATAGATGAAGCATTTTAAATACTCATACTTATTGCATTTTTGTTTCTTAATTTTAATATGACAACAAAAATGTCAATGCCACTTTTATTTTGTGAATTTTTGTAACTGAAACCTACTTCTTAACGGGCGCCCTACCCGTGAAGAGTCTCTGCCTGAGACACTGCAGCCTTCCATCCTCTGCGATCTCGGGCACGCTGCTTCCAGTTCTCCAGACCAAGCTCTCTGGCATCCGCGATGGCTTGGTCTTTAAAACGGAGTTTCGGTCTTCCTTGCCTTCTCGAACTAGGAAGCTAGGAGTCGAAGATCCTCTGGAGCATTATTTTCCATTCGCTCAATGTGGCCGAGCCAATGTAGTCGACGTGATTTAGCTTTTTGGACTACATCCACATCTTGGTACAGCGCAGGTGGCGATGGTGCGATGGTAGTGTATTCGCAAAGTGATTGTGAGGTCGTGTGTTCGAATCCCGACCAGAGCCATGCTTTGTAAAATTGGATACACACAACAAATCAAATCTCCCTTAAGCAATTAAGGCGCTACCTGTGGAGATAAAAAAAACCCTATCGCACCAAAAACTTCTTTCCTATCCTCCTATTCTTTCAGTAGTAAGCAGCACCCAAAAATAGGTAATGAATCTGGGTGCTGCTTGCAGCAACGAAAATGCCTGCGCTGTGGCAACACTATAAGAGTACTTCCCTTTAGCGCACGCTAATTATAAAAAAAAAATATTCAATCGCCGTGAAAGCCTCTAACACGGCACGCTTGGAACGGCCGATGATGTCGATATCGTCCACATACCGCAGTAGCTGGACGGATCTATTGAAGATAGTGCCTTCCGTGTTGAAACCTGCCCTTCGCACTATTTTCTCCAGAACAAGATTGATGAAGTCACATGATAGCGCATCTCCTTACCGAAATCCGGTACAAGTTTAGAATAATTCGGAAGAGCTGCTTCCAAACTGCACATTACAACGCGTGTTTTCAAGTGTCACGCGACACAACTGGATCAGTTTTGCCGGGATCCCGAATTCGGCCATCGCCACGTAGAGATCCTGACGATGAATGCTGTCATATGCGGCTTTAAAGTCAATGAAAAGGTGGTGGGTCTCGACTTGAAATGCATTGGTCTTTTCCAGGTTTTGCCTTAGTGTGAAGATTTGGTCTATTGTCGATCTGGCTGGCCGGAAGCCACACTGGTACGTGCCGATTAACGTGTTGCTTCAGACGTTCACACGTTCACACAGTACGTTGGATAGGATCTTATGTGCGCCATTAAGCAGGGATATGCCTCGATAGTTCTTGCAGGACATACGATAACCTTTTTTTGAAGATGGGGCATATGGAGCTGATAGTCCAGTCATCGGGCATGCTTTCTTCCACCCATACTTGGTTGATGATTTGGTGCAAGCGCCGTACCAAAACATCACCTCCATATTTGAAGAGCTCCGCTGGTAGACCATCAGAGCTTATTGTTCTTTAGCTTTCTTATAGCTAGGCCAACCTCTTCTATACTGGGTGGTGAAATCTGTTCTTTTGACAGGACATGGGTTCTCTTCTTGGCCTATCACTCTCTCTACATGATGCCCATTTAGCAGCTGTTGGAAATGATGCTTAAATACATCTACTATTCACTGCGCTTCGGTAACTAGGTTTCCGTCGCTGTTTCGAAGACCCTGCATTCCAGTCTTAAAGCCAGCAGACAGTTGCTTCGGTTCCTTGTAAAATGTCCAAGTGCTGTTTCGAACAGTATCGATTTCCCTGAGCTGGGAGAATGCGTACGCCCTCTTCTTTCTACGCAGGATCTTCTTCTCCTCCCTTCTCTTGACTCGATACTCTTCCCTCGCTGCCCTTGTTTTGCGCTGCAGCGTTTTTAAGTGTGCATCTTCTGTCACCTTCTTCCGATAAACGCATACATCATCCTACCACGGGCTTTTTCTCTGGGGTGGATGGTAACCTACGGTGGTCTTGGCTACCTCCTTGATGATGTCATGATATAGGTTCCACATATTGTTTGCGCTTGTTGGTGGTGAATGCACAGAGGAAAGTCTTTCGCTCATCCGCTCTCTGTAGGCTCTGCCTACTCCAGGTGTGCTAAGGCGTCCAGCGTCGAAGAGCGCCAGGTTTCTGTGTGGATCCTGAGCCTTGGAAACATAGTGTACTTATCACCGAATTACGAGATGCTGCAAAGTCAATTAGTCGGTATCTGTTGTCGTGTCGTGAAGGCTGCGCTTACCAATTAATTCGCCGAAGATGTTTTCCTTACCGACTTTGGCATTAAAATCCCTGCGCACAACTTTGACATCGTACTCCGGACAGGCTCCGTAGGCTCCGTCCAGGAGGTCATATAACTCCTCCTTGACGGGATCTTTAGCCTCTTCGGTAGGGGCGTGTGCACACTACACATATTAGGCTTATGTTTTGAAATGTAGCTTTGATGTGGATCAAAGCCAGGCGATCACTTATCGGTTTGAATTCTATTGCTTTTGTCCCAAGACAGACTCAAGTTTTTGAGTAGCACCTGGGGTGTACAGTGTTCGCACGTCTAGGTGGGTCTGGTGGCCATATGGGGTTATCCATTATCCGAGGCTTCATATGTCTCTCTCATAACTATAAGGTGGCGCAAAAGTCATCACCCAGTGGCGTTCACCAATCCGACTGAAAACTACATAGGATAGATGTCTAACGTCGTGGATCATTTAGAACATTGGCACACAGAATTGCCTAAGGCACCCCAAGGGCTGAAAACCCTATCGGAAGATGCTATAATTTTTGCAAATAGCGGCAAATGTCAATTTTACTTTGACATTTGTGAAGTAAACAGATGACAACTTTTGCGCCACCTTGTATTAATCTTTCACGTGGTCGGAAAGTTACCCCGACGGTACAACCCCCAACCTGGAGGTCCAGTTCCATTGTTTACCCCTAGGACGAGGGGCCGGGCTTTCCGGAGTCAGTAACCCACTTCGGAGATATGGGCGCTGCCGTTATCCTATTTAGGGCTCATCCGCCACCAACTCTTTTCCAATACCCTGGCTCAGTGTTGGAGATCCCTAAAGACCTGGGATTCAAATATG
Source organism: Portevinia maculata (assembly GCA_949715645.1). NCBI lineage: Eukaryota > Metazoa > Arthropoda > Insecta > Diptera > Syrphidae > Portevinia > Portevinia maculata. The sequence goes on along the minus strand of OX454525.1, from coordinate 402,922,353 downwards.
TCGAAGCAGCTCATATCGGGATAGCAGTGATAGTTCAACCTCACTAGAACTGGTAGGTAATCAGGGCTTCTTGTGGATTGTGAAAAGTGCTACAAAGAGTCACTGAGAAGTTCACAATCAAAGTCGGCCGGCTTACACTAAGGAAATTTCTTAAGTCTTGATATCTATAGCGACTATCTTTTTGAAGGAAAAATGACGAACTCTAGTACATAAATTATTCTTTGCTGACGATCATAGCGTTCTTCTTTCCCTGGCAGCAAACACTCTCAGTCCAATTGGGCTCAGCTGTCAAACATACCTTGTGTTCTTGTACCATGGATCCTTTGTACCAAACAACTATCTTTTTACAAATTGATTTTCATATGAATTTCTTTAGCTTTCATGGTTGTACAATTTTCCAACTAAGTGCTTTAAGTCCTTTTTCTATGAGTTTTAAAAATACTATTTGAATTATTTCATCAATTCAGAACAATACCATTTTATTATTCAGTCAATAAAACTATTCATTTAAATCGATTTTATATTCCTGTCTTTACTTAATTGCCATCGGCAATAATCTGTCGTTTTTGTCTTTTTAAAAAAGGCCGAAAACGCCAATAGGATTATTGGGGTGTGTTTTTACTTTTTAAATGTGTCCAATATTTATGCAGGCATTTTTTTATGTGGGCGCTTTTTCCACTGCCGCGCCTCTTGCGAATGTCTGACAAACATCCAACATTATCAATTGGCATGAGAAGCTTTTCGAATTTGCCGTTCGAATTCGACCTTAAATTGTAGGTCCCTTCCGCTTCGCACAAGCAAAAATGCTTGAAGAAGTTAATTTTGTCATACACAAAAAAAAACGATCCATATTGAAAATTATCCCATTTTGGGGAATAGGAATATGGAAGGGAGATATGAAAACAATTGAGTGAAACCAGGCGGATTTGATAGTTTAGATATATATTTATAATTAGTTCTTTTCAAATTAAAAACTATACACATTTTGCAGGAAATCCAACCGGAAAATACGTTTAATGCGTGAAGCTATATATAAACGTCGTGTGCGAATGGATGAAGTGCAAACTAAGGGACCTAGTCGTGAACTAGCTCGCTTGCAGACAGACAAAGAGCGTCGAGATGCCGAAAATAAAGCATGGCTAGATAATATTGAACGACCGGACAACTCTCCAATGTGTACATACTGCGGCAAAACTTTCGAGCGGAAGGCTGTGCTTAATACTCACTTAAATAATTGCCAAATGAAAAATAAAATAACAAATCTAGTCACGGAAAAGATTCCAGAAAACAGAGACTCACCGACGCCATCTAACTGCAACAAGATATCTGCTAAAATGGTAGAAGATTCGAAACTAAATTCTAATTTCAACTCGGTGGATTCGTTTGACCTTGAGCAGAAATATGACATCAATGGCGATAGCAAGGATTCCGTAGATTTAATTGAAGCCAAAGATATGCTGACAAATCAAAATCGAAGAAAGCGTCGTAAACCTCCGAAAATTCTAGTTCGGAATGATGATGTCGATTCAGATACGCTAAATGAGATGTTTGCCAATCTAGGCAAAAATACAGATGAGCTGTCGTTGAAAACTGTGTGTCTCGACAACCTTACAAAAGCCGAGAATGATGAACTTAATATGAGTCAACATATCACTAAAGACAAAAACACATCTGATGCGGTGTCTATCAAAACTGAACCAAAACAAAGGGCGAATCCTAACGCAAAACAACTCCCATGCTTTTGCAAAATATGTCACAAACGTTTCGATGCCCTCAGCAATTTAAGGCGTCACATTTCCATGTTCCATTATCGGAGTAGAAAGTTTGGTTGTAAGCTGTGCGATTATAGGGCGTTCCGGAAGTACGATGTGATTAATCATCTAGGGTCCACACATTCCATTACAGGTGAAAAGGAAACAACGCTGGAATATATAAGAGTTTATGAAGAGAAATACTTTAAGGATTGTGTAGAAGAGGATATTGTCGTAATCACCGATACTGAGAACATCCCATTGCAGAGCAAACCTGAGGAAAAGCGTCAGCGTCGTACCAGAGCACCAAGAGTTGTGGGAACGTCAACATCTCGACCAGTGCCACCAACAATTTCAAACGTCTTACACGACCAAAAAATTACAAGATCCACGTCACAGTTATCTCTTTCTTCAACAGATGATTTGATTCCCAATAAGCGCCCGATTCGAAATCGGATTAAGACGGTTAACAAGGACTTTGTTTACGATCTTTCTAATCTACTCAAGAAAGATATGATTTTCGCCGAACGCGAATCAATGAAAACTCTAAAGCGTCGCAACACCATCATAAATGACGAAACTGATACTCCATTAGTACCATCGACGCCACCCCTTACACCAATTTTTATTAGTTATCCGGAGAAGGGCTCTAAACAATCAAAAGGCTTTGATACTTCTAGCGAACTTATTCGAGGTGCTGCTCAAAAAATGGCTCAACTTTCGGTATCACAGGGCAAGGCTGCCCTGGCGACACTTCCAGAAATACCCACTGAACGGCCTCTGATGCGCTGCAGGCTGCTGTCAGTTTTTCGAAGTGGGGAAACTACTCCAGTTATCGAAACCTCTGAACTAGAAGAAGCCCGATATAAAGCGTCTCTTTCAGAAGACAGTTTCATTGATAGTTTTTCCAAACGACGCAAGATCGATTTAAACCTAAAACCTCGGTTATCCCTTCCAGAGAGCCCGCTAAACACGTTACTGATGAAGGTCGATATGAATATAAACAGGAAAAAGTGCACCCAAAGAAAGGCATCACTGCATATTCCACAGAATGATAGTGGATTTGTTGGTGATGATGATGGCATCAATAACACCAGCCCGTCGAGTCCTACCGAAAAAGAATTCCAAGAATTTGCCGCAATTGAACTTATTGAACCCGTAAAAAAGGTGCACGTGCTGCCTTTTGTCGATCCGTTGCCCTCAATTCCAACGTTTTCTTCGCCCCCACCTACACCTACCAAGCGTATTACATTGTTTCAGCGTCTGAATGAAAACAAAGCAAAGAGGTTGCAAGAAAGCCTTCTGCGATCAGCTTTAGAAAATAATTGAAAAAAATAAAAACTTTTCTGTTCTCTTGTTTAGGTTTTCTTCCATTATTTTTATCAAATTGTTAAAAAAATGACAAAATTAACTGTTGTGTTTAAACATACACCTTTATTCGAATGTTTTTTTTAATGTCATAATGAAGTGATACAAAATAAAAGAGTTTTTCTTTCCTATTTTATTTTATTTCTTTTAATTAAATTAAACATGTAGGTTTATTACAGTCCCTGATTATCTGCTTGAAGCATAAGTGACGGACTGCAAAGTGCATCAGTTACTCTTTGCTGACGATGGAGCCAACTGGCGATGATCATGTCTCTGCAACGAGCACTTGCTGCCCGTTCTCAGACCTACTCTGATCTTTTCCAGGCAGCGGAATGAATAAGGCAAAATGGCTAAAGTGGATGGTATGGCAAGGATTTCAAGAAACTGCATACACCCATCCTCGCATCTATTTCAAATTTAACATTGACCCCAAGCAGGGGGTTGCATGGGGCAGCATGCCTCCTCATCCTCATACACATTGCACTGTTTATGGGATTTACTTGTGATACTCTACTATACTCACACGTTTAAAGTGCATCAATCCACCAGTTTTATTTTGCGTTGTTTTGAATGAACAACCATAATTCTTACAATTGCTACCACGTGAAGTGGACGGCTGGAGTTACAGCGCTGTTTCACGGTCTGCCGCAACCGATCATCAGACTCCTTTTTCTATGGTACTGGTCAGTGTTTTTTCCTTGTATGCCGAAAATCCATTTTTACTTCCACTGGGATTCGAACCTAGGACCAGCTGCTTCTCAGGCGAGCACTCTTCCACTATGCCATTGAAGCCACGAGTTTCAGTTCAGAGTTCATCTAGTTTGTATTTTTTGATTTTTTCTTTGGGCAAGCCAGCGCCTGTAAGTATATTATGTTATTATTCAGGTTTTTCTTTCTATATTTTCTCTAATTATTCCACATTTTTGACAAGCATAGTTGGACTGAAAATGGGATATATAGAGAAGGTGAAAGACACATTGACATTGTGCTGTCAAGAAACTCTTGACTCTTGCTTGTCAAAAATGTGGAATAATTAGAGAAAATATAGAAAGAAAAACCTGAATAAATAACATAATATACTTACAGGCGCTGGCCTGCCCAAAGAAAAAATCAAAAAATACAAACTAGATGAACTGAAACTCGTGGCTTCAATGGCACAGTGGAAGAGTGCTCGCCTGAGTGGAAACAATCTTGTTCAGAACACCATTGGCTGGGGCCTCTAGGGATACCAGAAAAAACTGGAAGAAATTGGCCATTATTGGACAAAATGGGCAGCCATTGGCGGTGAAAAGCGTAGTTAGATATCTAGGTATATGGCTTGACCAGTATCTATATTTCGATAGACATATAGTTGCTTGTCTTGCTGGGGCCAAGAAGGCTTATGCTCTGACAAGGAGACTGTTTCATAGCAGTCAACTTGACTCTAGGGTGAAGGTCATTTGCTACGTGGCCCTTATAAGGCCGATCATCGCTTATGGTTGTCCATTGTGGTTTAATATAGCGCCTGGTTATATGGAAAAGATTCGGGTTTTGGAGAGACAATGTCTTAGGACCTGTCTCCGGTTGTTCCGAACGCCTGAATCCAACTATATAAAATACTATCCCAACAAGGTCCTATACGATGGGGCTCAGTTGAATAGGATTGACAATTTCCTCATTAAGGTGACTCGAAGGCACGTTGCAAGGGCGACGCGACGGCCAGCGACAATAGTCTGATCTTTGGGGCATACTACCCCAATGAAATGTACATAGAGAGTACGCTCCGGTCTGGCTTTGTTCCGCCAGATGCATTTATCCATATTGATGCAAAAGGGCTGGTACAGACGAGGGATGGTATTCCGGTCTTATACCATCGCTGCCGCAGCGCGAGAGATAAGCGGCTCCTCCATGACGGGGACGTCGCCAATGCTCATGAGCTCCTCCGTTTTAGTACCGCAATATCGGAGAGGGATAAATTCGACACGGAAAAGCAATTCGCTGAATTTTGGTGGCTTGTTGAGGGGGGAGGGGTCAACATGCCCTCCCAGGACGGTGCGTTACTCTAGGTAACATCCTCTTAGTTTATAAGTTTAAGTTAGCTAGGGTGTTTTTGGGAGAGGCCGGGCTCGCCAACGTGTGGTGGTGCTTCCGGGAGTTGTCTGACGCTGTAAGGCTTCAGTCGGCTCACGGCGGCGCGTGTGCACGTTGACGACTGCCAGGCACCCGGAAAGCAATTAGGATTTTGACCACTTGTTGCGCAAGGCAATGAGTGCTCAGAACCCTAATTATAGTTAGAATACGTTAAGTAGTTTAAGTAAGTAGAATAGGTAGTTTGTAGTTTGATTTATATAAAAAATATAAAATCTTAATAATGATACCGAGTTTTATTTGATTTTCTCGACGAATACATATGTAAGATTAGTTCGTAAATAGTTTTTAGGCCGAAAGGCAATAATTATAAGATATAGTTAAGTTTAGGGCGTCCGCATAAGGACCAATAAATAAGAATAAGTATCCTGTTTATTTTAAGTTAGATTTAATCATTTTTGTCTAGTACGTAAGTTGATATTCAGTAACAATTAAAAAATGAATTTAAAAGTAAAAGTAAAGTGCTCGCCTGAGAAGCAGCTGGTCCTAGGTTCGAATCCCGGTGGAAGTAAAAATGGATTTTCGGGATAAAAGGAAAAAACACAGACCAGTACCATAGAAAAAGGAGTCTGATGATCGGTTGTGGCAGACCGTGAAACAGCGCTGTAACTCCAGCCGTCCACTTCACGTGGTAGCAATAATTGTAAGAATTATGGTTGTTCATTCAAAAGAACGCAAAGGAAATTGATGTAAACAAAACCAAAAACGGGAAAATTGTGAAATACCACATACAAAACCAAGTTAAACCAGTTTTATCCTTGAAAATTGCGCAGAAAAGGGTTAAATCATGGTTTGATTCAAAAATGTAAGCTGTGCAAAATGGCCCGAAAAAAAAATGAAAAAAGACCCAAAAGCAATGCAAAATCACCCCAATCAGACTTAACAACGTTGTTGTTGTTTCCTAAATAATTTGTGGGGGCCTTTTTTCATTTTTTTGAGCCATTTTGCATTGGCGCCAAATTTAATGGAGCCTTCCAGACATTTATATTCATGCTGATTTTGACATTCGAATTCGAACGAAAGTTTGTCGAATTAGAAGAATTTGTACTCGTATTTTGAGATTCGATCGAATAGAAAATTTATTTGAGGAAAACCGGTATAATTCGAACGAAAATAGACATTCGAACGCCTTGACTATTCATTCGAATCTCAAAATAAGCATGAATGTTGGATGTTTGCTCAAACTGTGACATTCAGCATCAATTAGTCAACTTGTAGCGCCATCTAGTCGAGAGCCATCTAACCATATAAGATAATCGAGATTTGGCAGCATTTGAGAAGCAGTTTGAGTAGCTGTGGGATAGTACATCTGTTGTTCTCGAGCTTCCTGAACTCAACGAATCTGGAAGTTTCGGTGGGTGTCACTGGGAGATATAAATAGGTGTCGCAGGAGCACCAAAGACATTCTAGTTGTGAACCGCGATAAAGATGCGATAGATGGTAGTGAAAAGTATAGAGAAAAAGTGGAAGTACGAGTATTCAATAAGAGAAAAGTGATTGTTTATTTAAAGTGATTAATTGTGAAAGTGAATTGTTGGATTAAATAAGTGAATTATTAGAATAATAATCAAAAATTAAAAGACATTGAAAGAGATTTAAATAATGATTAAATAAATAAAATTACGTTTTATCTTTTTGAATCCTAGCCTGGATGTAACAATATGAAAGGAATAGTGATTCCTAAAAGCGTGATTCAATAGTGAACTCTGTGATGACGACATTACGCATCGCGTAAGCGTAGGCTGGATGGTGCAGGTGAAAACGCAGGCGTCTTCTGTTATAGAAAAATTCCGTCTTAGCTGAAAGGAAGGCCCTGCACCACAGCTGTGAGCCCAGGCGGTGCTCACATACGGCAGCTGAGATGAAGATGCTTCGTATGATAGTAGGATTAACAAACCTTCTTCGAATTAGAAGTTCCAAGAACCGAGGAAGAAGGAGTTCCCACTCCTGTCAAAGTCGAAGTCAGGGTTAAAGTGTTGATCTGTTTCTATCATAACTAGTAGGGAACTCGCAGCTGCAAATCAAACGCTCCCCTTTCGTCCAACTGAAATTTGTAAGAACCATCAGTGGTGATAAGATTCATAATTCAATATTCAAACTGTAGACACAAATTTTGTTATTGAAAAACATAACAACCAGTGTATCATTCTGGGCCCTACTAGCCCACATGGATCTAGTGGCACATTCCGTGGCGGACTTGATAGGCGAGTTCCAGCTAGGTTTCTTATATGGGATGATTCCGAGATATTTGACCTCATTGGGTTAAATCATGGTGGTGCCTTTTATGGCGATAGTTTCAAGATTAACCAGTATCCTTCTATTAAAGGGCACAAGAATCGTTCTGTTTGGATTGATGGATAGTCCTTCAATTCTACTATGCATCCTGCATTCCACCAGAAATGGTTGCGCTAAGATTACCATTAATAATAATCGCGAAGTTATCAACATAACTTATGGCGTTATAGCCTTGTCTGTGTGGACTAACTAATGGACTGTCGATTACGGGGCTGCGAAATTACCCCCCATTAATAACGTCCGTAAGGGCTAAATGAAATGAAGGCCGAAAATTATACAAGCAGTGCAACAACAACGAAACATTTATGACGTATTTTGGGTATAATCTCATTTTATGCGGCCATTTTTAATTTTTGGTGTTGGGGTGTTATTTCATTATGAAAAATTAGGGAAAGACTGCAGTCCGCTTGGGCGAATAAATATATATAATATTATATATACACTCTGCTTCAACTGAATAAGCACAAACATTTTCTAAGATACGTTGTCCATTTATTCAAAACCTTGTGCCGTAATATATCATTTGATGATGCAAACTGTTTGCGTAAGATGTTGACAAAATAAATCGGAAAGAATAATTCAAAAAGTACCGCTATTTTTTCCCTGGTTCCCTTGCAAAGCATTCAATATGGAAAAATGCAGTTTTATTTTGCGTCAACTGCTTATGAGGATTCTGTGGAGATTGATACATTAGATCAACAGTTGAAATGCTTTAAGTGAATTTTATTTGATTAATTGTATTTCAAAGAAAAACAGTTAGATCAAAATCTCTAAATATTGTTGAAAGAGCTCAAATCGATTTACTAAAAGACCAATGACTAACCGGGCGTTCTATCGCTGACAAAATTGGACGAAGTTCTAGTGTGCTCTATTCTTATTTAAGAAGCAAAGATTCGCACGGAAAAAACATGAAAGGAGATCAAAAAACGGCAACAACAGCGGTTGATCGAAGAGCAATTTTAAGATGTGCTTCCAATTCCTGCGACTCTGCGGCAAAAATAAAGCATATTACTGCAACCGTTTCAACAGTGCGAAGAGTTATCAATAATGCCAAATATCTAAAACGGTTAAAAATTCAAACTACCACTAAACGAGAAACGGAAGTGTATGCGCTTAGAATTCTCTAGACCCTATATGAGTTTTAATAATGAATGGTGTCACGTAGCTTTTTCGGATGAGAAGAAGTTTAATTTTGATGGCCCTGATGGGTTTAATTATTACTTCCACGATGTGAGGAAAGAAGAACGATTTTTAGCGCTTCATCTTAGTCGCAGAAGGTGGTGTTATGGTATGGGGAGCAGTTAGCTACTATGGCACTGTTAAGCTTGAGTTCCAAACATCAAAAATGACTGCATTAAGTTATAAAGAAAATTTGAAAAGATATTTCCCTAAATTTGCAGGCATTTTTTGGACCAATAAACTGAACTTTTCAGCAGGGCAACGCCCCCATCCACACGGCGTGCATAGTAAAAAATTGGATAGAGGAGCGGAATGTGAAATTGCTTCAATGGCCGCTGTACTCACCGGACCTGAACCTTATAGAAAAACTTTGGGGATGGTTAGTACGAAAAGTTTATGGGTCTGGCCGTCTGTTTGAAGACAGAGAATCCCTTATTGCAGCCTGGGGGGAAATTTCGCTAGACTACATAAAGAGGCTGTACGGTTCCATGCCTGATGGAATTTACGAAACTATTATGAATAAATTCGGCAGTACCCACTACTAAAATTAATCAATGAAAACCTATTTTAAGAAAAACTTGTTTCATTAAATCCCAATAACTTTTATTTCTAATTTCAATATTTGTGTCTATTCAGTTGACGCAAAATAAAACTGCATTTTTCCATATTGAATGCTTTGCAAGGGAACCAGGCAAAAAATAGCGGTACTTTTTGAAATATTCTTTCCGATTTATTTTGTCAACATCATACGCAAACAGTTTGCATCATCAAATGATATATTACGGCACAAGGTTTTGAAAAAATGGACAACTTAGCTTAGAAAATGTTTGTGCTTATTCAGTTGAAGCGAAGTGTATAAATTTCAGCTTTCTAGCTCAAACTTTGATTTTTCGAAAATAAAACGGTTTTTTTTTTAAATTGTGGGCGTGTTATTGGGCGGATTTTAAAAATCATGGCCAAAAACTGACCCTAGAGAGTGTATATTATAAATTTTAGCTTCCTTGCTCAAACTTTGACTTTTCGATAAAATTGTTTTCTTTAATTGTGGGCGTGTCAGTAGGCGGATTTTAAAATGTTTGACTCCCAATCATTTTGGGCCCCTAAAAACCATATATTCAAAATCTCACTTTTCTAGCTCAAAGCTCGATTTTTCGGATTTTCTTTTAGATTGTATCGCGGTGGATTTTAAAAATGTTTCAACATGATTATTTCGGGCCCGTAGAGATTATAATGTCTAAGATGTTAGCTTTTTAGCTCCAGTTTAAAGGCCTAATTTTCGTATACGGACGGAGGGGCATGGCTGGATCGACATTACAATCGGTGTTGATCACGAATGTAGTAACTTTTAGGGGTCTATGATCAAAATTGAGGTATTGTACCAACTTCGCGTCAAAATTAATCTGCCCTTAGAATAGGGTATAAAAATACGAAAGAACTTTTTGGCTCTTGGGTTTGGTCGGCGAAGCTCCAAGTGATTGTTGATCTATTTTTAAGTTTTTTTAATGTTTATTTCTCAAAAAACGTAATAGAAATGATTTGAAGCATTATTATGTATAATCTATATTATATTTTTGACGTATAACTAATTCACCAAGCAACGAAGAAGTCTGCAGATACTTTATTATAATTTAACAAGTCGACCTCGAAATAAAGGTAGTTTCTTAACACAGTGTATCCTCTGTCATTTTGAAAGATTTGTACACTCTTTTTTTTTCAATTGTTCCCAATTTCACACCTGATTCCACTAAATGCGGGTGGAAATGGTGCGATGCGATGGTAGTGTATTCACAAAGTGATTGGCAGGTCGCCATGATTTAAAAAAATGAATACACACAGATCTCCGTAAAGCAATTTAAATCCCACCCGTGCAGAAAAAACCCCTACAGAGCACCAAACTTTTATCCTTTAATGCTATTCTTTGAAATGCGTAGTAAATAGCACCTAAAAATATGCAATGGACCTCTTATTTGCTGCTTGCAGCATCGAATAAAAAATGTTTGCGCTGTGTTTCTTACACTATAAGGGTACTGGAAAAATTACAGAAAAAAACCTTTTATAATTTGGGTACCTACGCTAAAATTATAAAGAAAAAAAACCTTTATCCAATAAGTGTGCAAGCTTTCCATTTGATTTGCATGCAAACACTAATGCAGATAGGCAATTGGTGGAGTATTTCAGCTGTTTCTTAGCTTGGTGGCAAATTGAGAAAATCTCTCTCAGTTGACTATCTTGTATATGTAATTTATGTGGTAAAGCCTATCCAATATGCTTCGAATATAGTAGAGGCATGTGGAGAAAGAAGGGCTAGCAATTATCTTCGCTATCAAGAAGTTTCAGAGGGGCCACAAATCGCTTGTGTCTATCTTCGGTACTAAAAGGGACTTCCAGCCTATACTACTCAGGTACGATTTTTCAATTCAGAATGTATCCACCGCAGATTTTGCTACTGCAAACGTCTTATCATCCGGTGAAGACTATGTCATTGCAGCGACCACAAAGGAAGACGACCACAACTGCCACTTCCATTAAAAATGGTGCGCAGTGAAACGTTGAAATTCCCTCTTCTATGCCAAATAATTATGCGAACACCCTGGCGTATCTTTCGACGCTCTCTAATATTTCCACAGACGAGAATTGTTATCATTGGTCAACGATTGTGGAATGTTCTGAGATAGGCTTTCGGCTTATCATCCCAGAACGCCTGCGAACCAATATGATCTCCCAACTACATGGAGGACATCCAGCCATAAAAATAATGAAGGTGATCTCCAGAAGCTATATTTACTGGCCTCGAATCGAAAAGGACATAAAGCAGTTTTTTTCTTTCTCATTAACGACCAAGTTATGATAAGGATTAAGGGGATCATAACCCTCCCACTTTACTGCATCCCTACTGGTTCGAATGTGGTGTTCGGCGGTTTGGCATTAATAAAAATCGACAGGTTTCTTGGTTTCGGATCATTTTATCCAGAACAGCGAGCAGTATATAAGGCAATATTCAGACTGTCAGTTAGTAGTCAAATCTCCTGTAAAAACTACACTGTCTTGGCTTCTCGCATCTGGACCATGGCTGCGGATTCACATCGATTATGCCGAACCGATACATGAAACATAATTTGGTGGGGGCATGTGCCCCCATTTATTCAGCTTAATACAAGCTATATGTCTTTAAACAAATTAAAACTTATAGCTAGACTTCTTAAAACTAATACTTACAAGGTAAAACTAAAGACTACGACTTATAGTAAAGTTAGGGTTTATGGAGAAGGAGGCTAAGTTTAATGGAGGTAGTGCTGCGGTTGAAATCAAAAATGGAAATGTTTGAATTTACCTTCCGCAGCATACGGGAAATTGGTTCGTTGGAGCCATAGAACGTGCGGTGGGTTGGTAGATAGAAGAGACGGGGATGTCTTAAATTACGAGGGTTAGTATTAAAGGAGATGGAGTTGTAAAGGGACGGGCAATCGATAGAGCCTGAGAGGAGGCGATGAATGAAGAGAATATCTGCTGCATCCCTGCGGTCTTCGAGGCTATTCAAGTTAATGAGTTTGAGGCGGTCTTGATAGGGAGGATGAATTAGGGGATCGTTCCAAGAAAGTCCGCGGATAGCAAATCGAAGAAAACATCATTGTATGTTTTCGATTCTGATTACATGAACTTGCGAGGAGGGGGCGGACAAAAGTAATGTAGAGAGATCTGGTCACGTAGGGGTCATAGAATTCCTTTGACCACCGTTTAATGAACCCAAGGGATGAATTGGTTTTACGAATTATCTCGTCAATGTGCGAACGGAAATTAAGCTCGCGATCGTACAATATACCAAGGTCACGAAGAGACTGTACGATAGGTATAGGTTGATCATTAAGAAGGTAAAACGGTGAGGGGACTTGTTGTACTTACGTGATAAGGTTATGGATTGGCATTTCGCAACATTGAGCTCTAGGCAGTTTTTGAGACACCAAATAGAAAAACTATCTAGGTCGTGTTGTAGCAAGCAGGAGTCTTGTGATGAAGATATATGTTTGAAAAATTTGGTGTCATCGGCATAAAGAGAGATAGAGGAGTGTTTAATAACCCTTTCCAGATCGTTTATAGTTAAGATGAAGTGGACCTAGGTGACTGCCTTGTGGTACACCGGAGGTTGCCAAGAATAGGGCAGGTAGGACGAACCTGAAGCTAACATTATATAAACGGTTTTCCAGATAAGATGATATCCATTTCAGCAGTATTGGTTCCAGACCATGGGTGGACAATTTAAACAGAATTAATTTATGGGATATCTTATCAAAAGCTTTACTAAAATCAGTCACAATAACATCGACTTCTTTACCACTTTCTAAGGCCGTTAGCGCAGAGGACGCGAATTCAACGAAGTTAGTGGTGGTTGATCTACCTTTTAGAAAGCCATGTTGGTTTTGGGAAATTAAAGACTTGCATCAAAACCTTAGGGATTCGTACAAAATGCTTTCTAGGAGTTTGGGTATATGCGAAAGTTTGGCTATCGGGCGATAATTAGTAACTTCACTCTTTAATCCCTTTTTATGAATCGGCGTTATGAAGGAGGACTTCCATATCTGTGGAAAGTTTCAGATAGTGAGAGCATAAAGAGGTGCGAAAGGGGGTAGGAGAGCACGAGGGAACACTTCTTAAGAAAAATAGCGGGAATACCATCTGGGCCAGGTTAATATTCATCATTAAGTTTTTGTAACTTATTTTCAATTACAGAAGGTTCAAAAGTTTGAGAGAGAAAGGGACCAGTGGAGTACTCGAGTAGGTAGTTGAAATAAGAATGATCTGGTACAAAGGAGTTGTCGGCAAAAGATTTTTTAAAACAAGTGGCAAAAAAATTAGCAATGGTTTGTGGATCACTTGAAGATATGTTTTCGTAAGATAGGGAGGGGGGTAACCGCCGGATTTTTTCTTGTAGTTAACGAATCGGAAAAAAGATTTAGGGTCGCTTATAAGATTGGCTTGCGCATTGTTAACATATCTAACGGTGGATACTACCTTTTGATAATTGGTGCGTTCTCCAAGTGGCTTAAAATCGTAGCCTTTCCCCCTACAACCTCAACAGCCAACATAAACATTTTAGGAGAAAGGTTTTATGGCAGGGCTATCCGCTGATGTTAGCATCGGACAATGGTACGCAATTTGGCAGCCAGCAGTTCAAAGACATTTGCGATTCCGCCGGTATTAACAACGTCAAGACAGCACCGTTCCATCCCCAGTCCAACGAACAAGGGGAGGGATTTGTAAATACATTCACGCTACCCAACAAAGACCAAGAAGTTTATACCTGCAGAGCACCACACAGTTAATAGATGGTCGGTTGCCAATTGATATAACCCATGGAAGACTTTGAGATGACATCGGTTCCCATTCCAAGACGGTAACCATCGATGGAAGTCAAAGCAATTCTGCTGTTTTTGCCCATAGCAACCCTTCGGCTCCGCGGGAGCTCACAGTAACAACTCAAGCCCGGGTTAGAAGTTCAAGAAGAAAACGCAGGGCGCCTGAGATATACAACCTCTCCTCCATACAGAACGGGAGGTGTTACACCCACTTCAACAGCTACGGACTTGGCAGCACCACTTGTAACTATTATCGGGCTCTGCCATCGCTTAGCTGTCTTTAATTATTTGTTTGTTCCTAACCTTGCTCCTGGACGGTGCACGCTGTGCCGACTCTTAATATCTTAAGTATATATTTTTAAGTTACTATTAATATAATAAACCGGCAGCTTAATTATTTCGCCTTCACTTAAGGAGTTGCAACATTAATGTACACGACATATAGCAAGTAAATAAATTAAAATTGAAATATTGGGTTAATAAAAGAATATTATAAAAAATTATACGAATTCGTACAAAGTCTTTCGATTTGTCAAGTACGCGAACAGACCTATTATTGCCATCGCACATCAGACTTGTTAAAATGTTAAATAAGCATAAATATTTGCTTTTCGTAATACCACTTTGCTTGAGCCAGGTGTCAAGATGTCAAGGTCAGTCAGACGCAGACCACGGCCCTTTGACTGGTTTACCACAAAATATTTATTTTCCGATTCTACGTAATTAACCTAATTACAGGTCAAAGTGAGACTGACATAACAAAATCAAATATAAATATAAATAGTTGACTTCAATTGGTACGGGTAATCCAGACACAATATGTATACATATTGGTATCAGTAGGACGAACTGAACTTCAGCGAACAAAATAATCTTCGCACAATATTGATATAATAAGCGTAATGAATGCTTAAGTAACAACTGCATAACTTTTTCGACTGTGTTGCATAAAACCATACGATGACTTAATTTTTCCCTAAGTGTTTCACATTGCGGCACGTACCTGTGTAGTGTATATATCATGTTAAAGTTCGTTTATTAATAGCAAATAATTAAACATTAACTTTGCTGCAATTAATATCTTGCGTAGAGTGGTGAATCACATATTTTCATTAGCCATTTTCTATACTCGTAAAATGAGGAAAAATCTTAACAATGCAGATCACATGTAGATGGCTATATTTGATTTGTCTGAATTGCATTTGGGAATGGATAAGTTAAAAAAACATATTAAAATTAAAATGTATACATTTCAGCAGAGGCTGAAAATGGGTAATAAAAGTATAGTCTCATTTTACAGGAGTGTGACGTATGAGTATGCACGACGTGCATAATGATGTTTAACATATGTAAATATTTTAAGAAAGGTTTGTGCTCGACACTGATCCAAGTCTTATGACTGCAAAATAAGCCTCGTGGTATTTTTTTTTGGATTTGTTCGCACGCAATACCTACGGTGCATCAAAGTATTGCACGTACAGTAATTTACATCATATAAATTGAAATTGTTTTACGCTTTTGCAGCTGAAGTTAACACCAGATGTCACCTCAATTAAAAAACTACAATTAATAAACCGTCTCAAAGAAAAGGCAAAAGGATGCCACAGCCGTTACTAATCTTTAAGCAACTTCAGCTAAACCCGATGTACGTGCAATTGTTTGATGTCAAGTTAACGTGCATTTCTTTGATGTAGTTTGGATGTCACATTATTAATTTTGTAACGTGACGGCATGAACTGAAATCAGGGAGATTTATAGAACTACTTTCCGGTTGAAGCAGACATAATGGTAATTGGCTTTGTGATTGTGATCTTATGAACGGTTTTTGATTTGTCGTAATGGCTTTCGATTTCAATGTGTCTATTTGAAGCAAATAAAATTAGGAAATTTCATGAAAGCCGAAAAAGTATAACGATTTAATCAAAAAATTGGGTCAGCTCAAATCGTAAACCTCTTTAGAATCTATTTAGCCGTTTTTAAGCTATTACCGTGTCTCGAATTTTCAAACGTTCACTTCGAGTATTTTAAACACCGACACAGATCGAACAGAAAAGTGAAATATTTTTTTTTTTTAGAAACGGTTATAGGTAAAGGGTCTTTCATTAAGTATACTTGACAACTTCTTTTTTAAATAACTTTTAAATAACTTTTTTAAATAACTACTTAAGATATCTTATTGGCTTGAATTAGTATCAAAATATTTATGAATGGAACTCGACTTCGTTTTATTTTGGCCGCAAAAAAAAGAGTCTAGTGGTGTTAAATCACACGATCTCGGCGGCAAATAGACGGGTCCGTTTCTCGATATAACACGTTCACCGAACTGAGACTTCAATAACTCGATTGATGCACCCACTGTGTGGCTTGTGGCACCGTTTTGTTGGAACCACATATCACTGATTCCAATGCAAATGCTCAAAGAAATAACGTTCCAAAATATCTCTGTAGCGAATACCATTTACCGTACCGTGACGGTCATTTCCATCGAAGAAAAAAAACGGCCCAACGACGCCACCGGCATGAAAACCGCATCAAAGAGTGACTTTTTGCGGATGAAGTGCTGTTTCATAGAACACATGAGGGTTCTCACCTGTCTAGTAATGCATAATTTGCTTATTGACCATTTAACCAAAAATGCGCTTCATCGCTGAAAATGATTTTGCGATGAAATTCTTTATTTTCTTCCATCATGTCCCAGCCCAATTCGAGAACGTAGGTTGCTTCATGTGATCAAATGGCTTTAGTTCTTGAGTCAGCTTGATGAGTAAGGGTGTTGGCCAAGATCCTTGTGCAAAATTCGCTATAATGTGGTCTGGGAGAGGCCCATTTCTTGAGAACGCCGTGAAATTGACTGCTTTGGCTGGTTTGCGACGGACGCCTCTACGGCAGCAATATTCTCCACACTTTGGGCAAAACGTAGTCGCACTGACACGGCAACATCAAGCAGCGAATATTCTGACACAAAGTTGTTCACTAGATTATGAATTGCTTGTCTACTGGTACGAGAATTACTGCCGAAAATTGACGTTAACGCTCTTAAAGTAGCGACCACCTGCTTGGAATTTCGGTAGTAAATTTTAATTATTTGTAAACGTTGTTCCTTCGTGTACTTTATCATGATCAAAATGTTGATTTTACTGAATATTTTGACATTGACAGCTCGCCAATCGGTTTAAGGGTGTGTTCACACTGAAAGTTCGAAGCTGTCAAGTCGCTAATGAAAGACCATTTACATACATTCTTTTTTTTTTGGGAATCTAATGTCGTTTTCGATTGGGCAAAAAAGCTGATTATTTCAACATTAACATAACATTTGTTGATCTCAGATAAGTTTTCATGTTCGCTTGGGCGCAAGAAATTGATTTTTTATATCTAGATCACTTTTCGCCAATCTCGATCTCGAAGCAAGATGTACTTGCGCTAACACTAAAATATAAGGCATTTGTCACTTGAACTTTCTGAATAAATATTGCGACGCCGTTTTTGTTCTCGTCGAAAAAAATCTTTTTAACAATAAATACCAGTGTTATTATTTTATGGAAAATAAAATTAGCGAACAATTATATACGTGTTAGTTTGCGTCCGTTGAAAGAAAAAAACAATAATATAATGTTGTTTCTGCTTACGCGCAAAATAAATTTCTCGAACAAGAAAGTTCGATTGTCAATTGCCTTTGAAATCTCTCTACCAGTTTTTGAGATATAACCATTTGTCTACTGTGCCGATATGCGAGCCTTTTGCGAAAATCTCAGTAATCCATGTTCTAAGATTTCAAGTATTAAAAACGCCAAAAATCATTAAAATGATAAGAGCCATTTTTAGGAAAAGTGATGATTTCCAAATTTTAGCAACTGCCATAAAAAAATGAGTGTGCGACTGAAGTAAAACTTCTTTCGCTCCATCTAATTTAAATTGTGGGCGTGTCAGTGGGTGGAATTTTGAAAATATTTACACATGAGCATCAAGGGCCCCTGGAGAGTCTATATTATAAATTTCAGCTCCCAAGCTCAAACTTTGGTTTTTTTTTAAATTGTGGGCGTGTCAGTGGGCGAATTTTGAAAATATTTACACATGAGCATCAAGGGCCCCTGGAGAGTCTATATTATAAATTTCAGCTCCCAAGCTCAAACTTTGGTTTTTTTTTAAATTGTGGGCGTGTCAGTGGGCGAATTTTGAAAATATTTACACATGAGCATCAAGGGCCCCTGAAGAGTGTATATTATAAATTTCAGCTCCCTAGCTCAAACTGTGGTTTTTTTTTTTAAATTGTGGACGTGTCAGTGGGCGAATTTTGAAAATATTTACACAAGAGCATCAAGGGCCCCTGAAGAGTCTATATTATAAATTTCAGGTCCCTAGCTCAAACTTTGGTTTGACCTGAAAATCTGACGATGACGCTCTATATTTCCAACTAATGAACTGCGATTCATGGACACAATGACTTTACTCACTTCCGGTAAATTCCATCTGTCGGCAACTGTTCTTCTTTGGATCGGTTTAGATAGATGATGAGCTTAGTATTGCCCTCTATTGAGGAGATTCAAGGGTGTTTACCCATTCTACGAACCTTTCCGCCGAAAGGTTGTAACAAAAGAGTGTACGTTTGTCTACACTTCGGTATTGCCGGAAGTTTACGTTTGTCTACACTTCCGTTGAACCGTGAGTCTACATTGGTCTACACTTCCGTTGCGCCTGAAGTCTACGTTGGTCTACACTTTCGTGTCGCATTCACCAGCTTACTCCCCAAGTCAAGCGTGCGTAAAGAAGTTTTACTTCAAAAAACTTATAACAAAAATTTTTAAAAATTTGAGTACCTATGCAGATTTCTTCTATACATAAAAATTTGTATCTAGTAATGTATAAAACGATCAAAATTGTTGGAGCTATTTTTGAGAAAATCGGTATCGTAAGTACCACTTCTATGGCGGGTACCGTTATTTCAAATGATAGAATAAAAAAACAAATGGGCGCGAGTTAAAAGCCTAGAAACCCTATATACAAAGTGTTGGCAACGCTTCTTGAATCTAGTACGGGTAGGCTCCTTCCAAATGTAGTAGATCGCTGTCAGACGCCGCTATTTTCAAATCCGCGTCCGGCATTGTATTTTTTGTACTTGTGTGTTTCTCCCAGCACTAAAACTACTTCCTATAGTAAACCTAGAACTACTCAGAATAGAAAAAAGAAAATAACCAAAATAAAATTGAAATCACCTGTCACCTGTCTACTAACTAACTAATAAGAAACGAAGAGAAAAAAACTAATTTAATTTAAATTAAGTAAACATACTCGTATATGTACATATAGATTAAACCTGAATAAAGGTTGCAACTTAGCCACGAGGATTACGCATTCAAGTCTTCGCCAACCGGCGAGTTAACGACGAGTTTTCATCTGTTGTTGGTTGGTACCAATTCGTAAAAACACGAAGTTTGAAAAAAATAGTCCACCCATTGTGGATGAATCCTCGCTGACAGATATTTAGATATTTTTAGATATTTTAATTAATTATACAAACAACCATATACAAAAGATTATAATTAAGTATATATAAAGTGTAGATGTGATCAAAATGAAATTATTCTAAATAAATTGATTATAAAAAAAAAGTAATAAGGTATTTACATTTTAAATTGATTATTATAAAATAATAAAAGAAGAGAAAACGAAAAAAAAAGTTAAATTAATTTGTGAAAAAAAACCTATCTTAAGCCCATCCATTTATCATTTTATTGGCAGCCAAATAAGCAAAAAGCGAATCAGCGAAACCACCCAGAAAACAAATTATATTCTAATACCAAGAGGAAGCAAGTTCCATAAGAGAATAGCATGAATAAAAAATGGAGGAATGAAGCCCACAGATCGGGATGAATTAGAAAAACGAAGTTTTTCATAAAAATAAGATAAGAAGGTTGTTTTGTTACAACGATTTTATGCAAATATTTTATAGTACAATATTCTAAGTACAAAGTGCATCCAAAAATTTTCTTTTTCAATGCGATATGTGATCATAGCGCCTCGGTTCATAAACATGACGAGTAACGTTTTTAAATGCAATATTAAATTTTCTCTTGGTTTCCGCCGAACATTTACAAAAAATTTCACAACCAAAACAAATGATTGGAACAATGCTTTAGCAAACATCAATCTTGTGTTAAGAGGAGTTAAGTAGGGGAAGGTCGTGTACCTCGGTCCGGATTTCAGTTTTTTGCCAATATTTTATGTGTCGTTTTTTCTTTAGTTTTTCTTTTTTTTGTGTTACTACCTGAAGTCTTTTCTATGATATGGCGAAACTACCAAAAGGATATTGCTTACCATTCCTTAGAAAACTTAACTTTTATATGCTAACCTCAAACGGTCCAAGGTACAAGACGTGGTTGTACCTTGGTCCACGGAGTATTGTACCTTGAACCGAAAATATTATTAAACGTTTTTCTTTAGTTTAAAGGTGAAAACTTTAATTTATTTCAATAAAAAGTAAAAATGGTACCATTTTTAATTTTTTTCAAAAAAAAAACAGCAAAAACAAACCATTATCTTAAAGTTTTTGGCTTGATTAAAAAAAACTTATTTCAAATAATAGTATTAAATAAAAAAAACTCTTTTACTAAAAAAAACTTAACAAAGGACTTCAATATTATTTAAAAACTTACTTTAAGGGAACAACATAAAAGAAAAACAAATTTATCACTTCAATATTATTTAAAAAATTTCATTAAAGGGCAAACCAAGGTACACGCGCTATGATAGGTCCAAGGTACACTTACACCACTTTAGCCAAACAAATTCGATTTTAACGTAGTATTCAAACCACATACGAACGACAATGTGTTCCTACCAAAAGATTATTAATACACTTTCCGAAATCGATTAAAGTAGCGGAAAAAAGACAGAAAACTAAGCACTACATAACTTCAGAAAAGAGATAAAAAAAATACTTTTTTCATTGAAAACTATGTTTGTTTGTTTTTCTGCCGACACGTTGCAGCTGTGCCTTCAAAAAGAAACTGAGAAGACAAATGAACAGAAGATCAACATTTCACAGAAGGGCCGGTTTTTGCGTGCCTTGTAGTTTTCTGGATATTGGCACTCGGACCAAGGTACACAACCTTCCCCTATTGCGTTATAGACAAATTTCTTAAGCTCCCATATATCTTTCCTATAACGGTACCAACATGGTGATGGTCATCCCACCTTAATCGAGAATTAAACCAAATCCCTAGATTCTTTGCTTTATAAGTAAATTCAAATTCATTGACTTAACTAAAAATTGGCAAACCTACTGTATAAATGGTATTTTTCGATATAACCAAGTATTTTGGTTTTTTAGAGTTTAGCTGTTATCAATTTCTTTCAGAACGAAGGTTAATCATTTAGTTTGTTACTGCATCCTCAATAAGTCCGTACTTACAGCTTACATACATTTGAACATCATCCCCATACATATGTATGAGCTGATGAGTGAGTTTAACAACCAGGTAGATCATTAATGAACATTTTATATAATAGAGGATCAAAAATAGATCCCCGAGGTACCCAAATTAAAGTTGGTATGAAATCTGACATTTTATAATTTACTACAACAGCTTGACTCCTGCCAGACAGGTAAGAGGAAAGTAATTTTGCAGCACTCATTGAGAAATTGAAAAAAGTTCTAAGT
Source organism: Portevinia maculata (assembly GCA_949715645.1). Taxonomy (NCBI): domain Eukaryota; kingdom Metazoa; phylum Arthropoda; class Insecta; order Diptera; family Syrphidae; genus Portevinia; species Portevinia maculata. The sequence continues at coordinate 402,900,625 of OX454525.1, read as the reverse complement.
TTAAAGACGAGTTGAAAGTGGTTTAAAGTGTCATTGGAGAAATTCAACAAAGTCAGAATATGATTTTACAAGAGGTGGAGGAATTCTCTTGGCTGTGCGTGCATCTCTCTCCGCTAAATAAATTTCTCTTCTAAATGCTCTGACGACATCGAATAACTCTGCGTCTGTGTTGCTGTCGCTGGTTTTAAATTTGAATTTTATTTTGTTCTAAGTTACGTTCCCCTATGTAGTTCTTTTATTGTTTATGGTGCTCATACCTTAAATATCACTCATTTTGTATTTTATTAAATTCAAATCAATCTCCTGTTATACTTGGCGACTTTAACATTGGACACGTTGCGTGGAGAAAGACTGGAAGCGACAAAACTTTCACGGCATACAATGTTATCATTCATTATCCTCTCTTTCTCTTCATCAAATCAATAATGTAAGGAATGATTAAGAAAGAATTCTTGATCGTGTTTTTGTTGTTGCGAATGTTTTTATTGTAAGTTTAGATAAGGAATCATTTCCTTTGCTTTGTAATTCGATTCATCATAAAGCTATTATAATTCGTTTTGAAGCCTATACATTTTATAATGTTAAATGCGATAATAATGTCAAATTCTTAAATTTTAAGAAAGCTGATTACGAAGGCTTAAATAATATTTTTTATTCGATTGATTGGCATAACCGCTTTTTGGGGTTAAATCTTTGTGGCGTCAATAGCATATTCAAATTTATTATGTTGCCAGCGTTTGAAATGTATGTGCCCATTTGTAAAAAGAAACTGGTCCCTAACCTTCCATGGTTTAATACTCGACTTAGCCATTTAAAGAATTTTAAAAAGATGAAAAGATCTGGCTTCGGCTGATAGGGACAATTTCCTTCGCCTAAGAAAGGAATTCGGGTTTTTGAATACATTTCTTTATCAAAGCTATATTTCGTCTGTTGAATCTCGAATAAGAGCGGATAGTAAGTGTTTTTGGATCCATTATAATTGGAAAAGAAAATCGTCTGGTTTCCCAAAAGAAATGATTTTTCAGGGCGTGGTATCGAACGGATACGAATCTACGAGCGAACTTTTTGCTTTTTTGCTAAATTCTTCGCTTCTAACTTGTTACCCAACTTGTTAACAACATCACTGATGTTGGCAACTTGGAGCTCTCTGATCTTCTTCTTGCCCTAAATAGTATTGTATTGTTGTATTGTATGTGCAGTGGGGTCATCAGTAGATGACAAGCACTTAGACCTATTGGTCCATTGTACTTCAGCATAGCTGCCCGCTCTCTGCTTATTGGCGAACAGTAAGAGTCAGTGAAGGAGAATCAGCCAGTAGCCTTTGCAAAGCGAAGGATACTAGCAAGTTCAATGTCCCCCATCTCATTTTCGTTGACGAATTGTTTGCCTATAGTGTTGAGCCTGGTTCTGGCGAAAGCAGGACATTCACAGATGAAGTGAGATGTCGTTTCATCCGCCTCTAGGCAGCACTCACATAGCCCCGAGCTCCTAATGTGGATGGTTTTTAGGTGCTCGTTAAGAGGACTGACGAGACCAATCAAGGATCTCAAGTCTTTCCTGTTTAGTCGAAGTAAAAACTTAGCTCTGCTAATTTTTGGACCGTCCACTAGCTTCTTCGAATACCTACATGAGACCAGGTCATGCCAGTATTCGAAATGTTGTTGGCGTAGAGCCGAAGCCATTTCACGTTTGTGGACGTATGAGCAGCATCCTATGGATGGTTGTGGGCCAATGAAGGCTGTTGAAGAGCCCTTCCGGGCCAGAGCATCCGCTCTTTCATTACCCTGGATACCTGTGTGCCCAGGAAAGTGATACCGAGTTACATCTACCCAGACGGTTAAGCTTAGCCATGGTTTGCTCAACTATTTTTGAGTTGAGAGAGCCAGCGGAGCAGGCTTTGATAGCGGCTTTGCTATCTGAGCAGATGTATAAGGTTTTACCCTTAATCCTTCTCCTTAACAGGATATTGGCGGCAGTGGCAATCGCAAAGATTTCTGCCTGAAAAACAGTTGTTTGTCTACCCAAGGCTGCAGATAGATTTATCCGACAGTCTCTAGAGTAGACCCCGGCTGCGGAGATACCGTCAATGAGTGAGCCATCCGTATAGATAATGACATCACCCGGCCTAAAGCCATTCCACCCCTCTCTGTTAGATTCCTGACGTTTAGGAAGGATGACCTGAAAACGGCGCTCAAAGACTTGCTTCGTACACACAGTGTCAAGCCGCCAACAGCCGCCAACAGCAGCTGTAACTTCTCTGCTCCTAAGTATTTCCAGGATCCATTCCACAGTTGTAGAATCGACGCCCTTCAGTGTTAAGGCAGACTCTATTCTGCAAAAGGTGGGATTGTCAAAGGCACCCTCAATATCCATGAAGACAGCAAGAGCATAGTTCTTGCGGTCGAGCGCTCTACGCACTCTGGCCGTCAGATCCGTTAATGCCGTCTCAGTGGACTTGCCTTTTTGATAGACGGGTTGGCTATCATGAATACCCAGCGAAGCTGGAATGCTCTTAAGCCTTACGTCAATCAATTTTTCAAGGCCCTTTAACAGAAATGATGAAAGGTTAATAGTCCTTTGGGAAGATCATAGGCGGCCTTTCCCGGTTTGGGAATGAAAACCGCCCTAGCTCTTCTCCAGGCCAAAGGAATATGTCGCAGAGCCGCATGCTAGCTCTGTAGTAAGCAGTGTAAGCAAAATCTCTATACCCTTTTGCAAGAGTATGGGATAGATGCCATCAGGTCCAGGAGCCTTGAAAGAAGAAAAGGACAGGATAATAGCTCTCGCCCTCTCCCTCGTAACAATACTCGCCGCGACCTGCCACTACTGATTGGTAGCTCTGCTTTTGTTTGGCCACACGCAACTATCCACGGCTTTGCAGCCGGGAAAGTGGGTGTCCATTAGCAGTTGAAGTGCCTCCTCGTTGGAGTTGGTCGAGGTGCCATCAGGATTCCGAAGGACGTCAAGCCTGGCTCCCGGATCAGCTGAGAGGACTCTCTGCAATCTCGAAACCGCGCTAACGTCCTTCAGTTCTCCGCAGAACCTCTGCCAATATGCCTTCTTAGCGCTCTTAATTTGCCTCTTGTACTCCTTCTGCGCATCCGCATGAGAAGACCAATCGGCTACCAAGTTAGACTTCCTGGGCCCTTAATAGTATTGATACTAAAAATGGTGCTGGTTGCGACTTGCTTCATCCCGTTCTTTTGAAGAACTCTTCATCTTCACCATTTCTGCGGTTAAAATTGATTTACAACCTTTTACTTTCTGTCGGTGACTTCCTGAACGATTGGAAGATTGCTCATATATCGTCTATTCATAAGATCGAGCAAAAACATACATTTAGTTGAAAACTATAGGAATATAAGCAAGCTTTCAGTTATCCAATGTTATTTCAATGTAAAAGAACATTTATCTCCTATGCAACATGGTTTTGTTTCCGGTCGCTCTACATCGACAAACTTAACTCTATTTTCTAAATTCTGTCTTAATTCGATCAAAGGCAGGTTGATGTGTTGTATACCGATTTCGTTAAAGCCTACGACAGAATCAATCACTCAATATGGATAGGAAAATTAGCCAAGCTTGGGTTTCATTCTAACACCTTAAAGTGGCTTTCTTCTTATCTTTTCAATAGGAAATGTATCTTCGAAGTTTAAGGATTTTTCTCGAACGTGGTAACCACAACGTGGTAACCACAACTTCTGGTCCCACAAGGAAGCCATTTAGGGCCGTAAATGAAATTCCTCAGCTTTCACAAGGTACGAATGTCTGTTATTTGCAAATGATTTCGAAATGATTTGAAAAGTCTCCAACTTCTCGGATTGTTTAACATTTCAGCTTGAGATGAACCTATTTTAACAATGGTGTTCCGAAAACGATTTGGAGCTTAGTTTGCCTAAGTATAAAGTTTGCACGATTTCTCGTTCTCACAGACCCTTGATTCATTCATACGAAGCTGGAAGTGTTGCTTCTAGTAGAGTATCTGAAGTTAAGGATCTTGGGGTTATTCGATAGTAAGTTAACCTTCAATTTGCATATCGACTACATTGTCTCTAAATCCCTTCCCCTTCTGAAGTTCATTAGAAGACATTGTGAAGACTTTTGTGATCCATTCGTACTAAAAACTCTTTACTGCTCTTTAATAAGATCTAGATTAGAGTACTGCTGTGTAATTTGGGATCCTTTTTATGGTGTCCAGGTGTCTCTTCTCGAATAGAACGGGTCCAAAAACGCTTCACTCGCCTTGCTCTAAAGAGATTTAATAGGGGGACTTTGAGCTTCCATCTTATAATAGTCGCTGCTTATTATTAGGCCTTAATATTCTCGTAGTTAGGAGAAAGATGCAGTCTTTGGTGTTCCTGAAAGATATTATCTCTTAACAGAATTAATTGTTGGGAACTTCTTTTTAGTCTACCATTCTATGCACCAAGCAGGGTACTAAGGGACAGACATTTGTTTTTACAAACTATGGTTTATCTGAACCCATAACTCGATGCATCCGTTTGTTTAATTCGGTCGGTAATAACCTGGATTTAACCTCAAATCGGGATTTATTTAAATGCAACGCTCTTACTGCTCTAACTTCAAACTTTCTTAATTAATGCCAATTTTTTTTACTTTATTAACTTATGTTATTATTATGATTTTATATTTTATATTTACTGTACTCGTATGTACGTTTATTATTTGTATGCGAAATCTGTTGATGATAAATGAATAAATAAATAAATAAAAAATGATCTTTATCTATAGACGACCTTATGTCATCTGACACTTTTAACAGCGCAGAAATACAACTGTGTTGAAACCTAAACCCAGATTGGTTTCTACATAATAGGGCATTACGCTGTAAATAAGATGACATCTGATTACCAGATGTAGGTCTAAATTCAGTGAACAATTGTGAAGTTCCATGTCTTTTTAGAATAGGGACTATTTTTGCAATCTTCCATTGAGTTGGAAAACAGGATGTTATAATTATAGTATTGAAAATGCGTGTAAGTACAGGAAGAATGTGATGAGGTATAATCTTAACAGAACAAGGATAAACCTCGTAAAGACCCACGGACTTGGATTTGATAATCATAACAGCTTTAATTATATCGGTTGGCACAACATATGAGAACTCAAATTCAGACATGCTGGTATCATACGACGATTCAATTGACCATGCGTTAGCACGGACTGGTGTATGAGTTTTGACAAACTCGTTGTTAGGCTCATTAAGATCTGTATTTCTGAAGTTGAAATCGCTCCGCCCACCAACACTTATTTCACGAACGTTATTCGTCTTCGATGGCAAGTTACTATCTTGTCGCTTAGAGTAAAACTCTTTCTTTGCTTTATGTATTTTTAAATTTACCAATTATAATGTTTCCATCTCCTGAAAGCTGTGTCACGTTTAGTTATAAGCCGCACTACTTCACCAGTAAACAATGAATTCATTTTTTATTTTGCCGTTATTGATTTAATAGGAACATGTCGATTACGCAGATATAAAAATAATATTATTAAATGTATTAATCTATTCATCGGACGATACGTCATCGTATAGTAGAACTGCTGCCAGTTTACTCTAATTAATCATCACGAATTAGATCAATATTCAATGACCTGAAATCTCTAAGAGACAAGGCTGCGATTGCTTGCAACACAAAGATAAGGTCGTGCTTTGAGAACATATGGACAGATGGACCGACGCGACGGACGGACAGAAATTAGGGGCACACTCTTTTGGACTTCTCTGTAGTCGTAATATCATACCTCATACTCTAATTTCAGCACGAGTGCAATACCTTTCTCTTTAGTAGATATACTTAAGTTATGAATAATTATGAAATAATAAAACTTAAACTTAACACTTATTTACATGTGTATGTTGTTAGTTAAATATTGCAAATTGGGTATACCTATATTAATTACATTTGGCGCAAAAAAAAAAAAACAAAAAACATGATCCTAATAAAAAATTAGATTTTCTCGTTGACCTCTAATTAAAAGTATGTCATGTTAAGTAGTAAAAAAGGAATTGCAGTGAAGGTCATAAAACTAAGATTATTTTACTCTGCAACGCACACAGTGGAGAAATCACACCTAGGGAATTGAAATACTTACGTGAGCTCAGTGACAAATTTAACGTCTGAAAACTGTCACGAAGTGTGCTTGCAAATCCGTGGGTTGGAGGTTCGAACAATAATCAAAAGCAGGAGCATGTAAACATGTCGAATTTGTAAACAATTTCCTAGGCCTCGTGGATGAAGGGAGGTGGAATCGGCGAATCCCACAGGCGATCCTCCCTTTCAGCTAAGGGGCAATGTTTCGGTCACAGAAAATGGCAGAGTTTTTCCGCCACTTCATCTACCCTACGCTTACGCAATGATTGATGTTGTCATTACAGCTTGCTTCGCTATTAATCATAAACGCCAGATATTTGAGATTTTTGCACTTGCGAATAACATTTCCATTCATAAACATTTCTCGAATAGATCGGAGAGGATCAGTTTAGAGATGAAAAACATGAGCCATATGGATATGTTTTCCATCTTTTTCCAGAACCGTTTTTCATTTTTCGGGATCTTCATCTGCAACCCCAACTTCTTTAACAGTACCTACCTCTTCATTGTGTAGATGCGCAGAGGTTCGGTATTTCTTGTTGTCTGGCACCAGAGCGCTAGTAGTCTAAGATCCACTGCTCTGAAGTACTATTCTGCATTCGCTCGATGTGGCCGAGCCAATGTAGTGGACTTGCTTACAGTTTTTGGACTACATCCACAATTCACATCTTGGTAAAGCTCATATAGTGCGCGGTTGTATCTTCTCTTCCATTCGCCCTCCTCGCATTCAGGAGAATCCGACGAAGTATTATTGTTTTGATGGCATCCAGTATTAGCTATTCTTTCCTGCTTATCGCCAAGTACTCGGCACCATAAAGCAGAATCGTTGGATCAGGCAAAACACTGTTTTTATAGGGCTTCCACTTGGTCTTCTGGGGTAGGAGTCTATTTTCCCAAAACGAAATACTCCGAAGTAGGTAAATTCCCTACTGCCTCAATGTTGCTCCTGTGAAGTGTGACATTTTGTCCTAGTCGGTGGATAAATACTTATTGTTAGTTGATAGCATTCACTTGGTTCAGTCCTTGTTGATTCTAAGTATTGTTAGAGAGCGGATTGCGACGTTCTCAAACTCTGAAATGGTCTACCCATTCCTGTGAAGTCCGTAATCGAACGCCGTAAATTCCTAACAGTTTGCTTCGAACACCTCCCCAGCTTGAACTGATCTAACTTTCTTGTTTTAATGGCTCTTTTTTATTCTTCTCTTCCTTGGTTGCGCTTTTGTTTTATTGTACTCTAAATTTAATTTTATTTTACTTATATACATGTATTTTCTTTTGTTGTCATTAAGCATTCTTGCCATTAATTGTTATATTGTGTCATTTATATCCTGTACTAATTATAAGTTTATCTTGATGTTCAGCGTTTTTGAAATTAATAAATAATATGCGATGTTTAGTGGGGATATGCGTTCATAAGGCTTGTAAAACATATAATCGCTTTTATTGTAGATTGGGCACCCATACTTGGTTGATGATTTTTTGCATGCGCCCTTTGAAAACATAACCTCTGTACCAACCTCTTTTATCCGGTTACTGCAACCGGTTCTTCATTGATTACACGTGGGTTATCTTCCTGCCCTACCGCTGTTGAAAACGCTGCTTAAAAACATCAAGGTACTATTCCCTGTGCTTCGAAGTGGCTTTCCATAGTGCTGCCTTATTTTTGCGTTGCGTAGATAACAAAAATGTTCGTTCTCTCACCATTTTCCGGTGACGTACTCAACATCTTAATCTTGTTGTACTAAGATTTCCAACGTTGAATTCATTTTCCTGCGCGGGTCGCAACTTCTTCTCGTTGGACTGTCGAGCTCTGAATTTGGCTGTAACAAAGAAATTCTAAGAGTTTACGCTTCCGATTGTAATTATATTCAGGACCTCCGCATAGATTTATTAGCGCTTCAGCAATTTGGTTGGAAGGGCGTCGTTTTGTGCATTCGCAGTCTTAAGAATCTAGTGCTACATTTAGAGGAGTAAAATGTTGAAAATATGTATTTTTTAAGGCCTTATACCTAACTCCCGAACCACTTATAGCAGAGTGGTGGCGACTTTGTTTTAGTAGTATATTCGCTCACTGATAAAGGCCGTGCGTTCAAAACCCGACCATGTCCATTACTTAAAATCAAATACATGAAAACTTGATCTCCCTAGGCATGTTTGACACCACCCGTGGAGAAAAACCGTACAACCGTACCAAAACACTTCTATCCTATCTCTCTATTCTTTCTAAGAGTAAGTAGCACCTAAAATCATGCAATGAAATACGCCATTGCCAGGTGATGCTTGCTGTTAAACACAAAATGCTTGCTTCATAGCACAAGGGTATGTACTGTTCTTGAAAAATTAAACAAAAAACCAACGTTTGTATCAAAAACGCCCCAATAAAATGGGTGTGACATAGAACTTTTTATGACCGAATTGTTAAAAAACTACCTTCTTTCAATCTACGTTTCTATAAAACGGTTTTTTTTCATATAGCTAGGGGTTTTCAAAAATCATCTTTCTAGATCTTACTTCAAAATTGGTTAGATCGACATAACTTTTGATGCTAATAACATATATACTTTAAAGCGTCTATTGACAACAATAAAAAACGGTCAAAGCTAGAGTCATGAAATTTGGAGAGTAGTTACGTTTTATAACGCAGACACCCACATTGACTAGAACGCGACAATGAATACCAGTTGCTGGACACTTTCATGCTAAAGAAGACTCAATTTTTCAGACGAAAACAGATGGCAGAGATAAATGTTTTTTTGAGTCGCTCCTTGAGAGATCATCGCAGCGCGAAGGGTTATGATATCCCGTTCCCTTTGAGCCTAAAGACCGTCTTACCACCTCGGCCCTGTAGTAGAGATCTGTAATTTGTGTGGTGATCTCCAGAACTATAGATTTGCCATTGGTCAAACCCTTGGGAACAGTAAAATGACAACCAGGAACCAACTTATAACAGTGCATTGCTAACTGCACAGTTCGCAAACACACATACATTTTTAAAGGTAGGTTTTAGGACCTATTCTTATTCCTATCCCTCATAAGTGGGCGTGACAAAAGTCTAAGTATGGTTGAATTGAACGCTCTACATACGAGTATTTTGTTATATAACATTTAAAGGATTTTATCAAAAAAAAAACGCTCCCTAACTCAAACTTCGGTGTTTCAATAAAATTGTTTTATTTAATTGTGGGCGTGTCAGTAGGCGGATTTAAAAAAAAATTAACACATGAGAATAAAGGGCCCCTAGAGAGTATATATTATAAATTTCAGCTCCCTAGCTCAAACTTTGAATTTTCAAAAAAAAAAAAAAATAATTGTGGGCGTGTCAGTGGGCGGATTTTGAAAATATTTACACATGAGCATAAAGGGCCCATAGAGAGTATATACTATAAATTTCAGATCCCTAGCTGAAACTTTGGATTTTCAAAAATTAATATACCCTTAGAATAGGGTATAAAAAAATTATTTTATTTATTTGTGGGCGTGTCAGTGGGCGGATTTTGAAAATTTTTTATCCCGAGCAATTTTAGGAGTCATAGATCATATATAAAAAATTTCAGCTTTCTAGCTCAAAATTCGATTTTTTCCAAAATTTGGTTTTTTTGAGTTTGTGGGCGTGTCTGTGGGCGGATTTCAAAAATTCGTAAACTTGATTATTTCGGGACCCTAGAGAGTATATGGTTAAAATTTCAGCTCTCTAGGTCCAGTTTAAAGGCCTAATTTTTGGCTACAGACGGACGGACGGACGGACGGACGGACATGGCTAGATCGACATTACTATCGATGCTGATCATAAATATAGTAACTTTTAGGGGTCTACGGGCAATATTAAGGTATGTTACAAACTATGCGTCAAAATTAATATACCCTTAGAATAGGGTATAAAAATACAAAATTGTATTGTCACTTAATAAAATTACAAACTAATAATCAAACTTCCAAATGGTATAAATTATATTTTATAAACAGCAACTAGCTGCTTTGTCGCCATCCAATCTGTTCCGTAGTGGGCTATAAATCAAACCAGCTCCATTGAATAGTTGTTCGCTCGGCACGGACCCTGACAAAAATTGACCCACGATTGACTTCAAAACATGGAACTTTGTATTTACTTTCCACAACACCAAAGGATCCTCTATCCACTTAAGACGCTTATCTCTATTGTATTCATTTAAAAGCGCTCTCAAAATAAAAAGTTTGTTGCCCGCAGCAGAATCAGTCTCGGAACTATCCTCCTCTTCATCACTGTTCGTGGCCAGACAAGAATGGAAACTCACTGACTGAGAACTAGTGGTGGGCTCATCCGATTCAATTCTTGTCCTTTTAATTACAGAAGAAGCGCAATACTTTCCTAATATAATTTCCGTGTCAAGTTTAGTAGGTAGTTTCAATGCAGTCAAACTTATCAAGCAAATGCAATAATAGGGATTCCAACTGCTCTTTAACAACTTCATTAAACAAATTTTGTTTATAACGCGAGTCTAATTATGTAGCAAGTGCAAATAAATTATTAGAGTGGATTTCACTAAATCTTGCATTTAAGTCATTAATTAAACTTGTGATTACTATCACATTCTGATTCTAGTGACTTCTTCAAATGGCTTTACACTGCCACTAATCCACCGAGGTAAAGCCATTCTTCCGGAGAAATTTTTGGAATTTTTTGCTTGCTGACATATAAGCAGATCGAATCCTTGATCTTGATCAAATGTTCTATCATATAAAAGGTACTGTTCCACCTTAAATTAATTAAAAGCGGATTAGATAAGAACAGAAGAATAGTAATACACCTTTCCTAGAGTATTTAAACATTGCTCTTCGCCGTATCCGAATCGATTTCACTGAAAAAGTTCCATATTACACTTTCTTAAGGCTTCATAGTTAATAATGCCTTTAGTTAATAAAAGTCAAGTTTTCTGTTTACTAAATCAATAACTAACTCACACGTCTCCCGCACGCACTATCAACTTCAATGCAAATCTCGCTTTCTCATATAAAATAAATAAAAGAGTGAAAAGATAGCCGTATTGTAACATTTCGCAACTCCATAATTATTTGTCGTTCATATTCATCGGTCGTCACCCGTCACTGATCTTGGTCCGAAACCGGAGGTTCTGACATATCGGATTCGGAGTCAAAGCTCCGTATCATCCCTTCTTTGAAGTATTGTTGCCATCGTACCGAATTTCTCAAGATTGATAAAAAGGGGGCAACCCATAAAAACTCGAAGTTGGAGAAAACCTGTAGAGAAATGAGGAACATCGCAGAGAGCTTTGTAAAAACGTGAAGTGATAAATAAGTTATCATTTCAGTTTTCATTGCAGTTTTTCATTTCATCACTTCACTAACACGTCGTTTGCGATTCTCGAACGCTTTATGATAAATGGCTGTTCAGAGTGTGTACGAAAAAGTATTAAATGAAAAATCCTGTCACTTAGGTATACTTATTTGAAAGGTTTTATTTATTTTAGTTGCGTTGTGAAATGTCGGAAATATTTATACGTTTAGTTTTGAATAATAATAGAGGCCGTATTGAGCAAAGGTATTAATTTATATTGAGTCTGTGCTTTGTCGTGAACAAAAATTATATTGAATTCTTCCGTCGGAAGAAATTTGGGGACTCTGCGACGATCCCTTCGAGATGGACAGAATCCATTCGAAGTAGCTACTGAGGAACACTTCATTCACCTGTATATATTCCCGAAAGTTCTATGCACAGATTTAATAAATGAAATCAAGCCATTTCTTGATTCAACTCAACGTAGAAGTGCGCCTCCAAGCCATATCACAGTATTGAGTGCTTTGCGTTTTTTCTCCACTGGTGGTTTTCAGCGATCTGTTGGTCAAGATACTCTTTCTTCCTTGTCTCAGACATCAGTGAGTCGCTGTGTTACCGAGATTTCTATTGCGTTAAATATGTAGAATAGCTCATAAATATGTAAAGTTTCCAACTAGAGATCAATTTGCAGCTATAAAGGCGCAATTCTACGAAAAATTTGGCTTTACGGGTGTAGTTGGATTAGTTGATGGAACATACATTAAAGTATCTGCTCCAAGATAAGAAATTGGACACGTATTTTACTGTCAAAAAGGCTGATATTCGATGAACGTTCAAATCATATGTGGCGCTGATTTTAAAATTTTTAGTGCTAATGCACAGTACGGAAGAACAGCCCACGACGCAAGTCAACTCTTGAAAATCTGGGTATGTACCGAAGAAGAACGAAACTTTTGGCTACTATGGGAAAGCGGTTACGCATTGCAGCCATGGCTTATGACTCCTATCATTACGGCCACGTCCGCGGCAGAGAACAGATATAACGCAATACATAAGCAGACAAGGGCTCTTGTTGAAAGAAGTATTGGTATACTAAAGACCAGATTTCGCTGTCTATCTAAAGAAAGAGTATTGTTTTATAGTCCAGTCAAAGCAGGTATTATAATCAATGCTTGTATTGTACTTAACAACGCGCTGATTAAAGAAAGAGTTCCATTTTTGAAGGATGTGGAGTGGAAAATGGCTATGAAGTGGATTTAGAAGACGCTGATCTGCACCCTAATTCAATTTCAATTTTACAAGAAGGCCGGCGTATTCGAAGTTGAATAGTTGATCAGGCATTTGCTCGTTGAATCGACGAACGGACATTGCTTAATCAAATCGTCATGCTGATCATTTTTATAACTGGGTACAAACAATGTATCAAAGGTAAAGAGGGCATATCGTATAGGTATACAAATTGTAGATTCTAAAAATAAAAATTCTAAAAAGAAACAAAATGTTTTGTTTTTAATTTTTTTGGAGAGCACTTCCAGCAACTCGTCCAATTTATTTTTTATTTCCTGAAAACAGTAATGGCTCCGTCAGTGGCATTGCTCGAAGTTCGCCTCGGCCGTTTTTGCTGGTTCCTCGTTGAACTCGACGGCGGATTTTCTTCTAGAAGCGTCTCGGCAGTCCAACTTCCTGCTTCTCCTGATTTCCCGGGAAACATATCCGGTTCAGAAAGCATTTCCACGTTGTTCAATGTCACAGGCTTAAAAAATAAAATAAAATTACGAAACAAAAGTATATTATTACATGCAGTTCGATACTTACTGTAATTGGTTCGAAACCTATCTCACAAACCAATGCTGAGACTGCTTATACGGCTTCTGGAGTTATTACGCCCTATCACTCAGATACATCCCTAATTGGAAGGAGTCCGTTGACTTCTACGCCGCTGTTCACTTTCTAACATACATGTTAGACTGTGCAAGGCTTAAGATCCCAGGTAAGCGTACGTAATACCCTCACTGTGTTCCTCTGGCGGTGTAACAGGGAGAATGTTTTCGTTCCTTTTGGTGTTGGTATTGCTAAGATAACACAACATAGGGAGTATGTTTGAATTCATTTTCCTCTGCACAAACAGCGGTTATCTTATCGTTCCTCTTATGCTGCGAAGAGGGGGAAATCCTTTGTTCAACAAATGCTACAGGCAGATCTGCGAGTGTTTCTGCACTTAGTCCGTTAGACGAGAGAGTCGAAAGTGAGAAGCCAGTCGCTTTAGAGTGTGCGCCGCAGATCCGTCCGAACAGAACAAATAACATTATTATTTCTATTATACGTATAAATAAATGTTTTTACATATATATTTTTTAAATACACTATCAGCTCAGTGTCGTGGAGTGCTTAAAGCAAGCAACTATCACGAGCAGAAATTGCCGGCACTAAAAGTGCTCTCACTGGCTCATCATTTAGTGCAGGTGTTAGTAAGGACAAAACAATTAAAAATACAATAATTATGTACCTATAAAATACGAGTACTAACACAGACACAAAATAATGCAAACAATTAAGACATTAAAGCATTATTACGCAAAATATTTTTTAGCTTAATTTTACTAACATGCAAGTCAATCACATGATCATTTAGATTATAGATTCTACTCATGCGACTAATAGGCTCATGCCTCCCATAATTCGTTCAATGATGGGGGCTAAACAATAATTCAACACTGCGTAAATTATGGGCACCACCACGAAAATTAAAGCCAATAGACGACAGCAAGTCAGGTGCATCTATTTGACCGGATATAAGCTGCTGTAAAAAAATGATATCGCTATTAAGCCTTCGTTGAGAAAGGGGTAACATTTGAAGAAGCTTGATACGTTGACTGTAGGGAGGAAGGTTAAATGGATCATCCCATGGAAGCCCTCTAAGTGCAAATCGAATAAATTTACGTTGAATGGCCTCTATTCGATTTGAATGAATGTTGTAGAACGGTGCCCAAACTTGAGAGGCATACTCTAGAATCGGACGGACAAAACAATTGTACAATGACATAGAAACATAAGGGTCATTAAATTCTTGGGCCCACCGTTTTACGAAGCCCAACATAGAATTAGATTTATTAATAATAGAATTAATATGCTTAGCAAAATCCAGTTTGGGGTCGAAATAAACCCCAAGATCCTTAAAATTATCAACACTACAAAGAATATGTTGAGACAGAGAGTATTGAAAGGTGGAAGGGATATTCTTTCTAGAGAATGTCATATGTTGACATTTAGTTGGGTTCAGGGATAAACCGTTTTTATCACACCAATTGGCGAAGCTATTAATGTCAGATTGAAGAAACATTCTGTCTTGCTAACTAGTGATCGATTTATATATTTTCATATCATCAGCGTAGATCAGGATATTACTGTGATTTATACATGCCTTAACATCATTAATGGCAAGTATGAATAAAATTGGTCCGAGGTGACTTCCTTGGGGAACTCCAGACTGAGCTGTGAAAGATACAGATAGCGATCCTCTAAATTTCACTTGATAAACCCTTGATCTAAGGTATGAATTAACCCATTTTATGAAACATGGTGGGAAACCAAAAGCCCTGAGCTTAAATTCGATTATTTCATGGGACAGCTGGTCGAAAGCCTTAGAGAAGTCAGTGTATATGCAATCCATTTCGTCCTTATTCTCTAAGGCTTTAGAACAATCATGCAAGAAACTTAATAGATTAGTGACAGTGGATCTGTTTCTTACAAATCCATGCTGTTCATTACAAATTATATTGCGACAAAGAAATATTAACTTTTCACAAACAATTTGTTCAAAGAGCTTAGAAATCCACGAAAGCTTTGAGATGGGCCTATAATAAGTGATATCACCACGTTCGCCTTTTTGAAATACAGGTGTGATAAAAGCACTTTTCCATAGATTAGGGAATTTACCTGTACTAATGGACAATTCAAACAGATACTTAAGATATGGAGCAATTGCATGACTGCATTTTTTAAGAACAATCGGTGCAATGCCATCGGGACCTGATGAATAGTCATTCTTGAGAGAAGAAATACATTTTAAAATTGTTTCCAAATCGAATGAGATACTACTAAAACTTATTTGGGAACAGCTAGTTAGATAACTAAAATATTGATCATCATGTGAAGAGGGGTCTCCCTAAATGACTTACTGAAATGATCTGCAAACATATTGCTTGCGAATCAGCAGTTGTAGAACTATTGTAAGTAAGCTTCGATGGATAACCATCGGTTTTTTTTTCTTAGAATTGACAAAACCCCAGAAAAGTTTGGGGATCAATTTTAAAGAGCATTCCATTTTACTTATATAGTCAATATATAAGTTACAGGATAAAGATTTGAATTCATTGAACAAAGTGAAATAGAGTTCAATATCTGAATGGCAGAGACTTTTTAAATAGTTCTTCCAAGCCCTATTACGCCTGTTACATATCGATTTGAGCTCTTTAGTGTACCAGGGATCAGATTTCTAGAGGATTTCACAGGAATCACTTTTTTCATGCAGTTATCCATCAAAGAATAAAAAGAACCTACTGCATCTTCAATATGAGATAACGCAGTAAGATTAAAATTAAAGCTGTTAATTTCATCAGAAAGCCTTTGAAAATTTGCTTTCCGAAAGTCAAAAGATTGCGAACGGTCATACGAATTACTGTTTTCGTACAGATGTGCGCCCAGTTCAATAAATACATCCAAGGGTGGATGATTGTCATCTATGTTAGTTATACTGAGATGGGATTCCAGAACCACAGTACTAACAGAGTCAGAAGAGAAAACAAGATCGAAAGTTCGATTTCTGAAATTTTTTATACAGCTTGTTTGCTGTAAGTCAAAAGACAAAATGTTGTCAAGTAAAGCGAGCTCTTGTTGGGCAGAGTCAAAGGATGGAATGAAATGAGAATCATCCTCAGAAGGTACCCATCCAATATGTGGCAGATTGAAGTCGCCTATAAGTAAGACAGTGCTGTCACAACAAGATATGTCAAAAATATGGTCTAGTGCCATAGAGAGTTCCGAATACAAAGAACATAGACGAGACGATGGAATGTACGCATTAACAACATATAAATGTTTGTTCTTAAGTGTAATTTTTACACAGATAACTTCGACATTAAGTTGAAATGGAAAGTCAATCTTGCGTGACTCAAGGTTGGTACGAACAGCGATCAGAACACCTCCTCCAAGCGCTTTCAGGTCATTGTTATGACGGTCGTTTCTGAATACTGAGAACTCATGATTGAAGAGTTCCGTGTCTAGAATTCCGGCATTTAGCCATGTTTCCGTCAAGGAGAAGATATCATGAGAGAGGGCTTGCGAGTTTATATATAATTCAGCGGTTTTTGTGCGGAGTCCCCTTAAATTTTGATAGTAGAGGGACAGCCTACTTGGTTTTTTAACTTGGACGGACAATCTTTCCTGCGACTTTTTGTCGAACGGGGTGTAAATTCTTTAACTAACGTATTTTCAGGCCATGCAGTGCTATTGCACAGCTTTTCGAAATATACTGAAGGGGCGACAATTTTGAAAGACGCAACAAACCCTTCAGCCTTGCTGATTTTGGTGCATTTGATTGAGTCATCTTTTGGGATCAAGTTTCTCGAGACCAAATGGTTCAAGACATCCGGTGCGTTCAATTTGCAAGTCAACTGCAAGTTCACTACTAATTAAGTGTCTATCACTTGCCGAACGATGGTCACGTGAGTTATTTGATCAATGAGAAAAGGTAAAATAGTAGTCACTAGTAGTTGACTTGTAAATTGAACGCGCTCATCGTCTGAAGAAGTGTTTGGTTTTAGTCGAGAAATGAAAATAGATTTCGGCCTGGGAATCGATTCAATAGTTCCAGATTCTGTACCTAAGGAATGATTTATGTATTATTAATGTTAGAAAATATTTTTGGGTCTCCGATGCCCTTTGTCCACGACTTGTCACAAAACACATTTATCATGGAAAAAAATTGGCATAATGTTTTAATTTTTTCACTGATCGAGACTCGGACTGAGTGTTAAGCTGTGATAAAACTTATCACTTCACAACATCACGGAACGACGAAGGATACATCGGTCACCACCAGATTAAATGACAACTGGGAATCCTGTTTTTTGTATTTTCTGATTTGTTTTATAAATCTATAACCACAGACACTTTCTACCGGCAGGAAAGTACTTACTCAACCTCAATTATTTTGCCCATGACTCTGAATAATCGTTAAATCGTTAAGCATTCCCGTTGGTACTCCGTCTTGTGCTACGGAAAAACTTCTTTACCACTAAGAAAAGTGAATGGACACAAAAAAATGCACTCCTCTTCTGATAAAGTACTATATTTGTTCCCCATACCCATACCCATGTGCAAATATATACATACTCACTTCTACTTTTGATTTTATCTGCGTTCTTTACTTTTTGTTTAGTAAACGCATACCGTTACTTATTTATTTTCTTACATAACCACTGCCGGTGAGGTTACTTCAGTACTACAAAGCTTAAGCTCACCAATGTAGCGCAAGCTTGCACTCATTTGTTATTCCAGCGCTGTATCCAACTTGATCACTATATTTGGGTTCCGATGGATGAGGTGGTATACCAGGTATAAAATTACTTTTCGATCGTATATTGGTGGCATGGAGCTGCGAATGAATTAAACAAACGAAGAGAAGACGCATTGTATTGTTTTCATTCCGTTTGTTTCCCTGATAACATATTAGACGCCTATTATAGGTGGGTTGGGTGTTTAGTAGATGTAGTACCTGTGATACTGAGTATCAATGTTTTTATTATATAGTATTATATTGCATGTCTATATCTAAATATGTACTTACTAATTTCTAACTACAACTTTCATTGCGTTTCATGGCGCCATAACGAGAAGAAATATTTTTTTTATTTGCTTGCTTTAAATGTTTGAATGTATTAGTTTAAGTTGATTTGGCATTTGAAATTAAATTTATCAGGCTAAAAAATACCAATATTTAATGGCTATTTTCAATAGCTGTTTTATGGGTTTAAGTGTAGGTACTTAAGATGACACTTACAGTCTTAAATAGACTTCGTCCCCAACCGATAAGCCCCTTTCGCCACGTCCCCTAGCTATCTGCTTCCAGTTAAGCGCACGTAGTTGGTAATGGTCATTCTCCCGCGTTGTTTCTTTGGGGTGAACTCATCGGGCTGGTTCGTTGTTGTCTCATCTCAGCAGTTTTATTTTAAATTTTCTTATCAGGTCAGCGTTGCTGTATAACAGTATAACACGTGAAGTTCGTCGTTGAATCTTGTCCTCCGCTTCCATTGATTTTTTTTTTACTTACACTAAAGGGATTTTTGAATAGGTACCCTTATAATGTAATAGCTACACAGCGCGGGCGTTAAGGAAATTAGGGTTAGAAGATAGGGTGAGATGCCGATGCACGTTGGTTTTAAATGTTTGTAGATTATAATGTGTAGGAAAAATGGTGCGGGGAAGAGCATTCCACATTAGTGTAGTACGGCTAAGGAAAGATTCCTTGTAGGTATTTCACTGTACGTCCGAAATACAGGTTTAAGGGTAAACTGATGTGGATTCCTTGAACAGCGGGTATTGCGGTTGAAATGTTCTAGGGGTGGAATGCAACTGGCTATTTCGTTTGAGCACTTATGAAGCCGAAGAATCTTTCTCGCAAAAACTCAGGATGTGTTCATCCGCTTCAGACAAAGTCCATGCTTCTGCCCCATACAGCTGGATCGAGCTAATAAAGGTCATGGTTCATTGAGAGAGGGCTTTACATCTTAGAAGGCTTTTCAGCTCGGAGAAAAAGCGATTAGCAAAAATGGTTCAGCGCTTGACATCTGAGCCTAGGTAGATATCGAGTCCTTAACTAATTCAAAATCTGTCTCTCTTGAAATTTTGTCGTAGTATTTTCTCTATGACAGCATATTCTTCTTGTTGTCCTCACTAACAATCTAACCAATCTTCACAGCTTTCATTTCAATAAAAGAAAGAGTAATGCGCCCTCACAACTTTTTAAGCAATCCAAGGTATAAATTTCATTATGGCTTCAATGGATCAATGACTTACTCCCATATTAATAAACACCAGGGAGTTAGCACTATAGCACATCTATTAACTAATAAGCAAATAAATGCCTTATTAATAAATGTGTGTTAGCTTTAACTGAAATGTGACAAAAAGCGGCTAACTTAACTCTCCGGATTCGGCGTATAAGGAGCGGATAACGTTCACACATTCTCAGATTCTAGTTTATGCATTCGCAAATTGAGAGGAAAGGCATGCATGTGTGGAAACATTGAGGGGATTAAAAAGAACTGTCATCAGTGTCATCCCATATTGGGGATATCACACTTCCATACTGCTTGGTGTACATGTTAGTACCAATTTTTTTTTTTTTTTTGTAGTAGAAGGAAATCCAAAACCCAGAGCACTCAGACTCGGTCCATTATACTACCAGGCCGACATTTTCTTTTTTGGTGTAGAGGTTGGAGAAAACAGGATGTCATTCGTTTCTCTCCATTAATGGGTAGCGTCTGTTGTTGTTCCCCAGAGGATGGAACCTGCACCGCAAGGGTCACAAGCCAACAAACCACCCTCTACGCCATCGCCACCACTCTGAGGTGTTAGTCAAAGAGAAGTACTTTTTAGCGTCCGCGTAGCGTATCGCCCAACTACTGTGTCTTTTTTCAAAATCTATGTTAATATAATTTGAGGACAAATGTCATTTTCTAAACTTTTACCCTCTTCTTCTTCCTTTACGGCGAGGTTATGATCAGGAATAAAAGGATCATAACCCTCGCACTTTACTGCATCCCAACTGGTCCTGATCCGCTTCTGGAGTTCGCCGGTTCGACCTCAATGAACACTGGCAGGCTACCTATTTGCGGATCACTTTATGATTGAGACCGATCAAATGCTGGTGTTTTTGCGTTTGCGTGATCCAGGAGTTTTTAGGCCTGCTTCTTTTTTAAAGAATTCGACAAGTGCATGCTCCCATTATTGATTTATTGTTTGATCGACCTTTAACGACGCCGGTGATCTACAGTCCTGTCAATTCACGAATGTGTCTGCACACTTGCGGGACAACTTTAAGATGTTAAATGCGTCACTGGGCTCACCTCGATATTTGTACCATAGTATTTGAACGGAATACACAGAAATAAGTGTCAACTGATCGAATAGGTTTAGTACACTCAATTTTTGAGTATAACTTTGCGAAGTGCTGCCGTACTTTATAATTATCATATTTACAAGTTCCAGCTAAGTCGTGTGTTGAAGAGCGGTGCCAATTTTTTAAATAATATTAATATGGTAATTCCCCTAAGTTGAAAGGAAGCCTCTACATCGCAGCTATGTAGTCGGGGTTCACATACGGTTGACAATGCTGGACAGCGTACAAAAAGTATGAGGGCAAATTAAGGGCAGCTGAGCTGCAAATGCTTCGCATGACAGCAGAAGTAACAAAGCTTGATCGAGTAAGAAGTTCCAAGATCAGTGGAAGGTTAAACCCATGAGCGCCACAGACGGATCAGTAAGGATGTAGTGAAGTGGGAGGGTTATGATCAGCTTAGTCCAAATCATAACCTCGTCGTTTAAGAGAAAGAAGAGAAATTGGTTCTTGAACTAATATACTTCCTGTAATTTGTTAGTGATTTTGATATAAACGAATAATATATACTAGAAAATACTAGCATTCACCGTTGGCTGATTTAAGTAGTAAAAAACTGTTGATTTCATAGGCAACTCTGAAATAGATAAAGAGATGGTGTGTATCGATCTGAATTTTCTGAGCTCTTTCCCAAGGTCTACAAAAATTTGATCGATAGTTGACTTTACTTTACCTTCCTTAAACCACGATCAGGCTTTGGCGAAAGGTTCTAGGTCTTCATATCCTGTAACAGACAAGGTCTTATACGCTACATTTAAGAGACTTATTCTTCTTTAGCTGGTGCAGTTCAGAGAATCTCCTTTCTTGTGCATGGGGGGATTAAGGCTCTGATCTGAATTTAAAAATTCAACCACTAAACAAAATGAATTAAAAAGTTTCAATATTTACGCAAGATTAAATCACTGCTTTAGTTAAATGCGACGTAGCAGCATCGGTCAAGATATAACCTTGCTTTGGTACTTAACCTAGCAAATTCCCGATCCGATAAAAATCTCTCTTGCATGGATACGGCAAATCCGATCGTGTTTACGTCCTTGTCATCTCGAACCTGAGGTCTTGGGTCATGATTACTCCGAGGTAGGTGGATTTCTCATCAGTTTCTTGTCGTGAGTCTTTGATGGCGAAATATTAGAAGCAACCGTGGATATTTATATCGTCCATTTGTTCCAAAAGCTGGTTAAATTTTTTTTAGAATTTGACTTGATTGAGTACATTTTTCATAAAATATATGTAAATTTAATAAAGTATAACCTGTAAGGCCTTAAATGCAAACTTATTGGCTCATGTGTATACCCCTGTGCTATGAAAATTAAAAAAAAAATCGTAACCTTGCACCCAGCACGTAGGTTACTGTCAATCCCATTTGAACCCATAATATGAATTTCAATTAAAAAACTTATGTGGTCTTAGTTTCACTTTAGTTTGAATTAATAGTTCTATTTCGACAATGCGTTATTAGTGTTTATGCACTTATCAACCAAAAAAAAAATAAACCTAAAATTAATCCGTGAACTTCGACAAGTATAAATTCCCCCACCTGGGTAATCTTAACATTTAACATCAAAACATTTATATATTTGCACGGAGTGACATATCCGCACTAACAACTACCACCATCGTACACACGTGAAGGTAGTTTAAACATTTTGTCATTCGAATTATCCATTAACGAAAACCATTTGCATACTACTCGTCGGCGGGTGAGCATCGAGTTTCCCTTTTGACGTAATTCCTCGAGGTTTTCGCAAGTGATTTGGCGCTGCTAACAAAACACGCGGGATTGTATTTATTAACTTCCTTGTCCTACTAAATAAAATAAAAACGAGTTTTTCAGTTGTGTAGCTTAGCCAATTCACGTGTGCTTAAAGCAAGTATTCGCCATTCGGCTATGGTACTACCGTAAATATGAGTAAATGTCCTCCAAGTGAATATGTGTAGTTGTTGTACCTATACAATAGTTAATATTTTGAAATCCGAATGTAATCATAGTAAAAGATAAACAATGCAGTTGCAATTCTTCATACTGCCAACGCTAATAAGTGCTTGCCTCCTGTCAACTATAAACTTTTGTTACGCCATCTCAGAGGAATTTTTTGCAAACGGACGAGAGATCATCATCAATGACGCGGTACGAATATTTTAGTGTTAAAAAATAAATTGTATAAAATCCATGGGGTTGTGATAAGAACAAAACATTTATTTTACCTGCTTTTAGAAAGTATGTACTTTCGCTTTAAATCAAGGAAATGTCAAATATGTATAGTTGTAGGAAATATTGTCTTACTTTTATGAAGTCGGCCAGAGTAAAGTTGAATTTATTTTTTTGTTTCGAAACTACGGGATGACCGCATTTTATTCGTAGGAAACTCATTTAAATTCGCTTCACATAGTGTCGGCTTTGAATTGGCTGTACGGTTTAACTGCTATTGGAGACTCGTTCCTGAAAAAGTGATAAAAATACTAGCGCGCATTTTCCCATTGTTATTGTTGTTGTGCAGTTGTGTATTATTTTTGTTGCGAATAATTGTAATTTTCATTGACAATTATTCGCAAATAATGAAACATATAACTGCACAACACCAACAGCAACATAATTTTAAAAATGTATGATACAAAATAAACTGCTGTCGTTTATTTTCTGTCAGACTCGAAATATCAGAGCACTCAGATACGGTAACGGCCCATTGTATTACCAGGCAGGGATGGAAAAGTCGATACAATTGTATCGAATTCGATACATACGAATTCGTTCAAGTACAAAAATACGATTTGCATTTATTCGATACAATTTATCAATCTGCATCTTTTGAATTCTTTTGTAATCTATATTTATTTTTTTTTAAAGAAGAAAATCGAATTAATTAATCTATTTGTTTTAAGTTTAACACATAGCGTTGACTGGATTTTACTTTTTACAACCCACCGCTCTGAATGCATTAATTCAGTTTTCATTTCGAGATGGATTTTTTGGCATATTTGGAACACTAATGTGCAAAATGAGAGCACTAAACTTGAAAAGCAAAGATGAGAGGGTAAACAACCTCACATAATCTTCATGCTTAACTACGCGTAGTTAACAGGTAAACTACTTCCCACCATAAACTACCTTTAACTACAGCTACTAGTTGTCTAACAAATTGATTGTCCTGTCAATGTCAGTGACGTTAAGATGTTAAATTGACAACCGAAAAACTACACATGACAGTTGTAAACTACGTCCTCTATATTTAGTTACGTTTTCTACGTTAAGTGCACGAATATGTAACAGACGTAACAAATGTAGTTTTTCCCAAAAAATTGCATTTTAGCCATCTCTGTTTGCAGAACTAGACTAAACTTTAAACTGAGGATGTGGTAAAAACTAAATTATTTTGCTGGTAGGGTTTTGTTACGAAGTTATTTATGTATATTTTTGGTAATGTATTGTTTTTTTATTTTTGTCTGTTTATGTTTTTGAAAATAAAATACTTTCGGTTCAATTTATGTTATTTTTTCATGCGAAAAAGGGTTTTCAATGCAATTGGTTCCATTTCAGTACAATCTTAGAACAGTTTTAAGTACAACTCACAAATGCAATTTTCCATCCCTGCTACCAGGCAGAAGTCCTCTTTTTTGTGTAGATGTTAGAGAAAACAAGATGTCATTTGTTTCTCCCCATTATTGGGTGGCGTATGTTGTTGGTTGAACCTGCACCACATGAGTCACAAGCCAACACACTGCTGTCTGTCAGACTCAAAGACATTATTTGGGCAAGCAGTTACAATATTGTTAAGGTAATTCAAAATTGGTGGAGTGGTTAGTTCGATGGAATACTGATAAATTGATCAGGTTCGAATCACCCCAAATATCACCTACACTGTTTTTTCACTATCCTACCCCTAAAGCAAGTCTGACAACCATCAAAGAGGAGCAACTGTCATGAAACTGTCAATTCCATTCGTGATAAAAATATAGCTTTTCACTAACAAATAGTTGGGAAAGCTACGTTTTAACTTAAATCGGGAATCGGCTAAGGTGCATGTTGATAGTTGGCATGCAAGTTGATTTGATTACACGCGGTCTCCCAGTGCTATAAATTGGTCGCATTCAATTTGCAAGGCAACTGCGAGTTCCCTACTAGTCACTTGCCAAACGGTGGTCACGTAAGCTATTCGATCAATGAAGAAGGGTAAAATAGTAGGGACTAGTCGTTGCCTTGAAATTGAATATACACTAATGCATGCTGCCATTATCTCATGTGGAGACCATTCTCACAACTATATTTCGATGGTTTGCGAGAGAAAGCATGCTGTGCTCGCATACTCTTTATAGCATGCGAAAAACGAAAGAGAGGGGATTTTCCTTGCTGTTACTTTTTAGGTCAATATACCTATACGATGAATATTTAATGGATAGTAAGAATTTTCGTTGTTTTGCATGGATGAACGACATATTTTATAGGAGTATTGCGCAAGTTTAGTTATCTTTAATCAACATGTGAAATTGTTGGTATATATTTTAAAGTCCATGTACCTTTTCAATGAAGCATTGAGGAAGGTCACTTGTTGGTTTATTTTTTGCTTAATTTAGGCTGCTTGCTTGTTTCTCATTTGCATTAAACATGTTCTAACATTAGATATACTTCGAGGCATTAAGAACGTCACTACAAAGATTATGCTGGCTAACTCTAGAGCTTTTAGCTAAGCTCCAGCAATTTTAGAGTATTCTATTGTATAGTCCCGGTATATTCATAGTTTTAATTGTAATCCACATTGCGACTATTGGATATCAGAAAGAGTTGAACTGCTTTTTGTGTTCATATTGGTCTAATTTTATTCGTGAAAGGATAAGTTGTGCATATGAATATTTTTATAATATATAAATCCTAATTATTTTATAGTATAGTCCATTGTCTGGTAGTTATTACACTGGACTATGTTGCTACTATCTTACCTATAGTTGCCAATTATATACAGTCTTGTTCGTATTGTGTGCATTGATTTGCACAGTCCGTCTGTTTACCAAGATAGATATCTTGCTCTAAAGCATATTGTCAATATATATATATCATATCTCATCAAATTTATTATCTAATTTAATATCGAATTTAGCGAATTTATCGATTTTTTTTTTTTTATTAAAATATATTGAAAGTTAAAAACTTTTGAAGTTTTATTTAAAATCAAAAATTTCCTACTTTGGATAATAGAGTTCCAAATACACGTTCTAGAGGAAGACCAAGTAATTTGAGAAATTCGTCCACTTTTCGAAATATAACTCATCTTTCAGGAGCAATGGAATCCAGGCCAATAGTTAGTCGTACTCCACCTGGGGCTAGTGTAGGCTTAGGCCAGGATAAGATTTTACCACAACTGGTAGATAACCTCCCGCAGCAATGCAATCCGGTCAGGCAAGTAATCACAATAGTGATGAAGATAATGAGCGACGATATATTAATGAACATCCTCCACCTGTTCAAGAAGAGGTCATAGACATTACAGCTATTACGTCAGCATTTCAACGAATACTCGAGTCAAACCAACGAGTTTTCATTCGTGAAATGCAGTCTATTAGAGATACCTTAGTTGGAAGATTGGACAAATTGAATTTAAATACTCCCAATGTGAATCCTACGAGACCTTCGAACGCTCGTTCTGACTTCGAACATTTTTTAAATAACGCTTCGTATTCGACTCAACGCAGACAAGCACCACCAATAAGTCAACAAACTTCTTCAGTAAGTTCAGTTTGTAAAATTGAAAAGTGGCAAATTTCATTCGACGGGTCCAAAAATATCCACGTTTTTCTTTTTAAAGTGAAAACCCTTAAGGATCATTTGCAATGCAGCTAAAATTGCATGTCCTTTTATAAGATCAATAAATAAACCAATTTCAGTTGTTCATGAATACCCGCAGCTATTATGACAAGCTAGGCATTTGCTCGTACACACACTATAACTTGTCTTATCTTTTTTTTATCTCTGCCTCAATTAATATTTTTTCACATGCAAATATGGTTTATAAGCCATTTGGGAATCCTCATTGCTGAAATGCAAATCTCCGTCGCCGATGTGAATACAGGCACCAATTGTATTGAATACAAAGAAACAAGTTACAGGTGACTGTGATGGTCTAATTGCAATATGGCATAACCTACCCCAAACTTTCAACGAAGCCAACAAATAATATACCATCAATCTACTCGATGAAAATTCTCCCACCTTTCTTTATCCACCATCGCCCTACCTTTAAATATGAATATCCATTTTTCACTTGCAAATATGAATTATAAAGAAAATCATTTGAGAATCCTCACCGCTGAAATGCGGCTCTCCTTCAACGATCATATTCATACATACCAATTGTATTCAATACCAGAAAACATAGCCTACCCCAAACTTCCATCAGAGTTCAGAGCAAACAAACAATATGGCATTAGTCTACCCGATAATAATTCCTTCACCTTTCCGCCCTACCGTCATCCACCAACGCTACCTGTGTCATCTTCCTTCTCATATACGTAGTTACGACTCACGAGCATGAAGGAGAACAAAAAATCTGCTGTTTGCGCAAAACCAAATAAAAATATTCTGCTGATACTTCATCAGAGCCAACAAATAAAAATACGATAAATCTGCCCGATAAGAATGTCCTGCTACATCAAACATCAGCCACCATCGGTAGTCGCCAGTGCTGCCACTTAACAAATTAAAAATAAAACATTATATTAATGCATGATTTGAGTCCAAAAAGCATGATAATGGTAAAAACAGAGAGAACTTAAAATAGAAACCACAGGAGACAGGAACCTTAAAGTCGAAGAATGTTTGGTCCTTAACCAGATGCTTGGCATGTAATAAGCGTCAATTTAGGTATGTCATGTTCGTGTAGGGTAGGTTGGACATGTTTGGCTTGGTGGTAATATTCTTTTGCAGTGCAATTACAGAAAATAACATTTTTTTTAAATAAAAAAAACATGATATTCGACTCGAAAACATTCAAACATTTTTCGAGTCCATTGGAGGAAATCAAAAATAAACCCACATAATGTGCATAAACTATCGCCATTTGTTTTGGCCCACAGCGCACAGGTAGCGTATCGTCGTATACACGAAGTGAGAATACTATAGAGTTTGTACAAATGACTTGATATGGTTGGGTGGAGCGCTGCTGGTGGATAGCGTGTCGTGTTGCTGTTGATTTTGCAGGTTAGCGTCAGCTCCGAATTAGCGGAGTTCAGGGGTAGAACTTTGTGCCATTATTCTTTCCCTACAGCGCCATTTATGTACGAAGTGACGTAGCCTACCAATTTCAACCACAATATAGCCAATGTTCCGATCAGGAATATAGGACCAAATCTAGACAGAAACTCATCTTAGTTTGGCATAAAAAAAAAACTACAGGTACTACAGACGGCGCGTATCGGTAATTACCCTAGTGAGTATCAAGATTGATTCTCTGTCAAATCGAGGACGAAAGCCGGACGGTGTATGAGTCAAAGAAATGTGAATTGAATTGATAGAGTGCCCATCTTCACCACGACAAAATAAAATAGGATACTGTAACGCGTCATAACAGCGATGCGTTTCGCATACACGTTGTAATTGATTATTTCTTCGCCGCAATACAATGTCACGCGATTGGAACTCTTCACCAACAATCACAATAGCAACTTCATTATTAAGTGGTTGATTAAATCGTCGTTCGTGTTCACCGATCGGTCTTCTATCAGCTCTAATAACAATTTTATGATCATCAGATTGCATTTGATCAAGTGCTGTCTTAAACGTTTTAACTAATTCATTATGTTCATGAAATACTGCTTGCAATTCTTGAATTATCATTTTTCTTGTAGTTCTAAAGAATGCGCAACGTGTACCCACTTCATTTTGATTATTGCCAAGGAAAAAAAAATTCAAAAATTGATGGTTAGCATCTGGGATTGGCAACAATGAACCAATTTTATGATAAACTTGCCCTTATATCTGTAATGCAGTAGTACAGTATTCAGAAAATGAGCTGGAACTTGTGAAAACCTCACAAATTTGGCTGTGTCAAATTACCTTGAATGTCGGCATAAAATTATGTCTTTATTTCGTTGCCCCAAAATATGTGATCTGGGAGCATGAATTGTACATTTGAATGTTATCCAAAAAATGTTTTGATTCAGGTGTTGTGCCAGAAAGTAATTCTGGTTCCCAGGAGTACAACACATTCCAGGAGTTTCAGTTCCAAATTTGAATGCATTACAATATTGACGTAACAGTTCTTTGCTGATGTCGCATTTTTGACACAAACTAAAATAAAACATGAAATTATAAGTAGGTAATAAATTTATCTTATCTTCAATCTTGAAAATAAATTTATCTTTTTTTTGGAGCATAATAAGTTGACAACAAAATAATTGTTTAATTATTGTTTTATTCAATTCATTCCATTTCAATTTTAAGGCTCATTTTTATTTGAAAAACCCCAAAATGTACTGAAATACATGTGTTTTTTCACGCACGTACAGCACACGGTTACGTTTTCTGATTTCAACCACACTTCACAGAAACCATATATAGACCAATACCAAAGATGTGTGAAAGTTTGGTTAAAATCGGTAAATGCGTTAAGCCTTGAATCGGCGACAAACGAACACAATTTTAAGGCTCAATTTGTATATATAGACTAGCTGCACCCGCCCGGCTTTGCCCGTGCTCGAGAATTCTATTGGCCAATATGTTGGAGTAGCCTTCCTTATTATTGTCTATAGCTGACCATGCTCGCCTTGCTTCGCCAGTCTGCCACTTCTCAAATATAAAACACAATTCTTGCTGATAAGAACTGATAAAGAAAACGTCGAGAGTGTCCCTTCTCATTATATGGATATACTCTCAGTGTGACTCCCTCTCAATCTCAATTACATTTCATACCCTATCTTTCTCAATCCCTTGCGCCACAAAAAAAAAAACAACACAAACTACAAAAGGTGCATAAAAAAAGAAAGAGAAAGCACACAGCACAAAAGGTACTGAGAGAGGGAAACAGATTTGTGCCGCACACACACACACATTTTCTTCCACTCAACGCTGGGAAAATCCAACGATCTAGTTTCAATCGAACATTTTACTTTTTTTTTCAATTGTATAAAATTTATAGTTTAATACTTATTGTTCAACTTCAGGATAACCTACAAAGATGATTTATATCTTAAAATCTTTGTACATAATTGAACTTTATATTTAAAAAAAAAATCCTATTTCATTTGGATGTGTCATTCCAAAGCTAGGAGCTAGAAAGCATTCGAGAGTTACAACTTTTCTTAGATATCAGCTTAGATCTCCGCTTCCGGACAGCGGATGAAGCATTTTTCCGCCGTAAAAATATGCCTATTATCAGGGATAATATCGGCTTCTAATTGTAAAACAATTTTTCAAATCGGTCCAGTAGTTTCGGAGCCTATTCAAAACAAACAAACAAACAAACAATCAAATCTTTTCTCTTTATAATATTAGTATAGATAGCGGGTATCCGGCGTATGTTGCTGCGCCTAAAAAACGAAGACCAGATTTTGACCAAACTTCACAGAAACACTCTCAGGCCAATACCGAAGATTGCCTGATTTGAGCTCAACCGGTGAAAGGGACTGCACGTTTTTCTCCGCATGGCTTAGGCCGCTCACGCAACTTCGTTGTTCCGCTTAGGGTAGCTGCTTGTTGTCTGACAGGCGCCTATGTCAGCTTACTTGTGCGAATTAAACAACAAAGCGAAAGTAAAAAACTTCGATAAAATCACTTTTCATTCACTTTCACACCGATTGTTATCAATGTGGGAAAAGTGTCTTTCCGATGTGCGATTCACAAAAAAAATGCATAAAAATTCAATAAGAGTTATTTGATTAAAACATTGAGAACATGATAATCTCATTCGTGTGGTCTCCCTCTTTCATCTGTACGATGGTGTTTTGTACGTGCGGTATCTATCTGCATCGGAATTTACACGCATACGCGCATAAACATGTGTAAAATAAATAAATAAATATTAGGCAATAACGGCCCATAGAGGGCCTAAAACCTAGCTTCTCCAACCACTTTCTTTGCGAAGTGGAAGGGACCTACAATTTTACGCCGAATCCGAACGGCAAATTTGACAAGCTTCTCATGACAATTGATACTCTTGGATGTTTGTCAGACGTTTGCAAGAGGTGGGGCAGTGGAAAAAAACTCAAGATGTTACTTGGCTCCGGAATTGAACCGGGGACCTTTCGATTAGTAGTCCGACACACTTACTTTCAAATTCATTTTTATTAATTATTAGCTTATATCAACTTAAATACTAGACAAAAATGATTAAATCTAACTTAAAATTAACAGGATACTTATTCTTATTTATTGGTCCTTATGCGGACGCCCTAAATTTAACTCTATCTTATAATTATTGCCTTTCGGCCTAAAAACTATTCTACGAACTAATCTTACATATTATGTTTTCATCGAGAAAATTGTGAAGAAAAACTCGGCATCTTTATCAAATTTTATATTTTTATATAAAAAAAAAACAAATTACAAACTACCTACTCTACTTACTTAAACTACTTAACATATTCTAACTATAATTAGGATTCTGATCACTCGTTGCATTACGAAACAAGTGATCAAAATCCCAATTGCTTTCCGAGCGCCTGGCAGTCGTCAACGTGCACACGCGCTGCCCTGAGCTAACTGAAGCCTTACAGCGTCAATCTTCCCCCGGAAGCACTACCACAAGTTGACGAGCCCGGCCTCTCCCAGAAACGCCCTAGCTAACTTAATCTAACTTATAAACTAAGAGGATGCTACCTAGAGTAACGCACCGTCTTTGGAGGGCATGTTGACCCCTCCCCCCTCAAAAAGCCACCAAAATTCGGCAAATTGTTTTCCGTATCGAATCTATCCCTCTCCGCTATTGCGGTACTAAAACGGAAGAGCTCATGAGCATTGGCGACGTTCTCGCCGCGGATGAGCCGCTTATCTCTCGCGCTGCGGAAGCGGTGGTATAATACCGGGATACCATCCCTCGTCTGTACCAGCCCTTTTGCATCAATATGGATAAATGCCACCGGCGGGATAAAGCTAGACCGGAGCGTACTCTTTATGTAGGTACCTTTCATTGGGGTAGTAAGCCCCAAAGATCAGAATATTGTCGCTGGCCATCGCCCTTACAACGTGTCTTCGAGTCACCTTAATAAGGAAATTGTCAATCCTATTCAACTGAGCCCTATCGTATAGGACCTTGTTGGGATAGTATTTTATATAGTTGGATTCAGGCGTTCGGAACAACCGGAGACAGGTCCTAAGACATTGTCTCTCCAAAACCCGAATCTTTTCCATATAACTAGACGCTATATTAAACCACAATGGACAACCATAAGCGATGATCGGCCTTATAAGGGCCACGTAGCAAATGACCTTCACTCTGGAGTCAAGTTGACTGCTATGAAACAGTCTCCTTGTCAGAGCATAAGCCCTCTTGGCCCCAGCAAGACAAGCAACTATATGTCTATCGAAATATAGATACTGGTCAAGCCAGATACCTAGATACCTAACTACGCTTCTCACCGCCAATGGCTGCCAATAATGTCCAATAATGGCCAATTTCTTCCAGTTTTTTCTGGTATCCCTAGAGGCCCCAGCCAATGGAGTTCTGAACAAGATTGTTTCCGTCTTCTGAAAGTTGATTTTCAACTTCCAGTCGTCGCAATATCGCTTAATTTGATCGAAGTCACGCTGCAGTCCGACACACTAACCACTGAGCCACTGCGCCCGACAATAAACATGCGTGTACTTATTCTCAATGTGTACTTATACTCAAATGCCCATAATTCGCACACCGATGCAGATACATTCATCGCCCATCCATAAAAACCTTCTTACAGACGTCACCTTTCATGGAAAAAAATTCATTGCGTTTGGTCAAACACCGGCAACAAACACAAATATGGATTGATTTTTCTATATACAGGGTATCCCTTAATTCGTTGTCAATATTTTAGGGCATTGCGCTGTTAGTACTAATGATAATAACTCAGTCTTAAGATATCCAATTTTTAACCTGTTCCTTTTTTCCTGCCAATGCTAATTATTTGACTTTCGGTTCAATTTTCTCCAGAAAATGCGTAATAAACATAACGTTTTAATATTTTTTTGAATGAAGGTAACAATAATAAAAATAAAGGCTTACGACAAGTTTGTAAAAAAACCCATAGATTTTATGATACTTGGGAAAAAATTTCTTAATTTCTATCATTAGTACTGACAGCGCAATTACCGTTAACATGGGTCAGGATACACCCAAGTAAGCCTTTTCTTAAATCCTCAATAAATTATATAAAAATTGGAGATAGGCCCTCACTGTAGAACAATTTTTCCTTAGAATATACCCATAAATCATGGCCTAAAATATTGACAAAAAATGAAGGAACACCCTGTATAGATATTATAGATTAAGTCATTTCTATGAATATTTTTTGGACAAATTACTTTCAAACTAAGCAATTTGGAAAAAAACAAAAATGAAAAGTATTTCTTCAAAAACTAATAACTTGATTTTAAAATGAAATAAAAGAACAGATTCCTGGCAGTAACAGTATTTTATTGTAGGTGTTGCCGTTGTTTTTAAATATATATTTTGCATTTTAAGTATTTAATTAAGTTTTCCGTCTTGCCTAAACGGAGGGGGATCTATTTCGCACTATGGTTTTTTTTTGTGGTGGAGGGGGGTTTTTGAATCCGGTATTGTTTTTCGGCGTCAGCGCCTGAACTGTCATTAGATAATTTTTTTTCTATTAATTTTCAAAATAGTCAGGATTGCTTCTGAAATTGGTGTTTGTCAAGGATTGTTCCATTTAAATTATAATTTCTAGTAAATAAACTATGGAAAAAGCACAAATAATGAATGAAGTCAGCCGCGCTCAGCTTTTCGCTCTAATTGCTCGGGCATTTTTAATCGAGCTCATCCAGCGAGCCCTGAGCTAGCTCAGAGATAAAAAAGAAATACAAATTTTGTGCTCAGAGCGCTCCGAGCTAAAAAAGTAACACAGTTCTTTTTTTGACAGCTCAGTGAACCGCTCGGAGCTAAAAAAGAAAAACGCCTATTATCGTACTCGTGACATAGATTCTATCTGAAGTATTTTTGTTTATTTTTTACTTACTTCAGGTAAAACGTATTAAACGAGAAGGATACGCTGTTGAACTGCATACAGTGCAAACACTTGACGGGTACATAATAACAATGCACCGTATACCCTACAGCATTGGTGGACGCAGACCGGTTGTCTTTTTGATGACAGGAATCTATTCGGCATCCGATGCGTGGCTGTTGAGTGATCGGGATTCACTACCGTATCTGCTTTCGAATAATGGATACGATGTCTGGATTGGTAATAACCGTGGCAATATTTATTCGAGGAAAAATGTCATGTATTCGCCAGACGATCGAGAATTTTGGAACTTTAGTTTTCACGAGATGGGAGTATACGATTTGCCAGCAATGGTCGATTACGTTCTACAACAGACTGGACAAAAAACAATGCACTTCTGTGGAGCCTCACAAGGAGCAACCGTCTTTCTAGTCATGAACGCTATGCTTCCACAGTATAATGCACGATTTGAGAGTGCTCATCTATTGTGCCCAGTCGCCTTTGTCGATCACAAAAAAGGTCCAATGGTGAAAGTACTCGCACCATTACTGGGAACAAGGAACTCTTTGTCAGAGCGGTTGGAAACTTTTGAAATGTCGCAACCAAATGCATTTATTACACGTCTACAAATAGGCGCATGTATTCATGGTGGAAATCCTGGTCACTTTTGTGTAAACGATTTATTTGAGGCAGTCGGATACGATACGAAATGTTTTAATAAAGTACGTTCTTGTTTTAAGTATTTTGTATTCTTTAATTTTGACTTAAAATTTCCCCAAGACATTACTCCCAGGCATAGCTGCGAATTTTCCAGCAGGTGGATCCTTCAAGCAACTCTTTCACCAGTTACAAGCCCACAACTCTTGTCATTTTCGACAGTATGACTACGGATCCGAAAAGAACAAAATATTTTACAATCAAACCGTTCCGCCAAACTATCAACTGGAAAGAGTCACTGTGCCTACTTTCATTTATTTTGCAGTCAATGACTACCTCGTGTGAGTAGGGGATATCCAGCGACTTGTTAGGATATTACCAAATGTCCATGCGGTGTACAAAATGCCATTGGAAAGATGGAACCGCCTTGATTTTGTATGCGGGCTGGGAGTTAAGGAATATATCTTCGATAAGGTTGTTGATGATATTAATGCCTATACACATAGGTACTAACGAGAAAGACGAATTAAATTACCGGCTTTTATTGTAAAACTTTAGACTATTTATTGTGACTTCAACCGAAATATAAATTAAGGGATTAGAATTATTTTTAATAAACACACAATTGATCAATAAAACATAGTGAATTGGGCTTAGATGCGAATTTAATGAATGTATTTTATTCACTTGAAAACAATAGTTTCGTTGGTTTTTACAATAAATTAGTGCTTTATTTTTACCTAGGTACACAAAACTTCGCTTATAGCTGGAAATTGTTATATTCGACTGCCTTCTTAAAGTATTATTACATTCAGGCTGCAATTCGAAATGATAAAATTGTATTCTATTTAAATAAACTTTTTTTTGTTTAATATGCTCCAATTCCGATTATTCTAGTGATTCAAGCTATCTTAAAACAAAACTAAGACTTATAGCTAGACTTAAAAACTAATACTTACAAGCTAGAGATAAAGTTAGGGTTTATGAAGAAGGAGGCTAAGTTTAATGGAGGGAGTGCTGCGGTTGAAATCAAAAACGGAAATGTTTGAATTTACCTTCCGTAGCATACGGGAAATTGGTTCGTTGGAGCTATAGAACGTGCGGTGGGTTGGTAGATAGAAGAGACGGGGATGTCTTAAATTACGAGGATTAGTATTTTAAGGAGATGGAGTTGTAAAGGGACGGGCAATCGATAGACCCGGAGAGGAGGCGATGAATGAAGAGAATGTCTGCTGCATCCCTGCGGTCTTCAAGGCTATTCAAGTTAATAAGTTTGAGGCGGTCTAGATAGGGAGGTAGAATTAGGGGATCGTTCCAAGAGAGTCCGCGGAGGGCGAATCGAAGAAAACGTCGTTGTATGTTTTCGATTCTGGTTATATGAACTTGTTGAAAGGGTGACCACGTTTGACTGGCGTATTCGAGGAGGGGGCGGACAAAGGTAATGTGGAGAGATCTGGTCACGTATGGATCAGAGAATTCCTTTGACCACCGTTTAATGAACCCAAGGGATGAATTGGCTTTACGAATTATCTCGTCAATGTGCGAACGGAAATTAAGCTCGCGGTCGTACAATATGCCAAGGTCACGAAGAGACTGCACGATAGGTATAGGTTGATCATTAAGAAGGTAAAGACGGGGAGGGGACTTGTTGTATTTACGTGATAAGGTTATGGATTGGCATTTCGCAACATTGAGCTCTAGGCAGTTTTTGAGACACCAAATAGAAAAACTATCTAGATCTTGTTGTAGCAAGCAGGAGTCTTGTGATGAAGTTATGTGTTTGAAAAATTTGGTGTCATCGGCATAGAGAGAGATAGAGGAGTGTTTAATAACCCTTTCCAGATCGTTTATAGTTAAGATGAAGAGAAGTGGACCTAGGTGACTGCCTTGTGGTACACCAGAAGTCGCCAGGAATGGGGCAGATAGGATGGACCGAACATTATATAAACGGTTTTCCAGATAAGATGATATCCATTTCAGCAGTATTGGTTCGAGACCAAGGGTGGACAATTTGAAAAGAATTAATTTATGGGATATCTTATCAAAAGCTTTACTAAAATCAGTCGCAATAAATTCGACTTCTTTACCACTTTCTAATGCCGTTAGCGCAGAGGATGCGAATTCAACGAGGTTAGTGGTGGTTGATCTACCTTTTAGAAAGCCATGTTGGTTTTGGGAAATTAAAGAATTGCATTGAAAGCTTAAGAATTCGTACAAAATGCTTTCTAGGAGTTTGGGTATATGCGAAAGTTTGGCTATCGGGCGATAGCTAGTAACTTCACTTTTTAATCCCTTTTTATGAATCGGCGTTATGAAGGAGGACTTCCATATCTGAAGAAAATCGCCTTGAGATAGTGAGAGCTTAAAGAGGTGCGAAAGGGGGTAGGAGAGCAATAGGGAACAATTCTTAAGAAAAATAGCGGGAATACCATCTGGACAAGGTGAATATTCATCATTAAGTTTTTGCAACTTATTTTCAATTACAGAAGTTTCAAAAGTTTGAGAGAGAAAGGGACCAGTGGAGTACTCGAGTAGGTAGTTGAAATAAGAATGATCTGGTACAAAGGAGTTGTCGGCAAAAGATTTTTTAAAAAAGTTGGCAAAGAAATTAGCAATGGTTTGTGGATCACTTGAAGATATGTTTTCGTAAGAGAGGGAGGGGGGGGGGGGGGGGGGGGTAGCCGTCGGATTTTTTCTTGTAGTTAACGAATCGGAAAAACGATTTAGGGTCGCTTATAAGATTGGCTTGCGCATTGTTAACATGTCTTTGATAGATGGAGTTATAAGCCTGGGTGAATTGTAGGTATGAGCCGAGATAGTTGGAATAGTCAGAAAAAGACTTGTTTCGAAGGAAAACTGACCACAATTTGTTTCTCTTGTTGCGTAACGATCGTAGTCTTCGATTATACCAAGGGGGAGATGTAGAGAAGGGTTTTGGCCGAGAAATAGGGACAGAAAGGGAGATAAAAGAGAATAATTCTCTGTAAAACAAGGAGAGGGCATCATTGACAGGGAGATTTTCAAAATCAAATGAGACTTTGCTGAGGTGTTCACTAGATTTGCGGAAATTGGCTTTATGAAAATCATAGCAGGGGGGGCCAGCGGGCGGTGTGGACTGTAGAGGAGGGATTAGAATTATAGGATTAGAATTATTTTTAATAAACACACAATTGATCAATAAAACATAGTGAATTGGGCTTACGAGTAGATGCGAATTTAATGAATGTATTTTATTCACTTGAGAACAATAGTTTCGTTGGTTTTTACAATAAATTAGTACT
This sequence comes from Portevinia maculata, assembly GCA_949715645.1. Classification (NCBI taxonomy): domain Eukaryota; kingdom Metazoa; phylum Arthropoda; class Insecta; order Diptera; family Syrphidae; genus Portevinia; species Portevinia maculata. Next base: position 402,862,984 of record OX454525.1, on the reverse strand, counting down.
TTATTTTTATATACACACAACGTCGCTTATAACTGGAAGTCGTTATATTCGACTGCCTTCTTAAAGTATTGTTACATTCAGGCTGCAATTCGAAATGATGAAATTGCAGTATTTTTTTTTATAATCTGCACGCATTAAAGGGATTTTTTGGTACCCTTATAATGTAATAGCTACACAGCGCGGGCATTAAGGAAATTAGGGTGAGAAGAAAAGGAGAGATGCCGATGCACGTTAATTTTTAATGTTTGTAGGTTATAATGTAAAGGAAAAACAATGCGTGGAAGATTATTCCACATTCGTGTTGTACGGCTGAGGAAAGATTCTCTGAACTTCACTGTACGTCTGAACACAGGCCTGAGGGTGAACTGATGAGCATTTCTTGCATGTCGGGTATTGCGGTTGAAATGTTCAAGGGGAGAAATGCAACTGGCTACTTCGTTTGAGCACTTATTGATTGACTTCTTAATCATCGTCGTAATGTCTCCTTTACGACGATGACTAAGAAGTCAATCGATCTCCCGATGTCTCGGTCGTTAATAAGTTTTATCGCGCGTTTTTGGATCCTGTCAAGTAGCTCCAAATAGGTTATTGGTGCACCGGACCAGATATGAGCGTTGCACTCGAGTTTCAGGCGAATAAACGCCTTATAAATTGTAGCCAGATCAGAAGGGGTGAAATATTTCTTGCATCGCTTAAGGAAGCCTAGACATTTCGCAGCGTCCTTGGCGACATCGAATATGTGGTCATTCCAATGAAGGTTGTCATTAACACACATACCGAGAATGGAAAGTCTTTCGGTATCAACGATGCAAGTGCCATTCATGGATAATGGCTATGTGTGTGGGTTTTGCTTTAATGACAGGAGAAAGCATTGTGTTTTGGAAGCATTAAATTCCACTGTATTGGTTGAACCCCACTGAGTTATGCTGTTAAGATCGGAATTTAATGAGCTTAACATACGATGGCGTTCCAGTTCCACACTCGAAGATGAGGGGCGTAAACCAAGAAACGAATATGAGAAACTGAGGGTACTGTCATCAGCAAAGGAATGGATTGAATTAGAAGTGACAGACAGGAGACCATTTATAAAAATGAGAAAGAGAGTCGAGGACAGAACAGAGCCTTGGGGGACACTGGTGTTTATTTGGTGAGTTGCAGACTTGAAACCGTCGAAAACAACCTGAATTGAACGGTCCGAACGGTAGTTTCTAATCCATTAAAGAAGAGTATCATCGATTCCAAATGCACGCATTTTCGACAAGAGAGCTTGATGCCAATCTCTGTCAAATTCCTTTGAAATATCAAGCGCAACAATCTTACTTTCACCACTTAGGTGAAGAGATTGGTTCCACTTTTCGACTAGATATGTCATCAAATCACCAGTGGACCTGTTGCTGCGAAAACCATACTGCCGGTCATTAAGAAGTTTTCGCGATTCAATATATTTCATTAGCTGACGGTTTATCAGCGTTTCCATGACCTTAGAAATAAGCGACGTAAGTGCAATTGGTCGGTAGGTGGAGGGAGAAGAAGATTCGCCTTTTTTTGGTACAGGCTGGACATATGCTGTTTTCCATTTTCCCGGAAAGAGTCCTGAAGAATAGGACAGATGGAAAAGCTTACGCAGTGGCAGTGGTTTTGCCAGCGTAGAAGAACACCTCTTCAGAACGATAGGGAAAATACCATTTGGACCAGCGGATTTGTGTATGTCAAGATCTTGAAGTACGCTAGCCACTATACGAGTGCGGAAGCAGATGGAGTATTCTACACGCTCGAGTACAGGGGGAGACAAAGCACAATCTGGGAGCGTTGAGCTGACTGCAAAATGAGCAGCAAGCAGATTGGCCTTATCTATAGAACTGACAGCTGGAACGTCATTGTAAATGAGTGTCGGGATAGATGATGAGCCCGAATTCTTGATGATTTTAACAAATGACCAAAAGTTCTCAAATCTCACATATTTTACATATTTTAACCGCCGCACTGTAGCGCCTTTTTGCAAAAGTTCCCCCAAAATGCAATTTTTGTGTGCGCTTAAAATCCAAAACTAATTTATTTACTGGATTAGGAAATATTGGAAGCTTCAAAAGCCGAAAGAATTTTAAAATTGTTTTATGAAAAGTTATTTTTATTCATTTATGATAAAGCCACCTATTCTAAGGGTATATTCATTTTGACGCGAAGGTTGTTACATAGGTACCTTAATATTGCCCATAGACCCCTAAAAGTTACTATATTTATGATCAGCATCGATAGTAATGTCGATCTAGCCATGTCCGTCCGTCTGTCTTTAAACTGGACCTAGAGAGCTGAAATTTTAAACATATACACTCTTTTGGCCCGAAATAATCAATTTAAGAATTTTCGAAATTCGCCCACAGACACGCCCACAAACTAAAAAAAATAATTTATCCAAAAAAATCGAATTTTAAGCAAGAAAGCTGAAATTTTTTTATATACTCGTATGATCTTTGACTCCCATACATTTATATAATATAATATTAAAAAGTCAAAGATTGAGCTAGGAAACTGAAATTTGTATAATATAAGTGCCCTTTATACTTATGTTTAAATATTTTTTAAATCCGCCTACAGACACGCCCACAATTAAATAAAACAATTTTATTGAAAAACCAAAGTTTGAGCTAAATGAGCGTTTTCTTTACAAAAGCTTCCTTTTTTTTCGATTAAATCCTTTTAATGTTATGTAACAAAAAATGTAAAGCGTTCTTAACATTTAACCATACTTCGACTTTTGTCACGCCCACTTATGAGAGATAGGAATAACAATAGGGTATCCAACATTTCGCGGAAGCGGACTGTAACCCGTCCCTATATTCTTATTATATCCTTAAAAATGCAAGTACTCATTTTTACATGTAAAAATGTATTCTTAACTATACATATAATAAATATTTTATTGTCCTCCGGTAATTTTCTGACTGCCTCAAATTTAAAGAATTAGGACATGGGTATGGATAGGTAATATTTTTTTATGATAAATCAGGTAGTTTTCGTGATTTGTAAAAATCGATTCATTTTTATGACAGATCCTGTTGTGCAATCCTTTTTATTTAATGCAATACAAATGTTGTCATCATTTTATCTAAACGCTAAGTCAAAATAGAACGAAACTCGTATTTTTAAAGAAAAATGATTGTTGGTTGTCAAATGTTCTTTGTATTGATTTTGAAATAACAAGAAACAGAAATTGATTAATGCTACTGAAGACATCACCACTGAAAATCTTTCAACAGCCTTAGTTATAAAGTATAATACGGATCATGAGAAGCCTAAGGCCGATATAACCAAAGCAGTATCAGTAGCAAGTCCACTAAGACTTAAATGGATTAGAAAAAGCATTCGCACTCCTCAAAGAGATCCTATCAAGTATGAAAGTGCAAACGCCTTAGCCTTGTTTATGGATCTGGGACTAACAAAAGAAAAGTATGGAATTTTAAGAAGTTCCTTAATGAGACACAACGTAAATGTTCTCCCATCTTATAAGACCATAACACTCACGAAAAAAGCATCAGTTCCAGATAATTGTGAAGTAACAGAAACATCTGCCAGAGTCAGCCTTCAAGACACCTTGGATCATACAACAAGAAGAATTTTGGAAACCAAGAGTTATTAGGAATTAATTGAACTTCCAAGAAGTCTTACGTTAGAAAGCAAGTGGGCTGGGCTGTGGTGGATCATTTGGGCATAGTGCCTATGAACTGAACATAGTATAAATACACTATCAGCTCTGTGTCGTGGAGTGCTTAAAGCAAGCAACTATCACGAGCAGAAATTGCCGGCACTAAAAGTGCTCTCAAAGGCTCATCATTTAGTGCAGGTGTTAGTAAGGACAAAACAATTAATAACACAATAATTATGTACCTATAAAATACTAACACAGACACAAAATAATGCAAATGTTGTCATCATTTTATCTAAACGCTAAGTCAAAATAGAACGAAACTCGTATTTTTAAAGAAAAATGATTGTTGGTTGTCAAATGTTCTTTGTATTGATTTTGAAATAACAAGAAACAGAAATTGATTAATGCTACTGAAGACATCACCACTGAAAATCTTTCAACAGCCTTAGTTATAAAGTATAATACGGATCATGAGAAGCCTAAGGCCGATATAACCAAAGCAGTATCAGTAGCAAGTCCACTAAGACTTAAATGGATTAGAAAAAGCATTCGCACTCCTCAAAGAGATCCTATCAAGTATGAAAGTGCAAACGCCTTAGCCTTGTTTATGGATCTGGGACTAACAAAAGAAAAGTATGGAATTTTAAGAAGTTCCTTAATGAGACACAACGTAAATGTTCTCCCATCTTATAAGACCATAACACTCACGAAAAAAGCATCAGTTCCAGATAATTGTGAAGTAACAGAAACATCTGCCAGAGTCAGCCTTCAAGACACCTTGGATCATACAACAAGAAGAATTTTGGAAACCAAGAGTTATTAGGAATTAATTGAACTTCCAAGAAGTCTTACGTTAGAAAGCAAGTGGGCTGGGCTGTGGTGGATCATTTGGGCATAGTGCCTATGAACTGAACATAGTATAAATACACTATCAGCTCTGTGTCGTGGAGTGCTTAAAGCAAGCAACTATCACGAGCAGAAATTGCCGGCACTAAAAGTGCTCTCAAAGGCTCATCATTTAGTGCAGGTGTTAGTAAGGACAAAACAATTAATAACACAATAATTATGTACCTATAAAATACTAACACAGACACAAAATAATGCAAATGTTGTCATCATTTTATCTAAACGCTAAGTCAAAATAGAACGAAACTCGTATTTTTAAAGAAAAATGATTGTTGGTTGTCAAATGTTCTTTGTATTGATTTTGAAATAACAAGAAACAGAAATTGATTAATGCTACTGAAGACATCACCACTGAAAATCTTTCAACAGCCTTAGTTATAAAGTATAATACGGATCATGAGAAGCCTAAGGCCGATATAACCAAAGCAGTATCAGTAGCAAGTCCACTAAGACTTAAATGGATTAGAAAAAGCATTCGCACTCCTCAAAGAGATCCTATCAAGTATGAAAGTGCAAACGCCTTAGCCTTGTTTATGGATCTGGGACTAACAAAAGAAAAGTATGGAATTTTAAGAAGTTCCTTAATGAGACACAACGTAAATGTTCTCCCATCTTATAAGACCATAACACTCACGAAAAAAGCATCAGTTCCAGATAATTGTGAAGTAACAGAAACATCTGCCAGAGTCAGCCTTCAAGACACCTTGGATCATACAACAAGAAGAATTTTGGAAACCAAGAGTTATTAGGAATTAATTGAACTTCCAAGAAGTCTTACGTTAGAAAACAAGTGGGCTGGGCTGTGGTGGATCATTTGGGCATAGTGCCTATGAACTGAACATAGTATAAATACACTATCAGCTCTGTGTCGTGGAGTGCTTAAAGCAAGCAACTATCACGAGCAGAAATTGCCGGCACTAAAAGTGCTCTCAAAGGCTCATCATTTAGTGCAGGTGTTAGTAAGGACAAAACAATTAATAACACAATAATTATGTACCTATAAAATACTAACACAGACACAAAATAATGCAAACAATTTAAGACATTAAAGACATTACGCAAAATATTTTTTAGCTTAATTTTACTAACATGCAAGTCAATCACATGATCATTTAGATTATAGATTCTACTCATGCGACTAATAGGCTCATGCCTCCCATAATTCGTTCAATGATGAGGGCTAAACAATAATTCAACACTGCGTAAATTATGGGCACCTCCACGAAAATTAAAGCCAATAGACAACAGCAAGTCAGGTGCATTTATTTGACCGGATATAAGCTGCTGTAAAAAAATGATATCGCTATTAAGCCTCGTTGAGAAAGGTGTAACATTTGAAGAAGCTTGATACGTTGACTGTAGGGAGGAAGGTTAAATGAATCATCCCATGGAAGTCCTCTAAGTGCAAATCGAATAAATTTACGTTGAATGGCCTCTATTCGATTTGAATGAATGTTGTAGAACGGTGCCCAAACTTGAGAGGCATACTCTAGAATCGGACGGACAAAACAATATTGTACAATGACATAGAAACGTAAGGGTCATTAAATTCTTTGGCTCACCTTTTTACGAAGCCCATCATAGAATTAGATTTATTAATAATAGAATTAATATGCTTAGCAAAAACCAGTTTGGGGTCGAAATAAACCCCAAGATCCTTAAAATTATCATCATTACAAAGAATATGTTAAGACGGAGAATATTGAAAGGTGGAAGGGATATTCTTTCTAGAGAATGTCATATGTTGACATTTAGTTGGGTTCAGGGATAAACCGTTTTTATCACACCAATTGGCGAAGCTATTAATGTCAGATTGAAGAAACATTCTGTCTTGCTAACTAGTGATCGATTTATATATTTTCATATCATCAGCGTAGATCAGGATATTACTGTGATTTATACATGCCTTAACATCATTAATGGCAAGTATGAATAAAATTGGTCCGAGGTGACTTCCTTGGGGAACTCCAGACTGAGCTGTGAAAGATACAGATAGCGATCCTCTAAATTTCACTTGATAAACCCTTGATCTAAGGTATGAATTAACCCATTTTATGAAACATGGTGGGAAACCAAAAGCCCTGAGCTTAAATTCGATTATTTCATGGGACAGCTGGTCGAAAGCCTTAGAGAAGTCAGTGTATATGCAATCCATTTCGTCCTTATTCTCTAAGGCTTTAGAACAATCATGCAAGAAACTTAATAGATTAGTGACAGTGGATCTGTTTCTTACAAATCCATGCTGTTCATTACAAATTATATTGCGACAAAGAAATATTAACTTTTCACAAACAATTTGTTCAAAGAGCTTAGAAATCCACGAAAGCTTTGAGATGGGCCTATAATAAGTGATATCACCACGTTCGCCTTTTTTAAATACAGGTGTGATAAAAGCACTTTTCCATAGATTAGGGAATTTACCTGTACTAATGGACAATTCAAACAGATACTTAAGATATGGAGCAATTGCATGACTGCATTTTTTAAGAACAATCGGTGCAATGCCATCGGGACCTGATGAATAGTCATTCTTGAGAGAAGAAATACATTTTAAAATTGTTTCCAAATCGAATGAGATACTACTAAAACTTATTTGGGAACAGCTAGTTAGATAACTAAAATATTGATCATCATGTGAAGAGGGGTCTCCCTAAATGACTTACTGAAATGATCTGCAAACATATTGCTTGCGAATCAGCAGTTGTAGAACTATTGTAAGTAAGCTTCGATGGATAACCATCGGTTTTTTTTTCTTAGAATTGACAAAACCCCAGAAAAGTTTGGGGATCAATTTTAAAGAGCATTCCATTTTACTTATATAGTCAATATATAAGTTACAGGATAAAGATTTGAATTCATTGAACAAAGTGAAATAGAGTTCAATATCTGAATGGCAGAGACTTTTTAAATAGTTCTTCCAAGCCCTATTACGCCTGTTACATATCGATTTGAGCTCTTTAGTGTACCAGGGATCAGATTTCTAGAGGATTTCACAGGAATCACTTTTTTCATGCAGTTATCCATCAAAGAATAAAAAGAACCTACTGCATCTTCAATATGAGATAACGCAGTAAGATTAAAATTAAAGCTGTTAATTTCATCAGAAAGCCTTTGAAAATTTGCTTTCCGAAATTCAAAAGATTGCGAACGGTCATACGAATTACTATTTTCGTACAAATGTGCGCCTAGTTTAATAAATACATCCAAGGGCGGATGATTGTTATCTATGTTAGTTATACTGAAGTGGGATTCCAGAACCACAGTACTAACAGAGTCAGAAGAGAAAACAAGATCGAGAGTTCAATTTCTGAAATTTTGTATACAGCTTGTTTGCTGTAAGTCAAAAGACAAAATGTTGTCAAGTAAAGCGAGCTCTTGTTGGGCAAAGACAAAGGATGGAATGAAATGAGAATCATCCTCAGAAGGTACCCATCCAATATGTGGCAGATTGAAGTCGCCTATAAGTAAGACAGTGCTGTCACAACAAGGGGCAACAATTTTGAAAGACGCAACAAACCCATTTATATATTTGGGACTAACATTAAGAGTGGGCGCCTCGTTTGAGTTTTTTCGCTGACTCCTAAGGTTAAACCGCTTTGCCTTTGGATTCAGCGCAGAGGAAGGAATATCGCGTTTCCTTTTGCCTGCGAGTAGAGTAGATGAGGGCGATGCTAAATTAACAATGGGCTCAGGGGTAGCTTCAACAGTTGGGGAACCTGTTGTGTCAAATGAAGTCAATGTATCCATGGCCCGTTGGGTACACTGCTTTACTTCATTAGTCGGCCACTCAGGGTCAGTAGACGTTGAGGCGTCTGCCCAAAAATGAAGATCAGAGAATGTTGATACGTTGAGGTCGGTGGTATTGAAATTGTCGAATAAGTCTTTAAACCCCTTAGATAATTTCAGTATGTCAGCCTTGAAAACTGACATTTTGTAAGCAAGAGTGGACACTTGGACAGTGACAATTTTCGACACGGGGAGCAGTACCATAAGGCGATCTCCGAAGCTTTAACTTTATCCATAAATGCATTGGTTGAACCAACACATTTAGCATGGAACATCATGCCACAAGTGGCATAACAGGCAAAAAGAGGATTGGAGGAATTTTTGGGTTCCAAGCATTTATTATCGCTGCAATCCATTTTAGAAAGAAACAGAAAAAAAAATTGCAAATATGTAACAACTCGTATTGCACACTATAAATTACATGCACGACACATTGGCCAGCTGCACCAAAGGAGTCAATAATAATTGAAAACAAATTTTAGGAATAAGAAGGTACAAAGAACTAAACTGCACATATATACTCGTACATTATAATTGAAATGAAGAGAAAAAAAAAACAAGAACAGTAACAACCGCTTACCAAAACTACAAAGAGAACTTTTATTTCACAAAAAGCCGATCAATAGAAACAATTAAAACAAACTAAATGATCTAATATTAAAAACGTATTCACTCAATCCGATCACAAAATTTTCTGCGATTGGATTGAAAATCAGCATGTAAACGCAAATTGAAAGATCGAGATATCGAGTGAGAGTGTGTGTGCGTGCCTTCTTTGTTTTCCTTTGTTATGTTCACTTGACTGGGATTTTTGTCGCCACTAACCCAAGGCTGTCCGAAATACGTATTAAGTAGGAAGTGTGGAACTGCCCTTCAAGCAAAATCGCTGACCCAACTTTCCCCGTCATTTTCGGATCCGCGATATATGAGGCGTTCCACGCACACATTTGTAAATTGACTGTAACTACATTGCCAATAAGAAGAAGAGCGAGAGTCGAGAGTAGTTATTTGTAATGGCGATTCGTTCATCTGTCACTGACACTGTCTCTGGCTGTAGCTGCAGATATAATTTTCTTTGAAAGGTAAACTAAAATTGAATTTATTATTGCACACAATTATTTGCTTAATTAAACTTTGTTTGAATTTAGATATATCAAAACCAAAAAAAAATAGCAACCGATGAAGGCGAAACTACCAATTGTGGGCCGCATTTCGATGATTTAAATGCTACCGGCACAAATTCATGCTGAAAGTAAGTAACATACATATGTATAGATAACATGCACATTTATTTGATTCATTTATTTTGCAGGAGAAGGAGAAATGGTTGCAGGTATACAAAATGCAAAAATGAATTGTTTTTAAGAAATAAAATAAACATGAACAAACATTTCTGATTTTTATTTTAGCGATTTTCGATTCTCGTTTCTCTTCTTATCTAGCCTCGATTTGTGCCTTTTTCTTGGATCAGTTTTGGATTCGTTTTTTGCTGACCAAAGCGAACTCAATCTGTCACAATACATACACATGTGAGTCCGCGGCTATTCCAATTTCCATACTAATTGGATCCGAAAAACATAAACATTAATTAAAGAATTGAGCTCTACCTACTAGGGCTTTGAGCTAAATAATTATAAACTAAATCAAACTAATAATTCTAATTTTAAAATAATTTCATTAACGTGTTTTATATTGGTGTAGGATATAACTGTTAATAGTTCTTGAAGGCCTTTTCCGGAAATGGTTTTGGAGATCGAATCAATGTTGGTGCACTGAAGCATGTGTGTTACAGTAAATGCTGGCATTTCGTCACAAAATTCGCAAAGTGGAGGAGGTTCTTTGGTGATTAGGTGCTTGTGTGTGGTGTTGGTATGTCCCATTCTCAGCCTTGTATATTTTTTTATTTCTGAACTTGGTAAGTCGAAAGGAAATATCGCCTTCATAGCGGTAGGATTGAGCAATGAGTAGATGTGATGGTATTCCTGCCATGTGTTTTTCAACTTGGTGTTCATAAACGTTTTCAAATATTTTATCATGTACTAACGAGAAAGACGAATTAAATTACCGGCTTTTATTGTAAAACTTTAGACTATTTATTGTGACTTCAACCGAAATATAAATTAAGGGATTAGAATTATTTTTAATAAACACACAATTGATCAATAAAACATATTGAATTGGGCTTAGATGCGAACTTAATGAATGTATTTTATTCACTTGAAAACAATGGTTTCCTTGGTTTTTACAATAAATTAGTACTTTATTTTTACATACACACGGCGTCGCTTACAACTGGTAGTCGTTATATTCGACTGCATTCTTAATGTATTGATACATTCACCCTGCAATTCGAAATGATAAAATTGCATTCTATTTAAATAAACTTTTTTTTATTTAATGTGCTCCAATTCCGATTATTCTAGTGATTCACTCATACAATTCACTTTTGATATCCTCATTAATCAAAACACTTCATACACTTAAATCTGTTACATATTTTAACCGCCGCAGTGCCTCCAAAATTCAATTTTCGTGTGTGCTTAAAATTCAAAACTAATTTATTTACTGGATTAGGAAATATTGGACGCTTCAAAAGCCGAAAGAAATTTTAAAATGGATCGAAGGATTCGGACGATACAGGTAGTCAAAATTTCCTTATTTTTAAAATCAAAGAAAAAATATTTGTTTTATGAAAAGTTTCGGAGTTGCGGTGTAGAGAAATTTTGTTGAAGAAGGTTATTTTTATTCATTTATGGCTTTATGGCTACCCTATTCTAAGGGTACCTATATTAATTTTGACGCGGAGGTTGTTACATAGGCACCTTAATATTGCCCGTAGACCCCTAAAAGTTACTATATTTATGATCAGCATCGATAGTAATGTCGATCTAGCCATGTCCGTCCGTCTGTCTGTCGGGGAATATTTAGCCTTTAAACTGGACCTAGAGAGCTGAAATTTTAAACATATACACACTTGGGGCCCGAAATAATCAATTTAAGAATAACTAAAAAAACAAATTTATCAAAAAAATCGAATTTTTAGCAAGAAAGCTGAAATTTTTTATATATGATATTTGACTCCCATACATTAATATAATATAATATTAAAAAGTCAAAGATTGAGCTAGGAAACTGAAATTTGTATAAATAGACTCTCTAGGTGCCCTTTATACATACGTTTAAATATTTTTTAAATCCGCCTACAGACACGCCCACAATTACATAAAACAATTTTATTGAAAAACCAAAGTTTGAGCTAAGGAGCGTTTTCTTTACAAAAGCTTCCTTTTTTGCGATTAAATCCTTTTAATGTTATGTAACAAAAAATGTAGAGCGTTCTTAACATTTGACCATACTTCGACTTTTGTCACGCCAACTTATGAGGTATAGGAATAAGAATAGGGTAACCAACATTTGGCGGAAGCGGACTGTAGCCCGTCCCTATATTTTTATTATATCCTTAAAAATGCAAGTGCTCATTTTTACATGTAAAAATGTATTCTTAACTATACATATAATAAATATTTTATTGTCCTCCGGTAATTTTTTGACTGCCTCAAATTTAAAGAATTAGGACATGGATATGGATCAGCATTGCCATTTTTTTTTTTTTGCCAAGTCGGGATTTTGGAACTTTTTGAGTGAAAACAGCGGGATTCCTTCGTCGAAAGCGGGACATAGTAAAAAAACGTACATAATCAGAAGTTTTCAAATATTTATCTTTTTATTTGAATTGAAATTACATTTGCGTGACAATAGATAGCAAAAATAGCCATGGAAAATGTATTTTAATAAAAATATAATATTTTAAATCAGATTCACCCTATTGTAAAATAGATGAGTCTTCAGAATAAAAAAAAAAACATAAATCAAAATCAAAAAAGTTTTATTCATTAGAAAAATATGGCGTTTTAAACAATAGTCTGTGGATTGAGTGTTACAAATTGCAACTTACAATAAGAGAATAACTATTTATAAGAATTACTTATTCATGATATTTCTGTGAAGATTTAACTTCTTTTAAAGTTTCCTTTTTCTCTTTAATAAAGGTGAAGAACTCTTCACAGAATAAATGTACGAGTAGATTAAACTGGATGACTAATTCTGCTTTCATTAAATTTACGGAGCATTTTTTTCTCGCATCCGACCATTTTATATTCATCTGGGAAAAAACGCGTTCAGGACAGCAGTTCGCTGTTGGGATACTTAATATGAAAGACAATAGTTTAAATATATACCTGGTATTTTTTTTTGGAAACTGTTGAAAGAGCTGGTGCCATTTCTGTGGTGTCTGTGCAATTTCCTACTAATACGTCCAACGATGATTTTAACAAGTTAAATTCTTCATATAATTTATCTACCGAAATATCGCCTGTCAAAATTAACTTCCTTCCAGTCTAGAAAAAATATTTTCACCTGAAAAATTATAACGTTTGTCTATATATTGTTGGCAATTTGTGTAAAAAATGTTGAAGTCTTCGATGGCTTTGGTCCGTTCAGGTTCAACCAATTTATTTAAAATCTGTTTCGTCTGGTAGCCGAAAAACCCATCATTTAGCCTTTGAGTCAACCTTGAGCGGAAGAGGCACAATGACTCATGCATTTCTGTTAAGGCAATATCATTTTCCTGAGACTCTTTTATTAATGTACCAAAAGCATTCTTCACATTATGAACACAATTCAGATATGCTAGAGTTTTTGTTTCCTCTGCTTCAGAGTAAACAATCTTTTCAATGGCTTTCGCACATGCTTCTTGCTTATCAAAGTAGGTTTTCAAAGCAGGACAAACCTTGATTACTCTCTCAACGTCTGTCATCCCTACTCTCTCTCCCGCGCTCTTATCTGTATTACGAGCCGGGCGGGCGGCCAGTACACACTTGTCTGTGCCACATACCCATGCTTCCTCAGCACGCTGCGCGCACGGTCGAATTATCCCCGAAAAGCGGAACTGAGCCTGTCCCGCGCTGGACATTTAATTTTGATTGAATCCCGCCAAAATCGGGACGTCTGGCAACGCTGGTATGGATAGGTAATATTTTTTTATGATAAATCAGGTAGTTTTCGTGATTTGTAAAAATCAATTAATTTTTATAACAGATCAAGTAGGTACCTGTTGTGCAATCCTTTTTATTTAATGCAATAAAAATGTTGTCATCATTTTATCTAAACGCTAAGTCAAAATGGAATGTAGCAATAGCACGAAACTCGTATTTTTAGAGAAAAACGATTGTTGGTTGTCAAATGTTCATTGTATTGATTTTGAAAGGACAAGAAACAGAAATTGATCAATGCTACCGAAGACATCACCACTGAAAATCTTTCAACAGCCTTATTTATAAAGTATAATAAGCATTATGAGAAGCGTAAGGCCGATATAACCAAGACAGTATCAGTAGCAACTCCACTAAGACTTAAATGGATTAGAGAAAGCATTCGCACTCCTCAAAGAGATCCTATCAAGTATGAAAGTGCAAACGCCTTAGCCTTGTTTATGGATCTGGGACTAACAAAAGAAAAGTATGGAATTTTGAGAAGAGACACAATGTAAATATTCTCCCATATTATAAGACCATAACACTCACGAAAAAAGTATCAGTTCCAGATAATTGTGAAGTAACAGAAACATCACCCAGAGTCAGCCTTCAAGACACCTTGGATCATACAACAAGAAGAATTTTGGAAACCAAGAGTGAACAGGAATTAATTGAACTTCCAAGAAGTCTGACATTACACAGCAAAGGGACTGGGCTGTGTTGGATCATTTGGGCATAGTGCCTATAAACAAAAAATAGTAACACATGATGGTGAAACAATAACAGATGCAAACATATATGGCCTCAATTGTTCCCCGGCGACTTAAGTGTTCAAATAGTGAATATTGGAAAAAACCCTCGCCCATCGTCAGTTCATTTCTGCCGACCAATAATGTTTCAGTTTGCAAAGGAAACTGCAGATCTTATAAGGAGTACAGTGAATGACATCAAAAGCCAAACCGCTGTAGTAGTTATTGTTGTAAACCACGAACTATTTTTAACGATGATTGACGGAAAAGTTTTGAATGAAATCACTGAAACAAAGTCGACACGGTCATGTCCCATTTGCAAAAGAATGCAAACAAACTTCAACAATGAAGATCAGTCAACAAATGACGAGCATAATTACGAATATGGAATATCTCCATTATATGCCAGAATCAGATGCATGGAATTCATTTTGAAACTTGCATATACACTCAAACAAGATGGAGAATATATTGATGAAAGTATTGGAACTAAGGAGGCAGAAAGGATAACGAGGAACGATATCCCAAGGAAATTTCGCGTGGAAATGCGACTCGATGTGGATAAACCCAAACAAGGATTTGGAAACATTAACGATAAAAATACATCGAAAAGTTTTTTTGCAGAAGAGTTTATAAGAAGGCTTCAATAATACTTAACGTTAGACTGCAGAGAAAATGTTGAAGGTTCAAAGTTTGGAGTTTATGCAATGGAAACAACAAATTTATTGATAAAAAAGTTTCCAGAAAAGCAACTTACACCTACACTTCATAAAATTTTGGCTCATGGTCAAGGTATAATCGAGTATCAGTCGATACCAATCGGAGAACTGTAAGAGGAAGCTCAGGAATCCAAAAAGAAAGACTACAAAAAATATAGGTAGCAAAATACCTGCATGGTTTTAAGGATGCGGCAGAATGAATTTCTATTTAACATGCTTGCAGCCTCATCGGGCCCTCTTATTTTAAATTAAAATACTCCTTTTACCTTTTTGGATAAACATTTTTTTAACATGAAATTCTGGAACACCCTGTAAAACATTTTTCTTAAATTTTAATATCTTATAGCACCTTACATACTTTCTCTATACCTTGACTTAAAATGTACCACCGAAGTAGTTTATTTTCACTCTAATGTGCAGCAAAAACCTTTTGTTATTATAGGTTTTTGATACACATCCAGAAATATTTAAAAAATGTATTATTTGTATACTTTTATGCACCATTGTGACTTTGTTTGACTTTAAGACGCCATGTTTTTACTTCAGTTATTTACTACTGACATTATAGTCAATTTCCTATTGGGAGAATCGTATTTTAGCAGATAATTCTGAAACACCCTATAAATATTTTTTATTAAAATTCACAAAATGTATAGCTTTGGAAATTTTCTTCAATCTAAAAAAAAATTATCACGATATCTTTGTTTCTTTACGAGCTATGATTTTTGCAACCAAAAAAGTCAAATTGCGCCACTGTCCGCCTATTCAGTAGTTTCTTATTACCTATTACCATTACTGTCATTTGAAACTCATAGTGGAGTGCCTGGGGCGTTAAAAACATGAAAACCTCGGATTTCCGTTACAGTGAATGAAATTTTATAATTCAAAGTGAAATCTTTAGCTTATAATATATACAAAAAAGTTTACCTATTAAAAAAGTGTGATCTCGATTAAAAAAAAATAATGAAATAATTACAATTTTGATAGTTTAAATGATACAATACCTACCTCATAATATTAGGCTGTAGAACATGTTTCACACCAAAATTAAGTTAATTTATATATTCATATAAAGATAGTAATTAGGAAAAAGAAATAAATGAAATGAAAGAAAAAAAAAATATCAAGAAATCAATTGTTTATTTAAGCAATTTACATTTTTGTCTGTTTAAGTATTTTCTTCAACTTCACTTATTTCAATGATTGGCGGAGTATTAAAACAAGTATTTTCGCTGCACTGTAGACATGTTCACTACAATATATAAGTGAACCTGAAGTAAGTTTCTTATAGAATCCTCGGGTTACGTCGTGAAGGTACCATCTGTTTCTTTTGTAATCCTACACAGTTTGTATGCTCTTTACCCAGAGCTTGTAGCTCGTTTCGATCTTCTCAATTCTGATCCTGTAATCGTCCCACAATTTTATTTATTTGGCTCGATGAAGAGCTTCCCGAGCTTAGCAGGTTGGTCCTTCGACCAGGAAACCTTACGTTTCTTCATACTGGTTTTACTGACACAACTACTATCGTAGGAGGTTAGCAGCACTGTGTTGAGCTAGAACGCTGCTTCATCCAGGTCTCACGTGGACTCACTTGACTTGTGAGGCAAGTCCTCGATGCATTTTCCACTCCGTCGACTTAGGATCGTAGTTATTCGAAGCCTGTGTCAGTTTGCCAGATATGTCAAACCTTCGGAAAACGGATACCATGCACGTAAGTTGAGTCTCCGCCTGGATTTGCGTTGCGGAAGATGAACCCAATTTTTCACAGATAATGCATCTGTACTCATTAGTTGTACTAGTGGTCCTTGATTCATCCATTGTTAGATGAATAGATCACAATTGAATAAATTAAATGATTAATTTTTTACATTTTCTTTTTTTTCCTTTACTTGAATTAATCTTTAATTATCTATGTACTTATTATTTAATTTATTATCTAATAATCATTATGATCATACTATAACCATCATGATCGTATAATAAACTGCAGATTTTTAATGAGATTACTTACCAAATGAACAAATAAAAAATCTTACATAGAAATTCAATAGAAAAAAAACGTCTTCAATAAAACTTTTGTCAGAAATAAACAAAAAAACACACAACTTTTACTCTTAAATATATACAACATGCCCAGAAGTGGGTTTTTATTTTTGTTTATAATAATAATCTCATCGTAAATTTAACGGCCTATACACTATACAGGGCCTAAAACCTGGCTTCTCCAACCATTTGCCTGTGCAAAATGTAAGGGACCTACAAACACGTGTCATTTATAACTAAAAAGTAGCTAGAAAAATTTTGTTTAGATTTGGAGCAGCTGCCGTTGCCGTTCTCCCCTCTCCACGTTCTAATACCTGTCCAAGGTCGTTATGACCCTTCATACGCTCCAACATTTTAAGAAAATATTCTTTTATGTCTATTTAGGTATTGTTCAACGTACGTACAACTCGTATATATACAAAAAAAAATATTTTAAATAAAATTACATGCTTAAGTATTAATTTTTTATAGTTTTTGTTTAAATAATAAAAAAAAAAGTGTGAGCTACGCTGCACTCACGGTATAGTTGATGTGTAAACATGTAGGCACAGTTGCGCGTTAGCTACATAATTTGTTATCTAGCTAACGCCGTAACTAAGTAACTAACGTAGTTAAATTGGCTGCGCTAAAAATGCAATCATAATGACAACTAATTTGTTGTTGTTGCGGATGTAAACTATAAGTTGGTTAGTTTTTAGCTGTAGCTTTTTAGCTGTCTAGTTAATAACTAATAACTAAATCAAATTTTTTTATTTTGCTATAATGGTGATAATTTATTATGATTTATTATGCATATTGCGTTTAAAATAAAAATTGATTGAATGCCCCTTTTATTTAACATCAGGTTATTTTACAAAGAGGGCCTTGGAGCCACAATAATTAAACCCGAAAAAGGATATTTTCCAAAAAATGTCTTTAGAAACGGCACGGTATATATGAGTTCAATGTTATTTGAAAGAGGGGTGCTAGGAACAACAAACATTTTGGTATAATATCCTTTTTTCGACTTTTAAAGACCTTTATGTTGTTCCAAAGACCTCTTAGGCAAATAACATTGAACGCAGATATACCGTGCGGTTTCTAATGTCATTTTGGAAAAATATCCTGTTTTCGAATATTAAGGACCTTTTTTGTTGCTGCAAGGACCTCTTAGTCAAATAACATTGAGCAGAGATATACCGTGCGGATTCTAATGACATTTTGGAAAAATATTTTGTTTTCGACTATTAGATAAGGACCTTTTTTGTTGTTACAACGACCTCTTAGTCAAATAACATTGAACACAGATATACCGTGTGGATTCTAACTGCATTTTGGAAAAATATCCTTTCTTCGACTTTTAAGGACCTTTTTTGTTGTTGCAGGGACCTCTTAGTCAAACACCATTGAACACAGATATACCGTGTGGATTCTAATGGCCTTTTGGAAAAATATCCTTTTTCTACTTTTAAGGGCCTTTTTGTTGTTCCAAGGATCTGTTAGTCAAATAACATTGAACACAATATACTGCGCGGGTTTTTAGGAGTTTTTGACAAAAATGTTTTTTCGGGCTTAAGAACCCTATTTTGTTCTCCAAGGACCACTTGGTAGATAACCTTATTACAACTAAAAGTGTCATTCTTAAATCGGCCATCGGTTACCGAAGTACTAATCGATATTTTTCCTCTTACCTTCAACTGATGTACAACAAACTTCAAGCAATACAACCTCAATTATTCAAAACAAGTCTACTTCCACACAACTTCCCGGTGTTTCGTAAGGACATAATAATCTCTAAAATTGAACATAATTAAAACTGGAAAATGTATAACGAAATAAATAAAATAAAAAAAACAACGACACGCGGTTGTTCTCAAACGGTCACCCATCTACGTACTAACCGCGCCCAACGTCGTTTAATTGCGGTGATCTGGCGAGCACCGATTAACTCACGTGGTATGAAAATCTGACGGTGACGCTGAAAATCTGACGATGACGGTGACGCTCGGTAAGCCCCTACCGAGAAAAAAGATATTTACACATCAACGAGAGCAAAGAAAGCACAAAAAAAAATTTGGGTAAACTTTACACTTTATAGTATAAAAAAGAAAAACCCCCCTCGACCATTTAAATTCATTCACTGTTACAAAAGTCTGAGGTCAAAACCCCCAGACACTCGACTATCACTAGAAATCGCACAACTTTGTCCTTGTTCAAAAATAAACTGTTTTGAGATGTCCAAAATGTAACTACCCGGTGTTTAATAATCTTTACCTGAAATGAGTATCGGCAACCAATCCTCATTAAAATCCGTAACCGGTATCCGGAATAATTGTTTACATTTATACGTAACACACTGCAAATGGATATGGGTACAGCGCAAACCAATTCACTTGGACATTCTACTGCGCAGGTCGCTTCAAATTTCTCTAGGCAAAATACAAAAATTGCTGGAGAAAAACAACAAAAGATATACACGCGGTCGTTGTTTTGTTTTTTTTTCCATTGCAGTAAAATCACATATTCACATTCCAGGGATGGACTTTTTTCATGAGGTATGATCATGGCATTTTATTCAGTTTTCAAAAAAGTATTTCATGGTGGGTGAAAAAAAGAAGATCTTTACCTGTCAATTTTACTTCGAAAACATCATATTCTAAAGGTTGTGCAAGAACTACTACCGCCCTTAGGCGGAGGAGGAATACTTTTCTCACGAGTTGATGTTTGACACAAAATCAGATTCATTCATCTATAATCCATGTGACATAATAAAATACATTAATGTAAGTTATAACCTACAATTATTTGTTTATTTATTTTTTCAATTTCGCGATAGTATATAAAAAAAAAAGTTTAAATACGTTGGGCGTCATCAGATAATTTTCTCTGATCGTAAAAACTTAAAATTTAGGAAATAACTTTCACGCATATCCATGCTTCCTCGTAGTTGTTGTTGGTGATTAGGAAACATTTTATAACTTGCAGCGCTTCATCTTCCAAAACTATACCGCAAAAGGTGTAATTTTTAAGAACGAGTGAGGAATGCTTCACTGTGTATGAAGGATATGAAAACAACACGAAAAGCCCGCAACTTGGCGTCACTAGCAAAAGATCCATTGATGAAAGCTTGGTATTCGCCAACGTTTTTGGAATGTTGTCGGGTTTAAATAGTGTTTGTACGTTTAATTTATTCGCCGGCCGAGTGAAATTGGTTAACGATTTTCTGCACCATTGTTCACCTTGTTCTCGCTCCTCCTCTGGTTCGGATCTAGTATCATCACCGCAACAAAGTTCTACCTCCTCTTCGGTTTCCCAAAAGTGGGCCAGTATTCCACCAAAACCACTCGCTATGATTAAAGGTCAGCCTCGTCGTAAGACACCGACTTGCTACCAAATAGCGTCTAATCGAGTTTCGCGAATTGTCGCGTTTAAGTAAAGCATTTTTATTAGAAGCCATGAACGCGATATATATCCGACAAGTCGCATATATAGATACTGAAAAGGCTAAATAAAATGCACGCTCAATAATCACCAAAGCATAAAAGTGTGTGTGCTCTCATGTACGCGCTATAAGTTATACATACTTCTTTGGCGCGATGTTTATGTTAATTCGTATTTAAATCCGGATACCAAATGAGATGGAGAAATATAATTGATAAAACTTCATTTAAGTGAAATTTGAACCTTGAACACAAAAATACTGCGCGGTTTCTAAGGACATTTCGGAAATATATCATTTTGTTGCATTAAATTCGTTAAGGTAAGCTACCAACTCTTCACACTCAGCTTTTAAAGTTTCCAGTTGTTTGTTTTTAAATCCGAAAAAAAAAATTGAGAAACTTAAAATCCATGCGCCGGACATTTTTGAACTTTTTTTTCTTATTTCGGAGAAAAACTTAAATCAAACGCAATCAATTCCATTTAATTAACTTGGTTAGGCACAGTTTTAGACGGTGAGGCACAGTTGAATACTTTTTTCATAAAATGAAAAATTGAATTTTGATACGTTTTGGCACTTAGTATAGTGCTATAGTACCTAGTACAGAAATTTATTTCACCAAATTTCACGGCTCAATAAAAAATAAATTGGTAGGCAAATTGGAATTAAAAATAAAGTGTTTGATACATTTTTGGCAGCATAGTAAAAAAAGAGCCTAAAACCTACCTTCTCCAACCATTTGCTTGTGCGAAGTGGATGGGACTTACAGTTTTAAGCCGAATCCAAATGGCAAATTTGAGAAGCTTCTCATGTCAGACATTCGCAACGATTAGTAGTCAACACACTAACCACTAAGCCACTGCTCTCTTTTTTTCTTTCTTTCATTTGCTGAAGTTAAAATAATGAAATTGAAATTGTCAAGTTTTGGCAGTAACAGTTAATAAATAAAATATAATTGGTACTTCAGCACTCAACGCTACGCTGTGATCGCTGGCAAAGGTTTTTAAAATTGGGTCGATCGGTAATTTATACTGTCATCCTGTTGATTTTTGCAAAGGGGATCCACGTTTATTGTTAATGACTTTCAAATGAATAAAATTTCGAATATAGATTGTTTATCAATATTTATTGGTTAATTGAATAATTAGCTTCTTTTTGAGTAGCAATGTAATGCCAAATTTAGGTGGTAGCCTTGTTAGGGCCTTTCAATGTTGATTCAATACTTTTCAGGCGACTATTTAGTACAATTTTCAATACTTTATACTAAGTTTTTTCAAGTATTTTTCCGGACTTCTTGTTAGCTTTAGAGCGGCGAACTCTCGCCTTTGGTAGTTCGGTGTGTTTGGGTGTGTGGTTAAGCCATTGTTCGACCGTCGACCATATTTTTTATTTTATTTTCACTCATAAACCTGATGAAATCTGCAACAAATTGAATGCAAAGTATGTATATAAAAGGTCTTTCATCAAGGACTTGACAACTTCTTTTTTTATTAAAATACAAACTACTTGATATATCTCAAAAAATTACTTAATGGCTTAAATTACTATCAAAACATTTATAAATGGAATTCGACTTCGTTCAATAACCCGCCACGGGAACGTATGCAGCGGTCGATAAGTTGAACCCAATTTTCGATGACTCGGCCGCACATTTCGACCGATATGGCCGCTATTTCTCGTTCAATATTGGCTCTGAGCTCGTCAAACGTCGCCGGCTTGTTGGCATAGACCAATGATTTATTTTGGCCGCAAAAAAAAAGAGTCTAGTGGTGTTAAATCACACGATCTCGGCGGCAAATAGACGGGTCCGTTTCTCGATATAACACGTTCACCGAACTGAGACTTCAATAACTCGATTGTTGCACCCGCTGTGTGGCTTGTGGCACCGTGTTGTTGTACATGCAATTGCTCAAAGAAATAACTTTCCAACATGTCTCTGTAGCGAATACCATTTACCGTAATGTGACGGTAATTTTCATCGACGAAAAGAAACGGCCCAATGACGCCAACGTCATGAAAACCGCACCAAACAGTGACTTTTTGCGGATGAAGTGCTCTTTCATGAAGCACATGAGGGTTCTCCCCTGTCCAGTAACGCATATTTTGCTTATTTTGCTTAAGCCGTTTAACCAAAAAGATGGTTTAAAATGGCGTTCACACTGAAAGTTGGAAGTTGTCAAGTCACTAACAAAAGACTCTTTATACCGAACATTTCCGTTCCAGTTAATACAATATTATGCGAACTTTATTCTATCAATTTCCATTTTTTTTTTTATAGCTTCTGGCTCGCCAAGACAATTTAATGGGGGGGTCACTTTGACTTAAAAGATCTTTTGTACCGTATGGGCCAGACAAATTTTAAACTAGTAGAATTTCTACTTTCCGTGTAAAGCAGACAATTTTACCAGTAGAAGAATTCTGTTTGTCCTCGGGGCTCATTAGTTCCCTGAAAAGGATCTTCTTTCTTATTCCATTAAGGGCTGGACATTCACATAAAATGTGTTCAGCACAGCTGACTCGTCCTCTTCAAGACAAGGCGGCACTCAGGAGAGTCTGCTATTCTCGTTTTGTTTAGATGATATCTTAAACCATGGTGACCAGTAAGGTACCCTACTAAGTTTTTGATATCGTGCCTGCTTAGTTTAAGGCATTTGCTGGCATTTTGATTAAAGCGAAGAATGGCTCGTTTGGCCTGTTTTAGACCTGGGATGCTTTTCCATATACAATCCCGGTTAATTGGCAACCAACCTCATTTCATTTCGATAACGGAAACAAGTTGGTTCCGAAATTCGACGAATCCCGACAGCGGAAATTCGAAAATTCGGAAATCCGCCAACCTATGAATTATTCCGAAATCCAATAATTGCGAAGTACGTTCCGATAGCCGATTGCGTCCACTACAATGCTTCCGTTACAATGCTTCTGTTACAATTAAAATTTTACGCCAAATGCGCCAAAAGAGATATAACCTAAAAAAAACGACAGCCTTTATAAATGAAGAAAATGGTGATTCTGTTCTATCGCTATATTTGTTACCACCCGAAGTTAAAAGCGGCGCAATTAGCGGAGATGATGCGGATGAGGATGATGTTGGTATACCAGATTATGTGTGTGCTGGCCAGTTGAAATCGTCTTGTGAGCTGGTCATACAAAATGGTAAATGCATCACTAGTTGAATGACAGTAATGCTCAATGTTGTGATGGCGATGAGGTAGATGGGATAGAGTGCAGCGATCCCATCGACATTGCCGAAAATTCAACTATTCGATCAGTCAATTGCATCAACTGAGCCATCGTTGATCCCAAAAAAAGCTGCCTGGCAAAAGTGACGGCCACAAAAGCTTATATAAAGCTTCCTTTATCAAATAGGAATACCACATTTACGTGGATAAGGGACACTGAGGTTAATATGATCCCTTTTTTTTCCGTCAGCAAATTGCGAAGACTGCAATGATATAAAACCTGATGAGCAGTTTGAAAAATTCATTGACGATGAGCTTTTGGAACACATTGCGAATGAATCCAAAAAATATGCTATCTTTCTCTACAAGTCAAATCCGCAAATTACCATCGCTGACCTGAAAACATATATTGGCATTCTTATTATAAGTGGGTATAATAGTCGCAACAGCTTTAGATCTTTTTGGAATGCCGATGATGATATGCGCAACGAAATGGTGTATTCTGCTATGCGAAGAAATAGGTTCCAACAACTCTCGCAGTTTCTGCATTTTTAAGACAGTGGGAAAAAGGTGAACGATGGTGATAAAATGCGGAAATTGCGGCCGTTAACTGGCTACTTGAAAGCGAATATGATCAAACATTTTCATCTAGAGCAACAGTTATCGTTTGATAAGAGCATGATCTCATATTTTGGACGCCATGTATGCAAGCAATTTATTAAAGGCAAGCTTTTACGATTCGGCTACAAAGTTAGGTCGTGCACTTCATCCGGCTATTTAATCAATTTTAAAATTTATCAAGGCAAAAACCCAAGATCAAACGGAAGGCATGAATAAAAATTCGGCAAATGCTCAGCACCACTTGTAAATATGATAGACGACTTTTCGTCAGAAATCCAAAGCTTGCCTTTTTGATTTTATTTTGACAACCTCTTTACATCTTTTGCACTGCTGACATATTTGAAGTCTCGAGGATATTTAGCAACGGAAACAATTCGAGAGAATCGAATCCCCAAAAGTTGCCCAATCGAACACAAAAAAAACCTGAAGAAGATGCCTAGAGGGGTTTCAAAATCGATCAGGATGAAGGAGACCAATATTGTGCAAACCTAGTGGAACGATAGTCCTGTGGTGAATATTGCGTCGACTTCTTACGGAATACATCCAATTTCGAATACACAGCGTTATTCCACTGAGGAAAAGAAGAAGGTTCGCATTAGGTAGGTGAATACAACAAGCATATGTAGGGTGGATCGAATGGATCAAAATATTAGCCTATACCGAATTGGGATTCGAGGAAAGAAGTGGTGGAGCAGCATTTTCACTTGGTTGGTCGACGCTTCTATTCAAAATGCTTGGCAATTACACCGTGCAGTTTATCCTAATATGCCACAGTTGGAGTTTAGGCGAAATATTACAATATATTACTGCAAACGCTTTGGAGAAAAACCAAAAACGGTTATGCCTCGTAAGTTTAATTTTGTTATTTATCTATTTATTTATTATAAATTGCATTGAAATTCGTTATAAGTTCACAATTCTTAAATGCATATTCATACATTAGTATTTAAATTCAAACAATATAAGAAATTCATTTCACAGGATGTGGAGGAGACAGCTGAAAAACGCTACGTTCCTCGGCTCGGTTGGACGCACTCAGTGTTCCAAGTGCAATAAAATGTTTTGAAAGTTTCTATACAAAAGTGGAATAATAAAAAAATTAATTTTGAAGATGTTTTATTTTCCACGTACAAATATATTTTTTGTTAATCATGCCCAGTGTGAGCATATGGTCACACCCTATATCTTGGGCTAGGAAGGAGGTGGGAACAAAAAATTAAATATTTGTGATCCATACATTTTATATAGACAATGTAAATCAAATATTTTTAAAAAAATTGAAAAAAAAAGTTCTGGGCAGATTCCGGTTAAGTTATAATGGTGGTTCAAAAAAGTATTAATTAAAATTATTTGGCGAAGGACCAATGTTCAACGCTGAAAATAAAATACTGATCGGAATTAAACACAGAACAATTCTTTATTTTAAGATTTATTTGAAATATACTTGAAATAAAGAGGAAACGACACTTTCTCTCTCCTGGTCGCGTGATGACTAACCAAAAGCTAGTTTACTTGAACGCACCAGTTAATATTCAAAAAACACCGGAAACACTTAAAAGCAAACTGCTTTCAAGACCAGAAGTTTTTTTATTTTATTTGTTAATTAGGTCATTTCAATGAATAGTTTATGGACAAATTACTTTCAAACTAAGCAATTTGGGAAAAAAACAAAAATTAAAAGTATTTTTTCAAAAACTATTCAAAGAAATAATAGGAAAAGAACAGATTCCTGGCAGTAACAGTATTTTATTGAAGGTGTTGCCGTTGTTTTCAAATATACATTTTGCATTTTAAGTATTTATTTTAGTCCCGCCTAAATGGAGGGGGATCACTATGTTTTTGGCCGAAAGAGGAGGGGGGGGGGGGGTGGTTATTGCATCCGTTATTGTTTTTCGGCGCCAATATTATGGTACTCGTGACATAGATTCTATCTGAAGTATTTCTGTTTTTTTACTTACTTCAGGTTAAACGTATTAAACGAGAAGGATACGCTGTCGAACTGCATACAGTGCAAACACTTGACGGGTACATAATAACAATGCACCGTATACCTTACAGCGGTGGTGGACGCAGACCGGTTGTATTTTTGATGACAGGACTCTATTCGACAACCGATGCGTGGCTGCTGAATGATGGGGATTCACTACCGTATCTGCTTTCGAATAATGGATACGATGTCTGGATTGGTAATAACCGCGGCACTGTTTATGGGAGGAAAAATGTCATGTATTCGCGCGACGATCGAGAATTTTGGAACTTCAGTTTTCACGAGATGGGTGTATACGATTTGCCAGCAATGGTCGATTACGTTCTTCAACAGACGGGACAAAAAACAATGCACTACTGTGGAGTCTCACAAGGTGCAACCATTTTTCTAGTCATGAACGCTATGCTTCCACAGTATAATGCACGATTTGAGAGTGCTCATCTGTTGTGCCCAGTCGCCTTTGTCGACCACAAAAAAGGACCATTGGTAAAAGTACTCGCACCATTACTGGGAACAAGGAACTATTTGACAGAGCGGTTGAAAACTTCCGAAGTAAAGATATCACGTGCATTTATTAAACGTCTAAATATCGGCGCATGTGTTTATGGTGAATATCCTCTTAGCTTTTGTGTAAACGAACTTTGGGAGGCACTAGGATACGATACGAAATATTTGAATAAAGTAGGTTCTTGTTTTGAGATATTATTATGTATTCTTTAATTTTGAATTAAAATTTTCCCAAGACATTACTCCCAGATATAGCTGCGAATTCTCCCGCTGGTGGATCCGTCAAACAACTCATTCACCAGTTACAAAGCTACAACTCTGGTAATTTTGGACAGTATAACTACGGATCCGAAAAGAACAAAATACTTTACAATCAAACCGTTCCGCCAAACTACCAACTGGAAAGAGTCACTGTGCCTACTTTCATTTATTTTGCAGTCAATGACTACGTCGTGTCCGTAGGGGATATCCAGCGACTTGTTAGGATATTACCAAATGTCCATGCGGTGTACAAGATGCCATTGGAAAGATGGAACCACCTTGATTTTGTATGCGGGCTGGGAGTTAAGGAATATATCTTCGATAAGGTTGTTGATGATATTAATGCCTACACATACTAACGAGAAAGACGAATTAAATTACCGGCTTTTATTGTAAAACTTTAGACTATTTATTGTGAATTCAACCAAAATATAAATAAATGGATTAGAATTATTTTTAATAAACACACAATTGATCAATAAAACATAGTGAATTGGGCTTAGATGCGAACTTAATGAATGTATTTTATTCACTTGAAAACAATTATTTCGTTGGTTTTTACAATAAATTAGTGCTTTATTATTACATACACACAGCGTCGCTTATAACTGGAAGTCGTTATATTCGATTGCATTCTTAAAGTATTGTTACATTCAGGCTCAGTCGTTCCGCAGCTCTCTTCGAGATAGGTCGGCTAGTTAGTATTCAGCGGGAAAAAAGAAAAGTGTATCGATTATAAAAGCGATTTAGCCAAGTGTTTTTAAGTCCAAGGTTGGCTTAGTAAGGTAGGCGTCCGACTTTGACGCCGGAGACTCGGGTTCGATTCTCGGCCAGTCTTCAATTTTTAATTTTATTTTTTTTTCGGAAATATAGTGATAGAGACACAAAAATAAACAAAAAAAAAGTGCCGCATTATCAGGCGATGGACCCCGGAAAATCGGTGGTCCCGCTTACGGGTGTGGGTGTGCCGTTGCGACGTGTGGTGCGAACACGTGAGCCGGCAAAAAAATCAGCAGCAACAACAGCAGCAACAACAGCAGTAACGAAAGCAGCAACAGCAGCAACAACAGCAGCAGCAATAACATCAGCAACAACAACAACAATAGCAACAGCAACGAGAACAGCAGCAGCAGCAGTGTGTATGCCAAGCGCAGTAGCTGCACATGCTTCTAAAATGGCACCAATTGCAGCAACAACAACGGGTCGATCGTTGCCTAGGCGAGTGTTCTCGCAGGCAATACCAGCACCAACAAAGTCAGTAGCAGCAGCTGAAAACCCAGCGACAGAAGTAGAGAAGGAGGAGTTTCGGAAGGTGGAGAAGAGGCGACGGAAGCTTAATCCAAAGCCGAATCTTTCTGCGAAGAGAAGGGCGAACCTGGCAGGCCCTAATGTGGAATCATCGATGGCTGGTACCGATGATGACACGGATAACACCAGCTCTTACGAAGCTGAAGTGCGAGCGGGCCGGTACGTCGGAGAGGGAAACTCCTTCAGGGACCTACCGGTCGACGACGATGATAGCAATGTCATCCAAATGGAGGATAGAGAGGAAGATGATGAGGAGGCTCAGCTTGACCAACTCATCAAAGAGCTCCTTGAGAAACGTGAGCAGTTGAGGCTGAAAAAAGTACAGCAGCAGCAACAACAAATAGTGCTGAGGGAGCAAATCCAGCAACAACATCAACAGAAGCAACAACAACGACAACAGCAACAGAACCAACAAAAGCAGCAACAGCAGCAACAAAAGCAGCAACTGCAGCCAAATCAGCAACAGCAGTCAAAGCAGCAACAGCAGCAGAAACCAGCAAGGAAGAACAAAATTCCACCGATTAATGTGAGTAATTTCGACATAAGTGATAGTATAAGGTTATGTAGGCTTATAACAAAGAACTTTCATGTTAAAAGGCTATCGGCCAATAAACACATAATTATTTGTGAAGAAATAGAGGAGTACAATAGGGTGCGCACCGCCTTGGGAGAGGTTAAGACCGAGTACTTTACGTACACCCCAAGAGAGCAAAAGCTAAAAACCGTTGTATTAAAGGGAATTGATCCCTCAATAAAAACGGAGGAGCTCGAAAGAGAGCTAAAGAACTTTGAAAGCGATGACCTCAAGTTCGTGGGGGTCAAGCCGTTTTCCTCGGCTGTGGCAAGGGGTGGTAACCGTCACTTACCATTCTTCCTGGTTCAGCTCACTCCCGACAGCAAAATTGACAGGCTGCGAAATATCCGCTACCTGTACTACCATGCTGTAAGGTGGGAGAAAATAAAGAGGTCAGATCGCATACTTCAATGTATGCGCTGCCAAAGGTTCGGGCACGCCGCAGCTAACTGCAACATGCAGTTTAGATGCGTGAAGTGCGATAAGGACCACATACATGGTGAATGCTCTCTGGGTAAGGAGAGAGTCGAAGATCGGAGTGTACTCTCCTGTGTGCTCTGCAGGAACTCTGGGCATCCCGCCAACTTCAGGGGTTGTCCAAAGTACCAGGAGTTGAAAAAACGAGTCCAGGCCCGCAAACAGCAGTCTGAAGATGATAGGCGTCAGAGGAGTCGCTCGTTCGCAAATTTTGTGGCACCCAACGTGTCCTTTGCCCAAATGGCAGCTGGACCGGGTCAAGCCCACATGACATCAAACCAACCAAAGGTAGCCCAAAAGGCACCAGAGGTGGATCTGGACTTAAAATCGATCCTTCTGTCTCTGCACGGAAAGATCGATAAGTTCCAGAAACAATTAAATGAACAAGCGGCCCGAATTGACTTTATCTATTCGGAGCTGTTTGTGGGGTCTGGTGTGCCATAAATCTAATGGCTGCGCTGGATGAGGGAAACTTAAAGATCCTTGCTGTGAATGTTAATTCACTAGTCAGGATCGAGAAAAGAACGTCACTTGCCAATTTGTTGAAAACCGAAAACCCGGATGTGCTTTTGGTTAGCGAAACTAAGCTAAATCAGAAGCACAAATTGGGATACAAAGACTATCATGTAATAAGAAGAGACCGGCCTCGCTCCACTCAAGGAGGTGGGGTTGGAATCTTAATTCGAAAAGGCCTGCGCCATAGGGTTATATATAGCGGGGACGTACGTAGGTTCCAGTTGTTGGAGGCATGCATCATATGCATTCCTCTCCATAGCCGGAGGAGATTGTATGTGGTGTCGCTTTACGCACCTGCTGCACCTCCACCAAACCAATTTATGACAGAGCTCGAGACACTTTTTCGTGGTCTGCAGCTGAACTCGGAAGAGAATTATTACTTCTTGGCCGGAGATATTAATGCCAAACATGCGGCATGGGGAAATGTTACTGCAAATCCCAGGGGCAACCAGTTTCACGACTGGTGGCGCCTCAATATGATTGAGTACAACCTCGAGTTGTACGCGACGGATATCCCTTCTTTCCCAAGAAGCGGTGCTTTCCTGGACTTGGCCTTAACGGACGCAAGACTTCAACTGACGAACATAGATCAAAACACGCGGAACTGTTTGCGTGCGTTTGAGTACGATAGTGACCACTACGGACTCGCCGCCGCAATACGGATCCCGAACGAGCAAACGCTGCTGGAGGAGTACGAAGCAGTGTGTTCATTCGATTATCGGAGGGCACAATGGTCGCGCTTCTCCAGATTTTTAAAGCGAGATATACGTTCGAGTGGGATCGACCCACCGACAAACAGTAACATGACAAATGATGACATTGATCGGCATTTATTGCAAATGGACGACGCCATCAAACGAACTATGGAACGAACTATTCCTCGGGTAGGACGTTCCGACGACGACCAGACAGAAAAGTACAGAAACCCTACAATCGACGCACTATACCGACAGAAAAGTAGACTGCTCTCGAGGCTTAAACGGCTGTACAGACAATTTGCTGACCCCAACGACCCGGAGGTTAGGATGCTGAAGTCAGAGATCCGAATCCTGAAACAGCTGATTAAAGAAAATTACAGAAAATCTGTAAGTCTGTATTGGGGCAATAAAATTCGGGCTATTAAAACCTGTAGTCCGAATATGTTCCCACAGATAAATAAGTTGTTCAGGAGGAAAGATCACAATGATATTCCTTGTGTTCGAATCTCCCAGACAGCAGAGAACAGACAGACAGTACTGACTGCTGGAATAAGTCCAGAAAGTGTCGCTTCAAACGACGATTTTTTCGTGGTTGAGGACCCACAGGAGAAAGTGGATTTGCTGGGCGCTTGTTTCGAGGCCGTGTATACGGTGAACAATCCTGTTCGCCGTAACCACGACATTGAGAATAGGGCTCTGGTGAGCCACTTCTATCTGCGCACCGAACTTGAGAATTGGCGATCTGAGAATAACGGATTCACCGTGTTCACTGATGAAAACCATGCTAATGCAGTTGTCGCCAATGGCCGATATGCATCGCACTTGTTCGTGTCGAAGGATGATCTTCTGTGCATCTTCGAGTCACTAAAGAATAAAAAGTCGGCGGGGATGGATGGTGTTCCAAACGTCGTATTGAGACACCTGCCTCTGGAGGCTGTAGATATTTTCACCACGCTGTTTAACAATGCGCTGAATAATGCACATTATCCGGCGCATTGGAAGGTAGCTGTGGTACACCCTATCCCGAAAAAAGGTAAAGATAGGACGAACCCTGCCAATCTCCGGTCAATTAGCTTGCTTCCGAATATTAGCAAGGTCTTTGAAAAGGTTGTCAATAGAGCTCTGTTAAAGTGGGTCGAGGATAATAACATAATTCCGGACAACCAGTTTGGTTTCAGGGCGAGGCATGACACTATTCATGCCGCGTCGAAACTGGTTTCCGACATTCAGTGGAATAAATGCAAGAGCCAATGCACGGGTGCTTGTCTGGTTGATTTTGAGAAGGCTTTCGACACCGTATGGTTAGAGGGACTTTTCTACAAGTTGACCAGGCGGGGGATGCACAAACCTTTGCTATATGTAATTTATAATATGCTTATGGGAAAGAAGTTCGTTGTCAAATGTGGCAACGTGACTTCGAGCAGAGTCTTTGAAATTAAAAACGGTTTACAGCAGGGGGCGGTCAATTCTCCGATCCTGTTTAACATTTACACGAGTGATCTGGTGGGTTCACTCAGACATGCTATAGCGTATGCCGACGATTTGGTGGCATACAGATCAGGTCCTAAAATCGAGGTCATTAATATCCTTTTGCAGCGTGACTTTGATCAAATTAAGCGATATTGCGACGACTGGAAGTTGAAAATCAACTTTCAGAAGACGGAAACAATCTTGTTCAGAACTCCATTGGCTGGGGCCTCTAGGGATACCAGAAAAAACTGGAAAAAATTGGCCATTATTGGACAAAATGGGCAGCCATTGGCGGTGAGAAGCGCAGTTAGATATCTAGGTATCTGGCTTGACCAGTATCTATATTTCGATAGACATATAGTTGCTTGTCTTGCTGGGGCCAAGAAGGCTTATGCTCTGACAAGGAGACTGTTTCATAGCAGTCAACTTGACTCCAGAGTGAAGGTCATTTGCTACGTGGCCCTTATAAGGCCGATCATCGCTTATGGTTGTCCATTATGGTTTAATATAGCGCCTAGCTATATGGAAAAGATTCGGGTGTTGGAGAGACAATGTCTTAGGACCTGTCTCCGGTTGTTCCGAACGCCTGAATCCAACTATATAAAATACTATCCCAACAAGGTCCTATACGATGGGGCTCAGTTGAATAGGATTGACAATTTCCTCATTAAGGTGACTCGAAGACACGTCGCAAGGGCGATGGCCAGCGACAATAGTCTGATCTTTGGGGCTTACTACCCCAATGAAATGTACATTGAGAGTACACTCCGGTCTGGCTTTATCCCGCCAGAGGCATTTATCCATATTGATGCAAAAGGGCTGGTACAGACGAGGGATGGTATCCCGGTATTATACCACCGCTACCGCAGTGCGAGAGATAAGCGGCTCATCCGCGGCGAGGACGTCGCCAATGCTCATGAGCTCCTCCGTTTTAGTACCGCAATAGCGGAGAGGGATAAATTCGATACAGAAAAGCAATTTGCCGAATTTTGGTGGCTTTTTGAGGGTGGAGGGTTCAACATGCCCTCCCAAGACGGTGCGTTACTCTAGGTAACATCCTCTTAGTTTGTAAGATAGATTAAGTTAGATAGGGCGTTTCTGGGAGGGGCCGGGCTCGCCAACTTGTGGTGGTGCTTCCGGGAGGTGATTGATTCTGTAAGGCATCAGTCAGCTCACGGCGGCGCGTGTGCACGTTGACGACTGCCAGGCGCTCGGAAAGCAATTGGGAATTTGACCACTTGTTTCGTAATGCAACGAGTGCTCAGAATCCTAATTATAGTTAGAATATGTTAAGTAGTTTAAGTAAGTAGAGTAGGTAGTTTGTAATTTGTTTTTTTATATAAAAATATAAAATTTGATAAAGATGCCGAGTTTTCTTAAAAATGTTCTCGATGAAAACATAATATGTAAGATTAGTTCGTAAAATAGTTTTTAGGCCGAAAGGCAATAATTATAAGATAGAGTTAAGTTTAGGGCGTCCGCATAAGGATCAATAATCTAGAATAAGTATCCTGTTAATTTTAAGTTAGATTTACTCATTTTTGTCTAGTATATAAGTTGATATAAGCTAATAATTAATAAAAATGAATTTAAAAGTCAAAAAAAAGTCAAAGTTACATTCAGGCTGCAATTCGAAATGATAAAATTGTATTCTATTTAAATAAACTTTTTTTATTTAATATGCTCCAATTCCGATTATTCTAGTGATTCACTTATACAATTCACTTTTAATATCCTTATTAATCAAAACACTTCGTAAACACTCAAATCTCTTATATATTTTAACCGCCGATTCAGTAGTTTCTTATTATTACCATTACTGTCATTTGTCACTCACTAAAAATCGCACAACTTTGTCCTGTTTAGACATGTGCAAAATGTAACTATCCGGTATTTAATAATCTTTACTTCAAATGAGTATCGGCAACCAATCCTCATAAAATCCGTATCCGGTATCCGGTATAATTAGGCATTATTCTTGCATGGTTTACATTTATACGCAACAAACTGCAAATGAATATGGGTACAGCGCAAACCAATTCACTTGGCCATTCTACTTCAAATTTCTCTACGCATCTCTTTAATTTTCAAAAATGTCCAAAAAAAAATACGAAAATTGCTGAAAAAAAAACAAAAAAGGATGTATACATGCGGTCGTTGTTTCGTTTTTTTTTCCATCGCAGTAAAATCACATATTCATATTCCAGGGATGTGCTTTTTTCATGAAGTATGATCATGGCATTTTATTCAGTTTTCAAAAAAGTATTTCATTCTGGGTGAAAAAAAGAAGATCTTTACATGTCAATTTTACTTCGAAATCATCATATTCTAAAGGTTGTGCAAAAACTATAAGGGCGGAGGAGAAATACTTTTCTCACGAGTTGATGTGGGACACACAATCGGATCCAGGTGACATAATAAAATACATTAATGTAAGTTATAACCTACAATTATTTATTCAATTATTTTTTTCAATTTCGCGATTGTTTATAAAAAAAAACCTTTAAATACTTTGGGCGTCATTAGATCATTTTCTCTGATGCAAACATTTAATTCTTAAAAACTTTAAATTTAGGAAATAAATTTCACGCATTAATTCTCTTCTGCACCATTTTTCTTCTCTTAAATCCGACCTATACAGATTATCAATGCGAGTATTTTGGTTGGATTTCAGTATTCCGAGTTCCAACCTGATGTTGATTACTATAGGTACACAAGACTATATACACTGGAAATGGATATATAGGTGCCAATTATCGATGCGAGTATTTCGTTGGATTGGCTTGGCAGCCAGTACTTAGTATCGACACCAAATACCTACTACTGAAGTTTTTGTAATCAGTTATCATTCGTTAGTCAACGTTAATCACTTAAACTGTGTCTTGGGCGACGCCTATTTATATGCTAGTGAATGCGATCTTCGAAAGTACTAGAATCATTGGGCGCGTTCAATTTACAAGTCCACTACTAGTGACTACTATTTTACCTTTTCTCATTGATCAAATAACTCACGTGACCATCGTTTGGCAAGTGATAGACATTTAATTAGTAGTGAACTTGCAGTTGACTTGCAAATTGAACGCGCCAATTGATATATTATACATGACATGGATACCCAGCGGACTGTCAGTTTCATACAATCTCTGGAGTACTTTGTGTGTCAACATAACCGTGCGCGCTTATGTTTTCAGTGGCAAAAATAGGCACAAACGTCAACGTATAAAATGGCGGAGGGCATGGGTGCGCCATCCGGCGGCGTTGACATGTTGACGATTGGAAAAATGCAATGCGACACCTGGTGGATAAAAATGGAATGTGGACCGATAACAGCTTGACGACTGTTTATTGTGTAAGGAAGTATTTCTTATGCAAATAAATAATTATTTATTATTAATTTATTAAATTAAAGGTACAAATAAATTCATCTGGGAGAAATAAATGAATATTTCAGCAACGTTAAGAGATTCTATCTGGGAAGGCAAAGACATTGTGATTTGTATTCGATTGGTGTTTTGCTACATCAATCAGTAGATAAAGTAAGTAAATAAAGCTGTATCATAAATTTCATCATAGAGTTTAAAATAAAAAAATATAGGTTATTATTATTATACACTTACCACAACTTCTGGGGTTTACTTAACTCATAGTCATAAGCTAGATAAAACATAGGGACGGGCTACAGTCCACTTGGGCGAACTGTTGGATACCCTATTCGTATTCCTATCTCTCATAAGTGAGCGTGACAAAAGTCTAAGTAGGGTTGAATTGTTAAGAACGCTCTAATCTAATCGAAAAAAACGAAGCTTTTGTAAAAAAAAGACTCCCTAACCCAAACTTCGGTTTTTCAATAAAATTGTTTTATATAATTGTGGGCGTGTCAGTAGACGGATTTAAAAATAAGTATAAAGGGCACTTAGGGAGTCTATATTATAAATTTCCTAGCTCAAACTTTGGTTTTTCAAAAAAAATGTTTTATTTAATTGTGGGCGTGTCAGTGGGCGGATTTTAGAAATTTGATCTCCCGAGCAGTTTTAGGAGTAAAAGATCATATATAAAAAAAATCAGCTTTCTAGCTAAAAATTCGATTTTTTCGATAAATTTGTTTTTATGAGTTTTGTTGGCGTGTTGGCGGATTTTAAAAATTCTTCAAATCGATTATTTCCGGCCCCTAGAGAGTTTATGGTTAAAATTTCAGCTCTCTAGGTCCAACTAAAAATCCTAATTTTTGCCGACAGACGGACGGACGGACGGACGGACATGGCTAGATTGACATTACTATCGATGCTGATCATAAATATAGTAACTTTTAGGGGTCTACGGGCAATATTAGTAGCACTAACCAACTTCTTGGAAATCAAGGAAAGTTGCAGCAACAAATATGACGTCCATTACGGTGTACCATTCCACCTTTTAAATAAATTCCTCCCGTATATTTTTCGTCCACTCTGCGAGGCTTTGGAACTCCTTGCATATACATATTAAACTGATTCGCAATTCCAAGAACTTCAAATGTAATATTTTTAAATACTTTGCAGCGCAGCAAAGATGATAATAATAGTAATAAAGATATTTCAAGGCAATTATAATTTTCTCCATTTTTACCTTTCACATTGAAGTTTTGTATTTTTATGATAATCATTCTTTTTCTCATTTGTTAATTTTGCCTTATTTATTAATATTTATTCAATTTACATTGATGCAATTACCGTTTGTAAAGAATTTTTCAATAAAAGCGCTACAAAAGTTTTTTTTAAATAAAACAAAAACGGTTTTGGATATCAATGAAATTCTTTATTCCTGTGAAAGTACGTTCGATGCCATTTTGTACGGAACTCGATTTCTTTTGCATGGCCACCACGGCCACGCATGCAGAAGTCCAGACGCTGAACCCAATATTCGACGGTTTTCAAGCATAAATCGGCCGATACTGCTGCAATTTCACGTTCGATATTCGTACGAAGTTCATCAATCGTCGCTGACTTGTTGGCATAGACCATAGACTTGACGTAGCCCCACAGGAAATAGTCTAACGGCGTCAAATCGGAGGACATGTGGTTCCAACAGTACGGCGCCACAAGCCACACAGCGAATGCCACAACCAATTTATTGGAAACCAAGTTTAGAAACTGTGTTATCTCACGAAATGATCCAGTCGCTTGGCCGCCATTAGTATTAACAATAGGAGTTCCCGAGCTTTGCAAATTTTATACATGGCTAGGAAAGGTGTTTTTGGTACACCTGATTAAAAAAAAAAATCAACAACGGCAGAAAAGAAACGATTCCTTGGAAAAAAACAAGTGATTTGGGTAATTTTTTTTACATTATGTCTATTTATGAGTGTGTATGTGAGTGTTTGTCATAGCATCTGATGGCAAGCTGTTCTTGGAACCCGTAGTCAACGAAACGACATCATCTATAGATGGAATTGACTATGACAATCTAGATGTACTTTTCCAAGAATTTGGTGGCAACGCAGACTTCGAACTCGAACACGATTTCAGTTCAGACGATTCTGTACGCGATCCCAATTTCGAGCTGTCACATATGGATATTTCCTCAGATTCTACGGACGATGAACTTCTGCAGATGGGAAAGCAACTAAAGCAAAATTTGGCCGATTCTTCTCCACATACTACAGTTGAAAATCAATTGGAAATTGCTTCGAGTAAAGCAATTGCTTTAAAAAGAAACACAGGAGAATCCTACATTCGAAAAACTGGATTGGTTGCGCCAAGAAAATGTAATCCTCTTAACAGCTGCCGACAAAATTGTAAGGACAAAATCGGTTTCGAGAAACAGAAAGAAATCTTCAAATCTTATTGGGATTTGGGGACGTTCACCCAAAGAATCCTTTTCATCGGTGCTTTGATAGAAATAGAAGATAAAAAATAGCAGACTTTGAATAAAAACGAGATTCGACCCCGGAACCGACAGCATCATATAAAGTACTTCATTAGCTACGAGAAAGAAAAGATTCGAGCGTGTCAAAAGTGCTTCAAGCAATGCTTCGACGAAACTGAGAGTTTTTTGAAATCAGTAGTGAAGAAAAAATTGGAGCAACCGAATATGCCTTTTAAAGATCATCGTGGCTCTGCAGGAGGAAGTAAAAAAAGGTCTGAAGAAGTGGTTCAACTTGTAAGGACCCATATAAACAACTTTCCTGCTTACGAAAGTTACTACACCAGGCGGGACACATCTTGTAAATACTTTCATGCAGATTTGACATTGGCTACAATCTACAAATTATTCTGCCGAAAACATTCGACTGTCTCCGTTAGCTTGAGCAAATTTTCGAAAATATTTAAAGGTAAGTTTAGTTATAATCGTGTATGATGCTTATTTGATCACTTAAATTATTTTGTATTACTTTGGTATAGATTTGAACATAAAATTTAAGAAGCCCTGCATCGACACGTGTAATAAGTGCAACACTTTAAAAACAAAAATAAAGATAGCGAAACATGATGGTGCTGAGGAACTTGCAAGCCTTCAAAGTGAATTGGACCAACACCATATCATTACGGACTTGGCATACGACGCTAAAAAGGAAGACAAAATTCTGGCCAAAGGAAATCGAGCGATCAAGGTATATGCATTTGACCTTCAACAGTGCCTTCCAACACCTTAAGTCCGAAACTTAGTAAGTTTTTACAAACGGCAATTGTGGACATATAATCTAACCGTACACGACTTTTCCTCAAACAACCCGTATTAATGAAAGAAAAGATATTAATTTTTTTGTTGAAATATGCTTTATTATTTTGATCTTTTTTGATTTTCACAACTTTTTATTTGTTTAATTTTTGTTGTCACGACGCGTTTCGGAGATTTTTCTCCATCATCGGGCGGCTTAAGTTTCTTGACTGAGTTTGTTTATTGTTCTGGTGTGGGACCCATATTGTTTTATGTGGCACGAGGCAATGGCTAAACGAGGTGGCAATGAAATTACATCATGTTTGCTGAAGCATATGCAGAATGTAAGCGCTGATAATCAAATAAGACAATAAAACTGCAAATAAACAAGTTAGAAATAAAATGAAAAATTATGATGATTACGGTTGAAACTATCTTTCAAAATCTGTGTACTTTTCCTTTCTTAAATGCACCATTTTTTTCCAGTTTAAAAATGAAGTTTAAAAGTACATTTCCCGATAATTATATATTTAGACTTAAGCGGTTTTTGCTTGTGGCCACAGAATTTCCGGAAGGGATATCGCCAACTACATCGACAGTTAACATCAATTCTGAGACAGTCAAAAGCCCTTTTCGATTGTGTTGGGAATTCATTTTGTTTTAAGATGCAATTGAATAAAATAAAAGGCAAAAGCGTTGGTAATATAATTTTCAAAAACGAAGGGTGCATATTATCAAGTGCTGTAGCATTCGACTTGATAGAAAGGAGTGCTATAACCACATCCTCCGCAATTATTTTTAGATGTTAATTCTTGGCGAGTCGAACGCTCGATTCGTTATCCATTATAGGGGTCTAAGAAAACTGCAAACATAGGCGCCTGCCAGACAACTGGATATAGACAAGCGGAGCAACGAAGTTTCGTGATCGTGGACTGACTTCGAAGAGGGAGGTAAAATCCTTTTATCCCGCAAAGCGTGCCACCCGAGTACTGTATAGTTCGCACAACTGTTGATAGGCTCCTTGCCGAAAACTGGACAAACTTACGAATACCTACATACTCAAAGAAAAAGATATATCAAATAAAACAGTAGTTTTCGTAATTTTCAATTTTCTCAAAAACTAGGAGGTATAAAACCATCTCGTTTTTTGTATCCTAAAAAAACTGATAGGGAACGCTCTAAACACCATATGCCCCTCTAAATGTTGCCATCTAAGGTCAGCCATTTTTAAGATTTTTTCTCATTGATTATTCCTTTGATAACGCCAAGAGGTGGTTTAATGTCCACACCTCCACTATTCTCCAGTTCTTCTCCCTTTCTCGCTACCTCATCGGCTTACTCATTCCTCTCTATATCGCTGTGTCCCGGTACCCAGCACAGTCTTATTCGGTTCCGTCTGCATACTGCTTTTAGCATTGTGCGACAGTTTTTCACTGTCTCAGAATTGATGTTAATATATTCTCGTGCCTTAATGTCGATGTAGTTGGCGATATCCCTTCCGGAAATTCTGTGGCCACAAGCAAAAACCGATTAAGTCTAAATATATAGTTATCGCGAAATGTACTTTTAAACTTCATTTTTAAACTGGAAAAAAATGGTGCATTTAAGAAAGGAAAAGTACATAGATTTTGAAAGAGAGTTTCAACCGTAATCATCATAATTTTTCATTTTTTTTCTAACTTGTTTATTTGCAGTTTTATTGTCTTATTTGATTATCAGCGCTTACATTCTGCATATGCTTCAGCAAACATGATGCAATTTCATTGCCACCTCGTTTAGCCATTGCCTCGTGCCACATAAAACAATATGGGTCCCACACCAGAACAATAAACAAACTCAGTCAAGAAACTTAAGCCGCCCAATGATGGAGAAAAATCTCCGAAACGCGTCGCGACAACAAAAATTAAACAAATAAAAAGTTGTGAAAATCAAAAAAGATCAAAATAATAAAGCATATTTCAACAAAAAAATTAATATCTTTTCTTTCATTAATACGGGTTGTTTGAGGAAAAGTCGTGTACGGTTAGATTATATGTCCACAATTGCCGTTTGTAAAAACTTACTAAGTTTCGGAGGTAAGGTGTTGGAAGGCACTGTTGAAGGTCAAATGCATATACCTTGATCGCTCGATTTCCTTTGGCCAGAATTTTGTCTTCCTTTTTAGCGTCGTATGCCAAGTCCGTAATGATATGGTGTTGGTCCAATTCACTTTGAAGGCTTGCAAGTTCCTCAGCACCATCATGTTTCGCTATCTCTATTTTTGTTTTTAAAGTGTTGCACTTATTACACGTGTCGATGCAGGGCTTCTTAAATTTTATGTTCAAATCTATACCAAAGTAATACAAAATAATTTAAGTGATCAAATAAGCATCATACACGATTATAACTAAACTTACCTTTAAATATTTTCGAAAATTTGCTCAAGCTAACGGAGACAGTCGAATGTTTTCGGCAGAATAATTTGTAGATTGTAGCCAATGTCAAATCTGCATGAAAGTATTTACAAGATGTGTCTCGCCTGGTGTAGTAACTTTCGTAAGCAGGAAAGTTGTTTATATGGGTCCTTACAAGTTGAACCACTTCTTCAGACCTTTTTTTACTTCCTCCTGCAGAGCCACGATGATCTTTAAAAGGCATATTCGGTTGCTCCAATTTTTCCTTCACTACTGATTTCAAAAAACTCTCAGTTTCGTCGAAGCATTGCTTGAAGCACTTTTGACACGCTCGAATCTTTTCTTTCTCGTAGCTAATGAAGTACTTTATATGATGCTGTCGGTTCCGGGGTCGAATCTCGTTTTTATTCAAAGTCTGCTATTTTTTATCTTCTATTTCCATCAAAGCACCGATGAAAAGGATTCTTTGGTTGAACGTCCCCAAATCCCAATAAGATTTGAAGATTTCTTTCTGTTTCTCGAAACCGATTTTGTCCTTACAATTTTGCCGGCAGCTGTTAAGAGGATTACATTTTCTTGGTGCAACCAATCCAGTTTTTCGAATGTAGGATTCTCCTGTGTTTCTTTTTAAAGCAATTGCTTTACTCGAAGCAATTTCCAATTGATTTTCAACTGTAGTATGTGGAGAAGAATCGGCCAAATTTTGCTTTAGTTGCTTTCCCATCTGCAGAAGTTCATCGTCCGTAGAATCTGAGGAAATATCCATATGTGACAGCTCGAAATTGGGATCGCGTACAGAATCGTCTGAACTGAAATCGTGTTCGAGTTCGAAGTCTGCGTTGCCACCAAATTCTTGGAAAAGTACATCTAGATTGTCATAGTCAATTCCATCTATAGATGATGTCGTTTCGTTGACTACGGGTTCCAAGAACAGCTTGCCATCAGATGCTAGGACAAACACTCACATACACACTCATAAATAGACATAATGTAAAAAAAAATTACCCAAATCACTTGTTTTTTTCCAAGGAATCGTTTCTTTTCTGCCGTTGTTGATTTTTTTTTGATCAGGTGTACCAAAAACACCTTTCCTAGCCATGTATAAAATTTGCAAAGCTCGGGAACTCATATTGTTAATCCTTTTTTTAACACCACTTCTCGATAACTTACACTTTGATTATTATATCTAAGCAACACTTGACTTTGATTAAGCTTAACAAACACTATTAATTGCACTAACACTGATTATTGTATCTTCGCAACAATTAAATTCTTTAAGGCACTCGACTTCCCAAAGCGTTTAACTCAAATGATATTTCCCTCTTGCATTTGAAAAAATGCCTTAACTCAACATAGTTCTGCAGTTCTTAGAATTTGAATTTTTTTAAAAACCGCTTACCCTACATAGTCTCCGTCGATGTATCCAACTAAAATTCGCAATAACGACTTACATATCTCAGTTTGACTATCACGAAAGAGCTTGGTTAAATTTTCAATAAACGCTTAAGTCGATTTAAGCCGTTTTTAGAAGAATTATGCTCGATGGATTTGTGAATAGTTTTTTGATTTGGAAAAGTATCTTAAATTGACATAAGTCGTTGTTTTGGTACCGACATTTTGCAGTTCCAAATTCTTTTATGACTTAAGCGGTTATTAAATATGCTGTTAGTTATGAGAATGAGTTAAGCGGTTTTTTCTTTTTGGTTTATTTCAACGAAAATTGAAGTATAAATGCCAGGATTTTTTTTTATGGTAAAACAGAGCACGCGTATTATAATGAAGCGAAAATCTAATTTTTGTCTTAAGTCGACTTAAGCGGGTATCGCTTGTGGCCACAGAATTGATCCCATCTGCACTATCTCTGCCGCCCTAAGAACAGTCAGAACTTCCGATTGGAAGACACTGCTTGTGTACGGGAGTCGTATAGACTCTTTCAGCTCAACATGCATATTGCAAAGGCAAATCTACAGCCTTACATTACGTTAGTACGTTCAATTGAATATTCACCATAAAGAATACGCTATGGGTGCATTCCTGGACATTGAAGACGCTTTTAACAACGTCAATACATCCGCGATCGCAAAAGCACTGTCAGATCTGAAGGTAGATGACTCACTTGGTGAGCCTATTAATCTACTACTCACAAGTATAAACTCGAAACTGGGTGTGACATCCGCCAGAAGATCTGCCAGTTGAGGTACGCCACAGGGCCAGCCAAGTCCTGTATATATAATTATATACATACATTACCTGTATCGGTAATTAGACCGATACTTACATATGGGGTGATTGTTAGGTGGACTGCCCTAGACAAAGCGATAAGTCGTGATAAGCTAAGCAAAGACCAACGAACAGCATGTCTCTGCATGAGTAGTGCACTGGGCACTACTCCCTCTGCTGCAATGGACGTTCTGTTTCAACTGACACTTCTGGACATCTTTAGTAAGCAGGCGGCTGCTAGTGCGGCTGTCCGCCTC
This sequence comes from Portevinia maculata, assembly GCA_949715645.1. Classification (NCBI taxonomy): domain Eukaryota; kingdom Metazoa; phylum Arthropoda; class Insecta; order Diptera; family Syrphidae; genus Portevinia; species Portevinia maculata. The sequence goes on along the minus strand of OX454525.1, from coordinate 402,819,580 downwards.
AAAACAACGTTCCAATGGTCCGAGAATGAAATCGGCCACGCATCTATTGTAAAAAAAATGGAATCCTCCCTAGCAATATAGACTACACCACCCCTCAGACCGTTTTTGACAAAAACTTCAAGGTCACATCCTGGGAGGTAGGTCCCCCGTTCGCAAATAAATCGATCCACTTTTATACCGATGGATCCAAAACCGACGAGGGGGTAGGTGGAGGTGTGTTCTCTGACAGGCTGAACCTCAGCCTCTCCTTACATTTACAAAGTGTTGCCTCTCTCAAAGACGAAAACCCCATTTAGGATTTTTCTTTTACAATGATCTTAGCGATCTCATTAACACCGACATCAAAAGTCTGCCAAGCTTCATCAAAAGCTCCAACTGGTTCAACGAGTAGGAAGAAGATATATCCGTGTGGTATCACAATGGACCTTTCATTTGTCTACATAAGTGTTTCGGCATCTGCCGACTGCCACTACAACCTAACCTAACCTTTCAGGTATGGATCAGCAGAAAAGATGCCAGAACCCGTTTCCTTCCCTGTATTAGAACCATCAATGTAAATAGCAACCTCATTTGCTGATGTGACTGCATCTCTTTGCCACTCTTCCCTTCCCAAATATGTTACATCAAACGCGATGTCGACGTCGACCAAGGGGGAAATTTCATCTGTTCGTGCAGTCCCAAAATTTTGTTTTTGGTAAGTGTTTGCAAAATAACCCCCCCCACCACCCTCTACAAAAAAAACGTTTTATTTTTGCGGCGCCAAAGTTTTCTTTATCGAACTTTTGCCGCGCTTATTACTAAAGTTGTATCTTTATGTCTTTATTTCATAGAACTTTCATTTTATTGACATTTGCTGACTAAAAGTTTTCTTTTTTTTACTTAATTCAGGTTCAACGTATTAAGCGAGATGGATACGCTGTCGAATCGCATACAGTACAAACACTTGACGGATACATACTAACACTGCACCGAATACCTTACAACGGTGGTGTACGCAGACCGGTTGTCTTTTTGATGACCGGCATATATGCGTCATCCGATGCGTGGCTGTTGAGTGGTCGCGAGAATTCACTACCGTATCTACTTTCGAATAATGGATACGATGTCTGGATGGGTAATAACCGCGGCAATATTTATACGAGAAAAAACGTCATGTACTCGCCCGACGACGATCGACAATTTTGGAACTTCAGTTTTCACGAGTTGGGAGTATATGATTTGCCAGCAATGGTCGATTACGTTGTACAACGGACGGGGCAAAAAACAATGCACTTCTGTGGGGTCTCACAAGGAGCAACCATTTTTCTAGTCATGAGCGCTATGCTTCCACAATATAATGCACGATTCGAGACTGTTCATCTGTTGGCCCCGGTTGCCTTTGTCAACCACATGAAAGGACCGCTGGTAAAAATATTCGCACCATTACTGGGAACAAGGAACTATTTATCAGTTATGTTGGAAGGAGTTGAAATGATGTCCACAAATCGATTTTTTAAACGTCTACTTTCCATCGGATGTCTTCATGATGAAAGTCCGAACGTTTGTATAAGCAGAATCTGGCCAGCAGTCGGATACGATACGACATATTTAAATAAAGTAGGTTCTAATTTTTAGATATTACTTTGTATTTTATAGTTTTGACTTGAAATTTCCCAAGACATTAATTCCAGACATTGTTGCGAATTTTCCCGTGGGCGGATCTTTCAAACAAATCATGCACTACGCTCAAAGCTACAACTCTGGAGAATTTCGACAGTATGACTACGGATCGGAAAAGAACAAAATAGTTTATAATCAAACCGTTCCGCCAAACTATCAACTGGATAGAGTCACTGTGTCTACTTTTATTTATTTTTCAGTTAATGACTACATCGTGTCCGTAAGGGACATCCAGCAACTGGTCATGAGATTACCTAATGTCCATGCGGTATACAATGTGCCATTGGAAAAATGGAATCACCTAGATTTTATATGCGGGCTGGAAGTCAAAAAATATATTTTCGATAAGGTTATTGATGATATTAATGCCTACACCTACTCGAATCCCACAGGAGGGTAATGATCCCGTTAATCCTAATCATAACATCGCTGTTAATGAAGAAGCAGAATGCCTACGCGTAGGTATTACCGACGAAACGAAAGGAAATAACCACCTTTAAGAATTATTTAGACATATTTTTTTAATGCTTATTAGTTCTCCATGTACATAAATATGTTTGCTTAAATAAACTTAAAACTTATTTATAATATTTTTTAAAGTACAATACTTATTATAAATTATTGGTTATATTTTATTTATTCTTTATTGCTTTTACAGTTATTTTTTTTTAATTACGTAGGTATAATATTATCTTATGCAATTGAATAAAAAATGGAGTAAAACCTCTCTGAAACATTTTTTAATTTAACCAATAAATAAGAACTTAATCTTATTAATCTAATCTTAATCTAACATAAATTTACTTAGTCTAACTAAATCTAATCTTATCCTAAGGCTTGGCCATGATATACAACTTCCCGTTCGTCGATTAGTGGTAATCATGAAGAGAACTCATTCACTCAACTCACAAAAATTACAATCAAGACTTAGTCTGCATTCGTATTAGCCATAACCCTTATAATGTAAAAGTTACACAGCGCGGACGTTAAGGAAATTAGGGTTAGAAGATAGGGAGAGATGCCGATGCACGTTGGTTTTAAACGTTTGTAGATTATAATGTGTAGGAGAAATAGAGGGGGGAAGAGCATTCTACTTTCGTGTTGTTCGGCTAAGGAAATATTCCTTGTATTTCACTGTACGGTGGAATGCAACTGGCTATTTCGTTTGAGCACTTACGGTGGAAATATCGATAAAATAACGAGAGACAAGAGACATTGCGAATAGAGTCAAGCGATCTCGCGCTGTTACAGTAACCAACGAGTTTTATCGCGCGTTTTTGAATCCTGTCAAGTAGCTCCAAATAAGTAATGGACGGATAAACGCCTTATAAATAGTATCCAGATCAGAGGGAGTGAAATATTTCTTGCAGCACTTAAGGAAGCCTAGGCTTTTCACAGCGTTCTTGGCGATATCGAATATGTGGTCATTCCAACGAAAGTTGTCATTAACACAAATACCGAGAATGGAAAGCCGTTCGGTTTCAACGATGCAAGTACCATTCATGGACATTCCCATGGTATTAGTGTTTTGCTTTAATGACAGAAGACAGCATTGCGTTTTGGAAGCATTAAATTCCACTCTATTAGTTACACCATACTGAGTTATGCTGCCGAGATCGGAATTCAATGAGCTTAATATACGTTGCCGTTCCAGTTCCACACCCGGAGATGAGGGGCGTGAACCAAGAAACGAATATAAGAAGCTGAGGGACTCTCATCGGCGAAGGAGTGGATTGGATTAGAGGTAATAGGCAGGAGATCATTTATAAAAATGAGAAAGAGAGTCGGAGACAAAACACAGCCTTGGGTAATACCAGCACTTATTTGGTGAGTTGCAGACTCGAAACCGGTGAGCTTGGTGCCAAACTCTGTCCAATGCATTTAAAATATATATAATAGATTAAGCGCAATGCCCACCTTGGTGAAGAGATCGGTTCCACTTTTCGGTTAGATAAGTCATCAAATCACCAGCGGACCTGTTGCTGCGAAAACCATACTGCCGGTCATTAAGAAGTTTTCAAGATTCAAGATATTTCATGAGCTGACGGTTTATCAGCGCTTCCATGACCTTGGAAAGAAGGGACGTAAGTGCAATTGGTCGGTAGGAGGAGGGAGAAGAAGATTCGCCTTTTTTTGGTACAGGCTGGACAAATGCTATTTTCCAACTTCCCGGGAAGAGTCCTGAAGAATAGGACAGATGGAAAAGTGGACGCAGTGGTTTTGCCAGCGAGGAAGAACACCTCTTTAGAACGATAGGGGAAATACCATCTGGACCAGCGGATTTGTGAACGTCAAGATCTTGAAGTAACTCTAGCTACTGTACGAGTGCGGAAGTGGATTGGTCCCATGGGGTACTGTACACGCTCGAGTACAGGGAGAGGCAAAGCACAATCTGGAAGCATTGACCTGACTGCAGAGTGAGCAGCAGATTGGCCTTATATATAGAGCTTACAGCTGGAATGCCATTGTAAATGAGTTTCGGGATCGATGATGAGGCCGAATTCTTGACGTTTTTTAACAAATGACCAAAAGTTTTTGCTACCCGTGAGAGTTTGTAGCATTTTTTGCCTCAACTTTTGATCATAGGAGAATGTGACACGATTAATGTGGGCATTGTAATCATTTCTGGCTCATTTTGGCTTTCTTCAGATGGGTTGTCTTTAAATGACCGAAAGCTAGCCTCTTTTAACCTGATAGCCTCATTGCAACTCAAGTCACACCACGTGTTTCCTTTGGTTTGATACTATTTATCCTGTTAGGGATGATAGACTTCATGCCCAGGCGAATGTGACCATAACAGCAGTATCATCCACGTCGCTGTCGAGGAAGCACAGCGACCACTTAAAACTCTTAAAGAAACCATTTAGTTTTACCCAATTAGCTTTCTCGTATTGCCATACGGTTGTTTTAGGAGTTTGTTCTTTACAAGTCCAGTGTGTTAGCGGTTTGACTGCTAATGTCCATTATTCGTGTCGGCTCATTGACAAGCTGGGTCAGGTTATTTACCTAAGCAAAGATCTCGACGTACCTTCCTTCGGGTGTTATCTGGCCAGAATGTCGAAGCCAACTTGAATTGTGTATATTGAAATCACCCGCAATGACGATTTCAGTACGAGGATGAAGGGTCACAATTATTATGATGGAATCAGACAGGGCATCAAACTCCTTATAAGTTGAATGCCTGTCCAAATTTGGGCTTCTGTAAATAAAAAAGTAGTGGATTAATTGCCTACGGACATGGAATTTTAGCCAAATGAAATTAAATTCTGGATTGGAACATTGGCCATATTGAGGCTGACGTTGATAGGCTACGTCACTACGTATATAAACGGCGAGGCCGCGATGGAGAAAGAATAATGGCACTAAGTTGTGACCAGGTAGACTAAACTCCATTAAATCGGAGCCAACGCTAACCTGTGTTTCACTTAGTGCCAAAACAGCTGGTTTATTGAGGGAGACATGGGCGTATAATGAAAAAAAAAATGTTTCTTAACCCACGAATGTTGCTCACATCTACTACAAAATTTCTACACATTATAAATTACAAACATAAATAAAACACAAACTCTGACGCTAACAACCTAAGCAGAGCCGTGAAGTGAAGACGCGCGTTGGCTTTCCAAAACAATTTCCTGCGGGTGTAATGCCCGTACGGCAATTTGCTTTAGTCTATCAACAAAATCAACACCACACGATCCGCTATACGCCCGATGCTGTCTCTACCCAACCATTATAAGTACACACACGAAAATCGTACGGCACTTGCAATAGCCAAGCATAAACAACAGCGATATAGTGGGATGGGGTACGATGGAATACCCAACGCTGTGGCCTTTTTTTTCTTTTCTTTTTGCACTGACTCCGACACTGCGCGATTTTTTTTCCCCCGACAACTGTTGACGGTTACGGACAAAAAAAAGGCGTCGAGAGACGATCCGCAACCTTATACATATCATTGTTATTGTCATCCCTTTCAGGTACGATAATGCAGTATCTAAGGTTAGCCTTTCTGCCATATGGTAAATGATAGGCACGGCACGTTTGTTGAGTCAGACAAGTATTGGTATGCATCTCATACATGCATACTCTCCAGAGTGTTTCGAAAATCGAAATACCTACCAACGGTTATGATAAAATATTCTCACTATGTCAAAGATAACTGTTGCGGCAATGTCAAATCAGAAGACTATTCAGGAACAAATCAAACTAAAAAGACTTCTTCAACGTTATAAGTTTATTTAATGACTGACCCAGTTCTAAGTAAAGTAATTCATTTTATATACCTAGGTACTTAGGTAAATAATCATGGTAGGTACTTGATAAGTGTTGCTGAGACATTGTAATTTATGTATATTCAAATACTACTTCAATACTACCCCTCAAAACTTAACAAGTACATTATAAATTTGTTCTTAAAAATAAAATTGTAATTAACTTAAGCCCAGCATTTTGCAAAATTTGAAATGTTTTGTTTTACATAACTTCTTCGTTAAAATGTCTGAGATCATAGCATCGGTTGGAACATATTTTAATTTTATAAAATTTTTATTAAAGACTTCTCGTATATAGTGAACTCTAATGTCAATGTGTTTACTACGGCTGTGATAAACTGCATTTCTAACAAGTTGTTGGGAACTCAAATTGTCACCGTTTCAATAGGCTCCCTTACGGTACCAGGAAAGCCTAACTCCTTCACAAATGATCGTAGATACACTGCTTCCCTCGAGGCAGCGGACAATGCCATGTATTCAGCTTCGGTGCTGCTTAGGGCTACAGATTTTTGCTTTTTTGATTCCCAAGTAATTGCTGCTGTAGAATCGCCAATGAAAAAAGCATATCCAGTGAAGGATCTTCGGTCATCGCTGCTTCCGGCCCAGTCGGCATCAGTAAAACATTTTAACTGTCTGCCAGTTTTTCTGTAAGTAAGTTTGAAATTTAATGTGTTGTTAAGATACCTTAATACGTGTTTAGCTGCAGCAAGGTGCTCAGCATGAGGGTTCACATTAAATTGTGAGAGTTTATTCACAGAGTGAATGATGTCCGGCCGTGAACATACACCCAAGTACAAGAGCGATCCAATAAGTGATTGGTACGTAGTCTTATTAACCTTCGCACATCCGGAACAGCCATCACACCTCACGAATTTCTGGCCAGGGTCCAAAGGAGTACTACACTTCCGAGTCTGCACCATATTAAACTTTTCCAACAAACTTCGAATAAATTGTTGCTGCGATATGCAAATTGTGTGAAAGTGGTCAATTGGTCCCTTGTCAACTAGGTCAAACTCCAAACTTACTTTGCTTTTGATTGCAGCTAGGATTTGTGGATTGGATCAGGCCAGCAGAATGTCATCTACGTAGACAGCAGTACTGTTGATTTCACCTTGTCTATTGTTCGTGTATACACATGTGTCCGCCTTGCACTGATTGAAACCCAAATCTCTTAGCACCTTGTCCAACTTTGCATTCCATTCCCGGCCGGCCTGCTTTAAGCCATATAGTGCCTTTTTTAGCTTGCAAACCTTTTGCGGATTGTCTTTATCCACGTCCATTTGGTGAACCACTAGATCGAACTCGGCAGCTAGCGCTAGAATGAGCCTCAATGACGACAAACGAACAACTGGCGAAAAGGTTTCGGTGTAGTCCATCCCAAAATGTTGACTGCAGCCCTTCGCTACCAAGCTACTCTTATAGCGCACGACCTTATCGTCCTTATCACGTTTGATGTTGAAGACCCATTTACATCTGATGACTTGCCTGTTTTCTGGTGGGTCTACCAAAACCCACGTATCTTTTGCTTTGATGGAATTTATTTCAGTTTGCATCGATTTCAACCACCTTTGACCATCGCCTCTGTAACAGTAAGCGGATTTGAAAGGGACTTATTGGGATTGGCAATTAACACACAAAGTTTCTGTCGTTGACCCGAGCGCAATGGGTATGGATCACGTGTATTTTTTTCTTCCCCTTGAATATTGCCTCTTCCGTCCTGAACTCCATTAGAACCTTCACCAATGTTCCCGTCGCTGCCTTCGCCGCTATTGCCACCAACAACTTTACTACCAATTTGCACGTCATTAGTGTCCGCAACTAACTCCTCAGCATCGTAATATGTAGTAGTGTTGAATATGATCCTCGTCCTCGTCCTCGTCATCGGCATCCTTCTTCCCAACAATACAAACACCACAGGCATCGTCATCTGTGTTGTTTGTATATTCTTCTAATTCTACAAAATCGTAATCATTAGAATCGTTTTTAAACTTGCTCTTACCGATTTTTTCCAAAAACTTAACGTCACGGCTTCTGTGTAGTTTTCTTGTCTTCTCCTCATACAACAAGTATGCCTTTGATTCGGAGGAGTAGCCGACCATATAGCACTCAATCCCTTTTGCAGCAAACTTCGATTTCCCAGGCCGCTTGTTCAGCATTATCGCTCTACAACCGAATATCTTCAGGTGATTTACCGAGGGCTTTCGTCCAGTCCATGCTTCGTAAGGAGTAATATTTTCCAAGGCTCTAGTGTAGGAGCGATTTCGAAGATAGACCGCAGTTTTAACAGCTTCTCCCCACAGCATCTCTGGAAGTCCTGAGCTGAGAAGCAGACATATCTAGCCATCTCTACAATCGTTCTATTCGCAGGCTCAGCCACCCCGTTTTGTTGTGGGGTATAATACTCAAGGGTGAGCTGTCGCTGAATACCCTCTTGCTCTAAGAAACCAGAAAAATGTTTGCTGAGGTACTCACACCCATTATCGGTGCGAAGAATTTTTATTTGTGTGACGTTTCTCTTTCTACTTTAGCCATAAATATTTTAAAAGCTTCAAAAATGTCACTTTTATTCTTAAGCAGCTGAATAAAGATATTTCGACTATAATCATCGATGAACAAACAAAAATATTTAAAGCCGCCTGGTGTGGCCACTCTCATAGGACCGCATATGTCACTATGAATTATTTCTAACACTTTTGTGCTTCGATTCTTTGATCGTTTATTAAATGGCAAAGTACACAACTTTCCTTTCAAACAAGTTTCGCACTCCAACACAGTTAAATTTCCCTTTAAATTCATACCGTTCACCATATTATTTTCGAATAAGATTCGCAAATCTTTCACATTTAAATGACCGCAACGTCGATGCTAATCCATTAAATTATTCACACTCGCTTTCATATGTAACAGCTTATCTCTATCCATCATCCAGAGAAATAACCTCCCACACTTTATTGCATTACATATCGTATCTCCCCGCGAGTTCTTTATCACTGCGCCTTTGTCATTGAACAAAACCGTATGCTGATTTTCGGCAATTTTGCTTATAGACATGAAATTTGTCTTAAGTAGCGGGACATAAAGAACATCATGCAGCGTTATACGGACTGCTGTTGTCTCAATCGTGACGTCACCAATACCATCTGATTGTATGTAATTGTTTGCCGCTAGCTCTATATCCTCCCTATGTGGTCTAAGATAGCCAAACGTATTTTTGTCGCAACACATATGAGTAGTAGTGCCGCTATCTAAAACCCATGTACTTTTCGTTAGCTCAATACTTGCACTATTTACTGCATTTAGCATCGCGAAATTGGACCACTGCTTTGATGGACTTTGTTGTGGACATGACGAAGCGTAATGGCCCATTTTATTACATTTATAGCACTTACAACGAACTGCCCGTTTTTTCGATTGAGAGTCGTGTCGCTGCTGCTGCACATTTGATGATTGAGATTGGTGTCTGGGCTTATGCTTAGAGAAAAATGCTGATTCACCACTGTCATGCGTCACTGCAACAGTATCCCCTTCTCTTCTTTTACCTTCCTCCATCAACTTTGTCTTCAATGCATGGGGCTTTGGTAACTCGTCTCGTGATTGTATCGCTATAACGAAATTCTCAAAGCTCTTTGGTAAACTTGAGAGCAAAATTATACTAAGAAGTTCATCCTGCATCTTGATATCAACTTCTTTTAATTGTTCAAACAAATCAAAAATGTTATTAAGGTGGTTGATTACAGATGAATTCTTTGCCATTTTTAAATTTAAAAGTTGTTAAAGCAATGTTAGCTTTCGCGCTGGACCTCTTGGAGAATGCAGTTCTTCCTATTTTGTCCATGCCGACTTAGAGTAGGAGCGCATATACGATTTCAATTGCACGACTGCTTAGTCGCCAAAAATTTAACACACACATTTCAATGTGAATGCGCGCACATAACATCTACAAATCGCAGCGTTTATTATCCCGCGATTTGTTCCATTTTAAGCGCGACGCGCTTGTCGCCAAAATAAATGCCTCATATCAACTTCAAGCAATATACACATACACACTTGCGATTTAAATCATTGCGATTAAAAAATCGTTGTCGCAACAAGATGTTGGTATGCACGCACTTGCGGTTTTCTATCGCATCATAATTTAATCGCAAAATATGACCCCCTTGGTTTTATACATGAATGCACATATATGCAACTAAATAATCGCAGCGATTAAAAAAATGCAGCAAGCTCCATTTTTAGAAACGATTTTTTTGCCGCAAATTAAAATGGCACATATGGATTGGCATGAATCTTATCACACTTGCGACTTGTTAGTATAAAAATGGATTTCACGGCGAAGTGTTGCATTGTAGCTCTGTAACAAACAACAAACTGGCCGCAAGTCGCAAGTGCGCGCGAGTTCATGATCACCCATATGATACAGTTTATTTTGCGACAGAACATCGTCACCAATCTGCCGTTTGTTAGCCGTAGCGGATATTTGGTCGCATGTGTGTGTATTGACATTAAAAGCAGTATGTTCTATTTTTTTGCGGCTAAATAATCGTGCGACAAAAGACCACAAGTGCGTGCATTGTAATTTTTTTTTTTCGACTACGATTTTTCTATCGCTGCGACAAAAAATCGCATATGCGCTCCTAGCCTTAGATGTGGTGCAATTCTTTATGTGCAGTACCTGTGTAGTTTTTACCGACAGCAGCATAGTCGCCAATGCCTTCCCATCCTTCATCTTCCATGTCGAAACAGTATCAGCTCCAGCAACAGCAGCAGGTTCAGGTGTTTCTCCAGAAACATACGACCACAGCTCACTATGAACTAATATAGATCGCATTTGAACTTTCCAGCAGTCATAGTTGTCGTCGTCTAACTTATCGATTTGGTATAGCCCGGAACTCATATTAATTTATAATATATGTAGGTACGGCTGGGCCCATAACCTTTGTTATCGATTCCAGACACACCGAAAAAGCATCCACTCGTGTCTTGTTAGACACGTAACGCCGAAAATATGAATGTATACGCTTCTGTACATCTACATGCAGCGTCGAAGACACTTTCTCTCAAAGTATCGACGCTTTTTTCCGTATTCGAAAGACATGCGTTTTTTGTTGCTTGATAACATAATGACTTTCACATCTGATCTCAGAAAATTGAAGTAGAAAAGTCGTTTGAAGGACGTGAATGACACACAAGCCTTTTGTAACTGAGTATTTACAATAGTTTAGACTTAGTAATGGACCTTAAATCAAAATGATTAAATTAGATTGTTAAGGAAGTTTGACTTAGTACCCTTATCAAAATCAGAACGCCTGTCGCTATTTTCTGAGGTCGAAACGGCGAACCCCACAGGAGGACCAGTAGGCATGCAGTTAAGAGGAAGGGTTATGAGCCCTTTAATCCTGGTCATAGCCTCACCGGCATTCAAGGAAGAAGAAGAAAAAAACAAATTCGTGCCCTTAGGAGAATCATATATCTTATTTGTTATTTCTTATCCAAATTTCAACTTTGTGTGGCTTAATTGTACTAAAAAAATTTAAATGCGACAGAGGAATGGAACTGCAGACAAAACACAGTGGACAGGGCTATTATTATAAAGATGATAAAACAAAACCAAACAACGATTATAAAAATGAAGGCAAGTTTAATTTCTAATCCTAAAAACCTGTTGATAAAAATAATCTAAATTTCTTTTTTTGTTTGATCAAGTTCATATTCGTCACACACTTTTATTACTTTATCGTAAATTTCTTCTTTTACTTGGTTGGCCATTATGAAATCTAAATGAGTCCATGTTGGATCATCAATAAGAATGTTGCCCCTAAGATTCGGTAGTCGTGCAGCTAAAATGGCTACATCAGTTGGGTTCGCCGAGCCATCGTTTTGCGCACCATAGAGGTATATATTGGAAGTTATTTTCTCTACAGCGTAATCCGGAGGATCAGTTTGATCGTATAACTTAAGATTTTTCTTTGGTCCGTGGTCAAACCTGCGAAAGTGGAGCGAAACGTGCTCTTGTAAGTAATGAAGCATTTGATTAGTCGAAATCCCCGCTGGATGAGTCCCAGCAATTAATGGAAGAAGTGTCTGTTTGTAATTGATCTTATTAACAAATGTCCTGTACAATTCTGTATCAAACTTACCAAATTCATATTGGGTTGATCGGAACCTGACCACAATTTGAATAGTTTCATGCAATACTTTCCATATTTTGATTTTTCATTACAATTCTTGTAAGACATATCCTGAAGGAACTCATTTCGGGGAAAAAATTCAGCCGTTCCAAAGAGATTAGCTAAAATGCCTGGATTACCAAGGTATACGGCAGCATTGGTTACAATTTTGTCATCCATATGGCCAGCGTATGCAACTGGGGCTAACATCTGAGCCGTTTTTATCTTTTTATTGTACTCAGGTCTAGATGACATCAGCACGAAATAAACGGTTGTACCCTGCGAGTGGCCGACGTAGTGCAGGGCATTCTGCTGAGATTTTGCCAACGCGTAGTCAATTATTGCTGCTACATCATATACCCCGATTTCGTGCCAACTGAAATTCCAGAAATATGGGTGTTGGACGGTCAGTTTTATGTGTGTCCTTCCATATGTATTCCCTCTTGAATTTCCCAACCAAACATCATAGCCGGCATCGGACAACAGAAAAGCTAAAGCGTTCTCTGGACCATTAAGGATGAAACAATCCGATGCGCTCATTAATCCGTGTTGTAAAAGAATTACTGGTTTAACGGTGTCGGCGTTTTGAAGTTTTGGTGAATACGGTATACGGAAAATAGTCACAATGTACCCATCAGCGGTCTGTACATGGTGCTCTTCAGCAGGATAACCGTGTTCGATGATTCGGTCCGCCTAGGCAGATGATTAAAGTTGCAATTTAAAAGTACACCTTGAACTATACGATTCTTACCGTTGTTTTACGGATTTCAGAAATGTAGACAGAGGGAACTCCATGGACTGCAACATTTAAAAGAGTTAAACTTATTACTGCTAGTAAAGGCTTCATGGTAGCGGATTAGAACAGTAAACCGAAGGAACTAAATTATTTTAACAAGAAAACATTGCTTTATAATGGTTGTATTGATTATGATTAAGTGAATGATTCTAATCGGATTTCTTTGATTAGATGCCAAATAATATACGAGTATATGTATGTACATACTATGTAAATGGTAATAGGTATGTATCGCGAACCTCACAGATAAGGAAGTGGGAGGGTTATGATTCCTCTAGTCTAGATTAGGACCTCGTCGTTAAAAAACAAGAATAAGTAGATATGTATATGGTCGTTTGCTTCACATAAGAACGCTGCCAAACTTCTCAACCGATCTTTATGAAATGTTTATAAAATATTATTGGTTTATAAAATATTATTGGCAGCATCCAATTTGCAACAGCTAAATAATGCCTCAAAACAGCTTGGGAATTTTGTTTTTACTTTTAAAATGCGTCAGATAGGTTGAGTTCATAATTGCAACATTGTTGCACATGCCATGTACAAAATATTTATTCAGTGCATTTATAAACAGAAAAACTGCTGCAAGTATACGGCATTGCAAAAAAAATTGTTCATAAATGCAAAAGCTTTTTAGCGGTAAAAAAATTACAGATTTAAAATTGTTTTTTCAGTGACGGACTTTGTTTAGCGAAACAACATTTGTGCAAAATGTCTAACAAAAATATACACCCCTATCGTGGAATCCGTCGGGCGGAACGATCCGCTAATAGTGAACAATTTGCATCGTGCAATCCGCAGACGTGAACCATCCACATGTTGGTAACGTGAATTATTTTATTTTATTTTCACTGAATTTAATTTTTACAAATAAATGTGTTTGAAGTGAGCTGTCACAATTGAATTTTGAATAGTGGTCGGTAAGGGAGAGTATCCGACGGATTCCACGATAGCAATTTTCTGTTCACGTGAATCGAATAAGTGAAGTGAATCTAAGATCCGACGGATTCCACGATAGGGGTGATAATATTAGGATTGATTTTCAATCTCTTGAACGGAACTAACTTTGAAAGTGTTCAGGAAGAACTCTCTGCAAGAAAAATGATGATTCTTTTGATTAAAAAGTATTGGAAACCTAGGCATATCTCAAAAACCAGAAATTTTAGAACCCATTTTCGTATGAAAAGGTGTATATTTCAGGTTCGTATTTATACAATCAAACTTTGTTGAGTCTTAAAATTGATAAAAAATCTCTGAACAGTTTGTTGAGAATGGAGTTAAGAGAATGTTAAGTGAATAGACGTGTTTTTAATCGCTCCGTCTTTACCACAACTTTTTATCCAATTTCAAACAAATTATCGTTAAACAGTCGCTGTAATACGAGTGAAAAGTTATTTGCGTTAGCTTGCTACTTTTATTGCATCAATTTGTTCCACGTTTTTGAAGACTTTTCTATCTGTGATCAGTGAATTTCGGTTTCTTTGTTTTTCACAATGTCAACTACTCGCCAACAAGCAATTAAAGAGAAGTCCGCCCCGACGAATGCAGTTACTCCAGATAAATTCCAATCAGGTAATAACCTAACGAAATCTCACCCACCATCTACAAAGCTGTCCGATAAAAAGCCATCCTTATCTGATCAACTTCGAGAATTGGAATCTAATCTAATGGAAAAATTCAAATCGTTGCTTGCGGAATTCGAATGCAGCTTGAACAACAAAATGTGTGAAGCCATTGCTTCTCTTAACCAAAGAGTCCAACAATGTGAGAGTGATATGTTGGAACTACGAAATGATAACGAGAAACTGAAAGAAGAGGTAGCTGACCTACATAGTAAAGAGCGTCTCAGAGATGTTATTGTTCGTGGCATTCCGCAAAGACCGGGAGAAAACCCCATTAGGCTAGTGAAGAACATCGCTGAAAAATTGCACCACAACATCACCTCTCACTTTGATGCTTTTCGATTGAGAAATAAACAAAACAATGGACATAGCCCTTTACTGATCAGATTCTCGTCTCAGTTCGAGCAAAGTTCACTGCTAGCTGCTTTTCGTTCAAACAAAGGCCTTACGCTCGCTCAGCTGGAAAATGAATCGACTACATCTGACAACAGCACAGGCGCCGCGCACACCACCACCCGTATTTACATTAACGAGAGCTTAACAAAAGAGAATAGCTCATTACTTCGCCATGCTCTCCAACTTCGTCGAGAGGGTTTACTGTTCTCTGCAAAAACGCGCAATGGATTTGTCTATGTGAAGAAGAGCAAGAATGACAGCGAGATGAGAATTTCTTCAACTACGTATTTACCAAAATAATTTCAAATAGTTTGTTTTTAATTTATTAGATTAAATTTCTGACTGGAGCACCATAAATGTGTTAAATTATTGGCTTTCTGAATTTCAAATAACTTGTGAATTATTTAATTTTATTTATTATTTTTTTTTTTTTTTTGCTAGCAATTCTCTTGAGCTTTTCATTGCATTTTTAACAATATTATTAAATGTTGTTTTTATATTATTTCCTTTCTTTTCCTTCCTCTCTCTCTGTTTTTCCTGCATGTCTCGCACTTCCTTTCTTTCCTATAGATTACAAACATACCATATTAGTTAATCCAGTTGTGCTTCTATTACTTGTTTGTGGTGTTTCGGATGATAATGGCTCGTAATGGTTCTACGTCTGGAACGTCGAATGAGGTGGATATGCGGACGCTAGTCAACATTTTATCAAATGCCTATGATGGATTCAAAGTTTGCCACTTCAATGCTCGAAGTCTTAATTTATCCAAACTTGATTACGCCAGGCATATTTTTAATGATTCGGGTGTTGACGTTATTTGTGTTAGCGAAACGTGGTTCAAAACTCTTGATGATGAAAAGGATTATAATAATATTTATGGCATTCCTGGTTATTTTGTAGTCCCTCATAATAAAATTACTGACACTACTGGTGGGGGGATAGCTATTTATCATAAAGCCAGTTTGACCTGCAATATTTTGGAAAAATCATCAGGCAATGACACTGAATACATTGTTGTAAAAATTTCCAATGGAAATGTAAAATGCATTCTTGGCTTAGTCTATAGCCCTAACCGTAGTTGTTCTTTTGAATCATTATTTTCTACAATACAACAAGTCTCTGCATCCTACGAGCACATTATACTATGCGGCGATTTTAATGCGGATTTGTTAAAAAATGATAGAAGATCTCGTCAACTCCTTGATGCTATTGCTTCGTGTGGCCTTGTGGTTGTCAATTCACTTGCAACTCGCTTTGGTCATGAAACCCCTCCAAGTCTTCTTGACTTGCTGGTTGTCGCAGACAAGACGAACGTGCTACTGCAAGACCAACTGTCATTTGAAGGAGTATCAGACCATGATCTCTTGTTTTGTACATATGACATTGATTTCTCATCCAATCCCCTACAGAACTCCTTTCAATTTCGTGATTTTGCCTCAATTAACCATGATAACCTTCACCATCAAGCGAGCCTTCTTCCATGGCATTCCTGCTACTCTTTATCGGATGTTAATGCAAAAGTAGAAAGCATTCAGACCCTCATCAACGATCTTTTTAATTTACATGTACCTATTAAGTCTGTTACAGTGCGCAATAGTAAATGTCCATGGTTTACCACTGAGGTCCATAATGCTATAAAAACTCGTCGAAAACTTTATGCTAAATTTAAAAAAAATTCTACCAGTAACAATTGGGAGGTTTTTTGCAGAGCAAGGAATTACTCTTCTTCTGTCACCAGGAGAGCAAAAGAAAGATACTTTCTCTCCAAGCTAAGCCTTGACCAGCCATCAAAGAAACTTTGGGCAAATTTGCGTTCTATTGGGATAGGAAAAAGTCAAATACTTACTAAAGTCCCAGATGCAGATGAGTTAAGTGATGCTTTTTCCCCCAACCATAGTTGTAACTCTTCGTTTTCGCCTGACAATCAACTCTTCTTCTTTGGATCACCACTGATGGAATTTGAAGTAGTTTCTGAACCGGATGTGATCTTAGAGATTCATGCACTGAAATCTAACGCAATTGGTGAGGACGGAATAGATTTACGTTTTGTAAAAATAATCCTTCCCCATTTAATAAGGTCTTTAACACATTTGTTTAATTTTTGCATTACCTCTTCAACTTTTCCGGATTGTTGGAAAAAAGCAAAGCTCATCCCCGTGCCCAAAAAGAATAACGCCCAATTAGTCTCTGATTTTCGTCCAATAAGTATCTTACCATGTCTTTCTAAAATTTTTGAAAAGATTCTTGCGAAACAGATTTCCAACCATCTCAACCGGTTTAATTTATTATCGTCAGTGCAATCAGGTTTTCGACCTGGCCATAGTTGTTCTACAGCTATGATCAAAGTGCTTGATGATATTAGAATCCAATATGACAAGGAATATCTGTCACTGCTGTGCTTACTGGACTTCTCCAAGGCTTTCGACATGGTCAGTCATGAGGTTCTTTGTACAAAATTAAAACTTTACTTTGGTTTAAGTGATTCCTCAGTGTGTTTGGTTAAAAATTATCTCACTAATCGTGTTCAACGGGTTATTGCTAATCTTAAATACTCTCAACCAAAAAATATACTTTCTGGAGTTCCCCAGGGTTCAGTTCTTGGTCCAATCCTGTTCTGTCTGTATATTAACGACTTACCACAAGTGTGTCGAAACACATCTGTGCATATGTACGCCGATGACGCGCAGATATACCTGTCTCGACCACCCGAGCTGGTTGAAGATCTTGTGGCTAGCTTTAATTCAGACTTGTCTTTTGTTTCAAAATGGTCTCTAGATAATGGTCTGATTTTAAATCCAAAAAAGAGTCAGCTTATATTGATTTCAAAAAAACTTTATAACACTGAAGAGCTGCCGCCTATTTTTCTCAATTCCACGAGGCTTACATTTTCTGACACTGTGGTAAGTCTAGGATATAAAATAAATCGGTCCCTTTCCGCCTCGGATCATGTACACTATATTATAGCCCGTATTTATTCAGGATTGCGAAAGCTCTGGCTGCTCTCTAGTTTTACGCCTGCTAACACCAAACTGAGGATGATAAAGTGCCTTCTTTTGCCGATATTTGACTATGCTATAGTTATCTACTGTAAATTAGATTCCCTCTCCCAGCACAAATTACTTGTCGCTTTCAACGATATGACTCGATAAGCTTTTGGAGTAAGAAGATATGACCATATATCTCATTACCATAAGCATGTCCTTGGGTGTTCATTCCTTAATTTTTGGAATATTAGATGCTGTGTGTTTTTACATAAATTAATACATACACAATCACCACCATATTTATTTGGAAAATTAAAATTTGTTCACTCGCCGAGAACTTTCAATCTTATCACGCCCTCATCAAAATATATGAACTCGTCTCGCCTCTTTCTTGTTCATGTTACCAGACTTTGGAATTCACTGCCTACCACCATTAAACAAGTAATAGGAGCTAACCAATTTAAAAGTGCACTATTTGCGCATTTCTCATGATTGTAATCTATTCTTCTCTCTTTCTATTTCATTTTTCATTTCAGTTTTTCTCTTTCGCCCCGCTCATTTCCAACTTTTCCATCTTTACTTCCTTTCCTGTGTATTAGCATACGCATATCTTAAATTTAATTTAGATTTAGTTTAAACCCCTTTAAATTGAACTTTCACTTAATGTTTTAATTGTGCTCCTTTCTTTATAAATACAATTATGTGCTAAAATATTTTGTTATGAGCTTTCATGTACTATAAAAGACATTTGTTCTTATTTGTACCTTGCCAAATAAATAAATTGAAAATTGAATTGAAAAATTGAAATTGAGCTGTGTCCACTTTGGAAAAAAATTAAATTTGGTCGGCCCAAAATGGGTTGGAGGCTGGCACTTTTGCTGACAATTTGGAAATGTGCTAATAATTGCTCCTTTAGGGAAATAAGTAATTTGTTTGGCGTTTCGAAAGGATTGGCTTTTAAGCACTTCATTGAAATTACAAAATTAATATTCAAGCGTAGGAAGAAGTATATAAAAGGGCCAGATTCGATCGAAGAACAAAATAGTAATGGACAAATTTGCAAGTTTGAGAAATAAGATGAGAGGGATTTCATTTCGGTGAAAACTTTTTTCTTCAAAGAAAAGATTTCTTCTTACGGCCAGCTATGAACTCGGACTCCATTGCCAAACGAATTGAGACCAGAACCTTGGTATCAGCATCTTACCAGAATTTTGTTACTCTTTACTGTCTTAAAAATATTGAAAAACGTCTTCAAGTAGATTGCGTGTATACTGATTTGTCTAAAGCCTTTGATCGTGTTCAGCACAATGTTCTTTTAAAAAAGCTTAAACTTTTTGGATTTCATTCTAATATATTAAAATGGATTGGCAGTTACTTGGCCAACCGCAAACAGTTTGTTAAAATTGGATCCGAGTGTTCGATTGAAATTCGAAATTTTTCAGGTGTTCCCCAAGGAAGCCATATTGGTCCTCTTCTATTCCTTCTTCAATGATTTACCCTCTTTCGTATCAAGCTCGAAATGTCTTTTGTACGCAGACGATCTAAAGATCTACAAAACAATAAACTGTATGTCAGATGTCTTAGCGTTGCAATATGACTTAAACCGATTAAATGATTGGTGCGTTCTTAATGGCCTTTATTTCAATATAAAAATATGTTCGGTTCTCACTTTTAGTAGGAAAAAATTCCCTATATTATTTTAATTATAAAATAATAAACACGTCATTGAGTAGGGTTTCAGACCAAAACGACTTGGGAGTTATCTTTGACTCTGAACTAAACTTTTCTTTGCATATAGACTACATAGTTGGCAGAGCTAATCAAATGCTAGGGTTCATTTTTCGAAACTCTAAAGATTTTAGTGATCCATATACTCTTAAAACTCTGTATAATGGCTTGACCCGTTCGATATTAGAATACTGCTGTATAGTTTGGAATCCTTTTTTTCGCAATGCTGAATCTCGCCTAGAGAAAATTCAAAGAAGGTTTACTAGGTATGCACTACTAAAATTCGACTGGAACAATAATCTTCCAACCTATGTAGATGTTCTTTAATAAATTTGAAACCTCTTTTTAAAAGAAGGATATACGAGTATTATGCCACAATGTTTGCTAATGATGTCTTAACTGGCCACATTGATTGCTCGTTTCTACTGTCTTTATTTAATGTTTATGCTCCTTCTCGTGTTCTTCGACCTAGGGAACATATTTTCTTTATGCCACTTAGACACAGAACTAATTACGGTCAGAATGATCCTATCAATATCGCTTGCGTTAATTACAATAAATACAAAAACCTAATTGATTTCAATATGAGTAGGGAACATTGTAAATCCGTAATTTAAAGTAATTTATAAAAACTGCCGTATTCATACCAATTATTGTAAAGTAATCTAAAATAAGTCGAACTTGTAAGATGAAATGAATAAATAAATAAATAAATAAATTAATTTTTGCTCACTTTCATTCCTATAGAACATAAATAATATATTTTTACTTTTTAATAGAAAAACACATTAAATTTTCGCAAAATATATAAAATATTCAATTATTTCTCCAGCCATCGTCCTGCAGCGCGGCAACTAAACAAAAACCACTGCAAACTTAATCGTATTCAGATTGTCAGTTTGCTTTTATGAACACAGTTACCGACTGCTGTAATGCAAAGATAATGCAGTTTCTCTACATTTATGAACGCAAATCTTGCATGACTGCTGCATGTTTACATTTATGAACTTAGCCATATTCATTTGTTCCTTTATAGTTAACCAGGTCATGGAAACGCTGATAAACCGTCAGCTAATCTTGAATCGCGAAAACTTCTTAATGACCGGCAGTATGGTTTTCGCAGCAACAGGTCCACTGGTGATTTGATAACATATCTAACCGAAAAGTGGAACCAATCTCTTCATCAAGGTGGTGAAAGTAAGATTGTTGCGCTTGATATTTCAAAGGCACTTGACAGAGTTTGGCATCAAGCTCTCTTGTCGAAAATGCGTGCATTTGGAATCGATGATACTCTTCTTCAATGGATTAAAAATTACCTTTTGTACCGTTCAATTCAAGTTGTTTTGAACGGTTTCAAGTCTGGTGTCCCCCAAGGCTCTGTTCTGTCCCCGACTCTCTTTCTCATTTTTATAAATGATCTTCTGTCTGTTACCTCTAATCCAATCCATTCCTTTGCTGATGACAGTACCCTCAGCTTCTCATATTCGTTTCTTGGGTCACGCCCCTCATCTTCGGGTGTGGAACTGGAGCGGCAACGTATGTTAAGCTCATTAAATTCCGATCTTAACAGCATAACTCAGTGGGGTAAAACCAATAGATTGGAATTTAATTCTTCCAAAACACAACGCTGTCTCCTGTCATTAAAGCAAAACCCACACACACTGCCATTATCTATGAATGGCACTTGCATCGCTGAAACCGAAAGACTTTCCATTCTCGGTATGTGTGTTAATGACAACCTTCGTTGGAATGACCACATATTCGATGTCGCCAAGAATGCCGCGAAACGTCTAGGCTTCCTTAAGCGTTGCAAGAAATATTTCACCCCTTCTGATCTGACTACAATTTATAAGGCGTTTATTCGCTCGAAACTCGAGTACAACGCGCATATCTGGTCCGGTGCACCAATAACTTATTTGGATCTACTAGACAGGATCCAAAAACGCGCGATATAACTTAATGGCGACCGAGACATCGCGAGATCGATTGACTCTCTTAGTCATCGTCGTAATGTCTCCTGCCTTTCGTTATTTTATCGTTATTTCCACCATAAGTGCTCAAACGTAATAACCAGTTGCATTCCTCCTCTTGAACATTTCAACCGCAATACCCGCCATGCAAGGAATGCTCATCAGTTCACCCTCAAGCCTGTGTTCGGACGTACAGTGAAGTTCAAAGAATCTTTCCTTAGCCGTGCAACACGAATTTGCAATGCTCTTCCCCGCTCCATTTTTCCTACACATTATAACCTACAAACATTCAAAACCAACGTGCATCGGCATCTCTCCTTTGCTTCTCACCCTAATTTCCTTAACGCCCGCGCTGTGTAGCTAATACATTATAAGGGTCCCAACATATCCCTTTAATGCGCGCTTATTATAAAAAAAAAATATTAAAAATAATCCTACTTTTGGGGGATAGAAATGTGGAACGGGAGTAATACAACACTCGCAACACGCAACGCCGGGTGGGGCTTGTGAAAGATTATCGGCCCTAGCGAGGTATCCGTCGGAAATTCTCCCATCTGATAAGAATCGGAGAATTTTTGCTTCGAGGTATTCTTCCGAACAGGTATTCGAAGCCTAAATCCTCCGATTCTAATCAGATTGGAGAATTTTTTATTTGTATTCTTCGTTACAAGTAGTCATGAGGTTTTCAGTTTTAAAACATAGGTATAGTTTTATTTCATTATTAAAATATATAACTCATAAATTTCACTATTTATAAAACAAAATATAACGATTACATTCAATATAGAATATAATATCCACAATGATACAATCCTCGCTATGCAGTAGTCTTAGCGACGATATCTATATAAGTGTTAAGAGCCGTCACTTTTGCATTTACGATTGGATGAGTGCAGGTGGATAGCAAAGCTTTGCCCATATCTATTTCACCTTGTAATATCATACAAACAACGAGATTATATCTCATAATCGACTGCGCAGCTTCTAAAGATTTAACTTGCCAATCCTTTGTTTCAAAGTCAAAAGCATTCGGGGCCGATATAAATTTTGGCTCCAAATGAATACGCGCTTCAGGTAATCTGTCCATCATCATAAGCGCTTCCCCGCTATACATATGCCCTAGCATTCTGAAAAATAAATAATTTAGTTTTTTTCAAATGTACATATATGAATATTTTCTTCGAATTACTCATATGAATCTGACGTAATATCAATGCGAAGTAATTTACTGGCATATTCTAAGGCCACAACGTAATCTCCTAAACGCAAGGAAACATAACTGAAAGCAGCATATATCGCAGCACCTAAATTGTCGAATGATCCCTTAGAGATCGGCATTGAGGGATTACAAATGTTGTCATCGTTGATTACAGTCCAGCTTTGGGTATCGGCATCTACACTTGATGGCGTCGTAAACTGTTCTTTGTAAGTATTGTACAAGTACTGTGCATTTCGTAGGCATAATGCCGCGAACTCTAGGTTTGTATCAGGGATCGCTGCAGATTGGACATCTTGCCTAAGCAAACAAAAAAATTAATATTATTAAAAAAAAAAATAAACAGTATCCTTCCTGGCACCAAATAGATTTATTTGCGTATGGTTTACTTACGGGTAAGACAGTTTCGGCGTGGGTTGAAAGATAAACTTTCTCCGACTTCCAGAACAGATAATAGCGGCTACATTAGTCTTTTTCTCATGATCTGCAATAGACTGAAAAAGGATTATTGATTGTGTATACTATAAAGGTCTCTATATTAAATAAATAATTGCATGTAGAGGACCTTCCCTTGCAGCGACGGGCTAAGAATAGCATTACAGCGTCCCCAAAAAAACAGCGCTTGGCGTAAAAGGTTAAGTCGCCATTAACGACAAGGACTTAGTTGTAGCAAAACGTTAAAAGTGAATCGGTAAACACATTGAATCGCGTAGGAACGATTTGCACCATTTGATTGAACAGAAAATATTTTAGCCAGTTATATGTTCAATTTCTCAATTATTTGTGAAATATTAGTTTAATGATTCATAAGCAACATTTGAAGTGAAAGATTGTGTCGATCTATTTATTTTAACTGGACCAAAAAAAAAACAAATCAAAATTTGTACGTTTTCATTTTACGTACGGCTAACTGGGGCCTAATGGAAGAAATCACATCTAAGTAGTTTTACTATTCATGTGAGCACAGCAATATATTTAACATTTTAAAACTATCCCGAAAAAGTGGGTTGACACGACCGGATATTACGAGTGCCGTAAAAGGATTATGAAACAATAACCTAAAATGGGAGCATGCATGTATCGAAATCGTTAAGAAAATAGGCAGGCATAAAATCTTATGAATCACACAGTACTGGATTGGCTTAGGTATGGAGTGATCCGAAGCCGGGAGGCCTACCAATATTAATTGAGGACGAACCGGGGAACCCCAGAGGCGGACCAGTAGGGGGATGCAGTAAAGTGGGAGAGTAATGATCCATGTTATCCTGTTCATAGCTTCACCGCTGAGGGAGAATAATTGCTTCTAGAGGACTGTGTTGGCCATCGAAATGTTAAAAAAAATATCCTGCGTTTGAAAAAAAAAATATTGCAGGGTGCTCCACGCTACCCCAATACATATTGTAGCGGAAGGCCGCGTAGTGTCCCCTGCGCACATACATGTGACGCAGAAGGACGTCTGAGGTTAGTCAAAGAGCTTTTTTTAGCGCCCGCGTAGCGTATTGCCCAATTACTGCGTGATTTTTAAAAAATCTATGTTAATATAATTTCAGGCCAAAGGTTATGATCAGGATAAAGAGGATCATAACCCTCCCACTTTACTGCAACCTACTGGTCCGCTTGTAGGGTTCGCCGGTTTGAACCCAATGAACATTTGCAGTCTTCCTGGGTTTGGATCACTTTATAATTGAGACCGATCAAATGCTGGTGTTTTTGCATTTGCGTGATGCAGGAGTTTTTAGGCCAGCCTCTTTTTTTTATACATCCTATGGAAATTGCTAGGTGAATTCGTTAATTGTGTCAACAAAAGTTTAAACAAAAGCCAACATGTCCTAGTACTGTTCATGGACTTCAGTAAAACTTTCGACACTCTCAATCATGCGAACTTGTTAGAAGAGCTAAGAATGATTGGCATACGAGGAGTAATGGCTGATTGGCTTAGGGATTATCTGCACAACAGGCTGTTTTGCGTCAAGATCAAGAACGTGATGAATGAGAAAAAGGGCGTGCAATATGGAGTTCCGCAGGGATCACAACTAGGTCCGATTCTCTTCGTCCTTTATACGAACGAGCTACTACGCGTCTTCAAGCAGAGTATTCCATTTGCCTTTGCTGACGACACAGCGATTGTGGTCCCTCATAGGTCCCTGGACATGGCGACGAGGATAATGCAAGAAGAGTTCAATGCTGCAATAAAATGGTACCACGACAATGGCTTGGTTATCAACGCTTCAAAAACCAAAATGATGCACATTCGAAGTCCACAATTCAAACCTACTCAGAGCAGAATATATTTGAGTAATGATGCTTGCCCTAGCACTGCAATTGAGACTATTGAATTAGTTGAAAGCTATAAATATCTGGGAGTAACTATTGATTGTCCTTTTTTATGGGACAAACACGTCGATAGACTACGCATGGAACTAAAGAAGGCTCTATATGCACTATCCCACTTGAGGTACCATGCCACTGAACCTGTCTTAAAGCAAGTTTACTATGCCCTAGTAGAGTCAAAAGTTAGGTATGGTATACTTGCTTGAGGAAATGCAGCTGCAACAGACATCCGAAAGCTACAGGACTTCAAAACGCAGCACTGAAACAATTAAAAATCACTAACCAGCGAAACATTGAAAGAAGTATTAAAGTTCTTCACGTGGAACACATTTTCAAGATGACGATAATACTGGAGCACTTTGACGATAGCCGTTTTATTCGACCGGTAGATCATCAAATAAACACAAGACGACGGGCCCAAGGTATGCTCCAAGTACCTACAAATAGAAACAATTATGGTAGGCGACGACTTGAATTTAGCGTCCCTTCAATTATAAATGAATTACCTAGAGATCTTATAAATATAGAAAACTAGAAAAAAAAAACAAATAAAACAATTTTTTTTAAATCGTAATACAGTGGACGCTCGCTAACTTGAACAATCCAATAGCTTGAACCTGTAAAATCTTTCCCATAAGTATCTTATAGCTTGAACACGCATTTTCTAAGGCTCGATACCTTGAATTTATTCATTAGGTACTCTGTAAGTTGAACAATTTGAATACTCCACAGCCTCTTTAACTTGAACAAATTTTATTTGACACTAAAGGGATTTGACAGTTTGAATTTCGGTTATGGGCGTTGTTATAGGCACAGATCATGTTGACAAGTCAGTCATAATACGGGGAATCCCCCGGTTCGCTTTTTTGTATTTGGGACGTTAGGAATTCTTCATTCCTTGTGTGTTTTTATCTGTGAAAGGTGCGGTTTCGGGCGAAGTTTTGCGAGAAATTTAAGATGGGGTTGAAAAAAGGACAAAAAATAAGAATGCTGACTCTGAAACAAAAGGCAGAAATTATACATAAAATTAAAAACGGAATAAGTGTTACGTCTTGTGCAAAAGATTTTAGTGTTTCAAAAGGCACAATCTGCAATATTAAGCGGAATGCAAAAAAAAATCACTGAAAGGATTTGGAAAACCTTTGCTTGGCCAGGTAAAATGTAGTGTATCCACTTATTGGCACCACTGCCCCTAGACCAAAGTCAAATATGAAAGTGACGTAACATGTAAAGTGCAATCGAGTGAATGAATCAGACACAAAACAATTTAATTCATGTGTGTGACTCAATGCACTCAATTGCACTGAACGTCACTCAATATAAATAAGATCTTATAGAATGGTGCATAGCCAATAGGAATAGAGAATAAGATATTCATAATCGATAATGTAAGTAGAAGTAGGATAGGAAATAAGTATAACAGTTATAATTAACAAAGCAAATAGTATTTAAGGAATAGAATTTAATGAATAAAAACAGATTCAACTTAGAACTCAATTCGGCAGCATTGCCTTGTTTTACTTTTTTGTTGGTCTCAAAAGTTGCGGCGAGAAATCGCCTATAACAATATAGCGTGGTACGCTCATATACCAAACATAGCGTGGTACGATTAAATACCTAACGACTGCTACGCACCAAACTCCCTTCGTTTTTAAACACTACAAAAATGTGCACAATGAAAAAAGCGGAAAATCCACGAACGGAGAAAGCCCTGTATCGATGGTTTATCAGTCAACGGAAACGAAATTTGCCAATAAGTGGAGGGATTATAAGAGAAAAGGCTAAACAATTTTTCAGAAAATATGAAGGCCAAGAAGGTGGCTTCTTTAACGCAAGCTCTGGGTGGTTTCAAAAATGGAAAAACAGGTTTGATATACGATTATTGACAATAAGTGGAGAAGATTAGCAGCAGAGCCAGGACCAATCGAATCATTCAAAGAAATGCTTCGTAATAAAATTGCAGCGCTTGGACTTACAACGCAGCAACTTTACAACGTACACGAAACTGCATTGTTTTGGAAAATGCTGCCGAAAAAACCCACGTGTCATTTAACGAGAAAAATGTTCCTGGGCGGAAAAATGCAAAGCAAAGGGTAACTTTGCTCTTGGGATACAATGCCACAGGAACACATAAAATCATTCCTATGATTATAGGGAAGTCCAAAAATCCACGCTCATTAAAAAATGTTCAAATGTCAATGGAATATAAAAGCTCAAAACGGAGACATATGTACCTTATTCTTATAATCTAACGTTACTGCTTTGATACAACGATGGATCAAAATGGGATACGAATTACAAAGCTGCATTATAAATCCAGTTTGCTTTCGTCAACCATATTCAACGACAATGAGGATATAATTTCTGCTCTTAAGAACTTTAATTTACGCAATGCCATCGTTTTGATTTCAAAACTTAACCCTCAAATTCTTGAAAAATGTTGGAACCCGATTTTAAAAGATGATGAAAATGCCTTTTTCAATGAAGAAGATGATGTTCCATTGTCCATTCTAAGACAACGTTGGAGAGACAGCATTAACACTGAAGGTGTAGAATCTTTACAATGTTTGCTGGCTAACGTGGATAATCAGGTAAAATTCCTAAAAGTCGCTTATAAACTAAATCATAAAATATAAAATGTGTTCATTTTTACAGAATTACACGTGTGACGAAATAAATGAGTGCTTACGTGATGAGGCTCTGCTGAACTCGACTGAAGATGTGGAATCAGCTGAAGAAGAAACTGAATCAAATGCTGGTGATGCTGTAATCGTTCAAAATGTTGTTACTGATAAGGAAGCTGTTGAACATTTTGATAAAAAGACATTTTGATTGAAACAAAAGAACATTTTCAGAGTTCACAGTTCTTCAAAGCCTACGGGAAAATGCCTTTCAAAATGTGTTGCGTAAAGCTAAACAATGTAAAATTACAGTTTTTTTTTCTAAGCAAACTTAAACACTTTTCCTTTCCTTTCCTTTTGTTTAAAAATAAAGATTAAAAAATAAATCCGAGAGATTAAAAAAGAAAAATGGTCCAGTAACTTGAACTATCCGATAACTTAAATAGGCCTGACATCTTATGCGTTCAAGTTAGCGAGCCCCACTGTAATTAATTAAATATACTTACATACATATTTTGAATTATATAATTGTTTACTCTTAGGCTCACTCTTACTTTTATATAAACAAACTTAAGAAACATAATCTCCTGCAGACAAGCCAAGGCTTCGCAAGAACTTATAAAAATTGTTAAGTAACTATTAACTAAGTAACCTAAAAAAAAAAAAAAAAAAACATTCGACAAGTGTTCCCATTATTGATCGACCTTTAACTACTCCGGTGATCTCTAGCCGTGTCAACCCACGAATTTGCATGCACAATTGTGGGACAGCTTTAAGATGCGTGCTAGGCTCAACTGGATGGAAAAATTGCCTAGATGTCGCCTTTTACTGTTTGTTGGCGCTGCAGTTATATCATTATCCCGCCGCTGCACGGGCAACATTCTAAACATTTACCATTCATTGTATTAGTTGGACTTAGATTTTCCGTGCTTTCAGGAATTCTGGTGACTGCGCGATTTCTGCAGTCTGCCCGCACATAAGAAAAGAAAACTATCTGAAAGGTAGATCCGTGGAAACCGCCGTACAGGAGGTAGTTGCGAGCAGCGTTTCTTGATATAGAAGGTGCCTTTAATAACTTCATAGGGTCAGCGATCAAGAATGAGCTTGAAAAGCTAAACGTTGAACAGGGTATAACCTATTGGCTATGCAAAATGGTAGGCACAAGGAGATTCTGTTTAAGGATTAGGCTCAGTACTATAGGAAAACAGTAACTAGGGGAACTCTCCAAGAGGGGGTCATATCCCCAGTATTATGGGTCCTGGCAAAATACTTCAAGTGATTTTCGGTCCCGTTTGCATTGACGGGCTTTGGAGGAGGAGATTTAACAGCGAACTACGAGCTGTACAGCGACATCGACCTGGTCAAAAAAGTACGTATCAGTTGATTAAGATGGCTAGGACATGTAGAGTGAATGGACACCAACGCTCCGGAGGGACAACGCAGTAGAGGAAGACCTCGCCTTAGGTGGCGCGCGCAAGTGGAAGGGGACCTCAACGAACTTGGAGTTCACAACTGGAGGCAATTAGCCAAAGATCGAATGCATAACAGCGTATGCAGATGACGTTGTCATCATAATACAAGGCAAATTTCCCAACACAGTGAGTGAAATTATGGAAGCTGCCTTAAAAACTCTAAGCAAATGGGCCACCAAAAAACACTGCACCTAATATATGGGGTTTGACTGGTCCTTACGGACCATGCTAAACACCTCGGCATCATTCTGGATAGGAAATTGAATAGGAATCTCAATATCCATTAGAGAATTAACAAAGCCTTTCACGTGCAAACGGGCAGTGCAAAAAAAAGTGGGGCCTCAGACCAGCAATGATGCACTTCAGAATTGAGAATTAAATTACAAATTCATACAATGAATTCTCGGATTTAAAGGTGTTTATTTTCATTGCTAACTTGTTCAAAGGAGAGATCCTACGAACCCCGTCAAAAAGGCAACATCAACCAATGTTCTTATAAAATCGAGAAAAAGACGCAGGCCTTAAAAGTCTTAGGTCACACAATTGCAATGCTAGCATTTAGTTGCCTTCAGTGACAAAGTGGATCGAAGCCGGGAGGTCCGCCGATACTTTTTGAAGTCAATCCGGCGAACTCCACTTGCGGACCAGTAGGGATGGAGTAAAGTGGGAGGGTTACGATCCTTCTAGTCCAGATCATGACTTTGTCGTTAGATAAGAACATTGCCAACATAACGTCGCTTCAGAAACGATACTGGTTCAATATTTTTACGAATGTATGAACATTGTTAAGCAAAATACGGCTCTAAACAGATAGTATCATTGATTTAATATACATTTTTCTTCATAACGGTGCTTCTTGTATGATATATTGGTATGTATAACTAATTTTATTTATAAAGGTAGATGATAATTCAATACAAAAATGTAAAACCAACATAATTAAATTAAATAAGTTAAAAAAAAGTCTCACCATTTCGTTAACCATTATGCAAGCTTCTCCCAGCCTAAACCAAAGCCTAGGATTCTTATGATACGTCTTCAAGGATATTAGAAAACACTCGAACGCCTCTTTCGGACGTCTTAAATGAAGCATCGATATGCCAAGATTATACAATATTTCTCGAGAACGGGGCGCACTTAGGTAATGCAAGGGTACATTCCGTAAATTGCTAGATAACTTCATGTCAAATGTTATCGCGTTTTGAAAGAACTTTGCTGCAATCGCATAATGACGAACTCTTAAATGTATAATGCCCATGTTATTGGCAATGCAAGTATCCAAATCCTCACCATGGGTCCTAGGGGTAAAATAGATTAAAATTTGGTATAAAAGTTTTTAGTTACAAACTTACTCAACTCCGTAGGATCCAAGGGTAAACTTTTTTGACAACTGCTTAGCAGCCATCTGGAAATCCTTCATTAAGTAATATTGATGTGCTTTTAGTGCTGCGAATTCCGCTGTCTATGAGATGAATAATTCATTAAAAAATAAATCCAAAATAAAAAACTTTGACTCCTACCCCGTCATCTGGTATTACAACTGTTTTTCTGTTTAGCACATTTGTCATCATCGCTATAATTTTGAACATTCGGTTGAAGCCATCAACACTGTTTAGCATTTCTGGAGAGGTTGTTTCCTCGACTGCAACTGTGTCCAAACTTATTCCAAGATGTATTTGAATAGCGTCAAGAAATGCTAACGCGCGTCTTATTTGATTTGTAGCCAAAAGACTGCTCATCACGAGTACCCCAACGTTTGAGACAATCGATTCTTCTAAATCATCAAATCGTTCTACCAGCGGCATAAGAACCTCAATTGCACTAAAGTACTTGCGCTTGTGATAATAGACCACTGCTTTGTTGTATGTTACGATTGGACTACGCGGTTTTAGTCTATTTGTCTATTGAAATTCAAAATAAAATTAAAATAAGTTTTTGGAAAACAGCTTAAAAAAACAATCAACGGATATATTCCAAAAATTAACATCAGCTGATTACTGCTGTTTTAAAAGGACATTTTGAAGACCTTTTGAGTCCGCTTAATAGTAAACACTCAATTCAATATGCAAAGCCACACCTTACTAACGAATCATTGGATAGTTCAATCATATCTCAGGAGGTTAGGGAAGCATTAGCTACTTTAAAGCCTCCGGATATGATAGAATTCCCGTCAAATTTTATAAATATGCCACAGATGAATTACTGACTACATTTATACAAGTACTCAACACGATACATGAATCCGGAAACGTCCCGGAAAGCTTTAAACAAGTAATATTTTCAATTTTTAAAAAAGGTTACTCGACGCGGGAATAAAGCTTCAGAATGCTTCAGCAAGTGTTTACCAATGTCTTACAAGCCCGTTTAATACGCCGGATTCACGAACTCCTAAAAGATTCATTTTTTATCGAATTTAGGACTGCCTTCGATGCCATATATCGTCAACGACTTTTTTACAATATATAATATAAAATGTCACACAAGTTTGTCAAGGTAATGGAGATCTTATACAATAACACAAAAGCAGCGGTTTGGAGTGGAAGCGGTTTGCCAGAAGGGTAATCAGACATTTTTTTGTCGGGGTGCGAGACTTTCTACACTGGAGCACTCAGACTCAATACTGGTCCATTGTACTACCAGGAAAACACACCACTTTTACTGTGATAATTTACTCGTTTTCCTAAGAAAGACGAGAAGGCGCTTCAATCATAAGGAGCTTAGGTTTACAGCACTCGCCATATCAGCACCAAATAGCTGCCACCTGATACGAGCAAAAGCAGAACAATCACAGAGGAAATTTTGCGCAGTGTCGTCGCTTTCTCCACAGGCTTCGCATATGGTGGTATCGCTTAGGCCTAGCACCTTAAGGTGTTTGGCAAAAGCGTAATGGCCCGTAATAACGCCTGTAGTTTGTCTTTTCTGTTGAGAGACAACAAGAAGGTTTTGAACTAAGGTCCCTGATACTCTTAATATCTTTATATTTGACTTAAAATATGATATTACGTAGATTTAGTTACTGTTCGTACCTACCTAGTCAAGCGAAAAGAAAAAAAAAAGACTGATTTGATGACCTTATTGGGAAAAGCATGATAAAAATTGTATTTATGCACTTAATACAATATAAACATAATATATCCTTCTTTCATATGCATTTGGTTTTTTCCAGGTTATAAAAGGATTTAAAAAATATCGTAAAATAAAACCAAAAAAAATACCTGTTCGTAATCAAGGGAAAATGAGTGTACTTCAACTTTGAAGGATCACATATTCGACAGTGTTGAAACGCTTATTTTTAATCTCGGACTAACAACAAATTAAACGACTTAATACATTACATACATACCTTCCATTATCATACATTGACCACTCCCACCACCAAAGGAACGGACACAACTTTTTTACCAACCAATTAAACGAGCTTGTGCGCATGGCTGATTCTGAGTCCGCTAAACATTCCGATTTACAGTGTTCTGATGAACAGAAACCAGTTCGATGGCTGGTTGAGCTTGTGAGCGTTTTGCAACAACCATCTGGTAGTCTGCGTTTGTGGTATGCTTGAATTGAACGCGAAAACTTTACTGCTCGTGCTCATGCTTTGGCAGTTTGCTGATACCTACAATTTGTTGTGTCCACGACCACAATAATTCATTGTTAAACTATCGCATCAGAAATACAACACTTTCAACTCGATCAAATCCGCGGGATAAATGTTTATGATAAATGGCAGTGTTTACATTATGCCGCTACGTTTTTAATCGAGTTTAAGGGACGTATTCCTTCTAAAGGATTTACTGGTTAATGTGACAAACAACAAAAGGAAATACTAATCACAATTAAGAGACCAAAACCACCAATAAAGTAACGAAACGAAACTATGTACATCTAAAACAAATTTATTTTATTTTTTTAACGGAGAGAATAGAGCCCTTATATTCGCACGACCTTGGACAACCTCGTCAGTTAGGGAACGACAGTCTTGGTGCAAATTCTTCACCTCATGCCGACTTTTGGCCAAGAATATGTAAGACCGCTCATCGAATTTTTTGCGATGCTTTGACAAGTTGGTCAACAAAGCCTCGCTATGCTTCAGCACTAATTGATGCTGTTCGACTGAAATTTAAAATGAAATAAAATTTATAGGAACCAACTTTATGGGCCTTACGATCTTGATTGACGCGATCTTTAAATTCTTTCAGATCCTGGTGCAGCGTATTGTTAAAAAAATCTTGAGTGTCTTTTTTGAATTTATCACGGGCTGTCCGAAGCAAATATTCCTCGTGAAGACTTTGTTTTTTCTCCGAATTCGACATTGTCCAGCTTTCAGATGGATCGAATATTTTGCTCAGACTACTTAAGCTATTGCGAACTAGTTGTTTGTTTTCAGAACCCATAACTTTCAACGCGAGAAAAATATCAAATTAAATCAGTTCAATGTATGAAGCATTGACTAAAATAAAATGAAAAACAATTTACCGCTATGATTGCAAGTTAAAATCGTACTAGATGATGCTAAGTATTCTTTATGATTGCAACAGTGCTGCCAAACATTTTCAGAAGCTAGACGGCTTTTAAAAAATATGTTTGTCCTCACAAGGGGAAAACATGATTTTGTGTGAATTTCTTTTGTTTATTGAATCTGATCCGAAAAACGAGATTAGCAGGAAATGTCCAACCAATAAATAAGTTTTACTTATCTATTCCAACTAGTTTATGTAAAACATACGAAACTCACTGTGCGGTGGAAGTGTAGTAACTAATTTATTAGCAGGTCGCGTTTTCGAATCCCGACCATGGCCATGATTTGAAAAAATGAATACACACATCAATACCGATCTCCTTAAAGCAATTTAGGCGCTATCCACGTGGAAAAAGCCCTACAACATCACCCAACTTGTATCCTATTCTTTCATATAGTAAGTAGCACCAAAAACAGGAAATGAATCATTTGCTGGGTGCAACAAACAAAATGCCTGCGCTGTGTTTACATTATAAGGGAAATCCCTTTAGCCCAAGCTTTTTATAAAAAAAAACCCTCCCCCCCCCCCCTCTCATTAAACGGTACGAAATGATTTTATTAAATGTTTCCGGAATAAAATTCCTAGTTTGTGGGAAAAATCGAATTTTCGGTTTGGAAGGTGATTACTAACTTCCTATAAGGAATATTGAATTGGAAAAATGTGTGGATGTGGAATTGTTCGTTGAAATTTTAGATTATGTTTGGGCCCAATTTTTTTTAACAAGAACTCGTATTTCTGATTTGTTTTTTTTTTTCAATTTCCTTAACGAAAAAATATAAGAATAAGTGTTTTAAAATCCTCACTCTTAACCTCAATCTATCAAAAAAAAATTACATCAAGAAAAAGCTAGTTTCAGCGCTCCGCGCTTCCGAAGTATCCGAGAGTGACGATTCTTCACATTAGGAAGCGGAGATTTTTTTAATTTATTGAAACAAACAATTTTAGGATTCAACTCCATGCTGTTTTCAACCACGTTCTATGCTTATTGGTGAGGAAATCTGACGTCCCATGCTTTCAAGTAAATATATGTGAGACAAAGAAAGCGAAGAAGTTTGTTTTTGTTTGATATGGCAGTAAAAGAAAATATGAAAGCGTGGTGACAAATACATTTCTCCTCAGTGAGAATTGGCGCGCTCGATTTGCAAGGCAACTGTGAGTTCCCTACTAATTAAATTTCTATCACTTGCCAAACGATGGTCACGTGAGTTATTTGATCAATAGGCGTTTTTCTTTTTTAGCTCCGAGCGGGGCACTGAGCTGTCAAAAAAAGAACTGTGTTACTTTTTTAACTCGGAGCGCTCTGAGCACAAAATTTGTATTTCTTTTTTATCTCTGAGCTAGCTCAGGGCTCGCTCGATGAGCTCGATTGAAAATGACCGAGCACATCGAGCGAAAAGCTGAGCGCGGCTGACTTCATTCATTATTTGTGCTTTTTCCATAGTTTATTTACTAGAAATTATAATTTAAATGGAACAATCCTTGACAAACACCAATTTCAGAAGCAAACCTGACTATTTTGAAAATTAATAAAAAAAAATTATCTAATGACAGTTCAGTGCTCAATTCTGTTTCTTAATTAGCTCGGAGCGCTCAGGTTACGTTCAGCTCGGAGCGAGCTCTGATCGCTCGGGCCCCGCTCTGTTCCCCGCTCGGGGCTAAAAAAGAAAAACGCCTAATGAGGAAAGGAAAAATAGTAGGGACTAGTAGTAGTAGTTGCCTTGCAAACTGAACGCGCCTTGCATTTCGGGATGAAAGAGAGTATATCACCCATGTTCTGTATTTCGATCGAAATCGAATTTAATTCACTTTTCAATTTCACTCGGAATGAAATTTGGTGTTATGCATTTCGATCGTTTTAGATTTTTTCAAATTCACTTTCGAACTGTCAAAATCCTAAACAAACACAATGTTTGCTTTTAAGTCAACATGGATGTAATAGTTTTAGCAATTTTCAATGAAAAAATGCTGGACTCGCACTTGAACCATTCGTAATAACTCCCTACAGATTTGCTCCAATTCACAATATTCATTTTGATCGAAATGCAGAACACACAATTTCACTTTCAGCTTACAAATTCACAAAAAGCGGAATGCAGAACATGGGCCTATATTCCAAATTTCAGCTTTGTAGCTCAAAATGAGTTTTTCGATAAGAATGTTTTGAGATTGTCCGAGTGTCAGTGAGGGGATTTTAAAAATACCAACACTTGATTATTTCGGGCCCCAAAGAGTGTATGTTATAGAATGCAGCTTTCTTACTCGAGTTTAAGGACCCCAAAAATGTCCGACGGCCGAACGGGCGGACGGACGGCCATGGCTAGATCAATATAACTGCCGATGCTGATCACAAATATATTGACTTTTAGGGGTCTACGAACCTAACCAACGACCATACCACGTCGAGTTAATCGGTTCTCGTCAGATCACCGTAATTAAACGACGTTGGGCGCGGTTACTACGTAGATGGAGGACCGTTTGAGAACAACAGCGTGTCGTTGGCCAGTCCCATCTACAGAGTTGAGGTAGATAATACAAACGTGGTATCACAATGGACCTAAATTGGTCTAAGTGTGTCGGCATCTGCCGACACGATAGCCACATAAACCTAACCTAACCTAGGGGTCTACGAGCAATATTAAGGTATGTTTGTAAAAAAACAGTGAACAAAAATTATAAGACCCTTAGAACAAGACATAAAAACCCGTCAGTCAGCTTTTTGATAGGTCAGCAAAAAAGAAAAAAATATTGCCTCAGGGAGCAGCGCCGTGGTTAAAGGTTTGAGCAAGGGCTACAGCGCAGCTTGACTGTCTCTACAGACGCAGATCCTCCGCCACTCCACCTGTTTCTCACAACATAGTCCATAGCCATTAGTACGGCATAAGGCTCCGTTTGAAAAACTCACGCATGTTTGCCTAATGAGAAGACAAGTCTAATGTTGTCGCTCCCATGAAAACACCAGCCCCAGATCCTTGATTGGTTCTGGAGCCATCCATGAAGTTTCGACTGTATTCCAGTCCTGAACACGAGGAAAGTCGACTTCGTAATTGCGTATCAGCCGAAGATCCGGTGGAATTGCATCGGACGGCATACCCATAAGACAAGAGTCGACGGACAAGCGTCGCGCAAGTTCATCAAAACTCCAGTGCGAGTTATACCAAAAGGCACATGTTCTTAAAGGTGAGATGGCTTTGATTGTGCAACCCAGGATATAAACATCAAAGGGCGGGAGGTTCAATAAAACATTTAGGCCGGAGCCAGGCGTGCTGGGCAAGGCCCCCGTGCAGCTGAGACATACCTCCCTTTGGAGTATGGCGAAAGTAGCAGTAACGTATTAACGTTTGCTATCCAGGATGACTCCCAGATACTTTTCTTCATTGGAGAGTTGGATTGTGACGCCTTTTAGTACTTTGAGTTGAGTTGAGTTTTGAAAGCAGTAGTAACGTATTTATGTGAAACCTTATTTCATCAAACAACACCTGCATATGCTAGAAATGGTTTTATCATAGCCATGTAAATCCATAGGACGATAAGCCCCATATCAACAGCGCCTCGGCAGTCTTCAGCTCAACATTCTTGGACCAAAGCAGTTTGCTATCCAGGGTGACTCTCAAGTATTTTGCTACATTGAAGAGTTTAATTGTGACCCCTTTTAGCACTGGCTGAGTCCACCCTTTTTCCTTCTTCTCATATAGAGAACAAGTCAGTTTTTAGAGGATTCACTGAGATTCTATTCCTGGTGCTTTATTCGTCGATCACGTCTAGGGCCACCTGCCTGCATACTCATAAGTCATAAGCCCAACACCTACAAAATGGAGTTATATTTTTATTACCTTTTCCGGCCTTAGCTGAAACGATTAACATAAATATTTATGATGCTTTTTAACTTACTTCATAATTTTTACTTATGAATTGTAAAAATATAATTGTATTATAACTATACTGCAAAGTGTATATTGCTGCAATTAACAAGCCAACCCAAATGCAACACTTCACAGACCAACAACAATGAGGTAGCTATCTTTTAAAATGTGAATAAATATACTCCAAAAAGAATGACGAGGTCATTTTAACATAGATATTCACCAGGTACATTTTAAATAGCAAATAAAAATACTTCAAAGCAAACACACATTTTTTGACCGACGCTTTAATTTTGTATTAATAAAATTGCTTACACAATGGAATGTCTCAATACATTTTTATAGTGATTATTAAAATCGATGCACATATGTGAAGCAGATTTCTCTTAAACCATTAAGATAAATATATGGTTAGGTTAGGTTAGGTTTAGGTGGCTGTCCGCAGAAGCCGACACACTTAAACCAATTTAGGTCCATTGTGATACCACGTATAATTATCTACCTCAACTCTGTAGATGGGACTGGCCAACGACACGCGGTTGCTCTCAAACGGTCCCCCATCTACGTACTAACCGCGTCCAAAGTCGTTTAATTGCGGTGATCTGACGAGAACCTATTAACTCGACGTGGTATGGTCGTTGGTTAAGATACATATATAATCAAAGTTAAGATGAAACTGAAGTTTCGAAGTACAACGGTAAAGCAGCTGCCCTCCACACCGATTGCTCGCTCTATATTTTTCAGACTTAGGAGCGTTGTCCTATCAAATGTTGGTTTGTGACCCAGACGGTGCAGGTTACAATTCCGATGGGGAATAACAACATACACTTCCCATAAATGAAGAGAAACGAATGACACTGTCGAAGAGAGGTTGGAGCTCTACACCAAAAAGAGGTAGTACAATTGACCATTAACAAGGTTAAGTGCTCTGAGATTTGGATTTCCTTTTTTTAGTAAAAAAAAAAGTAAGGCCAGAGTTTGTAAATCTAAAGGGTTTTTCATTAGCGACTTGACAACTTCAAACTTTCAGTGTGAACGCACCCTTAAACCGATTACCGAACTGTCAATGTCAAAATATACGGTAAAATCGTCATTTTTATCATGGGGAAGTACACGAAGGAAC
This sequence comes from Portevinia maculata, assembly GCA_949715645.1. Classification (NCBI taxonomy): domain Eukaryota; kingdom Metazoa; phylum Arthropoda; class Insecta; order Diptera; family Syrphidae; genus Portevinia; species Portevinia maculata. The sequence continues at coordinate 402,780,846 of OX454525.1, read as the reverse complement.
AAAGTTTACAAATAATTAAAGTTTACTACCGAAATTTCCAGTCGGTGGTCGCAACTCTAAGACGTTAACGCCAATCGTCGCAAAAGAGAAGCTCAAAAAGGTACAATGGCTTGCGTGCCTTGGTATCTCCGGAGCCATGCGAACATGTCCAACGGCTGCAATAGAGGCAATAACAGGTATTACACCTCTCCACATATACATTCAAAAAGTGGCGAACCGCAGTGCAATAAGTCAAATACAGTTAAACGAGATAAGTCTTAACGATCATCCGGAACTTAAGACCCTTCTTGATGAACTGCCAGAACTCAACATGAACTGCGCGGTCACAGACCGCATCCATAAAACACTATGCTTCAATAAGCGGTTCTCCACGGAGATTCCCAAGAGAGAAGCATGGGTTAGTAATAACCCACCTAACAGCCACAACGGCATAAAATGGTATACGGATGGTTCTAAAATGGAAGCGGGGGTAGGAGCGGGAATATACGGACCAAACAAACGCTTTACGATACCCATGGGAAAAAGTCCCAGCGTATTTCAAGCAGAGCTCCACGCCATTCAAGAATGCGCACATAAATTTATCTGGTATAAAAGGTGCAACCATCCATATATTCACGGATAGTCAAGCAGCTATAAACGCCCTTAGCTCGCATACGATTGACTCCAAATCAGTCATGTACTGCTTCAACACCCTACAGGCACTCGGAACAAGTAACAAGACCAAGCTATGGTGGGTTCCGGGTCATGTCGGGGTGGAAGGTAACGAAAAGGCCGACGAACTGGCCAGAAAAGGTTCGGAAACACCCTTCATAGGTCCCGAACCCTTCTGCTGCACTCCTAGATCAGCAGCAACGGCAGCAATAAAAAGCTGGGAATACAGAAAATGTATCCATCTATGGGAAAGCATCCCAGGTTTAAGACAGACCAAACAAGCCGTTCGGCCTTTCAATAAAAATGCCAGCAAATGCCTAAACCTAAGCAGGCATGATATCAAAAACTTAGTAGGTTACCTTAGATATCATCTACACAAAATGAAAATAGTAGACTCTCCTGGGTGCCGACTCTGTCTTGAAGAGGACGAGTCAGCTGAACACATTTTATGTGACTGTCCGGCCCTAAACGGAATTAGAAAGAAGATCTTTTTCAGGGAACAAATGTGCCCCGAGGACATAAAGAATTCTTCTACTAGTAGAATTGTCCGCTTTAAACGGAAAGTGGAAACTCTACTAGTCTAAATTTTTCTGGCCCACACGGCACAAAAGATCTTTTTAGGTCGAAGTGTCCCATATTTAATCGCCTTGGCGAGCCAGAACTTAAAAAAAAAAAAAAAAAAAAAAACGCCAATCTTCGGCAGTAATTCTCGTCCCAAAAGACAAGCAATTCATAGACTAGTGAAAAAAATTGAGTCAGAATATTCGCTGCTGATGTTGCCGTGCCAGTGAGACTACGTTTTGCCTGAAGTGTGGAGAATATTGTTGCCGTAGAGGCGTCCTTCGCAAACCAGCCAAATCAGTCATTTTCACGGCGTTGTCAATAAATGGGCCTCTCCCAGAGCACATTATGGCGAATTTTGCGTAAGGATCTTGACCTACACCAATTACAAGATCAAGCTGACCCAAGAAATAAAGCCACTTGATCATATGAAGAGACGTACTTTCTTGAATTAGGCTCTGAACATGATGGAAGAAAATGAAAAATTTCATCGCAAAATCATCTTCAGCGATGAAGCACATTTTTGGTCAAACGGCTTCGGCAAATCAGGTGAGAACCCTCGTGTGCTTCATGAAACATCACTTCATCCGCAAAGTCACTGTTTGGTGCGGTTTTCATGCCGGTGGCATCACTGGGCCGTTTTTTTCCACGATGAAAATAACTGTCACGTTACGGTAATTGGTATTCGCTACAGAGACATGTTGGAACGTTATTTCTTTGAGCAATTGCATGAATTGTGGTTCCAACAAGACGGTGCCACAAGCCACAAATCGGGTGCAACAATCGAGTTATTAAAGTTTCAGTTACGTGAACGTGTTATTACGAGAAATGAACCTGTCTATTGGACGCCGAGATCGTGTGATTTAACGCCTCTAGACTTTTTTTATGGCTACATTAAATCATTGGTCATGCCAACAAGCCGGCGGCGTTAGGGGAGCTCAGAGTCAATATTGAACGAGAAATAGCGGCCGTATTAGTCGAAATGTTCGGCCGAGTTATACGTTTCCGTGGTGGACATATGAACGAAGTCGAATTCCAATCAAATGTTTTGATAGTAATTCAAGCGAATACATTTTTTTGAGATATCACAGATAGTTTGCATTTTATTTAAAGAAGTAGTCAAGTCCTTTATATCCCTACTGTAATCGAATATGAAAAAAACCAGCCTTTGTCAATTCAGCGACTTTTTTGGCTCCGATAGATGTAGGGTGAGGTTTTCTGATGTACTGTCTTTTTTTATTTTACCCTTGCCCTATTGGCTGACACTTAGACTTCCAAGATCTTTTGTATCAAAAACAGGTGATTTAACCTAAAAGACGAATGACCTCCTTAGTGAAGGCCACTACATTTTTAGTGGCAGTTTTTTAGCTCCACCTGTAAACGTATCTTCCTGTGAAAGATATGTCGTCCCAACCAATGAAGTGCCGGACATTCACAGAAAATGTGTTCAGAGGTTTCTTCATCCATACAGAACCTGCATTCTATCCCCAGACACAAATTCATTTTGATCAGATGATATCTCAAGCTGCAGTTCACCAATTTCCCAATGTTATCATTATTTTGCTTAAGGATTTCCTTGTAGGAGTAAGACTTACTTATTCGTTTTGATTGTCTTAAACCAGACACACTTTCCCAGCGGTTAGGACGAAGCTGCTGTTCCCAACCTTTAATAAGCCTTAAAGCAGCAGCCCAATCGACTGCAATAAGATTTTGGTTCAAAAACTCTGATTCGCATCCAGCTCTAGTAGTTCGTCTGCATATTCTTGGCCTGCAATACCTTTGTGGCCAGGTACCCATCCAAGTTTGACCTCGTTGTTTCAGCTAACTTTTACAAGGCATAGTAGCAATTCTTTACATTCAAAGAGTCCATTGTGTTGGACGATAGTGCTTGTAGTGCGGTTTGTTTATCAAAAAAAAAAATGTATTATAGTAACTTTAATTCCCTTTATTGAATTTAAATCAGCGCAGATCTCAATGGCATGAACTTTTGCATAGGATACCGTGAGACACATTCTCATAGGTATCGAGACTTTGGTGTTGGGTCCATTTTCGATCCGTCGGTGTACCAAACCAGACTACCCAGGCCCAGTCCCGGAATACCATTGGACCGTGGGACACATTCCCATAGGTATCGAGACTTTGGTGTTGGGTCCATTTTCGATCCGTCGGTGTACCAAACCAGACTTCTCAGGCACAGTCCCGGAACGCCATTGGCCCATTTAGAACAGTCCAATATTTCTACCTCAAATAATTTCCCAAAGCTGTATTTGGTAACCGTAGAGCCGTAGGTTAGGTTAGGTTAGGTTTATGTGGCTGTCGGCAGAAACCGACACACTTAGACCAGTTAGGTCCATTGTGATACCACGTATGTATTATCTACCTCAACTCTGTAGATGGGACTGGCCAACGACACGCGGTTGTTCTCAAACGGTCCCCCATCTACGTACTAACCGCGCCCAACGTCGTTTAATTGCGGTGATCTGACGAGAACCGATTAACTCGACGTGGTATGGTCGTTGGTTAAGAGCCGTAGAGTCAGGAAAAGTTTAACGCTCAGCTAATTTATGTACGAGTGGAGCAATTCGAACCACTACGTGAGTTGCACTGAAAATTTTGTTTGTCCTTTCATGGCTGTAAAGAAATGTGATATAAGGGCAGCCGCATCTTCTAGTGTAGTCAAGTTGCGATAAAATTCCTGAAATCAGTCTTTTTAAATTACATAGTATCCCTAGACGCACAATCATCTCTTAAGGAGATGGAGGAGCAGTCCAATATTAACCTGTGTTGGGTGCCGGAGCATAAACATTCCGGGGAACTGTATGGCTGATGAACTCGCCAAACATGAAACTATTTTTGCCTATATTACATAAAGAAGGTTCCTAAGGCGTTACGTGTAAACTCATTCTAAAGATAGATGTCATCTTTAGGTGCACAAGTGGTTAAACTTGTTTAACTAAAAACCCGATTTGGCCAATGCAAGATCTGAAACGCTCTAACTGGTTGATCTCTCTAAACAGTGTACTCGCATAAAATTAGTACCCCTTGGCACTGCCTCTAAGGCAAGCATGCAACAAGGCTTAGTGTTTACTCAAATGGTTTTTGCAGAAGCTGCATGGAATAAAAGGAGGAATAGATTATTGTTCCCCTTCTCTGCATATGCATTGCTGCCGCTCAAAGAAGAAAACTTCATTTCGGAGCTTACTATAGAAGAAAGCTACCAAATGAAATTCCAGCCTTGAGAACTCATCAATGCTGACATTGAAGGTCTCTTACGCTACATAAAAAGCTGTAACTGGTTCGATGATGAAGGTGCACATATCCACGTGGTATCACTGGCGACCTTGTACTGGTCTAAGTTTGTCGGTTTTTGCCGACTGCCACTTCAACCTACCATAGTTCACACATTTCATTGACACAGTTCGTTTGCAGTCTCCTGAAAAGAGGCGATCTGGACAAGTTAATTAACAAAATCAATCAATTAAGAGCTTGTTGTTGACGATATAACGATATAAGGCGCCTTCTTTCATTATTTAAACATGGAGAGGATGCAAGTTGCATCTTGCACCGAACTCGAATACCTCATTTTATCAACTAGCAACATAATTATTAAGTACTCACTTCAGAAGATTCAAGGTCCAACATTTTAAGTAGTTCTGCATGATCCTTGCAATCATTTTTATAAAATTCTGCTATGCATTTATTGTGTTGAATCTTGTAGGTGACTCCCATAGACTGTTCCAACTGGCGAAGAGTTTCCAAACATTTGTCATAGCTTCTCCTACGAATATAAAACATATTAGAATTGCCTTCTGGAGCTGCATATTAGGCAATTTACTAACGTATTAAAGTCGTTTTGAGCTTGGGTTATTAAATTAAAATCCTGCTCTGTTAACCTTGCTCTTTCCAATGTGGACAACTCCGACGACGTCATGATTAATATTTTAATAACAATTAAAATGTAGAGTTTAATTCAGTAATATTAAACTTTTTATCATGACATCGAGTTGACAGTGCCACGACTTCTCAACAGACTACAAGGTATGTCAATAACGATGCCTGACGTCATTTCGCACCATGTTTCGTATTTTTAGAGGGGGATGGAAGTCTTCTTGTTTTCTTTTTCGCTTCTTTATTACCCCGTTTACATGACCGAATTGAATCTTTTCCACTTTTGGGAATTTTGAGTAAAACGAAAAAAACTGTTAAAAGCTACTAAAATGATATAAGCGATTGGTTTGAAGGCTACATTGCAAGTTTGAAATGATCTTTATCTATTTCGTATGGTTTTGAAGCTATAAGGTAAACCTAAAAATTATAAAAAATCAATTTAATATGGAAAAGAAGAGTTTTGAAAATTACGATTCGAATAGTTGACTTTTGATTCAACCTATTTAGGAATAGAGGAGTTTTGAAAAGAAAGAAAACTTTTTTTATCGATATAATTCATTTTGTTTTATTTAAAAGAAAATTTTAAATATGAAAAAAAAACTTAACAAAAAACATAAAATATCAACAGTCTTCAAAACTGGATAATAAAAAATATTATTACTTATAAAAAACTAAAAAATAGCGTCACAGCAATGTATTTAAATTACTTAAACAAAAAGAGGAACAAAAAAACAAATAAAAAAATAACCTCAAAAGTTTCAGTCTTCATACCGAAGTATTTAAGGAACATACAAATTAAATTTAATTAAATAGTTTAAAATCTCATGTATATACGAAGATCTTTGATTTCATCTTGTTCTTCACAAACTTGACTTGTTTCAGGATCTATATCAAGATGTTCATCCATAAGTCTTTTGTAAAACAAAAGTCTATCGGATTTTTCCCACTCAGCGCCGCAGTGTAGTGACAACAGCTTTGCTGTATCCCTTTTCTTCTCATCTTTAATCAAAACACCCATAGGTAGAGCATTTATTTTCATGTCGGAATAAATTTTTTTCAGCTTTTAGCACAGATTTTGCAGCTCCCACACCCGACTTATAAAAACTTCACCCTGCACCGTTATTAGACCTGATTTCATCTTGTGTAGTAAAAAGCGCTTTTATCTGCGAGCTTACCAAAGATTGTTTTCTTCACCACAATTATTGCAACACTAAATTAGTTTAACAATGAATATTCTCAAAATAACAAAAATTCCCGCCATTTTTGATGTCATTGGAATACATGAGTTTTGACACCGGCTACTTTGATTTGCATAGGAAAAGAAGAGGTTTGGTGCGGAATTCAGTTTATATGGGAATAAAGTAGTTTTGAAAAAAACTGAACATTTTAAGTATAGGAAATAACATGTTTTGAAAAATTTTAATTAAATACTTAGATGAGGGCCCTTCTAAAGAACACTTTCTCATATTTAACTCATTTTTGAATAAAAGTGGAATAGAAGAGTTTTGAAATTATACCCCTCACATATCGAATGCAATTTTCGATCGTACATGGTTAATTCTAGTACAATTTTTAATTGGATGAAGTAATATCATTTTTCTTGTTATATTCTTCTGCTTACATATGTTGCAGTATGAAATTATTGAAGTTTTTAAATTTAGAAATACGCTGTAAGATTGTGCATAAAAAGTCTAGCTCCGGGTTCTTTTTCCATCTGACAAACGGATATGCATGCATACTTTAGGGAGAGTTTCCAGATGTTGAACGCGTCGCTAGGCTCACCTGAATGCTAAAATTGTCTAGATGTGATTCTTTTCCTTACAGTGCGTTTACACCGACACGAAATACATAACTTCATGACGAATTTACATTACACCGTTGCCACCGAACGGACAAATAAAACGTACTTAGTGCCTGGCCAGACGGTCTTGGGAATGAAAGGCATGTCCAGTGCGCCAGGTAGATTTTAAGTGTTTTGAAAAGAGGGGTTGATTGCACTGAAAATCCACCCAAAATCCACTTTCGGAAACAATTCTGGGAGTGGGCATAAAATAACTTCTACGCAAACGGTGTTTTTCCTGCTACCCTCATTAAGTTGCTATTTGAATCAAATGTGTGTAGCCACGATGTTCATGGAAATCGCATGAATTTTCATGAACGTGTGGCCAGGCACTTAAAGATAAATTCAGTGATTTGATTTGAGTCTACAGTGAGTTATGTCCACAATTTGGAACACATTTCGCATACGAATGTGCGAATTTTCACAAATGGGATTATCGAGCCCCACACATTAATTTTTGCAATTAACAGCTTCATTAATAAATGTAATATAAGGAGTGCATAAAGTTATGCAGGCTTTTATGCCTCTGAACGCAAAAAACTTTTACCTACATAAAACTTATGCAACGTTGTGCAGCTCCCACATCCGACTTAAAAAAAACTTCACCCTGCACCGTTATTAGACCTGATTTCATCTTGTGTAGTAAAAAGCGCTTTTATCTGCGAGCTTACCAAAGATTGTTTTCTTCACCACAATTATTGCAACACTAAATTAGTTTAATAATGAATATTCTCAAAATAACAAAAATTCCCGCCATTTTTGATGTCATTGGAATACATGAGTTTTGACACCGGCTACTTTGATTTGCATAGGAAAAGAAGAGGTTTGGTGCGGAATTCAGTTTATATGGGAATAAAGTAGTTTTGAAAAAAACTGCACATTTTAAGTATAGGAAATAACATGTTTTGAAAAATTTTAATTAAATACTTAGATGAGGGCCCTTCTAAAGAACACTTTCTCATATTTAACTCATTTTTGAATAAAAGTGGAATAGAAGAGTTTTGAAATTATACCCCTCACATATCGAATGCAATTTTCGATCGTACATGGTTAATTCTAGTACAATTTTTAATTGGATGAAGTAATATCATTTTTCTTGTTATATTCTTCTGCTTACATATGTTGCAGTATGAAATTATTGAAGTTTTTAAATTTAGAAATACGCTGTAAGATTGTGCATAAAAAGTCTAGCTCCGGGTTCTTTTTCCATCTGACAAACGGATATGCATGCATACTTTAGGGAGAGTTTCCAGATGTTGAACGCGTCGCTAGGCTCACCTGAATGCTAAAATTGTCTAGATGTGATTCTTTTCCTTACAGTGCGTTTACACCGACACGAAATACATAACTTCATGACGAATTTACATTACACCGTTGCCACCGAACGGACAAATAAAACGTACTTAGTGCCTGGCCAGACGGTCTTGGGAATGAAAGGCATGTCCAGTGCGCCAGGTAGATTTTAAGTGTTTTGAAAAGAGGGGTTGATTGCACTGAAAATCCACCCAAAATCCACTTTCGGAAACAATTCTGGGAGTGGGCATAAAATAACTTCTACGCAAACGGTGTTTTTCCTGCTACCCTCATTAAGTTGCTATTTGAATCAAATGTGTGTAGCCACGATGTTCATGGAAATCGCATGAATTTTCATGAACGTGTGGCCAGGCACTTAAAGATAAATTCAGTGATTTGATTTGAGTCTACAGTGAGTTATGTCCACAATTTGGAACACATTTCGCATACGAATGTGCGAATTTTCACAAATGGGATTATCGAGCCCCACACATTAATTTTTGCAATTAACAGCTTCATTAATAAATGTAATATAAGGAGTGCATAAAGTTATGCAGGCTTTTATGCCTCTGAACGCAAAAAACTTTTACCTACATAAAACTTATGCAACGTTGTGCAGCTCCCACATCCGACTTAAAAAAAACTTCACCCTGCACCGTTATTAGACCTGATTTCATCTTGTGTAGTAAAAAGCGCTTTTATCTGCGAGCTTACCAAAGATTGTTTTCTTCACCACAATTATTGCAACACTTAATTAGCTGCATAAGCTGAACGGGTTTATTGTCTGTATAATGGTGGATTTACACCATCACGCACGCGCATTTTTGCAACAAAACCGAAAAGAGAGATCCGTTTATCCGCAGTCAATGCTAATAAGGTGTAAGAGTGAGATCACTTACTTTAACTTGCTATAACATTATTATGGAGATTTGACAGATCACATGTAAACAAACAAATTTATTTTCATCGGTTTTGTTGTAGTAGAATTAAAAAATAAATAAAAATATGGATCTCGTAAAGGCTGCCGTATTAATAGTGTTTTCCATCTTGAGTAGGTACAATCGGCGATGTGAAGCAGAGAAATGTCAAAAATGTATTATGGCGATTAAAACATATGATAGCAGCGCCCATTTTGTTTTATAGGAAATCGAAATTTCGTAAGCCATCGCTATAGAAATATCTACATGCATAGCTTTCCCATAATTCCTACCACGTAAACAAGATGGCCGACCTGAATACGTGTCACGTTTTTTTGCATGTTAGGTAATGCTGTCCCTTTCAGTCACACGGATATTTAGTATTTAGCATCTCTTTAATCTTACATGTTAGGAATGTGTGACCGTGTAAATCCACCATAAAAATGCTTTTGTATCCAAATGGCATTTTCTCTACCTTATTTCCATTTTTGGTTTAAGACAGATGTGAGCTGGTCCTTTTAGGGTAAATTCTTATTATGGTTGAATTCGATTGAAGATAATAAATTTCCCTGGCATACTTTACAGACCCCTCAAAATGTGAGCATTCTTTTGAAAGGTTTTTCTCTAACTGTACAGTATTGTCAAAAATTGTAAATTTGAAGTATTGTCCGTTTGTTTGTTTGTTTTGTCTACAAAATTCATTAAACCCCGCGCGTTTACGGTTAACTGTGCAGTATTGTTCTTACAGCTTCATTTGTTATATTTTACTTAATTAGCAATGAATTTTCAATTTGTTATACCTTGTTCAAATTCTGATTTACTAAATTCAGAAAAAGACAATTACTACGTAAAGCATGTGTATTCTGCTAATGAGATTCCAGAAAAACTTAAAGGTAAACATACCACTACAATATAGAAAACGACATTCCGATTATGCATTTTTCTACAGCCTGCAGGCAAGCGATACCAGGCGGCGATCCGTTTTACATATTCGACAACTTTGATACTTATTTTTCCGTGATAGAGAACGCCACGAATCTATCCGTGTCGTATTTGGTGAGATCTTTTGACCTGCTATTTATTACGGCCGACAAAATGGGCCAGAAACTTTCACAGTTTTTTGCGTCCACCGATGCCAGTGGGGCTGAGGACCGGAACGCTTACTTGAATCTTACTAAAATGACAATGTTTCTGTTTGTGAATACTGTCAAGACCATTGACCATATGATTGTTCAAGCTCATGCAGGGCAATTAAAGAAAGGAAAAAAGAACGCGCCCGAACTAGAATCCCATCCAGATTGGGAGCAGAAGAGGTTTAAATTCTTAGTGCAAATATTTAATTTGATGCAGCTCCCATTGGAACGTCTCTGGAATCCTCCAATAGCCGAAGAGGCATTTGTTAAGTGAGTGAAAGTTTAAAACTTGTTTTCAATTGTTTCCATGCAATCTAATTAATTTTATCCACCAGCTTGCTAAGCGATATTTGCTATCGCACCCTAGAGAACCAAAACTTTTCAAGCAAAGACAAGAACATATACGACACATTGTTTCAAATTTTCGGCACTGCTATCAAACGCTATAACCACGCCATCACCTTTCCGGTGCGTATCTTGCAAATCTTACGAACTTGCGAGAATGCTTCTGCACCGATCGCAAACGGTATTCATCTATTGCACGAGGATTACGGCATATCAACCATATTTTCGGGTTTGATCAGAGACATCGTTGAAACATTGACTGTGGAGTCGACTGACACAGCGATCTCGAGGAATTTTTCAAATTTCTTAACCGAACTTAGCTACACATCACCTAAGATGATGATTCCCCATTTGTCCACACTCAGTGAAGAGTTATTGAATTGTGAATCGCATGTGTTACGCAATTGCATCCTGCAAATAATGGGCGAAGCCATCATTGGCGAGCTGACCTCTGAGGATCTGTCGGATGAATTAAAAGAAGCCAGAGACGAGTTTCTTGAGAATCTCATGTTGCATGTAAACGATGTATCGGCGCATGTAAGAGCGAAGGTCTTGCAGATTTGGATACACATGAAGGAGGAAAATGCTGTGCCACTTTCATTTCAACATAAAGTTCTGAGCGAGGCAGTGGAACGATTAGAGGATAAAACTTCTAGCGTGAGGAAAAATGCAGTAATTTTGATAAAATCGTTTCTTGAAAGGAATCCATTTGCGGCTAAACTTACACTACAGGAGTTGATAAAGAAACACGAAGAAGAGTGCGCCAAAATGGAGAAAATAAGCGATCTACTAGCAGAAGAACGGAAAAAGGCAGAGGATCTGGACGAAAAATGGACTCTTGTTATACCGGAACTATTTCCATTTGTTGAGGAGAATCTAACTCAGTGTAAGGGCAACATTTGTAGCTTTACTCTTTACTGTAAATTGGCAAAAGAGATGCTAGTGTATTTGCAATGTCAGAGTTTACTGAATCTAGTGGTGGCTTTGTTATTATTTAGTAGATCTGTTGCACTGCAATCGCAATTAAATTATATATATGGTCTTAATACGTTGGAAGACGGCATAATTAAAGTCTGTTATTTCTATTGCTAACAAACATAATGCACAATAATAAAACTTTAAAACAAAACATTTTAGGTACTCAGGAAATGCAAGAAACTCAGGAAAATTATGAAGATCTTGTAGCTCGGATTTCCAGCCTTTTAGTTGAGAAAAAATATAAGGATGCCGTCGGCCTTGTGAGAAAAGCTGATTTCGTGGCTGGTAACTCAGAGTTGAGGTGATTTTCCAAATCATACGAGCCTTATTTTTGTTTTAACCTAAATATTATTTCCCTGTAGGCACACGCTTAAGCTGGAAGAGCAATGCGCTTACTATATGGCTCTTCTGAAATCGTACATGTTCTTGGCTAATGGTTGCAAAGACAGCGTTAGTTTTACTCTACGTCGCATTCCTAAATAAATGATTGATTTTTAAATTTGTTAATGCTTTTAGAACGAGGAGTTTGGGACACAAATAAAAACTGTTCAATTCCTGCAAGATTCAATTGAATTTTCCAAGATTATAACAAAGGCTGTGCCAAAAATTCAGGAAATGCTTTTGTCAAAAACTAACAGTGATGTTTTTGAAGCCGTTGACCTTTTTACAACTGGCTATCTCTTCGGTATTAAGGGCACGGAATGTGGAATGCGCCGCATGCTCTATCTTGTTTGGTCAAGCGATAAAGAGAAACGGGATGCCGTATCAAATGCTTACAAGAAGGTTCTTTTTACCACCGATGAGACTGGAAGGTAAATTATCTTCAGAAACATAGCCCTACACTAAAGTGTACATATATCATTTTCCATCCCGCAGATCTCATGCAGTAAAAGTCGTAGAAAATCTATGCAAATTTTTTGACGATCTTAACTACGGTCATTACACGGCCATGGAATGCTTAGTTCGCGAATGGGTGCAGTGCGATGATATCGAGGCCCAAATAGTTCAAGTGCTCTTTGAACGTTTTACACTAAAACTTGAAGGCACTACTGAAAATGAGTCGCGCCAATCACTACAACTTCTTATCATGGCGTCAAACGCAAAATCGTCAATTGCGTCCTCCAACATTAACATCATTGAGACGATCTGCATAAGTGATCGTGCCAAGAAGGATCCACGCCTTTTTACCGGCTGTTTGGAGTTTCTTCTCAACTCAATTGATTCTTCAAAAGCTTCTAAATACTACAAGCGCATAGACGCCGACTACGCTTTGGTGCAGAATGTGATAACGAACTTTCAAAAGTTTTTCTTTCATCCCAAAGTTCCTGACTTTGATAAACTGACAATGACAACAGTTGAGTTCTTGTATCATCTATGCCAGACACCAGACATTATTTGCCAAAATTTGGTTATCCATATAGTACAAAAATTAAAAGAATTTGCTGTAAAAGTAGATTCCCTAATAGCTTCACGATTTAGTCAGGCGTCTGATAGTCAGCAAAGTGGCACCGAGGATGTAACCGGCTCACACAGGAGTTTGCCGACTTTTCTTTTATCTCGCTTTTTGTTCCTGATCGGCCACATGACATTGAAGGAAATGATATTCCTTGATATTGATGTATACAACAATATGCGATTTCGCCAAGAACTCACTGAGGAAAAGAAAAACGCAAAAAAAAAGAACGCATTTAATCAAAACAAGCGAAAAACAAACCACAACATGTCTGCTACAGAATCGCTTAAAAGACTGTCTGGAACAACCGCTGAGCCTCAGCAAGAGGTAAGTTATTCCAAAAGACTTTTTAAATTTATCACAGGTTGAACTATGCACTTATCTCTAATTTCACTTCACAATTTTAAATGTTAGAGATGACATAGTCTATAATTGTGCTAGTTGAGGTTGTTATTCTTGTTGTTTCCGTAACTAACTGCTTGCGCACACTTATATTTATAACTGACTCCATCTCTGAGAGTTGACATTTGATATTAAAGTCACCACAAAGAACAATTTTGCCACCAACATCGTCCATAAAGCTATTAAACACGTGAAAACAAAATTCTTTTGGATGAATATGATCCACTTCATATTGCGAACTTGTACATTGCCACTCGCCTGTCGACGAGGAGCTATTGCATAACTTATAGTCGCACGATCTTATTTCACTATCATTGACTGGTGGTGTGTTTTCCTGGTAGTACATTGGACCAGTATTGAGTCTGAGTGCTTCAGTGTAAAAGTCTCACACCCCGACAAAATAAAAAAATCATTGAGTGCATCAACTAAGTGAGTTTCACCTGAAATAAAAATATCATATTTTTCTTCAGTCACTAGGACCTCCAGTTCATCGAAATTATTTGTATTTAAATACATACACTTTATTTCCGGTAGTTGCTAGAAGTCTTCCTCCTTTTCTCTCTTAAGCCTTTTTATGTATACAGGTCAACTATTATCTCTTACATCATGGTATATAGCTCTTAGTCAAGATTTAAATTAAAATTTGCCTTAATGCAGCAATTTTCAGTCTAAATGAAACTACTTCTGTTTATTTCAGCCCGATGACGACTTAGTTGGAGCAACAGCCGAAGATAGCATTGCTGAGTTGATAAACCATATTTGTGAGGATGTCATTTTGTATGCAGAAAACGCTTTGTTAGCTAAAGTCATACCCTATGTAATAGAAATCTGTCAACACCCATCCAAGTATAAGGATCAACATTTGCAGCAGGCTGCGACCCTCACCCTAATCCGCTTTATGTCTGTCTCCTCAAAATTCTGCGAATATCGTATGCCTTTTCTGATGAATATTTTAAACTACACGAAGAACATAAAAATCAAGTGCAACATTGTGGTGGGCCTTTCCGATTTAACTTTCCGCTTTCCAAATGTGATTGAACCTTGGACTGGGCACTTCTATTCGACATTGCACGAATCAAATGATGAACTTCGACTAACTGCAGTTAAGATGCTGAGCCATTTGATCCTGCATGAAATGATAAGAGTCAAGGGACAAATCGCTGACTTGGCCATGTGCATTGTTGACCCCAATGACGAAATAAAGAACATAACCCAACAGTTCTTCAAAGAAATTGCGAACAAGTCGAATATTCTCTACAACGTGCTGCCCGATATTATTTCCAAACTAAGTGATACAAATCTTAACATTGAAGAAGAGAAATATCGCATTATTATGCGCTATATCCTCGGCCTTATACAAAAGGATCGACAAGTGGAAAGTTTAGTCGAAAAGTTGTGCCTTCGATTCCGAGTCACAACCGAAGAAAGGCAGTGGCGTGATATTTCATTCTGCCTCAGCTTGCTTAACTACAATGAAAAAACTATTAAAAAACTTATTGACAATATTCAATATTTCAAAGATAAAGTTCAGGTGGATGAAGTGTATCAGGCTTTTAAGATGATTATTTCGACAACTTCCAAATTAGCCAAGCCCGAAATCAAGACTTTGATAACAGAGTTTGAGAGCCGGCTTAATGAATGTCTGGAGGTTCGAGATAATAATACAGAGGCGAATGTGAATGAAAGTCCAGAAACCCAGGTAAATGCGTCTGTCCCCACCAATAAAAGAAATAACAGGAAACCTACCGGCACAACGAAGAAAAAACAATCCAGCCGGCGCAGTAGAAAACTTCCTGACGATTCAGAAACAAATGCATCCGATTCATCTTCTGACTCGGTATTTGAACAACGAAAGCCACAAGAAGCAACAAAACAAACCAAATCCACAAGGACAACTTCGAAGCTTAAAAATAAAAAGGCTACCAAAGTCATTGAGGAGTCAAATAGTTCAAGTGAAGAAGAAATTCCGCAACGAAAGCGTGGACGTAATAGAAAATGATGTTTCTTACTTTTTTATATACAAACCAATAAATATTTTTGCGTAATTAATTTATTTAATTTGTCTCTCAATTTTGGTAAACTAATATATGTCGCACCTACTATTGTTAATTCTTTTGGAAAGTAATGTTGTTACGTTCGATTTTCTGGTACGAAAATGTGCGAATTCGGAAACCTGTAAAAATACAGAAACAAAATGATTCGCCTGTAATGGAATGGAATGGAATGTGGAACCATTTGCTTAGCATTACAACTTACAAACATTTTACGCTACGTAGGTACCTACATAGTTATTAACTTTCTCTTTTCCTGTATCTAGATTAACATGATATAACGGTGCGAAAACAATCATGCTGCAACTGGAAGAGTTGTTTTTTTTTTAACTTCAGCACTCCATTGTGTTTCGCCAGTATGCTATCCATACCTCCACGAAGGGTTAGTCACCTTGTCGAGTGTACCATACTGGGTTGGATGGTTCCGGTGTGGAGGCATAATGATGGTGATTCAACGGGCTATGCTGTCGGTGACAATTGTCGTCAGAAGGGCCACCCATGGCGACAGGCCGTTGTTTTGAGCTTTAACTAAGAACTGTCCATAGGACATTCCGTCCTGACCCCACATTCTCCATCCGCCCTCCCACTAACCTCATTTCCTCCCTCTCACGCTTAATTTCCTTCTCCTTTTCCATTATCCCCTGGGTTGGGCTAAAGGTGTCAAACGACCCGTGCCCATAGTCAACCCAGTTCATTAAAGCTCAGTCGCGTATGGAGTATCCGGATACCTGGCGACCTTTGGATTAGCCAGCCTCATCTGCACAATGCGGATATCTGTGCAGATAGACCTTTTTTCTCCGCCGCTAGTGGGTCTCAATATAAACTTACAAGAACAAAGAAAAACAAAAAAATTTACGGCCGGTATCTCTTCGAAACTGGACGGTAGTACGGCGACTTTCATGCAGGTATCCAATACCCATAAGTGAATTATTTGTTTCTTTTATTTAAGTTGTTATTTCTGAAATTAACAATTTCAGGAGTCCGGAATTACCAATGGAAAACGACATTACTTACCATTATCTTGTGTTAACCAGATGGAAGTCGTCTTGCCATATTGTATGTTTTTTTATAATGTACACGCACTAAAGGGATTTTTTTAGTACCCTTATCATGTATTGGCTACACAGCGCGGGCGTTAAGGAAATTAGGATTAGAGGGAAAGGAGAGATGCCGATGCACGTTGGGTTTAAATGTTTGTAGGTTATAATATTGTAAAGGAAAAATAGAGCTTGGAAGAGTATTCCTCATTAGTGTTGTACGGCTGAGGAAAGATTCTTTGAACTTCACTGTACAGGCTTGCGGGTGAGCTGATGAGCATTCATTACATGGTGGGTAGTACGGTTGAAATGTTCTACTGCTGGAATGCAACTGGCTATTTCGTTAGAGCACTTATGGTGGAAAACAGATAAAATAACAAAAGACAGGAGATATTCCGACGATGACTAAGAGAATCAATCGATCTCGCAATGCCTCGGTCGCCAATGAGTTTTATCGCGTTTTTGAATCCAGTCAAGTAGCTCCAAATAAATTATTGGTGCACCAGACCAGATATGAGCTTTGTACTCGAGTTTCGGGCGAATAAACGTCTTATAAATTGTAGCCACATCATAAGGGGTGAAATATTTCTTACATCGCTTAAGGAAGCCGAAACATTTCGCAGCGTTCTTGGCAACATCGAATATGTGATCATTCCAACGGAGGTTGTCATTAACGCACATACCGAGAATAAAGTCTTTCGGTTTCAGTGATGCAGGTGCCATTTATGGATAATGGCAGTGTGTGTGGGTTTTGCTTTAATGACGGAAGATAGCATTGCGTTTTAGAAGCATTAAATTCCACTCTATTGGTGGTTCCCCACTGAGTTAAGCTGTTAAGATCGGAATTTAATGAGCTTAACATACGTTGCTGTTCCTGTTCCACACCTGAGGAAGAGGGGCGTGCCCCAAGAATGGTTGTTGGAATGCTTCTTGCTGTTATTTTCTTTTATTTTCGCTTCGATAGAAAGAATCAACATAGACATTAAGCTCCACCATATACACTCGACAGCAAATAAACTGGGCCACCCGCTACGTTCAAGCTCTGGTCTGATTCGATTTTCTTTAAAAGTTTAACACATACAACTAAAAAAGTGGTGCCTACAGAAAGTGCTTTTCATGTCAATTAAATTGATTTTAAATTTATTCTTAAGTACCGTTGACTCACATTGTAATCAAGCAAGAAACACAATGCTAGCGATTTGCTTTGTTTTGTCTAGATTTCGCGATTACCGTTCTTTTTTCTACATTGAGGTTAGTCAGTGTCTGTTATAATTTTTTTTTAATTTAGTCTTGTGTTTGCTCAGCCGCGTGTATTTTTGCGTTTTTTTACGTTGTTAATAATGGATACGACACCTCAGGAAACAGCTCAAGCTGTAACACTACTTCAAGAAGGCGTTGCGCAACGTGAGGTCGATCGGAGACTTCAAATTAGCAGATCTTCGGTGCAATGAGTTTACAGAAGATACCTAGAGACTGGGGCATTCGATCGACGTCGAGGTACGGGCAGACCTGGGGCTACATCAGCAGCAGATATCGGCCCTATCGAGGTATCCGTTCGGAATGGAATTTTCTCCGATTTGTACGAAATCGGAGAAATTTCATTCGAGGTATCTGTTATGGTGCGTTCGGGTAGCACCTAGTCGCTGGTTGAAACAAATTCGAGTTCTCGTCGAATGATGAGGCGAAATGAAAATCACAAAACGTGGGATTAGAATAATTGTATATTTATTTTCTCCATATAAAGTGTCTTACCTCGACGAGGGTTATTTCAAGAAGAAAAAGGATTGAAGGTTAGTAAAAAGAAGATAGTGCCCGTTTAGATGGACTCAGAGCGCCACCATACATTAGATATGTGAAGCATTTAAATGTGAAGCTAACTTAAAATCTACTACAATGTTTGCATTACTAGTGATGCGATTTCACATGAACATTGCCGGCCGCCTTGCAGCAACCGATGTAAAAGCAAAGAAAACATACCAAAAAACAATTGAAAAAGTTAATGGATATAATGTTATATCTTATATCATAAGGTTATCTTATATCATAGGGGGTTCCATTTGTTACCGGAGGGGCTCCACTCACTCCGTTTGGGAAGGAAATATTAGTAAGGGATAATATCTAAGACAAAGTTTATGTGAATATATATATTAAGATAAGCATTATAATATGGAATAGAGATGTAAATTTATGAGTAAAAATAAATACGTGACCTTCTTTCCTAATCAGTGCGAGAATATAAAAATTTAATTAAGAGTATCGCTACATATCTAGGTATATACAATACCCTGCATAAATATTATTTACAAATTTAATAAAAAAGGTTACGTATACGCACGACATATTGGACTCCCCATTTCTGTTAAGGAGATGTCAAAACGCAAAGTTTTACAATAGGCCGCGTGAGCACACCCGATTCCGTTTTAATGTCCGCCACGCGTACTCTTCCATCAAAACCGAAATAAATTTTAACAACCCGACCTAATCGCCATTCGTTTGGGGGAAGCCTTTCATCTCTTACCACTACCAAATCGTCTAAGGATAGATCTCTTTGGGGATACTTCCATTTGTATCTTTTGTGCAGCTCTTTAAGATACTCTTCCTTCCAGCGAATACAGAATTTATGGTGAAGTATTTTCAGAAGCTCCCAACGTTTAACAACGCTTAGGGATTTATCGCTTAAATCAGGCTCAGGGAATGCCAAAAGCGGACCACCTCGTAGAAAATGTCCCGGGGTTAAAGGAGGGATGTCATTGGGATTCTCAGATATGGGTGAAATAGGCCTCGAATTAAGACAAGATTCTATTCTTGTAAGAAGCGTTGAAAACTCCTCAAAGGTAAACCGCTGATCTCCAGCAACTTTTTTGAAATGGGATTTAAAGGACTTGACTCCAGCTTCCCAGAGTCCTCCCATATGCGGAGCGCCAGGTGGAATAAACTTCCATTGCAAACCACAATCTTTAAATTTTTCCGTCACATTTAAAGAGAAGGTTTTTAAAAATGCATGGAAGTCTTTTAAAAGAGTTTTGTTAGCACCAACAAAGTTCGTCCCGTTATCCGAATAGACAACGTTGGGCAAACCACGTCTCGAAATAAATCTGTTCAACGCGCCGAGAAATGCGTCAGTGGTTAGGTCGCTCGTCGCTTCTAAATGTATAGCCTTTGTGGCAAAGCACACGAAAACACAAACGTAGCCCTTTGAAATCCGACAACCCCGACCCGAGAAATTCTTTATCGTAAAAGGACCAGAAAAATCTAGACCTGTATGTATGAAGGGCAACGATATAATGGTTCTTTCAAGCGGTAAGGCTGCCATAATTTGAGATTGGGCCTGCCTTTGATGAAGTCGACAAGTTTTGCATAGCCGGAGACATTTTTTTACAAGGTTCTTAACTCTGGGAATCCAAAACTCACTCCGAAGTAACCTAAGGACAAGCTGGTTTCCACCGTGCATCGATAGTTTATGCAGAAAAGTTATAAGAAGCGTTGCCATGTGTGCCTTATATGGTAAAAGAATAGGAAATCGTTCACCATAGGGAAGAGTGGAGGAAGATAATCTTCCATTAGCTCGAATGACTTCGTCAGTGCCTATCATCGGATTCATATTTAATAAAGAACTTTTTTTGGGAAGTCTTTCGCCTCGCGTTAAACATAAATATTCTTTTTCGAAATATGAGCACTGGGTACCTCGTATGAGGAAATTTTTGGTATGAGAAACTTCAATTTGGGAAAGAACTATGGATGGATAAGAAAACTTGCCCCTTTGTTTCGAATTGGTTTGGTAAAAGAAACGCAAAACATAGCTCATTACATGAAGGCATCGGGACCATGATGAGAAACGCTGTAAAATTGAGTCAATATTAATGGGGATAGTAGTCAGATTAGACTTTATCGGTTTTCGTTCTAATTCTCTTTCGTCTGGTTTCTGAACTAAACACCGAGGCCAAGAAGATTGATTAAGGCGGAGCCACGGGGGACCCATCCACCATAATTCATTAGTTTTGAGCTCTATTGGGGATAAGCCCCTGGTAGCCAAATCAGCGGGATTATCCGCAGAGCGCACATGAAGCCATTTGACATCTGGCAAATTGGTTTGAATTATGGAAACCCGATTTGCTATGAATGTTTTCCAAGAACAAGGAGGCTTATCTAGCCAAGATAGAACAATTGAACTATCTGTCCATAGCCAAAGTTCAGGTTCACCAATAGTTAATTCCGTAAGGACCCTTTTCAGTAATTTAGACAAAAGCACAGCACCACACAGTTCCAGTCGGGTCAAGGAAATTTGCTTTACCGGTGCTACTTTACTTTTTGCGCACAGAAGATGTGAAGTCCAACTACCTGAGCTTTGTCGGATGCGCAAATACAAAGCAGCAGTGTACGCCCTTTCCGAGGCATCGCAAAACCCATGTACCTGAATGGAACAGTCGGGTGCGTACTGAACCCAACGAGGCACCTGAATTTCTCGAATATCAGGCAAGGCAGAAAAAAAGGTTTTCCAGCGATGACACGTTAGGGGCATGAGAGGCATGTCCCACGACGTCCCATCCTGCCAGATTTGCTGCAAGATGATTTTCGCGACGATCAGAATTGGTGCTAACCAGCCTGCTGGATCGAAGAGGCGAGCGATAATTGACAATACCGTTCGCTTTGTAAACTCACCGCCTCGATTTTCAATTTTTAAGGAAAAATAAAACGAATCCGATTTAGCGTTCCATTGTAAACCTAAGGTTTTAGCAAAACTTTTTCCTTCGAATTTAAGAAAATCCTCATCGTAAAGAAAAGACTTAGGAAGGCTTCCTAGAAAATCGGCACTGTTAGACGTCCACTTTCTTAAAGGAAACCCGGCTGAGCCTAAGGCAGATAAGAGTTCCTTTTGTGCTTGAAAAGCTACACTCAAATCATGCGATCCTGAAAGCACGTCATCAACATAGAAATCGGTTTTCAAAATAGAGGATGCAATGGGATACGTGTCTTTTACATCTTCAGCCAGCTTTTTAAGAGTCCGTATCGCCAAATATGGAGCGCAGTTTACACCAAAAGTGACTGTTTTCAATTCGTAGTCTTGACAATTTTGCGTATGTGAATCTCGAAATACAATCCTTTGGTACGGAGTGTCCTCTGGATGTACCCATATTTGGCGATACATTTTCTCAATATCTGCGCTGAAAACGTATCTATAAAGTCGCCATCGTAAAATGAGAAGCATTAGGTCGGATTGTAATATGGGACCAGTATGAAGCAGATCGTTAAGGCTTTTTCCGTTGCCCGATGGGCTCGAGGCATTAAACACAACGCGAATTCGGGTGGTTGTGCTTTCCGGCTTAACGACTGCATGATGAGGCAGGTAGTACGAAGCTGTCTTGTTATCTTGAATGTTCTCGAGTGGCGGAACAACCTTCATGTGACCGAGAAAAGAGTATTCTTCGAGTACTTTGAAATAGGTTGAATGCAACTCTGGGGTCTTAAGTAAAGTTTTCTCACAGCGCAAAAATTGCTTGAGAGCAATGTGTCTAGAGTGCCCAAGCGTTGTCGAGGCGTCCTTGAAGGGAAGTCGTACTACATAACGACCATTTTTGTCCCTTGAAGTAGTTTTTGAGTACAATTTTTCACAGAACTCATCGCTAACCGAAATGGGCTTGGGATCAGAAATCTCCTCTATTTCCCAAAACTTTGCTAGCTGCTGATCGACTGTAACTTCAGAATAGTAAGAAAGAATAGTGGAGAAGGACTTTATTCGTTCCTGGGGCAAGGGACCTGAAATAACCCAACCAAAAACCGTGTTCTGTGCCACGAGGGATCCGTAGATTTTATGTCTCAAACCATTCGAGATAATGGAAGGGTATAAATCGGCTCCTATCACAAAGTCTATATTGGAACTTTCATAAAAGAACGGATCGGCAAGATCCAAATCGGGACCACCTAATTCATCCATGCTCACCATACAAGAGGGCAGATTCCCGGTTAAACTTTTCAAAACAATTGCACTAGCTCTAATGGAAAATGATTGAATATATTTGGAACTCAAAACAAGTGAACAGAGTTTGGAGGAAGTCGTAGTGACGACTGAACTCATGCCAGATATGTCAGCTTGGATTGCGGTAACTGGAAGATTCAATCTTCGTTGGGCCTCTTCCGAAATAAAACTTGCTTCCGAACCCGGATCTAAAAGTGCGCGCAATGTATACCTATCACCAAGATGGTGGACATCTATTAAAGCAGTAGCAAGAAGAATGCGTTTATTATTTTGAGTAAAATGCGATTTAACTTGATGTTGTTGAGTAGGCATAGTGGACTGTATTTGCTGAGGAGGTTGTGAGGAATTACTTGAGCTAGGAACCGGTGCTGCAGGAATGGGAGCGGCTGCATGATTCGTCTCGGTTTGAGGAGGAAGATGTAAAAGAGTGTGATGCCTCTGTTTGCACATCATACATGTGTGGACACTGCGACAGTCTTTTATCAAATGAGTGGAAGCAAGGCAATTTAAGCAATATTTTAAAGCTTTAACCTTTAAAACTCGATCGCAAATAGCTAGGTCTAAAAATTTAGGACACAGACGAAGCGGATGGGGAGCTTGGCACAATTGGCAGTTAAAGTTGTTTGCTTTGGTGTGGAATGAACGGTGTGGGTGTGGTTGTTGTTGTTTTGTTTTGTTCGGAACGATCTTATATTTTTGATCTTTATGGTTAAGATCTTTCATATCCGAAACAGCCTCTAGAATCTGATATTGGTTCGTTAAGAACGAATCCATGTCAGACCATGCTGGAAGATCACGAGGTTTCTTAAGTGATTGCTCCCATAGGGATAATGTACTCTGCGGAAGACGAGTGGAGCACAAATAAACTAAGATCGGATCCCAAGACTTGGTATCCACATTATAGGCCTTCAAAATC
Organism: Portevinia maculata; assembly: GCA_949715645.1. NCBI lineage: Eukaryota > Metazoa > Arthropoda > Insecta > Diptera > Syrphidae > Portevinia > Portevinia maculata. The sequence continues at coordinate 402,757,407 of OX454525.1, read as the reverse complement.
GAAAGGCAATCATTAATTTCACTTTGCAGTTTTTTAATAGTCGGACCCGATTCAACACTGATTACAGACAGATTAAAAAGAACTCGTAGTTGACTATTAATTAATATGCGTTTGTTTTCAAATTGATCGGATAGAGCGTTCCAAGCAAGGGGAAAATTATCAGCAGTAAGAGTAAATTTGCAAACTATGTTGTGGGCTTCACCTTTCGTTTTTGAACGAAGATGATACAGCTTTTGCACTGCACAAAGTTTCGGGTGGTTAATATAAATGGCGGTAAACAAATCGCGGAAGGAGGGCCACGATAAATAATCCCCGTGGAACGTATCGGTATCACAAGGCGGAACCTTGATACCAAAAGCTGAGTTGGGACCAGGACCCGAAACGTCATTACTATTTGAAGTACTCGTTTTTAATTCACTTTTGATCAATTCAAGTTTCCAAATCAAATCCGGATACCGGATGAAGCGTGATATTTAGATTTAATGGCCTCTAAATCATCTGGGTTAATTGCTTCATTGGATCGCAGACAAAAAGAATAGGAGTTTTTTATTTCGGTCCACAGTTCCTTCACTTCATTTTTGGAAGTATTTAATGAAATTGTGGTTTGATCTACCGAGGGAATAACTTGCAGCCTTTCCCGAAAATCGCTCAACTGATCGGTTGCAATAATAAAATCGTCTAACCCGATCATTTTGTAAAAATATATATATTTTGTTTATTTCAGTATATAATGCCCGAAAAGGGTAGTAAAAATTTAAAGGAAAAATTACAATACTGGATACTGAGAACCCAGAGGGTTTAAATCAAAGAAAAATGACTCACCCCAGAGCTGTATAATATATGAATTAGAACACAAAACGGTCACAGCTATTTCAAATCCCGTTGGCTTGAATAATGAAAGCTTTTTTGTTGTATATATAATACGCTTTTAAACACAAAGCGGTAATTACGGGTACTTGAAGCCACCGTTGCTTTTGACACAGAACACTTTTTTTTTTTCACTCTTTTTTTTTTTTTTTTACATATACATAACCTATGTATGTAATCCGATATATGTAGGCACTTGCAATGCGGCTTTTATTTTTAATTTTTAACTCTTATAAGATTTATGAATATCATGCGTATACGTTTTTTCCTCAATTCGCGAAATAATATAAAGTTTGTACCTATGTACCTACAATTATGAATTTGAATAAGTAAAAAAGAAGAAAAATTCTAACTTTCAAATAATTACCGCACCGCACTAATTTAGAAAGAAGTTCACGTACCTGTTAACTAATTGCAACTGATGAAGTGTAGCTTAAGCACTAGGCGTGGTCTCTCTTTTGTCAGCTTAGCAGCGCTGATAATGATGCTGATTGAATAGTTTGAATAGCTGGCGTCTGCGAAGGTGGAGATCGGTGATGAGGAGCGAGATGATGATGTCGTGATGTGTGTGGATTTTGATGAGCGGGTGATCGTAATCACACCGGTCGGCAGGAGGAAAACTGATTTTATTTCGCGAATTGAGGAAAAAACGTGATTTGTGATTTTCATTTCGCCTCATCATCCGGCTCGAAGGACCAAATGTTATGGTGCGTTCGGGTAGCACCTAGTCGCTGGTTGAAACAAATTCGAGTTCTCGTCGAATGATGAGGCGAAATGAAAATCACAAAACGTGGGATTAGAATAATTGTATATTTATTTTCTCCATATAAAGTGTCTTACCTCGACGAGGGTTATTTCAAGAAGAAAAAGGATTGAAGGTTAGTAAAAAGAAGATAGTGCCCGTTTAGATGGACTCAGAGCGCCACCATACATTAGATATGTGAAGCATTTAAATGTGAAGCTAACTTAAAATCTACTACAATGTTTGCATTACTAGTGATGCGATTTCACATGAACAGTATCCGTTCCGATACAACTTTCGGAAAAATTCTCCGATGACAATGACATATAGCGCACATCGTCGCATTGCGTTGTACCGCGTTTATGTCACTTACTTTTGACAGATACACAGCAAATTTCTTTCGAAAATCTCCGACAAGAAAATGCTGCGGATTATTTTAAGTAAAATGGAAAAGTGGTAAAAATTGGACGGAATAAAATTAAAAAATATAATTTTTGATGTTTAGTGGTCAACTCGAGCCGCATTAGCGATCACTTTGAAACTGTATTAGGTTAGGTTTATGTGGCTGTCGGCAGAAGCCGACACACTTAGACCAATTTAGGTCCATTGTGATACCACGTATAATTATCTACCTCAACTCTGTAGATGGGACTGGCCAACGACACGCGGTTGTTCTCAAACGGTCCCCCATCTACGTACTAACCGCGCCCAACGTCGTTTTTAATTACGGTGATCTGATGAGAACCGATTAACTCGGCGTGGTATGGTCGTTGGTTCTTGAAACTGTATTAGATTTATCACAAAGTATTTCATACTGTAATGGATTTAAAGCAGCTGATTCGCTGTCAAATAAATGCGTTTTTATGCTTTATTTATCTTGTTCCGAAACGGATACCTCGATCGCAATCTGAGTTCCGATTGGATTTGCATTTCGTTTGGGAATTTCTTCCGAACAGATACCTCAATAGGGTTGAATGGGTTTATTAAACTTACTGTTCTGAAATCGCCACCTAAATGCAGTTCAAGTCCTACAAAGTCTGCGGGACGGAAGAGAGGTGGAATGCTATTCCTCAAGATTTCATCGTCAGGCTCGTGAGGTCGATGAATGCAAGGATGCTGGCAGTACATTAAAACATTTTTTTGCAATTTTTTCTTTGTTATTGGATTACATTTTTTTTTTTTTCATTTTATAATTACATTGATTAACACAACTGGAAAACGACTCTTTTTTGTATAACCTTAAATGAACACTGAATTAATTGAATAATCCCAATGAGTTTCCATTCATTTTATTCAACATATAACCCACTTCCTGTTGGTACTACTTTTTTAGTTGTATGTTTTATACTTTAAAAGAAAATCGAATCAGAGTTTGAACGTAGCGGGTGGCCCGGTTTATTTGCTGTCGAGTGTAGAATTCGCTCAGAAAAAAATCCACTTAATTAACGTCGCTTTTATTTCGCATTATGAGATTTTTCAGTATAAGTATGCACGACGATGATACAAAATATGTAAATACAAGTGAGTAAGGAAAAACCATAATGAAATTTATTTTATTTAAATGTTACAATACAACATGTGAACATGCATTTTTTTTCACCATAGGAGTGTTACAGCAGTCCATTCCTAATACAAAACAAAAAATACACATACATGCTTTTATTATCTCAACAAACGAAATAGAAATATTCTGAAGAAAATATATTATATTATTGAGAATTTGCTTTGTTCTTGTTTTTTTAAGTGTCCTTAAAAATTAATACTTAATATTTAAATTTATCTTTTTATATATATTTTTTGTTTGTTTATATTACTTTATACAAATTTCTTCCTTCATTTCAAATCTATCTAATATATATATATATAAATTTATGTTTATTCTGAATTTCGTGATGAATCTTTGATTTCTTTATGCATGATTAACATACACAGATTCTGTGGTTTAATTAACACGATCGAGCTGTTTCGAGATCAGAAAAGGTGTAATACAGATTTGTACGAAACAAAGTACTAAAACAAGTTTAAAAACGGTTCACTTTTACTTTCAACATTATTTTGCTTAGAGGAAAGAAAACAAAAGATAAATAACTATGTTCTGTTGGCCTGTCTACAATATTGTTTATGTATTTCGAATCTTTCCCGGTACATAATTTTTGTCGATGGTATTCTCTTGCAAGAACATGTGTAAGCACCTTTCGTTTTGCGCCAATGGGTGTCCGGCAATTTTGTTAATGAAGGCCTCGAGACCTTTTCGCCTTTCCTCGATAAAGTTCTCATCAAAAATTCCATCGTCGCCTCGGAAAGGCATTTGGCGTTTCCAAGCCTTCCCTGGCAATGCAGGGACTACGATCTGTTTAATATTTACGTGCCCATAAGTCTTGGTTTGAGATTTTTAATTTTTAAAATAAGCTTACCTTGCTGTCTCTTTCGAGTTCATTTCTGAGCCATTCAAAGTCACTATATCTGCGTCGAACACTAGATTCCTTAATTTTGAAAACTGGTAAATTTGTCTAGGATAAATATAACAAGAAAAAAAATCAATTATAAAGCTTTTATGCCAGACTAAAAAATACATAATTTAAGTTTTTGATTCTGGCTTTTGGATACGCCAAAAAATAAGAAAATGCAATCACACGAAACGTTGGACAAAAAGGTAATTTGATTTTATTTGAATTTTTTTCTATACTAATAAACCATCAGAAACTCGATGAGCGAATGAGGAATGTATGCAAATACTTTCAGAAAAAAAAACGTACGAAGGATTAAGATTGAAAGAACTATGAAACTGGAAATCGAAGTACTCTTTGTAGAACCAAGGGTCAAGTTATAGCCAACACAGCTGCTGAAGAATGATGACGAAATGACAGGGGTTTTAAAAATGATATGGCTTAAGTGGCCATTGTTGATTGCCATCCTCATTTTTTGCCATTTTCCATGGTTTCCTTCAGAACTTCGGGCGATAGTTTCTCCACTTCTTGACGGGTTTTCTCCTTTGTGAGGCAGTTTGTGGTTTGCTCACATAAACCCGTGCTTTTAAATAACCCCATAGAAAGGATCAAGGGCGGTTAAAATAGGTGATCTTGCGGGCCAGTGCAAATCGCCAAAGAATGATAACTGACGGCCGGGAAATGCTTACTGCGAAATGTCAATTGTGGCTCGTGCAGTATGTGCCGATCGAATTGAGGAATGAAAAATTCAGCGATCATAATAATAATAATAATAAATGGCTGTGGTTAGAAATAATGGCTTTTCGTGCGTAACTTGCGGATGTTCAGTGCGACAGAACCGCAAATTTTATTTGTTCAACTAGAGGTGGAAGAGGGCCTCGTCACTATGATGATTATAACTCAAAATCGTCCTTTTCTTTGTTAAGGGCGTTAGTGTAGGCTAACGTAATTTTTGTCAACACCCATCAGTTGATGGACTTTTTGGACTTTGGAAGGGAACGTCTTCAAGTTTTGCACCATAATGGGCCTCAGAGACGTGCGTGAAATGGCCGATTGCGCGGCATGTTGTCTGGTCGATGCCGATGGGGCCCCCAAGACATCTTCAGCTACGGCAGCGGTATTGTCGGCTGAACGAGTGGTACGGTACGGTACGGGACCTTATAGGTCTTGCTTGGTCTTGCCGTGTTGGTAGTCTCTAATAATAATTTTCATTCAAGAAAAGAATTGCTTTGATCTGTTGAGGATAATGCCTGCCCTGAGTACTTTCTGCCCCATAACAAGGAAGAATTCGCATTATACCTAGCATATCTCCTTGCTGGAATCCCGTGCAGGTTTGAAATGGTTCCAAAGAGCTGTTTCCATATTACTCATTGCACTACGTGTTTTCCATCGTCACGCTACTCAACTGGATCAGTTTTGCCGGGATCCCAAATTCCTTCTTCATCGACAGCCTAGCGGCAATAAAATCGATTTCCGTCACAGAAATAAAATCGAAGCTTGTAAGTAGCTGTCGCGAAGAGCTACAAGTTCTTGGCGCGCAGCTCATTGTACGACTCTTTTGGGTCCCCGGACACAGTGGTGTCCCAGGAAATGAAATAGCCGATCAACTGGATCATCCCTTGAATTAAGAGAGGCTTAAACAGGTGATTGGGGATAAAACACTGGTACAGCAAACGAAAGATGGAGTACCCTTGACTCCTGTCATAACCAGGAAAATGTGGCCACTATACAAAAAACGAAAGATCGAGAAACTCCTTCAAATAAATAAAAAAATTGTTGTCCTCTCTCACAGGTGTTATCACCGGACACAATATGCTGGGCTACCATGCAAAGAAATTGAAACTCAACACAGACGACACTCTATGAGCTGTACCAAGATGTGGATGTAGTCCAAAAAGCCGAAATACGTCGACTACATTGGCTCGTCGACATCGAGCGAATGGACAATAATGCGCCAGCTAAGAGGATCTTCGAGTCCCAGCCCCCAGGTTCGAGAAGACAAGGAAGACCGAACCTTCATTTTAAAGACCAAGCGATCGCGGATGCCAGAGCGCTTGGTCTGGACAACTGGAAGCAGCGTGCCCGGGATCGTAGAGGATGGAAGGCTGCTGTGTCTCAGGCAGAGACTCTTCACGGGTCGGCAGCCCGTTTAGTAACTAAGTAAAGTAGTAACAATAATGATGTTTTTTTTCAAGGTTGAGCTAGTTTTGCCAAATTTGACTAAAATCAGACTAAATTGAAAAGCAAAAATGTCTAGAGGATGACTTTGTATTGGGATCTGCACGTTTCACGTTTCCCGTATCCAACTACAACTATACCCATACCCATAAATACCCATCCCGTAGTTCGAACACCATTCAAGGTGTCATAATTTCATGGAAGCAATTCGTCACAGTTTTCATCGCCGGCCCCAAAAGCATATCAGCGAAGCAGAAGTCGCCTGTACCCGTGAAAGGTCCTTCATTGACACAACAAAGAGAAAAATTAAATTCAAATCAAATTTATTTCACACGGAAACCAAAAAATTAAGTCTGTATTTCACAAGAACAATAAGGAATACATTTTCGCTTAATCAAATGAAGATGGTCTTGTCGTTACTTTAAATAAATATATATATTAGGCATTACCGGCCCCATAAAGGGCCTAAAACCTAGCTTCTCTAATCACTTTCTTTGCGAAGTGGAAGGGACCTACAATTTTAAGCCGAATCCGAACGGAACATTTGAGAAGCTTCTCATGACAATTGATACTCTTGGATGTTTGTCAGACGTTCGCAAGAGGTGGGGCAGTGGAAGGTGTTATTTGGCCCCGGAATTGAACCGGGGACCTTTCGATTAGTAGGCAGACACACTAACCATTGAGCCACTGCGCCCGTCGTTACTTTAACCAGTTTAATAATTAGCATATTTCTAATGTTCTATGAAACTTTTATCATATTTTTCTATTTATTTAATTTGCCCGAGGATTTTTGATTTATTTGGTTCGCCAAGTTATGTTTTTTTCCATTAATTTTTTTTTCATCGTCCATCGATTATGAGAATACAGAAGGCGAAGGTTTGGCTTCGATTTGGGACTGTCTGATTGTAAATAAGAACAAGGTGTTGAGATGGAATGAAATAATAATGATGTGGGCTTTAGGCTTGCCGTCTCTCGCACTAAAATTAACATAATAAAAGCGACTTAATTTGCAATAAGTTAATAGCCGTAACTTACATTACAAGATCATTTTGTTACACGGTATTAAGTTGCAATCAAAATGGAGCAATAATATAGCAAGGTGACTCAACAATTAACCAACTTCAGTGTGGCGCTAGGTATCGTTTTAACGTTGTATAGTGTTACACCTTACACGGCAGATACTGGGTGAACAAAATCCTGCAGTGGATTATGTAGAAAAAGGATTGGATTCCAACGTCTCTGAGACTCACGAGAAACACGCATCTGTTCTAAAGGTGCGAGTTACAAAAGTGAGAAGTTAATAATGACCTGGGTGTTCCACAGGGTTCACAGTTAGGAGTATTTCTGTTTATTTTGTATATTAATGACTTTAAAAAATGCCTAAAACATTGCAGTATGAAGCTTTTTGCGGATGATAGTCTCATTTATATTTGTGGAGATAATAGTGATATAATGTGCCGAAAACTTAACGAGGACTTGAAAAGCGTGGACAATTGGTTGAAAGTGAACAAATTGAAGCTGAATGTGGGCAAAACTAAGTGCATGAAATTTAGGATAGACAACCAAATTAATGTGCGTATGGATAGCGTGTCAATCAACATAGTTCAAAGTTTGAAATATTTAGGTGTAATAATAGATGATAAACTCAATTTTAAGAATCACGCGAGTCATATCTATGCAAAAATTTCAAAGAAAAACTATTTCTTAAGTAGAATACGAAAGCATCTGACATTTGAAACTTCCATTCTTTTATATAATGCTCTTGTGATGCCACACTTTAATTATTGCTCAACTTTACTCTTCGGTTGTAATGCAGATGTTAAATTAAGACTGCAAAAATTGCAGAATAAGGGTATGAGAGTCATTTTAAAGATGAATATATACACACCGATTCGTGCTATGCTAGAGTGCCTTAACTGGATGAATGTGAAACAAAAGCTGACGTATGATGCCATGGTTTTTATTTTTAAAATGTGAAATGGAATGCTACCTGAATACATTGCTGATGGAATCTTAGAAGTCTCTGAGGCCCAGCCATACAATCCGAGGAATAATAGCAACTTGAGACCAGAGAGATGTCGTCTAAGCAGTACTCAACATTTCGTATTGGTTGACGGTATCAATTATTTTAATAACCTCCCGAGTGATGTTAAAATTGAAAGTGGAATAAAACAATTCAAGAAAAAACTTAGCTTTTTTATTAAAAATAATATCATTTAGCCATTTTGTGATAGTGTACATATATTCGTTTATTTTAAAGTTTTTTTTAACTAATAATATTGTTTCTTTTCCTTACTTATCTAGGGCATAGTATAGAGCCTAATCTTTTGCAATGCAAAGATAGGTACTCTTGGCTTTAGCCAGGATGGTATGCAGAAACTCTATATATATATATATAAGTTAGTTACCTACATAATCTAGTTTGGAAAGTTTTACGGCAGTTGGATAAAAGTAGTTTGACAACAAGCGGGCTGTCAAATGTCACACTATAACTATTTCAAAAAAAGAAATCAATGGTTTTATGTTGGATTGGACACAAAAAATCTGAGATCTGAGAGCAAAATCTGCAAAGCCCAATCGAAAACGACATAGAATTAATTTTAATGATTTAACAAATGCAGCAGCTTAGGCAGCACTTGAACTTCAGACAAGGAAAACATAACACAATTGAAAAACACTGCTAAGCAAATTGCTCTTTATTTTAATTTAGCTTTATCCTGAATGAACTCATTTGCTTTTCAAACATTTTAGGTCGCTTTAAAGACTTTTGCTCAGCCGTAATCAATGAATAACATCGTTCGGGAGGCAATGCAAAAATTTGCTTATCGCCCATGGACCCTAATGATGCCCCTAAATATAGATTTATGCTTTCGTTTAAAATAACGCAGTCTGCTTTCCGTCAAATATTCAGACACAGATTGATGAACAGACTTTACAAATATTCCCAAATAAATTTGTTTGTTCAAATTCTTTTAAATTGTTGCTCAACTAAGCGAAGTCAGTGCACCCAATTGTTATCTTGGAATAGGGAGCTCAGTAAAATGAATCAAATTTACTGTATAAAATTAAAAATAGACGCCAACGAATAGCAACAACTTGATCGATGGCATTTGAATTATAAATCGCGGAGATTAGCAAAACGCCCATGAGCATAATGCATGCGATAACAACAAGCATCTTATTGTTTAAATTGAGTACAACCCAGTAGTACCTACATTCTTTCCGTTATTTGGGAAATCCCACATCTTAAAGTGCATTCGAATTTCTAATGCATCTACATCAAATTTGAACTGAAAAATTATCGCAATTTGACTGATGATAGCAAAACATTTGCATTCTATCTAGGCTAATTGCGGTATGAATCAACATCCGTCGGAGAAACGCAAAAAAGGAAGTTGAAAACCGTTTCTACATTTAGGGGCAAAAGATCCTCTTTTTTGAATTTATTGGAAAAAATAACTCACCCTCATTCGAACCTCATAGTCAGTGTAACGCTTCTTGCCAGCAGTCATTGTGGTGAGCGGATTAGCTACATCGATTTCTAAAAAATTAGCTGGCACCGCATATGCATCATCGAGTGTTTGTTTCTTCACGTTAAGGCGACGTGTTGCATCGGCAGTTCCATCAGATTCGACCATCATTTTCTATTATATGTTTGTGAATTGCACAAAGTGGGAGGATTAAATGGAAATAAATTTCTCCCTGAATTATAATAGAGTGGGGTCTTGGTTACCTGCTTCCAGAATTTTCACTAAACAGAGACAAAATGTTGGTGTGATTGCAAGTTAGCTAAGATTTGATGTAAGCAGGGGGTGTACATAAAAATGACTTCTGTTCAGTTTTATAACCAACTAAAATAACAATTTATTAGTAATCTTAATTATATTGATTTAAGTGAAATTTTATAAAAAACAAAGACACCAAAATGGAAAACGCACCACTTCTTTCCCTTATTTTACTAATCACACAATGACATTTGACGCCCATTTGTATGAACAAATTTTGACGAACATAATATTTCGTGAGTGCATTCAGAGCGTAATGGTAGAAACAGATCAGCACTTCAACTTCGACTTGCACTTTAACAAACATGCAGCAAGTTTTAGAATCAAGGCTTTTTAATGGGATGGAACAAATTAGCACCTTAAACTCATCTTCGACTACAAAGTTAGACCTAAATCCTAGATTCAAAGTTGAAGTGCAAATCCCACTAAATCTTGCGGCGATATTTTCAGTTTTTCCAACATGCAAATCCTTATAATTTGAGAGAATTTTCTCTCCTCCTTGTATTTTGACATAATTTTCTCTTTTGTTTACAACCATTTTTTGACTGCATTTTTCAATGTGTTTGAATCGACTTCAAACGCTGATGTTCTCGCTCCTGTCAAAGTCGAAGTTGAAGTTAAAGTGTGATCTATTTCTAACATAAAATTTCTAGTTGTTTTTAAGTCTGTTCGCGTACTGATTTGCAGACGTAAATTTATAAGCCCTGTGGTTAGGTTAGGTTTATGTGGCTGTGTGCAGAAGCCGACACACTTAGACCAATTTAGGTCCATTATGTATAATCTACCTCAACTATTGTTTTTTTTTATAAATTTCGTAAGAAGTTTTTTTAAAACAATAAAAGTTAGTATCGTTTTCAATGGTCGTTGGCAGGGTGTCAAAAAGTTGCAGGCCCAGTTACATAACAGAGTTTTGTGTGCTGCTAAGGTTACATCTTCCAACCTCGTGAGATATACTGGTACCTAACCGGTTGTTTGACCTTGAAAACATAAATAATAACTTTTAAGCAAAGACGCTGTCAAAGCCATTGTAATGCTTCCAACATAATGCAGTTCAGATATAAATACTAAACTTAAGCACGGACCGCATAGCTCGGTTTTGAAGTCTGGATTTTGTTTCTTCTTAATACATACGAGTACATAATATGAACGCACAGTAGTCAAAATGAGGGCCCACGTTTTTACTTATTTTAGAACACTTAAAGTCCAAACGGTTTTCTATTATCACTCCGAAGTATTTAATTGATACAACTTCTTTAACAAATTCATTTCCAATTTTAAGTTTAATATAATGTCGCGTTAACTTTATCACTATGAATTTTGTTTTATCAATGTTTATTTTTAATTTATTCATACAAAACCACTGAAATGGACTTTCTAGGTCCTCATGCAGACGAATTTCTATTTTCGTTAAGTTTTTACCATCGATATATATTAAAGTAACATCTGCGAACAGTCCAACCTTACACCATTTAATATGAACCAAAAAGTGATTTGTCCCCATTAGATCCCTGAGGAACCCCAAGATTAACATTTATAGTTCCGATCCGTGTTCTTTATTTTCGTTTTCTGTAACCTGTCAGATAAATATGTTCTAAGCCACCACAGTTCACATCTATTTATTTATTCCTTATTTTTTCCGTTTGGTTAGTAGGATATCCCTACAAATTAAGGTCATTCATGCAACGTCGTAAACGTGGGAAAATTACGAAGGAAATGAACTGCCAAAGGTTATATTTTGACAAAGTTTACGAAGTGGTAAATGGCCATACAGTTTTACGAAGTTTACGATTTTTACGAAGTTTTTGACAGGCTTACGACGTTGCATGAATACCCTTATTATACAATTATGTTTTTTAGGCCATACCAAATTAGATCAGTACGCATAATGGAAATCAGCCCAAAAACTCATACCTCGCAGCTATATGCAAGTAAATTCATATATGCAAGTTCCGGCTGAAATGCTCCATAATTTTTGTGTCAAGTCGTTAGTGCCTACACATTCATTTGAATGATAGTCGTGTCCAGCGAGACATTTTCGGTGAGTAGAAAAGAAAGGGGTTGATTGCAACAAAAATCAACTTTCAGTATAATTCCCATGGTTAACTTCTACTAAAACCTGTTTTTTCTCGTATCCTCAACACGTGTGACGTGTGATATCGGATTCAAATTTGTTTGTATGGGAAAGACTTTCACGCCCGTGAACGTGTGCCAGAAACTAAGCGAATGTCCTCTGTATTAAATCAAATAGGTATCTCGGTAGCTACCCTACCAATGACAATTAAAAAAAAAAATTCCTGTGTATCGCTGACAGCGCAGCATTTTGTTCTAAATTTTTTTGGAAGAAGAAAATGTTAATCTTAGTTCAGACGTCACAGCGTTTTATTCCAATATTGTTTTATATATCTCCATATTAATTTTTTCAATCACTCGAGCTAGTAGATCTCCCAGTCCACTTGAAGAGAAACATCCCCGGACCGTAGCAGAACCACTTCCATGTTTGACGGTATTAACCACAGAGTCTGGTAGTATCTTTTGTTCAGCGCTGCAACGTAGGAAAACTTTCTGTTTTGTTCCAATTACCTCGAACTTGGATTCATCGACCACACAGGGCCTAAAATCAAGCTTTTTAAATGATTTTCTTTTGCGAAGTGGACCTACAATTTTAAGATGAATGCGAACGGCAAATTTGAGAAGCTTCTTATGAGAATTGATACTCTTGCATGTTTGTCAAATGTTCGCAAGAGGCGGGGCAGTGGAAAAACTCTATATGTTATTTGGCCCAGGCGGGGGTTAACCGGTAACCTTTCGATTATTAGCCAAACACGCTTACCACAGAGTCACACTCCCACCACTCTATAAAACTCTGTTTACTTCTTCTTCCGTCCAGTGTTTTGCTTTTTGGCCAGTTCTTGCCTTTTGCGAGTATTTTGTGGTCGCAGCAGGGGTTTTCGAACAACTCTACCACCTAGTCCAGCATGCCCTATATTAAGGATAGAGTGGGTCGTATGCAAAAAGATGAGCTCAAGCTGTTAGCTCACTTTTTTGAAACCTTTATTTTGCTTTGATATACGGTGCCTTACAGCAACGTTACGAAACATTAGGTGGTAACGCAACGCAGCTTTGTAATACATCATTGATTTCTTATTAAAAGTATAGACTGTCAAGCTTTTTCTTGGTATAGGTTAGGAGTTTTCTGTAATATTTGAATTGTTGGTTTAAGTCAAGGGGCAAAGCGCCGCTCATGCGAAATCGTGCATGAATGTGGTTTAGGAATAAAGTTTAACTTTGAGGTTTGATGACGATACGTTGTTTAGTATTATTTCGTTTGCTGCATTCGATAATTAACAAGTTTAATAAAATAAACAAACAAATAATGACTTATATCATTTTGCTTGCATTCATTATTTTAATCGTCATTATCATTATGATGATGATGATGAAGTTATCATTGGACTGTGCAGGAATTTGAAAAAAAAAAAAACCATAAGTGCAGAACTTCCTTGATGATATCGAGAAATATTCAGACGAAGAGGTATATAAGATTTGAAAATAAAAACAATAAAATGGCTAAATTGTGATTTTTTTTTTAAATTTGCTTTGGTTTAAATAGTGTTATTGATTTGATTTCAAAGGAATCCATCGAGGGCATAGCAAAATATTTACTTTGAAATTCGTTTAAAGTTATTGCTGGATTGTCTTTCGGCTTGCCAAAACACCGCTGGTTATTTTACTCCGACTAAATTTAGCAGCCGTATAATTAAACGCAAAGGAACTGAGAATTATTTTAAATCAATGAATTATGTAAATATAAATCTGAATAATCAACTTTTTTTGAAGTTAATTGACGTTAATAAACGTGCTATCAAATAATTCACCGATGAATTAACGAGTTATTAAATTAAAATACAACTGACAGATTTGTTAACAACTGACAGTTAATCTTTGAACGAAATAGATCTGCTCGCGAACTAATATGCCATCGTAAATTTATATAAACTTTCGTGCAAAACTACACAAACGCGTTCGCATACTGAGAAAATGGTAAAAAGATGAACGAAAGAAAAATGTACTTTCGTTCATTTTCCTTCACAAAGAATTTCAACTGGTAAAATAATGAAAACTGTCAAATGATTAAATCCTATGAGTTTGCCAGCAAACACAAACAACTGATGCTTCTTTTCAAGCCAAACTAAGACGTTTTTCATCTTTTTACACAAAAGCGTTCGCGTACTTTTCTTTGAAATGAGAGGATTCTCTCTCGATTTTGGAGAATTGACAATTTTCATTTTTCTACACATAAAGTACGCGAATGAACCTAATGTTATGTTGGATATGCTATCTCCATACAATTTATTACTTAACGATTCCCAATTTCCATACCATTAATAATACTTAATGACAATTAGCTTTTAATACACATTTTAGTTAATTTGTGAATTAGAGACAAATTAAGTAATTTTTATTAATACGGCTTTAGATATTTAGAACCAACCTTTCTTTAAAAAAATAATAATAAGTTCACACATAGAAACAACTCCGCCAGCCAGCTTTGACCTCATTTGCCTGATCTTCATTGAGCAAATCATCCATATACGATCTCAGATGCTTCCAGATCCTATTGGCAGGCTTTCGGCGACAGAGACTACCATTATAGAGCCTTCGTGAATTTCTTTATTTTCGGACCAATTTTCTTGAACCAATCTTCTTGTCAGTTTAGCATTTCCACGTCCGCAACCGTCAGCTTCAAATTAAAATCTTCATTGGTTTTCGATTTGCTCAATATCTTTGGAAAGGTGAACTACGAACAGCACTCAGCGCAGATACTCAAAGATAATAAAATGTATGAAAAACATCTGTAATTTTCGACAATATAGGTACTACTTTTGACTACAAAAGCGATCCCTAATTTTTTCCTAAGTTTCTCTCTCTGTGATAACGATTTGATCACTATTCCAAATTGTTCTATGTTAATCTCTTTCATTTTATTTTTATAAATATACGAAAACTTATAACGTTAAACTAAGAAATACGACATCTCATGCCAAACAAATAAATTAATTGACATCAATACGATTCGAATTTTCAAATTTGATTCAAACACTTGGTAGAACACTTCGGTGCAGGATTTTTACTGATGGAACACCAAATTCTGCATTTTTATGATCTTTTATGTGCAGCTCAGGTTCATACACACCGAGACGGTACATTGACGTACAATAGGATTTTCTCTCTCGCACGCAAAGATGCCTCTCAATTTGTGTGCTAGGGAACAACCTTAAGCAGTTTTTAGTAACTTCGAGTAGCTTTAAGTTACTTGAAAAATTAGGGAAACAGAACTATAATGCAACCAAAATTAACATATAACAGCTGACATGTCATCGAAGGAAAGGATGAGGTACTACGACTTGCTGCGATGTTTTGTCAATAAGTCAGAGACTGTAGCATGGGAATGGAGCATGCCTCGGATTCAAAAATTTATATCGAGCTCAGAATTAGTCAGCATTTAAAAAAAAATATATTGATTAGAAGGTAACAGACCTACTTACTCAAACTTCAGATATAATTTTATCTAACGCTCTCAACACACGAAGTTACTCAAAGAAAAATTTAACTGATTCTCGTTCGAATAAACAACATTCTACATTCTTGAACATGCTGTCAGTATTCAAAATAAAATCTAAATTAAGATACCCTTAGAATAGGGTATACAAATAAATTGGGAAAGAACTGAAAATAATAAATAAGCACACAACTCGATTAAGTATGAACAACTGTAATTATTTCATAGCTTACCATCTGCCACTTTTCGTAGTATTAATTCAGAATGCAATGAAATGTACGGTAGGCATTTAATAGCTTACTATTTGAATGGTGGAAATCTCGCAGAGTGAAGCACTTCATAAAAATGACAGCCCATAGTATACTATCCATAGAATGCTATGATCTGAGCAACATATAGAATGCAATTTTTCATAGAATTCTATTTGTACCTACATATTTTATACAATTATACAAGCATGGGAATGGACCAATATTTTATAGAATGCAATATGGCATAGTGTTGCTTCGTGTAACCTTTAAAATAGCTATCGTCTCAACGTCATCATTTCGACGAATCATTTTCTGCTTCACATAACTCACAAAACGTCAAGACACTATCGTCAAGACGATAGCATTTGCGCGATACCTAATGAGGTATCGTCTCGCATCGATTTACATATTTTGCAGACAATTCAAGCTGTTTCCATGGTTTTTTAGAGTGAACAATTGACTTCAGATCATAATTAAGAACCTCTAATTCATTGCTATTCCGCTTGCGATTATGAAATGTTAAACAAATATATGTGTATCCCCTGGGGTCTAATCACATAAGACGATGATGGTCTGACATTATCGTTTTGACGATAGTTTTGCTTCGTGTCGACGGCACTTGGTACCTGCCCAACTTTCCGGTCAGAACCCCAAACAAATCGGAAAAGACACGAATAGTATGGGATGCTGGCACCAAGGTAAATGAAATTTCCTTTAAATCCGTACTATTAAAGGGACCAGACCAGCTGATGACTTTGCTGGGTGTACTACATCCGTTCCGGGTTCAGGACTACCATTTTCGACGACATACGTGGAGATGTTTCACTAAATTCGCATTAAGAGTGAGGATCAGCATTCGCAGCGATACCTGTGGAACCCAAACGACGTTTAGGGATCCGGATGTCTATGTCATGCGGGTGTTGACCTTCGGAGCTACACGCTCAATAATCTGCCCGCAGTTTATTAAAAACAAAAATGCCCGCGAATTTGTGGATACGTATCCTAGAGCTGTAATGTGCATCTTAGAGAACCACTATGTGGATGACCTCCTGGATTCCGTGGACACCGAAGCGGAGGCGATTCAGCTGTGCAGAGGTTAAGCTCAACCGAAGTCATCGGTGCGCTCGGAGGTGCTGCAGCTCTAAAACTATGTGATTTGCTTTCGTGAATATACGTTTAAAACATTTCTTCTCACCCTAATTTCCTTAACGCCCGCGCTGAGTAGCTATTACATTATAACAAATCCCTTTAATGCGTGCTTATTATAAAAAAAAAATCCCGGAAAATTAGCTGTTTCGCAAAAGAGTGCGAGTAACGCCGTCTATAGTTGAGTAGGAGTATGAGATTCCAACTGGATTCGTACCAGATTTCTAAATTGGATTCTTATGCGATTCACGATAGACGACATTATGATGGTAGAGTTACGTGACGCGAACTGATGACATCTCATTCACTATTTCGCTTGGACGATGATCATCTGAAAAGTCACGTGATGAGACATCCGTTCATATTTCACCAATACTCAATAGAGCAGAAGACGATTTTCGATGTTCAGTTAGAATCCAGAAGGAGTGGATAATTGAGTGAGACCAATGGAAAATGACAATCATTTCAAACGTTTTGATTTTATGTTATCTGAGCGTCATTAAAAAGTGTACAAAGTTAACGCTATCCTTGGTCGAATACATTTTTAATATTTGTCTGCAAATGCTTTTGTAAGCGGATGCAATACCACAAAATAGTAATCTTCTTATTTGTTATTCTGAAGAAAAGGATGATTATGGAAAATGTAACGAGTATAAAATTGGGATTCTCCCAAATCTGTAATAACTCGAGCCTTACAATTTTCGCTGCGTTGCTTCGCACATACCCAATACTTTCTATTTTTCTGCACTTTAGCACAAATATAAGAATGTCCATTGTACACTAGTTTTTTGCCTCCTCGTTGCCCTGTTACATATTGAACTGAACTCGCATTTATGTTATGTATGTGTTTGTTTCCCAAACATTCGTCAAGATCTACGAAAAAAGTAATAAATTGAAATTTATTAGAAAGATATCAAAGTTTGCATTTCACTAAATCAATTATTAAAATTATTAAAAGTTTTTGTTAGATGAAACAATTATTGTATACAGAAAAGACTTAATTCGTCCTTAAGGGGAACTAAAATAAGAAACTCGTGCAAGACTTAATAAAGAGGCATGGCCTGGTAAGAAAAAATCAAATTTTTGATTTTAGGCTCATAATACGTAGAAAAATCAGAGCCACCATTTGGCTTTTTTGGTTAAATGTTTTTGTTCTAAAAAAAAACTTGAAAAAACAATTTAATTTAACTTAAGATTACATAATCACCAAATAACACTATTTTGAATATTTAAGTAAAACGTAATTCTATTAAACAAATCTCTCAAACAACTTTGCTCACGTCTTAGGCTGAAAACACACCGGATCAAACAAAACGTTTTTGATTCAATAGTCAAGTTAATCAGAATCTAACAAAACAAAACGTTTTTTTTCTTCTTTCGTTTAGTGTGCGTTGAAATAAAACAAAATGGAATTTAAGACGTGCTTTTAGTATTGTTCACCATGTGGTCGGACTCAGACGATGAAGTTGTCCAAATGTTACATACAGATTTTGAACAATTGAGCAAAAGGACGCAAAAAGCAGAGAGTGGTGGGTGCATCCATATAATCTTAAACGAATTGCTGAGTATGTGAAAATAAACTTAATAGCAGAGTTAAGAACTTATCCTGAAAAATTTAATAATTTCACCAGAATGCGGATCGAAACTTTTGATTATCCTGGGATTAATCGAAAATGCTATCATAAAACAAGATACGAAGTATCGTAAAAGCATAACTCCGACTGAAAGATTATTTATAACTCTACCGTAGATAAAAACAAATAACAGAGTAAACATAGAAGCAAATAAAGCTGTAAAGTGCAACGAAAGAAGAAAATAAAAACAACGGAATCAAAATTTTATTTTGCAAAAAACAACATTTCAGCTATCGGCACCAAAACCTGTTTTTCTGTTTTGCTTTGGTTTTTATATTTCATTTCATTTTGTGTTTGTTGCGCCATAAGAAAGTAGTCAATTATCGCCAACGCCGCTGGTTCGAAACAGTTTTGTTGCATTCGGCGTGTGTTGCTGGTATACAATTGCATGTATTTTCGACAACCTCCACCGAAACACTTCAAAACAAAAACGCGTGTTTTGTTTCGTTTTCTTTGGTGTGTGTAGCCTTTTAAGAAACTATGTTCTCTTGTTTCACGAAACAAATAAATATGTTTTGCTTTACCTGGTGTGTTTTCAGCCTAAGACGTGAGCAAAGTTGTTTGAGAGAGTTACTGTTTAATAGAATTACGTTTTACTTAAATATTCAAAATATTGTTATTTGGTGAGTATTTAATCTTAAATTACCAATGAGTATAAGTTCAAATCAAATGAACACCGGAGACAAGAAGACCAACCGGACGGCCTAGAAGAAAATGGGTTGACGATATTAAGCATTAAGACACGATGTGTAAGCATTCAAATGAAATAAAAATAAAAACATAGGGACGGGCTACAGTCCGCTTGGGCGAACTGTTGGATACCCTATTCTTATTCCTATCGCTCATAAGTGGGCGTGACAAAAGTCTAAGTATGGTTAAATTGTTAAGAACGCTCTACATATTTTGTTATATAACATTTAAAGGATTTTATCAAAAAAAAACGCTCCCTAGCTCAAACTTGGGTGTTTCAATAAAATTGTTTTATTTAATTGTGGGCGTGTCAGTAGGCGGATTTAAAAAAAAAATAACACATGAGCATAAAGGGTCCCTAGAGAGTATATATTATAAATTTCAGCTCCCTAGCTCAAACTTTGGATTTTCAAAAAAATTGTTTTATTTATTTGTGGGCGTGTCAGTGGGCGGATTTTGAAAATATTTATACATGAGCTTAAAGGGCCCCTAGAGAGTATATATTATAAATTTCAGATCCCCAGCTCAAACTTTGGATTTTCAAAAAAATTGTTTTATTTATTTGTGGGCGTGTCAGTGGGCGGATTTTGAAAATATTTATACATGAGCTTAAAGGGCCCCTAGAGAGTATATATTAAAAATTTCAGCTCCCTAGCTCAAAATTTGGTTTTTCAATAAAATTGTTTTATTTTTTTGTGGGCGTGGCAGTGGGCGGATTTTGAAAATTTTATATCCCGAGCAGTTTTAGGAGTCATAGATCATATATAAAAAATTTCAGCTTCCTAGCTCAAAATTCGATTTTTTCCAAAATTTTGTTTTTTTGAGTTTGTGGGCGTGTCTGTGGGCGGATTTCAAAAATTCGTAAACTTGATTATTTCGGGACCCTAGAGAGTATATGGTTAAAATTTCAGCTCTCTAGGTCCAGTTTAAAGGCCTAATTTTTGCCGACGGACGGACGGACGGACGGACATGGCTAGATCGACATTACTATCGATGCTGATCATAAATATAGTAACTTTTAGGGGTCTACGGGCAATATTAAGGTATGTTACAAACTATGCGTCAAAATTAATATACCCCTAGAATAGGGTATAATGAAATGAAATGAAACAACTCAACAGCTATTGATATCATGAAGCTAAAAACAGAGATTTATGGACAATTATGGGGGATGCTTATGTTATTTGCAACTTATCTTGAAAGAAAAATAAAAATGTTTAGACTTTAACAAATTATTAAAACTTTTTCAAATAATGATGGTCCGTTCGCGTACTGATATGTAATCGTAAATTTACATAAAATTTATACAATGCAACACGGAAACCAATATAACTTATTTCTTAGGTTGCCCCTTTCCAGAAAAAAATATATAATACCATTTGCATTCCAAATTTGAACATTATTTATCTGGGGTGGAAGGAGGTGACGCTACATGCATATTTTTGGGCACATACATATATATGCCCAGTATTTTGTGCTGAAGAAATTTTAATAACAAAGGTGCAAGGAAACCTATCCATGACATATAGATTCCAACAAAGAATATATATGTCCCGAACATAAACAAATGTGTTCACAACTGTTGTTTAAAGTATAAACTACGAGATAGGACTTATAAAACGGATTTAAAGTACAGTTTTTCATATTAGATGCGTTTATACTTTGGCTGGGACGTATGTGTACGACCCGGATCGAAAGGGTCAAAACGATATCTTAATCCCTTTCACAGGAGATAAAAATAATTGCATATACGAAATTGAAGCAACGCAAAAATCAAATATTTAGTTTTGAACAAAGTTTAAAACTTTGAAGTTTTTTATCTTTTCTCGAACAACTTAATACTGAAAATGCAGAAGAGATGGGTAACCTGCTACTGAATGGAATTTGTCCAAAATAATTAACCGTTAATTTTGCTTCAAATACTGATGATGAGCATTATTTTTCTCCAGTAAATATTATGCAAAATAAAAAGAAGAAAAACAGACAGCTCAGAATGCGAGGTAAAGAGTTTTTGGCATACTTTAAACCTAAAGATCAAAAAATACCTTTGATAATGTACCAAGAGAAGCCCGTTTTATTGGGGACCGATGCAAATGCAAAAAATGTCAAAAAGGATAACAAAACTAATATTTCAAGTCTTCGGATGATCAAAGACAAACATTTTTTAAACGAATGTGGTCAAACCTCAACTGGGAGGACAGACAACTTTTTGCATGTGTTCAGTTACATTAATGCAGTTGCCTGGAACGTATTCGCAAAGAAAAAAATAATTTAAATGCACTCTCAATGTGAATTTCCAGAGGCTAATGGGTGTTCGTTGGGCTTATAAAACTAAGTGCAATGAATTCAAAATTGATTCCCTTGTGAGCAATACCCTTTTATACTTGAAAGAAAAATATGGAACGGAAATTATTAAATACATAGTATTTAACTAAACGGCATAAGCAGATGGAGTGCGATATTGTTCACAGTACAATTGAACGCAAAATAAGGAACAAAGATATCTAATTTCCAAAAGATTAACGAAGGAAATTAATGTAAACCAACCATTTTATGAAACTGAAGCTATAAATTTTGACTTTTTCAAAAATTGTAGGGAAAAGAAATTCTTTAAATACAGTTTCGTTAGGCCAAGAAAGATAAAACTATTGACCCCTATGTCACAGAAGTTAAATAGATTATATGTACATCTATTTCTGCTCAAAATTTCCAAAAAAAATATGACCACCTCCAGCAAATAAAAGCTTGTTATACCAAGAGACTGCTGCTCCTAGTATGATTCACTAAAATTTATCGTAAATTAACATAAAATATTATTTGGACAAAATCTGCATTATAATAATCTGCAAATTAACTTATAATGCTTACTTAATTTAATATATTTTGTTTATGTAGTTGAAAATATAGTTTTCCTGTTTTGTTTAAAAGGTTTTGTTCGTTTTTGATTTGTGTTCTGTTTAAAAAAAGCTGTTATATTTTAAACAAATTCATTATTTGGTGCATTGATTTCAAAAGTTTTTTGTGTTATATGTATAGTATTCATATTTATATAATTTGTAATAAAATAAATATGAATTCCATCTAAAATTAACGTAAAATTTAATTTTTAAATCAATTGCAATTATTTGTGCAATAAAATACTTAATGATTGTGCAAATTAACTTAGAACGCTTATCTAATTTATTAATTTGTTGTTTATGTGGCTGACAGTATAGGTTTTCTGTTATTGTTATATGTTTATAACTAGAGTTAAGTGTTTTTTTGTGTTTTGTTAAAATAAAAAGCTGTTTTTGAAAAAGATGTTTTATTTTTAATGAATCCATCGTTTTGTTGCTTTCATTTTCTAACTTTTGTCTTAAGATAAATTAATAATATTAATTTATGTTGTTAACATTGTTACTTTATTTCTAGAAATGAATATATATTCCATTAAAAAATAATTGATTTTTTTTCCAAAGAACCAACAAAATTTTCCTACGAAGTAAGAACAAAAAAAAACAACACCTCGTATGTTACCGTAAAAAAAATAATAATAATATTTTTATTTGTTTTCAATTCATCGATATACAATATCTGATTATTCAACGACAGTTAAATCGAAATATTTGATTTGTTTAAAAAAGCCATCTGGTACATGATTGTGCTTCTGGTTCTTGATGATCAACTCTCCAGTATGACTCGATGTAATTAGTCTCGCATTCCAACCCTTACATCGGTTTTGCGAGCATATCCAATATGTTTTGCTTCCTTTACTATTGTTGCGAAAATACGAAAATTCACCAACAATCAGTTTCGGATTTCCCTTCTTTCCACGTACCAGTCTAACGTGATGGATGTCCATCTTCATGGGAAACATAAGACCTGCAAAATTCAAGAACAAATGATTAGTATATACATCCCTTTAACACCATTTTGTTACATTCTTAAGAAATAAGAATTTTTAAATAAGTAAGAATCACACATGTTTCTTATTTAATGATGTCGTCTATTAGGGCTGGTTAAGAATTAAGAGATAAATAAGAAGTTTTTTTTGTGGAATAAAGGTAATCAATTGAGCTCTGTAGACAGAGTTTGAACTCTGCTGAGTGATTATGAATTGCGGATGTCATTTGTACGTCATATGGATAGTTATTATAATAAAATCCATTGAGTACTAATTTCGGTTTGCCTCTTTGACCTGGTACGTACAATATTTTTGGTAAACTTCTGTCCGGGTCCATCTTGGAAATCGCCTAAAAACAAATTAAGTATTCATTATTTTTAACACATTTTGTTAGTATTAAAAGCGTGCAATAGGTTTAATAAAGATAGGGCGCGTTATGTTATTGGACGCCATATCCAACCAAGGTCGCTCGATCACTTTGTAAACCATTTCAAGTTTTAAACTGTATTTTTTTTCAATCATAAAAATTATTTGCTTCAATTGTGCATAACATCAACACAAAATACACAATTTAATTTAAAACATTCATATTAACAACAATAAAATACAAAAAAACAAAAACAAATTACCTGCTGAAAAAGAACTTAGTTATCATTTTTCACTTGATGAGGGATAGCGCAGTGTTTCTTCTTTGCATTCACAGTTCGTAGTATGAGTTTTACACTTGGCACTTTTATATTGATTTCAAATCACTTCGTCACTGAGGCCATTCAAATGCTGGAGTTGTTACATTTGTGTATTGAATCAACTTCAGCGAAATATTCAAATTCAACCCGCTGCTCAAGAATCGCAACGGGTTAAGTAGAAAAACAAGCTGCTCATCAGTATTTACAATATCACCATCGATAATGAAGAGGATTCAGCTATTTGAAAGGAAAATTCTTGGAATCTGCACAGGACGTTGGTGGCACCGGACAACTCTGAAGTACCACTCAACAAGAAGACTCTAAGAGGAGACAGGAATCGCACAGCCGATCTACGAATTTATGATGAAACTTTCAGGAAGACTCATCCGAAACCTTGCCGACCACATAAACAAAGAAGTCCAGGAATTAACCCAGCACCAAATGGAACCAAGCTATCGTTACCTAAATCCTCGTGCCATCACGGATGTGAGACTTGACGAAATTATTCAAAACGAAGAAAGTTCGTTCTACGAAAAAACTCCCTGTAACGCTTATGCTATTTGTTTTTATCCCACTAGGAACAGTTGATTATTAAACAATTTTAAAAATATCATTAAATAGATTAAAGACAAAAAGTCATAGGTATAATAGTTTTGTAAAACTTTTGTCAACATAGCAATTAGAAAATGTCGGCTAAACAAAAGGGGCCCGACGATTTCAGTCAAAAGTCTAGATATAAGTCTATTTGTGCATATACGATTGAATAAAAATAATTTCTTAAACGTAAGTGATTAACTGTGAAACGTTATCTACTGTCGAACAGCCTACCCAACGCGTTCGCATCCCGAAGAAATGGTAAAAAGATGAACGAAAGTTAAATGTACTTTCGTTTATTTTTCTACACACAGAAGATCAACTGGTAAGAAAATGAAAACTGTCAAATGATGAAGTCCTATGAGTTTGCCAGCCAAAAAAAGACGTTTACCTTTTTTATCTTTTAACGCAAAAGCGTTCGCGTTAATTTCTTTGAAATGAGAAGATTCTCTTCGACTTTTTCGGTTTGGTACGCGAACTGACCTAATTTCACTACGTAGGACGGATCAGAGCGGAACAGCACACGTGAGTGAAAACTGTCAGATCAAATCAAAACAGAAAAGTAAAGCTTCGAGACATATGTTTTCCTCTCAGTTAGTCTTTTCTTGTCTAGTCAAGTTCGGATTGGGAGTCAGCATTGTACAGTCACCCCCGTATTAATAAACAACGGATAGCGGCGAGTTAGCACTAGCACACGTGTTAACTCTTAATTTTGATTAATAAACGTGTTAGCTTTCACTGACATGTGATAACGAGTGGATAACTTAACCACCGAATTCGGCGTATAAGGAGTGGATAACTTTAAACATTCTCAGATTGTAGTTCATGCATTCACAAATTGAGAGGAGGCGCATGTATGTGTAGAAACATTGAGAGGATGAGCGAGAACACTGGCACCCATTTGGGCATATTACTCTTTCATAATCATGCTAATTTTGACATTCGAATTCGAACGGAAGTTTGTCGAATTAGAAGAATTTTTATTTTGAGATTCGATCGAATAGAAAATTTATTTGAGGAAAACCAGTATAATTCGAACGAAAATAGACATTCGAACGACTTGACTATTCATTCGAATCTCAAAATAAGCATGAATGCGTTGACTCCATAGTAGTCCTATCGTATTGGAATGGAATACACAGAAATGATTGTCAACTGATGAAATATGACAGATGCACTCGATTTTTGAATATAATTTGGTAAAGTGCTGCCGTATTGTAGGTGATAAATAACAAACAGCTAACACAAGGAAAACATATTTTTATTAATCAGAAAAGTTATCATATGGACAAGTTCGCTTTCTGTGTGCCAGCTAACTCGTGTATTAAGGAGCGCATAGTGTTTTTCTATTAATATGGCTGTCAGTGTTTAACCTGATGACGTTTTGAACACAGTTTGACTTATTACATGTTATTCTGTTGATTTTTTTTTATACATATGCGATAAACAAACGCTGGATTCTTACTCAAATTTTTAACCTATTGGAATAGCTACCACATTCGCCTGAACGGAACAGCATGGAAAACGTTTAGGGATTGCTTTTAAGGAAACTCTACGAAAGAGGAGGCCAATAATAATACGGGCGAGATAATTGAAGCATTAAAACGAGCTTGATCCGAAGATCCCCCAAATTATTAAGAGACACCTTATGAATCTCTTCATAACAGGCTTTGATATTTGGTCCTTTGTGCGAGGAGGGCGAATGGAGGAGAAGATACAACCGCGAACGGATGTAGCCCAAAAAGCTAAACTATGTTGACTACATTGGCTTGGCCACATGAACAATAATGCCCCAGCCAAGAGGATCTTCGACTTCCAGCCCCCTGGTTCGAGAAGGCAAGGAAGACCGAACCTTCGTTTTAAAGACCAAGCCAAGCCAAAGCGCTTGTTCTGGAGAACTGGAAGCAGAGTGTCCGAAATCGCGGAGGATGGAAGACTGTAGTGTCTCAGGCAGAGACCCTTCACGGGTCGGGAGCCCGTTAAAGTAAGTAAGTAATGTAAGTACATAATAGGCTACATGAAACGATTCAACAATCCGGAGGTATTTCCTATTACGAATAAGTGTAGTCGAAAAAAAAAGCTTGAAACTATTATTTAAAAAAAAATCTTTATTGTTTTATTACTTTTTAAATGTCTACCAGGTAGTTTTTGCATTTGTCCTTAATCCTTATTGGAAACAAATCAGAAAATTAAAAAAATTCCAACCTAGCCGTGAATTTTTTTTTACAACATGGTCGTTATTATATCCTTCTGGTTTAAAATATGATACCATTTTCAAAAAAAAAATTCCTGTTTTATTCAATTTTATCTCTGAATCAAGTGGTGCGAAGTACGAGTATAAAGATAAAGTTATTAATACGCCCAAAGACCAGTTACCTAGAATAATTAGAACCCTATTCATTTTAATTTCTATAGCACTGTCGATATTAAATTTCTCTTATTCTTAAATAGGGAATGGTTGTGATAGATTAGTTACTATATTTTTAAGAAAGTATTGAATTTCTTCTTCCAAAGAAGGATAGAAGCAATATAAAAATGAATCCCAGATGTTAAATATGAAAAGCGCTGATAAAATAAACGAACAGATATGTTGGTAGGCTGGTAACTGTATATATTTCCATAGGCAAGTCGGTTTTAAGAACGCATAAGCATCTGAAATTCAATATATGTATCTACATAAATTGTTGGCTAGGTTTGAAACGTGGTTATACTTTTTGATACAATAAACATTTTGAAAAGTGGTTTTAATTGCTACTTGTATTTAGTTTCCTTTTTTCTTAACGTCACATTTACAAAAAAAAGGCCCGTTAGTTATTAAGCAGATGGATAACTAGAGCTTTGGCATTTAACTAGGGTTAACTTTTGGACTGTCCATAGAGTTCTAAGAACGCCATATGTCTGTCAAATCAAGGCCAAGAACAAGCATTCGCACAATTAATTAACCCAAAAGCAAATATGTTTAATCTTTTAACAAATATAAAAATTAAAACATAGACTATTGTCTTCTCACACAAGCACACTATGTATCCTCGTATACTGCTCAAGCAGCTCCAATGAATGTATCAGGGCTCAAGATATTGTTCCAGCTGTGCGTGCCAGAAATGTAACTCTTATTGCAGGTTACAGCAATAAGTAACCAAGGAATAGTTTTTTGTTCTTTTCTCCACGAACTTATAGAAAAACTGAAGGCCAAACCTCTAAATCATTGCTTCTTAATATTGGATAATGCCAGAATAAGACATAAGAAGTTCGAGACGGCTTTTGTGCTACAAGTTTCATATTGAAATTTTTGAAAATGGAGGAAATATTTTCAAAAAATTTAGATTTAACTAGCTGTTTTGCCCGTGCATGGCCAATATGTTCGACTAGACTACATAATTATGGTCTATAGCGTGAACCCGGTGTGCGGAAATACAAATTTTTTTTTGTGACAAACAAAATCGCAACTAGATTTTGACCAAACTTCACCGAAACACTCGCAGGCAAATACCAAAGATTATCTGATTTGAGTTAAATCGGTTCGGTAGTTAAAAGGACTGCACCGTTTTCTCCGCATGGATTAGCTCACTCACATAACTTCGTTCCTCCGCTAGCGGTAGGCGCTAGTTGCATGGCAGGCGCCGTGTCAGCATACCTTTTCGAATTTCAAACAGCAACACGATAGAAAGAAACTTCGATAGAATCACTCTTCATTCACTTTCACACCAATTGCTATCATCGAAATTACTGATTCGTAGTGAGAAAACAACTTGTTCGATTCGCGAAAAAAGATGCAACCGCAGAGAAAACAAGATGAGTAATAAGCAAACGAATGTCAGATCTGTTTATAAATTTATCTCGCAACGCCATCTAAATCATTGCTATATAAATCATAGTATAGGTCTAACCATCAAATGTTATCCTCTATTTATTAAAGTACTTCTTATTTGTACATGATACTCAATAAATGAAATGAATGAATGAATGGAATCTATCTAATCATTCTTCATACAAATCACTGTATCAGTTTTTCCCGAATTTCTCCAATTTTCCCGGCAACTTTTCCAATTTTCTTATACGTAAAAACCTTACTCGGACTATTTCAATCATTTAACACAAAAAATTAGCCAAATCGGTTCAGCCGTTCTCAAGTGATACGCTTTCTACCGGACAGCACCTCATTTTTATTATATAGATTAACTGGAGAACTTTAAGTTTTTAAGAAATATATTTTTTTATTACAAACATTTGCTTTTCCCTTAAATATATTTCAGTTTGCGTTAAATTTATTTGCTTTTGGGTTTATTAAATTTGCTAATGCTATGCATACCATGCACGTTGCGTTGATTATGAAATGATAATGAAAAATAAAGCATGGTTAAGCTTTTCACATTTATTTTATACGATGCGGTGTTTAAAAGAACATTCGTATTTCAAAATGTTCATAACATTGCGAGTATTGCGGCGCAACTGACAATTTTAATAGGAAGGAGGCATTGCGCCGAAAATCATTATATTTTACAAAATTCGCTACTTCGCTGTCACCTCCCAGTAGGTCCAAATTATAAGCGTACAGAACCAGATAAACGCGAGAAAGAAATCTGAAATTTTGAACATATACTCTGTAGGCGCCCGAAATGCTCAAGTGTAAATATTTTGAAAATTCGTTTACTTGCGCCCACTTAAAAAAAAAGTATGAAAGTCGTAATTCGTTCTTACAAAGTTGTGTGCAACACCCACTTTTTGGGGGCGTTTTATCAAACAAATTAATTGTTATAAGTAGTTTTTTGATTTAATATTAAACGCCCCAAGAATAGTTTTTTTGTATATTTTTATTCTTGTTAATTGGATAAACATTTATCATCTCTTAATTTTATATATGCATACATTGAAAAAAAAAAAAACACTACGTCGAGTCGAATATATCTTTTTGAAAATTATTAAAAACAAAAACTGTCTCTCACTATTGTGCCTAAAATTGAAAATGTGGAAACCGATTCACCTTGGTTTTAAATGGTTTTTAAATTCTAATGGGCAGGAAAAACAGAGCGTGGAAAAGCATTTCACATCCCTTAAGAAATATTTTTTGTACATACTTTAATGAATCTTCGAATACAGGCTTGAGGGTGAACTGATGCGCATTCCCGACGGGGCAGGTATCGGGGTTGATAATTATGTTCTTGGGTTGAATGCAACTGACTATTGGTATGGGTAGAAATAGCTTTATTATAAATATAGAAATAAAAAGAGACCGCTATCGTAAAAACGATGTCGTTTAATCGTTTTAATTTTACGTTATCTGAGCGTCAATGAAGAGTATACAAAGTTAACGCTTTATTTGGTAGAATAATTTTTTTTATTTTTATGCAAATATATTTTTTAGCCGTTGCAATACCACACAATAGTAATCTATTTGTTATTCTCAAGAAAAGGATGATTGTGGAAAATGTTACGAGCATAAAATTGGGATTCTCCCGAATCTGTTATAACTCGAGCTTTACAATTTTTGCTACGTTGCTTTGCACATACCCAATACTTTCTATTTTTTTGCACTTTTGCACAAATATAAGAATGTCCATTGTAAACTAGTTTCTTGCCTCCTCGTTGCCCTGTTATAAATTGAACTGAGCTCGCATATAGTTTGCGTTGGCATCCAAAAAATTCGTCAAAATCTACAAAAAAGGAGTAAATAAAAAATGTATTAGAAAGAAAACCAAGTTTGCATTCCACCTAACACATTATAAAAATCATCAAAAGCTTTAGTTAGATGTAACACATTTTATTCGTCCTTAAGCAGAACTAAAATAAGAAACCCGCGCAAGACTTAAATAAATGTACAAAAAATAAATAAGACTGCAAATACAATATCTGATTATTCAATGCAATTGTGTCAGTAAAATTTTGTTTTTGAAAGGGAATCTGGATCATGATTGTGCTCCTGATTCTTAATGGTCAACTCTCCAGTCTGACTCGATGTTATGAGTCTCGCTTTGCAACGGTTATATCGGTTTTGAGAGCACAACCAATATGTCTTGCATCCTTTACTATTGTTGCGAAAATACGAAAATTCGCCAACAATCAGTTTCGGCTTTCCCTTATTTCCACGTATGAGTTGGACGTCAGAGGTGTTCATCTTCATGAAAAGCACAAGATCTGCAAAATTCCAGAACAAATGATTAGTATACATTCTTGAACAACATTTCGCTAAAATCTAATGAAATAAGAAATTTGAAATAAAAAAGAATCACACAAGTTTCTCATTTAATTATTTCGTCTATTTGGTTTAGTTAAGAATAAAGAGAGAAATAAGAAGTTATATTTTTCCTGAATATAGGTAATCAGTTGAGTTCTGTATAAAGTGTTTAAACTCTGGTGAGTGATTGTGGATGGCGGATGTCATTTGTACGTCATATGGATTGTATAAAGCAGTTATTATTCGAGCGCGACATTTCTTTAATTTAACGTGTGCACAATTCCAATATACTTTTTGTCCGTAGTGCTTATTCCTTATGTAACAAAATCCATTGAGTACTAATTTGGGTTTGCCTCTTTGACCTGGTACGTATAATATTTTAGGTGTATACTTCTGTTCGGGTCCTTCTTGGATATTGCCTATAAAACAAATTAAATTTATAAAAACAATGTTAAAGAGGTATCCTTTCAAATATTGCTGCTGCTTATCTGGGTTAGTTAAAAATGCCATTGAAAGGTACATACAAGTATTTATTGTTCACATTTTTTTTTAGTATTGAACGAAATTTTAGAAAATTTACTAGATTGCTCAAAACAATTTTCAGATGGTTTTTTTTATCTATCTTAAGAAAGCATAAAACAAATTCGTTAAAGATCCCGTATCGACATCGCGTTCGTGTTAAGTCCGCATTATGTAACAGGACGCCAAAACATCAAGACGGCAGGAACAAACCACAGTCGCCATGCGTGGTTTGGATCGATCACTTTGTAAATTATTTCAAGTTTTAAACTGCACTTTTATTTTTAATCATACAAATAGTTTATTTCAATTGTGTGCAAATAATTTCAACATACATTCATATTTAATACAAAACAAATTACCTGCTGAAAAAGAAACCGCCGAGAAAGCAGAACATTTTTACATCACAATTTGCATTTATTAAGATGAACCTTCCAACTGTATTAACTAACTAATCATTTTCCAATTAATGAGCATGATAGGGATATCGCAGTGTATATTTTTCCCCTTCTTTAAATTCACGACTCGTAGCACGAGCTTTACACTTTGCACTTTTATATTGTGTGCAACGCCAATTCGTTGTATGTTTTAATTTCCGATCAATAACAAATTCGTATTTTCCAATTAT
Organism: Portevinia maculata; assembly: GCA_949715645.1. Classification (NCBI taxonomy): domain Eukaryota; kingdom Metazoa; phylum Arthropoda; class Insecta; order Diptera; family Syrphidae; genus Portevinia; species Portevinia maculata. Next base: position 402,725,625 of record OX454525.1, on the reverse strand, counting down.
TAATTTTCTATTGTTCTTTTTTGTATATCCAAACACACATTTATTTGAAAAGTCCCATTCTGTAAAAAAAAGAGTACGTATTAGTCAAAGAACCACAAAACACTACGATAAATTAATACATTGTGAAAAAATGACAGATATGTTCAATTTAAGACCAGATCTATTTATTGTTAAAGTTAAAATGTTTACGCATAAATTGTGAGTTTATTTAAAAATCAATTTTAAATTCTTTCGTTGACTTTGTTCGTCTCATAAAAAACCGTGATCCTCGATGATTGTGGTCACTTTTATGAAGTACCTTGTCATTGACTGTATGTACGCGTGCATGACACCTAAATGACGTGGTGTATTGTGTACATCTCCAGTAGATTTTATCACGAATTAGTTTTTCCCTCACATAGTAATATCCGTTATAAAACAATTGCACTTTTCCCTTTTGGCTTTGTACGAATTGAAGTCGGTTATCTAGAAAATATAAAGCGAAATGTACATTAGAGTAATACACACATAAGAATCTATCAAACACTTTAATTCGAATGACTCGCGGAAGGAAAACGATTGATATTTATGCTTCAATATCTATTTTCATTTCAATTCATTATGTACATATACAAAAATATGAAAAATAATAATTTAAAAAAAAATAATCTAAAAACAAAATTCCAATCATATAACAGTTTTGATAATAATCAAAATCTTAAATTAAATCAAATATCAACTTTTGCTATTGTTGTTCGATTATTTCATATGACACCGCCCCATGATCAATTTCAATTCTCTCTGTTTTAACTGGGGTCATATGGATGGCTTTATTCAGGCCATACTTATTCCTTTTTAGCTCAGCATGTACATGTTCTGCTTTGTTGATTATAAACTTAGGGGGGGTCTCTTTAAGCATTGTTATCCTCGCCGGGCACTTGATCTTTTTCGTTGCCATCGAACTGCAACGCCAGAGAATTTTCTTTTTATTTTCGCTCATCATAAGAAATCGCACTCCATTGGCCATTATCGCAGGACGACCACGTAGAGACTGTGTGAAAAATACCGGCATATCATCTGGATTTGGCACATTTTCATTCGCCAAAACAACTGTGAACAAAATCAAATGAAACATTTTGTTAGTAAGCTAACATTTAAAAAAACATGTTATTAATAAAATGTATATATGCATAAACATTTACGAGAGATTTCTTGAATCGTTGTATGTACGAGTGTATGTATATTTTATTTATCTTTTAACATAGGTTAATTAACAGTAGGTATTGTAAAAATCTATATTAAATAGATTTGATGATATTTCATTTTGATTATAGAAGAATGCGTGGTATGTTCTTTTAAGTTTAGATTTCCTTCATTTTATTAGCAGCAGTTGAACTTATCTGTCTTTTCTCAGTTTTGACGTGGCGATGCCGGTGAATTTGACGAAAATCATACGGATCAAACTTATTCATACATATCAAGACAGGGCATCTTATGCGACGATAGTACCAATGGCAGCGCCAAAATAAGTTAGTCCTGTTTTCGTTATTTCGAAAATATTTCAATCCATCTAAAAACAATAGCTGCCCTCCGCGTTTCGACTTTGAAAAGTTAATTTTTGGGTTATTCCCAGTGTACAGCCCTCGACCTAAAAATACATAAGAGAATATTGTGTAAATTTTTTTTTTGTCTTTCATTGTTATCAAATAAAAAAGGCTAAAGCATGCGATATAATTAAAAACACGTACCAAGTACAAAAGAAAGTCACGTTTTTATGGAATAAAACTCCGTGCAACATATTTAAATTTTCTTTTGTTTGCAATAAAAATTACACATATATTTACCAGTTCTTTTTTCTGTTTTAAATAATAATTCAATACGTTCGAATATAAATCGTCTTCAAAATCTTTAACACAACGATATAAAAAATAATTTATTCAATTTTATCAATATTTATAAGAGATTGGAAGTCTTCCTTCGGCGTAATAAATGGTTTAATTTCTATGTCATTGCTGGTTGTATGCCTATGCTGATGACAAAGACGCAAATTAAATGTTATCTCATCGTAAATGGCAATCGCAGGGCATTTTTCTTTATAATAGTTGCTACATTTCCAATATTGGCGCGAGCCACGCTTCTTATTTCGAAAAAATCTAAAGCCATTTATGACAAGTAATTTTCCTCCGTTCTTTTTCGAGTCAATAAAGTCTATGCGAAAACCTGAAAAACGAAATTCAATATTAGTTGAGACAAAAATTCCTTAATTTTATTTAAAATTTTTATATGCATATATGGAAATTAAAAATATCAAATAAAACAATAGAGACTTTGTCTTAAATTGGCTTGGATTTAATTCGTGTTATATTCGATACACCCATAATTTTATTAAGTTGTACAGAAATAAATTGGGCTTCAGACTATTTATTCTTAAATACTTATTGCGAATTTATTCTTCTTTTAAAATTTCATGATTATGAACGCCTTTGAGAACACATTTGCTTGGAACTACAGAACTGGTAATGGCTCTAGCTTTGCAGTTATTATGCCACTTGGTACACTTCCAATATATATTTGGCCCATAAATATTGTTTTTAATGAAACGATGCCCTTCAAAGCACAACAGCTTATTGCCACGTGGTGAGGTAGTATAATTGATCAATCCCCAATTATCGAGAGTACGGTCATCGAGAAATTTCGGCTTTCGATTCGATATTCGGCTTTTGGTTTTTAGCATGGAATTTGCTGGAACACATCGAATAAAACTCTCGGAGGGCAGATGGAATTGATGAGCCATTTGCATCGAAATACATCCAACTGAAAAAAGTTAAGATAAAAGATCATACATTAATAACTAGCTCGGAATTGCTTACATAAAATTTTAATAAAAGCCAGCGCAATTGATAATATTTTCAAAAAAAAAAATTAAATATAATATTTTTTATTTTGTGATACTACACTTTTGAATTTTTTCATTTTACATATCTGCTACGAATTCGATTTGGGTTTAAGTATATACTATGACTATGTTCGAAACTTTTTTGTATTATTTTCTCTACACCAAAATGATCTTTTCCCGTCACTATGCGTGCCCTACAGTGAGCTGTATCCTAAATGGAATATATAATAATTATAAAAAGAATCGGAACAAAAACAGCTGTGCTTAAATTAACCTTTTTCGAACAGATCCAGTAAGTACGATATGAGGATCGACGATTCTTTACATATTTGTAGTTTTCATACACAAGAAGAGTGCAGCCACGTTGCCCTGTGGTAAATTCAGCAATTTCTAGAATAGAAAATTATGGAAAATTAGAAAAAAACATATTTACTTAATTTTTTTTAAATGTACGATGTTACTTTACAAAAAAAAAGTTTATTGCAAGACACGATTAGAAGAGACTAACAATTTTTATGCCGAATCCGAACCAAAGATTTGAGAATCGGATAAAGACATTTATTCAATCGGATATTTTATATGTTCGCGAGATGTTATTTACTAAAGCGCTTATAATTTAAAGAATAAAGGCATATCCCGGTAACCCAGAAAATGTCGTCTAAAATCGAGTCAATCAAAATTCTCTACTAAACGAAAATTGAATAATCTTTTCTTCTTTTCTTTAACGTCGAGGTTATGATCTGCATTTAAAGGATCATAACTCTCCCACTTCACTGCATTCCCACTGTTCCGCCTGCAAACCCTAGTCAATTTGTCATCAAAAAAATTGGCAGGCCTTCCGATTGTGAATCATTTCGCCACCGAGGCCATTCAAATGCTGGTGTTGGATCATTTGTGTGGCCCATGAGGTTTTATGCCAGTCTCTCTTGTATAGTAACATTGATCATAATTATTTTTTAAAAAGGGTTCGTAGGATCTCATGACAGTACCAACTGTAGATCATAGGTCCGGTGTCGCAAGAGTACGATATCAAATAATGATCAATAACAGGTGCATGCTCGTGCCGAAATCGTAAAAAAAGAAGGCCTTAAAACTCCTTAATCAGACAAGTGCAATAACAACAGCGTTTGATTAAAGTGATCCCAAAACGTTAAGCCTGCCAACCTTCTTTAAGGTCAAACCAACGAACCCCACAGGCAGACCAGTCAGGAGGTAGTAAAGTGGGAGGGTTATGGTACCTTTAATCCTGATCATAACTTTGTCCTTGAGAAAACAGAAGAACCATGTATTGTAAATTTACGCTTAATTGTTCTAATTCGACTCCCAGCTCCCAAACATTGATGCAACTGAACATGCAACGTTTCAGTTAATCCGAAATGATATAGCACAAAGCCAAATCATACATTACAGCTGATGGAGTTGCAGTGCAGCCACCTAATTTTCAGAGTTACCAGGAAATCAAACCTGAAAAAGTGAAGTAAAAAAGATAAGGCCAAATACTAGCATTTGCAATAATGTATAACACTTTGATAAAACGACATAAATCCAGTTTGGGAAAGTGACGTAAAGCCAACATTTCGTATTATGTAGTTTCAAAAAACCGTTTCATATTTGATTTATTTTATGAGAAAACTAGCTATACCTGCCCGACTTTGCCTGTGCTAAACAATGTAATTATATAAATGCATAAGCGAGAAATAACCTACAATATTTCCAAGTTGGAAAAATAAAACAAAAAAATCATTCACGACACTCATTTTGGCAAAAAAAAATGAATGTCGGATACAAAAACAAATATCTAAGTAGGATATTAGTTATGGGAACAAAAAAATAACACACCCAGACTGTATCAGAAAAAGTCCAATCGCATGAATATTATTCCCAAAAAGAAAAATTGAATATAAAAGTCAAGGGAAAACACGCTTAAACAACAACAAAAATATTCTACGCATCTAAACTAAATTAATCCACGTAATAGACTGAAGCTTATAGACGAAATGTACTTATATGTAACAAACAACTTTAGCGCGCAAGAACCTTTGTTTTCATTTCTTATCTACGGAACGAATTCAAAATTCTATTATACGACTTAAAACCTTTAAAACAGAAACGTTCATTAAATTTCTTCAGTAGTGTATATAATATATATATTATAGTAGATTTATTAGAGGTTATTATATATAAATTATATAAATTAAAAAAAAACTCTTCTACGCTTAGTTTGATATCATTTTCTTTTACTATTTCTTTCACGATTTTGATTTCGTTATTTGATAATACAAACCATTGTGTATGGAGTAGTCTATAATTAAAACTTCTTTTATAATATTTATTTTGGATAAGTGTTTTAGTTTATTATTGAACCCTGTTAAAAGAAGGAATAATACTAATAGAATTAAATATGAATCAGAATTGCAGAGATAAAGTAAATTAAAGTATTTTTTTTTTTTTTGAAAAAAGGAGATCTTAATTCCAGAGCACTTAGACTCGGTAATGGTCCATTTCCAGGCAGAAATCCTCTTTTTGGTGTAGAGTTTGGAGAAAACAAAGTGTCATTTGATTCTGTCCATTTATGGATGATGTATGTTGTTGTTATTCATGGGGATTGATGTAATCGACAACTCAACTTGCATACCTATGTTACTAAAGAGTCAGCCATCATAATGTAATTAAATCATATCAGAAGAAATCGCAAGCGGAGCATTACTGCTTAATCAACATAATGACGAAATCAGTACAAATACCACAAACCTTATCCAGTTACTCGAGGATCAATACAACGTAAAACATATTAGTGCATACAGCTTTTCATCAATAATTATTATTGTACTCATCATATTTGTCATAACACAAACTACGAATACCGGAAGTTACAATTCCAGAAACTGATATATACTCCCAAGACAGAAGCCGTAAATACTTCCGAAAAACCAAGCAAATCAAAAATAAATTCAACACCCAGAAGCCAAATTCCTTTATTTAAAGAAAGCAAAACGAGGACGTGTTGACTTAAGGAGTTATATATGTTCCATAGATATGCAGGTGGTCAGCGAATATCCGAAGTCAAGGAATGTGCATTTGTGTAACAGATAAATATGATCCGCATATGTCCATGGGAATGAGGCAAAAAATGGATAAAACGTGACGCAATGTGCTGATGGCATTAGAGTTAGATGTTGGAAAATGTATTTAAGGTAGAATTAGATTTACATTAAGCTCAGTCATTGTAATAACGTAAAAGCGAATGCTATTAATAAATATTATATTTTTTTTTATAAAAATCGGTGCAAGGATTTTTAATAGAAATAAATACTAAACAAATACAAAATGTGAGTCGGATAAAATACCTGGGAATAATTATCGATAAGGAGATGAAATTTGCTGAACACATCGATTACATGTGCAAAAAAAATGGTAAACAGATCGGGTTTTTCAAGAGGATACGAAGAAAGATGGATTGCATATCTGCGATAACAATATATAAACCCATTATAAAGCCGCATTTCGCATATTGTTCTAGAATGACATATTCATGCTGCAATCAAAGTCAGGTAGAGAGACTGCAAAAACTCTAAAATAAAGCAATGAGAAGTATTCTTAGATGCAATAGATGCCTTTAAGGGGTTAGACGTAAGAGAAAGGTTGGAACTAGACACGCTAATAGCAGTTTTTAAAATGAGGCAGGGTGCTGCACCAAGCTACCTAACAAGTGAAATGACAAGGGTTGGAAGCACAGCGTAAATCGCCAGATTTCAGCAGCCGCTGGCAACACGCTTTTGTACAAGGGTATACTTTTATTTAACAACTTGCAAAAAATAGGTACACATTTCAGAGTATTGCAGGTGGCAATGGTGCGATGGTAGTGTATTCACTAAAGTGATTGGCAGGTCGTGTGTTCGAATCCCGACCAGGGCTATGATTTTTATAAATTGAATACACACAACAAAAACAGATCTCCCTAAAGCAATTTAGGCGCCACCTGTTGAGAAAAAAAAATCCCATCGCACCAAACTTCTTTCCTATCCTTCTATTCTTTCATACAGTAAGTAGCACCCAGAAATAGGCAATGAATCATTTGCTGGCAGCTACTTACAGCAACAAACAAAATGCCTGCGCTGTGGTTTCCACTATAAGGGTACTGTGTATGTGTACTACAGAAAAAAGAAATCCCTTTACCGCACGCAAATTATAAAAAAAAAAAAAAAATTTAATCTAAATGCATACATTTTGTAAAACATAATAAGTGACTTACTTAAAAATTTAACTGCAAACAAAGTATTTGTCTAGATGCAATAATTTTGATATTTAAACTTAAAATTGGGATTTTTGTAAAGTATTTTTATACTAATATAATATCAATTGCTACTACTAATACTACTAATTGAACATCAGAGCCTAGTTCCCGACAAGGGCAGGTGAAAAGTATCCTACTTATTGTAGAGATAGTGCGTAGTCCAATCAATCACTACTACGTATAAAGATTCACGCAAAGAGAAGATACCTTAGTAATTGAAAATTCTGATCAACTTAAAAATATTATATACAGTGAGGGGATCGCAAGATTTTTTACTTTAATTTTAAACAACGGTGGTCGCAACACTAAAAATGTTGAGAAACAATGCTCTAGATTGATAAAACCTAAAGACAAGAGATTTTATGTTATTTCAACAGTTTTTTTTTTTTAAATATATTCGTATAAGTAAAACATCTTCGTATGAACAGTTTATACAACATTTATAATAGAAGTGATTGTTCATAAACTTACTACATATTTGAGGTTATTCACGTCTTTCTGAAACGATAAGAATTAATGAATAGAACTTGTTTAATAAACTAACATACCTGCTACACTGTAACTTCCACGCTCCGATCACATTCTGTACGATGAAACTGGCAATTATGTTAATTTCAGAAATAATATGCACTGCGATTTTAAAGAATTGTTAGTATACAAGCCAAGTTGATTTTTCCTTATTATAAGCTTTATTACATTCAATAAAATACTTTATATAACATGTTATAGCTTTAAACAACGTTTTTAGTTAGAACTCTTTACTACCGCTGCAAATGGTAAGACCATGTTGTCTTGTTTTATATAAACTGTACATTAGTTGTCACACGTATTAAGAAGTATGAAATCGAACTCTTTAGATGGCAATTATACCGCATTCTTAAGCATAAAACATATGAATAAAAGGAAAGTGGAATATAAGTACGAGTTATCCTAAAATTCACAAGTATAAAAAAAATGCTTAGCATAGTAGTTCTTAGTTTAAACCTCTCTCTTATTCAATCCATAAATTCAAACCCATAATCAATGAATAACTTTGACTTGCGATCAGTAGTTGAAGTTTTTAATTGTTTTTTCTGATGAGATGTTTTTACCTCTGTCCTCCCTCTGATTGGTGTAACAGAAGCTGTTCCTCGTTTTTTTCTCACAACGTTAACCGGGTGGTTGTGCTTCAAGGATTGCAACACAATTTTCTGAACTCCATCTATAATATTAGTTACAACTCGTGCATTGCACTTTAAACTTCCCTAAAAAAAACCAATTTAATAATAAAATAAAATAAAAAAAATACAAGAACAAAATCTCATTTACTTTCTTAGCACATATCCAATAAGTCTTGTACCCACTTCGACGATTGCGCACGTAGTGATATCCATGAGACACCAGCAAGGTGCAACCTCTTTGTCCTATTGTAAAAGATACTTGATTTTCTTTTATGACATAGCCATCGATTATATCCGGAATGAATTTTGTTTCTAAAAAGAAATGTAATAGTATTAGTATATAAAGCATACAGGTGAAATTCATTTTAAAAACAAAGAAATAAAATAAGAGAATGGGTTTTTTTAAGTTTCAATTTATTTCAATCAATTCGCACAAAAATTTGTCAAGTAAGAATGAGGTTTTCTACAATTATGCCAGATATATACATACAAATATAAGTATTTCTATTAAAAAAAAGAAAAATATGCAAAACAAAGTTTTTTTTTATTTTTCAATTTTTTTTCCCGATACACTCCATCAGTGTATTTTTATTTTATGCGTTACTTTTAAAACGGTGCATGATTATGTAAACCGCATTTGACAATGACATCATGTCGGCTATCTTCATCTACTGTTACAACACGTGCTTTACATTTATGGATGCCGGCTCGAGCGCAAGACCAGTAGGTCTTAACTCCAGATGATTTGTTGCGGGTAAAACTATAATCACCAACTTTTAACTTTCGACTTCCTCGGAATCCAGTTATATAAGAAAAATACGATGGATCTAAATGAGAAATAAATTAAGTGTTAATAAATGATGAGCATTAACGGTTAGGCGTGTTACAAAAATAAGTCATATTATGTACATCCCTTAAAAGTAAACAAACAATTTGCATTTAATAGTATTTTATTTATTTCATCTTCATTCTTTGTCTGTTTCAGGTTCTTTGTTTTAAGCTTACAAATTTGTTGCTGTTTTTTTTTTTTTAAATTAAACACTTAATGTACTATTTATTTTTAAATGGATTGTAAAATATATTTTTGTTAAAAAGTGGCTAAAACAAAATGATTATACTTTTGCTTCAGTTTTAATCTTTAAAGAGCCATATTTTCGTGCCTTAGTTATAACCTCATGATTGTGTTCGCCATTTAAGACTGTTAAAATATCAAACTTGGTTTTGATTCTCGCTCGACAGCGAAGAACTGCAAACTGACTGCAACGCCAATAAGTTACATCATCCCGGCTAACGTGACGATTGAAAGTATGATGCTTAAGAACCAATTGCTTGGTACCATATTTACTGACAATGAAAACAGGCCCAACACCATCAACTGCTTGTTCTGATTTCGGATAAAATTGTGCTGAAAGCAAAAATGTTTTAAATTAGAATCGGAAATTATTATAAAATTGTATTTTTAGGTTAAATGAATTAAAACAACGCTTCTTCTTCTTCTTAAATGAACGCATACATAAAAAAACATTTATGCCAGGATTTGTTCCTGTTTTTATTTCAATATGAGTATATTTAATTATATTACACAGTTTATCTCTATTTTACTTAAAATTAACAGCAATGCAGAAAGACAAGAGCGTTGTGTAACTTCATTATACGAGTTTTCCATATGCAGATCATTTTTAAAACATTTCTAAAAGATCTACTAATACTGCCATTTGCATCAGCATTAATAAAGGCGGCTGAAAAATATTTAAGCTGCATACAGACGGTTCAATTCACAAAGTTTTTCAACTTTATAAAAAAATAAAATAAAACTACTGCCGAAATGAAACTTCAAAACTCTTGCTAAAGAGCGACCAAAGGGTCCATCGCACTAAAACAATCTTATTTTCGTGCCTTAGTTATAACCTCATGATTGTGTTCGCCATTTAAGACTGTTAAAATATCTAACTTGGTTTTGATTCTCGCTCGACAGCGAAGAACTGCAAACTGACTGCAACGCCAATAAGTTACATCATCCCGGCTAACGTGACGATTGAAAGTATGATGCTTAAGAACCAATTGCTTGGTACCATATTTACTGACAATGAAAACAGGCCCAACACCATCAACTGCTTGTTCTGATTTCGGATAAAATTGTGCTGAAAGCAAAAATGTTTTAAATTAGAATCGGAAATTATTATAAAATTGTATTTTTAGGTTAAATGAATTAAAACAACGCTTCTTCTTCTTCTTAAATGAACGCATACATAAAAAAACATTTATGCCAGGATTTGTTCCTGTTTTTATTTCAATATAAGTATATTTAATTATACTACACAGTTTATCTCTATTTTACTTAAAATTAACAGCAATGTAGAAAGACAAGAGCGTTGTGTAACTTCATTATACGAGTTTTCCATATGCATATCATTTTTAAAACATTTCTACAAGATCTACTAATACTGCCATTTGCATCAGCATTAATAAAGGCGGCTGAAAATTATTTTCAACTTTATAAAAAAATAAAATAAAACTACTGCCGAAATGAAACTTCAAAACTCTTGCTAAAGAGCGACCAAAGGGTCCATCGCACTAAAACAATCTTATTTTCGTGCCTTAGTTATAACCTCATGATTGTGTTCGCCATTTAAGACTGTTAAAATATCTAACTTGGTTTTGAGTCTTGCTCGACAGCGAAGAACTGCAAACTGACTGCAACGCCAATAAGTTACATCATCCCGGCTAACGTGACGATTAAAAGTATGATGCTTAAGAACCAATTGCTTGGTGCCATATTTACTGACAATGAAAACAGGCCCAACACCAGCAACTGCTGGTTCTGATTTCTGATGAAATTGTGCTGAAAGGAAAAAGCTTGAAATTAGAATCGGAAATTATTATAAAATTGTATTTTTAGGTTAAATGAATTAAAACAACGCTTCTTCTTCTTCTTAAATGAACGCATACATAAAAAAACATTTATGCCAGGATTTGTTCCTGTTTTTATTTCAATATAAGTATATTTAATTATATTACATAGTTTATCTCTATTTTACTTAAAATTAACAGCAATACAGAAAGACAAGAGCGTTGTATAACTTCATTACACGAGTTTTGCATATGCAGATCATTTTTATAACATTTCTTAAGATCTACTAATACTGGCATTTGCATCCGCATTAATAAAGGCTGCTGAAAAATATTTAAGCTGCATACACACGGTTCAATTGACAAAGTTTTTCAACTTTCTACAAAAATGAAATAAAACTACTGCCGAACTAAAACTTCAAAACTCTCGCTAAAGAGCGACCAAAGGGTCCATCGAATTAAAGGAACCATAACCCTCCCAATTTACTGTATCACTCGTCCGTGTGTGTGATTCGCCGGTTTGACCTCAATAAACATGCAATCCTCTGAGTTTCGTATCACTTTTCTTTTTTTTTTGTAAAATGAAATCTAAATCCCAGAGCACTCTAGGTAACAATCCATTGTACAATCAGGCAGAAATCCTCTTTTTGACGTAGAGGTCGGAGAAAACAAGGTGTCATCGCGTATGTTGTTGTTCCCCATGGGGATTGATTCACTTATTTACTGAGGCCAATCAAATGCTGGTGTTATTGCATATTGGGGTTCTCAGGACTGCCTCCTTATACGACACGTACATGCTCCTGTTATTACAATTTTAACATCTTGAAACTCCCCCAGACGTGTGTATGCAAAGCCGTGGGTTGACATGACTGTAGACCATCGGTAATCAATAACAGGAGCATACACATGTCCAAACGTGAAAAACATAGCTCTTAGAACTACGGGATCACACAAATGCAGCATTTGCTTGGCCTCAGGAAAAAAAAACTATCTGAAATCAAGAGGCCTGACGATGTTTATTGAGGTCAAACTGTCGAACCCCAGAAGCGGATAAGTACGGATGTAGGAGTGGTCCCTTTATTTCTGATCATAACCTCGCCGCAAAGAAAGAAAAAGAAAAGGGAATTCTTGTCTACGTTTGGCTTGTTAATGAATTGTACCAAATTAAACAGAACAAAAAAGGTAATGAGACGCTGTTATTGGTTCGTCTTTAAAAATAAAAGTTGATAGCTATATTTTCAGTACGAATGCCATATCGAAACAGTAGATCTGAGAAAGTTATAGTTTTCCCAGAGGTCGGAAACAAGTTTGAATGTTCCCGCATTAATGTGTGCTCGTTTGTACAAATCGAAAACCAAACCTATGTCCTTTTAAGGAACAGGAGATTTATTGTGTAAATGCTTGCGACAACAAGTTATCGATCCACCTTTTAAATAATTAAATATTACAAAGGCAGGACAGTTAGCAATTAAACAATGCCAATAGCTTCTGTAACACAACGAACGGGTTTTCGCATATTTTTCCCCTTTCAGAATAATGCATTCTAGTCCGTTTTCCCTCACAATGCATATATCTGAAATAAAAATTATTTATTAGTTTAAAGGATCAGTCAATGATAAATGATTTAAAATCAATGCAGCAACATATTCACAAGCATATATATCAAAAAATGAACATTCCATGTCTATTCTAAAATTGTTTATTAAAATTCACTCTTTAATTTTCTTAATAATAAATGCTACTGCCGTTGGAGGTCCACCATACTTAATGTTCCATTGAAACATGGAAAATGTTTTGCATTGGCTGGCAAGGTCGTGAATCTTCGGGGATGATTGTGTAGATTTTTTCCAAGTTTTATCCATCCTTGCAATTTTGTTATACACCGAGCTGTGCATTTGTTTTCCGATGATCGTTTACCATTTCCATTCGAGCATATCCAATTAATTGTTGAACTAAAACTGGCTTCTTTTTTATACATAAATCCGTCGAAGACCAAATTTACGCCTTGCTTCTGATTGCGTAGATAAAAAAGCTTCGGATTTTCAATCCACACGCGAATTGGATAGACTGAAAAGAACATATATTTTTTTTGGTTATAGAATTTTGTGTGATGGTTTTTGTTATTGTTAAGTTGCATTTAGTATACAGGTACATTTTTTTAAATTCACATTTATAAGTCAGTTTGTCTCATTTTAAATATCATTAGGATTTATTTGCTAAAATCAATGAAATTATAGGTACATACATTTAAAAAAAAACTCATTGCTTTGTAAGGTAAGATGCGCCCCAACCTAACTACACTTTTCTTCTTCATTGTAGATAAGCTACAAATACCTTTTGTCTATGTTCATGTACATAATGATGTAGAGCAATATATATACTTATTTCTCATATGTATTAAATAATTCTTCGTCGTGTTCCTCCTGCACAAGAATTTCCTCAATTTCTTCCTCATCTTCAATCACATTATATGGAACAGTTTGAATTGAATTTTCAAAACGAACTTTATCCACACGAGCTGTTTGTCGTTTGGTAAGTTTTACCTTGCGCCTACGAGTCAAATCATTTGAAGTTCGCGATTTTATAGCCGAAAGTACACCCCGTCCCCATTCAATTTTTTCAGTTTCCTCTGGATGAGTATGGCCACCAATTACTTTGGCGGAATTATCTTCTGGACGGAATATAACTCGAGCCTTACATTTGAATTTTGTGCTGCGCAGGCATCTCCAGTATTTTTCACGATTTTTCCTATACAAATAGTCATTTAGGACGATTAGTGGGTGTCCCCTTTGGCTGTAGATAAATTCGATTTCTAAAAAGAAAAATATGAATTATTTATTTAGCAAAAGGACACAAATATTCTAGGCATAGGAGTCAGGGTTTTTGTTACATAAACAAAAAAGCATATTTGGAACAATTTTTATTTTTTGTTTTTTTTTTTTATTTAAACATTATTTAGTAATATGTGATTTTAGGATCTTCAGAATCATGGGAATGGCTGTGAGATTTGCCAATGATGCCATTACGCATTACGATGCGACCGTGACAACCAGGTCTGAGACATCTCCAATATTCACAACTGGCTCGATAGCTTCGTTCTCGGCGATATTTATAGCCGTTTATAAGTAATATAGGTTTGCCCCTTTGACTCTTTAGGAATGTGTAAGTGCTTATGTCCAACGACGACTGATCACCTGTAAGCGGACGGTATAAATCTTTGTAACAATAATTTCCTTTGGATGTTGTATTATTGAAAAATAGAAATGCTTACATTTTTTTTTTAAATATTTTATTTTTATTTACATCACAAAGATAAAATACACTTTAGGAGAATGTTTTATTTCTTAAGATAGTTAGGAACAGATCATCTCTCTAAACCAAAATCTGGATAAAACAAACTTATGTGGGAAGCCAAGCAAACGCAATTGATAACGTTTTCATAAAAGAATCCTTAAATTGTTTCACAGATTTAAATGAGAAACCAGCATATGAATACTTATGACACCATGGTATCCCAGTGAACTCGGACGTATCTTGGCATGAACAGCTATCAAAAATACTGTAAAGTTTGCTTCTGTGAAATTGAGTTACATTTACAACGGAACCGATCATTGTATTTTTTATATGTGCGCATTCCGAACTTTTTCTTAAAACACACGAACAGTCCGTTTAATACATGATCCACAATTGACATCCAATTCCGACCACTGGCTTATCGAAGACCTGTCGCCGATATTTGCATATTCACGAGGAAAGTCTGACGGCACTTTGGTTGGCAGGGAATCAAAAATCGTTTTCATATAGACCGAGAACATTTTGAAATTCTCTTTAAAAAATATTTTTCCGAAAGAATAAAAATCCACATCAAATTTAGAGTGGTAGCAACACTTATCTTAAAGTTTCTCGGAGCCCTTGTTTGGGGTTGTAGGGTACGCCTTTCCTGAGGGAAGAATGTATAAAAAAAAATTATATTTAATTAAAGATTTTGGGTCATCAATTTTATTTGTTGGTTTTCTAAAAAACTCATATGTACCCCATACACAAGAAATGTGTTTTCTTTAATGTAGAAACATCCTTAACTTGTACAAAGTAAACGAATTTTTCAAGATCTAAAAATCAATAGGTATTATAATTTTATATTTAAATTTTTAAAAAATGTTTTGATTTAACAATTATCGATTTAAAAATAAGCAAGCAGCAGTTATACATACATTATGATGGGCCTGTTGTTCCATAACCATAGCGACGAGGACATGAAGAGTTAGAGTTAACGAGAGGATTCCATGGTGTATTTCTATGATGCTATAAATTTTGAAGAATGAAAGACCAAATGTTCGATTACTTACTTCAACTTACGGTGGCGACGCACGCACGCTGAAATCTTTTTCTTCAAAACTATTCTGAATGCAAAATCATTTAAAGAATTGATAAAAGGATAGTCAGATAACATACTAAAATAAAATGCTGATGTTTGAACTAAGCCCTTACATTAGTAAACTCTATCTAAAGTGTTCAAACACATCACACTGTTTAAATAGCGTATCGAAGTTACTATTAAAACGAACTTTTTCTAACTATTTATTGATGGGTTTACACAAGTATAGGGTCTTTCATTACCAACTTGACAACTTTCAGTGTGAACGCACCCTTAAACAGATTCGAACTGTCAATGTCAAAATATTCAGTAAATTCAACATTTTTATTTTACACGAAGGAATAACGTTTACAAATAATTTAAATTTACTACCGAAATTCCGAGTTGGTGGTCGCAACTTTAAGAGCGTTAACGCCAATTTTCGGCCGTAATTCTCCTCCCAGTAGACAAGTAATTCACAGTCGTCTAGTGAAAAAATTTGAGTCAGAATATTCGCTGCTTGATGTTGCCGTGCCAGTGCCACTACTTTTAGCCCGAAGTGTAGAGAGGCGTCCGTCAAAAACAAAACAAAACAAGCCAAATTAGTCATTTTAACGGCGTTCTCAGGAATTAGGCCTCTCCCAGACCACATTATGGCGAATTTCGCGTAAGGATCTAGGCCTACGCCCTTACAAGAAGCTGACTCAAGAACTAAATCCACTTGATCATATGAAGCGACGTACGTTCTCGAATTGAATTAGGCTCTGTACATGATGGAAGAAAATGAAGAATTTCATCGCAAAATCATCTTCAGCGATGAAGCGCATTTTTGGTCAAACGGCTTCGTCAATAAGCAAAATATGCGTTACTGGACAGGTGAGAACCCTCATGTGCTTCATGAAACAGTACTTCGTCCGCAAAAAGTCACTGTTTGGTGCGGTTTTCATGCCGGTGTCGTCATTGGGCCGTTTTTTTTTCGTCGATGAAAATGGCAGCCTTGTTAGGGTAAATGGTATTCGCTACGAAAACATGTTGGAACGTTATTTCGTTGAGCAATTGCATGAATTGGACATCAGTGATATGTGCTTCCAACAAGACGGTGCCACAAGCCACACAGCGGGTGCAACAATCGAGTTGTTGAAGTCTCAGTTCGGTGAACGTGTTATCTCGAGAAACGGAAACGTCTATTGGCCGCCGAGATCGTGTGATTAAACGCCTCTAGATTTTTTTTATGGGGCTACATTAAATCATTGGTCTATGCCAACAAGCCGGTGACGGAGCTCAGAGCCAATATTGAACAAGAAATAGCGGCCGAGTCATCGAAAAATAGGTTCAACGTATCGACCCGAACGTTCCCGTGGTAGACATATGAACGAATTCGAATTCCATTCATAAATGTTTTGATAACGCCAATAAAATGTTTATGAGATATCTCAAGTAGTTTGCATTTTATTTAAAAAAGCAGTAGTCAAGTCCTTAATGAAAGATCCTTTATTATGTTTTGTTTAAAGTGTATACCTTAGGCGAGTCGAATAGTTATAATTATATTTTAAGATAATGATTTATTTAACTAATTTTAATTTTTTAATAATACATAATTTGTTTGGTTTTTTTTTATTTTAAATTTCGAAGAGTTTTAAACACTTCCGCTGCGTTTCGCCGTTCACCTTTTCACTGCAATTGATTTCTAGGTGCATTGATAAAAATACAAAAGAAAAGCTGTCTGCCCCAATCTGCTTCCATTTGATCAAGAGCGACAAGCGTATCATAAAGAACGAAACAAAAAATCGTCCATTAGCTTTTACGTATTTTTTTACTTTATGCAAAATCATTTTTTTTGTTATTTACTTGTTTGATCATTTTTTTATTGCAATTGTTGTAATATTTTTAATTATTTATATTTTTTTTTTATTTTTTAATTGAGGAAACTTGTGTTTTTGATGCGAACAACATTTAAGATGATGTTTGCAAAATTTCACTAAATTATTTCAAGAGACCAAAAAGTTACAGATTTTTGAGACGTTAAACGTTATTTGGGATGACAATGGGCTTCAAGAGAAACGCCTCTCCATTTAGGGCGGGATTTCGCTAGCTGCATTAAGTTGGTTAAAAAGGGGTATGGAAATTGAAGATATTCATACAACACTTGGTATCAACATAAAACCATCGCAAATCCTGAGGAAACGATTGAAATAAAAATGCAAAAGAAATTAAATGACCACTGAGCGGTACCAAACTCGATCGCTTTAAAAATGTGCGTTTTCGAATCGTTTAATAAAAAATTGTTTAACAAATAATAACTAAAAAATTAAAAATTTTTACTAAATATGTATGAGTATCAGGTAAAATATTTTTCCGTACAGGGAAGTAAATAAGAATAAGAATAACAATGCAGCGCTCTCCGATAAACAACGCTTGTCGTAAGAGGCAACTTAGGGAGTAAATCACATATCTACATTTTTCACATTCAGGTGGAGCGCTGCAGCGATAATCTTAGCCCGTCCTTGCACGGAATAAGTTACCCGCCAAATTACCAAAATAACAGCATTGTCTAAGTTGTATAAATTGTATATTAAAAAAGACTTGCCAAATTATCACAATTTGACTTTCTGGTCATTTAAGACACTTTTTATAAAGGGTGCTTTTTTAACCCAGTACTAACTTCAGTCAGTTGTAAACTGTTAGTGTCAACCAACGACCATACCACGTCGAGTTAATCGGTTCTCGTCAGATCACCGCAATTAAACGACGTTGGGAGCGGTTAGTACGTAGATGGGGGACCGTTTGAGAACAACCGCGTGTCGTTGGCCAGTCCCATCTACAGAGTTGAGGTAGATAATACATACGTGGTATCACAATGGACCTAATTGGTCTAAGTGTGTCGGTTTCTGCCGACAGCCACATAAACCTAACCTAAACCTAACCTAAACTGTTAGTGTCAGTTTTATTTAGTGCTTTGCAATTTTATGGTGATAAATTATTTCGTCACCAACATTACCAAACTTAACAAATTAGGCTTCAAAATATAATTTTGTGCGCCAACCTTCAGCAGTTTTACCATAATACACCCGACTTATTCGCCAATCTGAGAACGCTATCCTCAGTACCGTTTTTCAAAATTGTGGTAACACCGTATATCACAAACCGAGATGAAATTAACAATATAAAATATAAAAAAAATGATGATAAAGCCAATAATTTGCACAAAATAAGGCGACAGAAACAAATTATTGCACAAACAAAATATCACAACACAAAAAAAAACAATTTTCATAAAAAAATAAAAAAACACGAATATAAACTGCACCAGTTAAGAAATGTATGCTAAACAATTACAAGAAAACACAAATTCTTTTCATAAAGATCAATGTCAATGATTTATCGAAAATGAGACAAATTCCATCATTCTCATCTCCAAACTGATCCAATGCATAACCAGTGGAGGGAAAGTTTTCTTCTTCCCTTGTACAAAGCAAAAGGCGATACGCGAGACTGACAAAAACCGTTAAATCAAGCTGATGTAACACACCATGAAGATCGTTGAGCGGTATTAGATAGCCGAATGCGGAAAATAATTCGACTATCGGAAGACCAGTGCGGGTTTGTCGCAGGTTAATCAACAACAGATGCAAACCAAAGTATAAGGATCATGCATGATGGAAAAACAAAACACCGTGATTCCTTAAAATGATTTGCATATGGCGTTGGTTCTTTTTGAAAAGGCCTTGATAGACACCAAGAGATCTGTATTAAGTGGCGTAAAGATGCTTCGCATGACACTAAGAGTAACAGAGATTGATCGAATTAGAAGATCCAAGCTCCGGGAGGACTTCACGTCTAAGAACCTATCTGGAAGAAAATGGAGCGCGACCGGCTCAGTTGGCACTGTCAGGTTCAAAGGAGAGACCCTTCGAACCCTACCCAAAAGGTAATGTCAATCAGGCATACTCGTACAAATTCCTAGATCACACAAATGCAGCAGCACCAGCATTTGATTAGCTTCAGCGACGAAGTGATTCAAAATCATGTGGCCAGACGTCATTTTCTGAGGTCAAACCGGCGGACCAGTAGGGATGCAGTTAAGTGGGAGGGTTATGATCCCTTTAATCTGGATCATGCCTCAATTTCATTAAGGAAGAACAAGAAGAAGTCATTATTTACCCAATTGGCTTATGTGAAAAAAAAAAACAGAGAATATAAGAAATATCTCATTTTTGACGCAACTGACGATTGAGAATTTTTACTTTACTTACAGAATTAATATTGAGAATTCACTTAAAAATGTATGGGTACCTAGCTATTATTAACATTTACAATCAAAATTTTCAAAACTATTAAGAACGGAAATCGACGATGATAGATTGGAGTAACAAATTAAAAGGACTGAAAGGAACGCATAAAAGAAAAGATGTTAATCAACTGATCTGAATCCAGATGCTCCTTTAGTTTCTTCAGGAAAAGCGGTTCAAAGACGTATCATGCGAGGAAGAAAGGGGAGCGACGAATTAACGTAATTGCATGGTTTTACTATCATACTTAATATTCTTGCCGATTGAGTGAATTGTGCTAAGTGGGTTTTCCTGTAAATGCATGATTGCCACTATTATTAAAAAAAAATTTCCCTGACTTTCCCTGACCAAGTTTTGAAGTTTTCCCTGACCAAATTTTGCAAATACATATAGGAAACAAAAATGACGCATTTAAACACTAGTCCCAAATATTTAAAGAACAGAAAAATTGTATACTTCTAAACATTCCTTTTAAAAAATATCAATGAAACAACCAGTTGAGAACAGGACATACCTTATTTTTTCAAAAGGGAGAGTTGATAATTTATTTTCTCTTCTTCAACCTGGGCTTGAATGCGGATTTTTGCGTTTTCCTTATGAAGTTTTTTAATTTCTTCCTCCCTTTTTATTTTTAATACGTTTACTCCATCTCCTTTTTTAGGGTTGCGTAGCCAAATGGCAAAATATGGAACCCGAATAGATTCGTCATGTCTGTCTGTCTGTCCGGAAATGTCACAGCCAATTTTTCCCGAAACTATAAGAGCTATACTGTTGAAACTTGGTAAGTAGATGTATTCTGTGAACCGCATTAAGATGTTCACATAAAAATAGAAAAAAAAACATAGGGACGGGCTACAGTCCGCTTGGGCGAACTGTTGGATACCCTATTCTTATTCCTATCCCTCATAAGTGGGCGTGACAAAAGTCTAAGTATGGTTGAATTGTTAAGAACGCTCTACATATTTTGTTATATAACATTTAAAGGATTTTATCAAAAAAAAAAACGCTCCCTAGCTCAAACTTGGGTGTTTCAATAAAATTGTTTTATTTAATTGTGGGCGTGTCAGTAGGCGGATTTAAAAAAAAATTAACACATGAGAATAAAGGGCCCCTAGAGAGTATATATTATAATTTTCAGCTCCCTAGCTCAAACTCAAACAAAAAAAAAAATTAATTGGGAACACGCGGATTTTGAAAATATTTACATATGAGCATAAAGGGCCCATAGAGAGTATATATTATAAATTTCAGCTCCCTAGCTCAAACTTTGGATTTTTAAAAATATTGTTTTATTTATTTGTGGGCGTGTCAGTGGGCAGATTTTGAAATTTTTTTATCCCGAGTAGTTTTAGGAGTCATAGATCATATATAAAAAATTTCAGCTTTCTAGCTCAAAATTCGATTTTTTCCAAAATTTTGTTTTTTTGAGTTTGTGGGCGTCTGTGGGCGGATTTCAAAAATTCGTAAACTTGATTATTTCGGGACCCTAGAGAGTATATGGTTAAAATTTCAGCTCTCTAGGTCCAGTTTAAAGGCATAATTTTTGCCGACAGACGGACGGACGGACGGACATGGTTAGATCGACATTACTATCGATGCTGATCATAAATATAGTAACTTTTAGGGGTGTACGGGCAATATTAAGGTATGTTACAAACTATGCGTCAAAATTAATATACCCTTAGAATAGGGTATAAACAATAAATTTTTTGGGTTCCCCATACTTAGAACTGAAACAAAATTTTTTCATCAAACCCATAAGTGTTGGGTATCTATGGATAGGTCTTCAAAAATGATATCGAGGTTTCTAATATCATTTTTTTCTAAACTGAATAGTATGCGCGAGAGACACTTCCAAAGTGGTAAAATGTTGCCCCCCCCCCCCCCCACCCCCTCTAACTTCTAAAATAAGGGAATGATAAAACTTTGAACGAGATCCAGCAAGTAGTTTGTTTTAATACGTCATAAATCGTAAACCGCAATTTACCTTTCATTCAATCAACTCATATATAAAAAAAAAACATTTAATTTTAATTTAAGTTTTTCTTCTTACTGCTGTGTATATCGGCTATGAGAGGATATAGATACTCCCCCAGCCTCTTTCAAGCCATCTAAGACTCTTCTCTGAGCGACTAGTGACTCTTCAAGGAGGTTTTAGACCAAAAGAGTCTTGTTAATTGAGAAGCCACTCTCAACTGAGGCGTTTCTGTGCGATAAAATGCAACACATTTTTATAACATGCCAAAGATCTTTAAAATTTTCATTTTTGCCAAAAGTAGGTTGATTATAAAGCTTTTGTACTCCTCTTTTTAGCGCTGTCTTTGCATCTGTGCATGCATTTATGTACATACTGCAATTTTGCCCTTTCCGCACATGTATCAAACAATCGGTTGGTATTATATAAAATTTGAAGCAAATTTTTGAATCTTTTACTGTAGAGACCGTTGTTTTGCAAAATATTTCTAGGATTAAGACTGCTCACGTTTACAATCAAATCGTATTTTAATGGGCTTCGTTCTTCGATTTTTGATATTACATATTCTTATAATAATTTTGCGGCAATCCAGTTAAATTTTCTTTTTCCGAAAAATTGTCCTTTTGTTTTATTGCATTGATGATTTTTGTTGCTTTGAAGCCAACGTCAACGTTTTTTATTTCCAGAAGATTGGATTCACTTGAAAGATCTATGGACAAAAGTTGAGATCCTATGGAGCATTCGCTGATATATACTTTTTTTTGACGATGCGATGCAATAAGTTTTTAACCATTATAAGGAGATCTTCATAAAGGTAAAATATCAATGGTTTCTCGCCTTGAAATTTTGATAAAAATGGTTCACAATCAGATGTAATTGTATGGAAAAATGCAAGTTTGCAGTCTAACAATTTGTCTTGGAAGTATTTTTTTTAACGTTTTCAATTGGCCTTGTTTTTGGTAAATCTGAATTTGTCATAGAAAAAAAGTGCTTCAACTCATCAAAAATGTTCTCTCTAAACCGATTTTGTTTTCCAGCCAACGTACACCGCAATATTTCAGGGGAAATCGAGTACAATCAGTTTTGGAGGTAAATAAGATTCTTCTTGCAGGACTGTCTTTAAAGACGCCTTAAAAATATGCAGGTCCCATGAAACATTTGTAAGTCCGGGTTGCATGGCTCCATGTATTACATGTAGACCACATACACCAAATTTTTTTTTTTTTTTTTATATAATTTGCGTGCGCTAAAGGGATTTCTTTTTTCTGTAGTGACACAGTACCCTTATAATGGTAAAACCACAGCGCAGGCTTTTTTTTAGTTTGTTGCGCAAGTAGCTCCCAGCAATTCATTGCCTATTTTTGGGTGCTACTTACTGAAAGAATAGAAGGATAGGAAAGAAGTTTGGTGCGATGGCATTTTTTTTTTCTCAACAGGTGGCGCCTAAATTGCTTTAGGGAGATCAGTTTTTGTTGTGTGTAATCAATTTATAAAAATCATGGCCCTGGTCGGGATTCGAACGCACGACCTACCAATCACTTTAGTGAATACACTACCATCGCACCATTGCCACCTGCAAATACTAGTAGCTGCGTACCATCCGGATCAATTTCATTTCGCTGTTGTTATAATTTCTTTAAAAAAATAAATTTACGATTGGGCCATCCAAGTTTCTCTTTTTTCAAAAATCGGATTCAATTGTCAAAATGTTTTAAAATGTCATCTGACTTTGAAGATCCCATGAAGTCGCTTTCTAAGTACCTATTGCAAACAATTCCTTTTGACTCATCAAAAAAACCGACAACTAAATCCACTTGTCCTTTCTGAGCTATTTTGTTTAGTGCTTCGTCAAAGCATATAACAAAGTCGTCACATTTGTTGACTTTATCGAAAAGATTGTTATGGAAATATGGGGAGATACCGTAGTTGATAACGTAGGAACTCTTAGTTCTTCCTAACTTAACATTTTCAGCAATTTTGCTGTCTGGGAACATCAATCGAAAAAGATTACTAATTTCCACAGACGAGTTCAAGGACGCTCTGGTGGAAATAATATAGAGACACCACCTTGCGACAATGGAATCGGTCTTGTCGAAAGTAAAATATTTTGTTTATGTATTTTGAGCGTTAATATTTTCTGGTGTATTTTGAGATGTTTTTTGACTACTGAGGCGACCAATGAATTAGACGCAGTGAAGAAAGTATCAATTTTTTGTGACGTCAAAGCTTTAGAATTTGACTTATGCGCTAGTCCATTTTTATGCGACACCAAAGCTTTTTGGCCCATATTGCTTAACTCAAATTCTTTTTTGCATAATTTGCATCTTGCTTTGCCGTTATTGCCTTAAAATAAAAACTATTCTATACAAATTCTTCCTTAGCAAAGGGAACAAATTTCGCTAAACAAAGTCAATCGAAATAGACTATTTTTGATGTATAAGTTTGCATGCCTTTTTTTCGGAAAGCATGAAGATGTGGTTTTTGATTTAAGCATTATCACAGACTTTTCGTAGCGCATGGATCGAAAAATAGGATTGATATGCTTTTCAATGCTACTTGGCATCTCCATTAGCTGTTTAGCAATTAATACAACTGCGTGCAAACGCTATACTTTCTCGAAACCAAAATCGTCGCAATCAATCAAATTAAAAAAAAATGTCCAAGGTACATACATTCATCGAAAGATATCGAGATCTGCGAAATGTGATCCCAAAATAAGAAAAAAGGTGGAATCATGAAAAGTAATATTTTTGCTCCATAGGCTCCAGACTTCAGAGCTCGACATTCCCTGACCAAATGTTCGTTCCCTGACTTTCCCTGACTTTCCAGTTCAGTGGCAACCATGAAATGTTACATTACTCTTTAACGCAAGCATTTCTGTTTAACAGGAAGCAGCACCTAGAAATTGCGAATTTCATTGCATGCTTTTCGGTGCTTCTAACTACAGGGTGCGCCATCTATTATTTTTTTTACCTATGAGTTTATGTGTTACCTACCATGTGGTATGCATATATGAACTGTCAAAGGTATGCCATTAGTCATGGAGCCGGCAGAAAATCAACAGCGGCGTGTTTTTGTTGATTGGATGCTTAAAAGAGAAGACGGATTTTCGGCTAAAGTGCTCTTTTCTGATGAGGCTCATTTTCACCTTAATGGGTACGTAAATAAGCAAAATTGCAGATTCTGGGGGGCTGAAAATCCACACGAATATCATGAACAACCTCTCCATCCCGAAAAAGTGACTGTTTGGTGCGGCTTGTGGGCTGGTGGCATCGTCGGACCATTCTTTTTTGAAGATGCAGAAGAAAACGCAATTACCGTCAACGGGGACGTTATCGCAGCATGATAACAGACTTTTTGTGGCCACGATTGGATCGTATTGATGCAAACGACCTTTGGTTTCAACAAGACGGAGCAACGGCTCACACATCTCTTCAAACAATCGCCTTATTGCACGAGAAATTTCAAGACCGCATAATTTCAAGGAATTCCGATGTGAGTTGGCCCCCTAGATCGTTCGATTTAACACCTCTTGACTATAAGCAAAAAAATACATTTCCAAGATGGCCAAGTTGTACCTGATGCCGACATCTTTGGTTCCCCTTCGCCTTTCAATTCAATTCAATTCAATTCAAAAATTTATTGGTAGAGTACGAGTGAGACCAAGTGTCTTTTATAGTACATTAAGACTTAAACATAAATTAAGCCTTAAACATAAATTTACCGAGCATTAAAAAAATACAAGTCTTTCATCAGCTCATTTTTGCAGGCCGATCGTTTTTAAGTACATACTCAAATGAATCTTCAGATATTATTTAAACAAGCATCAGCAATATACCAAACCAAAATGAAAACCTAAGTCCGGCAGTAGTTACCATTAACGAGCAAAAAAGTGTAATGGTTCGGCATGAATTCTCTCTGACAATGATAGACGGCAAAGTGTTAAATGAAATAACAAACTCAAAATCAACATGATTTTAGTATTTCTTCAACAAATAAAATTTCTAAATTCCCCACGATTTACTTTATAGTAATCTATAAAAATAAAGACACAAAAACACTTTCGGAAAGAAGACGAATGCACAGATGAAAGAAACTGTGGATTTGGAATTTGGCCATTACACGCTAGAATAAGATGTATGCAGATCACCACACAGTTATAGAACAAGCTCCGAAACGAATCGTATGGCATTATGTGACAGCCAATTGGGGCGGCCTTAATAACTTCTTTGGGAACTTTAACTGGCCACTATGCTTCGTCGATAGTGATGCAGATGCCGCCGATGAAATGATCTCAAACATCATTATCCTGGGTACGAGACCGTTTATTCCCAGCCAAACTAAGAGTATCAAACCCAAATGGAACGAATTTTACGACTTGAGCTGTAAAAAGGCTATCAGGGCGAGAAAGAGTTGAGCTTCCTGTCGTATAAAGTCAATCCAACTGAAAAAACCGGAATAAGTTTCGTAGAGTCCGAAATGTCTGCAATGCTCAACTACGACTTGCAAAGTTTTCTTACGACCAAAGATTGCGACAAAAAATGTCCCAGTGGTAGTAGACAATTTTGGTTGTTCGTCAAAAACGTTAAGAACACCACTACGTGGTCGATTCCAATACTAGTCTACAATGACATCCCTGCAGTTAGTTCTCTACAGCAGGCTAATGTACTCTCCGCTCATTTTGCAGCAAATTCGAACCTTCCAGATTGGGCTTTGTGTCCGCTTATGCTTGAGAGCGTCGAGCCAGCATCCAGCTGGCAAACCATTTGCGTAAGCTTTTCCACATCTATTCTTTTGGAATCTTTCCGACCAAGTGGAAAACTGCATTTGCCCAGCCTGTCCCTAAAAAATACTCATCTTCTTTGCCCTCTAACTACCGACCAATAGAACTAACGTGTTTCCTTTCCAAGCTGAAAATATCTGGAATCGCGAAAACTTCTTAACGACCGGCAGTATGGGTTTCACAGCAACAGATTCACTGGTGATTTAATGATATATCTCTCACTGCAAAGCATTTGACGCGTTCAACTTACGGAATGGTGAATCTTTCATTTCCAATGGTGAAATTCGCATTCCTGGGCCACATACATGCAATAACACCAGCGTTTGATTGAGGCTTGCCTATGTCTATTGAGGTAAAACCGGTGAACCACACAGACAAATCAGTTGGAAGGCAGTTATAGTCCCTTTAACCCTGATCCTGATCATATTCTGGATAGATTTTTACAAAAACATCTCAAAGGATGAGCTTTTGTTTCCTGCCAAAGATTTGAACGAAATTACAGGCAGTCAAATAAAGACCAAGAAGACTGCCATATAGGAGCGGCATGCGGCAACAAGAACTCTGCTAAACATGCGCTCTGCTGATCCTGGTGAACACTCCAAAGAGGAGGGACTTCAACTGTTAATAGACACCCACATTCCTAGCTGCAGTGAAGGCACTGATAGTGGAGTGTGTTCTAACAGAAATACAGCTACCAGTGAACAGTGGTCTTTATATCTCCTGGACCTAACGTAGTTTTGCGTACACCGCCAACTAGGGTTGTCTCTCTGGCACATATTTATCTGGCCTTGAGGATAGCTTAGACGCTCCTCAATCACAAACCAGGCAGGCTACTTATGATAACCTATCATTTCTATAAGACCTTAAAAATTGATTGATGTACAGCTTAAGCAGAAAAACAACATTGCTGGGTATTGATGACAGCAGACACGCATTTTTAAAAAGCAAGTCCACTGGGACGGCATTGATTGAGCTAACGTCTAAAATGCGTAAGGCGCTTGGCCGCAGCTTCTACGCACTTGCTGTCTTCAAGGATATTGACGGTATGTTTGACTTTTTGCAGGGGTCAACCTTGTCGTCAAAGTTCATAGAACCCACACTTGTGGAATAAGTCCTGGGGATGCTTAGGAGCAGAGAAGTTACAGCCCTGCGAGCAATGTCAAAGGCTTTGCACAGAATGGCGTGATCTCTATCAGCACTTAGCATACGAGTAGTTAAGGGGTTGGACTCGTGGACTCCGCACTAACGCCCAATTTCTTCACATGAGTATTAGGCTGTCCTAGTACCCTGACTAGCTAGTCCAGGAACTACCTCTGTGGCTCGGTACCAACGAAAAGTTAGTACTTGTGCATTTCTTTACATCGGTGGTTTTTCTGCCATGCTCGTGTTCTCTAACACAAACTATTGTACATATATTTCATGAAATAAAGAATCTAATCTAATCTACATCGGTGGTAACAGAACTAAACTTATCAAGCCGTACTAGCGGTTAATTCGTATAAACTGGTCTAACACGAAGTGAGACATTATTTTGGCAGTTGAAATGTAATGTTAATCTGAAATGTAATGAATGATGTGTGAATGGAATTATGCAATCGTATGAAAAAAATTGTTGTGGTGATGCAAAATAGGATCGCATCTCAAAGTGCAACCATAACAACACCGATTTGTTCATGAGATTGGCCTAAAATCGGTATTGAGCTATTCATATTCATATCTGTGATAAATTTAGACCAATTAATATGTTGCCAATTTTAGCAAAAATAGTTGAAAAATGTGCGTATGAACAATTTTATAAATTCGTGTGTGACATGAACTTCTAATTGAAAATCAGTCCGTTTTCCGTCATAATCACTCCTGCGAAACGTCCCTTAACTGGCTTATAATGGCGTTAAAACAATTACGACACGATAAGCGCATAATAATAGCAGTTTTTCTTGATTTCCAAAGAGCTTTTGAAACTATAGACCGAAGTATATTATTTAAAAAATTGTTCAATACAGTGTTAAGGGAACGGAACTTAAATAGTTTAAATCCTACTTAAATAACCGAACTCAACGAACTAATGTAAATAGTACAATTTCAGATGTTAAATGTAGGAGTACCCCAAGGTACTATCATCGGCCCCCTTCTGTTCCTACTGTATATAAACGATATTTGTGGTGTTGTACATAAAAGTAAAGTCTCCTTGTTCGCCGACGATGCTAAATATTTATAACACAATAGGTCCGTTCGCGTACTTTATGTGTGGAAAAATGAAAACTGTCAAATCTCCAAAATCGAGAGAGAATCCTCTCATTTCTAAGAAAAGTACGCGAACGCTTTTGTGTAAAAAGTTGAAAAAACATCTTAGTTTGGCTTGAAAAGAAGCAACAGCTGTTTTTTTTTTGCTGGCAAACTTATAGGATTTCATCATTTGACAGTTTTCATTTTCTTGCCAGCTGAAATTCTGTGTGAAGAAAAATGAACGAAAGTACATTTTTCTTTCGTTCATCTTTTTACCATTTTCTCAGTACGCGAACGCGTTTGTGTAGTTTTGCACGAAAGTTTATATAAATTTACATTTGCATATTAGTTCGCGAACGGACCTAATTATAAAACCACATTTTGAATTTTGTGCAACAGTAGGTTCGCGTACTTTATGTGTAGAAAAATGAAAAGTGTCAAATCTCCAAAATCGAGAGAGAATCCTCTCATTTCTAAGAAAAGTACGCGAACGCTTTTGTGTAAAAAGTTGAAAAAACATCTTAGTTTGGCTTGAAAAGAAGCAACAGCTGTTTTTTTTTTTGCTGGCAAATTCATAGGATTTCATCATTTGACAGTTTTCATTTTCTTGCCAGCTGAAATTCTGTGTGAAGAAAAATGAACGAAAGTACATTTTTCTTTCGTTCATCTTTTTACCATTTTTTCAGTACGCGAACGCGTTTGTGTAGTTTTGCACGAAAGTTTATATAAATTTACGTTTGCATATTAGTTCGCGAACGGACCTATTGTTATTCATGGGAAATAACGAAAGTATTAATAAGTGTTGCAAAACAGAATTGTTGACATGCCGAGTTTATAGTTGTCCCTTGTCACTATCCTTCTGACAGCCAAAAGCGTTAAAATGGCAACATTGATATACATTCGGAGTACCTATGCGCGTGTGTATGTGTGTAACTCTTACACGAAATTAAAAGTACCTAGGAGTGAGCAGTAGTTTTCTTTAACATATATATACAGATTTCAGACTGTATTGAATACTGTTTGAGTAACAGAGAGATTTCTGAACCAAGTCAGGGGAAATTTGCAGAGGGCAGAAATAAGAAATCCCAACCGGCATTTCAAATTCAAATTCCAGTGTCGACGGTTCAGTTTCAGTCTTGATGATAAAGTTTGCAAAAAGAAAGAATCAACTAAGTTCGGTAGTGCGACACTAAAAGAAAAAAAAAAAATTGAAACTACAAATAGGAATAGACATAAAAGCAAAATACACGAATAGTGGAAAAGCAGTGAGAAGTGCTGAACGCTATAAAAAGGTAAAATTAAGTTTAAATTTTCAAGCTATCTCGCTAACTAGTGATTTCCTGCTAGAATTCAAGAAATCCTAAGAAAAGAACGGTAATTGCCGTCTAGGATTTGGTTTCCAGGGAGAATTAAATTCTGTCGGAGAATAGACCCGAACGCAGAAATCCCGTCAACACGAAGCGGCATTTTCGAAAGCCGTTGGCTAATACACCCGTTGGCGGAGCGGTTTAAAGCACCGAGGATTACACCGTATGACCAGCGTTGCAGGTTCGAGTCCTGTTAAGAAGGAACATCAATCCCAGTTTTTCTTCTACCTTTTTTTTTTTTGATAAATTTTTTTTTTGAGAACACTGAAAAAAATTTTTTTTGAATTCAATTGGGATAGAAATTTTGATCATATTTTTTTTTGTATTTAAAGTAACTTGTGACTTTGGCAAAAGAAAGTAAATTTAATTATTAAAAATAACTGGCTAAAACAGGCAGATCAGTAGAGAAATTATATAGAAGATATATATATAAACTGATTTTTTTAAAGTGGTACAGGGACAACAGAAAAGCTGTGTACGATAAGTAACCTGGATGCTGTGGCCACTTCATCGTCAGTTGCTGCAATAATAATTTGGTGAGTCATATTGATTGGCATAATACATATATATATATTCTATATAAATTGTGGGCTGGGGACCAGTGCCTTTTTTTTTAATTTACATTTACCTATTGAAATTTAAGTGATTTTTTTTTTGTTTGAACAAGTGCAGATATTTAGGTCTTAAGCTTACTTTCTTTTAATTGAATTGCGTAACATGAAATAAAGTAGGATAAAACCCAATAAAATGTTTGCTATTTACCAATGAAATTTAAAATCGTTTATTCAAATATGGAGTGTGAATAAGAGTTCGATGAGACAATGAGGAGATGAGGCTGAAAGAGGACAAAGCGATAAGGGAATTTTGAGAAGAGAAGATGCCAGCATAGGGGTTACTGAGGCGAGTATGGTAACCAGGTAGGGTGGGTTCTGAATATTTTCTCGCAGGCGGATACCAACTGTCGCCAAAGACTGGCATGATTTTTTTGTAGCGTTATGGGTCAAGTTCTCCACGCCCTCCGGCGAGCGAACAGGTCGGTCCAGCATGCCAGCAACGACCCAACAACAGCCACTCACGTTACATAAGCTTCAAATATTACAAAATAAAGCTATGCGCACCATCCTGAAATGCACTATATATACACCTATTGAATTGATGCTGTCGTGTTTGTAGTGGTTAAATATGAAACAGCGCATCATCTTTAATGTCATAACGTTTGTCTTCAAAATGAAGCATAACATGGTTCCTAAATATTTGTCATCCAATTTTATATAAACACAAGATGATCTAATTCTGACCTTAAATTACAACTGTATAGGGATGTTCGAACTCAAAATGTGCTTTTTTATAGAGGATTAAAACTTTTCAATGAATTGCCACTTGAAATAAAAAACGAAACTCTTTTTGTTAGATTTAAACATTATTATTGATAGTAACCATAAGAGATTCAGTTTCTTAATTTGAAGCCAAATAGGAATACGTGTTTACTTTTCTTTGTGTTTCTTTTAAATGTAAACATAAAAATGCAAATATGTAACTTTGATAAGTATATGAACTATTGTAATAGTAACTTTTTACTAAATAAATACTACTATACTACTACTTCAACTGTTCGTGTCGAATTTTGAGTCACTTAAAAAGAAAAAGAGAGCGGGAGATTTAAAATCATGGCTCTGGCCGGGATTGGACCGCACGATTTACCAATAGTCAATATGTACAGTGCCAGCCCTTATAATAAGCCCTTATTTGTCAAATGCGACAACATGACTTTGCGCAAAGCCTTGGACATTAAAAACTGTTTACAGCAGATGGCGGTAAATTGTCCGATCCTTTTTAACATTAAGACGAGTGATCCGTTAGGTTCACCAAGACGCGATATAGCGTATGCCGAAGATTTAGTGGCAAGGATACTGCCACGACTGGAAGTATTAGTAGACAGAAACAATCTTGATCAAATCTTTGTTGGCAAGGACCGTCAGCTATAGCAGAACAATTTATTGAACAAAATGGGCAGATGGTGGTTCAATATAGCGTCCAATTACATAAAAAGGATTCGGGTCTTGGAGACACAATGTCCGCGCTGAGGCGAGCGGGAATTTAAAAGCGGAATTAAAACTGATATAACCAGTTGAACTGATCGACAAAAAAAAAACTCTTAAGCCTTTCGTTTTGAAATAAACTTTATTTGTTGGCAGTTGGCTGACGAGTGATTTGAAAAATCCATTTTGCTTCCCTTGAAGCTGATGGTTTATGTACCAACTCAGATGTTTCCTTTGAGGTCAGTCCCCCTAACCTATTTACATTTTTGCGGCGAACTATGGGTTAGGGTGGGTTGGTGTAACTCCTGTTGATGAGAAGATGCTGCAGAGTTACGAGAACTGGCAAAAAGTCTGTAGCTACACACAACAATCCAAATGAAAAAAAGAGAAGAAGACCGCCAATGGTCTCAGCAGGCGCAGACGTCTTTGGCCACAGAAAACTAACAAGACGGCGTCTTTTAACAGACTTATACACGCCACCACCATGATGTAATGCCAAGGGCGGTTCCACGGTGGTTTGTAGGCCGTAAGCAGGGAGAGTTTAGTCCATGAGAGTCGGATACAGCAACTGGTGATGGCCTACCACTTGACGGTACGTCACGTATTCTCTCCTGCGAAAAAAAAAAACACAAAGCGGTACAATTCAATACACAACAAAGAGGTAGATGTAATTCAAAAACCAAAACACGTGGATCAGATTGACTTGGCGAATAGATAGTCAAGGGTCTAATATATTAGAATGTTAATACACTGAAGCAACAATTGATAACACTGTTTTGTAGTCGTATCTGAAGACGACATTCTTATTCAAGGAATTCTGCGGAACACAGCATCTAGATATTTTCATAGCCGAAGCCTAATTTGAAGACGTCAAAATGTCATCAAAAGCATCTGGTAATGTCTGCTCAGATAGGCAATTAGAGCCTTACCACTATATTAATCTCAGGTTCGGGATATTGCTAGGTAATAAGGAAAACTTTAAAGAAGTTTCTAGATCCGCGAAAGTCTTACCGTCTCAAAAAAATTGAGCGTAATCGGCTCTTTCGGGGCTGTCATGTTCACAGGAGATATCCCACCAATTCCGTTAATACGGCAAGTTCAATGAACGTTCCTTTACAATCGTGAAAAAGAGGAAGGCATTAAAACACCTGGAGCACATCCAAGCAACACCACCAGGGACCAGACTACGTAAGAAAAAAACGTTCGAACGCCATCGTTTCGACGATAGCTGTCCTAATCATATTAGTAGTAACAGAGAGAGAGAGAGAATTCTATTGTCTTCATATAATTGGCCTCAGTGACGAAGTGATTCAAAATTGGTAGCCCCGCCGATACATTTTGAGGTCAAACCGGCGAAACCCAAATGCAAATTATTAATGATGCAGTGAATTGGGAGGGCAATGATTTCTTTAGCCCAGATCACATACGCGTCGTTAAAGAGAAACAAGAAGAATAACTTTAAAGCTGAAAATAATGTGGATATATGTTATTTCATTTTTCCAGCAACAGCACTTTCCGTCATTTGTAGGCCTGAATTGCGTATCTTGTATATACATTAGAAGTATTTATATTTGCATTCACTTACCATAAACTAATAAAGTTGTTTTCTTATATTTTCATTGTTCGGGTTACAGATATACACAAAACAAAATATGTACTGAATTTCTTACAAGTAACATTGCATTTTAATAAATAAATTTCACCAATGTTTTGTAAACAAATCGATTGAATTTAATCTTGATATTTCCACACGCGCAACTTCCCAGGTAGCTGCAAGTTTTCGTTCATTCAGTGTAAAATATCTAAGAAATTTATGTACATATATGTATATCTAACATTTAAGAAAATCACTTTTTTACTCGATTTCAAAGCACAATGAATATTTTTATTTACATTTGTAAGCACAATTTAATAAGCTTAAAGATTACACCTAAAACTAAAACACTCTCCACTTTAATAGAATTTATTAACCCATTTTTCTCTCACATTCGGCCATTGTCAGATAGCATTTCATAAGCTAAGAAAATTTTATATATTTTCCACCGTTGCTTCTATCACGGTTTAACACTTTCTGATACAACGTTAACATTTTTATTTTGGGATTTTACCTAGCAAATTATTTTAATAAACAAATACAATTTTATTAACGTCAAGAAAAAATGCGGCGAAAAATTTTTTGCTGTTGAAGTTTGGCCTGGCGTACAAAAAAAAATTATTCACCTATGTAAATGAATGTAGTAGATGATTAGCGTGGCTGAAATATGTACATGAAGCCATCTAGCTGTGAGTATGTAATAAATATATTTAGTACATTAATTAAATCTATCGTTTTATCCTCTGATATCAAATATTTTAAATACTAAGCGCTACAGTTTTTTCGGTCGTTTTCGAAACAAAACTTAATGTTGAAAGTGTTGAAAGTTTGTACATGTTTCGTTTATTGGGCGATTTTGAAAAGCATAAGTCCCAAAAACCGGAAAGCCATAAAGAAAAACATGAAAATCCAGTGAACTCTCACTTTTATAATCTCTGATGTATTTAATATGCAGACATAACTGGTATCGCCCATTTAGTCCTCAGCAAACCAATGCAAATCGGAACGTCATTAGCAGTGGTTCTTAAACTGGGTGCGCAAGCGTAGCGTATACCAGTGGTGCGGCTGCAATATTCAACAAAGGCCGACTTTTGCGAAATTATTAAAGATGGCATGAAGATAGTTAAAATTAAGTTGTCTAGCACGTCAAGTGGGAGCTGGGGTACCAGCGCTTTTTCACGGCATGCCACAGCCGTGAAATAAGGTCAAATGTGAAAATGTGACCTTATTTCGCTTTGTGAAAGTTAAAACTGAAGCTTCACTTATTTTCAGTTAACACGTTGAAAAAGCAATGATTAAACCTTGCCTGCAGGACATTGTTAGTTGCATGCTAGGTCCGGACAGAGAAAAGATTAATACTGTGCAGCTATCAAATAGAGGCGAATTTATGCAATTTCAGTTTTTTTTTATAATTTGCTTACGCTAAAGGGTTTTTTTTCTGTTGTTACAGTACCCTTATAGTGCTAAGTACACTTACACAGCGTAAGCATTTGTGTTTAACAGCAAGCAGCACCTGGCAATATTGTATTACATTGCATTCTTTTCGGTGCTACTTACTATTAGGAAGGACAGAGAGATAGGAAAGAAGTGTTTGGATGCAATTGTAGGGTTTTTCTCCACGGGTGGTGTTTGCTTAGGGAGATTACAATTTCATGTATTGGATATAAAGTAATGGACTTGGCCGGAATTCGAACGCAAGACCTTCCGTTCAGTAAGCGAATACACTACTACTGCACCGTTGGCACCCGCAACGGGTGGAGTCTGTGGAGAACAAGCTTATAAAATGATTCAAAACTTGATTATTTTTTAGCTAACAGCCTGATGAAAGAACCGACGTTGCGGGAGCTGCTTGTCTTGTTTTTGTGAGATTCTCGAAATAAAATTAGAAGAGCTTTTGATGAGTAAAGTGCTTGAAACTTACACAACTGGTTATGAAATTTCCAATAGAGACCGAACCTAGAATGAAGTAAGCAGCAGGAAATGACAGCAGTAGCCACTGTGTTATTCATCGGCATTATATGGCAACTAGAAACATGCCGGAAGATTTGAAAGTCGTATTGGATGGTGCTGTGAAAATAAAAGCTCATGTTAGCCGCCCGCTTCAAGCGAGCCCTTCGAAACTTACCGCCACACAGAAAATAAAAAGCTGCGCAAAATAATAACATATTTTAAATCGTGTGTTGAGAGCAGACATCTGCAAGAACTTGTCAGCAAATAAGGTCAATCTTCAAACCAATTTATTTGTTCAGTTGCTAGGTTTGGAAAAAACAGTTGATTATTTTCCCGAAATTGACTCACTCTGATAACATATACAGCTGGATGATGAACCCATTTTCCTACAATCGCAAACATAAACCTAATAGAATGCTTAGTGAAACTTTTTTCAAACCCTGCTTGAAATTAGCGAAGACAGTAGTTTAAGACAGAAATACCGTGAACGAAGCCAAGAAGAGTTCCGGATACAGGTGTATTCAGAAAACAATACGTTTGGCAAGGCTGCACTGCAAAGACTTGTGTATTACACTTCAACCTTGCACTGTGAGTCTGCATTCTCACATAAAGAACAGATACAGGAGCCTTGCAAGGCTGCACCACTCTAGTTAACTGTTGAATTAGAACTGGCTTCAAAAATATATCTTAAGTCTAACAATGCTTCGCTTATGATAGAATGTATACTTACAATTTCTTAAACTATCCCATGATTTACCTGTTTGGTTTCGAATAACCGTGCTCGTGTTGGGTAGAGGGGAAAGGGAACACATCTGTTTAGGATTTGTTTAGCAATGTATGCAAAAATGGTGTGGGAAACCGTTGTGGAATACTGAATAAATTAAATATATAACGTGTTAACACCTAAATGATAAATTTACAGCATGAAGAGATTTTAATAAGTACATAAAGGGTGTTCAAATTTGAGGTATCATTTTAAATTTTGAATGAAAGACATTAATTGTGTGAAATCTGTACTTATTTTTATTAGAAATTAATGTACATTAGTTCCAATTAAAAATGAAAAAGAATGTCGTCTAAGTGACCTCTTCTCTTGCTCTTCAAGAAACTCTATAAGAAAAAATCCAGTGGTGTTAAATCGCATGATCTTGGTGGCCAATTCGCGTCTGTACTTCGGTAAATTATGCGATTGTTAAACTTCTCTTTCAAAAAATCGATTGAGTTCGTTGCTGTGTGGCACGTTGCACCATCCTTTAAAGCCACATATTTTGCACATCAATATCTTCCAATTGACTCCACAAAAAGTTTCTAATCATCGCTTGATATCTAGCTCCATCCACAGTAACTGCATTGCCATTGGCCTTTCAAACAACCCTCTAGGATTTTCTTCAGCCCAAATACGACAGTTTTGTTTATTGACATAACCACCAATTTCAAAATGAATCGGTGAAGATAATTTGGTTGACAAAATTGCCATTTTGTTGTTACTTCTCTATGGCCCAATTAACTAATTGTCGATGCACTGCATGGTCAGTTTGCTTTAATTCTTGTTTTAACTGTATTTTGTAAGCTTTTACATGCAGATCTTTGTTAAACAAAGTTGTTTTTTGAGGTTTAATTGATGTGAACGACGACCAATTGACGTCCTTGGCCCTTCAGCAACACCTCTGCTAAAAGGTGCAAAATGTCCACTTGAACGACCACTACGATGATAGGCTTTACTTCTCTGATCTTGAACCAAACCAGTTTCTTCAAATTTGTGAACAATAAGTTTAATAGCACGGTTTGACGGAGCATTTTCTCTGCAAAACTTTCACCGTATCTAAAATAAGTTTTATTAATAAAAACACGTTGCTCAATAGTGTGCCGATCTATTTTAGCTAACGGGAATGTATTTACTTCATACCTGAAAAAACTTCGGTGTAATTAAAGAGCTCTAAAAAAAGTGGCGGCCAATTTAAAATGATACGTCAAATTTGAAAACCCTTTATATATCAAATCAACAAATTCTCAAAGTGAGAATGAAAGAATAACGAACTTACAAATATACGACATGATTAATTAAACTGTACAACATGATGTAGGTTCGCACAGTAATTATAACAAACGTCCGGTAGAACGCCAGTATTATGTCGATTTCTAATTTGCAAAGGACTATGAATCTAGAACTAAACATGTGAATTTCGTTAAATTTGTGTAGATTTCATCTTCTTTCATTTACGCGGCCAGGTTATAAACAGGATTTAGTTGGATCATAACCCTCCGACTTGCCTCCATCCCTCCTGGTCCGCCGGTTCGACCTCAATGAACATCGGCAGGCTTTCTGGTTTTGGATCACTTTATCACTGAGGGCAATCAAATTCTGGTGTTGTTGCATTGATGTGATCAGAGTTTTTTAGGGCTGTATATTTTCTACGATTTTGACACCTCCATGCTTGCATTTGATTATTGTTTGACCGACCTTTTACGATACCGGTGATCTCCAGTCGTGTCAACTCACGGATTTGCATGTACTCTTGCGGGACAGATTCAAGAAGTATAATGTGTCGCAAGGCTAAAACGTAACCTACCCTTTCATCTGCCTGACAAAAGCCTACAAATTCACAATTTTGAGAAAATGTTGGAAAAGCAAACCCAAGTGTAGTGAGCTTTGTACAATGAAGTTAAAAAATATTTAAAGGCCATTAGTAAGAATCTGTTAGGTATCAGAGGAAGGGATTCTATTTAAAAGCGAAAAGGATTAAACTATAAATTTATAATTGATTATTTTTTTTATAAAAAAAAAAACGAAAATATCGATCTCACTATCGCTGTTTCTGTGAAACTGATGTTGAATGTAAAATAAATGAGAGCGGAGGTGTTTAGAGAATATAATACCGACACTAGGACCATTCATATGGGAGCAACCAATTACCCGCGTCCGAACGCGGCAAAAAGTTTGGAAGTTCGATATTTGGTTAATAAAACGGTACTCAACCCTGTTTTATATATATATATATTTTGATGAATGTCACATATCCAACTCTTGGAATTGTAATATTTGCAAGTATCTGTTTATAAATGCATTTAGTGGTTTTCTACGCAGTTTGTTCGCGCAAGCCGCGCTCATGAGTCCTTAAAACGACACTGGACTTAAACCCACACAGGTTGAATAGGAAAATTGGCCACCCCATCATTTTAGTTACACCATTCCCCATTACAGTTTGGAAAGAACTTTCAGATCGCCATCCCCGTCAGGTCATTCTTGGAGAACGATGCATTAGCAGAAGATAAATCGATCTACTTCTATTTCCATCGGTGGATCGAAAACTAGTGATGGGCTGGGTGGAAGTGTTTTCTCAGACAGACTAAATTTTAGACTATCTATTCGTCTTCGTAATTACTGAAGATGCAGGTGGAAATAATGGCGATCAAGGAAGTCTTTTTAAGGCTGAAGAGAGAAGTGTGATACCCGCTTAGGACATTAGTATTTCTCTGATAGCCAAGTCGCGATAAAATCCCTGTACTCAGTCTCTTCAAATTCCATCGTTGTGATAAACTGCTGTTCATCTCTTAATAAGATGTCGGTGGAGTTCAACATTCACCTATGTTGGGTGCCGGGCCATAGGGACATTCCGGGAAACAGTATGGCTTTTGAGTTTGCCAAACAAGCAATCACATCACCTCTTTTACCTGACAAAGGTTACCTAGATATGCCAATCGTTACATGCAACTTTATTTTTAGATTATATGCAATCAAGTGCATAAACCTTAGGTGGACAACTGGCACAACATGTCAAGGGACAAAGAAGATGTGGCGGGCTAGCGATGCTCTTCACTTAACCGACTGCACATTAGCTCTATTTTAGGTTTCATTGCAGGGCACTATTTCATAGACAAACACGCATCAACGCTTGGCGAATGTTCAAACGACTTCTGTATAAGCTAGATAGACGATGATGAGGAATCTGCATACGCCTAATTTGTACAAACCCTGCTGTCTCCCATAAAAAAATCTCTGGCTAGAATTGGCTAACACTGATGTTAGAAGTCTGTTAAGCTTAACCAGAAGCTCTAAATGGTTTAACGAGAAGTGGGAGACACTTTCCTAGATCCACGAGCTGTCACAATGGATCTTATATTTGCCTAATTGTTTGTGCTTTAGCTAACAACCACTTACACGTGATCTAACAATTTCTTGGACGACAATCGTGCGCAAAGTTACATGTCTTATCACATATTTGGAGTTACTTGAGAGAATACAAAAACGCGCAATAAAATATAAAGGCGATGAGATATGGTAAAATCGCTTGACACTCTTAGCCATCGCCGCAGTATGTCCTGCCTTCCGCCGTTGTATCGATATTTCCACCACAAGTGCTCAAACGAAATAGCCAGCTGCTTTCCACCGTTAGAACATTTCAATCGATCTTCATCAGTTTTTCCTACCCATTATAATCTGCACACATTTAAAACCAACGTGCATCGGTGTCTCCTCTGTCATCCTTATCGCCATTTCATTAATGCCGCACTATGGGACTATAAACAGTCCATATTATAAGGGTACTAAATATAAATATATACAAAAAAAAATTGAGACCTGGTTAATCGCTCCCTTTGGGGTATAACAAAACTTTTTAATTCCCACACTCAAACATTTATTAATATTAACTGTTTTTAATTTTAAAATATACATACATAGAAGTTAATACATAATATGGTATTTATTACAATAAAACAATACTTTTACTCATAGGTTTTATTTAGTTGAACATTACCCAAAGAGCTAAACCTTTTGAAAATTAACATACCAGCTCGTTTTGCCAATTCAATCCGATGTCCGTCACAAGAATGATTGTGTACATCTGTTTTGAATAAACACTAAACTATCCATAATTCATATTGAGGTCCAAATTACACTCACCGTTCGTAACATACAAATCATCGGCTATAGTCTTGATCCGACTTCTACATTTTTTCGATCGATTATGAATGCATTCCCAATATATTTTATCACATCGTGGGCCATGTCTTTTTTGATTGGATCGGTAAATAAAGTCATTAATTGTGAGTAGTGTACCACCTTTCCGGCTGATAATAAACAGTTGCTGTCCGCAATTCGGTATATGTTGAACAACTAGAAAAAATATTAAATAATTATATTAAATCGAATACAGTAACAAATTTAACTTTTATGGCAATCAAATAATACAACTTAGATATTTTCTTGTATAATTTATCGATTTATTCAGTCTTTTTAAAACATAATACATATATTATATACACATTAATTAAGGCTGTTTGCTTAAAAAAAAAACATAAATACCTAAGTCAAACAAAAACGCTTATATGCTACTGTTCCCTACGCGTAAACTTTCACACATATGCTTATGTTGAACTTAAAAAATGTGTTCTTTTCGCAGCCGTTAGCAACTCAAGTCTGCAATTTTTTTGACTCGCTTAATGCTTTTTGTTTGTAGTCATATTGTATGGGAGCTAAAATTTAGAGCTAACAGCATACTGGTATTGATAACGAAATTCATCAAATTAAGAAAATTAGTATGGAATGTTCACAAACTGCAATATGTCTACATATATTTTGAAAGAGTAAATTGAAAAGTCCATTATGGTAAGCTGAAGTTGAAGTGATTCGCTATATTCCGTTGGAGTGAAGTTAAAGACGGTTGTATGTATCCCCACATCGCTTATAATGCTCAAACATATAAAGCCAGGCACCTTAAAACAAAAAACTAGAAAGTATTTTGATTAGTTATATTTAAAAATAATTAAATGAATGGTTCTGTAATGCTGGGTGGTTGGGTTTAGTTGCTTAGTAGTTAGTGCGATGAACTACTGGCGGATGGGTCCCAAGCTCAAATTACTCCAGCAACACTTAGTTTTCCTCTGCCCCACCTCTTTCGAAGAGCTTAAATTGTCATTAAAAGCTGTTCCCCTTTTGTAGTCGTCGTAAAATCGTAGGTCAAAAGATAACGCAACCAGCTTATTCAAATTCTTACTTAAAATATTGCCCCTCAAAAAGGACCATCATTCCTTGCTTCGTCTTCAAAAGATATACTAGCCTGTTTTATTAATATTTTTGGATGCTAAAATGACTTCCATTGGTGTACTTCAGGAAAAACTTTTAGGTTTAACAATCGTATACTAAACAACAACATATTTTATGACCTTAAAAACAAAGCTATTTAAGTAACTTTACCTGTTCGGTAGATCCTGGCAAAATAAAACATTTTAGTTACAATTACTTTGTGTTTTATTTTACAAACATACATCAAAGTTAATATAAGTTTTCATAAAAATAAAAAGAACTAAACCTATAATAATATACAAAGCATCACATCTTTCTACTCATAATTTTTTTTTCGTTGATAAATAGCCAAAGCACTTTATTTTTTAAAAACTAATGTACCAGCTTGTTTCGCCAACTCAATACGATCGACATCACAAGAATGATTGTGTATGTGTACCTCTGTTTTGAGTAAACACTGAACTATCCATCAATCATATTGAGTTTTAAATTGCACTTACCGTTTGGAATATACAAATCATCAGCTATGGTCTGAATCTGCACGTGGCATTTTTTCGATCGGTTGTGAATGCATTGCCAGTAGGTAAATTGTATCGCTTCTAGAGTAGGCATGAGCGCCAATCGAATTAGATCGGTAAATAAAGTTATTTATTGTGAGTAGTGTACCACCCCTCCGGCTAATAATAAACATTTTCTGTCCTCAAGTTGATACATGTTGAAAAACTAAAAGAATTATTAAATATATTAAGTCAAAATCAGTGGTAAATTTAACATAGAACTACAAGAAATACAACTTAAATGTTTGCATGTGTATTTAATCGATTTATTTAGTTCTTTTAAAACATGATACATATACACGTTAATTAATCAACTTATACAGTTAGTTTTTATTTGGCAACACATCAAGTGTAGTATGCATTTCTGCATGCACGTTTTATTTATTAAGACACTTTAGTCGATGTTGCTTTTGTTGTCAGTTAAACAAAAACTTTGTGCTTTTATATTCAAATACATGCTTTTAACTTTTCAAATTTAGAATATTAATATAACGTTTACGTCTCTATATTGTGAAAAAATGGAAATTGAAAATTCCATTTAAATGACGTTATAGTTGACTGAAGTATCTCCACATCGCTAATATGCTAAGACATATTTTAGAACCAGACACCTTAAAAAAAACCTGTAGAAGATGTCTTGATTAATTTTTGTTAAAAATAAATAAATTTATGGTTCTGTAATGCTTTCTGTCATAAAATATGTAATATAATAACTATGTTCGAATCCGACCCAAGAAAATTAAAAAATAAAATAAATATAAGGCGTTCCCTAAAACCTAGCTTCTCCAACAATTTTGATTGTGTGAGGTGAAAGGGACCTACAATTTTAAGCCGAATACGAACGGCAAACTTGAGAATCTTTTCATTAAAATTGATACTCTCGACGACGTTCGCCAGAGATGGGGCAGTTGGAAAAACTTTTAAGTGTAGCTTGGCCCCATCGGGATTTAAACCTGAGACCTTTAGATTAGTAGTCCAACACACTTACCTCTGCGCCACCTCTTGCAAAAGTCAGAAAAATATGCAAGAGTATAAACTCTCTAAGTTTGTTGTTCTTAATCGGCGTTCGTGTCGAAATAAAGCTCCGCACACGGATTTAGGGAAAATGGAATTTTAACAGCAAAGTAATA
The DNA here is from genome assembly GCA_949715645.1 of Portevinia maculata. Taxonomy (NCBI): domain Eukaryota; kingdom Metazoa; phylum Arthropoda; class Insecta; order Diptera; family Syrphidae; genus Portevinia; species Portevinia maculata. Next base: position 402,682,157 of record OX454525.1, on the reverse strand, counting down.
TATTATTTAGGAGTAAAATATTCCGAAGGTAAATCGAAAGAACAAGACTCATGAGTAAACTTAAAACGAAGGAGGCGAAATATATGCAAGGTCTGAGGCAAGCAAAGAAACTCTTAGGAAATTACAACCAAAAGAGATTCAAAGTTTGTATCGGCCTTAACAAAAATAACCTAAGAATCCTAACAGGCCTCCTCACGGGGCACTGCAGACTCAAGGAGCACCTGAGGAAAATGGGCATATCGGAGGACGGGCTCTGCAGATTCTGCAGTGAAACCGCCGAAACTCCAGACCATATACTGGAATCCTGTGGGGCACTGACCCACAAAAGGATGAAACATTTGGGCAGGCACCAAATAACAGACAAGCCATGGACCCACAGCTCATTCTCAGATTCATCAAAGAAACTGGACTGGACGCTGTGCTCTAAGGAGTGTGACCTGACAAGGATAAATCAGAGCAATACCTCGACACGCTTCACAAAGAAGTATCTAGAGAGGACTCTGAACTAGGGCATGTACCTCTCGGAGGCACAAGCAAGGGGACACAATAGACCAATAGGTCGCAGTGTAATATACCCTAACCAAATATCAATCAATCAATCAAGGAGGCGAAGGACGTATTCAGAGTGACACAATGCGGAGAGATTGAGACGTTTTAGAGGGACAATAACGGCTTCAACATGCGCAAGATGATTAGGCATTACTGGAATTGGGCGAAAAAGGTAAGTCAGTTGAATAAAATATGAAAACGGAATGTTGCTACTTACACCCTTCCCAGCCAATAGAGTCCTATCACCCTGTCATAGATTCAGTAGATATAGTACTTATGACATTCTATTCCCAAATATTTTCCTGTTTTGCGGAATCAGTCTCCTACTCCATCCGCAAACATTGAACTTCATCCCCACCCGGTTACACTAAAGAGTTACGATCATTTTGCAACCAAAGAAATAGATTGTCGCAAACCTTCTTCAGTAGTTAATTGGATTCCGACTATCTTAGTTATCGTTTAGCATAGAATCACATGGAACATCAGCATCATGTGTCCCATTCACAAGAAAGGAGATACTCTGAACTGCGCCAACTACAGAGGAATAAGTCTCCTGAATGTCGCGTATAAGACCTTGTCGGCTGTATTGTGTGAACGCCTAAAACCTTTCGCCAACAACCTGATCGGCCCATATCAGTGCGGTTTTAGCCCAGGAAAGTCAACCATAGACTAAATTTTCACACTCCGACAGGTCTTGGAAAAAACCCAGGAATTTCAGAGCGATACACACCATCTATTTATCGACTTTAAAGTCGTATATTATAGCGTATATAGGGACGAATTATACAAAGCCATGTCAAGTTTTGGCATCCCCGCCAAACTCGTCCGTTTGTGCAGGATGACGATGGAGAAATCTCGCTGCTGCGTCAAAGTCGGTAAGAACACCACCGAGCTATTTAATGTCGAAAAAGGTTTGAGACAAGGCGACGCGCTATCATGCATTTTTTTAACATCGTTCTTGAAGCAATTGTACGGAACTCACAAGCCAACACCAGAGGTACAATTTTTTAAAAGTCCGTTCAACTACTTGCCTATGCTGATAATATTGACATTATTAGGAGAACGCAGGGAGCTGTCACTGGCGCATTTGCAAGCATCGAAACGGAGGCGACTAAGATGGGTCTGGCTGTTAATGAGGACAAAACGAAGTATTTATGCTGTCAACGAGAAAGGGCTCTCAACACCGGCGCAAAATGTCATGGGCAGATACAACTTCGAAGTAGTTAAAGGCTTTGTATACCTGGGCTTCACTATTACTTCGCAAAATGATATCGGCGCAGAGATCAAGCGAAGAATCACTCTTGCCAATCGCTGTTTCTTCGGGCTAAGAAGGCATCTAAAAAATAAATCTCTCTCTCATAGAACCAAGGAGATATAATATAAGACCTTAATCATCCTGGTTCTGCTGTACGGTGCAGAAGCCTGGACACTGTCAAAAGCGGATGAAAACCTTCTGGGATGCTTTGAGAGAAAGATTCTTCGAGTCCAGTTTGTGACGATGGAGTGTGGAGAAGAAGATTCAACGACGAACTATACGCTATACAGCGACGCTGACCTGGTCAAAAAGCTAAAAATACAACGGCTGATATGGCTGGGACACGTGGAGCGCATGGACAACAACGCCCCAGCCCGACGAGTCTTCGAATCCACCCCTGAGCGTCAACGCAGCAGAAGAAAACTTCACCTTAGGTGGCGTGCACAATTGGAGAACAACCTCAACCAACTTTTTGTGCGTAACTGGAGGCAGCTAGCAGCTAGTTGGAGGTGCTTGTTGGTTGAGGCCGTGGCCACCCCGGACTGTAAGCTCCGCCAAAAGAAAGAAGATGCAATCACTTTGCAGAACGCTGCGAAGCATCTGACCCGAAACGTTTTTACCAATTTATTAATGTCAAAATAAAATCTGACGGTCTTCCATCGACATTCAACTTCTCCGCTTACCCTAAACCAAAAGCTAACTTTTTCGCACATTTTTTCAGATAATTGTTTTCCGAAACCTCTTCAGAACCTGATCCCAGCTTAAGGAAATAGTAGATGTGTTCAGCAGCATTTCCAGCAACTCTTAAATGGGCATCATGTAGAGAGAGAGATAGGGCACGAAGAGAACCCACATCCAGTCAACAAAGAATTGGTTCCCCCAGCCAGTATGGAAGAGGTTAGCATAGTTGTAAAAAAGTTAAAAAAAACAACAAGGCTGCTGGCTCTGACATCGACAGATCTCAGAGTGCCGTGTTAGAGGCTCTCATGGCGATTGAAGAAGAGGTAAAAATGGTTGGTCTTGAAGTCAACGAGGACAAAACGAAGTACTGGCTTCCAACAAACAAACACTTGTCCACCGACTAGGACAAAACGTCACTGAAAGCAATAACTTCGGATAGCAAGGGAGTTCACCTACATCGGAGTAAACATCAACTCCGCAAATGACACCTTTGGGGAGATCCGACGGAGAATCACCCTAGGAAGCCGTTGCTTCTACGGTTTGGCGAAACAAATGGGTTCGCGATGATTATTGTCGCCATCACAGGTTGCTTCGCTATTGATCAAAGATGTCAGATATTTGAATTTTTGCCACTTGATAATCACACTTCGTTTTTATAAATGTCTGGAATAGGTAGGAGCGTATCAGGGAACAATTTTTCAGTTTTTTTTTCAAACTTATAAGGTACTTATTCCCATCCAAAACGTCCACCCAAACATAAAGTGCTCGTTGTAGGGACGATTGATCCTCGCTTATGATGAATATCAGCAAAAAATAACTGACGCACTTTGGAGTATGTCACTTTTCCTTCAAACAGATAATCAATGACTGTAATAAATATTAATGGATTTAAGACGCTTCCCTGGTGTACACCGACTTTTCTTACGAACATTATAACAAAAACTACGTAAGTCAACGTAACCAAAGGTTGTATATATTTCTAAACTCAAACTCGACTGAGAAAGAACAATAGGAAGCGACTTTATCACTGAAATGCATCGCATAATGATATTTCAAAAGCCCCATGTATCTTTAAAGATACAATCGTTTACCGCTACATTCTGCGAGCAGCGTTTCTCCAAATCGCTTCCAACCAATTTTTCTTACTTTACAAAGAATGTTAGCATCTGAAATATTTTTTTTTTCTGGTGAAATGTTGCCAGGAGGAACTTAATTAATGAAAATCGTTTTTATTATATTTTTATTTTTTTTTTTAATTTATTTCACGCGTTTAATTTGTCGATGGTAACTAGGATTTGAGTCAATTATTAAGTCCCATACGATCATTTCAGTTTCAGTTGAGCTATCAGTAAAGCTTTCAGTTAAACTGATGTCTAAATGCAAACATTGAAGCGTTTAACTGAAACTGAAACTGATGGAATTCCCATAAGTTTTCAGTTCATTTATCAGTTAAACTGATGTGTAAATAGGTTTCAGTTCAGTTGTCAGTTCAATCGTCATTTCAATTGCATTTGGCGGTGAATCAACATTTTATATTTCCTGTTTTTTTTTTCAATATGTCGGAACGGAGTGATAATACGGTCGATTTCATTAAAATTTATCGGCTTTCATCGTCCATTACGCATATTTCTTCTGTCTTTCGACTGCTCACAAGAAAAATTAAAGCTCAAATGAACACTGGACTGACATCTAAATGCACGGTCTTTTTTAACTGAACTGATAACTGATCGTCTAAAAGGACCCTTATAAACTGTTCACTGTTAATAACTAGTCACTCTCAGCAGATTGCAGCCACTGTAATTGATACCCACCAGGGATTTGAGCGACGGGTTGGGTCTGATTGAGTTCAGTCATCCCAAACTGAACTGCGAAAGAAAGGAGGTCCGACTGAAGTTAGATTGTAACAGCCACTTTAGTCAGCACTCCACTCCGAGGGCTAGATAGGAATCCCGGGGTTTGAGTGATACAGTTACCCCCGGTCTGCTACCTTCCCGCTGAGCAGACCAAATGGGACCATAGTTGATGTTCTATTGTAACATTCACCTCACTCTGCTCCTCTCCCAGGGTTCTCTGAGGTTGATGGATTTTCTATCAACTGCATTACATTCCGCAAAATTCATTATCTATAAGTATCAACCTTAAATCCAAACTTGAGGATGGACTATGGCAGCCACCCTTCCCTGCTCCCTTTCCATTTACCAGTGTAGCTTGTGGCTCGTATTGCAACAGTCACCCCAAGCTGCACTCCCCCCGCGATGAGTGTAGCACTCAGGAACTCGCCTGCTTCAGTCACTCCCTCAAGCACAATTTCAGACCAACTACTCGACTGTGCAGCCGATTCACCCGTTCCTTGGTATATACCAGCATGCTCGGGATTCTATTGTATCAGTCACCCGACTCGCAAAGAGAACAAAGAGCAATTTGAGATTCGATTGCAACAGTCATCTCAAAAGGCTCTTCTTTCCGTGGATCAGGAAGCAATAGCTATCCCTCCGGTGTGCAGTGAAATGGGATCGATTGCATCAATCACCTCCTCCTGATCCTAACCCATGATTCGGGAGTCGGCCGGAGATTGCGACGGCACTGGTCACTCTCAACTTATCACAATGCGTATTATAGACGCACTGCACTACCCGACTCTTCATGAGTACCTCCTCCACAACTTCTCCCTTACAGTAGGTAACCACAGAGGCCGAGCACGCGATTGCGCTTTTAAAGATACATATGTACAACTTTGTCGAATACAGGAAATTAAAGACACGACACAATAAAATGAAACAATACAATTTTTTTACTGAGTGTTAGCATCGCCTGAAGGTTCATCGAGTTTTGTGAATTAATTGTATTGATAAGAAAGTGCAGAGTAACTTGACAAATAGCACCATAAGAGGCAATGTGATATAAAAGCCAATTTGAAAAAAAATGACGAAGTCAAGGAAATCCGGACCCTGCTTATTATTTTGTAACAGGCAATGTCAGGAGTCATGTAGAAGCTTCCAAATTGAAATAATTCTGTCCTGTATCTATGAAGAATGTTTTTGTAACCTAGAAAGCAACAAACACACATCATTTTCAGCAGATGTAGCCGCGGGGGGAGGAGGAGGAGAAGGGAAAGAAGAATAACAACAATTTATCAACATTGCTGAATTTATATCGGAACCGAATATAATCGTCGGGCACAGTTTTAAGCGTATGCAGACAAAATTGATATCTTAAAAAAAATAATTTCAAAAGGAAAAAAGCAATTAGCCGAGAAGTAGCTTACTATCTAAGGTTTCACTATTAGTAGACAAAGACGATATCCTAATTCTTCCGAAACTTAATCGAATTCATAGTCGATTCATACCGTCGAATGTTCCATAACTGCAATATCATAGGCCTACACTTTACAAAATAAAGCTAAAATAATACACAGCTTACTTTCGAACAATTATCGTTGGCTGTTCTCAATGACCACTCACGAATTTACATGCACACTTACAGGTAGGTAGGTTGGTAGGTAGGTAAGTTCCATGCTTCTTGCCTAGTAAGTAATGTCTAGTTTTGGATCAAGCTGCACATCCGCCAAGAAAACACAGTCTCACTTTCGTGAGCGTCCCCGCAGCTTCAACAATGGGTGTAATAGGGGTCGCCAAGCATGGTTGCGTGCGTAGCGAAAGGCTACTGAGCCGTACTAATGCCATTAGGCTTGGGGACGTCTGCACATGTTATTCGAAACAGGTTCTGTGTTTATTGTATGTGGGCCATACGTCCTGGAAATGATGCAATTCATTAGGCTCGACCACCAAGACTCCGTCTTCGATGCAAAGTGTAAAAAAAAAGTGTTTCTCTTCACAAAACTTCCTCCCCAGATGATTCGCAAAGAGTGGAGCCACGCCACAAAATTGATAATGAAAAATTTATAAAATTAAATGAAATGAAAAAAATGTCTGGCCTATGTTCCTATGACCGGTAATCCAGAGGATTTCAATCTTAAAGAGCCCGCCCCGATATGTGTTTACAGTCCTAAACTAACTTTGATGTAGTGGTGGCCTAATCAATAACCTTAATCTATCCAATAATATGGCTGTTTTATTTGATAATCGATTTGTTCATAAGTAACCTAGACGCTTTTCTAATTTCAGGAGGCGGCAAGAATTAGATATATATATGTAGCTGAGCTAAAACACGTCACTATCTCTTAAATCTTGATCAGAACTTCGCCGTTAAGAAAGAAGAAGTCAAGTTGAAAAGACGACCGCTCCACTTCACGGTAGATTTCAGAACCATCCGTGAAGATGGATACTTCGAACTCTTTCGCAACGTTGTCTTCCCATTGCATTCTAAATGAGAATGCTGCGGAAAAATATTAATAGAAGTTGAGTTTGGATGTTGTGTAGTCAGTGAGATTTGGTTCTTGACTACTGTGACGAGTTCAGGATCTTTCTATGTCCGAAAGGTCTTTGAACCAACTGCGAAACCCGGGGCAGCTTAAAGATATCAAATTTGTCACCAAACTCGCCTGAATCTTAATGTAATTTCTTCCAAGCCTTTTACGACAAGCTTTTTTTTATTGCTCTTTTTACAGTCTGGATACCAATAGAAAAAACGTCCGTGTTGAATTAAGTTCTAGTTCAACTCTGGTCTGATCATAAAATCAATGAACCATTTCAGTTTTATGAGAAAGATGACTAACTTCCAATTTGCTAAAATTAGCATAAGTAGACCTCACAGTTCCCTGTTTGGTTATTACAAGTAAAAAGGCCTTAAAATTTTAAATATAACAAACATGCCAAAACAGTAGGTATGTGCTTAGTAGTAGACAGCTTAAAAAAATATTTAACAAACTTACGTTAGAAAGCATTACTCAAGTTTAGAAATTCTTTTGAACTTACGTGTCAAAATATCTGTTTTGCGTCGTCGCATAATGTACATGCAAGGTGCATGCACTACTTCTTCCCCATCAGCGCCTTCTGCAATCGTTTTTTAATTTTTTCACGAAAATCGTCAGCTGCTATAGATGCTGTTTCATCAGATGATTCTTTACGAACACCTTCTGGAGTTAAAATGTCGAATTGGCCAACTGATTCACTGATTTCCATTACGTTCTCTTCAAACTCGTCGCTGTCTTCCACGTTTATAGACTTTGATGAATTAACTGGGGGCTTCGCGGCGTTACTGCTTTTGAAATCCTCAAGAGTTGCCTCGAACATTATGGAAGTTACACTTTTATCAGTTGCCTGATTGAAATGATTATGTTCGCCATCCAAAGCATACACTTGATTCTGGTTTATTATTACGCGCGCCTTGCATTGATCATTATTTTCCTTGTAACAACATACAAAGATGCTGCAGCCAGCTCGTCGAAATGTATACTTAAAATGATGCCCCTCATAAAGGACTTTCATTCCACCTTTTGTCGTCGAAAGATATACAGCGTTCTGCCCAGGCGACTGTAGCGCTTTTTGACACATATCAGCAAGACTACATTTTTCATTCACTGTCTTTCTTGGGCGTCCTCTTCTGTTTAAGACTTTGATTTCTAAAAATATTAACAAAGTAAAAATAATTAAGAATCTTCAATGTAAATAAAGTAATGTTAAAATAAATTTAAAATTGTACAAGGAAATAAAACAAACAAATAGATTATGATCAAGTGTATTTTTAATAAAGCAGTATCGATGTTCTCGTCGTACCCTTTTCCGCGTTGCGCCTGCAATAAATTGGCATATTAGTTTGCAGATTTATTATAATTTTATTTTACTTACAAGTTGAAGTATTCTAAACACACGGTACGAGGAATGATTGCAATCTGCAAATACCTAAATGAGTCGACCAAATTGCCATTAGTGGAAACCTATGCACCTGCAAAATTATCAATTGAAAAATACAAAAATAACTGGAAAAGGAAATTATGGATTATTTATGATATTTACGATCCCTTTATCCATATCATAACCTCGTCGTTAAAGAAAACGAAGAAGAAAAAAAAAAGAAAATATTCAATAAAAATGTTGGAGAAAAAAGAATTGGCGAATCAACAAAGCTATTTATTATAGTAGAACGCGATACTTTACAAATGTAGTAGATTAAAATAACGCAGCGCATCACCTATATTTAAAAAATAAGAATTAGTAAATGGACACAACACTGTAGTCTCAAAAATTAGAACAGCTGAAAGCAACCTGCTGAAACATAAGGCAACATTTCTGAGAAACAATATCGTAGGAGCGTATGAAGTTAAACACAATTTTACAAAATCATTTCTATAAAAATATTTTTCGTGTAAAACTTGCAAAGTTCACACTTAAAACAAAAACAGCTTTATGCTTAAAGTTTTTATCGCATTCTCCATACAAATGTAGAACGATAAGCAAATTGAAAGGTTTTTGTTTCAAGACGAGCTTGGAGGACGTTGCAAGAAAGTGTCGGGTACTGTCTCCGGGCTAAAAAAAAAATAGTGGGAACAACATAAGAACAATACAATGGTCTTTAATTTTCTAATCATTTTACACCATTTTAATGGAATGACATTTAAGGCCCAAACAGGGCCTTAAACCTAGCTTCTCCAACCATTTTGAACGAGGAAAAAGTATAAATAACAAGTATGTGCACGTAAGAAATAAAATAAATAAATAATATATTGTGCAGCTTTCATCTGGATGTTATGTTATTGTATGCATGCACTAAATGTATTTTTGAAATCCAGTCCGGATCAGATCTAGCCGAAAATAAAATGCAGCTACATATTGTTACCCTATAGCATGCAGCATTTGTTACCAGCTGAACACTACACGCTACAGGTGTTTTTTCTACGACTCAGTAGTAAGTCACTATTTGAGATCGGAAAAAAACGATTAATACTTACTCCTAACACACTTTGTGTTGCTACCTTCAAATTGACATATTGTACTGTATAATACTTTCTAGGGGCCCCAAACGACCAAATGTACGAATTTTTAAAATCCGCCCACGTATACGCCCGCAATTTAAAATACAATTTTATTTATCAAAAAAAATCGAAATTATGTTTCAGAATCTGAAATTTGGAACACTATACTCTCACTAATTTTTAAAAGTGAAACAAATTTGTTAAATTCGAAAAATGTATTGAATTTCCGGTGAGGCACGCTTTTAACATTTTTAAATATATTTTTGCTTGTGTACCTAAATTTTTCGAACTTCCTAAACACAAATGCTATGCTTAAGTACACCAACCAGGGTTACCGATGGGCGACATATCGGGACGCATACCACATTTCAAAATAATGCTTTTTGGACCCTTTTCTCAAAAACGGGCGACAATTGGACGCATTTTAATATAAATCTTTTTAATTCGAATTTTTAAATTACAAAACAAACATTTTCAAGCCCACAACAAATTGCACGTCCCAAAAGAAATACAAAAATCTTAAAAAATCTAAATCCCGACACAGGATTTTATTTTTTTTTAAAGTACTAAGTTTGAGTTCCTAAAAAAAAGTGTAAGCATTGTGTTTTCATTAATTTTTTTTATTTGTCACTGAACACATTCCTTTGACGAACGCCATCTGCGTTCTATAAATTGTAACCAGTTTAAGTTTAAGAATAACTGCTACACTAACTGCAACCAACTTCAGGGAGAATCCCACTTTTTTCTCTCACTTGAATAGTAAAAACCGACAGCGACGAGTGTACGCAGAAGACGAAAAATAAAGATAAGGAAAATTATCCAGAGTCATCGGTATTTATTTGCGCCAAATTCTAGGTTTAAAACTCAGATGTGGGGTCAGTACAAAACTGGCCAACGTTTGATAAAATAATTTCTGCCACAAATAAAGAAAATAAGGTCTAATTTCCTCTTTCGAGAAAAATGTCACGTGCGACACGACGAACTAGGAGGGAAGGTGACGATGTGTTGGAGATAGACGTTGCCACTGATGCTGTTCCTGATGCCGACAATGCCGATAGTGCCGACTACGACGATGGTGCTGAAAACGCCGTAAATATTGACCAGTTGCAAGGTGCCGCTCTAGACGAGGAACTTAGCAACCTCCAGAAACGCGTGGAGATCCTGAAACTTCGGAAACAAATCCGTGAACTGGAGGGGAACGTGCCGTCAACCAGCCAATGCCGGCCGGATTTTGGTGACATCGAACATGCGCTGCCGAAATTCACGGGAGACGACCTAGGCCATTCTGTGTAGCACTTTCTCCGTGACTTTGAGGAGGTTATGGCCATGATCAAGGCAGACGATCGCTTTAAGCTGCTGAGAATGCGCCGTTCGTTTGTTGGGACCGCGAGAGTATTTCTCTCATCAACTGTCGCCCTTAGCTATAGGGAACTGAAGACTGCACTCACCAAAGAGTTTGATGTTGCCGTTTCTCGCCAAGATGTATACGGAATGCTGAGCATTATCTCTGTTTCTATAAATAAAAATGTTACTTACTATTCTATTACTGCTATTTTATAGGTTTAATTAAATATATAGTTGCTAAAATTGTTAAATTCATAGCTGTAAGCAAGAATAATGAAATAAATAAATAAATAAATGAATAAATGAGCCGCCGACGATGGCAGAAGCAGGAGGAATCATTACACTGCTATATCCTCACCATGCAAGCAGTTGCCAAGCATTCCGACATTAGCGAGCTCGAGACGATAGATTTCATCGTCGACGGAATGAGAGAAGTGCCGAATGTTAATTTTCTGCTGGGAGCTCGTACCATCGAGGAGCTAAAGCGCCTTATAAACCGGTACCAACAACGATACCTTTGCCAGAGCGCTGTAAGTCGCAACCACAATGCCGTTGCCGGAAAACCTGCCGTTACGATGAAGCATGCCGCTACACCAAAGGTGAATGCCGAAAAGAAGGAACCGTTGTGCTTTAACTGTTCACAAATGGGCCATATCAAGCCGCATTGCCCACATCCGCTGCGCCCGGACGGGTCCTGCTTTCGGTGCTGGAAAATGGGACATGACCACCGGTCGTGCCCGAACCCCAAGAAGTTGCTGTCTAGAGCTGCTGCCGTTAACGCCGAGAAACTAGTTGCTGCTGCTGCCGTACATACACCAGATGACGCTGACGAAGATGAGCAAGACGTAATTCTTTCTCTTTTTGATACGGGCAGTCCGATTAGCTTTATGAAAACGTCGTGCGTGCCGATTAATTTGCCGAGCGCGCCGAAGAAAGCCGAATCGTCATATCGCGGGATAGGCGGACATATTATAAAAGTTTTAGGCGAAATTATATGCCCTGTAAAGTTTGACAATAAAGAAAATTTAATTCGAATTGTTGTTTTGCCTGACGAGGCTATGTTAATGCCGTTAATTTTGGGACGAAACAACTTCTTAAAAGCTTTTAACATTCATTTAACTAGAGTAAAGTTGAAATATCGCAAAGAAAAATTGCTTGCCCTAAATAGAAACAGTGAATTTTGTGCCCTGCCAGATGAATGCTATACGGTTCTCAATAGATACAGCCTTTTGAAAAATAACCATTTACTTGCCGCTAGTAATGTACGTAAAATGACGAAATCCGCCGTGGAAGCTGGGTCAACTTGGGTTAATAATGAATCTAATTCGTTGCCGGATATATTTAATATTGATATTGCCACTAATAAAATTGAGCTGAATATTGATCTTAAGTTAAATAAATCTTGCCGTGCCAGACTAAATGATTTGATTATAGATTCTTATATTTTGCCGAAAAACGTGAAGATAGAGCCGTTAGATTATGAAATGAAAATTCATTTAGTAGACGATATCCCGTTTCACTGTGCTCCTCGACGACTCTCTCAATTTGAGCTTGCGAAGGTTCAGTCAATAGTTGATCAGTTAGAAAAAGACGGAATAGTTAGGCTAAGTAGCTCTCCTTATGATTCCGCTATCGTGTTGGTAAAAAAGAAAAATGGAGAGACCCGAATGTGTGTCGACTATCGAGGCCTGAATAAAAAGACTGTCCAAGATAACCAGTCTTTGCCGCTTATTGAGGATTGTATAGAATACCTTGAGGAATTTTTGCTGAATCGGAATATAGGGCACGTTAAAGTAGCAGTGGCTTCTCCCCAGGCGAATGGACAAGTGGAGCGACTCAACAGAGTGATTAAAGCTATGCTGGGAAAATTATGTGAACCTGTTAATCATGCCGATTGGTCATCTAAGCTACTTCAGGTAGAGTTTGCCGTTAATAATTCTATCCACAAGGCGACGAAAAATTCTCCTAGTATGTTGCTGTTCGGCGTAGAGCAGCGAGGGGAAGTAATAGACGAAATTACAGAGCATCTAGCCGATAAATTGAGTTTAGACAATGCTCGAGATCTCCTGCAAGTTAGGGCAGAAGCTTCAGAAGAAATTGATAGGTCTCAGGAGTATAATTTGAGTTATTTCCTCAGGCACGGTAAGAAGTCTAACGATTATGGGGTTGGCGACTTTGTGGTTATGGCAAACGTTGATACTACCGTGGGGACAAATAAAAAGTTTTTGCCGAAATTCCGTGGACCTTATGTTGTACATAAAGTTCTAGCAAATGATCGATATGTGTTACGCGACGTCGAAAATTGCCAGTTGACTCAGCTGCCTTACGATGGGGTTGTTGAAGCAAAAAGAATGCGGAAGTGGCTTCCTAGACCTATGGACGAGGCTGTAATTGTTGAGGACCGGAGTAACACTCCAGATGTAGGTTTAAGTTGTAATCAATAACTTTGTTTAATTATTATTGTAAATTTATTTGTTTTGCTCGTGGTCGACCAAATGTCAGGTTGGCCGAGTTGTAAGCATTGTGTTTTCATTCATTTTTTTTATTTGTCACTGAACACATTCCTTTGACGTACGCCATCTGCGTTCTATAAATTGTAACCAGTTTAAGTTTAAGAAGAACTGCTACACTCACTGCAACCAACTTCAGGGAGAATCCCACTTTTTTCTGACACCTGAATTGTAAAAACCGACAGCGACGAGTGTACGCAGAAGACGAAAAATAAAGATAAGGAAAATTATCCAGAGTCATCGGTATTTATTTGCGCCAAATTCTAGGTCTAAAAACGTGTGTGCTAATAAATTTAAGATTCTTGATTGAGAAAATGAACTGATTTTTTTTTGTTTTGTTAGTAACTGAGCGTTCTTTCAGATAATGAATTTTTAAGCTATTGCATAGCTTTTTTCACGGGCTTTGAGCGCGGCGACCGAATCAAGAAATTCCGTAACGAAAATAAAACCTAACACCCCATACTTTCTCAAAAACATAGCAGCTGTTTGTGAGAAAGTGTATAGGTGTATAGGTATCTATCCACGACGTTGGGCGCGGTTAGTACGTAGATTGAGGACCGTTTGAGAACAACTGCTGTTTTTTTTTTGATATGTAAACATCTTTGCTATCGGTAGGGGCTAGTTGGAAATATCGAGCGTCACCGTCATCGTCAGATTTTCAGGTCGGAAGACAAAAAACCAAAGTTTGAGCTAGGGAGCTGAAATTTATAATATAGACTCTCCAGGCGCCCTTGATGATGCTCATGTGTAAATATTTTCCAAATTCGCCCACTGACTAGCCCACAAAAAAATCAAAGTTTGAGCTAGGGAGCTGAAATTTATAATATAGACTCTCCAGGGCCCTTGATGCTCATGTGTAAATATTTTCAAAATTCGCCCATTGACACGCCCACAATTTAAATTAATGCAACGCTGACGAGCCTACATGTTTACACATCAACTATACCGTGAGTGCAGCGTGGCTCACACCTTTTTTGTATCAAACTCTTAATAATGTTCTTTTTGTTCAAATTTTTTGAATGAATAATTTGTTTGGTGTGTAATTACACTATTTATACCTAATTATTTATGCCTATTATTTATACCTAGCTATTTTTGTTTTATAGAGAAGAAAAACTTAAAGAGCTAACAAGAAAAAGATAATAAAAGATAGCTATGCAATAGCTTTACCGCGGCAGTCCCCGAGTGCCACTCACTTTTTTTTTTTAGTTATATTTTGCTACTACATATAACTTTAAGTTTTGTGGTTAAGTAAATGAAATTTAATTTTTTATTCTTGTACTACCTATTTTCTTAAAGTTTTTTTTTAATAAGAAAATAAACTGTTTTTTTACATTTTTGCTAGAACCTAACTTGAAGTCTCTGTTATTAACAAATCAAGTGATGTTTTTTTACTTTTGTACCTTACAAACAAAAATAATTCAGTTTTTACATATTTTCAGTTTATATTTTAGTCTATGCGCTCTTCAAACAGAGATGACTGAAATGCAATTTTTTTTCGGAAAAACTACATTTGTAACGTCTGCTACATATTCGTGTAGTTATCGTAGAAAACGTAGATAACTGTAGCAGACGTAGTAAACATGTCATATGTATTTTTTCAGTTATCAACTTAAATTCTTAACGTCACTGACATTGACAGGACAATCAATTTATTAGGCAAGTAGTACCCGTAGTTGAAGGTAGTTTATGGTGGAAAGTAGAGTACGACCCAAAACGCAAAATAGTTGGCCCGTTTACTTTCCGTCTTATGAAATTCGAAAAAAAAATTGGCACTCCAAAGTAAACAAACAAACTCAAAATTTATTTCGATATTGTGAAAGTGTTAGACATATACCCGTAGTAGTAGTACCCGTAGTTGAAGGTAGTTTATGGTGGAAAGTAGAGTACTCGTATAAATATCAACTACGCGTAGTTAAGTTTAAAGATAGGTGACGTAGTTTACCCTGTCATCTCTGGTCTTCAAGCTTAATGCCCTTGTTTTGCCTCTTCTGTGTTCCAAATATACCAAAATATCCATTTGGGAATGAAGACTGGAATAATGCGTTCAGAGCGCTGAGTCGTAGGTACTAAATTGTATACAGTCAACGCTATGTGTAAAACTTTAAACAAATAGATATGTCGATCGTTTATTGGTTCGATTTTCTTTTTCTTTCTTTTCTGTTGAAAAATCCGTATTGCAAGAGAATTGAAAAGATGCAGATTGATAAATTGTATCGAATAAATGCAAATTGTACTTTTGTAAACTATATTATGAATTATGTTTATGAAATAGTAAAACCACCGTCTCCATTGATATATCTTTATTGACTGCCTCTTTATTTGTCCTCTTGCGTTTGTGTGACTAAACTTTACAACAATTTAGTAGAGTCATCACAAACGTGGGAAGCGTAGTATGCTGAAATGCACATTCCACATTCCAAGTATCGCATCGGGTAACGAGCCATACTCGCAGTAACCATGAACTGTCGAGGGTGTAGTATTACAACAATACGTAAAAAAATGTACCCATTCATCCCAATCATTTTTATCGAGGGATATGTATGATCTTATATATTCATTTAAGGTTCTGTGTACGCGTTCCACAGATCCTAATGTTTGATGATGATAGGCAATAGAGTTAACCTTTTCGATCTTTAGGAGATCACACAATTCTTGGAATAAATGGTTCATGTATTCTGATCCCATATCCGTTAGAATTTTCTTCATGAGCCCGTATGTAAGAATAAAACCATTAAATATTCGTTTAGCCACCGCTTTGGCACTCTTATTGTGGACTGGTATTGTAACCAAGTACTTGGTTAAGTCACACACTATCGTGATTGCGTATTCGCTACCGTTTTCAGTTTTTGGTAATGGTCCAACAGTATCAATTAATACCGTGTCAAAGGCACTTATTGGTGTTGGAGTAAGTAAAAAAAAAGGATTTACTCTTCTTGCACTGATCACACGCTTTGACATATCTTTTGATTTCTCTCGTCATGTTTTTCCAGTAGAAGTATTTTCTGATCTTATTAGTAAGCCTCGTGATTCCTGGGTGGCCACCAAAAACAGGATCATCGTGGTATTTTTTTAGAATTTTTACTTTTTCATCCTCGTCTCTTATAACTTTTATCTTAGGTGTAAGCACAATTTCTATCGTCTTTAATAATGCGTTTCCTTTTTCTTTAAATTTATTAATCCGGATTTTATTAAATATTTCATCACCAAGTGAGAACTGGAATTTCTTTATTCCTTTAGGTTAGGTTAGGTTGGAAGGGAAGTGCACAGCAGGGCTGCTGTGCTTGCACGGGGGCCCATTGGTCCATTCTGATCCCTTATTGTTTTATGTGGTAAACCTACATTTACAATAAAACACTTACCATACTCAGTTTAGGTTAATCTTGCCGGTTGGCCTATTGGAACCAACCTGAGTTCTTGACAAACCTGATAGTGTCCGTCAGTGGTACCTGCGCTACGTCCTCTAAGTCTTCGAAGAATCTGTTGCCCAGATAGCGAAGTCGAGATGTCTGAAGGTTTGGACATTCGCAGAGCAGGTGTTTGATGGTCTCGGTTTCTTCTATATCTTGACAGCTCCTGCAGTAGTCTGGTGAGCTGATGCCCAGCCTGCTTGCCATTACACCTATGGTGCAGTGGCCTGTCAGTACGCCAGTTAAGATACGTATTTCTAGCTTATTCATTTCCAGAATGCTTTTTGTTCTTTTTTCGTTAATTCTTGGCCATAGACTGCGAGATATAACACAGTCGTGCCTTTGGGACCAGGTGGTGTTAATTTGTTCCCTCAGTTTTTGGTCAATGTTTCTTTTTGCTGCACTAATTGGGATGTCTATTGACGTAATGGCGTCTATTGCGTCAAGTTCTGACCCGATTCTTGCTAGCTCGTCTGCCTTTTCATTCCCAACAATGTCGCTATGACCGGGGACCCAGCAGAGAGTGATCCTGTGTCGTTCGCCTATTTTGTTGAGGGATTTTTGGCAGTTTCTGACTGTTTTTGACTTTATTGTTTCGCTGTCTAGTGCTTTGATAGCCGCCTGACTGTCTACGAAGATTGTGATCGTGGAAGGATCCAGATTCTTCGCGGAGATAGTTTCTACTTGAAAGACGCTGCATTCATTGGGAAGTCTGTGCGAGTCCTTTATGTCTAGCGGCTCGCAAAAAACTTCCGCTCCTGTCCCCACATCCATTTTCGACCCGTCCGTATAGATGTGGATTTCTTGCACGTTGACGTGCGTGTTCCAGTTCTCTCTTTGGGGTATGTATGTGGAGTAGTTTTTCTCAAAGTTTCGTTTGGGAATTAAGTAGTCCGTTTTCCTGGATAGATCGATACCCAAGTAGTTGTGAATTATAGAGCCGTGTCCATAAGAGCTGTGCCTCCAGATGTTTGCCTCCTTGAGGCGGAGGGCTCCTTTGGCTGCCATGCTGCGAATATATTCACCAAGCGGGGGTAGGTTTAAAATGACTTCCAGCCCGGCTTAGGGTGTTGATCTCATTGCTCCCGTTGTACCAATACATGCTAATCTATGTACCTTTGAGAGGTTATGGAGATAGGTAGTCCTTTCTGTTGCCTTCCACCATACAATTGACCCGTATGTAAGTATGGGCCGTATGATCGCTGTGTACATCCAATGGGTTATGTAAGGGCGCATAGCCCAACGTTTGCCAAAGGTCTTTTTGCATGCGTAGAAGGCGCATAGTGCTTTTTTTGCTCTTTCTTCTGTGTTACGTTTCCAAGTAAGCTTAGAGTCTAGGATGATGCCCAGATACTTTGCCTCCGGGGAAAGTTTCAGACGAATTCCGTTTAGCTTCGGCATATCGAATTTCTGGATTTTTCTTTTCCTAGTGAACAGAACACATTCGGTTTTGACTGGATTAACTCCAAGGCCGTTCGGTCTTGCCCACGAGGATAGTTCTTTTAGGGCAGATTCCATGAGTTCACTAATAGTGGGGAGATACTTGCCACTTATTAGAATTACAATATCGTCTGCGTATGCTGCTATTTTCGTTCTTTTGACCTTTAGAGTCGTTAGGATTATTTTGTTGACCACTATGAGCCACAGGAGGGGAGATAAGACGCCTCCATGTGGGGTGCCCCTGGTCACTGTTTTCCTTATGTAACTCTCACCGATCTCTGAGTTAATTACTCTGCTGTTGAGCATTTCGTAAACCCAGTTCGTTATTTCTTTATTCGCTCCCAAGTCTTCGAGCGCTGTTTTTATGGCCGCTGTTTTAACATTGTTGAAAGCTCCCTCAATGTCCAAAAATGCAGCCATGGTGAATTCTTTGTGGTGTAGTCCTTTTTCTATTATTGACACAACTTCTTGCAGGGCTGTTTCAACGGACTTCCCTTTGAGGTAGGCGTGTTGAGTGCTGCATAGGTTGTTTTCGTTTAGAAGGTCCCTTGTGTATAAGTCGATTATTCTCTCCACTGTCTTTAGGAGAAAAGAGGAGAGACTTATCGGCCTATAATCTTTTGCTGTGCAGTGTATATGTCTCCCTGCTTTGGGAATGAATATCACTTTAACTTCTTTCCAGCTTTGCGGTATGTAGCAGAGTCTTATACAGCTTTTGAAAATGACTTTTAGACATGGCAGTATTACACTAAGAGCCTGTTGTATCATTGCTGGTATGACATTATCTGGTCCCGCCGATTTGTAGGGCTTGAATGCCCAAGCAATTTTGTGCTCTGTTATAATGCTTTCCATTGCTATTTCCGTTTGTGTGTCTGGCGGAACAGGAGTGTAGTTGATCTCACACCCAGTGATTTCACTAGACTCCGGAAAGTGGGTATCCATTAATATTTGTAGAGTTTCTTGGCTAGACTCTGTCCAAGAGTCGTCAGCACGTTTAATATAGCCTGGGACCGTGGGGTCTTTGGACAATACTTTACGTAGTCTGGCGGCCTCGTTTGTACTCTCTATGGATTCGCAGAACGTTTTCCAGGATTCGAGTTTTGCTCTCCTTATTTCTTTAGTGTATAGATTAAGTTCGGACCTATACTTAGTCCAGTCTTCATTTGCCTTACTCTGTCTTGCTTTGTTAAACAGTTATCTTACCAATGTTCGCCGCTTTTGAAGCTCGCTGGTCCACCA
Source organism: Portevinia maculata (assembly GCA_949715645.1). Lineage (NCBI taxonomy): Eukaryota > Metazoa > Arthropoda > Insecta > Diptera > Syrphidae > Portevinia > Portevinia maculata. The sequence continues at coordinate 402,662,858 of OX454525.1, read as the reverse complement.
AGTTGCCTTTTTGGATTGCGAGAGATGGGACAATGTTTAACAAAGGCTTTGTGTATATTTTTGGTAATATAGTAGACTGCGTTGTCGATTGAGTGAGTGTCGACAAACTTGTCCTCTTTCGGATGCCGTGTGTACTCACTAACCGTTTTCGCATAGTCTGCCCAATTTGTTTTCCTAGGGTTCCTAAAAATTTGTTGTACCATATAATGTAGATTGGCTGTAAAGAGTATTCTACTATGGTCTGAGAATGAGTTCTCTCGACAAACTCTCCAGTCTTCTACCCTAACATGATCATTGTTGCTTTTGAGAGTTATGTCTAGAATTTCTGCCCTGTTTCTGTTTTGGAAGGTGGGCTGGTTTCCCCTGTTACACAAAACTAGATTTGTGGAAAGAATGTATTCAAACAACGACTCACCTCTTTCATTTATTCCTGAACTACCCCACAGCGTGTGGTGAGCATTCGCATCGCAATCTACCACCATGGATGTGTTCCGTGTGCTAGCGTGTTCCACTAGTTCCCGGACTGTATCGGATGGTGGGTTTACCTCCTCGTGTGCCATATAAATTGAAGCGAGGATGAGATTCCTTCCTGAAGCTTCAATATTTACAGCCATTGTGTCTCCATTGCTGTACCTATGAAGAAAAAATGTATTACTAACGGTTTTTTTGACTAGAATACAGCTACGTACTTTACCTTCTTCTTTGGTGTGGAATAGATGGTAGTATGGCGATTTCAGTCCTTGGATTTTATTTTTAAAAATCCAGGGTTCCTGAATTAATGCCACGTCCACGCTTACCTCAGACATGAACAGCAGTAGGTCGTGTGTTGCTGCTTTACAGTGATGCAAATTAATTTGCACCACTAGCAGCTTTTGCAACCTTTGGCTCTTCATCTTCTTCCAGCCGTGCCCTTACGGCACCTAACCCGAACTTCAGTTTGCTGCCTGGGGTCTTTCTTATGCTTGTTGCAGAAGATTGGTTGATCGCAAAGCAGAGCTCTTTGCCGTCACCACTTCTTCTGGAGTATAACTTTACCCACTCCTTGATTGGGATGTTTTTATTCTGACCTGCGAGGAGTACCACGATGTTTTCGTCCTCTTCTTTATCGAAGGGGGTGGTATCCAGACTTTGGCTTTCTGTCTTAGTGGAAGTGCGGATCTTGGTATGACCTTGAGTTTGGCTCCCTCCCACAGTTCACCAATGCTGGCGATGGTTTTGGAGAGAAACTCAAGAGTATTCCCGTCTCCACACCCCACTATCTTCACGCCCTTGTGCCATCCTGTCCCGTCAAACTCGTAGTCTGGTCCCCCATTTCGGATATTGACCATCATAGCCTTGAGGATGACGTTTTCTGCAAGCAGCCAGTGTTCAGCTGTGATCTTCCCATCGGGATCTTGCTCGGCAATGACTGCTGCTATTAGGCTCGTTGGAGTGCTGTCTAGGCTTGTTGAAGCCTTGGGTCTTTTCGGTCGGCTTTCTTTTTTCTCCTCTTCTGACCGTTGCCTCTTCGAAGAGGTGCCAGAGGTTCCGGCCTTAGTGCCAGTAGAGACCCTGCTCGAAGCCTGTGCCTTGTTCTTTGATTCCACAGGTCTGATGGTTTTGGACTGTTCCTTATGGGCCTTATTAGGGGCACCTTTGGATTTGCCTGTCACCACTTCTGTTTTTCCTTTTTGCAGTTCGGGAGCTGATGGTTCGTTGGGTTTGTGAGCCCTCGGATTTTCATAGCTCTTTATTGCTCTCTTGTGCTTCCTGATCAAGGCCCTGTCTCTATCGTTGATAGAGGTTGGATCTTTCTCAGTCATAATTATTCCTTTATTACCAGCTATTTTTTCAAGCTTTGGGAATAATTGATCTAAATCAATTTTCCCATTGACAATAAAGTCGTTCCTTTTTATTGTACTTATTATTTGTTTGCCTTTTCTTATATTGAAATTAAAGTCTTTGAGATTAAGGCGTTGAAGTTTTCGTACTTCTTTTAAATTTAGTGCTTCGTAAATTTTTACATTTTGAGACTGAGGACTATTAAGTAACGTGTTGGGCGTGTTTAGCTTTAAGTTATCCCTTTTTGATTGAAGCCTTGTAGTGACTTTCAAAATATTACCGGAAAGTTTTTGAATTTGTTTGATTTCAGAAAAATCTATGCGAGACAAAGCGTCTGCTGCATAATTTTCTTTTCCCCTAATACACTCTATTACGAAATCATATTCTTCTAAATCTAATCTCATGCGTATTAGCTACGATGATGGATTTTTCATTGAGAAAAGGTAGGAAAGTGGTTTATGATCACTCTTTACTAAGAATTGTTTTCCATATACGAGTATATATGGTTTGAAGTGAGTTACAGCCCAGTGAATAGCTGCTAACTCTTGTTCGATGGTTGACTTATTGCTTTCGCCTTTCGTGAATGCTCTAGAAGCATATGCAACTGGTAGTTGTTTTCCTTTGTACTCTTGGCTAAGTACAGCTCCACACGCATGCTTGCTAGCATCCGTTGTTATACAAAATTGCTTTTCAAAGTTGGATTTTGCAAAATATTCGGGCTAAGTAGGCAGTTTTTGAGATATTGACGTGATAGATGACGTGAATACTCGGCAAAATTTGATATAAAACGCCTGTAATAGTTGCAGAAAGCAACGAATCTTTTCGTTTGATCAGCATTTTGAGGTGTTGGACAGTTAAGGATAGCGCTGAATTTGCTATCATCCGGAAGTATGCCTTTATCTGTACATTTATGCCCTAAATATGTCACTTCGTGACCAAAGAATGAGCATTTGTCTGGATGGAGTTTCAAATTGTATTTACGGCAAATAGAAAAAATAACTTTAAGGTTATTCAACATATGTTTCTCTGAGCAGCCTAATACTACCAAATTATCCATGTACAGAAATGCTTGTTCTGGCGATAGACCACTAAACGCTATGGACATCATTCGTTGAAAGGAATTTGGCGCTATTTTGATGCCATACGGGAGTCGTTTGAAGCAAAATGATCCCTTGTCCGTAGAGAACGATGTTATATCTCTTGATTTTCCATCTTGCTCGATTTGATGAAAACCCGATATTAAATCAAGGCACGAAAAATATTTTGTCCTACCCAGTTGGTCAAGAATATCATCTATTCTTGGTAATGGGAATTTGTCCGCGATCAATTTTTTATTTACGTTCCTAAAATCCACCACTAATCTCCACCGTTTCTCATTACTTCCTGGTAAAGACTTTTTTGGTACCAGTAATATTGGACTATTATATATTCCGAAGTTGATGGTTCAACTATGTCATCTTTGATAAGTTTATCAACCTGTTTGGCTATTTCATCCTTTTGAGAATGAGGAATTCTGTAATTTTTTAAATATACTGGTGATTCATCCTTTAGGCGGAGCTTTTGTGTATAAAAATTATTGCACGAAATTTTTTCTGATTCTAGTGCGAAAACATCATTAAATTCGTTGTAAGGTCAGTCAGCTTTGATTTAACAAATTGAGGGAAGTTTTTTGATAATCTGTCAAGAATTTTTTCTTTGTGGCCCTTTTCCGAATTTTTATTTATGAAAATGTTGCAATTAGACAGATTCCCTGTTCTTATATTGGGATTGCTTAAAGTTACATTATCATTTGTTGTATTGATTATGCGCACTAATGGTTTTCTAACGTTTATTATTGTATTAGCAATGTAAATTCCCGTTTTAAGATCTTGGTTTGGTATCAGAAGTTCAGTATAAGTATATTTTCAACTTTTAAATCTGCTTTAACTGTACCTATTGTATTAATTACACCCTGTCCTATACCACTTAGTTCTTTTGTAGTCCCCTTATTAACGAATATGCTTCCATTAATTTGCGTTTCTTTTATAGTTGAAACGTCAGTTTCGGTATCGATTAGAAAATTCGAAAATTTGTTTGTTGAACTCAATTTTACTTTAATAAAGCTGCTCAGATTAAGATTTAGATTTGGTATTTTATTCGTAATATTTACATATTGTTTTGAGTATTTAGGGGTTCGTCCGGGTTTTCCGAACTTGGTTCTTCATTTATGTATCGTATATTGTTTTGGTTGCCACGACTATTTTGGCGGTAATGACCATTATTTTGTAACCTACCACGCCAGCGACCACGGCCTCGCCCACGGTTGGGATTCTGATATTGGCCGCGTGTACGGTTACGACCAAGATGATGCCAATTGGTATGGTTATTATAATTGCTATTTCTGTTGAAATACAAAATAGAATTAGGTTGACTAAAGGTTTCGGTACTACTATTAACAAACTTGGCTACAACTTAGTTCGTATTATTGAACTGGCCAGATTCCATTACAATTTTTAACTTTTCGTGTGTGGCCTTCTTTTTCATTGAACGTACCGCTGTTTGTGTAGAGTACTTTTCTGCTAACGCGATGGTTAATCCATCTGTAATATAAGCATTGTTCAGAGATTTGGTCAAGTCTTCTATTTCGTTAGCGTAAGTGTTAGCAGACTTGTTATTTTGCTTTACACTCATGATTTTTGCTGCTAGAACTTCCATAGACTCGCCTTTTATCGCTGTTTTTAATTTTACAATGATTTGTTGTAAAGAAGATTCATTTGTGATTAGGGTTCGCGCAGAACCTTTGAGTTTGGTTTTTACTACTTCAACTGCTACTGGTTCGTAACTTTCTTTTATGGAATCTACAAAATTTAATGAGTCCAAGAAGCTTTGCAGATTTTCAATTTTACCGTCAAAATCTGGTATTAATTTTGTCGCTATACTAATGAACTCAATTTTGCTTTGCGACATTTTGTCGATATTATTTATATATGTTTTATTCAAATTAATCTGTTTGTATAGCTCTTTCACTTCTTCTAACTCTCTTCTTCGTCTTCCTCATTATCACTACTTTCGGCAGTGATATTACTTGAGCTCAGTTCAGTTTCTAACGAACGTGGGATTTTCAAGTGAATTTTCTGTTTAGTGAAAATCGTTGTGTTCTTTTGTTAATTTAGTGTAGTGTACGTTTAGTATTGTTCTTATTTTGTTGAAGTTTTCTATCAGTATGTTGATATGTTTGTCTACAGTGTTGCTCTTAATTTCGATATTTTTATTTAAACATTTATATGATCTATTAAACACTTGTCTACACACATCTATTTTTGATAGGATGTCTGTCCACTGTTGGCACATTGGAATGGGTCATTTATACATTTATACATTTATGTATATATTTTTATTAATAGGACTGAACGATTTAAAACCAATGATATTATCATATATACGAGGGCGGGTCAATAAGTCCGTGACTTTTGGAATAAAACACAGATTTTTTGATAAATTTTTTTTTTATTTTTCAACGTAGTCTCCCTTGAGCTCTATAAAGTTTGTCCAACGCTTCTCCAATTTTTTTATCCCTTCCAAAAAAAATGATTTGTCGAGGTCCTCAAAATAGGCCTTTATTTGCGAGAAGACTTCATCATTGGAGTCAAATCTTTTTCCACCAAGCCATTTCTTCAGGTTTGGGAACAAGAAGTAGTCGCTTGGAGCCAAATCTGGAGAATAGGGTGGATGAGGGAGCAATTCATAGCCCAATTCATGTTTTTTTGCCATGGCAACTGCACATGTGTGCACCCTTGCATTGTCTTGGTGGAAAAGAACTTTTTTCTTGGCCAAATGAGGTCGGTTTTTTTTCAAATCGTCATTGAATCGGTCCAATAAGTTGGCATAATATTCCCCATTGATTGTTCTTCCCTTTTGAAGGTAGTCAATGTAGATTATCCCGCGTGCATCCCAAAAAACAGTCGCCATAACTTTATTGGCTGACAAACCCACCTTGGCCTTCTTTGGCGCCGATTCACCCTTAGAAACCCACTGTTTTGACTGTTGTTTGGTCTCTGGTGTGTTGTGATGGATCCATGTTTCGTCCACGGTTACAAAACGGCGCAAAAACTCCTCCATATTGCGATTAAACAACGCCAAACCTTCCTGTGAAGTTGTTACACGATTGCGTTTGTGGTCGACTGTGAGCAAACGCGGCACCCATCTTGCGGAAAGCTTTTTCATGCCCAAGTGATCATTCAAAATTGAAACCACTGAGCCATGCGAGATCCCTACGGCTTCCACAATCTCTCGCACTTTCAATCTTCGGTCGGGGAACACCATATCGTGAATTTTTTCGATTGTTTCGGGTGTAGAGACCTCAACTGGGCGTCCAGGACGTTCGGCATCTTCAGTGCTTGTACGGCCACAACGAAATTCAGTAAACCACTTTTTTACCATTGAAATCGATGGTGCAGAGTCCCCATAGTATTTTTCAAGCTTAGCCTTGGTCTCGGTAATGTTTTTTTTTCGCAAGAAATAATGCTTAATAAGCACACGAAATTCACTTTTTCCCATTTTCTCCTCAAATTAGTGAGTAGTCTGATAAAAATAGCTGTCAAACACAAACTAACTGACGCAGCAAGTTCAAATTTTGACAGGAGTCAACTGACAGATGCCTGTTGACAGGAGCAGTGTTGCCGTTTCAGTAAAGAGGTCAGAAATTCAAAAAGTCACGGACTTATTGACCCGCCCTCGTATATAATACTTTCATTTTTTTATTTATATATAATACTACAATTTTTTTTTCAACTTTTATTTGGAACTGACATAATAATAAAAAAAATTAAAATATACTTATAACATAATAAAATTCTAGATGTACCTGTAGGCACGTCGCTCGGTTTAAATCAAATTTTAAAGATGAAATCGATCGTTTTATGCTGCTTGGCTGGTAGATTCTTATCTATGTATAAAGATGTTTTCTGCTGAAGTATTGTTGTTGTTGATAATGAGTGTTGTTTACAGATGCACTGTTCAATGTCTTTTTATTATAAAGGGTCCGCCATCTAACGTTTTCTTTTCAACTAGTGCTTATTTCGTGAATGGTAAGACTTAGCTCATGTCTGATTTGACAGATAATTAGTTTTATCCTTCCGCTGAACGAATATGGTTGTGAATACGCTTGAACAACGCTGGGAAATATTGCGACATTACTTTGAAAATCATGGTAATGTTGCAGAATGTGTGCGAAAATTGCGTACGGATTTTGGAAGAAGAGAAGCACCGTCAGCTCCGTATGTTCGTTATCTTGTAAAAAAGTGAAAGAAACTGGCATCCTCATCGATAAACCAAAGCGTGAAAAGCCAAAAACTGTGCGTAGCAGAAAGTGTGCGTGAAGCGCCATCAACATCAATTCACCGTCGTTCTCAACAATTGAACATTTCGGAGACATCATTGAGACGAATTTTGCATAAAGACCTTGGTATGACGCTACTATAGGCTACTGCATGGCCAGCCGAGGCAGCCATTTGAATGAAATTATTTTCCATTATTAACCGGAAGGATTGTACTTTCAAATAAAAAAAGAAATTTGAGAAAATATTCAGTAGTTTTTTTTTATAGCATTTTCAAAAAAAAGAAGTTATTTGGCGGACCCGTTATTTGTTTTTGTTTGCATTTGCACTGTCTTTCACATACATATTGCACTTCAAAATATTATCTGATACTTTTGTTTAACTTGTTTTTTTTCTCTTATATTTCTTCACGAGATTGCGCGTGTTTGATGTATTTCTTTTTCAGGCTTTTATGCCACATTTTATAGGCGGTAATTACAAAATTAAAAACTTGTATTATTCCGATTAAATAAACGAAAAATATCACGTCTTCGTTTTCGATGGATGCCCGTTGAATTATGACATCGTTGATAATGGTACCGGCATTGTCTGTTTTTACATCTTTGGATTGTTTTGTTCCCATTTTGTTAATCTCCTTTTTTTTCAACTATCAGATAATTAGTTTTCCTTTTAGACACTATACATCAATCGCAAATTTTAAACGATTTTATTTTTGCTGTAAAACTACCGAAATTAAATTCGTATTACTTGCCACCCATACCAAAATCACTCTCACGGTCGCCATGTAAACTATTATGAATTATGTTCATGAAATAGTAAAACCACCGTCTCCATTGATATATCTTTATTGACTACCTCTTTATTTGTCCTCTTGCGTTTGTGTGACTCCACTTTACATTAATTTAGTAGAGTCATCACAAACGTGGGAAGCGTAGTATGCTGAAATGCACATTCCACATTCCAAGTATCGCGTCGGGTAACGAGCCATACTCGTTACCCGAGATGACACCCGGAATGTCTAGTCAGGCAAATAAACATACTACACTTTTGTACTTCAACAAATTCATTTGTATTGAATTCGATACAATTGTATCGACTTTTCCATCCCTGACGCACATACTCTCAGTAAAAGTAACCTTCAATGGGCGCCACCATTTTTTTTAATGTGAATGTGTTAGCAAATTTAAATTAAGTTAGAAGCAGAGATAATTAAGTAACTACCTCACGTAACTACCTGAATCCATAGTAGATGTAATAAATGCATTTTTTTGTTCCCAAAAGCCAATTTATTTGCTAAATTATAATTAACTAAACGCTCGTTCTTTCTATATTGGAATAAGAGTTTTGTAGATAAAATGTAATCCTTAATCATCACATGTGTGAACCGAATTTTTGGGTCGGCATCTTAGTTCTCCACCGATCACCTTCGTATGAGCTGTTGCTCTGCATCTCTTTTTTATATATTTTGCGCATCTCCATGAATGTCCCTCTTTTCCTAGTGTATTTAAATAAAAATGATGATTTCCAATGATTAGAGTACGGCGAGACCTTTTCGAAACTCCGAAAATTGCTGGCATGTTATAAAGCGCGCTGCCATCGTCTAAAATATGAAAGTGGTAATTTAGGCCGTGAATTAATACATACGCAAAATAGTATTAAAATAGGTATATATATTATATTGTACATTACACTCCGTTCCGCGTGTTTACGAACAGGTAGTTTCTTGATTTAATTTTACAATTTTTTTTAAATCCTTCGATTAAATGGGAAAAACCAAATGCAATATGCAAGAAGGCTATCTTAGGTTTATCCTTTTTACGTTCCATCTGTTTACGAACAGTAACTAAATCTACGTAATAGATGCTTAAAAGATAATGAAACAACTCAATTTTTTTGGACATAAATAATTTGGGTTTTAATAAATTTATTACAATAGTTTTTAATAATGTGCACTACCTCCCGATCGCTGTATCACTTCAAGAAGCCTGCTATGAAGAGATTTATACAGTTCTTGCAAGTAATTTAGTGAAATTTCGGACCAGGCTTGTTTTATGACTTCAATTATTTCTTCTGGGTTGAAGTATTGCTTTCCTCCTTCGTAGACCTTTTTTGAAAGCCATTCCTACACGTTTTCCAAAATGTTCAGGTCCGGTGAAAATGGCGGCCGTGCCAGTAGGTCTACATTGGTTATTCTTGCGGTATGTATTGGTACATTGTCCTGTTAGAAAATCCATCGCTGTCCACCAACAATTCGGGAAAATGAGGGAAAGCTCTTTCCAGTATAGATTTGTAGGCGATGGCGGTCATTCTTGAGCTTTAAAAATCAAGGTTTGCAGTTCCGTAAAAGCTTACTGCCGCATCATTATTTTATATTTCCTCAAATCATGAAAATAATAATTATATCCATCAGGTCCATCCAAATTTAACTTTTTTCATCTGAAAAGACAACGGTGTGCCAACCTCGACTCCACTTGATTTGACTATTTTTGTGTGTCTTTTACGGTTGGACTGCTATATCACGCGATAAACAGTTGATTTTACTTAGGGAAGTCTTGAATTTGAAGCAGCTCTCAGTATCACCCGTCGATTATGACTTGCTGTTGCTTTGCTTACCCTTCCTTTCCAGTTTTTTTCATAGTTCTCAGGGTCCTGAAGATAGCTATGAACAACCGTTTGTCCTCTTCCAATCTTAGCGGCTATAAAACGGATAGATTTGTCTTGCTCCTTGTAAGCTCGAGTTCGGCCTATTTCCTTCTTGGCTAACGAATTTATTTTGTTGTTGTTTCTATGCAATTATGTTTTGCACTAAGGTCCTTGCTACTCTATGCCTTTATATTTGATTTAAAATATGATAACAGGAAGTAACGAAAAAAGGACTTTTTTTTTTTTTAAATTCTGGCTCGCCAAGGCGATTAAATATGGGGCACTTCGACCTAAAAAAGATCTTTTGTGCCGTGTGGGCCAGAAAAGTTTAGACTAGTAGAGTTTCCACTTTCCGTGTAAAGCGGACAATTCTACTAGTCGAAGAATTCTTTATGTCCTCGGGGCACATTTGTTCCCTGAAAAAGATTTTCTTTCTAATTCCGTTTAGGGCCGGACATTCACATAAAATGTGTTCAGCTGACTCGTCCTCTTCAAGACAGAGTTCGGCACTCAGGAGAGTCTACTATTTTCATTTTGTGTAGATGATATCTTAAACCATGGTGACCAGTAAGGTAACCTACTAAGTTTTCGATATCATGCCTGCTTAGGTTTAGGCATTTGCTGGCATTTTTATTGAAAGGCCGAATGGCTTGTTTGGTCTGTCTTAAACCTGGGATGCTTTCCCAAAGATGGATACATTTTCTGTATTCCCAGCTTTTTATTGCTGCCGTTGCTGCTGATCTAGGAGTGCAGCAGAAGGTTTCGGGACCTATGAAGGGTGTTTCCGAACCTTTTCTGGCCAGTTCGTCGGCCTTTTCGTTACCTTCCACCCCGACATGACCCGGAACCCACCATAGCTTGGTCTTGTTACTTGTTCCGAGTAGCTGTAGGGTGTTGAAGCAGTACATGACTGATTTGGAGTCAATCGTATGCGAGCTAAGGGCGTTTATAGCTGCTTGACTATCCGTGAATATATGGATGGTTGCACCTTTTATACCAGATAAATTTATGTGGCTAGCGCATTATTGAATGGCGTGGAGCTCTGCTTGAAATACGCTGGGACTTTTTCCCATGGGTATCGTAAAGCGTTTGTTTGGTCCGTATATTCCCGCTCCTACCCCCGCTTCCATTTTAGAACCATCCGTATACCACTTTATGCCGTTGTGGCTGTTAGGTGGGTTATTACTAACCCATGCTTCTCTCTTGGGAATCTCCGTGGAGAACCGCTTATTGAAGCATAGTGTTTTATGGATGCGGTCTGTGACCGCGCAGTTCATGTTGAGTTCTGGCAGTTCATCGAGAAGGGTCTCAAGTTCCGGATGATCGTTAAGACTTATCTCGTTTAACTGTATTTGACTTATTGCACTGCGGATCGCCACTTTTTGAATGTATATGTGGAGAGGTGTAATACCTGTTATTGCCTCTATGGCAGCCGTTGGACAGGTTCGCATGGCTCCGGAGATACCAAGGCACGCAAGCCGTTGTACCTTTTTGAGCTTCTCTATTGCGACCTTTTGTGTGAATTTCGTCCACCATACAATGGAGGCGTATGTTATAATGGGTCTTATCATCACTGTGTAGATCCAGTGGACAATCTTTGGAGAGATTCCCCAGGTTCTGCCATATGTGCGCCGACAGGCCCATAAAGCTCTGTTAGCTTTAGTGATTTTGTTGGTGATGTGAGAATTCCAGTTTAGTCTTTTGTCCAGGATTACTCCAAGATATTTGACGTCATCGGAATACTCAATGGTCGTGCCATTTAGTGAAATCTGAGCTAAGTTGAGAATTCTTCTTTTTGTGAAAGGAACTATGATAGCTTTACTGGGGTTTATGGAGAGATGTTCCTTGACGCACCAGTCAATAGCTATCTTAAGGGCGTTTTGCATACGTGAAGTAACTACGTTTGATTCTTTGCCCCTAATAATGATGACCAAGTCATCGGCGTACCCTATTATGTCGTAGCCTAAATTACTTAATTTTTGAAGTAGGTCATCTATGACCAAAGACCACAGGAGGGGTGATAAAACTCCTCCTTGTGGACAGCCTTTTATAGCTGATACTGATACTGAAGTCTGTCCTGACGAAGCAGTAATTTTCCGACTTTCGAGCATCGCTTTTACCCAGTTTATGGTGGGAAGGTCTACCTTCCGGTGAATTAAAGCATTTGATATTGAATCATAACCAGTGTTATCAAAAGCACCCTCTATGTCAAGAAAAGCGCATAGTGCAATTTCTTTGCAACGGTAGGCGTTGTTTATGTGATTCGTTAGTTTTAACAGGGCACCTTCCGTTGATTTGCCTTTTTGATACGCATATTTACAGGGGTGTAGAGGCATGCTAATAGTTACGCATTCTCTGATATGAACGTCAATTATTCTTTCCATTGTTTTCAGGAAAAACGATGTCAAGCTTATGGGACGATATGATTTAGGTAGTTCACTAGGTTTGTTACCTGGTTTGGGGATAAATACTACATTGACCTCCCGCCAAGTGCGTGGTATGTAGCCCCAGTTGAAACTGAACCTAAATAAGGCAATCATGTTAGGTAGGAAGAATTCCATACCCTTTTGAATGAGGGCTGGAAAAATTACGTCGTTTCCTGGTGCCTTGAATGGTTTAAATGGCCCATTTTACCTTATCTGGACTAAATAGTTTACCAGATAAACTATTATTTCTGCTGAGGTTAGTTGGATATGAAATCTCAGTAGTTTGATCAGTTGTGTGATCGACAATTAGGGAACCAGGGAAGTGAACTTGCAGCAAGGTTGTGAGAGTTTCTTCCCGGTCGCTTGTGATTGTTCCATCAGAGCAATCCCATGCAGTTTGAAGGATCTATTGAAAGTGCTCTCTGGAGCCGCGCCACTGCTGGGAGTTTTTCCAGCTTTTCGCAGTTTGCGCGCCATGAGGCCCTTTTTGATCTTCGCAACTCTTGGTTGTATTTGGTTAACAGGGATCGATATTGATCCCATACGCCGGTGCGTTTCGATTTATTGAATTGTTTTCTCACCTTCTTGCGGATAGTTTCCAGGTTTTCATTCCACCATGGTACGCTTCTTTTTACCACGGTGCGCTTTACCTTACAACTACTCCTAAAGGATGAGATAATGATGTCGTTAAGCTGACATTGTGCAGCGTCCGCATCACTCGGTGTTAGTGGTGAATCTGGTAGCAAATCAGTTCTGATTGCCAGATTTTCACTATATGTTCTCCAGTTAGTTAATTTATTATTGTATTTGACCGGCGCGCACTCGGTGTTGCATCGCAGCCTGAACATAATATGCATATGATCAGACAGAGAGGCTTCATCAGACACGTGCCAGTCCTCTACAATGTTTTGTATAAAAGGAGACGAGAGAGTAAGGTCTAAAACTTCTTCTCGTATACTGTTCCTTAAAGTGGGCTTATCTCCCTTATTTAGAATAACTAGGTCTTAACTATATAGGTAATCTAAAAGTAACTCACCTCTTTTGTTTGTGTCTCGGCTGCCCCAAATCTGGCGATGTGCATTCGCGTCGCAGCCCATAACGAGATGTACTTGCTGAGTTTGGCAGTACTGGACAAGTTCCTGTACTGGTGCAGGTGGTACCTCCTCTATGTCCCCAGCAAAATACGCCGATGCGCATACGAACTTGTGTATCACATGGCCATTGTGGCGTTCAATTAAAACGGCCACCAGGTCCCTAGTATTGAAACCTGGAATGAGAGAAAATTTTATATCTTTCGCAATGGAAAGAGCTGCCCTAGGTCTGAAATTACCTTTGGCAAAAATTAGCTCTCTATTTCTGCTGTTAAGACCAAAGATCTTACCTGTAGTTGCCCATGGTTCCTGGATTAAACCAAGAGCGACGTTCCTTTCGGCACATCTTTGGCTATAGGTGTCCGATGCACCCATAGCGCGGTGCAGGTTTGCCTGCAGCACAGTTAGAGACGTCATTTCTTCTTCACGTACTCTGGATTACGCACTCTATGAGGTTTGTTATCACCCCTGCGTCGTACGTAACCCTGTTGAGAGAGACCACTTTGTCTCCCCCTTGGACTTCTGGTGTTCTGTCCATCTTTCCCGCTGGTATGTGCCTGTTCGGCCGCCAGTTTTGGCCTAAAGCGGTTACGGTGCGCGTTTGTGCTGTCCGTTCTTTTGGCCTTTGTAGTAGCATCCAGCACCACAGTTGTTTTAGCAACTGAGTTACCCGTGGCAGCACTAATGCCAGCCACTGGTGGTGTGGCGCTATTGTTGGCGCTTGTGGATGGCTTATTATTTTCTGTAGCATCAGTGGCAGTACTAATACTAGCCCCTGTAGGACTAATTTTATGACCTTATTGGGAAAAGCATCATACAAATTGAATTGATCTGCCTAATCCCAATTTTTTTTTTACAACTTATACATAATATGGAATTCTTTCATATTGCATTTGATTTTTCCCATATCGTCGAAGGATTTACAAAAATTCTTAAAATTAAATCAAGAAACTACCGGTTCGTAAACACGTGGAACAGAGTGTAGGTATATGTTCAAAATATTCTCAAACATCATATTGAACAGCTAATATTTGCTAAGTAATTGGAAATATTAGTTGAAAGATTAGTGTTGCGCGGATTGGGTAGGCCGTAGGCACTCATCGACATGGACCTGACGATGCACCCTACTGTAAATTTGGCTTCACATCAGTTTTATTTAACCCACCCCGTGGTGACCACCGGGTACTAGTCATGTCGTTTCCAGCCTTGGGAAAGAAAAAAAGTGCAGCACTATAGGATGTAAATTGCCACTTAAATAATAACTAAACCGTGTGGTCGCTATAAACCCTCGCTCTGTGTATTGAACATATGAACATCAAAACAGAGTTATAGTCCCTCCAATATCAAGAGCCATAAAGCTCCATAAGAAAACCATTTTTTAATGGAAGGTGTGTCCGTTGATATTGAACGGACTACACCAATATCAAGTAAAAGGACATCGTTACAGCTTTTCCTATGATTTTTGTCAAAGAGCTTTGGGATTTTGTAATTTTGAGAACACATATATAAGTTTTAGTATGTGGGGGTGTAACCATGTTTTTTTCTTTTATATGTTTTTTTGGGAAACAGCTGATCCACGTTAGAATTATGTCATTTTCGGCTGGCCTTTTCGGATTTTGCTCTCAGATCTCATATTTTTTGTGCCCAATCGAAAACAAGACCAGATTAATATTTTTTTTGTAATAGTATTAGTGTGACAACTGACAGCCATCTTGTTGTTGACAAACAAATTATTAGAACAGCTAATATATCCGTATTCATTGTTGATAAGCAATTATAAATAAACAAAAAACAATTCATTGGGAAAAAGTTGTTTTTATTTTTTTGATTTTTTTTTACAGATTTTCAGCAATCAGCAAAATTACTTCTGCCAGTCTGTTTACTTCGGCTCCGAGACTGTCTCCTCCTCATCTGTTACACCAACAAAATCAAACATTTATTATTCTTCACTTGTTTTATTTTCCTAGAGGGAAGCAGAAACAAAAATAAGCAAGCACAAAGAAGAATATATTATTGTTTTTTTTTTTTCCGAACAGAACAATATAAAACACTATTATTTATTGTTAAAACGATTTTTTCTCCACAAAAACCAAAATCGCGTCGAAATAGTTATCGTATCAAAGTGACAGGTGCCTTATATTTTAGTGTGCAAGAAGGTATAAATCTAGCTTCGAAATCGAGATCTGCGAAAAGTGATCTATTTCTTGCACCCAATCGAAAATGAAAACAGATCTCTGATCAAAGTTATCTAGCTCAATAGCAGAATTAATTTGTTTTGCCCAATCGAAGACTACATTATTTACTTTACAGAAATTGAACCTGATTTTAAAAGGAAATAACAACCATTATTTACTTTTTTATTGTAAGCCGGTAAGTCATTTCAGTCCTGAGATTGGCTTGGATATCTGAAGTATTTTTTTTTATTTCTGCTCGTATCATTTACACGCCCTATATTAAAATAAAACAATATTTGAAAAAAATGCCTTCTTTAACATATAAAAACTTAATCCAAATCAAGTTGTGGATCGTTTTGAAAAAAAAATCTTTATTTCGTTTAGCAAATTATTTTGTTTTAAAATCAAAGTGGGTAACCATGCAGGTATTGCTCTCCGATCTGCGACGGTTCGTTATGCATAGTACGTTAACCCAGTTAGATCTTTAAAGAGTGACAGGCTTATGCAAGCTTGACAATTTTTGTGGGAAAGAGTATAGTGGGGATGTCATATACCTAACGAGCTACTTACGGTTCTTCCACACTAATTGAAACAAACAAATCAGTTTTTTCTATTATTTTGTTTGGCTTTTTTTGATGTGGGAGAACGTATTTTTTAGTGATTGGGTAACTAAATATCAAAAACCTGTTTGTTTCATTCAGTTTTGCTCTTCGCAGTGTGGAAGTACCCTTAGACATGTTTTGAGCTGAGGTAGTTAATACCTACTTTTTACTTAACAGGCTCGCGACCCGTGAAGAGTATCTGCCTGAGACACTGCAAACTTCCACCCTCTGCGATCCCGGGCACGCTGCCTCCAGTTGTCCTAACCAACCGCTCTGGCACCCGCGATGGGTTGGTCTTTAAAACGGAGGTTCGGTCTTCGTTGCCTTCTCGAACCTGGGTGCTGGGAGTCGAAGATCCTCTTGTCTGGAGCATTATTGTCCATTAGATCAATTGGCGGAGCCAATGTAGTACACGTGATTCAGCTTTTCGGACAACATCCACAAATTGGTACAGGTCATAGAAGTCGCCGTTGTATCTTCTCCTCCATTCGCCCTCTTCGAACACAGGACCAAATATCCGACGGAGTATTTTTTTTTTTCAAAAGAACCCAATATAAGCTCCCATTTTCTTCTTATCGTAAAGCACTTTGCACCATAAAGCAAGACTGAGTTTTGAACTCATTTGCATTAAGGTGTCATTTGTATGTCTTGAGACTTATAAGTATCTAAATCAATCAAAAGGCGTATAAAAAAAGAATTAGATTTGCTGTTTTATTCCAACACAATTAACGAATAATTTACATTGATAACTTTTTAAAATTTTAGACATCACACGTGTGAACCGAATTTTTGGGTCGACATCTTAGTTCACCACCGATCAACTTCGTATGAGCTGTTGCTCTGCATCGATTTCTCATATATTGTGCGCATCTCCATGAATTTCCACCTAGTCTTGATGTATTTAAAAAATTATGATTTCCAATGATTAGAGTACGGCGAGATTTTTTGGAAACTCCGAAAATTGCTGGCATGTTATAAAGCGCGTAGTCATCGTCTAAAATATGCAAGTGGTAATTTAAGCAGTGAATTAATTCGTATGCATAACAGTACTAGGAATATACATATTTTTTACATTTATGTACATTGTACAGAAAAGTCTCAAACATCATATTGAATATTTAAACGATAAGCAGGAAATGAGAGCAGAAATATTTTCGAGAGAATAATTTTCCGCTTGACATTTGGTCTTGAGTGCGATGGCGGCGATTGGAGGTAGAAATACAACTGCGAGCTCTATGAGCTGTATTATATGAGTGGATGTAGTTTAAAAAAGCGGCCAAGTGCGAGTCGGACTCGCCCATGAAGGGTTCCGCGCGAATTATAATTATTATTTACTTAGGCACCTATTACAGATTTATTATTAGAAAAAAAAAAAAAAAAAAAAAAAAAAAAAAAAAAAAAAAAAAAAAGTTAGTATTTCTCGACATCGTACCCCACAAACCCCTGTTGAATTAATATATTTCTACCTAAGTATTTATGATTTACATTTTTCTTTTGGTACTTTCGTCACTTGTCGATAGACAACAGATCGTGCCTTTTCTTTTCTTTAATTTTCTCTCTTGTGAAAAACACTTAAAAACAAAATGTTTTCTTTTGTAAATAACATTATTATTAAATGTATCCAATATGTAATTTTTAAGTTTTTATATTATATTTTTAATCTTTAATCTGTAAAAGAAGAAGAAAATAAAAAGATATAAAAAAAAAAAAAAAAAAAAAAAAAATAATGGTTCACGGTTTACGCATAAGGTTTATGTTTATGAAATTAAATGTTTTTTTTTATATTTGAGTTGATTGAATGAAAGGTAAATTGCGGTTCACGATTTATGACGTATTAAAAAAAAACTACTTGCTGGATCTCGTTCAAACCAATTTTCGTTGGAAGTTTGCATGGTAATGTACATCAAATATTTTTTTTTAGTTTTATCATTCCCTTATTTTAGAAGTTAGAGGGGGGGGGGGGGCAACATTTTACCACTTTGGAAGTGTCTCTCGCGTAAACTATTCAGTTTAGAAAAAAATGATATTAGAAACCTCAATATCATTTTTGAAGACCTACCCATAGATACCCCACACGTATGGGTTTGATGAAAAATATTTTTTTTTTTCAGTTTCAGTTTTAAGTATGGGGAACCCCCAACATTTATTGTTTTTTTTTTCTATTTTTGTGTGAAAATCTTAATGCGGTTCACAGAATACATCTTCCTACTAAGTTTCAACAGTATAGCTCTTATAGTTTCGGAAAAAAGTGGCTGTGACATTCCTTGACAGACAGACAGACAGACAGACATGACGAATCTATAAGGGTTCCGTTTTTTTCCATTTGGCTACGGAACCCTAAAAAAGGGTAAAACACGTCGACACATCGAGCACCTTTGAATCCCAGTCAACAGTTTTAAGGCGACAAAAAATCCAAACCATCGTGGAGCGGTGACCGGGATCTCAGAGGAAGAGAAAGGCAGCACTGTCCAGGTAAATACTCTTCAAGGGTTGAGCCGTTTATTAAATTGATCAAAGGCGTATAAAAAAAGAAGCAGGCAATTCAATACAACTTTTTATTTGCTATTTTATTCCCACACAATTCACTAGTAATTTATATAGATAACTTTTAAACTTTAAACATCACATGTGTGAACCGGATTTTTAGGTCGACATCTTAGTTCATTACCGATGAACTTCGTATGAGCTGTTGCTCTGCATCGGTTCTTCATATATTTTGCACATCTCCATGAATTTCCGCCTGACTTTCTTGATGTACTCAAAAAGCTATGCCTTCCAATAAGTAAAACACGGCGAGATTTTTTCGATAGAGCAAAAATTGCTGGCATGTTATATAGCGCGTTGTCATCGGCTGAAATATGCAAGTGGTAATCAAAACAGTTGATTAATCAGTATTTATATGTACATACCACATAGTATGCTTTATTTTCTTATACGATATATTTATATAATTTTTCTGTTATATATTTTTTCTTTATTTTTACTATTAACTTGTGACCATTTTAAGCTACAAGGCTCAAGGCTTCAAATAAAGATGATAAAGAAAAGACATATTTAGTTGAATTTGATATATTTAAAAAAGAAGTAGGTATAGGTACGGGTGTTACGTACACCTATACATATATAATGTGGAAGGTAAGTTGTCCAGCAGCTTTTTAAATATAAGCAGTTTCATCGGTCAGTTGTAACTATAATTAGCAGTGTATATAACTTTCCCTGGCAGTTTAAGGGTGTCTCTGGTAAGATGTATAGTCTTTTAATTTGAGAATCTTAAAGTTCTAGCGAACAACAAATTGTAAGGCAGCAGAGGGGGTCTATTTTCACCCCATTTAAAGGGCCAGTCTGGATATTAGCTCCACTATAGGTGCCGTTACAGGGCACTGTCAGACACGCATCGAGGCTTGGCGTTTATTCAAACGACTTCTGCAGAAGCTGCATGGACTTTGCACTTTGTACATGTCCTGCTCTCTCCCATAAAATAAATCTCCATCTGGGAGATTTGCTATTTTGATCAAATCTTTTTCATTGAAAAAAAGAGCAATTTGCTTCTAACACGAAAGATGCAATCTCAAATTTTTGAGAGCTTTGCTCTATAATTTACCAATACTTACAAATAGCCTTGCGACAAACGCAAAAGTGAGGAAAACGTGGTTTTAATTTATTATGAAATAATGTCAGTACGTAGGATAGATACTGTGTGTGATACCCCCACCCTCACCAATCCTAGACTACATGCAAACTGATCAGAACCAAAACATGTTTCATTGGAAAGTGCAATTCTAGATTTGTCCACCTTCTCTGTACCTGCCTGTAAAAGCTCCACCTCGTTCAAAGAGTAGGAATAAAATAGATCCTCGTGGTATCACCACATTTATAGGAGCAAATAAAGAAATCCAGAACCAACTGAGAAATGCGATTAAGCAATCGGAAGGAGATGCATTCAAAAAACGTGTGATGGATGGTATTCAGTGGCTCTTTATAACACCGGCTGCACCTCACATTGGAGGATTGTGGGAAGCAGGAGTGAAACCAGAAAAATATAATTTTAAGTGATTTTTTTTTTTTTTTTTTTTTTTAAGTTTGTAATCGGTGCTACGCCTACTTTTAAAGAACTCACAACCTTGCTCACACAAATAGATGCTTGATTAAATTCTCGACCACTTACAGCAATTACCAATGACATCGATGATGCCAAAATATTAGCACCTGACCGTTTTCTAGTGCTCTTAACGCTGTTCCTGAGCGGATCATCGATGAATCAAAAAGCCGTCACACCCGTTGGCTACTTCTTCAGAAGATGTCCCAGCACTTTTCGAAGATATGGCCAATAGAATATCTTTGTCAACTCCAAGTAAATGTTAGTGTTGGCGATATCGTGTTAATAGAAGAAGATCAATTGCAACCAACCTCTTGGGCAATCGGCAATGGGACATCAAGAGAATCGAGCATCTAGCACATTGTCGTCACTACCACAACAAGTTAATATTGCGATAACAAACGAAGAATTTAAAGACTGCCGATTAATATTCCACCTGGCAGCCCACATAGAGAGGACTCAAGGTTATGAAGCAGAAAGAAGATTAACCCCTTGCTTAAGATTCGGCTATCATCACTAATAACTTCGGGTAGATCGGTACCAGCCAACACGTTTGTAGTTACCCCAGTTTTTATTTTGAGGACGTGGGCCGTGTTAGTTTAATCTTGTTTCGTGGAGGACAAGTGTTTTATAACATGAGTAGCTATTGGTCTGAATTTGACACGTATAAAGAATATGTGACGCGTATGAAGTAAATCTGTACAACAAACATAACAGAGATAAGGATACTACTGTGCGATGGAACTTTGAATCAATTTGAACCCCAACTTTAATAAATTGAGCTTAACAACGACAAATAATGAGCAAGCACGAAGAACACAACGATTCCCATCAATCGCATACTGGATAGAGATGCATCATTTAAACACTTGGATTTTCAGTGTACCAAGTGATACAACCATCAGAATTATCTGTTGGTATTTTAAGCTTGCCATCGAACTGGAAGACTAAAAATAACTATACTCTATCCAACAAAAATTGTCAGTACAGGCCTTATGGAGGAGCTTTTTTTCTATCAGTGGTGCCTGTAGATACTCTCACGGCACTCAAACGCAAGAATTGCCACTGAAATAAAAACCAAACCACTGTCATACCAAGGAATTGTTGTTGTAATTTTCCTAAAATTCGCATACAACCCACCCCAACCAGTCTCATGAGCATGATCG
Source organism: Portevinia maculata (assembly GCA_949715645.1). NCBI lineage: Eukaryota > Metazoa > Arthropoda > Insecta > Diptera > Syrphidae > Portevinia > Portevinia maculata. The sequence goes on along the minus strand of OX454525.1, from coordinate 402,641,524 downwards.
TCTTGTGTTCGCTTGCTATTATCATCCACCAAAATAAGCAGTGTGTGTGACTGAAGCACATCAGAAGAGTATTACCATCTCCACAATGAAGCATATTGTTACATTCAGGCTAGGATTCGAAAAGATAAAACGTAATTCTATTTAATTAATCTTTATTAGTTACCTTTCAATATCTTTTAACTCTTGATTATTATTCTCATAATTCACTTATTTAATCCAACAATTCACTTTCACAATTAATCACTTTAAATAAACAATCACTTTTCTCTTATTCAATACTTATACTTTTTCTCTATACTTTTCACTACTGTCATCTATCGCACTTCTTTATCGCGGCTCACAACTAGAATGTCTTGGGTGCTCCTGCGACATCTATTTATATCTCCTAGTGACACCTCTCGAAATTTACAGATTCGTTAAGTTCAGAAGGTTCGAGAATAACATAATTAGTTATTCCATAGCTATTCAAGCTGCGTTTCAAATGCTGCCAATTATCGGTAATATGGCTCTCTACTAGATGGCGGTGCGAGTGACTAATGGATGCTGAATGTCACAGTTTGAGCAAACATGCAACAATATCACCGCCTTAAACTTGTTCGTCCAGAACAAGCACGTCAATATTTTCACCATGGTAGCGATGGAGACGATCCACATGGACATCTTTCAGCTTGTGCCTCTTCCTCGCTGGATCCGGTAGACAACATCGTTGATGCGCCTCACTATCTTATAGGGTCTTTCCCAATCCTGCAGTAGTTTAGGTGACATGCCTTTTCGGCGATGAGGGTTGTATAGCCATACCAGATCTCCTTCCTGGAATCCTGTGGTGGTTGCTTTTGTATCGTACCTCGTCTTCATGCGGTCGCTGGATATCCGAATCTTATCCCTAGTTTTCCGATGAATGTTTCTGATGATTTCTCTGATATCCGCAACATAATCATCTTCATTCGTTGCGTCATCAGTCGGAGATCCAAACATCAATTCACTAGGTAACCGGATGGTTCGACCAAAAAGGATTTCGGATGGAGTATGTCCTGTTGTGTTATGAACTGCGCACCGATAAGCTAATAGGAACATGGGGATCTGCTTGTCCCAGTCCCGGTGGCAGTCGCCAACAACCTTAGAAAGGTGTTCGTTTAAGGTTCTATTGAAGCGTTCCACCATTCCGTCCGATTGTGGATGAAGCGGGGTTGTTCTTGTCTTCTTAATCCCTAGTAACTGGCATACCTCTTGAGAGATCTTACCCAGTTGTGGACAATCTGCTCTACCACGGTTTTTTCTTCTTGGCTAGGTATAGCAAATGCTTCAGGCCATTTAGTGAAGTAGTCCATCACTACGAGGATATAGCGGTTTCCACTGTTGGTTTCTGGAAACGGTCCTGCGATGTCAACTGCAATCCTTTCAAAGGGCGCCCCAACGTTGTATTGATGCATCTTGCATTGCATTTTTACTCTCGGGCCTTTACTGGCTGCGCAAGTGGCGCATTTTCGCACCAGTTTTCGACATCGTCTCTTGCGTGGAGCCAGTAAAAGTGTTGTCGCACTTTTTCGAGTGTCTTATTTACTCCCAAGTGACCTCCGGACACTCCATCATGCAGTTCCCTAAGCACTTCGTTGACTTTCGATCTGGGTACCATAAGCTGCATCACGGCTGATGTTCCATCCGAACTTTCTCATTTTCTTCTTAAAATGCCATCCTGAACATGAAGTGAGTCCCATTGTGCCAAGTATGCCTTCAGTTCCGGACTCTTATTGGAGATCTGCTGCCAGTCCGGCTTGCTCTCATGTTCCTTCCAGGCGAGAATCGGCTCGTTATCCGGATCTTCCTGTTGAGCGTTCCGGATCTCCCGTGCACTCCAGCCGCTAATGGGCTCAGCTCTCAACCGTTGGACTGATACTTTATAATTTCCCTACTGGCGGACGCAATGTTTACAATCAGCCTTGCAGGGTCGCCGGGAGAGGGCATCTGCATTGGAGTGAAGAGTTCCCTTCCGGTGCTCTATCTCGTAGTCATACATCTGCAGCCGTTGAATCCACCTCGCGACTTGTCCTTCAGGGTTCTTAAACTGCAGCAGCCACTTTAGAGACGCATGATCTGTACGCAGGGTGAATTTCTGGCCATATAAGTGCTTGTGGAAGTGCTTTGTTGCCACGATCAAAGCCAGGAGTTCCCGCCTGGTTACGCAATAGTTCCTCTCCGGCTTGGATAGCACTTTACTGAAGTAGGAAACTACTCTCTCTTGGCCATCATGGATCTGCGAAAGAACGGCTCCGATCCCAACATTACTAGCGTCGGCATCTACAATAAATGTTTTTCCTGGAGTAGGGTACGCTAGAATTGAAGCATCACACAGTTGGTGTTTGAGACTCTTGAAACTTGTTTCGCATTCACCTGACCATTTGAATGGTTTTCCCTGTTCCGTCAGTTGATGCAAGCTCTTTGCGATCCTTGCAAAGTCCTTCACAAACCGTCGGTAGTAAGTTGCAAGTCCCAGGAAGCTTCTCAGTTGGTGTTTGTCTTTGGGAACGGGCCAATTTTTCACTGCATCGACCTTCTCTGGGTCAGTCCTTACTCCCTCGGACGAGATGATGTGCCCCAGATATTTTACCTCAGATCTAAAGAGATCACACTTTTTCGGGTTAAGCTTTAATTGTGTACTTTGTAGTCTCTGAAGAGATCACACTTTTTCGGGTTAAGCTTTAATTGTGTACTTTGTAGTCTCTGAAACACTTCCTTCAAGTTATCTCGATGTTCTTCAAACGTTTTTCCAACCACGATGACATCGTCCAAGTAGACCAAACACGTTTTCCATGTTAGCCCCAACAAAACACGCTCCATTAGGTTGCCGGCGCGTAACACAGTCCAAATGGCATTACTGTGAATTGCTAGAGCCCGTTTCCTGCTGTGAAAGCCGTTTTCTCACGGTCTTCCGGATGGATCTGCACTTGCCAGCAGCCACTCTTCAGATGTAGAGTGGAAAACCATCGGGCTCCGGACAGCGTATCCAGCGTATCGTCAATCCTTGGTAGAGGGTAGTTATTCTTTTTGGTGACATTATTCAGTTGGCGATAGTCTACACAGAACCGAGTGCTGCCATCTTTCTTTTTGACTAGAACATTTTGAGATGCCCATGGGCTTTTAGAGCATTCGATCACTCCTTCATTCTCCATCGTCGACACCATTTCTGCAACCTCCGTCTGCTTAGCCAATGGTAATCGTCTGGGAGGCTGACGAATCGGTCTCGCATCTCCAGTGTCTATCCGGTGTTGTACAAGGTGTGTTCGGCCATACTCGAAGTCCCGCGAAGCGAATATATCAGCAAACTCGTTGATGAGGTTCCCTGCCATGGCTTGCTGCTCCTGATTCAGATCGCAGTGCTGGAATAAAGTTCTTTTCACCTCAGGCATTCTCATTTGTGAACGAGGCTTCGCAACACCTTCTTGTGATAATTTCGTGATGGCAGTAACCGGTACACACTTTCCAACCACCTCACCTTGCTTCAATTTGACGCTTTTGTGTTCCGCATTAAGAACTCGTACGGGAACCATATTGTTCTTCGGCTCGACAAGCATTTTTCGAACCACGCAGTTTCGGCAGTGGTTGTCTTCTGGCTCAACTAGAAAGAATCGATGGGCCCCAGGATCACCTTCCAGCTTTGTCAAAATCAGTGTCTCTGAAGAAGGCGGTAGTACCTCGTCCTTACTAATGTCTGTCCTCAGGGATGCGGCGTTCGCGTTCCCGTACACCATCGGAATCTCTACGTTTCGATACTTGAGTACTTGCATACCAATGTCCAATACTACATCATGCGCCTCCATGAAATCGATTCCAATGATGCATTCGTCACATATATCGGCTACTAGGAAAGCGTGGGAGAATGCTAATCCTGCCAAATTTATTGTTAGTTTGACCTCTCCATACACTTTCGCTGTCGCTCCTGTTGCTGTTTTCACTTACAAGGGTTGACAAGGAAAAATGGCATCGATGTGTCCAACACGTTGAACAGGTTGTTGAGCCAAATATAAATGGAAATGGACTTTTATGCCGAGGAAGCAGTTGAAAGGTTAATAATATACCTAAATAACGAGAGCAGTAGCAGTAATTACTCATCGGATTAGTTTAGTGATATTGGAAATTAGTATTTTATGTTTTAGTCGGGCGCAGTGGCTCAATGGTTAGTGTGTCGGACTACTAATCGAAAGGTTCAATTCCCGCCGGGGCCGAGTAACATCTTGAGTTTTTTTTCCACTGCCTCACTTCTTGCGATCGTCTGACGTGACAAACATCCAAGAGTATCAATTGTCATGAGAAGCTTCTCAAATTTGCCGTTCGGATTCGGCGTATAATTGTAGGTCCCTCCCACTTCGCAAAGAAAGTGGTTGGAGAAGCTAGGTTTTAGGCCCTCCATGGGCCATTAATGCCTAATATTTATTTATTTATTTTTATTTTATATTTTACAATATTTATAATGAATAAATTGGATTACATTGATATATTTTTCGTTTTGATTTTTTGTTGTGTTACGAAATTTATATATTTTGTTGGTCTACTGGAGATACCCTTAAAAAAAAGCGCCTATTATTATCTTTCCAGAAAAGGAAAAAGATAAACGGAATTTATTTCGTTCCGCAATATTTTTATTTTAAATTGGAAGATTGTAACCCTAATAGATTTGCTCTCTGAGTTATGGCGAATTATCATACACACTACGTCAACCCTGTGAGAGCTTTAAAGAGGGACCGATTTATGTAAGTCATTGCAACCAGACTAAGAGACAAACATCCTATCTTCCCTGTACTGACAATTTTTGTTGGAAAGTGTATAGGATCACTTCTTTATTTCTGCCTGCACACAACCTCTCTGGGCAGTTGATTACTACTATAAATGTGAGTAAGTTAAAAATTAGATATAGTTTAAGTTGTCTGGTTAAACTTTAAGGCTTTAAAGTTTCTTTATTGTATTGAGTGTATCTTGCCGCGCTGCTTGACCTCACGATTATATCCTCAACTCACCTGCCTCTTTTTACAACTACAAGCATATGAAGTTAGGTCTGCTTTGGGGAAATTCTTAGGGTGCTAACAACTACAAAAGAGAGCAGCTGACAATCCTGCAAAAAGCATACTATTGAACTACAACGAAGTCAGAAGCACATACTGCACGAGTTCAAAACACATAGAATGCACCAGTATGTATTTACTTTTAGGATGATCAGGATTCCTCATGCTCATAGTAGTTATTGCAGTCATCATTCTAAGAAGGAAGAATATTCCACATTCCCCAAAAGTCACGGAGAGAACAACTAGTCAAAGGTCCCTAGAAGAAGACGATTTTTGCGTTTCATCTGTTTGAGGGAGGCCCCAGTATGTTGCGTCCACAACAGCATTTACGTCTATCCAGAACAACATTCCCAAAATACCTCTATCCACAACACTATTCCGATGAATCATGTACTCGCGTAACCAACATGTCCAACATACGTGAATTGTCGAATATGATCTGTACAGACTAGAATTAAGTTTCATTCATTTTGTTCGTACTGAGTTGCACTTTTGTACAGTTTGTAGACTAAGCATATTTTGTTGTGTATAAGACCACCGGAAATAGAATAACTTTGAACTTATCTTCAACCTCAAACAAGTTTAGTTCTTTTGTATGGCTTCCCCCACCATCGGTTATGGGTCCTTTAAAGCACACTAGACTTGGACTTGAACATGGATATTGATTTTCTCTAGCAGCGCTTCCAGAATCGATGTTCTTGTAAAATTTAATTTTTCCTTTATGCCACCTCAGATCAGAAGAAAAAGTTCATGTGTGTGAAGTCAGGAGATCTGGGCGGCCAAGGTTTGCCGCCAACCAATCCACCGTTCATGTGATGTTTGGTTGAGCAGTCCGCTCTGATTACGAATTAAGATTCTCGTTGCCTGACTATCGTTAGTCGTTACTGCCAAAAAGCAATTACAAGTTACGAGAACGGTTGCAGGTATCGTAAGCCTAACAACACCATTTCAGTCGTTATGTACAAAATGGAAAGCGAGCGATAGTGAAGGAAACATTTTTGTTGAATACTTTTAGTTAATATAGGTAATGATTTTATTTTCAAATAGTTGGCAGTACAAACGATTTTTTTAAATAGAAAGAAAACAAATTCAGTTGGTTGAGTTAAAAATATCAAAATCAAAATGTTTATTGATTTTGCACTGTTAATATTATTATACATGTAATTATACATATACATGTACTCGCAGTGCACACGGCGTTTGAAAGGGTTATTGGGATAGACGCATGTCTTATTTGCCTTCTCGGAAAACGGATACCAAATTCAATGTTTAAAGAATATTCGTTGTGTTATTGGATTTTTAAACAGATTTGTAATAAACCTTTGATCATTTCACTTCATATTTTGGTTTATTTTAGACATTTTAGACATTTGTGGTTAAAAACAATGGAAAATCATGAATTGTTTGCATTTAGAATGACAACTTTTTCATGTCGTTGTTCTCGTAATGTGTAATATGCATAGGTCATAGGTATCGTTACGGCAAAATCGTTCGTCGAGACTCTCGGATGTAGTGCGTATTAAATGGGGAATGGAGTTGTAGCGACAGTGTAGGGACAGAGGTCGATTGTATAACTGAAGAGACAACTTAATACTGCTCTAAAATGTATCTTTATTTAACTTTATAAAATAAAAAAATAAATTGCAAACAAGCGCATAATTCCCGGCGGCGTTGCGTTGTATTATAATTTTTTGTAGAGCCCTAAGTTAAACTCTTACGATATAAAAACTTCAATATCAACTACCAAAACAATTTATACATTTCATTTCCAAACTTTCCTTGAGAATTTTCCGAATTTTCTATTGCTAAAAATTTTCCAGCCACCAAACAACATAAAAAAAAAAAAATCAAACAAATATGTCATCGTCTATCAAATATCGTCAGTTACGATAGAGAGTGATCGAGAGAGAAATTATGTTTTTTTTGGAATTTGTCCGAATTTTACAACTTTCATTTGTAATTGTCTTTCTTTCCCAGGACCATTACGAAAAAAGGAAAAAAAAATTACGCAAATCCATCGTTCGAATTGTAAGTTATGGTCGTGAGTTCATAAAAAATCCCATGAAAAGAAGCCCATTCAGTTTTTCCCGAATTATTCAACTTTCAGGTCCAGGCCTTCTCGTGTGATACGCTTACCAACGCAAAGCATTTAATTTTTATTATAAAGATATATTTTATTAATTCGATTTCAGTCAGCCGATTGAAGTTGCCTGCGAAGACTGCCCCAGAAATCATATGGGATGTGCTCGTGATACAAATGAGTTGTGGAGGGAAGTATGTGGACTGCGGATGAGTGATTATAGGTTTGTAGATTCAAATTGTATAGTCCAACCGAGTAGCGCTTTACATAAGGAGCATTCTGCGTTAACTTCATTGGTGTATCATTGGTCGGCAACACATCGATTCACTTCGATGAGATATGACACCGTTTTGATGCCTTTAGATTTTTGTGCAACGGGAAATTTCTCAGTTTCTGATGCTGATTTTACTGCGAATGTCTCGCGGCAAACGCTGAAGCCAGATAAACCTTAGGAGGCCTGCATTTACAGCTTTTTCCGCAAGCCAGTTAATGAGAAGGGTTTTTATCATCCAATTCGATTTCTTGCAGTGACAATAATGTAACATAACACTCGAAATTCTCCAACTATACAACCCGACCGACCGATGTCATTCGGCACGTATAAAACCAGTACGTAACCCCTGATTGCCACCACTGCGTGTCTACCGGTAGCCGTACCATCAGACCCTTCTACCAATACGTCACCATCCACGACTGTCGAACCGAGCATCAATATACATGATAGAAACACATCACACCTCAACTTCGACCTCGAGTTTGACAAGAGTGGGAACTTCAGCGTTTAAAGTCGAGTCAAACACGTTGAAAAATGCAACTTCGAGAGCGAAACAAAAAAATGGTTGTAAACAAAAGAGAAAATTATGTCAAAATACAAGCAAGGGAGAAAATTCGCTCAAAATAAAAGCATTTGCATGTTGGGAAAACTGAAAACATCCCCTTAAGGTTGGTGGGATTTGCACTTCAACTTTTTTTTTTTTAGGATTCTGGCTCGCCAAGGCGATTAAATAGGGGGCACTTCGACCTAAAAAGATATTTTGTGCCGTATTTAGGATTTAGGTCTAACGTTGAAGTCGAAGTTGAGGTTGAATTGCTAATGTGTTCCATGCCATTAAAAAGCATTGGTTGCAAAACGTTCGGCGTGGTTGACAAAGTTGAAGTCCAAGTTAAAGTGTTGATGTGTTTCTACCATCAAACCAATTTTTATATTCAGACATATAATTTACACCAGCCGCTTGCAATAGATTTACCTAGTAGACCTCACGAAATGCCATTCGAGGAGCTTCGTCACTCACTGGTTTTGGGAATACCACCACCGAAAGCTGGACCACCTCCGGCGAAATCTTAGGATATACCCATCGAACTTTTGTAGGGGAGTCAACCCTCTGCTTATATTGTTAGCCCCCTAAATACTGACGGAATGATATCACGACTCATCTGATCCGCCCCCCAGACCGCGTCAGTCTTGGTAGTGAGACCACGCCCAAGCCATCGTCCACAGATCCGAACGAAGAATAAGACTGTCTAATCCGCCACCTAGGACTGAACCAATCCATCCCTAGGAGTGGGTATCACGACTTGTGGTCTTTTCCGCCGAGACCGATTTGTGGCACCTCGGCGAGGATGCCCTTGCCCGACTCCAGTAGTCGTCTGACCGTCCACTACACTGACCTATTTCCCTTCAAACCCCAACCGTTTCACCGGTTCTCCAATCACTATTGTTTTAGTATTTTCTTTGGGGAAACCCTGGCACCGACGAGCTTACCTCGGCCACAAGCAAGAGCCATAATAAGCGTCAGCTAACCCCACCTTATATTTAACATATAATAGTTGTGCTCCCTTACTTTTTCAAGTAACTAAACGCTTCTCAAATTTACTGAAAATTGCTTAAAGTTGTTCTCTTAAGGTGTGTCCACACCAAAGAAACATTTCAGGAAACATTGTTTAAAAAACGTTTCTGAAATGTTTCCCATTTGTTTAAAAACATTTCAGAAATGTTTCGCAAATCGTCTTCTAGACCAAAATAATCATTTTTTAAATATTTCGGAAACATTTCAGAAATGTTTCTTTGTTTCTGAAATGTTTAAAAAATGTTTCTTTGAGGTGGACATACCTTTACACACAAATTTCGCAAAAGGAAGCGGCAATGAGAGAGAAAGAGATCACTTCCCCCCAACTGAAAAAGTTACGAATTTCTGCCCAAGAAATTTATTTGGGCAAGTTGTGATGTTGTAAAACAGCTGTCAACAGTACTTAAAATGACAGTTAATATTTCAATTTGTTATTTTTCTTTCATGTAAGTCATACAGACTTTCTTCTGATTTACTTGATGGTCCAATTAATAACTATACAAAATTAAATATATTAAATTAAAAATCAAATATGTATTTCTATTAATCTCGATTTCACAAATTCTTCACTTGATGAAGAAGTTTAAAGAACCGAGGAAGCCTTCACGAGCAAGAACCTTTCTTAAATGGAGCGCGACCGGATCAGTGGGTACTGTCCTACAAAAGGGACCATACCTAAAATGATCAAAAAGCGAAAAGTTATGTCCCAAATTCTCTGGGTTTTAGTGTCCCTGCACCGGCGAAATCATCGCTATACCGCCCGAGATGCTCGAAAATGTGATGAGCAAAAAAGGCACATTTTGCTTTGGTCAATAGAGGCGGTCACTTGATTGATGTTGTGTTTAGAAACTAGTCCAAATAAATTGCAAATGATCAAATAATACCTTATATAAAAAATATATATGTATATTAAAAAATATATTTTTTTCCGATATTGTCGTGCACACTCGCCATTTGTTTGCTCTTTAAAATATAAAATACACAGCTGAACTTCACAACCGATTATTCAGTTTTCGCGTCATTGCCTTCAATTTTGAACACTTTTATTTCATTGCAAAATATTCCGCAGCAACATTGTTGAAACTACACCCGTTTTTACAGCTTTAGTTTTTACATTGGTTTTTCAGTTAAAATTATACGAGACACCACGCACCACCGGGAACCACGCACCATCCCGTTTTTATTTAATCGAATTGAATGAGTCATTTTAAACCTTTGCTCTTTAGGTCAATGTTCGACTTAGCAGTCGAATATATACCCTTCCCAAATAATGTTATATTTTTCGCACTTTTTGGTTCGTCGAGTCTTTTTGGGCCCCCAGACAGAGAATGGTTCAAATTTCAGCTTTCTAGCTTGAATTTTTGCGCCTCAAAATTTGTGACGGACGGACTAGATCTACATAAATGTCGATGCTGATCACAAATATAGTATCGTTAAGGAATATTAAGGTATACGGCAAACTATGAGTCAAAATTATAATATCCTTAAATAGGGTATACAAAATTTGTGTGCCTTTTGTTCAGTGGATACAGAGGTCATTATTAAAAATATTTTTTTAACAAATAAGCAAAACTAACAATTTTTATTTACTCCCTCATACATCATCTGTAATTTCTCGTTGTCTTAGCGCCACCTATAAGAGAACCCTTGGTTGTCTATCAAACCCTTTTCAAAATCAACCAACACCATATGCAAATCCTTTAAGAAATCATAATGTTTTTCCTTATACTTTGGATTGCCATGTGGATCTAGGAGTTTCTCCCTCTACCCGTTAACGTTGGTGTTAGCCAAGTCACTAAGATCATTGAGAAAGAAGGCTTTAAATAGAGATTTCTTTCAAATCCCGCTGGGCCAAGTAGGTACGGTAATGTTTAAACCAAGGAAAGTTTCCCAAACCCTCCAAAAAAGTTAAATGGGACCATACCTAAAATGATCAAAACGCGAAAAGTTATTTCCCAAATTCTTTTTTTAGTAAAAAAAAAGTAAAGTTTTGTTTTGAATAAATAAAACAATGAATTGAAGTTACAAAGACAACCGTTTATTTGTGACTATGTTTAGAATTTTTCAGTCGACATTTTATTTCATTTCCAATGAACTTAGTACGAGCCGTTGCTCTGCATCGATTCTTTATGTATTTGGAGCAATGCCAGTTGTGACCATCTTCATTTTTCCATGTATGTCTTAGAAATATATGTTTTCCAATTAATAATGTACGATTATTTTTCTGTGAAATACCAAAAACTGCTGGCATGGGGAACATTTCGTCACCTTCTGAAAATTGTATGTATAAAAATTTGTTAAAAAGTTTAAAAAAAACTCACACTGATAAAAATTCAAAAATAACTATATTTAATCTACGAACATAATAGATATTATGACAATTGGCGCGTTCAATTTGCAAGGTAACTGCTAGTCTCTACTATTTTACCCTTCCTCATTGATGGAATAACCCACGTGACCATCGTTTGTGATGGAGGTTGAACTTACTTCTAGGGAACTCGCAGTTGCCTTGCAATTTGAAGGCGCCCAATGTTATTTTGAGTTAGTTTTTCAAGCTTTTAAAATCACGACATGTTTGGAAAAATTGGTTTATTTTAACGATTTTTTAAGGTGGGAGCGTGGTTAGAGAATTAAAAATTCATACATTTTAGTAATAAACAGGGAGCGCCAGCTTTTATTCCGGTATTTAAACATTAAATAACTTTGACAGTTATCAACCGATTGCCTTGAGTAGACATGTTTTTTAAACGTCAATTCAGTACGATTCTAACCATGAATCGCTTCACACATTTCGTGGCGAAACCATCGCTATACCGGCCGAGATACTCGAAAATGTGTTGGAAAACACAGCAAAAGGGCACATCTTTCTTTGGTCAATAGAGTCCAAATAAATTGCAAAGGATCAAATTAAATAAAAATACCTCATATATGAAAATGTTTTTTTTTTTTAAGTTATTCAATATTCACTGACATACAAGAAGCGCAAGCGCACCCGTTATTTATGTACAAGACCTTTTCTTTTTTTTCTTAAGCAACGAGGTAATGATCTAGACTAAAGAATCAAAACACTAAGCCATCCTTTCTGGTCCGCTGTGCAATGATTATGTAGAACACAGGGTTATCGAAAAAAAATGTTTTTTTTTTCAATTTTGCAATCGGCCGACTAGACTGATTTTGGATACAGATTTTCAAATCGGCCGAGTTGTCAGTCGGTCATGCGCGTACAAACACGTAATATCGTAGCTACCCAAATTAAAAAAAAGTCGTAAATCGGCCTTGTGCGGCCTTAGCCCAGCAATGCTTCAACTTTTTTTTAAATGTTGTCAATGTTCGACTTAGCAGTCGAATATATACCCTTTGCAAATAGTAAAATATTTTTGGCACTTTTTGGCTCGTCAAGTCAGTGTCATTAATCTTTTCGGGCTCCCAGACAGAGAATGGTTCAAATTTTAAAGTTAAGGGATATGTATTAAGTCATTATGATATTAATATCATTATGAGTCAAAATTATTAATATCCTTACAAAAGGGTATACGAAATTTGCATGCGTTTTGTTTTGAGGTTATTATTAAAAATATTTTTCAACAAATTAGCATAACTAACAATTTGTTTTTACTCCCTCATACATCATCTGTGCGTAGGTTTCTAGAACTCCTCGTTTTCTTAGCGCCACCCATAACAGATCCCTTGGTTGTCTATCAAAGGCCATTTCAAAATCAACCAACACCATATGCAAATCCTTTAAGGAATCACGATGTTTTTCAATCATGATCTTTATATTTTGGATTGCCACGCGGATCTAGAAGTTTCTCCCACTACCCGTTAACGTTGGTGTTAGCCAAGTCACTAAAAAAATTGAGCACGAAGGCTATTAAATAGAGATTTCTTTCAAATCCCGCCTGGCCAAGTAGGTTAGGTTAGGTTATAGTGGCGACTCACTTAGACTCTCTTGAAATCTAAAAGTTTTTAAAACTGCACAACCTCTTGATTAAAATCAAGAAAAAAAATATCTGGCAAACATCCAAGACTATCAATTAACATGAGAGCTTCTCAAATTTGCCGTTCGGATTCTTCTTTAAAATTTGAGCTCCCTTCCATTTCGCACAAATGGTTGGAGAAGCTAGGATTTACGTGGAGGCTTACACTCGGGCCGCAACAGTTTGCCCATCTCGTTAGCTTGTTAACAGGGTTTTGCAGGAGTTCCTTCTATATCTAGGAAAGCAACCAAAGTATACTCTTTGTGATAAAGGGAGTATTCGATGGTGCGTACCAAAGCGTGAAAGGAGGCTTTCACCGATTTGCCTGTGCAGTACGTATGTTGAGCCGCAGACCGAAGTTGCGACTTTATGATCGTACATAATGATGATAGACTGATAGGTCTGAGGTCTTTTGGACTTCCATGGGAGTAATTGCCAGGCTTGGTAAGAAAACCACTTTCACTTCTCCCAAAGCCTGAGGAATATATGCCAGATTCAAACAGCTCTTCAGAATCAGCTCGTCCGCCGTACTACCGTCCTACATTCATGTGTGCGAAGACATACTTTTGGGACTAATGACTAATGATCTTTGGTTTGGAATGGCAAATTTGAGAACTTCTCATGCCATAACGTTGGATGATTGTGAGACTTTCGCAAAAGGGTGTAAAAAATTGTAAACAATTGTAAGAACTTTTACACCCAAATAGGGGATGTTCGACTTCACGGGCTGTTACTTGAAAGGAGGTGAAAATGTAGGTCCTGTTATATGTTCGACAAAACTTCAAGAGTCCCCACCTATCGAGTTGACCTCCCTAACTACACTTTATATATACTCGTACACGAAGTCGTTTAAACAAGCTTTTGATCAATTTTCACCTGAAGCTCCAGCTCACTGCTTATTGCTTTGGGAAGGCCATATGCTACGTGACCCTAATTAGGTCAATCACCGCTTATGGTTGTCCATTGTGGTTCAATATGGCGCCTAGTTAAATGGAGGGGATCCGTATGTTTGCGAGACAATGTCTGTGGTTGGTTGGAACTCCTGAGTCTCAGTACATAAAAAAATATCCCAGCAAGGTCCTATATGACGAGGCTTAGTTGAACAGGTTTGACCATTTCCTGATTAAGGTGATTCGAAGGCACGTCGCAAGGGCAAAATCGGACAACTACAGCTACGATATTATATGTAATTGTATACGCGCATGACCGACTTGAGAATATGTCTCCAAAAACAGATTCAAAATCAATCTAGTCGGCCGATAGCAAAATCGGTCTTGCGCTCCTAGCCTTAGTGTAGGCTTAGTAGCTTTGAGTTTTTTTTAAATATAATATATAAAAAAATAAGTTAGTAATTACCTTTTCTTGGTTTTAAAAATATTATATAAGCTTAGTTGTCAGATACTTTTGTAAATAGATTAAGTCATGTTTGTATAGCCTGTAATATATCGAATGAACCAATGCAAATAAAAATAAAATAAAAAAAAGTGCATTGGATTCGATTCACGCCGGAGTCATTAACTGCTTAAGTTATTTTTTCCACTACCTCACCTCTTGCGAAAGTCTGGCAAACATCCAAGGGTATTGATTGTCATTAGAAGCTTCTCAAATTTAACGTTCGGAATCGACATAAAATTCCACTTCGCACATGCAACCGCGGTTGGAGAAGCCGATTTTGGGACCTGCATGAGTCGTCATTGCCCAATATTATTTTTTGACAGCAAACAGCATACTATTATTAAAGGATTTAGATCAAAATATTAAGTTCACATATCATTTGGCAAAATATGTAGGTAAGTTAATACATGTGATTTCGTTGGTTTTATATAAAAGGTTAATTATGCACATTTGAACCGCAAGCAGTGATATCATGCATTTTGAACATTGCCTTTCGTTACCTTATAAAATTATACTATGAAAGTAGGTCTGTTCGCGAACTAATATGTAAACGTAAATTTATATTAACTTTCGTGCAAAACTACACAAACGCGTTGGCGTACTGAGAAAATAGTAAAAAGATGAACGAAAGAAAAATGTACTTTCGTTCATTTTTCTTCACACAGAATTTCAGCTGGTAAAAAAATTAAAACTGTCAAATTATGAAATCCTACGAGTTTGCCAGCAAAAAAAAATAGCGGTTGCTTCTTTTCAAGCCAAACTTAGACGTTTTCCATCTTTTTACACAAAAGCGTTCGCGTACTTTTCTTTGAAATGAGAGAATTCTCTCTTGATTTTGGAGATTTGACAGTTTTCATTTTTCTACACATAAAGTACGCGAACGGACCTAGTAACAACACTCACAAATATGTATCCAACTCCAACCCATTAGTCATCTATTTTCGTTGAATAAACACACTCAATATTTCACTTTTTAAGGCTTTAATAACCATATTTAAGTACAACACAAGGAGGATAAACAATGATCAACATTAAGGAGAACCTACTAAAATGTGTGACAGTTGCTATGGGTTAAGCTCACGATTCAATGCTTTATGGTTTCTGCTTCTTTATTTATTAAAATTGAATCTGGCGATTTTATTGCGCCTCTTTTTTAATAAGAATTCATCAAATAAACGTTAAGTGTGAGAGTGAATAGGATTATGAAGTCGACATCTCAGCTCATCGCCGAACATCTTAGTATGAGCACTGGCTCTGCATCGATGTGTTCTGTTTTTTGAACATCGCCAAGTGTTACCTCCCCTTCTCGATGTCCTTATAAAAACGTGTTTTCCAATTATTAACATACGACGGGATCGTTTTGATATTCCAAAAACAGCGAGCATGTCATAATTTTCGTCCTCTGAAATATGCAACGCTTAAGTTAATGTATTCAAATAAGCAAAACAAAGTGTTTGAAATCTTGCGAAGATGCCCGTGAAAATAAAAACTATTAGCGTATTCGTGCGAGATCTCTTGCCTGAGTGAACCTGACCCAACCCGAAGCATTTTCCTTAACAAGTCGTGCTCCAGAGAAAGACAACCTCTTGGCAACTTATTTGTTAACATTGGTTGGGTATGAGAGCTGCAAATGGGCTTCTTTCGCAATGTGCATGGTCCCATTATTGATTATTGTTTGATTGATCTTTTACTACACCGGTGATCTCCAGTCATGCCAATCCATGAATGTGCATGCACACTTGCGGCTCAGTTAAGATGTTAAATGTGTAGGCAAGATTGCATTGATCTGATTTCTCCCCTAAGTCGTCATTTACGACAAGCCTTTTTTTTGGGGAGCGCTACAGTGATATTCTTAGTTCGTCCTGCATTCATCGTCATGAGATCTACGTGGCGAAGGTAGACTTCGGGATCCCGGCAAATTGATCTCGTTGTGTCTCATGAAGCTGGAAAAATTGGTTGGCGAAGTTCTTGCTTTCAAAAAAAAACAAACAAACATCTTTCTACCGACTAAGAGAAAACGTCCCTGTTCGTTAGCAACGGAATTCACCGTCCTCGGAGGAAACTTCAGCTCCATGAATGACACTTTAGTGGATATCAAAGGATTTCCGCAGGTTGTTACTACTTCGGTTTGGCAAAACAAATTTGTTTCCTTACCCGGGAGACCAATTAAAAGCTCTACAAAACACTGATACTGCCAGCGATGGATGATAAGCAGGAAGATAGAGCTAATATTGGGTTATTTCGAAAGAAAAGCACCCCGTCGGATATTTTGTAATGTGTTCGAAGAGGGCGAATGGAAAAGAAGATACAACCGCGAACTCTATGAGCTGTACCAACATGTGGATATAGTCCGCAAGGCTAAAACAAGTCGTCTACATTAGCTCGGCCACATCGAGCGAATGGACAGTAATGCTCCAGCGAAGAAGATCTTCGACTCCCAGACTGCTTTTGAGGCTTTTGATTTTACATTTGTCAGTTGATTGCAAATCGAATTATGAATCTTGGATTTAAATTCAAAAAGGAATTTCGTAGAACCCGTAGACTTAAAGAATGCAAAGAGTCCAAAAGGACTGCACTCTTATAATTTACGCTCAATGGGCTGCTTCAGTTAACTGCCCGTCTATAATTTTAAAAATGACTTCTGAATGTAGTTTTTTACGTCAAAGTATTGGGGGCAAAGTTTAACTAAAAATTTCAGTCATATGACTTCGACTCACCTGAATGCAGTGCCAAAGTTGCATCTCTTATACGAAACAAAATGACGCAGTATAGTATAACATACAGAAAATAATGACTTCTTGAGCCCTAAAACTGGTTTATCTATCTTCTTATCCTTAAAATAAGATTTACTGTTTTTGTTTCTATCAACCGCTTCCTTAGGCCTATGCTTTAAGACCCTCAAGTATATCATTCTTGGTCTTAAGTCCATTTTTTTTTACAGTGGCGACATTTGAATATTTTGGAATAAAAAAATATGAAATACATACTCGTACAAGGCATTAACGGCCCATAATTTTGAGCCAAATCCGAACGGCAAATTTGGGAAGCTTCTCATGACAATTGATACTCTTCGATATTTGTCAGACGTTCGCAAGAGCCGATAAATCATGGAATAACGGAATTAAAAAGGCTTTAACTTTTTGAAATAATTTAACTAAAATAGGCCAAATTGTTCTTAGTATTTGCAAACAATGTTTGTTTTTAAAAAATTAAAAAAACAAAACAAAAAAAACTCGGTAACTTGGACCTAAAGTGCATTAATATCGTTATTTCCCTTAAATACATTGCAATGAACAGACCTGTTGGAATTTACAATTGATGGCAATTTTGATTTAAATATCTCCTCTTTTTCAAATCATTTTTGGAAGTAATATTGTTTAAACACACATGGTAAAAAATTAAAAATAGATTATTTTGTTCAACAGCCGTTTTTCTGTATTAAACGAAACTTAAACTTAAACATATTGTTATATAACAGCTGACACAGAGAAAAAACAGTACCACATAAGCATATAAGTTAAAGATTTTTGTATCAGCAAACGGGGTTTAAGGTCTGAATTTTAAATTAAATTAAATATACATGTTGGCATTGATTTTATTACACAAATCAAAGTTACAACAATTATATTCCTTTTACTTTAAGTAGTCTTTCGAAAATAAAATTCGCTGTAAAGTGTCCAATCAAGCTGATTTCTAATTTTTGTTTTGTTTAAGTTTATCTGAGAAAAAGTTCTCTCAATATTAGACGATGAATTTTGTAATTGTAAAACAATTTTTTCATTAATAGAAACGCCAAATTTTGATCGCTCCTTTTTTTAGCAAACAATTTTCCAAAATATTCCACCTTTAATACTTTCAACGATTTCTGATATTAAACTTCCAAAGTCAAGATTTTTCTTATTTCTCTGTTTTCAAAATCAATTCGCTGAGTGTCAGTGGAAGGAATAATATTAGGAAATAAGTTGAACAGATTACTGAATGAATCAATTTATTTATTCGTGGTTCTTTTCCAATGAAGTCAAAGCTTTAAAAATGTTATTTTTGAAATCGAATCTTTTGAATATTTGTTGGCAAGTTCGTTATTATTAAATCGTTTTTCTTTAGAGGTTGGAACGAGATGTTTTTCCAATTGTAACTTAACATCGCTCCCGAGATACAATTTATTTTTGGCTAATATATTTTATGGTCATTTGAAATTAATATAGGTAGTCAATTTCCATTTCCCCTAAATAATCGGGCATAACGAAATAATCCCAAATTTTAAATACCAAAGTTTTAATATAAATGTATAATCTGTGAAGTTGTGGCTCTAAAGTAAAGCACTGCAAAAATCGCGTAATCGGAAATAGCTTATAAAATTGGGAGAAATACGATAAATCGGTGTTTCTGGCAACAGTGCGAGCGAATGACTAAGCTGAAATCATTGACTTGAAAAGCTTTGCCTTCTTAAAAATGTGTCCTCTTTTGAAAACTAAAAAAGATACAATCATGTCGTTTTAACACCAAACAAAACTGGTCAATTAGAAAATGATGCCGTCCGGAAAAAATTGCATCGATGTTGCACCGAAACTGCCATGCATTAACACATTTTTTTAACATTAGGTACACAACTAGATCTCAAATATTGTTTTGCGGTGTACAAGACTTAAGAAGAACATTTGTGTTTTAACCTATCGTTCATAAAACAAAACAAAAACCCAATTGATTCATTATAACTCCGGGAGGTCTTTCTGTTTCATGAACGCCGTGCCGTGGTCGCTAAATGTAAACTTAACATGTAGGTAGCTGAATATTCAGGGCGCGGTAACATAAATTTCATTCAGGTTGTAGAGGCTGTAGCCTGAATGGGGCGCATTTCAAAAAAGTTGCCGCACCCTGGACGTTGGAAGACACTTTGTTTTTTTTTCTGCGAAAACATGCCATTCGGTAACCCTGACAAATGTATTAGTAAGCTAGTTAACAGCATTGGAACTGATATGTACATAGCTTCACGTTGAAATGAAGGATATGGTATACAACTGTTTTGTATGTTTTTTAAAAAAATGTATGAAAAGTTCTTGTACGAAAACACCCCTAAATAGCGGGCATGGCAGAAAGATTTGCATGAAGGAATTGTTCAAAACTACTTTAAGTACATACTGTGAAAAGAATAGGACTTTCATCTCCAATGATGGATAATAAATAATGGGCGTGACTGAATGAGCATTTTACACATTTCGGGGCCCTAGAGACAATATATTTCAAATTTCAGCTTTCTAGCTCGAATTTCAATTTTTTCATTAAATTTGTTTTTTGCGATTGTGGGTTCAGGGGCCTTGTGTTTGCCGACCGACGAACGGACATGGCTAGATCGACATTACTTTCGTTTCCGAGCACAAATACAGTAACTTTTAGAGGTCTACGGGCAATGCTAAGGTATGTTACAAACTATGAGTCAAAATCAATATACCCTTAGAATAGAGTATACAAATGATAAAAGTGGTCCATATGTTAAAAACGCATTTTGATATATGAGTTATTAGTAAAGTTTTTAGTAAATCGTTTTTAAATTAGCCCTTTTCAACAAGTTCTAATATCATGCGTTTTGTTTTTGATAAATTATTTGTTAATTTGTAAACGTTAGTCAGATTTTACGTTATACTTACCTTTACGTATTCGAATGAAATGTTTTAATGCAATCACTTTAAAACCTGACCGGGATCGGGTTATGTAAACTATAAGTTGATTACTAGGTCTTGTATACTAAAGGAGAACCTATTTCTACACTTTAGGGTTACACTTAAAATGCAAACAATTCCTTTCAAAAAACTTAAAGGAACGCTGAATCATGAATTAGTGATGGGCAATTTCTCACCTACTGAACTAACACCAAATTTTACTTGCGAGTGAAGTTTTATTTTTACCAAACAAATTATGAACCTCTGCCAGTTCCAAACCACTTGTCCTATAGCGGTCAACTTTATACTTTGAAGTTGAAATTTCTTCGCCCTACACGGTGCTATAATTAGATATTTAATCTGAGTAGGAATATAACTTCCAGGTTCAGAGTACACTTGTTTAACTGAAAATACCAAAAATCGCCCGTGCTATTTCCAAAACACTTGTCCCATCAAGGTCACCTTTATAATTTTAGGTTGCAATTTTCTTGCCTTACACTGTGGTCAACTTCAATACAATTTATAATTTACTCATGTGTGTTTTTTTACTCAAGTGTTTATACGATTATTCACATCCGCATGTCAAATACAATAACAACAATCGCCGCTAAGGCCCTAAGCGGATATAGATATGCGCTTCCAAACACAGGTTTTACAAATAAAACATTTACTTGGAACTGAAGTTTTTTTTACCAAACAAATATTGAACCGCTTGTCCTAAAGCGGTCTACTTTACACTTTTAAGCTTCAATTTTCTCGCACTACACGGTGGTATAATTAGATTTTTAGTCCGAGCGGGAATTTACCTTTCAGATTCAGTGTACATACACTTATTTAACCGAAAATAGTATATTAAAGCAAGTTCTATTTCCTAACCACTAGTCCTATCGAGGTCAACTTTGTATTTTTAAGTTGGAATTTATTTTCAGGTTCAATATAATCTAGTTTGACTGGAGAAACCAGCGAAATGTCAAATGACAGCCAGCTGCCATGTCAAAGTCGAGCACTTTTTCACTCTTTTTATCTAAGCCTATACGCTTGGGTAAAAAAACACACCTTATGTTCATATGTTAGAATTCATATTGTTTCTTGTAAAAAAATAGGATAGGTACTCGTATTGAAAAGACATGAATATACTTATACATTTTTAACCTTTTTAGTCTTGAATATGTATTTCTGAAGTTACCTGCAGCGCATGAAGCACGTGTTTTCCTTTTCATATCCACACCGTAGTCATTTGTCACTATTTCTTTTTTAACTAGAAAAAAAAAGAGTAAATTAAAATTAGTAAATAATAAATTATTGGTGCAAGAATTTTAGCTAGTGTACAACTTTCAATTTGAAACTAATATGGCACCAACCACATGAACTTTGATTTTAATATTCATCTTTGGCCATTTTGATTATTCTAGTAAAAACCATTTGTTTCGTTTTTAGTTTTTGTTAAACTTATTTATTCTTCTGGAAATTCAATACATTAATGTTCAGTTTTTTGACGTTAAATACAAATACATATAGCATCAATTTATAATCACAACTAGTAGTTTTCTTAATGTCATGCAGGTGCTGTTCTGTCCTAAAATGGAACATTTAATAAAAGGTTTTTAAATTTATTTAATTAGTTTATACTTACAAAATAAGCTATGATCAACATAACCAAGCGATGCATAACGCCGCAAATTCCACAGTTCGCAGATACAAGTAGAAACCAGTCAACCAACCCGGTGGGTGCAATCCGATACAGGTCCTACCGACATTGAAGAAATTAAAGAATATTGAGAAGGATAAATATAAATATGTACAAAATAAAAAAAAATTAGGATGAGAGGTTTATCTAGACTAACGGTTCTCAGTCTTTCATCGAAGAAGAATAATAATAATTGACCTACTGCTATGCCCTATCAATATTTGATAAATCTGTTAAAATCAACTCGATAACCGTTGTCGTTTCCGACTTTTTTTTTAGCTTCTGGCTGGCCAAGGCAAAGATGGGCCAGAAATTATTTAGGTTAGAAACATTTCTACTTTCCATGATAAACCAGATAATGCTACCAGCAGAACTCAATTCGGAACTCAATTGTTCCCTGAAGAATGTATTTCTTTTAGTTTTATTTAGGGCTGGATAAACAAATAAAATGTGTCAGCTGTTTCATCTTTTTCGAGTCATAGCTTAGAGAGTCGACTATTTGCATTTGTTAAGGTGGTATTGTAAGCCGTGGTGACCAGTAAGATAACATAAGTTTTTGATATGATGTCGACTCAAATTTAGACATTTATTGGCATTACTGTTAAAGGGACGGATGGCTCGTTTGGCTTGTCCAAGGTGGTACATTTCATATGTTCCCAACTTTTTGTAGCAACAATAGCTGCCGATTTGGGGGTGCAGCAGAATGGTTTGGGAACTTGAAAAGTAGTTTCTGAGCCCTTTCTGGCCAGTTTGTCTGCCTTTTCATTACCTTCAAAGTCCACATGGCCCGGAATCCACCATAGTTTGGTCCTATTCGTTGAGCCGAGTGTTTGACGGGTATTTTAACAGTGCAAGACTGATTTGGAGTCAATGGTATGCGAGCTAAGGGCATTAATATAGGGCCTAAAACCCAGCTTCTCCAACCGCTTTCTTTGCGAAGTGGAAGGGACCTACAATTTTATGCCGAATCCTAACGGCGAATTTGAGAAGCTTCTCATGACAATTGATACTCTCGGATGTTTGTCAGACGTTCGCAAGAGGTGGGGCAGTGGCAAAAAACTCTACATGTTACTTGGCCCCGACACTAACCATTGAGCCACTGCGCCCGACAATATAGCTGTTTGACTATCCGTGAATATGTGGACGGGGGCGCATTTAATATCAGATGTATTGATGTGACATGAATGGGGTGGAGCTCTGCTTGAAATACCGGGACTTTTTTCCATAGGTGTTGTTATACCTTCAAAATACACGACTCTTCCAAATCGCCATTATGCTTGTCATTTTTACACGACAAAGGTCGTATGCAAATGTCGACCTTTTTTTGTACTACTTTTGTAATCGTCCCACGTTGTTGCACAACTTAACTTTGATAGCCTAAGAGAGGCCAACGTAAGTGACGGCCTAAAAAAACGATGTTTTTTTGTCGTTTGCAATGTTGCTTGCGACATGTAGTCAAGTGGTTCAATTAGACTATGTTTGTGCATTTGTAATTTCTTTTTTTCCAGAGTAGAATTCATTTCTTCTAAATGGAAGTACGCACCCGACCATTCACGGGTTTTTTTTCTGCAAAATATTCAAATAAATGGAAAATATATTAAAAATAAATAATAAAAACCGGTCAGTAGTTCTTGCTGCATTAATGGAGAAAATGGCTTTAAAAAGATCAAATTTAATTCTTGGAACTGTATTGCTACAAAGGGACAACAGCAATGGTCATCCAACAAGAGATGACAAAGGTGGGCAAACGGTGCTTATATATTTCATGAAATAAAGAATCTAATCTTCTATCTATCTATTTAAAAAAAAATTATTTTATATAATTTGTATCTATTTATCTATAATTTTTATCTATTAATCAGCGGTATTAAAAATTTTCCAAAGGTTTGTTCCGAGCAGTTCAGCAAAGCCGAGCGACCATCGTATTTTCGAAAATCCAACACAAACGAGTAGTTTTCAGATAGTCCGCCAGAAACTCGCGCAGCTTTACAACACTGTGAATACGCAACCAACATTTATTTATATTAATTGTATTCCCCCTCCTTACAATTAAGCCGTATACAAATCTTCTACGGATTCGGTGTGTCGTCTGCTTTAGGTAATGAGGATTGAAAAGCGACACGACTTAGGAAACGACAACAAAAAAGTTTAACGGTAATCGAGGTGAATTTCTTAAGAAAAAAATTAACAATTTGCAAGTCGAATTAATGCGAACTATTGAGGCCTTTAAGTCACTTGTCCCGTGGACACAGTGACTAAGTGGTAAGTGCGATGGATTCCAGTCCAACCTAAAAAAAATATTAGGCTATAACTTAGCTTCTCCAACCATTTGCTTGTGCGAAGTGGAAGGCACCTACAATTCAACGCGGAAACCGAGCGGCAAATTTGAGAAGTTTTTCATGACAATTTGTTTGTCAGACGTTCGCAAGAGGTGGGGCAGTGGAAACAACTTTGAGATGTTACTTGGGCCCAACGGGATTGGAACCTGTGACCTTAAGATTAGTAGTCCAATACACTTACTTCTGCGCCACTGCGCTCACGTAACATGTAATACATACATTTAAAAAAAAAAAATATTTTTATTTAAAAAAAAAACATGATCGCACACACATATGCTTGGAGGAGTTAGGTTTAAGGGCCCTATTTGGGCCGTAAATTCATATTTTTTAATTTCCAAGTTACTTCTGAATCGTCGTAGTTTCCTAGCTCAACTCGGTTACCGTGCACGTACTTTATGGTCGTGCGATGAAAAACACATATGCTCACCTAGCCTTATCACAGCCTCACCGTTAAGAAAGAAAGAAGACCAACAGCTCACAAAAAACTGAATCTTCACCAATATGAAGCCGATAGCAGGGTGTGTGAGTTAAATATAATATGTCCCCAGTTCCAAGGTCCGCGTATGTGTGGTGAACTCGATTGAAGTTGAAAAATTGCTAAAGATTATTTTGTGGGAGAATAACACGCAATTTTGTATTCAGAACTTTGTTTTCGGTTTTTTTTTCATTACGTGCATTTTGATTCAAGTCAAACGTGCTCAACCCCGGGAAAATATATCAATTGGTAAATATGATAAAGATAAAAGTATTTTTTTTAAAAACTCCTGGGTAGTAATATCGTTACTTTTGGGACGATAATCGTGAACGATATCGTATTAAGTTTGCTTCACGTAAGTCTGTCGCTATCGTCTCGTCTATCGTTCATTTCGAACACAGTTTGAGATTTTGTGTATATTTTAGAAACTCTCAAACAATGGGCGCATTCAGTATGTATTTTGCCTAAGCTAACCTAACCTGACATAAGTCCAACTGAATGGCCAAACAGCCTTCATTTTTAGGAAACAAACAAATTTATTCACTCTGTTTTTACATTGGACGCCGACGAGATTTGTATTACTCTGAAGAATAAGATCAATTTATGTTTTATAATGGATGTAATTGAGGATGACATTTTAAGTAAGTGAGCTTTCACTCAAGAATTCATTTTGCGGTTTGATACAATTTTTTTTTTATTTAATTTTAAAAGTCCCAATGTTTTTGACTTTTCATTGCAGGCAGAATTTTTTGCCTAAGCTCCCTAACGCGGTTGTCGAAAATCGTTCACAGGTTTTAGCGATTTCAACCAATCAGCGGTCGAGCCTTAGTTAGTCTGGGGCATACTGAATGCCCTCAATTATTGAAAAAGGAACTAGGTATCATCTTAACTGTCATAAACGACATTTGTTTTCTTTTTTGCGGGCGGGGGAATTTTTCAAACATGGGGAATATATTGTTGCCTTAGATGCATTGAGAGTACCCAGTGTGAAGTGTCTACAAAATATTATATAAAAATGATATCTACCTCCTTAGCTTCACCAAACGCTATTATATTGTCGATATCGTCTTGTCGATTATTTAGTTGTGAACCAAAAATTGAATCGTCAAAAACGATATCCACCAGACGATAACGATTATTGAAGTTACGTAATCCAAGAATATCGCCGAAACGATCTATGGCGATAATCGACTTACGGCATAGGTACAAACAGCCACGAATTCTTAAAAGCAAATGTTCTTTCTTTACCTTAAAACTCAATTTTTCGAATGATGACCACAATATTTGAAACAAAATTAAAGTAAATCAAACAAAATACAAAGTAAAGTTAATTTAAGTGCACTCTGTTCTGTCATTAATTTTAAATATAACCTATTATAACGATGCCAAATCAAATAACAATTTATCCGCTTTTTAATAAACTCTGAAGCTTAACTAACTTAACTGTCAATTGAAACACTGGCAACGCTATCAAATATTTTCATTGATGATTTGTTTGACTTTACACAAGGGTTCCTGTTAACTTTCATGACATCGTTATCCTAACAGAGTTAAGTGAGTCTTTATCTGTGCATCTCATGATAAACTACGGGTGTTTTCATAAACGCAGAAAATCTGCGCTAGTACAATCGCATTTCATTCCTTATGAATTGTTGAACGCACTCACAATGCAGAATATCTGCAGTCAACGCGAAGGCCTGACTAAGTTCAATTTAAATGTAAATGGTTTTCATAAATGTCAAAGGAAAATGGCAAACAATACCTATCACTTATTGCCAAAAAATGCATTCTTTATAAGGGTGATATCAGAGTAGGTACCCTGACGATGTATTTCATAGTAATTTTAGGATGTCGAGACCCACATTCAATGTAAGCTTTTTCCTATTAATGGTACAATATGAAAAATTCGAATGTTAATTTCAATAGTTTGTTTAAATCTAGTTGATTCGAATTTCCCGCTCTTTCCACTTTCTATAGCCAAAAAATTATGGTTGCACAATCCGCCCGACACCGACGATAGAATGACGTTTATGCATGGTAGGTACTGCCGTTGGGCTAGGTTAGTGCGATCGAAAGTCTGACTTAATAAGCATGGATAATGCAGTTCTTAGTTAGGCAGACGTTTATGAAAACACCATAGCTCCTTGAATAATGAAATGCATACAGGAAACCCCATGTTCAATTGTAACACTTTAAAAATGATATTTAAAAAAAGGCATAAATGGAATGTCAGTTTGAGCTTTACGAGTAGTAATAAGTTTATTACAAACCAAACGTATACGTTTGGGTTTTTTAGTGTTGTGGCTATGAGTACAAACCAAGTATGCTTATTCACTGGTGTTGTCAGCCTAGACTTGACTTGTTTAACTTATAAGTGCGAGTATTGAACAAGGACAAAATCACTATAATGATCTGGCTGATGAGTTTGACAAGTTTTACATGAACTCCTTAGAGGGGGGAAGTGCCGTGGATGAATTTCATGTGATTGGTTCAACGGTATCGTCAACAGTCAGCTACTTATATAAGACAACAAGTTCACATATTTAGATCTGAGGACATTAAACAATTTCAGGACTAATTCTCGCTGTTGAAAAAGAGATGGCAACCGATGATCCCTTAATGGGTGCCGAAGCGGATCGCTGATATCATGTCCAGGAAAGATGTTGGTACCTAATTTCACTGCGACGCATTGCTGTTGGGTCAACGACTTATACTTCGGAAGCGGATGACAGACACCGTTTCTAGAACAAATTTGAAACTGGCCCTTCCGGTTGGAGATTGTGTCTCGGTTAACTTTTCTCCCATTTAAAAACAAAATAGTTATGAGGGACAATAGTATCGGATATGAACCGCACTCATTTGATTTGAGGACCCGGAACGTCAATCGTCTACAAATTGAAAGTATACACTGTACACTCCTGGAGCCGCTTAAAAACTTAAATCTGTCCTCGCACGATAAAAGAAAAATATTACCGGAGGCCTTCCGTTATTTTCTGAGGTCGAACCGGCGAACCCCACAGGCGGACCAGTAAGGATGCAGTAAAGTGGGAGGGTTATGATCCCATTTATCCTGATCATAGCCCCACCGTCATTAAGGGAAAAGAGCATTACCTCGATACAAGAGATATGATGGATAGGATCAGGTATGCAACAACGACTATATTGCCACATTTATTACACCTTTCACAAAATAATGCACATGTAAGTGTGAGGACTCAGGGAAAAATCATATCTATGACCTGTTAGACGAAGCCGTAAGAGCATGTTTTTTATAAGGAAAACACCTTTGCCGATTAGTTGCCAATCACAGCCTCCACGACACGAAAACAGATAACGGCTTGCGACTAATCTCGATTACAAAGACTTGTACATCATGCAGATGGTGGCCAAACAAATCGACCACGTACTCATAGACGCGAGACACGCATCGAACATTCGGAATGTAAAAACACTCAAAGAGGTCAACGTCCACTTCAACCATTTCCTAGAAGCTACGAACGACCTTAAAAATACAGTTCAACGTTGGACGCCTTAGCTGCTGCCTTCAAAACCGGAACGCAGGATCTTCGAAACAGCAAAGCAGACCAAGTTACCGAAAAACAGGGAATAGGAAATGTGTCCAAGCAGGATTTCCAGCAGCTGTTAAACAGGCATCATGGCAAGAGATGTCTATTCAATGAAAAATCGTCGCCAGCAGCCGGTTTTGGTCTTGTGTACGAGGGGCAAAAGGTTGTGAAAACTCCATTAGCTGTACCAAGATGCGTATGTAGTCCAAAAAGCTAAAACACGACGACTTTATTGGCTCAGTATACCAAATCTCCTTTCAAAAAAAACCAAGCAATCGCGGATCCCAGACACATTTGTGTGGATAACTGAAAGTAGCCTGCCGGGATCGGAGAGGGGGAAAGCTGCAGTGTGTGAGCCAGAGATTCTCCAAGAGTCGGGATTTGTCTTTTCTTAAATCGAACTCTTCTAAAAGATTTCATCACAACTACGTCCGAGATATCCTTCGTTTCAGGATAACTCTCCTCTGGGTTATGGACATAGGCTGATATTGGCCAGACGTGGCTCAAATCATCGGCAGAGGAAGTCTATTTCCCACTTGGATTCGTAAGGGGATTTACCTCAATTGCAGAAGCTAGGGAAATGAAACGAACGAACTACATCATATCCAAAATATGAGTAGACTCATAGTTTGTTATGTACACAAATGGAAATTTAATTCCGACAAATAATACTAACACAGCGGAGCTAATATGAATTATTATTTTTAATCCGAAACCAGTGGCCTATTTCATCAATTTAGAAATTAAAATTAACTAAATCACTATTAAGTCTTTTTCAAAAAATGTTCATTTTTGCGAATATTTTTCTTTTGTTTCACTAAGAGGAATTCAGATCAAAATATGAATGTAATTGGACAACCGCGAAACACACCACCTATTCAACGACTTCAAAGCCGCGTATGATAGTATACATCGTCAGAAGCTCTATATGGCGATGGCCGGATTCGGAATCCCGGCAAAACTGATTCAGATGTGTCGCGTGACACTGGGAAAAACGCGCTGTAACGTGCAGTTTGGAAGTAGCTCCTCCGAACTATTTCAAACATGCACCGTATTTCGGCAAGGGGACGCGCTATCATGCGACTTTTTCAATCTCGTACTGGAGCAGATAGTGCGCAGGGCAGATGTCAACACGGAAGGCACTATCTTCAACAGGTCCGTTCAGCTGCTGGGTTATGCGGACGATATTGGCGCCGAGTGCTGGACGATAAGCAGGAAGGGAGAGCTGATACTGGGCTCCTTCGAAAGAAAAACTCTTCGGCGGATTTTTGGTCCTGTGTGCGAGGAGGGCGAATGGAGGAGAAGTTACAACCGCGAACTGTATGAGCTGTACCAAGATGTGGATGTAGTCCAAAAAAGTCAAAATACGTCGACTACATTGGCTCGGCCACATCGAGAGAATGGACAATAATGCTCCAGCTAAGAGGATCTTCGAATCCCGGCCCCCAGGTTCGAGAAGACAAGGAAGACCGAACCTCTGTTTTAAAGACCAACCCATCGCGGATGCCAGAGCGCTTGGGCTGGACAATTGGAAGCAGCGTGCCCGGGATCGTAGAGGATGGAAGGCTGCAGTGTCTCAGGCAGAGACTCTTCACGGGTCGGGAGCCCGTTCAGTAAGTAAGTAAGTATTAGATCTATTTCGTGGAGTGCTTAAAGCAAAACATTATCGCGAGCAGAAATTTGCCTTCACATAAAATGCTCTCACAGGCTCATCAGTTAGTGGAGGTGTTAGTAAGGACATACAGATAAAACACATATAGAAAAACAAATATAATAATTATCATGTACCTACACATTACTAACACAGACAATCATGCAAAATAATTTAAGCCACTAAAACAATATTATGCAAAATATTTTAAAGCTTAGTTTTACTAAGATGCAAGTCAACAGCATAATCGTTTAGATTATAGATTCTACAAATGCGACTTATTGGCGCATGCCTGCCATAATTCGTTCTATGATGAGAGCTAACCAATAGTAAGTTAAGGGCGAAACTACGGAAATCAAAGCCAACAAATCAGGCGCATCTATATGACCATATATAAGCTGCTGTAAAAAACTTATATCGCTTTTAAGCCTTCGTTGAGAAAGGGATATCATTTGAAGAAGCTTAAATAGATCACCCCAAGGAAGTCCTGTTAAGAGGTCTACACACGATCAATGTTACTTGACAAGCATTATCGAGTATTTTATTTTGTCAAGTAACATTGATGCAAAATAGCCTACACACGTATCAATATAAATTGCCAATGTTTTTGCCCAAATTCTTTTCATTCGATTCATGAGTGAGGATAGATAATTCGTTGTAATTGCCTGCATTCTTCTTTCACAAATGACAACATTGACAAGTAACATTGATGCACCCTACAGACGATCAATAAACATTGAAATAAACCAAATAGATTTTGGTTTTGATCAATGTACATATCAATGTTAGTTGACGGGAACATTGAAGAGCAACTATCGATGTTACTTGAAGGATGACTCATTCAAGTAACACATGCCTTAACATCATGAATGGCTAGTATAAATAGAATCGGTCTAAAGTGACTTCCTTGGGGAACTCTACAATGAGTTGTGAAAGATTCTGATAGCGATCCCCTAAATTTGAGTTGATAAACTCTTGATTTTATGTATGAATCAACCCATAAATCAACCCATTAGCCCTGAACGTAAGTTCGATTATTTCGTAAGTCAGCTGGTCGAAAGCCTTAGAGAGAAGTCAGTATATATGGAATCCATTTCGTCCTTTTTCTCTAAGGTATTGGAACATGCATGCAAGAAACATAATAGATTAGTGACAGTAGACCGGTTCCTAACAAATTCATGCTGCGCATAACAAATTGCATTGCGGCAGAGAAATATTAACTTCTCACAGATAATTTGCTTAAAGAGAGGTGAGGATTATATGAAAGTTTTGAAGTCATCTATGTGAAGTTATATGTTTGCTGGTCATTTAAGTAAGTCAATTACGGAAACCAGCAAACATATTACTTGCAGCTAGCGAATCAGCAAGTGTAGAACTGTTGTTAGTAAACTAAGATGGATAACCATCCGTTTTCTTTCTTTAATTTGACAAATGAGGTTTGAACGGTCATACGATTTTCTATTTTCGTACAAGAGTGGATGATTTTTATCTATGTTAGTCGCACTTCAGTATGTGCGATTCAAAAACCACAGTAATAGTAGAGTCAGAGAACAAGACTAGATCGAGAAATC
This sequence comes from Portevinia maculata, assembly GCA_949715645.1. Taxonomy (NCBI): domain Eukaryota; kingdom Metazoa; phylum Arthropoda; class Insecta; order Diptera; family Syrphidae; genus Portevinia; species Portevinia maculata. The sequence goes on along the minus strand of OX454525.1, from coordinate 402,610,225 downwards.
GATTGTTGCAGTTTTTTTATACAGCTAGTTTGCTGCAGTCACAAGATTAACTATTATTAAGTAACGCGAGCTCTTGTTGGGCAAGTCAATGGATGGAATGAAGTGAGCAACATCCTCAGAATGTGCCTATCCAATATGTGGCAGATTGAAGTCGCCTAGAAGGAAGACAAGGCCGCCACAACAAGATATGCCAAAAATATGGTTTAATGCCTTACAAAGTTCAAAGTACATACAAAGAACAAAAACGATACGATGGAGCACTTTCAAGACACGAATGACACCTTAGTTGAGATCCGACAAAGAATTACCTTAGGCAACCGCTGCTACTTCGGTTTGGGAACACAAGTGGGATCAAAACTCCTGACTAAAACAACGAAATACATACATGGAAAGGCGAGCTAATATTGGTTTCTTTAGAAAGAAAAATATTTTGACAGATATTTGGTCGTGTGCGAGCGAGTGGAGGAGAAGATACATTTTCTTTTTATAATCTGTGCACTAAATGGATTTGTGATTACATTATGATGTAAGCGTTTATTCATTGCACATTGGTTTTAAAGTGTAATGGGTAGAAACCACATTCGTGTTGCACTGGTAAGGAACTCTTCTGTACACTGCACTTTACGTCCAAATACAGACTTGAGGGTGAACTGACGAGAATTCCTGACATGGCGGGTTTCGCCGTTAAAATGTTCTAGGAGTGGTATGTAACTGTCTATTTCGTTAGAGCACTTATGGTTTAAATAAAGATAAAACAACGCTTAGTGCGTTTTTGAATGCTGTCAAGTAGCTCCAAATATATTAATTGTGTAATATGAGCGTAGAACTCAAGTTACGGGCGTATAAACGCCTACTAAATTGTGGTCAGTTTGGAAGGGGTGAAATATTTATTTCATCGCTTGAGGAAACCTAGACATTTCGGAGCGCTCCTGGCGACATTGAATATGTGTTCATTTGAGCGCAGGTTTTCATTAACAAACATACCGAGAATGAAAACCCCTTCGGCCGTTCCAGCATTTATTTAGTGAGTTGCAGGCTGAAACCGTCAAAAACCAACTCACGAACTTTATGAGCTGCACCAATATGTGGATGTAGTCCAAAAGCTAAATCACGTCGACTATTTCGGCTCAGTCACATAGAACAAATGGACAATAATGCTTCAGGCAAGAGGATCTTCGACTCCCAGATATAGTAATTGTAGCTTGGTGAAAAGGCCACTCCACAAGAAGGAAGATTATACTTTTCTTTAGCTACGCGCAAAAGCATTTAAGGCTAACATTTTGTTATACACCCATACTAAGTTCAAATAAAAACTGAATTCGAAGAACAATTTCAATGATTCGAGGAAGCTTTCACGTCAAAAATCATGTCTCAAAAAAATGGAATGTGGCCGGCTTTTTGGTACTGTCATGTTTAAAGGTGAGATCCTACGTCCGCCATCAAAAATACGATATCAATCAACGCTTCTAAGCAACCGCGAAAGAAGGGCAGGCCTAATAACTCTTGCATCACACAAATGCAAAAACACCAGCATTTGATTGGATTCAATGACGAAGTGATTGAAACCGGAAGGTCTGCCGATAGTTTTTGAGGTCAAAACGGCGAACCCCATAGGCGGACCAGCATGGATGTAGTGAAGTGGAAGGGGTAATGATCTCTTTAGTCTAGAACATGACATCGTATCGTCGTGAAAGAAGAAACTGAACTTGCCTACGCAGACCTTGACAACTTGACACAATTTTTTTATAAACAAATAAATTTACAATTAAATTATAGTAGAAACCTACCTTACGATCTTTTATATCAATTCATTTAAGATATTTTCGATACTATCAACGTAAGATGTATCTTCATACAACTCCCAATGTTCTTCTTCGCCTGGAGATGCTTCTGGAACTCCGGATTAATTTCTACTTTCGTAGCACTCGACTTAGTTGAACAATGTTTCAACACTTTCGGCAAGATTTCATTATGCTGACTTCTGAAGTGCCTTATAAAATTTCCAGTAGATAGCGTTGTTCCACATATAATAGTGCGGCACTCGGTACAAGTTGCCTTAATTCCTCCGACGGTTCTATACGATGGTCTGACGTTTTTGAAAAAAGTTCCACTAAGAATTCTGGGCAAAGCGGAGACCGGTCCATGTTTTACTTTTACTGAGTACATTCGGTGACCGTCTAAAATGTCTACAAAACAAAATAATAATACGGAATAGTAAGAAAGATTATTTTATATAAAAAAAATGTGCGAAGCTTTCAGAAACTACAATATAGAATTTATTTAAATTGAACAAATAATGCAATCAAAATTTCAATTGATAAAAACTTGTTTGTTAGATTACAATAATTATTTATTTACTTTGAATAAATGCTGGTGTTAGCTGGCACAAAACATTATATTAATTGTCAAGTAATGTTAAAGTTAAATTATCAACATATCTAAATTACGAGTATCTATAAATTATTTCCAATAGGTTAGACTAATATAGCTGTCTATATAAAAACAAACTTTTTGTAATAAATTATGTATTCTTCTTCGCTACCGGTAAAGCTACGATCAGTATTTAATGTACTTAAGCCCTCCCTCTTTACTGCATCCCTACTGGTCTGCTTGCCACAGCCGATCATCAGACTCCTTTTTGTGTGGTGCTGGTCTTTTCTATACAAAAACACTTTGCCGCACTGTGGCTGCCTAGATGTAGAGGTTTCCCCTCTAAGTCAACTGCTGATAGAAACGCGATAATATAAGCAACCTGCAAACGTATATAAAATGTCCCAAATTTGAGCCGAATACAATTTTTAAACTTTAATTTACGTCATTTAACAGACATAACATCTCTTGAATCAGTTAATCTCTTAAATGTTTTATATGATCAAATGCGATACTACAAAAACGGTTCTTTCCGAAAGTAGTTCAGTTTTTTGCTAGTGGAAGCACATCAAAATCACATACAGCGATATTCTGTTAAGTAAAGCAATAGCACAGATTATTATTACATTTAACATTTAACAGTAACATCTTGAGTTTTTTTTAACTGCCCCACCTCTTGCGAACGTCTGACAAACATCCAAGAGTATCAATTGTCATGAGAAGCTTCTCAAATTTGCCGTTCGGATTCGGGGTAAAATTGTAGGTCCCTTCTGCTTCGCAAAGAAAGTGGTTGGCGAAGCTAGGTTTTAGGCCCTCTATGGGCCGTTAATGCCTAATATGTATATATATATATTAACATTTAACAGATATGCACGCATAATGTAGTTGTGTGAGGCAGTAGCAAAGAGAGATGTGTCGTAAATGGAATTGTGTATTTTTCCAACTGAGTGTGGGAGAAAATAACTACCGATCGCTGTGTAACAAGCAGTAGTTCTTGGGATACATCGATCAGCGAATACTTTCTCCAACTCCCAGGTGGAAAAGTATACAAATCCAAATAAATGTTTTCGTAGGAACATCTAATATCGTAGTATCTATGGAATAGACAAAGATCAGTGATAAGTATTCGTTGAGGTTGGTAATTGGATGTCGTTTCTGGATCCTCAATTATACGAACTGTTGGTCTTTGAATACTTTCGAACACTGTTAGAAAACGTTTGTCCGCCGTACTTCAGATTTGAGAGAAATACTCAATCCCTGGAACAAGTTGTGCTCTATAAGGCAGTAGGAGCGTCTCCGGGATAAAGTAACTTTTTGTTCTGAAAAGGTGACTAACATTTTCAGAAGCTAATTTTGCATTATAAAATAAGTGGTAGCGCAAGTTACACCCGGGCTTACTGTAACACCAAGATTACATTTGATAGACAGCTGATTGATAAATTCATTATTTTTTCCACAAAACAGTGACACAACGTTGAAATTCTGCAGTCTGCGGACCAAGAAATGCGTGGTCTCATTAGGATTAATAGGCAGGTCATCCGTATGAATTGGAACAGTTGAAGTAATCTTTCCAGGAAAAGTCTTCATCTGAATTTGAAACTTATTTATTTTCTAAATTAATGAATGGAGCATCTTGTTTTTTTTTTATCCAGAATATTGATGTCAGCCATTGGATTAAAGATTAAAAATAAACATTGAATGCTGCCATGTATAAAAGAGTAGTGTTTTTAATAAGTCAGCTCATGACTGGTCCGACGGATACTTTAACCCAAATTAGTTGTTTACAGGTGGAAATGCTAATACTTTGGCTTGAATTAACTGTTGTAGAAGAGTTTTTTGTGCCAAAAAAATATGTTTCCTTTCGTTTTTACAAGATTTAAAATAAAAAACAACACTCAGGAAGTTGAAAACAAATCAACGAAACGAAGGGTGCAGCGATAAAATAAAGTTGTTCTTATTTGCATCCCAAAACACAAAACGGGGGTCGCGAAACTAAAAAGGTTGAGTAACGATGACTAGACGAATACAAACATTTCCGACACTGAAAAAATTCTCACAGACAACAAAACCGCGCTGTTATTTCCGACTGTCACTATTTGTACAGTCTGCAAAATATTGGTAACCATAGTTATGACCTTTCTAAGGATTCATTTCTTGCTTGTCACCGAGAAGTATTTTTTAGTAGGTGCGGGATATTAAGAAGTTTGAATTAATTATTTTTTTTTGCAGTCTTACAACAGATTGTTAGTGTCTTGCGGGCGAACAGAGCCTTTATCAGAAAGCTTGCTTAGGGATGCGGTAGCCTTATGACCTTTCTAATGGCCCATAACTTGATCGTCCCCGAGCAGTAGTTCTAGTATTTTTTTAGTAGGTTAGTCTTGCAACAGATTGTCAACGATAGACCAACTCGCCACTTACACACTTTTAGTTATAACCTTTCTAACGGGTCATAGCTTGCCTGTCCCCGAGCAGTATTTTTAGTAGGTGCGGGATATTAGACCGTTTGAATTAATTATTTGTTTTGCAGTCTAACAACAGATTGTTAGTGTCTTGCGGGCGAACGGAGCCTTTTGCAGAAGGCGTGCTTAGGGATGCGGTAGCCATTCTTATGACCTTTCTAACGGACCATAACTTGATCGTCCCCGAGCAGTAGTGCGTAGTAGGTGCGGTATATACATTTTTTTGAATTATTCATTTCTTGTTAGTCTTGCAACAGATTGTCAGCGATAGACAAACTCGCCACTTACCCATTTTAAGTTCATTGACAATTAAATGCTGATATTTTTGATTTTGAATGAGATCCAGTAGTTTTAAGGGATGTATCTTTTTTACGAATTTGACACGTGCATGCTCCTGTTATTGAGTTTTGGTTGATCTCTTTTACGACACCGGCAATCTACAGTGAGACACCTTACTGATTTGCATGCACATTAGTGAGACGGCCTTAAAACGTTAAATGTTAAAATCCCATGCATCATTGGAATATCAAAATTGGATCACCTAGAAATATAAAATCGTTATAAATGGAAATAAGCAAACAAATAAAAATTACCTTCCGCTGTTAAATAGTTCCATTGGTTTCCTGCTAATTTTTGTGTTATTTTGAATATAATGTAAACTCAATTTTATTTAAATTATCTATCGTGGGTTTACCCCGTTTATTATTACTACAATCAAAATTTTACCAAATGTAGATAGTTAATTATTACTTATTTATTTTTCGGTTGCTGGTTTGATACATCAAATATGTTAGGCTTAGTAGAATTTTAAGAATACAATATTGTGTGGAAGTTGTTTTCGGATTTTAAAAATAGTTTCAGTTTCTATTTAAGACCACTTAATTGCAAGGCTTGAGTACCGAATTTTAGAAAATTCCCCTTAATGTCTTCCGAAAAATCACTATTCATATCATCAATACCATCGACTTTAACTTCAGGCTCATGAGTGTGTGGTGAGCCAGCAACACGTATCGTAACATCATCGTTTACCTTAGATGTAACAACAGTAGCCCGACAACCGTATTTAACGTATCTTGAGCAACGCCAAAATATGTTCTTATGACTTTGCCTATTTTCTACATATCGGTAGCCATTGTATATTAACATAACCCTACCGCGTTGTGTTGTCGAGTACTGGATATAAGTAGTTGCGCCTTTATCTTCTAAAATATATTTAAATCCTGAAAGGAAAATAAAAATTCAAATTCAGTTAAATTGTGTGTTTGTAGAATGAATATGAGAAAACATTTAGGACAAAAATATATTATACACTCTTAATAGTTACCTTTTGCTATAAAAGTGTTTTTTTGTGAAAGAAGGTTTATACTATAATTTATTTAACTCCTTCAAAAGAGTGATCTATTAAAGAAAGAATAATAATACTTTACGATTACTTATAAAACTTTATCGTACTTACAAAAATAACGTTTATTAATCAGTTTAAAATTATGTTAACAAAAAATTCTAGAAATGTGTCATTTCATCTGCCAACGATATGGCAAATGAATTCACTTGAACATAGAATTTCTTTATGACTCTAGTTCAAGTGTTCATATATTTTTCAACTACGTCGTTTTCCAATCGCATTCACTAAGTTCACTTATTTTGTCCAGAATAAATGTTTTCACCAAATCAGCATCTATTTGTGCGTTGCGGCTTTTGAATACTGATACAACATGAGCTAAAATAGTAAATAAATATTTATAAAAAAGGGAAAGCATTCAACATTCGCAAATTACTTGTAATCGAGTTGAGATAATTAAGATTTAGCCCGTAAAGTCTCTCTTTAACGTTCAATTGAGCACATTTCAGCAATGCTGTACGACCGAAAACTATTTCACTAAGGGATCCGGTATACACAGAGGGATCATTATGTAAAATTCTTAGTATGTCACGTTTCGAGACGAAAACTTGACTGCCAGAGTGTAGAGGAAAAACACCTTCCAGGTCTGGTTTTGAACGTGATGCTGTGAAAAATTAAAATGCAAATAAATATTGTATAATGAGATAGTTAAAAGCTAAACAAAAATCTAACACAATCGATAAAGGAATAACTTGTAAGGAAAACTCTCATTTATAGTCTTTATAAATACTCTTTATTACAAATGACTACATTTTCTTTTATGTTTTTGTTATATATTACTATCCCAACAGATGCAGCATCAAGTTTGTCCCAATGTTTCAACCGAAATAAAACGAAATGCACTGAAATTAAAAATATGTATAATTAAACAGAGATCGAGGAATTATAGAGGTGCTACAACAACTTTCGGGAGATTTATCAAAACGTAAAAATAATGTGTCAATACAACAAGACCTGAACAGAGAGCTTTGGATAACACAAGACAACCTTGTAATTGACGCACTGACGCAAAACCACGACTAAAGCAAATAGGCATTAGCAAAATCATCTTTAATTAAAAGGAAAATTGAAGATTCCACCTCACAAAAAGACATGTGGGTCACCAGGACTCAAATATATATACATTTGGCGGCATTTCTATTAAAGGGCTGGATGCCTCGTTTGGTCTGTCTAAGTCCTGGGATGATCTCCCAATAGGTGGTACATTTTGTAAGTAGCTGCGATTACTGCTGATCTAGGAGTGCAGCAGAAGGGTGCGGGACCTTTGAAATGAGTTTCTGAGCCCTTTCTTGCCAGATCGTCGGCCTTTTCATAACCTTCAAAACCCTCGTGGCTTGGAATACACCACAGTTTGGTTTTGTTTCTTAAACCGAGTGTTTGAAGAGTCTTAAACAGCGCATTTGGATTCAATGGAATGCGAGTTAAGGGCATGTACAGCTGCTTGACTATCCGTGAATATATGGATAGTGGTGCCTTTATTGCCAGATGTATTGATGTGGCTGGCGCTATCTTAAATGGCGTGGAGCTCAGCTAACAGCAACACACTGGGACCTTTTCCATAGGTATCGGAATGCATTTAGTTGGTTCGTATATTCCGGCTCTTAGCCCTGATTTCATTTTAGAACCATCTGTGTACCACATTATGCCAATATGACTGCTATTTAACCATTTATTGAAGCAGTGTTTTGCGAAGGCGGTTTGAGCCGCGCAGTTCATATCAAGTTCAGGGAGTTCGTCGAGAAGGGTCATAAGTTCCGGGTGGTCGTTACCTCTTGCCTCTCTTTCAGCAAGCCGTTGTAACCTTTTCAGCTTCTCTATTGCATCTTTTGTGTGGCTTTTGTCTATCATACCATAGAGACCTATGTAATTATGGGTCTTATCATCACTGTGTAGATCCAATTGACGATCTTTGGAGAGATTATCCAAATTGTACCATACGTGCGGCGACAGACCCATAAAGCTCTCTGGCGGGTGGCATTGGTGCGATGGTAGTGTATTCACTAACTGATTGGCAGGTCGTGCGTTCGAATCCCGGCCAGTGCCATGATTTTTATTTGAATTCACATAAATAGAGATCTCCCTAAGCTATTTAGGCGCCACCCGTGAAAAAAAAAAAAAAAACTAAGCACCAAAACTTCTTTCCTATCCTCCTATTCTTTCGAATAGTAAGTAGCACCTAAAATCATGCAATACAATACTTCATTGCTAGGTGCTGATTACTGTTCAACAAAAAATGCATACCATGTGTTTAACACTTTAAGGGTACTGTACACATACAGAAAAAACAAAGCCCCTTTAGCGTAAGTGAATTATAAAAAAAAAAGCTTTCGTAATTTTGTTGTCGATATGAGAGTTCCAGATCAGTCTTTTGTCTAGGATTACTATACACTATTTGTCTTCTTCGGAATACTCTACGACCGGTGTCGTTAAGTGAGATTTGACCTAGGTCTAGATTTCTTCTTTTAGTAAAAGGAACATAGACGGCCTTACTGGGATTTACGGAAAGATTTTCCCTGATGCACCAGTCTAGAGCTGTCTTAAGGGCGTTTTGCATTGGTGCCGTGATTTCATTTAAGTTTTCGCCCTAACACTGATGACTATGTCGCCGACGGGCCCAATTGTGTTGTAGCCTATATTGCTCAATTTGTGGAGCAGGTAATTAATGATATAAGGCCAGAGGAGGGGTGATAGTGCACCTCCTTATGGGCAGCCCCTTAAGCAGTTTTTCTACGACTTTCTAGCATCGCTTTGACAGATTTTATCATGGGTTTTTCTATGTTTCTATTTTGCAAAGCATTTGCTATGGACTCATATCCAGTGTTTTCAAAAGCCCCCTTTATATCCAGAAAGACGCATAGTGCAATCTCTTGCATCGGTGGACGTTTTTGATCTCTCAGTCTTAGCTATGCGTATTGATATAGTTTTTGAGGCGTGCTGTTCATTAAGCATTCTTTAATGTGAACGCCGATAATGATTTTCATTGTTTTTAGAAAAAAAGATGTCAAGCTTATAGGACGATATGATTTATGTAATTCGCTCGGTTTGTTTCCTGGTTAGGGAATGAATACCACGTTTACCACCCCTTGGTATGTATCCCCAGTTGAAGCTGAGCCTAAATAAGACGATCATGGAATGAACCAACAACTTCATTCCTTTTTGCATGAAGGGTGGAAAGATATCGTCTATCAGGTACAGACAGCCTTGAATGGTTTAAATTAGTTAATTGCCCATTAAGCCTAATCCGGAATAAAATGTTCCGAATAAACTGTTTCTGCTAAGGTTTCTTGGAATTGAAACCTCCGCTATATGCTCATTTGATATGTCCATTATGAAGGAACCTGGGAAGTGAGCCTGAAGCAAAATTGTCAGCACTTCTTCCCTGTGGTGTGTGATTGTGCCATCTGGTTTGGTTGACAAGCCCATGCATTGCGCTTGGTCCTTTGAAAGTGTCCTTTGAGACGTGCCACTGGAGGAAGTTTTTTGAGCTTCTCGCAGTTTATACGCCAGGATGCCTTTTTAGAACATCGCAACTCTAGCAGGGAATTGTGTTCCCAAGCGCCGATGCGTTTGGCTTTGTTAGAAAGCATTTTTAATTTCTTCCGGATAGTCTTTAGGTTATCGTTCCACCACGGTACGCACCTTTTGACCACAGTGCACTTTACCTTGCAACAATTTTTGAAGGAGGAGAGAAATATGTCGTTTAACTGACATTGCGCAGCATCTGCATCATTTGTTGTTAGTGTTGCTGCCGGCAACATTTCAGATTCGACCGCTTAGTTTTCGGGATATGTTCTCCGGTCAGTCTGACTGTTATTACAACGGGCTGGTGCGTGTTCGGTTGCTGCACCTTATTTGAATCTATTAAGCATATAAGAAGCCTCACCAGACACATGCTAGTCATCTTTGAAGTCATGAATAAAAGGAAATGAAAGAGTAAAGTCTAAAAGTTCTTCTCTTATGAAGTTTCCAAATGTGGGTTTAGTTGTAAAAAGAATTCTAAAAGTGACTCACCTCTATTATTTGTATCTCGGCTGCCCTAAATATTGTTGTGTGCTTTGGCGTCGCAGCCGATGATTATGTGTACCAGCTGATCCTTACAGTACTGGACAAGTTCTTGGGAGGGAGGCACTTCGTCCGTGTCTCCACAGACGCGCATACTTATTTGTGTAGCTCTCGGCCATTCTGACGCTCGATTTGTACGAAGACCAGGTCCCTAGTCCTGAAACCTAAAATGAGAGAACATTTTATATCTTTTGGAACAGAAAGAGCCGCCCTCGGTCTGAAGTTACACATTACTAATGCAATAAATAGTCCTAATCACAAAAACGATTTTAATTATAGGAACACTGTTCTATAAATACTGTGTTTTTTTTCCTATATTTCTATCAGTGTGCTTTAAAATGTCTAAGCTATTTAATAAAAATTGTTCACTGTTCTATAGATACTGTGTTTTTTTCTATATTTCTATCAGTGTGCTTTAAAATGTCTAAGCGTAAAGACAATAATTTAAACGGTGAAAATTTTGAAATCGTTGTAGTGAAGAGGGCATTAAGAAGTGTTTGTAAAGATGAACGCATTTTCGAACAAATTCAAAAAGATGTAAAGGAAATGTCGTCGCTTTTTGTGGAAGTCTTTAGGTATATTCATTTCCATTTGATGAAACAATGGAGAGGTGGACATTTTGAACCTGTAAAATTTTAATCTTTTTACTATCATTTGATGAGGACAAAGAAGTCTAAATACATAATGGACCCCGACTATGAAAAAATAAGAAGATCGCTTCCTTTGTACGACAGTTCATACCGTTCGAATTTATTTATAGCATCCTCCAACCAATATGAAGTACTATTTCACAATAATATATGGATACACGCGTATACCAGACTAAGAAGATTTTTCAAATTTGAACCGGACAAGAAAAAAATATATAGAACGCTTTCATACTTGTTCCAAACTAAAAGCGAAGAAACACCAGACCCTGATCTGATACAAGAACTCCGAGATAAATTATCGTGGAACGGAGAAAGACTCGATAAAATACAGAACCGTAAATTATTTTGGTCTTGTTTGCCACTATTCTATAACCTACAGCGTTATAATGAAAAAAAATAATATGAAGAATTTTTCGTTGGTCCCTATATTGAAACACGGATGTCATTATATACAATATGACTCATTTGCATTTTACCAAATGTTATGCGGCATCAAGTTGTACAAGGGTGCGTGGTCAGCGTTTTAACGTGATTCTGAATGGAGATATTTCAAGTTGCCAAAAACTGCCGCAAAGAAATTCAACTATTCGCTTCAAACAGATGGTGTAGCATTATCTTTCTCGATGAAGAAACCAACGAAAAATAAATATGTTAAAGTTAAAAGGAAAAAAACACATGCGCAAGAAGATGAATGCTATGGAGATTTGATAAAAATGAGAAACACGACATATTACAATAAATTAGGGCTTGATCCTGGTCTAAGACTTGTGTATGGTGGAGTTCGTAATGGCGTGCCAATTAAATTGAAAAGTTCGGCACATCACAACATATCAGGATATTAATCTCGAAAACAAAATTTGCGAAAATATACCAACAAATTCGTAGAAGACTCGCAGCTATCACCGTATTCAGAAGCCTTCGAACAATATACAGAATACCAGCTTTCAATATTTGCAGAGAAGCAAAAAATATACGCACAGAGAAAAGTCACGCGTCTGAAACTGCAAAAGTTCATTTGTATCGAGAAGACCAGCCATGTTATTGCGAAGCAATTAGTTCCAAATGTTGAGGAAAAGACGGCTCTCTACACAAATCACTTCAAATTCTCCAATGCATGGATATATACGAAGCCCAAATAAAAAAATAATCGAGGCACTTAAGAAGAGAAAAGCGGATATTTTATTTGTAAACGAGTTCCGAACTACGAAGCTGTGTGCAAAGTGTTTCTGCGAAAATAAAACATCAAAATCACCACATAGGTACCAGTATTGTCCAAACTGCCGTACTTGTTGGAATCGAGATGTGAATGCCGGGATTAATATACTATACCTTGGAGAATGTATAATACAACAGATTGATAAACATTTGAATTTTTCTAGAATCTAAGTATCATTATTTCTAGTATTACGAAAACTATGTATACTTGTCTGTTTTAATAAAACGGATTAACTTTATTGGATTCACATCGCACAATTGTGTATTGTGGGTCTGAAAGGGTTATAGGAACACTAAAATAATAAAAGATGCTATTCCAATTATCGGCCTAGTACTTATTCGAATAATTAATACATCATTAAAAGCAGGAATATTTCCTAACTCGTGGAAAGAATCATTAATTATACCAACAAAAAAAATAGACAATCAAAACTTTGTACTGATTATCTACACCATATGAACAAATTATTGAAAAAGTAGTTATGATTAAGTTAAATAATGCAGATATTCTGTCAACCTACCAATCAGGTTTTCGGGCCAAAAATTCGTGTGAGACATTCATAAATTATATATTAGGAGATTGGAAACACAAAATTTACCGAAGAAAATCCATTATCACGGTGTTCTTAGATTTAAAGAGTGCTTTCGCAAAAAAGGTCATTCTATATTGCTTAAAAAGCTTTACAAATGTGATATTAAAGCAATTAAATTAAACTGGTTTCGATCATTTCTTCAAAAAAGATCACAACGTACCACTGTAAATGAAAACATCTCATCAGCTTTAGACATAAGTTTGGGTATAATGTATACCACAAGGCACAATATTGGGAGAATTACTATTCCTCCTTTACATAAGTGATATGGAAAAAGTAATGCAGCATTCACAATAAATTCTTTTTGCGGATGACGCTTTATATAATATTTCCGGTGACAATATTGATCAGTGTGTATAGACAACATAAACAGTAACTTAAGTGCTACACATATGTGGCTTCAAGTAAATCGTCTTATTCTGAATATTGCGAAATCCAAGTTTATGTTCCTAAATGTTGACCGGCTACCAACCAACAGTAGTGATTATACATGTAAATAACTGACCTTTTGAAATTGTATCAATACAAACTGTTAAGAACCTTGGTGTTGTATTGGACACCAAGCTCAAATTCAAAGAACATGTTGACTATATTTGTTAAAGTGTCTAAAAAATTAGCGTTTCAAGAAAAATTAGAAAAGACATTTCAATCAACACTGCAATATGTAAATAAAAAAAACAAAAAAAATATTAGGCATTAACGGCCCATATAGGGCCTTAAACCTAGCTACTAAAACTATTTGCTTGTGCGACGGGGAAGGGACCTACGTATTGAGGTTAGTGAGTTTGATTACTAATTTAAAGATCTCAGCTACGAACCAAGCATCAACTCCACGAATGACACCTTAGTGGAGATCCGACGAAGAATTACCTTAAGAAACCGCTGCTCCTTCGGTTTGTCCAAATAAATGGATTCAAAACTGCTAACTCGAAGGGCAAAATGCGTGCTCTACGAACCTTATTCCTGCAAGTCCTGCTTTATAGTGCCGAGTGTTGGACGATAAGTAGGAAACGGGAGCTAACATTGGGTACTTTTGAAAGAAAAATACTCCGTTGGATATTTTGCCTGTGTGCGAGAAGGACGAATGGAGGAGAATATGCAGCCGCCAACTGTGGGTGTAGTCCAAAAAGATAAATCACGTCGACTACATTGGCACGGCCACATTCAACGAATGGACAATAATGCTGTAGCCAAGACGATCTTCGACTCCCAGCCCCCAGGTTCGAGAAGGTAAGGCAGGCCAAACCTCCGTTTTAAAGACCAACCCATCGCGGATGCCATAGCGCTTGGTCTATACAATTGGAAGCAGCGTGCCGGGAATCGCAGTGGATGGAAGGCTGCAGTGTCTCTAGCAGAGAATCTTTACGGGTCGGGAGCCCGTTAAGTAGTTTAGTATGGGTTCGTAATGGCTAATATTTATTTTATTTATTATAATATCTAAAATATATTCCCAAGCGGGCTTAGAATATCACTACAGCGCCCCCCTAAGACCGCTTGTCCTAAAAGGCGGCTAAGGGAAGAAATCACATCTACGTAATTTTAAATTTCAGGTGAGCCTAGCGACACATTTTACATCTTTAAAATGGTCCCACAAGTGTGCATGCAAATCCGTGGGTTGACACGACTGGAGATCACCGGTGTCGTAAAAAGTCGATCAAACAATAATCAATTAGGGGGCATGCGCTTGTTGAAGTCTTAGAAAGAGGCAGACCTCACAATGTCTGGATCACACAAATGCAACAACATTGACCTCATTGATGAAGTGATCCGAATCCAGGAGGCCCGCCGATGTTTACTGAGGTCGAACCGGCGAACCCCATAAGCGGACCAGTAGGGATGCAGGACCATAACATCGTCGTAACAAAAAAAATAAGATAATATCGAAAATATAACAATAGTAAGTCCAACCAGGTAGAAGATGACTTAGTAGGTTCAGTCGTAGAAATGATGAATTGAACCTATCATCTATCGATCCTTCAAAACTGCTCCAAACAGGAGTATCCTGCCGTATTAAGTGAACGAATAAACAATTTCTCAACAATCTAATGAACCCTTAAAGTCCGGCTTTTCAAACGGCATACTGCGCTAATTGTGGATAACGTACAGGGAAAGCGTTGAAGTGCACAAAAAAAAGGAGATTAGATTCGCTAAGAAGAATTCGTGGAGAAGCTTCTGCGAATCAATCGAACCTACAACATAAGCGCGTCGTCTAAGAAAAGTCCTACCAAAAGCACCGATACCTATGTCTTCGCTTAGAAATCAATCAAGGGGTCCACTGACGTGCCTATCGAGTACGGTACAGTAACACAGTACGTATATGCTTTCAACAAATATCTGTGCACAGATTAGGACAAAACGCCACTGTTAATAGCAGTAACTTCGATAAAGCTAGGGAGTTCCAAGACCCACCTTGATAAGATATCAAATTTGCAGCATCAATTATTTAAAATCATTAATACTAATAGCTTTAATTTAAAGGTCCTAGATGTTAATGGCATATTTAAGATGACTGTGCTATTGCATTATTATGATGATCACCGCTACCAACAGAGTATACGACATAATCAGCATACTAGAAGACGAGCTCATGGAATATTGGAAATTCCAGAAACCTATAACAACTATGGAAGAAGGCATCCAAGCTACGCCATACCAACAATGATGAATTCATTACCAACAAACCTAAAACATATTGTTAATTTAAAAAAAAAAAATCTATTGTATCTGTATCACATTAAAACACTGAATTCACAATTCACAAAAACCTGTTCACTAACAAAAAAACTCAAAACTATATATGTTATATACTTAATCACCTGCAGATACGCAATCAGCTTCGCGGGTAACTCAAGTTTTATATTTTTTAAGAGAAATAAAGTGAAAGTTATAAAAAAAAGAAGAAAAAAAAAAAAGTTCCTAGTAAACATTAGTTCCAAGAATGACACATTAGTGGAGATCCGACCAAGAATTACACTAGGATTCAAAACTCCTTACCCGAAAGACCAAAACAAAAGAAAAAGAATTAAAAAGAAAAACAATCGGATAATTGGTCCTGTGTACGGAGGGTGAATGAAGAAAAGATACAACTGCGAACTCCTTGAGCCGTACAAAGATTTGGTTGGAGTCCGAAAAGGTAAATCAAGTTGACTACGTTGGCTCGCCACATCGATCGAATGGAGAATAATGCTCCCACTCCCAGGCCCTATGCTTAAGACGACAAAAAACTGATCCTTCGTTTTAAAGACCGCTGATGCCAGATCGCTTGGTCTATCACACACTCCACAGGTCGGGTGCCCGTTAATTAAGTAAGATACACAGAACACGAGGCAGTGAATGGAGGCACTCACAGTCGCCGCAACAAGCGAGAAGAGGATAGCCAAGGAAATTATTTATGTTGCTCTTCCAAAGCCCTAGGAAAAGATAATATGCAACCCATAATGCTCAACAAGTCTGAGAAAGCTATTATTACATAAGATGCTGAGATGCATTTAGACGTGCTGTTTACGTCTATGTTACGTTTGTAAGATATTGCGAGAGATGACAGTGATATTTATCCCAAAAGCAGGGAAAGCCACTCAGACCACAGAAAGGGATTGCAGACCACATGTCTGTGTTCATTCCAATCTCATCAGACTCATGCGATGCACATGATGGATTAACCGAAAAGGCGGTGAAAACTTCCGCCAAACTCAGAGAATCGGGGCTGTTTTCTTTTAAACCCTATAATCACGCCTCCGTTGAAGCACTATGAAGCGCACAGAAAGAAAAAACAGCTAGTGACCACTTACCATCCACTTTCGTTTTAAAAAGGGAATTCACTACTAGAATTCACGATAGAAGCGAATGTGGCAACAGTTTCGGTGTGTATTCCATTAACATTCTTTTGCTAAACTCTTGGGTTAAGCGAATCTCTTGGAACCTGCGACGAATGCAGTCTGTTCCAAGCAGATATATTGATATATATATTGCGGGTGGAAATGGTGCGATGGTAGTGCATTCACATGCTTTGTAAAATTGAATACACACAACAATTCAAAAATCTCCCTTAAGCAATTAAGGCGCCACTTGTGGAAAAAAAACCCCTATCGCTCCAATTCTTTAGTATCCTCCTATTTTTTCAAGTAGTAAGCAGCACACAAAAACAGGCAATGGATCATTTGCTGGGTGCTGCTTACAGCAACAAAAAAAAAAGCCTGCGCTGTGGTAATATTATAAAGGTACTGTATCAATTACAGAAAAAATAAAAAATCCCTTTAGCGCACGCTAATTATAAAAAAAAGATATAGCTGCCAAACTCTAGCTGCTGAGGACATGAAGAGACGCAACTTTGTCGATAATTTTTTTTTTTTAATTTCTGGCTCGCCAAGGCGATTTATAAGGGGGGGTACTTCGACCTAAAAGATCTTTTGTACCGTGTCGATAATTACATAACCATTATATTCTGACAGCCAAGTGGCTATAGAAGTCATGCAGTCAGTAGTGATTAAGTCAAGGGCAGTTATGCAGTGCAGAAAACACATAGACGAGTTATTATCGACCCACACGAAGACCCTTTGCTGTGTGCCGCCCCACAAGAATGTCTCGGATAACGAAGAAGAGGACAAGCTGGATCATGGATCAGAAATGTTCGCATCGCTGGCCTAAAATCTATAAGAACTACGTTAAGTACACTTACATGGAAAATTGACTTTGAATCCATGAGAATTACAAACCTACGATAGACTAACCTCGAAACATGCAGGCACACAAAACAGCTCTGAAAAATAATAAGAGATCTAAATAGCAAGAAAATACTCATAGTGAGTGGATTCCTTACAGGGCATTGTGCAGTGGGCCTACATGCGGAGCGACTGGGCATACTGCCCAACGATATTGCATAAAGCTGTACGGATGTTCAAGAAAGAGAATCTATTCGTCCCTACTATTCGAATGTCCAGCTCATAAAACCAACTGATTGAAGATTGTCAGCTTCTTTTCTGAGGAACTGGAGGATCTGGAAGACTTAAGCTGAAAAACTTCGGATATATGCGTATAAACCCAGGTGGTTATAGAAAACGGTGTACTGAGCTGCAAAACAGAGGTTTCCTGCTGTTCCTTTTTAGGTTTTTTTTTTTCAATGCAAATACAACTGCACCCAAACACTTCTTTCCTATCTTTCTATTCTTTCTAATAGTAAGTAGCAATGAAATACGATATTGCCAGGTCCTGCTTGATTTTAAAAATAAATGCTTACTCTGTGTACTGTACAACAGAAAAAAACCCTTTAACGTAAGCAAATTATAAAAAAAAGCAATGCAAGATAAAAACAGTTGTTCTAAAAGTGAATAAATATTTGTACTACGTCAGATCATATATGCAAGTAGGAGAACACCAAATCTTTCGCGTTTCGATCATGGCCACAGCATTATTCTAGATTCTCTACCGAGAGAACTCGTACCGCCTTCAACAGACTATATAATCCCCAGAAAGATTTCATAAAGCATTTTTAGGTTCAGCTGCTTACAAGATTAGAATGGAAAAATAGACAAGTGACTAAGGACTTTGATCTAACACCGACCGACGCCTCAAAATTAAACATACCAAACATACCAAAATCCTGCAGACTTCCGGATACCCCCAGTGTTTTCCAGGCGGAGCTACTAGCTATCCGTGAAGCTTGTCGCCAGATAAAACTACACTCAACCATTTCCAAGGCCGAGGCAAAAGATCGGTATACTTATTGACAGCCAGGCTGTCATTAAAACTATCGTTTCAATCACTGTATCCTCTAAATTAGTACTACAATGTCGCAACAAGCTAGCCCTGCTAGATCAGTTCAATATTACCCTGATCCCGTTTCCAGGCTCTCCACTGCACACTAGCGAAACTATTCCATATTCCGCTCGGAGCAGTAAAAGCAAACATCACAACAGAATACCTCGCGAATGCCAACCTTAGATTTACCAGGCTGACAACATGTGTCAAATCCAGAAAAATGTGGCCAAACTACAACAAAGCAAAAACAATCGACCTCCTAGGGCAGATAATGCGAAAAAGGTCAGTGAGTACACATAGCATCCAAAAGATGACTAGTTTTTCAACACTCAGTCAATCGACAAAGCAGTCCATTATATTACCAAAAATATGCACAAAGCCTTTGTTAAACACTGTCCCATTTCTCGCAATCACAAACCCAAAAAGTCAACTTGGTGGACCAGCGAGCTTCAAAAGCGGCGAACATTGGTAAGACAACTGTTTAACAAAGCAAGACAGAGTATGGGCAGATGAAGACTGGACTAAGTATAGGTCCGAACTTAATCTATATACTAAAGGAATAAGGAGAGCAAAATTCGAATCCTGGAACACGTTCTGCGAATCCATAGAGAGTATATATAGATTTACTACGCACTATCTCTACATAAGTAGGATAATTTCAATTTGTAGTGGTAAGTAGTAGTTTTAGTTTATCTAGCAATATTTAGCTATTGTAATACAAAGAAAGTTTAAAACAGTAGTATAAAACACTAAGGGAATCTAATCATAGTTGGTCTTAACATAATTTACAACATTTTGTATTGTTCGCTAAATATATAACTGTAGAACAGTATTCAAAATGTGGCTTGATTATTGTATTATTTACATTTATTGCACATATAATTGACATTCTTTTTCGTATTCTGCCAAAAAACCCAATTATTTTACCAATTTTCTTTCTATGTATGCAATATGACCATTAAAATTTAAATTCTCATCAATCATTTTTTTTTTCTTTTTTTTTTTTTTCTTAAAAAAAAAAAGGAAATCCAAATCCCAGATCACTCAGACTCGGTAACGGTCCATTGTACTACCAGGCAGAAATCCTCCTCTTGGTGTAGAGGCATGTGATTGGGTGGCGTATGTTGTTGTTCCCCATGGGGATTGAACCTGCACCGCACGGGTCACAAGCCAACACACTAACCTCTACACCGTCGCCATCCCTCATCAATCATACTACCCAGATATTTTATTTCACTAACAATTTCAACTAATTCGTCATTGATCACTATTCTGCTATTGGACAACCCATTGATAAACATGCACTTCGTCTTGCTTATATTTAAGTTTAATTTGTTCATCTGAAACCATTTATGCAGTTCTTTTAAATCACTGTTTATCTGTTCGATACATTCATCTAAATTATTACACGAAACATATAAGAGACCATCGTCAGCGAAAAGTTGTAATCGTGAGCACTTGACAACTTTTGGCATTTCATTAATATAAACTACTCAAAACAAAATAGGGCCCACTAAGTTTTTTGGCTTTCATTTGAAAAAAAATTAGTGATTATATTTTTTTTTGGTTAAAATGTTTTAGCTTAGTATTAAGAAATTGAGTATACATAATCAATACGGGAAAAAAAATTCAAAATTCAATTTACACACAAAAAACATTTTATGGAAAAATTTTCGAAAAATAAAGAAAAATAAAACTTTACATATCACTATTTTTTAGTTATGATTTGTTTTGCTTAGTAGCTAGTAGAGCCTCCTCTACTCTGTATGCACTTTATTAGCCTATCTGGTACGCTTTCGATCAGATGCGTTATATTTTGTTCGGGTATGCGCTCCAAACAGGCTTTTAATGCGTTTATCAGCTCTTGTTTAGTGTTAACATGGCTGTGGTTTTCTTAGAGGGTTCTTTTTAATTGGTCCAGTAAATGTTCGATGGGATTCAGGTCTGGGCTCTTTGCTGGCTATGGCAAAAGTGAAATATTGGCTTCAGAAAGAGCTGCTTGATTGCTACGGGCCGTATGTGGGCGAGCATTGTCTTGCATAAGAACAATCCCATCGCCAACTCTCTGTGAAAATGGGATCACAACAGGTCGTATTACCATCTCAACGTAACTAGCGGCGGTAACGGTGCCCTCATCTAGAATTACCAGCTTTGTTGTGCCTAGCAAACTTATTCCAGCCCATACCATAACTCTGGGCCCCCAAATCGGTCACTTCCGTCAATGAACGGGTCGGTAAAACGTTCACCTTGTCTTCTCCACACGCGTACTCGTTTATCATGACTCAAAAACTTTGTCTTGCATTCGTCTGTAAAGAGTACAGAACTCCAGTTGTCCATGGTCCAATTTGAATGCTCACAGGCATACCTTAAGCGCGCTGCCCGATGAGCCGCTGTAAGTTTCGGGCGAATAGCACGCCCTCTGGAACTTTGACCATCTTCGTGGAGTCGATTGCGAGTGGTTTTATCGCTGACTTGAGTGCCAGTTGAATGCCGCAGTTGGGTTTGTAAAGCCAGGGCGGTTACGGTACGCTAGCGACGTGCAGTTATTCAAATGTACCGCTCTTCTTGCCGAGTTGTGGCTCTGATTCTTCCCGATCCGGGTCTCCTTGCTAAACTACCAGTCTCCCGAAAGCGTTTCCACACGTTTCGGATAGCTCGCCTCGACACACCGATAAGATTTGCAACAACTCTTCGAGACTCTACTTGCTCTAGCATATTTACCGCTCTAATTGTGTTTTCGGTATCCAAATGACGTCTAGAACGGGGCATGGTAATCACGTTTTATCACGAAGAAATAAGGAAAATCAATTAAAGAAAGTAACACTTAGCAACAACGCTAGAATCGGACTGAGAAAACAAGTGCAATAATTTTTAAATTGACTGTTCTTTCGAGCCATTGGTTTTTTTTTGCCTACTCACTTGGAGGCAACTGTAAAATTGCTGTTTAAAGCATTGATAAGGACTCATGCAAACTCTACAATAAAATGATTCGTCTCGATGTTTACCAATTAAGTATTTTTAAGTCAAAATACAAAATAAATCTTGGGTGGGCCCTATTTTGTTTTGAGTAGTTTATATGATAAAAAGCAAAGCCCCCAGAACCGACCCCTGTGGCACACCCAAGACTATATTTATTGCCTCCGAGACTGCATCATCTACCCTTGTCCTCTGGTGCGTCCTTGCAAATATGACTCGAACCAAACCACCTCAATTCATTATCTTTAATTCCATATTTATTGAGCTTATCTATTAGGATGTCCCTATCAATTGTCTCAAATGCTCGTCTCAGGTCGATAAAGACTGCCACAAATTTATTTTTTGAGTGAACTTCATTTTTCCACTCCGCCAAGATGAGATTTATTAGCGACTCACAGCCATGTCTACCTCTAAACCCCGATTGGCCCTCCACGAATAGATGATTTTCCTCCATATATTTTTGAAGCTGCTGCTGCACAATTTTCTCCAAGATTTTCGCTTCGTTGAGCAGCATATTGATTGGGCGAAAGTCTGCAGGTTTCTTAGGATTCTTTAACTTTTCTATTAGAACAACTATAGACTCTTTCCATGTTTCTGGGAAAATTCCATCTGCCATTGACTTATTTATAATTCCGCACAATTTCGGACCAATACTGCCCATAACATCACTAAGCATTTTCACACTTAACATATTAGGGTCTTTTTTATTTTTCATATTTTTTAAAAGGACCCTAAGCTCATTTAGTGTTATTTCTTTAACGTTTACATATTGAATACTGGGAATAGCATTATTTAATTCACACACACTGTTAACAAAGAAAACACTAAATTTGCTAGACAACGTTTTACAATCGTTCACCAAGACATTTTCAAAAAAAACGCCTTTTATTGTACTTTTTTGTTTATGCAACACAAGTGTTTTTATAGCTCTCCACATCGATTTTTGATCTCTAGCTGATTGAATTTTTTGTGAAACATATTCACTTTTTGCCCTATCAAGTGCTGATTTAAAATTACTCCTAGCTAACCTGTAGTTTTGCCAGTCATTTTGGGAATTTGACCATGCCGCCATTCTATATTTATGTAGTTTGTCCCTTTACATTGACCTAAGCATGTTATTAAACCACTGATTTGCACCAGAACTGTTAACTTTTCCTTTACATTTAAGACCGATTCGCGATATTGCGCTGAACACGATCGCAAAATTTTCGTTTAACGTATTTTAGTACTTCTATTAGGCTTTTTTCCCTTTTTACGACAATGCTCATTTCAACGCTGATTTCGATATTTTCATGATCACTTATTTTCAGACTATCCACAACCTTGGCACTCACGTTATCATTATTTGTTATTACGTAATCTATAATAGTTCGCGATGTAGGAGTAATTCTTGTTGGTTCATTCACTATTTGTTTTAAAGGAGGCCGCCAGACTACGTAAAGAACTATCCAAAGACCCCACGGTCCCAGGTTATATTAAACGTGCTGATGACTCTTGCACAGAGTCCAGCCAAAAAACTCTACAAATTTTAATGGATACTCGCTTTCCGGAGTATAGTGAAACCACTGATTGAGAGATAACTACATTCCGGTTCAGCCAGACACACAACCCGACATAGCAACGGAAAGTATTATAACAGAGCACAAAATTTCTTGGGCAGTCAAATCATTCAAGCCCTACAAATCGGCGGGACCAGATAATGTCATACCAAACAATGATACAACAGGCTCTTAATGTAATACTGCCATGGCTAAAAGCTATTTTCAAAAGCTGTATAAAATTCTGCTACATACCGCAAAGCTGGAAAGAAGTAAAAGTGGTATTCATTCCCAAAGCAGGGAGACATATACACTGCATAGCAAAGGATTATAGGCCGATAAGTCTCTCCTCTTTTCTCCTAAAGACACTATAGAGAATAATCGACTTATATATAAGGGACCTTCTAAACGAAAACAACCTATGCAGCACCCAACACGCCTACCTCAAATGTAAATCCGTTGAAACAGCCCTGTACGAAGTTGTGTCAATTATAGAAAAAGGATTACACCATAAAGAATTCACCATGGCAGCATTTTTGGACATTGAGGGAGCTTTCAACAATGTTAAAACAGCGGCCATAAAACCAGCGCTCGAGACTTAGGAGCGAAAAAAGAAATAATTAATTCAGAGATCGGTGAGAGAGGCATAAGGAAAATAGTGACCAACGGCACCCCACAGGGAGGCGTTATATCTCCCCTCCTGTGGCTCCTAGTGGTCAACAAAATCCTTACGACTCTAAAGCTCAAAAGGACAAAAATAGTAGCAAACGCAGACGATATTGTAATCCAAATAAATGGCAAGTATCTGCCCACTATTAGTTAACTCATGGAATCTGCCCTAAAAGAATTATCCTCGTGGGAAAGACCGAACAGCCTTGGAGTTAATCCAGTCCAAACCGAATGTGTTCTGTTCACTAGGAAAAGAAAAATCGAGAAATTCGATATGCCGAAGGTAAACGAAATTCGTCTGAGACTTTCCCCGGAGGCTAGGTATCTGGGCATCATCCTAGACTCTAAGCTTAATTGGAAACGTAACACAGAAGAAAGATAAAAAAAAGCACTATGCGCCTTCTACGCATGCAAGAAGACCTTTGGCAAACGTTGGGGTATGCGCCCTGACATAACCCATTGGATGTACACAGCGATCATCTTACTTACATACGGGCCAATTGTATGGTGTATGGACTCCCCAATGAATGCAGCGTCTTTCAAGCTGAGATAGTCGCCATCGACAAGGCTACAATCTTCGTAGACAGTCAGACGGCGATCAAAGCACTAGACAGCGAAACCATAAAGTCAAAAACAGTCAGGAACTGCCAAAAATCCTTTAACGAAATAGGCGAACGAAACAGGATCACTCTCTGCTAAGTCCCCGGTCATAGCGACATTGTTGGGAATGAAAAGGCAGACGAGCTAGCAAGAATCGGGTCAGAACTTGACGCAATGGACGCCATTACGTCAATAGACATTCCATCTAGTGCAGCAAAAAGAAACATTGACCAAAAACTGAGGGAACAAATTAACGTTACCTGGTCCCAAAGGCACGACTGTGTTATATCTCGCAGTCTATGACCAAGAATCGACGAAAAAAGAACAAAATGCATTCTGGAAATGAACAAGCAAGAAATACGTATCTTAACCGGCGTACTGACAGGCCACTGCACCATAGGTGTAATGGCAAACATGCTGGTCATCAGCTCACCAGACTACTGCAGGAGCTGTCAAGATATAGAAGAAACCGAGACCATCAAACACCTGCTCTGCGAGTGTCCAAACCTCCAGATATCTCGACTTCGCTATCTGGGCAACAGATTCTTCGAAGACCTAGAGGACGTAGCGCAGGTACCATTGACGGACACAATCAGGTTTTTCAATAACACAGGTTGAATCCAATAGGTCAACCAGTAAGAATAACTTAAACTGAGTATGGTAAGTGTTTTAATTGTAAGTGTAGTTCTTACCACGTAAAACAACAAGGGATCACAATGGACCAATGGGCCCACGTGCAAGCACAGCATATCCTTGCTGTGCACTTCCCTTCTAACCTAATCTAACCATCGACCTACTATGTAGAACCAGAGAAGATATCAACAGAATAACAGCGATCATAACGGGACACTGGCCCAAATAAGACCATGCGGCCAAACTACTAGGCATCACATACAAAACCCACTGTCGCAGTTGTAATCAAAACCATATTTCTATTACTATTTATGCGCCTGTCCCGCACTATCTAGGACCAGACTACGAGCATAAGGAACTAATAACTTTCGTAAACTCCACAGGTTCGATTTAGAGACATCTCATCAACATACTATAATACCCAGGGAAACGTGAGTTTTGTGGTAACAAAATAGCAGTCAGTGTTAATTGGGTTTGTTTTTAACAAACTGCCACACACACCTACCTACCAGATCATGGATAAAACATAAGAAATCCAGAACGACACTCACCATTCATAGACGAGCTATGTAAAGCCATGACTAGTTTTGCCGTCAAGCTTATGAGATTGTTGAAGAGGACAATGAAGACATCTCGCGATCAATAAAGGATGGATACAATCGCACCGAAATTGTGGATTTTGTGATGGCATGTCATGTGACTTTTTGGAGGGAGAGATTTAACCGCGAACTCTTCAAGCTGAGCAGCGATATGAACCATATCAAAATGGTGTGCATCAGTCATTAAAAATGAAATCCGAGTATAAATTTATCGGATTTAAAGTATGGTCTTGGAAAGAACCTGGCAGCATAATACAGACCAAAATATGTTTACTTCTCAGAAAAATCTCAACTTTTCCGGGTGAAAGGAATTTGTCGTCTTGACCTTTGAATCGAAACTTTTGGTGTATTTCCTGAACTAACCCCATATTGTTGGCCGAGCCGAGTAAAACAAGTCTAGACTCGGTTACTTGCTAATCCACTTCTAAAGATCTGTTTCATATCGAAAGTACTACTTTTGGTTAACACGAGTGCCTGGAAACATGCACTTATGAAATACACACTACACGCAAAAGGCAAAACGCCTCTCATTGCTTACATGACTTCGACCGACAATAACTCCCATTTTGTATGGATAAGCAACACATAAATTAATTGGTAGGTGTACTTACGGAACTAAAAAGATTGATGCACCGCAAATGCCAATAAAATGGAACACACAATACGTTTTTAATACAGCGCGCATTTTATGAACAAATTTAAATACAATTTTAACTGAAAAGTTAAAAAAAAACATAATTGAAAATTATTATTATTATTTTCTATTCTATTTATTGTGATTTTAATAAATGAAATTGAATTTTAGCCGTGACTTTATATGCAGCTGAACCTGCATGACTTTTCGACATTTCGCGCACGGAGAATAAGTGCTGACTGACATTTATGAAAACTCTTCTGACGCCATCTCCTTGTGAATAGTTTACATGACAGAACAAGATCTTATAATATATTTTTTGAAATGTTGAACATCAAATATAACATTTAAGTACATATTAATAAACATATATAATTGTTACACAAGGTAAAAATATTTTTATTGAAAGAATCAGTTTAATAACTAAGATCTAGTACATTTTTCGGCGCGTCCTTTGCTGAACAAAACATGGCGTACATCTCAGATCAAAATGTAATCGAAAGAGAAATGTCAAATATTTTCTTACTTTTTTTTACAATTCTCAATAATTTTTTTTTAGTTTGGTTTAGTTGTGTGAAATATTGAACAAATTCATTGCTGAAATTTGATAAAAGATCTATTTACAAACAATTTAAATGGCAAAGTGGGTTGTGATGTGTTTAATTGCTTCCCTTTTTTTATTCCGCATTTAAAAGTGATGAACGCTTTGTTATACAAAAAAATACCTACCAAATGAGTGCATTTTGTAAACATAAATGAAGATATTATTCCTCGGAACAAAACTCAATCGCAAGAATGATTTGTAGTTGCATTCTTAGGTAAGTGCAATTTAAAAACAAATAAATCAATTAGCGGTTTTATTAAAAATTTTGATATTGCCTACTTATGTACTATAAACTATAGGGAGGGGTGCATATTTGGGGCATCAATAAGACGTGTATATACATGAGTATCTACATACATAAGAGTTTTCGTTTTTTTTCTACAAAGGAAAACAAACATCTGCTTTGAATTTTAGTTAGTTAAATTCCGAAATCACTTTTACCCTTTATTGAAATGTATATTTTGGAACTATACAAACTTTCACATACATTATGTACAAAGTATAGAGACTTTCACGTGCAGGGACGGGCTTAGAATATCACTGCAACGCCCCCCGAAGAGCGCTAGTCGTAAAAGGCGAACAAAGAAATCACGTCTAGGCAATTCTAACATCCATGTGAGCCTAAGGCCACATTTTACGTCTTAAAGCAGTCTTGCAAGTGTGCATGCAAATCCGTAGGCGACACGACTGAAGATAACCGGTGTCTTAAAAAGTCGATCAAACAATAATCAATTAAGGCAGCACTTGTTGAAATCGTAGAAAGAGGCAGGCCTAAAAATTCCTTGATCACACAAATGCAACAACGCCGGCATTTGATTGGCCTCAGCGATAAAGTGATCCGAATTCAGTGCCGGTGTTGATTGTGGTCGAACCGGCGAACCACACAGGCGGACCAGTAGGGATCCAGTAAAGTGAGAGGGTTATGATCCCCATTATCCTGATCTTAACCTAGTCGCAAAGGAAGAAGAAGATTTACGAAGAATACCTTCTTGTTTTTGCTGCCCTGGCAAGGAAAAACAAGAAGGTTATCATCAGACATATTTCTTTTTAAGGTCTGAGCAGAGCTTTGGGATAAACACAAAAGACATGATCGGTCTAGCGCGCCTAGCGTTTTTTTTTTGTCGGGGTGCAAGACTGCAACGGAGCACTCGGACTCAATACTGGTCCATTGTACTACCAGGAAGACAGGAAGACACAGCACTTTTACTGTGAGAATTTACTCGTTTTTATAAGAAAGACGACAAGGCGCTTCAATGATAACTAGTTTAGGTTTACAGCACTCACCATATCAGCACCAAATACCTGCCACCTGATACGAGCAAAAGCAATTCAATCACAGAGGAAATGTTCCGCAGTGTCGTCGCTTTCTACACAGGATTCGCAGGTGGTGGTATCCCTTAGGTCTATCAACTCGAGGTGTTTGGCAAAAGCGTAATGGCCCGTAAGAACGCCAGTAGTCTGTCTGCAGTCTTTTCTGTTGAGAGACAACAAGAATGCCACCTTTTTTTTACAGACGTCGGGGAGAATTAGCTTAGTCTGTCTGCTCCCTGAATAGTTATGCCATCGGCGATTGTGTTCATATGAAACCTAACCGTCAATGAAAGCAATGACCGAGGACGCAGGCAGACATCGCTGGTTTAGGTCCTCCTCTGAGCCCTGTCTAGCAAGTTCATCGGAGATCTCAGCAAGTCTGAGTGGATTTAGCCTTTCGACCGAATTCAGATAGTTGCATTCGAATTATTTTGGAGGTGGTTAAGGGGTTTAGCAAGGCCTTTGACTGTCGCTACAGACGCAGATACTTCGCCCCCTCCACCTGGTCCTCGCAACATAGTCCATGGTCATTAGGATAGCATTAGTCTCTGTTTGAAAGACTGACGCATGTTTGACTAACGAGATGAAAAGTTTAATGTTGTCGGCTCTCCAAGAAAACACCAGCACCAGACCCTTAATCAGTTTTGGAGGCATCCGTCAAGATTCGACTGCATTCCTGTCTGGCCAGAGCCAGTCCTGAACACGAGGAAAGTCGACCTCGTAATTGCGCTTCAGCCGAAGTTCCGATGTCATTGCATCGACCAAAGAAGTTTTCTATCCAGGCTGACTATCAGATATTTTGCTTCATTGGAGAGTTGGATTGAGACGCCTTTTAGCACTGGCTGAGTCATCCCGATCAGCTTCCTCCTTCTCGTAAAGAGAACAACCTCAGTTTTAAGACGATTGACCGATAGCCCATGCCTAGTGCACTATTCGTCGATCACGTCAAGGGCCGCCTGCATGGCATGATCCAACAGAAAGGACGGCAACATCATCCGCGTACGCCTGAGCGTATACGTTAGAGCAGTGAAAACAGAACACCGCCTTGCGGGCAGGCTCTGTTTACCCCCGCCATAACATAACTGTCACATTCCGCATTGCGTTACAGTTTACAGGTATTGTTGTATTCAAAGAGTTCAACTTTATTCAACTTTGCAGCAGACAAACATAAAAACACACTGAAAAGCACTTATATACAAATATCTGTTTGAAACCTTCACGCTGTATAGTCGATCTAATATCATTTCTCTCACGAATAATGCTTCGAGAGTAGTCTAGGGCTAGATCACACCAGTCACTTTTCTCTATTCTCTTTCAATTAAGCTATGTATTTGAAAGCAGGTGATCCGCTTACACAGGGGACTAATTGTAAGACTCTACCTGTTAGATAATCAAATTTGACATGCTCCCAAAGTGAGTCGTTTGATAGTATAGTCATCGAGACTTCTTTCACTTTGATTGGGTGCATGCCTACCAAAACATCACCCCCGTATTTGGGTGGAACAGGTTCTTAATTGGCTTTAGAGTGATAGGGCAAGTTCCGGTTCCAAATGATTTTGGTGTTTGTGAGTGGTTAGTTTACAGCGGAGGTCTCATACAGGCGTTCTCTGTAGAATCTGGCTACATAATTTTTAGTTGTCTTGTTGTCTCGTTGGACAGTCGACTTTTGTATTTGACAATACCAACAAAATTGTCAGAGTAGCTCAGGATGTTTTATGCGTTCAAATAGGAAAAGAATTGTGGTCCACCATAAAAAGTATAAAGTTTAAACAAAAAATACAGGAAATAAGTGAAATTCAGTTTTATGATGGCAAGGAAAGTGATAAAACGGTAATTGCAAATCTGTTTAAGGCTGCTTCCAGTTCAAGCGGATTTTACTCGCGCGAACTATGCGAATGTAAGCGAATACAACACACTTAAATTTGCGAGAAGAGTGGTTCCGGTGTTGCAAGCGAATTTTACTCACGCGAAGTTTTAATTTATTTATGTAGATACTCGTATGGAGTGGTAAAGAAACATTTATTTGCAGGAAGTACTGCCAAGTACAACAACAAACAAACAATTCGTACCAGAAACTTGTTCATTTTGCGAAACGTTCGTTAAGGAAACCATTATTCCCATATAAATCAATGTAAAGTGAAATAATGCGTTCCAGTCAAAAAAAGTACACACTAAAATATTGTAATATTGACTTTTATTGAAAGTTATATAACATTGTATGTGAATGTATCATGTATGTATGTATATGTATCAACAGGTTTAAGAAACTGAATATAGGACGAAATGAGAAAATCTGCCATGGAAAAAAGAAAAAAAAAATTAATAAAAACACATTTTTTTTATGATGACTTCATGCATTCTTTAGCAAAAAGCTGTCCAGAGTCGTTTGTTTTTGGCGACGCTTCAAAATTTGTTAAAAATGCGACACAGCATGGTCATTGATTGGGGTGATGCTTTTTAATGTGTGATGACACAGACTCGTACTACACTGGAGCACTAAGACTCAATACTGGTCCATTGTACTACCAGGCAGACACACCACATTTTACTGTGAGAATTTACTCGTTTTCCTAAGAAAAACGAGAAGGCGCTTCAATGATAAGGACCTTAGGTTTACAGCACTCACCATATCCGCAGCAAATACCTGCCACCTGATACGAGCAGAAGCAGTTCAATCACAGAGGAAATGTTCCGCAGTGTCGT
This sequence comes from Portevinia maculata, assembly GCA_949715645.1. Taxonomy (NCBI): domain Eukaryota; kingdom Metazoa; phylum Arthropoda; class Insecta; order Diptera; family Syrphidae; genus Portevinia; species Portevinia maculata. The sequence continues at coordinate 402,579,453 of OX454525.1, read as the reverse complement.
CGCTTTCTCCACAGGCTTCGCAGTTGGTGGTATCGCTTAGGCCTAGCACCTTAAGGTGTTTGGCAAAAGCGTAGTGTCCCGTAAGAACGCCAATAGTCTGTCTGCAGTCTTTTCTGTTGAGAGACAACAAGAATGCCGCGGATTTCCTACAGGCGTCGGGGAGAATTTGCTTAGTCTGTCTGCACCCTGGAGAGTCATGCCAACGGCGATTGTGTTCATATGAATCCCAACCGTCAATGGAAGCCCTGACGGAGGACGCAGGCAGACAAATCGCTGGTTCAGGTCCTGAGAAATCCCCTTCTGAGCCCTGTCTAGCAAGTTCATCGGAGATCTCATTTCCCGTTATTCCGTTATGACCCGGGACCCAGACAAGTCTAAGTGAATTCTGTCGCTACAGACGCAGATACTTCGCCCCCTCCACCTGTTTCTCGCAACATAGTCCATGGCCATTAGGATAGCATAAGTTTCCGTTTGGAAGACTGACTGACGCATGTTTGCCTAACGAGAAGAAAAGTCTAATGTTGTCGCTCTCCATAATACCAGCACCAGATCCTTGATCGGTTTTGGAGCCATCCCAAGCCATAGTAATATTAACATTACTATCAGCAAGCTGAGAGTTGCCTATCCTGGTTGAAAGGACGAGACTTGGAACCAGAACTAGACTCGGACGAATAATAGGGGTTGGTGGAAAATCTTACATGAGACTCTTTCTCACTTAAGAAAAGAAAAAGAGAAGAAAAAAAAAAACACCTCCCTTTGAAACCTTCATACTACAAGTAGGTTATTCCTATCTAGTAGTTTTATTTAAACTGTTTAATACGCGTTTGGCAAGCAGCTTCCCAGTGGAGGAACTTACTAATACCGAAATAAGCCATATCTTTTGCACTAATTCAAATGGTTTTATCCTTTGTAATCGGCGCAGTAGGTTAGTATCGTCTCGAATTTGTAGCATAGTGTTATTGCAATGACCGTGAAGGCGTGTCTGTTGTTTGCGGGCAAAATGTTTTATTTCATCTTCGGCGGTAGCCATACCTAGGTCTCTGTGGATATCAGTGTTTCTGATAAACCATGGTGCATTTACTATTTTTCTTAGCACTTTGTTTTGAAAAGTTTGTAAAATGTTGATATTACTTTATTTGGTGCAACCCCAAAGTTGTATACCGTATGTCCTAACCGTACTTTATCAAAGGACTGAGAGACGTCGACAAAAACACTAGAACATATTTTTTTCTCCTCTACGGCTTTTTCAATTATATTGGTTATTCTGTAAGCCTGGTCGATTGTAGAATGCTTAGTCCTGAATCCGAATTGGTGATCAGGTATTAATCGACGTTCTTCGATAATCGGGTGTAGGTGCTTTAACAAAAGTTTTTCGAATACCTTCGACATTATCGGTAAGAGCGATATTGGTCTATATGATTTTCTGTCATTTAGTGGTTTACCGGGCTTTAGAACCATTATAAACTTCAGCTAATTCCATTGTCGTGGAACGTACAATAACCTGAACGATGCATTTATAAGATAGGCGAACTTGATTAAAGCTTTCCTAGGCTCGTTTGTTTTTCTGTTATCTCCTCGTCTGATAAAGCCTCGTCCACATCTTCTTGCTGTAAAGCACATTGCAAATCCATAAGTTCTTCTGTAGTCAGCTCTTCGCTGTGCTCACAAGTTCATAGATATCATTGTTATCCACCTCTAGCCCAATCTGGTTAGCCAAAAAGATGATTTCATTGGTTACTGGCTCCGTGGATACTGCGGGCAGACCTTGGACATCTTTTTCCATAAAGACCCGTTTCGTCACAATTAAAAACCTGCTAGGGCAAGAAACCTTCATTATCTACAAGCTTCTTAAAATCGCCGACGAAACTATCTGCTGCCTTAGCATCTGAGCGCACCATGCCTCAAAACGCGTGGATGCTGCCAGAACCTTTTTTTTAATATTTTCGAACCATCATCATTCATCTCTGGCTGTTGATGTTCCTGGTGTACTTTCCACAAGATCGGCGAATATCGTTTAAGCCTTCTCACAAATTATATTCTGCGAAATAGTAACACCTTGCATTTGCTTTTCGTTAATCCATATCAGAAGTAATCTGATATACGTGACCGCTGCGATGCGAAAATATTCCGGACACCCCTTCGAAGCATTTATGTCCTTCAGCTTGTCCTTATTCTTGAGGATGGCCGAAAACGTTGCTTTTGATAAGTTGAATGTGCGACCTAGATTAGCCACGCTAACACCTTGCTTATGTTTTTTCACGATTTTATGCTTTATTGCTATGGTTATGTTTTCTGTTTTATTGCTTTTTTCATGCGAATGTTTACTTTAAGGCATCTGTGTGTATTATATTACACTTTTCACAAAAATTCACAAAATAAAAAAATAGAACACAACACAATACGTCTTGTTAACTGTATGAACACAAGTGATGCAACGATGCTATTGAAACGAAAGTTAAATACATACAGACAAAGAAGTCTTACGGGTACATAATTCGGTATTTCCCCCTTTTTGTTGGCCGTTTTGTGGTTCGTTAAGCGAAACCTTTTTTGTTTTAAGGCCCTTTTAGACGATCAGTTATCAGTTCAGTTAAAAAAACCGAGCATTTAGACTTCAGTCCGGTGTTCAGTTCAGCTTTCATTTTACTTGTGAGCAGTCGAAAGTCAGAAGAAATATATTGCGTAATGGACGATGAAAGCCTAATTGCAATAGCTATAGTTTTGTCGCTTAATAAATCAAAAAGAAGAAAGAAATGGAGCAAAGATTGGTACTTAAAAAGACGAACCCTATCACACGTAAATTTAATGAGGGAATTGAGGTTTGAACATGGTGATTGGTCAAACTATAAACGTATGAGTAAAAGCGTATATTTGAAGCTACTGCAACTAGTGACTCCAATTATAAAAAAAAGCGACCAAGTGCGAGTCGGACTCGTCCATGAAGGGTTCCGCGCGAATTATAATTATTATTTATTTAGGTACCTATTACAGATTTATTATTAGAAAATAATGGTTCACAGTTAACGCATAAGGTTTATGTTTGAAATTAAATGTTTTTTTTTTACATTTGAGTTGATTTATAACGTATTAAAAAAAACTACTTACTAGATCTTGTTCAAACCAATTGGTTTGGAAGTTTGCATGGTAATGTACATCATATATTTTTTTTAGTTTTATCATTCCCTTATTTTAGTACATAGTTACATTTTACCACTTTGGAAGTGTCTCTCGCGCAAACTATTCAGTTTAGAAAAAAATTATATTATAAACCTCAAAATCATTTTTGAAGACCTATCCATAGATACCCCACACGTATGGGTTTGATGAAAAACAAATTTTTGAGTTTCAGTTCTAAGTATGGGGAACCCCAAAATTTATTGTTTTTTTTTCTATTTGGGTCGCAATGCGGTTCACAGAATACATCTACTTACCAAGTTTCAACAGTATAGCTCTTATAGTTTTGGAAAAAAGTGTCTGTGACATTCCCGGACAGACAGACAGACAGGCAGACAGACAGACAGACAGACAGACAGACATGATGAATCTATAGGGTTCCGTTTTTTGCCATTTGGCTACGGAACCCTAACAAGATACCAATATGACACAACCATTTCCGGTGCCATATCATTTAACAAACATTTATCTTGCACAAACATGGAACGTTAAAACATGTGTTAAAACGAAATGCAAAGCAACTAGACGTGTTAATTTCGTCTCCCGATTAAACTTTCTTTCCTGAAATTAAATCACGGTTTAAGTGCACAAAAAGCATATCTGTCAGCTTGCTTCTTTACCATCAAGCCAGTCATTATTTTATTTGTGTAATTGTTTTTCTTTTCGGCATTTTGTGTATTACTCGTATTTTATTCTGTACTATGCCTGCTAATACTCGAGGTTTCCGTCTACAACAACATACCAGTGTAAGCTCTCCGAGAGATACTGGTGCACACAATATTGCTGGCTTAGCTGACAAACTGTGGATCCGCATTGAAGAGAAACTGGATAAATGGATGGAGTCGCTGGATAATAAACTCACTGCCCTAGAGGATCGTATAAATGCACAGGTTAGAGAAAATAAAATGCTTTTCGAACAGCAAATGCAGAAAGTGTCTCAAGACATCAAAAGGCTTGAGCTCGCCGTCGATAAATCTGAACGAGAGAAAATCAGCTGTGATGCTATTGTTGTTGGTGTGCCTGAGTCTCCTGGGGAAAATTTGGAGACTTTCTACAACAAAGTGTGCGGTACAGTAAATATTCAGCCACCTCGCCTTCACAACATCTTTCGCGCCAAAACGAATTCTCGCAACGATCGTTCCCCTGCCGATGCCAGCATCATTCTGAAGTTTGCCGAAAAGCGTGGTAAACAAAATCTTATGCGGGCGGTTGCGAGCTTTTGCAAAAATAAAAAAGCTCCCCTAAAACTTTATGATGTCGGCATCGATACTCCGAAAAGCTTTTCTATCAATGACAGCTTGACGAAAACAAATTACCATCTGCAGCGGCATGCATTAAGACTCAAACGAAAATCTCTTTTGGCTTCAGTGCACACATTTCAAGGGCAAATTTACATTCGCACCGCAAATAGCCAGACTTCGTTCATCATCCACAACATTGGAGATCTGAGGAATGCAATCGGACCTGACGTTAACAATGATCTGCATATGAATGAAAATCAAAGCTGATTATGTTTTCTTCTTTATTTCATCTTTTATTTTAAATTTTATTTCTTTACCGCACCAAGTTTTTTATTTTTCTTTATTTTTATTTACCTCTTTACCTTATGTTCAAGTTATCTCAGTTCACATTGGTTTTATATGTTCTTTGTCGTTTTTCTATTCAGCATGTGAAAGAAATGCTACCTATTTAATTGCGTTCGATTTTGACTTCGCTGAGGGCTTTTATTTTCACCATGACCAGCAGCAATGATGCTGGCTTCGACAGCATACATGAAAAAAACAAATTTCTATTAAATACAATTTGTAAAAGAAGTAATGGTCTGCATATATGTCACATAAATGCACAGAGTCTTGTGAATAAGTTTGATGAGTTCAGAATGATATTTGAGAACAGTTTAGTTGATATCCGTTCCGGTGTTTTCGTACCACGATCTCATTTGTGCTACATTTGACTTACACGTTAATAGAAACATAGTGCAGCCTTACCAGTACCGTGATTTCCGTAGTGTGAATACTGAATGTCTGTTTAGTGATTGTATGTCAATTGATTGGAATACAATTTTTCTTACTTCTGACGTTAACAAACAAACTGTTTTTATGACCTCTGCTATTGATTACCTGTTTAACAAGCATGTACCTATTAAGACACGTTCTATTAAATGACAGAGCTGTCCCTGGCTTTCAATCGACATTCTTAATGCCATTAGACGGAGAGATGTGTCATATCGTCGTTGGAAACGCTTTGGTTGTGAAGAAATGCTAAGAAACTTTAAAACATCCCGTAATCTCGTTACCAAACTCATAAGATCCGCCAAGCTTAATTACTATAGTAATAGATTTAATTCAGATCGCTCTTCTAAGTTTTTGTGGAATGAAGTTCGTAATTTTGGATTGGGTAAGGATAATATCTCTGTTTCAGACGACAATATTGACTTAGACGAGCTGAACCTTAAATTCTCTACACCCATTACGTCACAAGCTACAGACCGCATGATTACTCAGCATGACAATGAAAATTTATTTTCTTTGCCTGCGCTGTACAATAGGGAAAACGAATTTTCATTGGCTGCAGTTGATGAATACATCGTAGGAAACGCAATCTTTTCTATTAAATGCAAGTCTGTCGGGCTAGATAATGTTCATCCTGACTTTATAAAAATCCTTCTTCCGTTTTTACTTCCATACATCACCCACTTGTTCAACACCATTATCATGACTTCTACCTACCCTACTGCATGGAAAAAATCTAAGATCATCCCAATTCCTAAAAAGGGCACAAACTCAGAATATAGACCCATAGCTATACTTCCCTTCTTATCTAAAGCCTTTGAATCTATCACCAGCAAACAAATAAAACAATTCTTAAAAGATAAACAGCTTCTTAACCCTCTGCAGTCAGGTTTCCGGTCTGGACACAGCTGCACATCTGCACTATTAAAAGTTTCTGACGATATAAGACAGGCAATTGATGCAAACCATACTTCTGTGATAACATTACTTGACTTTTCCAAAGCATTTGACTGTGTTAATCCTAATATTCTCTGCGATAAACTTCTGACATATTTTAACTTTTCTGACACTTCTAGCAAAATATTTTAACTTTTCTGACACTTCTAGCAAACTAATTTATTCATATATGACTAATCGCCTGCAGGCTGTTTCATGTAATAGTAAATTGTCTTCGTTTCTTCCTATTAATAATGGCGTCCCTCAAGGATCTATTCTTGGTCCATTACTGTTTTCTCTGTTCATCAATGACCTACCTTCCGTTTTATCTCACTGTAGATTTCATATATATGCTGATGATGTCCAATCGTACCTTAGTTTTCCTATTGGCATGGTTGAGGACGCTATAGGAAAAGTAAACGACGATCTAAAAGCTATTTTCGAGTGGTCAACACGCAATGGGCTTAAACTTAATCCTGACAAAACTAAAGCCATTCCAATCTGTAAACGTCAACCAAATTTCTCCGACTTTCCGCCTATCTTTTTAAACTCTTGTCAGGTCGAATATGTCAGCTACGCAAGAAATCTGGGGGTTATCTTTAATAACAAATTAACATGGGATGCCCACATCAATTCTATTACAAATAAAGTCTACGCATCGCTAAGAGGATTATCGATTACAAGAACAATTTTACCCACACAAGTTAAACTAAAACTGGTTAAAGCATTAATAATCCCCATAATGTCATATGGCTGTGAGCTGTTCGCGGATCTTGATTCGGTCTCATTCCAAAAACTAAAGGTCGCTTTCAACTCTGTTGCACGTTTTGTATTTAATCTTCGTCGGTTTGATCATATTTCATTTGAAGCTCGTCAAATTCTTGGATGTAGCCTGGATGCTTTTTTCAAGTATCGGTGCTGTTCTTTACTTTTTAAACTTATTCACAAGAAAGAACCGAACTATTTATTTAGTAAAATTAATTTATGTTCGTCTCATCGATATATTGTATTACGACCAGCGACTTACTCCTGCTTAACATCACGCAGGCAATTTTTCATTTATGCTGTCAAACTGTGGAACAATCTACCCAATCATGTGAGGTCTGGAATCGAACGCAATAAATTTCTTACTGTCTGCTTTGAACATCTCTCCAACTTGAACTGATTTACCTTTTTTTTTTTTTTTATTAACTTTTTACTTGTTCTTGGTTGCGCATATATATAATTAATATGTTTAAATGTTTAACTTCAACTTTTGTTTAAATTTAAATTATATTTTCTTGTATTGGTTACTATTGTTTGCCTTGCTTTGCACACTGTTTTGTCATATCCTGTACTAATTATAAGTCTATCTTGATGTACAGCGTTTGAAATCAATAAATATCAAATATCAAATGGACAAGCGCGATAAATTTCAATGAAATCGACCATGTTATCATTCCGTTTCGACATATCGATTCAACGCCAACTGCGATTAAAATTACGACTGAACTGAAACGTATTTACACATCAGTTTAACTGATAACTGAACTGAGAACTTATGGGAATTCCATCAGTTTCAGTTTCAGTTAAACGCTTTAATTTTTTCATTTAGACATCAGTTTAACTGAAATCTGGACTGATAGCTCAACTGAAACTGAAACTGAAATGATCGTCTAAATGGGCCTTTAAAAATTTGTTCATTATGCGAAACGTTCGTTAAGCAAGGTGTTCGTTAACCGGGGGTTGACTGTATTCGCGTTCAAGTGCTGTGATTTGGGAAAGAGTTATCATGTCGCTGTCACTTTGCGACAAACCCTTTTTGTTAGAAAATAGCTTTTCGAAGTACAAATACATTGTAATGAAATTAATTTAATTTATAAAAAAAGTGTAATAATTATGGAGAATTTCACAATTTACACAATTCGTTGATCAAAGATGAGAGACTCTTTTTTGAATATTATAGAATTACTCCCGATACATTCCATTATATTTTGTTAAGTTGAGAGCCCACGATAGAGTAAAAATGTTAACTGCTTTTGGTACGCCGAAGTCGGCATGGCGCATTGCACACTCTTCTAACAAAGGATATGATCCCCCACCCGCCCTGCTCTCATACATACATTGCAAATTCTATCTACCATGTGAAGACTCTTCTACCAAATCCGTTGAAACTGGAAAAAAATATCTAATATATAATTCGCTTTACTGACAATAGAAATGAAACCATCGGAAATTTTACTCGCTTAGATTTGGTGGTTTTGATTGTGTTTAGCGAATTCGCGCCAGTGAAATTCGCTTACATTCGTTTGCAGCGGAACCACAACCTAACACGTACTTTTTTGAAAGCATAAGAAAGCGTGATGGCTTGAATTCTTGGGTTTAAAGTATTTAACCAATTTTTCCGTATGGCTAAGGCCACTCACGCAACTTTGTTGCTCCGCTAAGGGTAGATAATAGTTACCTGGCAGGCGCCTACGGCAGCATACTTTTTTGAATAAAACAGAGTTTGTGTGTACCGCTTTGCGGGTTAAAGGGATTTATCCTTTTTCCCTTACACATCTTGGAGTTCAACAAGCAGACGACCACAGCCTAGATGAAGAATCCACAAACCTATTTAACTTTTTTAAATTTTATTGTTTTGTCTTAAAATTCATTATTATGCCTGTCTGTTCAAACTTGACTTGGCATAGGGCCAATGCTTTTCTATATTGCGATCGAAGCAATCAACTCAAAAATGTATAAATGTTATTATTTGTACTTTATTACTTGGAAATTATCTCTGTTATCACTTAAAGTGTTTTTTCACAATTTGGTTATTTACCACCACTGTCAATTGTTAATATTGAATCCAACTTTTAAGATGAATCCAACACCATAAAGACCACACTCACAAAATGTTATCAAAATCCATAGAGCGTAGGCCTTGAAACTTGAGCTAGAAAGCTGAAATTTGAACCATATACTCTCTATGAAATAATCAAGTTTAAGAATTTTGAAAACCCGCAGACTGACACTCCCAAAATCTCAAAAAAGAAATTCATCGAAAAAATGGAATTTCGAGCTAAAACGCTTGAAATTTTTAATATATTGTCTTTAGGGTTCCAAAATGCTCTGGAGTTGACATTTTTAAAATCCGCCTACTGACGCGCCGAATATTTAAACTAACCCGTTTCATTGAAGAAAACATTGTAAATTTAAGTTCTAATCTTGGCAAGGTATGTCGATAAAGTTGCTTTAAACAGTTCTTTTATATAAAGTTGTCTGCCTTTTTTCGATAAAAATCCTTTAAATGTTGTGTAACAAAATATTTTGGCCACGCCCTCTTTATGAGGGATAGGAATATAATATTTATGGGTATCCAACAGTTCGCCCAAGCAGACTGTGGCCTTTCCTTACGTTTATATGTATAGATAGATGGGTATTAGTTTCCAACAAATTGAATTAACTTTTAAGTTTACTACTTACTTAACGGGCTCCCAACCCGTGAAGAGTCTCTGCCGAATTCCATCCTCTGCGATCCTGGGAATGCTGTTTCCAGTTGTCCAGACCAAGCGCCCTGGAACCGCGATGGCTTGGTCTTTAAAGCATAGGTTCGGGCTTCCTTGCTGTCTCAAACCAGGGGGCTGGGAGTCGACGATCCTCTTGGCTGGAGCATTATTTTCCATTCGCTTAATGTGGCCGAGACAATGTCGTCGACGTGATTTAGCTTTTTGGACTACATCCACATCTTGGTACAGCTCAAAGAGTTCGCGGTTGTATTTTCTCCCCCATTCGCCCTCCTCGCACACAGGACCAAATATCCGAAAAAGTATTTTTAGCTCCCCTTTTCTACTTATCGCCCAGCACTCGGCACCAAGGTTCGATAGAGCATGCATTTTGTCCTTCGAGTGAGGAGTTTTGAACCCATTTGTTTTGCTAAACCGAACTAGCAGCGGTCGGATCTCCACTTATGATGTTTGCTCCTAGGTAGATGAACTCCTTAACTACCTCGAAGTTATTGCTATCAACAGTGACGTTTTGTCCTACCTTCTTCCTCCTCCTAACGCCCAATTGCTAAATCTAAAGGTTTTTTATGTCCCAATCTTAGCTCATACGATTTGACAGTGATTAAACTGGAGTGTGCGAACCAAACAACATACCTGGCTTCAGCATACATGGCTCATGGGAGACCTGCACCGCCAGAGGAGGTGGAGCTGCTCATAGCCTCAACAACAGTGAAGGACAACCTACTGATGGGCTGCGACGCCAACGCCAGGCATTCTATCTGGGGCAGCTCAGAAGATAATGAAAGAGGTGAGTCACTTTTTGATTTTCTGTTAACCACTAACCTATCAGTCTGCAACAAGGGTACGACCCCAACTTTTGTCTTTCCGAGCACGGAAACGTACAGGGGATGGGAAGAGGTACTGGATGTTACATTAAAAACAAACAATAATAACTTTAAGGTCGACAACTGGAGAGTTTCCAATCTGGAGTCACTCTCAGACCACAGATGGATCCTCTACGACATGAGTCTCGAGGTCGAGACCACAAAACCTTATAGAAACCCCAAAAGAGTTAATTGGACCAAGTTTGGCCAAGTCCTTCGGACAAAACTCAAAAATATACCTGAAACAAACAAGCTGCAATTAAAGAACTGGAGGTACAGGTAAAGACTTTTGAGAAGGCTATGGATGTAGCATACAAAGTCTCGTGCCCAGTTAAACGCAGTAAAAAAACGCTTCCCCCATGGTGGAACGAAGATCTCTCCAGTCTCAGACAGATGCTAGAACGATTTTCAACATCTGCCACAAACACAATTTTTGGCGGCCTCATAAGGACTGTCTAAGTCTGTATAAGAAAGCCATAAAGGCATCCAAAAAGGAGGCCTGGATGGAGTACTGTCAGTCGATAGAAACCCTTAAGGACTCCGCTAGGCTAAGCAAAATTTTGTCCAAGGAACACTCCAACCCTTCGTTTCTGAAAAGACCAGACGGAGGATGGACAGAATCTCCAGCGGAGACCCTGGAACTCCTTATAAACACTCACTTTCCCGGATGCAGTGATATTAGTACGCAACCCGAGAGGCCTCGGCAAGTACAACCTGCTCCCAACAACAACATCACCTCAATAATTTCCGAGGAAAAGATTTCCTGGGCTATTAACAGCTTCTCCCCATATAAGTCTACGGGGCCTGACGGCATTATGCCTGTCATGTTACAGAAAACGCAAAACCTATCAATACCTTGGTTAGCGTCGATCTTCCAAAGCTGTTTATTGCTAAACTTCGTACCACACTCCTGGAGACGCGCCAGGGTGGTGTTTATACCGAAGGTGGGTAAACGCGGGCACGTGTCCGCAAAGGACTTCAGACCTATCAGTCTAACCTCCTTTATACTCAAAACCCTGGAGCGTGTCCTAGACATCCATATGCGAAATTCTCTGCCAGAAACATCGCTCTCCAAATCACAGCACGCCTATCTCAAAGGCCGATCCACGGAAACGGCTCTCCACGAGGTAGTGCGAACTATCGAAAAATCCATACACTACAAAGAATACACCCTAGCCTCCTTCTTGGATATAGAGGGAGCCTTCAACAACGTACACACGGAAGCTATTCTTGAATCACTGGTCGAACTGGGCATAGAGGAATCTATTAGGAAATGGATAGTTTCTATGCTCGGAATAAGAGTCATTCAGGCAACACTAGGCAACAGCCACTTAACCAAATTTGCCAATAGAGGAACGCCACAGGGTGGTGTCATTTCTCCGCTACTATGGCTAATGGTCATGAACAAAATTCTAGTAAAACTAGACAGGGAAAGGGTCAAAGCTGTCGCGTATGCGGATGACGTAGTGATACTAGTGTCAGGGAAGTTTCCCTCCGTGATAAGTGATATCATGGGGAATGCTCTAGACAAGGTAAGAACCTGGGCTAAAAGGTGTGGCCTCGGCATTAACCCGAGCAAAACCGAACTGATGCTGTTCACCACCAAAACCAAAATACCCGATTTTACCCTACCCTGCCTAAACGGTCAACCACTTACACTATCCTCCAGCGCTAAGTATCTGGGTATCGCGCTCGATCCTAAACTTAGCTGGAAACATAACATTGAACACAGAGTGAGGAAGGCGTGTATTGCCTTCTATGCCTGTAGCAGAACCTTTGGAAAGAAGTGGGGACTTCAACCAAAGATGACCTTGTGGATGTAAACAGCAGTAGTGCGTCCAATCCTCACCTATGGATCACTAGTATGGTGGCCCGCGTTGAGTAAAGGTTACAACCTCACAAAACTGAAAAGATTGCAAAGGACAGCCTGTATAGGCACCACGGGTGCACTGAGCACAGCCCCAACGGACGCCCTCACTGTGCTCTTGCACCTTTTGCCTCTTGACCTACATGCAAAAGATACCGCAAGGCCATACGGCCACAGCAGCATTCTGGACTCGCTACCAGAAGGCATGGCCACGTTTCCAACCGACTACATCACACCCAAACTAAACTTCACAAAAGGCTTCCAAGTAAGCTTCCCTTCCAGAGCTTGTTGGAAGAGGGATGAAGTACGACGGTTCTAAGATGAACTGTGGTGTGGGGGCCGGTGTCTACTCGGAATCACTAAAAATATCAATATCCCTTCGCCTGCCGGATTTTGCCAGCGTTTTCCAGGCGGAACTACTGGCTATCCGAGAGGCCTGCACGCAACTAGGGCGTGACAGCGTACAAACAAAACATTGCTATCCTCATAGATAGCCAAGCCGCAATCAAAGATATTGACTCGGCTACCATATCCTCCAAACTGGTGCAGGAGTGCCGGAACGAGCTTGCGCGACTGGGCGAACGTTTCAGTGTTACACTACTCTGGGTTCCAGGGCATAGTAACATAACAGGAAACGAGCGTGCAGATGACCTGGCCAGGCAGGGCTCAGCTCTGGACCCTCATCACGTAACTTTGCGGACGATTGTCGTCCATGCGATTGCACTGAACGCTACCGTCAATAGTTTGATTCACGAAACACAATCGTTCTCGTGTCGTCCATCGCTCTCGTTCGCTACAGTTTGAGAAACACTGAAAACAACATCTAATTGTGAGAAACGTCAGAAACGAAGAAAACTGACTGCTGAGATTTGTTTATACCTGCTGTTTTTTTTTTGGTAAAAAATATTTATTAATATGCTATTCTTTAATATCCCTTGTTAGCGAACTAGTAGGAACGTTTTCGGGGTGGCAAATTTGTTAGATGTCCGAAACTTTTTTAATGTCACCGGATACATATATTTGTTGAAATAGAGTTTCTTATTTATAATAAATTGCATTAATAACAATCTGCAGCATATAAAGAAAAGATCTAAAGCCGATTGTTTACTTTAAAAACCATGAAAGGACTTTAATAGTGTACAAAATATGTAAGGCGATACCTCATTAGCTATCGCGCAAATGCTATCGTCTCGACGACAGTGTGTTGACGTTTTGTGAGTTATGTGAAGTAAATATTGAATCGTCATAACGATATCATTCAGACGCGAGTGTTACTTGAAGCATTGCTATCGAAGTCGATGTCGAAAACGAGATCGTCAGCCTTACGTGATGAGGGCCCTGGACGACTCACTCGCTCACATTCCGCTAGGTGCGGTCAAGACACACATACACTCACAATTCCTGCAGAAAGCCAATCTTCAATGGAGAAGGTTAACTAACTGCATCATATCGAGGAAGATATGTCCTATTTATGACAAAGGGAGAACAGGGGATCTTCTAAACAGAATCCGCCCCGAAGTCTCCAGAATCACGGCGATAATCACCGGGCACTGGCCAATTGGAGACCATGCGGCCAAACTGGGTATCCCATTTAACACCCACTGCCGAAGCTGCGGCAATGTAAACGAAAGAGAAACTCTCTTCCACTTCCTTTGCGAATGTCCGGCACTAGCAAGAGCTAGACTGCGGGCACTGAATCAACCATTCTTCGACGACCTTAGCGCTATATCGAGCAAAGGGATACAAGATCTTATCCGTTTTCTCAACTCCACAGGTTGGATATAGACACACACCAAATCTCTCACAACCACTACAACATAGGTCACACGAGTCGTGGTAACAAAAAGGCACAATAAGTGCTAATTGAGTTCAAACCGAACCGCCACTTCTACCTACCTACCTACGCCCAATTGCACTTACGTCAATTCTTTCCAAGGTCATGGAAACGCTGATTAACAGCTTACGAAATATCTTGCAAATATCGCAGGAACGAAAAGTGTAACCAATCTCTTCATCATGGTAATGAAAGTAAGATCATTGCGCTGATATCTCAAATTCATTTGACAGAGTTTTGCATCAAGTTCTCTTTTCGAAAATGTGTGCATTTGGAATTGATAATACTCTTCTTCGATGGATTAGAAACTACCTTTAGGACCGTTCAATTCAAGTTGTTTTGGACGGATTGAAGTCTGCAATTCACCAAATAAATGCTGGTATTCCCCAAGGCTCCGTTTTGTCCCAGACCCTCTTTCTCATTTTTATAAATGATCCCCTTTCTGTAAATTTTAATCCAATTCATTCCTTTGCTGGTGACAGTAACTTCAGCGCTTCATATTTGTTTTCTGGTTCACGCCCCTCATCTGCGGGTGTGGAACTGGCACGGCAACGTATGTCAAGCTTATTGTTATTAAATGCCGATTAACAGCTTAGTTCAGTGGGGTTCAACCAATAGGGTGGAATTTAATGCTTCCAAAACACAATACTGTCTTCTGTCATTAAAGCGAAACCTCAACTGCCCATGTGTGGCACTTGCATCTCTTAAACCGAAATACTTTCCACTCCCATTATTGTGTGTTAATGATAACCTTCGTTGGAATGACCACCGCTGCGAAATGTCTTTGCTTCCTCAAGCGTTGTAAGAATGGTGCACCAATTACCTATTTGGAGCTACTAGACAGAATTCAAAAAGGAGCAATAAAACTTAGACGATCGAGTCATCGTCGCAATGTCTCCTGCCTATCGCAGTTTAACCGATATTTCCACCGCAATTCCTCAAACAAAAATCCAGCTGCATTCCAACCTTAGAACATTTCAACCGCAATACCCATCATGCCATGAATGCACATCAGTTCACCCTCAAGCCTTTTTTCGGGCGTATATTGAAATACCAAGAATCTTTCCTTAACCGTTCAACACGAATGTGGAATGCACTTAACCCATTATAATATGCCAACATTTAAAACCAACGTGCAACGTTTCTCCTCTGTCATCCTTATGCCCATTTCCTTAATACCCGCACTTTATGAAGATATTCTACGAAGGATAACCATAAATTGCCCCGTGCGTCGGTGGTAATTGTCCATATGGTTTGTTTTCATTTTTATTTAAAGATAATAAATTATTATTTTTTATATATGTATGTACATGTTCATATGAAACAGTCTTTATTATTAATCAAATAAAATGAATTCATTTTTAACCTACCTAAAAATCACATCTAAGCATCAATTTTTTTTTGTATGGTCAAGAAACTAGCTAGCAATGGATCTAATTATCGAATAGTCTCACAGCAAGAAATGTATTCGCTTTTTTGGCCTTGAAACTTTGCTCTGAAAGCAAACTTAAACCTAGTTCCGAAGCAGGCAGGAACAGAGTACTCCTTCGTCTTCGTTATGCCGCAATATCTGGCAAATATAAAATAAAAAAATAATCTCGAAGGTAGGAACCTACATAAATCCAGAGCGACACAAATGTAAAATAATTAAAGGGTTTTTCAACAGGGACGCTACAAAAGTAGACCGACAGGGACAGCAAACGACGCCGAATTTCTTGCCACTCTTTTGATATTTCTCCTCAGTAAGGTTTGCCATTTCATGATGGAAAGATATACGAGCCAACAACGAGTCCAAATTATTAAAATTTACTACCGAAATTCGGAGTCAGTGGCCTCAACGTTAAGAGCGCTACGTCCAATTTATGATCGTCATAATCGTGTCCAGTCGCTTGGCCGCCTCGGTCGTGCGGTTTGACGCCGTTAGACTATTTCCTGTGGGGCTACGTCAAGTCTATAGTCTATGCCAACAAGCCAGCGACGATTGATGAACTTCGTACGAATATTGAACGTGAAATTGCAGCAGTATCGGCCGATTTATGCTTGAAAACCGTCGAAAATTGGGTTCAGCTTCAGCGTTTGGACTTCTGCAAGCGTGCCGGTGGTGGCCATGCAAAAGAAATCGAGTTCCATACATAATGGCATCGAACGTACTTTCACAGGAATAAAGAATTTCATTGATATCCAAAACCGTTTTTGTTTTATTTAAAAAAAACTTTTGTAGCGCTCTTATTGAAAAACCCTTTATAACTCGTCGTCAACGAAAAGATGGCGGCTCCCTATTCGAAATTCGTTGGTTTTTTCTTAGATTTGTATCACTGAAAAAAATATATTAATGAGAAAATAGCAAAAGAAAAAGTTAAACATTAAACTTAAAATACGAGTATAATTTGGCTTTAGGGATTATGGAAGTACGGCAAAGAAAGTACACTCAGTTCCACGTGTTTACGCACACGTAAATTCTTGATTTAATTTTACGAATTTTTTTAAACCCTTCAATAATATGGGAAAAACCAAATGCAATAAAGTTTAAAAAAAAAATTTGGATTAGGCGGATAAATTCAATTTTTATGATGCTTTTCCCAATAAGGTCATAAAATTAGTCCTTTTTTCGTTCCACCAGTTTACGAACATTAACTATATCTACTTGTTATCATATTTTAAATCAAATATAAAGGCAAAACCAGTAAAAGAGAAACCTTAGGTCAAAATATAATTTTATAGAAACGACAGCAATATAAATTCGTTAACCAAGGAGGAAATAGGCCAAATTCGAGCTAACTAGGAGCAAGGCAAATCTATCCGTTTAGCCGGTAAGATTGGAAGATGACCAACTGTTGTTTATAGCTATCTTCAGGACCCTGAGAACTATCGAAAACTATAAAGAAAAGTTAAGCAAAGCAACAACAAGTCAGGATCGACGGGCGATACTGAGGGCTGCTTCAAATTCAAGACTTCCCTAAGTAATTTCAAGGCAGAAATTGGGGTTGAAGCTAGTTGATCAACTGTTTATCGCGTGATATAGCAGTCTAACCATATAAGACACAAAAAATATGAAAAAGAAACCACCAATGAACGCAGCACGCAAAAGTCCGCGACTTGATTTTGCAATAAGCCACAGCAGGTCGAGTCGAGAGTGGCATACCGTTGTATTTTCAGATGAAAAAAAGGTTTAATTTGGATGGACCTGATGGATATACTTATTATTTCCATGATTTGAGGAAGGATGAAGTAACCTTGAATAGAAGACACGCAAGGGAGGTGGAGTAATGGTATGGGGAGCAGTAAGCCTTTGCGGAACTGCAATCTTTGATTTTCAAGAAAGACCCCAATCACCAACAAATTATACTGGAAAGAGTCTCAATTTTCCGAATTGTTAGGAAGGTGGACAACGATGGATTTTCCAACAGGCCAATGCACCGATACATACCGCAATAATAACCAAAACTTCGATTCAGAGTCAAAATATTGTTGCATGTTTGCTTGAACTGTGTCATTCAGCATTAATTAGTCAACTGCGCCATCTAGTAGAGAGTAAAAGTAGCCATATTACCGATTTTGGCAGCATTGGAATAGCAGTTTGAGTAGCTGTGGTATAACTTGGTATGTTGTTCTCGAACCTTCTGAACTTAACGAACCTTCTCAACGAATCTGGAAATTTCGAGAGGTGTCACTAGGAGATATAAATAGATGTCGCAGGAGCACCCAAGACATTCGAGTTGTGAACCGCGATAAAGAAGGGCGATAGATGACGGTAGTGAAAAGTATAGAGAATATTGAATAAGAGAAAAGCGATTGTTTATTTAAAGTGATTAATTGTGAAAGTGAATTGTTGAATTAAATAAGGGAATTATTAGAATAATAATCAAGAATTAAATTAAAAGAGAACTAATAAAGATTAATTAAATAGAATTACGTTTTATCTTTTCGAATCCTAGCCTGGATGTAACAATATAGACCTACTGGCATGGCCGCCATATTCACCGGACCTGAACATCATGGAAAACGTGTTTGGATGGCTTTCAAAAAAGGTCTACGAAGGAGCAATGCAATACTCCACCCCGGAAGAAATAATTTAAGCCATACAACAAACATAATACATAATAAACATAATATAGCCTTCTGTCATATTGCATTCGATTTTCCCATATTATCGACGGATTTAGAAAATTTCGTACAAATAAATCAAGAAAATACCTGCTCGTAAACACGTGGAATGGAGTGTAGGAGTAGCTACTGGAATAGGGAATACCCCTATTGCAGTAGTTTCGGCAGAGCTGACCAGGAATTTTTACTTGGATGATATCAATAAGAGGGGGTGGTGGCCCCACCAAAGTTTGATAGGCTAAATTATATTCATGGGGAAAAGATAACGCGATTTTAGATGTTCTTTGAAGGTCAGATTCTTATTATCTATCTCCCCACTAATGTATAAATGATAGTAAATGAATCCAATATGTTTAAGTACATTTAGGTACCTTTTGGCGTTAGCGAGCCGAACAGAAATGCTGCCGAATTTTCAAAATTTGACTTAATTGGACGTTTAAGATATAAAAGCGAACAAAATCCTGAAGAAAGAGACTTTCATGTAATTGGTTTAAAAAGTTTTATACCAGGGGTATATGTGTTGTCACCACTCACGAATGAGTGTGAACTTATTTCCAATTCAAATGTTCCTTCAGATTTGAAGAATAACAAAAGAAATGTTTGTTCAGCCTATTGTATGGCTATGACTGAAAGTCAAAAAATTAATATATATATAGTCAACTATTACTAGTATGACTATATATATTTTGTGGAGTTTCACCCAGATGTGGTGGTTTGGGATCATCAGTGGATTACCACAAACACATCAAATCCATACTCGATTTTAAAATAATTGGTTTAGCGAGTTTTCAAAAAAAATCTCTCAAATTGAATGTTTAATGCGAATAAATTTTGCAAATTCGCTAACCATGTTGCAGATGCATTTATTATACAGACTGCGTGAAATGTTCAGTATTGTCGTTTGTGCTATTCGATCATCCCTGGGGACCCTGTACGCGTTTAAGGCTATCATTAATGGAAAGAAATTAACATCACAACAATAATTAGAGTATAAACTTCAACGGAAAATTGGGATCAGTGACCAAAAACTCTCACGGCCGATTTACATAAATTGCGATTCATGAGATTCCGCAACACGATGTGAGTTTGAATTTGCTGAATGTAAGCCGGTAAGCTGAATAAGGTTTATCATTAGTGTTCGGTTTTTTTTTTTCAAATTGAATCTCTTTTTTACACGCTCACACTCTTTACTCACGGCCAAAAATACGGTGACTAAATTTGATCGTCTGTATACACGGCATGACCATGAACTCCACGAATGACACCTTAGCGGAGATCCGGCGAAGAATTACCCTAGGAAACCGCTGCTACTTCGATTTGGCAACTGGGTTCAAAACTCCTAACTCGGAGGACGAAATGTGTGCTTTACAAAACCCTTATCCTGCCACTTCTGCTTTATGGCACCGAGTGCTGGACGATAAACAGGAAGGGAGAGCTGATACTGGGCTCCTTCGAAAGAAAAATTCTTCTGTGGATTTTTGGTCCTGTGTGCGAGGAGGGCGAATGGAGGAGAAGATACAACCTCGAACTCTATGAGCTGTACCAAGATGTGGTTGTAGTCCAAAAAGCCAAAATACGTCGACTACATTGCCTTGGCCACATCGAACGAATGGACAATAATGCTCCAGTTAAGAGGATCTTCAAATCCCAGGCCCTAGGTTCGAGAAGACAAGGAAGACCGAACCTCCGTTTCAAAGACCAAGACATCGCGTATGCTACAGCGCTTGGTCTGGACAACTGGGAGCAGCGTGCCGTGGATCGTAGAGGATGGAAGGGTGCAGTATCTCAGGCAGAGACTTTTCACGGGTCGGGAGCCCGTTAAGTAAGTTAAGTTAAGTGTACACGACGGACCCTTGCGGAATAGGACCAAGAGAATGTACACAGAAAATCTCACTCTTGCGGATTTGGGCCCCAGGTAAACTGTTTCCCGCTCTATGTGGATGGCATTATTCTTCACAACAAATTGTCTACTTGACTCTGACAGCTGGTAGTAGTGCTAACGAAAATTAATTGGTTTTAGCAAATTTTTTATTGAACCATGATCATTTTTTAACGACACTGCAGTGGGGGTTAATAAAATTAGTCAAACAATATAAATCGTATAAATATGATGTTTAAATATGCTGTGCAAGCTGTAAATAAGCCATGGTTTTTTTGGTTTAAACTTGTGGGTTAAATGCGAATGTTCCTTATGATACAATAAAACAGTTACCACTTAAAACGTAAATTAAATATTAACTTTATTTGATATAAAATTGTTAGTTGTTCTCGTTACTGATAAAATGATTCGCTGAAAATGCACGAACAACTTGTTCGGTAAGAAGAACTTGAAGGACTACGAAATAATGCTTTCGCCTCGGAAACTAGATACAATTCTCATGGATGTGTTCAGTGCTGTCGTTACAAACACCAGTTGACAGATGTCGCCACAAACTGTTATTCGTATTTTAGTTTTAATGAGAATGTTACTACCAAAAACGATATTGCTGAATACAAATCATCAAATTTTATGCTTGGCAACAAATACACAGTTATACACACGACCCATGTGCAATATGATCCTCAATTAATAACAGAAACAAACGATGACATAATGCGTTCGAATTGTTTGCATTCATTGTGTGTTTTGTTTACTTTCTTGAAGGTGTTCAATCGCTAGCACGTGCTCGTTTGCATATCTATGTGCACATGTGGTATTGGGATGTGCATACACAACAATATTGTTGCTGTTGTGTGCGCTGATTTGACGCCGTTTGACTAATTATACCCTATTCTAAGGGTATATTAATTTTGACGCATAGTTTGTAACATACCTTAATATTGCCCGTAGACCCCTAAAAGTTACTATATTTATGATCAGCATCGATAGTAATGTCGATCTAGCCATGTCCGTCCGTCCGTCCGTCGGCAAAAATTAGGCCTTTAAACTGGGCCTAGAGAGCTGAAATTTTAACCATATACTCTCTAGGGTCCCGAAATAATCAAGTTTACGAATTTTTGAAATCAGACACGCCCACAAACTAAAAAAAACAAAATTTTGGAAAAAATCGAATTTTGAGCTAGAAAGCTGAAATTTTTTATATATGATCTATGACTCCTAAAACTGCTCGGGATATAAAATTTTCAAAATCCGCCCATTGACACGCTCACAAAAAAATAAAACAATTTTATTGAAAAACCAAAATTTGAGCTAGGGAGCTGAAATTTATAATATATACTCTTTAAGCTCATGTGTAAATATTTTCAAAATCCGCCTACTGACACGCCCACAATTTAAAAAAAACTTTTTTTGAAAATCCAAAGTTTGAGCTAGCAAACTAAGATTGAACGCAGCACGCAAAAGTCAATTACAAAAAGTTAGCAAAAGCTCTTTTTAGCTTTGAAAATGAATTAAAACACTTATAAAGGCCGGAAGAGTCAAATTTTAATTTTATGTAAGTTTTTGATTTTATGGGAACTCCTAGATTTCATATTGGAAATTCAGCTGTGCAAGTGTTCGTTGATCCATACCATATCGTTAGCAGCCCTTAACAGATCATAAGTCGTAATAAAACACGGCTAATCAAAGCGAAGATTGCGAAGAAAATAGCGTAACAATTCTAAAGAAAACTATATAGGCACAATTGTTGGTGTTAACGTGAAAATTAATATAAAAGAATAAGAATTAGAAATAACAAAAAATGGCGTTAATATGCTCACGTCAGGCTAAACATTAAAATACATGCGGTTTTCACGATTATTATAAATATAGTTCAGTGGAAGGGAGCGTTCACATATAATTACAAGGTAAGGTAGCCATTAGTTTTCATTTCCGTGAGACGTTATAGTTTAAATAAATAATAATTATAAGCTATGCTAATTATATAAACTTAGTGAAATTTACTTAACAGTTGGATATTAAAATGACACTGTTTAAAGTCTAATGGAAGACGAACGTCTGGTGGTAATAAATAATAAAGAAAAATAAAAAAAATTGAGGCCACATAAGGTGGAACGTCAACATCTCGCACTGGACTTCAGCGAGTGGAAATGTGTATGTCCCTGTAAGGCACACGTTAATGTATAAATGGAAGCATTTCTTTAGTAACATACAGTGAACATTGGAAAACGTGAACCTCTCAAAATGTGAACTACCCCAAAACTTGAATACTGTATTTTTTACATTGACTGCTCTTAAACGTAAACAAAGCTAAAAGCTCTAAAACGTGAACAGAATTTGTTTGAATATTTCTACATAAAATGCACTGAATTAATTTTTAAGACTTCGGGGGCTCCCATAATATTGGCAATGCGTAGGATGTATGTATTTGATACCACACGAGCGTGTACGTATTGCTATCATCCCGCATTCAGTTACTGTTTTTCTCTTGCATAATTTGGGTTGATCAACGTCTTATTTTCTGTTTAAAAATTTGCTCAAAGAAAGTGAAGGTTTTAACATTAAACGAAAAAGCAGACATTTTGGAAAGGTTTAAAAAAGGAAGCCGTTCTGCAACACACTAATCGGCTTCCAGTGTGGCTTCCTGCCCGGCAGATCGACAATAGACCAAATCTTAACACGAAGGCAAATCCTGGAAAAGATCAATGAATTTTAAGTCACGACCCACCACCTTTTCATCGACTTTAAAGTCGCATATGAAACCATTCACCGTCAGGAGCTCTACGTGGCGATGGCTGGCCCGGAAAAACTGATCCAGTTGTGTCGCGTCAACACGCGGTGTAATGTGCAGTTTAGAAGCAGCTCTTAGGAATTATTCCAAACTTGTACCGGATTTCGGCAAGGAGATGCGGTATCATGTGAATTCATCAATCTTGTTCTGGAGAAAATAGTGCGAAGGGCAGGTGTCAACACGGAAGGCACTGTTTTCAATAGATCGGTCCAGCTACTAGGGTACGCGGAGGATATCGACATCATCGGCCGTTCCCAGCGTGCCGTGTTAGAGGCTTTCACGGCGATTGAAGAACGGGCGAAATTGGTTGGTCTTGAATAAAATGAGGACAAGACCAAGTACATGCTATCAACAAACAAACAAACATCTGTCCACCGCTTAGGACAAAACGTCACTATTGATAGCAATAACTTCGAGTTAAGGAGTTCATCTACGTAGGAGTAAACATCAACTCCACGTATGACACCTTAGTGGAGATCCGGCGGAGAATTACCTTGAGAAACCGCTGCTACTTCGGTTTAGCGAAACAAATGGGCTCAGAACTCCTCACTCGAAGAACAAAATGCATGCGCTATCGAACCTTAATCTTACCAGTCCTGCTCTTTGGTGCCCAGTGCTGGACGATAAGTAGAAAAGGGGAGCTAATATTGGGTTCTTTTGAAAGAAAAGTACTCCGTCGAGTATTTAGTCCTGTGTGCGAGGAGGGCGAATGGAGGAGAAGATACAATCACGAACTCTATGAGCTGTACCAAGATGTGGATGTAGTCCAAAAAGCTAAATCACGTCGACTACATTGGCTCGGCCGCATTGATCGAATTTACAATAATGCTCCAGCCAAAAGGATCTTCGAGTCTTAGCCCTCAGTTTCGAGAAGGCAAGAAAGACCGAACCTCCGTTTTAAAGACCAAGCCATCGCGGATGCCGAAGCGCTTATTCTGAGCAAATGATCAGCAAAGGTGAACCTTGAATTTGTTCTTAGAAATAACGGTTGTTTTCCCGGTAGTTCTCCATTTACTATACAATTTATTTTTAAATCTCGACGTACATTTTTAAGATACATATTAATACTTAATTTAGTTTATACTCGTATACCAATTTGTCTTTCACTTATCAACCCCTAGTATCAGCCAGCCTAAGAAGAAACCCGCAATTATCTAAGCGCAAGTTTATTTGTCAAAATATTCGTCGAATGGTGCAGATCGTTCATCGATTTTTGGGTTGGGTTCCAAATATGAACAGTGCGCTAGCACAAGAAACAGATATTCGAGGTGAGTTACGATTTGAATTTGTATTGGAACATAATTTTTATTCTGCGTGTGGAAAGTTTGTAATGAAGCAATGCAGAATTCAAAGTCAATTAAATGGCAGCATTACTAGTAAGTTAGTGTAGAAACTAAAAAGTAATTCTGGGAACTCGGCACCAGTAAGAGAAAACTGCAGGGATAATTGTTCAGAAACCGACGCGACGTTGTGTTTCGCTTTGAAAATATTCAGTCGTAGTCTAAATAACAGTAAACGCTTAAATAGGAGATAGACACCTAAAAGTCGGCAGGCCGCAGGAAGTAATTTACCAATGCTATGTTTTCTAGTATCCAATGTGGTGCTTTTGAAAAGTAAAATTAATTGTATTAGCAGACCTAATTAAAATGGAGAACAACACGGATTTTCTTTCACACTGTAGATTCCACATTTTTATTGAATCCAATTTACCGGTTATGTCGGATTAGTAACCACCAGTGCGTCGTCGTAAGGGCCACCGTGATGAATGACTAATAACTAAAATGAATGAATTCAACGCTCGATAACTTCGAGAAATCTGTCTTTCATTCTTGGTCATTCATTTTAACACTTCTGTGTTAAAGGTCAGTTAAGAACAATGAAATCGGTAATTAAATTATACTTGTAGTTAATAAAACATTCAGGATATTGTCTTGCATTATTATAAATAAAAATTTAATATGTATTTTAACCGTAACATTTTTATTGCAGACTGTCGTGATTCACTCGGTTAAAATTAGTAATCAATTTTACATGTTAAAAGTTATACGAAAAATGAGATAATAAAAAAAGTTTATTTTACTAAAAATTACCCTAGCTTCTGAATCATTAAAATGTTGTTATGTTTTTTAATCGCTTAAGTTATTCTACCAGCGCATGGAAGAGAAATCTCTTATTGTAATCCTTTTTATTCCAGAAATTGAACTATTAACCTTACCCAGAAAAGGCAATGAGGCCATAAAAAGGAGCTTGTCTAGCTATGGAAATCATGAAACACATGATATAATATTTACCCGTAGCTCACGTGGAAACAATCTTTTGACAATCGATGGCCAGCGGTTTACTTTGAATCGAAAAATGAAAGAAGCTAGCTATTGGGAATGCGTTAAATTGCGCTGTAAAAAAACCAAATGCAATGCCAGGGTTATATCCAAAGGCGGCCTAGTTGTGTCTATTCGAGGCAATCATAATCATAATTAAACTTAAATGTTAAATTTGTATTGTATAAATAAATAATATTGACATGTCTCGAAAACAAGTACATTTTTTTCGTTTTAATTCAATTTACTATACGAATGTTTAAAAACAAAACAAAAAATACAATTTAACCTATTTTCAGGTGGAATTTGGCTGAATACGAAATATCAATATCTGCCAAACCGTCGAGGTGGTTTAAATTTAATTTATAACGGCTTTTTATATACGGCTGAACGTAAATACAATAGCACTGTGAATTGGGTTTGTAATAAAAATAGCAATTCACAACTTAAGTGCCCAGCTAGATGCGTCACTTCGGGAAATAACACTATTAAACTAAGTCGCAAGACACATAACCATGGGCCTATTATAAAGGGCTATTTTACTGATAACTTTTATCCACAAAAAAATATTGACGAATGAATAAGCAAAATATAATAATCCTAAGTGCGACGATACCTAATTGTATTAGAATTAATAGTTCACTTATAAATAAAGTTCACAGTTAAGAATGTTTTGGGTTTTTCTTAATAACTTGTAATTTATTTCTATAAGCATATTTATAAAAAAAAACAACAACTATTATTGTAGATGGCACAAAAGAATTAATCTCTGGAAATTGGTATGACAACATTACCTTCGCAATTATAAAAAATGATCGTCGTGGAGAGAACCTCTTGTGGAATGGTTTTAAATATCGCAAAGAAGCCGCCTTTAAGACATCAACAAATTGGGTTTGCTGCGTTCCGAAATGTGGCTCTCGATGTGTTACGAATCCAGAAAATAGCATCAAGTTTGGAAAGAAATTCATTCACACTCATAGCAGAGAATGCGCGGAATAAATATTATAGACTGGCCTTATTTCATACATGAAAACAAATGATTAACTAATAAAGCTGATTAATATATCCAAATTGGAATTTAAATTTTTCTTATTTTGTTTGAATTAAAATAAATAATACGCAAATAACTATACATTTATTTCATTATAGGAAAGGATTCGTATTCAAAGGTCGGTGTCGGTATTGTAATCAACCATCATCGTTTTGTAATAGGCTCACAGTCGAAGACTACATTTTATTTGAAATGTGCCAACTTCCGAAGTAAATGTCGTGCCCGTGCAACGCTCCGTAAAGACTCAAAAAAGGTACAACTCACACATGCTGCACACAATCATGATCGGTTTTATTACTGTGGGCTCCGATCTCAAATGCATCCACCACTGCCGTGGCAAATTGACGATTTGCAATACGATGAATGCTAAAAAAACATAGATCTCCTTAGGTTTAAGTAACGTAAATAATGTTTACAAATTTAAATAAATTTTCAATAAGAATATACTCTAAATCTGTATGACCGGATTTGATTCAATTTATGACAGGGAATGGTTTAATTTTAATCAAACTCTGGACAAAGTCATGTCTATTAAGAATTCCAAAGCTTACTTGTTCCGTAGACAAAATATAAAAATGCACGATTGGATCATTTTCAAAAATTACGATCGGATAGGCTCATCAATTTGATGTGTGAAAATAAGATAAGATCTCGCCGGAGTGGACTAGATAATGCTTGAACAAAACTTTTTATAAAGTACCACAATTTAAAGAAAGAGTTTCTGTGACTATTCTCTTTGCTCCTGTTATGGCATACCTTTATTTTAAAATTAGATTATATGAAATTTTAATTAAACAAATTTAAATTGATTGACTAATATCTTATATTTTCAGATAAAGCCAATGTACAATACATAAGATCTCGTCGAGGTACACCTCTAGTCCTATATGATTGCAACACTTACACACCAAATGAAAAATTAAAACCAGGACAAAAATCTCGTGACTGGAAATGTTCAATGTATCATAAGGCGAAGTGTCGTGCAAGACTTGTAACAAAGAATTTAGATGGTGAAAAGCATTTCATTCATGCGACACGTCAAGTTCATACTCATCCTCCGATGTACCATGTTAATTTTAAAACTCTTAAACTTTGAATCGATGATAATAATATATTAAAAGCGCTGAATGATGTACCTTAACATTTGGTTGTCTCTTTGTTACTTAAATAATTTATGCCTTTTTAGTATACAAATTTTAATATTTATTCGCTGCTAAGTACGTATATTATGATTTAATTGTGTTTATTTTGTTTTTCTTTTAGATTCTTTCGTGGTGGAATTTCTAGATAAATCAAACAAATCAGTTCATATCAACCTCTCAAATACAGTCTCCCAACCAATAATTTTAAACAACTGCGATAATGATATGTCTAAAAAAATATATGAGGGCGAAATGGATAAACTAAGAAATCGTCCAACCCACACAGATATGGTATTGGAATTCATACCTGGTCAACGCGGAAAGTCACTGTTATATTTCAATGGATTTACTTTTGCTAAAAACAATGAATGTGGTGATACAGTGTATTGGTGTTGTCGCAGTCGCAGATTGGGAAAGCCCGCGTGTCGAGCTAGAATTACAACAATTAAACAATTTAATGGATCTTATAAGGTATTGGTGACTAAGCCGAATCACAACCATAATCCATCGATTCGGATGCTAAGAAAAATTGAAAAGTGTATAAAAACTTGAGAAAATCTCTTAAAACAGTAATATTTTATCTGTATGTACTTAAAAAAACATAAAATTTTAAAATAAAAATAGTTACAAGTCTTGTTTGATTTCTTTGCATAATTTCAATTTGCTGTTTGTATACCAAATAGCGTTTCTAGGTAAGAGAATCCTCTAATTTGGTCGTATTAGCTGAACCACCTCTTTTTTGTAGAACACAAAGAACGTGAATTGTTGAAAATAAGAAGGTAGGACAAACTAAACGATTTCTTTATTTTTTATTAACATTTGTTTGCTTTTTTTTGCAGACGCTTTAATCGGAGTTATCGATTTTTCGTTTGAGGATCACAATGCTGCAAATAAATAATCAAGGGAAATGAAATGTACTTGTAAACAAGTGAGCAGCTTATCTCCATACAGAATTTTTTCAGGCTAACATCTTAAATAATGATGTTTCCCAATTATGTAATTATTTATATCTTAAAATTGCAGCCCTAGACGACTTAAACTATCTACGACATCTTAATTATTAATTATTTATGAAAGAGCTTACAAATTTGTAATTTAAAGATTCGAATTTGATAGCAGCCGAGACACAACATTCTCGACATCGTCTGTGCAGCCCAAAACAGTTGCCGAAAGTTACATAATAAAATCAATTTTTTACATACACTATAAGATTGTGGCCTTGCCATCACTTGAGATCATGTTTTCTTTTGTATCAATTTCAGTAAGTGGCAAACATTTCAATGAGATGCGTTTATATTCACTGGAATATGACATCGGACGCAATAGTGTCTCAAGTGCAAGTTTAAACTCTCTATCACTTGATTTTTTTTTTGTTAAATTACGGAATTTTAATTAAAATAAATTCAATTAATAATATGTATTGACTTTTCTTTATATTTAAGTGGAAACATCTACAAATAAAGCATACATTTTTTTTTATTTATTATTTGTGCGCTCTGTTTAACTATTAAATATACAAACGCATTTGAAAACCGTCGCAACTACTAGTTATAGATTTTTATTTAATTGTTAATGTTTTTTATTTTAGAATCCAACGTTGCCGTATACTCGTCTACATCAAGAGGTCGTATTCAACTTATCTATGGTGGTCAGCCATTTATTTTCGAAAAAAACTTAAAACTGCCCTCTGGCGAGGATAAGAAGTATTGGCGTTGCAACCAATGGTGGGCTCAGAAGTGTCGTTCCCGAGTTTTTACCGTAAGTGATACGGTTATACCGCTTAACCGATATCATACCCACGAAGAAATAGTGAAAAGAAAAAAACGGGCTCGAAAAAGTCTGCCGCTGCCGAGGATTTTCAGCGACGACACATCAAACAATGCAGCATCATCCCAAATAAATTTAACCGAAATTACCAGCATAATGCAGCCAATGAAATATGAGGAGATAGTGGCTGATGTTACCGAAATAGTGGTATCCGAAGTTAAACGAGAAAAAAAATGATTCATCAAATGTTTTAAATGATTGCTCGTAAATATAATACAATTATGTATTTATTATTTTATAATATATATGGAAGCAATACAAGACCATTTTATTTGTTTGTACGTTTTTGTTTGTGTTCACATAAGTAAGATGGAAGAGTTTAGTAGGTAATGTATAATAATTGTGATTGAATAAGACTAAATTTAATATTTCTGTAAGTTTTGTAGTATTTTTTGCTAACTGTGCTTTTTTATTTTATTTATTTTCTCTCGTTTTAGACGACATGGTCGATTTGAGTTTAGTTAAAACCGAACTTGTCGAAGATGAATACAACGAATACGAATGTAATCCGTTGGAGTATGTTAGAACCAAGTTAGAAAACCCGATGAATATGGAGCAAAAACCATCTACAAAAATAAATAAGAAAACATATACACCCAGGAAACACTGGAAAAATTCGGAATGGATTGGTAGTCCAAACGCTAGTAGAATTACTCAGTGTGGCAGGTCGATAATAATTAATAATGAAGTTTTTCATCGTTCTCAACTTTACAAAGGCACGTCTTATTGGCGATGTCGTCACTTTAGAAAATTGCAATGCAAGATGCGTGCAATCACTAAGAATGGGCATACTGTGTTAACAGGTGCTGCGCACAATCATTAGGTTTTTTTCTGTGCATATAATTTTATTTATTTATTTATTACCTATAGAGAGTAAACATCTGTTCAACTTTAGAGTTAAGTCAATACGCAATAGAATATAAAAAGTGCAATAGAACATAATATATAACTTTTTCTTCAGACACTCAAAAGTATATTTTTTCATTCTTTTCATAAATTGAGTTTAGAAAGCATGGAATGTATTTTTTATTCCAAGTCCTACCTCATCGAAAGGTTCATGAACGCAGGCATAATGCATGATAAAAAATAATATGTGTGCAAGTCATTCAGACGTAAGACGAAACCATTCAAATAATTGTAAGTAGGAAAGCGTTTTTAAAAAAAAAATTATATTCATAATTTGGATTTAACAACAGTTGATAAGTGTTTTGTTCATAAATTACTTAAAGATGTGTGCTCCAATATGAGCGACATTAGGTCTGTTCGCTTACTTTTTTCAGTAGTTACACCAAGTAACTTCTCAAAATTCTCTCAGATTTTAAAGAAATTATAAAAAAGTAAAAGAACGCTTTTGCAGATTAAGTAAGCAAACTACGTGACAGTAGAAACAGTAAACAAAAAATCTAAATAATTGTGAAATCTAGATAAATAGCAAATATTTAATTGAAAATTAATAAAAGAAAAATACTTAATTTGTTTTCATTAATAGTTCTTTATCAAGTGAATTCAAAGAAAGTGATACGGATTTAAACGAAATAATATAAAATCAACTCTCATATTAACGGACAGCTGTTTTACCTGCCCAAAGAAATTTCTAGCAGAAAAATTTGTAAGTCACTCGGTTGAGGGGAAGTGATGTGTTTGGCTCACTCTTTTACGAATTTTTCGTGTTAAGGAACAACTTAAAGTAGTTTTTTTCTGAATTTTAGGTAGGTTAAAGTTACTGGAAAAAGAAAGGAAACACACCTTTTACTTTACGGTTGGTAAAGGTGAGTTTTTTTTTGTATTTTTAATAAAAACTTCTTCCGCTTTTCACCCAGCCCTAAAAACTTAAACCATTTTCATCAAATCCGCCGGAGGGAATCTTAAGTTCACAACGATTTACCTGCGTATGAGAAGTGTAACGCTTTGTATGGAGATTCGATCCTTACGTTTTCAATGATCGAATTTTCGGGGATGTATTCCCCCGTCGGAATTATTGATAAAGATTTTAGTTTTGTAGAGTTCAGTAAGACTAACGATCTAGTTTTAGGTAACGTGAAATGAAAACGATCAAACGGCATCGTTTCGACGATAGAAGTATCTTTCTATTTCAATAGATTTGCTAGAAGCAGCTATCATCTTTATTTTATCCGGTCGCTTCAAAGCCATTCAGGAAAAGTAGTGTTCTAGATATACTATCATAACATGGATACGCAATATTTTTTACAAAAGTACACATAAGGCTGCAGTAACTCAGGCTGACTCTCCATGGGTAAGTAAGCCCCTTAAGTAAGTAAGTAAGTACACATAAGGAGTCCCCTCCGATCCTTACAAAAAAAAAACAAATTGTCACCCCTATTGCTAGTGTTAATAATTAATTGACTATTTTCAATGTGTGCTATTGTTAACAGACGATTCGCGGTCAATTAAAAACGTTAGTTTGCCAGTCTTCCGCACACATTGAAATCAGTTAATTTATAAATTTCCAATTGAAACTCAATGAGGGTGTTTGAAAAAACTTTTCTTGACAAACGATTTCTAAGAACGAGTAAAGCCATTCTCATTGGGAGACCGAATTTTGACTGTTTCGATTTGCAAATGTCCCAATTTATAATTACTTACTTAACGGGATCCTGGCCGGTAAAGACTCTGCCTTAGACACAGCAGCCTTCCATTCGAAGTGATTCCTGACAGAACTTTCCCTTGAACGAATATTAACAAAATCCTAGTTGGCGCCAGCGGAAAGATTTGATCGTCTCCACTTTGAAAGTTCTTTGAAAAAACCCGTCCCTTATTAGTTATTACCAATAGTTATTATCGTACGGAATAATACAAGAACTCTTGTTGTAACATGAAACGAACTCTTGTTGTAACATGAAGCATTTAAAAAGCTTATCCAAAGACGCGCTTGTCTGACCCCTTTTGCCAAGAATAACCAAAGTACTTTTGTCCGCTTTAATATTATATAACTATTGTTATTACATTCTGCGTTTAATTTTCATTAATATACTCTTTTTTTTAATTTATAAACGCTTTCTTTTTTTTATTTTAGTAAAATCTGAGTCATCAGAATATTATTATACCAGGGGACAGAGATTTGCTGTTAAGCTCGTTCACAACGGATATGAGTATGTTAAGCTAATGCAAAATTCAAAAGGTGTTAAATGGGTATGTGCTACTCGTTCAACAACAAAATGTCGTGCCAGATTACGTGTGGCATCAAATTCAAAATTGGAAACACTTTACCAAAATCACAACCACAGCAAAACGAAGACTGGTCAAAAAACAACAGGATGTAGAATTCGGACAGCTAAAAAGAAATAAGAATTATTACAAAAATGTTATGCACATACAAATAAAAATCACAGGCTTCTCCTTATTTATCAGTGAAACTTTTATTTTGATTCAGATTGAATTTGTAAAATTGCAATGTTACCATACATACAACACGTATGCCCGAAACCATGGGGAGATATTGTTTATGCGTCGATGCATACACTGCACGTAAACGCATTTGCTGATATATTTTGTTCCTAATGTGTTGCTGGCGACAACATACACTTAAATTGTAGTCATGAAGCTTCCTTCCGTTTATCAGCCATACTGCTGGTGCCTGTGGCAAAAGAAAGGAAAAAGGAGCATATTATGAATACGGAAAGAAAACATAAGGAAAGGCTATAGCCCGCTTGGGCAAACTGTTGGATACTGTTCATATTAATATCCCCAAAAAGTGGGCGTGGCAAAAGTCTATTAAGTATGGGTGAATTATTAAGACGGATATGGTCAACATATTTTGTTATACATAGGTAAGTGTTATCACAAAGGTATCACTGCACAGTTAATGCTCAACTTGCCCTGCCACATGTTCATTAACGTAAACATTTTGCATTACTGGAAAGGAATTAAGTTAATTTTTGATGTGCAAATGCCAACCAAAAAAGCATCAACAAAATTGACGATGCTTTCAACGCATCAGAATCAATTGTTTTGCACGTTGGCATCGAAATTTGTGCAGTGATGCCGCATCGATGCGCGTTACGTTGGCGTTTTGTTTTGTACGTGTTTTTAAAGAATTTTATCGAAAAAACAAAAAGCCGCTTAAAAGTTGGCAAGGCAGAAAACGTTGTATGAAGGAATTGGTAAAAACGACTTTATCTACATACTTTGCGAAGAATAGGACTTTCATTTCCAATGATTTCTTCAATACAACGGCTGCTTAAATAGCGGGCGTATCAGTGAGAGTTAAAATTCCAAATTTCAGCTTTCTAAATTGTGGCCATGTCAGTTTACATTTGATTATTTCGGTTCCCTAAAGATACTATGTTCTAAGACGATCAATGATTTATATGCACCAAAAAACTCAAATAATGCGCTTAAAATGAAAGATTTTCATTTAAATTTTCATCACTCACTTAATTAAAATAAATGCTCACTTAATCGCAGTTCCTACAGCTATTTTTTTTCAAATTGGAAGTGTCTCTCGCGCAAACTATTCAGTTTAGAAAAAAATGATATTAGAATACATCTACTTACCAAGTTTCAACAGTATAGCTCTTAAATTTCGGACAAAACTGGCTGTGACATTCCCGGACAGACAGACAGACAGACATGACAAATCTATAAGGGTTCCGTTTTTTGCCATTTGGTTACGGAACCCTAAAAACGGCTTTGTGTAAATAAAGTCATAACTAGTCTGATATTTTATTTCAATTCTACTTACTTACTTAACGAGCTCTCGACCCGTGAAGAGTCTCTGCCTGAGACACCGCAGCCTTCAATCCTCTGCGATCCCGGGCACGCTGCTTCCAGTTCTCCAGACTAAGCGTTCTGGCAAGGTTCCTTGAATTCTCGAACCAGGTGGCTGGGAGTCGATGATCCTCTTAGCTGGAGCATTATTTTCCATTCGCTCAATGTGGCCGAGTCAATGTATTCGACGTGATTTTTCTTTTTGGACTATGTCCACATCTTGATGCAGCTCATAGAGTTCGCGGTTGTGTCTTCTCCTCCATTCGCCCTCCTCGCACACAGGATCAAATATCCGCCGGAGTATATTTCTTTCAAATGAATCCAATATTAGCTGCTCTTTTCTACTAATCGTCCAGCACTCGGCACCATAAAGCAGGACTGGTAGGATTAAGGTCCGATAGAGCATGCATTTTGTCTTTCGATTGAGGAGTTTGGAACCTAGCTGTTTTGCTAAACTGAAGTAGCAGCGGTTTCGTAAGGTAATTCTCTGCCGGATCTCTACTAAGGTATCATTCATGGAGTTGATATTTACTCCTAGCTAGATGGACTTACCTCGAAGTTATTGCTATCAACAGTGACGTTTTGTCCTAGGCGGTGGACAGATGTTTGTCTGTGTGTTGATAGCATGTACTTTGTCTTGTCCTCATTTACTTCAAAACCAACCAATTTCGCATGTTCTTCAATCGCCGTGAAAGCCTCTAACACGGCACTCTGGGAACGGCTGATGATGTCGATATCGTCTGCATACCCCAGTAGTTGGACGGATCTGTTGAAGATAGTGCCTTCTGTGTTGACACCTGCCCTTAGCACTATTTTCTTTAGAACAAGATTGAAGAAGTCATATGATAAGATAACGCATCTCCTTGCCGAAATCCAGTACATGTTTGGAATAATTCGGAAGAGCTGCTTCCAAACTGCACTTTACACCGCGTGTTTTCAAGTGTCACGCGACACAACTGGATCAGTTTTGCTGGGATCCCGAATTCGGCCATCGCCACGTAGGGCTCCTCACGATGAATGCTATCATATGCGGCTTTAAAATCGATAAAAAGGTTTTGGGTCTCGACTTGAAATTCGTTTATCTTTTCCAGGACTTGCCTCAGTGTGCAAATTGGGTCTACTGTCGATCTGCCGACCCGGAAGCCACACTGGTACGTGCCGAATAGTGTGTTGCGACATTGAGCTGGGATATGCCTTGCTAGTTCTTGTAAGACATAGGATCGCCTTTGTGTGCATCTTCTGTCACCTTCTTCCGATAAACGTATACATCATCATACCACCGGCTTTTTCTCTGTGGTGGCTGATAACCTATGGTGGTCTCGGCTACTTCCTTTATGATGTCACGGTATCGGTTCCATATATTGTTGGCGCTTGTGGGTGGTGAATGCACAGAGGACAGTCTCTCTCTGGCTACTCCAGGTGTTCTAAGGCGTCCAACGTCGAATTTTTTCTTTTGGGCAGTTCGCAGCTTCTTCTCGTTGGACAGTCGAGCTCTAAATTTATCCGCGACAAGGAAATGATCAGAGTAGATGTTTGCCCCTCGGAATGTGTGCACGTTTATGATGTTGGATGCGTCTCCGCATCGATAAGCACATGCTCGATTTGGTTGGGGGTTCGACTATGTGGAAAAGTCTAGGTTGCTGTGTGGATCCTGACCGTTGGAAACCTAGTGCTACTTATCACCGTATTACGAGCTGCTGCAAAGTCGATTAGTCGGTAGCCGTAATCTTTTGTCGTGTCGTGAAGGCTGTGCTTACCAACTAATCTGCCGAAGATGTTTTCCTTGCCAAACCTATTACTTTTGTCCTAAGGCCGATTTCCCAATGAATCCGCACCCTAACATATGCAATCTTTTATGGCAGCTGTAATAAATGTTGCAGTTTTTCGTTTTCATCGTACCTGATCCTATCCATCGTATCTCCTGGATGGCGGCGTTATACCGCTAGAGGACAATTAGGACGATTAGCACCTGTGGTGGACAGTGTTCGCACGTTCCAGGTGCATACTCTCAGATCGTAGTCCTTTGACGTTCCGAGTCCGGTGGCCATATGAGGGTATCCATTATTCAACCTGACTGGACTGGAACTGGTAGACGCCACCGATGATCTCATCTAGAAAGTTTCTCCGCTGCCGTCTGAAGCATGAGGAAGAGTCTCAGTGTGAAAAAACATTTCTCCCAACTCTCCCAAAGGAGCTGGTTACCCAATCTCCAGCCGAGGTACTAGACACCCAGCAGCCACCAAAGTGTAGGTGTAGAGTAGGAGTTGGTAGTGAGAGGCTATCGTGAGAACGCCTGTTCATTCAACCGATTTTTAAATTTAAGAGGGTTTCACTAGAGAGGAGTTATGAAAGTTGTAAGTACAGCGTAGTTCAGATAAGCGGAATCGACTGTATTTTACCTTGAATATTCTTTCCTTTTCAATTATCCAGTCTTTTATAATAAATGCAGTCTTATTTTAAAAACGAAATAAGATTAAAGAACTACTTTTAAAAAAAAAACTAATTTCAAAGCAAGTACCTACCTAATAGGAGTTAAAAGTTTAAATATGCATGTGCAAAAAATGCATTTATTATAAAAATTAACATTTACAGTAAAAAAAAGGAAAAATGTGCTTACTTTTACTTTTAAATTCATTTTTATTAATTATTAGCTTATATCAACTTACATACTAGACAAAAATGATTAAATCTAACTTAAAATTAACAGGATACTTATTCTAGATTATTGATCCTTATGCGGACGCCCTAAACTTAACTCTATCTTATAATTATTACCTTTCGGCCTAAAAACTATTTTACGAACTAATCTTACATATTATGTTTTCATCGAGAAAATTTTTAAGAAAACTCGGCATCTTTATCAAATTTTATATTTTTATATAAAAAAAACAAATTACAAACTACCTACTCTACTTACTTAAACTAATTAACATATTCTAACTATAATTAGGATTCTGAGCACTCGTTGCATTACGAAACAAGTGGTCAAAATCCCAATTGCTTTCCGAGCGCCTGGCAGTCGTCAACGTGCACACGCGCCGCCGTGAGCTGACTGATGCCTTACAGAATCAATCACCTCCCGGAAGCACCACCACAAGTTGGCGAGCCCGGCCCCTTCCAGAAACGCCCTAGCTAACTTAATCTTAATCCTTTCAAATGACATTTAACAGTGAGTGCACATTGTGTGCGTTCGGAATTATCTTTCGCCACGATTATCTTGATTATCTTGAACCAAAGATGACATTGACATGTGACCGGGTTTATTCGAAGCGTAATTACGTAACTCAGAACTGATTAAGTTTCCAGCGAAATCGGTCCAGCCGTTTTTTGTTAGTAAATAAATAACTTAAATAATTTGCCTTTATTTGTACTTTTTATTGTCTTTTGTCATTGAGCAAAAATCATTATTATATATACAAATACATACAGGTCTCCGTGTTCATAACAATGGTTGCATTAATATATATCACACTTCGCTGTTATTAACAACATTCAATTTCAATGAACAATATTTTA
This sequence comes from Portevinia maculata, assembly GCA_949715645.1. Classification (NCBI taxonomy): domain Eukaryota; kingdom Metazoa; phylum Arthropoda; class Insecta; order Diptera; family Syrphidae; genus Portevinia; species Portevinia maculata. Next base: position 402,541,923 of record OX454525.1, on the reverse strand, counting down.
GAGGATTTTTTAATATTAAATCATTCTTAACCGTATCTTATGGTTGACCACATTTCAAAATTTCTCACTAATCGCATAAATCATATTGATCCCACTGGGTAGTTAGTCGTGTGGACCTTGCGAGTCGCACCCAGACCACTTTTTTTTTTTAATTTGTGTCTTTTTTGCATTATTTTGTTTCTGTTGGATATATTTCTGGGCATTTTAGTGTTCCGATGATGTCTTCACCTCCTAATGTGTTGTTGATGATTGGTCTCAGTCTGGGGTAGCCGTAGATGAGGTGTTGAAGATTAGAATAGGTTTGGCAGGTAGGGCAAGTTGAAGGAAATTCTTGTTTGAGGATGTGGAGGTGGGTGGTAGAGATATGTATGGCCAAGCCATAGTCGGATGAAGTTTGTTATCTTGTACCTATTCCCGTTCGTATGGTAGATAGAGGTGACTTCATTAAGTGAATTCTTCCATAGTGGTGTTAAATAAGGCTCCATGGTAATATTCCATTAATTATATTATTATTATTATTATTAAAACTTAAAAATTATATTGCTAATGCAAAAAGAATAAAGCGCCAGCTACCAGGGCTTTCGGCTAGTTGAATACATTTTTAGGCTTTGATGATGGTGCATTCGTAGATCAGGTGATGGGTCGAAAAGCTCTGGTTGGAGTTGAGGAGGTGACTTGGTGATGAGATGCTCGTGGGTGAGTTTTGTGTGTCCAACCCGCAGACGGATAAATGGCCTAAGCATGTTTTTGCTGCATTGTGCTGGATAATAAGGTTTTTGTAATGATGGGAGTAATTATCCCATTCCTGTTTCCATTGGATACAGGAATTATGAGTGTGCTTGATTCTTATTGAAGATAACTTTCTTGGACTGCTGTCTTTGCTGCTGTATCAGCGTCCACATTTCCTCTTATTCCAACATGTCCTGGTATCCACAAGAGTTGGTTTTTTCCTTGGTTCTTTATTAGCTCGTTCCGGATGGATACAAAATTCGGAGTGTCGTTTTGTAGGTTGGTTACTGCTGTTAGTGTAGAGAGTCTATCAAAGAAAATTAAAGATTTGCTGTTTGTAGCCTGCTTCTGGTGTAAGGTCCCTTGTGAGTGTGTTTAAGGACGTGTCAATGGAGCTGACGTTAAATAACCATTAATTAAATACTTACTTAACGCGTTCCGGACCCGTGAAGAATCTCTGCCTTAGACATAGCAGCTTTTCATCGGTTATTACAAAGACATTAAAAAAAGATTAAAGAAAGTATAGATCCTAGTAGCGCTCCTGCATTTATAGTAAGGGACTCCGGAAGACACTTCATCGACCACAACTTGGATTAATCAACCTTAAGAGAAATTCTGCATCCAACCACAAAGTTGATATATTCCATGTTATAGGTTTCCTCAGCTTATCGCTATGTCAGACCCAATCAAGATGTACAAAGCTGACTTTCTTAATATTTGATAAACTCCACATTTATTGCCATTTCTATTATTTTCGAAAACATGCGGAAGTAAAGCGAACGTTTTTTAGTACTTGTGCCAGGTATTCCGTCCGAGTCCCACTGCCTTTTTGCAATCCAGTTTTGTTGGATTGCTTATGGTCTAATTTTTATGTTTCTCATTGATGATTGTACTCGGAATTATTGGTGGTTGCATTTGCACCGGATTTAAAATTTCAAAATCTAATTTTTGAAAACAACAAAGCGAACCATATTCTTTCACTATTGGAGGGGAGAAAGAGTAGCCGAAACTGATCTGTGACAGTCCACGTGTTTATTCGTTTTAAGTGGCAAAATTATGTTGCTTCATCAAAATATATAAATATTATAAGTGCTCTGTTATTTTTCAACTGTAGGTTTCTGCATTGTTTGTTGAACCAGGGTTTATTAGATTCTAAGTTGTTGGTCGAATTGGGAATATGAGTACCATGCCGAGAGTTATCATCTCGGTAACATCCTCGGTGCAACTGTTGACATCAGTTTCATAGGACTTGCCCATGGCAAAACTCACGAGGTTCATTCAATCAGGTAAATACTATCTGAATGCCCTCTAGCCGTCTAGGATAGAGATTATAATCATGCTTATTTTGAGATTCGAATGAATAGTCAAGTCGTTCGAATGTCTATTTTCGTTCGAATTATACTGGTTTTCCTCAAATAATTTTTCTATTCGATCGAATCTCAAAATACAAATTCTTCTAATTCGACAAACTTTCGTTCATATTCGAATGGCAAAATCAGCATGAATACTGTTATTAGAGAATGGTCCGAGTTTCGCAACTGGGCCGAAATTCGAATGGTGCGTCATGTTCTGAAGACATAGAGTTCAAGAGTATTTCCGAAACCGTTGGCATTATCGGTAATTTGTTTTTGGCTGAACAAGAATATAGCAGATGGCATACGATTAGGCCTTTCCTCCTGCTTCATCAGTTCCGTTGGAATATTGAAGATATAGGCGTTGAAGCTGGTCTGAATAATAATTTCAGCCGCACTGATCCCAGTCAACTGAGTTATTTCAAAAATAAAATTCTAATAACAAGTATGTTAATTATACATTTATTTATAACTCTTATTTAGTGATGTTACATTACATTACTTTAAAAGAATACTTTTATGTTTAGTTTTCGATATGTTTTTTTAGATTACATCTACAGCAAACTCGGATCTATAACTAAGAATCTACAATTATTTAGTCAAAGCAATATTACCAGCAATTTTGATTGAGTTACTTGCATTGCTCGTACTGGGGCTTTGCACTCATTTCAGAGTGTATGACACGATGGTAATAGTTTCAGATCCCCAAGCAATTCTTTAAACGCTTTTTCTATAGTTCGAACTTTTAAGAACACTTGAAACATGAATACGATGACTTAAGAGAGCTCTTCAATTTTAAAGTTCGTGTACGACCTTAAAACTGCAAGTTCCTTTCTTCACGAAAATATTATTTGTTACTGCTGTCACTTTGTGTTCCAAAAGCTGGATCTGCGGATATTAAGGATCATATCGATGATGTACTGCACACTAAACTTAGGTAAAAAACTGACGTTTTTCAGGAGAAGGAATTGAAGATTTGTGAAGCTTTACATTCGTATATCTTTTTAGTATAAGTATTTAGCTAATATTGAAATATTTGTGATAGTGTGTTGCCCTTATCAAGAAAAAAATGGGCAGCAAAATCTAGTGATTGCTACAAGTTGTTGTTCATTCAACCATTTTAGTGTAAATTGACGGAAGCTAGGCCAAGCTTAGCCGCCTAACTGAACGTGTTTTTTCACACAAAATCAAAATAAAGTTGTTCTCGTTAAATGGAAAAGTGTATTTTTCAATATTATATTTTCCTTTGATTAATACAATACTTATTTTTATTATTTTTCGACATGAGTTTTATCAAAGCACGGTTCGCACATCCAAACACCTCCTGGACATTGTGGGCAATATGTAACTATTTTTATGCGATTGGATTTTGTATTGCCCGCGTTTGAGTTTTTTATGCATTGGACACAGAAACCCTTTAAACGAGCTTTCTTAATCATCATGAGTGTATGCTTGTTTGAAGAAGTTTTAATAACATTTTCTGGCCCTGCAAAATTTGCGCAAGAAGATAATAGTATCGGTTTCCTTATAATCATTGCTTCTACTATATTATTTTTTTGTTTTATAGTTGCTTCAGCAGGTATACTTAAGGGGTCCTTCACTGGCAAGCGAATCTTTTTCAGAATTGAATATTTTTTTGCATTTTTCTCCTTTAATTTTTCTGAAAATAAATAAAACAAATATTCTATTAAATTGGAAAAATTTGTTTTAAGATAATATGTAGGTATCTTATTTTATAATATGAACTTGTGTATGGTTGTCAATAATTTCACATACTCTTTCAAAACCCTTTTATTATCCTTAGCTCTTGTTTACTCTCCCTAATTCTAAAGAGCCCATAAATACGTTGATTTCAATTCATTGTGACCACGGAGTTTACTTAAACAAATGCTTACGATTTTAAAAGTTTTTTTTTTATAAATGCGCAAATTTAACATTAAACTAAAAAATACGATATCTCATGCTAAACAAATCAATTTTCAAATTTGACACTTTCCACTCACAGAAAAGCTTGTGCTAAAATGATCTGAACAGCTTCATGGAACAGAAAGTTAAAGAATGTAGAACACTTTGGGGTAAGATTTTTATTAATGAACCATTCGTGGAGTCCTGCACTTTTCTGATCTTTTCTTTGATTTCTGCGCATCTCAGGTTCAAGAAACACACCTTACCGTGCTGCTTGCAGCAACGAAAATGCCTGCGCTGTGGCAACATTATAAGGATACTGTGCTAATTATAAAAAAAAAATTGGTGCAAAAAATTTAAAAGCGCATTATACAAATATATATTGCAAAATGTTAATGTTGTACAGTAATCAAATAATCTTGACCATTTCAACTTTTTCAAACTTACTCAATTCGGAACTGTGTGCAAAAATATAAGGCAATAGAGTGCGGTAATGTGTTCGCTCATTGGATTAAAGGTGACGTGCTCTAAGGCGGACCAATTCTAATGAATAAAAAGTGTTCGACCAGACCAGATTTCAGAATAAACATAAACTTAAGATTGAGCTTAAAGGGTTTGAGCTGTTCTATAATGATTCTTTTTTTTCAGTAACTCATGCAAAACCAAAGGATATCGCGTATTTGTTCCTTTGCCAAAAAGAGACTTTCCTTCAATGCAAACCACTATATTTTCTTCAACTCATTTCTATAACTTGGATAATTGAACAAAACGAGTAGTCCAACTCACTACTCACGGCGGTCAACACAGGACTATATAAGTGCTAGAACTAGGATATCTAAACTGCGCTCGAAAATCTTTTTATCTTCGATCTATATATTGTAACATGAACAAAAAAACAGTGGAATCTAGCACCATCTTGCAGAAACTACTACTACTTGAGAGCAGCCGTTATCGCAGTTTGAATTCGTTGGAAATCCCAATATCTAACCAGTGGAAAATTCTTTTTGAACAGGGATGAAGTAGTGCGATCTTAAGCGAGACAATATGAAAAGTAAAGAGAAAAGGAAGAAATACTGATTAAGAGGTTTGATTGTTTAACGAAGGAACTGCATTTTGATTTTTTATTAAATCTGTTGATTTGAAAGTAAATTGTTGTATTAAGTAAATGAATTACCAGAAGAATAGAGAACTAATAAAGTTTTAATTAAAGAGAAAACGGTTTCATCTTTTTGAATCCTAGCCTGGATGTAACAATATAATGAAGGTGCACCAAATAAGACTCACCTTATTGTTTTTCTTAAATAACTTGCGAATCTTATTGAATATGTAGGTGAACTAAATAGATGAAAAATAGCAGTTAAATTATGCGAACGAAAACAGACAATTTTGTTTTAAAAATAAAATATATGCTCCATTACATTTTACATTTTTCCCTGAAACTACTTTGGATTTCTTCTAAAAATAAAATATTTTTAAGTAAAAACAAATAAAAAGGCAAAATCTGTAGGTAATCAAAATAATTTTTTTCAAATATTTATTTAGCAAAAACAAAAAAAAAACAGCCTTCTTAAATAAAAAAAATCTTAAAACTAAAGAAAATAAATGAATTAATTTTAAATAAAAAAAAATCACAGCATTCTTGACTAAAAAACCTTAAAAGTTGATAAAATGAATAAATCATTTTAAATGTATAAGTAATATTAAAAAAACATCCTTTTTTAATTTAAAAACATTAAAACTTACACAAATAAATAATGGATTAATCACATCCACCTGGACAGTCGAAAGCTTCGTCATCTTCAGTCAATCCAACACAGAGTTCGTGATACCAAGCATTGCAAGTCCGACATTGCCTCATATCTTCCATTCGATCTTCCTTACAGGCGTGGCAGTACCAAGCTTCAGTCCGATGATCTCGTTTCGGGACGCTTCTGGATGTTGATGGAATCGGTGGGGATGTTGGGGTAGATAACGTGGATTGAGTTTTGTCTCGAAATAGATCTTTAGTTACTTCCTGACCCTTAAAATTTAGGGCCTTTTTTCGCAGAGCTGTTTTGCTGATCTTGAGCTTAGGAGTTGGCAAAATTTTTGGAAAGGCAGATCTTTCTGGCTGATTCTGTTTCCCTTGCTCCATCTGCTCCACTGCTTGAAGCATTGCAGCTCGTCCATATGTCGTTTCTGGTTCAATTTGGGCAGCATCACTTGAGGTTTGGATTAAGGTGGAAAGAGGCTCGTTATCTGAATCTGCATCTGAGGTGTAAGGGTCCGCTACAATTTGCTCCTGATCTTCTTGCAAGGCAGATGCACTTATAGATGCAGTACTATTCTCCGTGTTTTCCGAACATGGCAATTCGGAATGAACTGATAGAGCGAATGCTTCTTCCGGAATGATATCTGGGTCGAAAGGGTACAATCCCGTTGCTCGAAAGCCTGCAGTAATATTGTCGTATGTCATACATTTGGACCACACACTTGAAAGAATGATGTTAAAACTAGTTCTATTTAACTTTCTTTCCGGGTACTTTGCGGTAAACTTCACTAGTTCTTGATCCCAGCGGTGTTCAAAAGATCGATAAATTGACTTATCCAGAGGTTGGAGCTCATGAGTGGTATTTGATGGAAGACAATAAAGCGTAATGTCATGTCGTTCTGCTTCATCAACGATACTGTAGTCCAAGTGACAGTTTGCCCCGTCAAATACAAGAAGACAAGGTCCTCCAGTCGTGTACTTACTCAAATGTTTCATAACATCAACAAAAGTTGAGTGGTTCATATAACCTTTGGATGCCATTTTGATCACGGAACCAGTTGGAAGGTTTTCCAAAAACTCTGGCTTTTGTTTCTTGCCTTTAAAAATTACCATAGGTGGAATGGCAGCGCCTATGGCGTTCACACATCCCACAATGGTGACACTTTCGGCCTCCTGGTTATCTAGCGATATTCTGCAGCTTTTTTTGTCCATATTATAGATACACTCTGGTCTGTTTTCGACCATGCACCTTTGTAAAAGGATCCTCACCTTATCAAAATGGTCAATGACGATTTGTTTGTCTAGCTTCTGTGATCCAGCAGGGTTCATCATTCGAGCGCTTGGTACTGATATTTCTGGGTGCCGGTGCATAAACATACGCAGCCATTTGTTTCCCGCAACAGTTTTAAATTTGCTGAAGTTGTTGACAATGTTGTTGGCTCTGCAGAATGCGGCAGCTTGGTATTTAAGCATCTTTGGCGGGAGTGGCATACCAACTTCAGCCAGCCTTACGATTCTTCTGGACAAATCTGCCTATTGTTCAGGGGTGAACGTTGTTGAACGTACCAATTTCCTCCTAGTTGAACCACTTTTGATATCGTCCTGTAGAGTTTTTCTGGGAATGTTATGGCACCTTGAATCCTCGTGCTGAGATAGTTCAGTGGATTTCAAGGCTTTTTTCATATACATTTGAGTCCATTTTGCCCTATTAATTTTGACAGATAACCTAAGTTTTGATATTTTGCCTGAAACCAAATGAAAAATGCAATGAAATTTTTCATGTACTTAATAAGGCCCAGTCAAATTTTGTAAACAAACTCAAATATATAAATGAAACTAAGGAACAATAAATAACAAGTTTTTTTGTTACGTTTCAGGTGGAATGCAACGGGTGTACGTACACATAGAACAAGAAGTCATGTTACTTGTTGGTTATAAGTTTTTGTATGTACTAAGCCTTATTAGGGTTCGGGCCTTATTTGGTGCACCTACCTTATAATAAATTACTCTTTTGTGTGTTTCCTTTAAAAAACAAACTCACGAAATGAAATTTTGTGAAAAATATGAAAAAAAAACACTTTAAGTGATAAAATATATAATTATTTGGAAGTAAGCAATAAAACAAATTAAAAATTTTAAGAAATAAATAATAAAATTTACACGAAACAACGTTCGCCGGGTAGTTCATAACTATCTGGTAAAATTTTCAAATTTTATTATACTTGAATATGTGGCATTGGCATTGGCGTCTCAAGACTCTCAAGCCAAACTGAGATATGGCCTACCTTATATCGATGGTGTACTGCATCGATATAATGTAATTAAATAGATTTAATTCTGAATTGAAATTGAAAAGTTGTTTGCAACAAATGGAAGTTTTTTTAATTGTTATATTTTCCTTTGTTTATTACAATATATTTTTTTTTATTTTTCGGCATGAGCTATATCAAAGCACGGTTCGCATATCCAATCACCTCCTGGACATTGTGGGCAGTATGTAGCTATTTTGTTGCGATTCGATTTTGTATTGCTTGCGTTTGAGTTTTTTATGCATTGAACACAGAAACCCTTTAAACGAGCTTGCTTAATCATCATGAGTGTATGCATGTTTGAAGAAATTTTAATAATATTTTCTGGTGCTGTAAAATTTGCACAAGAAGATATTGGTATCGGTTCTACTGAATACTTCGCTTCTACTATATTTTTTTCATGTTTTATATTTAGTTCTTCTAAATTCATTGCTTCTTGTTTTATAGTTGTTTCATTATGTAAACTTAAGGGGTCCTTGTCCTTGAGTGGCAAACGGAGCTTTTCAGAATTGAATACTTTTTTTGCATTTTTATTCTTTGATTTTTCTGAAAATTGAAAAAAAAACTCTTTTAGCAAATAATTTGGAAACATAGTTTAAAGATAGCTCATATTTTGGAATTCGAACTTGTGTATAATCAATAATTTCGCAAGCTCTTTCAAAACCCTTTAATGACCATAAGTTCTTCTTTACTCTTTTCCTCATTCTAAAGAATTTTTCGGAAGCCTTTTAACCACTGAGTTCACTCAAATAAATGCAAACTAACCCGATTGGGCTGCAACTTTTTAACACCCTACCAAGGACGACCATTAACAATGAGACTAACTTTTATTGTTTAAAAAACTTGAACTGAATTTAAAAAAAAAAAACTATAGTTAATTGCTGGCTATAATTTTTGCTTACTAAATTAAATTTATTTTGAAGTCATTTAAACTTGAAAAATACATTAATACACGTTTAAAAAAAATGCAAAATTAGAAAAGTTATTATAAAGCTAATAAAGATACTAGTAATAAAAGTAATAAACGCATCAAATATGTTTTGTTATGTTTGCTCTTTATTTAAAAAAGAAGACTATAATGATTTAGGCAACTACAGAGGCATATCCTTCTTGAATTCAATAATGCAAATTTTTTTGGGGATTTTTCCGGAGCGGCTCATAGTTTAGGTAGATACATACGGCTTACTTTGCAAATTTCAATCCGGATTCAGGAAGAATTACTCCATAGTGGACAATATTGATATGTGGCATTGGCATTGGCGTCTCAAGACTCTCAAGCCAAACTGAGATATGGCCTACCTTATATCGATGGTGTACTGCATCGATATAATGTAATTAAATAGATTTAATTCTGAATTGAAATTGAAAAGTTGTTTGCAACAAATGGAAGTTTTTTTAATTGTTATATTTTCCTTTGTTTAATACAATATATTTTTTTTTATTTTTCGGCATGAGCTATATCAAAGCACGGTTCGCATATCCAATCACCTCCTGGACATTGTGGGCAGTATGTAGCTATTTTGTTGCGATTCGATTTTGTATTGCTTGCGTTTGAGTTTTTTATGCATTGAACACAGAAACCCTTTAAACGAGCTTGCTTAATCATCATGAGTGTATGCATGTTTGAAGAAATTTTAATAATATTTTCTGGTGCTGTAAAATTTGCACAAGAAGATATTGGTATCGGTTCTTCTGAATACTTCGCTTCTACTATATTTTTTTCATGTATTATATTTAGTTCTTCTAAATTTATTGCTTCTTGTTTTATAGTTGTTTCATTATGTAAACTTAAGGGGTCCTTGTCCTTGAGTGGCAAACGGAGCTTTTCAGAATTGAATATTTTTTTTTGCATTTTTATTCTTTGATTTTTCTGAAAATTGAAAAAAAAAACTCTTTTAGCAAATAATTTGGAAACATAGTTTAAAGATAGCTCATATTTTGGAATTCGAACTTGTGTATAATCAATAATTTCGCAAGCTCTTTCAAAACCCTTTAATGACCATAAGTTCTTCTTTACTCTTTTCCTCATTCTAAAGAATTTTTCGGAAGCCTTTTAACCACTGAGTTCACTCAAATAAATGCAAACTAACCCGATTGGGCTGCAACTTTTTAACACCCTACCAAGGACGACCATTAACAATGAGACTAACTTTTATTGTTTAAAAAACTTGAACTGAATTTAAAAAAAAAAAAACTATAGTTAATTGCTGGCTATAATTTTTGCTTACTAAATTAAATTTATTTTGAAGTCATTTAAACTTGAAAAATACATTAATACACGTTTAAAAAAAATGCAAAATTAGAAAAGTTATTATAAAGCTAATAAAGATACTAGTAATAAAAGTAATAAACGCATCAAATATGTTTTGTTATGTTTGCTCTTTATTTAAAAAAGAAGACTATAATGATTTAGGCAACTACAGAGGCATATGCTTCTTGAATTCAATAATGCAAATTTTTTTGGGGATTTTTCCGGAGCGGCTCATAGTTTAGGTAGATACATACGGCTTACTTTGCAAATTTCAATCCGGATTCAGGAAGAATTACTCCATAGTGGACAATATTTTCGCGTTCACAAGCATTGGAAGGACGTTTTTGAGAAAGGCCAAAACCATATGCCTCCTCTGTGAATGTGAATGAATGTCACTTTTTTATAAACTTAGAGATAACTCGAAGATTGGAGCGTGAACAAAATGTTTCAAACTGGTTTGAATCACATGTGGGTGTCAAGCAGGATTGACTCATGAATCCATTACTATTTTTCGTGTTCCTGAACGATCTGCCGGCTTTCTTACCAGGAGGACTCGATTTTGCCGGTATAAAGCAGTAAATAAAGCTTATGTATACTGGTGATATAAGGTCCGTTCGCGTACTTTATGTGTAGAAAAATGAAAACTGTCAAAATCGATAGAGAATCCTCTCATTTCAAAGAAAAGTACGCGAACGCTTTTGTGTCAAACTCATAGGATTTCATCATTTGATAGTTTTCATTTTTTTACGAGCTGAAATTCTGTGTGAAGAAAAATGAACGAAAGTACATTTTTCTTTCGTTCATCTGTTTACCATTTTCTCAGTACGCGAACGCGTTTGTGGAGTTTTGCACCAAAGTTTATATAAATTTACGTTTGTATATTAGTTCGCGAACGGACCTATAGTCATTCTGTCGGAGACTGCAACAATGTTGCACATGATGATCAACAAGTTACATCATTATTGCAAGTTATGGATCGTGAATGTAAATACCAACAACTCAAAGGTAATGGTTTAGAAAATGGTTCGGGACGGCTGTGCAAAGGATGAAAAATAGTTTTGGGAAAGTAAAGAGCTTGAGGTTGTGAAGCAGTACAAGTATCTTGGAGTTATTTTAACACCTAAAGTGGATGTCAAAAAACATCTACAGGAAAAATTAAAGGAGGCAAAAAGAGCAATGGATTGAAAATGGAAAAATCTCTGCAAAAGGATCATTGCATCAAGGTAAATTACAAACTATATGAAGTGGTAAGAAGGTCTATTAAGTTATGTGATGAGATCAAAAAAATCCTAAGGTTACCTTAAAATGCACCTATTTGCATGCTACACCTCGAAACAGGACTCCCCCGACTCATGTACACAGTGAAGCTACATTTTCAGTACATTTCAAAAGTCATGACACTTCCCAGACAACGAATTCCAAAGGCCAGCTAAAGGTCAAATTTTTCAGTGAATGGTCCAGCTTAAGCAACATACACGATGTTGTCGTAACGGAATTTAATGAAACTAAACTAACTAACGCTTACAAAGAAAATGCATATAATAGTCAAACGCGGTGTAACATATCGCGTGCTTCAATACGACCTTGCAGAGACAAATTATTTTGAAGACCGGAATCGAGTGAACAGAATATCTACGATTTTTAAAGCTAGAGGCAAACTTCTGTAGTTAAAATACATGTCGTATGGAACCGACCAACATGAAGAGTGCGCACCGTGCAATCTGCAAGCCAGAGAAGATGTACTGCACTTTATCGGGATGTGTCCATTACTCAACACAAAAAGAAGAAGCCAATGGAGGGAAAAATGTACTATCGACCGAGGAAGTAATCGCGATATTAAATGGGAGAAATTGGAGGTTGTTATATAGTTGTCTTAAGTGTGTTTCCAAATTCGACAGCAAATTTTAGCTGAAGCGTTTTAAATTCACATACTTATTGAATTTTTGTATTTTAATTTTAAATTATTATATTATCTTATCGTTAATTCTATCATTCCTGGCTAACGGTAAAAATGTCAATGCCACTTATATTTTGTGAATTTTTGTAACTGAAAAAAACATAGCGATGAAAAATAAAATAAAATTCTATATAGGTAATATTCTACTGTACTAATAAACTCACTAATTACGGCGGTCACTACAGGACCATATTAGGGCTAGAATAACGATATATAAATTGCGCTAAAAATATTATGTAAATAAAAAAATTATTATCTGTACTAGGAAAATATATTACCTTATGTTAATGATTCCGATTTGAAACGCACAACAAATTTGTATTTGTCCAAAAGCAATAGAACTGTATTATTTTGTTGTTTCAAACAAACATTTATAAATTGAAATTGATTTAAAATCACACATCTAAATTTGATGGAAAAAAAATATGAAATCGCGGCGGGTTGATTAAAATAGACGCAACATAAAATGTAACATTTATATTTAAAAAAAAATAAGTGAGTTTTTTTCATGTTTACAAAAGATTTCTTGGTTTTAGAAAAAAATGTGATGCATTCATTTTATGTGTCAGTGTTTCTGACATCAATACAACTTTTTTTCATAATTCCTCAGTCCATGCTTTGGGTAAATACTCTTTTTGCTTAGTAGGATTATGGTTATGTTGGCCTTTTAATATGAATAGTTGTTTTCCCTTAGTTTTTATAGTGGCAGGACATCGAGTTCTTCCGTAGAATGAACACCGCCATACGACAATGAATAAAGATGGTTTTTTTGTATGCGATGAAAACGTATAACCATCGTAAACCAACTGTCCACGGTGGTTGTATGTGTAAACAAGTTCTTTCACTTGATGAATTTCTGCCATAGGTTGAAGTTGAACCAATTCTTGAATATCTAGTATTGTGACCGCTAAAATAAAATTAAGAAATAAATTAATATGGATATAAATACTGCAAAGTTATTTAGTTAAATATTTGAAGTGAGCATACCTCTTAAATTATGTATAATCATTTCACAAAATGCATATTTACTTATATTAACTACTCATCTTAAAGTATATAATACCTTTGCATTGCAGCAACCACGTTATATCCTTCTATTTATTTCAAATGCCTTGATAAAAATATGGGCATGATTTTTCTTCTCGGGCACCACTCCAAAGAAGAAAGAAGAAGCCTAAAACGAGCATTAAAGTGAAAAGATTTGGTCGCGCTCGCATATAGTTTAAGAGTTATAAGCTTTTGAAAATTCCAATTTTCAATGATAAAATTGGTGGATTGTTGCTTTTTTTTAGACTTAGAACGCGTGAATAGTAGAGTTAACCAAGTTTATTCCATAAACAGTATTCTGTATGGGGGACAGCTGCCCACACAACCCCCTTCTTGAGATCATTGTTGGATTTGGAGTAAGTGCGACGTTGGATATATGCAAAGCTGGAGAGCGACATTTTTTTCCTTTTTGGGGTTTATTTATCGTATCCTTTAAGTCAAATCGTGGGCGCAGTGGAGTATAGGTTAGTGTGTTGGGCTAGTAATCTAAAGGTCTCAGGTTCAAACCCCGCCGGGACCAAGTATCATCTTGAAGTTTTTCAGAATGCCCGACCTCTTGCGAACGATTGATCAATATCCAAGAGTATCAATTGAAATGAGAAGCTTCACAAATTTGCCGTTCGGATTCGGCTTAAAATTGTAGGTCCCTTCCACTTCGCACAACCAAATGGCCCTGTATTGGGAATGCCTAATATTTATTTTTTTAAAGTAAAATCTTCCCGAAATATGTTACAGTTCTACAACATGCTGTTAGTATTTTTTTAACGACGAGGTTATGATCTGGACTAAAGTGATCATTACCCTAACACTTCACAGCACTCCTACTGATCCGCCTGTGAGGTTCGCCGGATTTGCATCTAAAGTAATCGGCAGGCCTCCCGATTTTGAATAACTTTGTCAATGAGACAATGCTGGTGTTGTTGCATTTGTGTGATCCAGGAGTTTTTGAGCCTGCCTCTCTTTCGCGATTCTATGGAAGCGTTGATTGATATTGCCTTTTTGATAGGGTTCGAAGGATCTCTCCTTTGAACATGACATTACCATTGTCGGTCGCGCTCCATTTTCTTTGATATAGGTTCTTTGAGTTGGAACTTGTTATTCGAAAAAGCTTGTTTCTCCCGCGGTCAAGCGATTCCAACAGTCTCCTTACCAAGCCTTCGGACCCATGGTACCACTGCTTAGAGTTGACCAGACGCTCTGGCGTCCGCGATGGCTTGGTCATTAAAGCGGAGGTTTGGTCTTACTTGTCGTCTCGAACCTGGGTGCTGTGAGTCGAAGATCCTTTTATCTATAGCATTATTGTCGATGTGGTTGAGCCAATGTAGTCGACGTGTGTTAGCCTTTCGGACCACCATTCGCCTTCCTTGCATACAGGACAAAAATTCCGACAGGAGTAAGCTCTCCTTCCTTGCTTATCGTCCTACACTCAGAGCCATAAAGCAGGACTGGCAGTATCAGTGTTTTTTAGAGTTTACACTTGATATTCCGGGTTAGGAGTTTTGAACATACATATTTGTTTTGCCAAACCGAAGTAGCAACGGTTTCCTATGGTAATTCTTTGTTGGATGTCCGGATGTTTTGGGCTAGTCAGTAGACAATTGTTTGTTTATTTGTTGAAAGCAAGTACTTCGTTTTGTCCTCGTTGACTTCAAGCGCGAAAATCGGTCTATTCTCGACCTGCAGAGCCAGAAGTCACACTCGTACGTGCAACACGATCCGAGGATGTGAAAGCATCGTTACATGGTTATAATTTGTTGAGCACTGGAACCACATTGGTTCTAAGGACTTTATGTTTCCTGTGTTGGTCATATTGTCCTACGGAAAAATGAGATCACTGGTAACATATCTAACGCGTATCTAAAATTAAGGTTGACTTAAAAATAACCGCAGAATCAATTTTTCACAAGCGCCGTTTCTTCAACAACCATCCAGTATAAATTACAAAAATTGCTTCAAAAATACATATCTCGAAGACGTTTAAAGACCATTAGAAAATTCAACGCAATGAAAACAAAATACAGTATTCCAATTATCCGGGTGTGCAACTAACGAATATCCGCAAAATTGCATCTCGTTGAAAATAAGTTTATTTGTCACTATTATGTGGGTCAATTAAGCGGACAAATCAATACAGCGATAACATAAAACATTGTTGAATGAAAAAAAAACAGTCCAATATAAAATGCAAGTATTGCGCATATTATGCTAGGATTCATATCTGCACGTCTTAAAATGACTGATTGATCAGCATTGACATGGTACTGTCTTGTTAAAAGGAAAGATCCCACGGACACCGTCAAAAAGCTAATATCAATCAGGCCTAAGAACTCCTGGATCTTGATTGTCCTCAGTGACGAAGTGATTCGAGATCGGGAGGTATGCCGATAATTTTTTAGTTCAAACCCCACAAGCGAACTCGTCATTAAAGAAAAGAAGAAAAGAAAATGACTAGTCAGCAGAGAATTGAAAAATACAATATATTGCCGCAATTTAATAAGCAATGCAATGACTCAATGGTGAGTGCCTTGAACTGCTCGAGGGATCCAATTACGCTGGAATCCAATAACACATAAAAAAACACTGCCCCACCTATTGCGAAAGTTAAGAGGTTACCAGCAACAAAAGTATCAATAGTCATGAAAAGCTTCTCAAATTTGCCGTGTGTAAAATCGTTCCGCTTGGAACCGCGAAGGATTGGAGATTACCTAATATGCATCTGTTACAACCCTGTTACTGTAAATGCGTTCCGTGTTTGTGTTTAGTTTTTTTTTTTTTGTAGATAATATAATGTAAGTATGTACGTACATACATATTTGCAATGGATCTGATATTTCAATTGCGTAAACTTTCGTGCTTTTTCATTGCAACTTTCGAATTTATGAACATGTATTAAAAAATCATTTAAAACAAGTTTAGAGGAAGTAAATAATATTTTATATATTTATTAAGAAACTTGCGGAACTCGGCGAACGGTATTTTGTTGTTTGGCAGACGCCTACGTCAGCTTACTTATTCGAATCAAGAGTGTTCGCTTCGCGGGTAAAAAGGATTTGACCCTTTTCCTGCATGGTTTAGCACACTCTCACAGCTTTGTTGCTACACTAAGTTGTCTGGCTGTCAGCTTAATTTTTAGATTTTCTTAAAATTAATAATTTTTTTTGACAATATAATTCTGTTTGTTATTTTCTTGGAAATAATTCTCTCTTTTATCACTTAAAGTGTTTTTTTTTCACATTTTGTTAATTTCTAGCACCACTATCAACAGTTAATAAACTTATTTTTTTAAGACTAATCGAGAGACTATAAAGAACACACTGACTAAATTTCATCAATATCCGTCTAGCGGTTCGTGAGTTTATAAAGGACACACACAAACAATGAGTCATATATATATATAAAGAAATGTATACGTACACATTTTCTTTTCTTCACCTTTAGTATGGCTCTCTTGCTTTAGCTTTGCGTTCCAATTTGCGCAGCTCATAAACAATCTTTAACGATCCTTTTTTACGTCGCTCTTTCAGCACATCATGATTATGAGACTCTTGCACAATGCTTACTCTATCTCCTTTTTCATTTGTACGGACTCGAGCTTTGCACCTAATACAATTAAGGTTTTTGACCAAATTTATTTATGTTTGTCTTAAATTGACTTACTTGAGGGGTCTAAATTGTACACATCTCCAATATATTGTGCCGCCTCTCACGCGGTGTCTTGTATATGGGAATCCATCCAAGCACAATTGGTACGTTCCCTTTAAACTAGTTATATAGTTGACTCGATTTTCATCGACTAATTTGTTGTCACCTAAAAGTATAACTTTGATTTGTGAGAACTTTAAAATAGAATTTTGATTTATACAAAAACTCACTTTATTATAATTTTTTTTTATTTTCCTTAAAAAAAAACAACAACATTCATTGTAAGCTTGTCTTTATTTATTTATCCATTAGCCTAACAAACATAATAAAGCGCGGAACCAATTATTTAGAAATATTCAAATTTTAGTATCATCCATGTTGCATTCAGATGACATTGTCTCGTCAGATAAATCTTGTGGAGGCAGAGGTGGGTGGTTATGTGCACCCAAAAAGTTAGTTATCATTCCTTGTCGAGTTGTACAACGAGCAATACAAGGCACTTCCTTTCGTGAACTTGAGAATGTACATCTCCAATAAGTTGTGTTTGTTGCATGAATTCGCTTGTTAGAAGTAAATGTATAATTGTTGTGGACCAACAATTTTTGGCCCCAACGACTTCGCGCAAAGAACACCTGTAGATCAGTAGGATTCATGTAAGAGTTGTAGTCTAAAAATAGTAAAGCAAAATTATTTTTCTTTGTTAATATGAAAACTTTAATTATTGGACAAGCACTTGCATACGCAACAAAATTTGTAGGGGGTATTGTTATGCTCAGAAAGCTGCAAATTATTGCAAAGTAAAATATGTATACATGTTTTATAAACCTAGATTTTGATGATATTGTTTTTCGAATGAACACTTAAGTAAAACCGTCAAAATTCTTACCTTATCAAACACGACAATAACAATTTCAGCTTACGGAAAAAACTCAACATTTTATTCATTTACTCAATAAGCAACTACTCAAACATATTGGAAATTGCTTGATTTTAAGGATCATTGATATTGTATTCACATGTTATTGCTTTTTCAGATGAAACTCGTGGAGGTATGGGCGGATGATTATGTCCTCCGAGAAAATTTATTATCAATCCTCGTCGAGTGGTGCATCGGGCTGTGCAAGGTATTTCCTTTCTCGAACTTGAAAATGTACAACGCCAATAGGTTGTGTTTGTGGCAGGAATCCTCTTATTGGATGTAAACGTGTGATTATTGAACAGCAACAACTTTCGACCCCAACGACTTCGAACAAAGAAGACCTGTAGATCATTTGGTTTCATATCATAATTGTTTCCTAAAAAAAAAAACAAATTTGTTTTTCGTTGTAGAAGTGTAAGTTACAGTGATTGGGCAGCTCGTGTTAATTCTGGGAGGACAGACACTTGAAATAAATCGTAAATACATCATAAATAATCTAAAAGATCTAAAATTAAAGACAAGTATTATTTTCTTTGTTTACAATTTATTATAAGAAGAGATGCCTTGAATTATAAAAAAAAAAACACTCCATTGTGTGTTCCTTTAAAAGTATTTGGTGTCTTGTATCAGTATCTATAGTTCTGGTGCTACTAAAAAGCTCTTAGTTTCAGCGCACAGAAAACGACTGTTGCTAATCTAAATCAATAATCATAAACTATAACAGTGAGGTAATGACCAAGATTCAAGGCTTCATAACTGTCCCACTTTACTGTTTTTTTTTTTATAATAAGCACGCACTAAAGGGATTTGTTGGAACCCTTATAATGTATTAGCTACACAGCGCGGGCGTTAAGGAAATTAGGGTGAGAAGAAAAGAAGAGATGCCGATCCACGTTGGTTTTTAATGTTTGTAGGTTATAATGTGAAGGAAAAACAATGCGTGGAAGAGTATTCCACATTCTGAGAAAAGATTCTTTGAACTTCACTGTATGTGAAGTGAACTGATGAGCATTCCTTGTTCAAGGGGAGGAATGCAACTGGCAATTTCGTTTGAGCAGTGTTAGCTAGTGTTATTGCATTTGTATGATCTAGGAGTCTTTAGACCGGCTTCTTCTTTTACGACACGTCCATGCTCCTCTTATTAATTATTGTTTGATCTTCCTTTTACGAGACCTGTGATCTCCAGTCGTGTCAACCCACGCATTCGTATACACACTTGCGGGACAGTTTTAAGAATTTAAATGTGGCACAAGGCTCACCTGATTGTTAAAATTGCGTAGATGTGATTTCTTTTGGGGGAGCTGTAGTAATATTCGTAGCCCGCTCCCGTACGGGCAAGTAATAATCTACTTTATTATTTCTATAACCTAGATTCCACCCAATCAATTGGATCATGACCAAAATGATTACAAACTAAAATAATTTCTGCTTAACGCAGCTGGGCACTGTGAGTGGCTTTTATTTGAATGACAGATCGACCGAGTTTTCCATTGGGAATTCAAAGAGCGATCTGAGCCATTTGGGCTTTTCCTTTTAACAATTTAGAGTAGCTTTTTCTTCAATTCCTTCCTAGTCAGTGTATGAATTTTAACATAGTTTTAGTTGCTTAAATCGGTTATTTAATAGTTATATTCCAGACATGACTTTAGGTAGGTATGTGTGTACATGTTACGGTTTGGGGTCACTTTGTGACCCGCCAAATTAAGGAATTAAACAGGATTTTGTTTGAGCTTTTGCTCGAGTTATCCATATTAAATATATTGTTTGCAATAATTGTAACTGTTTAAATGCATTTTTTCTTTTTGCCATAAAATTGATTGAAAAATTAAATTGAGTCATTTTGTGACTCGAAACGTAGAACATGCAATTTGTGCACTTTATACATTTTAGGTCACTTGCGACTCTACGACCTAAGCAGACTTTTGCTAGTGTTTTTGCGCGTGAAATGTTTTAGTTTGTCATTGGATTGTTGGATTCTGTCGAAATATGATACTGGTTCCTTGAAATTTTCCTTGTTTTCATAAAATTATAGAATTAACGGAATAGAAGGTTTCATTAGTTAGGATAATTTACCGGTTAAAATCCCGCCGATGCTAAGTAGAATCTTGACTTTTTTCCACTGCCCCACCTCTTGCGAACGTCTGACAAACATCCAAGAGTATGAATTGTCACGAGAAGCTTCTCAAATGTACTTAAATGTGGATTCGGCTTAAAATTGCAGGTCCCTGACTTCGCAAAAGCAAAATGGTTCGAGAAGCTAGGTTTAAGGCCTATATAGACCGTTAATGCCTATTATTTGTTTTATTCAATTTCCTGGAGCGCATAATTGCATTTTAAAATTTTAAATATTAACGATTTGTTTCCAGATGCAAGGTTTTTATATGTATGCATTTATGATAAATCCATTAAGAATTGTGCGAAGGTGAGCCCTTGGGTGACCTACAGATAATCCTGGCTATTAAAAATAACTCAACGTACAATAACTCATATTTCCGCATTTTAGGTCTTGTGGTTAAATTGATGCAACGCAACTGGTTATTTAAGAAATGATAAAAAAGATGGCTGCTGACATGATGATTGTGATGGTAATCAGTTGTGTTTCCTTGTTTCCTATTTAGTAAGTCCAAGTGCCCAAATCAGATGTGAGCGTTGTACTCAACAAGCAGCTCGCTCTCTCGGTTGTCCTTCTTCTTTTAAATACTGTGTGGATGTTTAAATCTGAAAATCGTGCGCAATCTGGAAAGATTTTTATTTGTTTATTTAAAAAAAAGATTATAATATAATCGATTCCAAATGCACGCAAGCGGATTACTCACAGCATCCACTAATAAAACATAAAATAACAGCAAGGAAAAGCTGCTGCTGGATGTGTCGGTTGGTAAAGAAGTTATTATCTTAATTTTAGCTTCAAACCCAATTGTAATGAACGCATTGACAAGGTCTATTTATATGGCTTTGTTTTTAGTAAATAAAGATCATGACATTCTATGCCTTAAAAAAAAACAAAACCAAACGTCTGGATTAAAAGAAGAAAAACTTTTATCAATCGCCGCTCCGTTTGCCAAAGACTTAAATCAGCCTTTGATCATCTCAATTTCTATAAATTTTGCATCAAAAGAGCAATTATTGAATCATTCAGTACCTGATCATCCGGGTAAGCAGAGAATAGAGAAGATACAAATTTACAGGACTCGATGACATTATATCAACATTGGCCAGCAGAGAACAGTCCAAAGTACATCAGCCCAGGGTCTCGCAGGTCCACCTCAGACTTTAGTACCATCTATAGAAAGAGGTATATAAATAAATAGTATACATTGGAATAGAATAAGACACTGATTTACTTTTCCGCTAAACACTGCAAAAAGAATTTAAAAATCTAGTTAGAGAAACCAACAATATTTTCCAACCTATTATTTTTCGGGAACTTCTGTGTCATAAAATATTTATTTTTTTAAATTGACTAGAACTCAATTTGAATTGCACTTAAGTTAAATTTATTTTCGTACAATTTAAATTTCCTATTTACAATTTGTTAAAACACATAATATCCATCAGGCTTAGTAATAATTATTCGTGACCTTGTAATATTATTTAGTGTGTTCTCGCTATTTGCGGTGGAGTTATTACTACCACGGCCACTATTCCCAGCGTTGGCATTCGTGCCAGTTATCATACGATTTCTTTGTAACATTTTCTGAATCTTCTCGTCATGCGGCGGATGATTGTGAGGGCCACCGGTACAGGATTTTAACTTGGCATTCTCAAGAACACATCTTGAACGACATCTTTCTGATTGTTGTTTTTTTGAGTAATTGTGACATCGCCAATATTCCTTGCCATTCTTTTTGCTATGGCAATTATACAAATAACTGTTGTTGAGTATGAGGCATGGTGTCGACCACGGACTCTCGATAAATATAAGTTTACTGTCTGAAATAGAGACACAATGAGTGAAACATGTTGTGTCAGTGCACGCGTAAGTTTATTTTTAAAATTTATTCAACAAATAGAAAAATATACGTGTATAGAATTTGAAGAAAAACAACTAGTGGGTACTTTCTTTTTAAAGTATAGATTTTACATAATTTTAAAATTTATTGATTCGTCTAAAAATATCCAGATTACACGTAGAATAAAATTAATTAAACCTTTTCAGATTTTGTTCGAATTTGCGGTACAAATATTTTGTAACTATCTTTATCGGCGATATGTGAGACTGTTATGATCTCGTTCAGCTTTGGGTCGTCTGCTTTGATTTCAATATACTCGCCGAGGTCTTCCTCGATAGAATATAGAGGTCTGTGACCTATGCGCGGTCTATGATCTGAATGATTATGTTCCCGGCGTGCAACTACAAAGGAATTCTTCTTGGTGATGACTACAGCTTTGCATTTGTTTTTTAGAACATCGATGCAGCGCCACGTTGTGTGTCCGTTGGCCTGGGTTAGTTTTTTATTATAAATAAAACCACTGTAAACTAACTGCGCATTCTTTTTTTGGCTGCGAATGAATTTAACCTCTCCTAAAATGACAAGCAAACACGAAAAACACCAAATTTATATTGTTATCTAGCTTGTATTCTATTGCTAACTTAATATTTTTATTTGTTGTTCGAGAGGACGGGTAAATAAAAAGTCATAATTTTAGTTTTATTGGTATTCTTCGTGTTTTATTTTTTTTTTAACAAATCAATTTTACAGATTATGTGCACTTAGTAAATAATAAACAAGGTACCTTTAATGAAAAACGCAAATATGAATGTAATTGTATTAAACAAACACTTACCATCATTAAATATTGCTTTTTGGATAGTTAACTTGCAAGTTTAGAAACTTGAATGCAACGCAAGACAACACTATTCTTTGAAGTTGAAAAATAGGAAACAAGAAAGATATACATGTATATAACAGAATTAGCTCAACATAAGTAACAAAAAAGGCAATTGAATGGTATTTTCACTTTGAATATATTATAATAAAAAGATATGTGAAATAATTCGTGGGTTGATTGCAATTTATTAAACGTCACTTCAAAAACCCATTTTTTCTGCAAAAATTTAACTTAAACCAAACAACTGGTAATATTTCACTTTTGGTAGATGATCAAACCTTGCACTATTTTATTTATTCCTAAACAACGAAACATTTAACACAAAATTAAAGGACCACGGCCGCGAAAATCAATTTTTAACATTTAGCCCAAGCGAACATGTATTTGACATGAGCTGAGCCCATGAACGATGCGTCCGTCGATGCTTTTATAATCGCAGAAACTAGTACATTTAAGTGGAGGGTAACTGTACAATCTCGCGTAAAGAGGGCACACTGACTCAATTTAATGTGGTTTTCCATTGGGCTTTTCAGATCTGAGATTTGTCGTTCGCAATGAAACATTAAACCAGATAGGTGCAATTTTTGTGTCGGCTTTTTGAGCCTATATATGTTCTTTTTTAAATGACAATAAAACTACTTATTTCATTCTACTCTCCCAATTTTTGGTCAGTTTTTCTGACTGCTTCACGGTTTTTCCTTTATTCGATTGCGATGTTAGTTCTTTTTTGGACATATTGTCCAAAATTTTATAAACAAACAATAAACAAAACAAAAAAACCATTTGAAAACCACTTTGTATATTGCAACACAACAGAAAAGTTGTCACCATTTCTTTTTTTTGGAATTGACAGCTTAATTGGTTCTAAATTGCAAGCCAAATAAATATTTTCTTTCCTTTTTTTCTTTCCAGAACTAGCACACATTTAAATGTTATATAGATCAAAGCAAGTAAAAGCAGGCATAATTTATTGTTGAATAACTTTATTTTCCTCACGAGCGATCTCAAATACAAATATTTTGTCCGTTATTAATTATATATTCTCCTCTGTGGAGGTATATAAGTAAAAACACATAAAATTGTTGTTAATTCCTTTTATTTTCCACATTCGCAAGCGAAATTGTTTTTTTTTATTTAGTTGATACAATTTTTCTTTCACAGAAGCAAGCAAAGCCCAAATATTTTCTTTTTTTTAACAAAAACATAAACACACATCATTATTGTTAGGTAATTTAATTTTCCACAGAAACATTTAAAACGCCAATATTTTAGACTTATTCTGCACAATAGCAAAAACACAACAAAATGAAAATAACAACATTCTTCAGCGACACGGTCTAATGTTGTGGGCTTAGGCAAGTAGGAAAATCTTGCTCCGGAATCGAAAAAAAATTAAAAATACAAATAATAATAGTTAGAAAAATATATAATAAAAACCAGCCAGAAGTTCTCACTTCATTAATGCAGACGAATGTACATCTGGCGAAAAGATTCAGCAAGGGCTTAATTCAGATCGATTCTGAACATACTAGGAACTGAACCTCAAGAACAAGAGTTGGCAAAAAGTACTTGTATGTATTTTAGTAATAGACTGTGTTTGAAATATATTTTTTGTTGTTGTTAATGTTTGGATTTAATATACAATGTAAAACAAAAACTAGTGCACATCAATGATAAATCCCGTGAGACCGGAGTAGCATGCATAAACAGTCGATACTTTTACCTCAGGAGGAAGCTATTTCAAATCTGCTCTCGTACGAACAAGTTCAAAATCCAGGTGGGCTAAAATAACTTCAAAAGATCGGTCACAAACGTCTGATTGGTATATAAACTATCCGTCGACATCGCAGGCAGTTTCCACACCAATCCCATTGGAATGTAATTTTTTCCTGAATCAACATCCATCCATTCCTTGCGAAACTTGCCAACACAGACAATCAATCTGCTTCGAGCTGAAATCGATAAGTTTGTGTAGAAAGGAATTAAAAAATACTCCAAATAAATTAAGTATTCAAACGGATTCCAGGAATCGTACTTAAGGTCATCGCTTTAAGGAAAATCTAAAAAAAAAATTGTTAATTAAAGAGACCAAATTTGTACTCAGAAATCAAAATAAGTTTAAAAGCGATTGAAATTTTTTAAAGAAGGCGATCGATGTAAAAGGAAGCCATTAAAAGTCTTTAATATTTACAAGGGGTAAGTCAAAAATAACGCTCGGTGTATTGGGAACCACGGAAAGAACAGCCTTTTGAGATGACTGTTTCAATCGAACCTCAAACTGCTCCTTATTCCCTTTGCAGATAATAGCGAGTCGGGTGACTGATGCAATCAAATTCTCCCATAGAGGGGGGGTCGTGGTGAATGCACAGTCGAGCAGTTGGCTGTGCACTGGAGTGACTGAAGCAGGCGTATCAATCAATTTACTTGATTTAGTTTTCGCTGACTCAGAGCTTGACATTAGTGTTAGCAACTCCATAGTTCCTCTTTGTCGCAATACAATTTTTCATGTAGCACTTTCTATAAGATTACAATTTTGTGAATTTATTAAACCGTCTTCATCTGGATGTAATTTTAAGTATAACTACTCCAAAGCTAATTTTAATAGCATTTCAAATTATCTAAATAGCATTGAATGGTTAAATGTTTTTAGTAATCATAATTTAAATGATTCCTACAACCTTTTTATAGAAATCGTGAAAGTAGCAATCGATATGTTTACGCCGAAAGTAAAAGCCAAAACTGGCACCAAACCTGTTTGGTTTAATAAAAGGGTTATAAATCTTAATAATAGGAAAAATAAGATCTACAAACAGTTTCGGAAAAACAATAATGATCCTGAGCTTTATATCCAATACCGCCGACTCCAGGAGCAATTTAATGTTTTAAATAAGTTCCTGTATAGACAGTATGTTCTATCAGTCGAGTCAAAGTTAAGGAATAATAGCAAATGTTTTTGGAAGTACATCAAAAATAAAAAACAATCAATTGGTATTCCAAGAATTATGCGCCAAGATGACGAAACTTCTTCAGACCTATTAACAATTTGCAATATGTTTGCTAAGCACTTCCAATCGGTCTACACTTACTCTGGATCTTCTTCTTTTAACGATAGTTCACTGTCAAGTAATTCATTAAATCTTGGCAAATTCGAATTTTCGTCTTCTGAAGTGGAATTAGCACTTTCTTTTTTAAAGACTGATACAAATCCTGGTGTTGATGGAATTCCGCCAATTATTCTTCGTAACTGTTCTTACGCGTTTGCTGTACCCCTCTGTTTAGTATTTAATCAATCCATTGAAAATGGGGACTTTCTCAAGGTCTGGAAAAATTCTTTAATTACACCAATTTTTAAATCTGGCTCCAGACATGATATCTCAAATTATCGCCCAATCTGCAAAATTCCAAGTATACCCAAGCTCTTCGAAAAATTAGTGTCTGATAAACTTGCACCTATCCTCAAGAATTACATCTCTCCTTTCCAGCATGGTTTTGTGGCTGGTAGATCAACTTCAACTAATCTCTCAATATTCTGTAATCACGTTTTAAACGGTTTGGAGAAAGGTTTTCAGTTTGATGTCATATATACTGACTTTTCCAAGGCCTTTGATCGTGTAAATCACGCCATCTTACTGCAGAAACTGGCAAGATTCGGATTTCATTCCAATCTGTTGAAGTGGGTTAGCTCATATCTTACGGAGCGTATTCAGTTTGTATGCTTAAACGACATTCGGTCAACACCGGTTCAAGTTACTTCAGGTGTACCTCAAGGTAGTCATCTTGGCCCCTTACTCTTCCTGTTATTTATTAACGATATTCCGGAAATGTTTCTGAATTCTCAATGTTTGATGTTTGCCGATGATTTGAAAATTTTTCGTCAAATAACATCGGTGTTAGATTGCAGACTTTTACAAGATGATCTTGATAGACTCTCGAATTGGTGCCATAACAATGACCTGCACTTAAATGTATCTAAATGTCAGAGCCTTACTTTTTGTCGTAATCTGTCCCCAATTCCTGTCTCGTATACGATTGGTGATGTTCCGTTATCCATTATACGATCAAAAAAAGATCTTGGGATTATGTTTGATCAAAAACTGAATTTTATTGAACATATTGAGTTTCTAGCTGCTAAAGCCAACTCAATGCTAGGATTTATATTGAGAAATTCAAAGGAATTTCAGGATCCTTATAGTCTCAAATGCCTCTTTTTTGCATTTGTTAGATCTCACCTCGAGTACTGCAGCATTGTCTGGAATCCATTTTATGAAGTTCATTCCATCAGAATTGAGAGGATCCAAAAGTGTTTGACTAGAGTTGCAGTAAGACGGCTTCGTTGGAATATTGAAATGCCTTCCTATGATACTAGGTGTAAACTACTGGGAATTTTACCTCTATCGACTCGTAGGAAATACTTATCTATAATGTTTGTGAGGGATTTAATTACCTGTCATATCGATTGCCCCTTTCTGTTATCTCATTTTTATGCTCCGTCAAGAGCACTCAGATATCGTCATGTATTTTATGTACCCTTTCATAGGGCTAACTATGGTTATAATGAACCTATATCTAGATGTCTACGAGAGGCTAATAATTACTGTGATTTATTAGAATTTCATCTTAGTAGGTATTCATTTAAAAGCTGTTTAATATTAGCATTAAGCAACTCTGGTGGTAGTTAATAGGTATTTATTTTTGTATTATGTAATCTAAAGAGAACAGTGAATGTTTACTCATTTGATGAATAAATAAATAAACAAAATAAAATAAACAAACCTCCGGGTTTCCGGTCTAGCCCATGGTGTAGAGTTCCTACTAAAATGACTACTACAATCTAACCTCAGTCAGACCTCCTTTCATAGATGTTAGGATGACTGAACTCAATCGAAACCAAACCCGTAGCTCAAATCCCAGCTGGGTATCAGTGTGGTTACTGTGACTATAATATGCTGAGAGTGACTAGTGCAGACGAGCTCATCCCGGCTTACGAAAACATGGGTTAGGATCAGGGTGAGGTGACTTATGCAATCCAACCTCAGGCTGATCCCAATTCACTGTGCAGCGGAGGGAGAGCTACTGCTTCCTGATCCGCGGAAAGTAGGGCTGTTTGAGATGACTATTTCAATCGAACCTCAAACTGCTCTCCAGTCTTTTGCAGTTAATTCCGAACCGGGTGACTGATACAATCGAGGAGCCTCGAGCAGGTTATTAAATTCCATGGGAAAGGGGGAGAAAAGTTATTAGTTGGGAGCTGTGCTTGAGGGGTGACTGAAGCAAGCGAACTCTGAATGCTACGAACCACAAGCATACACTGGTCCGGAAAAGGAGAAGGGTGGGGTTCTTGCCACAGTCAAGCGTCGCAGGGTGTCCATCCTCAAGATTAGTTTAACCATTTGGATTTTGTGATGAATTTGCTGATGCCGCAAACGTCTGTCTCACTGAAATCGCTTATATCTTTGAAGAATTAGCCGCCAAGAATTTGTTTTCTGGTGTTGGCTAGTGCGGGGCAGTTACACAGGAGGTGTGTGATGGTTTCCTGCTCGTCAACGTCTCTACAGCCTCAGCAGAAGTCGTTCGAATGTACTCCCATTTTAGCGCCGTGTCTGCCAAAGAGGCAGTGACTAGTGATTGCTCCGACTACCGAGCTAATATTTCTCCTGCTAATGGAGAGTTTGGATGGTCTTTTTGCATCCGATTTTGTCCATATTTGTTTCGGAGACGCACACGTACTGGTGCTTATCTACCTGTTGTTCGCTTCTATTAGTCTAATAGATTGAACTTCAAGGTCTGAATGGGTACAGCCGTTGTATCTCTGTTATCAGCGAGGTCTTGTGCGGTATCCTGCCAGTTGCCTAGAATGTCACTGTGACCGGAGACCCAGCAGAGGGAAATGTTAAATCTGCCTGTATTCATCTACTTTATTTTTTGTGTAATGAGTTTTATGAAACACTATCAGCCTTGTTCGCTAGAACTCACTATTACACCTCTGAACCGTAATTACGCAGTGTATAAGTTTGTATGCAGTCTTTATACATCAGTGCATAAATCCTTGAGGATCCTTCAACCAACGACTTCGGTTCTCTTCAGATCACCGCAATCAAACGACGCTGGGCGGGGTTAGTACGTAGATGGGGGATCGTTTGAGAATAACCGCGTATCGTTGGCCAGTCCCATCTACAGAGTTGGGGTCGATAATACATACGTGGTATCACAATGGACCTAAATTGGTCTAAGTGTGCCGGCTTCTGCCGACAGCCACCTAAACCTAACATAACCTAACCTATCCCTCACACCAGGGCGGTATGCGGTAACGGTACGGGTACAGCACTATACAATCCTATTGCGATAAATAAAAATGCAGATAATGAAGCGATATACCGCAACCGGTACTACGGTACTATAGCGGTACAATTTTATGCCACAGCATGCAGAGTTAACAGTCTTTTACCGCGTCTGCGTGTGAAAATGTATGTGAAAATCTAATTGATGATGAAAAAACAGAGAGAAAGGTTATCACATGAAAATATATAGCAATATAATATTTATCGCAAGAAAATATCGTTTCGGTATGAAAGGGCAAGAAGTATACCACTTCCATATCTGTTTGATAACGCTCTGGTGTGTCCCGCAACCCACTTTATTCAAAAAATATTTTAAAATCCATATTAGTGACACACCGTTTGTATAAAATACCGACAAGAACAATTCTACTACCTTTAACCAGCTAAACTGTTAACACAACCAAACATTTACTAATTTGTCACTTAACGCTACTGAAATAATCATTTATTTTACCCAGATGAATTTATTTGTATCTATCTTAAATTTATTAAATAAATAATCAGGTTTCGCATGACATCTTTTACAATCGTCACTATGTCAACTTTGCATATCACATAGCGAAAGAAATGATTTCCTTTTTACTCACCGAAAACATTAGCATTAGACATGTTGGCACACGAGTGAAGTTGGCCACTGGGTATCCATGTATAATCAATGTGCTATCCCGTTTATATGGGAGATTCAAATCCCAACGGAATTCATTGGAAACAGGTTGAAACAGAAACAGATTGTATGGTAGTGCGTGTGCTCTCTCAATTCAGTGTGATCGAAAACCTGTCACGAAACACATATTAGGGGCAGTATTTACGATTTGGTGCAACAGGACTACCATTTACAGTAGTCATTTTCATCGACAGAAAAAAAACGGCCCAATGACGCCACCAAACAGTGACTTTTTGAGGATGAAGTGCTGTTACATGAAGCACATGAGGGTTCTCACCAATCAAATAACGCATATGTTGCTTATTGACAAAGTCGTTTAACAAAAAGTGGGCTTTATTGCTGAAGATGAGAGCCCAATTCGGGAACGTACGTCGCTTCATATGATCAAGTGGCTTTAGTTCTTGAGTAAGCTTGATCATGTAAAGGTGTTGGCCAAGATCCTTAAGCGAAATTCGCCATAATGTGGTCTGGGACAGACCCAATTCTTGAAAACGCCGTGAAATATCAAGCAGCGAATATTCTGCTAATGGGACGAGAATTACGGCCGAAAGGTTGCGTTAACGCTGTTGAAGTTGCGATCACCGATTCCGAATTTCGGTAGTAAATTTTAATTATATGTAAATTTTGTTCCTTCGTGTACTTCACCATGATGTTGATTTTAGGGAACTTGCAATTGCCTTGCAAATTGAAAGCGCCAATTGTACCAAATTGTACTGTACTACTACTATTGGTGCAGTAAAATTAGAAATAGAGACCACATGCAGCAAAAATTGAAGAAGTTCAGTGTGAATTTCTTGTTGCAGAAAACCTGCAAATTTTGATTTGCTTTTGTAGTTCAGTTAAAATGGTTGTATCGGCACAATCTTTGTCTTTAACTGTTGCTATAAATCGTTGTTTTGTGTATTTTGAACAAAAAAAGGGTTAGAAATAGAAATAGTTGCATTTGCACTAGTGAGGAGGAGACTCTTAGGTACAAAAAAGAAATAAAAATGCAGCGTAAGATACTGAGGGATGCATGCAATCCGTTTGACCTCGAGGATGAAGTGTGAGTTGTTTCAGAACATGTTGCTTTATTTCAAACTAAATTCAAGTTTACAGATTTAAAAAAATGTTCGCCTCAACAAACGAGCATTCAAGTATGTATTGAAAGAACTAGAACAGGAACTTGGTCCTACTTTTTTATCCTCTTCAATCACTCCTTTAAGTCGGCTTGTAGCCTTATTAAGGTTTATGGGCGAAGACGGTTACCAGCACGGCGTTGGTAAAGACCACTCAGTTGGAATGGCACAGTCTTCATTTTCAGGCACGTTAAAAATGCTGCTGGATATTTTGGACAGAAGCTCTGTCCAGTCTGAAAATTAGACTTCTACTCAAAGAGCAGATTTCCGGGTGTTGTTATGTGCATCGATGGAATTCATATAAAAATTATCCCACCGGCTGAAGATTGTTAAAATTTTCGACCTCTAGATATAATAATCACCCAAATCATAGAAACCTTTCCGATTGTAAAAGAGGTGTGTATTTTCGCCAGGGGGCTTTGAAATTTTTATGTGCGTACCATTAACGCACATTACGATCCCTGGAATTCCTGACTTAATTAATTAATTTTGGCTTCCATTTTTTCCTCCTCTGACATTTTCAGGCTTATCCATTTGGGACATAAACATTCCTCTGAAATGTTTAAGACTTCCGATATCGTTGTTGATTGCGCCATTCCAATATTATAGTCTTGTCCAGTACCAGTTTGGTAACCTCCTTCTGCCAGAAACCTTAAAAACGCCGATAAGTGATGAGGATCTAACCAGTTGTGAAGGTTTGCTTTCTAACTCACTTAAAACAAAAATGCAGATTTATTGAGCCTGAAGTTTTTAATAAATCTAAAAATATATTGTGACGTAATGATGGGAAAGAAATTCTTTATTTTCAATTTACGTACTGAGTATCAGGTAACTGCAAAATGTCCTCTGCTCGCATTCTTATGCTCCTTCGAATGTGTCTGCTATCATTTTCATTTTCACTTTCCAAATTTAAATAAAACCCAACAGTATTCATTTCGTCTTTAAAATTTATTGAAAAACCCAACAATATTTTTTGAAAATATCTCCATTTGACAGCAGACCAGCTGATTTCGAATCTTTCGATAATCAAGTTTAGCGGACCGGAACTGCAGTTCATCCGCCGGTTTCTATGATAGGGCAAGTATGCGGATTCGGATCGGATGAAATCCGTCGGATTCTATGATTTGGGTGAATATGAAAATAAATGATTATTTTTCCATAATTCTGTAAAAAAACTTACGGTTTTTGCATTTTGATTCTTTTTTGTCTGCCCAATACGAAAAATCAAATAGTTCGTAGATTTGAATGCCAAAATTCCGATTCATTCTCATTCAGTGATACTACTTTCTACGAATTTCGAAATTCGTAGCAAACATTTCCCCTACGACGGATTCTGTGATAGTATTTTCAGGGTTCGTGACGAAATTCCTAGTACGAGGGATTCTGTGATAGACGTGAATACGTTAAATTTGCATCCTCCAAATGATCCATTATAAGGCATTAATATTATTCTTATACTTTAGGATAACACAAAGTTAGTCGTTATACACTGTAAAAACAGACAGTGAATATAAGCATTAATTAGTGTCATTTAATAGTCTGGCACTATAGGGTGTTCTCATAAACGTCGAAAATCTGCGCTAGTACAATCGTCTTTCTTTTTTCTTGCATTATTGAACACACTGGGCAAATTCCTAAACGCAAGATTTGCAAAGCATTTGCAAGGTAAAATGTCAAAAGCATATGTTTGCAAAGAATGTAGATGACGTTTTGGAATGCACATTATTGCTTTATTTGTTGATTTTTGCAGGAATGAGTTATGGACCCAGAAACAAAAATTATTTTGATTAAAACTAAATTGTTGCTCTTCCATCATTTTTTTTACAAAAAAAAGAATACAAATAATATCAAAAAATTGTTTATATTTTTATCAAAAAACGTAAAATCTCAAAAAATAAGGGATTTTTTAACTTGATAAAGATCAGCCATTTTTCATAAAACGCAGAAACAACACAGCAAACTCAATTCAAAAAAAAAATGCAAAGCAAGTGAATTATGGTGGATTTACACCATCACGCACGCGCATTTTTGCAACAAAACCGAAAAGAGAGATCCGTTTATCCGCAGTCAATGCTAATAAGGTGTAAGAGTGAGATCACTTACTTTAACTTGCTATAACATTATTATGGAGATTTGACAGATCACATGTAAACAAACAAATTTATTTTCATCGGTTTTGTTGTAGTAGAATTAAAAAATAAATAAAAACATGGATCTCGTAAAGGCTGCCGTATTAATAGTGTTTTCCATCTTGAGTAGGTACAATCGGCGATGTGAAGCAGAGAAATGTCAAAAATGTATTATGGCGATTAAAACATATGATAGCAGCGCCCATTTTGTTTTATAGGAAATCGAAATTTCGTAAGCCATCGCTATAAAAATATCAACATGCATAGCTTTCCCATAATTCCTAACACGTAAACAAGATGGCCGACCTGAATACGTGTCACGTTTTTTTGCATGTTAGGTAATGCTGTCCCTTTCAGTCACACGGATATTTAGTATTTAGCATCCCTTTAATCTTACATGTTAGGAATGAGTGACCGTGTAAATCCACCATTACGCAAGTTTTTGTTTACATTTGCACAGATCCGCCGACATTTGCGCAAGAAAAAACATCTACTACGTTTAGGGACAATCTGCTTAGCAGGGATTCTTATTCCTGCATTTGGGAACTGTTTGCTTGGCATATTTTGCGCAAGATTTGCGTTTAGGAATTTGGCCACTTATTCTGCAGAACGTGAGCAGGCCTGCTTACGTACAATTTTAAGTAGTCACTGAATGTTCATAATCATCAGTTTCTTTGATATCCAAGACATCAAAGTAGAAGAATGTATCAACTTTTTTTATTTCATATAGCACCGTCCTCCACAAAGAAATCTTTTTCTTTTTCCCAGAGTTGAATTCTTTTTCCATCAGAATTCTTTTTTGAATTAATAGCTTAGTTTTCGCCATATTCCACGCCGCAGCTTCTACTTACCTTAAAAAAAGTTAAACTTGGTTCTAAATAAAAAATTATTCAGATATTGCCAATTCGCACTTTAAATTTTTGTTTTTACATCCCGCGCTTTCATCGATCAAAAAAATATGGATGCACAACCTCCCAGACGCTGATAACATTTATGAACATATCTTCTGCAATTCATCTAAGTAAGTTCGATCAAAAATCCGACTTTTTGAACACATCTAACGCAGGCCTTAGTTAAGCCGTGTTTCGGTGCTAGTGTATACCCAGCTCAGCATAATTTTACACGTAAACAATAACAAAAAGGAGTGCTGAAGATAAAGAGGTCAGCAGTCGAGGACTGAGACAAAGTGAATATAGAGTGTTGATGCCATGAAGCGACTAGATGGCGGTAAAATAAGTTGGGAGCAAAAATATTCCGATTGTTATGCAGAGATAGTGGATGTGTTCGTCGATTAAACAAAAAAAATCCTCAATTCAAAGAAAATTATGCGAAGAAAGTTAAAAAAAAAAAAAAAAAAATTGGCAAAAATAAGCATCCGTTCTTTTCCTTGCTGTCAAATACAAAGGATTTTATGATGTTCAAAAATCTTTCAAAAAATACGTTTGGATTTGCATCCTGCTTTAATAATAATCCAAATCACACTCTTCTAAAGTACAAATACTGCGAACACATCCTTAAAAATGGAAAGTGAATACAGAATACGATCTACGAGTTTCATTTGTAAAATTGTGCTGAGCTGAGTATACACTAGCAGCAAAACACGGCTTTAGTCAACGTTTCTGAAAACACCCATACTTTCGTGAAATCAAAAATGACATTCCGTTTACACTCGCTGGAAACGATTCACATGCGTTCGTCCGTATGACGTGCATCGCAATTTTTTTTACGTATATTTACCAATCCGTGCAACAAGATGCGATTCAACCCGTGTGCTTTTGTGAACGAACGATACTAAAGGATTTTGTCAATCGCAGTCAATTAAAAAAATGCGATTGACAAAAATACCAAATGAATCGTTCGTTCACAATAGCAAACATTGAAAATAGTCAATTATCAACTGTCGATTGATCTTCGCAATAGGCTCAGTTTTAGGCCGACCGAAATAATTTTTTTTTTTCCAAAATGGATTTTTTCCCAAATGCTTTCCAAGTTTATGCCATCCAAGAGATTTCAAATGAGTCTTATGGTGGATTTACACCATCACGCACGCGCATTTTTGCAACAAAACCGAAAAGAGAGATCCGTTTATCCGCAGTCAATGCTAATAAGGTGTAAGAGTGAGATCACTTACTTTAACTTGCTATAACATTATTATGGAGATTTGACAGATCACATGTAAACAAACAAATTTATTTTCATCGGTTTTGTTGTAGTAGAATAAAAAAATAAATAAAAACATGGATTTCGTAAAGGCTGCCGTATTAATAGTGTTTTCCATCTTGAGTAGGTACAATCGGCGATGTGAAGCAGAGAAATGTCAAAAATGTATTATGGCGATTAAAACATATGATAGCAGCACCCATTTTGTTTTATAGGAAATCGAAATTTCGTAAGCCATCGCTATAAAAATATCAACATGCATAGCTTTCCCATAATTCCTACCACGTAAACAAGATGGCCGACTTGAATACGTGTCACGTTTTTTTGCATGTTAGGTAATGCTGTCCCTTTCAGTCACACGGATATTTAGTATTTAGCATCCCTTTAATCTTACATGTTAGGAATGTGTGACCGTGTAAATCCACCATTAGACGCCTATTGCGAGTGGCGATTACTGATAGATGAGCGACATTTATGTATTGTCAATCGTCGATTGTAGATTTTGGTATTGTGAATGGTAATTGTGATTGACATTTGTCGATTGGCAATCGCTTGTTGTCGTTTAAATTTTTCTGATCGACTGTCTGTAAAAAAGAAAACAAAAATATTGTTTGCAAACATGTAAGTTGGTTAAATACAATTAAAGTGCATATTCTTCTTCATAACACGAATATCTAGACAGTCGGTCAGAAAAATTTTAACGACAACAAGCGATTGCCAATCGATAAATGTCAATCACAATTACCATTCACAATACCAAAAACTACAATCGACGATTGACAATAGATAAATGTCGTTCATCTATCAGTAATCGCCACTCGCAATAGGGACCTTAATATCATTTTTTTTATCAGCCATGTTGAGCGATGGTGTATCTTTAACTTATTAAAATTTTATATACAAGTTGTCATGGACAACATGGTTTTTAATTCTGTCATTTATGACTGCAATTGATATGCAATTATGAACTCACTTTTGTCAACGCATGATGACCGCATTCATGCAGCTACGTTTGCATTCATAAATGTAGTCAATGAACATTTGTTGCATGGTTTGGGCAACATTATTTGCAAATATGAACTCACCCAAAACTAACGTCAAATAAAATGACTGAATTCAGTCTGTATTGTACATCTGCATACATTCCTAATACAAAGACGGGCACTGTAACATAGTCACGTTCCGCAATGCATTGTTCCTTTTTAGTTCAGAGCAGAACACTGAGTAAGTGACAGCGTTCCGATTTATTTATGAAACACACTTGAGCGATCAGATTTCATTTGATTAGTAATCATGTTTATTTTGTAATAAAAATATTTTATAAACTTGTATTACTTTCTACACCAGAAAAACAACCCCCACCGCATATTGATTTTTTTCCCCTTTCTCAGTCTTACCTTCGCTGTGTTCAGTTTTTTTTCTCAAACTGCTCAGAGAATTTATTTTGAGCTCAAATCTATCTGGACTGCTGATATTAATTTTGAATGCTCTGATGGGTCAGAGCTTAGCTAAAAAGAAAAACACTCTCAGGCTCTGCGCTGAACATCGTGAATAAGCACGAAAGAAACGTGGTTTTCATAATCTTGGTAAGTACATTTACTCAGCCATGCACGCGGGACGTGATTCGACCCATGTTAAATTCTCTGCTCTGAATTTAAAATGAAGAACTCCTAATAGCGGAAAAGATGTGCAAAATAGAAAATGATTTAGTATATAAAATGGCATTACCTACTTGCATGCCAATTCTTGGTGCAGTCTCCAATTTGATTTTTTGCCCAATAGTAGTAGAACAGCACAATCTGGTACTATTTTTACGGCTAGACGTTTTGTGGTTTGAAAATCATTGACCATTTTTAACATTTGTCTGTTTGGTCGTTCAGTGAAAGATGAAAATGTTGAATTTCACATCACGAATCGGCATAGAAAAATGTACCAGTTTGTGATGTATACCGTATATTACTCCGAAAAAAATTATGACGTGTGCTTGAATATCAAAATAGTAACAACGCAACGCGCTAGAAATACATACGAAGCGTGGCATTGTTACAGTCTTCATTTCCTACGATTGATACGTGTAAATTCAGAAACGTCAAACATTTGCGCAGTGATGCCTGCTCATTTGCGATGCACAGTTTAAGCTGATGCGTTGATGATTGAATATGGCGTTTGAGTTTTAGAACGCATTGTTCAAATCAAACATTTAAAATGGAAGTTTTGCTAATAAAAGTTTTAGTCGATAACTTTGAACATAAAGACGATAAATTTAATTTTAATATGTGTGAAGCAAGAAGAAAAAGGTCGGAACGCATACGGACTTTAATTAGCAGATTTAAAAGAAGGAAAATTCCTAAGATTAGGGACTATTTCAAAATTCTAGAAGAATATCCAGACGATGTATTTCAAAATCATTTTAGAATGTGCCGCTCCACCTTCTATTTAAGTTCACTAATGATTTAACTTTTCTAAATGGAAATCAAACCATGTTTCTAGGATTTGCGAAAATCATTAAATTCTTTTTGGGACACCTTCTATCTATCTTCACCTAGTATCTATCAATTAAAATGTTTGTTTACTTACTTTTTTTCTCTTCCGACATTTTCCTTGCTTTTTTCCCGGCGAATCAACAGCGCATCAGGTATTTCCGTGATGCTTTTTTCGTTATGTTTGCGCATCAGTTTGATCAACTTTGCAATAATGAACACTTGACGTTGAAAGTGATGCCAATAGTTGCGTTAATGAACATTTTGCAAAGCATCATGAGCATCATGATGCCAGTGATGCGTTACTGAATTTGCACTACATGCTTGGGGAAGATTGAGCATAATACTAATGTTTCGGTCATTAATTAAAAAAACAAATCAGCTGCAATACAACCGGCTCCTTGATCCCATTTTGCTGTCAAATGCATGCATAAGTACGCGTTCGGCATTCGCACTCATGCTTTTTTGAGATTCGAATGAATAGGTCGTTCGAATTATACAAATTTTCCTTAAATAAATTTTCTATTCGATCGAATCTAAAAATACACATTCTTCTAATTCGACAAACTTTCGTTCGAATTCGAATGTCAAAATCAGCACGACTAATATACCGATGACACCATGAAAATAAGCGCTGCGTTCCTTTCTCGTAGGTTCTTCTGGAAGAATACAATGATAGGGCTGGTTCTCCATTTCCGATTTTACTCCCCGCCACCTCAACCACCCTACGCTTATTCGAATGTTTAATGTCGTCTTTAAGCGACCCTTACACGGTCAATCGGTTGACATCATACATCGTGTACGTGTAGATTGACGCTACCCCTTACACAGTTCCATCGATTGACGTGAAATTCATTCAAACGTTTTAGCTCGCGCCGAAAATTCGTTCTCAACGTATTTATTATTCTGGTGACATCCGCTTTTTGTGCATCAGGATACTTTTCTTTCCACTTCCACTTTTCTTAAAACTTCATATTGGCGCATTTTTTTGTTTCGGCTATAATCTTTCCCTTTGACATCCCATAAGCTCGGTAATGACCGATAAGTTTCAATTAATTCTGATACAAATGCTCGGTCTTCATCGTCCTTCAATTTTCCGCTGGCGTCAGACATGTTTTCGCTTCCGTGACACAAAACACAAAGAAGTAATTACGTCAATCCAACCCTTAAACATATCAATCAGCATGACGTTCATCATGCAAAATCAAACTTGCTTGTCAAATGTGTGTGACTCATACAGATACATTTTCACGAAACCATGCTAGTGATTTGTCATTCGATTGACCGTGTAAGGGCCGCTTTACAGCTTGCTTTGAAGCTGATCATAGAACCCATATATTTGAACTTTTCGCACATTAGGTAACGAGGATTGAAAACAGAGCCGACTCGAAAAAAAAGTATATCATCCATCTCTGGTTAGGACTTGCCTTGAAGGTTAGGGGAAGGGGGAAATGTGGAAGTTGTCTATACTATCTGAAAATTGCGCATTTTGGATTTTCGAAAATACGATGATAGCTCGGTGTTGCTGGAATTTGACTGTCTCGATATGAGACAACTTTATATTGATGAATTTAATGCATTAATAAATTGCACATTTAATTTGTCAACGTCTGAAAAATATATTTAAAAAATATAAAATACAAACTTATTTTCTTATCAAAAATATCTCTTGTTGGAGTAACATAGATGTTATTTTTTTGTAGAAATGTTCAAAAACAATTTTGTTTTTATTACTGATTTTTTTCAAGTTCACCTGACTGAATATTTTGAAGTGTCCATTAAAAATTAACGCGTTTGGGTTTGTACTTCTATTCAGTAAAAAAATAAATTTCGCTTCGAAAAACCCACAAACACAGGGTCCTAAATGGTTGTTCAAAAAAAATTGATGAATCGGTGCTATATTGTGAACAATTCTTTTGATAAATTTGGTATTGTCATGTCAAAAATATTAAAAGCTATCAAATTTGCGATCAATCACAAAATTCGTCGGGACAAATAAATAACGAGAATTCATTCGCTGTTTTTATGTGCAATACAACATTTTCAAAACGAAGTATCGTCAATAGAATTGAAATAAATGCAATCACTGGAAATGGAAAGTCGTGAACAAAAAGTAATCGCATTCAATAGAAGTGTTTTCAAACTAATGAACCAAACATGATAAACCCTTGTGTCAATACGACATACCTGGGTATGTATTTGAATTTTCAAATGCAAAAATCATGGTAATAATCATTACAAACCGGGCTGAATTTTCCAGTAGCTTCCCAAAAATGGAAACTGAACAAATTAAAATTAATTTTAAGCATATACATGTAGATAAATATCTACTAATTTTAAGTTTTTCAAATGTACACCGCACTAACCATACGTTCATATCCGGGTATGCAGCCTGTTTGTTCATGCTAATTGTTGTACTGCCTTTCTATTAAGAATCGTTCTGTAATTTACCGTAACCTTGTCTACTGTAAACGTACTGAGAACATTTGCAATTTTTTGGCACTTTGCACACATGCAGCAGGAAATTCGCTTAGTCTAAGAGACGTCCAACTAGGAAGAAATGTCAAGTTTGCAACAAGCCAGTCTGTGTTTAGCACAGTCGCGATCTTACTACCACCTGTCAAAACTGTTTGTGATACTTATTTCAAATAAAAAAAATGTATGTATTATATTATTTCATTGTATTTTAAGGGTTATTATAGTATATTATCTTTATAATTTAGCCTTATTGCGAAGATCAATCGACAGTTGATAATTGATTATTTTCAATGTGTGCTATTGAGAACGAACGATTCTAAAGGATTTTGTTAATTGCAGTCAATTAAAAAAATGCGATTGACAAAAATACCAAATGAATCGTTCGTTCACAATAGCACACATTGAAAATAGTCAATTATCGATTGATCTTCGCAATAAGGCTCATAATATTGATTCAACCGTTTTTAATACAAGAAATTAAGTGAAACTGAGTTGCACACCCGGGTACATATGTATCGACAAAGCGTTGTGCCACACTCGCATTGACACAAAGGTTAAACAATGCACGAACATTTCTTCTTGCAAATCTGATGGAGTTGTATTGTCCTTTAGTATTCGTAGATATCTTTGCTCAGATTTTAGTGCGCCGTCCAATTTATAACACCAACATAGTTCATTTCGCACTTATGTTAAATATTTACACATGAAATGAGTCAAGTCATTTGTGACCATTCAATTCCCATCGATATTTTGTAGAGAATTTGTTTATTGTTATTTTTGTAGCGTAGATTCCGTAATTTTATTTTGTGCTAAATATTTGCGTTAATTACAGTTGTACCTAGATTCACGTCGCCAAAAAGCACGGAAAATTTCCTTATTCACAATTTGCACGATTTAAGCCATACTTTCAATTCAGTTTAACCATAATAAATCTTTGACAACACTTTTTATTTTTTTAAATTACGACTGAAACTAAATAAAATCACTACGTTACGTCGCTTTATTCTCGTATATACTTGACTATACTTTACCAAAACCGTTTCGATTTACTTCAAGGCTAATGTAAACTGAAGAACGCCGATTGGGTAGAACAATTTTACAGCGTTACCTCGACAAATTTTGACAGTTCATTTACTACTCGTAAGCTTTCGAAGTCTACAACCTTGCATGAATACGCACGTCGTAATCTTGTATAAATACCCTTTCGTTGTATAATTTGTTTTGTTTACTTTTATTCCATCGCTAGTTTCTTTTCACTGTGACGTATACGAAGTTAAAAAAATTCATTTTTGGAAATAAATACAAAATGATTTTTGAGTTGAACAAATGTGTATTGTTTGTGTTATGGTTAGCAAATTTTCAAAATGTATTAACCTTAAACGTTAAATTTAAAAAAAAAATAACCGTGAACTGTTTTGAGATGTGCAGTGCAATTTTGCATAGTTGTGATCACCCACGCAAACAGTTCCCACAATTGAATGCTTGTCTGCATACACAGCTAAGAGCTGTTACGCATATTTAAAATTTCAAATGTTCAGCAATGCTATAGAACACCGAAAGTGCATTTAAAACTGTTTAGTTAAAAAAAAACAAAAAAATATATTGCGGTAACGCGACCATGGGAACAAATGAGTTAGAAGAACCTATTTATTAAACTTACAGTAACAACACAAGACTCTTGCGAACGTCTGACAAACATCCAAGAGTATAAAATGTAATGAGCTTTTCAAATTTGCCGTTCGGATTCGGCTTTAAATTGTAGCTTCCAGTTTTCACAAGCAAATGTTTGTCGAAGCTGGGTTTATGCTAATACCGAATATTTATTTAATAACACAATATATACATCAAAAATAATAGCGGTGGGTCGATGTCTTTTTCTTAACCCTTCAATGCATGATTTTTTTTTTTGGCGCGAAAAAAATATATTTAATGTAAATAAACGATCTAAACTCAAAAAAAAATATAAGAAAAATATCCGGTTAACCGATTTTCCGGAAAATCGAATTTTCTGTATGATGCATATCTGCAACGCTATGCATAAGCGGTATGTAATTTATAAAAAAAAGTTGACACGAAAAAAGTTGTTCTTGGAACTTATTTTTATTTTTTTCAAATAAATAACCTAAAAACAACAATTGAACAAATAATAAATTATAATAATAATAATAAATAATTGAATAAATAATACGATACATATAATTCATTTTATATGAGACTAATAGGAACATAAAAAATCACATAACTGCGTACTCATTGTATAAAATTCAGTTCAAGCTCTTTGGCAACTATATTACTAATATACGTTAAAAAAATGGGTAAATATTACAACGTGCTCAAAGTTAAAAGAAAGGGACAAAATAATAGAAAAAAGTAAAGTAGATTGGTATAATATGTACATTATAAATTATTTATGAAACTCTTTAAAACAATTATTCGTTTTATTAAAACATAGGGCAGTGCAACATTTTTCACATTGTATGTATGTGAATCCAGTACAATTTGGAAGTTTGCATCTCAATCTTTTTTCCATATAAGCCGGCCAATGTGATATCTCATCTTTTCTAACATCTGCCGAAGGCACGTGTGATTTGGGATACTTTCTTTTGCGATCTTGAAGAAGAGCAGATGGTGAGCCAGTTGGCCTTCCTCTGACTTTTTGAAGTACAGTCCCACTTCGGCAAAGAGATTCTGCCAAGTCTATACGGAAATCGCATAGGCCCATTGGTGTTTCATTGCGGACGGAGCAGTTTTGTTTGTACAAAA
Source organism: Portevinia maculata (assembly GCA_949715645.1). NCBI lineage: Eukaryota > Metazoa > Arthropoda > Insecta > Diptera > Syrphidae > Portevinia > Portevinia maculata. The sequence continues at coordinate 402,499,099 of OX454525.1, read as the reverse complement.
TCCATGAATTAACCACCGTAATATCGATAAGATGGTAAAAAATCCGCATGTACCATTTGCGTGATCTCATTTTAATTCGATGTCGTCCAATCAGGCTGTCTGTAAGGTCTACGCCACCCATATGTTTATTATACTGCTTGACTATATTGGGACAATCGATATCAACACGCTGTGCTTTTGTTTTATCATATCTTTTAACAGTCCCAATAGGCAGGGCGCTGACAAATGATGACAACAAGTTAACAGCCTTGTTATCCTTCCAACAAAGAGTACAAATGTCTATATTGTCCACATTGGCGAACAATTCAAACGACTTTCCCCGTGGTACTTTGGATAGTTCCTTCTCATTTGGAAGCTTGCAGTTTGTCAGTCTATTTCGGCGAATAGTTCCCACAGTATAAATGCCTTTTTTGGCCAATTCGACAACTAAAGGGATGGTCGTATAATAGTTGTCGAAATAAATCTTATGGCCAACATTTACTTCGATACTTCGGGCTAATCGTACGACAACATTGGCACATGCTCCTAAATGCGTCTCGGATGGTAAAATTGCGTCGACATTTTCTTTCCCAGTATATATTTCGAAGTTATAGGTAAATCCTGATACGCCACTCAAAACAAATAACTTATAACCCCACTTATGAGGCTTAGCGGGCATATATTGCTTTATGTAACTTCGTGCCTTTGTTGCGCATATTTGCTCATCAAGAGATAAACACTCTTCTCTTGGGATGGACAAGAATTTGTCTGTCAAATGAGTTAGTAAGGGCCTAATTTTGTGAAGTCTGTCATGTAGCGGGTTTTCTCTTGGCAGCATGCCGCTATTATCATTAAAATGCAGATACCTTCGAACCTTCTCAAACTCGTTAACTGTCATAGTATTAATAATTGTCTCATTTCCTGTAACTGGAGCCCAATATAACCGAATATTAGAAATTTGTATCACCGACATAAGAATACAGATTCCCAAAAACTTTCTTATGTGGGTATTTGATAAAAAAGTGGGACGTTCTGGAGTAACTTCCATAGAATATATGTTTGACTGCACTACTATTTTGTCAATAATTTCGCTGGAGAAAAAGTAGTCAAAGTAGCTGAGTGGTGTCGACATTTGCGAAACAGCATTAGGAAAATTCGTGGTTCCACTAAATGAACTGAAACCTGCATCAAATTCAAAAGTACTACGCTTCCAAAGAATTTTTTTGTATTTCTCCTTCAGATCGCTTAATTCTCTTTTAAGATCTCTTGCAGAGCACATGGGTTCCACTTCCGGCTTATTGCTCAATATGTGAAGTGGCAAACTGTCAAGCTCCCCCAATTCAATATTTAAGTCTTCTTCCAAGACATCTCTTCTGGTGTTAGATACAAAATCGTCTACATCCAACGTGTGCTGGAGAAGACCACAATCTTCAAATTCATCCTCGCTATCCACCCATTCATCCATAATTTTTTCAAGTTCTTTCTCTGACAAGATTCTCTCCATGCTGAAAAGCGAAAAAAACTTCTAAATATTGATAATGTTTCCCATGTCCAAGGACATGATAAACACACCCTAAATGCATGGTGTTGCAGATATGCATCATAGGCAAAATATGAACAAAATATCTGTTCTTTGCAAAATTTTAAAATTATTTTTGCACCTATATTAGAAGGAACATATAAGAAACAATAAAAAAAATACTTACTTGCATTAAAACACTTTAAAATTTATATTTACATATATTAAAATACACCTCTTCTATCGACTATGAGAGCACGTGGTCTTGTGATTTCAAGTTCTATTTGAGTGCGTTCATACCCTTACTAACACATTTGTAAAAATAAAACATCATTGCGGAACTAAATGGAAACGGAAAACGGAACAAATCGAAGAGATATCGGCTGTCAGTGTCTTATGACAGCTTTTTCAAAAGTATGATGCAGATATGCTACAGTATGCATTGAAGGGTTAAATAAGAACTTGCACTGAAACAAGTGAATAGAATCGCAGATGTGGGGTTCTTTTCGACGTTAGGGGATGATTAGTTAGATATTCGTCTTCAATGATCTAGCTTCGGGGATGATTCACCCGACAGAATTAATGATGTTTTTTTTTTTTTTATTAATTTGCTCTCTGAAATCTTGCATTTACCAAAGGAAATTAATTGGTTGTCTATTAAACTAAAATCAAGAATTAGAACAACAGTTTGGCTGAGAGTTTTGACGTTTGAGAAACATACAACTATAACGTATAAATATACATATACACAAATTTAAAAAAGTCAATTCAAAAACGCCAACAAAATGCAACACTCCTAATGCATTGAAAACATCGGCGATTTCATTGATGCTTTTATCGTTGATATTTGCGCATCAGCAACTTTATAAAAATGAATGTGTTGACTTACCACTGATGCAAAATGTTTACGTCAATGAAGATGTGAACGTATGGCAGGGCAGTGATGCGTTTCCAAATTTACCCATAGTTTTATGGCCACTTTATTTACTTACCGATAGTTATTAAACGTCATCATATGGATCTTTTTGTTGGATTCATTTTTTCAAATTCAACTTTATTAGGCACTAGTTTCAAAATGTGGTAAACTTGTCGATAAAAATACTTATATAAATTTGTATTTGAAAATATCTAGTACACTTGTTATCACTTTCAGCACAAACGACATATTTTGAATGATTCTTTTTTCTTATCCGAGCGACCCAAAAAGACCGCGACAGAGCAATAAGGAATTCATCAGGAAGGGTCAATTATTTATGTAGGTTTATATATAAATAAAAAAATGTGCTTAACAGCTTAACCAAGTACAGCTTTCAATTAAATTGTCAAGCAAATTATTTTTTTTAAAGCAAAACAAAAATACCCACCTGTTTCAATGATGACACCCAAAACGTTGTTATACCAGGTCCTTCAAGTTGTTTATGTTTATGTCAGGAGAATCGCCTTACAGCCACAGCATACAAATTTCATACAGCACCACTTCAACAAGCACTGAACTGTTTTTTCATCACTTCAACTTTAAAAATAATGCACACAACACACGATGCGTATAATTCAAAATATACTTACGATATTTAAGAAATCAGACCACGCGCAAACGAAACCGCTTTATACAGAGACTTGGCAGGATTTACGCGAGTTAAATGCTTACATAAATATACTATAACTAAATATGTATAAATTCAAAGAGCACAAAGAAAATGAGAATTCTAAACTTGGCAAATCTTTTGATGCGTTTTAAATTTCCCATTTAGATTGTTAAAGACATGGCTTCGATGAAACTATGTTTGCTAACGCGGTTGAACAACATGATATATGGCGTAAAAGTAGTAATTTTTAACAGTTTGTTGTCAGGGAAACCATGTCTCATTTTAAAGGTATTGTAAAATGAATTTCTCAACTAACCCTGTGCTTCATTTGCTGATTGATCCGCCTGTTCCACATAAGAATTATCTGCGAATGACTGTTTGACCACAGCTGTTGATGTAGTAGCTCCACCAGCGCCACCCGTCGCTGCTCCTGCTTCCTCGTTTTCAGTAAAATAGCTTTCATCGTATTTCATGTCGCCATAAGAATCATCCTCTACGTATGTAGCGTCTTGTTCTGCAGTCTCAACCTCTCCAGCTTCCTCAGTATAATCAGGTTCTGATTTCGTCGGCATTTCAATGGGCAAGTCAATGAATTCTGTATCGCTGGTCACTTTGCTTTCGGTAACTGTCTGAACGGCCATCTGTGTCGGTTCAGATGCTTCAAGCGGATCTGCTGAATTTTTCACTCGTTTTGTATGTGGGGTACTTATACTTCTTGGTGCCGCTCTTTTCTGAGTAACCATTGGGGTGGCGCTGGTTTGTTGTACTATTGTAGGTTGTGTTTGTTGTGGCACAGGCGCAGTCGCTTGCAAAACAATTTGGGTGGTCTTATCATCTGAATCATCAGTTTCAATCCTGTATGATCGACTTGTACTACTTCGCTGTCTTACACGGGGTGATGTTGTAAGTGTTTGGGCGGGCGGCGCTGGTTGTGGAGCAGGTGTGGATGGCTTTGCAGGAGATTGCGAGGGCGCAGGATCGCTCTGAAAATAAAAAAGAAATATTTGTTAGTAAACATAAATGTGAATTAAATGTGTTTTAATTAGTGGAACGTGTTTTGCAATGTTTGGGAGGAGTTTCGGCTAGTTTTGCTTTATAAATGGATGCGGCAGCCAAAAAAAAACAGCGCTTGTCGTAAAAGGCGACTAAAGGGTGAAATGACATTTATGCAATATGAATATCTTAGGTGAGCCTAGCGACACATTAAACATCTTAAAGCTGTCCCCAAGTGTGCATGAAATTCCGTGGGTTGACACGACTGGAGATCACCGGTGCCGTAAAAGGTCAATCAAACAATCAGAGTATGCACTTGTCGAAATCGTAGAAAATGAAAGGCCGTACAACTCGTGAATCAACAAACAAATTTAACAACAGCATTTGATTTGCCCCAGTGATGAAGTGATCCGAAACCAGGAAGCCTGCCGATGTTTATTGAGGTCGAACCCACAGGCGGACCTGTGTGGATGCAGTTAATCGCGAGGGTTATGATCACCTTAGCCCTGTAAAAATCTTCGCCGTAAAGGAAAAGAAAGTCTATTTGTCCACTTTCGCAAATCAACTCATGGAATCGCTTTATAATGTCGCCCTTGCGCCGATGGGCAAATGAACCTTTTATAATAAATTGAATATAAAATGCACACAATAATATGTACATACAGTATCTTGCCATATTATTAGACCCAAGCAAAAAAATTAATTTTTTTTTTAAATTATTTAAAAGTATGAAGTAGGCTTCTTTTATTTTTCATTTATATTTTGCGTTACCTAGGTAATTATTAGGCTTTATTTGAGACTTCTTTACGGTATATTATGCAACATTTGAAGTTTCTATTAAGTAGTGAATAGTTGTGTGACTAAAAAGTTCAAAAAGTGCCTTAAAATTATTTACATATAAAAGTTATTTCTGTCAAATAAAGCTCGTGTTTTTCGGTAAGTTCTGATGTTTTACTTTTGTTTATGGGTAAAACTATGCATACAGATAGTCAGTATATCAAAAAAAAAATTTTTAGTATTCAATCCTTCGAAAGATGGGAAAAGGGTCAGACCTCTCCCCAAAGAAAGTCGGCCAAGTTGTTGGCCTATCAAAGGCATCCAACCTATCCCAATATGATATTGCGGGTGTAGTTGGAGTGTCGCGAAGTTCTGTTAAGAATATTAAAAAAAAAAATGGATCTTGGGGTGTCTTTAAGCCCGAAGAGGAAGGGTAATTGCACTAATTTTTAACCTTAAAATCGCTATTTCTTTAACTTCGCAGGTTTGTTTCTCTGACGAATCTGTTTTCCAAGTAATGATGGAAAAAACGAAGTTTGTCAGAAAGAGACCGGGCGAACAAAATAAACCAGAGTGCATTGTGCCCAAAATTAAACATCCCCCATCCATAATGATTTGGTGAGTTATTTCTGGGAAAGGCACAGGGCGGCTCTATCTGGTTGAAAAGACTATGCGGCAGGATCAATACAAGAAGGTCCTGGAAACAAGGCTGCTACCGCAGCTTCAAGAATGGTTTTCTGTGAGCGAGCAACCCATTTTTATGCATGATGGGGCTCGCTGCCACAAAGCCAAGAGCATAACTGCCTTTCTCCAAGAAAGGGGCATCAACGTTTTGGATTGGCCAGGAAATTCCCCGGACATGAATCCGATTGAGAATGTTTGGGAGCTCTTGAAGCGGGCGGTGGCTAAAAGTGCCATAACCACGAAAAGGCAGCTGATGGAGAAGATCATTTTCGAGTGGAATCACAACCCACATATCCAAGTAACCGTGCAATCTTGCATAGAAAGCATGCCACGGCGAATTAAGGCACTTATAGCTGCAAAAGGAGAGCACACCAAATATTGATTTTTAGGAAAAGCATGCATCCCCAACATTTAAATACAAAAAATAAATCAATATTAACTAACTAGCAAAACCTTTCCGTCTTTTTTGTATTCCTGATATTATATAAAGGGTGATTTTTTTAAGGTTAGGATTTTCATGCATTAGTATTTGACAGATCACGCGGGATTTCAGACATGGTGTCAAAGAGAAAGATGCTCAGTATGCTTTGACATTTCATCATGAATAGACTTACTAACGAGCAACGCTTGCAAATCATAGAATTTTATTACCAAAATCAGTGTTCGGTTCGAAATGTGTTTCGCGCTTTACGTCCGATTTATGGTCTACATAATCGACCAAGTGAGCAAACAATTAATGCGATTGTGACCAAGTTTCGCACTCAGTTTACTTTATTGGACATTAAACCAACCACACGAATGCGTACAGTGCGTACAGAAGAGAATATTGCGTCTGTTTCTGAGAGTGTTGCTGAAGACCGTGAAATGTCGATTCGTCGCCGTTCGCAGCAATTGGGTTTGTGTTATTCGACCACATGGAAGATTTTACGCAAAGATCTTGGTGTAAAACCGTATAAAATACAGCTCGTGCAAGAACTGAAGCCGAACGATCTGCCACAACGTCGAATTTTCAGTGAATGGGCCCTAGAAAAGTTGGCAGAAAATCCGCTTTTTTATCGACAAATTTTGTTCAGCGATGAGGCTCATTTCTGGTTGAATGGCTACGTAAATAAGCACAATTGCCGCATTTGGAGTGAAGAGCAACCAGAAGCCGTTCAAGAACTGCCCATGCATCCCAAAAAATGCACTGTTTGGTGTGGTTTGTACGCTGGTGGAATCATTGGACCGTATTTTTTCAAAGATGCTGTTGGACGCAACGTTACGGTGAATGGCGATCGCTATCGTTCAATGCTAACAAACTTTTTGTTGCCAAAAATGGAAGAACTGAACTTGGTTGACATGTGGTTTCAACAAGATGGCGCTACATGCCACACAGCTCGCGATTCTATGGCCATTTTGAGGGAAAACTTCGGAGAACAATTCATCTCAAGGAATGGACCGGTAAGTTGGCCACCAAGATCATGCGATTTGACGCCTTTAGACTATTTTTTGTGGGGCAACGTCAAGTCTAAAGTCTACACAAATAAGCCAGCAACTATTCCAGCTTTGGAAGACAACATTTCCGAAGAAATTCGGGCTATTCCGGCCGAAATGCTCGAAAAAGTTACCCAAAATTGGACTTTCCGAATGGACCACCTAAGACGCAGCCGCGGTCAACATTTAAATGAAATTATCTTCAAAAAGTAAATGTCATGGACCAATCTAACGTTTCAAATAAAGAATCGATGAGATTTTGCAAATTTTATGCGTTTTTTCTTTAAAAAAAGTTCTCAAGCTCTTAAAAAATCACCCTTTATTATAGTAAACAAATTCAATCTAGAACATATTTATTACAAATTTAGTCACAGCAACCATTTAAGACAAAAATTTTTTTTTTATGCTGGGTCTAATAATATGGCAAGGTACTGTATATACGTACGTACCTACAGTACATACGTACGTACCTACAGTACATACGTACGTACCTACAGTACATACGTACGTACCTACAGTACATACGTACGTACCTACAGTACATACGTACGTACCTACAGTGCTGTGCAAATTGCTTGGGACAGGCATGATTTTTAAACATAATCGTAAGTATATGATTTTCGCGTTACTGTTTTAAACTTTGGTAAGGTTCTTTGCAAATTAATTACATATTACAAATATTTTCTTTTGAATTCGCGAAGGTAAGTTGCAGTTTTTTGTGCAAAGTTTAGTCTCATGAAGCTGTTATCCGATATTTTATTAGTTTTGGTTGGTTCGTTTGAAACAAATTTGAAAATAGATATTTCGATGGAGAAGAGGGCTTCAATCATTTCTTTGCATGAGCACACTGACAAAAGCATACGGAAGATTTCGAATGATGTTGGAGTTCCAAAATCAAGTGTGGGTAGGATCATAGCGTTGCACAAGGCTACAGGATCCATTGCAACGGCTCGTACGGGTCATTATGGCCGAAAACGCAAGACAACGGATCGCGATGACAAAACTTTGATCCGTAACAGCGTCATTCATCCTTGGAAGACTAGCGGTGATCTTCAAAGGGACTTGGCGTCGGCTGGTGTGGTGGTGGACTCGTCCATTGTAAGAAGGCGTCTTTTAGATGTGGGCCGCAAAGCAAGAAGACCACTTAAAAAACAACTTCTAAATGAGGCTATGATGAGAAAAAGACTGCAGTGGGCAAAGAAACATAAAGACTGGTCTTCGCACGAATGGGGAAGTGTCATTTTCTCTGATGAGAGCCATTTCGAAGTTCAGGGCTACCGGGTAAATGTCGTGAGGAGAAGTGACAAAGAAAAGCTCCGACCTGGTCACATTATACAGGCCCCATTTTATAAAAAAAAAATAAAAAAAAACATAAAAATTTTGCCTGTCCCAATTAATTTGCACAGCACTGTACATACATATTATATACAACCGCTTCATCAGCCAATATGACGACCCCAATTAGTTGACTAGATTTCGTACAGTACAGTCTGTGCAAATTAATTGGGACAAGCAAACTTTTAAATGCATTTCATAGTAGGCTATGATTTTTACGTTCGTTGGTTGTCATGGGTAAGTGCATCATGAATAAGTTGTATCACATAATTCTGTTGGCTTTTTTGAAGGTAGGTCGCTTTTTGGGTAGATTTTGTGTAACTACAGAAATCATGTTACTAAATACTGTGTCAAGCTCTCGTCACTGGGAATTAAAATATGGATATCTCGGTGGAAAAGGGCAAAAATCATTGCATTACATGAGCACGAACGCAGAAAAAACGATTAGAGATTTCGGTTGCTGTCGAAGTACTAAAGTCAAGCGTTTTCAGGATAATTGTGTTGCTTAAGACTACAGGATCAATTGCGGCCGAAAACGGAAAACCACGGCTTATGGCGACAAAATGTTAGTCCGAAACAGTGTGTTTAACCTTGGAAGGACAAGTGGCGAGTTTCAAAGGGTCTTGGTGTCAGCTGAAGTGCCGCTTTATTCGTCAACTGTTCGACGGCGCTTGAAGTGAATCACAAAGCCAGAAAACCAAAGCAACTTTTGATTGAGTCGATGCGGAAAAAACTTCAATAAGTCCAAAAAGAGGAGTATAAAAATGTATTTTCTTTTCGACGAGAGCCACTTCAAGGTCGAGGGATACAGGTTAAGCCGTATTAGAAGAAGTGACAATGCAATACACCGACCTGGTAATATTGTGCAAGCCCCTAACTAAACACCCACCCAAAATTATGTTTTGGGGTTGTCACCTCCGAAAAATCTGAAAGCTTAAAGCCGATCGAAGACAGGATGAATAGCACCAAATATGCAGATGTTTTGACCCAGATGATTCTGCCTACTATTCGAAGGAGAGTTCCATCCAACCCAAGAAACACTTTTTTTTAAAACAAGATCTTGCTCCTGCCACACGTAAAAAAAATGAAGCAATTCTTCACGAAAACAATATCAATGTTCTGGAATGGCCTGGCAACAAACCTGATCTCAATCCGATTGACAATCTGTGGGCTAAGGGAGGCTAATTTCAGCAACAACAATCAAGGTGTGGTTTCATGATGAGAACATTAAAAATATTTGCCAAACCTTTATCATCAATGTCCAACAGGGTAAAAAAAAAATCATCGATGCAAGACGGGGGTGGGGCTTATTCAATACATATTAGTAAAACACTTTTGTAACTTTTAGCAAACAATATTTGAAAGTAAATGGAGATATATTCAAAAACTCGGCTTGTCCCAATTAATTTGCACACGACTGGGCTGTATATTATAGGTCTGTTCGCGAACTAATATGCAAACGTAAATTTATATAAACTTTCGTGCAAAACTACACAAACGCGTTCGCGTATTGAGAAAATGGTAAAAAAGATGAACGAAAGAAAAATGCACTTTCGTTAATTTTTCTTCACAGAATTTCAGCTGGTAAAAAAATGAAAACTGTCAAATGATGAAATCCTACGAGTTTACCAGCAAAAAAAAAACAGCGGTTGCTTCTTTTCAAGCCAAACTTGGACGTTTTTCATATTTTTATTCAAAAGCGTTCGCGTACTTTTCTTTGAAATGAGAGGATTCTCTCTCCATTTTGTAGATTTGACAGATTTCATTTTTCTACACATAGTACGCGAAGGGACCTAATATGATACCAGTTATCACCAAATTTGTCAAAATTGTTTTGTTGATTCTTCTTTTTTTTCTCCTGGACTGGGAAGTTAGGATCAGACCTTATTGGTCCGCCCGTTTTAAACATCGGCAGACCTCTCGCTTTCACTTTTTTACTGAGGAAAATTAAATGCTGGGGTTATTTTCGCAACACAATTAACAAATTTGGTCTCCGTAAGGTTGTCACATGTGTTTTTTTTTTTGGTACATCAATGTCGTCTATTGTTGTGCTATGTGTACTAGAGAAGCTTCATCTACCTAATTATTCTGCTTCACAATTCCCTTGGACATCGCTATGACCTGGTACCCAGCAATGGGTGATGTTATACTGTGTAGCTATCTTGTTTAGAGACACGCCGCAGGCATTCACAACCTTGGATCTTATTCGAACGATTGCGAGTGTCAACTTCCAAAGTTGGAGTAATAGTACAAGACACAAACCCAATGGAGGCACGTTGTGCAGAAGGATCATTTCTTATTAACGCCAAATGAGGAAGTGAGAATGATGAACTCAAAAATAATAATTACAAGCCAATGGCTTGGTTAAGTTTTCGTTGTTACGAAGGACACCGCCTGCATATTTTGATTATAAACATTGTTACGACTTTTTTTAAATCCTTCGATAATCTGGGAAAACAAAATATTTATATACATATTAGATAGAAGGCTATAAAATTTGTTATATTCTACTTTTGCGTGCTGCGTTCAATGATTTTCTTTTTAATATTTTGGTGTCTTATAAATTAATTATTATTTTAATTTATTTTGTTAACTTTATAAAATTATTTAATTTAATAATTAACCTATATGGTTGGCCTGCTGTAACACGTGATAAACAGTTTATCTACTACATATCTTCAACTCCAGTTTTTGCTTCGGAATGTCTTGAGTCCTTAAAAAGCTATGAAAAACAGTAGCACTCCTATTGCGAGTGTCAATCGACAATAATTTATAATTCATTCACAATTGATTCATTCATTCATTCGTTCACAATAGCACACATTGAAAATAGTCAATTATCAATTATTGTCGATTGACACTCGCAATAGGGGTGTAAGTCTCTTTCAATTTTACCGGCTATAAAACGGATAGATTTGCCTTGTTCCTGGAAAGCCGAATTTGGCCTATTTCCTCCTCAGTTAATCATGCTGATTTTGACATTCGAATTCGAACGAAAGTTTGTCGAATTAGAAGAATTTGTATTTTGAGATTCGATGGAATAGAAAATTTATTTGAGGAAAACCGGTATAATTCGAACGAAAATAGACATTCGAACGACTTGACTATTCATTCGAATCTGAATGATTTTTTTTTGCCCATAGTTGTTTCTATGAAATTATTTTATGTACACTTAATGCCTTTATATTTGAATTAAAATATGATAACAGGTAGATTGAGTTACTGTTCGTTATGTAGTAAAAAGAAATAAATTACTAATTTTATGACGTCATTCGGAAAAGCATCATTAAAATTCGATTTATCCACTCAATCTTTTTTTTGTACAACATTAACATAATTTATCCTTCTTTCATATTGCATTTGAATTTTCCCAGATTATCTAAGAATTTTAAAAATATCGTAAAATTAAACCAAAAAAATACCTGTCGGTAGTCAACTGAAAAAGAGTGTACGTTTAACAATTGGACTTTTGTATTGTATGAGAGAATTGTTCAGACATTAGAGAATTTATTATAGGTATGTATGTACCTCTACTGTTACGTTTTTTTTAATGATTTAACCGAAAAAACAGTTTTCATGCCGAAAACGCATAAAAAAAAGTAGGTGTGACAAAAACTTACATGCGCGAGTTTTGTTCAGGAAGAAGTTAAAACTTAATTTTCATCGACTTCTTCGGCAAAACGTTTTTTAATTAGTGGGCGAATAAACTAGCCTGATTTTGGAAATATTCTACACTATCAATTCGGGCCCTTTAGACCACTATGAACCAAATTTCAGCGCTTGAGCTCGATTTTTAGGTCTTTAAAATTGGCTAGATCCAAACTTTCGATGCCGGTACTAAATATAGTAAATTTAAGTGGTCGACGATAAATATTTAGCCATGTTGCAAAGTGAGAGTCAAAAAAATAATTACATAGGTACCTAATTATGTATAATAAAAAAAATATTCTCAAGTTTATTATTTTGAAACACGAAATTGCAAGTGAAAAATTTCAAAGGTGCAAAGATGTGAAAAAAAACAATCTAGATTAATTTCATATTAAAAAAAAATAAAACACACTTAATAATTAAAATGAATGTTTCCCGACATCAGCCATTCAAGTTTTCCCGCCATCAAAGTTCTCTCCGAGTTTATACTGCACATCTGCAACGCAGATTAAGTTTCCAAAGAAATGATTTGCGCCAATACAAAAAACGCATTACTACACAGTTAATGCTCAATCAATCCTGACACACGTTCATTTACGCTTCGCATTAGTGATGGGATGATTAGCATTAGCAAAATTAATTCATGATGAAAATTTTTTTCGCATTAGCAGTATGAAAATAACTTGCTAAATTTGATGAAATGCTATGCTATTTTTCTGCAGTATGCGGTGCGTTGTGTACAGTGTGTATCTGTCTCTGTCAATGTCAAACAAAACAACCAATGACAAAAGGATGTGATCGAGATAAAACAAGAAGACAGCAGTGAGAAAGATAAAACAAGAACAAGAAGATGAAAAGAGCTCCCAACTGCAGGTACACACAGCGAAAGAAGGAAGTAGTTTTTTCAAAACGAAAACACACATTATGAATATTGCGTACACACTTACTCCTTAAATTTATTTCCGTTTTGAAATGTTCCACTGCTCTAGCTGCATAATTCATTCGATTTAACAAAAACGGAAAACTACGCTTTTCTTCTCATTTTAGCAACACATTTTGTTATGAAGGAGAAGGCCCCTTTGCGAATTTTTGTTGTTTAAGCAAATGAATATTTTTTGACGATGCTAATGCTAAATGAAATAGCATTATCTTTAGGGAAATATCGTGAATAATGCGATTCACTTATTAGGTTAATGTATTGGTCTGCTAATTTCTTATATGTATTGAAATTAGGATTATTAATTTTTTATTTCTTGTGATCGTACTAATTTTTTTACCAGAGAGATTCGTAAGTTCGCTTTTAATTGTCTCAAATAAAAGTTCAATTTTCGTTTCCCTTTTTAAAGTCAAATAAACAAATTGCGATGGCTTCCTGAATGCGATCTTTAAATGCATTTGCGATGCGATCTTGCAGGACATCTGTACAATTTGAAAAATCATTGCCGTATTGTGTGTAAATATTAAATTTGTAGGAAAAAAAAATCTTCACTTTACTTTTTAATAATTTTCATATTAATTTCATATTAGTTTAGCATTAGCATTTCACATGCTAAGTATTAAAAAATCGCATGCTAATTAAATTAATCAAAAATAGCATTAATTTCCATTACTACTTCGCATCACTGGAAAGCCATCACGTTCATTTTTGTAGTTTCGTAAACTGATGCGCAAATATCAACGAAAAAAGCATCAAGATATTACGATACTGCTTTCGATGCATCATCATCATAATTTGTGCACTGATGACGCAACGTTGGCGTTTCCGAGTTTACCCAAAATGAATTATGAAAATATGTACTGCTATGCAGTTAAATTAGTGTTTGCATTTTCGAAGACTTTCCTTTTACAACTTGTATTTAAGAACACTTTGCAAACGCCTTTTTTACGCAATTGAAAATGTCAGCAATGATATCTTCGTTGCATGTTGTTCATTTTGAAATTCTAAATTTTAGCAATTTTCCAGTTTATCAAATTGAACAAACTGGTCAACGTGCCAATTTTGAGCACTGAAAAAGGTAACCAAAAATTGCTGACAAAATACCGCCATGTAACACACTGCTTGTTGCAAATAATTTGAGAATTATGTACTCAGCTTTTTTTAAATCCACATATTTTTGTAATAAAAGAAATTATATGTGGATACCTACATCACATTCAGCTTAAGACGGGTTGACCTCGTTTTCAGGAGCGGCTAGCTTACGATGTTCATTTAACGATAAATAAACAGTCTTCTTCTTTCCTTTACGGCGAGGTTATGATCGGGTGGGCTTCCTCACTTTATTACTGTGGCCAATCAAATGAGGGTGTTATTGCATTGACGTGATCCAGTTCAATTTGCACGCAGGTATACCGATAACATTAGTTTTCCTAATGTCGCGCAAACAAATTTTTGAGATCTGGCATCTCCACAACTATGTAAGGAATTGCACAAAACAAAACCAACAGCCTCAGCCACTGTTAAGTACATCTGGAACACATGCTTTTCTGTCCTCTATGCTTTACTATATTCGCCATTTGGAATCGCAGAACTTTACCAAAGCCCAACATACACAGCAAATGCATTTTGTTCGATTATCATGGCAGTTAGCTAAAATCGTGCTAACTGGAGAGGAATATTGATTGAGGCTCAGGTCCACCCCGGACTGTAGCGCCACCAGTAGATTCAATTCACACATAACATGCCTTATAGATAATACAAATATTTTCTGTTTATCCAGGCGATAAGATACTTTTTTTTTGACTCAAATAAATGTATGAAAACAAATTTGATCAGTGTGGGTTGAAACACATTGGACAGTCAACATAAAAAATGACGCTAAATGGATATGAAAAATTCGTTGCGATAGTCAATTTAGGTAAATCAAAAAAAATTTCAAAACTTTTTACTTAAGATTATTGGGTAGTTAATATTGATTGAATTTCAAATAAAAAAATAAAAGCCAAGCCGACAGTTTTCGACGCAGCTTATCCCGCCAAATATCCAACCAACATTAGCATAACTTACATCTTACACGTTAACAAAATGGAAGACACCAGACTAGCATTGTGATAGTGATAAATATTTTAACGCACATCCCCGCAATTTGCATAAAATATAGGTACACCCGCTGCACAATATCAAGTCAGTTATGTATCTAACCTTTGCAAATCTATCTATACTAAAAGAGCGAGTTTGCGTGCAGTTGTGACGCAGGCGTTTGCGTGGGGAATATATTTGTTGCTTTTAAAATCAATATCATCCCATCCTCCCAGAACACCCAAACACAGTCAATACGTTTTGAAAGAATGTATCTATAAAACTTGTGAGTACTTACGTCTGTAAGTCCTTTTATTTGTAGTGCCTCCGCTGTGCTAATAAATGCTGGCAACGCCTCTTGCTTCACATTCACCTCTCCGCAATACATAAATTGTATTAAATCCTTGAGCGCAGAGTGGCTTACATCTTTCAAGAATACTTTAAATAAAAATAAAATATACAGTCCATTAGCAAATTAATTACATTAAACAATAAACTTCGGGTACTTACCAAATGCGTGTTGGTTCGCCGGCATTTGCGTGAACATTTTCCGGAAATAGGGCGAACATACTGATAACACAAGACGATGCGCCTTAACAAATTGGCCCTCAGCCGCCAAAGTTACATCCACTAAATCGCCACGACATAAAGATTCATGAAAACCAGCCGATAAATTACTGTTGAAATTATTCCAGCAGAGAGAAAACTGCTCGTCGTCCGCCATTTCGACGACTCATTTACTTGCATACAAAAAATAATAAATTCAACGCCTTGATACTGCCTGGAAAAATTGAAATAATGCCAGTTTATTATAAAATCCACATAATAAATTAACGAAAAATGAAATATTTTCAGAACACTTCATATTTGTAAATAAAAATAAGTTCCCATTTTCAAAATGACATAAAAGTGGGAAATTTTTTTTCGAAATTTAGACCGCCATCTTCGATTTTTAAGCAAAAATTGTTTTAGTTTGGTGGTGAATAACTTATCACAGAATACTATTTACTAACATAAAATTCAAAGCAAAACGTGTAAAGAAATGTTTTCCTCACCGTTTAAAATTTTAAATATATATTTATGCAATTATTTAAAAGAAATCTTAAAATATGCACTTTCAAAGAATCTGCGGCACAAAAGACAAAACCTTCTCCTTCGGAGAATTTCACTAGAATGGCCTGAAATTCGACCATTGCAGAAGCTTGGTATCGCTTTTTTGTAACTGTTACCACTTCCGTTGCGATGAAATTTAGAACGAGACATCTGATTGGCTGCTGTATATGATGTACTTCTCTATGGAAGAAATTCGTATAAGGTATAAGGTGGGGCTTACATTGGTGAAAATACTCAAATAATAGTGGGTCGATTGGAACGCTTTTAATAAAATTATTAAATGATATATTAGAATGGTTAACCAAATTAAGCATAAAAATATTTCGTTAGAATTTCTTCACTTTTTTAATTTTCTCCTATTCTGAAAAATAAAAAAGGGGAACAAATCAGCGTAAAAAAGGAAAATTACAAACTTCAAAAAATCAAAGTTATCGAAAAATTTAATTGTTTTCCTATGCTGTGTTTTTTGACTGTGATATTTGTCGCCACTAACACAAGGCTATATGCAAAACACGTATTTAGTAGGAAGTGTGAAACTGACCTCTATTTCAATTCAATTTATCGATTCGGTGAGAGCGAAAACCCGCCTCGAAAACCAGTTAAGTTTCAATTCGGTTTTTCTATTCGATCATGTTTTTACATGTAAACGTACTAACTGAAAGATTGAATCCGAATTGAATGCACTGTAATGGCGGAGTTGTTCGTCTTTGTCGGAATCATTTTCATCGAACAACAATAATATATATATAATATATATAACATATATTTATATTAGATAGGTATATACATATATAAATAAACACCCCTATCTTGGAATCAGTCGGATCTGAGATTCACTTCACTTATTCGATTCACGTGAACAGAAAATTGCTATCGTGGGATCCGTCGGATACTCTCCCCTACCGACCACTATTGGTGATTAGGAAATTCAATTGTGGCAGCTCATTTCAAACACATTTGTTTTGTAAAAATTAAATTCTGTGAAAATAAAATAAAAACTGCGGATCCGTTCGTTTTCCACGATACAGTGAATTTGATTCGCATTACCGACATGTGGATGGTTCACGTCTGCGGATTACACGATGTAAATTGTTCACTATTAGCGGATCGTTCCCCCCGACGGATTCCACGATAGGGGTGATATATTAACATATATAAACATTTTATATTGACAAGTCTCAAAATTTCAAAAATAATGCTCGAGGCGGGGCTATTTATTAAAAAGAAATAAAAGGTAGCAACGCCAGCTTTGGAGCATTTATCGGAAAAGGATTAAAATTCCATAATATAGCAAATGTTTTTAAGCTATGCTTCCCAATACTATATTGAATTTTTTATAAATGACCTCCTAAAATTCAAAACATTCTATGAAGCTATGAAATGTCCTCCGTAAATTTTATGGCATGCCATATTATATTCTTTCTATGAAAATTGAAAGATGGTAAGCTATGAAATATTGCTCGGGGTGACGCAGTTTAACAATTTCTTAACGCTTTGTTGAGAATCAATTGTTAAGTATAGGTTGTGCGCAAAAAATGTAAAGATATATAAGCATGTAGCTAAATTCATTATTAATTACTTCCACTTATGCACCTGCGTTAAATTATAGCTTCAAGTATAAGAACAACTTTATTAGAGAACGATTTCCTTGCTTTTTAATAAAAGCCACAACTGGTGAGGATCAATCAAGCCATAGAGGTTCAAATCGCATGAACACCTGAAAGAGAATGCAGATCAATCTGGAATATTTGGAAAAAAGTATAAAACAAAATAGCGAATACAAACTGTGTGATACTCTTAGTAAGGCTTGAAATTGGTTTGGGAGACTTTGTCCATTTTCGAACAAAATTTGTCTTGCATAAGAAAAAAAAGGAACAAGACATTTTGTTCAATTTCCTGAGACAAACATTTTTAGGATATCATTATTTTAATTAACAAAAATAGATCATATGACCACAGAATTGAAAAGGAAAACAACATTTTTATTATGAAGTGACTAGACAACGGTATATTACAGTAGACATCAACATTGTGTGGGGAGGAATGCGTCGACGTAATGACTCGATTTTGTCAGAAAGAGAAACGAAAAATTGAAATCCAAAGCGCAAATACAGTGAAGGTGTCTTCTTCTACTTCCTTTTTTTTTAGCGGTGAGGCTCAGGATTGACCCTCATAGTGAAGATTTGTAACAAAAATATGTGAGGAGTAGATGAAATAGATTTTCTCCTATCTTTATACAGAATTTTCATCAAAATAAGAAAGTTGACACTAGGTTTTTTTCGACCACATGATAGATGTTGCTGTGTGTAACGCATGGCTGGAATACAAAAGAGACTGCGAAATACTGAAACAAGTTCAAAACAAATAATGGATCTACTTGCTCTCGAGATGATATTGCAATTGGAATATCAGCTCAAAACGAAATTTAACGGCCAAGAAAGACCGGAAGACCGTCAGGAAATCTAAGTGATATCCTTGATCGATCGATTCCATAACTAACTTGTATATGAACCTAAGACATTCAGATGTAAGGTCATAGACTGCACGGGCACCACTAGTCATAATCACAACATAGATTAATTTAGTTTGATTTTGTTTGAAATGGTTTTTTATGCAATGAATTAATTTATATAAGTTAACTTTTTTTTAAGAAATGATTTAATTTAAAGCTGTTATTTTTAAGCTACTGTAAAAATAATAAACTGAGGATGAAGGAATAAAGATATTTTTTTTATGCTTAAAGTATCCACTAGGTACCTGTCTAAATGTTATTATATGGTAACACTTTGAAACTCAACTTCAAAAATATATTTCCAAAAAAATAAAAATGCATTTTTTTCTTGACTCAAAATTACCTTCGAAGCCAAAGTTAAGATTCTTTAATCTTCATTTATATATTTTGTACTGAAAGGTTTAATAAAAAATAAGACATCAATAAATTTGCTGTAAAGATATATTTTAATTTTGATGGGCTATTGCCCCGCATAGACATTTTTCAGTTTAGTATGGCAGTACCCATAACTGTTCCCATATAAAAGTATAACAATTTTTTTGTATGAAACAAAGAATTATAATCCTTGATATTTTAAAATGTGTATTTTTATTTTTCAAATAACAATCAAATGAAAAACGTTCCAATCACAAACTACCTATACCTTGTAGGTAGTCTGTGGTTCCAATCATGTACTATCCTATCATAAAAAACGGAAATAAAACTTTCTCTAGCCTTAATCTGCGTTTGGGTTAAGGTGGCGGTTGCATAAATTCCGAAATGATGACGGCGCGTTAGCGATAATGACATCCAAAACATACAAAATACAATTGACAAATATGTTCGGCCGGAGACTTTTAACAAAAGTAAAATCGTCGTTTTTGTGTGTTGGACGGTTTTCTAGTAAAATCACAGAAAGTAAAGTAAATGTAGATGGCATTAATATAAATTATGTTCGGTCTGGCGATGGGCTCCAAAGTGTTCTCTTGATGCCAGGCGCCGTGGGATCTGCATGGACTGATTTCACTCCTCAGATCGAGAAACTTCCTCAATTGTTACCTAATCATACGATTGTAGCATGGGATCCACCTGGTTATGGAAAGTCCATTCCGCCCAAACGAGAGTTCGGGCCAGATTTCTTCCGAAAGGATGCAGATTGGGCGAAGAGATTAATGGAAATTCTGGGCTTCCCCAACTTTTCGATACTCGGCTGGAGCGATGGTGGCATAACAGCCCTTATTCTGGCTGGAACGTATCACGGTTTAGTAGATAAGTTAGTAATTTGGGGCGCTGGTGCTTACATTAATGAAGCTGAGGTAAAAGCTGCAAGAGGTGAATAAAGTGAAATTTTAACTGTTAACTGGTAAGCGAATGAACGAACATTTCTAGCTATGCGAGATGTTAGCAATTGGTCGGAACGCATGCGCGAACCAATGACAAAGCTTTATGGTCCTGAACGTTTTCCTGAACTTTGGTCGGAATGGATTGACGGGGAGACTGCATTTTTTGATCATAACGGAGGAAATATCTGCAAAGAAGAGGTTGAGCGGATCACAGCACCTACTCTAATTCTACATGGCAAAAAAGACCCAATGGTTGCTGCTGAACATATTCCGTATCTTCGAAAGAGAATTGTAGGATGCAGGTTCATTTGTTATATACTTGCAGAGTTGTTCATGTTTAATAAGTTATCTGATGTTTTCAGATATTATGAATTCCCGGACGGAAAGCACAATATTCACCTCAGATATGCTGATGAATTTAACAAAGTAGTTGCTAAGTTTTTACTGGGCGAAATATCTAACCAACTAGAGTAACGCCTATATTTTTCCAAAGAAATACATTAAGTAATACCTGGATATTAAGTCGCTCGCTTAGATGCGTAGCCCGCATTTCTCACCAATATTTCTTGTTTTAAAAACTTTCATTTAAACAGGCGGGTACGGATAGGTAACTTTACCTCCCAAGTGCCCAAAATAAAACAGAAAAATTCGAAAGTACACAAATCTTTCTGATTTTGTGATGTGAATCTTCGAGCTCACAGTTTTTATTTTCTAAATAAATAAGCACGACGAAGCCTTATTATCATGTAAACAAATATATATGTCGTTTTGTATACATTTTGTATTATATATGTACTGCTGAAATACATTCTATATTATTATATTAATTAACTCATTCGCTTAGTTATTTTCCTTAACCGTCTTTTGATCCGTGAAACACTGCCGCTTCCCGAGATCCACTCCATCCTGTGCGATCCCTGGTATGCTGCTTTCAGTTTTGCAAACGAAACGCCCTGGCATCCGCGATGCTTTGGTCAGCCTTGCCTTCTGGAATCTGAATCCCCCACTTAGACCAGAAATACGACCATTGTGCTGCCGATGTGTAAGGTGGGAGTGTCACCCTCTTACTCAGGGAACCATTTGATCCTCTGAATGAAGAAGCTAATCTTTGCCGTGCAGGCGTTGTTGAGATTATTTAGACCATTGAAAAGGTATTCACCCAGTATAGTATTGTTAATGTTGGCGAGTGCAGGACATGCCAAGGAGGTGATTGATAGTCTCTTTTTCCTCGAAGTCCCTACAGCTTTAGCAGAAGTTGTAAAAGCTGCAGGGTCACTGTTGGGAATGTCTAGCTTTTGAGCATGTCTTTCTATAGCACATACTAATTTGGAGAGGGTTCCTCTCTTATGCCTAAGAAGTCCGATGGACCTGGATTTATTTAATGTAAGTGTGTCGGCTTCTGCCGACAGCCACATAAACCTAACCTAACCTAACCTAATGTCGGCCAGAGCAGCCTGGCGGTGTTGCATTGGTCGAGTTGGTGCCAACGCTAGGTGGCTTCGCTCACGGCATTGGTGTCAATTAGGTCGAGAAGACTACGGCACCGTCTCCTTCCTCGGTTTTGGACTTGTCCGTAAAATTTGACAGCGATACGTGGTATAGGACATGATTTTGTGTCTAGCCCAAGTTGAAATGGTGTTCAGTGGGCAGCTGGGCAGGTCCTTAGGAAGATGTCGATACATCGATAGTATTTTGGCCAGTGTGTTGCTCTTTCCATTGTTTGGAGCTTCTCAGTCTAATTGCTGAGCTGGCAGCTAACTGTTTGCTGACGATGGCAGTTGGGAGAAGGTGGAGAATGGTTCGGAGCCCCGCAGTGGTGCGTGACAAGTTTAAGATGTCAAATCTGTCGCTAGGCTTTATGTTGCCTAGATGAGATTTCTCCCCTTAGTCGCCGTTTACGACAATAGCTGTTCTTTGGGGAGCGCTGCAGTGATATTCTAAGCCCGTCGCTGCACGTGTGTTATCACACAAACACCATTTGTATTCGGGAGCGCATTGCGCGATAAACATCAAACTAATCGGATTTTCGCAAACATAAGTGTTTTTTATTGGCGGAAGCGTCCACGTCAAAAAAACTATCACAGAGAAAATGGAGCGCGCCTGGCTCGGTACTGTCATGTTCAAAGGAGAGATCCTATGAACTCCGTCAAAAACGCAGTACCAATAAAAGGTTTCTATACATTCGCTTAAGATTCAGTCCTTAAAACTTCTGAATCACATAAATGCAACAACACCAGCATTTGATTGGCCTCAGTGACGAAGTGATTCGAAACGGGAAGGTCTGCTGTTACTTTTTGATTTCGAACCAGCGGACCAGTAGGGATGCAGTCAAGTGGAACTTCTTATTTTTGGGAAAAATCTCATCATTATTGTTATCCGCCTGAAGAGGTGATGCAATTCGTTTTATTTTGAGGAGGACCCGTATCCGGAGTTAGAATTTTTTCTTTAGCTGCTGATAAAAAACCAGGCTGTCCACGAACTCGAACAAACCAGCTTGAACATGGGCACAACCATTTTCAAAATTGCCGCTCAGAGAAGGAGGAATTCCCAGGAAATCCGTTCGCAAAAGTTCATAAACTAGGCTTAATGGCTGCTTCTTGTGGATGACTAAAAAATACTACACAGGTGGCAGCAGTATTGTGAAGGATTTTAAATGAACATTTTCCTCGGATATATTTTCCGGGAGCCGTTCCTAACAATGAAGAAGTACACGACATTATTGTCGAAGAAGTTAGGAAGGCGATCAAAGACTCCAAAAAACGAAAAGCAGTTGGGCCGGACGGGATACCCTCTGAGTTCTGGAAAAAGATGTCAGTCATCGGGTTTAAATGGCTGATGATTCTCATCTCCAAACTGATGAGAGGCGAACCATTGCTTAGCTAGTGTGGAGGAAAGATTTCTTTCCAGGAAAGGGTCTTAAGTCCCTTGATAGTTATTACAGTAATTGACGGACGGATCGCAAAGTGCATAGCATATGTTATTCTTCGCTGACGATGGAGTAATCATAAGTGAGAATCAAACGTCCCTGCAACGAGCACTTGAATGGATATCATACTAGTCCGAAGAAAACAGCATACTTGTACTGCCCGTTCTCTGATCCACTCCGATCTAAGACATTTATATGAATGGAGGAGTGAAAATAGTGCGAAAATTTCAAATATCTTGGATCTATGCGAAGCAAGCTGTGATGACGACATTAAGCATCGCGTAAGCGTAGGGTGGTTGAAGTGGTGGGAAAACTCGGTCATCTTCGGTGATCAAAAAATGTCCGCTAAGCTAAAAGGAAAACTCTACACCGCAGTTGTGATCCCGGCGCTCACATGCGGTTTACAATGTTGGACAGCGTACAAAGAACATGAGGGCAAAATAATGGCAGCTGAGATGAAGATGCTTCGAATGACAGCAGTGCTAACAAAAATTGTTCGAATAGGAAGTTCCAAGATCTGAGGAAGCCTTTACGTCAAATAACCTATCTAAAAAAAAATGGAGCTCGACCGGCTCAGTTGGTACCTTCATGATCAAAAGAGAGATCCTACGAACCCTGTCAAAAAGGCGCTATCAATTAACGTTGTGGTGTAAAATATCGTCTGGGTTACTGTATCCCCTTTGGAACAGTACACACTCGAGACATCATTGCTGGAATTATTCTATTATAGAAATAAAAGAATACTCAACAACGTTCCAATACAATACGCGAAAGAGAGGCAGGCCTAAAAACTTCTGGGTCACACAAATGCAGCAACACCAGCATTTGATTGCGCTCAGCGACGAAGTGATTCAAAATCGGGAGGCCTATCGCTATTTTCTGAGGTCGTACCCCACAGGCGGACCAGTGGGGATGCAGTTAAATGGGAGGGTTATGATCCCTTTAATCCTGATCATAGCCTCACCACCATTGAAGGAAGAAGATTTATAAATTCAACTAGAAACATTTTGTGTTTATTTTTCTTTTAATTATTATAATGTTCCTGTGTTCATCTTATATTCGAGTACATTTATTTATATATACATACATACATATGCATTTATATATATATATAATATTTAATTCTTGCGACGTTGTGGCTGAGCCACAGATTATCCTCATCATTTAGAAGGTATATTTTAGAATGAGCTCCGATCTATCTAATTTCCCAACACGGTGTTTAGAGTTAGAGAAACTTTTATTAGAAAATATTAATTAACGTTGTAAAAACATATTTTTATTTCTTTTTTTAATAGTAACAATGTGGGAAATATTTTCTATACGGAAATTCTATATAACATTGGAATTTTGACTATTTATTAATTCTAGTTCTAATCCATGTTGGGGGATGCGCATTGCTAAGACCTTTGTGATAACGTATAATTTTTGTTAAATATAATACATGTTGTTCTATATAATATAGAGTTATAGTATTTTTATAAATGATCTCAATAAAAGAAACGATTTAAATAATAAAAATCGAAATATTTATATATATATTGGAATATAACTAGACAAAGATTCAACATGTTGCTTAGGAAATAGTGTAATCATTTTTGCTGTACTTTGTGTGTTTTAATTACAATAGAGATGTGGCCAAGTATGATTGTTTAGCAGCGAGTTTCATAGAGTCCACTGCGACCGATGTAGCGCACCCATTTGACGACATCGTGGTCTGAGTAATTTAACTTTGGCTCAAATACTTTGAGGTAGCGAACTTTGAAGCCGGACGGCGCAAATGGAACTTCAAAGTTCATTGAGATTGGAGGTCGAGTCCACTTCTTCTTGGTGTCTGTTTCCAGCAGTTCAATTTCTGCAGACAATTGTGTCTCTTTCATGCCAGCCATGCGCTTGATCTTCCATACAATAGCGTTTTCGGATGCCTTATACTTGGCTTTTCCCTTGAGGCAGATCAACTGCACTCCGGAAGTATTGAGAGGAGTTGGAATTTTCACCTCAATCTTCTGACCAAGTAGCGATGGCTTGAAGTTCGATTTCAAAACCACTTTGACCTCCATTTTGGTTCGTCCCACTTCTCGAACCAGCGGAATCACACGGAATGGCAGTGAAATGTCTTTTGTTGTTCGGTATCGCATAAGTTCGAATTCACCATCTGGTGGAATAAAACTGATTGAGTGTTCCGTTTCAAATTTGCTTAGTTTAACACATTGGTGAAATTGGCAATCATCGATAACGACAACTGGTTTTCCCGACCGAGATGTCTCGGCTTCGTTGTTGCCCGACAAACCTCGGCCCTTGGATTCCATGACAATTTTGTCGTTGATGCCGAATTTACATTCAGGCATACCTAGAACAAAAATAGTGTTAGTTAGTTCATAAGAAAAGAATACACATATTTAAAATAATATTTTAGAAACTGATTTAAGATATTATCTATATCCATATTAATATTATAAATGCGAAAGTAACTCTGTCTGTCTGTTTCGCTTTAACGCCAAAACTACTGAACCGATTTCAATGAAATTTGGTACACAGATAGTCTAGAGCCTGAGAATGGACATTGACATTTTTACCGCAGAAAAATGCTTCATCCGCTGTCCAGAAGCGGAGATTTAAGCTGATATCTAAGAAAAGTTGTAACTCTCGAATGCTTTCTAGCTCCTAGCTTTGGAATGGCTCATCCAAATGAAATAGGATATAAAAAGATTTTTAATATAAAGTTCAATTATGTACAAAGATTTTAAGATATAAATCATCTTTGTAGGTTATACTGAAGTTGAACAATAAGCATTAAACTATAAACTTTATACAATTCAAAAAAGTAAAATGTTCGACTGAAGCTAGATCGTTGGATTTTCCCAGCGTTCAGTGGATGAAAATTTGTGTATGTGTGCGCCACAAATCTGTTTCTCTACCTGTACCTTTTGGGCAATGTGCTTTTTATACCCTATTCTAAGGGTATATTAATTTTGACGCATAGTTTGTAACATACCTTAATATTGCCCGTAGACCCCTAAAAGTTACTATATTTATGATCAGCATCGATAGTAATGTCGATCTAGCCATGTCCGTCCGTCCGTCCGTCTGTTGGCAAAAATTAGGCCTTTAAACTGGACCTAGAGAGCTGAAATTTTAACCATATACTCTCTAGGGTCCCGAAATAATCAAGTTTACGAATTTTTGAAATCCGCCCACAGACACGCCCACAAACTCAAAAAAACAAAATTTTGGAAAAAATCGAATTTTGAGCTAGAAAGCTGAAATTTTTTATATATGATCTATGACTCCTAAAACTGCTCGGGATAACAAATTTTCAAAATCCGCCCACTGACACGCCCACAAATAAATAAAATATTTTTTTTATACCCTATTCTAAGGGTATATTAATTTTTGAAAATCCAAAGTTTGAGCTAGGGAGCTGCAATTTATAATATATACTCTCTATGGGTCCTTTATGCTCATGTGTAAATATTTTCAAAAACCGCCCACTGACACGCCCACAATTTTTTTTTTTTTTTTTTTGAAAAGTTTGAGCTAGGGAGCTGAAATTTATAATATATACTCTCTAGGGGCCCTTTATTCTCATGTGTTAATTTTTTTTAAATCCGCCTACTGACACGCCCACAATTAAATAAAACAATTTTATTGAAACACCCAAGTTTGAGCTAGGGAGCGTTTTTTTTTTTATAAAATCCTTTAAATGTTATATAACAAAATATGTAGAGCGTTCTTAACAATTCAACCATACTTGGACTTTTGTCACGCCCACTTATGAGGGATAGGAATAAGAATAGGGTATCCAAAAGTTCGCCCAAGCGGACTGTAGCCCGTCCCTATGTTTCTTTCTTTTTTTATGCACCTTTTGCAGTTTGTGTTGTTTTTTTATGGCGCATGGCCATGGGATTGAGAAAGATTGAGAGGGAGTCACACTCAGAGTATATCCATATAATGAGTAGGGACACTCTCGACGTTTTCTTTATCAGCAAGTATTTTGTTTTAATTTTGAGAAGTGGCAGACTGGCGAAGCAAGGCGAGCACGGGACAGCTAGTATTATATAAAATTCAAAATTTGTGTGTGTGTACGCTTTAGTCTCGAAAACTATGCAACGGATTTTAATGCGGTTTTTTTTTTGATAGATAGAGTGATTCAAGAGGAAGGTTTATATGTATTAGAAAACTTCACAATTGGACCCAGTAGGTGGCGCTGAGATCGGGTTCCAGAATCTGTTTTTCGGATTCAGCTCAAATTTACGGCAGTTCTTCAGAATTGGCCAGGGAGTGTTCCTGTGAAGTTTAGTCGAAATTGGATAAAGGGGCGTGGCACCTTCCATACAAAAAATCATTCAAATCACCATTTCTTTACACTAATGGGAGCTTATGTTGTAGAATTCGAAATATGTATAATCATGTTGGATTCTGATAGGTGGCGTTGTATTCTCACTTTTGTATATGTTGGTCGATTTCGTTGTTGACATTCAATTAGAATTGTTGCATGTAGTTTGTAAATTGATTGAAAGAAAATAAAAATCCAAGTTTCTTTGTTTCGAGTTGCTGTTGGATTCAAAAAAGTTAGGTGGCATAGGCACCTGCCAGACAACAACTAACACCTACCCTTAGCGGAGCAACGAAGCTGCGTGAACGGGCTGAGCAAGTCCCTTGAACCGCCGAACCTATTGAGCTCTAATCAGGCCATCTTTGGTATTGAAGTTTGGTCAAAATCGGTCCACCAAGTTTGACTTGCAATTCTGTTCGTTACTAAACAAAGACATGCATTTGTTTTTGTTAGAGGCAGCGTACCCCGGATAGGTACCAGCTTGGGCATATGTAATAATTCGTCATATCCTAAGAGCTAGAACAAGGTCTATGCTCAAACGGAGCCCCATTGCTTTTGCCGGGGAATGTATGTCCAAGCTTCCCGCTGAGGTGAATTAAATCTTTGTATATAAAAAAGGAGTACCCAGTGAGGGTAAAAGTAAGGGAACGGACCTGTTGTGTTTCTTCCTAAATTGAACATATTTATTCTTCTTCTTGCTCCTTAACGTCGAAGCCATAATCAGGAATACAACGACATAACCCTACTGGTACGCCTGTGCAGTTTCCCAGCTTGACCTCAATGAATATTAGCAGTTCTCCTGGTTTCATATCACTTCGTAACTGAGGCTGATCGAATGCTGGTGGTGTTGCATCCAGGAGTTTTTAGGCCTGCCTTTTTTTTACGATTTCCACCAGTCGTTCTAGCACCCGGATTTTCATGCATTCTTGTGTGACAGTCTCAAGATGTTAAATGTGTCACTGGGCTCACATGAATGGTAAAATTACCCAGATGTGATTTCTGTGATGTGATTTTCGCCTTATACGACAAGCGCTGTTTTTTTGGAGAGTGCTCCAGTGATATTCTTAGCCCTGAACGGCCAAAATGTTTTTTAAGTCATAAAGGTCAGATACTTTCTCTGGATGCAAGAAGTAAGTATTCAGAAAGTTAACCGCAGTGCAGATTAACCGCTCGTTGTAAATTACTTATAGCGTTTTTCATTGATTTATTGAAAAAAGAGAGCCATTCTAGATTTGCTCCTCACAAGAAAGAGGCGTTCTCAATTTTAGAAGATTTAAGACATTAACGCTTCATATAGGGCCTTAAACCTAGCTTCTCCAACCACTGAGCCACTGCGCAAACCCTACTCTTACGCGATGTTAAATGTCGTCACCACAGCTTCCTTCATCACTCTTTCATTCATATAAATGTCAGGAATAAGTTGGAGTGGATCAGAGAACGTGCAACAAAATTAGTATGTTCTTTCGGACTTACATCAAGTGATCACTGCAGGGACGTTGGATCCTTGCTAATTCTGGTTCGATCGTCTCGTCAGTAAAGAATAACTGATGCACTTTGGAGTATTTCACTTTTCCCTCAAGCAGATGATCAAGGACTGCAATAAATATCAAGGGACTTAAGCCGCTCCCCTGGTTTGCGAACTCCTCAGCGACACCAGCGGGACATCTTTCTCTTGTTTTTACTCCCTAATGCATGTGTATGATAATCTGTACGTAGGTTTCTGGAACTCCTCTTTGTCTTAACGATACCCATAACAAATCCCTTGGTTGTCTATCAAACGCATTTTCAAAACCAACCAACACCATATGCAAATTCTTTAAGAAATCACGATGGTTTTCCATCATGATTCTTATACTTTGGATTGCATTTGTGGTTGATTTACCTCCGACAAACCAGCACTATTCTTCAGATAGCCGTATTAATTTTCGCATTCGGCTCAACGATCTTCATGATGTGTGACATCAACAGAACGGTAATTGTCAGTCCCGCGTATCACCTTTTCCTGCTTAGACATTGGATCACCTCTCATCAGCTTGGATATGAGAATCATGAGCCATTTGGACCCGATGTTTCTCACCCTTCTCCAGAACTCAGAGGGTCGCCAAGAACGCTGCGAAATGCCTAGGCTCCTTAAGCGCTGCAAGAAATATTTCACCTCTTCTGATCTGTCTACTATTTATAAGACGTTTATCCGCCAATTACTTATTTGGAGCTACTCGACAGGATCCAAAAACACGAGATAAAACTCATTGCTGACTGTAACATTGCGAAATCGCTTGACTCTCTTAGTCATCGTCGCAAAGTCTCTTGTCTCTCGTTATTTTATCGTTATTTCCACCATAAGTGCTCAAACGAAATAGCCAGTTGCATTACACCCCTAGAACATTTTAACCGCAATACCCACAAGCGTACAGTGAAATACAAGGAATCTATCCTTACCCGTACAACACGAATGTGGAACGCTCTTCCCCGCTCCATTTTTCCTACACATTATAATCTACAAACATTTAAAACCAACGTGCATCGGCATCTCTCCCTATCTTCTAACCCAATTTCCTTAACGCCCGCGCTGTGTAGCTATTACATTATAAGGGTATTCAAAAATCCCTTTAGTACATTATAAAAAAAAACAGATTGTACATTGGTGCA
Organism: Portevinia maculata; assembly: GCA_949715645.1. Lineage (NCBI taxonomy): Eukaryota > Metazoa > Arthropoda > Insecta > Diptera > Syrphidae > Portevinia > Portevinia maculata. The sequence continues at coordinate 402,469,234 of OX454525.1, read as the reverse complement.
TCAATACTGGGCACTGTCTCATAGGTAAGCGTTCAACGAGGCTTTGCATATACCCAAATGATTTCTGCAGAAGCTGCTTGGGCGAAGGGGATAAGGAGCCTATTCTCCACCCTCTCTGTGTATGTCCCTGTGTATGTCCTGGTCTGCCCCAACAGCAAAAACTCCTTTAGGGAGCTTTCTTCTATAATGATCACAATGATATAACCAACACATAAAAAGATTTAACACTTTCACTCGCAAAGCATCGAATCTCCCTACAGTTGGTCCACTATAGGTGCCATTACAGGGCACTGTCTGATAGGCAGGCACGCATCGAGCCTTGGCACTTATTCAAACGACTTCTGCAGAAGCTACATAGACGAGGAGGAGGAGGAGGATGAGACTACACTTCACCTTCTTTGTACATGTCCTGCTCTCTCCCATAAAAGAAATCTCCATCTGGGAAATTTCTTGCTCAATGATCTAAATGACTTGGCTACCGCGGACGTTAGAAGTCTATCGGGCTTCATAAGAAGCTCCAAATGGTTTAACGAGTAGTGAAACCCCTAGATCCGTGTGGTATCACAATGGGCCTAACATTGGTCTAAGTGTGTTGGCCTTAAGCTGACAGCCACCACAACCTAACCTAACCTAACCCTACAGAAATTCCCCAGTTTCCTGTACTGTGCCGCTCAACTCCCCTAATTCCTCGAAGAAGCACTCTCCTAGAAACCTCATACGATTCCGTGTGATACGCTCGCACTCACACAGTATGTGTATTATGTCGTCCTCGGTTTCCAGGTCCTCACAGAACCTGCATGTATCCACGCCACGACCACCACTCTTAGCCGATTAGCATGCTTCATTAGGAGGCAGTGTCCTGACATAATCCCAACAACTGTTTTAAGCTGTTCCCTACTCAATTTGAGAATTCCCCTAGATCCTTTCTTGTCCAAGTGCGGCAACCGCGCTGACACCATATGCCCCTCTAAATTTTCCCATCTAAGGTCAGCCATTTTTAAAATTCTCTCATTAATTATTATTCCCTTGATAACGCCATGGGGTGGTTTGATGTGCACAACTCTACCACTCTCTAGTTCCCCTCCCTTTCTCGTAAGCTCATCGGCTTGCTCATTCCCTACTATACCCCTGTGTCCTGGTACTCGTAATCATATTTAAAACCTCTACTGATCTATAATTTTGGCGACAGAACTTGTATGCGTATAGGTCTTGGCATCAGAAGTGATGTGGAAGATCTTTTTTAAGCTAGTTCGTCTCTTTACTATACAAGTTCTCAGTGAATTAGTATAGAACTTACTGCAAACGTTAAAACACTGCCGACAACATTGCACACAAACAAGCCTGAAATGGAAACACGTTCTTTCGATAGGAAGGTATTAGAGAAAGTTATAAGTATTCATCTTCTAAAACGTAGAACAGCCGAAAATTTGGCGAATCAGCTGGTTAATTTGTTAACGGATGCAACACTTATGATGAAAAAAAGTTCCTGAAAGCTAAAGACCGGAATGAAGCCTCCTGGTTATACAATTAAAAATGAAAGTTCAACGTTGGAAATTGCCATCAAATATACTTTCAACAGTTGTTGGTTGCAAATGATGTAAATTTCTTTGGAACTGCGTACAGTTTCAACTCAAAGGAAATAGAGAACTACATCTAGGGTGTCGAGTTATGCCGAGGACAGGGAGATTCTAAGGAAGCGATACCACTGGCGACAGAAGAAGAACTTTACTCGTATTCAGCGTGCAAAAATCCTGACAATATGGTTCGTTATGCATTAAAAATATTTTGTAGTACAAGTTATTCTTAGAATAATGTTCTTTCCAACATACTTCCATTTTTGTCGAAATCGGTCAAAACGTGATCTTAATAGGCTACACAAAAACCTAAAAATCAATGTGGTACTAACAGTGCAGGAAAATACTTTGATGAAGAATTGTTGCTTTGTCTCCAAAAATGTTTATAAATAAAAATAAAAAAAATGCAATAAACTCACCAGAAAGATAAGACTTCATAACAACTTTCCCAGCTACGTGCGCAGATAAAACTTGACCCTGAGGACTCATGAGCAGATTGACATATTCTAAGACATCAAGGAACAGTTCGTTGCGACGATATTTGATACCCTCACGACGCCATCCAATCTGACCGGTTACCTTTAAAGGAAAGAAAATGTAAGGCCATTTGCATTGTCTATACAAAAAACTGAATGATTAACTGAGTTACCTGCGAGGTGATTTGCATTTGCTCCTCTTTAGTTGCGGATTTAATTCCCTGTTGTGTAATAAAAGTCTTAAGAACACCAGTATCGGTGTTTTGCGGATAGCCAAAGTCCAGGATTTCGTCCAAAAGTTCATATATTAGCACAAAATTATTCTTAATATTCTCTTCGGAGATTTTCCCAAAGTACGACTGCATCACCTCGATTATCTTTAAAAGGAATTCGAACACCATTGCTGCGTTCACATTTTGTTTGGTCACGGCAGCTAGCCAAATGTTAGCACGCTGCGATAGTAAAATTGAAGTACATAGTAATATTTTGTGCCTTAAATTGTTCGATATACGCCTACCTTTATATGAAAGAAGCTAGTTCGAGCGATATTTGTGACTGGGGAGCGCACTTGTTGTCTTGCATGGATGACGTTGACTCGAAAGGCATCAACTGCATTCCGGCCAATATCATCACGATAAACTCGTGAAATGAGCACTTCGCCCTTGTGGTTGTAGACAAACAAGCCACCAATCATTTTTAATAAACTTTGTTACAATTTTACAAGATTTTCTGTTCTGTTAAAATTTTTCTTTCTCCAATTAGCTTATCGATCCGACACCCTTTTTTTTGTAGTTACTAGTGACAGTTGACAGTCGAAACACTGGTGGCAATAAAGTTGTCCCTGAGGCAGTGTTCAGAGCGTTTCTTTTTTTTTGTTTATAAGTCTGTTACCTAGGTATGTAAAATGTGTTGTTGTTAGCTAAATCCACTTGATTTAGCTGGATCATCTCATAAAGCAAATGATCTATCATACACTTTTATGATTTATTCTTAATAACGTATCTGACCCATGTAGGGATGGGTTAAGCATATCACCACAGCGCACCCTGATATTCAGCGCCTGTCGTAAAAGGCAACTAGGGGAACATGACATGTTAGGTCCGTTCGCGTACTTTATGTGTAGAAAAATGAAAACTGTCAAATCTTCAAAATCGAGAGAGAATCCTCTCATTTCAAAGAAAAGTACGCGAACGCTTTTGTGTAAAAAGATGAAAAACGTCAAATTTTGGGTTGAAAAGAAGCAACCGCTGTTTTTTTTTGCTGGCAAACTCATAGGATTTCATTATTTGACAGTTTTCATTTTCTTCTTCTGTGTGAAGAAAAATGAACGAAAGTACATGTTTCTTTCGTTCATCTTTTTACCATTTTCTCAGTACGCGAACGCGTTTGTGTAGTTTTGCACGAAAGTTTAAATAAATTTACGTTTGCATATTAGTTCGCGAACGGACCTATTACCTAGTTAATTAACGCCCGTTGAGAGCCTTCCAACCTCCGCGATCCCGGGCATGAAGCTTCCAGTTGTCCAGAATAAGCGCTATGTCAGTGGGAGGGTTATGATATGCCATTGAGGAAGAAGAACAAATCTGCATACACAAAAAAGAAATAGAATCGAACATACCTCTAACCAACTTTACCACGTTATCCAGCAAAACAACCCTCCACTAAATATACAAAAACTCTTATAAATTTGCCACACTTCCTATAAATATAATGATGTGGAAATTGCCAAAAATAGAAACAAGGCGCAAACTAATAACGTATCGTTCGGTGGCCTATCGTGATTTATAAATCATTTGACTAAATCACTTGGGTGAGAACATGGTAGTAGGTTTGCAATAAAGGAGCATTAATATGAGAGCAACCAAAGGCTGAGCTGAATTTGTGGCCTCAATGGGGGAGTGTATAGTGTGCTTGCCTGAGAAGGTCCTGGTCTAGATACGAGTCGAGTGGAGAAAGTTTTTCGAGAACAATAAATGGAAAAATATACCAGCATAACAGAAAAAAAGAGTCTGATGATCAGTTGCGGCAGAGCGTGGAACAGCGCCTTAACTCCAGCCTCTGCTTCAAGTGGTAGCAATCTAAAGATACACACCAAAACAGGCCCTATTTAAAACAGTTGGAAGTCGATCAACTTCAGAAACACATTAGCCATATTTTAATATCACTTATGGTCTGTGTAGATCTTTCAAGGGTAATAAAACAGAGCGCATCAACGAACGCACGCCAATATTCAGTATGTCTTTTACAAAACCGATCTTAACCTTAGTACATACCATTGAATGACCAAACTGCTTGCATATAACTATTTTATAATAATTCGGCTCCGGCTTCAGTTGTAGATGCATGCCTCACATTTCGAATCTGATCAAAACTCCACATTTGCTTGGTAACTATTTAGAATTGGAAACAATTTGTAGCTGCAATTCATTATCACAGCAACAGAGATTTTGAAATGTGCATCAGACATTTTATATAATCCTAGACCATGTAACGCGACACTTCAATATGTATGTATGTATTCGTTTATTTAGTATATTTTTACTATTTACTACAAAAATGAGTGCATTATGCAATTAGCACTAAGGTGTTAAGTAACTTAATAATAATAAATATGTTTAATTTTAATTACACGTTAGATTTGATGTAGACTATTAGGAGTCTTTTAAAAGAATGATAATTTGCTTCATTTTTAATCACAAATGACAATTCATTAAAAAATTTGATACCTTTGTACATGACCATGTTTTGAGTTCTAATGTCTCTATAAAGTGGCAATCTAAAATTGTTATTGGATCTAAGGCTATGATGTTAAGATCTAAAAAGAGAATTTCTACGCAATCTAAAACAACAAAATATCCCACTTAAAAAAACCCGTCATCAAGGAATTTGCAGGCCACCTACTGGGCACTAGAACAACACTTTAATGGAAAACTAATTGACTGGACTCGGTCTCCAAAGAATACAAATTTTGAACCATCTCTCACTTCGCGTTATTCATGATTTTGCGGAATTCTACCGTCATCGCCGTGCTGTCAAACATTAAATCCGGTCGAACTTTACGTAAATTTACTTTGTTCTTACAATAATAAACTACAAAAATAAATTATCAGAATGCCTATTGAAAACTTGGAAGAACAAGGCTTGGAAAAGAATCCAAACTTGAGTTTGGCACAGTACAAGTTTTTATTATCGCTCGGTGAACATAAAAACGATGTCGCCATTAAGACAAAGCTCCTTGATGCCATAAAGGCTGATAATATGTCTCCTTGGTATGAGTATGTTTGCGCTGAGCTTAATTGGCCTGTCGACAAGGATCTTCTGGCTCGAATGAAGGAGAACAACAAGACGGAATTGGATAAACTGGATGCAGCTATTGAAGATGCAGAGAAAAATCTCGGCGAAATGGAAGTTCGAGAGGCAAATCTAAAGAAATCCGAGTTTTTATGCCGAATTGGAGACAAAGCGGGTGCCGAGTCAGCATTCCGTAAGACTTATGAAAAAACTGTATCCTTGGGACACCGCTTAGACATAGTATTCCATTTGATACGCTTGGGTTTGTTCTACTTGGATCATGATCTCATTACTCGCAACATTGACAAAGCCAAGTATCTGATCGAAGAAGGCGGTGACTGGGATAGACGAAATCGTCTAAAGGTAAGCAAATTATGAAATAACGTAGTGATGTATACATATATGAATATTAATTGTCCAATTCAGGTGTATCAGGGCATCTATTCAGTGGCTATACGTGACTTTAAGGCCGCTGCCGCATTCTTTTTGGACACAGTTAGCACTTTCACGTCATATGAACTCATGGACTACCCGACATTTGTGCGGTATACTGTTTACGTTTCAATGATAAGCTTGCCTCGCAACGAACTGCGTGACAAAGTAGTCAAGGGCGCCGAAATACAAGAAGTATTGCACGGTCTGCCAGATGTTAAGTCTTATTTGTTCTCGCTTTATAATTGTCACTATGCGGAGTTCTTCCAACATTTGTCTGAAGTGGAGGTCATCTTGCGAAACGATTATTTGGCACATCCCCATTACCGTTTCTACGTTCGCGAGATGCGCATTCTGGCATATACCCAACTATTGGAGTCATATCGATCACTTACACTGCATTACATGGCCGAAGCGTTCGGTGTCGACGTTGATTACATTGACCAGGAGCTGTCACGTTTTATTGCGGCGGGCCGTCTACATTGCAAAGTGGATCGTGTTGGAGGAATCGTAGAAACTAATCGTCCGGACAATAAAAATTGGCAGTACCAGGCTACCATCAAGCAAGGAGACTTGCTGCTTAATCGTATACAGAAGTTGAGCAGAGTTATCAATATTTAGATGTAACCATCATAAAGTCTCTGATTGCTTTTATTTAAATATTTTGTATAAATAACTTGCATTGAAAAATAAATACATTCACTCGGCTTGAATTGTTTAATTTGTATTAGCTAATTGTTGCAATAGCTTTGGAGAGAATCTTCACTGGTACCTAGGTGCGTTAAAAGCGGGGTGAAGGTCTAATAATTTTCTTGAGACCTCAAAGCTAACGGAATCATTTGGATATTATTCGAGGTGCGTTACTAAACCAAACGCTGTCCGTTATCTCGTTGCTGTACCGTAACCTTTTGAATATAGATCTTAGGCGAGACCTATTCATGAATCACATTCAAGCGCACAAAAAATTTTCAAACCACCATCAAAAAAAATAAACAAATTTCTGGTGTTGGTGTGTTTGTGTTCCATGAGTAAAAATCTTGCCCCAAAGTGTTCTAATTTCTGTCACTCTCTGTTCCATGAAGTTCAGATCAGTTTATTAGAGGGGTTTCTGCACATATGTAAGGGGTAGAGCAAGTGAGTGAAAGGTGTCAATTTTGAAAATTCAAATTCTACTGATTTATTTGTTTGGCATGTTCTCTACTGAACAAATAAAAATAGGGGTTTGTTCATTATCTGTTCAACTGAAGATCCGTTCGCGTTCTGTTATATGAAGAAAAATAAAGACTGTCAAATATCCCAAACCGAGAGAGAATCCTCTCATTTCGAAGAAAAGCATCATGTAAATATAAATGTTTATTGATGTTGCGCTAGTTATATTAGGTGTGAGCCCTTACTTCTCAAGTTACTTTAAGCTACTCAAAGGTACTAAAAACTGTCAAGACAGTCAAGACAGATAAATAATTTAAAATGCGGTCGGGGTTGTTTTTCTGGCGTAGAAAGTAATTCAATTTATTAAATTATTTTTTATTTAAAAACAAACATGATTTTTAATCAAAGCTGATCGATGAAGTGTGTTTCATAAACAAATCAGAATGCTCTGAGCAAGTTCGGTTCAGGGAATAGCTTATGTATTTGGTAACGCATAACATGTTCCGCTCTCGAAAATATCATAAATAATTAGAACGTTGTGGAATGTAGAGTACAAAATCAAAGCTGTTTTAAAATACAACTATAATAGACGGACGAAAACGGAAGCTAATGTCATTTTAACGAACCGTTCCCTTGCGATCTATTAATTGCTTAAATAGCCCGTATTAAAAGTATATGAACGGGAGAAACTCCCTTTGTTTTCTTAAACAAAAAACTTGTTATCAAATTTACGGACTAAAGTGAGAATGGGATCACTGTTTTCAGACATAAACAAAACTGGACGAAACTTCTTGTAATCACTTTAGGTCCGTTCGCGTACTTTTATGTGTAGAAAAATGACAACTGTCAAATATCCAGAGTCGAGAGAGAATCCTATCATTTCAATGCAAAGTACGCGAACGCTTTTGTGTGAAAAATTAAAAATGTCAAAGTTTGGCTTGCAAAAGGCGTTTTTCTTGTTTAGCCCCGAGCGGGGAACAGAGCGGGGCCCGAGCGATCAGAGCTCGCTCCGAGCTGAACGTAACCTGAGCGCTCCGAGCTAATAAAGGAACAGAATTGAGCACTGAACTGCCATTAGATAATTTTTTTTTTATTAATTTTCAAAATAGTCAGGTTTGCTTCTGAAATTGGTGTTTGTCAAGGATTGTTCTATTTAAATTATAATTTCTAGTAAATAAACTATGGAAAAAGCACAAATAATGAATGAAGTCAGCCGCGCTCAGCTTTTCGCTCGATGTGCTCGGTCATTTTCAATCGAGCTCATCGAGCGAGCCCTGAGCTAGCTCAGAGATAAAAAAGAAATACAAATTTTGTGCTCAGAGCGCTCCGAGTTAAAAAAGTAACACAGTTCTTTTTTTGACAGCTCAGTGCCCCGCTCGGAGCTAAAAAAAGAAAAACGCCTAAAGAAGCAATCGCTGTTTTTTGCCAAACTCATAGGATTTCATCACTTGACAGTTTTCATTTTTTTACCAACCTAAATTCAGTGTGTAAAAAAATTAACGAATGTGGTGCATTTTTCTTTCGTTTATCTTCTTGCAATTTTCTCTTTTGTTTTGGACGGCGCCGTACAGTTTTCAGAGTATGATAAAAATTTTTAATTCAATCGGTTGGATTTAAAACATCTTAACTGCCCCGGTACTCACACATTTTTTGTAGTTAAATCCAAATGATAAGATAAAAACTTCTGACCATCTAAAAAATAATAACAAATTGAACACATTTTACCCATAATTTGACATATATTAAACATTTTAAATTAAAAGAATGTTTGCTTTAAAAGAAACAATCCACTGTAAAAAAAATAACTAAAAACTATGTAAACATCAACGAATAAAAAAAAACAAATGGCACAGATACCTCAATCTTAAAACTAAAAGTAATAACAGAACAAAATATATATTTTTTTAAATTTTGTTTGAATAGATTTATAATAAACAAATAGAGTCAGAAACATTTCCGTAAAAAACACTAAACACTAGATTTACTAATTTAGCAATTTTTTCTCTCTAAATTCCTTGAAAACAATGTAACGAGTATTTTTGTTAGGTTTTAAATTTTAATTTGTACTTTAAATAAATCGAATTATAAAGTCAATATTTTATCTTCATGTCGTCTCGTCGTTTTTGCTTTTGGTACAACTACTGTCAGTGGTGTTGTTGCTTGTATTTTTGGTACTATAATTGCTAGGCATTTTGTCATTACTTGGTGCCGGTGAAGTCTTGCCTTCGCCGCTAGTTGCTGGAATAGCTTCATGTGCAGCATCCGGGTAAGGATGATATTCTTTCTCTATTCTGTTGCTTGATGTACTTAGATTGTTGATGTTAGCAAAATTATTGCTATTATTGTTGCAATTCTGTAGACGACGCAGCTCAGTAAATCGACTTGTACTTAAATTGATCAATGCATTCATCATGACCTTATTACGCTGGTAGTCCTTGCGCAAATGCTGGCGAATTTCCGTGTGACAATGTTCGTTATTCGTCACGATTATTTCGCCTGTTTCAGTGGTTGTAACGCGAGCTTTACAGTTGAATTTGCGCGACAAATTACACTGCCAGTACTTTTTGTCTTTGCGCACGTATTGTATACCAAAGGTATGACCATCGTGCACCAGCAACGGTTTACCACGCTGGCTAAGCATAAATTCTAGTTTACCATTAAACCAGCGCTCACCGGGTGCTACTATAATTGTATAAATTGTGGTTAAGAGGGAAGTATTGATTAGTTGAATTTAGAGTGTATAGGAAGTTATGGAAAATGGATGAGCTTGATGATTAGTAAGTATCCCGGAATGAAGCATATTGATGATTTTGAGGGCTAAGTACGATGACAAAATGATATATGTAGATAGATGTTAAAACATTGTAATTACTAAAAATGAGTTATTGGTTGAGCTTATATTTTTAAATTTTCTTTAATTTATTTGACATACTTACTTACTTCAGGGTGTTGTCCTGGTTTCTACATTATTTTTTTTAGTTCATATCCATGTTAGTAACGCCGTCTTTCTTTATCTTAAAGCACAACAAACTCCTTGATCAGAGTGTGAACTTACCAAAAAATAAGGAGTGGATAAGCCTTTTAATGATCTTTGTTTAAACATTTAGGACCAATTTATTAACTCTCAATTAAGAATGGGACATATTTAGATTTAATGAAATTCGATTTATTCACAATCGATTAGAGTTAACTATTGGCGCAATGAATTTAAATCCGATGTTAGCTAACAGACAAAAATCCACCATTAAAGAGGGATTTTTTATTTATTCACTATCAATTAGCGCTGACAGTCAGTTTTTATACCCTATTCTAGGGGTATATTAATTTTGACGCATAGTTTGTAACATACCTTAATATTGCCCGTAGACCCCTAAAAGTTACTATATTTATGATCAGCATCGATAGTAATGTCGATCTAGCCATGTCCGTCCGTCCGTCCGTCCGTCCGTCCGTCCGTCCGTCCGTCGGCAAAAATTAGGCCTTTAAACTGGACCTAGAGAGCTGAAATTTTAACCATATACTCTCTAGGGTCCCGAAATAATCAAGTTTAAGAATTTTTGAAATCCGCCCACAGACACGCCCACAAACTCAAAAAAACAAAATTTTGGAAAAAATCGAATTTTGAGCTAGAGAGCTGAAATTTTTTATATATGATCTATGGCCCATAAAACTGATTGGGACATAAAATTTTCAAAATCCGCCCACTGACACGCCCACAATTAAATAAAACAAATTTTGGGAAAAATTGAATTTTGAGCTAGAAAGCTGAAATTTTTTATATATGATCTTTGGCCCATAAAACTGCTTGGGACATAAAATTTTCAAAATCCGCCCACTGACACGCCCACAATTAAATAAAATATTTTTTTTGAAAAACCAAAATTTGAGCTAGGGAGCTGAAATTTTTAATATATACTCTCTAGGGGCCCTTTATGCTCATGTGTAAATATTTTCAAAATCCGCCTACTGACACGCCCACAATTATTTTATTTTTATTTTTGAAAGTCCAAAGTTTGAGCTAGGGAGCTGAAATTTATAGTATATACTCTCTAGGTGCCCTTTATGCTCATACTTAAATTTTTTTTAAATCCGCCTACTGACACGCCCACAATTAAATAAAACAATTTTATTGAAAAACCAAAGTTTGAGCTAGGGAGCGTTTTTATTTACAAAAGCTTAGTTTTTTCAATAAAATCCTTTAAATTTTTGTCACGCTCACTTATGAGATATAGGAATAAGAATAGGGTATCCAACAGGTCGCCCAAGCGGACTGTAGCCCATCCCTATGTTTATATTTGGTTATTGTCTTTTTATCAGTGAAAGTGCGTTATTAATAATTATCTCCAATATTTGTTGGATTTGAGTGTTGAGGACGAAAATACAATTGTCATCGAACGTAGACAATAAGATTTTTTGTACGAAAAGGACATGCTTCCTCGAATCGACGACGGCAGATTTAAAGTCCCCATTCAGACGACCTATGCACCTATGTTGTAAATTACGATTTTCATTTTGCGGACCAATTACAATAACTCAGCCAATGGGGGAAGTTAAAAAAAATATAAAAATCTGTTTTTGCCCGGAATCGAACCGAGAACCTTTCGCGTGTTAGGCGAATGTGACAACCACGGAACACGCATATTTGCCACTTTCTAAATCTCATTTAAATTTAAATGCGCCGTGAAAAGGGGACCATTTAACTTATTGCGAGCGAACAAATTGAAAATTTAATCGAATTAAGTTTATGACGCCAATAGCTAATGGCGGATTTAGCTAAATCTGAATTATGCACTTTTCGATTGAGAGTGAATAAATCGGGCCTAACACACCGTCTCACATATATAAAATACCAATTTTCCCTTTTCACAGCATGGCGTGGCGTGGCGTTTAGTTGTTTCAGATGCCACTTGAATGTCGCAACTTTTACTAATAAGCCCGACACAGGAACAGATTTTATTATTATATTTTAAATAATTCACCTTATATGTATATGGTAAGGTTTAAACTTTTTTTGGCATTTAAAAACTATGTTTACCGAATACAGAATCGTGTTTTAAAAGCATTAACATTTTCTCCTTCCGATTTACGTTTACCCCATTCAAATATGTGGATTCTATGTGCTCCCACTATTGGTTTTGTATGTAATCAATTTTTTTACAGTGCGATGCGATGCAACGCGACGAACTTCATTCATGTTCTGCAGCTACCTACTGTGAATTTATAGGATTTCAAGGATAGATGGGATTCTATTTTTTTAACAGTAAGGAAATGATCAGCATCAGGACTAAAAGGGTCATAATCCTCCTACTTTACTGTCTCCGTGCTGGTCCGCATGTGAACCTCAATAAATATCGGCAGACATCCCGGTTTCGGATCACTTTTTAACTAAGGCCAATCAAATGTTAGTGTTTTTGCATTTGTGTGATGCAGGAGCTTTTAGGCCGGCCTCTTTTTTACAATTTCGTCATGTGTACGCTCCTGTTATTGTTTGATTTCAACGATATAATACATACTATATAAGAATGGGCACGTTGAATTTGCAAGGCAACTGCGAGTTCAATACTAGGTAAACCTCTGTCACTTCACTTGTCAAACGATGGTCACGTGAGTTATTCGATCAATGAGGAAGGGTAAAATCATAGGGACTAGTAGTTGCCTTGCATATTGAACGTGCCCAATAACATACGGAAAATCATGTAAGGTTAGAATTCACTTCTTTTGACAAAAGGTTGCCTGCAGGCTTCACATTTTTTGCATACTCGATGCTCTTCAATTGATATTTGCAACGAGGATATCGCACTAGATGTAAGGGACATTTCATGATTGTTAAGCTGTAGAAGCAAGTATTTTTTTTTTTATTTTCTGACTTGTGAAGGGCTGTTCCAAGAACATCACTGCTCTCCACCCCAACAAGGTCAGTCAAGCGACACATTATATATTGCAAATTTTCCGCAATTGTGCTGGAGATCACTAGTGAAAGGAACTCCTGAATCACACAAATACAACAACACCAGCATTTGATTGGTCACAAAGTGATAGAAAAACGGAAGGACTGCCGCTATTTATTAAGGTGGAACCGGTGAGCCTCGAAGGCGGACATTATGATACAGTAAATTGGGAGGGTTTCGACTTATCACTGAGGAAATCATTGTTGAAATTAATCTCCGATTCTGCCAAACAGCACAAGTCACAAGACCTTCACAAGGTGAGATGTACTTGATTTTATAAGGTTGTCGTATTCGTTCGTATTTGTGAGGCTTACAAATATTTATAATAAAAATTATGATCTGCTTATGAGCAGGTCACAGCACACTCGCACTTCGCAAGTGACATTTGTCGCACATGTTTTGGGTAGGGAACTCGCAAATTGAACGTGCTCATTGTATTTTAAATTATTTTAATGGATTTATGTATGTGAAATATAAATTGAATAATGCGTTTATGTGTTCGAATGCAGCTTTCAATATAAATAGTGACCTAAGTAAATTAGCTCAATAATATTGCATAGGTACACTCGCAAATGTATAATGCCACAAACACAAGTTTTAAGTGTGCCACTATTAATGTCAATCAGCGATACATTCAAATTCACGATAAAAATCAAACATTTCCTTTCATTATTTGATAAAAAACATAGGGACGGGCTACAGTCCGCTTGGGCGAACTGTTGGATACAGTCCTCTCTATCCCTCATAAGTGGTCGTGACAAAAGTCTAAGTATGTATTTTAAGTATTTTATCAAAAAAAAAACGAAGCTTTTGTACAAACTTTGGATTTTCAAAAAGAGTTTTTTTGTTTTTTTTAAATTGTGGGCGTGTCAGTAGGCGGATTTTGAAAATTTTTACACATGAGGGGAGATAAAGGGCCCCCTAGAGAGTATATATTATAAATTTGAGCTCTCCAGCTCAAATTTTGGTTTTTCAATAAAATTGTTTTATTTATTTATATTTATGTGGGCGGATTATGAAAATTTTATCTCACGAGCAGTTTTAGGAGTCATAGATCATATATAAAAAAATTCAGCTTTCTAGCTCAAAATTCGAAAAAATGTTTTTTTGAGTTTGTGGGCGTGTCGTGGGCGGATTTCAAAAATTCTTAAACTTGATTATTTCGGGACCCTAGAGAGTATATGGTTAAAATTTCAGCTCTTTAGGTCCAGTTTAAGGCCTAATTTTTGCCGACAGACGGACGGACGGACATGGCTAGATCGACATTACTATCGATGCTGATCATTAATATAGTAACTTTTAGGGGTCTACGGGCAATATTAAGGTATGTTACAAACTATGCGTCAAAAATGCGTTATATTGTTATACACATTACGAAATCAATGTACACTTGATATAACAGTTGACGGCCGATGAAGCGCTAGCCTGTTAGCCGTCGACCAGTAAACACCAATAAAACTAAGTACCACAAATTGACGAACGCGTTCAATTCCGTACGACAATAGAACAATACCCTTAGAATAGGGTATAAAAACTCGTTAATTTTTTTTAATTCGTATAGGGGAGAGGGGGGCAGTTTTAGACAACATCAACAAAAATATCAAAACAACTTTTCCTTCAATATATGTCTAATGACATTTGGGACGTACCAACTTAAAAAAAATTAATGTCTGTTTCACGGTACCCGTTGCATTTTTTTCGATGTAAGATGTCAGAAATTATCAACAAAAATAGCCAGAATTTACGCGTTAAAACTCATTAAGTGTTATATTCAGTTGTTTTTGTGATTTTATTAAATATTAATTTGGGTGTTTAACATTGTTGGCACTTTTGGACAGTAGACAAAGGGCACATTTGGGCATGACCGAATCTGCCCTCTTCAATCACTAGGAGGAATCTATTGGTTTTGGTGGCTGAGAAAAATATTTGTTTTATTTATATAGATCTATCCTCTTAACCATGGTGAGAAATTATAAGAAAAAGTGGGACACGACAGTCAACGAGACCGATTTGAACAAAGCAATTCTACTTGTTTCGGACAAAACAATGACTATGAGAAGAGCTGCAGATTCTTGTGGGATTTCAAAAAGACTTGCGAGTTATAGACTCAAATTGTAAATGAGAAATGCCGCTTTCAAAAGTGAACAGTACAGTTCCAAACATACTGTCGCCCAAATATTCAACACTTCGGATGAAGATATGTTAGAAATGTTTTTCTTAAAATCTTGGAAAATGAATCATTTCCTGACTTGTCTTCAAGCAAGAGATCTTGCTTTTCAGTACAGCATTGGGCAAATGTCCTGAGCTATGTGGCCAAAACCAAACGGCTGGAATTGAGTGGATGAAGCATTTTATGAAAAGGCGTCCAAATCTGTCCTTACGAAAGCCTGAGAATACCAGTCTGTCTAGAGCAACCAGCTTTAATAAACATAATGTGGATGAATCCCGAAAAATCTAGAAAATGCTTATCGCAAATCTATTTTCACTGCAGACAGTATATTCAATTTAGATGAGACCACCATCATGACAGTTTTCCAAGCTCACCACGTAAAAGCCAATTGTGGACAATAACAAGTTGGTCAAAATGTTTTGGCTGAAAGAGGGCAGATTGTAACAATGTGTGGAATTGTTAATGCAATTGGAAATTCGGTGCCTGTCTTCGTTTTTCCAAGGGGAAGGGTTCATGACCGTATGCTTGCAGGAGGCCCAAACGATGCGATAGGGTGATAGGAACAGTTCTACCAGCGGATGGATGACAAGGCTATTATTTATAGAAGTCCTTGAACATCTATAAAAGTACACAAGGGCCACTAAAGATGATTTTGTTCTTTTGCTGCTCGATAATCACGAAAGCCATTGCAGCTTGGATGCCATTAACTTCTACTGAGATAATGTTATTGTTTTAGAAACTTTTCCACCTCTCTGCACCCATAAATTGCAACTTTTAGACGTTTCTGTTATGGGACCTTCCAAGAAGAAACTTTCCGCTGCACAGAATGATTGGTTACTAACTCATCCATAGATATACTTTAGGTGAGCAGCCACAAACGCTAACATCACGCAAGACTGAGCAAATTTTGTCCCCAGCAATAATAAAACCATTACCGAAAGCTCCTCCGGAAAAAGAAAGGCTTCGGATGAAAAAAAAGGTAAGTCACGCATGCTTACTGAAACACCGGAGAAAAATGAAATTGAAGCGGCAGTCCTTGAGAGACATAATAGGTTAGCAAGATCAGGGCTCAAAATTAAACAAAAATGTGCAATCAAACAAAAGTACACTCCACTTCCGATGATTCAGATGAAAAGGTTCCAATCTATGCTGAATCAGATTCAGATTTTATCAATGAAGAGGACGACGAAGAAAGTTCAAATGATTTGATAACATCTTGTTTGAATGGTGGTGATTTTTGTCTAATCAAATGTTCTTCGGAAACCAATACCCTGTCGTCCGACTTTGTTGCAAAAATTCTTGAAAACAATGATGATATGTTTACGGTATCAATTTTGAAAAAGAAGCCTGGATTTAAAAAAATTGTATTTTCCTGCGAAAGAAGATAAGTGGCCGGTTCCTGTTGTTGATATCCTCGTCAAACTTCCACCACCAAATGATACAGTTAGCACTTCGCGTACTGCTGAAATGTACACATTTAAATTTGATTTCTCAACGTTTAAGCTAGGTTTACCGTTTCTTTGTTTACTTCAAATTCAAATAAGATATGCATTTAACTATGTTTTTTCTGAAATACATAATTTGGTTTCACTATTCTTAAAGTTTAAACCATTCGCCTATTCAAAGGACAATTATAAAATGAACTAAAACAAATAGTTTCTTTTGACCTTTTTTAATTAATGTTATGTTTCGAAATAATATAGTTTTGTTAATTAAAGAATAAACCTAACTTACATGCCTTCTTTATGGCATGTCCAAAACTGCCCCAGGGATGTCCTAGAGTGCCCCCCTAGTGTGGCAGATTTGGACAGTTACTACGGCTTACGAATATAAAATAAAAGTTAAGGTATTTTTTTTTTTTTTTTTATAAAAAGGAAATCCAAATCCCAGAGCACTCAGACTCGGTAATGTTCCATTGTACTACCAGGCAGAAATCCTCCTTTTGGTGTAGAGGCATGTGATTGGGTGGCGTATGTTGTTGTTCCCCATGCGGATTGAACCTGCACCGCACGGGTCACAAGCCAACACACTAACCTCTACACCGTCGCCGTCCTAAAAGTTAAGGTATAATAGGGCACCTATTTCCAAAGAACAACGTAATTCAAAAGCAAATTCTATATTGTTATAAATGAGTGTTCCAGAATTATTTTTGTAAAAATTGTCCTAAGGTGCCCATCTCTCCCCTACAAATTACAATCAAAGGTTCATTATGCCGTAGTGAATTTTTCGTAAGGTTTCTAGTGAGGCATTCGGCAATTAACGGAAAGTGAATCACAAGAAATGACATCGGAGCCCTCACAACGACAAAACAAAGGCGTAAACCAAATACACCGGGCGCGTACGAAAACATTCTCAATCACGAAACACTTTTCTCGCAAACTGACCGACCTAAAATTAAATATTTTAAATGTAGGCCAGTCGGAATTAGAATTTCTTTTAACATACAAATAATAAATAAAATCAACAAACTTACTTGGGACTGACTATAATACTTCGTATCCGTTACTTTCTAATGAAATATATACTGCACCAATGCTGTTTTGGCCCCATTGGCTTCATGCGGATGATTGATTGACTTGATTGATTCCCCGAAAAACATGCATTTATTAGTTTTTGTTTCGCCCAAAATGTCTGTTGTAAAAACCATGTCTTAAATAATGATCATCATTTGTTGTTTTTTTTATTGTTTTTATATGATACATCGTTATTATTTTTATTTCTATTATATTTATTTAATTACTATGCATTCAAAAATGAAAACAATCGTCTGCGATTTTATAAATACACAACTTAGGGATAAATATATTTAAAAATGTATAACACCACCAACAAAAATGTTATTTATAATTTAAAATGTTAAACATAATGGTTAAAACAATATTAGACTCTAAGTACGGTACCCAACATTTTGTCAAAATATTTCCTCTAGTTCTTATAGAAAATCTATGTATTTTATTTATATTTACATAACTTACACGCTGTTTTTTATTTTTATTTTTAATTTTATTTAATGTATACAGATTTTCCATTGCATTAGTAGAAGCATAAATTATTTAAAAATAAGTCAGAGGTGATGGATTTAATTGCTTTATGACAATAACGTTTCGATTTCTCAGGTTGATAAGATATTTTATCTATCAACACCAATATGATGATATGAGAAATTTAAAATGCACGAATCACGTTGATCGGAAAGGCCATCAAATAGCTAATCGCATGTCATAGTGGAGTAATAATAGTCGAATGCAAACGATATACATACACGGACAACAACTAATGTTCTCTGCGATAAAATATTGAAATTTTATACTAACGTCAAATTTAGCTGTTTTATCGCTGACTGTGATTATCTTTTATAATCAATGAATTCAATTGGGTAAAAATACACCTATTCCCGAAGCAGTAAACTTTGAATGTGTATAAATGCATAGAACCATGCGATTAGTTCAGCTGGTTGTAAGTGTTTCAATGACACAATTGAAGTTGTAGTTGATCGATGTAATGTTCTGTAAGTAACAATTGGATTGTTTCTAATGGAAAACCATGTAACACATAATTTTCTTAAAGGCCTTGACTTATACATAATGAAATTAATTAAATTAACATATTCTTTCTTATAAGGAATATTTTTATATATATGTAGTTATAAGTATTGCACTCGTTTTTCTCGATTAAATGAGTTTGATCCTTAAACCTGTGGCTGTGCCTAGTTTAATATCTTGCATTAGTTCGCAGACATCGGTATACTCTGGTTACATGTTTTCAATTTTAAAGTTATGCGCACTACCCGGTGATATCGTTATGGAACTGATAATATGTGAGTGCTGAGAAGAATTGTGAGAGTCCTGGCAGTTGTTGCTGATATCGTCGGGTGACACTGATGCATTAGGAACAAGCGAAGCTGTTGCATCGGGTACATGTGAGGAGCCGTTTCCATCACTGCCTTGTGAAGGGGATTCTAAAGCAACACCACCAGACCCACTCGGACCAGCTGAAGAGTGCATGGGCGAATCCAAGTTATCTCCTTGGGATGGATTGCTACTCCGGTTCGAAGGACTGTTGATGCAAGGGCTGTCGGTTAAAATCGGTGTGATTTCCAAGCTTGACGGAGGCTGGGGTATTTGATGATGAGACTGGTGATGATGCGACTGCTGTTGCTGGGGATGCAAAGAATTCATTTGAGGCGACTGTTGCGATGGCAACGTATTCAGCATCGGCGCCATGTTGGACAAATGCATGAGATTCACGTTGTGCATCATATTTTGTATGACCGAACTTTGACTGTGTGATGACACATGCTGGGTAGGGTGGTGATGATGACTGGACACATTTTGGTGCATTTGGTGGTGTGCAGGATTTGTGGACAGCCCCTGAGACTGGTGATGATGATGCGGCGGTGGCTGTGATTGTGTTGGTTGCTGTTGCTGCTGCTGATTCATAGCTGCAAGGTTATGCTGGGACAAATTAGTAGCCCCTTGCGGCAGACGAATATTTGAAAGAGTATTACCCAAATTTGCGTTTGAAGTAGGGATTTGAATTAAATTTCCAACGCTATTTGGTACCATTAGATTCGGGTTGTTCTGTTGCGGAGGCATCATCTCTAAGCCGCCCGCAACGTTTCGCATATGTGGCGGATGGTTATGAACGCCGGTGGCAGATATCACACGCCCTTGATGTGTTATGCATCTTGCTCTACACATACTTATGCGATAGGACTTACACAGCCAATATGTTTTCATGCCTTGCTGGGTTGCCACAGTGTTGTTGCGATTGAAGACGCAGTTCGCATGCAGCAGAGAGGTAGACGACAGCATTGTTACATTTCCGCCGCCTAATTTAGTTGGTATATTAATAAAATCATAGTTGTTCAACTTTGTTTCATATTTTGGTATTTTTGTTTGTTTTTTTGTTGTAAAACATGTGCTTTTATAGAATAATGAGTTGATTGAAATGTTATATTTGTTTACAAAAAAAAATATTGAAAGCAGTTATTTACAAAAGACGGTTGAAATATTGGTTAGCAAAGTGTGAAAGAATATTAGGTTTGAAACTTAGTTGTACAATTTAAATGGGGGTAAAACAAACTTAAGAAAATCATAGAATAGAAAACGATTGCGAGTTAAAAGTGTGAAATAGTCTGCTATCTTATGTAACAAATCAAAACTAAAGATATAAGCTTAGATAAATGATTTTTTTAAAGCATCAATATTAAATCAGAAAAGCATATATATATACATTGTGCTCATTAACTTTTTAATCGGATCAGTGGCTTCAGATAGGGATAGCCTTATAGTAAAGTTACACAGTACGAAAAGATAAGATACCGAAGTACAAAAGCTAAGAGAGTATAAACGCCTTACAAATTGAGGGCAGATCGGAACTTAGGCATATTTCTCGCATTGTTTAGAGAAGCATCGACATTTTGGTGTGAACTTTTTACGCAGGTGTGCTTCAACGAAGAGAGAAGGGGGCGGGGGTCTATCGGGTTTGCAAATACAAGCTCCATTAATGAGCTTGGAAACTTATGGAAATACCCGAGGATATCGGCATCTGCGAAACTATAGAAATAGTACAAGATCAGCACTTACTTTGTTAGTTTGAGGCTTGAATGGATTTGATAAGTTATAATTGATTTATACTCCACTTGATTCGCGTTTTTGCTAATAGACCTTAATTAGGCGCAAACAATCTTACCTTTATCGCATTGTCAAAATGATCGGTTTCGCTTACCGTTGAAATATGCCATCAAATCACAAGTGGATTGTTGCGAAAATAGAACTGCTATTTATTTAGATAGTTTTCCGTTTAAATATACTTCATTCACTGACAGTTTTTTTAACGCAACCATGATTTTTAAAAGAACTACTGTAATAGCATTGGGTCGGTAGCTGTCCTTTTTGAGAAAGCTCAACACATTGTTTTTCAACTTTTCCTTCTTCTCAGAATGAATTTTGGGAATATGACAAAACAACTGTTCAGATGAGAGAGATAGCCTTTTGAGAACGGAGGAATAATGGGAACAATTGTTTGAATACAAATTGGCATTTGAAAAGTAAATATTCAGAACATAAGAGATTCGCGTTTGGCTTCAATAACCGACTTACAAATTCAGTTTCATTTCGACCTATATACATACGTCCAACACTGTTTTAGATATACCGACTTTGAAAAGGCCAAAAAATTGTCAATAATAACATTTGTTGATCCATTGTTTCATTCGATAAATTTACTCAACGAGGCGACGGTTTCAAGAAAATGGAGTTTGATAGATTCATCATTATTAACCGATGTCAATATATTGGGTCTTCATAGCAATTTAAAATTACCGTATTCAGCGAAAAATTAAGCTAGATAATGTAGGTTATGGCCACAAGATACGCCCGTCCCTGCACGGGATATTCGCGATAGGGTTTATCATATGAAATCTCTTAACACAAAGCCGGAGTAAGGACAAGAGTTCAGAATCAAAGAAATAAAAAAAAAATGTCAATAATTTGTTTTTTTTTCGAATTTTGTAGTTTTGATATTTTTGCTTTTCATTTTGAGTGGTTTTCGATTCGGTTGGTAGTTTTTCTAAATTGATTACAACATTTTCAATATTTTAAAATATATAACAAACATTTGAGCATACTTGAAACTTTAAAATAGCAAATTTTAAAATAATAAGAGGAGTAACATTGTATATAGAGCATAATATATGTATAGGTAAAAAATGCAATAAAATAATTAAAGAACATAATTAATGCAACCAATCATTCATAGACCAAACGTATGAGATAAAAAGCGATCAATAAAAAAAAAACAAATGAATATTAAGGGTTAAAGTGAATGAATGTGGTGCAAATAGATCGATGTAAAAGTCATGCAGGGAAGAGAAGCACAACACTTACTTGGAGGAATGTCCATATGATTTCCGAAGCTTTTTGAATAGTCATTGGGTATGTGCAAGTCACTAGGATATTCGGGATTGTTTTTGTAAATATTATAATCAAAACCAAAGTGTGGAGGTAAGGAATTTCGTAACCCTCCCGGACTGGACGTATGATCGTTGCTTTCTCGTTTGACGCTGTTCAAATCAAAGCGGGATTCAACCATCGAAATATGTGGAATTGTCGAAAGAAAATTATCGTCAGAGTTGACGTGATCCATTGAATCGGCACCCATATCGTGATCGCTGCTGTCCGTGTTGCGTCGGTATTGTTTCCTTGAGTAAATAGAAAGTGATTCTGTACTATATTCGGGGAGGCGTTTTAGTCCCGGCCCGGTTTGAAAGGGATTTGCATTTTCCGGCGGACTCTTTACATGCGTAAACGCCATTGGGGAAGGAGACGATGTCGATGATGACGATGATGGTGCAGGGACGTTTGTTTTAGCGTCATTAAGAGTGCTGTTTTCGTTGTTATTACCAGAAGTGTGCTTGTGATTTTGGTTGGTTCCGCTACTGCTGGCAGAAGATGCAGAAGTATTTGCGACTGCATTTGGAATAGATGCACTTTGTTGTTGACTAGGAGATTTTTGGGCTGCTGTGGTACTGCTTGCCAAGCCCTTGATTTGAAGTAATTGTGCTATTTTCATAAAAGCTTGCAATTCAGTGTGTTTTACGTTGACAACTCCTTGGTACATAAATTGCAGCAACTCGCACATGACACCCACTGTGACATCTTTGAGAATTACTGCAAAGAAAAAGAAAATTGTATTTAAGGAAATGTGTTTTACTTGAATTTATAAAGAAAATTAAAATATTTATGGCGTGTATTCGCTTGCAACAGCATGTTAACAGGGGCGTAAAGTAAACTTACACACCTTAAAAAATTTAAGAGAAAAACATAAACACTAACAAAGATTTTATTTAAGGATGCTTTCGAGCTTTTATTACACTGAATGTTTTGATTAAATTATCAAAATCTATATTTTTTGTGTGCTCCTTTTCAATTGAAAGTATAGCCAGATTAGACAACCTATTTTGGTCCATTATTGATCTTAGATAATTTTTAATTAATTTTAACTTTGAAAAGTTTCGTTCGCATGATGCCACTGAGACGCAAATCGTTAAATAAATTCTCATCGACAATGATAGACTAGGTAACGAGTCTGAAAAGTCCCACTTAACGATAAAGCTTAAAAAGTTAGAAGCTGTCCAAATTTCAGAATCCTTTAAATTTATCTTTCTTTGCAGCTACCATGTGCCGCCGTATCCGCCCGATTTCCAATATTATACTGTTGTCTGCTAGTTCTGTAAATGTCGAGGTAAGAATTGGAACAGCAGCACGGAGTTCTTCTTCCGTTCCATGAAGCAATATTTAAGGTTGAAGATCTGAAAAAACTGACGCAATGTCTTCCATGGCCTGAGACCGATGTATTAGTTCAGTGAAAAATTTGTCTTGACATTCTAGCATGGCTCTGCGCGTTTCTTCTTCCAAAGTCAAGCCAGCATCTTGAGCTTTTCGCCAGGCATAATTTTTCTTTTTTTTTGCCCTTCCCCGCCTTTCAATTGAAATGTCTAACTCTGCGCATATTCTTCGTACGTAACTAATGGCCTTTTTTACGGTTTTATCACGATTTTCATTCAGAAAACTCGCAAGTGCCTTTAGTTTTATTAAACTTTTTTCTAAAGTGAGTCCTGGTTTCTGCAAGTATTTCTGTGCTGCTTCAACTTCTTTCAAAATATCGGACCAAAAACAAAGATAGCACAAAAACGTAAAGTCACACACAGCAGATAAGAGAATGGTCGCAGCACCCCTTGTATCCAAATTTTCCTTTTGAGGATCACAACGGAGTTCGAGAGTTGAAACTATCTTTACAAAATTTTCCTTCAATGGCTTAACAGCCTCGTAATGAGCGCTCCATCTAGTTTCCACAAGTCTCTTGACTGGCACACCTATATTTGTTATTAGAATATCCCAACGATGAGTAGATGCTGAGAAAAAGGTGTAAAGTCTTTCCACTGTCCCAAAAAACGCTGTACTTGAAGAAGTGCTTCCCAAAGAGTGAACTAAACAAAGGTGGCGTAAACAAAGCTTTTAGATTAATTTGCCGAATTAATTTTTGAAGTCCTCCATGAATACCCGCCATAGTCGCAGCATTATCATATCCCTGAGCCCGGCAAAGATTTATGTCAAGACTATCTTCATTAAGTTGTTTTAAGATATCGTCGGTTAGTTCTTTGGCAATCTTTCCAGATGTGGGAAAAAACCCTAGAAATGATTCCCTCACCTCAACCTTTCCATCCTGGATGTAAACGTATCTTATAACCTCGCTCATTTGGTCGATATGTGATTCATTGCTTCAGAATTTTCGTCCTAGCTTCTTTCCCAAAAAGGCTTAAAAATTCATTTTGAATATTCTTCGACAAATACGAGCTGACTCGTGTCTTATTCTTATCACCTATCGAATGCTCGATTCTCAACAAATGCTCCTTTAAAACTGGGTCATATTTGGATATAAGTTTCACCAATTCTGTAGCAGAACGCGCAACTCGGCAACACGGCAACAACCAGCAAACACCATCACATGACATACATAATATACTTGGGTCGTATGCAGCGGCAAGTGCGCACCGGTTTTTGGTCACTGTTTGGCAACGGGAGTTATTTTAGCAGAGAAATTATAATCATTGTTCTTGGTCAGTCGTTTTCTAGTTTTGTCCGAAGTAGGAGGTAATATTGCGTAGCTAATAAAAGTAAAATACTTGGAAATCGTTGTTGTTTTACTAAACTGGTGACCCCGACGAACAGTTGCGCGTAAATTTTATCACAACGGCAAACATGGAAAGCGAAAACAAAACGAAGGAGCAAACTACATTTGGTTCCAGCAGCGGTGGTGTTTCGCAACAATCGATTGCACCACCAGGTAATTCCGCCCAGTTGGACTCGATACCTGATCCCGTACATATTTTCCATGCATCACGAATTAAGACGCAGGCATTTTTTACGTCTGACCCTGAACTTTGGTTTTTCCTATTGGAATCACAATTTGTGGTTAACCGTATTTCATCGGACAGCTCTATGTATCACATCGTCGTTTCGCAATTGAACCAAACGGTTGCGGAGAAAGTGAGGACTTTTTTGCGCCAACCACCGGCTACCGGAAAATATCTCGCTATTAAGCAAAAACTGATACAAGAGTTTACGCCAAGTGACCAGGGTAAGATTAAGAAGTTGCTTTCGCAGATGGAATTGGGCGACAAAAAGCCGCCACAATTGCTCGAGGAGATGCGAAATCTTGCGGGCGATACGGCGGACGACAAATTTCTCGCAACGCTTTGGTTGGGGTGTCTGCCGATGACACTTCAACAAATTTTATCTCCCTGGAGTGTGAAGAGCCGCTAGAAAAGGTGGCAAAAATGGCCGACGGCATTATCGAGACAACCAACATTGTGCCAGTAGCTGCCACTAGTTCATCACACGCATATAATTCTCGCTTTTCAAACGATAAGGCGCTTGAGAAGTTGACAGCAAAGATGGATGATATCTGCAGACGTTTTCAACTATTAGAAAAAGGCGGTCGTCTTGATCGCACTCCTTCACGTTCGCGCCAGCGAGATGTTTCGCAACCACGCTCTTCTTCGAACGCCGTTTGCTGGTACCATCACAAATACGGTGTCCAGGCAACAAAATGTCGACCACCATGCTCTTTCCAGGCGGAAAACTAAGTAGCCGAGCTCACACCAAGGCGAATGAGTTTGGCGCTTCTTCCGCTCGCCTTTTTATTTACGACGAAACCACTGGACGAAATTTTCTTATAGACACTGGGGCGGCATATCCATTATACCACCGAAGAAGCGCTCGTCCTGCCTTTTTATCAACGAGTCTAATCGACTTAAGCTTTTCGCTGCAAACGGGATGCAGATTAACGCTTACGGGCAAGAACGACTAGTTTTATCGCTTGGTCTACGGCGAAATTTCCCATGGCACTTCACCATAGCAGACGTCCAAGTTTCGATAATCGGTGCGGACTTTCTCAACTTCTACAACCTAGCAGTTGACTTGCGTCATCGAAAACTTATCGACAACAACACCGAAATATCGCAGAATGGAGAGATAGACTCATCAAATACTCCGCAGGTAACCATCATAGATCAGAATAACCCGTTCTCTTCTCTTTTAAGGGAATTCAAAGATATTTTTGATGATCAACCGACGAAGCGCCAATACGTTAAAACCGATGTGACACATTGCATCCTTACAAACGGCCCTCCGGTTACAGCAAAACCTCGACGTCTTCCGCCGGAGAAACTAGCCGCAGCAAAGGCAGAGTTCCAGGAGCTCATGGCACTGGGCATCTGGGCATATGTAGACCGTCCAAAAGCAACTGGGCCTCACCTCTACATATGGTCCCTAAAAAGGACTCTACTTGGCGGCCGTGCGGCGATTATAGGCAGTTGAACGCAGTGACAGTACCGGACCGGTACCCTGTCCCTCACATTCAGGATTTTGCACACATAGTTCACGCACGGAAGGTGTTCAGTACGATCGACGATCGAAGAAAGCGTACCATCAGTTGCCAGTGGACCCAAGTGATGTTCCGAAGACAGCGATTATAACCCCCTTCGGGTTATACGAGTTCCTTTTCATGACGTATGGCCTAAGAAACGCGGCGCAAACGTTTCAACGGCTAATCGACGAGGTACTCCGCGGCCTGGACTTTGTAGTGGCATACATAGACGACATCCTGGTGGCATCTGAGACGCTCTTCGAACAAGAAGACCATCTTCTCATTGTTTTCAGACGACTTCAAGAGAACGGGCTAATCATCAACCTATCCAAGTGTGTACTGGGCCAATCCGAAGTGCAGTTCATCGGTCACTTAGTTCTACCAGAAGGAGTTAAACCGCTGCCGACCAAGGTTGCAGCCATCAAGGATTTCGAAAAGCCCAAGATAGCCAAGGATCTGCGACGGTTCCTAGCTACGATTAACTTCTATCGGCGGTTCATCCCAAATGCCATTGTTCTTCAGGATCGCTTACAGGTTTTAATAGACGGCAACGTTAAAAACGATAAACGTAATATCATCTGGACATCTGACGCTGAAACCGCGTTTGAAGAGTACAAGACTGCTCTGTGTAACGCAGCTATGCTGGAACATCCGGCAAAGAATGCGATAGTTTCACTAGCGGTCGACGCATCAGATTTCGCTATCGGTGCAGTGTTGCAGCAAACCTCAGACGCGGAGACCAGCCCATTAGCGTTTTTGTCAAAAAAGTTGTCCAGCGCACAACGAAAATATTCGACATACGATCGAGAGTTGTTGGCCATCTACGAAGCAATTAAATACTTTCGACATATTCTGGAAGGGCGAGAATTTTCCATATTCACCGACCATAAGCCCCTCATTTTCGCATTTCGCCAAAAAGCTGATAAAGCGTCGCCTAGGCAAGCTCGGCAACTAGATTTCATCAGCCAGTTTTCGACCGACATATAGCGGGAAAAGACAATATCGTTCCGGATAATATGCTTTCCAGAATCGAAGAGATCGCCAAGCAAAAAACCCTCGATTTTAGCGAGTTGGAGGCCGACCAAAAAACAGATCCAGAGTTGCAAGCGCTGCTGAAAGATAACAAAACTTCACTAGTGTTAAAATCCAATAAAAATATGGAAGTGGATGTTGACCTAATATGCGATGTATCAGGTACGTTAGACCATTCATCACTAAACATTTTCGAAATATCGTTCTAGCACAAATCCATGGCTTGGCACATCTTGGCAATCGAGCAAAAGCAAAGCTGATCCAACATCGTTTTGTATGACCAAATATGCGGAAGGATTGTGCTAATTTTGTTAGACACTGTATCGCATGCCAGAAGTAAAAAATTCAGCGTCACAACAGAGCACCATTGCAGTCGTTTGTTGAGCCAGCCGAACGGTTCGACCATCTTCATATCGATCTCGTTGGGCCATTGCCGCCGTCAAACGGTTTTACGTACCTGCTTACAATAATCGACCGAGCCACCCGCTGGCGAGAGGCAGTTCCTATCTCCGACATTACCGCGGAGAGCGTAGCAAAGGCATTAATATTCGGGTGGGTATCTCGCTTTGGTGTGCCGTCACGAATAACAACGGACAGAGGGCGGCAGTTCGAGTCAAATTTCTTTCGTGAACTCACTTCACGTCACTTGCGCATCCGCAGGCGAATGGGATGGTGGAACGTTGGCATCGTTCATTAAAGGCATCATTCAAAGCGAAGATGCCAGCCAGTTGGTCGGAGGAGCTGCCGTTTTTATTGCTTGGTCTCCGAGTGGCATGTAAGGAGGGTGTTAACGCAACACCGGCGGAAATGCTGTACGGTAAGACAATTAAAATACCCGGTCAGTTTTTCTCATCTCGACAGGAAAACACCAGCGATAGCGACTTTGTTCGAAATCTCTCCCAGTCACTGAAGAAATTTCACCTCGGAGACACAGTACACCACGGGTCAGCGAGTACATTTTTCATTCAGCCGGCACTATCAACCTGTACTCATGTATTCGTTCGGGTAGACGCAGTCCGCAAACCACTTTCTCATAAATGGCAAGTCCCAAAAAGTTTCCATCGACCGTCTTAAGGCAGCTTTCATCGCAAAGGACGAAACCACCGATGTCCCTAGCAGTCCATCAAAAATAGCTGAACCCACAACCGCGCAATACAAAACACGTTCAGGCAGGTTGGTTAAGCTGCGCATCGCGGATGCCTTCAGACTGGAGGGGGAGTAGTGTAGCAGCACGCGCAACTCGGCAACACAGCAACAACCAGCAAACACCATCACATGACATACATAATGTACTTGGGTCGTATGCAGCGGCAAGTGCGCACCGGTTTTTGGTCAGTGTTTGGCAACGGGAGTTATTTTAGCAGAGAAATTATAATCATTGTTTTTGGTCAGTCGTTTTCTAGTTTTGTCCGAAGTAGGAGGTAATATTGCGTAGCTAATAAAAGTAAAATACTTGGAAATCGTTGTTGTTTTACTAAAATTCTAAGAAATTGCCCCTATTGTCCGATGACAAGTCCTCTCTTTGGCATCGAAAAGATAGATTTTGACGAGCAAGAAACAATATTACGTCCAAAAGACGACTTAGAATATCACGGCATTTCTTTTTTCTGCACCCATTGACATTTGCAAATTGTTGTTGATTGTGTTTTGCAACTTTAAACCCATTTCCAAAGTTTTCCACTTTTCTAACGACGTTAGGTGGCGATCAGATACCTCGTGCTCGAATACCTTGGCCCTTGGGGTTAAGCTTCCACCACATATTAAAACCGGTGACGAAATATTGTGATTCATTGCATGCAAATAACCGACAACAAAAATAGAACAAACGGTTCGTTTAGGTTATTTAGGAATCAACTTTGTTTTACATAACTGTGTTTTTATTTTGTTCTATGTGCAAAGAGTTATTTTTGAGTTAGCGATGGCACCCCCTGTTAGGCTGCCACCCGGGGCGGACCGCCCCCGCCCTTCGTCCGCCACTGCATGTTAACATACTTGGGAAAACATTCTGAATAATATAAACGAATCGCCCGTGGTTAGTGCGTTGGACTATTAATGGAGGAGTCTCAGGTTCAAGACGGAGCTCAGTTACACCTTAAGTTTCTTTTCCAATACCCACCTCTTGCGAAAGTCTGATAAACATCCGAAAGAGTGTATCAATTGTCATGAGAAGCTTCTCAAATTTGCCGCTCGGAGTCGGTGTGAAATTGTAGGTCCTTTCCATTCGTGCCAAAAATATAATATCGCGCACAAAATTGGCTGGATAATCTATTTATATACAAACCGGAGCATTGCCAATTCGATACCACTTCGAGAGGTCGGAGATGAGAGACTCAAATATTTTCTAAATAACTTGATCCGTGATCCGCCACCAATTTTATTGTAACGATTACGATCCCCACGGTATGGTTTATTAAAGTCCCCAAGTCTAAACAATTTATCATCTAAATCAGGGTTAATCAGCTTTCAGAAACACAATCAAAATCCAGAAGGCTGTATTCAAAAATATCACGAAACTCATCAAATCTGCTAACTATACTTTTCGCATTCAACTGACAAATGCGACCTTAGCAAGATCCCTTGGTAAATTAACAGGAGTTCAGAAAGAGGTTGCCCATTTCCACGTAATTCAATCCATTTATATGATAAAATATTAAATAGTTTGTTGAAACTTAAAGTTGTACTGTTTCTAAAAAGCACCCAATTCAATTCAATTCAATTCAATTCAATTCATTCTTCTTTTCAATGTACATGTAAGACCAGGTCTTTTATAGTGCTAACAATGTGTGACACAATCTATGGCAAAAACTTAACAACAAAAATAAAAATAAACATAGGGACGGGCTACAGTCCGCTTGGGCGAGCTGTTGGATACCCTATTCTTATTCCTATCCCTCATAAGTGGGCGTGACAAAAGTCTAAGTATGGTTAAATTGTTAAGAACGCTCTACATATTTTGTTATATAACATTTAAAGGATTTTATCAAAAAAAACGCTCCCTAGCTCAAACTTGGGTGTTTCAATAAAATTGTTTTATTTAATTGTGGGCGTGTCAGTAGGCGGATTTAAAAAAAAATTAACACATGAGCATAAAGGGCCCCTAGAGAGTATATATTATAAATTTCAGCTCCCTAGCTCAAACTTTGGATTTTCAAAAAAATTGTTTTATTTATTTGTGGGCGTGTCAGTGGGCGGATTTTGAAAATATTTATACATGAGCTTAAAGGGCCCCTAGAGAGTATATATTATAAATTTCAGCTCCCTAGCTCAAACTTTGGATTTTCAAAAAAATTGTTTTATTTATTTGTGGGCGTGTCAGTGGGCGGATTTTGAAAATATTTATACATGATCTTAAAGGGCCCCTAGAGAGTATATATTAAAAATTTCAGCTCCCTAGCTCAAATTTTGGTTTTTCAATAAAATTGTTTTATTTTTTTGTGGGCGTGGCAGTGGGCGGATTTTGAAAATTTTATATCCCGAGCAGTTTTAGGAGTCATAGATCATATATAAAAAATTTCAGCTTCCTAGCTCAAAATTCGATTTTTTCCAAAATTTTGTTTTTTTGAGTTTGTGGGCGTGTCTGTGGGCGGATTTCAAAAATTCGTAAACTTGATTATTTCGGGACCCTAGAGAGTATATGGTTAAAATTTCAGCTCTCTAGGTCCAGTTTAAAGGCCTAATTTTTGCCGACGGACGGACGGACATGGCTAGATCGACATTACTATCGATGCTGATCATAAATATAGTAACTTTTAGGGGTCTACGGGCAATATTAAAGTATGTTACAAACTACGCGTCAAAATTAATATACCCCTAGAATAGGGTATAAAAATATAGGAGTAGAGAAGAGTGAGTATAGGAGAGCTAGGTAGAATTGGAGAGATAGATAGAGATAAAGGAAACAGAGAGAGAATAGTAAGTTAGAAGGAAGTAGGTGTATATACAATTATACATATGGAGTTATGTTCATTGGCGCTGTTGAGATACATGCTTAAATATTCTATTTTTAAATTGGTTAGAGGAACTTATTTGCTTAATGTCAGTGGGTAGTGCATTCCAAAGCTTAGTGGTCCAGACAAAAAACAGCCGTGAAGTGTGAAGGTATTGGCAGGTTGGGGCAATAAGGCTTAAGGTTCGCTGAGATTGCGCAAATTGCAATTTATCAAATAGATAAGTAGGTGTTTTGGTGCTTATTATCTTTTGCATAAAAATAAGGTTTCTCGCTTTTAGAAATTGGTTTAGTGTTCAGCCTAATGCAAGTAAACTGAACTGTGAGATATGATCATATCTGCGAAGACCATATACGTACCGAACTGCATTATTAAAAGCAACCTGAAGTTTGTTTTGTGACAGCGAATCCAGTTTGCAATACACAGCTTCGGCATAACATATGAGGGGAACCATAAGCGTCTTAACTAGCTTTAATCTCGTTTCTTGCGGAGTAAATACCGCCGACAACCATAATTTACGAAGGCCACCATAAATTCGCCCAACAACGTAGTTTATATGGTTTCTGCAGGATAAGCTACGATTTAACTTAAAACCAAGAGTAGTGACATTGTCATTAAATGAGAGCCTGTTTTCAGATAGGGAAATCGGAGCTATTGTGTCTGTATCGAGTCCACTCCTAGAAATCAACATTAACTGCGTTTTGGGTACATTTAATGTAAGTTTATTTGCAAGGGACCAGTCATATATAGCCGAAAGATCCTCGTTAATTCTATAGACTAAATCTTCAATCAGGCCCGGTGGACGTGACAAATAAAACTGGACATCGTCAGCGTATAGATGAATGGTAACACTCCTGCACACTCTTGGTAGATCGTTAACATACATGCAGAAAAGTATAGGGCCCAAAATAGAACCTTGTGGAACGCCAGATTGGAGATTTTTGAGGCCTGATTGATTCTCTCCGATAACCACTCTCTGCAATCTATTACTCAGGCTAAAGCCGAAATAATTTCTCAGCTTTAAACATAAAATTTGGTGGTCAACTCTATCAAAGGCCTTCGAGAAGTCTAGCAAGCAAAGTATTGTCCGTGCACCTTGGTCAAAATTAAGCCTTATGTCGTCCAGTATCTTAACCATAGCCGTAGAGCAGCTATGGTTTGCTCTAAAACCGGACTGAAATGGATACAATAGACTTCTACGATCAAGATTCCCGACAATCTGCTCTACCATAACTTTCTCAAAGACCTTTGATAAACACGGCAAGATACTTATCGGACGGAAATCAACCGGTAAGGAGGCACGTGGCTTTTTAGCTACAGGTGTAACTCTTGCTACTTTCCAGTTGTCAGGGAAAGAGGAGGAGGTAATGCAAAAATTAATTACATGAGTAAGGGAGCTAAGGAAATATGGGATTAAAATTTTCAAGAAGCGAAGTGGCAAACCGTCCTCGCCAACAGCATTAGACTTAAGAGTAAAAATAATTTTTGCAATGTCACTCTCGTTAACTGTTTCAAATTCGAATTCAAAATTATTGAAAAGTTCTTGGTTAGGAACAAAATTTTCATTAGACATATTTACTGGAATGAAGTTATCGTTGAGAACATCAGGATCTACCGTGCAGTTGAAATTGTTCGTCTTGCCTATCCCAATATGACGCAAATTATTCCACAAGCGCTTTGAACCAAGTTGCGGGTCAAGCTTAGAAGAATAGTCATCCTTCTTAGCTCTTCTTGTTGTCCATGTGGCAAAATTGCGAGCCTGACAATATATCTCCCAATTTCTGTCACTACCCAATATTGAATTTGTACTACTTATTTTGACGAAACAGAAAAACAGTTAAATTGTTTGTCTAATGTTATACTTCTTTCTTCTTCTTCCTTAATGGCGGTGAGGCTGTGAACAGGATTAAAGGTACCATAAACCACCCACTTAACAGCATCCATGCTGGTCCGCCTGTGGGGTTCGAAGTTTCGACATCGGAAAATAACGGCAGGCTTCATCACTGAGGCCGAAAATGCTGGTGTTCAGTACTTTTTAGACTTGCCTCTCTTTTTTCCTGCCTTTAGGACCTTTCCTCTGAACATGCACTTCTAACTGAGCCGGTCGCGCTCCATTTATTCGAGACAGGTTCTTTGACATGAGGGCTTATTATACAATACACTTTGATTTGACCAATGTTACATCTCTTCCATCCCAACAAACATTCTATGAGCATGTCAATCTCTTATGGAACTCGCTAAGGAGGGTCGCCAGAATTAAATCTTGATTGCTTGTTGTAACTATTGCCTATCGGTATTTGGGTCAAGAATACAATAATCGGATTCTTTTCTCATATGTAAGTAGAGTTTTTGAAGAATCATATCGTCACGGCCATCAGCCGTTTGAACTCTAAACCCGTTGTGAAATATTTATGGCATTTACGCGGATGTGTCCTTAGAGTATGCAATTTGTATTTGACTGTAAATACACATACGATTAAGTAACAATTAAATATAACGAATAACGTGGACCGATTTAAAAGTTCTCATGCGCAACCTGCTACGAAGAATCATATATTTGTTTTGTACACGAAGTTTATTTAGAATTTACTTTTTTACACAACAGATAAGCATATCATTTTGATATAATATGCTCAATCCGAGTGACCCAAAGTTAAACGAAAAATCCTAAATTATTATCGTCGTATCATCTGCCAAACAAGTGATCAATACTTTATTTCTTCCGTATATATATATATCCCCACCACACATTTATCACGACATCATTAACGTTCCAATGAAAAACAACACAAGCTCAGCAATTTACTGCTCTGTTTCGAGATCGTATTCATCCAATAATAAATAGGAGACCCCTAAAGTTTATCAATGTTGTTTAACCTAAATTGTATAAATATGCGTTCTAAATAAAAAAAATATAATAAATACATATTTATAGTCTTATCATCTCTCTACAATTCGATGACAATTTCTATCTTATGAGCTGCTTCAAATGTGCCTAGCGTTAAGGATGTCGCCATTACTGTTTTTGCTCTCTAGATGCATGAAGTTTTAACTATTTCTATATAGGTACACACATACAAGTATTATCTTTAAAGTTCACGAGGTCAAGAAGAGAAGAGCAGCAAAGCAGCGATAAGTCCAATTTCTGTTCGAATTCCCTCGATCAAAAGGAATAATTCAGTGTGTTATCGTGATTGGAAAATTCATTAAAAATTATTTTGATAAGTTGAAATGCTACTACAAGTAGTTAAATTGTTCTTGTTTTTGTCGCATTAATTTTTTTGATAATGGAGACAAGCAGCGCCCAATAATCGGCGAAAATTTATGGAGTCATACTATTGGGCATTACGATAAATCATTCGATACCTTGGATTTGTATATCACTCAATAGATTGTTGGGCATTAGAATATAATGGGTTGGGCAATGGGGGTGGCTTAATATTTTATCAAAATACAAGATCCCTTGATTTGTTTTTATTTTATTTTTTGTTGGAGTTTAGAGATTTTTCGTTATTTCGATATCTTGGAAGTGCAGCATGTATTAGGTTAACAAAAATGTTCTTTATTTTGACAGATTCGTTCATTAGGTAATTAAGTAGCTTTGATATTTAAATGATTACAGAGCTCACTAATAGCAGAAATGTAAATAATTTAAGTGGGGCTTTAACGGGCATTTTAATGGAAGGCATCGAATCGACAAAGACAGTTTATGTAGAAAAGTGTGATACGTGTTCGTTTAGTTTAAGTTAAAGTGGCTGTCTATTGTCTTTTTTTTTTATCTTTACACCGAGGATCATAAACCCTCGCACTTAACTGCACACCTATACTGGTTCGCCTGTTCGACCACACAAAGTATCGACCGGCGTCCCGGCACCACTCTTTTTTTTTACTATTTTTATATATTTGGTCTTCCTTTTACAACACCGACGATCTCTAATCGTGTCAAGCCAAGGATGCACACTTGCGAGACAATTTTAAGATGTGTCACTACACTCGGAGAAATACCACAACCAACATTTAAGTGATTTTAATATTAACTTTAGAATCTTCAAATTCTAATAAATACAAATCTATGTTTGTGTGTTGGTCGTCTGATTGAGTTGAAACTTAGTTCAGTTGTTGTTGGCACTTAAGTTGGCTTGCGAATCCGCACTCGCGTCAACTGCATGCATCCAAAGTCTGCCCGAGATCGGGGTGGAGAGCAGAAGCTTCTTCTTCCCCTTCTCGACCAGTCTTCTCGGAATTTTCCTAGAGCTCGGATTTTTCCTCTTCTTGCCTGTCTGTGTTAGCCTTAGGTATCGGCCGCAGTCTTTCCTTTTCTTTGTCGAGAGCTTGTCTTTCCTTATCCGTGAAGGTGTCAGGATTTCTTTGCTGCGCGATCATTGATATCGTCGGCTGATTTTTTATGAGTGGGGTTCTAGGAAGATGTTCTCCATGTTCCGGCAGGGACTATCTCCCCTTCTCCAGACCCGTACGAGCAAGAGGCTCGATGCATCGTCTGGTTGAAGGGTTTGATATTTCTTCGGTGATATCCTTAGACTTGGTCCGTTTTGTTTGAGAATGGGGAGGACCACCGGCTCAATCAGTGGGGTTATCGGTCGACAACTACCTTATTCCACCAGTGATAATCTCCCCCTTCATTTGGCCCGTACGAGTAAGAGGCTCGATGCATCGTCGATTGAAGGGTTCTGGCGAACTGGTAGATGCGGTCGACCCTTCTCTCAGTTGTTCTTTGCCAATCTGTGAGACAGGCACTAACGTCCCTTCATTCCAAGGCCATGGAAGGGGAAACGCTGATAAACCGTCAGCTCATGAAATATCTTGAATCCTGAAAACTTCTTAATGACCGGCAGTACGCTTTTCACAGCACTGATGATTTGATGACTTGTCTTACCGAAAAATGAAACCGATCTCTTCACCAGTGGGGTTAAAGTAAGATCGTTGCGCTTGATATTTCAAAGGAATTTGACGGAGTTTGGCACTGAGCTTTCGTGTCCAAAATGCGTGCATTTGGAATCGATTATAATTTTTCTTCAATTGATTAGAAATTACCTTTCGGAACGTTCAATTCAAGTTGTTTTGGATGGTGTTAGGTCTGCAACTCACATAAATGCTGGTGTTTCCCAAGGGTCTGTTTTGTCTCCGACTCTCTTTCTCATTTTTATAAATGATTTCTTCTGTCTTAACTCTAATCCAATCCACTATTTCGCTAATGACAGTACCAACAGTTTCTCATATTCGCTTCTTGGTTCACGCCCCTCATCTTCGGTTTTGAAATTGGAACGTATGTTAAGCTCATTAAATTCCGATATCTAATAGAGTGGAATTTAATGCTTCCAAAACGCAATGCTGTGATCTGTCATTACAGCAAACCCCAAACCCTCTGCCATTGTCCATGAACGGCACTTGCATCACTGAAACCGAACGGCTTTCCATTCTCGATATGTTGGAATATTTGATGTCGCAAAGAATGCTGTGAAATTCCTAGGCTTCCTTAAGCGATACAAGAAAGATTTCACCCCCTTATCTGGTCAGGTGAACCGATAACTTATTTGGAGCTACTCGACAAGATTCAAAATCTTTCGATATAATTTATTGGCGACCGTAACATCGCAAGATCGCTTGCCTCTCTTAGTCATTGTCGCAATGTCTCTTGTCTTTCGTTATTATATCGTTATTTCCACCATAAGTAAATAAATAAATATTACGCATTAACGGCCCATACAGGACCTTAAACCTAGCTTATCCAACCAGTTGCTGTAGCAAAGTGGAAGGTACCTACAATTTAAAGTCGAATCCAAACGGCAAATTTGATAAGCTTCTTAGGACAATTGATACTCTTGGATGTTTGTCAGACGTTCGCAAGTGAAAAAACTTTAGATGAAAAAACTTTTCGACTTGCCCCCGACGGGATTCGTACCTGCGTCCTTTGGATTAGTAGTCCAACACTGCTCTACTGCGCCCACCATAAGTGCTCAAACGTAATAGCCAGTTGCATTCCACCCCAACATTTCAACCGCACCCGCTGTGCAAGGAATGCGCATCAGTTCGCCATTGCTTAATTGCACGATTTTAGAGACCAACACGCAGATCTATCTCAATGCGTGGCATGTAACGATATCGAAGTCTGTATTTGGCTACGTAATTAAGTTTGCCAAATTGATTTATACCAAGAGAGTACTTCGCGACAACGTCAGTGACAAATGAGAAAAAAAAACTTGCAGCAGAATGAAATGAAGGAAACCAATTTCGAATTTATATGGCGAGAGACTAGTTTTGCGCCAATATTTCGTAATTTTATAATAAGGCGCATTTTAACAAAAACAAAAAGTTCCAGAATTAAGAAGGAGTATCCAAATACTATTTTTGAATACTAAAAAGGTAACAATAAGGAAGAATTGTGTTTAAAAAATAAAAGTGAAACCGCTTATGTTTTCACTTAAATATACACTTTATTTACACAAATTTCTGAATTTTTATCATTCAATTTGTTTCTGACAGAAAGGGATTCGGCACATCGGAAAGAGACAGCTTCGCGAAAAGGTCTATTAGACCTTGCTTTTGAAGCCTGACAGGATTGTGTGATACAAACTGTAAGTAATCCAGTTTAATATTAATGGTAAGGTATTCAAAATTTTTAAAAAGAAAAGAATCTTTTAGTTGAATGGTAACAGAACAAATTACACCACAGTAACAAGTTTTCTGTTTTCAGCTCAGATCATGTTTCTTATCGTAAATTTTACTCATAAAACAAGCATTTATAATTCTATCTTTGATTGTATTACTATACAAAAGCTTTATAAACAATGAAAAGATAAACCACCCCAGCGCCGATGATCATTGGTTCGCATTCGATTACGTTCGAGGTCCGATCGGTATTCACCTAATATTTATATCAATAAGACCATATTATTTGTAATCTCTAGTATTAATAATATTCGAAACGCAATTCTCCATATTTGCTTTGCGTTATCTTCTGGGCTTCTGTTCCTAGTGGTATTAGAGAAATCTGTGCCTTAGAAATGATCTATTTAATCAGAGATGTTTTATTTGACCTTTGTTGCTCTGTTTTTCCCTTTATTTAAACATGTAATAATTCTCAAATGTTTTGAAAATTTTGTGGTCTTAGATTTACTACCCAGTTTATCATTTGTATATTACTTGTCTATTTTTGAGCGGCAGTTGATTTTTTTATGCTTTTACCTGTAAGTTTGTTGAATTGAATTTGGTGGTATATTTGTGGAGTCCTTTCGACACCCGACACCCTATTCGAAGTTAGGTATAAAGTATAGATTACATTTTTTTCTTTTTTCCAAAAGCTAAATTTATAAAGTTTAAAGAATAAAAGAAAAAATACTTCCAAATTGGGCAATGTTTGTCCAAACACTCGTACGTACTGTGAATGAAATATAGGGCGCGTTCAATTTACAAGGCAACTACGTAATACAAGAGCCCACCGTATGATGTCCTAAGGCATCGAAACCAAGGATGAGTTGCATATGAAATGAAAGTTTAGTCGAGAAGTATGCAAAGGTTGTCGCGAATTTTCGCCCATGACTTAAAAAACGAAGCTACTTCCGGTAGTTACGTTATTTTTTTTAACTTTTCATAGGGATAAAGGAAAAGAAAAAATGAGTAACCATTCGAAAGACCACATTAAATAGTTTTTGAAGACATTGGGTTGGCAGTTCCAATCCGCCCATTTACCCCGGACAACCCAACTTTTAACTACGCATATTTTTCGATTGACTATAGGCATAAAGACCAATGTTGGTATGGGTATCAAATTAAAGCTGAGATCTTATCATTTACAAATATATAGGGTTGTCTTTGATAATTTGGCCACATGTATAGACAATCCATGATTTTAGCGCGTAAATTGCATGCACTTTCAGTA
Source organism: Portevinia maculata (assembly GCA_949715645.1). Classification (NCBI taxonomy): domain Eukaryota; kingdom Metazoa; phylum Arthropoda; class Insecta; order Diptera; family Syrphidae; genus Portevinia; species Portevinia maculata. The sequence continues at coordinate 402,429,885 of OX454525.1, read as the reverse complement.
TCAAATGTATTTCCGCATAAATCTGAGGGACGACATGGACATGATATTTTAAGTACATTTTGTTTATTACAAAAAAAAACCGTTACTGTGCATGTTGTTGTATTCATTACCAATGACGTGAGTAAGCAAGCAATAATTAAAATGGAGCGAGATATTTTTAGGCGCCTTTTAGCGATTACCCTTGAAAAAAAGTTAATTTAGAACTTTGCCTTTCTTATCCTTTAGCTCCTGTAGCACCAGCTCTCTGTCAACCCACAGGAGAGATGCATTAGACTGATAAATCTGTTCTTGCTAGGATCTTGAAATCTTATATTGAACCCTCGAAGCCTGTATTGCCAGATGTAGAGATCATGGATGGTTTTTACTTTTTACATCTTTTGGGACCATCCGTGCCGCAAACTTTCGGAAAAATTGCTAAAGCAATTTTAATAAAAATTTGCGCTACAAGTTCTTCTAAGATACATTTGAATTTCGATAGATATTATCACCTTCAATAAAAGACTCTGAGCGCTACATGAGCAGGATGTTCACAATTGGGATTATCTTTCATATAAGTAAGTGTTCTGAAAATTTAAAAATCATAGTAAAGGCATCAGATACAGACATTTTAGTAATATTGTTAGGTAACATGTATAAATTTCCCAGTAAAGAAAATTGGATGGTAAATGCTTCTTCAAAACATAGGGACGGGCTACAGTCCGCTTGGGCGAACTGTTGGATACCCTAATCTTATTCCTATCCCTCATAAGTGGGCGTGACAAAAGTCTAAGTATGGTTGAATTGTTAAGAACGCTCTACATATTTTGTTATATAACATTTAAAGGATTTTATCAAAAAAAAAAACGCTCCCTAGCTCATACTTGGGTGTTTCAATAAAATTGTTTTATTTAATTGTGGGCGTGTCATTAGGCGGATTTAAAAAAAATTAACACATGAGTATAAAGGGCCCCTAGACAGTATATATTATAAATTTCAGCTCCCTAGCTCACTTTGAATTTTCAAAAAAAAAAAAAAAAAAATAATTGTGGGCGTGCCAGTGGGCGGATTTTGAAAATATTTACACATGAGCATAAAGGGCCCATAGAGAGTATATATTATAAATTTCAGCTCCCTAGCTCAAAGTTTGGATTTTCAAAAAATTGTTTTATTTATTTGTGGGCTGTCAGTGGGCGGATTTTGAAATTTTTTTATCCCGAGCAGTTTTAGGGGTCATAGATCATATATAAAAAATTTCAGCTTTCTAGCTCAAAATTCGATTTTTTCCAAAATTTTGTTTTTTTGAGTTTGTGGGCGTGTCTGTGGGCGGATTTCAAAAATTCGTAAAATTGATTATTTCGGGACCCTAGAGAGTATATGGTTAAAATTTCAGCTCTCTAGGTCCAGTTTAAAGGCCTAATTTTTGCCGACGGACGGACGGACAGACGGACGGACATGGCTAGATCGACATTACTATCGATGCTGATCATAAATATAGTAACTTTTAGGGGTCTACGGGCAATATTAAGGTATGTTACAAACTATGCGTCAAAATTAATATACCCCTAGAATAGGGTATAAAAACAAAGGCCATGATTGTATTAACTGCGTTGCCTTAGCAGAAATTCTTGGCCCAAATTAATGTCGCGCGTTGGCTGCTTTTCACTCTTATACTGGTTGTGGTTATACATCAAGTTTCTTTCGTAAAGGCAAACTAAACCCTTTCTAATTCTTCAGAAAAATAAACGATTTCAGGATGTGTTTGCTTCACTGAATGATGTGAGGGATATTGATGACGATGCAAAAATGAATCTATTACAAGAGTATACCTCACTGATGTATGGAGTTAAAAGCTGCAATAGTGTTAATGTTGCAAGGTATGTTATATTTCAAAAACTTTAAACAAATCCAGCAATGAGAAATTATTCAAAAATAACATTAAAGGTTTTGATTCTAGGCTCATTTCTCCATGTTGGAATTCTTTAAAACAAAACATTTTGCATACTGTTTATGTAAACGTAATGTGGCAGAATGCTACAAATTCTACCTGCAGTATAATGAACGCGCAAGAATGTGGATGGGTATTAAAAGAACGGCTTGAACCGCTATGGATTTTAGGAAACCCAACACCATTAAATGTAGATGATATTCTGCAAATATAGACACATATGATAACGAGGAAAACGATGACCTATTAAATGCGACTTTTGGCGATTCAGATTCTGACTCAGACTAAGAAGAAGAAAATGTATACATTTTTGTTACCTGTGTTAAACTACTTTGTTAAAAATTAAGTAAGATTAAAGTATTTCCTTGTTTAAACTTGAAAGTTTACTCATTTCTGCCAATAAAAATGAACTATTCATTGAAATAATTTTGTAATATCATTCATGTCTTGAAAATAAATATTATTTTAATATATGCCAAATGCATACCCAAGCGTGGCTTCTTTAAAAAAATGAGAAATACACACACATTATTGCCACTTGCGGTATCAATTATGAGGAAAATACCTATGACCTAGTACTGCACTTTATACGTTAATTGCGCTAAAATCATGGGTTTTCTATACATGTGGCCAAATTATCAAAGACAACCCTATTAGGCATACAGACAAATGTTGGTGTGGGTATCAAATAAAAGCTGAAATCTTATCATTTAAAAATATATAGTGCCTATAGTCAATCGAAAAATATGCGTTAAAAGTTGGGTTGTCAGGTGTAAATGGGCGGATTGGAACTGCCAACCCAATGTGTAGTGTCTGACAATATTGTATCACAATATTAGAAATGTGTTGTCTAGCAACACTGTATATATTGTCATAGAACTATATCAAATAATAAAAATATAAACTTAATTCATACGCTATCACTGAATAGAAAGGTCGTCTATCATATTTAAGAAATATTAAAATACTACATTTGGAGAATATTACATTTGGCGACGAGGAGCAGACGGACCTACAAAACATAAAAAAAGGGAATAAAATAAAAAAAAAAAGTAAGTACATACCATGTACCTATATGTAAAATTTAATGCGGCTTATTATGAGGGCAAATTAGTTGATATCATATTCAATAAAACTGAATAGATGGCTCAAAAGATGGAGCATTAAAAAAAAAAAAAAACTGCTCGCTGTTTCAATAAATTTGGAACAGGAGAAAGATGTTGTAAGCTCAAAAGATGGAGCGTTAAAAAAAAAAAAAAAAAAAATCGCTGTTTCAATCAGTTTGAAATAGGAGAAAGATGTTGTTGACTCAAAAGATGGAGTGGAAATTTCTAGATGATTGTTTATTGTTTTTCTCGGCGGTGACTTTTCATTAAATCGAATATTTTTAAATAAAGTAATGGAATCAGATATTATCTAGGCATTTTGACAAATTTGCATAAAAGGAATTTGTACGATTTGGAATCGTTGTTGATGATTTTATATTATATTTCAGGCATGCAACGAACACGATTGACTGACGGACCGCCACCGTTTGATTTCAAGGCAGATGAAAATTGTGGCGGAAAATGGAGCAAATGGTTGCGGAGTTTTGAAATTTTTGCTCAAGCAAACTCGAAGATTTCTGCACCAGAACCTTTAAGAAGAACTGAGTTACCGTCGGCGCCGTGGGAGCACTTAGCAATAGATTTTCAGGGCCCATTGCCATCGGGCCACAATTTGCTGCTGGTGATTGATTATTATAGCCGGTACTTCGAGGTAGACGTAATGAAAAACATTGATGCGACGGAGACGATTAAGCGACTGGAATGTATTTTCGCTCGTTTTGGATTACCAATTTCCGTAAAAGCAGATAATGGCCCTCAGCTTGTGTGTGAGGAAATTAAGAAATACTGTCGCATAAACGATATTATATTACAAAGTACGACAAAATATTGGCCACAGGAAAATGGGGAGGTGGAGCGACAAAATCGCTCATTGTTAAAAAGACTAATAATTTGTCAGCATGAAAAATGAAATTGGCGAGAGGATTTGCAAAAATTCTTGCTGATGTACAGATCAACTCCTCATTCGGTTACTTTAAAAACACCGTCTGAATTAATGTTCAACCGTAACATTCGTGACAAATTACCATCTTTTAAGCAACGAATAGAAATTGATGACGAGTTGCGCGATAGAGACGCAGAAATGAAGTCGAAAGGAAAGGAATATGCTGATCGTAAGCGTCACGCGAAAACGAATGATATTGAAGAAGGGGATGAAGTGGTAGTAAAAAGGCAGATAATAACAAATAAATTAGCTACCAAGTTCGAGCCCACAGTTTACAAAGTCATGGAACGGAAAGGATCGCAGGTGACTGTTGAAAATGCAGGCACCGGTGCTCGGTATCGAAGAAATGTCGCACATGTTAAAAAGATTCCACCAACCACATTAACTCAGCCAATAATAACAACAACAAAAATCTTATCATCACCAGCACAAACAAACTCGGCACCAAAGAAAGACCGCTCGGAAATACAAACATCAGCTAGCATCACACGAAAGAGAAATATGCCATCACATCTCCAAGACTACGATTTGTCAATGCAACATTAGTTGTATACTTAAAATTTAACTTAATTTTAAAATAAATAGTTTTCATTTAATTTTCAAAAGAAGAGAATAGATGTAGTGTCTGACAATATTGTATCACAATATTAGAAATGTGTTGTCTAGCAACACTGTATATATTGTCATAGAACTATATCAAATAATAAAAATATAAACTTAATTCATACGCTATCACTGAATAGAAAGGTCGTCTATCATATTTAAGAAATATTAAAATACTACATTTGGAGAATATTACACAATGTCTTCAAGAACTATTTAACGTGGTCTTTCGAATGGTTACTCATTATACCCTATTCTAGGGGTATATTAATTTTGACGCATAGTTTGTAACATACCTTAATATTGCCCGTAGACCCCTAAAAGTTACTATATTTATGATCAGCATCGATAGTAATGTCGATCTAGCCATGTCCGTCCGTCCGTCCGTCGGCAAAAATTAGGCCTTTAAACTGGACCTAGAGAGCTGAAATTTTAACCATATACTCTCTAGGGTCCCGAAATAATCAAGTTTACGAATTTTTGAAATCCGCCCACAGACACGCCCACAAACTCAAAAAAACAAAATTTTGGAAAAAATCGAATTTTGAGCTAGGAAGCTGAAATTTTTTATATATGATCTATGACTCCTAAAACTGCTCGGGATATAAAATTTTCAAAATCCGCCCACTGCCACGCCCACAAACAAATAAAACAATTTTATTGAAAAACCAAAATTTGAGCTAGGGAGCTGAAATTTTTAATATATACTCTCTAGGGGCCCTTTAAGCTCATGTATAAATATTTTCAAAATCCGCCCACTGACACGCCCACAAATAAATAAAACAATTTTTTTGAAAATCCAAAGTTTGAGCTAGGGAGCTGAAATTTATAATATATACTCTCTAGGGGCCCTTTATGCTCATGTGTTATTTTTTTTTTAAATCCGCCTACTGACACGCCCACAATTAAATAAAACAATTTTATTGAAACACCCAAGTTTGAGCTAGGGAGCGTTTTTTTTTGATAAAATCCTTTAAATGTTATATAACAAAATATGTAGAGCGTTCTTAACAATTTAACCATACTTAGACTTTTGTCACGCCCACTTATGAGGGATAGGAATAAGAATAGGGTATCCAACAGTTCGCCCAAGCGGACTGTAGCCCGTCCCTATGTTTTTTTCTTTTCCTTTATCCCTATGAGAAGTTAAAAAAATAAAGTACCAGAAGTAGCTTCGTTTTTTAAGTCATGGGCAAAAATTTCCAAGAACCTTTGGTAATTTCGCATACTTCTCGACTAAACTTTCATTTCATATGCAACTCCATCCTTGGTTTCGATGTCTTAGGACATCATACGGTGGGCGCTTAGACTATACGAGTCCCTAGTATGCTTTATCCAACAAAAATTGTCAGTACAGACCTTATGGAGGAGCTTTTTTTCTACCAGTGGTGCCTGTAGATACTCTCACGGCACTCAAACGCAAGAATTGCCACTGAAATAAAAACCACACCAAGGAATTGTTGTTGTAATTTTCCTAAAATCCGCATACAACCCACCACAACTAGTCTCCCACACAGCCGAATGCGAATGAGCATGATCGTCTTGTGTTCGCCTGCTATTATCATCCACCAAAATAAGCAGTGTGTGTGACTGAAGCACATCAGAAGAGTATTACCATCTCTACAATGAAGCATATCATTAAGGGTTTTTCCATGGATTTTGTCAAAGAACTTTCGGTTTTGGTGCTTTTGAGAACGAATTATTACGTGGGGTGTGGCAGTGCAGTTTTTTACCATCTGTTTAGGTATATGACATTGCGTCGTGGTTATATAATTTTGTATTCTAATTGCCTGATTGTGTCTACCTTTCACAATATACATATAGCGGAAAGGACTGGGAAATGTTCTTAGAAAATCTTGCTGATTGAGTTTATGTCGCAAACTGTTTATAAATAAAAAAAACATAAATACATCCTTTGATCTCATTATTTACCTCTTTATATGATGTCTTTGTTTTTCCGATGAATGATGCCTGTTTTGCCAATGAATAGGGGAATTCCCAAAAGAAAGATCTCAAGTTAGGTAGGGATGCAATCATGCAATGGGTTGCTTGAAATCGTTAAACGTTACAAAACCAAGTATGAAACATACGTCCTGGATGAAATGGCTCAAAATGCGGCACATAACGTGCTTCGCTTGCCGCCTTATCACTGTGACCTTAATCCAATAGAATTGGTTTGGGCTCAAGTGAAAGGGTTTGTAGCAAGCCAAAACAAGTCACTTAAAATGGATGAAATAAGAGACTTACTAACGACAGCACTAACAAGGGTTGACAAGGAAAAATAGCATCAGTGTGTCCAACACGTTGAACAAGTTGTTGAACCAAATATGTGGGAAATGGACGCTTTTGCCGAGGAAGCAGTTGAAAGGTTAATAATAGACCTAAATAACGAGAGCAGTAGCAGTAATTACTCATCGGATTAGTTGAGTAGTGATATTAGAAATTAGTATTTTATGTTTTACAATATTTATACTGAATAAATTGGATTACAGTGATATATTTTTCGTTTTGATTTTTTTTTGTGTTACGAAATTTATATATTTTGTATGTCTACTCTTAAAAAAACGCGCCTATTATTATCTTACCAAAAAAAGAAAAAGATAAACGGAATTTATTTCGTTTCGCAATATTTTTATTTTAAATTGGAAGATGGTAACCCTAATAGAATTGCTCTATGAGTTATGGCGAATTACCATACACAATATGACAACCCTGTGAGAGCTTTAAAGAGGGACCGATTTATGTAAGTCATTGCAACTACTGTACTTCATTTTGCTTCAGTGTTCATAGTATTCTAAGAGCTCCTGCACACGAGCGTTTCGTCGTCGTTTACACGCATTGGATACAATGCACGGAAGGCATGTGCTTGTATTATAAAAATTAGCAAATATGTATGAATACATTACAAGAATACTCCAGAAAAGATTCGTTTATGGTTTATTAGGCGGACAAAAATCTTCGATGTGTGCAGAAGGCAGGCGACTTGTGTTGCCCTGGAACTTAAACTTGCTCATTTTCTTTGTTTGGAAAACCCTTTAAAAGCTAGAAACGTAAGCTAGCCATTATACTACCGCAATGCATACTTTCATAGTTACCAACTGGACAAGATAAACAAAGGGCATATCAGGTAAATTGGTCAATTTCCTAAAATGTCATTTTAGCAGTAAACGGTGATCATAAGATAGAAATTGTCAGCGAAAAATATTTCCCGGGAGAAGAAGAATTCTCCTACTACGAACTCCGCGGGAAACAAATTTTCCGCGAAAATTCTGGAGTTTATGTTCCAGTTTTATACCCGAAGATAAGGGGCGTAACCCAAAAACGAATATGAGAAGCTGAGGGTACTGTCATCAGCGAAGGATTCGATGGGATTAGAAGTAGCAGACGGGAGATCATTTATAAAAATGAGAAAGAGAGTCGGTGACAAAGCAGAGCCCCGGGAACCACCAGCATTTATTTTGCAGACTTGAAACCGTCCAAAACTAAATGCGCCTTCTAATCCATTGGAGAAAAGTATTATTTTTTATTTTAAATTCATTTTTATTAATTATTAGCTTATATCAACTTACATACTAGACAAAAATGATTAAATCTAACTTAAAATTAACAGGATACTTATTCTAGATTATTGATCCTTATGCGGACGCCCTAAACTTAACTCTATCTTATAATTATTGCCTTTCGGCCTGAAAACTATTTTACGAACTAATCTTACATATTATGTTTTCATCGAGAATTTTTTTAGAAAACTCGGCATCTTTATCAACTTTTATATTTTTATATAAAAAAAAATTACAAACTACCTACTCTACTTACTTAAACTACTTAACATATTCTAACTATAATTAGGATTCTGAGCACTCGTTGCATTACGAAACAAGTGGTCAAAATCCCAATTGCTTTCCGAGCGCCTGGCAGTCGTCAACGTGCACACGCGCCGCCGTGAGCTGACTGATGCCTTATAGAATCAATCACCTCCCGGAAGCACCACCACAAGTTGGCGAGCCCGGCCCCTCCCAGAAACGCCCTAGCTAACTTAGTCTATCTTACAAACTAAGAGGATGTTACCTAGAGTAACGCACCGTCTTGGGAGGGCATGTTGAACCCTCCACCCTCAAAAAGCCACCAAAATTCGGCAAATTGCTTTTCCGTATCGAATTTGGAGAAAAGTATCACCGATTCCAAATGCACGCATTTTCGACGAGAGAGCTTGGTGCCATAACTCTGTCAAATGCCTTGAAATATCAAGCGTAACAGTGGACCTGTGTTGCTGCGAAAACTGTACTGCCGGCCATTAAGAACTTTCCGGGATTCAAGATATTTCATAAGCTGACGGTTTATCAGCGTTTCTATGACCTTGGAATAAAGGCACATTAGTGCAAATTGGGCGATAGAATGAGGGAGAAGAAGATTCGTCTTTTTCAGGGACGGGCTGAACAAATGCTGTTTTTCATCTTCTCGGAAAGAGCCCTAAAGAAAAGCATAAACAGAAAAGCTTACGCAGAGGTTTTGCCAGCGAGGAAGAACACCTCTTCAGAACGATAGGAGAAATACCATCTGAACCAGCGGATTAGTGAACGTCAAGATCTTGAAATACGAGTACTCAACACACTGTACGAGTGCGCGGAAGTGGATTGGTCTCATGGACTATTCTACGTGCTCGAGTGCAGAGGGAGATAAAGAACAATCTGGGAGCGTTGTGCCACCTGCAAGATGCGCAACAAACAGATTGGCTTAACCTATAGAGCTGACAGCTTGAACGTCATTGTAAATGAGTGTCGAGATAGATGACAGCGCCGAATTCTTGATGTTTTTAACAAATCACCAATAGTGTTTAGTACCCGTTGGACTTTGTAGTGTTTGTTGCCTCAACTATTGGTCATATTGAGTTTGGTTGAGAGTGTGTCTCTTTTATCATCGTCCAGTGATACATCCTCAACAAATATAGGTATATGCAGTTGCTGAGGATTAACCCAATGTGCACTCTGTAAACATATATACAAGGTGGGCCAAAAGAAGTCATCCGATGTTGTTTGGCTCTCATTTTTTTTCTAAATGAAAAACTTCGATTCTGTTTTTTGATTATGTTTATTTGAACCTTTAGAATTTTATTGGTCAAGTCGAGAAGATGATATCGGCCAAATGGGCGCCGTCACAATTGATTGCCATACGGGCTCGTTTTATTGCATTTTTCATCACTTCGGCGAGAACTTCGGGCGACAGATTCTCGCACTCGTGTCCAATGTTGTCCTTGTTCACGTAAACACGGGACTTCAAAAAACCCCACAAAAAAAATCTGGAACGGTTAAATCGGGCGATCTTGCGGGCTAGTGCAAATCGCCAAAATGAGAGATGAGGCGACCCGGGAACGCCGCCTTCAGAATATCGGTTGTGGCTCGCGCAGTGTGTGCCGTAGCTCCGTCCTGTTGGAACCACATGTCCTCCAGTCCTAATTCGTCCAATTGCGGCAGAAAAAACTCGGTTAACATGGCCCTATAGCGCGCACCGTCCACTGTTGTCCTTTGACCAGCGGCGTTCTCAAAAAAAATGGCCCGACGACTCCTCCAGCGTGAACAGCGCACCATGCAGTAACTTTGAGCGGGTGTAATGGCTCCTCGTGCATTACTCGTGGATTTTCGGTGCCCCAGAAGCGATAGTTTTGCTTGTTCACGTACCCGCTGAGGTGGAAATGAGCCTCATCGCTCATTATGATTTTGGTCGAAAAATCGTCCACTTCGTTCTTCAGATTGAGGATGGCATGGGCGTAGGTTACACGCGTTTGGCGGTCGACAGGCAGCAGCTGATGAACGGACTGGTACTCATACTCTTCAAGGTTGATGGCCAAACGGCGCAGTGTTTGCGCAGTCGGTGTCGGACGGCCGTGGAATCGGGGACGGAATTCGCGCTGCGCCAACACTACAGACGAATTGTTACGCAAAAAAATAGACACGATTATTCCGCATTCTTGGGGAGTGTATCGCTTCATTTCTTGTTCACTTGTATTCTATATCTGTCTAGTCCACAAATGTCAAAACAGATTTGACATTGGCGGCCATTTGCAAAAATAAGAGCATCTTCCAATAGGGTGATTTCTTTTGGCCCACCTTGTACAACAGCAACACTAATGCTATATTTCGGTATTGTGAGGAGGTCTCGCGATCCGTAGATTTTACAAGAAAACGAAGCCACTGACTGCTGGCTTTAACACCGGGACGCAGGCTCTTCCAAACAGCGACGGAAACCTAGTTACCGAAGCGCAGGGAATAGTAGATGTATTTAAGCAACATTTCTAACAGCTGCAAAATGGGTATCATGTAAAGAGAGTGATAGGGCAAGAAGAGAACCCACGTCCTATCAATGAAGAACAGATTTCAACACCCAGTGTAGAAGAGGTTGCCTTAACTATAAAAAATCTTAAATCTTAAGGCCGTCGGCTCTGATGGCTAACCAGCGGAGCTGTTCAAATACGGAGGTAATGCTTTGGTTGAGCGCATGGACCAAATCATCAACCAACTATGGATGGAAGAAAGCATGCTCGATGACTGGACTATCAGCTCCATAGGCCCCATCTACAAGAAAGGCGATCCTATGTCTTGCAAGGACTTTTGAGACATATACCTGCTAAATGTCGGATATAAGATCCTATAGAACGTACTGTGTGAACGTCTCAAGCCGTTCTGCAACACACTAACCGGCACGTACCAGTGTGGCATCTGGCCCGTCAGATCGCCAATATACCAAATTTTCACACTGAGGCAAATCCTGGCAAAAACAAACGAATGTCAGGTCGAGACTCACCATCTTTTCATCGACTTTAAAGCTGAATATGATATCATTCATCGGCAGGAGCTGTACATGCCGTGGGCCGAATATGGTGTCACGGAAAAACGGATCCAATTATCTTGCATGATACTTCAAAACACCCGGTGTAATGTGCAGTTTGGAAGCAGCTCTTCCAAATTATTTAAAAACTGCATCGAATGCAAGGAGATGCGCAATCATGTGACTTCTTCAATCCTGATCTGGAGCAAATAGTGCGCCGGGCAGGTGTCAACACGGAAGGCACTATTTTCAAAAGATCCGTCCGACTACTTGGATATGCGAACGATATCGACATCATTGGCCATTCCCAGTGTGCCGTGTTAGAGGCTTTCACGGCGATTGAAGAACATCTGTCCACCGCCTAGGACAAAACGTCACTATTGATAGCAATAACTTCGAGATAGTTAAGAGGTTCACCTACCTTGAAGCAAATTTCATGCTTTATGGTGCCGAGTGCTGGACGATAATTAGAAAATGGGAGCTAATATTGGGTTCCTTTGAAAGAAAAATAATCCGTCGGATATTTGGTCCGGTGTGCGAGGAGGGCAAATGGAGGTAAAGATACAACCGCGAACTCTATGAGCTGTACCTAGATGTGGATGTAGTCCAAACCTAAATCACGTCGACAATAATGCTCCAGCCAAGAGGATCTTCTACTACCAGACCGCAGGTTCGAGAAGGCAAGGAAGACCGAACCTCTGTGTTAAAGACCAAGCCATCGCGGATTTAAGACTGCTTGGTCTGGACAACTGGAGGCAGCGTGCCCGGGATCACAGAGGATGGAAGGCTGCAGTGTCTCAGGCAGAGACTCTTCACGGGTCGGAGGCCCATTAAGTAAGTATGAGGTATAAAAAATGCCCGCGTGTACACATTTTATGTTAGCCGGCGTGTGAGATTTTCTACACTGGCGCGTGTACACATACAAAAACATACAAGTCGTGTTCAGGAGCCGGTAATTCGGACAAATTGAGAGTAGCAAAAGTGGAGTCCCGGTGTCCTATCGACAGAAATGTGTCTAAATGACCCGATAGGCTCCCCAACGTTGAGAGTCAGAGGGGCAGTCTTGTGGGAGATGAAACATTTTGGAACAGCCTAACTACACCGAGTTTTCTCGAAATTTTCCTCTGAAAATATAATAAAATAAAGGGTCTTTCATTAGCGACTTGACAACTTCAAACTTTCAGTGTGAACGCAACCTTAAACCGATTACCAAATTGTCAATGTCAAAATATTTAGTAAAATCAACATTTTCATCATCAAATAATTAAAATTTACTACCGAAATTTCGATTCGGTGGTCGCAACTTTACGAGCGTTAACGCCAATTTTCGGCCGTAATTCTCGTCACAGTAGACAAGCAATTCATAGTCTAGTGAAAAAATTTCAGCCAGAATATTCGCTGTTCGATGTTGCGTGCCAGTGAGACTACGTTTTGCCCGAAGTGTGGAGAATATTGCTGCCGTAGAGGCGTCCGTCGCAGTCCAGCCAAATCAGTCAACTTCACGGCGTTCTCAAGAATTGGGACTCTCCCAGACCACAATATAGCGAATTTTGCCTAAGGATCTTGACCGACACCCTTACAAGATCAATCTGAGTCAAGAACTAAAGCCACTTGATCATATGAAGCGGCGTACGTTCTCGAATCGGGCTCTGGGCATGATAGAAGAAAATGAAGAATTTCATCCTTTTTTTTAAAATCATTTTCAGCGATGAAGCGCATTTTTGGTTAAAGGTGAGAACGCTCATGTGCTTCATGAAACAGCACTTCATCCGCAAAAAGTCACTTTTTGGTGCGGTCTTCATGCCACTGGCGTCATTGAGCCTTTTTTTTCGTCGATGAAATTGACGGTAACGTTACGAAGAATGGTGTTCGCTACAGAGACATGTGGGAAGGTTATTTCTTTGAGCAATTGCATGAATTGGACATCACTGATATGTGGTTCTGTTGAGATTTTGCATTAAAACATTAAAGTAATTTATCCCTTGAACGAACTCTGCTCTATCCAATTGAAGTTAACATGAACACACCCCACATTTAACTTGTCAAATATATTATACTGTAAATATACTTCTTAAGTTTCATACAGGTTTTTTCGTTTTTCCTTTTCTGGACTAATCATATTTCTTACAGGTTATGGGCCCAGATCTAACGCGTTTTGTTCGAAATAGAAAATAATACACGAGTACTCCTGGAAATTGAAGTGATTATTTTGGATCGAAGAAACATTACTCAAAATGGAAATGAAAGCAGCTGTAGAAAATTCAATGATGTCACATCGATTGAATGGCAGTAATTTCAGAACATGGAAATTTCAAATTAATGCAGTGCTTCGCAGCCACGATTTGTTGGGTGTAGTTGATGGAACAATACCAAAACCTCAAGGTGATGAATCTGTGGACACAAAAAGAAAATGGTCTCAATGTGATGGGAAGGCGATGGCAATATAGTTTGCATCGATTGACACAGAACAATCTTCATATGTGCTTGATTACAAATCGGCAAAAGAGCTTATGGACATGCTTGAGAGTATTCATCAAAAGAAAAGTGACGTTCGAGTAATGATGCTGTACGAAGATTATTTTAGTTTGCGGATGAGCGACGAGGAATTGGTGACATCACACGTATCAAAAGTCCGTCAAATTGCATCGGAGTTGGAGGATCAGGGCGAAAAATTATCAGACAATTTAAAGATGTGTCGGATAATAAGTAGTTTGCCGCCGAAATTTCAGAACTTTCGAACTGTTTGGTACAACATCAAGGAATGTAGAACATCATGGAAACGTTTTTGTCAAAGTTGCAGCTCGAGGAGGACCAGATGAAGAAGGCAGAACGCGACAAAACACAACGTGCAGAAATGAAGGCACACGAAGCGGCGTTTAGTGCGAAATACTCAGGCATAAACAAAAAGGGCAAGAGGGCACCATTGAGTGAAAGAAAAGAAAAGTCAACATGCTTTTTGTGTGGTCAGGCAGGTCACTGGAAGCGATTTTGTCCAGAGAACAGAGATAAAGGTAAAACAATGGGCAACAACAGTAAAAGACCAAGCAAATCAGCTGCATTTGCAATAACAGATGACGTCCTTTCGGCTGACTATGCTGATTTGTGGCTAGTAGATTCAGCGGCGACACGGCACACAACATTTCGGCGGGATTTGTTTACAAAATTTGTTTCTGAAGATGCGCACAGAGGTCTTAGGATTGCAAACAATGAAACTTTAGACATTGAAGGGACGGGCTCTATCGAAATAAGAGCTTGGGTGAATGACAAATGGGAAACACGAGTTATTGAGGACGTTCGCTATGTTCCGAAGGCGAAAGTGAACTTGTTTTCTATCGTTCAGTTAGCGAAGAAAGGCTTTGTAACAAAATTCACAAGGGATGGTTGCATCGTTGTCAACGAAAGCGACAATAGATTATCTGCAGTTGGATACACGGATAGCAACAATTTAGTTCGGATGGCATTTGAACAGTCAAAAGTGGAGCGTGCGTGTTTTTCATCAAGTCTTAAGGTCTCAGAGAGTACCCTACAGCAGTGGCATCGGCGCTTGGGGCACATTAATGTTGCAACAATCAAATCCGTTTACTCAAAAGGTTTGGTAAGTGGTATTAAATTGACTAATCAAGATGATTTCTTTTGTGAAGAATGTCAACTGGGAAAAATGCAACGATCATCACACCCGCTGTGTGGGAAACGCGTTTTGGCGAAGGGTGAATGCATTCATATTGATTTGTGTGGGCCGATGGAGACAATAGGTGTTGGAGGCGTACGTTATTTTATGCTCTTAAAAGACGAAGCAACAGGATTCAGATTTGTTTACCTATTGGTACAGAAATCCGAAGTATTTAGTTACTTGGTGGAATTTTTGGCGCAAATCAAAAATGCATGGAACTGTCATTTGAAAAGAATTCGCTGTGATAATGGTACGGAGTTCATAAATAATGACGTTTTAAGTTTGTTGGCCAAAAAGGGAATCATTTTGGACCGAATTGCTCCCTATACACCTGAGCAAAATGGTTATATAGAACGAGACAACAGAACAGTCCAAGAATCAGCGCGAACTATGCTGATTTCGAGTGGTTTGTCGAAATCACCTTGGCCGGAGGCGGTGCGGACAGCTGTTTACATTCTCAATCGGGCGTCCATTTCGAAAACCTCAAACCAGACTCCATACGAGCAGTGGCTTGGAGAAAAACCACAACTCGACCACATAAAAGTGTTTGGTACATCGGGGTTTATGCATATTTCGAAGAACCTAAATCGCAAAAAGTGGGATGCAAAGGCAAAGAAGGTCCCCTTGGTTGGCTACGAAACTACCCAAAAGAATTTTCGACTATATGATCCAATATCCAGGAAGGTCGTCGTAAGTTGCGATGTCAAATTCAACGAGAATTGTATCCGGAGTGAGTACGTCACACTAACTCATGGTGACAGTGCACATGAGAACGAAAATTATTCTTCAAGCGAATTTAATGAGGAGATTGATCTCAAGCAAGAAGAAACAATTAGTACGACTTCAGACAAATACCAAAGCAGCGACGAGCAAGACACGGGAAGATGTCTCCGTAGTAATCCGAAAAAGGTAATTCCATACAATGCTGAGAGCGGTTACTTAGCAATGTTTGTTGAGCCATCATCGTATGAAGAAGCTATGTCGTCGGAGGAGCATACGGAATGGAAACGGGCCATTAAGAGGAACTACAATCGTTGACTGAGAACGACACCTGGGACATCGTTGATAAACCAGAAGATTGTAAGAACGTTGTTGGTTACAAATGGGTGTTTAAGATCAAGACTGCACCAAACGAGGATCCCAAATACAAGGCGCGTCTTGTTGCTAAGGGATATTCACTGAGCTCAGGAATCGACTATACCGAGACGTTTTCACCAGTGGTACGTTACGATTCAGTCAGATGTTCTTTGGCGCTGGCGGCTGTCTACGATATGGAGATTGTTCAGTTTGATGTGAAAACGGCCTTTTTGAATGGAAGTCTGACCGAACGGATTTTTATGAAGGTTCCAGACGGAGTTGAGCATGAGACGGGTCAAGTATGTCAACTGAAGAGAAGCCTTTATGGGTTGAAGCAATCATCGCGCGCTTGGAACTCAAAATTTGTTACTTTCATCAAGAACTGCGGCTTGGAGCAATCACAGTCGGATCCTTGCGTTTTCTTCGGTAATCTCTGCGGCGAAAAGGTAATTCTTTTACTTTATGTTGATGATGGATTACTTTTGTCCTGTAGTATGGCAGCTATTGATACACTGATCAAGAAACTTCAAAACTCATTTCGAATAACTTTGGGAAAGGGAAATTTCTATGTTGGAATGCAAATTAAGCGCAATAGGAAGAACAAAACTATAAGCATCGGACAGGAGTCTTACATCGATCGAATTGTTCGTAAATTCAACATGGAAAATTCGAAGTCGGTGTCAACACCAGCTGACATTGGCACACTTCTAACGAACTCAAGTGCAGGTGAAAAGGGAATAACATTTCCGTATCGACAAGCCTGCGGCTCACTTATGTTTGCTGCAACAGTTTCAAGGCCGGATATTTCATATGCAGTGGGAGAAGTATGTCGATTCATGGCGAATCCTAGTCAGATGCATGTTAATGCAGTGAAACGGATATTTCAGTATCTGAATCATACGAAGAGTCTGGGTATCACGTACGGTTCCGATGACTGGAAATTGATTGGTTATACGGACGCTGATCATGCTAGAGATGTTGAAACAAGTCGTTCAATTACGGGGTATGCCTTCATGATTGGAAATGGTATAATCACATGGAAGAGTCAACGACAGTCGCATGTAACCTTATCAACTACAGAATCTGAGTATGTCGCGTTGTGTGAAGGGACGAAGGAGGCAATTTGGCTTCGCAGACTTCTCCATGAACTTGGTTTTGAGCAAAGTGGGGCACAATGATGTTGTGTGACAATCAAAGTACAATACGGTTGGTCAAGAATCCGGAATATCATCACCGAACAAAATATATCAACAAAGCCATGCACTTCGCGAGAGAGCAGCACCTGGAAGGAAACATCGTCGTCGAATATATTAAAAGCGAAGACCAACTAGCGGATGATTTTACCAAACCGCTGACAACTATGAAATTCAAATCAAATATCCTTAGACTTGGTCTGGACATTTAATTTAATTATTTTGTTTACTTTTCTGAAAACAAATAAGTCTAGCTGTAGTGAATTTTGATATTGATTTGAAATTTGTTTTTCTGTTACTGATTATTATACTGAAGTTAGATATATAATTTTGAAAGAGTGGGAGTGTTGAGATTTTGCATTAAAACATTAAAGTAATTTATCCCTTGAACGAACTCTGCTCTATCCAATTGAAGTTAACATGAACACACCCCACATTTAACTTGTCAAATATATTATACTGTAAATATACTTCTTAAGTTTCATACACGTTTTTTCGTTTTTCCTTTTCTGGACTAATCATATTTCTTACAGGTTCCAACAAGATGGTGCCACAAGCCATACAGCGGGTGCAACAATCGAGTTATTGAAGTATCAGTTCGGTGAACGTGTTATCTCGAGAAACGAACCCGTCTATTGGCGCCGAGATCGTGTCATTTAACGCCTCTTTTTTTATGGGGCTACAGCAAATCATTGGTCTATGCCAACAAGCCGGCGACTTTACAGGAGCTCAGAGGCAATAGTGAACGAGAAATAGCGGCCGCATCGTTCGAAATGTGCGGCCAAGTCGTCGGAAATTGGGTTCAACGTATCGACCGCTACATACTTTTCCGTGGTGGACATATGAACGACATTTTTTTATGAGATATCTCAAGTAGTTTGCATTTTATTTAAAAAAGAAGTTGCCAAGTCCCTAATGAAAGACCCTATATAAGCATCGAAAATATGGCCCTACACATGGGCGCCTACGTTCATAAAAAAAGTTAAATAACGTAAAAAAGGAACAGCGCCATGTTTTAATTAATTTACCAAAAGATATAAATACACTTGTGCTGTGTGCGTGTTTTAAAAAATACAACATGACAAGGTAGAAAATTATATATCTTATCTAACAAATATATATCTGATATTACAATATAAGAATATTTTTTATATCTTTTTTAATATTATCGCTACTTTATAATGAGATAAATTTTCACACTTGCCTTGATAACAAATCATAATAGCAAAGTACAAGCGTTTTGTAGACATATGCCCATACCGAGCACGTGCTAAAATACGGATATGTACTGTACATACATATTGCAGAAACAGTAGTTAATCATGACAATTTCTAATTTTGTGTAGATACTTAAAATCCTACAGTGCGATTATATGGGCAGATACTCGTATTTATTTTATAAAACAATAAATTGTGAGACCGTATTAAAGATATAAGCTACCCCTACAAGTAATTCTAGTGCAGCCTGGGACAATAAAAGATTACAGTTTACGATAAACAGATAAAGAAAAATAGAAAAACAAGAACTTCACACACTCATCACAACCATGATATCGATGTTTAACCTTATTGAAAGCATTGTTAGTTATTATTATTGATATGGCTGTTGATTCGACTACTTTATAGATAAAACAGATCGTAGATAAAACAAAAAATATACTGCCCAATATTTATCCTCTATGATCATGGCCGAGTTTGGTAATTAAATAAAGTTGTATTTGAACTTCGAATAGTTTTGAGCTCAATTTACCACGGCTTGTAATTTGTGTTTCTGTATTCCTATTACATACACATGTTAAAATACCATTAAGTTACAAAAACAAATAATCTACTAAAATGCTACTGAAGGAGTATTGTCAATTGAACTGTTATCAAGAACGATCGTATTTTATTACTTTATTGAAATTTATTATGTCTTTCCAACTGAGCGATTAATATCAGAGACATTTTTATCGAATATAAGTCCTTTTTATTTGCTTTACAACTGGGTATATCGCATTTGACATATTACGATAAATTGAAATATAATCAATATCTATTGACAAATATTGCAGGCCGATCATTTCTGGGCAGGGTTTTTGTTAGATCTACATCCATAGGTTAATTCATGATGTTTGACAAAAAAAAAATTGAACGATTGTTTAGAGTGGGTATTATAAAGGTGTCACTTCACAACAACTTGTTTGAACTTTTTTGAGACACCGTCATGTGTATGTCCAAATGTTATGAATTTATGATATTATCAATATGCATGATGTTCCCATGCAGAGACGGTTTAAGAATATCTCTGCAACGCCCCTCAAAACACAGCGGTTGTCGTAAAAGACGACTAAGGGAATAAATAAATCAAAATAACAAAAGCTTGATGGGCTTGCCGTCGCATGAATTGTAAAACCTGGGGGATCTCTCCAAAGATCACTCATTGGATGTACACAGTGATGGTCAGGCCCATCATTACATACGCGCCTATAATATGGTGGACCAAAACAAATCAAAAAACCGCTATATCAAAGCTCTTCATTTCCTTATTCGTTCCTTATTCGCGCCATAAAATCTCACCATCTTCCCCTCCATGGTATAACATGAAACTGCGTTCACTTCGTAATAAACGTAACAAACTGTGGGCAATCTATCTTCTATTCAGAACTGCAACAGATTATTCGAATTATCTCGGTTCGTACTTACAGTTCTCTAACCTTTTTCACTGTCTCTATCAACGATATCTTTCTGATGCTCAAACTAACCTCATTAAGGACCTAAAGTAATTTTTTCATTTTGGTAGCTATAAAAAGAAATCTGATGGATATTCCTCCTCACTCTGGTTTAAAGACGAGTCCTCAATGGACCCATTTGTAATCGCAAACTCTTTTGCAACCGTATTCAAGCAGTCCTTCACTGACGACTGCCCAGAACCGGATCACTCTTACTTCAGTTATCTGAAGAAAAACTATACCGTTGGCCCATTAATGTTACCCACCTTTGACCATTGCATGGTTCGCGACAGACTTCTTCATCTCAATCAATTATGAATTTGTACCCGGCCCAGACGGCCTTTCTGCCATTCTTCTCAAAAAGTGTTCTGCGATTCTTTCACCTGTCATTGCTAATCTCTTTAAACATTCCTTATCTCTTGGGAAATTTCCTATAATCCGTAAAACGTCCTTCATTTCACCAGTTCACAAAAAAGGACCAAAGAATGACGTATCAAACTGTCGACCAATTGCCAAGCTCTCGCATTTACCCAAGGTTTTTGAAAGTATGATGTACTATTCATTATCCTTTAAGTGTAAGTCTCTTATCTCCACCCTTCAGCATGGTTTCCTCAAAGGTATATCCGCAACCACCAACCTGGTTGACTTTGTTTCCGTCACGCTTTCAGCATTAGAAAGTGGCAATGAAGTGGATTTAATCGCTACTGACTTCAGTAAGGCTTTTGACAAAATATCTCATCGTTTGATTCTTTTCAAACTCTCCTTCCTTGGTTTCGATCCCCTACTATTGAATTGGTTTTCATCTTACCTTGAGAACCGATCTTATAATGTTCGTTTTCGCTTTGTTTTCTCTTTGCCTTTTAAAGCCACCTCCGGTGTTCCCGAAGGGAGCCACCTTGGCCCTCTGATTTTTATACTGGCAATAAATGATATTGACAACGTCGTTAAGTTCTCCTCCAACTTCCTCTATGCCGACGACGCTTAATTCTTAAAAATCATTTCTTCTCCACACGACTCTGATCTTCTTCAACAAGACCTCAATAATTTTTCGGTCCGGTGTCAAAAAAACTTTATGGCGCTCAATATTCAGCTAAATGTGAATTTCTTACTTTTTCACGTAAGCAGACTCAGTCTCCCCCCAGAGGATACTTTGTGAACAACCAACCCATGTTTACCGTTCTAACCATCCGCGACCTAGAAGTTCTGTGTGGCAGAGAGCTCAACTTTAGGTCACATATTGACGAAATAATCGATAAAGCTAACTCGGCCCTTGGTTTCGTCAAACGATGGTCTAAAGAATTTACCAATCCCTACGTGACAAAATACCTTTACATTACCTAGGTCCGCCCTCTTCTAGAGTACGCTAGCCAAGTGTGGGCGCCATATTACCGGGTCCACATTACAAGAATCGAAAGCATTTAACGTCGATTTCTCCGTTTTGCTCTTCGTGGGCTCCCGTGGAATAATCACCTTATCCTACCACCATATCACGAACGCCTTAATTTAATAAATCTTAAGACCCTTGAAAAAAGAAGTGATATCGCTGACATTCTGTTTATACATCGTCTTCTCACTGGCGCCATTGATTGATCCTATCTTTTAAATTATATTGCTTTTAACACCAACCCTCGCAATTTAAGATCCCCTCCTCTTTTCTACCTTCCCACCTGTCGCACGTCGTACGGCTTGAACGAGCCGATATCTCGTATGTTGCAGAAGGTCAATTCTAACCACCTCATCTTTGATTTTAATCGCTGCACCTCTTCCCTCAAATCCACCTAATTAGTTTTAAGTATTAGTTTTTAAGTTCTAGCTGTAAGTCTTAGTTTTGTAATTTGTTTTTAGGACCTAAAGCTTGTATTAAGCTAACTAAATACGCCCAACCAAAACTAAAAAAAAATAAATAAAAATCACAAGGGCACAACTTCTCGCATGTCTGGTTTATCCGGAGCCATGCGGACCTGCCCCACCCAATGCTTCCATAGAAGCCATAATAGGACTAACACCCTTGCATATACACATAAACAAAGTGGCAATACGCAGCTCAGCAAGTCTGTTACAAACGAATGAGATATGTCTTAGTAATCACCCGGAACTTATGACGATGCTCTCAGAAATTCCAGAACTTGATATGATCTGCGCGGTTACAGACCGCATACAAAAACCATTATGTTTCAATAAGCTGTTCTCTACGGAGATACCAAATAGAGAATCATGGGCTACTTATAGCCCACCGAACTGCCAGATCGGATTAAAGTGGTATACGGATGGTTCTAAAATGGAATCGGGCACAGGAGCTGGTTTTCACGGACCAAACCTCAACGTCTCAATAATAATGGGAAAAAGCCCTAGTGTATTCCAGGCAGAGCTCCTCGCCATTCAAGAATGCGCTAACCACATCTTCAACACTGGTATCAAAGGCGCTCACATCCATATGTTCACGGACAGTCAAGCAGCTATTAAAGCCCTTAGCTCACACACAATTGACTCCAAATCAGTCTCACACTGCTTCAATACCCTCTAGAAAGTCAGCCACAGAAACAAAACCAAACTGTGGTGGGTTCCTGGCCATGGGGGTTTTGAAGGAAATGAAAAAGCTGACGAACTAGCCAGAGGTGGTTTAGAAACCCCTTTCACAGGACCTGAACCCTTTTGCTATACACCTAAATCAGCTACTAATTTAGCTATAAAAAGCTGGGAACACTCAAAATGTATCTCACACTGGGAAAACACTCCAGGTCTAAGACAGGCCAAACGCGCCATCTATCCCTTTAAAAACAATGCCAACAGGGTCCTTAACCTAAGTAGGCATGATATCAAAAACCTAATAGGCTACCACACACTACACAGGTCACCACGGTTTACGATACAACCTTTACAAAATTTAATTAACCGACTCTTCAGAGTGCAGGCGGTGCCTCGAGAACAACGAAACCACGGAGCACATATTGTGCGAAGGCCCAGCCCTCTGCGGAATCAGAAAAAAGGTCTTCTTCAAAGAACTCTTAAGTAATGAAGACTTGAAGAAATCCCCTGCTAGAAGCATTATTACCTTTTCTAGAAAAGTGGTAAACACACTAGCCTAAAATTCTCTCTAACCTATGGTACAATAGATCTATCCAGGTCGACGTACCGTTTTTCTTCGCCTAGGCGGGTCAGGAGCTTTTTTAAAAAAAGTGGATAAATCACATCTACGCAATTTTACTCTCATGTGAGTCTAGCGACACGTTTAACATCTTGACAATGGCCTGCAAGTTTGCATGAAAATCAGTATGTTGGCACGACTGGAGATCACCGGCGTCGTAAAACAAAAACCGTGTTCTTTATGTCCTACGATCTGTATATTTATTTATTTATTTCATCAATGGATTAAATCTGCTGACTACATTAACAATTTATATTATATACAATACTTAATATATTTACATAAATTATGACAATTTTCTGTTACTTGCATACATATGTACAAGAAAATTTACAGACGAAGACTTAAAAACTGAAAGACTTCTCGTTTAAATGTATCTCTATTCGTTACAATGCCGACTTCATTGCAAACGGTGTTGTACATTGTTAAAGACCGCGAGATGGGCTCATTTTGACCATAGTTAGTTCTATGACTAGGTATATAAAATAGTACATTTCTGTTTCGAAGTAGTCTTTCCGGAACATAGAACGTAACCAAACACAATAAATCGATGGAATCTATTTTATTGGAAAGAATGTCTCTAATAAAAATTATACTTTGTGCGTTTCTTCTAACTTCAAGCGTTTTTAAATCAATTAGAGCACATCTTGAAGAATAGTTCGGCATATCACCAGTCCAATTCAAATTTCGAAGTGCGAATCTTGTAAATCTTTTCTGAATTCGTTCAATTCTTTGGATCCCATTAGCGTAAAATGGGCACCAAACTATAGAACAGTATTCAAGATAAGGAAGTACTAAAGAATTGTATACGGTTTTAAGTGTGTAAGCATCTTTGAAGTCTTTTGAGTTCCGTTTTAGAAAACCAAGCATTGAATTACCTTTAGAAGTAATGAAATCGATATGCTGCCGGAAATCCAACTTCGAATCCACAAGCACACCAAGATCCTTCACCAGTTTAACTCTTATTAGTGGGTCTTGATTGGATTTATAAGAATAATTGATAGCGTTCAGTGATCTAGTTGCACTAATAATCTTACATTTAGAAAAATTCAATTCTAGGTGATTATACTTACACCAGCCTAGAAAAAGATCTATCTCCATTTGAAAAATGGAACAATCAATTATCGATCGGATAGAATATAAGATTTTAACATCGTCGGCAAACATCAGACAAATCGACTTATGAAAGATCAATGGCAAATCATTAATAAACATAGGGACGGGCTACAGTCCGCTTGGGCGAACTGTTGGATACCCTATTCTTATTCCTATCCCTCATAAGTGGGCGTGACAAAAGTCTAAGTATGGTTAAATTGTTAAAACGCTCTACATATTTTGTTATATATAACATTTAAAGGATTTTATCAAAAAAAACGCTCCCTAGCTCAAACTTGGGTGTTTCAATAAAATTGTTTTATTTAATTGTGGGCGTGTCAGTAGGCGGATTTAAAAAAAAATTAACACATGAGCATAAAGGGCCCCTAGAGAGTATATATTATAAATTTCAGCTCCCTAGCTCAAACTTTGGATTTTCAAAAAAAATTGTTTTATTTATTTGTGGGCGTGTCAGTGGGCGGATTTTGAAAATATTTATACATGAGCTTAAAGGGCCCCTAGAGAGTATATATTAATAATTTCAGCTCCCTAGCTCAAATTTTGGTTTTTCAATAAAATTGTTTTATTTTTTTGTGGGCGTGGCAGTGGGCGGATTTTGAAAATTTTATATCCCGAGCAGTTTTAGGAGTCATAGATCATATATAAAAAATTTCAGCTTCCTAGCTCAAAATTCGATTTTTTCCAAAATTTTGTTTTTTTGAGTTTGTGGGCGTGTCTGTGGGCGGATTTCAAAAATTCGTAAACTTGATTATTTCGGGACCCTAGAGAGTATATGGTTAAAATTTCAGCTCTCTAGGTCCAGTTTAAAGGCCTAATTTTTGCCGACGGACGGACGGACATGGCTAGATCGACATTACTATCGATGCTGATCATAAATATAGTAACTTTTAGGGGTCTACGGGCAATATTAAGGTATGTTACAAACTATGCGTCAAAATTAATATACCCCTAGAATAGGGTATACAAAGAAGGAAGAGCAATGGACCTAGATGACTTCCTTGAGGAAGACCTGAGTCAACTTTAATTGGTATAGAGTAAAGCCCACCTATATCGACAATTTGTTTTCTATTAGATAGGTATGACTATAGCCATATAAGAAAACGACTATCACAACCTAGCATCTTCAGCTTATGAAGTAGTAAACCGTGATGGACTCGGTCAAATGCTTTAATAAAATCTGTGTAGAGTACATCAACTTGGTATCCCTTTTCCATTTCATTCAAGCAAAAATTAGTGAAAATACAGAGATTTGTAGCCGTTGAGCGACCTTTTATGAAGCCGTGTTGTCCCGGTGATAAAAGTTGTTTCACAGAGTAGTAGAACTTATCAGTTATAATTTTTTCCAAAAGTTTTGGTATAGCCGAAATCTTCGAAATGGGTCTATAATTTTTGATTAACTGCTTCGACCCACTTTTATATATAGGATTAATAAATGATACTTTCCATTCATCTAGAAACTCTCCTGACCAGAGAGATTTATTATAGAGGAAAGTGAGAGGAAAACAAATAGATGAGGAACATCTTGATAAGAGAAGGGGCGGAATTGTATCATAGCCTGCTTTTTTAGAAACATCTATTTTACATAAGGCATCTAAAACTTCATCTTCAGATAACTGCGGAAGCATAAAATTAATATTAGGTTCAAAATTTGAATACATTGATCTTAGATCTCCGATTGAGTCTGTATTATATGATGATTTAAAAAATTGTGCGAAAAGATGACAAGAATTCCATGCCCACTTCGCCTCTTTCGCTTACTGAGGACATCTCTGTCGAGAACACAGCTTCGGTTAATTTGGTTGTTATTAAACGGAATCCTCGTAAAGCCATATTCATTTCAAGACTTGCGGCTACTACCACCGTAGACGATATTTTAAAATACATCAAAAGTAAAATCTCTGCAGCTTCAGCGCCCGTAAAGTGCTTTAAATATGAATTCAATGAACCAAGGGATATCTCGTCTTTTAAATTGATTCTAAATGAAATTGACTTTGTCAAAATCGTTGCGAAAGGTTTTTGGCCTGATGGAACTTTGGTGCATGAATTTGTACAGCGACCGAGAAAGGTACCTAATGCTTTAAATGCAACATTGATCAAGGAAGCGATTTTAAACGTCCCGGACAGTATCCATCCAAAAAACGATTAAGTTCTTCGGACTCATCGCCTTATCCTCAAAGCTTTCATCTGTACTACCAAAATATTGGAGGTCTTCGAACTAAACTCAATCAGTTCCTACTTTTTTCCTCCTCGCTACAATATGACATCATGGCTTTCACCGAAACTTGGCTGTCTAGCAAACATCATAATGCCGAAATTTTTAATAACCAGCAATACTCGGTATTCCGAAAAGATCGATGTGCTGATTTGACTGGTTCCGAGAGAGGCGGCGGAGTGTTAATTGCCAAAAACATTTATTGTATCGTAAGTTATATCCCACCAAAGAGTTCTTTTGAATTATATAAACTTCATGTAGATAACTGTTGTTCTGTATTAAATAACTTGAATGATAATCAGCATATCCTCATTATGGGGGATTTTAATTTGCCGAATTTAAATTGGTTACTTGATTCCGATGACCTAAAAATCGTTCCTTTTAATGTAAATTTTGATTTTGAGAGTGAAGTAGTTGATACTTTTGCACAATTTGACCTTCGGCAAATTAATAATATTAAAAATTCTTTAGACCGTACTCTTGACTTAGTTTTTGTCGATACTGAGTTTAACGTCGACATTAGTAAATGTATCCTTCCATTTGTGCCAGATTCAATCCACCATGTTGCATTAAGCCTAGATTTTCAGTTCTACAAATTTGTTAAGCCAATTTCTGTTTCAAACTTTAAGTACAATTTTCATAGAGCCAATTTTGGTAATATTAAAAATTGTCTAAATGGTATTGCGTGGTCTTCAATATTTGATGGCATAGACTTGAAACACTCATACAATACCCTGATCATGATAGTCAATGACATAATCGACGTAAACACACCTAAGGTTAAAGTTAGGAGAAACTCAAAGCCCATATGGTTTAATAAAAGATTAATCCATCTAAATAACCTGAAAAACAAGACTTATAAACAATTGCGCAAATCATCTTCTGATCGAGAATTACTTCTGAAATATAGGACTCTTCAAAAAGATTTTAAAGTTCTTAACAAATTTTTATATAAGCAATATGTCCTTTCAGTGGAATCAGACCTGAAAGTCAATAGTAAACGATTTTGGAGTTTCATCAATTGCAAAAAACAATCGACTGGAATTCCTAATAGTATGATGTATAATGGCGAGTTGTCAACAGACCTCTCAGTTATTTGCAACATGTTTGCTAGCCATTTCAAATCTGTTTATTCAAATAATACGCCTATCTTACGAGCAGGTACGATATCTGACTACTCCACGAATTATATTAACTTTGGTAGCATATACTTATCTATTTCTGAAGTAGTAGTTGCGCTGTCCGATTTAGTATCCGACATGAGAGGAGACGTTGATGGTATTCCTCCCATTATTTTAAAAAGATGCGCGGATGAACTTTCAGTGCCACTTCATATGCTCTTCAATAGTTCCTTGGAGCAGGGAATTTTTTTAGATGCTTGGAAGAGCTCATTCATAACACCGATTTATAAATCTGGTCCCAAACAAGATGTTACTCACTATCGTCCAATATCGAAAATTCCCACTATCCCGAAATTGTTCGAAAAACTTGTTTGTGGTAAACTTACAGCTCTTCTTAAGTCCACAATTTCTTCGTATCAGCATGGTTTTATTGCTGGAAGATCCACAGAGACTAATCTGACAATTTTAACAAATTTTATAGCAAACAACATGGAAAATGGTATGCAGTGCGATGTCATCTACACAGATTTTGCAAAAGCATTTGATCGGGTAAACCACGATATTCTTCTTAATAAATTGCGTAACAATGGTTTTCACTCAAGTCTCTTAGAATGGTTCAATTCTTACTTAAGAGGACGCTCGCAGTTTGTTAGGATTAATGGTATTGTCTCAGATCGCATTGACGCTACTTCGGGAGTCCCTCAAGGCAGCCATCTTGGGCCTTTGTTGTTTCTTTTATTTGTTAATGATATTCCCAATGTCATCCTTAATTCTGAATGCTTAATGTTCGCTGATGACTTGAAAATTTTTCGATCTATTAAATCACCCCAGGACTGTTTATTGTTGCAGGATGACCTCAATAGATTATCAGATTGGTGTACACTTAACTGTTTAAATCTTAATGTTTCAAAGTGCAATAGCCTTACATTCTGCCGGAAACGGGAACAAATTCAGTTTACCTACAGCATAACAAATCTACCTTTGGAAAGCATCGCATCCAAAAAAGACTTAGGCGTATTATTTGACTATAAACTCAACTTCAATAGTCACATAGACTACCTCGTCACAAAATGCAGGTCAATGATGGGATTTATTTTGCGAAACTCTCAAGATTTTTCTGACCCGCATACCCTTAAATACCTATATTTTGCATATGTGAGGTCTTCCCTAGATTACTGCTCTGTTATCTGGAATCCATATTATATGGTTCACTCTAGAAGGATAGAGAAGATTCAAAAATGGTTTACTAGAGCTGCGATAAAAAAACTTAATTGGAATATCGACTTGCCACCATATAATATCAGATGCCAGCTGATTGGAATTTTGCCTTTATGTATTCGGCGGAGGTATTTTTCGATCATGTTTGTGAGAGACCTAATAACTAAACATATAAATTGTCCTTACCTGCTTACACAGATCAGATATCGAAGACCCGTGATACCATTGAGAAATCAAAATATTTTTGTTGAGCCTATGCATGGAGTACAATACGGATATAATGAAACAATAACTAGATGCTTAAGAGAAGCTAATTCAATTGGGAATATCATTGATCTTCACTCTAATATAAGTAGAAATACGTTCAAAAATCAATTGCTTATACTTTTAACAAACTTTGGTGAGGTTAATTAAGTATGTTAATAATTTGTCGAATTAAGTATGTATGTAATCCATTAGAGGACCAAGTGTACCTCAGTTGATGATGAAATGAAATAAATAAATAAATAAAGACTGTAAATCATTAGATTTTTCATCTTCATATTCCATTGACTGTGGGAACTGTGACATATTAATGCGCTTCGAATTAATAAAAATCCAGAAAGATTTGCTATTTGCCTTTATGTTTGACTCAGTTGTACTTATATAATGCTTATATAAAAAGCAATTAAGAAAATCATATTCTCTTCTGAGTTGAAGGAACGCTTAAAGGCTTTGTTTTTGGCATTTTCCAAATTTTTTAATCTGTATAGATCAGCTGGCGATAATAAAACAGTATGGATCATCGAAGACTTTCAAATCAGAATCTCTAATTTGGAACCGAGCACGGCGTTGCCAGACAATCAAATATTTCCATCAAATTAAAATTTTACGCTTTCGGCCTTTAAACAGTTTTTCGAACAGATGCAGTACATGGGTTGAATTTGACTGTCAAAAATTTTTTTTTATTTGATAATGGTTCATGGATAAAAAAGTCCTCATTTCAAGGAATAAACATAGGGACCCTATTCTTATTCCTATCCCTCATAAGTGGGCGTGACAAAAGTCTAAGTATGGTTGAATTTTTAAGAACGCTTTACATATTTTGTTATATAATATTTAAAGCAGTTTATAAAAAAAACGCTCCCTAGCTCAAACTACGGTGTTTCAATAAAATTGTTTTATTTAATTGTGGGCGTGTCAGTAGGCGGATTTAAAAAAAAATTAACACATGAGAATAAAGGGCCCCTAGAGAGTATATATTATAAATTTCAGCTCCCTAGCTCAAACTTTGAATTTTCAAAAAAAAAAAAAAAAAATTGTGGGCGTGTCTGTGGGCGGATTTTGAAAATATTTACACATGAGCATAAAGGGCCCATAGAGAGTATATATTATAAATTTCAGCTCCCTAGCTCAAACTTTGGATTTTCAAAAATTAATATACCTACCCTTAGAATAGGGTATACAAAAAATTATTTTATTTATTTGTGGCCATGTCAGTGGGCGGATTTTGAAATTTTTTTATCCCGAGCAGTTTTAGGAGTCATAGATCATATATAAAAAATTTCAGCTTTCTAGCTCAAAATTCAATTTTTTCCAAAATTTAGTTTTTTTGAGTTTGTTGGCGTGTCTGTGGGCGGATTTCAAAAATTCGTAAACGTGATTATTTCGGAACCCTAGAGAGTATATGGTTAAAATTTCAGCTCTCTAGGTCCAGTTTAAAGGCCTAATTTTTGCCGACAGACGGACGGACGGACGGACATGGCTAGATCGACATTACTATCGATGCTGATCATAAATATAGTAACTTTTAGGGGTGTACGGGCAATATTAAGGTATGTTACAAACTATGCGTCAAAATTAATATACCCTTAGAATAGGGTATAAAAAATGTATGGCTTTTTGAAAGGATTTCAATATTGGTATGCCAATATAATTTCAGGAATAAAATGACAACCTGTGGCGCTTCTAACCAGCATGCGCGCACTCTAGTATAGGGTATCATATTCCACCTCATCTGTCAAACAACCATGCCATCGGCTTGGAGACAGACAGCAGATGCATTGGTGGAAGTAATTAAAAAAAAACCTCTACGACGTTGATTCGCCATTTTCCAAAAACCAATAACTGCATTATAGTGATCTATAATTTTTTGACGGAAATAAAGTATTCTTTCTTTTTCGATTAGTAGTAGTCAGAGTTTTGAATGCAATAATACTAATTGCACCTCCGCTACAAACCCATTGTCCCCTAAGACACCTAGTGGGAAATAGTCGGAACTAATTTACAGATCATAAAATGTGGTCCTGATGAATAGCAAGGTATTTGTTGTTAAGCATATAACTTGATATGTACTCGTATTATTGGCGATAATAAAACACGGGTAATAATCAATAATGCCGGGAGCATGCACGTATCGACTCGTATAAACGAGGTCTAAATAACTTCTGGATCCCACAAATGCAACAATACTAGAGGTGATGAACGCGGCAGACAAAACAATCCTGAGAATGGCAGAAGAGGGAATTGGAAGAGGAAAATGCATCGGTACGAAACAACACGATGACTTACTCGAAAAACTCCCACTTCTTGCCATACCTAGGGACGATAGCATCAGGAAATTCAACTTCGAGAAGAGTTTCCAGATAAAGTTCCGCAATAAGGAGAACTGGAGCAATGAATCTACAACTAATGGACTGAGCAACCACACAACAAAGTGGTACACGGACGGCTCGAGGACCGACGAGGGAACTGGTGCAGAAGTGTTTGGGCCGGGAACTAAGCACTACGAATCCATAAGCAAATGCACCAGCATCTTCCAGGCAGAAATATGTGCCATAGACAGGTGCGTTCGAATCAACCTCGAGAAAAACTACAGGAATTGCAACATAGCAATAGACAGTCAAGCAGTCAAAACGGCTCTTGACGCCTACGTCATCAAGTCAAAACTCGTATGTTAATGCCCATACGGATTGAACAGACTAGGCATGAACAACAGAATTTCCATATGCTGGGTACCTGGCCATGTTGGAATTACAGGAAATGAGGCAGCGGACTCTCTGGCAAGAAAAGGGGCAGAGGAACCCTTCACAGGTCCTGAACCTTTCTGCGGGATAGGAAAACACACTCTACGCGAAGAGTTCAGGAGACTGGAGGAAGAAACAAGGGCCAAAACCTTTCTCAGCCTCCAAGGTCTGAGGCAAGCAAAGAAACTCTTAGGGAATTATAACCAAAAGAGATTCAAAGCTTGTATCAGCCTTAAAAAAAACAACCTACGAATCCTAACAGGCCTCCTCACGGGGCACTGCTGGCTCAAGGATCACCTGAGGAAAATGGGTATATCAGAGGACGGGCTCTGCAGATTCTGCAGTGAAACCGGAAACTCCAGACCATCTACTGGAGTCCTGTGGGGCACTGGCCCACAAAAGGATAAGATACTTAGGCAGGCACCACATAACAGACAAGGGCATGCAAACCATGGACCCACAGCACATCCTCAGATTCATTAAGGAAACTGGACTGGACGCTGTGCTCTAAGGAGCGTGACTTGCCAAGGATAAATCAGATCAATACCCCGATACGCTTCATAAAAGAAGTCTATCTAGAGGGGTCTCTGAAAGAGGGCATGGACATCTCCGAGGTACAAGCAGGGGACACAATAGACCAATAGGTCGCAGTGTAATATACCATAACTAATTATATAATTATTAACAATACCAGCGGTTAATTGGCCCCAGTGATGAAGTGATCCGAAATATCCGTTAAAGTGGAAACGGGCAATCTAAAAAGCGGACCAGTTCTGGTGCAGCATAGTGGGAAGGTTGTTATCCGTGTAGTCCTGATCATAGCCTGCACGGTGTGGGGACGGGTTAAGAATATCACTACAGCGCACTCCGATATACAGCGCTTGTCGCAAAAGGTGCGACTAAGGGGTAAAATCGCCCTGTTAAAACTAACAAATCACATAAACAACGCCTACCGTTGCAAAGAAATTGCACTATGCGCTTTTCTTGACATAGAGGGTGCTTTTGATAACACCGGTTATGATTCAATATCAAATGCTTTAATTCACCGAAAGGTAGACTTTCCCACCATAAACTGGATAAAAGCGATGCTCGAAAGTCGGAAAATCACTGCTTCGTCAGGACAGACTTCAGTATCAGTATCAGATATAAAAGGCTGTCCACAAGGAGGAGTTTTATCACCCCTCCTGTGGCCTTTTTTCATAGATGACCTACTTCAAAAATTAAGTAATTTAGGCTACGACATAATAGGGTATGCCGATGACTTGGTCATCATTATTAGGGGCAAAGAATCAAACGTAGTTACTTCATGTATGCAAAACGCCCTTAAGATAGCTATAGACTGGTGCGTCAAGAAAAATCTCTCCATAAACCCCAGTAAAGCTATCATAGTTCCTTT
This sequence comes from Portevinia maculata, assembly GCA_949715645.1. Taxonomy (NCBI): domain Eukaryota; kingdom Metazoa; phylum Arthropoda; class Insecta; order Diptera; family Syrphidae; genus Portevinia; species Portevinia maculata. The sequence goes on along the minus strand of OX454525.1, from coordinate 402,396,623 downwards.
CACAAAAGAAGAAATCTCAGCTTAGCCCAGTTTTCACTAAATGGCACGACCATTGAGTATTCCGACGAAGTCAAATATCTTGAAGTAATCCTGGACAAAAGACTAAACTGGAACTCTCACATCAACAACAAAATCACTAAAGCTAACAGAGCTGTCGGCGCACATATGGCAGAACCTGGGGAATCTCTCCAAAGATTGTCCACTGGATCTACACAGTGATGATAAGACCCATTATAACATACGCCTCCATTGTATGGTGGACAAAATCCACACAAAAGGTCGCAATAGAGAAGCTCAAAAAGGTACAACGGCTTGCGTGCCTTGGTATCTCCGGAGCCATGCGAACCTGTCCAACGGCTGCCATAGAGGCAATAACAGGTATTACACCTCTCCACATATACATTCAAAAAGTGGCGATCCGCAGTGCAATAAGTCAAATACAGTTAAACGAGATAAGTCTTAACGATCATCCGGAACTTAAGACCCTTCTTGATGAACTGCCAGAACTCAACATGAACTGCGCGGTCACAGACCGCATTCATAAAACACTATGCTTCAATAAGCGGTTCTCCACGGAGATCCCCAAGAGAGAAGCATGGGTTAGTAATAACCCACCTAACAGCCACAACGGCATAAAGTGGTATACTGATGGTTCTAAAATGGAAGCGGGGGTAGGACCGGGAATATACGGACCAAACAAACGCTTTACGATACCCATGGGGAAAAGTCCCAGGGTATTTCAAGCACAGCTCCACGCCATTCAAGAATGCGCTAGCCACATAAATCTATCTGGTATAAAATGTGCAACCATCCATACCTTCACGGATAGTCAAGCAGCTATAAACGCCCTTAGCTCGCATACGATTGACTCCAAATCAGTCATGTACTGCTTCAACACCCTACAGACACTCGGAACAAGTAACAAGACCAAGCTATGGTGGGTTCCGGGTCATGTCGGGGTGGAAGGTAACGAAAAGGCCGACGAACTGGCCAGAAAAGGTTCGGAAACACCCTTCATAGGTCCCGAACCCTTCTGCTGCACTCCTAGATCAGCAGCAACGGCAGCAATAAAAAGCTGGGAATACAGAAAATGTATCCATCTTTGGGAAAGCATCCCAGGTTTAAGACAGACCAAACAAGCCATTCGGCCTTTCAATAAAAATGCCAGCAAATGCCTAAACCTAAGCAGGCATGATATCAAAAACTTAGTAGGTTACCTTACTGGCCACCATGGTTTAAGATATCATCTACACAAAATGAAAATAGTAGACTCTCCTGGGTGCCGACTCTGTCTTGAAGAGGACGAGTCAGCTGAACACATTTTATGTGAATGTCCGGCCCTAAACGGAATTAGAAAGAAGATCTTTTTCAGGGAACAAATGTGTCCCGAGGACATAAAGAATTTTTCTACTAGTAGAATTGTCCGCTTTACACGGAAAGTGGAAACTCTACTAGTCTAAGTTTTTCTGGCCCACACGGCACAAAAGATCTTTTTAGGTCGAAGTGCCCCCATATTTAATCGCCTTGGCGAGCCAGAATTTAAAAAAAAGGGGAAAATCACATCTAGGCAATTTAAACATCCAGGTGAGCATAGCGACACATTTAACTAACATCTTAACGCTGTTCGATGGAGATCACTGGTATCGTAGAGGCAAGATCAAACAAAAATCATAGGGACGGGCTACAGTCCGCTTGGGCGAACTGTTGGATACCCTATTCTTATTCCTATCCCTCATAAGTGGGCGTGACAAAAGTCTAAATATGGTTGAATTGTTAAGAACGCTCTACATATTTTGTTATATAACATTTAAAGGATTTTATCGAAAAAAATGCTCTCTAGCTCAAACTAGGGTGTTTCAATAAAATTGTTTTATTTAATTGTGGGCGTGTCAGTAGGCGGATTTAAAAAAAATTAACACATGAGCATAAAGGGTCCCTAGAGAGTATATATTATAAATTTCAGCTCCCTAGCTCAAATTTTGGTTTTTAAATAAAATTGTTTTATTTTTTTTGTGGGCGTGTCAGTGGGCGGATTTTAAAAATTTTATATCCCGAGCAGTTTTAGGAGTCATAGATCATATAAAAAAAATTTCAGCTTTCTAGCTCAAAATTCGATTTTTTCCAAAATTTTGTTTTTTTGAGGCGGATTTCAAAAATTCGTAAACTTGATTATTTCGGGACCCTAGAGAGTATATGGTTAAAATTTCAGCTCTCTAGGCCCAGTTTAAAGGCCTAATTTTTGCCGACGGACGGACGGACGGACGGACATGGCTAGATCGACATTACTATCGATGCTGATCATAAATATGGTAACTTTTAGGGGTCTACGGGCAATATTAAGGTTATGTTACAAACTATGCGTCAAAATTAATATACCCTTAGAATATGGTATAAAAAATGAATAGGGGCATGCACGTGTCGAACTCGTTTACCCCGCCAGGCACTGCTTATCATGGTACTAATCCTGGGACGAGCAGAAATGCTCGGTTCAGAGCTATTCGGTTTTCGGGGAAAGCAAAGTAATGCTTAAGCTTAGGCGAAACATAAGGGTCGCGAGTTGGAACGTTGGAAGTAAGAATGGTCGTAGTTACGTGCTTGAAGAGATGATGATTGGAAGGCGAGTTGATATCTTGTGTTCAAGAAACGAAATGGCGAAACATCGCAAATCGGGAGCGTTTCTTGGACGTTCGGACAAAAGCTTTCAAGACGTTCTTCTACGAGACGGAACAGGGTAAGAACGGAATCGGAATCATCCTTACGACAAAGCTACTTGGCAGCGTCTTGATCATTTCAAAGTTCAGTGATCGTTTGATGTCTCTCAAACTGGTGATGCAAGGATGCGAGGAGAGAAAAAGATGCATTCTGGATAGATTTTCACAACCTCATCAAGAACATCGCAAAAGAAGAACTTTTGTTTGTTAGCGGGGATTTGAACAGACATGTCGGGAATGTAAGCGAAGACTATGAAGACTGACATGGATTATTGGGATACGGAACCAGGAACTCTCCAGGTGAAAATATCCTAAGCATGTGGAAGATATACGTTCTTATCGTTCTAAAAACCATGTTCGTCAAACAAAGCCGGCACCTGGTCACTTACAGCACCGTCGGAAATGAAACCCAGATTAATTACCATTTGTTAATACGTTTCATAAAGCCTCGGGTTAAAAATTGCAAAATGACCCTAAGAGAGGCAATCGCCCAGCAACACCACCTCCGCCGGATAGATTTTTTTATGGCGGCGGATCTGAGGGCATGATCGCAGAAACTGGATAGAATTTTCCAGCCATACCTTCCATTCAAAATATCCCTAGTTTCCAAACAAGAAAGACGGCTCTTTGCAAAGTATAGTCTTCGCAGTTCCTGCAGAATCTGACACACCGCTAAGAAGTGGTAGATGTCTTCGTTTTCATTTAAATTGCAAAGATTGCAAATTGGCGATATGCCATCTCTATGAGGTATGTAATTGAGTCGTAAAGTTTCAACTGTATTGTGAAGGACTTCGAAATAAACAATTTCCGAAAGCCGTTCCTAACAATGAAGAAGTACACGACATTACTGTCGAAGAACTTAGGATGGCGCCAAAAACGCCAAAAAAACGCAAAGCAGTTCAGCCGGACGAGATACCCTCTGAGTTCTGAAAAATGATGGGGGACATCGGGGCCAAATGGCTCACTGATGAGAGGCGATCCAATGTATAACCAGCGGGGAAAAAGTTTTCTTCTTCCTGTGTACAAAGGAAAAGGCGATACACGAAACTGTGACAATTACCTTTCAATCAAGCTGATTGATAGCGGGTATTAGATAGCCGAATGCGGATAATAATACGGCTACATGAAGACCAGTGCGGGTTTGTCGCAGGTTAATCAACCACAAATGAAATCCAAAGTATAAGGATCATGATGGAAAAACATCGTGATACCTTAAAGGATTTGCATATGGTGTTGGTTGATTTTGAAAAGTCCTTGATAGGAAACCAAGGGATCTATTAAGGTGGCGCTTCGCAATCAAAGTGGGTGAACACCAGAAAATCGTCTTAAGTCCCTTGATATTTATTACAGTCCTTGATTATCCGGACTGAATCAGTAGTTCTTTTCTGTCGATGGAACCATCATTAGCGAGGATCAGACGTCCCTGCAACGAGCACTTGATGTATGGTTGGAAGTTTTAGAGGGGAATGGGTATCGTATTAGTCCGAAAAAACAGAATACTTGTGCTGCGCGTTTCCTGATCCACGCTAACCCTATTTCAGACATTGATATGAATGGAAGAGTGATTTTAAAGGGCGTAAATTTCAAATACCTGGAATCTTTGAACAATAGCGAAGCAACCTGTGATGATGACATTAAGCATCGCGTAAGCGTTGGGTGGATGAAGTGGCGGGAAAACTCAGCCATCTTCTTTGACCGAAAAATGCTACCCAAAGCTGAAAGGAAGGCTCTACACCGCAGTTGTGTGGCTGGCGCTCACATACGCTTCACAGTATTAGACAGCGTACAAAAAGTATGAGGGCAAATTAACGGCAGCTAAGATGAAGATGCTGCATTTGTGTGATCCAGGAGTTTTTAGGCCTGTCTCTCTTTTGACACGTACAATGTACATGCTTCTATTATTTCTTGTTTGATCTTGCGTTTACGCCACCGGTGATCGCCAGTCGTGTCAACCCACGGATTTGCATGCACACTTGCGGGACAGATTTAAGATGTTAAATGTGTCGCTAGGCTCAAGTGGACGTTTACATTGCAGAGATAGGATTATTTTTTGCAAGAGCTTTTTAAAAAATGAAAATCAAGAAAAAAAATTTCAAATTTCCCCAATAAAATATAATCATTCTTATGTGATCGCTTCAGAAAATAATTTTGCAGTTTCGATACGATTTAATGCCCACACTCATCCTCACAAGCAAGGTGCTAACTCTTTCTTTGATGTGGCGTCATATGAAGCAAAATAGTTTAAGTACAAGTTTTGTCTCTTAATTTTGATCAACATCAACAATCATACAAATTTGTGACATACGTCTTTCTTTTGACACCAATGTTATGTAGCCGTCAAGACAGGTGTACACGTTAAGCCCGCCATAGATCTTTTCACCAAGCTATCTTCTTCTGAAGTGCCGAATCCCTTTCCTAAACGTCAGAGGCAAATTGAATGATAATATTGCAGAAATCGTATGGTATAATCGTTGTGATTGTTAATAAAGTGAATATTAAAGTGAAAACAGAATATGTTGAAGGGTAAAAAGTAAAAAATTAAAGAGAAAAAACGTGAGAAATTATGTTAAAGCAAAAAAAGCAATAAAAACAGTGACCATGTTCACCAAAAACAGAAAAATGTGTGTCAATGAAAAGTAAAAATGTACGTTTAGAAAACTTTTCAACTTATTTGCTTCCAATCAAAAATATTTTTTTGCCACAACGCGATTGTCACGGTTTCACTTTTATTTTTTGAACAGAATCTTATAATATTGTTAACTTTTTAGTATTCCAAAACAGTGATTGTATACTCCTTCTTAGTTCTGGAAATTTGTTTTTGTTATAATTTGCTTTAATATAAAATTATTAAGAGATATTCGCAACAAAAGCTTTTTTGCCACAAGTACATGATTCTCAATTTTTGAGTATAGGTTCCCTATACTTAGAAGTGAAACTCAAAGTTTTTTTTTTTTTTTTTATTATTATTATTCTTAATATATTTACAATTAATTAAGTATTGCAGAAGATTGTGTTCTATGAATTTAAATAATATATAACGTGAGTTATAAGAGTTATTGAATAATTCAGAGTTTAAATTTAGAATTAATATTACAGTAATTTAATTACTAAAATTTAAGAAGAAAGTTTTCAGTGGTTTTTTTCTTTTTTTAAAATTTACTATAGTGACTAATTCACGAGGTAGATCGTTTATTATTGTAGGAACAGTATGTTGAAGTTTGCGTCTACCGTAGTTATTGTGATTTCTAGGAGTTTGTAGCATTCCTTGGGCACGTCTTCTAGTGTTGACTTGATGTTGTATTGGTTGAGTAAATCGTTTGTCATGAAAGTACTCCACAATAGTGGTCATCTTAAATATATCATCGACTTGAAGAGTTTTAAAACTTTCGTCATTCGCTCCTTGATTACTGGTTTTGATTTGCTTTATAGCTGCATTTTGAAGCTTTTGTATTTTTTGGATGTGTGTTTTAGCTGCACTACCAAAAGCAAGTATTCCATACCGTATCTTCGATTCTATCAACGCATAACATACTTGTTTTAAGACGCATTCAGAAGCGTGGTATTTCAAATGTGAGACGGCAAATAAAGCTTTCTTGAGGTCCATTCGTAATTTGTCAATGTGCCTATCCCAGAAAAAATGACAGTCTATTACTACACCAAGATATTTGTAGTTGTCAACTAATTCAATACATTCCTTCGAAGTGTTCGGGCAAGCATCATTTTCCAAGTAAACTCGCTGCGCTGTTGGCTTGAAGTGTGGACTTCTAATGTGCATCATTTTAGTTTTGGAAGCATTTATAATTAAACCGTTATCGTGACACCATCTCACAGCCGCATTAAACTCTTCTTGCATCACCCTTACTGCCGTCTCCAGAGAACTATGTCGGACAACAATAGCCGTATCATCAGCAAAGGCGAATGGTATACTTTGTTTGAAAAGTCTTAGTAACTCGTTTGTATATAATATGAATAGAATTGGTCCTAGTTTTAATCCCTGCGGAACTCCAAATTTCATTATCTTTTTATCGCTAAAGGCATCTTTAATCTTAACACAAAATGTTCTATTTTGAAGATAGTCAGTCAGCCAATCAGCCATTGTGCACACGTATCCCAATCCTTCGTAGTGCTTCTATAAGATAAGCGTGGTTCAATGTATCGAAGGCCTTACTGAAATCCATGTATAGCACTAACACGTGGTGACCTTTGTCCAAGCTTTCATTTACACAATTAGCAAATTCTCCCAGTAACTTTCCGGTATTCCTATTTTTCTGAAAACCGTATTGGCTCTTATGTATCAGGGAGTGTTTTTCTATAAAACTTTGCAACCTGTTCGCAATTACACCCTCCAAGCACTTTTCTACTACCGAGAGAATCGATATTGGCCTATAGTTGTTTAATTGATTTTTTACTCCACCTTTATAAATTGGTCTTATAACTGCTGTTTTCAGGGTTGAAGGAATAAGTGATTGAGTAAGGCTCAAATTAATCAAATTGCAGATGATTGGAGCAAAAATATCGGAATGGCTTTTGATATCAATTGCTCTTATTCCATCAACTCCAGGCGACTTATCTTCTCCAAGAGATTTTACAATATTTTGTATCTCAGGGACTTTTGGTTGCGTAGGCAAAGATTGAATTTTCCACTGTTGCATTCACATTCTTAGATGTTACTGCATTGCATCAAACCCATACGTGTGGGGTATCTATGGATAGGTCGATATTGAGGTTTCTAATATCATTTTTTTCTAAACTGAATAGTTTGCGCGAGAGACACTTCCGTTCCAAAGTGGTAAAATGTGTGCCCCCCCCCCCCCAATGTAGCTTCTAAAATAAGAGAATGATAAAACTAAAAAAAAAATATGATGTACACATTACCATGCAAACTTCCACCGAAAATTGGTTTGAACGAGATCTAGTAAGTAGTTTTTTTTAATACGTCATAAATCGTAAACCGCAATTTACCTTTCATTCAATCAACTCAAATATAAAAAAAATAAACATTTAATTTCATAAACATAAACCTTATGCGTAAACCGTGAACCATTATTTTCTAATAACAAGAACTTTTATATGATGTTACTTGCCGCTACGGAACCCTTCATGGGCGAGTCCGACTCGCACTTGGCCGCTTTTTATTTGTTTATTACATTTTCCTTGTTCAGATTTCACCAACACATTCCCAATAGAGTAGGAGAAAATTTCCGATGTTCCATTGGAATCCAGAAAGAGTGATTATTGAGTGGGACCAATGGAAAACAACATTATTCCACGATTTCATTAGGTTAAATGAGCTGATTTCGTTGCACATTTGCAAATGCGATTCGGAATGACCTCGGTTCCCATACTGATTCTCAATTCCAAATGAGTCTCACTTGTTGCAAATGAGGTGAAAAAAAAGCGGCCAAGTGGGAGTCGGACTCGCGCATGAAGGGTTCCGTAGCAGCAAGTAACATCATATAAAAGTTCTTGTTATTAGAAAATAATGGTTCACGGTTTACGCATAAGGTTTATGTTTATGAAATTAAATGTTTTTTTTATATATTTGAGTTGATTGAATGAAAGGTAAGTTGCGGTTTACGATTTATAACGTATTAAAAAAAAACTACTTACTAGATCTCGTTCAAAAAAATTTTCGGTGGAAGTTTGCATGGTAATTTACATCATATATATTTTTAGTTTTATCATTCTCTTATTTTAGAAGTTACAGAGGGGGGGAGGGGGGGGGGGGCACACATTTTATCACTTTGAAAGTGTCTCTCGCGCAAACTATTCAGTTTAGAAAAAAATAATATTAGAAACCTCAATATCATTTTTGAAGACCTATCCATAAAAAAATTTGAGTTTCAGTTCTAAGTATGGGGAACCCCCAAAAATTTATTGTTTTTGTTTCTATTTTTGTGTGAAAATCTTAATGCGGTTCACAGAATAGGTACATCTACTTACCAAGTTTCAACAGTATAGTTCTTATAGTTTCGGAAAAAAGTGGCTGTGACATACGGACGGACAGACAGACAGACAGACATGACGAATCCATAAGGGTTAAGTTTTTTGCCATTTGGCTACGGAACCCTAAAAATGCGCCATTTTTCCATATGGGTTCAACAACTAGTCCGATGTAAGGGTTTATAATATGTGTTGGTGATTTCCGAAATGAAATAGGGAAGTTCTCCCAAAAGAGTACTCCGAGTGCTCCAATGGAAGACGACTTAAGGCTCTTGATGAAGGCCGAACGCGGAACGAACTTTACGAAACATTTCCGCGATATTCTTACTTAGTGAGTTTTTACTATTTCAACACGTTGTGAGAGAGTGTTATCGCAATGATAATTGAATGTAGACAGTTGAAGAACTATATTCCATAGACACTGCAAAGCAGTAGCTCCATAAATTTTATTCTTGGTTCAAACTAAACAGACTTCAGCTAAAACGAAAACTGATTTTACGCAGAACTACTTATACTTACATTCAGGGAGGCGCACGAATCGTGCTACAAAAACAAAACGTAATAACTTTATTTCTGTGTGAGTAATCGGCTTATTTTTTTTATATGGCTGGTAACTATTTAGATTTATTAAAATGAATGCTTGGGATAACGAAAAGAAGATTTAGATAGTGCAGCGGTACCATGCTTTGCAGTCCGATCAAAGTGAATTTAGGCAGGAGTTTTTTTTCGGCACTCCCTCGAGTAGATGGACAAATATGAAGCTGGTAAACATGTTTGCCGAATCTGGAAGCATCGCACGAAGACCGTACCATCGAGATCCCTATGTTCGGGTTCAAGACACAATCGCGTGAAAGCATCGTCAATTCAGGCAAATCCAAGCGTTTCGACGCGAAACTTATCGGCGCAAATTGGAGTGACGGCCATTACAACGGATAGTTCATGATGGCTTAAACTTGTTTCCGTACAAAGTCCAAATTGCAAGCAAGTTAAACCCTCTGGATCTGCCTATTCGCCTGGAATTTTGCCAAAAAATTATTGAAATGACCGAAGAAGACAACAGCTTGATAAATTGCTTGTTTATGTCTGATGAGGCCAATTTTGATCTAAACGGCAATGTAAATAAGCAAAATCGCCTCATATGGAGTGAATCTAATAAAGAAATCGAATTACAAAGTAGGGCCGTAGGTCTTACCTGAATAATCGATAACAAAGAGTGAAGATTGATGAAATTAGGAGTGGAACAAAGCACATAAATATGGGAGTACTACAAGGCTCTGTTCTGGGATACATATTGTTTATAATTTATAATAAATTACTTTTGGGCTAAGTTTCGGAGGCGTTCTCACTTTGATTGAAGATAATGTGGATTGTGCTTATGCCTCGGACAGTATTTTGAATATAGTTTCTCATATAAATTTTGTTTTAAATTTATTAAGAGTCTGGTTTGAAAAACATAATTTGGTGATAATCTCCAAAACCTCAATTTGTCAGCACCAAATAGTTTTGCGGTGGACTTTTTCTACCATGCACCTGAGTGCCATAGGTTGAAGCTGTCGAGCTGCTCTTGTGTCTCCAGTTTTCCTCTGGCATTTTTTGTAGCTGTATTAACTGCAGCGATAAATGCTCCCAATTTGAGAAAGTTGATGAGTTCAAATACTTGGATGGGGCTCATCACTGACTCTAAGATGTCCATCTCTAATCACACCCATGCTGAGATAATATTTTCGTTCCACGCTCAGGCATTTTTATTATTTGTGTAATGTTTGCTCTACAAAAAGATATTTTTCATAAGATCAGTAAATCTAAATTTAATTGCGTGGTAATTCTCTGCATCTTTTCGCTGTGTCCATCTTTCGCACTACAGCCTTGCCGAACTCGTACACTGTGGCAGCATGCCGTTTGTTTACTAAGCCTCCTCAATCAGTCAGAGCACTTAAGACTTTCTGTTCTGTTCCGTTTGCAAAGTTAAAAAAATCGAAACGAAATAACTCCAAATGTGATCCTTGTTGCACCCTGCAACCTCCTGCTTAGGGTAACTGTTGGTTGGGAATCGTGTTCAGGTGGATAGTTGGTAGTTTTACTTTTTATGATTTTTTCTTCTGTTCAACTGTTGTATGTTTATACCCTATTCTAAGGGTATATTAATTTTGACGCATAGTTTGTAACATACCTTAATATTGCCCGTAGACCCCTAAAAGTTACTATATTTATGATCAGCATCGATAGTAATGTCGATCTAGCCATGTCCGTCCGTCCGTCCGTCGGCAAAAATTAGGCCTTTAAACTGGGCCTAGAGAGATGAAATTTTAACCATATACTCTCTAGGGTCCCGAAATAATCAAGTTTACGAATTTTTGAAATCCGGCCACAGACACGCCCACAAACTCAAAAAAACAAAATTTTGGAAAAATCGAATTTTGAGCGAGAAAGCTGAAATTTTTTATACATGATCTATGACTCCTAAAACTGCTCGGGATATAAAATTTTCAAAATCCGCCCACTGACACGCCCATAAAAAAATAAAACAATTTTATTGAAAAACCAAAATTTGAGCTAGGGAGCTGAAATTTATAATATATACTCTCTAGGGGTCCTCTATGCTCATGTGTTATTTTTTTTTAAATCCGCTTACTGGCACGCCCACAATTAAATAAAATAATTTTATTGAAAAACCAAAATTTGAGCTAGGGAACGTTTTTTTTTACAAAAGCTTCGTTTTTGTTTGATAAAATCTTTTAATTGTTATATAACAGAATATGTACAGCGTTCTTAACAATTCAACCATACTTAGACTTTTGTCACGCCCAATTTTGAGGGATAGGAATAAGAATAGGGTATCCAACAGTTCGCCTAAGCGGACTGTAGCCCGCCCCTATGTTTTTTTTTAGTTGTTTTGCTGTTGTGAATGTAAATTATTGTAAATTGTTTATCTAATTTATTTTTTTTAACTCAGAAGGGTTGCTTATGTCGCTTTCAATTGATTTCACTACGAAGAGGAGTGAATTTTGAATCCAAATGAACATGCAAAACATCCATGTTTAGTTGTATGTGTAAAGCGAAGCAAAAATATTTGAAAAAGACAAAATAATTTGCCCTTCACAAATTCAATGGTATTTTTTTTTATTTCCTTTAATGATTAAAAACTTTTTATCAACTTTTTGCGCGCGAACAAAAACAACATAAAAACTGCAGTTTGCTTTGACAAGCAGTCAGATGAAGAGATTGTGTATGTATTGGTGAACAGTCCCATCCCACCAAAATAAATTCAGGTGTTCTAAAACACTACCAAAAAGCACTCCAAATAGCCAATTGAACATGATTTTCGAGTTGGAAGGCCTTCGGAGTGCCTTCCGAGTGACCAATTGAAAACGACATTAAACTTTGGTTTGAAACAGATTTTGAATTGAATCTTAATTTTTATTGTTGTTACTTGAATAATGCATATTAGGAATTTTTCAGTTCTGGTTTTCTTTTTTTTTTAAATATGTATAACGAAGTGTATCTGTGTCATCCCGTTAGTCAAACCATTACAGATATAAAAAATAAAATTCCAATGTGCTACGAATTTTTAGCCTTGAATCAAATATTCTTTGTGCAATGGCTTCGCGCAAAAGAAAAACCAGCATCCTTTCGGACCAATTGGCAGAAGATGATTCCCAGAAACTAGAACAAATTTCCAAATGGAAAATTGAGAACAAAGTTGGGGCAGTTGTCAGCGATAATGCTTCAAATGTAATTGCGGCAATGAATTGGAGATCCATTGGGTGTTTCGCTCATTCATTGAATTTGACAGTTTTTTTTTTATAATTTGCGTGCGCTAAAGGTTCCCTTATAGTGGAAACCACAGCGCAGGCATTATTGTTTGTTGCTGTAAGTAGCTCCCAGCAAATGATTCATTGCCTATTTCTTACTTACTGTATGAAAGAATAGAAGGATAAGGAAAGAAGTTTGGTGCGATGGGATTTTTTTCTCAACAGGTGGCACCTAAATTGCTTTAGGTAGATCTGTTTTTGTTGTGTATTCAATTTATAAAAATCATGGCCCTGGTCGGGATTCGAACGCACGACCTGCCAATCACTTAGTGAATACACTACCATCGCACCATTGCCACCTGTTCGCACCATTGCCACCTGTGCACAGTGCAAGCAGGCTTAGAAGAAATTGCCGGGCATGTTAAAAAAGTGAAGAGCATAGTCGAATTCTTTAAAAGAAGCAATCAGGGTTTGTATAACCTACAAGAAATCCAAAAGCAAATGGATTTACCCGTCCTGAAACTAAAACAAGACATTCCGACCAGGTGGAACTCAACCTTCGACATGTTGGATCGGCTTTTAAAAGCTAAAAATGCTGTCATTGTTACATTAGCTTTAGTAAAAAATGAGTCATTATTAAATGAAGAAGACTGGATTGTAATCGAGAGAGGTGTTTCAATTCTTCAAATATTCGATGACGTCGCCGTCGAAATATCTAGTGAAAAGAGTGTCAGTCTTTCAAAATTTATAGTGTTCTGTCAAATATTGAAGAGCCGGATAACTCAGTATTTGAATGAGTTGGACACACACTCTCTTGGTGGGGAAAACCAAACACCTAGTTGCGTACGAAAACTGCTGGTGACGCTAAGCGAGCAATGCCAAAAGCGATTTCAAAACCTAGAAAAAAATGCTCTCTATGAATCCACAATTTTGGATCTCAGATTCAAAAGCAAAGGCTTTCGAGAGGAGCATAATTTCAAAACGGCATTTGAGAGCCTAAAGCATAAAGTTGCTCAGACAACACAGCCAACTGGAACTGCCTCTGCTTCTGTTGTGGAAGATCACCTTCATCAGCAGCTCAAAAAAAAAGAAGACGATACCCATTCCTTTACAGGTACATGCCGAAAAGGCACAATTTAGTCGCCACTTCGGTATCTTGGGCTGAGTCAAACCGACAGACAAAGTCCACAATTGCTTTTCATAAGTTGCAATTTAACAACCTGATCTAAATATTTAGTAAGATATGTATCTGCTTTTTTGTTCTCGTTTTTTTTTTAGTTTTTAATAACAAATTCTTTTACTGAGCTAAAAACCTCACAATCTTTATTTTAACCTTAAGACCGAATTCTTAGTTTTATACCCTATTCGAATTTTGAGCTAGGAACCTGAAATTTTTTTAATATGATCTTTGACTCCTAAAATTGCACGGGAGATAAAATTTCTAAAATTCGCCCACTGATACGCCCACAATTAAATAAAACAATTTTATTGAAAAGTCAAAGTTTGAGTTAGGAAACTGAAATTTATAATATAGACTTTCTAGGGGCCCTTTATGCTCATGTGTAAATATTTTCAAAATCCGCCCACTGACACGCCCACAATGATTTTTTTGTTTTGAAAAACCAAAGTTTGAGCTAGGGAGCTGAATTTTATAATATAGACTTTCAAGGTGTCTGATAGGAATACGAATAGGGTATCCAACAGTTCGCCTAAGATTTATGTAAAATATAATTTTTGTTATTTTTCTGAGGTAATACATTTAAGTAATAGTTTAAATCTTAGTCACATTGAAGAAAAATACCTTAAAATGTTTACTTAAGACTAAATTCTTTTTTTTTTTGTGTCCATATTTATTTTGTTGTTTATTTATTATTTTCCTTATATTTATGTTGATTTAGTGTTTTTCGTATTATTTTTTGTGCTCAAAATAAAAATCCAAACGAAAAAAGTTGCTTTTCTTTAAAATCTTGAAAATCTGGCTATACTAGTTCTTCACCGAGGTATGACCTCTTAATATCAAATCTTAATAGTTCCGCGTACATGGTTCCGACCGGAAAAAGAACCGTTGCATGTTCGTTTCGCCTTTGGAACTGTTTTGCACAACTCTATTTGTGGAGTAGGTGCGAGGTTGGGTATATTATTAAAAAGTCCCGAAAAAAGAATTCGCGACTTATATTCGAAGGATTGATGTCCCTGGGCCGTTAATTTGACTTTATTTAAGCATTTGGCCTTGTTGCACTTTCGGTAAGTGAATTCGTTTGGCCTTATTTCGTTTTGCGTTATTTCGCTCCGTATACAAGACATCTCAAACGTTAACGTTTAAACTTAGATCGGTATAGGTATATTGGAATCTGATCTTTGAGTGCAGTCATAATGGTTTCTGATATTCTAGTTTAATGATTTTTCTTTTCTGCTATTTTCTACTTGTTTTATTTTTGCTTTCATTCAAAATTAGATTTTTTGTTAAATAAATTTGTTTTATTTTCTTTCTGCTATTGCGTAGTTGTTAATTTAACCCATAACCATTTAACCATTTATTTACTGCTAAACAATTTGATGAATCCCGCCGGTCCAAGTAACACTTTATTATATAAGAGTATCAATTGTCATGAGAAGTTTCTCAAAATTGCCGTTCGGATTCGGCTTAAATTGGTAGGCCCCTTCCACTTGACACATGAAAGTGGTTGGAGAAGCTAGGTTTTAGGCCCTATATCGGCCGTTAATGCCTAATATGTATTTATTTTTTTACTAGCGAGGATTCGCATGAAGAAGGTTTATTATGTTCTATCAAAACATATACGAATTTTGATGATGACTTCTTGTGATACCTATCTATCGGCTATTTTTGAACCTGCCGAAGGCTTATTCCCACCATACGGGTGGCAGGCATAGGTTTTCCCTTATTTTAAATGTTAACCAAATGATTAAAACAGATTTTAGCAAAACGCAACGAAAATAGTGTTGTTATTTTGTACAACTTTAGCTAGACGACCGGAGTACATCGCCCTACTGTAGAGGCGGCAGCCTAAATATTTCTAACGGAAATCTGCGGTAAGTCAAACTATACATTAAATTCAGGTGGAGTTCACAGTAATTTAAAAATTCGTTTTAAGAAAAATTGAAACAGTCTCAAAGGCTACCGGATTCTCGATACCTGGTTTTAGTCAAAGTTGTCTGAAATGAGAAAACACAAATATTTAAACAGCTGAGCTACCTCGATTGGACCCCTTCTTATTTTCCTTTCAAAACCATAGTTTTAAACCAATGTAAGGCTTTGATGGAAACCACGCAGGGACGGCTAATGGTAGAAACACATTAGCACTTCAACTTGGACTTCAACTTTGACAACCACGCCGCACGTTTAAGAACCAATGCTTTTTAATGGGATGAAACACATTAGAGCTTCAATCCCAACTTTGGCTTCAATGTTAGACCTAAATTCAAAGTTGAAGTGCAAGTTTCACCAACTTTGAGGCGATGTTTTCAGTTTTCCAAACATGCAAATGCTTATATTTTGAGCGAATTTTCTCCCTTGCTTGTATTTTGACATAATTTTCTCTTTTGTTTACAACCATTTTTTGTTTTGCTCTCGAAGTTGCTTTTTCAATGTGTTTGACTCGACTTTAAACGCTGAAGATTTCACTTTTGTCAAAGTCGAAGTTGAAGTGTTGATGTGTTTCTACCATAAGAATATCACTGCAGAGCTCTCCAAAAACAGCGCATGTCGGAAAAGCGACCAAAGGGAGGAATTACGTCTAGGCAATCGGCTCATTCGATATGTCTTTTGCCTAAACTAACCTAAGTCCAAACACACTTAAATTTTAGGAAACGTCAGACGAGTTTATACAAATCGATTAAATTTCTTAATTGTCTGTTTTTAAATTGGACGACGACGGGTTTAGTATTACTCTGAATAATAAGATCAATTAATGTTTTATAATGGATGATTTTGAGGTGATATTTTCACTCAAGAACTCATTTTGCGGTGATACATTTTTTTTTTTTAAATAAATATTAAACATTCACGGTCTTAAACCCAGTTTCTCCAACCATTTGCTTGTGCGAAGAGCAAGGGACCTATAGCTTCTCATAACAATTAACACTCTTGGATGTTTGTCAAGCGTCCGCAAGCGGTGAGGCAGTGGAAAAACTTTTAAGAGTTACTTGGCCCCCAACGGGATTTGAACCTGCAAATATTAGATTAGTAGTCCAACACACTGATCTTTGCGCCCACTTTTTTTTCAATTTAATTTTTTTTAGGTTTGTTTTTTCAAAAGTCAATCACTCCTTCAATCACTTCATATTCGTAGTTTTCGTATTTTTTGTGAATTTTATACCTACTTCTTTTTTTTAACAAATCAAACCAAACTCAGATAAAGCACAACCACCGCGTTCAATTTTGCATGCTCAGAATCGAGCGTGCTCAGAGCGTTCTGATTTGTTTATGAAACACACTTGAGCGTTCAGCTATCATTTGATTATTAAATTCTTTTTTATATAATTGTATTCCTTTTTACGCCAGAAAAACAACCCGCAACCGTATATTTAATTGTTTTCGATTTCGTTTTCCTTTATTTTCCCTTCCTATCTGTCTGTCCTTGGTTGCGCACATTTTTGTTTTTACTCAGAGTGCTCAGTTCGTTTATTCTGAGCAGAAAGAGCGAGCTCTGATCTAGATTTGAACGAAAAAAGAAATACAGTTAAAACGCTCTGTATGGCATAATTTCTTGCCAAAGGTCCCTAACGCAGTTGTCAAAAATCACACTTGAATTTTAGTCATTTAAACCAATCAGCGATCAAGCCAAAGTTATGCTGTGACATACTGAGAGCCCTCAATTTTACCATTTATTCCTGAAACTGTCAAACAAGGGTACATGGAAATCATTCCAGTGAGCATGTACGTATTGAAACCGTAAAAAAGAGGAAGGACTACAAACTCAGATCACACAAACGCAATGACATAAGCATCTGATTGGCCTCAGAAAAAAAGTGATCCAAAACCGAGAGGCCTGTCGATGTTTACTCACGTTAAACCGGCGAACCTCAAAGGCAGTAAAGTGGGAGGGTTATTGTCCATTTAATCTTAATCATATTTTCGCTGTTAAAGGACAATGAAAAAAAGACGAAATGCCTCTTAACTAACGCTGACCAAACAGATTTTACATACTGGTCATTCTCTTAGAGTTTGATAACGGTAATAAAACTTATTTGTAGTGTGTCTGTAGTGAAATTCATGAGGCTATAATATCTGAAAGGCAGAATCACCACCAATCTTAAAGTATCTGGGGTACTTTTTTGCACGTGCAAAGGAATTTTTAGCACTATTACAATGTAGATAATTATTACACAGCACGGCATTTAGTAAATCAATTATATTGGTTCGCTTTCAAAAAGTGACCCATTTTGTCCTCAATTTAATATGTCCCCAATGCCATTTAAACGTTTCGAAGGGGTTATACTACTGAAATTGCGTTTTGACGTTTAAGTTATCATACATGCACTCACGCTTCCTAAACGCTGCCAAATTATCCAAAATTTATGTACGTGGAAAGTCACCCGTCGCTTCTCGAAACTTGTAAGCACCTTTGTGAAAGACATACCTAATCTGAGCTAGCGGAGTGCTCCAGATGAACGCACCGTGAGACGAAGTTTACAAACTGAACACATCATCTTCTTGTTCCTGCACGGGTAACACACTGATCACATCATTAAAGCCTATTCGTCCAAAAATGAGGTCGGTTGAGCTCAATCCATGATACGTTAGATTCCATATGGCGACCGCAAGCATGGATTGAAATTGAAATTTGGCAAAGCGGTTTGTCGAAATGAACTAATCAATTGGTCTCCACAGCTCATGTGATTTCATATCTCTGGTACGTGAAGTCATTGGTTTATGCTAATAAACCAGCAAAAAATGACGCCTGGAAGGCTAACTGTTTGTGATATACAGCCTACAGTGATTCAGAATCGTATTCTGAACAACAAGTCCAGAATAAGCATCGCCAGAAACAACCGTGGTAGCAAAATGACCGAAATAATTTTTAAATATTAAATGGAATAATTTATCTTTACAATAATAAAAGAAAGTAGCGTTGTCAGGCCACTACGGTTGAGTATCCATACAAACTAAGAAAATAAAAATGTTTGGAACTCACTGCTAATCCTTATTAGGTACATGAGAGACGTTAAAAGAAGAGACTGTTGAGTTGAGAATGTGCCTTAAAGCGCAATCAAACAAAGGTTGTTCTATTTGCTGGAAATGCTTGATCCACAATAAAATAAATTATATTTTATTTATCAACGTGCGAATTGAAATTGTCCGTACAAGAGATTAAAAGAAAACAAACCTTGGAATAACATTGCATAGCTCTAGACAATGAAAGTAACTTAGGTAGTTATATCTAAAAAAAATTGAATTTTCTTCGTCTGATTCTCGGTTTTTAAAGAGCCTGTACTGACGTCGGCGAAAAATGTGGTAGCTATAGACTTGCAGCAGCACTAACTAAGTGTAGAAGTGGTACACAATAAGTTTAAACGATAAAAAAGAGATACATAATTTAATAGAAAATTACTTACTTATTGGATGTTTACAGGGATTCGAAATGAAGATCTCTTGAAAGTATGGACTACAAATGGCCAAGACGATTTTGTGCGCATGAAGCAGCTTTCCGTCACAGGCCAGTGTCACATCCACTAGGTCTCCACGATCGTAAAGATTCTGGAATCCACTTGCAATGTTGTCCTGAAAGTTATTCCAGCAAAGAGCGAATTCATCATCCATTTTTGCACGTAGTTAGCAATAGTTAAATTGAAATTTTAATAAATCTATGTGTAATGAATTCGCACAACTATATTCCGATTCACACCAATACTCAGTTTCGTATTTTTCTTTTTCGCGTGATTTTCTTTTTTACTATTTTTTTTTGTTGTTTACTTTTTCACTTATATTCTGACATTTGCACCTAGAAGATAAAAGACAGAAGCCAATTTAGTTCTTGCGGCGGCAGATTTTATTATTTGAATGGTAAGGGGTTTTAAGTTTCAATTTGACTGAATGGAAGTGTTATCACCGCCGACAATTGCTGATTAATACGGTTTAAACATTGATGATAAATCATTTATGTCGGAGATCTTTAAATGCTTTTTCGAAAACCCTCACGACTTGCAGGCAGAGCGTTACAGGTCGACTCGATGACTGGCTGACTGGTATAAACAATAAAATGTAATGGAAAATCGAATATGGCAAGTCGCTGATTAAGAATTGAGGAAATGAGAGATAAGAGAAGGCATATCAAATGAATTTGTCCTAGATTTGAAAAGTGATGCCAAGCTTCGTGATAGGATATATATTTCATGTATGTTATTTATACATAATTTTGTCTATCTGAAAAGTATAGAAATAAGAAGAAAAACATTCTTGATAAAAATTAAATTTGCTATTTGTCAATTTGTAAGTTCCAATTAGGAACTTGCCGAATAATTGCCGTGTTTTATTATCGCTACTGATCTAAATATGTTTATCATGAAAATAAAACGATCCGGATCCTAAACCCATTAACTGTGGAAGTTTGGCAGGCGTGATTGATGTTTTATGATATTTTGCGCACGGGTGTTTTCCTTTACTCATATTTTATGAGCGTTGCTTTTCGTGTTCTATTTTTGTTTATTCGACTTTTGAACTGCGCTCAACATCAATTTTATTTATTTATTTACTGTCATTAACTTGCCTCTAGTTCACGAATGAACTTAATGTTTATTAAAAGTTAATTCGCGAATTCAATTTTTTTTAGTAATAACAAATAAGATCATGTATTACCTGCATTTTAGTAGTGAATATCCATATGGATTATCCGTTTACCCGTAGGACAAAAACTCTATGAGATACGGTGTTCCATCGGGTTTAATTTTCGTGAACTAAAAATGTATTTAAAAAACTTACAGCCGGAGCAATAGTTTAAAAAATTTAGATTTGCAATTTCTTTTTTCATTCAGTGCTATATGTACGATGCTTTGCTCTTAATAAAAATAAACTTAAGTTTTTTGAATTACACTATCAGATCTGTGGTTTCAGGTGCTTGAAACAAGCAATTATCACGAGCAGAAACTTGCTGTGCTCTCAAAGGCTCATCATGTACCGCAGGTAATAGTAAAGACACACATATAGTAGGTAGAAAATAAAAGTCAGCCACCCTAAGGCATTAACAAACTTGAGTAAGTCAAAAACGGTCCCTGCCGTAAAGTTCTTCCAGGAAATATTTTTAAGCTTTTTTTTTACTCACATGCAATTCAATCAAGTCTATTAGGCACACGCCTCTTACAATTTGTTCTGTGATGTTATTAAAGCAAATAGAAAACAGCAAATCAGGCGCATCTATAAGACCGGTTATATGCTGCTGTAAAAAATAGCCTTCGTTGTGGTATCATTTGAAGAAGCTTGATAGGTACATTGACTGTAGGAAGAATGGCTTAATGGATGTTCCCATGGAATCTTCTTAGGGTAAATCAAATGAACTAACGTTGAATTTACGTGAAGCTATTAATGTCGGTTTGAAGAAGAATTCTGCCTTGCTGATTATTTACAGATTCATATATTTTCATATCGACATCGTAGATTAAAATATTGTTGTGATTAACACATGCCTCAGTTCCAAACTGAGTTGTGAAAGATTCTGATAGTGGTCCTCTATATCTGACATGACATTAATATTTACAGGCTACGAGCCCTACAGCTTGTATGACGTGCATTTCAAAAAACGAAGTTATGTTGCCGCACCCTATATTAAACTCTCACAGACTATTTGCTCAAAGAACTTAGGAATACATGAAAGTTTTAAAATGGGTTATCAACATTGCTGTGCACAAATTCATTGCTGTTAATTGCAATAACATCGCTTCGCTTACGCAGCAAAAACATTTCTATTAATTACTTTCGCAATGGCAGGTCTACCAACGCGGAATCGTTAATCTAGCTTCCGGACCCACCCGAAGTTTTGACTAGAACGAGAGGTCAACGGCGAGTCGTATTTTGAACACGGAACAGTGCGGTTGTTTTATTTTCTCGGATTTGTTTTTGATTTTTCCTCTAAGGTGTAGTCTTTTGTTCGCGATCTCAACACCTACTACAATCAATATTAAGGCTGCAGGATAAAGATTTAAATTCATTGAATAATGTGAAATAAAGTTCAAGGTCCGAATGGCAGAGGCTTTTTAAATAGTTCTTCCAAACATCATTACGTGTATTTCTTATTGATTTGAACTCTTTCGATATGTATTCCATGGATGGGAAGTATGCACATTCCTAGATAATTTGAAAGGAATCGCTTTTGTCATACAGTTATTCATAAAAGAGTAAAAACAACATGCTGCATCATCAATATGAGATAAAACAGATTAAAATTAAAACTACTAATTTCATCACAAAGCCTCTGAAATATTCCCCCTTCTCTGCATCCATACATATCCGTCTGTGGGCTCGCCGGTTTAGCCTTAAAAAGTATCAGCAGCCTTCCCGACTTCGAATCAACAGGAGTTTTTAGGAATGCCTCCTTCGCGATTGTAAGGGAACATTGATTGATATTTCCGGAGTTCATACGATATCTCATTTGAACATGACAGTAACATTTTAATCAAATCTGAATAACTTAAATTTAATTATAATTTTCCGTGAACGCCAATTTTGGTATTTTTTCATGTAATTTTCAATAATACAGAATATTTCGATCGATACTCTAATACCCATTTATAAATATGCATTCATTTGAACTTATCTATATCTATTAGAGTAATTTAGCTGTTAATGTGTTTTAATCGAAAATTATCAAAAACACAATATGCCTTTCGCATTTTAACTTTACTTTTTTTAAAAATCTCGTAACAAAACAAACGATATCAAAGTTAAAGCAACGTAGCCTAAAACGCTGCTGATGCGAAACAAAATTTTCCTTAGGTGTCCAAATGGATTGCAAAACATGAGTTTTGGGTACCTAATCAAACGAAAAAATTATTCGCTTGATATCTTACAATTATTTTGAAAGCAATTAACGTCTCCGACAATTTTTTTTGTGTTCTGAACAGAGTGGATACCCCTTCCTAATAATCTAGTACAATTACCTACTCTGCATCTTTTTGCAGTGGAACAACGTACAGCTCAACGGAAAGAACTAAATTTTTCGGTTATGATTTCGTCGTGTCGTCAGTTTTGTATGGGATTTCTTGTTTCGGATTACCAGCGTACTAAGCTGGGCTGTGACCTGTGAGTGTGAGACTGGTTAACATTCTCTTATTGATACCCACAAATAAAGTCGATGTTGAAAGCAGTTTGTTGTAGATCTGTATTGTGATCGAACATTCCAAAAGTAGAATAAATAATAAACGTCAATCACGCGTTCCATACTAGCTAATTTATTTAATTTCTATTTTGTCGTTTTGTAATGTGGCAACTCCATACTTACAGCGCATGGATGGATGGATATAGATCTTCTCTATTCCACTGATGAATACTAACTTACCGGGCTCCCGACCCGTGAAAAGTCTCTGCCTGAAGCATTGCAACCTTCTGCCCTTCGCGGCCCCGGGCACGCTGCATCCAGTTGTCCGGACCAAGCGCATCCTCTTCACTGGAGCATCATTGTCCATTCGCTCGATATGGCCAATCCAATGCAATTGACGTAGCTTTTTGGACTACATCCACGTCTTGGCATAGCTCAGAGTTCGCCCTTGTATCTTCTCCTCTTTCTTGCTTATCTGGCAGTATCAGTGTTTTGTAGAGCTTACACTAGGTCTTCCGAGTTAGGAGTTTTTAACCAATTTGTTTTGCCAACCTGTTTCCTCGGGTAAACTTCGTCGGATTTTCGCTAAGGTGACATTTGTGAAGGTGATGCTTGCTCCGTAGTAGGTGAAACTTTAGTACCCTGCTATTAACAGATGCGTTTTGTCCTAGTCGGCGGACAGATAGTGTTTGTTGTTGACCTTCATGAAGAAGCGATACTTTTGGAAAAATAAACCCTTTAAATGCAAACAATTTATCAGGCCACAGTATCAGCCATTTTTGCAAGGGTATATTTAATCAAACACAAACAAAAGCCTTTGTTAGCTTCAGTGTTTCCAAAGTAAAAAAGCAGTTAAATAGCAGTAGGTATTAAAACAATTATATTTACACCTTTTGTATAATATGTTCCTACGTAGTGATTTGTTCCGTTTAGATTGCAATGCTGTCATTGTCAGCTTTTACAAAATTCGCATTCAGTAAAATAATTTTGACTAATCTTTGTTTTATTGGATTATGGGTAGATGAGACTTATTTGACTGTTTTCTGTTTATTGATGCTGAATTTACAATCGGTTATATTGCGTTTGACTGGGCTTGCGATCCGTGAAGAAATTTCGTAGAATCACTATCTGCCCGATTCCGATTAGTAAAATCGCCGCAGTCTCCACACTAGAATACCACATGACGCGTTCATTCAACTCTTCCGCTCTTTTTCGGCCTGTAGGAGAACACTATTAGCAAACAAATTGTAGGAACAAAAAATACAGACCACCTTTAGATTCCTGTAACCGGTGATGCGTTTGGGCGTCAAGTATCTCATTCAGGGATTTGTGAATGGCTTGCGAGGAAGTCTCCATTTGAGTGAGAACAGTAGCATGCTCGTCAATGCCTGGAAGAGCTGGTTCGTCTCCAACTTGGAAGTCTACATAAACAAACTTATGCGAGAACGACGAAAATTTGTTGCTAAAGCAAGCTGTGTAAATACCCGTCGTCTGAGAAAGAGTTATTATTTGAACAGTTTTGGGTGACGTGTCCTATTGAAGTAGATAAGAACTTACCTCAGCGGTAAACTGATGACTATCAAATGTAGCTCTCTGCTGTTCGTATATAACTCGATTTGACGGATCTTTCAGCTGAACATCTACGTCCAACTGTCCTCCGGCGGACACCTACAAACAATCATTGGATAAGAAATCTTTGAACGACTCAACTAGCTGCTTACTTGAAACTCCAGATATGCTGATGTATTCCTTTTGATTTCTTCATAGAAGCAATCTTCTGAATTGTCTGCCAGCTCGAACGTAAATTCTACGCAATGTGAAACTTCTGTCAGAAAACAAATTACGGCAAGCAAGAGTACACTCGTTTGAAGGGCTAACATTTTGGAACCTTTTTAAATTTCCAATCGCTAAATTATATATTTGTTTTTAATTTAGGCGTCTGAAACTTAATTGTATTTTAATCCTTCTACAAAAAAAAATATTCTTCTTTGACAGTGACAGTAAACGCCGAATCAAAAGAAAATGTCAAATAATTTAAGTAATTATTCGTGGCCGGATGTGATAAGAAAAAGAAGATACTTAAGGTGATGCCAGGTCAAATAGAAACATTGTCATTTCATTATGTTGTAATTGGGGTAGAAACTTTAGCTATTCGTTATTGATTCTTTTTTTTAATGGTATGTTGATACCGGTAAATAAAATAATCTCCGCTGGAGGAACCTGTCACTTGGCATTTAAACATATACTTTCAAAATGGAAAGAAAAAGTAATCTTTTTTGTAAATATAAAGCGTCGAACGGATGACTCGGATGAGAATCGAAGATCCTCTTCTATGGTGCATTACTGCCCAATCGCACGATGTGACCGAGCCAATGTTGTCGAAGCGTTTAAGATTTTTGAACTACATTCACATCTTGGTAAAGATTATAAAG
Source organism: Portevinia maculata (assembly GCA_949715645.1). Lineage (NCBI taxonomy): Eukaryota > Metazoa > Arthropoda > Insecta > Diptera > Syrphidae > Portevinia > Portevinia maculata. Next base: position 402,371,517 of record OX454525.1, on the reverse strand, counting down.
TTCGTTGTAAATGCTCCTCTTCATTCGACCTCTTCCAAACAGGATTAAATATCTGATAAAAATTTTTATTTGAAAGAGATCAGCTAACATTAAGATCTCCTTTCTCATTTATCGTCCAGTTCTCGGCCTGCATTAAAGGAGAACTGACAGTAATAAGGTACGGGAGAGCATATCATTCGAATCGAGTAAGTGGTTTTGAATCGAGTAAGTGGTAACGACCCATATATGGCCTAAAACTTATCTCCTCCAACCATTTGCTGTGCGAAGTGGACATAAACTACAATTTCACTCCAACTTTGTGAGGCTTCTCTGACTTTCGCAAGAGTGGAAAAATGTTAAGATGTTACTGAAAGCTGCTGATAGATTGTCAAGAGAACAGTAACAAGACCAACGGCGAAGTCGCATGGAGAAGTCCGACTTAAAAATTTAGCAGGACTCGCTATATGCCACTTTGTACAAGTGGCCGATGTCTGCGACGAAAACATATCGATATCATGAAGATGCATATTCTAGTACTAGACATAAACATAGGCGGGTATTAAAGTACCAAAACACCGCCCTTCCAATGATGAACTACTACGACATACAGTATCAAAAGAAAAGTCTGCACTCCAATGCAGTTAATGTTCGTCTCTGAAAGTCTCATTCCAAATATGGCGCACAACAAGAGGACAAGAATAGAGTAATCATCCAACGGCTGAAAGCTGATCCCGATAGCGGCTGCAGTGTACGAGAGACCGGGAATGCTCAAAAGAAAGGTCCGGATATTGGGACGGGCAGTAGATATCCAATAAGAGTCCGGATGTAAGGGCATACTGGCCACAGTGGGACTCGCTTCGTGTTCAAAATTGAGTTTGTATTAGAAGATGGGACATCTGGGATCAAAAACCGGGAGTCGTACGAAATCCCCCCCAAAAAAAAACACCATTGGACAAAATCTCCAAAAAAAATAATCCAACTTGCCAATATCTCCAAGAGAAAACCTCCATGGAAAAAATCCCCAAATAAACAATTTTTTTGCCAAAATCTCCACGAAATCTCCAAATCCCCAATGTCCAGGACCAGGTACGTCTCCTAACACCGTTTCTCTTGCGGCATGTGCATGACATTCTTTTACCGTTATGACATGATAACGATTATGTTTCTGAACAACAAATTATGAATGCACTTTCAGTCTGTCAAGTGTATTCATAGCCGGAAGAGTCTGTTGTGTTTAATAAATATAGTTATTATGGATGAGATTATTGTTTTGAAATCCAATAAAGGAGGAAAAAAGCTATTTATATATGGATATGGCTATCATTTCCATTCAAAAAACAAAAAAAGAAAATTATAGATGGTGTTGTGACAAAAAAAAGTCTTAAATAACATTTCGTGCAACCTTAACTAAATCAAGTAATATGTCCAAAACAAATATGTTCAAGTAGTGAATCATGCTATTAAATCGCGCGATTTAATCGCATGATTCACTACTTGAACATATTTGTTTGGAGATTTTGGCATGTAGATTTTTGCCATGGAGATTCTCTCAAGAGGTGAAGTCAAAAGCTGGTGCCGAAACTATGTCACTCGACAGTAAAAATGCATCAATGCAAACTTTTCAAAACCTTTCGCCGTTATTGCAGCACCATTTCCTAAAATGAACAAGGGTAGTGGCTATATCCTAACTGGCACCGATTTCTTTGATATTAGCAGAGAAGTTTATCGAAGGACAAGTAATAAAATAAAAATAGCCAGCGACCGCATGAAGCGACCACCACAGGATGCCAAGAGATCGCCTAAAAGGCATGCTACCTTAATTACAGCAGGACTGTCAGGGACCCCATAAAATAGTGAAGCGCATCAACGATGTTGTCTACCGTCTCCAACGCTTGTCTCCATCGCTACAATGGTGAAAATACTGACGTATACAAAACATCATCTCGCTATTTGTCCCGCATTTTAATTATTTCGCATTTCATATATTTATTTATTTAATTTTCGTTTAGCAAATTCTTATTTCACTATGTTATCTTGTCGGAAGAACCTCATTTCGCATTTGTCATCTTGCAATTTCTATTTTGCGTTGTGATTTGTTCGCGTTTTCCTATTTTTCCAAATGTTTTGTCTTGCAATTTATTAACATCTTATGACTTGCAAAAACATTTCCTTTTTTTCAGAATTTATTCAGATTCATAAACAAAAATCAACAAAATAAACAATTTTCATGCCAAGAGTATCATTTTGCCAACTATATACGAAAACGTAGGATAACGGGAATTATAATGTTACATCCAGGCTAGGATCCGAAAAGATAAAACGTAATTCTATTTAATTAAACTTAATTTAATTCTCTTTCAATTTAATTCTTGATTATTATTCTTATAATTAACTTATTCACAAAAATTCACTTTCACAATTAATGACTTAAATACACAATTACTTTTCTCTTACTAAATACTTATACTTTTTCTCTATACTTTTCACTACTGTCATCTATCGCATTCTTAATCGCGGTTCACAACTAGAATGTCTTGGGTGCTCCTGCGACATCTATTTATATCTCCTAGTGACACCTCTCGAAATTTCCAGATTCGTTGAGTTTAGAAGGTTCGAGAACAACATAATTATGTATGTACTAGTTATTCCACAGCTACTCAAACTGCTATTCAAATGCTGCCAAAATCGGTAATATGACTACTTTCTACTAGATGGCGCTACAAGTTGACTAATTGATGCTGAATGACACAGTTTGAGCAAACATGCAATAATAAGTAGTTAGAGAAACAAATTCCTTCACAGCAACGAAATGCTGTCTCATAGCCATAAAAAAATGGAAAAGCGCAAGAAAAGCATTGCGAAATGATCACGTTGCAAGATTAATCAAGGACCGAATGGCAATTCGCGAAACAACTTTTGCGATATACCTAAACAAAATTCCGCAATTGATTTTTAAAATGCTGCCTGGAAAAACCGGATTTACCTATTGGCAAATAATCTTGAAGGTGCAGCAGAAGATTGCAAAGATGGGTTTATTTTGGATTTAATTAGGCTAGAACCCCTTGGCAAAATTAATGCACGCGCCAATGCATGATGCCCAAACCATAATCAAAGGCCCAACTAAAGGGTCTTTCAAAGGGCGACTTGACAACTTCAAACTTCCAGTGTGAAAGCACACTTAAACCGTTTATCGAACTGGCAATGTCAAAACATTCAGTAGAATTAACATTTTCATCATGGTGAAGTACACGAAGGAACAATGTTTGCAAATAATTTAAAGTTACTACCGAAATTCCGAGTCGGTGGTAGCAACTTTAAGAGCGTTAACGCCAATAATTCTCGTCCCAGTAGACAGCAATTCATAGTCTATCGAAATTGAATCAGAATATTCGCTGCTTGATGTTGTCGTGCCAGTGAGACTACGTTTTGCCCGAAGTATGGAGAATATTGCTCCCGTAGAGGCGTCCGTCGCAAAACAGCCAAATCTGTCAATTTCACGGCGTTCTCAAGAATTGGGCCTCTCCCAGATCACATTATGGCGAATTTTGCGTAAGGATCTTGTCCTTCACCCTTACAAGATCAAGCTGATCTTGATCACTTGATCATATGAAGCGACGTACGTTCTCAAATTGGGCATGTTTGGTTAAACGGCTTCGTCAATAAGCAAAATATGCGTTACTGGAGAGGTGAGAACCATCATGTGCTTCATGAAACAGCACTTCGTCCACAAAAAGTCACTGTTTGGTGCGGTTTTCATGCCGGTGGCGTCATTGGGGCGTTTTTTCGTCGATAAAAATGACCGTCACGTTACGGTAAATGGTATTCGCTACAGAGACATGTTGTTGTAATACCCGGACGGAAACTTCGTATACAAAAAACTGTTGTTCTCAAATTTACGGACGTAGAGTGTGAATGAGATTGCTGTTAGCCGAAGTAAGCAGAGTGGAACGAAAAGAAATCCGCTGTTATGGGCACACCATGCAAATCTTTTGACGGACGTCTCCGAACGCACTGCTTCGAATAGTTGGGAGTCAAGCTTTGGCACGTGCGTCGATTTCGTTACTTCTGAAGGCTTTGTGTGGGATTTACCCTTGGCCTCAAACCAAAAATACAAATATTACCAAAGACACGAATCCAAGGCCAAGATATCGTTTGACAGTAAATACTTTTTTCTATCTCCGTGCTGACACCCGACGCTTAACGGCACCGATACGTAACAATACGCTCTGGTTTTACGAATGCCATTTTGAAGTTGAAGCAGGAAACAGATTTATTATAGCTTTCACTGAATTCCTATGGTTCAACAACTTGATGCGCCTTTCAACGCGACGCTCCAAAGCGTGATCGTGGTTCGAGCATAATTGTGGTTTGGGTATAATTACCTTAGAATATGGTATAAAAAGGTGTAAATCAACGCTAGATGAGAATCGAGTATCGCTTCAAAGTACATATAATAAAAATCTAATTTTTGTTCGTGCTTGCTTGGTTCCTTAAAATAGCATTTGCATTAGGTAGGATTAGGTTTATGCGGCTGTCGGCAGAAACCGACACACTTAGACCAATTTAGGTCCATTGTGATACCACGTATGTATTATCTACCTCAACTCTGTAAATGGGACTGGCCAACGACACGCGGTTGTTCTCAAACGGTCTACGTACTAACCGCGCCCAACGTCGTTTAATTGCGGTGATCTGACGAGAACCGATTAACTCGACGTGGTATGGTCGTTGGTTGCATTAGGTAGGTACCTACTTCAATTTCTTGGACAAATTCTTTTGTAATAAAAAATATAATAACAAATTTAAAGAAAATAAATAGCAAGTAATCTATGTCTATACTATTACCAATGCTTTGGATGTTTTACTTTCAACCTTTGTCATGACTTTGTGCCGTTAGCAATAAAACTCTTGAATTCCAATCTACGATTGGGCGTTTCGCCTTCATAGGTTACCATTATTTTGTAGTTTGTTGATGAATCTAAATGGAAACAAAATGTATTAAGAAAAATTTGTGGAAATATAAATTCAATTATTCAAAGGAAAGTGATACAAAGCCACAGCCAGTGACAGATGATGAACTAATCCGCCATTACAAAAAAATACAGTTGACTCTCGCTCTCTTTGCTTTAAAGAATATATATTTGTATATACATACACTCAACCTACAAATGCGTGCGTGGAAAACATCAATAGATCGCGGATCCGAAAATGACGCGAAAAATTAGGTCAGCGATTTCGCTTGAAAGGTACCCTTTTACCACAATGCCTCACATGAATTGCATCAAATTAAAAAAAAAATACACCTGTAGAATGTTATAATTCTTTTAACTGGCGCAATTTAATGTTTTTATTTGATGGTTGTCAAGTCACGATCTCGACAACCAGACCAGTGCCAGATTCAGAACTGTTGGCCGCCTGAGAGCTGTTCTTTCAATTAATTTGCTTTTGATTTTCAGTAATCGAAAGACATTTAGCGAATGCAGATACGAGTACCACTGCGCGCTTACGTCTTCCAGTAGAGAGATAAAGCAAAGTAAGAATAACATAATCTGCGGAATTTCTTCTTCGAATCAGTTTTATTATTCTTTTGTTCTAAATACCTACTTCAAATATTACTTCTTATTTTATAATAAATTGCTCTTTGACGCCTTTAGATATTTCTGTGAAAGTGAAGGGCATGCGACATTTTACAACCGGTCTATCCGCACCGCATAGAAAATCTGTATACTTAAATGAATAGTCGTGACTCACATGCATTCCGTTTTAAATACGGCTTATTTCAAAGAGACCGATTATAATATTTATTAAAATAAACAAGATTAAGATACTCATTGTTTGTACTTGATTGTAGAATTGTTGAAAATTATCGCTGGTAATTGTGTTTGTATTTTTATTACATCTCTTTTGTATTTCTGCGTAAGATATTCATCAAACAATATTGTGTGAAATGGTCTATGGCTTATGAGAATTTTTTGCTCTGCAGGTCATGCCCATAAAATTATACGGTGTATCCGATGGACCTCCATCCCTGGCTGTTCGCATGGTCTTCGAAGCTCTGAAAATTCCTTTCGAGCTCGTTCCTGTTGACTTCTGTGCCAGTGAACACATGACCGAAGAGTATGCCAAGGTAAGCACTGGTAAACTAAACCGGAACTAGTATTTAGTTTTCTAATATACATATATATTACCAAATAGCTAAATCCTCAAAAAGAAATTCCCGTATTAGATGATAATGGATTTTACCTTCAAGAAAGCATTGCCATCATGCAGGTAATTGTTTGCTTAAAACTGGATAAAATTGATTTAATATTGAAATTAAATTTTAGTATTTATGTGACAAGTATGCTCCTGAAAGTCCTCTGTATCCAAACGATCCAACTGCTCGAGCAATAGTTAATCAGCGATTGTACTTTAATATGGCTTTCTACTACAGCAGCATTGGCGCATATGTTATGGCACCGATTTTCTTTGACTACAAGAGATCACCAATGGGTCTTAAGAAGGTCAATAATTCTTTGGAAGTTTTTGAAACTTATTTGAAACGTTCAAATACCAAGTATGCTGCTGGTGACAACTTAACAATTGCCGATTTTCCACTTGTAACTTCTACTCTATGTCTTGAGGCTATTGAATTTGATATATCGAGCTACCCTCTAGTGAAGAAGTGGTATGAAACATTTAAACAGGAAAACCCTAACCTTTGGGCTATTGGCAAAAGTGGTTTGGTTGAAATTGCACATTTCGAGAAAAATCCACCAGATCTTTCATCAATGAATCACCCCTTCCATCCCACTAGAAAGGTTGCAAATTAACTGATTTTAGCTGTTATTGCTATATTAAAGGCATTTAATTAATTATTTTTTGTATAACATATTTTATTTTTTATCAAAAAAACTATTTTGTTTTAAGTAAATCTATATAAGAAAGTGTTTTAACCAAATAAATTCATAAAATAGTTGAAATTGTTGTCCTGTTGTTTAGTTTACGGGTACCTTGTAGATAACTTGAGGGTAAATGACATCCAAAAAAAAAGAACAAAATGTACTCGTATATATGTAAAATTTATTTTTGACATTAGACGATATACGCGATTCCGTACTAATGCTAAATTTTATTGAAAAAAAGTTGGAAATACTCGTACGAAAAAACATAAGGCTAATTAAATGCTGAGGCCCTATTAAAGGGTCTTTCGTTAAGGACTTGACAACTTCTTTTTTAAATAAAAAGCAAATTACTAGAGATATCTCAAAAACAAATTTATTGGCTTGAATTACTATTAAAACATTTACGAATGGAATTCGACTTCGTTCATATGTCCACCACGGGAACTTATGCAGCGGTCGATACGTTGACAAAATTTTCGATGAATCGGCCGCACTTTTCCGCTATTTCTCGTTCAATATTAGCTCTGAGCTCCTCTTACGTCGCCCGCTTGTTGGCATAGACCAATGATTTAATGTAGCCCCATAAAAAAAGTCTAGAGGCGTTACATCACACGATCTCGGCGGCCAATAGACGGGTCCGTTTCTCGAGATAACACGTTTAACGAACTGAGACTTCAATAACTCGATTGTTGCACCCGCTGTGTGGCTTGTGGCACCGTCTTGTTGGAACCACATATCACTGATGTCCAATTCATGCAATTGCTCAAAGAAATAACATTCCAACATGTTCTGTAGCGAATACCATTTACCGTAACGTGACGGCCATTTTCATCGACGAAAAAAAAACGGCCCAATGCCTCCACCGGCATGAAAACCGACATTTTCTTCCATCATGTCGAGAGCCCAATTCGAGAACGTACGTCGCTTCATATGATCAAGTGATCAAGATCAGCTTGATCTTGTAAGGACAAGATCCTTACGAAAAATTCGCCATACTGTGGTGTGGGAGACGCCTCTACGGCAGCAATATTCTCCACACTTCGGGCAAAACGTAGTCTCACTGGCACGCAGTGGCGTGGCGTGGAAAATGTTAAATGGTAAGTCGGAAAAAATATGCACCTGCAAACGCTTTCTGAAATTATATTGTGTACTGCAAATCGCATAGAAGTAAAGCAATTCAAGCCAATTTTTTATACTTCAAGTCATTTAAGCTTAAATTTACAATGAACCTAAAGTATAATAAAAGTGGCTTCGTAAGAAACCTTTTTGGCAGATGCAAATGCTGTACCTTAAAGAAAATTGATAGTAAGTAATAAAAAAAAGGAACTTCATAAATCACGGTTTGTTAAATAAATAAATACATAAATAAAAATTTAAATTAAAAAGCTTCACGTATAATATTTACAAAAATGTATAGATTTTATATCTATAATATATAAAAATATTTTAATATATGAAAATATTTTAAAAATAGTTTTTGTACAAAGTTAAAAAGAGAAAATATTAATGATTAATATTTTTTAAAATCAAAAACAGTAGAATTTGGAAAAAAATGTGAAAAGTTTTGTTAAATATTTTTTTTTTATTTATACTCTAACAGCCCTATTTATAAACGTATTATAAGGAGTGTATAAAGTTATGCACTCCTTTAAATGCCTCTAAACGCATAACCTTATTTATAAAACTTATACAGGCTGTATAGAGGCTGTATAGAGGCTGCATAAGCTAAACGCGTTTGGAGGTTGATTAGTGCCTGTATAAGGGTGGTTTGGTATCGAAATGTCATTTTGACATCATATTTGTGGAAAAAGTCTGACACATTCTAATTTTAATAAAATCAAATATTATATTCTCTAAAATGCCGTTTCAGTATTCATCTTTCGTCAACGATTTAAACGCAATTAACGCTGTTAATGGATCTATGAGATTAAGAGCGCGAAAGCAATATAAAGCAAGATCTGATCCAATGACACTCAGAAATGAGGATTTCCGAGCGAAGTACAGATTTTCGAAAGCAAATATGACGAAATTAATTGAAATTGTGCGTTCAGATCTTAGCGCAGACAACAGAGGAGGTCATATTTCTCCAGATCTGCAAGTAATGGCTGCTATTCGATATTGGGGACGAAATGAGGTAGGTAGATTGCTAATTTATTGATAAGGACTTGCACGTAGTTGGGGGTTGATTTGGTGTGGCTCTTCGAAGTAGGATTGTGGAACCGTACTCTCATCCCCTTATCGAAAGATCTTGCCACCAAGGACTAACTTCATTATTCATTGAACTCAATTTATGCTTTTGTATATATTTTTTTTAAGATTCAAGGCGACGGAGCAGACATTCACGGATTTAGCCAACCCACACTTTGTCAAATATATAAGCGTGTGGCAAGAGCATTTGCTTCCAAAAGGTCTATATACGTGAAAATGCCAACAACAGCGTTTGAACAGATACGTAATATTAACGAGTTCTTCGATATACGCGGATTTCCTCAAATAATTGGTGCAATTGATTGCACCCACATTAAAATTCCAAAAGTTGGAGGTCCGTCAGGACAGTATTATATTAATCAAAAAGGGGTATTATTCCCTGAATACTCAAGTAGTGTGCGACGCAACTCTTAAAATAAATGACATTGTTTGCCGTTGGAGAGGTAGTTGTATAAAACAACGCTTTGAGAGCGGCGAGTTCAAGGGTCGTCTGCTTGGAGATGGTGGCTATGCTTGTACTAACATTCTATTTACCCCGCTTTTGAATCCTCAAACGGATGGTGAACGTCAGTACAACATGGCTCATATATCAACTCGTAACACTGTAGAAAAGTGTTTTGGCGTTTGGAAACAGAGACTTCGGATTTTACTTACGGGAATGAGGTGTTCCTTAAAGAACGCCAAAATCACAATCATCGCATTAGCAGTTTTGCACAACTTAGCAATCGATTTTCAAGACCAGCTTCCATCTCCAGGTACTTATAAACGATTTAAAGGATATGAAATATTCAAATAATTTTAAATTTAAACTTTTCCAAAACAATTGAGACAGATGATAATAGCCTCCAACGAAATTCGCCGGAAAGTCAGGAAACGCTACAGTCACACGGTCATCAAAGCATTTCGCGCCGTGTATTTATAGAACAATTCTTTCCATAAAAAGACAATAACATATGTAAAGAAATATCTAATTTTAATTGTAAATATTACAAACTAACAAAAAAGGAACTTAAAAAAAATCACATAAATTCACACATCACAGAAAATAAGAAATAAAAATACATTTAATTGTCCAATTTTTCTTGGCGAAGTCTTTTTTGTACTGTCAGTCTGTGCTTCTCTTCGATAAGTCGTCTCTCCATCTGCACCGCGTTTATTTGCTCTGTCCGCAGCATCTCTATCGTCTTTAACTTTTCGGTGCGCTCCATCTCCAGCGTCTTCAACTTTTCGGTGCGCTCCATCTCCAACGTCTTCAATTTTTCGGTGCGCTCCATTATCAACGTTCTCATTTTCTCTTCATGCTCCACCTGTATGGAATTTGCCTCACTTCTTCGTGTCTCCATCGCCAACGCAAACAATTCCTGTTACAGTGCATCGTCTTTGCAACGTATCTAAGAACGAAATAAACAAATTGCATTTTATACCTAAATCAAAGAGAAAAATACTGTTAACTAATTACATTCAATTGGCTCGATTTTTTCTTTGACGAAGAAGTCAAAGGCAAAGTAATGTTTTCGCCGAGCTCCTCCTCCAAGAATTCCACCTTTGTAAATGAATCCTCTTCATATTCAATTTCAAAAACGTTGAATTCAATCTAAAGACATATTTTTATTATAAATTATGAGGTCTTGATTTTGAAAACAAGTTTATTTTTACCAATGGTGCTTTCACACCGTTTTCCTGCCGCCGTTTAGAAGGGGTTGCGATTTCATTGCCCTTTTGTCCAGAAACATTTTCTTTTCCAATCTATTTAGACAAAAGATTATTTTTTTATTTATTAGGTAAATATATCTTGATACACAAACCAATGAATCGGCAAAATCGCAGTCAAACTCATTATCATTGACCTCGAATTCATGAGGGATTAGCGCCATTAAATTCGCATCGCTCGGATCAGGGGATTTGGGTGGTGCTCCACCTCCGGTAGCGTTGATGTTCCTTCTATAGGCTGAGGCAGTTGCTTTCGCTTTCATCTTTGTACATCGCAATTGCGCCTGGAGTTGTACCATATCTCTTTCCGTTGCACTCATTTTATTGAAACTATAAATTGAAATCATAAATAAATAAGTGATATTATAATGTGGACAAATAATATGTACGCACGTATTTGAAATTTCCTTCCAAGTTTCCCTCTTCAACTTGGATGTGTTGATATTCACATTTTTATTTTCAATTATCGAGATCTTGTCCTCGATAAGTTGCCTCAGAAGTATCTGCAGATACGAAATATTATAATTTGTATGTTATGTACCTATGTATTATGTATGTTTCAATTTTGTAACTACTTTATGTTCGTACATACCTTATCAGAGGAATCCCAATTCTCCGAACGTTTTCTTGGCAACAAAAAAATTCAATTTGTATTTTTCACAAACAGCTGATCTGTTCGGACAGATAAATGTAATAGATTTCCCATATTTCGGTACTGTATCTGACACAAGCTCTGTATAACTAATATGGATGAGAAACTGTTTTATAAATAAGGATTCGTGCGATTCTGTATAGAGCCTGCATAAATACTTATACACTGCATAACTATACAGCCGTATAGAGGCATTTTAGCGAATTCTAATAAATAAGGCTGTAAGTCTATTCTTCTACCTTTTTCGCGTATTCTGCAAGAACTCTTTCATAAAAGTTAGGCCTACTTTTCATTTTTAAAAGGAGTCGCTTTTCTATGGATAAAAGTGCTAAATCAGAAAGCCTGTCTTCTCCTTGAGAATTTCTCAAATATGTATGAACTATTTTCAGAGTGGAAAAAGATCTCTCCACGGAAGCAACAGTCATTGGTAGTGTTAAAAATAGTCCACTTAATTTTAAGATTTGGGGAAATGTTTCACACAATATTTCACTTCTTAAATATTTATAGAGGGATAAAACGTCAAGTGGTTGAAGTGAAGACGTAGTATAGAGAACTTTCAGCTCATTTTTTAAACCTGCAAAATCGAAAACTCCAGGGAAAAAGTTAATCACCGAAGATATTTTATCATCTGGGCTTGACTGAGCAAAACGACTGTATTTTGATTTATTGAGTAAATCCAAAAAAAATAAATCCGTGAAAGATTTACGAGGGCGGGTCAATAAGTCCGTGACTTTTTGAATTTCTGACCTCTTTACTGAAACGGCAACACTGCTCCTGTCAACAGGCATCTGTCAGTTGACTCCTGTCAAAATTTAAACCTGCTGCGTCAGTTAGTTTGTGTTTGACAGCTATTTTTATCAGACTACTCACTAATTTGAGGATAAAATGGAAAAAAGTGAATTTCGTGTGCTTATTAAGCATTATTTCTTGCGAAAAAAAACCATTACCGAGACCAAGGCTACGCTTGAAAAATACTATGGGGACTCTGCACCATCGATTTCAATGGTAAAAAAGTGGTTTACTGAATTTCGTTGTGGCCGTACAAGCATTGAAGATGCCGAACGTCCTGGACGCCCAGTTGAGGTCTCTACACCCGAAACAATCGAAAAAATTCACGATATGGTGTTGGCCGACCGAAGATTGAAAGTGCGAGAGATTGTGGAAGCCGTAGGGATCTCGCATGGCTCAGTGGTTTCAATTTTGAATGATCACTTGGGCATGAGAAAGCTTTCCGCAAGATGGGTGCCGCGTTTGCTCACAGTCGACCACAAACGCAATCGTGTAACAACTTCACAGGAAGGTTTGGCGTTGTTTAATCGCAATATGGAGGAGTTTTTGCGCCGTTTTATAACCGTGGACGAAACATGGATCCATCACAACACACCAGAAACCAAACAACAGTCAAAACAGTGGGTTTCTAAGGGTGAATCGGCGCCAAAGAAGGCCAAGGTGGGTTTGTCAGCCAATAAAGTTATGGCGACTGTTTTTTGGGATGCACGCGGGATAATCCACATTGACTACCTTCAAAAGGGAAGAACAATCAATGGGGAATATTATGCCAACTTATTGGACCGATTCAATGACGATTTGAAAAAAAACCGACCTCATTTGGCCAAGAAAAAAGTTCTTTTCCACCAAGACAATGCAAGGGTGCACACATGTGCAGTTGCCATGGCAAAAAACCATGAATTGGGCTATGAATTGCTCCCTCATCCACCCTATTCTCCAGATTTGGCTCCAAGCAACTACTTCTTGTTCCCAAACCTGAAGAAATGGCTTGGTGGAAAAAGATTTGACTCCAATGATGAAGTCATCTCGCAAATAAAGGCCTATTTTGAGGACCTCGACAAATCATTTTTTTTGGAAGGGATAACAAAATTGGAGAAGCGTTGGACAAAGTTTATAGAGCTCAAGGGAGACTACGTTGAAAAATAAATTTTTTTTTTTTTCAAAAAATCTGTGTTTTATTCCAAAAGACACGGACTTATTGACCCGCCTATCGTGTCTTAATTTGAGATATAATATTGTCCTTTATTTCTACAAAAAGGCGCTTATAGTGAGCCTTTAAATCAAAATCAAGTAATCGGCGTTTCCGTGGAGGTTCAGCACAATCATTTATACTTTCAAAAATTAAATCAAATTTGTTTAGAAACTCAGTAGAAAGCCAAGACTCAAAACACTCGATTTCTCGCTTAGCAACTTCAACATCTGTTTGTTTATTTTGTATTAAATTAAACAATACATCGGTTTTAGCAAATATTTCGGAAACAGCGTGCAGTAAAAAGCAAAAATCTTTCCCTTCTAACTTAAGCAATAAACTTTCGGCGTTAACTATAACGTTAACTATTCGGGAATGGTAATGCCAGCGAGTTTCTGATACTCCCGGCATGCGTCTGTTTGCTATTTGTTTTAAAATATTTGAACGTTCAGTTGATTTATTAAAGAAGCGTACTATTGTGTTTATATTGCAAAAAAAAAACTTTCAATTCAGGTATATTTTCCAGTGATTGAGATAACACCAAATTTAAAACATGTGCGTAGCAAGGAATAAACCTCATTACCCCGCGAAGCGGTCCAATCAACAACATTTTAAGACAAATAATGTCATCTCTACATATGTGTTAACATTTTTTGTTGAGTGGCCTGCGTAGTGGGTTTAGAGGGTTTCAAACTCTGAACATTTTTTCGACTCATACACCGACCGGTCTGTGGCCTCACTTGCAGATGCTCAGGGTGCCGCAACGGGGCATTGTCGATAATTTCTAAAAAATTACATGTCACAGCGGCAAGAAATATCTGCTGTATCTTAATCTATTGTTACATCCAGGCTAGGATTCGAAAAGATAAAACGTAATTCTATTAAATTAATCTTTATTAGTTCTCTTTCAATTTAATTCTTGATTATTATTCTAATAATTCACTTATTTAATTCAACAATTCACTTTCACAATTAATCACTTTAAATAAACAATCACTTTTCTCTTATTCAATACTTCCACTTTTTCTCTATACTTTTCACTTGTCATCTATCGCACTTCTTTATCGCGGTTCACAACTAGAATGTCTTGGGTGCTCCTGCGACATCTATTTATAGGTCCGTTCGCGAACTAATATGCACACGTAAATTTATATAAACTTTCGTGCAAAACTACACAAACGCGTTCGCGTACTGAGAAAATGGTAAAAAGATGAACGAAAGAAAAATGTAGTTTCGTTCATTTTTCTTCACACAGAATTTCGGCTGGTATGAAAATGAAAACTGTCAAATGATGAAATCCTATGAATTTGCCAGCAAAAAAAAAACAGCTGTTGCTCTTTTCAAGCCAAACTAAGAAGTTTTTACACAAAAGCGTTCGCGTACTTTTCTTAGAAATGAGAGGATTCTCTCACGATTTTGGAGATTTGACACTTTTCATTTTTCTATACATAAAGTACGCGAACGGACCTTATATCTCCTAGTGACACCTCTCGAAATTTCCAGATTCGTTAAGTTCAGAAGGTTCGAGAACAACATAATTAGTTATTCCATAGCTATTCAAACTGCTTTTCAAATGCTGCCAATTATCGGTAATATGGCTCTCTACTAGATGGTGCTGCAACTTGACTAATTGATGCTGAATGTCGCAGTTTGAGCAAACATGCAACACTATATTATATTCATTCTTTATAGGTGGGAGGTAACTTCAAATTATAATGGGCTTTGAATTAAAAGAAAAGGCATTGAAAGCCAAAGCTTTACAGCCACTTCAAAGAAGCAATAAAGCCCGTAGGTATTATTTCCTATTTTATGTAGAAAATAATACCCACGGCCTTATTTCCGTGTGATTTATTATATTGTCTCATCAAGGACCCAATGTCATTTATTCATTTTGTTAATTATAAAAGGAAATATAAGAAAATAGAATGCTTTCCTCAAATGTAGATTCACAACCACCAACCTGGTTGACTTTGTTTCCGTCACGCTTTCTGCATTAGAAAGTGGCAATGAAGTGGATTTAATCGCTACTGACTTCAGTATGGTCTTTGACAAAATATCTCATCGTTTAATTCTTTTCAAACTCTCCTTCCATCGATCCCCCACTATTGAATTATTTTTCACCTTACCTTGAGAACCGATCTTATAACGTTCGTTTTCGCTCTGTTCTCTCTTTGCCTTTTAAAGCCGCGCTTCTGGTGTTTCCCAAGGTAGCCACCTTGGCCCTCTGATTTTTATTCTGGCAATAAATGATATTGACAACGTGCGTCGTTAAGTTCTCCTCCATCTCCCTCTATGCCTACGACGCTTAATTCTTAAAAAATCATTTCATCTCCACACGACTCTAATTTTCTTCAACAAAACCTCAATAGTTGTTCGGTCCGGTGTCAAAAAAACTTTATGGCGCTCAATATTCAGCTAAATGTGAATTTCTTACTTTTCACGTAAGCAGACTCAGTTTCCCCCCAGAGGATACTTTGTGAACAACCAACCCATTTTTACCGTTCTAACCATCCGCGACCTAGGTGTTCTGTGTGGCAGGGAGCTCAACTTTAGGTCACATATTGACGAAATAATCGATAAAGCTAACTCGGCCCTTGGTTTCGTCAAACGATGGTCTAAAGAATTTACCAATCCCTACGTGACAAAATCCCTTTACATTACCTACGTCCGCCCTATTCTAGAGCACGCTAACCAAGTGTGGGCACATTATTAGAATCGAAAGCATTCAACGTCGATTTCTCCGTTTTGCTTTTCGTGGGCTTCCGTGCAATAATCACCTTATTCTACAACCATATCACGAACGCCTTAATTAATAAACCTTCAGACCCTTGAGAAAGATGTCGCTGACATTCTGCTTATACATCGTCTTCTTTGGCTCCATTGATTGTTCCTTTCTTTTAAATTATATTGCCTTTAACACTAACCCTGGCAATTTAAGATCCTCCCTCTTTTCGAACTTCCCACCCCTCGCACGTCGTACGGCTTGAACGAGCCGATATCCCTTATGATGTAGAAGGTCAATTCTAACCACCTCCTCTTTAATATTAATCGCTGCACCTCTTCCCTCAAATCTGCCCTCCTCCACCCCTCCTCCACCACTCACCATCCACCTAATTAGCTTAAAGTATCAGTTTTAAGTCCTACCTATAAGCCTTAGTTTTGTAAGTAGTTTTAAAACATATAGCTTGTATTAAACTGAATAAATGGGGGCACCAAAATCAAATTGCACCGCAAAAAACATCCCAAAACAAAATGAATTAAACTTCAATTTTATATATTTTTATTTAATTTTTTTTATTGTTTTTGTTTTTGTTTTTTTGATATTCTCTTATATAATCGAATTAAAAAATAAACCATCATAACACTTGTACCATCATTTCTTATTTTCAACTTAACATTTTTCATAAGAATACCAAAATTTATATTAGAAATAATATTCGTAAAAAAAAATAGCAAAGTATATTTAATCCCCTTGTTGGACTTTTTTGGGTTAGTCCGCAGTTTTTGTTTTTGTTATGCATCGTATTTTTGTATTAAAGTACTTATTTAGGGTAGTAATGCACAACTGATTGCCTAAAACCAAATTAAACTAATTGCATAAATAAATAACTAGCTTATTAATCACTACATAAATTCTATAAGAAAAACATATTCAACTGTTTTCTTTCTGCATTTCTTTTCGTGTATAAGTTGTAATTATTTTTCATATATTGTACTTAAATAATACCTAACAACAATGTTTTTCCTATACAATTTTATTTAGTTTTCTCTTCATAAAATATACAGCTTATAAGTCTATAGGTTTGCTTATTTGCTTGACATAGATCAAATGTTTTTATTAATTTTCTATTTCACTTGCCTAAGAACATGCATATGTGTATATATTATGGATGCGTGTGTATTCATAAACACATTCATACATATATTTATATACACTTTCATATAAGATATCGTTTTGAAACAGTCAGTCGCACACTTTGTTATGTTTAAAATAAATAAATCTAAGTACATTAAATACATGTATAATATTATGTCGTTCATTTTTGTAATTTTGGATTTCTTTTGCTTATAACTTGTTTAGCATTTTGTTTATTTTTTTTTTTTAATGTTTATGTGTT
This sequence comes from Portevinia maculata, assembly GCA_949715645.1. Taxonomy (NCBI): domain Eukaryota; kingdom Metazoa; phylum Arthropoda; class Insecta; order Diptera; family Syrphidae; genus Portevinia; species Portevinia maculata. Next base: position 402,353,988 of record OX454525.1, on the reverse strand, counting down.
AAATATGATGCAGTTACACATATTCAAAAGCATACTACAACAATGTTATTATATAGTACTTTTCTTCTTCTGTTCTTTGTTATAATATATACTTAATTTTATAAATACACATTAATTTTACGGTATTTTATGCTTTACACTTCCTGATCATTAACCATATTCATTGGAAAGAATTTACCACTCAATAGTATATTTATATAATTATAATACAAAGTAATCAACAAATATATTTAAAAAAAAATATGTGAGGTTGTTTTTGAAGTGTTTCGAGAAGTGGTATTTTAATTAAACAACAAAATGACTATAAAATTTGTTTCAATGTTTATTGGATTAATAGAAAAACAGTGCATTATTAATATCATTCGCTCTAGATGACCTATAAAACTTTGGCTAGATTTTGTGCTAGGAACAAATAATATATTTTTTTCTTTTGCAAATATGGAATTGCATTTTTAAATAAACATTATATTTTTTGTTTTTTAACTTTATGCGGAATATTAATCGAAATATGCTGAATATATAGGTAGTTTAAATATAGTGTTGTCAACAAACAATGAATCGATTGGTGCTAAACGAGCAATTTAATAATGACTTTAATAGACTTATGCTCGTACAATTTTTGTTGAGTTTGTTATTGAAGAAAAAAAATCGTGTATAAGGTAATGTAATAAATATTGAAATAAAATTATACATTATCGAAAACCATTACAAGTATTTTTAAAGGAGGATATATAAACTGACTAGATAAAAAATGAACCATCATTCAAAGTAGAGTTTGAAATTGTTTGATAGTTCAATACTTTTTTTGATTTAGCAGTTTTTTTTTTTTTTTTTTTGTAAGAACACATTTGGAATTCGAAAAGTTTTGTAAGCAAATTAAATATTACTTCCTTTAAAAAATGTATGATAAAAGCGGACGGAATTTCCAATTACACGGTGAGTATTGATGAACAAATCTTTTAACTTCTTAGAAATTGTAGCACAGCAAGAGTTTTTTTTATAGGTAATTATTAATTATAAGATTTATTGTATTTGTTAAGTTTTGATAGTTAATATTTAAGAATATTTTTGCAAAAAGTCATTGCAAATAGAAGAATCGCGTAGGCATAATGATGTCTGTATTTTACTAAGAGAGAATTTCGGACTAAAAAAAGAGACGTTCTCGAAGGTTAAATGCTGTTCAAGTTTGTTTGGTTAGAGAATAAGCCAATGGAGCAACTGGATACCCTCAGGGCGCTGCTTTGGATTAAGAATCACAATGAGACGTGAGTTAACTAATTAACGTGAGTACATAATAGTGACCATTTTCAACTTGGTGTTTCACCCAGATGTGGTAGTTGGGTTCATTAGTCGTTTACCACAACACATCAAATCGATGCGCAATTTTTCCTTGGGCCTTGAAAAACCACTTCAATTGCCCGTCCTCAAACTGAAGATGAATTCACACTCGCTTCTGTGTAGTGAATTATGGTTTACCAGGTTAATATCGAGGACCTCTCAAAGTTAATGTAAATAGATGTTCCCCACAACGCATCCAGTATCGTGAGGATGCTATGAAGAGAAGGAACATACTCTACCGACACGTTGAAAAAGGTTTCGTTGTACGCAAATGCATGCCGAATATAAATCCAGCAGAGATCATGTCACATGCATGAAAAAAATTGCAAAATTGAGATAGTTCCAAATTTAATTCTGACGGATCCTCAAAGCTTCTTTAGAATCGAATTCAGAAATTGGTCCATGTAAACAAATCTTTCCGGTAATAACGATGACATTGGCATTGAAGAGTTAAATGACCCTTTTATGATTCTGGTCCTTCCAATGCATTCAATGCTTGGTAATAGTAGAATGGATGGCTTCACATTAAAGAGAGTAGATTTATTCGCAGTTGGAATGATGATATTATCTATGAACTGTAAATCTGTGGATTTGGATAACATCCACCCACATTTCATTAAAATACTTCTTCCTCTCATTTAACCCCATGGTTCGCATATAAACAACACAGTTCTTATAACTTCCACTCACCCAACCGCTTGGAAAAAAGCTAAAAATATACCTATTCTGAAGAACTTATCCCCCGGAATACAGGCCAACCGCAATACTTCCATTTCTTTCCAAAGTATTGGTATCAATCTTAAGTCGACAAATTAAAGAATATGTCGAGAGCAATAAATAATTGACAAAAATGCAATCTGCTTTCCGATCAAGACGCAGTTGCATAACAGCTTAACTAAAAGTATCTGATGACATTCGGCAGGCTATCGATGAGGATAAAACTGCTCTCCTGGCCTTGCTCGACTTCTCTAAAGCTTTCGAGAATAAAAAATTCGGAATAAAAAAACTCCACAATGTTCAATTTTTCTGTTCCTTCTAACAAGATACTCGTAATATACTTATACCTTAGTAACTTGGTCTAAGCTGTATCTAGCAATTCCAAAATGTCAACCCTCCACAACTTTTAACTTGGCCCTTTACTCTTTACTATATATGCATTAATGACCTCCCGACAGTATTGTCGCATTGTAAATTCCGTGTCGACGCAGACTATGTCCAGCGTTACTCAAGCTATCCTATTGGTATGGTGGAATATTCTGTCGTAAAAATTAACGAGGATCTACGTTTTATTATGAACTGGTCCACACAATATGCTCTCAAGCTTTCTCCTGAAATAAAGAAAGTCATCCCCATCTCTTAGCATCAACCTTGTCCTTCTATCTTTCCTCCTTTTGAACTACACTCCATCCATGTATAAAACCTCGAATTTTTTTTTTGGAATAGTGAGCTTACATGGAACAACCATATTTGTTTCAAAGTATTCAAAATATATGCATCGCTCAGAGGTTTATCAGTCAGCAAAGCAATACTTCAAGTTAAAGTTAAATTATAACTTGTAAAATCACTTATTGTGCCTGCACTCTCTCATAAAAGAACTAAAAGAAAGAAGGCTCCTATTCTTCCTTAATGATCTCAGTGACTTGGCTAACACAGATGTTAGAAGTCTATCGTGCTTCATTAGAAGCTCCAATCGGTTTAGCGGGTAGAGGGAGAAACTCCCCTGATCCACGTGGCATCACAATGGACCTCACAGTGGTCTAAGTGTGTTGGCTATTAGCTGACAGCCACCTTTACCTAAATTATTGTGCCTATCATCTCATATGGCTGTGAAATCTTTGCTGACTCTGATTACATTTCACTTCTAAAGCTAAAAAGCTTTTCAATCTACGGAGATACGACCACGTTTCAACAGAACGTCGCAAACTTCTTGGTTGCGAATTTGATGCCTTTTTAAAATATCGGTCCTGTATCTTGCTCTTCAAGATTGTTCACAGACAACAGCCAAAGTATTTGTACAAGAATCTTTCCTTCTCTCAGCCTAACCGTTGTATAACTATAAACCCATCTACACACACCTGCTTGACTTTTGACAGCAGCCTTGATCCCAACCACCATATCTGTGTGAAACGCCAAGTTGGAAAAAAAGTTCATTATTATTACTCACATAAAGTTATATTTTCCATAAATATATAATAATAGTTAAAGTTATATAAATTTCGATTTGAATAATTAACGCTTATTTGAGATTCAAATGAAAACTCTGAGTATTTTGACATTTTAACGAAACATGTTTGATATTGAATGACACTATCAAATTAACTTAAATGAATTTATCTCTCGAAATAGGATGTCATTTTGGATTTAATTAGGTTGACCATGGTTTCTTTTTTTGGCATTTTTTTTTTTAATTTCTAGGCTCTGGGGGTAAAATTAAATCGATCTCGAAAGACATCGCATCGATTCGACCATACCAGTCTCCGTCTATCTCTGTAGATATAATAGACAGCTATCGTCAAAACAATAACGTCAAACGATCACCATCTAACGTGATCTGGCCCCTTATACTGTTCTTTGAAAAATTGATGAAACAATTAGTGTTTGCTTGAATCAATGCGTTCGCCAGCAAAATGACGTCAAATTTGTCACGTTCGGTTGTGTTAAGAACCAATACCAAACTTGTTCCTTCTATTAGAAATGTATTGTATCTTTATTTGTCAATAGCATGTCGCAATTTTTATTTGCAAACAATAAACGCAAGCGATAAACTTCTTTTAAGAAGTGATTTTTAGTTTTTTGTTTGTAACCAATAGTCAAGATAGGAACATACGAGAGCATTGGTATATGTTTTAATAGGTCAATTCCAATTTTGTTGTATTTTCCTGTGTTTGTACTATTGATTCAGTGAAAGAAAATAAAAAAAACATTAGCTAAGTAGTTGTTTTCTCCATAGACAACAGAACAAGGATTGGAAAAAACCATAGTTTATGTTTTTGTTCAATATAAGTGCATCATTTTGCAACAAGAAATATTTGTTTGTTTGATTTTTCTTTAAATATACAACTGAAATAATAAATAAAGTTTTATGAATCTAAGCGTCAGCAAATTGTGCCTACGAATACAAAATGGCATTGGTTTCGAATGAATCGAATCGTAAAGTTCGCTCAACATTTAAGCGCTAAATGAACTTTCTACATTCGAACTGTACATTATTCGAATTCGATTAAAATTCGAATGATAAAAAATCTCAAAATAAGGCTTACTACTCGTATGTTTTCGTTTAACGTGGTATAATTAGCGATTGTTTGCAACATCTTTCGCAATAGTTCTTAGTAAGGTAGTTTTGTTTATATATATTTTATATTAATTTTGTCCTTTGTTAGTGAGAATCATTGTGACATTAATTAGGTAAAATATTCTCCTAATGACGGATTTTATCAACAAATTTCAAAATGACTGTCAAAAAAAATATTATTTTGTTTAGGTTTCAAGTTCATAACGCAGTCATTAACAACACAACAACGCATTTTAATCATCCGGAATTCAAATTATTGAACAATTGAAGCCATTGGGCTGTGTGCGCAAATTCATTGCCATTCGTCAATTGCATGATTCAACGGTCTTCGATTTTTTAATCGAACTCATCTAAAACGACGCCAACAAACAAAATTGTTGAATCTGGGATTTTCGAATCACTGTTCGACACTGTTTCCGGGAGGGTGGCATCATTATGCCGCTCCTTTTTAAAAATGATCGCGAAGAGGCCACTACTGTGAATTCTGAAAGATATCGTGATATACATGTTTTCCCGTGCAGGAACGGGATAAAATATCACGGCAGGAAATTTTTTCCTCAAGAAAGGAGACCCTCTGAACTGCGCCAACTACAGAGCTATTATCTGCCGTACTGTGTGAACGCCTGAAGCTTTTTCGTCAACAATCTGATTGGTCCCTATCAGTGTGGCTTCAGGCCAGGAAGTCCAAATCGATACCCACCACCTTTTCATCGATTTTAAGGCCGCCTGTAACAGCATTTATAGAGACGAGCTATACAAAGCAATGTCTAGCTTTGGCCCAAACTCGTCCGTTTGTGCAGGATGACAATGGAGAATGCACGCTGCTTCATCAAGGTCGGTAAAGAACTCACGGAGGCCTTTGATGTCAAAAAAGGATTTAGACAAGGCGATGGCGCTGTCATGTGACTTCTTCAACATCGTTCTTGAAAGTGCAAGAATAGTGCAAAACTCAAATGCTAACACCAGAGGCACTATCTTTCAAAAGTCCGTCCATCTACTCGCCTGTGTCGACGACATCGACATAATCGGCAGAACGCAACGAGATGTCACTGGCGCGTTCGTGAGTATTGGCGATCAATGAGGGCAAGACAAAGTGTATGCTGTCATCAAGAAAGGACACCCAACACCGACGTCTCGGACAGAATGTCACTATAGACAGATATAACTTTGAGGTGGTTCAGAACTTTGTCTACCTAGGCTCCGAAATGAATTTATTCAATGACACCAGCGCTGAGATTAAACGAAGAAAGACTCTTGCCAATAGCTGTTTCTTTGGGCTAAGAAAGCAATTGAGTAGCAAAGACCTCTCTCGAACAACTAAAGTGACCCTTTATAAGACCTTAATAATCCCAGTCCTTCTCTATGGTGCACAGGCATGGGCTCTAGCAAAAGCGGATGAGGTCACTCTTGGTTGTTTTGAGAGGAAAATTCTTCGGGTAATTTTTGGTCCCGTCTGCATAGACGGTGAATGGAGGAGGAGTTAAAACGACTAACTGTGCGGGCTGTACAGCGACATGGACTTAGCCAGAAGAGTGAAGGTCCAACGACTGAGGTAACTGGGCCATGTAGAGCGAATGGACGTGAATGCTCCTTCCCGGAAGATCTTCGAATCCACACCCAAAGGAACGGCGCAGTAGAGGAAGACCGCGACTCCGGTGGCGCACGCAAGTGGAAGGGGACCTTAACCAACTTAGCGTGCGAAAGTCGAAACAGCTGGCCAAAGATCGTGCTGGTTGGAGACGTTTGTTGGGTGAGACCCAGGTCCACCCCGGTAGCGCCACCATAAGAAAGCATGTAAGTAAACAGGCAATTTTAAAATCAAGGTGAACCTAGCGACGCATTTAACATCTGGCAACTCTCCCGCAGTTGTGGATGCAAATCCGTAGGTTGACATGAGTGGAGTTTACCGGTGTCGTCAAAGGCAATCAAACAAAAATCAATGGAAGGAGAGCAAGCACGCGTAGAAATCGTAAAAAGATGCAGGCCTCGGTCATACAAATGCAATAACACCATAATTTGATTGACCTCACTAAAGAAGTGCTCCGAAGCCGGGAAGGATTTTATTGAGGTTAAACAGGTGACCCCACAGGTACGGATGCCATAAAGTGGGAGAATTACTATTCCATTTATTCTGTAATAATAAAGAAGATCGTGATAAGTATGTTAACGAATTTTTTTACGACCGAAGTTGGTAGTGGAATGTGAATGAGATTCAACAAAACGGCAATACGATCCACACAACACGTCTAAACACTGATGTATTGTACACTTAATTCGACCACCGAGTAATCTCACGAAGCGCTGATGTGTATTGATCGTCAAGATCTTGCGATAGCGTTGGTTTTTTTTTGGCGCTATTCAAATCCAATATGATCCGCGAATAATTCAAGTCCAAACTAACAACATTCGAGAAGAAATCGAGGCTGTTGACCCGAATTTATTGGGAAAAGTGACCGAGTAAAAGATAGGGACTGTTTATAAATAACTGTAATTGATTCAACTCTCGTTTAAAAGCAAATGGCCCACCTTTTTTGATTCATCAACAAAAGATTAAATTATAGTTTTTTTATTAGGCTGATTTGTGAGTTCGTTGTTCATATTAACAAAAGCTCATAAATCACTCATAACCAATTATTAATAACAAATAAAAATCATTTTTAATTATTTACTTCATTTACATATTTACATTACCATTGCTGTACCCTATTCGCATGAATACACTTTTGTTCATTTTGACAAGATTTCTCAAGTATGTCGCTAATACTGATTTTTCTATATTTATGTATTTTGTGAGTTAAAATTAGATTTCAACCGCTTTTTATTTTCTCTAACTTGCGCTTTTCTTGTCCACGCTTTACGTGTATGTGTGCCTTTTACATATTATTCTGTATTTTTATTTCGTTTACTATTTTATTGTCAAACTTTATTGAATTGTTAAGAAATAGACAGAGAGAGAGAGAGAGAGGGAAAAAGAGTATATGCAAATGCAAACCATTAATTTAGTAAAAGTTTCAGCTGTTTTTCTAAAGTTAAAATTAAATAAAAAAAAAGTATTACAAAAATTGTAGCCCTTTGTTCTTGATTATTATTATTTTATTTTAATAATTTTGCGAAAATCAACATTGTTTTTTTTAATGTTGTAAAGTGTTACTAAAATTCCTTTTTTCTAATATTTACAATTCATTCTATCATTATTTTGATATGAATTTAAAAACAATTTATTGCAATTAAAAGTTGTATATATATTTACAGTGCAAAGAATTTAAATAAAATTTAATAAAATTAAAAGTACGAAAAAAGCCAAAGCGACATCTTTTTAAAATGGTTTCAAAGAAAATATAAATTTCGCAGAGAAATTTGATAGTCTTCGTTAATTTGTTTAATAAAGTCTTCAGAAGAAGATTCAAAAAAATTAGTCTCCTTTAGCAAGTACAATAATCGTACTTATAAACAATTACAAAGATTTAAAATATATTTAGTCCTTGGTTCACAAGAGTATAGTAGTGCAAATCGTTTGAGTTAAATTTTTTGTTTCTTGTTTCCTTCCTATGATATGTTTACATTTTCGCATTAAGTCTAGTTGTAGCTATATTTTGTAAATGATTCATTTCTGTGATATATTTGTATATCTTAAAATGATGTCGCTTGCAAAGCCAAAACGGAACGTAATGTAAAAACATTGTAAACGCTTAAATCAGGTTTGCTGTTGAGTATGTAAAATCGTTCACTTATGAAAAAAAGTCGATTCAACTTTATTAAAAAAGAGAGAGATGACATCTTTGTATTTTTGGTTAAATGTGCTCAGAGTTTTGCTCAGATAAAGGGCGAATTCGGGCAACTAATTTTCTAAACATTATTCACATGCAATACATAAATTAAAGGTGAAGTGTTCGTATACATTCGCTTAAGAGAGAACCTCTGCAATTCGAAAAACGCCCGAATTAAGACTCACGGGCGAGTCGACGTGCATTTGTATTATTGATGAATGTGCTAAAAAGAAAATGCTTCTGACGGGAGTGAAAAAGTTTTAGATTTTCGCGGTGAGAAGCTTACTGAGGACTTTATCTCAAGGCACTTATTGGGATTCGATGAGCGAGCCTCTCCTCGGTATTCTAAAGCAGTCGTTAGTGATCCGCTAATACATCTTACATATATATAAACAACTCTGTATAAAATTCGAGGAAAAAATGTCTCGCATTTTGGCCTTTCTCTATTTGGAAAAAGAGCCAGAAAACTGTATTTTGTATTAATTGTTGTTGGAAATTAGTTAGGATAATCAATCAAATATTGTATTTTTTAAATGAAGAAAACACGCTTGTACGAAAAATCTACTTAAAGGACACCTGCACAAAACCATCGCCTCCTATTATCCTATGTACCCCTACCCACACAGATTAAATTTTATAAGAAAAGAGCGAATTAAAAAAAATATGATTACCATTAAGTTGCTATATTCCATGTTAAAGTTGAATGAATATAAGCAATCCTTATGAAACAGAAACTTGGTATCGGCAAATACATTATGGCTGAAACAGATGTGCGGCAAGAACTGTGCAGCAAGGTGATTTTTTATGTAAGTTGATAAATTGCTTACTGTATGTTAATTCTTCTGAAAGTTTTCTCTATTTCTAATCTTGCTGCACCGATTGTAAAAGAACAGCACAATTTGGTAAAAATGTCCCGGTTTGACGTTGAGTGACGTGACATTACCTAGCATTTCATTCTCTTTGGTCGTTCAGTGATATTTACGTCAGGCAAAAAGCACTCTGAATGATGGCGATTTCTTAATGCACATGTGGCTCATGTGCGTAACTGCATGCATTACTGCGTGCATCCGTGGTGCACATCTATTTCAGGTATTAAAAGCAAATAAGCATAAGAACTAACTTCGTAGAGACAATGACAGGCATAATGACATTTATCGAGAAATTTAGATCAGTGATTTCACAAAGTCGTTTTTGATTGGGCTTAGCAGATTTTGCTGTCAGATCTAAGATTTTTTGTGCACAATGAAACATAAAATGAGATTGCCTTTTTTGTGATAGTATTAGTCTGCAATTTGACAATTTAGCAAAAACATATTATTAAATTATCTTTTCCAAAGAAACAAAAATACAAATATTTTATTATTCTAAACATTTCTTTTTCGTAGAAGCAAGCTAAGACACAAATATTTCATTGTCTAATAATTTTATTTGGCAAAGAACCAAACATGCAATAACCAAAAGTGAGGAATGTCAAATTGTTTTGTTAATGTAAGTAAGTGTGAATCTTGCTCCGAAGTCGAGATTCGCGAAAATTGAGCTAGATCTCAAAATTATTGCTTTTTTTGCGCCCAATGGAAAAGGAAAACTACTCTCGGAGTTAAAACATTGTGCTAGTTCTGTCAACGATGGTTCGATTTAAAGTGACATAAAATTATTGAGTTTAAATTTTCACTTTTTTTGTTTTTTTTATCGTTCAAAATAACCTACACATTAAGTTCATTTATGTTTTTTAAATAAATAATATTTGAAATTGTTGGTGTTTTTCTAAGCATAATTTACTAACAGTGCCATTTTGCAGCTATATAAGGGCAGTCTTTTAAAGCTACAATTAGTTTCCATACGCAATGAGTGGCAGGAAGAGAAGAACAATATAACTGCCCCTGCTGCCGGATAATTTTAGCAAATACGCTACATGCTTACAGTTAGTAATAGTATTGTAGGTTGTATTAAGAGTTGTATACGTATTGTATTTTTGTTATGCTTATAAAAATAAGTCAATATCTCTCAATTTTCAACTACAATAGCGAAAAAGAGGCCTAAGGACTCCTGGATCACATAAATGCATTAAACCAATATTTGGATTGCCCACATTGACGAAGTGACTCGAAATCGGGGGCTTGCAGATACTTTTTGAGGTAGAACCCCACAGGCGGACCTGTAGGGATGCAGTGAATTGGGAGGGTTATGCTCCCTTAAGTCGAGATAATAACCTCTATGTTTTAGAAAAGATAATAATAATATAATTTCCGGCCGTAAGGCAATATCAGTCAACGTGCCTTTACAATTGCGAATGAGAGGCAGGCCTAAGAACTCCTCGATTAAACACACGCAACAATAGTAACATTTGATTGACGAATAGATTCGAAATCGGCAAGCCGGCCGATCCTTTTTGTGGTTGAATCGGCGTACGTCACAGTCGGACTAGTAGGGATGCGGTGAAGTAGTGGGTTATGATCTCTTTAGCGTATATCATAACCTCTTCGTTGAGGAGAAAAATAAAGAACCAGCTTCCATTCTTAAAAAAGACATTTCTGGCAAATATCACAAGTTGCAAACCCCGAGGAAGCCTTCACGTCGAAGAACCTGACTTGAAAAAGATGGAGCGCGACTGGCTCACTTGGTCCTCTCATGTTCAAAGGAGAGATCCTACGAACCCTGTCAAAAAGGCAATATCTCACAAACGCCAAAAAACTTCTGGATCACACAAAGGCAACAAAACCAGCATTTGATTGGCCTCAGTGAGGAAATGATCCCTTTGATCCTATTCATAGCCTCACTGCCATTAAGTAAGAACAAGATCACATTTTCTGGTCCTTCTTGCAAACCCAGATTTGGAAATTATCGCAGCAAATAGCCTGAAAATTGTCTTTTTTCTTTCATAATTTCCAAATTTCCTGGATTATTTTCAAAACGAAATTTGGCTTGGTGTGAGCTTCATCAGAATACACTCTCCATGAGCTGAGAATAAATTGCCTGAGTGGAATTAAACAGTAGAACTAATAAAGAAAAACCAAAACACTAAAATGGCGCTGTCTTAAATCGTAATACCGGATCTTTTATTAGCGACTTGACAACTTCAAACTATCAGTGTGAACGTACGCTTAAGTCGATTACCAAACTGGCAATGTCAAAATATTCACTAAAATCAACATTTTGGTGAGGTACAAGAAGGAACAACGTTTACAAATAATTAAAATTTACTACCGAAATACCGAGTCGGTGGTCGCAACTTTAAGAGCGTTAACGCCAATTTTCGGCCGTTATTCTCGTCCCAGTAGACAAGCAATTGAAAGTCTAGTGAAAAAATTTGAGTCAGAATATTCGCTGCTTGATGTTGCCGTGCCAGTGAGACTAAGTTTGGCCCGAAGTGTAGAGAATATTGCTGCCGTAGAGGCGGGTTTCATGCCGGTGGCGTCATTGGGCGGTTTTTTTTCGTCGATGAAAATGACCGCCACGTTACGGTAAATGGTATTTAGCAATTGCATGAATTGGACATCAGTGATATGTGGTTCCAACAAGACGGTGCCCCAAGTCACACAGCGGTTGCAACAATCGAGTTATTGAAGTCTCATTTCGGCGAACGTGTTATATCGAGAAACGCCGAAATCGTATGATTTGACGCCTCTAGACTTTTTTTTATGGGGCTACATTAAATTATTGGTCTATGCCAACAAGCTGGCGATGTTAGAGGAGCTTAGACCCAATAGTGAACGAGAAATAGCGGCGGTATCGATCGAAATGTGCGGCCGAGTCATCGAAAATTGGGTTCAACGTATAGCCCGGTGCATAAGTTCGCGTGGTGGACATATGAAAGAAGTCGAATTCCATTCATAAATATTTTGATAGTAATTCAAGCCAATAAATTTGAGATATCTCAAGTGTTTGCATTTTATTTAAAAAAGAATTTGCCAAGTCCTTAATGAAAGACCCCTTGTAATTTAAATTTTAAAAAATTAATAAAATGCTTGCTATGACAGTTAAGTACTCAAGTTTATTTCAAAAACAAATCAAACCGTTTTGCTCAGAGGATATTCGATGTGCTCGAACGTTCAAATTCGAACGATCACAATTATTGAAAGTCCACTCGCTTGCCAGCAAACTGGCGGATAATTTCTGATTTGGTTATTAAAATCTCAGAAAACTGCATCTAAAAATTCTGATAAATCTGACAAAAAGAGAAAAATTTATTAATTCATAATGATAATGAATAATAATGATAAAAATTATACATCTACAAACTATAAAGGCTTCCCTGATTTTTAAATAATATGCTGGCAAGGTATGTATCTTTTTTTACACTTTTTGAATCCATTAAATGCTCACTGAGTGTTTTTTCTGTTCGGTGTTTGACTTTGAAAAGGGCGTTAACAGATCTATACATTGTTGTGTGTATCGACGAGCTGTTCAATTCAAAAACAGTTTGCGATATTAAATTCCTTATACAAACGTCTGTCATTCCCTCTTTTTTCTTATCAAAATAACAACAAACTATAATTCAATGGGAGTTCATCCGAATGAAACATTTTCAGCTCAGACTCTGGCAGTATGTGGAATCACGTCTGCATTGAATAATACCCCCAATAGAATTATAAATAGAAATTTAAATCTCCCTTTTTTCATAAATTCCAAAAGAAATGTAATTAAATTCGCGTGTAATTATTTAAACGTAAGAGAATATATCGCTATAAAATTATAAAAAAATACATACAACAAATTACAAAAGGTTGTAAAATTAGTTTCTTGTGCAAAATCAATATCATTTAACAGAGATAAATTTATACGTAAATGTAAGGATTCTATTTGTTTTTTTATTTGTTATTATTTTTACATAATATCATTGTTTAACTAAATGCATTGTTGGGACTTAATTACAGCACCACATATTTGTATATTTCTATTCTAAAAATTAACTAATAACACTTTACCCTTCAAAAATTCATCTAGGTTTTTTTTTTCTCTATACATTTGTTTTTTTCGTATTCACTATCATATATGTTTTAACAAAATCATTGTAACTATTTTCATTCCTATCTTCTTCATATAATTGTATGAAACATAAATTTTACTTGCAAGGAAGCTGAAGCCGGGTTTAAAGAAATCATCTTACTTTGACGTAATTTTTTTGGTTTTAAAGCTTTTTGTGTAGAAAATGTTCAATCAACTTGCCCTTTGTATAAGGATCTTTCTTTTATTTGGTTTTTAATTTTTTTTATATATATATATTTGTTTTAAAATTATTTTCAAATTTAATTAGCTCAACTATTTTAGTTAAAGTCTAGGAATTATGCGGTGTTTTTGAATTGTTTTTTATTTTAACATCATATTTTAATTTAATTCATATATTGCTAGGTCGTCTTACGTTTAACTATTTTTTACACATACCACTCCTTGACATCTTTAGAATCGCGTTTTTTCTGTTTCTGCACTAGTCCCGTTGTTGACTGTTGACGTTCGGCACCGTTGATTACGCCACTGCCGCCTCCGTTGACGCCACTACTGCCCATGCCGCCGTATGAGCCAGTGCTGCGGTCATTGTGACCGGCGGCATTGTGGCCATTTGTCATGTGTTGTTGGCGTTGCTGGTGATATGATCCGTTCGTACTTGTATTGCCCAGGAGGGCCGTATTTGGATTGTGACTTCCATAGGCAGCAGCCTTTTCCGTTTCAGTTTTATAGTTTCGGTCACCGTTGGACTTCAGCCATAGCACAAGTAGGATGACTAGAACGACAGCTATTAGAATACCAGCGACGATTCCGATGATCATGGCGGTGCGCTCCTCTTCGATTGAATTAATTCGACCACCTTTGCTCTTAGGCCTGTAATTGTTGTTGTATGGAGGAGGCGGTGGGGGTATTGGCTGATAGTTGTAAGGTGGCGCTTCTGGTTCCGGTTCCGGTGCTGGTACCTCTTCTACTTCTGTGGTCGAAGTTCTCTCTGGACTATCCGGCACTGTTTGAATTGGATCCGAAGGTGTTGTTTCACGTTCTGGTGATGAGGTATGCATTGTAGTCGTGGTTGAAGTACCTTGAGAAGTTGTTGCAATCGATGTTGTGGACGTCTGGAAAGGTGTTGTCTTAACACCAGTAGTGCTAACAGCAATTGTTGTATCATGAATTGTGCTCGTTATTTCAGGTTCTACTTTGTTAGTAATTGTGGTATGCTGAGGTTCAGTTGTTAGCACCGCGTCTGGTTTCTTTGATGTTCCTGTGGTTGTTGTCGAACTTGAAACATCAACTATTGACTCTGCAATACAAAATTGCATTAAATCTAAACCTTATGTGACAATACTAATTACGAACCTGTTCCCTTGGTTGATGTTGTTGACGTAAACTGCTCAGTCGTCTCGCCGTAGTCTCCTGACCCGTGAAGACAGTCCTCATCATCACAGGTACGCTCTGTAACACTGGTGTCACCTTTGTCCAGCACTCCTTTTTGAGGAGTTGTGGGCTGTTTTGTGGGTGGTACATATACTGGTGTAATTAAATCATCTCCACTACCCGACTCGAAAGGAGGAGTACATTCGTCCTCATCATCACCCCTGCAGCCAGAGCCAGCCCCAGAAAATATGAGATCATCCATTGCACCTGGAAAGCCACTTGCTGGCGTCTGCAATTTACATGAGTATTAACAAGAAAACCAAATAAAATATACATTCGCATGCAAGGTGCAATTTTATATGATTGGCGTTTGGCATGAGATTGTTTAAAGGAAAATTGGTGAAGAGATAGAATTTGGTGCAAAATATATTTGAACAAAGAAAATTGTGAGTTTTTTAAAAATAATAGAAAGGAAAATCTAAAGTGTTTGATGAGATGCTGTATGGAAAGATAAAACCATAAAAACAAAAAAAACTATACAAATATGTAAATAAATAAATTAATTGAGACGGTATCGTTTTTATGTGAAGATATTTCTTGTATTAGTTTGAGTTGAAAGTGTATTACTTCGTGTATGTAGGTGGCTCTGAGTTTTCTGTGTCTGTATAAAGTGTTATTGTAATACATTCGCTTGCATGTGCTGATTGACCTGGTTTTTTGATTCCTACTCTTTCGGAATATGAGAAAAGCTTTCACAAGCTGTACATGTTTTTGCAATAATCTTTGTTATACGTTTTGTTTTGAATGCGGTCATCAGTATTCGGGAGAAATTGGTTAGATAAGGTTAACACACGCCACCTCTACACTAAAAGGAGCATTTCTGCCTGGTAGTACAATGGATCGTTACCGAGTCTGAGTGGTCTGGGATTTGGATTTCCTTTTTTCAAAAAAATAAAAAAAGCGGAGTTATGACATTGTTGTCATAAAAAAATTAGGCATCACAATGGGCGCATAGTGATTTCTGGGGTACCCTTCGCGTCGTCTGCATCCTTAACCTGTTCCTTTAAGCATTTAATTTTGCTACAAAAACTCAATAGCTTGCCGCGGTAAATTGATGCTACCTCTTTTAGATTATCGGAGAGGTAATATCTCTCTAATCTTTTGCATTCCGTAATGCAAATATCATCGCATAATCTGGACGCGTCCATTTCTGAGAGACCCAGCTATCTAGCATGTTTCCTAAAAATGCAGTGTCCGAATAGGATGCCGATTCTCATTCAAATCTACTTAGATTCGAGATCGATACATTTCTCTTTTTGTTTACTTCGGGCCACAAGGTCTTGGATACCTAATGCCCCGCAATGTGACCCCAGCTTTGACTAACCATTCTTGTGGCAGCTTCCAGCACCTTCATTTTGACCATGTACAGGGCAAGGTTAAATGGTCACAATTGACATTTGCGCTTTTTATTAAAGAAAAACAAAATGTATCGATTTTTTTTCTGCCACTAACAGAATCCTTAATCTATTTCTGCAGCAGATAGTGCGTAGGGCAAGTATCAACAAGGTAGGCAATTTCTTCAACATATTCGTTTAGCTTACCAAGCGTTAGCTAGAAGGACTAAAGTCTAGAATGAAAAAAAATCTCGAAAAACAGTTTGATAAATCTCGAAATGCAAGGATCTACAAAATACAAAAATCTCGAATGACCAAATCTCAAAATAAATCTCGAAGAAAGTAGTTTACCGAGTTTAAATCTCCTCCATTTTATTGCGAAAATATTGAACAAAGCTCTGCAATGTAAGCAAATGTGAGTGTATAAAAAGAATATTTTTATGTAGATACATAAAGGTATAAAGTATATAGTGTATACATATGCCTTTTTATTTATGCGTATAAAAAAAAGTCATGGTTGACGCATTTTTCTTTCATTACTTTGTTAAATCAAAGTGAAAACAAAAGCTTTTGAAGATAAAAAAAAAACATTATTTACTTAATAAACGTTGGAAAGTACGTAAAAGCTAACAAAATAACGAATTTTCTATTTGTTTTCCTGCAAGTTTAGTAGAAATGATAGAAGGAAAGATCGCAAATTCGCGAAAGAGATAGTTTCGCAAAATACCCTTTCAAAGGAAACATGCCGATCAGATTTTAGAATACCATGAAAAAGTGAATCAAATTGTTGCTGCATACTTTTTCGATTTTTGTTTTCGATATTTTTTTTTTTTGGGTTTTTGTTTTCTATATTAGATTTTTCGAAATATTGGGGTTGACCCTATCGCGCTCAAATAAAAGGTTTTTACACTGATTGAAGAATAGGCAAAATTGGTCTTAAAGTCAACGAAGACTTAACTAATTATTCTGTCAGCAAGGTTTGGTTAAACAGCGGTATGTAGTTCGCATACAGTACTAGGCACCAGAACGGCCAATCGCGATTCCTAAGGAAACGATTGAAACCAAAACTTCAAAAGGACAAAACCTAAACACTTTCCCTAAACAAAACATCCAATCTTTTTGCAGAATTTTACCAGCTTCCTGTGGTCTGTGCCGCTCAGCTCCCCTAATTCCTCGAAGAAGAATTCTCCTGGAAACTTCCTACCATTCCGTCCTATACTCCTATACCCTCGCACTCACACAGTATATGCGTTATGTCTTCCTCGGCTTGTAGATCCCCACAGAACCTGCATTTATCCACATCTACCAGTCTAAGCCGCCCAACATGCTTCCTTAGGAGACAGTGCCCCGACATAATCCCAACTACTATTCTAAGCAGTTCCCTGCTCAATTTGAGAATTTTCTTAGATCTTTCCTTGTGCTTTAGACACCCTATGCCTCTCTAAATGTCGCCATCTAAGGTCAGCCATTTTTGAGATGTTCTCATTAATTATTTCCTTAATAAGGCCAAGGTGTGGTTTAATGTCCACAACTCCACCATTCCCCAGTTCCTCTCACTTTCTCGCTAGCTCATCGACTTGCTTATTCCCCTCTATACCACTGTGTAACGGTTCCCAGTACAGTCTTACTCGGTTCCGTCTGCATACTGCTTTTAGCATTGTGCGACGATTTCTGACTGTCTCAGAATTGATGTTAACAGATTCTAGTGCCTTAAGTGTCGCATGACTGTCGATGTAGATGGCGATATCGCTTCCGGACATTGATCCCATCTGCGCTATCTATGAGGCCTTAGAAGACTCTTTCAGGTCTGGATCAACAGAAAAGATGCCAGAACCCGTTCCCTCCCATGTTTTAGAACCATCAGTGTAGATAGCAACCTCATTTGCTGCTGTGACTGCATCTCTTTGCCACACTTCCCTTCCCGAATATGATACATCATACGGGATGTGGAGGTCGACTAAGGGGGAAATTTCATCTGTCCGTATGGGATTTTCAGGTAGCACATCAGTTAAGATCGTGCGGTGCCCAAAACTGCATTCCTTAAACTGGCCCAATTTTGTGAGGCGCAAAGCGCTATTGCTAGTTGCACCAATTAGGGTTCTTTTGTAAGTTGCCTTCCACCACACAATTGAGCCATATGTAAGTATGGGTATAACTACCACTATATATATCCAGTGAACCATGGCGGGTTTCAGGCCTCCTATTGTTCTTTTACAAATAAAGAGGGCGTTATACGCTTTCTTAATTCTTTCTCTTACGTTAAGATTCCAATTTAATTTTATATCTAGGATTACGCCCAGATATTTTGCACTGTCCGTAAGGGACAGTTCTACTCCGTCGAGTTTCGGGAGATTGAAGTGCGGTATTTTGTGTCTTCTCGTAAACAGGACAGGACTGGAAAACGGAGTTTTCGAGAGGTTGACATTTAGTCTGCAGCTCTTAGCCCTATTTTTAATTTTTTTTTAAGGCAGTCTCTGTGACCTCACTTAAAGTATTTAAACATTGTCCCTGTAATAGAATAACCAACTCGTCCGCATACGCTGTGGCACTTATCCCCATTGACTAAATTTCCTTTAACACGTTGTCAATGACCAGTACCCATAAAAGTGGTGATATTATTTTTGAGCATAAAGGACGACATGCTGATTGGTCTGAAGTCTTTCGTCGTCAGATATATACAGGTATCCAAAACGTGGAAGTTGACGAAACTACATGTAAATGGATAAAATGTATGCTAGAGGATAAAACCATAAAAACCTCATTAGGCAACAATAAACTCAGTGTGACAGCTACGAGAAGATGCCCCCTGGAGGAGTACTCTCACCACTGCTATGGTCCATCGTAGTAAATGAGCAACTGATTATTCTCAGTGATGATGGTTTCTATGTCCAAGAATATGCAGACGACATAGCAATTCTAATCAGAGGTAAATTCGAAGACACAATCTCGGATCGCCTCTAGAGGGCTCTGAACCGGGTTGCTGAATGGCGTACAAAGGTTGGACTTAAAGTCAATCCCAAGAAAAGCGCCATAGTTGCATTCACCAAGAAAAGAAGGCGAGGAAGACTCAGAAATGCTACACTTTTCGGTGAAACAGGAGTTCTGTGAAACAATAGAGTTTTCAAGTTGAATATCTAGGAATCACACTTAACGAAAAACTTACATGGAACTCTCACCTTACCAAAACTATTGACAAAGCCAGGACCTCATTATGGACTAGCAAAAGCCTACTTGGTAAAAATTGGGTACTTAATCCCAAAATGACACTATGGATGCAATTACAAGACCTATTATCACGTATGCAACCGCCGTTTGGTGGAATAAAGCAACGCAGAGGTCAGCACAGGATAAGCTTAATAAAATTCAGCGACTAGCCTGTGTCTGCGCAACTGGTGCAATGAAAACTGCACCATCAGCTGCACTTGAAATTATACTAAACATCCCTCCACTTCACCTAGAACTCATGAAAGAAGCGATGGTAAATGCCTATACGCTCATTCCAGAAGATGAATCAAATTCCAACATAGCTCAATCTGCAATCCTACGGGAACTCAGAGAACACGAACTACTTGGAATACACCTAACAGACAAATGTCTACCAAGATATAACTTCCTATTATACAACTTCAAGATTACATTCCCAGACCGTCAAAACTGGGAACAGAATAAACCTACATTTGCTAAAGATTCACGTGTATGGTACACAGACGGATCGAAAACAAATGAAGAAGTTAGAGCAGGAGTATACGGCCCTCGCACTAAAACGTGCCTACACGCTAGTACGGGCACAGGCAGCACCGTATTTCAGGCGGAAATCCACGCGATAGAGCTATGCATTCGAGAGAATCTAAACAGACTTTACAAAAACAAAAACATCTACATTAACTCCGATAGTAGGGCGGCCCTACTCGCAGTCAACGCCTTTGAAATAACATCAAAACTGGTCTGGGATTGTCTCCAACTCTTACAACTACTGGGCACCACAAACAAAGTTCAATTGATTTGGGTGCCTGGATAGCAAGGCAATGAAAAAGCAGACGAACTAGCCAGAACAGGATCCGCATCCCCATTCATGATGCCAAGACCATTCGGCGGGCTACCAATAAACACTATAAAAAGTTGTGTTAAGACCTGGCTTGAGGAAAAGAATCTTCATTTCTGGAGGGAAACCGAAGGAAACAGGCGAACTAAAAATTTCATGCCAAATAATTTCCACAAAAAAATTAAACAACTACTACAACTAAGTAGAAGTCAAATTCGACTAGTCACAGGCTTCCTTACAGAGCACTTCCGTGTCGAAAAACACCTGATGACTATGGGCATAGCACAAGACGATACCTGCAGATTGTGCAACGAGGAACAGCAGAGTATATATTATGTGAATGCAACTGTTTAATCAAAACGCGTCAACGTTTCCTAGGTAAATTCTACATTGAAGCAGCAGACATAACTTCCAGTTCTGAGAAAGAATTAGACGCCTTTTTAAAAAGCTGCGGCATTATGGTCGAGCTCTAAATGGAGGACATCAAAATAGGCGCACAAGCGGCCGCAGTGTTTTGGATGGCAATGTACCACCTCCCCCCAAAAATCTAATCTAATTTAATCTATGTAGATTTTGTCCAATTAAAAATAACGATCCAGCTTAAAGCATCTGGGATTCGCAGATTCCCAGGTTCAACATGTGTAATATCCACCTTGAGCGAAATGATCTGTCCCAAAATCGTCTTTCACTATGTAAACATGGCCTAAGCTTTCGTTAAGCCAAAGATGGCGTGGAATTAGAAATACTGGGTAAAATACTGGGACTTGCGGGCTATTTAAGAGAGCACCGTCCCTTTCCGGGGTTCTTTTTGCATTGCCTGGTGACTTTTAATGGTCCAGAATCTCTGACTGACTAGTACTCGTATATTTCGAATTTTCATATTCAACGAGGTAAGCTTAATTATATAGATCGAATTTGATTGCGCTTAATTAGCAGCTTTTGATATAAGTCTTTACAGCAATACCCGTGGCTCGTCGCCACACAAATATCAAACCCAAAATTTGCAATTGCTCATAACCTGCTTGCAGAAAAGCTGCTCAGGCGCAACATACATTTTTTTTCATCGAAATCACCAGACTCTGGCCACACACATTGGCCTTTAACCAAGAAAAACAATAACCCTTACCTGGTAAGAACATTTTAAACATATCTACCGGCATATACCTAAAGTTCATGCATTTTCCCAGGAGTCCCCGTATGACCCCAACAAGTGTCTCGCAAGAACGATTGGAGGACATATCGCGGGAAGGTGACGTCACGGATGATTTTGTCTTCTCCAGGCATCAGTGCGAATTCCACTAGAAGACAGTGATATTAATATCAGCACTCTCAGAGAGCTGAAAGTCTAACAGCGTTCTCCATATTGTGGTCGGAAAGAACGGACCGCGGACAAATCTCCAAAACCAAACACCCGCTATCTACCAAACACATCATAGGCAGGCAGTTTAACGTGTGAAAGTGTCGCATCATGTTCCCCTCGCGCTTAGAGCTAACTTTTTCCCTTTTCAATTAGTTATTTTCTTAAATAACTACTATTAATCTTTGGTTAAAATTTGTTTAGTACCTATCTTAATTTATGTTAAAATATTTACTTAAGTGTGCAGAAAACAAAAGTGTCTAGAAAAAAGTCGGCAACAAACGAATCACAGAAAATATATATATAGTGTTGAGCCTAAAACGAAAAAAGAAGAAAGCTGATACGTTATGTATGTATGTACATAAGCGATAAAGTGTTTGCAGGGTAGGGGATCCCGAGTTCATCATGTGCGCACATCATGGAGAGGAGCGGGGATTTGTATATTGAGTAAGTGAACCGTTAATTTAATTTGTTTATATATTTCTCTTTTTTTTTTTCACTCAATACTATTTTTGTTTGCACATACCAATAATTATTTAAACTAAGCTAGTACATATAGAATTTTTGCATTTTTGCTTTCTACACACACCTAAATAAATATTAAATGAAATCTGCGTAAAGCCTAATTTTAGAACTGAAACCTACGTATATACCTAATTTGAACCAAAACCACATAAACTCCATAGGAATACACACATCACCCCTGCCATTTAAAACTAATAGTATTAATATTAATCCTAAGTGATTAGAATGTTTTTTCTTTTTTTGTTCTTGTGGTTAAAGTTACATGAATCGAATCGTAATTAAAATATATTTGGAATCTTTGAATAACATTGCTAGTGAAATTATGTTGTTTTGAATTCATCTGAAAGGGTGAGATTGAGAAAAGAAATGAGAGGGTGAAGTAGGACATTGATACGAATTTTGGGATTCGTTCGCATCATATTTAGGGAACGCGGATGAACAGGTGAAAATGGTGGAGAGCCATTCTCAGTTAGGGAGGGATTATCCCACAGGATAGCGCCAATACCTTCAGCTATCCAAATAGACACCAGACTTCGTGCATAACTCGTAGACACCGTAACAACGACCGTTTAGCTTTAAATAAACGCGGCCATATTACCAAGAAGGACACCCCTAATTTCCCGGCACGAATTTATTATTTTTGTTTTAGTGAGAGTATTTAGCAGCAAGATCCCCGACCATCCGGCGAGCTAAGCCGAGCCTTGCCAGCGTGCCAATCTGCTGCTGACCAAACAGAATCCTCCACCTCGTCGTGTTCAACCTGACTCTTACACATGACGGAACCTACCTGTTAAAGACAAGGCCATAGCGGACGCCAGAACACTTGGTTCGCTTGATACAAAGTAAGTTAGCGTGGATTGTGGTAAAACAGGTTCGTTTAGCGTAGTCTTGCGCGATCAGCAAATTTGTTCCACCATTCTCTTCCAGACTGAAAAGTATTCTTCTGGATGATTAAGTATAAAAGCCTGTATTTTACTTTTATTCAATTAAATAGCTATCCCTGATTTAATGTTCCAATATTCACCTCTGATAAAAGCGTTGTTAATAGTCGGCAGGTTGGTGTGGTAGTTATTATTTGATGTTTGGACATGACCAAAACTCAACAATTTATTTTAAGACTACTTCTTTCTCTTAAACTTTATATTTACAATGTATATGCATCGAATTTATTTATAAACTGTTAAAGAAATGTATTTAGTTTGTATTGGGTTTTGTGTTTTCTGTTTTGTGTTTAACATTAAAAAACAAATAAAAACTTTGACAACAAAAATGCTAAGGGACTTTTTAATGTGAATGAACCTGACTGATTGCAGCTGGTTTTGTTCAAGTTAAGGTACACGTTATATATTTTGAAAATTGTTAAGATGTTATTTCAAGACCGCTGTCGAAACTCAATTTTGCTAAATTTTGTTACAGCTTTTGACCTGACATAATATTTTGTTTCAAAATTATTTATAGATAAAATAATAAACAATTTAAATTAAACAAAAATAAAGAGCCTATAAGCGTTCTCGATAAATTCCAAAAACTAAATACACTTAATTATTTATGATCAAAATGCAGTTAGGTAGAGCTGACTAAAGCATTCTAGTTGGTTTTCTAATAAATGTTTATCCCAATTAGTTTCCCTATAATTAAGTTCTATGCAAGTAGACGGAAAGATGCAGGGATCGAGTGATACTGATAAACAATCTTTTTTTTTAGAATATAAAATAAAAGTTTTATAAAACAGTTTAAGATAGTCAAACAAAAATGTATATAGAATGGCATAGTACATAAATTACGCAAAATATACAATTATGATTCAGCCAAAAAAAAAAAAATAAAAAATAAAAATTAAAATATTTTCTTATTTGAATAAATACAATAATGAGAATAAAAGAAGATTAGAGAAAAATGCTGATTTTTAATTGAGAGTTAGAAATCGACTTGATTCGAAATAATAAAAAGAGAAGAACGAACGAACAAACGAGGATACCAGTTTTGGTTTCGCTCTCTTTGATTGGAATTAATTTGATTTGATTTGATTAAACTCCCTAACCTGCTGCATTCTTTGCAGATCATTTCTATCTAATACTCCAGTTACCAATTGCACATCTCCTCGTATCGTAATGTGTGGGTCACGTTCCACAGCGAGATCCAATATACGAAGTTTGTTAATAGATAATCCAGCAATTACTCCGGCGAAGGATCGTTCAATGCGAAACCTGCCGGAACGACTGTATTTTCCACCGACTTGAATGTTGGCCATTGTATTAAACATGGTTGATTGGTGACCTGTTATTGTTGTACACAAAGATAAAAAGAATAATGCATTATTACAAGACTTAATATAGTTGGATATTCTACTAAAAATTAAAGCTGGCTATCGTTAATTGCACACCTGGATAAATGATCGGATTAAATCCGAAAATAAAATAGAAACAGACAATTTTTTTTTTATTTTGTGTTGGGAATTCGCTGGAAGTAAAAAATCATCGAAAGACATTGCAGCGCTAGTATGCGAGGATGCTTCTGCAATAGTGATGGACATTAACTGATCTAAAAAAAACTCCCGGGGGACTGACATTCGCCATCCCGAATGATGTCGGATTTCTAAACTTTTTTTTATTCGAAAACAATACCTGATTTCTTAGCTCTTGCTAACTCTTATAGATCAATAGGTTTTACCCATCTCAATCTCCTGATTACATTGTCATTATTGAAAAGTTCTGTTATTTCTGTGTTTACATGGTTAAGAAGCCTACTTCAGTGCCTTTGCGCAACTTTCTTAACTTCATCTTCAACCATTTCAACATTTAGATTTTTATTAACTATGTATATTCCTTAGTACTTTATTTTGGAAAACCTGAATTTTTTGTAAATTTGTTTGGCATGTGCATGCCCACAACTGTAGCCCGTCCATAGTCCATACTGGATGAGTATCTCCCAATACATTTTACTGTATCGCATGTTTAACTCAACTTTTTTTTTTTCTTTACGTGCGCTTTCCAACGCAGTTTAGCGTCTAGAGTCATGCCTAGATATTTAGCTGTTATTGAATATTCCACTACATTGTTGTTAATGTAGACTGGAATGTGTGGTACGTTTTTATACGTACAATTAATATGGACTGACTTAAGGTCATTTAATCTAATCTGCCATTTCTTAGTCCATTCTGAAATATTGTTTATTGCTGTTTGAAATTTTTTTGTTGCGATTTCGACAGTTGCTCCCACTGATGACAGCTGTGTCATCTGCAAAAGTAGTTATGGTAGTTTCCTCACTTTCAGGCAGATCACTAGTGAAGAGTAGGTATAGAACTGGACCTAGCACACTGCCTTGCGGTACACCAGCTTTGATCCCTCTTAATGTTGAGTACTCTGTATCTTCTTTAATTCTGAAAAATCTATCAAATATATAAGACTGCAGAATGGTCGCATACTGCTTCGGTAGCAGCTTTTGTAATTTGTGTATCAGTCCTTTGTGCCAGACTTTATCGAAAGCTTGTGCTATATCAAGAAATCTGTAGAGCACACATTTTTCTCTTCAAATGCTTTTTCGATTTTATCTGTGATTCTATGCACCTGATTAATGGCAGAGTGTTTATTTCTAAATCCAAATTGGTGAATTGGGACTAGCAATTTTTCATCTATTATTTTTTGTAGACGTTTTACCAGCACTTTTTCGAATAATATAGGTATAGGTATAGGTATCATCATTATCTCCGCGACTTACCACATGGTTGGCACATATCTTAATTAAATGCAGCATTTATAATCTGTGCTAGTTTTTTTTAAACATTTTCATGGAAATTGTTTCAAAATTTCTCCTGTATTCAAATCAAACCCTAGGGCATTTTTTATATTTATGCTTTCTTTAATTTCTTTGGCAAGTTCTTTAGCTGTTACCGACCGAATAGGTCTATATTCTTCTCACCTTATTTTCAGTCCTTGATAACATTTATCTTCATAAGGTTTGAATACGTCTTCAAGCCAACATTCGACGCACTATTGACCTGGTATGATCGAAAAGTGGTGCGAAATTGGGCGTTCATAAGGCGCAGTCGCGAGACCATATGCCAAAAATTATTTTTGAACATTAAATGCCATGAAATTCGTGAGCTAATAAAGCCAAAATTTGATCACTCCATTAAATTTATTTTGTTTTATTTAAAAAAAAAGTTGTATGCCTCTATAAAAAATACCCTATATACATATATATAAAGGGCCTTTTATTAGGGACTTGACAACTTTTTTTATAAACTGTAAACTACTTGAGATATCTCAAAAAAAAAAAAATGATTGACTTGAATTACTATCAAAACATTTATGAATGGAATTCGACTTCGTTCATATGTCCACCACGCGAACGTATGCAGCGGTCGATATGTTGAACCCAATTTTCGATGACTCTGCGCACATCTCGACAGATACGGGCGGTATTTCTCGTTTAATATTGACTTTGAGCTCCTCTAACGTCGCCGGCTTGTTGGCATAGACCAATGATTTAATATAGCCCCATAAAAAAAGTCTAGAGGCGTTAAATCACACGACCTCGACGGCCAATAGACAGATCTATTTCTCGAGATAACACGTTCATTGAATTACGACTTCAATAACTCGATTGTTGCACCGCTGTGTGCTTGTGGCACCGTCTTGTTGGGACCGCATATTACTGATGTCCAATTCATGCAATTGTTCAAAAAAATAACGTTCCAACATCTCTCTGTAGCAAATACCATTTACCGTAACATGACGGCCAATTTCATCAACAAACAAAAACGGGCCAATGACGCACGGCATGAAGTGCTGTTTTATGAAGCACATGAGGGTTCTCACCTGTCCAGTAACGCATATTTTGCTTTTTGATGAAGCCGTTTAACCAAAAATGCGCTTCATCGCTGAAGATGATTTTGCGATAAAATTCTCCATTTTCTTCCATCATGTCCAGAGCCCAATTCGAGAACGTACATCGGTTCATATGGTCAAGGGGCTTTAGCTCTTGAGTCAGCTTGATCTTGTTAGGGTGTAGGCCAAGATACTTATGCAAAATTCGCTATAATGTGGTCTGGGGGAGGCCAAATTCTTGAGAATGCCGTGAAATTGGCTGATTTGGCTGGTTTGCGGTGAATGCTCCAGGGCAGCAATATACTCCACACTTCGGGGCAAAACGTGGTGTCCCTGGCACAGCAACATCAAGCAGCGAATATTCTGATTCAAATTTTATCACTACACTATGAATTGCTTTTTTTTTATAATGCACTCGCACTAACTGGATTTTTAGATACCCTTATAATGTAAAGCTACACAGCGCGGGCGTTAAGGAAATTAGGGTTAGAAGATAGGGAGAGATGCCGATGCACGTTGGTTTTAAATGTTTGTAGATTATAATGTGTAGGAAAAATGGAGCAGGGAAGTGCATTCCACATTCGTGTTGTACGGCTAAGGAAAGATTTCTTGTATTTCACTGTACCGAATACCGGCTTAAGGGTAAACTGGTGCGGATTTCTTGCATAGCGGGTATTGCGGTTGAAATGTACTAGGAGTGGAATACAACTGGCTATTTCATTAGATCTCTTACGGTGGAAATATCGATAAAATAACGAGAGACAGGTGACACTGCGACGATGACTAAGATAGTCAAGCGATCTCGCGATGTTACAGTCACCAATGAGTTTTATCGCGCGTTTTTGAATCCTGTCTAGTAGCTCCAAGAAGCAATTGGTGCACTGGGGTATACTGGGATGAGAATTACGGCCGAAAATTGGCGTTAACGCTCTTAAAGTTGCAACCACTGACTCGGAATTTTGGTAGTAAATTTTAATTATTTGCAAACATTTTACCTTCGTGTACTTGACCATGATGAAAATGGTGAACAGTTCGGTAATCGGTTTAAGGGTTCATTCATACTGAAAGTTTAAAGGCAAGTACAGGAAGTCAATTGTATTCCGATAACATTGTTATATTGGAATTAAACTGCATATAACATGTAATTGGAGGTGGAATTTATGATGATTACGCCGTTACAGCCTTATATATGTATATATAACTTTTTTTTTAACCCAGTAACTGACGAGTAATTGAATAACATTGCAAACTACCTGTAAAATGAAGCGTTCCACATCC
Organism: Portevinia maculata; assembly: GCA_949715645.1. Lineage (NCBI taxonomy): Eukaryota > Metazoa > Arthropoda > Insecta > Diptera > Syrphidae > Portevinia > Portevinia maculata. The sequence goes on along the minus strand of OX454525.1, from coordinate 402,325,848 downwards.
CTGTAAACAAAGAAAAGGGCCAAGAGCAGGGTTTCTTTGAACAACTCAGCAGAAGGATGTAGACAAAAAACAATTGTTGGACAAGAAATCGATTCGATTCAATTCGATATGCTTCAACTAAGTACACCGCATACACACAATATGGAGAACTATTAACCTATAGCCAGATATCCTGCCGTAAAGTTTCGTACACAAAACTAAATGGGATTTCTTTATACATAATGCCGTTTAGTCAGACACCGCCTGAAGTATCCTTCAATTCAATTACTTCTCTTATTTCTATTAACCCGAAGAATTTTTTTTGTACGCATCTTAAAACTTACCTTGGGGATGTACAGTTTGCACATTATAGTCGTCCAACTGAAGAGATGCATTACCCCCATTGCGGATGAATCGCACAACATGGTAGTTATTGTCATTGACTTTAGTCGTTATCTCCCCAAGGGGTAAATCCCGTGTGCCAATATTATAGACCATAAAAATGTTGCCTTCGACAATCTCCAACTCCATGTAGTCCTGTGTAGTGGCACTCTCCATTCTCAGTAGTACGGCATCTGATTTTGTAGTGATAAATCCAAGTGCTATATTATCCTCTTCAGTGTCGGGTTGTTGTCCAGCTGGGAAGGTGTATTGAATAATTCCCTTGTTGGCACCAAATTCGTAAGCAATTGACTCTAACAAAAAAAAAAGAAATATACAAAATTATGAATCTGCATCTCTCTTATGACTTTGTTTTTTTTTTTTAAATTCACCATCATAGCATGTGGGCCCAGTGTAGGACGTCATGTCACACTCACAAGCATATGCATTCCATTGTTGTACACATGTGCCACGATTCGCGCAAGCATTCTGACTACATTTTGTCGGCCCTTCACATCCGGAAACAACTAAGGAACTTGGCACAACAGCATCACTTGTCAGTGAGGGGGACGTATCACCCACGTCCAACGATGATAAACAACCCTCGAAGCCAGACCTGGAGGAAATTGCTGATGGCAATTTCGAGTACATATCCTTAAACACCCCTCCAATATAGAGAATGCCAGACAATTCAAGATGCATGCTGCTTCCAGCAAGTGTTACGATCTCAAATGTATCATCAACCGTGAGGGTGTGCGTTTTGGGGCCTGGACGTCGTATGCTAACCGAATGCCACCGATTGTCGTTCATATGAATTCTGGACTTGTCACGAATCGTTACCGGTCCATCGCCCAAATCGAAAGTGTAGTGTATGTGGCCATTCACTAGTTCAATGGACACGAAGTCATTACGCCTACCACCGTTGAACAGCAGAAGACCATTCGGTTCAACTGTTTTAAATCTGAAATCTATTGAAATCGTTGCGTAGGCTTTGAGCATTGGCAGACCTACATATGAATGCTTGGAACGGAACGTTGCTGCATGGTATGGGTTTCCGGGCGGAGAGTTCACAAACCGTGCGGTTAGTTTGAATGTTGTCGTTGGTAGGGCAGATAATTCTGGGCCGAGATTGTTCACGATGTCGATGTATCTGTAGGCAAATAAAAATATGTAGTTTTATTAGATTTTCAGGAATTATGTTTCACAGGACTAAATAATCTAAGAGGATTCGGGCAAACCAGATCTCTTCTTCGAGGCGGTTTAATAGTCATAAACTGGGGGATGATCAATAAATAATTTTTCTGGATCGGATTAAAATTGAGACAAGTCGCCTACCGACTACTTAAGTGCCCCATAGACTATCTTAGACCACTAATTCGAATTTTTTTAATCCCTGCTATCTGTATTATTAAGCAAGTTACAAAAAAAAACGTTTGCTCCATAGACCACACATTTTGAGGCCCGTTTGGTGCTTATTTGCTGCACATGCAAAGGGCAATGGTTATAAAGAACAAATATAACTGAAATAAAATGTCAGTTCCTTATTGCCCAATATCCACAGGAGATGGGATAAAGACCACTTAAACTCTCACAAACTATTACAAATAAGTGACATTTTTTGTGCTTATCTGATCTATATCCATAGCTCAAAGAGCAGTTAGCTTTTTGCAGTAAAACTTCTTTACGCACGCTTGACTTGGGGAGTAAGCTGGTGAACGCGACACGGAAGTAGATCAATGTAGACTTTCGGCGTAACGGAAGTGTAGACAAACGTAGACCTCCGACCTAACGGAAGTGTAGACAAACGTACACTCTTTTGTTACAACCCATACAATTTAGTCGGCGGAAAGGTTCGTGGAATGGGTAAACACCCTTGAATCTCCTCAATCGCAGTTCATTAGTTGAAAATAGGAAGCCCTACAGAGGGTCGATTATTACATCTGAATATTGTGGGACAGTATTCATTATCACAAGCGCTGTTTTTTTTTACAATCATATTCTTATGATATGTTATAGAGTTAAACTCATGTAGGGGTTAAAACTCATGTAGGGGGCGCTGCAGTACTTTTCGATTTTTACATTCGAAACGCAGAAGCCCCTGAAATATAAATGTGCAAAATTTAGAAGTTATATCTTAATTGAGAAAGAAGTAAGAGTAAAATGCCATGTGGGGGCGCTGCAGTAGTAAGAATTAAGATTGTAAAACCATGTAGGGAGGCTGTAGTCGGTCAATGCTTTCACCCGAAAAGAAGAAGCCCCTGAAATATACAAATGCAAAATTTTAAAGTTCTATCTTAATTGAGAAAGAAGGTAGAGTAAAATGCCAAGCAGGGGGCGCTGCAGTCGGTCGATTCTTACACTCGTATAAAAAATCTCGTGAAATAGAAATAATATCTGCGAAATTTCAAAGCTATAGCTAAATTGAGAAAAAATTAAGATTAGAAAACCATGTAGGGGGCGCTGTATTCGGCCAATATGTACACCGAAAAGAAGAAGCCCCTGAAATATATAGCTAAATTGAGAAAGAAGTTAGATTTGAAAGCCATATAGGTGATTCGAAATGCCTAAGATTAGTTTGTCTGTCCGTCATAAATGTTGAGGCCCTACAGTTCGAGCTAGAAATTTGGATTATATACTCTCTAGGGACCCGAAATGATAGTTTAAAGATTTTAAAATCCGCCCACTGACACGCAAACTATTTTAAAAAAGAACGATTTATCGGTCCTATCCAACGTTTTCTGTGAACGTCTGAAGCCGTTCTGCAACACATTTATTGGCACGTACCAGATTGGCTTCCGGCCCGGAAGGTCGACAATAGACCAAATCTTCACACAAAGGCAAATCCTGGGAAAGACCAATTTAACGTTAGGTGCTCTACGTGGCGACGGCCGAATTTGTGATCCTGGCAAAACTGATCCAGTTGAAAACACGCGGTGTAATGTGCAGTTTGGGGGCAGCTCTTCCGAATTATTCCAAACTTGTTCCAGATTTCGGCAAGGAGCTGCGCTATCATGTAACTTCTTCCATCTTGTTCTGGAGAAAATAGTACGAAGGGCAGGTGTCAACATGGAAGGCTTTATCTTCAAAAGATCCGTCCAGCTACTGGGGTATGCGGACGATATCGACATCATCGGCCGTTCCCAGCCAAATCGGTTGGTCTTGAAGTAAATGAGGACAAGACTAAATACATGCTATCAACAAACAAACAAACATCTGTCCACCGAGTACAAAACGTCACTGTTGACAGCAGTAACTTCGAGGTAGTTAAGGAGTTCGTCTACTTAGGTGTAAACATCAACTCCCCGAATGACACCTTAGTGGAGATCCGGCGGGGAATTACCTTAGGAAACCGCTGCTACTTCGGTTTAGCGAAACAAATTTATTCAAAACTCCTTACTCGAAGGACAAAATGCATGCTCTATCCAAACTTTATCCTACCAGTCCTGCTTTATATTGGGTTCTTTTGAAAGAAAAATACTCTGTCGGATATTTGGTCCCGTCTGCGAGGAGGGCGAATGGAGGAGAAGATACAACCGCGAACTCTATGAGCTGCACCAAGATGTAGATGTCATCCAAAAAGCTTAATCACGTCGACTACATTGGCTCGGCCAAATTCAGCCAGTGGAAAATAATGTTCCAGCCAAGAAGATCATCGACTCCCAGTCCACTGGTTCGAGAAGGTAAGGAAGACCGAAGGTCCGTTTTAAGGACCAAGTCATCGCAGCAGCGAGTCCGGGATCGCAGAGGATGGAAGGCTGCAGTGTTTCAGGCAGAGACTCTTCACGGGCCGGGAGGCCGTTAAGTAAGTAAGTAACGTTTTATCGAAGAAGTCGATGGAAATGAAGGCCGTATACTTTGCCAAGTATGTCCATCCACAAAGTCTTACTTAACAATTCGTCTAAGCAAGTTTTTTGCCGCACCAACTTTTTGTGGCCGTTTTTGATAAGAACACTTTTTTTTATAAAATTCTTTAAAACGTGAAAAACTCATCGCCCAAATTTTCTCTTATGTTTATGATAACATTCGATAAGGAAAATACACAAAAGTCGAATGAATAAAGGACGAGTGTTATTTCAACCACTACGATTGATTATTGCCATGTAAGTGTTCATAAATTGGATAGCAAACCTATTTAAAAAGAAGATACATTTTTTGTTATTGCATTTTGTAATGCAAATGCAATCCGGTCCGGATCAGATCAGGGGGATAGGAAAATGAGGCTATTATGTTAGTGAAATTACAGCCACTAGCAGTGTTTTGGACAGCCCTGAATTCAATGATGAACACCCAGTGGAACAACCATATAACTTTTCAAAACTCCAGGCTAAAAATATAGAACACTTTTCGTTGAGGCCCAAGACCACGAACAAAGTAGTGAAACAATTTACAATGTTAGATAAACAAATGAATAATATAAGATATGAATTGCCGATACATGACGTAAAACCTAGCTTCTTTGCGAGTGCAAAGCTTTATTCTTGGCACAAATGGAAGGGTTCTACAATTTCATACCGATTACAAACAAAAAATTTGACAGGCTTTATCATGGTGAATAATACTCTTGGGTGTATGTTAGTCTTCCAGAAAAAACTGGGACAGTGAAAGCACTTTAGGTGTTACTGGGGTTATTTGAACCTGGGTCCAGCAAACTAACCGCTGAGCTACTGCACTCACTCTGTTAGATATGTCACTCAAACAATTAAGTACTAAATACTGTATATTCTTACCTGTGACCATTATAAACAAATCCTTGCATTTGTCCAACGAAATTCGGCATTGTTGAAGTCATCTGAATCTCTTCTTCCGCATGGAAAAGTCCTCCCAAATGAATAGATCTTATTTCCATTGTACTATGTCGTCCAAGTATTGTTTCGGCTGAAGATAAAAGCTTATGATAAATCACTACTAATTCACAAACACGCAAGAAAAGGACTAGTTCTTCACTTAGAAGTGAATTACATATTTATACGAATATAGACTCAGGCAAGCAGTACCAGATTATACTTTTTTTTTTTTTATATATGAGTAAACAACAAGTGAGATTTTTTAAGGATTTTTTGTCTAATTTTATTGACTTGAAAAAGTTGAAGGAAAAATAAAAGAAATTAGAAAAAATGTATTATTATAAACGAAAGTCTTAAAAAATGTGCTCTGCAATATATTAAATGGAATAAGGGATTAAGTGATTGTCTTATTGAGATATATCGCCATCTCGATAAAACAACTGATTAAGTAAAGGGAAATTGCAATGTGTATGAATATTATTTACGAGATACAATTAAAGAAATAAAATAAAATTGGGAAATAAAGTTATCAAAACCTTAAATTCAGTTGTTGGGGGAATTTTTTTTTCCGTTGAAAAAAGCACATGCAAACGTTAACATAAATCTGTAACTAAAAATAAATAAATAAAATTTAAGTATTAATTTGTTATAGGCTATAAGTATATTTTCGATTTGTTTGAAAAATGCCAAATCGATTAAGAAACAGGGAATATGAATGTGCGAGAATTCGAGGTGGAAATTGAGGGAAACAGCCAATGTGCCCAGACTAATGAATCCATTCAGCTATTTATCGTGTCTCATAGGGTCTGGGCTAGAGCTGTGTTAATCGTGACTGATTTCGAACAATCGGTCCGGCTTAGGTTGACAATACCAATACTTTGAACGAATCCGAAGCGCAATGGAAATACCGAAAGCAGTCAATCGCAATACTTTGACAGAGAACGAGATCGAAATGCAATAGAATGACAGAAACCAAAACTTTACTAAAAGAAACGCAATGAGTTGATGGAACCATTCAAAATCCCATTATTTTGATACCAAATGCAACCCCAATGTGCCCGTGTTCTGTAACTATCGCATCGTTATATTTATCACATGAACGATGTGAATCGAAACAAAATTTCATTATATCACATTTCCGTGTTCTGTAACTATGCGATGCGAAAACTATACCACATGGAACATTGTGAAATGAAACTCCTGGAAATATGTGATAAATCGGTGTTCTGTAACTTTCGAATGCGATAAATTATTCACTTCAACTGTCAAAATTTATCACATTTCAATTGGCTTGCGAGAAAGGGATATTGAACAATTTTAAACGGATAGTGGACAGTGAACATTTTTGATTTTTTATTTAACAAAATATACAGTTCGTTGATCAAGTTCAACGTTTAAAAAAATGCAAAAGAAATAAAAAATAACTAATAAAAACAGTCAGAATTAGTGGAGAAGAATGTAGGTTTAGGTACCTATGTATGTACATTCTGTCGAAAGAATTCAGCAAGCACTTAAATAAGATCCATTTTGAACATTCTTGGAACTGTGTTGCTATAAAAATAAACAGCTTGGTACATCCAACAAGAGAGACTAAAGGTTCTTGTTTTAAAAGAAAAAATATATTTCATTTATTTTTTTCATAGACAGACAAAATAAATGCAAAATTTTAACTTCATTAAATTCATCAACATAGAACATAGCGTTAGGATCAGATTAATTTCAAAAAAATTTGTCTGAGTCTAGCAGAACGAGCGATCATCGTATTTTTGAAAATTCAACAGAAACACGTAATTTTCCGATAATCCGCTAAAAAGTCGCGCTACACCGCTCCTATCCCAACGACATGTAAATACACACTGAATTTCCTCGCCAAACTACCCTTCGATTTCCAGTATTTTGACAATCTTTCCAATTTCCCATGATAATAAAAGTAACCAAGGTATATTTTATCGCATAGAGTTACAGAACACAACTTCTTTCCACATGCGATAAACGGTGGAATTTTGTGTTCCAAAGTTTTCGATGCGAAGAGTTATCGCATGAGTTACAGAACATGGGCACAGTGCCCGTGTTCTGTAACTATCGCATCGTTATATTTATCACATGAACGATGTGAATCGAAACAAGATTTCATTATATCACATTTCCGTGTTCTGTAACTATGCGATGCGAAAACTGTACCACATGGAACATTGTGAAATGAAACTCCTGAAAATATGTGATAAATCGGTGTTCTGTAACTTTCGAATGCGATAAATTATTCACTTCAACTGTCAAAATTTATCACATTTCAATTGGCTTGCGAGAAAGGGATATTGAACAATTTTAAACGGATACTGGACAGTGAAAATTTTTGATTTTTTATTTAACAAAATATACAGTTCGTTGATCAAGTTCAACGTTTAAAAAAATGCAAAAGAAATAAAAAATAACTAATAAAAACAGTCAGAATTAGTGGAGAAGAATGTAGGTACCTACATTCTGTCGAAAGAATTCAGCAAGCACTTAAATAAGATCCATTTTGAACATTCTTGGAACTGTGTTGCTATAAAAATAAACAGCTTGGTACATCCAACAAGGGAGAGTAAAAGGTTCTTGTTTTTTAAAAAAAATATTTCATTTATTTTTTTCATACAGACAAAATAAATGCAAAATTTTAACTTCATTAAATTCATCAACATAGAACATAGCGTTAGGATCAGATTAATTTCCAAAAAATTTGTCTGAGTCTAGCAGAACGAGCGATCATCATATTTATGAAAATTCAACAGAAACACGTAATTTTCCGATAATCCGCTAAAAAGTCGCGCTAGACCAGTCCTATCCCAACGACATGTAAATACACACTGAATTTCCTCGCCAAACTACCCTTCGATTTCCAATATTTTGACAATCCTTCCAATTTCCCATGATATTAAAAGTTACCAAGGTATATTTTATCGCATAGAGTTACAGAACACAACTTCTTTCCACATGCGATAAACGGTGGAATTTTGTGTTCCAAAGTTTTCGATGCGAAGAGTTATCGCATGAGTTGCAGAACATGGGCACAGTTTGTCAAGAATGATTTGAAATGGAACATAGCATGTTATTTAGTTAGCGGCTTTTACAGCAATTGAAGAACGGGCGAAATTGATACATGCTACCAACAAACAAACATTGTCCACCGCCTAGGAAAAAACGTCACTGTTGATAGTATAACTTCGAGGTAAATAAGGAGTTCATATATCTAGGAGTAAAATTTGTGGAGATCCGGTGGAGAATTACCTCAGGAAACCGCTGCTACTTCGATTTAGCGAAACAAATGGGTTCCAAACTCTTCACTCGAAGGACAAAATGCATGCTCTATCGAGCCTTAATCCTGCCAGTCATGACTTATGGTGCCGAGAACTGGACGATATGTAGAAAAAGGAGATAATATTGGCTTCTTTGAAAGAGAGAATACTCCGTCGTATATTTGGAGAAGATACAACCGCGAACTCTATGAGCTGTACCAAGATGTGGATGTAGTCCATAAAGCTAAATCGCGTCGACTACATTGGCTCGGCCACATCGAATCGGAATGGAAAATAATGCTCCAGCCAAGAGGATCTTTGACTCCCAGCCTCCTGGTTCGAGAAGGCAAGGAAGACCGAACCTCCGTTTTAAATCCAAGCCATCGCGGATGCTAGAGCGCTTCGTCTGGAGAACTGGAAGCAGCGTGCCCGGGAACGCAGAGTATGGAATGCTGCAGTATCTCAGGCAGAAACTCTTCAAGAGTAGGGAGCACGTAAAGTAAGTAAGTATTCAATATATAGAAATGTAAAGGTTTTGGCCATTCCTAACGTTTTTCAATTGCGGAGAGTACCATATTCTTTTCTCTTTTTTTGGGAATCTAGCATACGCTTTGCTTTTCAAATAACCCCACAAAAAGAAATCGACTAACTTTTTAGTGACGCAAATCCAGCGTTTTTATAGAGATGTCTGTGAGATTGTACTCCGTTATTTCGTATACATGTAAATTTACAGGTCTCCGTTTTCATAACAATGACTGCATTAATATATATCACTCTTCGCTGTTATTAACAACATTTAATTTCCATGAACAATATTAAAGAGCATTTTTTAATATTAAATAATTCTTAACCATATCTTATGGTTAACCACGTTTCAAAATTTCCCCACTAATCTCATAAATCATATTGATCCCACTGAAAAGTTAGTCGTGTGGACCTTGCGGGTCTCACCCAGACCACTTTTTATTTTTTATAGATCTCGTGTGGATTTTTCGTTTCATGGGTTAAGAGAGTGGCGACGAATAGTGTTGCCAAACGGTGCTTGTTGGCTATGATATTTTCGACGTTATTTTAAATCGCGAAATTATTCAAATTATCCATTCTAGTTGAATGAAAATGTAAGATTTTGTTCGGTATTACAATTTCTTGTTACTTTTAGCTTGGCAGGGATCTATTTGTTCCGTTTGTTGATTTTTTCTGCAAATTATTCTGACAGCTCGACGCTGTTCCCGTAGTAGGAGTTCCAAATTTCAATATCTCACTTCACTATATAAAGGTTCCCGAAAAAACAGGAATGTCATAAAAGCGTTTTTAACGTGCGGTGAGTTTTTTTACGCAGCAGTGAGGCCATTTCGACGTCACATGGAGAGCGGTGAGCACTTTGTATAAATATACCGTAATCTCTGTTATTCACCGCTGATGACAAATTTTTATTTGTGTTTGCCGTGCTACGATCCCGAGAAAGCTAGAAATATTAGGTGCGTTTTTCACTCAATCGTATTTAGATAAAAAGAAAAAAGGAAATCACTCGACTGTGACTTGGCAACGCTGGCTATCATTTGACATTTCGGCTGTTTTCTACAGTCAAACTAGAACAACTGAAAATTATATTCCAAAATACTACTCTGATTACAAATTATACCACCGTGAAGGGCAAGACCTTAAAAATAAAGTGTCAACCTCTTTGGACAAGCGGTTCGGAAATGGCACGGGCTTTAATATGTGATTTTTTTTATTTTCAGTCGAAAAAATGTTCACATTAAACTGGAAGTTAAATTCCAAAATATTACTCTGATAAAAAGTCTAGTTATATCCCCGTTTAAGGCAAGAAAATTGCAACAATTGTAGGTATAAAGTTAACCCCAATAGTTTTTTGTTAAAAATAAAACTTCACACGCAAGGGAAATTTGGGGATATGTATCAGATCAGTAGATGAGAAATGTCAAAGTTTTTGACATTAGATAACAAAAATTTAACAAAAGTTATCGGAATATGTAGAAAACGGTGTTTGCAAGCACTGATCTATATCCGCTTAAGGACTTAGCGGCGATAGTTACCCCCTAAAGTTAGCGTATATAGGCTAAGTTGTTATTGTATTTAACATGGAAATGTGAATAAGCGTGTATAACCTTTGAGTGAAAAACATACACTATTATTGAATTAATTTTCCCAATACATATATTAAAAAAATAATATTCAAATGTAACGCGTAGGCGTCGGTAAATAATGTGAAATTTTAAATAACGCCGCTTTTCAATGACGTGGCCGGGGCTATGTATTGCATTATAGTAGAGTACCGGCGCTAGTTGTCAAACATTTATTTTGTTGTGTTCTAAATGTAAACAAACTCTTCTGGAGGTCAAACAAACGAAATATCAGTAATAGGCGGGAGAATCATAGGAATCAGTGAAGAAAAGTACGTTTTTAATTATTAATCAATAGTACTCGTATCTCGATTTATTTTCAGGAAAATGGGTTCATTTAAATATGCAAAGAAGTTGGATGCAGTAAATAGAAAGAAATGTACTGCAAAGTTGTCTTTATTTGCAAACTTTCTGGTGATGGCGAAGTAGGAGCTGTGGCTTCGAGAGAGTAAATAATTAAAGGCAGGCTTATTGAAGATGATTATCGGTTCCATATAGGTCTTTGTCAAGTTCAATGACCAGCCGTTTGAAAAATGTTGAGAACTTTTTCTTCATTTTGGTATTTGGATTACTTTTATCTTCAAGAAGCCTGTCTTTAACTATTTACTCCCACGAAGCCCCACAGCTCCTACTTCGCCATCAGCTAAAAGTTTGCAAATAAAGCAAATTTTGCATTGCAGTTCTTTCTATTTACTGTATAAAACTTCTTTGCATATTAAAATGAATCCATTTTCCTGAAAATAAATTGAGATACTATTGATTATTAATAAAAAAACTTACTTTTCTTTACTGATTCCTCTGATTCTCCCGCCTATTACTGATTATTATTTCATTTGTTTGATCTCCACTTCTATTTGCTTACATTCGAGAACTGGCATCTGTCAAAAAGGAAAAAGCCCTATACAACGCAGCAGTGGAACGCGGCAGTGGAACACTGCGGTGAAACACGGCGTTGATACGCGTTCGGTGAGTCGAATCCTTAAGGACTAGCAAATGAACTTTATCAAATACGAGTACATACATAGAATTGCTGTGGGAAGTAATTTTTTTTTAAAAACTACGACACATTCAGCAAGAAATATTTGTTTGACGCTGCCTATTGCCTTTGTTTTTCGATAGGATTGGTACATTTTTAAAAAAATCCAATCGATAGGATTTTCAACCTTTTCATAAAGTTATATCTATTCAATCACAAAAGCTCTCCTTTTCTAGAGCGCTCACTGCACTTTAGTTGCCAACCGTTTTTTGAACTATTTGGGATGAAAAGGATTTTAGTTTTGCAATCATGCCAGCAAAAGCATTAATGTCCTATAGTGAAAAAAAGGTTATTATATACTTTCCAAGAAGCATGAATTAATTCTCTGTTCCGAAGCAAAAAAGAAAACTTCTATTCAATTTGCGAAGGTATAAAGCGAAGTGTGTTAAGATTATGAAAATTGGGCAAGGTTTTTGAATAAGTGAAAGTTGCCAGCATAAATTAATTTCAAAATGTTTTGAAAAACAGACATTATTTAAACTGCAGATAGATGTTTCTGTTATGAATTAGTACAAAGGACCGTTATCGAGTCTGAGTGCTCTGGGATTTGGATTTCCTTTTTATTTAAAAAAATAAAATCAGGTATGAAGTACAAAGACAAGTAAAATAAAATAAAAAAAATCAAATGAACAAAACATAATAGGAAGAGTTTATGATTAAAATAAATAAAAACATTTCTTATATCTTATTTTGAAAATCATAATAAACAAAATAATAACAAGACATAATGGGAAGTTGTGCAGACAACCTTGCAAGCCATGCAAGACAAACAGCACTTTAAATTTCGGCAACAAAACGCGAACGAGCTTATCAGTATTTACAAACGAATTCTAGTAATTTTCGTTAATTTTTTATGATTATTTTGATTGGAAGTTAGGTATGAGCAAATAGCGCAAGATGTTTATAAAAAAGTAAAAGTTCATTGCCTTTTGTTAAGCTACGTACCTATTTTGAATAAAAACATGACACAACTTAGCAAAAGATGAAGCTCTTATGGAACTACTTCTATGCAGATGCCATTCAATGACTTCATTCCGATCAAAAACGTCATTCAATTCCACATACATATGAATATTTCTAGGCAAACATTTTTCACAATTGCAAATACGCATAACACAAAATAAAAATATAACATTCAAAAAAAAAAATTCATAATAAAAAACAAAGAAAAAAACCAAAAATGTTTATGAACTAAAATATTCAAATCAAGACGATCATATTTGGTGCAATAAAACAGCGCCCTAACGCTCGTAACATTTTTTCCTCGAAGTATTTTAATACTGAAAAAAAATGTTTTTAATTCTGCGTGTCGATTTTTGTTGTTCAGGTATTTTAACTTTTTGCTGGTAATAAATTATTAAATTTTGTTTGAATGCACGATTTTCAAATAACATCCGTGATTTTTGTTTGACATTATATACATAACCTGTGTTATTCGTTTCAGCCAACATTTTTCCAATTGATTTATAAATTTTATTTGAAATTCGTTTTCAATTAAATTATTTTCTATAAGACATATAAAATATACAATATACAACAAAAGAGAAATCAAGAGTAAAGATAAAGAATTGACAATTTGAATTTACGTTTTATATTACAAAAACTCTAAATAATTTTGTTTTACGAATAGGTACGTATATTTTAATGTTATGATGTTATTTACTTTTTTCTTAATATAATATACAAAATTTTTAAAATTTTAGCTTAACTTAAATGGCTTTTACATACAAAGCATAAACTATGTATTTTGTTTGGTTAAATGTTTATTGTGGTAACACAAATTTAGGAAGGGCGAAAAGTAAAATTATTTCAACAAAATGAAAGACGTGTTTTGGTTGATTCCGCTTCGAAGATGCATCTCATATCTTGATCAGCAATTAATGTTACTTTTTCGGAATATTTCCAGTGCTAATTATTATCGTTTAACAAGCTGCTGCAAAATCGATAAGTTGGTAGATTTTATCTGTGGTTACCAATTGGTCCACGGAAGAAGTTTTACTTTCCGACTATATTGGAAAACAAAGAAATACTTTTGCTAATAATGTTGACTGTAATGAGTTGAATAGGAGTTTTGTTTCAACCTCCTCCGCGAATGCCGACGATACTACGGGTGTATTTACACTACAGCTATGACTCTCCGAACATCTCCCCAGGCGAGAACAATGATGGTCGCATTCCATCTCAAGTTTTAGCTTTGCAGCTGCCGACGATGCAGATGTTTTTGAAAGCTCTTTATCCATCAAATCAAACTCGACTGGGTTTGACGGCATTTGTCCGGTTTTTGTTAAGGCTATTCTGCCGTACATAATACATAACGTACGTATTTAATTACATAATTAATAATTGCAGTTTTTCCCTCTACTTGTAAACGAGCTAAAATAATACCAGTTCCTAAGAACCAAAGCTAATCGAGGCCGATTGCGATTTTACGTTTCTTTCTAAAGTGTTTGAAAGGATTGTGAATGTTAGATAGTCAGATACGGAGATTTCTCTAAAACAATAATTTACTATGTGCTAATCAGCACCCACTATCTCAGATGCAACATGCCTATCAACGCGGAAAATCCTGCGAGACTGCGTTAGAAAATCTAGTTGGTAGAATTGAGGGCGTGATTGACAAGAAAGAATACGCGCTGGCCATTTTCATCGATATTGAGGGTGCTTTTGACAATGCGACTTTTGACAGCATGTGCAGCTCTGCCAGACATCACGGCGTAGACGAATAATTGCTGGTGTGGATTAAAGCAATGCTAATGAATAGAACGATGGTTGCAGATGCAGATTGTGGCTGTTATTTTATGGCGGAGGTAAACAGAGACTGCCCGCAAGGCGGTGTTCTGTCTCCATTGCCGTGGTGCATGCTGGTCGACTCTCTGTTGAACGCACTCAACAGTTATAACGCATACCCTCAGGCGCACACGGATGATGTTACCGTGCTTTCTGTTGGATCATGCCTAGCGATAGTCTGCGCCAAGGCGCAGGCGGCCCTTGACGTGATCGAAGAATGGTACACTAGGAATTTGCTCTCTGTTAATCCTCTTCAAACTGAGGTTCTTCGCTTTACGAGAAGGAGGATGCTGATCGGGTTGACTCAGCCAGTGCTAAAAGGAGTCGCAATCCAACTCTCCAATGAAGAAAAATATCGGGGAGTCGTCCTGGATAGCAAACTTTTTTGGTCCAAGCATGTTAAGCTGAAGACTGCCAAGGCGCGTTCGGTCTTCTGGCGGTGCAAGGGCGTTTTCGGCAAGACATGGGGCTTATCACCGAAAAGGTAGGTAGGTAGGTAGAGGTGGCGGTTCGGCTTGAACCCAATTAGCACTTGTTGTGCCTTTTTGTTACCACGACTCGTGTGACCTATGTTGTAGTGGTTGTAGAGCATTTGATGTCTGGCTATATCCAACCTGTGGAATTGAGAAAACGGATAAGATCTTGTATCCCTTTGCCCGATATAGCGCTAAGGTCGTCGAAGAATGGTTGGTTCAGTGCCCGAAGTCTGGCTCTTGCTAGTGCCAGACATTCGCAGAGGAAATGGAAGAGAGTTTCTCTTTCATTTACATTCCCGCAGCTTCGGCAGTGGGTGTTAAATGGGATACCCAGTTTGGCCGCATGGTCTCCAATTGGCCAGTGCCCGGTGACTATCTCCGTAATTCTGGAGACTTCGGGGCGGGTTCTGTTTAGAAGATCCTCTGTTCTTTCTTTGTCATAAATAGGCCATATCTTCCTCGATATGATGCAGTTAGTTAACCTTCTCCATTGAAGATTGGCTTTCAGCAGGAATTGTGAGTGTATTTGTGTCTTGACCGCACCTAGCGGAATGTGAACCCTTGCAGCGAGTGAGCTGTCCAGAGCTGAGCCCTGCCTGGCCAGCTCATCTGCACGCTCGTTTCCTGTTATGTTACTATGCCCTGGAACCCAGAGTAGTGTAACACTGAAACCTTCGCCCAGTCGCGCAAGCTCGTTCCGGCACTCCTGCACCAGTTTGGAGGATATGGTAGCCGAGTCAATAGCTTTGATTGCGGCTTGGCTATCTATGAGGATAGCAACGTTTTGTTTGTACGCTGTGTCATGCTCTAGTTGCGTGCAGGCCTCTCGGATAGCCAGTAGTTCCGCCTGGAAAACGCTGGCAAAATCCGGCAGGCGAAGGGATATTGATATTTTTAGTGATTCCGAGTAGACACCGGCCCCCACACCACAGTTCATCTTAGAACCGTCGGTGTATATGACCGTGTCGAAATCTTTCACTACTTCGTCCCTCTTCCAACAAGCTCTGGAAGGGAAGCTTACTTGGAAGCCTTTTGTGAAGTTTAGTTTGGGCGTGATGTAGTCGGTTGGAAACGTGACCATGCCTTCTGGTAGCGAGTCCAGAATGCTGCTGTGGCCGTATGGCCTTGCAGTCCAGCACCCCGATTCCCTGAGACTCACCGAAAAGAGTCCTATGGATTTATGCGGCTATGATAAGACCATTTCTAGAATACGCATCGGTTGTTTGGTGGAAAAAGGTTTCATTTAAATACGTTACTGCTGATTTCGCCAAACTCCAACGGATGTTTATGTCTCGGCTGCACGGGCCTTCCCCAGCACGCCTGGCTCCGGCCTAGATGCACTATTGAACCTCCTGCCTCTTGATGTTTACATCATGGGTTGCACAATCAAAGCTATCTCACGTTAAAGAAGATGTAGCTTTTGGTATAACTCGCACTGGAGATTTGATGAACTTGCGCGACGGTTGTAGTTCGACTCCTGTCTTATGGATATGCCGTTCAATGCAATGACACTGGAACTTCGGCGGAAGCGCAACTACGAAGTCGACTTTCCTTGTGTTCAGGACTGGCTCTGGCCAGACTCGGAACCGAGAAAGGAATGCAGTCGAATCTTCACGGATGGCTCCAAAACCGATCAAGGATCTGGTGCTGGTGTCTTCATGGAGAGCCACAACATTAGACTTTTCTTCTCGTTAGGCAAACATGCATCAGTCTTCCAAACAGAGACTTATACTATCCGAATGGCCATGAACTATGCTGCGAGGAACAGCTGGAGGGGGCGAAGTATCTGCGTCTGTAGTGGCAGTCAGGCAGCGCTTAAGGCCTTGATTAACCCCGTAACTACCTCCAAAATAGTTCGTGAATGCAAGATTACTCTGAAATCGGACGGAAGGCTGAATTCACTTAGACTTCTCTGGATCCCGGGTCATAACGTTATCACGGGAAATGAGATCTGCGATGAACTTGCTAGACAGGGCTCAGAGGAGGACTTCTCAGGACCTGAAACGGCGATATGTCTGCCTGCGTCCTCGGTCAGGCCTTCAATTGACGGTTGGGTTTCATAGGAATACAGTCGCCGATGGCATGACTCTCCAGGGTGCAGACAGATTAACCGAATTCTAACCGACGTCTGTAAAAAATATGCGGCATTCTAGGTGTCTCTGAGCAGAAAAGACTGCAGACAGACTACTGGCGTTTTCACGAGCCATAACGCTTTTGCCAAACATCTTAAGGTGCTAGGCCTAAGCGATACCACCAACTGCAAAGCCTGTGGAGAAAGCGATGGCACAGCGGAACGTTCGCTCTGTGGTTGCCCTGCTTTTGCTCGTAACATGTGGCAGGTATTTGGTGCTGATATGGTGAGTGCTGTGACCCTAAGCTCCTTATCATTGAAGCGCCTTCTCGTCATTCTTAGGAAACCGAGTAATTTCTCGCAGTAAAAGTGGTGTGTCTTCCTGGTAGTATAATAGACCGGTATTGAGTCTAAGTGCTCCAGTGTAGAAAGTCTCGCACGCCGACAAAAAAAAATCAATTTTCATGAGAAGCTTCTAAAATTTGCAGTTCGGATTCGTCTTTAAATTGAAGGACTCTTCCAATTGGAAACCGCAAATGATCGGAGAAGCTAGGTTGTAAGCCCTGTATGCGCCTAATATATTTTTTTTTATTTTTTTTATTTTGGAGTCCGTCGCTTCCTTCAAGCAGATAATCAAGGACTTTAACAAGAGATATAGGATGAATCCCTGGTTATCATATTGTTGAAATAATTAAACTATGCATTTAATTTTTGTAAACAAAAGAAAAATCAGAATAACAATTAATTTGTCTGCTTAAAATTGTTACTCTTTTAAAAATGAAGAAATAAAAAAAAAAAACCAAAATGATTTTATGAAATTTAAAGAATAAACTAGAACAAAACCAAAAATTTATAAAAAGGATTTTCGCACAGAAAACACACGACATTTAGATAATATTTTAGAGAAAAATGTTTTTTTTGTTTTTTTTTAATGTACTCAATTACCTACATTTCAATTATGTAAAAGTAAACCAATAAAATAGTAATTTTGTAGGACAAAAAAACTGTAAATATGTTACAAAATTCCATATAGTTAAATTAAGAAAATAACTTAGCATAAAATTCAGATTCGTATAGTTTCATTTAATCAGTCTTATAGTTTTTCTAATAAAGTAATGTAACAAAAACTAAAACCATAAAAACAAAGTTAAATGAAGACAAAATAAAGATTTTTCTTGGAAACAATTTTATACAAAAGTTGATATTGATTAACACACATATAGATGTTAAAAACATTATAAATGTAAATGAGTATTTTTTTTTTGTTGGGAGCATCAGTGAACAAAACACATTTTTTTTTGTAAATAAATTATCATTTTGTTTATCGCGGTCGATTAAATTTTGATCAAATAATTTTCCGAAAGAATAATATTTATTTTTAAATTGAATGGAACGATTTCGGATTATTATTCATTTGTTTTTGTTTTCCTTAAAAAAACGACACGTCACGACACGTATTAGGGCAAATATAAGTGCTGTTGATACATACATAACATACCCCTGACGGGGGGAGCCCCGTCAACTTGTAGCCTTAAATTGGATGCTCGCCGCGAGAAACGAATTGTGTGCCAATTATTGTCGTTCAGGACTGACTGACCCGCCAACAGATTCTGAAAAGATTTAAAGCAGATAAGTATGATGCAAGAAGAATTCGGATCTGTGTTTTACCTTTTCCCGATCACTCAGTCGCACACTGGCACGAATTCGTCCCGCGACAAGAGCAATTTCCAATCTGTCAGGTGAATTAGACTCAGCGCTAGTGAGTAAAAGCAGACCTACCGGGCGCGCTGTCTTGAACCGAAGTATAAGTTCTTCGGTTTGAGTTTTTGTACCTTGACCATTACCCAACCAAATGGTCATGTGTTGACTACCATTGAAAGCTAATGTTGCCGATTCCCTTCCACATGTTGGTCCAGTATATAGTGTAGCCGAACAGTCACAAATTGGCCGGTTCCATCCCTCAGTACATGTGCCTCCATTAAGGCACGGGTTTCCGGTGCAGACATTTGCTTGGATATGGCAGGATGGTTTCACTGAAGCTGGAATGTGTTTTTATTAATTATTAGTTTGTTATTACTCTTAAGTTGGAATGATTCAAAGCCAAACAAACCTGAGTCTTGCTGTCTAGCAAAAGCTGCTATATCAATAGCTTTTCCTGTTAAAACTAAGTCCCGCAGACAACCAACAAAACCTTGTCGCAGAGTTGCAGTCCATATTGCCGAAGGCCATATAGTTGTGCTGTAGATAGGGCCAGTTCCACCGACATACATATGACCGTCTAGTTCAAGGATGGTGGCATCTCCAGGTGTTCGAAACTCATTCCATACTCCATCAACACTTACTTTCGCATCTCTACCGTTTCTTCGAAGAATCAAATCATGCCAATCGCCATCGTCGACGCGTCTGCGTGATGCTCTAACCTTAGCAGCACCTGATCCCAAATCCAAATGGATATAAATGTGACCATTCAATAATTCCACCGCAAAGAGAACAGCCTTAGTGAAAAGTTCAGATTTGTATTATTTATTATTCTATTTTATTAACGAACAGTAAATTTACATTTTTCGCTCTCGGTGGCCGTGACCCTGTTGTTAAAATTAAAAGACCATTCGGCTCTTTCGTGCGGAACTTGAACGATATGGAACTTTGTTTTCCCGTTTCCCATGGAGGTAAAACCTAAATTTTGTAATACATACTTTAGATTGTCAAATTAAAATTTAATTTAAGGTTCCCAAAATGTTAGTGGTACATACAGTCACTTTAATTGTTTACCACAATTACAATTTTAAAGAAAGGGAATTCACATGCATGCCTATTTATGGTATGCCACTTTGTGTGACTATGTACCTTCTACCATAGTAGAAATATTGCATCGATTCCCAGTGTCATATTCGTAATAGTAAAATCCTTACCAAATGTGATTCCCTTGTTGTAAATGTGACTGGGTCCTGTGGATCACCAATTGGACACTGATATTCCAAATTTCCGGCTATCTGAATTAGTTTTGAACCACTCTTAGCTAAATCAATAAGATTCAGACATAGTGTATCGGCTGAAAATTCCACCTTAGTAATAGAAAATTATGTTTTTAAAATAAAGTTTATATAAAAATATTTTAAAAGACCTTTCGTAAACAGCCAACGAAATTGTTGTGCACTCTAGCTCCCAAAAGAGCCCGAGGATTCACTGCTCCACCCACATAAACTCGTGATGATGAAAGCATAGTAAATTTCCCTGCGATATGGGAATGATCCGTGTAAACATCATCAACCACGGTAACCAGCTGCAATAAGTTAATGGTAATAAGTAACAAGTAAAACTATGTATCATTAGTGTTCCTATATTTTTGGGTTCGGTTATTTGACCCTAAGTGCATTTTTCATAACAAAACGCTTGTTGATTAAAAATAAATAAGAGGTAAGGGTCTTTCATCAAGGACTTGACAACTTCTTTTTTGAATAAAACGCAAACTATTTGAGAAATCTTAAAAAAACATTTATTGGCTTCAAAACATTTATGAATTTGACTTCGTTCATATGTCCACCACGGGAACTTATGCAGCGGTCGATACGTTGAACCCAATTTTCGATGACCGCACATTTCGACCGATACGGCCGCTATTTCTCGTTCAATATTGGCTTTGAGCTCCTCTAATGTCGCCGGCTTGTTTCCATAGAAAAAGGATTTAATGTGCTTATTGATGAAGCCGTTTAACCAAAAATGCGCTTCATCGCTGAAGATGATTTTGCGATGAAATTCTTCATTTTCTTCCATCATGTCCAGAGCCCAATTCGAGAACGTACGTCGCTTCATATGTTCAAGTGGCTTTGGTTCTTGAGTCAGCTTGATCTTTTAAGGTTGTAGGTCTGGGAGAGGTACAATTCTTGAGAACGCCATGAAATTGACTGATTTGGCTGGTTTGCGACGGACGCCTCTACAGCAGCAATATTCTCCACACTTTGGGCAAAACGTAGTCTCACTGGGACGGCAACATCAAGCAGCAAAATTCTGACTCAATTTTTTTCACTAGACTATGAATTAATTGTCTACCGGGACGAGAATTGCGGCCGAAAATTGGCGTTAACCATCTTAAAGTTGCAACCACCGGCTCGGAAATTTGGTTGTAAGCTTTATTTATTTGTAAACGTTGTTCCTTCGTGTACATCACCATTATAAAAATTTTGATTTTACTGCATATTTTGACATTGGCAGTTCCGTAACCGGTTTAAGGGTGCGTTTACACAAAAATTTTGAAGTTGTCGAGTCGCTAATGAAAGACCCTTTATAATTTAAAATTTAATAAACCGTTTACTGGTATTCTTTGAAAAAATTTGGGAATGAGAACTTAAAAATAACTTTTAAAAAGGTAAGGATTGGAGGCACTAGAGCACACCAAAAAATGCATTGGATTTCAAATTGAAATTCATGTTCATTAGCAGCCATTATTATTTAAAAACTGATATGAATTCTGGGTGAGTCGATTGGTGATCCGGGGTAATGAGGTCAAAGCACTGAAGATGCCAAGAATTTCACTCTGAAAGCCCATCGTGGACCAAAACCAACAGGGGGATCTATTGAGTTCCAGCCAGGAAACCATAGTTAGTACTCGACAGATCGGAGTACCAGCCATAGTACCCAATGTCACCAAATTACACGAAAAATAAACTCCTAATCAGCGTTTAAGAAACCAACAGCCGCTGAAAAAGCAAAATCCCTGCACAGACCATGAGAGAAGGCCCGAAGGCCAAGTTTATTTTACTCAAGATTGCGAAAAATGAATCGCCCGGCATCGGTCATGAGAAGGATTTGGAGGATCGTTTTTTTTGTTTTTTATTATAATTAGCGTGCGGTAAATGGATTTTGTATTTTTCTGTAATTAATACAGTACCCTTATAATGTTGCCACAGCGCAGGCATTTTCGTTGCTGCAAGCAACAAGAAACATTAAAAAAAACTGCAAGGGGCGAAACGAAACAGGTCTCAATTCGAGACCACCACCGCCTCTAAAAGATGTAAGGTTGCCATAGCAGCAGCTACAGCATCGACTTCCCGCAAAACGCCAAACAAATTCACGCGGAAGCAGCAAGAGATCACTTGAGTGTCGCGTTGGTTGATGAAAACTCCTCCAACGGTAAGGCGGTTCTGGAAAAGTGGCCCAGCAATAACGCTAAGCTTACCGAGATGACGATATACCACATCATACAAAACCCAAGCGACCAGTTGCCCAGTTTCGACTCCGAGGAGATTGTCAGAGGCTTCCGGGTTATCAAATGCGTTGGCCAGTTGTCTAAGGATTTCCTTAGCGCGTGCAACGCTTAGATTAGTGAAGCCTGGGAGCGAATTAAGCTTAAGGCCATCCCTGCTAATTGAATCCCCAGGATAATTAGAGCGCGAATCTGACTTCCCGGGATGGCTTTAGATAGCAAAAAGATTCTCAAATCTCTTAAGCCGCAAAGCCCTTACATCCCCATCGATGACTGGATCATCATAAAGGCCGAAGAACCCCATAACAACTCACAAACATATCTGCTCTCAATCAATGAGAAGGCAGTCTTGCAATATCATTGAATTCCGCAATTTCACAGGCTGGATTTGAAACGAAAATTGGCACGTCTGACACCCATCTGACCCGGGGTCAGTCGAATGTTGTCATCACAACGGGGTGTTCGCGCTAATTGCGTCCTGGTGTACTGGTGTACTACCAGGCAGCCACTCCTACCTACCTAGAGCTAATACTGTGTTCTTTTGAAAGAAAAATAACCGGTTGCATATTTGGTCCCGTGTGCGAGGAGGGCGATGGCTGCAGTCTTTCAGGAAGACACTCTCCACGGGCCGGGAGTCCTTAATTAACTAATATACTGTCCTTTCTTCATAGATGTTAGCTTGGTTTTGATCAGTAATAAATAATGATTCTTGAACACTAAAATCTAATGTCGTCTCAGTCTTAACATGAAAGACAAGAAAGGGTAGCAATAGTAACATGGCTCATATCTCAAGTAGACGGTGCATTTAAAACACTTTGATTTCAGCAGGTTTTACTGGGTGCTTAATGTAGTCGTTATGCGGCCATAACAATATGTACGGCATACGACAAGCTACACATAAGGCTATACTCAATCCCTTAACCACAACTAACTGCATCAATTCAAGAACTCTCTCTAAATACGGCCGGAGACTGAACACAACTAGTCTTGTCTTGATTCCAAGTCATTCTGCAATCACGGAAAATAAAATCTGCAAAGAACTTGCTCATCCATGCTCGGAGCTTTGTCAGGATCTGAACCTGTTTTGGGTTTGCCAGCTGCTATTGATGACTTGGTATTCTATAGACACAATATTTGATGGCAAGACTCTTTGGGTTGCAGACAGATCAAACTCGTCCGCCCGAATGTCTGTAGCTGTACCGCGGCATTTTTTGGTGGCGTCAGATTGAAGTGTACTGATGTAGTGAACAGATCCGAACTATGTTGGTATGGTCGCACAATGATCAAGCAACTATGCAAGCTGTGTTGGGTGATCGAGAAATGCGACATAGAAGGTAATGGTAAGAGAAGGAGGTGGAGTCATGGTCAAAAGAAAGCTATTATAATCTGAAACATGAATGGCTACTCAAAGATGGACTCGCATATCGGGGCATAGGGTATCCAAGGCTTTATGGTCCAACGTAAACAAGAAAAAAACCAGCGTGATCTTAAATCTAATTCGGTGTCGCCTAAGAACGACAATGGGCATACTGTCCGGACAATGACTTCTTTTAAAGCATGTCTAAAGCTTGGGGTTATCAGAAACAGACGCTGCAGTTACTGTGATGATATTTGCGTTTAGGAAGACAATACACACATACTGTGTGAATGCAAGGGTGTTGCTCACTGTAGATGGATATAAAAACACAAATATTTTTGATAGCCTTGAGGAGGTAGCTTCGATTGAATGCCACAAACTACCGGTCTTTTTTAGGGAAATAAAATGCTCTAAAGAAGAGGCTTGGAATGTTTACGACTGACTTTATAGTTGGTTCCGCAGTGATCGCGATGGGCCAATTAATGGTGCATACTGTTTTATGATGTCATAACACTGCTTAACCTAACCTAATCTTTGAAGTTTCTTCTAATTTAAGATACAAGTTGGCATATATGCGCGATTTCGATTTTTTCTTCTAAACTCAGTTTGATTAAATTTAAATTTACTCATGCTTGGAAATTGCACTTACCCTGCAGAAACTAGTGATTGATGATATCTATAAAAGTTCACGAATTAGAAATAGAGTAAACAAATTATCATATAAAATATGTCAATAATTGTATACCTCTTGAATCCTTCTGTGTACAGTAACTTTATGCCATTGGTGATCATCGAATCGCACTTTTGACGGTTTGATATGCATTTCTTGTTTTCCATTAGCTAATCCCATTGTCAAAGACACACCACCATCTCTTAGAGCTAGATTTAGGTAATCGGTACCGTGCCCTATTAAAATATTTAATATTTAATAAAATTGTCAAACAAAATGTTTTGTTTTATTAATTTTTTTTTTAAGCATGTAGTAAGTATTATTCATTCAAACAAGCAAATCCGGCGTAAATTGTTCTTAATAGAAAATTTTCTCCAATGAAATCAAAAACAAAGAAACCGATAAAGAATGTATTGATCAAGAAGTATCCTAGACAGAATCCACTAAATTACTTTAATGCATCCATATTTCATTAAAATTGGTACCATTATTAAATAACGAGTTAAATATATCAAAAACGCTCTACATATTTATACCTTGATTCGAGGTAAAAAATTCCTTGAAACTCTCTTAAGCATTCTTTACAGTATAAAGAGAAAGTGGTAGAGCTCTACCGAAAATAAAATCTTCTCTGCCTTAAGGCTGCGACAAAAAACGAAAAAGCTTCGATACAGCATGCATTTGTCTTTCGATTGAGGAGTTTCGAACCGATTTGTTTTGCCAAACCAATGTAGCAGCGGCTTCCTTAGGTAATTCTCCGTCGGATCTCCACTAAGGTGTCATTCGTGGAGTTGATGTTTAATCCAAGGCAGATGAACTCCTTAACTACTGCAAAATTATTGCTATCAACAGTGACGTTTTGTCCTAGGCGGTGGACACATGTTTGTTGATACTTGGTCTTGTCCCCATTAACAAATAATATTTTAATATACTTTTGAATACTTTTTTCATAAAGAAGGGGACAAAATGTTGATACTTTTTTGGCAGTAAGATTACAACCAAATATCATTGACTAAAACCAAATATAATCGGATTAAGGGTGCGTTCACACTGAAAGTTTGAAGCTGTCATTGAATAATGAAGCCTTCTGTAAGCCCTGTTAAGGCCTAACAAATTTGATAAAATACTTTTCAGGCGACTCTTTAATACAATTTTCAATACTTTTCCAAGTTTGTTCGAGTATCTTACGGACTTTTTCGTAGATTTGCAGCTCTTGCCTTGCATGCGAACTGTCGCCCTTGGTATTTCGGTCTGTTTGGGTGTGTGGTTAAAGCCATTATCTTTTTATTTTATTTTCATGCATAAAGATGGTGAAATTCGCAAATAAAAGAAGAATGAAATCCAACTCCGCCCATAATTAAAATAAGTTTCAAACACACATATCACAAATCGATGCCATCATACTGGCATAGTGCTTGTATATTTGAATGAAAAATATCTCATTTAGTATTAACTGATTTTCGCAAAGGGGGACCTTTATTGTTAGTAACTTTCAAATGAATGAGCATTATTAAGTTTTAATTTGAGACCTCTAATATAAATTGTTTAATAATATTTATTGGTTAACTGAAAAATCTATAGACGCTTTTGTAAGCCTTGTTAGGGTCTATCAAACTTAATTCAATACTTTTCAGGCGACTATTAATACATTTTTCAATACTCTTCCAAGTTTTTTTTGAGTATTTTTCAGCACCTTTTGGTAGCTTTACATTTGGTTGCTCTTGCCTTGCAGGCGAAATGTCGCCTTTGGTAGTTTGGTGTGTTTGGGTGTGTGGTTAAATTGGTTGACCGTTTACCATCTTCTTGTTTTATTTTTATGCATAAACATGATAAAATTCGCAGCAAATTGGATGCCAAGTACGTACATATAACGTACATTTCAATTCCAATCAATACAATATATGTGGTCTTTATTCTATCAATTTCCATATACAATTCCGGTTAATTTATAACAAATTTCCGAAATAAAACAAATGGAAATTGAAAATCCGGCAAATAGCGACGAAGTAATTGAGTTCACCTCATGCTAAGTAGGTTCCGATATCCGATTGCTTCCGCTATATTACTTCCGATACAATGCTTCCGTTACAATTAAAATTGTTCCCTCAATGCGCCAAAAGAAGTACAACTTACAAAAATAAGTTTGAGTACTGCAACTACCCCAACCTACTCGCGTAATTATTTTGTTTTTCGAGTCACTATTTGTGTTTTTGAGTGTCACTTTGGGTTGGTCCCGAATACGTAGTCATGTTTTGATTGCTGTGAATTGGCATAATACTTGCGTGCATTTAAAGCATAATAAAAAGTTAGTAAGAAATACGTGACCATTTATTGCGAATTCGCTTATCACAGTCACAGGTTTATTTTAAAGGGCTGTTTCTTTCTTCAAAGTCGTTAGCCAATTTTTTGTTTATACCCTATTCTAAGGGTATATTAATTTTGACGCATAGTTTGTAACATACCTTAATACTGCCCGTAGACCCCTAAAAGTTACTATATTTATCATCAGCATCGATAGTAATGTCGATCTAGCCATGTCCGTCCGTCCGTCTGTCGGCAAAAATTAGGCTTTTAAACTGGGCTTAGAGAGCTAAAATTTTAACCATATACTCTCTAGGGTCCCGAAATAATCAAATTTAAGAATTTTTAAAATCCGCCCACAGACACGCACAGACACAGACAAACTCAAAAAACAAATTTTTCGAAAAAATTGAATTTTGAGCTAGAAAGCTAAAACTGATCGGGAGATAAAATTTTTAAAATCCGCCCACTGACACGCCCACAATTTAAAAAAAAAAACTTTTTTTGAAAATTCAAAGTTTGAGCTAGGAAGCTGAAATTTATAATATATACTCTCTAGGGACCGTTTATGCTCATGTGAAAATATTTTCAAACTCCGCTTACTGACACGCCCACAATTAAATAAAACAATTTTATTGGAAAACCAAAGTTTGAGCTAGGGAGCGTTTTTTTACAAAAGCTTCGTTTTTTCGATAAAATCCTTTAAATGTTATATAACAAAATATGTAGAGCGTTCTTAACAATTCAATCACTTAGACTTTTGTCACGCCCACTTATGAGGAATAGGAATAAGAATAGGGTATCCAACAGTTTCCCCAAGCGGACTGTAGCCCGTCCCTATGTTTTTATTATGAAGTCGATACGTCAAGTTTTCATTGAGTTTCATTGAGTTAAGAAAACAGGCTAGAATACTTTAAATAAAGAAACAGCAATTTAGAATGAATCAAATACATACACAGTCACAGTTATACCTGTGATTGCAGGATCATGACTTAGCCCATAAAGGTAATTTTTATTCCAGTTTTGCTTTATGACTCGAAGCATGTACATAAGCGAAAATGCATAATGATATTCTTGTGGTTTCGAAATCCAATAGAGAACGATTTGCCATTGCACCGGTCGACCACCACCTTAAGTAATTAAATGGCTCTAATGAAGGGTCAAAGAATTTTGATTTTAAAATCGTTTGATTCTGCAACATTTTCGTTAAATAAAGTTGTCAATATTGACTGAATGAAAATTTGTAGGAGGAAAAATATCAAATAAAATAAACGATTCCTTGTTGGCGAATTTTTTCTGTCCAACCTCAACTTTAGATGATCATTGTTGGTAAGAGTGTAAATGCGTAACTTAAAATATATATATGTGAAGCGATGGACAAAACCCCTTTAAGACCTTGCCGTCGATTAGTTTGAAGAAATCAGTAGAATTTAACAAAACTTTATTTTAATCGAATTTTCGTTTTCATAATTAAATTCTTTCAAGAGTTAGAGCCGAACGGCCAATTAATTGTTCTATTCGTCTGCTGACTAGTGAACCACTGACAACTTGATTTGATTTTTTACTGCCTTTTATACAAATTTTACAAAAATGAAATAGAAAATGTGTGCTTTAAACAGGTGAAATAAAATAGGTGCTTTTAAAAAGGAATTTAATACATTTTTTAGATAATAGTCCTTACGAATATATATGTCATTAGGATGGCTGCTACATATGTGGGATTCAATTACTTAAAATACAATCCCCGCTTGGATCTTTAAAAAATTCAGACTTATAGATAATACCAAAATTGATCGATCCAAATTGTTCTTAGTAAGTTCAAAAAATTCATCTAAGTCTAACTCAAATTATATTGTAAGTAGATTTTCAATAAGAGGGAAAACGTAGAATGCCCTAACCTAAAACTTACTGGGAGTGCTTTGTGAAAATAAAAGTCAATAGACAATAATTATAATGAAAATCAAAAAGTATATGCTTCGATATACCAAAAATATCTATCATCACTGTACTTCTACCTGCAATCAGCCTACAAAGCACAGTTGATAAGATATAATTTTTTTTTTTTTGTATTATATATGCATTCTATACCCTTTCACTCTTCTTTGCTTTTGTTCTTCTATAAATAAACTCCTTTGTGTCCTTTGAGCTTACCTGTATAGAAGAGTAGACCATTTGGTTGTCGTGTTCGAAAGTATAGCGTTATAGCATCTTGTGCACTGACAATTGGTTCAGCTCCCGTTTGTCCCAAATCATACGACAGAAACTGGGTCCCTCGAAATGTAGCTTCGGAAGGTGCTTTTTCTTAATGAATTGGAAGAGAAAGAAGAAAGTAAAGGAACGTATATAAATACATAAAATAAAGCAGTTGCGATTTCAAAAATGTTTTTAGTGTATTGATTAATCCTAAAATATCAGATACCTGTAATATTCATGAGATTCATAAAATGGTGTCTCTAGGTGTAAAGGTACATAATTATCTCTATTTTATCTCATTAGCACTTAAGATATACGATATTCTGTTGAAATTGGCAATGAATAAACAGCCAAGAACAAAACGGACATAAGAAGTACGGGTAATGTTGAATACATTTTAGTCATTTTAATCCGAAAAGGTTGTAGCATCCTTATTTGCACTGAATTTTATTGGCAATATTAGCAGATCTTAGAGTTTGAAATTTCTTGCAAGTTTAAGTTGTAGACAAACCAAAGTCATAAATAAATATTATCAAGTTTCTAACAAATACGGAAATGCTATGAAGTTGAATGGTATGAACATGTGCTTTACATATTAAATGCAAAGATACCACGATGAAATGAGATACTATTCGAGTGTATACAAGTTGTCTGAAGATCTACTTGGTACATATAGGACTACCCATTGTTGTAAACACATTTTAAATCACTTCAGTTCACTGCCACTTGAACGGTGCATCTTTTATAAGCCACTTGGTGTACGTTCCTTACACATGTAAAGGAATACGTACATATGTATGAATGTAGATATTACATACTTAGAAAAATGCTGAAGCGTCACCAAAAAGAAGGCTTGAATTTGTTTTTCCAATAAAACAAATGAATTATTACAAACGGCAGATACTTAACCTTCTAGAAAAAGAACAGATGCAAATTTTTTGAAATAAAAAAAAAACAAAGAATATTCGTAGGAGTGAGCAAAAATATTTTGACAGCCACACGTCTTTGCTCAAAAAATACCGACACCTATATTGTGTCTATCTTCATTCCTAATAAAATTGTTCATAAATTATGAATTAGTTTGATTACCTTTTTCACAGTATTGTCCTTCGTATTCAAGGTTTCTGCATTCGCATATTGGTCCGGAGTCTGTCGATATGCATATGCCACCATGTTGACAAGGGTCGTGTCGTTCACAAGCATCCGTCATGTTGCCGCCTCTTAACCCCTTCAAGTGTAAATATTTGTTGAACAATTGAAAAATAAATATTGAAATTAAATGAGAAAATTGTGCGGTGCAAGAGGGTAAATAAAATAAAATAAATTTAAAATGACATTAAATAAAAATACTTGCACATTTTATTTATTTTAAAATAAATGAAATATATTAAATAAAAATTAATCAAGAAGTGAATTTAACTGATGATGGTTTTTGTTAGATTTAGCATGCTACTGTTTTTTTTTATATTCCCCGTCGTTAAAATTCTCCTTATTTATTATTGCTTTATGTCTGCATAAAAACTGAATGACAGTATATAAAAAACCTTTTTGCTTAAAGAAATATCTTAATGCCTTCAATTGATTTATCTTGAACAATTCCTACTGAACAATGTAGCTGTACAAAGCAGCATGACTTGTCTGAACGAATGCGCTGATTTTTGTGTTGAAATTGGAAAGCTATTTATTCCAATTTAAATCCCAAGTAATCTGTAATGGAAGATGATCTTTTCAAGGCAACGAAAATGAAATTCGCCATAGCAAATTGACAACTAATCTATATGTATTTTGAATGTGACGTTTATCTCACTACAACCCATTGTAGTTGGCATACATGTTGGACAAATGTTTAGTTTTCTATTCAAAATATGTTTTAAAATGTAAGATAGTGCCTTACGCTTAAAACAGATGTGTAAGGATGCAGGAACGCACATGAAACACACGTGCAGTACGAAAATGTCATAATTCTGTATGCTTTTTGCCTGACCTTAATATCACTGAACTACCAAACAGACAAAAATGCTAGGTAAAGTCATAGAAATTTACAGCAAACTTAAAACCGGCACAATTGTATCAAATTGTGCTGTTCTACTACTATTGGTGTAGAGACAACATGTAGCAAGAATTGGCATGCAGTAAGCAATGTGCACATCGGTATCAGGCATTTTCAATATTTTCAGTAAAAAAAGGTTGCACATACGCCACAGTGTCGCAATATTTTAAATTAAATGGGGAAGGATATCGCATGGAGCGAAGTGAAAGTATTTTCAAATTTAAATTTGAATTTAGTTTTAATACCCTATCTTAATCGATTAAATGGTTTGTTTAAATTTTTGATTGAGAAAGAAATGACTTTCAATGCAACGCCAACTTTGGGGGCTAGGGATATGGAAAGGGATTGAACAATTCGCAAAAACGTAGACCAATGGCGAAACATGGCCTAAAGTTTGGATTTCATTTACGGAACTCTTTATTCATGTGTTCTTAGCTTATAGGAACATGAAAATGAGAGCGCTAGAAGGGGGTGTCCTGACTGTTGTTCGTCCTAACCGAGATGAGATTTCCTTTAAATAAAGGCTGTCAAGAGTGTCTGATTCCTCTCAACACAATCTTGCAATCGGACTCTTAAATTTGTGAAAGCGCGAGAGCAAAGCATTGGTTTAATAGCAGCAACTTCACGGCGGATATTTTCTTGTATTTTTCTAACTGTTTGGGGATTGTTGGTGCAAGCCATCGATTTAAGGTATCCCGATAAAGAAATGTCGCACGGTTTAAACTCCGGAGACCAAAGTGCCCAGGTTATGTCTCCGTACTTGCTGATTAATTGATTGCAACAAATTAACCCCAGCTCACTTGAAGCTCCAGCTGTGTGTGGAGTCTTGCTGAAATAATGTTCTGTTCTTGAACCCGGGAAACAGCTGCAGTTGCGGTACCAAAAACTCGTCCATCATTCAGCAATACACGTCAGCAGCGACTGTCTCTTGTTGGTTAAAACAATAAGGGTCAATAATCCCAAGGGCAGCAATCGCACATTGCACACTGTCGTTTTTGGGCAATACAAACGTTTTTGATGCCGTTCTTTAGGGTTGTTGGGGCGCCAGTATCTCAGTTGTGTTTTTTAATATTGCCATTTTCGTTGAGAAACTGCATGATTTAAGAACTGCATGGTAAAACTTTAGTTTCTTCTTTAATATAAAGTGCACCACTGATTTTGTTATTCCGTTATCTTCCTTATCGATAAACGCGGATTGTGCAGAATTTCACGTCAAATTTGACCCGTATATTCTGTTTTGGCATCGCTGCTGTTTTTTATGGCATGAACGATCCATGACTTACTCCCCGAATATTCAAGTGGATCGCACAAATGCAGCAATACAATTGTTTTTAAAAACAACTTCAACTCCTGAAACTTTGCGGGTAGGACAGTAACAATAATTGTTGTCATTTTTTAGAGAGGTAAACTCGTCAAAATATTTAATTTTCACAAGGTCTTTAACTCTCAAACAGCTTAACATGTAGTAGTAGTAGTAGTAGTGGATTTATTAATGCATAAAAAGTGGTATTTACAAAACAGTTGAAAAAAAAAACATAAATCTTTTAATTCATGGCCGGAAGGGCCGTCAGCCAGATGATATCTCTTGTTAATACATTTTCGAGTTTTGTGAATTAATGGTGCTTTGGTATCAAGTTTGATTAAATTTAAAATTCAAAATTCTTCTCTTATTATTTGCTTTCTATATGTAAGTGCTATTTTTATATATTGCGATAATTTTTTCCAATCTGTTCCATTTAAAATTGCTATGAGGTCCGTTCGTTCTAAGTAATTCCGTTTGCATATTTGTCGCCGTATCTCAGCTAGAATCGGACATCTTGCGATGAAATGCAGTACATTTTCCCTTTCGTTGCTGTTGCATAAGGAGCAGTTAAGTATTAAGTCATTGTTTGTTTTGAATGAATAGCCTTACATTCCTTACCACGTAAAGTGGACGGCTGGAGTTACAGCGCTGTTTCACGGTCAGCCACAACCGATCATCAGACTCCTTATGTGGTGCTGGTCTGTCTTTTTCCTTCATTTATCCCGAAATTCCATTTTCTTCCACTGGGATTCGAACCTAGACCAGCGTCTTCTCAGGCAAGCACTCTTGCACTGTGCCATTGAAGCCACGAGTTTATCCAGTTTTTATTTGCAATTTCTTGGACAAACTTTTGCTCCTGTAAGTATACTATGTTATTCATTCAGGTTGTTTCTTTCTGTGTTTTCTCTAATTCTATTCCATTTCGACAAGCATAGTTGGACTGAAATGGGTGATAGAGAGGGTGAAAGACTTTTGACATTGTTTTTTGTCGAGAATTTTATGATTAATGGTTTTTTATGTGATACCACACAATTTTTCCTGATTTTAATTTTTGTTTTCCGTCAATTCCTTTATTTGTTTTGAATGAATAGCCTTACATTCCTTACCACGTAAAGTGGACGGCTGGAGTTACAGCGCTGTTTCACGGTCAGCCACAACCGATCATCAGACTCCTTATGTGGTGCTGGAAAATGGAATTTCGGGATAAATGAAGGAAAAAGACAGACCAGCACACAGCTGTAACTCCAGCCGTCCACTTTACGTGGTAAGGAATGTAAGGCTATTCATTCAAAACAAATAAAGGAATTGACGGAAAACAAAAATTAAAACCAGGAAAAATTGTGTGGTATCACATAAAAAACCATTAATCATTAAGTCATTGCGATGCGGTATGAAATTAAGCGGTACTAGTTCCCCTCTTGCTCGGAATACCAATGATATAGTTTCACTGTTAAACTTGTCGTTGAAGTAGCTGGCTTCTCCTAGATCGTGTTGGAGTTCAGGATAAAGTTCCCTATGTACTGAGCTTTTTGCTCGCTCAATGTTTTCTTTTCTTGTTTTAGAATGGAGCTTTTCGAGAAGGTTATGAAGGAATGGCGTCCATTCTGATAAATTATCCAAGCTGAGATTGAAAGAGAGTTCACAAAAGTCTGCTAGATTTTTCCATTCCTCAAACCATGAGCTTTTCGACCTTACTATCGAGACTGCAATCTTTCTTGCTACTTTACCTTCGTGACTGTACATGAGTTTCGTGATGTAATTAAAGTGGAGTTTTAGAGACGTGAGATACAGTGGTGATAGTCCAGTTTCGATGAGTAGCATGTAGTTAGGTGTTGTGTCAGGTAGTCGAAATTGCCGCTTTAGAAAGAACCTTAAGAGTTTTTCAGTGGTTTCTGACCGATTCCAGCCCCATGCTTCCGCAGCATAAAGCATTATTGATCTGGACGTTGCCAGAAAAACTTTAAATTTTGCGCTAGCTGATAGGTCTTTATTTCCGTAAACATTTTTCCATACCGTCCCGATCGCATTTTTGGAAGAGGAGAGCTTTTTGACCAGGTGTTTTTCCAGGTTCAAGTTGCTTGTTATAGTGTACCCCAAATATTGGTATTCCTTTACAGTTTCTATAGCCTCTACTCCATAGCACCATTTTTCGTTTGCAGCTAATCGTCCTGTTCCTCTCCGAAATACCATTGTTTTTGATTTGCTTAGGTTAATAGTTAGGTTCCACTTCAAGCAGTACTCGCGCAATTTATTTATCATTAGCTGAAGGGACTCGGGTGATTCAGCTAAAAGGACTATATCATCTGCGTACATCAGTATTTTGATTTGAAACCCATCGATTGATATACCACACGGCATGTCTTTTGTTAGGTCTTCGATATAGAGGCAAAAAACTAAAGGGCTGAGATTGCATCCTTGTTTCAATCCTGCTAACGCCAGGAACCAATCTGATAAATTTTGCCCATCCCAAACTGCATAGAGGGTTTCACTATAGATGTCCTCAATCATTCTTCCAAACCTGAGAGACATCCCATCTCTAAAGAATTTAAAAATTAAGGCTTTTCTGTCGATGGAATCAAACGCGGGTCGAAAATCAATGAAAAATGCATATAATTTTCTTCGTTTTCGTAGATAGATCTCTGCAATATTGGTCAGGCTAAATATGTGGTCTACTGTTGAATATCCTTTTCTAAATCCAATTTGGAATTCACTGAGAAGGTGGTTGCTGTCAATCCATGCTGCGAGTCGGCGTCTTAGAATTTCCATAAAGATTTTAAGCGATGTGTTGAGAAAAGCAATACCTCGGTAGTTGGATGGGTCCATCTCGTCTCCTTTTTTTAATATGGGAAAGAGTATAGATTTTCGGAACGCCTCTGGTGTTTCTCCTGTAGTGAAAATGTCATTATACACTTTTGTGAGATGTGAAAGGAAATCTGTTGTTGCATATTTCCAGAATTCATTTGGGATCCGATCAACCCCCGGAGCTTTGTTGTCTTTTATTTTCGCTACAACTGACTGTACTTCAGATATCGTTATTTCTCTATCTAAAGTTAGATTTTCGATATTTGGTCGAGCGTATTGGATTGGTGGAGCAAAGAGTTCCGCGTTCAATTGTCCTTCAAAATGGTGTCGTAGTGTTGCTGCAGGTAAAAGTGTTTTTGTTGCGAAGGTTTTTCCTTTTATCTGTTGTATTCCTTTCCAGAATTCGGACGGGTTTCTGCAGTAAGTTAAACTTTCTGCTTGTTTTTTGAAGAAGTTTACTTTTTTGGTTCTACATAAAGCTTTATACGCTCGATTTGCTGCAAGATATGCTTTTTTAAGAGAGTTCGGCATTAAAATTTTGGTATAGGTGCAGAAGTGTAAAGGACCTTTTCCGCGAAGCTTCACAGTCTTTATCATACCAGATCGATTTATTTTTGCAGGGCCTAGGGTTTAGATGGTGTGAGTTCGCTGTCGATGTTATTACGCTCTGCAATACATCAATTGTTGGTTGGTGCTCATGCAGTCCATGTTCTGTTATACTACGATTTAAATTGTTCTGATATACTTCGACTCGGTTTTTCTGCCATTTTAGTTTTGGGAGAAGTGCATTTTCTTTTTCGAGCTGTGGTTGGTTGTCTGATTCTGTAGAGGTTAGAGTGGTAATCAATGGCATATGGTCGGAATAAATCTGACTATCCACTTCAAAATCAAATATGTTGCAGACTATATCAGTGGACGCGAAGATATAGTCGATAACAGATTGGCCTGGATTTCGGATGAAAGTTAGTTTACCTTCTTCATCTCCTTTTTGTGTACCATTCATTATGGTCAGATCGAAAGCACTTCCCATTTCCAATATGCTTTTCCCCCTTGCGTTGATTTCTGTGTCTTTCGAATTTCTTGGGTTAGAACGGGTTCCAAAAGATACGCATTGTTCTTGTCCGGTTCGCGCGTTAAAATCCCCTAAGAGAATGCAGTGATTTTCTCCCAATATTTGCATTGTGTCCAGTAAAATAGTGAAATCCGTTTGCCAATGTGAACAATTTAAATATATTGGAACTAGATTTATGTTTTTTTTTGTCTATTGCGATTTCTAAGTATTTGAATTCTTCTATTTCTTTAAAAGTGCATTGAATTGTCGACAATGATTTTTTGAATCCATAGAGTGCTCCATCCGATGCTCTTCCTTTCGTCGCTCCATTCCGTTTTATTGCTCCTATCCAACACAGCTCATAATCCTTGAAAAATTCTTCGAAGTATTTTTGGTTTTGCTGCATAGTGTGAGTTTCGTATAGTAAAAATATTTCATACGTATTGACATAATAAAAAAATCGCAATATATTTTTTTGTTTGATAGACCATTGATATTGTAACTTAATATTTTAATTTTCTTAAAACTAACATCTTTTTCTATATTCTGGCTGACTGTTAAATCCTAGTTTGAACGTGCATTTACTTGAACTGCATTACCAGCATCATTTCCAAAATTCTGACGTTGAGATGTAGATGGCGGTAGAAGATTCGATGATGACTTCTGCGTGACGTAAACCGATGACATTTGCGGGTTATTATTTATGTTTTGGTTAATAAGACTTTCTCGCTGTAAATTGATTTTAAACTTTGACGAAAGAACGCTAAAACCATCTAATTTTCCGCATAATAATCCGGATTCATCGTTCCAGAAAAAATGTTGATCTTGAATGCGCAATTTATCGTCCAGCAGGCTCACCTTGAGGTCTGGATTTTGCAATTTTACCTGCCTTTTTAGCTTCAACAGCACGGTTCGTTTTCGGCGCATTCCCACTGGGTAATCCTTGTGCATGGATATGCCACTATTTGCGAGCTGTTTTCCTTGGCTTAAAATATCGCGAGCCAGCTGTCCTGTTGCTACTTTGGCGCGATAGGTTCGACGGTTTGATGCCTTTGTGGTTATCTCTTGGAAGTGCTCGAATGCTATTGTAGTTGCGCCGTTTGTTATGCTAGTGCAAGTGCTTTGCAGGAGCTCCTTCGGGTTTTCGCTTTTTGAGATCGGAAGATGAAAAATGATATTACGATCTCACATTTGCAGATCAGAAACTTCTAAGCGCCGCTCGAGCTGATCGCATCTTGTTTCCAAAGTTCGAACTTGCGTTTGTAGGTTTTCATTGCTCACTCGCAGTTGGGTAAGTTCGGTGATTACCGGCTCGAGATCTTGTTTCGTTGCCAGGTTTTTGAATCGATCATCAAGCGTGTAAAATCCTCTAGTGATAAATTTGCCAAAGAGCTCATGCTTGTCCTATCTTTTTTCTTTTTTGTAATTTTTATATCTTCGTAGTCAGGGGACGTTTCTAGCAAATTTCGCTTTTTTGTTGTCGGTGTTTCGAGGTTAGAATTCATGCGTGTGCGAAGTTTAATAAAATTTTAATCTATTATGTACTAGCACTTACGTAGTTTTGGGTGAAGTAACTTAAATTGATGTGATATGTATCTTTTTTAATGATTTACAGATATATTTACAATTTATTTACTGGTTAAGACTGAATTAATTTGCACAGCACTCAAAAAGTCGACTTGTTTCTATTGGATGACAGATAGCGAATCATAATTGTAGCACATATTGAAAATAGTCAATTGTTATAAATTGGCAATCGTAATTGTTTTATTTATTATTATTTACTAACACCTGCACTAAATGATTGTGGGCGGAGTGGCTCAGTGGTTTGTCCGTTGGACAGTAACACCTTAAGTTTTTTTTCGCTGCGCCACCGCCATACGATCTTTTAATGATGACCGCGTGGGAGTACTTTATGTGTCGAAAATTCTGTGCTCATGACAACTGCTTGTCGGAGAACCGAACACCGTTAGTGCAAGCAAAAAAAAAATTGACATTGACAATGTACGCCTACATTTTAATATTATTGAGTGTTCTGTTCTTGCGATTACAAGGTCTAATTTCATTTCATTTATTTTTTTTATTTACAAATTATTTATAAAAAAACAACATTTTTAAGTTATATAGATATAAAAAATAGAAACTAAAACTCAGCAATTATTAAGAGGAATTAACAAACTTGTCCAAAAGAAAGAAAATTAGATATAATTAATAAAGAATTAAACTAAAAAAAACAAGGTGCAGAAGCACCTGTCAAAAGCGGATGAAAACCTTCTGGGATGCTTTGAAAGAAAGATTCTTCGAGGAATATTCGGTCCAGTTTGTGACGAAGGAGTGTGGAGAAGAAGATTCAACGACGAACTATACGGACTTTACAGCGACGCTGACCTGGTCGAAAAGCTAAAAATACAACGGCTGAGGTGGCTGGGACACGTGCAACAATACCAAGACAACAACGACTATTCGAATCCACCCTTGAGGGTCAACGCAGCAGAGGATAACCCCACCTTAGGTGGCGCGCACAATTGGAGAATGACCTCAACCAACCTGGTGTACGTAACTGGAAGCAGCTAGCGAGGGACTGAGCTGGTTGGAGGGGCTTGTTGGTTGAGGCCGTGGTCCAGCCCGGACTGCAAGCGCCACCAAAAGTAAGTAAGTAAACTTAGGACAAAAGTTAGGAAAATTAATGGATAGACAAAGAGTGAAAATGCAAAGCTACGTTTTTGTCCTAGATGTTTCTTTAAAGAGCGGATAAAATCATCTTAATTGACAATTGTTTTATATTCTGGCGCCTAATACGAAGAAAGGTATGGGCGATTCGCACTGTTGAAATTTTTGGAATATGAATGTTGTTGGAACGCGTTGTAGTTAAAAATTCAAGCTTATCGTATAAATACGATATCGCACCAATTTAAAAACAAATTTACAAATTTCAATAGTGAATTATGACATCAATGAAATGCCAAAAACACAATTGGACAACCTTCGTAAGGAATGAATAAAACGAATACAAGAATTAAAATCTGCATTTCATTTTTGTTTACTAACTGATTCCACCACACTATATAAAGAACACTATATAAAGAGGGGCTGGTAAAGTTTTTACAAGCATCAATCTTGTTGTCTGTGGTATGTAATACGACACTCTCCACCACCGCCTAAGTCTTCCCTAGACGCTACAAATTACTTTCTTAACATGATCACTCCAGGTGAGAGTTTTATTTAAGATGAAACATAGGTTATTTACAGTATGACTGTATAGAATCACGTACCTATTTAAAATTACTTCAGGAAAATATGATTCATCCAAACTGTCCTTGTAAATAATTATACTTTGTGTTTTAGCCGGATCTAAAATAAATTCATTTTGTACAGCCTTCGCGAATACACTTTGCAAACCCTCATTTATGTTAGAGATCGCATCTTCCAAAAGGCCCAATGGAAAAGATAAATAAATTTGCAAATAATCTGCGTAAAGATGGTAAAAATAATATTTTAAAACGGCCATCATTAATTAACAAGAGGCCCATAAAGTGACCCTTGAGTGACATTAAGTTCAAGCTCATCGAAGTTAGAGACCAAAGGACCACTGCAAACCGCTTGCCTTCGATTAGCCAAGAAACTTTAAATCAGTCTATGTGCACCTGAAGAAAAATCAAATTGATGTTGTAATTTGTGCAGTAAGACCAAGTCCTATCTCACGTTTAAGAAGAGGTGGCTTTTGGTATAACTCGCACTGAAGTTTTGATGAACTTGCGCGACGGTTGTCCTTCAACTGCTGTGTTATGGATATGCCGCCCGATGCAATGATACCGGAACTTCGGCTAAAGCGCAACTACGAAGCCGACTTTTCTCGTGTTCAGGACTGGCTCTGGCAAGACTCGGAGCCTGGCGGCATGAAAGATCTTCTTGCATACGCCAGCACATCTTATGCCCGTTTCGCCGCGTATTGACTTCCTACACTTTGTACAATTTTCCATATTGCAAAGCCCTATAATCCCCCTTTGTTGGGAATTAGAAGATCTGAATTAAATCAATTAATTTACTTTATTTTGCTTTAATCACTCGGAACTCTGTTAAACACGTTCTCTCTCTCTGACGTTCTCCCCGCTCCCCGTTCTTTTTCTCGGTCGGAAGGCTGAATTCACTTAGACTTGTCTGGGCCCCGGGTTATAACGGGATCACGGGAAACGAGATCTCCGATGAACTTGCTAGACAGTGCTCAGAGGAGGACTTCTCAGGAGCTGAATCGGCGATATGTCTGCCTGCGTCCTCGGCCAGGGCTTCCATAGACGGTTGGGTTTCATATGAACACAATCGCAGCTAGCAGCTGCACTCTCCAGGGTGCAGACAGACTAAACGATTTCTTCCCGACGGCTTGTAAAAATTTGCGGCATTCTTGTTGTTTCTCAACAGAAAAGACCGCAGACAGACTCACGTTCTTACGGGCCGTTACGCTTTTGCCAAGCATCTGAAGGTGCTAGGCCTAAGTGATACCATCAACTGCGAAGCCTGTAGAGAAAGCGATGACACTGCGGAACATTTCTTCTGTTATTGTCCTGCTTTTGCTCGTATCAAGTGACAGGCATGTGGTGAGTGCTGTAAGCCTAAGCTCCTTATCACTGAAGCACCTACTCGTCTTTCTTAAGAAAACGAGTAAATTTTCACAGTAAAAGTGGTGTGTTTTCCTGGTAGTACAATGGACCAGTATTAAGTCTGAGTGCTTCAGTGTAGAAAGTCTCGCACCCCGACAAAAAAAAAGAGTGGCTTACTGATCCAAAGGCATTAGAAAAGTCAATTTACTCAAAGCTTTTTTGCGAACTTCTGACAAACATCCAAGAGTATCAATTGTCAAGAGAAGCTTCTCAAATTTGCGGTCCGGATTTGACTGAAAATTGTAGATCCTTCCACTCCGCACAAACAAGATAAGGGCCGTTAATGCCTAACTAAAAGCCGACACCTTATCCGTAATCATTGCAATCCGAGTGTCGTTATGCACTTTTAAAACAGCCGAAACACAAGTGTGCTTCTTCCGAAAACCACATTGCAGAGATGACAGCATTGAGACTCCAATCCAGCTGATTGAACATAAGTTATTTCAAGCCCTTCGAAAGAAATAGCCGAATGCTTATAGGTCAGTAAATCCATAGGTCAATACCTTCCGATTTTTTTTTTTGTAAAGGAATGACTAATGTTTTATTTGACTCGTGCATTTTTACCACAAGCCCTTAGCGCGCATATAACCAAATAGAATCGGGTGTTTCCATTGATGATAAAACTTAATTTTAGAATGCACTATGATTATAATTATCTCTTAAAGAAAATTTATTATTTTTATTCTTACTATAAGTTTATTTGAAGCAATATAAAATTATCAAATCCATCCTTTGATTTTTATTTAGAAATTTAAGTGATTTCCGATGTCCATATGCGTAACCTATACTTGGATATACTGCTGTGTATATTTTAGTGTCCATGCTACAGAAATTGCATGCAACGTATTGAATACAAAGAATATGTTCAAGCTATACACTTCGAAAGCTTAATTGTTCTTTGCATTTAACACAATACAGCACTGCATGTACCCTCATAAAACATGAACCTGTACTTGTGAGAACAGTGGACGTTTGTATTTCGTTTGGCAGGATTATAAAAATAACATACTTGGCCTGTAGCCCCCCAACTGTTTTGTGTTTATAATGTTTATGCTTCCGCTCGCGTGCCTCAGCACAGGATTAAGTCCATAAACAAATTGTTATTTCTTAACCCCGAACTCATAACTTTTTAAACCAAAATCCTAGAAGTAATCACACAAATTCCAAATATCAGTTCGAAGTCGTCGTAAGTCGTTCACACATTTGCCAAATAAATAATTTAAATAGTTTGTAGGAATTTGTGCCAAATAAATAAGAAAACTTAAATACCAAAATAACCTAAATATCGGTACGTTTATGCCAATCAAATTACGAGTCTACGAATCAACCCAGCTACGAAGAATGAAAAGTGACATGGATACCTCTGCTATGGCTATATAACTAGATGCGCTATAAAGGTCGATATTTTTCTTATACTATACGTATAGTTAAGATAAATATATAAATAAATAAAAAAAACTCGATGACATATGAGATACCAAATCCTACTTTATCCAACATTTGATCCACCGGAAGGAACCATTCTTATGAGTAATTAGAAGTTGAGATAACTTTCATCCGTTTTCCTCAAAAGACGATTCATCATGCTATAAACGTCCATCAATCTGTGCCGGCAGAAAAAAATTGATATTAGTCGGCATTATATGTATCTATATGTACAGTTAATCTACTGAAATTTCAAAAGAGAACAACATCATAAAATGTGTGGTTGGTCATAAAACGTATGAAAATTGATATATTTTCCTTCACTTTGCGTTACCATTACGTCGTAAGAAACTGTGCCTAAATAAAGTTCAATAAAAAGATCAAACGATTTTTAATACGTTTATCGACTCTAGTATCATTCGTTAATTAGGGCCTTAAGGGTAAAGGACATTTTGTTTCAAAAAAAAACCTTTAGATTGACGTCATAAATATAAGAATAGAATCCAAAATGATAGGAGCCGATGGATAATCGTTTGTAATGAAATCGAATAAATGTAAGAAACAACTTGAAAAGATTAATTTGTTTTTCGATTGAGTGATCACCTACCGTTAGTAAACTATCTTCACTTATAACATGGAAACTTAATGATAGGAGGATAATAGGGATTGTGGAACACAAAACAAAAATAGTAGCGAATGTAGTATTGAATAATTGACGAGAAGGTGAATCACTTA
Source organism: Portevinia maculata (assembly GCA_949715645.1). Lineage (NCBI taxonomy): Eukaryota > Metazoa > Arthropoda > Insecta > Diptera > Syrphidae > Portevinia > Portevinia maculata. The sequence goes on along the minus strand of OX454525.1, from coordinate 402,283,170 downwards.
CAACTTTGAATCGGAATTGTTTAAGCTATGCCACATGACAATTTGCATTCAACCTCTTATTTTAGTTTGGAAAAGTATAAGGTAATGAATTTGTGCGTTTTTATGGAGTGGTGCTGTGATTACAATATGTTCTGTCCTGACAACGAACATCATACTTATTTTCGAATTAACGGTGGTGTCTGAAAAATCCATAAAACTAGCCGTTGCGATGTGTAATAGCTTTGGCTCTTACTACAAGGATCGATTAAAATCGCATGCTGTCAGCAATATTGTTATTGTTTCAACTGGATTACGTGAGATGAGAACAATTCAATCCAAGGTCTTATTAATACACGGTTTTTCATTAGGGACTTGACAACTTCAAACTGTCAGTTTTAAGGCACGCTTAAGCCGATTACCATTCGGTCAATGTCAAAATATTCAGTAAAATCAGCATTTTCATCACAATAAAGTTCACGAAAGAACAACGTTTACAAACAATTATCAAGAATTGGGCCTCTTCCAGACCACATTATGGCGTATTTTGTATAAGGATCTTAGCCAACACCCTTACAAGATCAAGCTGACTCAAGGACTTAAGCCACTTGATCATATGAAGCGACGTATGTTCTCGAATTGGGCTCTGGACATGATGGAAGAAAATTAAGAATTTCATCGCAAAATCATCTTCAGCGACGAAGCGCATTTTTGGTTAAACGGCTTAGTCAATAAGCAAAATATGCCTTACTGGACAGGTGGAACCCTCATGTGCTTCATGAAACAGCGCTTCATCCACAAATAGCCACTGTTGGGGGCGTCATTGGGCCGTTTTTTTCGTGGACGAAAATGACCGTCACGTTACGTTAAATAGTATTCGCTGCAGAGACATGTTGGACAGTCATTTCTGCGAGCAGTTGCATGAATTACACATCAGCTTCAACAAGACGGTACCACAAGCCATACAGCGTATTTCCAACAAGACGGTACCACAAGCCGTACAGTGGGTCCAACAATCGAGTTGTTGAAGTCTTAGTTCGGTAAACGTGTTATCTCGAGAAACGGACCCGCCACCGAGATCGTGTGATTTAACGCATCTAGACTTTTTTTTTATGGGCCTACATTAAATCATTGGGTTATGCCAACAAGCCGGCGACGTAAGAGAAGCTCAGAGCCAATTTTGAACGATAAATAGCGGCCGAAACCGTCGAAATGTGCGGCTGAGTCGTCGAAAATTGCGTTCAACGTTTAGACGTTTGCGTGGTGGACATATGAACGAAGTCGAATTCCATTCATAACTGTTTTGATAGTAATTCAAGCCAATCATTTTTTTTTTGAGATTTTTATATTTTACAAAATAATTGTCCTATATAGATCTTGAATTTATTAGCAGCTAATAAGCATAACGCCTTAAACCTTCGAACAGACGGCAATACGAGAAAGCTAATTTGAAAGAATACAAGAATTCTTTAGGAGCTTTAACTTATAAATTCTTTATTCTTAGCGGAACAAATTGTATTAAACCGAAGGTTAACGTGTAGTTTGACTCGAGCTGCAAAGTACCTATCAGGGTAAAGAGGTAAGTTTTCATATAAGGCCAGCCATCTGAGGAAAACTAAAAAAAGTTCAAACCAGTCAGAAATGGCTACATTGCTCATATATATTATACCGAATTGTGCTACGACCAAAAGTTGGGGTACAAAATACTACAAAGTCCCACGGGTATTGACAACTTTTGGTATTTTGCTAAGACTTGTACAATAACATTCCAGCTGTCAGTTCTCTACAAAAAGCCAATCCACTCGCTGCTCATGTTGTAGCTAGCTCAACGTCCCAGATTGTGATTTATATCACTGTACTCAATGCTTGGAAAACTGCAAAGGATCAATTCACCTTCGCACTCGTTAGGAGTACTGCAAGATCTTAACGTATACAAATCCGCTGGTCCAAATGTTATTCAACCAATCATTCTGAAGATGCGTTCTTCCAGGTTAGCTATACCCTTATCTGTAAGCTTTCTATCTATCCTATTCTTCAGGGCTCTTTCCAAGACGATGGAAAACTGTATGCATCCGGCCCCCAAAAAGGGCACCAATTAAACTTGTGTCCCTATTTTTCAAGGTCATGGAAATCCTGGTATACCGTCAGCTCAGGAAATATCTTGAATTCGGTAGACCTCTTAATCACCGGCAATACCGTTTTTGCGGCGATTTGATGATTTATTATCTTACCGAGAAGTGGAACCAATCTCTTCTCCATTATGGGGAAAGTTAAACCGTTGTGCTTTATAGTTCAAAAGCATTTTACAGATTTTGTTATTAAGCACTTAAGTTTTAAATGCATGGATTTGGAATCGATGATGATTTTCTTCAATGGGCCTTTCGGGTCATTTAAATCAAGTTGCTTCAACTCACCAAATAAATGTTGGTGTTCCACAAGGCTCTGTCTTGTCTCCGACTCTCTTTCTTATTTTTATAAATGATGTCCTGTCTGTTTCTTATCCAGTGGTAGCCCCACATGCTCATATTCGATTGCAGGGTCCCGCCTTTAATCTTTGGGTGTGGAATTGGAAAAAAATCCGATCTTGATATGCAGTGGTGTACAAACAATATTGCGGATTTTAATGCTTCTCAAACATAGTGCTATATTTTATCAATTAAGCAAACCCAAACATTCTGCCATTATCCATGAATGGCACTTGCATCGCTGAAACCGAAAGACTTTCTATTCTCTTACTTTTGCGCCACCTTGTATATTAAAAGCTAATGCTCGGTATGCGTTGCAATGCCACTTTCAATATGTTTGTAATTTGTTGGAGGTAGGTACACACATACAAGGCAGACACATTTACATGTACACAATAAATAAAAGATATTTTGTTTATTTCCCAACTGCTACACAGGACTTCCAATATATTGGAATATAATTCATATATTGATTTTTTTCTTATTTTTCTCTTCGAAAACAGCAAGAGTAGAATTCTTCCATTTGTCTTTAAAGTCTGCTTCATACTCACGCGTTATATATTGTACATGATCGTACATTGTACGTTGATGGTACTATGCTAAAAACCATTAAACAAGTGCCAATCACAACTCTACTAAGTTTCAACTCATTTGGATGAACGATGCGCGAACCGATAGAGGATGAACACACAAAAATTGATTTTTATACTCGTATATGAGAATAGCAGAATGACCGTGTTTCGATACGAAAGTTCTTAGGACCCGTAGAGGTTCTTTCGAAACACTACTAGGAATAACCGCCGCTCGAAAATATTTCTCCTTATAATTACAATTAAAAAACAATGCATGAGCGAAAAATAAAATCCCAGTTGCAAAAAAATAACAAAAAAATTCATTCACATCTCACTTGGCAAACAAATGCATGTCGGATACAAATATCTACGTTCGACACGGAGTTTCAACTTTTTTCTTGTACATACATACAATGCTTTTCCCTTAAAATCCCATAAACAAAAAATGCCACACCCGACACTCACACAGTATTAATGCATCAGCAAAGTTACACGATATAAATCTTATTCCCTTAAAATCTGATCCCATTAGAATGTCGTGTACTTTTTTTTTTTTTTTGGCAAAACATATAAACCAAGGCGCTAAATGAATTCGGGACTTATGTCCCACTATTCCGTTGCTGTGAAGTAAGGCCTTACGCAATAGGGCCAATTTGGCGTTATTTCTCTTTCCATTAGTGCTGTTTTCAACAATTTGCCCTTGCACCTACCTCAAATCAAACAGTGACCCCCCTGCGAGGTACGGTTCTTCAATTTCTTCTCGTTAATTATGTTTTACCTATCAATTTATGAACGTTAATAAAATATAAAATATTTCCAACTGTTTGTTACATTCAGGACTTGTGTCCCATTTTCAACGATAAAAATTCGCGACTTATGTCCCATTAAAATGGGTTATAAGTCCCGAAAAATTAATTCGGGACTTATGTCCCTGCGCCAACCTAGTCGCCAGAGTTTATTGGATACAGCCGATAGCAGATCTAAGCATCGTCATGTCTTACTATTTCATTCAAATGAAATAGCCAATTGCATTCCTCCCCTTGAACATTTCAACCGCAATACCCGCCATGCAAGGAATGCTCATCAGTTCACCCTCAAGCCTGTGTTCGGACGTACAGTGAAGTTCAAAGATTCTTTCCTAAGCATCGCGTCTTGCTATTTCATTCAAATGAAATAGCCAATTGCATTCCTCCCCTTGAACATTTCAACCGCAATACCCGTCATGCAAGGAATGCTCATGAGTTCACCCTCAAGCCTGTGTTCGGACGTACAGTGAAGTTCAAAGAATCTTTCCTAAGCATCGCGTCTTACTATTTCATTCAAATGAAATAGCCAATTGCATTCCTCCCCTTGAACATTTCAACCGCAATACCCGCCATGCAAGGAATGCTCATCAGTTCAGCCTCAAATCTGTGTCGGACGTACAGTGAAGTTCAAAGAATCTTTCCTCAGCCGTACAACACGAATGTGGAACACTCTACCACGTATTGATTTTCCTTCACATTATAACCTAAAAACATTCAAAACCAGCGTGCATCGGCATCTCTCCTTTTCTTCTCACCCTAATTTCCTTAACGCCCGCGCTGTGTAGCTAATACATTATAAGGTTCAATCCCCATGGGGAACAACAACATACGCCACCCAATCACATGCCTCTACACCAAAAGGAGGATTTCTGCCTGGTAGTACAATGGAACGTTACCGAGTCTGAGTGCTCTGGGATTTTGATTTCCTTTTTTTAAAAAAAAAGAAAAAAAAAAAAAAAAAAATAAGGGTCCCAACCCCTTTAGTGCGTGTTTATTATAAAAAAAAAATTTTAAATTCATAAATAAATAAAAAAGAAATAAAATATATAAATGGAGCGAAACGATATGATTATTTGCGAGCGGTTGTAGTTGCAAATTTCTTTTTAGTTGAAATTTTAATTTAAATTATAATTTTTTAATACAAACCACTCAATTGCCTACTTTAGAGCAGAAAAGCGGAAGTGCAAGGAGCATAAATTAATCAAGGACAAACTGTGCTATAGATGTTGCAAAGAATATCGGATAACATTTGAATACATACATAGTTACGTACCCGAGTGACCTTTTCTCTTGGCAATTCAGAGTGATCACATGGTCCATCGCCACACTGAAAATTAAAAAAAAGTATCGGTCATTTCAGAATATTACTTCTTAACTTATTATAAATTATTTTATATTCATCCAACACTGTGCTATGCAATATAAAGACGTCTATTACTTCAGACTTTCATAATTTCCACTTCAAACGCGCTCTTCTTGGAGAAAGCTAGGTATGCGAAGAAAATATATCCCTGTGCCTAAACAGGGGTAAACAAAAAATGTCCCAATGATGGAGAATGAAAAGACATGCTGAAGGAGTCTTTAGTCCACCACTTATACTGCGCTGTAATTTTTTGAATAAAACAACTTATATTTTCTTTTGTATTTGTATTAAAGAAACAGTTTAAATCCTACCCATACAGCCACCGAATTTAGGTAATGACGATCAACAGAGGCGTTTTCTGTACTTCACTTCTTTTTGGACATATACACAACACATGTTCAAGGCTAAAACGAATCTGACACACATTTTTCTTTCAGCATAATATCCTGTGGCTGTTTGTTTTATTTTGTCGTCTTTTTTTTATATTCTCCAGATAAAAGAAAGCGTATATGGGGGTGGCGTTGATTGAAAAAAAAAAAACAAACACACACAGAGGGCCTACTTCGGTATTATCCAAAAGCAAGCAGTTAAAAAAAATCGGTTACAGAAAGGAGTCTGAAGATGTTCTTGACATTTATCCTGATCCAGAAACAAATCCATTGGTTTTTATTTCTGCGTGACAATCCTGTGGTTGCTTTCTTAAATGCAGTCTGAATGCAGATGTCACGCAGAATTTCCCCATTCGTTTTATTAATTCATGAATTGTCTGAAGTATACTACTGCCGAAATAACAAAGTTAAATTTCTATCTCAGAGCCATAACTATTTAAAATAATGAAGTTTTGCCTTCTCAAAACTTCAAAACTTAGAATTTGTTAAACTCATTTCTGCAGAGATGCCATAATTAACTGAATTGAGATTTAATTGAATTGAATTAAAATTGTATGTAGCCTCGAGTTTGAAAATATCTGGGTTCAGAACACGACAACCGAAACTGCTCTGTACGGAACGATAGTCCTGGTCTCATGTGATTAATTAATAAAGATGAGTATTTAAATGTAATCGTAGCAGAGAAATAACGTAGGTGGCCTGGACTTGAAAGATTAGGGTAGGCACTGACCGGCGTTAACCTGTCGATGACCAGTGTTTTAACTATATGACTACACATTAATTGTGCTTATTTTACCTCCCCATGGTAGCCACTAGATATTGTCGTTTTCGGTTTTGATTTGCCAAACCTAGAAGCATGACTGCTGAGCGGGGATAATAGTAACATTATAATGCTCCGTCGTAAATAACGGGCTTATGAATCATAGTTGAACGTGAGCCGCTCAGAAAGAGGAGGTTCGGCGAATGAACTCACAACATAAAATCGATATATATCCATATATGTATTTACAAGGTGGGGCAAAAGTAATGTCATAATGTGAATGTGCCATAATTTTTGCAAATGGAGTGAAATCTCATTGTGCTTACATCTTCAGGTCTTTCACCGAAATTCGACGCAAAGAATGTCTGCTGATGCCAAATTGTGTACAATGTTTGTGGGCTCACTCGGACGTTCTAGGCCACAGCAGTTGTACTAGCCGCGTTTCTTTGAGAATTGTATCCACGGTTGGTCAAAAGAACGATTAGGTTAGGTTAGTTTAGGTTGAGGTGTCTGTCAGCCTAATGAGTGATGAGGCCCATTTTCATCTTAGCGGGTACGTAAATAAGCAAAATTTACGCTTCTGGGGCACTGAAAATCCGCGTGTAACCCACGAAGAGCCATTACACCTGCTCAAAGTCACTGTATGGTGTGCTGTTTTCGCTGGAGGAGTCATCGGACCGTTTTTCTTCGAAGACGTCGCGGGCCAAACGGTTACTGTGAATGGTGAGCGCTACAGAGCAATGATCAACGAGTTCTTTTTGCCGCAACTTGATGAATTGGGATTGGAAAACATGTGTTTCCAACAGGACGGTGCAACGGCACACACTGCATGTGCCACAACCGATATGCTGAAGGATGCATTTCCCGGGCGCCTAATCTCCCGTTTTGGCGATTTGCAGTGGCCAGCAAGATCGCCTGATTTGACCGCTCCAGACTTCTTTTTGTGGGGCTTTTTGAATTCGCGGGTTTATGTCAACAAGCCTCAGACTCTTGCAGCTCTTAAAGACAATATCCGTCAACAATGTGAGGACCTATTGCCGGAAGTTTTGGCCAAAGTGATGGAAAATGCCATAAAAAGGGCTCAAATGACAATCAACTGTGGCGGCGGCCATTTACATGACATCATATTCTCGACTTGATGTAAAATAAATTAAAAGACCAAATAAAAATAATCCACAAGAAGAATCAAAGTTTTTCATTTTTTTTTTTTTTAAATTACAGCCAAAAAACATCGGAAGGTTATTTTGCGCCACCTTGTATCAAGGCGATGCCACAGATAATGAAGATCGTTGAGCGGGTATTAGATAGCCGATTGCGGAAAACAATAAGGCTATTTGATGACGAGTGTGGGCTTGTTGCAGGTTAATCAACCACAAATGCAATTCATAGGATGTAAATCATGATCGAAAAACATCGATGATGTTGATGAGGGAGCAAGGATGAGTTACAATCAAAGTCGTTATACACCAGGGAAGCGTCCTAAGTCCTTTGATATTTATTACAGTCCTTGAGAACCAGCTTCAAGAGAATATTATGAACTCCAAATAGCATGAATTATTCTTTACTGACGATGGAGCCACTTTTAGCGAAAATCAAACGTCCCTGCAACGATGAAGCGGCGGGAAAACCAAGTCATCTTCCGTGACCGAAAAATGCCCTCTTAGCTGAAAGGAAAGCTCTTCACCGCAGTGATACCTGACCCTCACATGCCGCTCACAATGTTGGGCAGCGTATTAAATGTCTGATGGTTAACTAAAAGTAGCTGGATGAAGGCATCTCGCCTGACAGCAGGAGTAACAAAGCTTGATCGAATACGAGGTTCAATGATCGGAGGAAGCCTTCACGTCAAAGAAAATCTCAGTTCAAAGGAGATATCCTCCGAAGTCAAAAGGCAATATCAATCAATCACGAAACAAAGGCAGGTCTAAAAACTCCTGCATAACACAAATACAATAACATACGCATTTGATTGGCCTCAGTGATGAAGTGATCCGATACTTTTTGAGATCAAACCGGCGAACTTCACAGGCGGACCAGTGGGGATGCAGTGATGCAGGATTTTGATATCTCTAGTCCAGATGATAACAGTAATCCTAAAGAAGAAGAAATCCAACATCCATGACATGTCATCAAAAGAGACTGTATGTAATAGAGATTAGCCTCAGTTATTAAGAGTGATCTGAAACTAGGAAGCCTACCAAAATTCATTTAAGTCGAACCGTCGAACCCCACAGGCGGACAAGTAGCATTGCAGTAAAGTGGGAGGGCTCTTATGATCATTTTAATCATAGCTTTTCTGTTAAGGAAGAAGAAGACGAAGAAGAAGAGGAACAAGAAGAAGAAGAAAAAGAAGAAGAAGAAGAAGAAGAAGAAGAAGAAGAAGAAGAAGAAGAAGAAGAAGAAGAAGAAGAAGAAGAAAACGAGGAGGAAGAAGACGAAAAAGAAGAGGAGGAAGAAGGAGAAGCAGATGGAGAAGGAGAAGAGGAAGAAGAAGAAGAAGAAGAAGAAGAAGAAGAAGAATATCTTTAGAAAAAAAGAAGAAGAAGAAGAGAAAGAAGATGAAGAGAAGGAAGGAGAAGCAGAAGAAGAAGAGGAAGCGAAAGAAACCTTTTACTGGAAAACCCTGTATAAATTAATCTTGGCTGATGTAATGGTGGTCTTAATTACACTCATATGTATAAAATTCACAAATTGGGGTGTTATTATGTATTGTCCATATATTGAAGTAATAGAAGATGTGGTTACCCTTTCCGAACTAATTGCAACTTCTATTATTATTTATGATCCCTAATTCTGATGAATTTTGCCTCAAGCCTTCTTCGATGAATATACATTATACAAAGCCTATAATTTAAATATCTTGAAAGAGGCTGCTAATAAAATTACATGTTAAGACTGAAAAGGAAAGCAGGAGAAAGCGTAAGCACGTATGATCCTCGTGATTCACTGAATATGTATAGGAATACAAACCTGATGTAAGTATGGTTGGATTTTGTGGGCGAAATTCAACACGAAAAGTGTACAATAACAAATGCATTAAGACTGCCAAATCGACAATAAATATAGGTACTCGCACATACACAATTACATATCAAATTAGAAGAGAGGACACACATATTGTTATCTTAATGTTATTGCCATCGAAAAACAGTCCAACTATAATATGTTAGAAATCATTTCAACCTCATTTAACTAGAAATAACTAATCTGTATTATGTTTATGTATGCGACGTTCTCGTTTCGTTCTGTTATTGATTATGCGTGCATTTGATTGTTCGATAATAAAACGACCACCATTGCCCATTGAAAGGTCAGAACAGAGGTCCATTAATAATGTTTCGCATAACTTGGGTATTGGTGACGAACATATTCATGTACAGCGACAATATTGCTACGAAGACCAACTGTTTTAATAACGAGTTATAGCGCATTGTTTCGCCTTTGAACTTTTCGACTTGATTTTCCGCATGAATTGAAAATTAAGTCTTGTGGAGAAAAACACAATTTCCTTGAATCCCACATCGATTCGCAATAAAAAGCTTACTCTGCTCATGGTTCCGATGTGGATCTGAAAGTATTCGTCTTCCTTTGCTTTTTTTTACGTTGGAGTTGGGTTTCAGTTCGCCGCATTATTTATTCATCGATGACCATGTACTAAATATCTTATTCCTCAATTGGAAAATCGATTTAGTTCAATACAAGAATGCGCTTATTGGCAATTACTTTTTAAGTATAAATTGCGGCTAAGCTCGACCTAGTTGAAACTGAAAAAAAAAAAAACGTCGTGTGCATCTTTTTATCTATTTAATTGACTAACTCCCCTGCCACAGTTAATTACAGGAGCACAGTACACAGGAAAAGGGTGAATAAGATTGGGGGTGAACGCATCTATTGATTTTTGCACCGTGCTCTATTTCCTGGTCGAGTTGAGTTGACCCAAAAACTGGGAAAAGCAATTGCTTGGTGCGAAATATTCCAGGTCAAATATAACTTTCCTTTGTCGTTGCTCTCTCAGTGCTTTCTATTTTAATTTTAAAATTTCTTATAGCATTTATGGCTTAAGTGCATTGAAGGGTGAGAATTTATCTTTACTAATTACCTTAATATCACGGGGCTGTTTCATTTCTTGACGTCGCGTCACGACTCCCGGCTGATCCGCGTACACTAAGTTCCGAATAGACCCACGGAATCTTGGTTCAAAGATGACACTGGGTAGAGCAAGCAGAGCCAGCTTTGAATTGTACCTGGAAAAGAGGAAAAAATATCTCAATTAAATTCGTATTATGCCCGCACGTCCAAAGGGAATCTTCAGTTTCTTTTTGTAGGCAAAACAAAATGAATTTCGAAATTGTTGCACAAAAATTGTCCGTATTTCCTATCTTCCAACCAGGGAGATATTTTAAAAACAATTTTTTGGCAATCATTGCTAACTAAGTAATTTGATTAAGTAGACGATATGCATGTTTTTTATCTCTTTGTTTTATGGGATTTGTAAGAACCTCGATAAAATACTCCTCCTGTAAGTCTTTGGCTATATGTTCATGGGAATGAATGTCATGTTCAGCGAGACGTGTAGATTCTATGTCAGTTTAAAAGAGATGGTGTGATTGCACTGCAGATCCACCGAAAATCCACTTTCAGAAATAATTCTCCATGTGGTGAAGGGCTTCTACGAAAACCGACTTTTCTAGTCCCATCCTCAGCAAGTTGCTGTGGAAATTAAATTTGGGTATAGCCACGATGTGCATGAAAATGAATTTTATCATCAAGGCACTAAGAACATATGGTTGAACTCGTCAGACATTAAATGTATCATGAGAGTTCTCTACCGAAAAGCAAATCATGGAGTGTTGGTTATATCTTCAAATAAGGCTTGGTAGATGCGATTGTCTTTCGGTGAGAAAGAGACAAGAGGCGGATCTGGAAGAATTGATAAGAGGCATCATGGATAATGTTGTTCTTCAGTTGTGCTCCGGTCATTATCGCTCAAACAAGTAAAAATAAATAAATAAATATAAGGGCCTAGAATCTAGGTTTTGACACCTTGGGAAGGGACTTACAATGTGACGCTGAAGTTTTTCATGACAATTTATACTATTGAAATTGGTTAGACTTCGGTAAGAGGTGGACCAGTGAATTAATATTAAGTTCTACTAAATCCTGAAGCCCCTGGGTCCTTAATTCAACGCAATACGAACTGAGTCACTGAGGCGTCAGTTCGTCGATTTTATAAAAGCTTCGAGCTGAATGGTATGGAGTGCTTTTGACAAAATGGAAGTTACTACAGCAATTGTTAAATATAGAAATGAATGGCTGGCCAGAAGCCAATAAAGTATGTCATCCGTTTTTTTTTTTTGAAACTACGCGTACCTCTGGCGGATCTCCGGCCTCAGTGACATTCTAATTAACTGCAACGCGGACGAGCTTGCCAGAAGGGGAACCGCACAAGCTCTTTCTTACAACAGAGATGTACCGATACCGACATTTGCCATTAAAAAGTTAAAATTCAAACTATCAGACAATGTACTTATATAAACGAAAAGTAGGTGGATTATCATCAGTACACATGCGCCCTCCAAGCGAAAATGGAAGCGCAATAGGATACAAAACGAAAATCAAAACTCATATCCGTAAGTAGGAGATGGAAGTACGCTCACCACTAAAATGGAAGTACCCTCGACTTAGATGTCTTCTGCAGAGACACTAAGGAAGAGAAAACTAACACACACCTTCTGTTTAACTGTCCCGCACTAGCCAACCCAAGGAAACAAGTTCTTTGCGACTAGTTGTTTGAAAATAGTTTAACTAATTTGAGGATGGACCCCACTCCTACGCTCGACTTTGGTTTCCAATCCTCTCTGCTCCCTTTCCGTGGATAAGTAGGGCTTGAAGTTTGTATTGCAACAGTCACCCCAAGTTACACTCCTTCGCACGCTTCAGCCACTACCTCAAGAAACCTTGTCAACCAAAATTCAACTGTGCAGCCGACTCATGCCGATCTCCCTTCCATGGAATCTAATAATGATTTAGTGTCCGATTGTTTTAATGAACCAGTTTGAAATTATCTGCAAGAGAATAGAGAGTAATTTAAGGTTCGATTGAAACAGTCATGTCAGAAAGCTCTCCTTTTGGTTCGGTTGCAACATTCACCACTTGAAGCTCTCCCTCCGCTGCGCAGTGAATTAGGATCAGTCTTGGTTTCGATGGGATCACTCGCCTAATCCTGATTGTTTCATATTGCAGTTAAAGTAACCGCACACTGACCTCCCTTTAGGAATTTTGAGCGACTGGTTGGAGTTCGATTAAGATCATTCATCCCAACCTGTAATCCTGCCGAAACAAAGAGGGCTGATTAAGGTTGGATTGTACCAGTCAATTTAATCAGCGCTCCATTTCGAGGGTTAGATAGGATACCTGGGGTTCGATTGATATAGTCGGCCCCGCTTTGCTATCCTTCCACTGAGCAGAAAAAATGAGACCAGAATATGAATTGAAATCCGCAAGAAGTCAGTTTGATCAGCAGGGCCCTGGGCCAGACTCGATTAAAAGCTTTTGAGATATGCAAAGATATTTATAACCCATGCTATTCAATTGTATCTATCCCTATATGAGTTGCATACTGTACAAACCCCATATTTATTGCCTATTGGGCGATGATTTGTTTTTTAATTTGCACCCGCTAAAGGGGGCTTGGGCACCCTTATAATGCAGTAGAATAGCGCGGTTATTCAGGAAATGAAAGAAAAGAGCACGAGTATAGATGTACGGTTTTGAATGTTTGTAAATTATAATTTAAAGAAAAAACATACATGTGTGTGTGTGATGTCTTCAACTAAGTAGACGTGTTTTAAATTGCTCCTATATATGCAATCAAATTCTTTTCTACCGGCTACCTAATCAAACAAGTTGTAATTCAAAGTCTTACACAATCATTTCTGTTTCACATCACTAAACCTCGGGTGGCTTTTGTGTTTTTTTGAACTGAAAAAAATCTAAATAAGTTATACTTTGAACGGTTTAATATTCGATTCGGTTTGCTTAATCGCTCTCAGTGTAATATGTCAGCCAGACCCAAACGCCAAGGAACCAAGGAGAGCAAGGTGCTGAGCTCTTCTGAGTTATTCAGCTCGCCCGCTTTAAGCAGCCAAATTAAATTGCGTCCTACTCCTACCCCAAGTCAAAATATGGAAAGGAGATTAACTATTTCGGAAAATTTACAAGACCTCGAAGCAACACTAACAAAAAAGTTTGCACTGCTGATTTCCGAACTTGAGGAAAAAGTAAACAATTTAATCAGCGAAGCCATTGCTACTATTGATATTCGAGTGAAACAGTGCGAGAGCGAAATTGTGGATCTTAAAGAAGAAAACATAAAAATAAGAGAGGAGTTAGCTGACTATCAGCGCCGACAACGTCTCTGTGATGTAGTAGTGAGAGGTATTCCCTATGCACATAATGAGAATGCCATCGATCTTGCCAAAAAAATCGCTGTTAAGCTACGTCACGAATACTCTCCCCACGTAGATGCTTTTCGTCTTAGATCCAATTCGCACGGCAGCAGCAACAGCAACAACAACAACAGCAAAAAAAGCTCTCGCCCACTGCTAATTCGCTTCTCTTCCCATGCTGAGCAACGGGCTTTCCTTTCTTCGTTCTACAAAAACAAAGGCCTAACACTTGACCAACTAGATGATGATACACAAAATGGAATGCCTTACAATACTCGTCGTACTCGTATTTACATAAACGAAAGTCTTACGCCTGCGAATAGTTCTCTGTTGCGGCATGCAAATCAGCTTCGGAGGGAAGGCTTGCTGTCATCAGTTAGAACGAGAAATGGTTTTGTGTACGTGAAGAAAACTAGTGACGATTTTGAAATTAAAATTACAACATCGGCCAAACTCTCCTGAAAGCTTTTTGCCGGTGCTTTCCGCTGCATTTCAACTGATGTCATCTGGAGCAGTTCTACGTATATTTATTTAATTTTGCCTTAGATTTCTACACTCTATACATTTGTAAATTGAATTCCTTGAAACAGTGGATAGTATTTTGTAACTCCATTCTATTTTTATTTTATTTTCTATTTATTGTATAACTACCTTCTTTTTCTTTCTTCTTCTTTTACACCTTTTCTTCTCCTTACACTTTGCTTATTGTTGTTATTGTTGTCGTCTCACATAAAATTCCAGTACATACTTGTCGTACAGTGCTCAATTGTTTGTTTTTTAAGTTTGTTTACTTGAGTCGAGTGATGGTTAATACTCGTAATATCAATAGTCTTCCGGTGTCTGGTTATGCTGGTGAAATTGCGGTGCGATCTGTAGTCAACATTTTATCCAGATCATGCGAGGGATTAAAAATATGTTACCTTAATGCGCGTAGTTTAAATTTAACCAAATTGGATTACTTAGGGTATGTTTTCAAAGGATCTGGGGTTGATATTATTTGCATTACTGAGACTTGGTTCCGGTCTGATCCAGAAGATTCCAAAAATGAAGATGCACTCAATCAGCTTTATGAAATTCCCGGTATAAGCTTATTCCTAATAACAGGGTTACTACAACAACAGGTGGGGGAGTTGCAGTGTATTGTAGCACGTCGTTCAAGTACGAAAACTGAGCAAATCCAAAGGAAGCGTGGTGGAGTATCTTCTCTTAGAAGTTTCGGATGGTATAGTGAAGTGCCTTGTTGGTGTTGCTTACAACCCAAATCGCTGTCATTCTCCAGATATTTTATTTTCTGCGTTGCATGAGTTTACTGCACTTTATGAGCACATCATAATTTGTGGAGACTTTAATGCTGACCTATTAAAATGTGATAATAAAGCTTATCAACTACTGGATTTTGCTGCTGCTGCCGGGTTATCGGTAGTAAATTCGTATGCCACCCATTTTTCTTCTGATGCCCCTCCCAGTCTTCTTGATGTTGTTATGGTGTCAAATCGTGCTGATGTCTTGCGTCAAGATCAGCTGTCCCTGGCAGGAATATCTGACCACGACATGATATTCTGTACTTATGGTGTTGATATGTCTCGTTCCCCCTCTCCTTCATCGTTCGAATTCAGGGATTATACTTCAATAGACTACAATGAGTTACATTTTGATGCAAGCTTGCTTCCGTGGCGTCATTGCTATCAAATACCAAGCGTAACGGACAAAGTGAATCATGTTCAATCACTTGTATTGGACCTCTTTAACCGACATGTTCCTATTAAGACAGTTGCAATACGAAATAAGAAATGCCCATGGTTCACCAGTGAGGTTACAAATGCGATGAAGGTTCGTAACAAGCTATATTCAAAGTGGAAGCAAAGACCAACAACTCCTAATTGGGAATGTTTTTCTCGTGCTCGTAATTACTCTACCTTTATCACACGAAGAGCTAAAAAGAGATATTTCCTTTCCAAATTGAACACTGACCTACCATCAAAAAAGCTTTGGACCAACTTACGTTCCATTGGCGTTGGGAAAAGGGCTGTTGCTTATAGCATCCCTGATGTTACTGCACTTAATGATGCTTTTTTAAAGAGTACAAATAATAATTCTGATTTTACTCCCAAAGATGAACTGCTTTTTCTGTCTGATTTTGATTTCGAAGTTGATTCGGAAGTTGACATCATTAATATTATTCGTTCGTTAAAATCAAACGCAGTCGGTGAAGATGGTATATCCCTTCGGTTCGTTAAGATAGTCCTGCCCCATTTAGTAACCTGTCTTACACATATTGTCAACTTTTGTATTACATCATCTTTTTTTCCTGATAGTTGGAAGTTAGCTAAAGTTATTCCTGTGCCAAAGAAACCTCATGCATCTCTTGCAACGGATTTTCGCCCTATTAGCATTTTACCAACTCTATCAAAGCTCTTGGAGAGGGTTCTTGTTAACCAAATATCAGGTTATCTGGATCAGCATAGTTTGATGTCCTCTGTCCAGTCTGGTTTTCGAGCACGTCACAGTTGTGCTACAGCTATGATAAAAATTCTCGATGACATAAGAATTAAGTTTGACATGGAACACTTGACCGTTCTTTGTTTGCTTGACTTCTCCAAGGCTTTTGATAGAGTGAACCATCAGGTACTGTGTCAGAAGCTCAGAATGTATTTTGGATTTAGTGAAAGATCAGTGCGCCTTATAAGTAATTACTTGCATAATCGATATCAAAGAGTAGTCCATAATGGGAAATCGTCCGAATTTAGAGCGTTACTAACAGGTGTACCTCAGGGATCAATTTTGGGACCAATATTATTCTGTTTATATATAAATGATCTGCCCAGTGTCTGTTCGAATGTCTCTTTTCATCTTTATGCTGATGATGCCCAGATTTATTTGTCACGTCCAATTGGACTGGTGGAGGATCTCATTGCTAGAATTAATGAGGATCTTTCGAAAATTTATAGCTGGTCCCTTTCCAATGGGCTAAGCATCAATCCAGAAAAATCTCAACTGATTTTGATATCAAAAAAATGTCATGATACTATTGAACTACCACCCGTGTTACTAAACAATAGGCAAATTAAGTTTGTCGAAACGGTCACGAATCTTGGTTTCAAGATAAATCGCTCGCTCTCCGCTGTAGACCAAACAAATTACGTAGTTGGTCGAATATATGCCGGATTGCGAAAACTTTGGAAGTCTTCTAGTTTCACCCCAGTGGATACAAAACTAAGGCTTGTCAAGGCTTTATTCGTTCCAATATTTGACTATTCAACAACTGTATACTGCAAACTTGACTCTCACTGTCAACACAAGTTGCTTGTCGCGTTCAACGATACCATTAGATATGTATATGGTCTGCGTCGACAGGATCATATATCGCACTACCACAAACTAGTACTGGGTTGCACGTTCCAACAATTTTTGAATACCAGGTGTTGCCAGTTTATGCACAGTCTAATTAAAACTAGATCTCCTGCATATCTCTTCGAGAAACTTCAATTTGTTCAATCCTCCAGGACACAAAATCTTATAATACCCTCATTTAATTATATGAACTCTACGCGCCTCTTCTTCATCCATGTGACCAGACTTTGGAACTCCCTCCCGACCACAACTAAGCAAATAATTGGAGCTAATAAGTTTAAAAATGCCGCAATAGAGCATCTACAACAACAACAATAACTACTTTTCCTTAATATTCTTTTCTTTCTCCTCCCTTATAACTTTTCTTTTTCTACTTCTGTTTCTTTTCTACTTCTGTTTCTTTTTCTACTTCTCCTATATTTCATTATGTTTATATTAGTTTTATTAAATTTCATTGTTTACTATTTCAATAACATGTATGTACTATAAAAGACTATGTCTTACTTGTACTATCCTTTATAAATAAATTGAATTGAATTGAACATAGGGACGGGCTACAGTCCGCTTGGGCGAACTGTTGGATACCCTATTCTTATTCCTATCCCTCATAAGTGGGCGTGACAAAAGTCTAAGTATGGTTGAATTGTTAAGAACGCTCTACATATTTTGTTATATAACATTTAAAGGATTTTATCAAAAAAAACGCTCCCTCGCTCAAACTTGGGTGTTTCAATAAAATTGTTTTATTTAATTGTGGGCGTGTCAGTAGGCGGATTTAAAAAAAATTAACACATGAGCATAAAGGGCCCCTAGAGAATATATATTATAAATTTCAGCTCCCTAGCTCACTTTGAATTTTCAAAAAAAAAAAAAAAATAATAATTGTGGGCGTGCCAGGGGGCGGATTTTGAAAATATTTACACATGAGCATAAAAGGCCCATAGAGAGTATATATTATAGGAGTCATAGATCATATATAAAAAAATTCAGCTTTCTAGCTCAAAATTCGATTTTTTCCAAAATTTTGTTTTTTTGAGTTTGTGGGCGTGTCTGTGGGCGGATTTCAAAAATTCGTAAACTTGATTATTTCGGGACCCTAGAGAGTATATGGTTAAAATTTCAGCTCTCTAGGTCCAGTTTAAAGGCCTAATTTTTGCCGACGGACGGACGGACGGACGAACGGACGGACATGGCTAGATCGACATTACTATCCATGCTGATCATAAATATAGTAACTTTTAGGGGTCTACGGGCAATATTAAGGTATGTTACAAACTATGCGTCAAAATTAATATACCCTTAGAATAGGGTATAAACAGAGCGTGGTAGAGTGTTGTACATTCGTATGGTTCGGTTAAGAAAATACTACTTATTTCACTTAACGTCCGAATATAGGCGTGAGGGTGAACTAATGTGGGAGTCACGGCTTAAACAACGGAGGATGCAACTGGCTATTTCATTTCTCTTGTTGTGGAAATACCGATACAACAACGAAAGCAGGAAACATTGAGACGATGGTTAAGTGAGTCATCTTGATCGCCAATAAGTTTTATCGCGTGTTTTTGAATATTGTCTAGCTGCACATTTGTGATAAGGGTAACAGCCCATATATGAGCGTTGTACTCAAGTTTGGGTCGGATTATTTTTAATTTTTATCTATTTATAGAGTTTCTAATATTACTCCCAAGCCGTAGTAATATTAACGTTACTCTCAGCAAGCTGATAAATTCTTGCATGAGGGCGCACCGCAGGGTTCAATTTTAGGGCCTATTCTATTTTCTATTTTTATTAATGACTTAGTTCGTAATTGTAAAAGTGTATCGTTCCATCTCTATGCTGATGATGTTCAGATTTATTTATCTAGGCCTGTCGGATTAATCGAAGATCTTTTCCATCGTATAAATGAAGATATCGCAGCTATGTATTTGTGGGCAGTTAATAATGGACTAACACTAAATGCAGCTAAGACACAAGCTATCTTAATTTCCAAAAACTTTAAGGAAACTAGAAATCTGCCTCCTATCATGTTGTCTGGTATTGAAATTAAGTGTGCTGAAAACGTCATGAGCTTAGGATTTATAATAAATCGGGATCTCTGTGGTAATGATCACATAAATTACACCATTGGTCGAATTTATGGTTGCCTTCGGAAACTATGGACATGTGCCAGCTTTGTTCCCCGTGATATAAAATCAAAACTAATGAAAACTCTGATACTTCCCATAATAACCTACACTGATGTTGTTTACTGTAAGTTTGATTCCATTTCACAAAATAAACTAAACGTTGCATTCAATGATATGATTCGTTATGTTCATGGGCTGCGAAGATATGATCATGTTTCGGCTTACCGGAATAACATTCTTGGTTGCTCTCTCACACAGTATTTGAAAGCCAGAAATTGTATTTTTTTGCATAAAATTATCTATTTAAAATCACCATTGTATCTATTCGAAAAACTGCAATTCACACAGTCGTCAAGAGTATTCAATGTAATAATACAGCCTTGTAATTACACTAACTCATCGCGCCTGTTCTTTGCTCACGCCATTCGGCTATGGAACTCTTTACCCGAGGTCATAAAACGAGTATCGAGAGCCTCTGAATTCAGGACAGCTATTTTTGAATACTTTTCTCAACAGCAGTAGATTGTCTTTTTCCTATTTTTCTTCTCTTTATCTTTCTGTCTTTAACTATTACTTCATCTATCCCACTATTCTTTATATTTATTTTTTTTCGATTATCTTTATTTTTTATCTTTATTTTATATTAAATATACATGTAATTTCATTAACTGTTTCATTATATAATTTTTACTGTAAGGGAACTCTAAATGTTAATTTTGTTAGTACTCTTTAAAGACAAAGTCTTACATGTGCTTAATAATTTGTAAATAAATTAAATTGAAATTAAATTGAAACTCTCCAAATAATGTTGATGGCAAATAAATAAGTCCTTAATGAAAGACCCTTTATTTGTTTCCTAATACTGGGTAGAGCGGGGCAGCAGGATTGCTCGAAGTCGCTCTGCGATACATTCAACTTCTTTTTTGTTTACGGACTATTTTATGATCTGGATTAAAGGGATCATAACCCTCGTTCTTCACTCCCAACTGACCCACCTGTGGGTTTCGCCGTTTTGATCTTAAAAAGTATCGGCAGGCCTCCTGATTTCGAATCACTTCGTCACCGAGGCTGATCAAATGCTGGGGTTTTAAGTTTTAATGCCTGCCGATTGTAAAGGAACATTGATTGATATTGCTTTTTTGACCGGGCTCGTAGGATCTCTCCTTTCAACATGAAAGTACCAACAGAGTCGGTTGCGCTCCATTTTCTATGACGTGAGGCTTCCTCGGAACTGCGAACATTTTAGTCAAACACACCAAGTTCGAGACGTCAGAATGAGGTCGGCAACTAAAAATTGGTAGCCTGGAACAGCTAACGGAAATTTTGTGTACGAACTTATCTATTTTTTCTTGCTATTAACTCGTTTATTTTTCGGTGCAAACGTAGCGTAAGAAAGGTTCACATTCTGTTAACGGAAATACCTCTGCAAACGAATCGAGAATTCGCATCAAGAAATGGATCGCTATTTTTTTAAATTGTTAGACAACTCCTTTATTTATTTATAAAGGTCTTTTTTTTGAAAATCCATGTCCTTAAAATCGAGATTAATTGCAAGCTAAGTAGTTTTATATGAATTGAATCTATTTGGGGAGGGGGACACTTTTTATCGGTGCACATTTCACTATAATTCATTTAATCCCATATTGAATAGAGATAAAATTCAAGTTTTTTTTTTGTTGAACGGTTAACAGATCTAATAACTTGCTGAAGTGTAAACTTACCAGTTTGGCATTCCCCCAACGTACACATCAGAATTCGTTGCAAACTTGCCAAATTGAAATTCCTTTCCCCTGGACGAACGGCTCTGGGAAACGCCGTCAACAATGAGGGTGGTTTGGTCATCGTTTCGAAGTACCTGTGTTTAAAAAAAAGGAAACAAATATTATAAGCTGTACTGCTTGTGCATTATATTGAGTTTGCAAAAAAGCGCTCATATTTGAAGTTAGATAAAATAACTATGACAATAAAAATAATATTTGGTGGCAATAAAATTAGGATATTTCACATCATTTCTCTCAGTTAAAAAATATTATCGCTTTGCACATTTAAAGTCAGAATACGTAACGTGTTCGTATGTCTGCCATGCTGCTGAATTAACAAGTATGTCGTTGCGTCATACATTTTCCGCGACCTAGTTAGCATACTCTAGTAGTGAATTGCAATTGAAGTCATATTCAATTCGGTTGCCATTCATCGTTTACTTAATCTTTCCCAAATACCCCAAGCATAAGCCCTTGCCCTGATGGTGCTTAGAGACTATTGATTTTGTATGAAATGTAAACACACACTCTGGATGAATATGCAAACTCTTTGCAAAGCATAAGTTCGAAATTGAAAACTTTATGAAGTTGGCCCCAAAATTCGAAGTTTTTTTGTCATCGTTGGGGCTTGTTGGGAGTTTGTAGTGATTGAGTCATGAACATGTCAACCGGCAAACACTCCTTGATTGTCAGCAGAGGAAATTACAATTTATTTTGTATCTACAAAGATGTGAAGATGTTTCTTTTCCTATTTATGTTAAAGTGGACTATAGGGAAATGTTTGTATAAAAATGTCATCGGCTGTCGCTGTTACAGAAGAACCCTGTTATCTGGGTTTTTGTTCATTCAGGATAATATTTACGTCTGTTTACATAGGGTAGGGCTCTAGTCCACGGCCACATACATTTTTTTCAGTTTACTCTTGTCCTTTAAGTAAAGTATTTAACGGACAATTTAATTTTTTATTTTGTTTTTGTTTTTACGGGAAGAAGTTAAAAAAAAATGTTACGCAATGCTGAAAGAAATACTAATAGGAAGGTACAGTATGAAATTTTTAATTTAGCACATATTAGTTTTAAGCAATTACAAAATTATTCGAGAAATTCAAATTGCGCTATTGGTCGTCCACTAAACTTTAGTGTCCGGGAATTTGCATTATTTAGTAGGTAGTTGAAAGGGGTAGTGATGCGATTGCATGAGAACACAAGCGTTCTCACTCTAGCCTCTCATTATCAACTCCTACTCTCACGTCGGCGTTGGTGACTGCCGGGCGCCTAGTACCTCGAATGGAGATCGGGTAACCAACCCCTGTGGATGGTCGTTGGTGGCGCCAGACGAGAGAAGGAGGGGAGGAGAGTGTCTTCTCACTTAGACACTTCCTTTTGTTCAGGCGGCAGCGGTTGAATTCTCTAGATGGAATCAACGGTGGCGTCTACAGTCCCAGTCAGGTCGAACTACTAAGTGTAATCCCTATATGAGCTGCTTCGACATATTTGGATACCAGGTCTATAGGGATCTCCAATACTGAGCCAGGGTGTTGGAAAAGAGTTGGTGGCGGATGAGCCAAGTTGTACTCGGTGACTTCAATGCTAAAGTCGGAAAGGAAAACATCTTTGGCGGGTTAGTTGGTAAGCACAGAATCCACGAAACGACAACATACAACGGCTACCGACTAATCGATTTACAGCAGCTCGGAATACGGTGATAAGTAGCACTAGGTTTTCAAGGCTAAGGATCCACACAGCAAATTGGCGCTCTCCAGACGGTGGAACCGCCAACCAAATCGACCATGTGCTAATCGATGCGAGGCACGTATCCAACATACTCGACGTGCACACATCCCGATTGGCAAACATCGACTCTGACCATTTTCTTGTTGCGGCTAAATTCAGAGCTCGACTGTCAGGCGAGAAGAAGCTGCGAACCGCCAAAAAGAATAAATTCGACGTTGGGCGCCTTAGCACACCTAAAGTTGCCAGAGCCTACAGGGAGCGCCTGAGTATGAAAATCCGCACTGTGCATTCACCTACCACAGACGTGGTGCCAGCATCGCGACATCATCAAGGAGGTAGCCGAAACCACTGTAGGGTACCAGCCACACCGTAGAAAGAGCCCCTGGTATGATGATTATTGCGTGTACAGGAAAAAGGTGACAGAAGATGCACACAAAAAAATGCTGCAGCGCAAAACAAGGGCAGCGAGGGAAGCGTATCGAGCCAGGAGAATTGAGGAGAAAAAGATCCTGCGTAGAAAGAAGAGGGCCTACGCAGTATCCCAGCTCAAGGAGATCGAAGAGTCTCGCGATCGTAGCAACATCCGGAGGTTTTACAAGAAAGCAAAGCAACTGGCTGCTGGCTTCAGAACCGGAACGCAGGCTCTTCGAGACAGCGAAGGAAACCTAGTCACCGAAGCGCAGGGAATAGTAGATGTGTTTAAGCAGCATTTCCAGCAGCTGCTTAATTGGCATCATGTAGAGAGAGTGATAGGGCAAGAAGAAAGCCCACGTCCAGTCAATGAAGAACCAGTTCCACCAGTTCCACATAATGTCGTAAAGACAAAACAGCTGAACACGTATTATGTGAATGCCCAGCCCTCAATACTTCTTCAGGGGACAACTGAGTTCCGAACATATGAAGAAGGCCTCTGGTGATAAACTTGTTTGCTTTATACGGAAAGTAGAAATTGTATTAGCCTAAATATTTCTTATAGGTCGAAGTGCCTTTTTCATCGCCTTCTATTCTATTTCTATTCTTTTTCAAGAGACGTACCGGTTCACTTTTGATGGTTAGCACATCCTTGGTGCCAGAATGTATTTCTCTGCGGACAGATACGTCTTTTTTACCAATGAAAATGCGTTCAGCGGATAATTTTCCTCCAGACAAAACCTACATTCTGTCTCTGAGCACCGTTTCCTTTTGTTAAGATGACACCTCAGGCCACAATGGCCTCACAGGAACCCAACCAGCTTCATAATACATGTCTTATAAGAAAAAGGGCTTTTCTTATAGGAATAGAGCCTTTTTGATTGTCTGATCACTGGCACATTTTCCCAATGGACTAGATGAAGTTAGTGTTCCCAATAATCAACCAGACCTAATGAAGCCAATTTAATGTTTTCTTTCAATTGACCGCACCTAGATTTTGCCTTATATTCCCCTGTACTCTAGCGTGTCCCATTTTATAGAGTTTTCTTCAATTGACTAGAAATAACTTTTCGGGCCGTTCGATTCAAGTTGATTGGGACAGTTTCAAGTCTGCAACTCACCAAATAAATGCTGATGTTCCCCAAGGCTCTGTTTTGTCTCCGACTCTCTTTCTCATTTTTATAAATGATCACCTGTCTATTACCTCTAATCCAATCGACTCCTTTGCCGACATTACCCTCAGCTTCTCATATTCGTTTCTTGGTTCAAGCCCCTCATCTTCGAGTATGGAACTGATTAAGCTGATTAAGTTCCGATCTTGAGAGCATAACTCAGTGGGGTAAGCTGATAAAGTGGAATTTAATGCTTCCAAAACGCAATGCTGTCTTCCGTCATTAAAACAAAACCCAAACACCCTGCCATTGCTCATGAATGGCATTGCATTACTGAAACCGAACGGCTTTCCTTTCTCGGTATGTGTGCTAATGACAACCTTCGTTGGAATGACCACATATTCCATGTCGCCAGGAACGCTGCGAAATATATAGGCTTGCATAAGCTTTGCAAGAAATATTTTACTCCATCTGATCTGGCTACAATTTATAAGGCGTTTATTTGCCCCAAACTTGAGAATATCGCTCATATCTGGTGTGTTGCCAGATTTTTGTAACTACTCAGCAGACTACGGATATCGCGGAAACGTTTGACTCTCTTTTTTAATCGTCGCAATGTCTGCTGTCTATCGCTGTTCTATCGATATTTCCACCATAAGTGTTCAAACGAAATAGCCATCTGCATTCCACCCTTAGAACATTTCTGCCGCAGTACCCGGTATGACAGGAATGCGCATCAGTTCACCCTTAAGCCTGTATTCGGTTACAATAAAAAACAAAAAATCTTTCATGAGCCGTACAACACGAATATCGAATGTTCTTTACTGCACCAGAAAATCCCTCAAAAAGGGATAAATTCCTTCAAATGGTATGATATATTGCGTAGGTGCTCCGGTGAAACCACAGAACGAAATATATGAAATATACTATATATACTGATTAAACTAGCGTTCAAAAATGGAAAAGAAATGGTCACTGACTTTCTGCTATCTCATGGAATGATAATCAGTCATATGGTGAAATGTCAGTTCGCATCTGATAATGGCAAGCGTTGCCATCTAACAGTATGACTGCTTCTCAATCAAGATTTGTAATCTTGAAGGCCCCCAATAGCTTCTAATAGAATTGCCGTTGGGCAGGTGCGCAGCGCAGGTATACTTGATGGGCGCGTTCCAGTTAAGCTTCCTGCAGATGATGACAATAATATATTTGACCTCACTGGAGCAGCATAAGGTAGTGCATTTGATGGTGGTATGTCTCTTTCTTGTTAAGGGCTCTAGAATGCTTTTGCAAGGATTCATGGAGATTCTTTCATAGTTTTACAATTCTTAAACGTGCAGTAAATCATTCCGCATGAGAAAAAAACTATTTATCTATCTTTTTATTTATCTGTAATCTAAATTTGTATTCATGTTTGAGAAACCAAAAAATAAATAAAAGCTTAAAATATGACTACACATAATAATTAGTCGCTCAGTAATCCATGCTAGAAAAAGCCCAAATTTTGGTTGTATCTTTCCTTAAACCTCATCCAAGAAAGCTTTCTTTCTGTATGCTGAAAGTTTCGTTAAATTATTATAGGATGTTCAGACCGCGTCGCGTCGTCAATTCTAATATCGCGGTTACTTAACCAAAAGTAAACATTGTTAAGACATTTCAAAAATAGCTTCATAAATGCTCTATTCGAACACATTTTGAATGGTGGTAGCAATGCCCGTAAACGAAATGACTGCGTCAGTAAAATCACGCAGATGGTATGCAAATTTAATGAGAATCTCGCAAATGATTAATGTAGACAAACCACAAAATGACGTATACCTACGAAATAGTCGTATCGATACCGCTGGCAAACAAAAATACACTGCTAGGTTGTGTACTCACATTATGCGGCACCACTGTCATTTCGGTTATAGCACCCTCAAAGTATATGTTTAATCCATGTCAATCAAGTCTGGAAAATTAGCTCTTCAAGGGCACAACAAAAAACACTTGTAAATCATGAACCTTCCTTGTAATGACCAATTCGCATGAACAGTCATATTTAATGGTTCCGAATACTAAATACTATGTACGTACATAAACGAACACTTACCCCTTTAGCAATGGCGAGACGATTTATTATTTTTATTGCGTTTATGAGATATATATAAATAAAATGTTATAAGAAAGGAGGAATGTGAAGAAAGGTGTAGGTATTCGTAGACTTCATCGCGAGATTTTGTTTTTATTAATCTGCATATTACGCAGTAATAAAAAATATTAATAGAGAGTACCTATTGACGTCATTTAAAATTCAAATTGTATTGTGTATTTACGAGAGGGTATTTTAATAAGGACTTGACAACCTCTTTTTTTAAATAAAATGCAAACTATTTGAGATAGTTAAAAAAAATGTATTGGCTTGAATTATGTACGTACTATAAAAACATTTATGAATGCAATTCGACTTCGTTCATATGGCCAACACGGGAGCCGTATGCGGCGGACGATACGTTGAACCCAATTTTCGATGACTCGGCCGCACATTTCGACAAATACGGCCGCTATTTCTCGTTCAATACTGGCTCTGAGCTCCTTTAACGTTGGCATTGACTAACGATTTGATGTAGCCGTGTTGCACTTTAAAAGCCGCGGACGATTCTAAATTCAAAAAAAAGAAAAAACATAGGGACGTGCCACAGTCCGCTTGGGCGAACTGTTGCATACCCTATTCTTATTCCTATCCCTCATAAGTGGTCGTGACAAAAGTCTAAGTATGGTTGAATTGTTAAGAACGCTTTACATATTTTGTTATATAACATTTAAAGGATTTTATCAAAAATAAGGCTCCCTACCTCAAACTTGGGTGTTTCAATAAAATTGTTTTATTTAATTGTGGGCGTGTCAGTAGGCGGATTTAAAAAAAATTAACACATGAGCATAAAGGGCCCCTAGAGAATATATATTATAAATTTAAGCTCCCTAGCTCACTTTGAATTTTCAAAAAAAAAAAAATTGTGGGTGGGCGGATTTTGAAAATATTTACACATGAGCATAAAGGGCCCATTTAAAAAAAATTATGCCGAGCAGTTTTAGGAGTCATAGATCATATATAAAAAATTTCAGCTTTCTAGCTCAAAATTCGATTTTTTCCAAAATTTTGTTTTTTTGAGTTTGTGGGCGTGTCTGTGGGCGGATTTCAAAAATTCGTAAACTTGATTATTTCGGGACCCTAGAGAGTATATGGTTAAAATTTCAGCTCCCTAGGTCCAGTTTAAAGGCCTAATTTACGGACGGACGGACGGACGGACATGGCTAGATCGACATTACTATCGATGCTGATCATAAATATATTAACTTTTAGGGGTTTACGAGCAATATTAAGGTATGTTACAAACTATGCGTCAAAATTAATATACCCCTAGAATAGGGTATAAAAAAGCAACGGAAAAAAGCCAATCGCCACCGCGCCGAAGGGTTTAAGTCGACTTGTATTTTTCCTTGGCGATTGTCAGGCGAATATATCCGGGAGAGAGAGAGAGGGAGGTAAAAGTGCAACGGGCAGCACGGTGATGCTGCAATTTGGATAGTCAGCTGGGGGTGGGTTCGTTCACGATCGCTGTAGACGGAACTAAGTTTTGCTGAAAATTAAAAGAAGGGGAAATGGGCGCCACGCAGTCTTTAAAAAGGAGGATTGCGAAACCTTTATTGGAGATTTGGGAAATGGTGGAATAAAAGAATAGGGTTATTTCCCTAATGGGAAATTCAACAATTTATTGAGTTTAAACCAAATAACAAACAGTGGCCACTAATTGTGTTGAAAAATATCACAGAGCTGGGGAGCTCTCAAGATCGCTTTACACCGTAGATGTTTACGGCGCGACTTAGTTTCTCCTCTGTTCGGCAAGAACGAGAAGCCTGAACGTAAGGTTCTAAAAGAGCAAACACTTATCAACAAAGCAAGAAACAATAGCAAAAGGAAATTAAGTCAAATTAAGTATTACTTTTAGATTTTTTTTCTTTACGTTAATGTTGAACCTTACGAATTTTTTTTTTGAGGGGCGGATTTCAAAATTGTACGTTTGGAAACGGGGTTGGGACGCGCTATGTAACGGGTCGCTTTAAGGACCAGATAAAGATACGAAGGGGAAAGCTAACTCGATCGAAATTTTCAATGACTACACGAAATAAAACAATATTAAATCTTTCACACAATCACTCTACTTATCTGTTAATTCCTTCTGTCTAGGGGGTGGCTTCCTGCCCACGATCTCAATGTCCTGGGGATGGGGGGTTGCAGCTTTCCGCCGCAATCACTAGGATTTCTTCGCAGATCTTCTATCTAGCGTTGGGTTTTCTTTTTTTCTTCGCTCTTTTCTTCCTTTTTTTTTTTTTAACTTCACTTTTTCCCAACTTTTTCCAACTGGTTTTTTTTTTCTTTTTAACTTTACTGTCTTTCTTCTTTTTACTATTCCTACTGTCACCACAAACACGTTCTTTCTTACTTTTGGAGAGGAGAGGACCAAGGTTTTGTTCGTTTATTTTAACGCAACAGTCGCATAAACAAAGTCTAGAGGCGTTAAATCACACGATCTCTGCGGCCAATATACGGGTCCGTTTCTCGAGGCAACACGTTCACCGAACTGACACTTTAATAACTCGATTGTTGCACCCGCTGTTTGGCTTGTGGCACCGTCTTGTTGGAACCACATATCACTCATGTCCAATTCATGCAATTGCTCGAAGAAATAACGTTCCAACATGTCTCTGTAGCGAATACCATTTACCAAAACGTGACGGTCATTTTCATCGAAGAAAAAAACGGCCCAATGACGCCACCGGAATGAAAACCGCTCCAAACAGTGACTTTGGCGGAAGTGCTGTTTCATGAAGCACATGAGGGTTCTCACCTGCATATTTTGCTTATTAACGAAACCGTTTAACAAAAAAATGCACTTCATAGCTAAATATGATTTTGCGATGAAATTCTTGTTTTTCTTCCATCATATCCAGAGCCCAATTCGAGAACGTACGTCGCTTCATATGATCAAGTAAGTGGCTTTAGTTCTTGAGGCAGCTTAATCTTGTTAGGGTGTAGGCCAAGATCCTTACCCAAAATTCGTCATAATGTGGTCTGGGAGAGGCCTAATTCTTGAGAACGCCGTGAAATTGACTGATTTAGCTGCTTTGCGACGGACGCCTCTACGGCAGCAATATGCTGGTGCGATGGTAGTGTATTCCCTAAGTGATTGGCAGGTCGTGCGTTCGAATCCCGACCAGGGCCATGATTTTTATAAATTGAATACACACAACAAAAACTGATCTCCCTAAAGCAATTTAGGCGCTACCTGTTGAGAAAAAAAAATCCCATCGCACCAAACTTCTTTCCTATCCTTCTATTCTTTCAGTAAGTAGCACCCAAAAATAGGCAATGAATTGCTGGGACCTACTTGCGCAACAAACTAAAAATGCCTTAGCTGTGGTTTTACCATTATAAGGGTACTGTGTCACTACAGAAAAAAAATATTCTCCCCACTTCTGGCAAAACATAGTCTGACTGGAACGGCAACATTTAGCAGCGAATATTCTGACTCAAATTTTTCACTAGACTAGGAATTGCTTGTCTACTGGGACGAGAATTACGGCCAAAATTTGGCGTTAACGCTCTTAAAGTTGCGACCACCGACTCAGAATTTTTGTAGTAAATTTTAATTACTTTTGTACGTTGTTCCTACGTGTACTTAATTATGATAAAAATGTCGGTTTTACTAAATATTTTGACAGTGACCGTATGATAATTCTTCAAGTCATTAAATAGTCCGCTAATCGGAGCAATACAACGTTTAACAAATATAGTCATGGTATAGCTAGCTTGTTTGATAGGGACTGTATGAAACTCAGAAAAAAATCATTCTTATTTCTTAAACTTTTTAGAAAAACCAATTCGGAATTGTTTAGATCATTTTATATATCGGCTAATAAATAATACAAGCTTGTTTGTACTGTAAAGCGTCAGAATCACTTTCATCGTATTGCGGAAAGCTTGACAAGTTGCAAGGATTCTAGATCCTTTTAGTGTAAGGTGCGACTTCTTGGCGGATGTAATACTAGGTCATCTTCGTTAATGCACGTTGAGACTCTCGCAATGCATTTCAAAGCTTTGTTGAGCCCTTTGGTGTGTCAATCGACTTTTCAATATGCGTTACCATACGTTTCAATTACTGAACTTGATAGTCCGTTTAGCATATCCGACCTACTTGCAGCGTTAAAAAATATGAAAAACAATAAAGCCCCTAGGAATGACGGAATACCCGTTGAATTCTATAAAAACGCCACTCCAGCTTTTTTCAACTTCCTGTTAGAGTATTATGATAAGCTTTTGAGCGAAGAAATACTCCCCGAGTTGTTCTTGAATTCCTTAATTTTTGCAATATTTAAGAAAGGTGATTGTGGTCGACCCGAAAATTATAAACGGATCTCCATTATCTGTTCGCTAAGGAAAATTTTTGCTCAGATTTTATACCACAGTTAATTGGGTTGAATCGAACAACCGGTTAGGTATCTTTCAGGCTGGTTTTCGCATCGGCTTCTCAACGGTTGATCAAATCTACGCGCTCACGAGTATTGGTAGGAGGCAAATAGACAAGAAAAAGAAACTATACGCTTTCTTCAATAGAAGTGCGCTACTTTACAAATTAGCAGATCTAGGTTTGTCTACTAAGTTTTTAAGACTTTACCAACAGTTTGTTTCCAATACTTCGGCTGCTGTTTGTAATGGTAGCGCCTCCTCAAACTTTTTTAAGACTAAAACGGGTGTTCCACAAGAATGCATCTTAAGTCCAATCCTTTTTGCACTGTTCATAGACGATATATGCGAAGTATATGCAAGTTAGCTGGTATACAGTTTGGAGATCTGTCAGTAAAGGTCTTATTATATGCAGATGACATAGTATATAATCCTGCGACACTGCAACTTATGATCAACAAACTGAAGGAAAAACTGCGACCTGTGGGATCTGCAAATAAACATATCAAAGTCTAAAATTATGGTCTTTGAATCAACATGTCGAAGGAGCCTACGTGAACATTGGACTTTAGAAGGGGAACCTAACCTATAGAGGTAGTTCAGCAACTTAAATATTTGGGTATTCTCTTGCCACACAACCTTGACTTACGTCCATATGTAAGAGAGAAATCTTCTACTGCAAGAACGGCTATCAATCATATGTTTAGTAGCAAAAAAATATTTGAATCTCTCTTCCAAATTTAAAGTCTTTGAGGCTACAGTAAACTCGTGCCTTTGCTATTCTAACCAAATTTTTGGTTTCAATGGTTTCAAGTATCTGGAGGACTTTGAAGCTGTACAGAGATATTTATTAAACGAATTTTCAAACTGCCCATGTCAACCCCTACCTATGCAATTCATGTGGAGTCTGGTTTACCGCAGATCTAGAGATCAGACAGCAATTTGCAAGCCGGTTATGTTGTTTGCATTTCGAAATTAACCCCATTTAAAGAGTGGTATGAGCTAGAAGGACTACACGACATTAATTTTGATTTGAATGTAAGGAATGTTAGCAATTGGAAGAACATGTTTTATAGGTGTATTGCTAGAGTGGACGAGAGTTTCTACCAGCAATGCTTAAACAGGGCGCTCACATTACCATCCACATATATGTATAAATGTCTTGATCATGCCTTAGGTGCTGGCAACTTTTTTAATGACAGTCTCTCAGGGAATGAAATAAGCATGATTTTTAAAGCTAGAACCGAAATTTTAGGTCTCACCTATGTCCCGCATAGACAAGATCTTCGAAGAATCTGCAGCCTTTGTAATCTAAATGGGATGAAAGATGTATTCCATTTTCTGGCAATATGCCCCATATTACGTGAACTACGTGTTCTTTACTTTTCTAAGAGTGTTCTTACTAGAGAAGAAGCTGTATCGATATTGAATGGTTCAAATATTGCAATCACGCCTTAGCCTAACGTAATTTGTGGCCAAACATAAATGTGAAATTAGTATTTTCCAAAAATTCTGCTACATAATGTGCTAGTTTTTCTTTTTTATTTTTTCAGTCTTTTTTTAGATCTTATAGATAATTAAAATTTTAATTTATTGAATATGGAAATTACTGTAATTTATAAAAAAAGGTACTCTAATTAATTAACTTGTCTTGACTTAATATTTCAAATATAGATTAAAGTCAATCAATGGCAGACGGCTTTTAGCCAACGCTTTTCTTTTTCTTTCACATAATTTATTAATTGTCATTAAAAGTTTTAATACAGAATTTATCTAATCTAATCTAATCTAATCGGTTTAAGCGTGCGTTCACACCGACAGTTTGAAGTTGTCAAGTCGCTAATGATAAACCCTTTAAGAATTAATTGCATATTTCAGTGGTCTGCGCGTACGAAGTCGCGAGCACAGCCAGTTTATTATAAAAATATGTTGGTTAAAAACGCCTCTAAGGAGGCAAAGGAAGGACATCGTCTGCATATTTTTGGAGAACTAGAGCGGAAGCTGTCAGATAGGTTCATATTAGCCACTTTCATCTGTGAAGTTATCACAGTAAAACAAGCTGTTGTTTGTGACCTACAATCGATATCAAAATATAAAATACCCTAACATTCTTTGATAATAAACCAAATCTGGGTGATTGTTGGGGTCTTAACCGGGGACGGCATCATAGAAAACACGGCTAGAAGGCTCAATAATTTTACGAATGGCAGATGTAATGAAGAAGGTGTAGGAACGAAGAGAAAATTAGAATTTGTTGAACATCCATGTCGTTCCATACGAAGTGGTTGTCTCGTGATAAGCTGGGCTAGGTCCAACGTATCTACAGCTGTCTGTGCAGGGCCGGCCCAACCATATGTGCAAGATGTAAGAGTAAGAAAAATTAATTTTACCTTGCGCATTTGCATTTAAAGCAAAAAACTAGTTCAAATAAGCCCAAAAAGCAACATCCATCATACCTGTGCTGGATTTTTGCACATTAACTCACATCACTTGCAATATTGCAATAGGGCGCTTTCTGTAAATCCTGCAAAGGACGCTTGTTTGGCTGGAGCCGGCACTGTGTCTGTGCATTAGCGGAACACTCCGAACAACTGCCTCCGCTGCCCTAGATATTCTACTTCATCTGACACCCCTCGATAAATCGAGCAGGCAAACAGCTGTTTCCGCTGTCCGCTTAAAAGCTACCTTACAGTGGGTTCATAAGAATATTGGCCTCTCCATCATCCTGGACTGATTTGAGTCTCTACCAAGGAACATAGAGTACACCATAGCCCAAATACAGTTCAGAAAGAACAGTATAAACCGCTATCCCCACCAGATAATTCTGGAAGGATGATGCATTTACTGAGGATAAATCAATCCACTTCTACACCGATGGATCAAAAACTAGTGGTGGGGTAGTTGGGGGTCTTTTCTCAGAAAGACTAAATATTAGTCTCTTTCCGTCTTCCTGATCATTTTAGCGTGTTCCAGGCAGAAATTATGGCGACGAAAGAAGTCTTGTCGTGGGTGAAGAGCAATTTAATATCCACTAAGGACATCCGTATCTTCTCGGATAGTCAAAACGCGATTAAGTCCCTGGACTCAGTAACTTCAAGCTCCATTGTAGCCCTAGACTTGCCATCTCTTGAGGAGGCAAAGCAGTTCAACATCCACCTCTGCTGGGTGACGGGCCATAGAGACATTTCAGGAAACTGTAGGGCAGATGACACAGCCAAACAAGTAACCGCATTACCTCTTTTACCTGACAAAGGTTCTCTGGGTATACATATCGCTACATGTTAACTAATGTGTTATCAATTCGCAATCGAGAGAACCAACCTTATGTGGACAAGTAGTATGTCTAACGACAAAGCATATCTGGCTCTACGTGTTTAATCTCACTAAATCGACTGCAAATTAGCTCTACTCTAGGTGTCATTACAGGACACTGTCTTATAGGCAAGCACGCATCAAGGCTTGGCGTTTATTCAAACGACTTCTGTAGAAGCTGCATCATGGAGGGGGAGACTACACATTACCTTCTTTGTACATGTCCTGCACTTTCTCATAAAAGATATCTCTATCCAGGAGCCTTCTTGCTTAATGATCTTAGTGACTTGGCTAACACAAACGTTAGAAGTCTATCGCACTTCATTAGAAGCTCCGAATGGTTATGCGGATAGAGGGAGAATCTATCTAGATCCAAGTGGTATCACAATTAGTTTAAGTGTGTTGGTTACAGCTGGCAACCACCTTAACCTAACCTAACCTATGTCCTTTCATGTAGATACTTTGCGCAATGGTCGTTTTTGACTTCTGGGTGAAAATCGCACAAAGTGTTAACAACCCTCCTAATCTAACCAATACTTAACTGACATACTGGTTGGGTCAGAGCTTCAATTCCAATTTTTTTTATTTGTTTTATTTACAACTTTTTTAGTTTCCTGAGTGACGGTATCAAAATGGTACCCAAGAGGTAGTTGATTGTTTCCAGGCAGAAGTCATAGAAATCCGTCACTTTACCTGCCTACGTTTAGTCAAGTAATCCTAGAATTCTCTCATCAGTACTACATAGATAACATCACTGAGCACGACAACATCACTGAGCACGATAACAAAAACTGTGAAAGTATACATCTCTGGCGTACTTCGCTTTGGAATTTGTTTCACCGGCCACAAAAAAAAAGGATTTCAGTATTGCAGCTATCCAATTTTTGGTCTCTCAAATATTGTTACACTAATGGTAGTCTGATTGGCCAATAAGAAAAGGTTTCAATAGCTTTATGCATCAATATACCGAGTTCTGGTATATGCATATTTTTTTTGGGCGTAAAAGAAATTGCTTTGTCCAATTGACCTAAAATTTAACAATAAAGCCAAATTTGCGAAGCAAAGGTTCAAATTGATTAAACCCGCAAAGCAGCCACCCAACACTGTTTAATTCGGGTAAATAAGCTGACATAGAAGCCAACCGTTCAAAATTAATTTATTTATCCTAAGTAAAAGTTAACTGCTTGACTGTCGAACCACAAGTGACATGATTTATATTTTAGAATCTACCATTGGTTTGTATGTTATGTATATATGTACATACACTGATTAAGTTTATATGTTTGCATGTGTAAATGAATAGAGAATTCGGAATTAAAGTTGATTACTATTAAGTGTTGCCACTATATGACATTTCCTCCCCCTAATTCGGATATCTCCTCGGATTTTTTAATTGACTGCGACGCCTCAACTCATATTCTCGGGAAGTAGGGTTTTCCCTTGTTGCCTGCGATCTGATGACTACGTGATCTAAATGTTTGTTTCTTTCCTCGGATTCTGCTTCTGCCTCGGATTTTGTCTTCACGGAACACTTCTTCAATTTGGTTCAAATGTCTCTTCCAAACGTGGTTATCATCAGTAGTTACCAAATACGTCTGCTTTCCGATCCTCTTCTTCACGACTGCAACCGACCAAATCTTGCCGCTTCGAAAATCTTTGACTAATGCTGACTCACCTTCACAAAACTCCTTTCGATCACGTTTCATTGGTTTGCTCTCCACATCTATCAGTGCATGTACGCCGCCGTCAACCTGTGGCCTTAAGAGGTCCAACCTCATACGTAAGTCTCGTTTGAACATCTGTAAGGCCGGTGACAAACCTGTAGTAGTATGTTTTGCCAAACGATGGTGGAATAGGTATCGCGCTAGAGCAATTGTTACCGACTTCTCTCCTCCCTCTAAGATTTTCTTAACTGCCAACTTGAATGATTTCACTGCATTTTCGGCCAAACCGTTGCTTTGCGGATGACCCGGTGGTGATGTTTTGTGCGTTATCCCATTTCTCTTGATGAAAGCTTGAAATTCACTTCCTGTGAATGTAGTCCCATTATCTGTCACCAAAGTTCTAGGCAACCCAAATCTTGCGAAAGTTTCATAAAACTTTTCAATTGTCGATTTCGCTACGATGCTGTTCATCGGATAGATCTCTACCCATTTTGTTTTTGCGTCCACGATGATCAGGAATTGCCGATTGAGAAAAGGTCCGGCAAAATCGGCATGTATCCTTTCCCATGTTTCTTTCGCCTCTGACCATTGGTTAATTGCCGCTTTCGGAGGCTTAGCATTGTGAGTTCCACACGCTAAACAACTTCGTACCATTTTTTCGATGCAACTATCCAAATGTGGCCACCAAACACATTGACCTTGCCAATGACTTAGTTTTGGACATTCCCAAATGCGCATCGTGTAGTTCCTCGAGTACTTCTGCTTGCAACTGTTCTGGTACTACAACTCGGAAGCCCCACATAACAACACCGCTGATGACCTCAAGTTCGTCCCTTCTTAGCCAGTATGGTTTCAAGTCATCACCCACATTTTTAGCTGGCCATCCTTCTTCAATATTCTTGAGCACTTCCATAAGCACCCGATCTTTCTTGGGGAACTCTTGCATGACAAGAACGTTAATTACTTTTACTTCTGTAATTACCTTTTTGATACGCTCTTCCACAGCCTGCTCGCTCATATCAACTTCGTCCTTATATGAGAATCTAGAGAACATATCTGCCACCTTATTGTCTTTACCCTTGATGTACTCGAACTTGTAGTTGAATGCTGCCAGATAGGTCGCCCATCTATGCACCCTTTTAGCTGCCATCAACGGAATGCTTCGATTTTCACCATACTTTGCGAGCAACGGCTTATGGTCGCTTCTGATAGTGAACTGCCTGCAAAATTTTTGCACCCCATAGTACACTGCCAGAGCCTCCTTATCGAGCACGCTATAGTTTCGCTCCGACGATGACAAAATTCTGGACGCAAATGAAATGGGTCGCTCTTCTCCAGACGGCAGCTTATGCGACAACGCTGCAGCAATACCTTCATCGGATGCGTCACTCACACTCCATCACGACTTCCCATTCTTTATGATAACGCACCAACACTTTATCTGACGCAATAATGCTTTTTATTTCATCGAACGCAGCTTGGCACTCCTGCGTCCAAACAAAAGCTACACCAGACTTCAACAAGTTGTAGATTGGCGCCATAACAAATGATACATTTGGAATGTATCTCCCGTAGTAATTTACCAGAGCAGAAAAAGCTTGTACCTGTTTGACGTTTCTTGGCGGACCAGCTTTTAGAACTGCTTTGACACCTTCTGGATTCTTTCTTATGCCAGTTTTGTTGATAATTTGACCCAGATAACAGATCTCGTCCTTGAAAAATTCACATTTGCTTAGCTTCACCGTCATACCAGCATCTTGCAATCTCTTGAACACCCTTTCGAGACTTGCAATGTGTTCATCATCATTTTTCCCAGTCACCAAGATGTCATCAACGAATACGGTGACATTTTCAATGTCGTGAAACATTTTGGCCATAATTCTCTGGAATTTCGATGTTGCAGGTGATACCCCATACGGCATACGATTAACTAAGTACACCCCTTTTGACGTTGACCATGCACAAAGCCTTTTGCTGTCATCGTCTAGCTCTATCTGTAAATAAGCTTCTTTTAGATCTATTTTTGAATATTTCTCACCTCCGGATAATTTATGCAGAAGATCCTGAATCCTGGGCAGCGGGTATGTATCTACCTCAAGATATTTGTTGATTGTTGACTTATAATCGCCACATAGTCTGATGCGCCCATCAGACTTAATTACAGGTACTAAAGGCGTTCCCCATTTGTTGTACTCTACTTTCAGCTGTCAGACGATCAATTTCTTTCTCGACGTTTTCTTTTAAAGCATACGGCAAATTCCTTGGTTTCACAAACACTGGGTTCACTGTTTCATTTCTCATTTTCAGATTTATTTTTTCGTACTTAAATTTACCCATTCAAATATTTTCAAATACGAGTACGCTCGCAAATTTTTTTTCTAATTCATTAATTTCAGATTCAATAGTTTTTGTTATGCTGTGCACTTCAATTGGATTTCTCAACGACGAAATTAATCCAAACTCCGTTGCAAAGTCCCTTCCTAACAATGCACTTCTACCCGGCTCCGTTACGTACACCTCCAGTTGTTTTTCTCTACCCTGATATTCACATAAGCACTCCATTTTGCCATATACTTTCATTTCTTCCCCGCCGTACCCCTTTACGTTTAATTATGATGCTATGAGTTTTTTGTTTGCAAATGACTCACTCATAACACATTGCGGAATTATTGTGACATAACTGCCCGTATCAAGTTCCATAGTAATTTGACAAGCATCAATTTGTACTTGCAGTGTTATTGGCGGAAAGCTCTTTGAGTTGGATGTGATGTTTTTTAGCTCGATATATTCGTCCTTCTCTTGTGCCCCTTCAAACGCTCTTATGTTCTTAATCTGTTCACTCTTTGAGTGTTTATTTTTGCACATGATTTTAAGTTGTCCACGGACTTTGCATATATCACATACATAACCTTTGTAATAGCACTGCTCGCTCACTGTTGTGCCCCACTCTACCACATCGACAACATCCATCGTTCTTGCGATCTTTTTCTACCGTACGTGTACCTTTATTTTTCCCTGCTGCAGAGGTTTGACCGTATGACTTGGTGGTTCGACTTTGCCTATTTTGATCATTATGTGATATCCGTGTATGCGTGTTTACCTTATTTAAAATTAATGTGCTTGCACTGCGGCTATTTATCAATGTCTCTTTTTATACCCTATTCTAGGGGTATATTAATTTTGACGCATAGTTTGTAACATACCTTAATATTGCCCGTAGACCCCTAAAAGTTACTATATTTATGATCAGCATCGATAGTAATGTCGATCTAGCCATGTCCGTCCGTCCGTCGGCAAAAATTAGGCCTTTAAACTGGACCTAGAGAGCTGAAATTTTAACCATATACTCTCTAGGGTCCCGAAATAATCAAGTTTACGAATTTTTGAAATCCGCCCACAGACACGCCCACAAACTCAAAAAAACAAAATTTTGGAAAAAATCGAATTTTGAGCTAGAGAGCTGAAATTTTTTATATATGATCTATGGCCCATAAAACTGATTGGGACATAAAATTTTCAAAATCCGCCCACTGACACGCCCACAATTAAATAAAACAAATTTTGGGAAAAATTGAATTTTGAGCTAGAAAGCTGAAATTTTTTATATATGATCTATGGCCCATAAAACTGCTTGGGACATAAAATTTTCAAAATCCGCCCACTGACACGCCCACAATTAAATAAAATATTTTTTTTGAAAAACCAAAATTTGAGCTAGGGAGCTGAAATTTTTAATATATACTCTCTAGGGGCCCTTTATGCTCATGTGTAAATATTTTCAAAATCCGCCTACTGACACGCCCACAATTATTTTTTTTTTATTTTTGAAAGTCCAAAGTTTGAGCTAGGGAGCGTTTTTATTTACAAAAGCTTAGTTTTTTCGATAAAATCCTTTAAATTTTTGTCACGCCCACTTATGAGATATAGGAATAAGAATAGGGTATCCAACAGTTCGCCCAAGCGGACTGTAGCCCGCCCCTATGTTTTTTTATTGCTAATGTCCATGCTTTGTCGAGAGTGATCGTTTCATCCTCTTCTAACAATTTCTCAAGAATTGGACCATCTTTAAGACCTGTTATGAATATATCACGCAACGCTGTGGCTAGATGGTTACCGAATTTACAATTTACCGCGGATTTTTTGACTCTTGTGTACCACTCATTAATGTTTTTGCTTGCCATCTGCTTTAATTCATAGAAACTTTGCCGCTCAACAAATACCGCCACTTTCTTCCCATAGAAATTTGTTAAATTATTTGTAACTTCGGCGAAACTCAATATATTGATGTTTTTTTTGGATAAACGCTGTCTCTGAGGAGCTTGAAGGTTTCATGATGCAATTTGGGTAACAGAAATGCTGTTTTTCTTTGCTCATCTTCTTCTCCAACACAGAGAAAATATTGCTGAAGTTTAGCTTCAAATACTTCCCAGTCCAGAAAATCTGGGTTGAATTCTTCAAAACTATTTCCAACCGCGATGGTCTGTACAACGGGCTTTTCTTCACCGGGCATAATAACTATTTTTTATTTTTTGTTTTAGCCTCGTCGCCAATGTTTTATCTTCAAATAAAAGCCAACCGTTCAAAATTAATTCATTTATTTATCCTAAGTAAAAGTTAACTGCTTGACTGTCGAACCACAAGTGACATGATTTATATTTTAGAATCTACCATTGGTTTGTATGTTATGTATATATGTACATACACTGATTAAGTTTATATGTTTGCATGTGTAAATGAATAGAGAATTCGGAATTAAAGTTGATTACTATTAAGTGTTGCCACTATATGACACATTCCTTCAACCCGCGAAGAGAGCCACCCAAATACAACTAGCACCTACCCTTCGCGGAGCAAAGAAGTTGCGTGAGTGAACTAAACCATCTTTTAACCCGCGAAGCAGTCCACCTGCCAGACAACTAACCTAAGCGAAGCAACGAAGTTGCGTGATTGGGTTAATCTATGCAGGGAAAAGGGTTAAATCCGAAACAGTATTCGATTCGAAAAGCTAATCTGCCAAACAACTTGCACCTACCCTAGCGGAGCAATATAGGTGGACTTTGTCGCATTTTTGAAAAAAAAAAACCAAATTATGAATTTATGTCCCAATTTGGTGGGACATAATCATATTTTCGACTTATGTCCCATGGAGCTATGTTCTCTTCTAAATAATGTTTGCTTCTGTGTAATTTTAGTGATACAAGCGTTGCGAATCTAATGGTCACGTGGTATTCTCCGCTAAATGTAACAAATAATGTCTTCGGGTTCCGTTCAGTGTTGTGAAATTTAAAAGAAGTAAAATAAATCGATGCCTACGAATCCATTGCGTGTTCAAAGGTTTCCAGAACTTGACCTAGACATTTCATGTCCATTCTTATCTTCTTTTCAAATTAATTATGCGCAATGTAAGTAGCGTGATACTAAAGTAATCGACGGGCTACGAAAAGAATGAATTTCTTCTTCATTTCCATTAAAAGATTGCAAAGAACGAAAAGCTTTTAAGGTTTATTACCATTAAAGCCAAATGTTTTGCACATTGATCAAAGACAAACCGCCAACCAATAACTAGCCGCATCGTCCTCAATGATACATTCATTTAATAAAGGAAGCAATCAAAAATGATGAAACTATCATTATTTGTTCGTCCATTCAATGGACAAACTTTCCTATTTAGAATTGTGCCCTATTAAAGCGGAACCTTACTACACAACGAATTAAAACCAAAAACTTGACCCGAGGGAATAGAACAAACGTGCCTAACAAGGACCCAGAAGCCACACGGACTTTTGCCTTTTTCAATTATAGCTGAGACTACATGTTGTTTTAAGCGTTGCATTTGTGTCTTTAATTCATTGTTGTCACTTGTTTCTTTGTGAACAGTTCAAGAGTGAAATGCAAAAATATACAGGTAAATAAAACAATATTCCCTTAATACCACCATCATCAATAGGTTATAGTTCTGTTCTCTGGTAAGATGTTCTATTCCAATCCAAAATGTACTCAGGACATAAATACATACGTAGGTACATAAAAAACCTTTACTCGGCGCAGTAAAAAAAAAAGTCGAATTATTAAAAAAATTTGTTACACCGTTCTAGATTTTGTACTTTTTTGTTACTCTATTTAATGAATTGTTTCGTGCGCTGTTGTGTTTGAGTCCTGGAGAGCTACATGCAACACACTACCTACAGCAGTATAATGAGTATGATATTTCAATGACAGTCTGTTCTTGTTGTACCGTAGGCAACTGACAGCAATACATTGCGTAACTTGAAGATATCTACAATCTACAATATTATATAACCTACTCGCTGTCAATCACTTTTGCCAGTCGCAGTGGCTGCTTACCTTAATTTGAAAATTTCACGTTTGTGCCAACTATCAGTGTGAGCAAACATTTAATTTAAAATATGAGTATATCCTTTTTAGGCCAGGGGTTTGATTTTAAAGCTCAGAGATGGTTTGTGGCTTTGTGTGTTGAATTTATCAGGCGCATGCGGAAAATCACGCGTTTAACTAAGACCGGAAACGGATCTACTTGGTATTTTGCAGATTTTTTTTTATCAACATAGGAGACATTTTTTTAATATTAGAAATTGAAGAAAACGTCAAAATGACATAGCAGACGAATATTTGTTACCACACGGTTTGTGTCACTTATCTCTAGTATGTGAAATGAATATTTATTTATTTATTTAAGTTTATTATTTCATCAATCAAATTACAATCCTTTTAAACAAGATTCTGTATACAAAAGATTATGTAATTGTTGGGGGGAAATATACAATACAAATAAATAAAATAAAATATTACTATAATAAACATTATCACTATAACTAACATTTTTTATTTATAATTTTGCAATTAATATATACAAATTAATGAAAGAAAGATTAAGATTATATTTTTTATATTTATATTTTTCTTCAAACTCCATCGTAGCCATAGACTGCGGTTCATATCTTGAGGAGATGGCAGAGCAGTTAAATATTCACCTCTTTTGGGTGCAGGGGCACAGAGATATAACAGGCAATTGTAGGGCAGACGAACTCGCCAAGAATGGAACCGCATTACCTCTTCTACATGAGAAAGGTTTTCTAGGTATGCCTATCGCTGCTTGTAAACTTATGTTCAAGCTATCCGCAGTCGAGAGTACAAACCTCAGGTGGACAGGTAGTGATACGTATCTAGCGACTAAGCAGATCTGGCCAAAGCTGGATCTGCGGCGCTCTTTGAGTTTGATCTCACTTAACCGACTGCACATTGTCTCTGCCATAGGTGTCATCACAGGACACTGTCTAATAGGCAAGCACACATCAAGGCTTGGCGTCTATTCAAATGACTTCTGCAGAAGCTGCAGGGATGAGGGGGAGGAGGAGACTACACTTCATCTCCTCTGTACATGTACTGCGCTCTCCCATAAAAGAAATCTCTATCTAGGAGCCTTCTGCCTTAATGAACTCAGTAACTTAGCTAACACAGATGTTAAAAGTCTATCGCGCTTAATTAGAAGCTCCAAATGGTTTTAGCGAGTAGGTATCACAACCGACCTCATTGGTGTAAGTGTGTTGGCTTTTGAGCTAACAGCCACCTTAACCTAACCTAACCTAACAATTTGAATATTATTTAACACATATTTTTTTAAATTTATATCTCGAAACATCAAGATTGAAATCAATCCTATTGCAAATTAAATTCACTTCTCTAGTGCAACGCGTAATGGTTTCATTACGGCCATACTTTGTACGATGAAACTGCTCATACAAATAAAAATAGTAGCGTGTAGTTCTAGAGGGTGCATTTGCACAGTTAACTTATGTAAGGAAAGGAGGACAATTGATATGAAATGTTGCGACGTCTCTTATAACTGACCAATAAGCCCGATGATCATAAAGAGATCTGCTATAATACTCGTAAGAAGGTCTTGCAATCCTTCACTTAAGCTTGTAAAATGCATATCTTGTGAAATGTTTCTGAACTTTTTCAATTCTATCAATTGAGTTTTTATAATAAGGATTCCAAACATTGGTACAGTATTCAAGAACTGACCTTACCAGAGAATTGTGCAGAGATTTTAAAGTATATGAATCTGAGAATTCTGTTGAGTTCCTTTTCAAGAACCCAAGCATTTGATTTACTTTGTTTATAATAAAATCGTAATGTGGTAAAAAGGAAAGGTTAGTATCTAAGATTACTCCTAGATCTTTCTTCCTTCTTACACGCTCTAAATATGTATGGCTGATAATATAATCAATGGGATGGGATTCGAATTTCGGAAACACGACCAAACTTGACATTTAAAAATATTTAACAGAAGGTTGCACCAACTGTCAAGTTTCGATAGATCTTCCAATAGAGGAAAACAGTCAGTTTCACAAGAGATCTTACAGTAAAGTTTGAGATCGTCCGCGAAAAGGAGGCAGCTTGAATTTTGAAAAATATCAGGTATATCGTTTACAAATAGCAAGAATAATA
This sequence comes from Portevinia maculata, assembly GCA_949715645.1. Classification (NCBI taxonomy): domain Eukaryota; kingdom Metazoa; phylum Arthropoda; class Insecta; order Diptera; family Syrphidae; genus Portevinia; species Portevinia maculata. Next base: position 402,238,945 of record OX454525.1, on the reverse strand, counting down.
ATGGACCCAAATGGCTTCCTTGTGGAACACCAGATGGAATCGAAATATATTTTGAGAGGGAGCAATCAAATTTTACTATTTGTACTTTACCATCCAAATATGATTCAAGCCATTTTAATAAGGAAGTGTGGATACCTAGAGAATTTACTTTATTAAGTAGGATTTGATGGTTGACTCTGTCATGTGTTTGCAAAATCTGTAAAAATTGCATTTGTTTGGAACCCTTTTTCCATATTTGTAATGATATTGTTGCTTATTAATGCTAAGTTTATTGCCTTTGATTTTCCTGCTACAAACACATGTTGAGAAACTGAAATATGATTCTGAAATAACAGAGTTAACCTATTGCAAACTAGTTTTTCAAATACTTTTGGAATACAAGAAATTTTACAAATGGGTCTATAATTGGTTACATCCTGTTTTGAGCCCGATTTAAAAAATTGGCGATAAAAAAGAAACCTTCCAGCAATCCAAGAATTGCCCTTAAGCTTATGAGAGATTAAAAATCCACGAAAGTGATTGAGCTATAGCAATACCACATTTCATTAACAAAATAGCTGGAATCCCATCAGGCCCTTCACTTTTATTAACATCCAATTTAGATAAAACCTCTAAAATTTCAAATGGACTAAGAACTAAAGAACCGATATTGGCAACTCTACTCGTATAAGGTAGCTTTTGGATAGGGGAGTATCTAAAGAGTAAACCGATTGAAAATAGTTAGCGAATAAATTACAAATTGTAGGTACATCAATAGTAATTGTATCTTGATACTTCATACTACTAGGTAATCCACTTGTCTTACGCCTTGAGCTTATCATCCCCAAACGGATGAGAGATTGCATCATCTGCTTATAGTATATAATGGCTTATACCTGATTTGGGTTAGGTTGGGTTGATGAAGAACTAGTATAGTTCCACATCACACGCAGGTCAATGTTGACCCATTGTGATGCCAATAGGATCGTCCACGTGATTGTGGTATCTTCCTTCGTCTCATTACTGATGTCCATTTAGACCCTCTCCAGTCACCCGGTTTTTTGCTGAAAATCTGCAAAGATTAGGAGGAGAGATTTTGGAAAGTTTCGTCAGGTCGTGGAAAAAACAATTTCTAAAGGTTCTTTTTCTCGATTGTCTGAGGTTGGTTTATGATGGAGCGATTTTTTTTTCAACGGTTTACTTTTTAAATATTTAGCAATGTGTGATATACGAAAAGAAATTTTCCCGATCTGAACATTTTTGCATGTCCGTGAAATGAAAAAAAATAAATTTTGAGTAATTTGTGGAGGTAGGCAATAAATTATTAGAAGCGCTATTGTTTGCGACCAAGGAGGTTTATAGATACTTCAATGACGTTAAGCGCAATATAGTATAGGATAGTATAGGATAGTTGCTGATCGTCGCGGACGCACCCGCTTATTTTTTTGCCCGTCATCGCCAACAGTTGTCGTTGTCAAAATCGAAAAAAAACAACACGCAGTGTCGGTATCAGTGCTTACAAAAAAAAAGAAGCCACAGCGTCGGGTATTCCATCGTGTCCCATCCCACTCCATCATTGTTGTTTTTGCTTGGCTATTGCAAGTGCTGTACGATTTTCGTGTGTGTACTTGCAATGGTTGAGTAAAGACAGCATCAGGCGGATAGCGCTCCGTGTGATGTTGATTTTGTTGATAGACCAAAGCAAATCGCCGTACGATCACTTCACGGCTCTGCTTAGGTTGTTAGCGTCAGAGTTTGTGTTTTTTTTATGTTTGTAATTTATAATGTGTAGAAATTTTGTAGTGGATGTGAGCAACATCCGTGGGTTGAGGAACATTGTTTTTTCATTATACGCCCATGTCTCTCTCAATAAACCAGCTGTTTTGTCACTAAGTGAAACACAGGTTAGTGTCGGCTCTGATTTAATGGAGTTTAGTTAACCTACAACTTAGTGCTATTATTCTTCCCCCATCGCGGTCTCGCCGTTTATATACGTAGTGACGTAGCCTATCAACTTCAGCCTCAATATGGCCAATGTTCCAATCCAGAAATTAATTTCATTTGGCTAAAATTCCATGTCCGTAGGCAATTAATCCACTACTGTTTTATTTACAGAAGCCCAAATTTGGACAGACATTCAACTTATAATAAGGTAGATGCCCTGTCTGATTCCATCACAAGAATTGTGACCCTTCACCATCGTACTGAAATCGTCATTGCGGGCGATTTCAATATACACAATTCAAGTTGTCTTCGACATTCTGGCCAGACAACACCCGAAGGAAGGTACGTCGAGATCTTTGCTCAGGTAAATAACCTGACTCAGCTTGTAAATGAGCCGACACGAATACCGGACATTAGCAGTCAAACTGCCAACACACTGGACTTGTTTCTTACCTCTCACTCCGATAAATACGGATTAAACGTATTATCGCCTCTAGGTTCGTCAGACCATTGTATCGTATCAGCTCAATTCTCGTACTCCAACCACATTGTTAAAGAACAAACTCCCAAAAGAACCGTATGGCAATACGAGAAAGCCAATTGGGAAAAACTTAACGGTTTCTTTAAGAGTTTTAACTGGTCGCTGTGCTTCCTCGACAGTGACGTTGATGCTGCTGCTGATATGGTATCAAACATAATTCACCTGGGTATGAAGTCTTACATCCCTAACAGGATAAAAAGTATCAAACCCAAGGTAAACGCGTGGTATGACTCGAGCTGCAAAGAGGCTATCAGGTTAAAAGAGGTAAGCTTTCGGTCATTCAAAGCCAACCCATCTGAGGAAAGCCGAAAAAAGTTTAAACGAGCCAGAAATGACTGCAATGCCCACATTAATCGTGTCGAATTCTCCTGTGATTAAAAGTTGAGGCAAAAAATACTACAAAGTCCCACGGGTAGTAAAAACTTTTGGTCATTTGTTAAAAACATCAAGAATTCGGCCTCATCATCTATCCCGACACTCATTTACAATGACATTCCAGCTGTCAGTTCTATAGATAAGGCCAATCTGCTTCCTGCTCACTTTGCAGTAAGCTCAACGCTCCCAGATTGTGCTTTGTCTCCCCCTGTACTCGAGCGCGTAGAATACTCCATGGGACCAATCCACTTCCGCACCCGTACAGTGGCTAGAGTACTTCGAGATCTTGACATACACAAATCCGCTGGTCCAGATGGAATTTTCCCCATAGTTCTGAAGAGTTGTTCTTCCTCGCTGGCAAAACCATTGCGTAAGCTTTTCCATCTGTCCTATTCTTCAGGACTCTTCCCGGGAAGATGGAAAACAGCGTTTGTCCAGCCTGTACCAAAAAAATTTGAATCTTCTTCTCCCTCTTCCTACCGACCAATTGCACTTACGTCCCTTCTTTCTAAGGTCATGGAAACGCGGATAAACCGTCAGCTGATGAAATATCTTGAATCGCGAAAACTTCTTAATGACCGGCAGTATGGTTTTCGCAGCAACAAGTCCACTGGGGATTTGATGACATATCTAACCGAAAAGTGGAACCAATCTCTTCATCAAGGCGGTGAAAGTAAGATTGTTGCGCTTGATATTTCAAATGCATTTGACAGAGTTTGGCATCAAGCTCTCTTGTCGAAAATGCGTGCATTTGGAATCGATGATACTCTTCTTCAATGGATTAGAAATTACCTTTCGGACCGCTCAATTCAAGTTGTTTTGGACGGTTTCAAGTCTGCAACTCACCAAATAAATGCTGGTGTCCCCCAAGGCTCTGTTCTGTCCCCGACTCTCTTTCTCATTTTTTATAAATGATCTCCTGTCTGTTACTTCTAATCCAATCCATTCCTTTGCTGATGACAGCACCCTTAGCTTCTTATATTCGTTTCTTGGGTCACGCCCCTCATCTTCGGGTGTGGAACTGGAACGGCAACGTATGTTAAGCTCATTAAATTCCGATCTTAACAGCATAACTCAGTGGGGTAAAACCAATAGATTAGAATTTAATGCTTCCAAAACACAATTCTGTCTCCTGTCATTAAAGCAAAACTCACACACACTGTCATTATCTATGAATGGCACTTGCATCGCTGAAACCGAAAGACTTTCCATTCTCGGTATGTGTGTTAATGACAATCTTTGTTGGAATAACATATTCGATGTCGCCAAGAACGCCGCGAAATGTCTAGGCTTCCTTAAGCGTTGTAAGAAATATTTTACCCCTTCTGATCTAGCTACAATTTATAAGGCCCGAAAACTGGAGTACAACGCTCATATCTGGTCCGGTGCACCAATAACTTATTGGGAGCTACTTGACAGGATCCAAAAACGCGCGATAAAACTCATTGGCGACCAAGACATTGCGAGATCGATTGACTCTCTTAGTCATCGTCGTAATGTCTCCTGCCTTTCGTTATTTTATCGTTATTTCCACCATAAGTGCTCAAACGAAATATCCAGTTGCATTCCACCCCTAGAACATTTCAACCGCAATACCCGCCATGCCAGGAATGCGCATCAGTTTACCCTTAAGCCTGTATTCGGACGTACAGTGAAATACAAGGAATCTTTCCTTAGCCGTACAACACGAATGTGGATGATTTACAAACATTTAAAACCAACGTGCATCGGCATCTCTCCTTATCTTCTAACCCTAATTTCCTTAACGCCCGCGCTGTGTAGCTAATACATTATAAGGGTATCAAAAAATCCCTTTAGTGCGTGTCCATTATAAAAAAAAGGACCTAATAACAGGAAAGCTTACCAATTATTAGGAACACACACACTAGGTACATGAAAACAAAAACCGAAATAATGAAAAACAAAACACAAAGAGAAATAAGCAAAAGCAACAAGCAATTTGTTGTTCCAACCAAATTTGAAAGAACAACATGTCTTATGCACGATTCGAATGAGTTCGATCAAACCAGGACGTAGGAGTAAATCCCATTCGCCTGAAAAAGCGACATATTTTTTTTACTCTGCATGCGATATCAACGTAACTTTATTATCTGTGATTCAGCTCTTCGCGATACCGTTTCACAAGCTTCGATTTTATTTTGACAGCAGAGATTGCTTTTATCGCAACCTGGCTGTCAATGCAAATTTTTCTCGATTGTCTGAGGCTTGGGCAGTGACACAGTGGGTATCCTCGTGAGTTTCTTCATCACCGCAGCATCTGCATAAGTCATCATCAGTAAGATACATTTTAATTTGGTGGTTCTTTAGTAAATTGTGTCCAGCAAGCATTCCCACCAAGGGTGGCGATGGTGTAGACAGGGTATTCAATCCACATGGGGAACAACAACACACGTCGCCCATTAAAGAAACGAATAACATCTTGTTTCTCCAACCTCTACACCAAAAAAAGATTTCTGCCTGGTAGTACAATGGACCGTTACCGAGTCTGAAAGCTCTGGAATTTGGATTTCCTTTAATAAAAAAAAATTAAAAACATAGGGACGGGCTACAGTCCGCTTGGGCGAACTATTGGATTCCCTATTCTTATTCCTATCGCTGATAAGTGGGCGTGACAAAAGTCTAAGTATGGTTGAATTATTAAGAACGCTCTACATATTTTGTTATACATATAACATTGAAAGGATTTAATCGAAAAAAAACGCTCACTAGCTCAAACTTTGGTTTTTCAATAAAATTGTTTTATTTATTTGTAGGCCTGTCAGTGGGCGGATTTTAGTACAGTGAACTCCCTCTTAACGGACACTCCTCTTATGTGGACGATTCCCTTAAGCGGACAATATAAAGTGTGATGGTTGGCTGCTATGATTTTGTTTGAGTTTTTCTCCTCTAAAGTGATCTAAAGTGGACAATTCTATTAAGTGGACATGGACAGTATTTTCATTTTCATTTGATAAAACATTCTCTTAAATGGACATTTCTTATTCACATAAGCATGTCATTTTTTTTTTTTTTTTTTTTTTTTTTTTTTTTTTTTTAATTTCTGGCTCGCCAAGGCGATTTATAAGGGGAGTACTTCGACCTAAAAGATCTTTTGTACCGTATGGGCCAGAAAAGTTTAAACTAGTAGAATTTCCACTTTCCGTGTAAAGCGGACAATTTTACCAGTAGAAGAATTCTTTATGTCCTCGGGGCTCATTTGCTCCCTGAAAAAGATCTTCTTTCTAATTCCATTAAGGGCTGGACATTCACATAAAATGTGTTCAGCTGACTCGTCCTCTTCAAGACAGAGTCGGCACTCAGGAGAGTCTGATATTCTCATTTTGTGTAGATGATACTCGTATCTTAAACCATGGTGACCAGTAAGGTAACCTACTAGGTTTTTGATATCGTGCCTGCTTAGTTTTAGACATTTGCTGGCATTTTTATTGAAGGGCCGAATGGCTCGTTTGGCCTGTCTTAGACCTGGGATGCTTTCCCAAAGATAGATACATTTTCTATGTTCCCAGCTTTTAATTGCTGCCGTTGCTGCTGATCTAGGAGTGCAGCAGAAAGGTTCGGGACCTATGAAAGGTGTTTCTGAACCTTTTCTGGCCAGTTCGTCGGCCTTTTCGTTACCTTCTACCCCGACATGACCCGGAACCCACCATAATTTGGTCTTGTTTCTTATTCCGAGTGTTTGTAGGGTATTGAAGCATTGCATGACTGATTTGGAGTCAATGGTATACGAGCTAAGGGCATTTATAGCTGCTTGACTATCCGTGAAAATATGGATGGTTGCACCTTTTATGCCAGACAAAATAATATGGCTGGCGCATTCTTGAATGGCGTGGAGCTCTGCTTGAAATACCCTGGGACTTTTTCCCATGGGTATCGTAAAGCGTTTGTGTGGTCCGTATATTCCCGCTCCTACCCACGTTTCCATTTTAGAACCATCCGTATACCACTTTATGCCGTTGTGGCTGTTTGGTGGGTTATTGCTAACCCATGCTTCTCTCTTGGGGATCTCCGTGGAGAACCGTTTGTTGAAGCATAGTGTTTTTTGAATGCGGTCTGTGACCGCGCAGTTCATGTTAAGTTCTGGTAGTTCATCGAGAAGGGTCTTTAGATCCGGGTGATCATTAAGACTTATCTCGTTTAACTGTATTAGACTTATTGCACTGCGGATCGCCACTTTTTGAATGTATATGTGGAGAGGTGTGATTCCTGTTATTGCCTCTATGGCAGCTGTTGGACAGGTTCGCATGGCTCCGGAGATACCAAGGCACGCAAGCCGTTGTACCTTTTTGAGCTTCTCTATTGCGACCTTTTGTGTGGATTTTTCTTTTATTTACACATTTATTGTGTAAGCATTCATCTCATACTCGTGCATGTATTTGTGGAACTGTAACAGCAAGCGCGTGGCGCGTGCACATTCTACAAACAGTTGTCGGTATAGATACACACACATTGTACATAAGTAACATCACTATGATATTTTTCGCAGCAAACATAACGTCCGTTTGTCAACCCTTAGACCGGGGCATCATCAGCAAATTTTAAGTTTTTTATCGGGAACAAGTTTTAAACCACCTTATTGCTAAAATGGATCACGTTGGTAATGTTAGAGAGCGTTCTTCAGGAATTACTGTGGTAGATGCCATTAATTGGGCTGCTGCAGCCTGGAACAAGGTTTCTCAAGAAACGATAAAACAATTTTTCAGAAGGGTTTTTACGAAATCCAAACACCCAAGTTGAAGGGGATGACATACCATTGATCTGTTTTAAAAATGTATCCTCGCTAGTCAGACAAACCGTCTGCAATCAAGTTGATTGCTTAGAGTGTGCCGCATGCGACAAAAATGTTCAGACATATGAGGGATGGAATGGGAACTTGAACGAATATGTCTTAAGCGTTATAAGTGTGAATAACAAAAGTAACGATGACGAGGACATGGCTACTTCGGAAGCAAATACTGAAATAGATGGTTACTCTTGCAAGAAGGCGTTGAGCGCTTGCGAATCTTTGTGCAAATTCGCTTTAATAGCTTCGATCTCATTATGAGTCAGTGGTAGCTAGCGGTTGTAATCTTCATCAGAGCCGGATTGAAGATTTTTTAAAAAAAATAATTATGGACTATGTTTGTGTATGTACCTATTTTTGAAAAAGCGAATTAAATGAAATAATTTTGTGTTCTTTTCCCTTGAGCGGACACTCTCTTATTTGGACAAAAAACTGCGGTCCCTTGGGTGTCCACTTAAGAGAGATTTCACTGTAATTTTATCTCCCGAGCAGTTTTAGGCGTCAAAGATCAGATATACAAAATTTCAGCTTTCTAGCTAAAAATTCGATTTTTTCGATAAATTTGTTTTTTTGAGTTTGTGGGCGGATTTCAAAAATTCTTAAACTTGATTATTTCCGCCCACTAGAGAGTATATGGTTCAGCTCACTAGGTGCAGTTTAAAGATCAATTTTTGCCGAGAGACGGACGGACGGACGGACATGGCTAGATCCACATTACTATGGATGCTGATCATAAATATAAAGGGTGGTAAAACGTAAACGCACGACGTTTATTGTAAATAAAAACATAGGGGCGGGCTACAGTCCGCTTGGGCGAACTGTTGGATACCCTATTCTTATTCCTATATCTCATAAGTGGGCGTGACAAAAATTTAAAGGATTTTATCGAAAAAACTAAGCTTTTGTAAATAAAAACGCTCCCTAGCTCAAACTTTGGTTTTTCAATAAAATTGTTTTATTTAATTGTGGGCGTGTCAGTAGGCGGATTTAAAAAAATTTAAGTATGAGCATAAAGGGCACCTAGAGAGTATATACTATAAATTTCAGCTCCCTAGCTCAAACTTTGGACTTTCAAAAATAAAAAATAAATAATTGTGGGCGTGTCAGTAGGCGGATTTTGAAAATATTTACACATGAGCATAAAGGGCCCCTAGAGAGTATATATTAAAAATTTCAGCTCCCTAGCTCAAATTTTGGTTTTTCAAAAAAAATATTTTATTTAATTGTGGGCGTGTCAGTGGGCGGATTTTGAAAATTTTATGTCCCAAGCAGTTTTATGGGCCAAAGATCATATATAAAAAATTTCAGCTTTCTAGCTCAAAATTCAATTTTCCCCAAAATTTGTTTTATTTAATTGTGGGCGTGTCAGTGGGCGGATTTTGAAAATTTTATGTCCCAATCAGTTTTATGGGCCATAGATCATATATAAAAAATTTCAGCTCTCTAGCTCAAAATTCGATTTTTTCCAAAATTTTGTTTTTTTGAGTTTGTGGGCGTGTCTGTGGGCGGATTTCAAAAATTCTTAAACTTGATTATTTCGGGACCCAAGAGAGTATATGGTTAAAATTTCAGCTCTCTAGGTCCAGTTTAAAGGCCTAATTTTTGCCGACGGACGGACGGACGGACGGACGGACATGGCTAGATCGACATTACTATCGATGCTGATCATAAATATAGTAACTTTTAGGGGTCTACGGGCAATATTAAGGTATGTTACAAACTATGCGTCAAAATTAATATACCCTTACAATAGGGTATAAAAAACTTTTCTAGAGAATTATCTTAATATTTTTTATTATGATAGAATGACAATTATGTGTGAAACAAAATATCGGCCAAATACTCGCCACGGCTTCGGTGGCATACCTCTATCCGATGGTCCATATTTTCAATGACTCTGAGACATAATTGAGGTTCAATGCCGAATTAATGTGCCGAATTATCTCATCCTTTAGCTCTTGAATTGTTCTTAGCATTGATATACACTTTTTCTTTTAAATATCCCCAAATAAAGAAGTCCAACGGTGTCAAATCACATGATCAATTAACATCGCCACGACGCACGTGAAATAGCACGGCCATTGAATTTCTTGCGCAAAAGAGCCATTGTTTCGTTGGCTGTGTGGCAAGTGGCACCATCCTGTTGAAAGCACATATCGTTCAGGTCCATATCCTCAATTTCTGGCGACAAGAAGTCCGTTATCATCTCACGATAGCGAACATCATTCACGGTAACGGCTTGGCCGACCTCATTTTTGAAGCAGTACGGGCCGATGACGCCGCCAGCCCATAAACCGCACCAAACAGTCACTCTTTGTGAATGTATCGGCTTTTCAACAATCACTTGTGGATTCTCATTTACCCAAATGCGACAATTCTGCCTGTTAACGAACCTACTGAGGTGAAAGTGTGCCTCGTCGCTGAAGATGATTTTCTTTGTAAAGTCACAATTCACTTCTGTCTGTTCAACCAACCATTCGGCGTATTGACGACGCTTGAAATGGTCAGTACTCTTCTTGTGTCCATTGAACCTTTTAAGCCTGTAAATTCAAATCATTATTCAAAATTCGCATCAGTGATGTTCGCGAGATGTTCAATTGTTGGGCACGACGACGAGTCGAGGTTGACGGTTCTTTTGCCATCGCGAACAACAGCAATGTTTCCCGCAGAACGAACTGGGCGAGCATGCAAAGGTGTTTTCACATTTCCTACAGACCCGGTTTGCTGAAATTCGCCAATAGTCCTCCCGATTGTGCACACATTTGGTCGATTATGCTGACCAAAAAAATCACGAAGTGCACGAAATGCATTTTGATTTGAACGCCCATTTTCGTAAACGGCTTCAACAATATTAACGCGCTGCTCAATTGTGTACCTCTCCATGGTTGATGACAAAGAAATGTCAAATTAAGTTGGGCAAAAAACTCGACGTTAAGATGTAACTCACAATTAACATCGTGCATTATGGTTGGACCACCCTTTAGTAACTTTTAGCGGTCTACGGGCAATATTAAAGTATGTTAAAAACTTCGCGTCAAAATTAAAATACCCTTAGAATAGGGTACAAAAAGGCAGATTTCCTTTTTGTTTGAAGGAGTTTGTTTGTTCTGGCTTCGTCATACTCCGGCCACATTTTCTTGGATGTTTCACAAGTGGGGAGGGTGTTAAACCTGTTATTGGCCATTTCCATTATACCGTGCTCCACCCGTGCTTTGAGATCGCACAGTGGTGGTTTGACAGACTAGCTCGCCTGTTCAGGACCCGTGGTAGAACCTTTTCTCGCTAATTTATCGGCAATTTCATTGCCCTCTATACCTATGTATAAAGGGACCCAGCAGAGTCTAACATTATGTCGACCGCCAGAGTCTTCACCTTCAGCTCTTCGTGACACCGTTTCACAAGCTTCGATTTTATTTTGATAGCGGAGATTGCTTTTATCGCGACCTGGTTGTCAATGAAAATTGTGATATCATCCCGAGGTATCGCCGCTATTGCGGCTGAGTTGGCTGCCTCTGCCACTGCCAATATCTCCGTTGGAATACACTGCCGTGGTTCCCCCTGACCCCTGACCGAAATATGTTCTTTAACATTAATGTTCCGGAAAACACTCCAGCTCCAACGCCTACGTCCTAACCGACTTTGTGCCGACTGATTTTCATTCGGAATAAATGTTGCCTGAATTTTTATACAACTTGTAAGCAGGGTCAAATGCAGTTACACTTTTATGCACATCTTAAAAGCCGTCGAGTCGGCATTGAAAAAGCTTTAAATTTAATTTGAAATTGTAATAGCTCTCTTTATAAACAAGCAACAGGTCAATGTATAATTAAAGGGTTCAAGGAAACTCTTAAGAATGTCACTTCAGTTTGAATTAAATCATGCAAATGCTGTACACGAGAAACAGAATTGAATTGATTACCTCAGGATACGAGTATGTGCAGATGAATGGTTGAAAATAATAGCCTCATTCCAGTAATTGCTTTACAGACTATTGCAACAATACATTAAGGAGAAGACACTATTATGGTTAAAAGGAAAGCAAGTTAATTGTATTTTCCATTTTTTATACCACCAGCACCATAAACTCGGACACAGGCCTCCCACTTTTAGCATAATAAAGTAAGAAGCATATTGTTTTTAAATATAAGCAAACATTATTCATGGCGATTCCGAAAGAAGCTTGTAACTCCAACTTATGATGTTAAAATTAGGAAAATAGATAAATGTGGCTACGCAGCACCATCATCAATCAATTGCCTTAAAATTGAAGAAAGGAGAATCAAAGCATGGTCAACCCTTGCAACAAATTTAACTTTTTTATGGTTTTAAGGGAAAAAAAAGGCAGGGACAATTTTAATTAACGTAAAGAGAAAAAGCAGTAAATACCACAGACTTAAAAAATTGTTAGGGATTATTAATTTGCTATGAACAAAGAGGATTTTTTATGTTAAAATATTTTTAATCTTTGAATTCTAGGCAAGGAGATCAATAAATATGTTAATTAACAACAATCCTTGAAAAAATTGGGGTGCAGTAGTTCAGTGGTTAGTTAGCTGGAATGCTGACCGAGGGGTCCCAAGATTAACTCGACCTGGTAACAGCCTCTTGCGAAAGTCTGACATACGAGTAGATCCAAGAGTATAAATTGCCCTGCAGAGCTTCTCAAATCGTCCGCTCATAATCGGCGTTTAATTTAAGGACACTATCTGTTGATGAACCGTAAAGTAGATTTCTCAAGTAAAACTCTACGAGTATATAAAATGATAATTTTCGATTTGCATTCTCTCATAATAGAACTGTACTTTACCAGTATTTGCTTATTACAGTATTTACTCTTTCACTTTCATTATTCTGTTAAACTATACTTTGTTATATGAGCACATATCATTTTGTTAGTTGATAAGAGAAAAGCCATCGAGCAGTAAAGAATTAAAACTTAATCTGCAGGCGTTCGATTGTTTTCTTTTTACTGTGAGTTTTCGTTCGTATGATCTTCACCACTATCAATACGGTAAAGAAACATGGTGGTGGACAGATAAAGCTAGCAGTGCTAAGTGACAAGAAAGCGGTATTCAAAGCTTGGTCAATGTGCTCCACTAATAATGATGATGAAAAAGCTCACCTCGAATTGGAACGCAGACTTGGGACGAAGAGATAGTGCGCTGAAATTAATGCAAAGAGGTTGGAGTGCCTATATCGGGATTTAGAAAAGATTTATTCTTCGGCTGCTGATAGGAACCAGACTACAGACGAACTTCAACAAACCAGCTTGAACAGGGGCCAGATCATTTTCAAAGTAGCAGCTCAGAGAAGGAGAAATGCCCAGGAAGGCGTTTGCCAAAGTTCTTCAATACTTCACAGGTGGAAGCATAATTGCGAAGGACTTCTAAATGAACAAATTCCTCGGATATATTTTCCGAGAGCCGTTCCTAACAATGAAAAAGTGCAAGATATTACTGTCGAAGAAGTTAGAAAGGCGGGGAAAGGCCGCAAAAAACGGAAAGCAGTTGGGCCGGACGTGATATCCTCTGAGTTCTGGAAAAAGATGGGAGACATCGTTTCCAAATGGCTCATAATTCTCATCTAAAACGGATGACAGGCGATCCAATGGCTAACCAGTGGATGGAACGTTTTCTTCTCCTTTCATTTCTTTAGCGGGTGGCATTGGTGCGATCACTAAATGATTGGCAGGTCGTCCATTCGAATGATGATTTTTGAAATTGAATACTCACGTAAATACAGATCTCCCTAAACAATTTTGGCGCCACCCGTGGAGAAAAAATTTCTACAAAAGCACCAAACTTCGTTCCTATCCTCCTTTTCTTTCGAATAGTAAGTAACACCTAAAATCATGCAATGCTCATTGCTAGGTGATGCTTACTGTTCAATACAAAATGCCGCGAGACTGTGACAATTACTGTTCAATAAAGCTGATATCACACACCATGAAGATCGTTGAACGGGTGTTAGATAGCCGAATGCGGCAAATGATACGGCAAGCTGAAGACCAGTGCGAGTTTGTCGCAGGTAAATCAGTCACAGATGCAATCCAAAGTATAAGGATCATCATGGAAAAACATCGTGATTCCTTAAAGGATTCGCATATGGTATTGGTTGATTTTGAAAAGGCCTTTGATAGACAACCAAGGGATCTGTTGTGGCTGGCGCGAACACAACGAGGAGTTCCAGAAACTGAAGTAGGGATGATCATAACATGTATAAGGGAGTTAAGACAAGAGTAAGATCCCCCCTGGCGTCACCAAGGAGTTCACAATCAAAGTCGGTGTACACCAGGGAAGCGTCTTAAGTCCCTTGATATTAATTACGGTCCTTGATTATTAGCTTGATGGAAAAGTGACGGACCCCAAAGTGGATCAGTTATTTTTTATTAGTTATTAGTCCGAAAAAAAACAAAATACTTGTACTGCCCGTTCTCTGATCCAGTGAGACCTCTGCCAGACATTTATATGAATAGAAGAGTGATTCCCAATTGCGAAAAGTTCACATATCTGGGATCTATGATCAATAGCGAAGCAAGCTGTGATGACGACATTAAGCAACGCGTAAGCGTAGGGTGGATGAAGTGGCTCTGTTCACAATGTTGGACAGTGTACAAAAAGTATAAGGGCAAATCAACGGCAGCTGAGATAAAGAAGCTTCGCATGACAATAGGGGTTACAAAAATTGATCGAATAAGAAGTTCCAAGATCCGAGGAAGTCTTCATGTCAAATAACCTATCTGAAAGAAAATGGAGCGCGACTGGCTCAGTTGGTACTGTCATGTTCACCGGAGAGATCCTACGAAAAAAAAAAACAATATCAATCAACGCGAAAGAGAGGCAGGCGTAAGACCCTTGGATCACACAAATACAACAACAGCAGCATTTAATTTTCTCTAGTGCCGAAGTGATTTAAAATAGGGAGGCCTGCCGTTGTTTTCTGAGGTCGAACCTGCGAACCCCCACAGGCGATTCAGTAGGGATGCAGTTAAGTGGAAGGGTTATGATCCCTTTAACCCATAGCCTCACCACCATTATGGAAGTAGAAGAAAATTAGAATTATTATTATCTCGTCAGCCAAAGCATACATCAACTCATTTTCAACATTTGGTAGGGGTAAAGTATTATTAATGGAACAGTAACGCTTGCCCGATTATTTTGTTATAATGGTTTAGTGCTCCTACTGCGATTTTTTTGTACCATTATCATGTAATAGCTGTCGCGCGTTTTTGAATCCTGTCAGTGGCTTCAAATAAGTTCTTAGTGCACCAGATCAGAAATGAGCGTTCTACTTGAGTTTCGGGCTGACAAACGCCTTAAAAATTTCATGCAGGACTAAAAAGTTGAAATATTTGCTTTGACATTTCGCAGCATTCTTGGCGACATCGAATAAGTGGTTATTCAAACGAAAGTTGTCATTAACACACATACCGAGAATGGAAAATCTTTCGGTTTCAGCGACGCAAGTGTCATTCATTGATAATGAC
Organism: Portevinia maculata; assembly: GCA_949715645.1. NCBI lineage: Eukaryota > Metazoa > Arthropoda > Insecta > Diptera > Syrphidae > Portevinia > Portevinia maculata. The sequence continues at coordinate 402,223,819 of OX454525.1, read as the reverse complement.
AGAGCGGACATCTCCGCAAACTGTACTCCTTTAATCAAAAGGGGCTTTTGCTACTATCTGCATACGTGTAACCCAGTTATGACTTTAATTATAACTTCAAAGTCTATATACCTGCTCGATATGACTGGAATTCACCGAATAAGGCTACCATATGTATTTCTATCTTTACAGATGCCGCAAAGACGGAGAAGGGAACAGGAGCAGGAGTCTTCTCAGCGGCACCTAGTATCAACCAGTCCTACCGACTTCCAGACTACTGCAATATTTTCCTCGCAGACAGTCCTAACGATGAAACTTCCAGCAAGCGAATTGATCATCTGCGTGGACATTCATAAACGCGAAATGAGTCAAAGAATACCTCCAGAGCAATAAGCTATCACTTGGTGCTACTCTCCTGGGTGCCTGGTCACGTTGGAGTGACAGTTAACGAGACAGTAGATATGCTGGTCAGATGCGGCTCTGATATGAACCCACTTTAGGCTGAAGTGCAGGACTTCCCTTACCTATGCTTAGAGCTTCATCGAAGGTATCAAGAAAATATAGCACAATACTACAGGTTGTGTCATGACTCGTAGTCTGTGGCACGTCATTGACAAAAAAGATCTAACTCCCTAATGTCCTTCGACAGATACCAGAAGTGAGTTCTCATCGCAGCGATTACAGAATTAAAACCGCCGTGGTTTAATGAAAGCCTAATTAAATCTTGAAATGTCTATAAGGCATCCAAAAAATTGTACGGAAAACAATAATCCGAATGATGATCTGTTTATTGAAATCGATAATTAATTAAAACTCATTTCAGGCTGAACTGAATATGTGGCTTCATTGGCGGAGTGCGTAGTGTGTTTGCCTGAGAACACACTGGTCTAGGCTAGGCTACGAGGAAAAAGTTTTTGTAGAATAACAAATGGAAAATAAACCAGTACAACAGAAGAAGGAGTCTAATGATCGGTTGTGGCAAGCCGTGAAACAGCGCTGTAACTCCAGCCCCCCCTTCATGTGTTTTCAATCACAAGTTATTGTTGTTCATTCAACCAATCAAAGTAAATTGACGGAAGCTAGGCCAATGTAAATTGACGGAAAGCTCGGCAGCCTAACTGCAAATGTGTTATAACATAAAAACTTACCCAAATGATATTAATTATTTTCTTCGGATTCACAAAGAATATAACTTCTTTCATCCTTTCTTGTAAACACAATGCATTTTATCGACCGAGCCTAAGATCATTCATAATGGTCGTTTTGCTCGGAATTTCATTAACTTCAAGCGCAATTCCAGAATTTATGGAATTTGATGGTCTACAGATGAAATGTGTACGTGCCAATTATTCAGCCAACACTTTCAATCTGTTTTTATTGACCCCAACGGCATTGTTCTTTACAACTCATATATTTACTCGTATGTACCGATATTGATCCGATAACTGATATTACCCCTGTTTTGTTGGGAAAGCTATACATTTCCCAGCAAAACAGGGGTATTGATTCACTTTTGCTATCAGAGGAGTTATAAGCAGACTTAAATCGCCTGAAAGTAAATGCAGTGTTGCCTGGCGACAGTGTACTCGTAGATGTAAGTGTGTTGGCTTGAGAACCGTGCGGTCCAGGTTCAATCACATGGGGAACAACAACACACTCCACCCATTTTTGAAGAGACACGAATGACACCTTGTTTTCTCCAATCTCTACCCCAAAAAGAGGATTTCTGCCTGGTAGTACAATGGACCGTTTCTGAGTCTGAATGCTCTGGGATTTGAATTTCCTTTTGTAGAAAAATAAAACAAAAAAAAAAATGCAGTGTTGGTGTTGACGCAATTTCTTATATAATTTTGAAGAAGTCCTGCAATTTTCTTTTTCTATCCAATTTAAAAATATTTCACATCTTTTTACTGAGGAATTCCTTAATGAATGGCAAGTTGATATCAGAACTTCAATGTCCAAATCTGGTTCGCGAAACTCGGGCGAGACCATTACCAGACCATTTACCACCAATTTGGCTTTGTTTTCTAATTATCTTCTTGAGAGTCTTGAGACCGGCAAACAAGTGGAAGTTATCTACACTGATTTCTCAAAAGCATTTGGTAGGTTAAGCTATAAAATGCTTCGGAGTAGATTGATTACTTTGGAGAATAATTCAAGTTCAAAACAATGGTTACGTTATTACTTTGCAAATAGAAAGCATATAGTTAGACTCAGGGCCGCATTTAGAGGTGTGGAGGCCCTGAGCCAACAAATGAGTGGGGGCCTCCACTTATTATTATTATTTTCCAAACAATAAAAAGCGGGTGGCAATGGTGCAGTAGTAGTGTATTCGCTTACGGAACGGAAGGTCGTGCGTTCGAATCCCGGCCAAGTCCATTACTTTATACCGAATACATGAAATCGTAATCTCCCTAAGTAACTTAGACACCACCCGTGGAGAAAAACCCTACAACTACACCCAAACACTTCTTTCCTATCTCTCTATTCTTTCTAATACCAAGTAGCTTACACTGTGCTCTTAGCAGAGTTGCACAAAAGTTAGCTTAGCTAATAGCTAAAAAGCTACAACTAAATTAGCTGTAGTTTCTTTGCACGTACATAACTAAGCCATAATTTTAGTTGTAGTTGCCACAAATTTTGAACCTAAATTAGTTATTAGTTGCGAAGTGTAACTAAGCGTGTTTAGTTATGAAAAATTAGTTGCCAGAGTGTAACTAACAATAATTAGCTTTAGTTTTAGCTTTTTAGCTATCGATTGAACACAACTAATAATTTTTTTCAAACAATTTAATCCGAAAAGGCTTACAAGAACAGGAGCGATTCTTTTATTTCGTTATACATTTTCTAGTTTTAATTATGTTTAATTTTAGAGATTATTATGTCCTTACGAAACACGGGGAAATAGTGTGGAAGTAGATTTGTCTTCGATAAGTTTTGAATAATTGAGGTTTTTTTTTTTTTTTTTTTTTTTTTTTTTTTTTTTTTTTTTTTTATAAAAAGAAAGGAAATCCAAATCCCAGAGCACTCAGACTCGGTAACGTTCCATTGTACTACCAGGCAGAAATCCTCCTTTTGGTGTAGAAGCATGTGATTGGGTGGCGTATGTTGTTGTTCCCCATGGGGATTGAACCTGCACCGCACGGGTCACAAGCCAACACACTAACCTCTACACCGTCGCCACCATAATTGAGGTTGTATAGCTTGAAGTTTGTTGTACATCAGTTGAAGGTAAGAGGTAACCCATGGCCGATTGAAGAATGCCACTTTTAGTTGTCATAAGGTTATTTACCAAGAGGTCCTTGGAGCACCAAATAAGGTCATTAAACCCGAAATTTTTTTTTTCAAAAACTCCAAGAAAACCGCGGATTATATCTGTGTTCAATGTTATTTGACTAAGAGGTCCTTGTAATAAACAAAAAAGGTCCTTTAAAATCGAAAAAGGGATATTATTCCAAAATATCATTTGAGCCCACACGGTATATCTGTGTTCAGTCTTATTTGACTAAGAGGTCCTTGCAACAACAAAAAAGGTCCTTAAAATTTCAAAAAAGGATATTTTTCCAAAATATCATTTGAATCCACACGGTATATCTGTGTTAAATGTTATTTGACTAAGAGGTCCTTGCAACAACAAAAAAGGTCCTTTAAACTTGAAAAAAGGATATTTTCCCAAAATATCATTTGAATCCACACGGTATATCTGTGTTAAATGTTATTTGACTAAGAGGTCCTTGCAACAACAAAAAAGGTCCTTAAAACTTGAAACAAGGATATTTTTCCAAAATATCATTTGAATCCACACTGTATATCTGTGTTAAATTTTATTTGACTCAGAGGTCCTTGCAACAACAAAAAAGGTCCTTAATAGTCGAAAACAGGATATTTTTCCAAAATGTCATTAGAATCCGCACGGTATATCTGCGTTCAATGTTATTTGACTAAGAGTTCTTTGGAACAACAAAAAGGTCCTTAAAAGTCGAAAAAAGGATATTTTTCCAAAATGTTTGTTATTTCTAGGACCCCTTATTCAAATAACATTGAACTCATGTATACCGTGTCGTTTCTAAAGACATTTTGGAAAAATATCCTTTTTCGGGATTAAAGGACCTTTATTGTGGCTCCAAGGACCTCTTTGTAAACTAACCTGATGTAAAATAAAAGGGACATTCAATCAATTTTTATTTTAAGCATAATAAATCCCAATAAATTATCGCCATTTTAGCAAAACAATAAATTTTGATTTAGTTATTAGTTATTACCTAGACAGCTAAAAAGCTACAGCTAAAAAGCTAACCAACTTTTAGTTGTCATCCGCAACTAACTTTGGCAACCTAACGTGCTTAGTTACACAACCTGCAACTAATAGCTAATAGCTAAAATTAGTTGTCATTATGATAGCTAACCACCAAATCGATTGCATTTTTAAGGCAGCTAATTTAACTACGTTAGTTACCTAGTTATGGCGTTAGCTAGATAACAAATTAGGTAGCTAACGTGCAACTGTGGCTCTTAGCATTATAAGGGTACTGTAAAATAGAAAAAATCCCTTTAGCGTAAGCAAATTATAAAAAAAAAAAAAAAAAAAAAAAAAATTTTTTTTTTAGTCAAGTGTTTAATAATTTATTGCGAATCCAAGTAAATTATCTTAACAAACATACATATATAAATATAGAGAAAAACAAGAATTATATGAAATTATATTAAAGCGCTAACAAATGGAACCTTGCGAGCTTTTTTGGACGAAAAATCCTTGATGATTTCGCTGAAATCCAGCTCCCGCAGTAAATCGCTTTCAATGCTATTTAGGGATAGCTTTGATAGACGGTTTTGTCCCATCGTAGTTCGAAGTCTATTTTTTATAATTTTCATTTTTTGAAAATGAGCAGTGCAATTAGACACCATCGAAATCCAATACATTCTGAGTGAAATTTCAATGTTTCGGAATGTAGCTCTAAAATTTTGATCTTCAAGAATGTGATTGGTCTTTTCTATAATCCTTTTTGTATAAGTTGATCAATGATAGAAATTGAACCAACTCATTACCAAGACTAGGCGCTAAATTATCTTTGTGTACTTTCACCAATGCCTCTGCTGCAGCATGCAAATTTGCAGCATTCATCTTCCCTATGTGTTTGAGAAATCCAAATCGCGAATGAACAGTTTCTTATGCATGCAATCTGTCAGTAAGAGAAACACATAGCTGATCGATAACTGGAATAAAACCGAATACTTTGAATTTCTCTTTCGGTGACAGATTTGGGTTTTGTGCTTTCATATAATCGACTAGATTCAACTTCACATTTCTTGTTCTGCGTGCGTGCGTGATTGTACATGTCATTGTCAATACTACATATTTCTTTAGCTGCTTTCTCGTATTGATCAAAATCGTCTCTTTTGGATTCAACGAATGATTTCAATGATTCTTACCCACGCATTGCAGATTCAAGAATCATTTTCGAGTCCTGCAACATCTTGTGTGTAGCTTCGAATCGCTCTAAGATGTCGTTTCAAAAAATGGCGAATAGAGCGTTTTCGAGAAAACTCATCTTTCGTTAAAGGTTCGATGCGTCATTTCTCACGATGTCTTTTTGCTCCTTATCAGAAGATATGCTGGTTAAAGCTCCTTCGATTTCAGAATAACCATCGACAATAGCTTTCGTAGCTTCAGCTCAGATTCATTCCACATTCGGCAAATGTTTCCATTTGTTCTAGTTATTCTTTTTAATACTACATTTGGTATTCTGAATTCATTCATCTCTAATCATTTTAAAACATAATTGAAGTGCATTAAGCGCAGGGGAGGAGTTCCAGTTTCAATGTATAGCATATAGTTAGGGGTATTTTTTGGTAACGGGAATATCCTCTTTAAGAAGTAGCGAAGACATTTTTCCACCTCATCGTAGCATTTGTAACCCCATATCTGAGTTCCGTAGATCATTATCGAGGCTGCAGTCGAGTGGAACAAAGTTTGTTTTTCACTTAGCGACACATAATTGTTTTTGAAACAACGTTTCAAAATTGCACGGAGCTCTTTTAGCATCAGCTAATTTTTCCCCAAAGTACGGTTTTAAACATACTCGTAAATAAGGCGTTAACAGGGTACCTAGATATTTGCATCTGGATACAACTTCAATTTCTTCACCGTCTAACTTCCACTTTTCCAAACGTGAGTAACAACCTACGGCATTTCTAAATATCATGACTTTTGATTTCTCAAGATTGACAGTGAGATTCAAACATTTACAATATGCACTAAGTCTGTTTATCATTAGCTGCATTCCTTGGATAGTGTCAAACAGAAAGACGATATCATCCGCATACATCAATGCCGGGATTGTTACATCGCAGAACCTTATTCCACCTTTGACATCATCGGTTATAATATCATTAATGTATAAAGTGCACTAAGAATACATCCGACGTTTTGAATTCTTCAGAGATTAAATCTCCATCCGACACGTACGCAATATTATTCTCATACAAAGGTCGCAGGATTTGAATGATTTTGCTTGATACACCGATTTTGGAAAGCTTGAAAAAAAGTGCTTCACGTGATATTGTATCGAAAGCTGCTCGAAAATATCTGGTCGATTGTATAGGGTGATTTTTTTAAGGTTAGGATTTTCATGCATTAGTATTTGACAGATCACGCGGGATTTCAGACATGGTGTCAAAGAGAAAGATGCTCAGTATGCTTTGACATTTCATCATGAATAGACTTACTAACGAGCAACGCTTGAATTTTCAGTGAATGGGCCCTAGAAAAGTTGGCAGAAAATCCGCTTTTTTATCGACAAATTTTGTTCAGCGATGAGGCTCATTTCTGGTTGAATGGCTACGTAAATAAGCACAATTGCCGCATTTGGAGTGAAGAGCAACCAGAAGCCGTTCAAGAACTGCCCATGCATCCCAAAAAATGCACTGTTTGGTGTGGTTTGTACGCTGGTGGAATCATTGGACCGTATTTTTTCAAAGATGCTGTTGGACGCAACGTTACGGTGAATGGCGATCGCTATCGTTCAATGCTAACAAACTTTTTGTTGCCAAAAATGGAAGAACTGAACTTGGTTGACATGTGGTTTCAACAAGATGGCGCTACATGCCACACAGCTCGCGATTCTATGGCCATTTTGAGGGAAAACTTCGGAGAACAATTCATCTCAAGGAATGGACCGGTAAGTTGGCCACCAAGATCATGCGATTTGACGCCTTTAGACTATTTTTTGTGGGGCTACGTCAAGTCTAAAGTCTACACAAATAAGCCAGCAACTATTCCAGCTTTGGAAGACAACATTTCCGAAGAAATTCGGGCTATTCCGGCCGAAATGCTCGAAAAAGTTACCCAAAATTGGACTTTCCGAATGGACCACCTAAGACGCAGCCGCGGTCAACATTTAAATGAAATTATCTTCAAAAAGTAAATGTCATGGACCAATCTAACGTTTCAAATAAAGAATCGATGAGATTTTGCAAATTTTATGCGTTTTTTTTTTAAAAAAAGTTCTCAAGCTCTTAAAAAATCACCCTTTAGAATAACCTTTTCTAAGAATGTTATTTTCTTGAACCCATCCATATAATCTATTATATATCAAATATCAATGCGGCAAACAGTTTGGTTGAAGTGTTCAAAAATGTGATTCATCTGTAGTTCTTTGGGTTCTTGTAATCGCCTTTTTTATGAAGTGGGAACATGATTGCTTTCTTGAATGCAGCACAGACATTTGTAGAAACAAAGATTCGATTATATTTTATTGTCAGATAATTTATAAACTCGTTTGTGCAATTTTTATAAAATTCGAACGGGATGCGATCATTACCTGGTGCTTTGTTTGATTTCGAGTTGTTTATAACTTCTTTGACTACTTCCCGAGTAAATGCGGTGTCTAATTTTTCATCTATGGGGAGCGGGGCTGCATATTGAAATAAAACAGAGGTAACTGGAGCATTGAGGAGCTTATCGAAGTGAGTCCTGAGTTGCGGGGATTTAGGAGACAAAGAGATGTTTAACGTGTATCCGTTTATGTACTTGACAGTTTTCCAGAATTGCGCCGAGGATTTTGAGGTGTTAATGAGCGCGATATTTTGCTGTTCAAGATCTCTTTTTTTGCTATGACAAATGCGCTTCCATGTGCGTTTCCAAGTTTAAAAAGTTCAATTGGTCCAAGAACTGAAGCCTAATGACCATACACAGTGACGAATGGATTACTGAACATAAAAAAATTAATGCTGAATTTTTGAGCAAAACCATACTAAGCGATGAAGCACATTTTCTTGTTAATCGTCAAATTTAAACGCATTTGGGGTTCAGAGAACCCGCATGTGACTGTCGAAAAACAAAGGCATCAACAAGGGGTCGCTGTTTGGTGCGGATTTGGATCGTTGGAATTTACTGCTTCGAAAATGCGTCTAGTCAAGCTGGTGCTCGATATCGCGACATGATAACAGAGTTATTTCTGTCTAAATTTGATGATGTTGATGTGGACGACATGTTCTTCCGGTGATTAAAATCAAAATTGGATATATTGTTATGTTGGGAACCAGGGTCGAGCCACAGGGGCAACTTCGATACAGGTGAGGAGGATCGGATAGTAAAAGTAAAGCAAAAGAAAATGTCCAAGGACATAGGACGATACCCAAGAGAGATAAGGGAAGGAGCACCCGAACTAATCTAGCTAACCTAAGTTAAAGCTAACCTAACCTAAAATTAAAAGCTAAGTCCTAAAATTTATCTAAATTAACTTAAAACTACACTAAAACTATCTTTCCCTAAATCTCTCTTTGATACCGGGTTTGTTATGAGCCCGAAACATGCCAGATGTTCTTGGCAAGGGTTGGCCATCCCACCCTTGTATCTTTCGACACAAGCTTAGCTATCACTCTGGCCGGGGTTACTTGAAGTAAAACGTCTATGCCAACAGGCCGACAAACATCCGTGCATTGAAGAAGCCAATTCAGCGCTGCATCAACGAAATTTAACCACATTTATGCAAAATGGTCGTGGTTCGACAAGGAGTGCATATGTGCCAGCAAAGCCGTACATAACCCTATCCTGTGTACTTTATGATTCAACAAAAAATAACAATCTAAAGAAAAAAACTTTGACTTGGGGGACACCCAAGTAAATGAAATATCTGATCTCCTCATTTAGATAGAAAATAAGTTCTTTTATTTCAGATTTCAGCCCATACGAAAAACTTGTAAAACATAGAATAATAAGCTTTCTAATCAGAACCGAGTTTATCAACCCAAATCAGTTTGGCTTTCAGAAAGGTACTCGTAGATCGACGAAAGATGTATTACTGCAGGTTTGCGCTCAAATAATGTCAAACCTCGATGAAAAATAGTACACGGCTGGTTTATTTATTGATATAACCAAAGCTTTCGATATGGTTAACCACAATAGTTTGTTGAGAAAATTGGAAAAAGCCGGTTTTTGCGGTTTCATATTAGATTGGTTCAGATCATACTTAAAAGATAGGTCGCAAAGAGTGAAGTTAGATGAGATTAGAAGCGAAATTAAGTTTTTCAATTTGGGTGTACCACAAGGTTCTGTTTTGGGACCAATTTTGTTTCTCGTTTACATTAATTCACTCCTTGCACTAAATTTTAAAGTGTCACCTACAGCTTTGCGGTTGATATAGGCTTTTCTTATGGTTTAAACAGTCCTTTGGATCTTGTTTCTGATATTAATTGGGATCTAAGTTTACTAAGAAGCTGGTTTGCCGAACATAGTTTGATTATAAGCTCTAAAACAAAAATAATATTTTTCAATTTATCATCCCTCAATAATTTGGAAGCTAATGTCTTTGTGAACGCACCTGAGTGCCAAAAATACAAGCTTTCTAATTGCAATTGTATGCCTTCTACCACTTTTTGTGATAATTCAAGCTGCAGTGATAAGTGCTTTTTAATTGAGACAGTGAATGAATTAAAATACTTGGGGCATACAATTGATTCTAGAATGAGCTTTTCGAATCACGAAGAAATTCTGAGGAAGTACTTTCGCTACACACGCTAGATATTTTTTTTATTTGCAAAATATCTGCTTAACAACGCTCCTAAAAACGATTTATTATGCAATTTTCTATTCCAAACTGCAATATGGAATTGTTTGTTGGGGAGGTGTTTATTCGAATAAAATTCAGCCATTATTAGTTCTGCAGAAATATATTTTACGGAAAATATGCCATGAACCTAGCAGACATCCTAGTTTTCCTTTGTTCTACGACCTCAAAATTCTCCCAGTCCGACATTTTAAAAAGTTGAAGACTTTCTTTATGAAGTCTGGAAACCGCAATTATCGTTTAATATCAAATTATAATTTGTCGTTTATTTAATAAGCTTCCTTACTCCATCAAAACAATAACAATGCCTGGAATGCTTTTAAAACATGTAAAACACTGGCTTCTGAATTTGACCTATAATAATTTGGAATCTACACTTTCTGATATTCTGCTCTAATTTCAGTTTTGATAAATTGTTGCTCAGTAATCAAATCCTTAAAAGTAAATTTATTTCTTTTGTAGTATTTTTGATATAATTTAATTAATTCAGTCGAATTTGCTGTTCTATTTATTTTTTGTTATATTAAATGCAAATTGTCTTATAGGGTCACCCCACCAAAAAATCTATATATGAATTATTTAAGCCTATTGAAGTGGCATTCAACACTATTTTTAATACTTAGTATATAAAAATAAAGAATGTCGTAAATATTTCCTTACTTCATACTTATGTAATTAATGAAGATTGTGAATTTACAATGAATGTATAAGAAACTAGCTGGCCCGGCGAACTTCGTACCGCCTAACAGTCGATTCTTTTTTTTTTTAGTAAAATAAAAAAAGAAAAAAAGTAGATAAGTCAACAATTACATTATGTCAAAAAAATACAAATTATAAAATACTTAAAATTCTTTTAATAGTCACTAAAAAATCACAATGAAAATAACAATTTCTGATTTCTTATTATGATACCTATTTATTATATTTCATTTTATTTTTACTTATTCTAAATTAAGTTTCATTTTTATTGCACTACTTAATGGTACACGATATTTTTTGTTTGATTACCTGGCGCGTAAACAAACAGAGCAGATGGTTTTCCAACACGAGAACAGACCATGCGAGAAACATTGGTTTTCTAGATTAATACCACAAACCCTTAATGACTGCCCCTGGGATTTGTTTATAGTCATAGCGAAAGCAAGCCGTACTGGAAACTGTAGTTGCTTAAACTCGAATGGTACGTCAGTCGGAATCATTGGGATGTGGAGTATCAAAACGTCTTCTCTTTTATACTTTCCTTTCAATATGATTGCTTCTATTACGTTATTCAGTAATTTTTTTTATCGTTAATCGTGTGCCGTTACAAAGTTGCGGTTGGTTAATATTTCGCAACAAATCCAACCTTTAATTTAAGATTGCGAGGCGGCAATCCTGGCAAATCAAGTGAGTTTAAAAATTCCAGTGGAAAGTTCACGACATCATCTTCATAAGTTGCCGTATCAACTGATTTATATGTCCTCATTTCGCCAGGAATGTCATCTTGAATTTTGAAATTTAATACATTTACATCAGTGTTTTTGGCAGCCAGTATAGCTCGTTCGCTCAACCAATCATGGAATAAGTAATTTTGAGCAACATTTGGAAACACTTTTTGAATGAGTTCAGCTTTTGATTGCGTTAACTGACAAAAACTCCCAGGAAAGGTGAAAAGTTTAAAACCGAATTCTTTCACGTTCATTGCGATCTTCACTTTCCTGGGCAGTACGATTAGATTGATAATTAATTTGATTGGTTGCATTTCGGGTTCTCCTGCCTAAATTTGTCCGCCGCCTTATAGGAGGCATATTTAGTAAGTCACAAACACACAACACTTTTTTAATTGTATAGAAATTTGTGGCTTTTAGATTTAGTAATATTATAGATGCACAGCAAATAGACGTTTACACTTCAAGTGGCATTTACCACAGACAATTTACATTTTACCATAGACAATTTGTTTTTGAGTAATGTTACCATCGTATAAATATTGGCAAATATTGACATTAATATTTAAACGATACTATAGTGACTCAATTGTTTTGCCTTCCCGGAACCCCACCACTAACACTTAAACTTTATGGTATGCTATTATAGTTCAAATTGACTTACGTATTATTACGAATCTTTTGTATGGGAATATAGAAAAGTTTTGTTTTTTACTTTTTCAGGCAATTTTTTAAATTTTTCCCTTCTTGATTGAGAAATCAAAGCCTTCTTCACCTTGCCAAAATATAATGGGATATTGCAGTGTATGAATATAGAAAAGTATTAAATTAATTTTTAAAATTTTTCTCTTCATAAGAACCATCCTCGTATTTCAAGAAATATTATAAAAAAAGAATTAGTGAAATCGGTTCAGCTGCTCTCGAGATTTGCGCTTAGCAACACATTCAGCGATTCATTTTTATATTATAGATAATATGTATATTCTCATATCAATTTTAATTCACAAAAACTCACAAAATCGCAATGGAGAAATCCGAATCTGTTTTGATCGATTATAGATGGCGTTATGTTGCGTGTCTATCTGACAGTTCAATTGTGATACAATATGTAACATTCAAATTTGATTCTTTTTTTGGGTGTTGCCAAAATAAATAAATACAAAATGAAAAAAAAAAAAAATTAAAAAAATCTAATCAAAATGGTGGTCAAAATAAGAAATTTTGATTTTTTTTTTAACCCGTACTGAGAAAATATCTTTCCAACAATGTAAGCCGAGAGAACGCGTATGCCACTTTTTTCTACACAGGATCGGAGTACAGTCAAGCTCTGGACATCAAAATCGGTTCGACCAATCTCGAGTTATGGGATTACATCGCTTCGGACACTTTCTTTTATATATATAGATAAACTATATCTATGTATCTATCTATCTATTTCCATTACGTCATATCTCATGTTTACTCTATGCTCGATTTTTTGAAAATATATTTTAATTTTAAGGATCCTTGCACAATAAAATCCATCTCAGGATTTTACCTCGACAGTTTGGTCTCTTTACCAGCAAGTTCATTTCATCATTCACAAGTGCACCTCAGTCGATTTGGAGTACGCCAAAGATTACGCTTTTTTTTTTTTTTTTTTTTTTTTTTTTGAAAAAAAAAGGAATTCCAAATCCTAGAGCACTCAGACTCGGTAACGGTCCATTGTACTACCAGGCTGAATTCCTCCTTTTGGTGTAGAGGCATGTGAATGGGTTTCGTATGTTGTTGTTCCCCATGGGGATTGAACCTGCACCGCACGGGTAACAAGCCAACACACTAACCTCTACACCGTCGCCACCCACCCAGATTACGCTTACTTGGGAACCTTATAACCCCATGTCCACTCCAGCTGCAGTGCCACCTACGAATTCAAAATGAGTATTCCATCACATTTTACATGTTGTCAGTGATGCGTATTCAGGGTGTTGGACTAGGTTAAATCTTTAAGAGTAGGTATTCAAGATTTAAGAAGAACAGCAATATTGGTTGCTTCTATGTATATTATAAGAAATTCAAAAAGAAGAATTTAACAGATCGTCCTTATTTTCAAACAAGTAGGTACCTACTTAATTCAACTATATAGTGGAAGAGGTTGCAAAATAAATTACCGGGACTTTGTATTTGTATTTGTATTTATTTATCTTAATAATTGAACTTTGAAACTGGAAGGATATGGAAAAGATTTTTCTTTTTAGATCTTTACCGAACAAACTTTATTCAATACAAAAACTGACGAAATAAAAAATACAATGTCATTCTGAAAATAAAATGCAAACAATTAATTGAGCAGCTATGTCTTCAGGTATGTTTAAAAGCTGCGCTTATAACCTTCAAACAGATCTCTGTATACTTATAACTACGAAGCTTTTTTTGCATTTACTCAATCAAATTTGATTGCTCATAAGACTTACCTGAACTTTATGCCAATGGCCATCGTGCAGCTCTCGTCCAACCGTAATTATTTGTGCACCACCACCCAAATTATATCGCAATCGCAGGGCGCCCTCAACTAGTTTAAGCTCAAAAAAGTCATACGTTCCACCATCATCGGTGTACAACACCAAACCGTTTGGTTGTTCCGTTTTGAATTCCAGCTCAATGGAACCGTTCAGGCCAGTGTACCATTTTCGAAACTGAGCAAACGAACTCTGCGAACCGTCCAACTGAAATGCACCACATACGGACAAGCCCAGCTGTAGCATCAATCCGAATACAATCAACTGCATCGCTGTGACTCGCGGAAACTCATACACGCTTTTTGTATTTACAAAATTAATGATTTTTTTTATTCTATTACCATCACTAGTACAGCCACCATCGTTATCGTCAATAGCTTTACCATGGACATGCTGTCGCACTGACCTATGCCTGAAGTTATTCTTGTTTTCATGTTTTTCATCGCCGCCGCGAAACAACTTGACAAGGACACCATTTGTACTACGAGAAATTAAGTTTAATTGAAGTTTAGTTGAAAAGCCTTCTCTACTACAGTTACTACGATATTTTGTACGAGCGATTGTGTTTGTGGACAATTGCTTGTTGTCGGCAGGATGACACTTTTTCTTCGGCACACAGAGAGCCGCCATTTTTGATTTCGATTTCGAATTTCGATATCTCGCGTACCTCCTCGATTTTGAGGGATTTACACCATTCGCGGTCACTAGTTTCGCTCTTTAAAATTATCCTTGCCGATTTCACTGATTCAAAAAAGAATATCAATCAAGCGAAAGCTTTTCCCTAGCCTACAGTAGTGTGTAGGTACATTTCTATATACATATAGACGTATGTAACTGTGCGTTTTTGAGATATAAATTTTGAACGATTTTTTCCGAAATTGCTGTTTCAAAAATCAAATGGAAAGATAGCTATTATTGAATTGAAACTACTTTATGAACTCACTGCGGAGCTTTTTTTTAGGTACGAGTTTATTCACAAGAGATTTTGTTAGACACTGTACCTAGGAGTATTTAAAGAGCAGCAAGGACGACAATGTAAAAGGATGTAGCTTTGAAGAGCTTTCGAAAATTTTCTTTTTGCTGTAATTTTCCGAAAGAATGCATGTTTCATATTTTCTATTTTAAAAGTTGCTAATTTTACATTTCACAAACATAGCTGTTTATGTATCTGAATATGCAGCCAATTCACATTTGGATGTCTACGTGATATTTTGCCACTTCCTTCCACACAGAATGAGCTTTTTTCACAGAAATCAATTGCATATACATATCTAAATTTTTCCTACAGATTTTTGCTGACATTTTCATATACAAATTTTTCGCGTTTCTCGTTGGATTTTCTTGAAATACAGTTACAACTACAGGATATCCTCATATCTCCACATCATTGTGATTGGGGACTAGTTAATGGCATTCCTTTCAGGATATTCACTCCGATTTGGACACTATAAACGAATTTTAATGATCTATGCATATAGGTATATTTTGTGGATGTGGAAAAAAAACTAAGAACACCATTTTTTCACTCTTTCACCCATCGAATACGAGAACGAATATTTTCATGAACGATCCACACTGCATCCGACACGAAACTGAATTTCAGATTTCAACTTTTCGCTCTCAGCTTAATGCGGGGATACGGTACGAGTATCTATGGGGATGTAGGAAAAAGCTGAAAAGTTCCTAATGCTTTCTCCATGAAAGAGTCTTTGACATGTAGTACCTTGAACTAAGCCTCCACATAGCGCGTATTGGTTGGTAGATGGTCCTCTACGCCCGTACACGTATTTCTGAAAAAAAAAACTTTTGGCACATGTGCGCTGTGCTTCATGAAAGTTAACAAATGTTTTTTTTTTTTCTTTTTTGGCGAGATAGAAGCAAACTGTGTGAAGGAATGTTCCTTCAGCACTTGGAGAAGCTCCTATATTCATGCGATGCACATGCAAACAAGTCAATTGCGCCCACTTTTTCAATGGGGGGACTAATAGAAGTAAATACTTTGCATAATGTTTACCCCATGCGTACTTTTTTACTTCGTTTGAAATAGTATTTATTTTGTTTAGAGGTAATGACTGTGTAGTTAAAGTTCAATATTATTTAAAAATATGATGGAGCAACATATTCGATCTAACGTTAGTCTAACATAGCACTCAGGGGGAAGTATTGTACTCGTAAGAGTATTCGGAACTGAGAATGTTAATAATACAAACAGTGTTAAATCTTTGTAAAGGGTCTTTCATTAAAGACTCGACATCTTTTTTTTAAACAAAATGCAAACTACTTGATATATCTCAACAAAAAAAATTATCGGCTTGAATTACTATCAAAACGACTTCGATCATATGTCCACCACGGGAATGTATGCAACGGTTGATACGTTGAACCCAATTTTCGATGACTCGGTCGCACATTTCGACCGATACGGCCGCTATTTCTCCTTCAATATTGACTTTAAACTCCTCTAACGTCGCCGGCTGTTGTCATGGACCAATGATTCAATGTAGCCCCATAAAAAAAGTCTAGAGGCGTTAAATTACACGATCTCGGCGGCCAATAGACGGGTCCGTTTCTTGAGATAACACGTTCACCGAACTGAGACTTCAATAACTGGATTGTTGCACCCGCTGTGAGGCTTGTGGCACCGTCTTTTTGGAACCACATATTACTGATGTCCATTTGTTCAAGGAAGTAATGTTCCATCATGTCTCTGTAGCGAATACCATTTACCTTAACGTGGCGGCCATTTTCATCGATGAACAAAAACGGCTCAGTGACGCCACCGGTCTGAAAACCGCATCAAACAGTGACTTTTTGCGGATGAAGTGCTGTTTCATTGACGAAGCCCTTCAACCAAAAATGCGCTTCATTGCTGAAGATAATTTTGCGATGAAATTCTTCATTTTCTTCCATCACGTCCAGAGTCAAATTCGAGAACATACGTCACTTTATATGATCAAGTAGCTTTAGTTCTTGGGTCAGCTTGGTCTTGTAAGGGTATTGGCCAGGATCTTTACGCTAAATTTGCCATAATGTGGTCTGGGAGAGGCCCGATTCTTGAGAACGGCGAGAAATTAACTGATTTGACTGGTTTGCGATAGACGTCTCAACGCAGCAATATTCTCCACACCTCTGGCAAAACGTAGTCTCACTGGCACGCAACATCAAGCAGCGAATATTCTGACTCACATTTTTCCACTAGACTATGAATTGAGTAGTATGTTTTGGTTGGAACTGATACTAACAGGGTCGTGGTCGTGGAATTTGTGGGTTGGAACTGATACTAACAGGGTCGTGGTAGTGGAATTTGTACGTTGGAACTGATACTAGTGTAGGTCAAATTTGCGGGTCAACACATATAGTCAACACTGATAAGCATTGCGGTTAGAGATAAGCCATATCTGTTGTTGTCGTTGAAGGTCGAATTTGTGGGTGAGTCGTTGGAGGTCAAATTGGTGAGTCATCATTGATAAGCATGGTGGGAATTTGTAGGTACGTTCTGGTGGTACATCCCAATGTGTTGGAATTGATAAGCAACGATTTTGAATTTTGGAATTTTATAGTCAACATATGGCGATGCATTATGTTTAGGTAACTTCTATCATTGATAAGCATGGTGGGAATTTGTAGGTACGTTCTGGTGGTTGCGGTTAGAGATAAGCTATATCTATTGTTGTCGTTGAAGGTCAAATTTGGAGGTCAAATTTGTAGGTCAACATTGATAAGCATGATGAAACATGAAAAAATGTAAAAAAATACATCTGGTCTTTGCGATTAGAGATAAGTCATATCTGTTGCGGCCAATTAATTTGTCTAATTAGTTAATCATGCATGTACAGCATAGTATGAACATAATTGCGAAGGGTATATAAGATGATGGAGACAGGTAATAGTTGACAGATGACAGGTGACAGGTGTGTTGGAAAAGATTGCCCATTATATTTACAAATTTTCTGCGGTTTTAAGTGTTCCAATTGTTTTAGATTTTATTTTTTTTTTGGATAAAACGATTTGATTGACTAATTTTTTCCATAAAAAGCGTTAGTGTCATTAGATATTCATTATTTGTTAAAAATGTTTTGGATTCAACCAATAAAATCGGGTGATAAATATTGCATTTGTCATTCATCATGGAAACATTTTAAAATTGTAAAAGTAGATGTAATTAATAGTAGTTTATCAGTTTATCTGACTCCAGAGGATGGCAATAAATGTTTGTTGTTGAAAATGTGTAGAGGAGATCCAGTACCTGGAAATTTATCATCAATATTGTACCAATTTAATGTTAATGAACATCTTAGAATTGATGTAGTCGGTGGTACAATTACATTAGTAAGGCTCACAGCCGAAGGTTTTCATCCTCGGAGAATTATAAACCATTTTAATGAGCTGTGTATATTTAATGACTTTGACAGTGATCTAAGTGATATTGATAAAGAGGACATCAAATTGTTGAACAAACTAAATACTTAAATTAATATGCAGTGATATTAACTGAATAGTATACGCTTTTTTATTGTTCGGAAAGGATGGTGGACACAAGTTCTAATCAGCTTATAAAGCAAATTTCTGATTTTTTAATATACGAGTATAACAGGGAAATTTTGTTGGATGAACCTTACAAGGAGATTCAAAATTGCTACATAAAATTATGTAAAAATACCGACAATTCTCCTATTACTTCTAAGTATGAATGTCATTTTTCAACATGCAGCTGGTCATCAGATACATGTCAAGTCGGACCCAACACTTGCAGCTGTTACTTGTTGAAAAGTAGAATAAATCAAACAAAGAAAATAATGTCATTATATAACAGAATGAATAAAAGGTGTTAATTCAAAGAAATTTGTTTTAGTTTCAATTTAACTTTTCGCAGGTGTGGTCATCTTTTCAGAGAATCAAACAAAATGCATAAATTTATATTGCTGGTAATCTATCTATCATTGGGTGTATTACAAGCTATTCCAATACCATTAAATCTAACAGTACAAGATGATAATAAAGGAAATTTGGAATTTTCTTTATTGCTACCTAGTAATGATACTTTGAAAATTGATTTGTTCTTTCAATTGATGAAGATAAGTGAGAACGTACAGCAACAAAATGAAAATAATCAAACAACAACAACAACAGAAAAACCGGATGCAAAATATTTTACTGTCAAAGAGGCCATAGAAGCATTTAGGCCAGATTTGTTGAGAAAAGAAATGGATATACAAGGAATAATTGAAAGTGAAAATATTTTTTATAGACATTTTAAGTTAGAATATGATCAGTTGGATCTAACAATACGTTGCTCTTATGATAGTAATTATAAGAAACGTATATTGGCAATATCTTGCTATGAATATCGTGAATATTCCACTGAAAGAATTACGAGTAATGGT
Source organism: Portevinia maculata (assembly GCA_949715645.1). Lineage (NCBI taxonomy): Eukaryota > Metazoa > Arthropoda > Insecta > Diptera > Syrphidae > Portevinia > Portevinia maculata. Next base: position 402,204,464 of record OX454525.1, on the reverse strand, counting down.
GAAATTGAATTATTTACAACACAAGACACAACGTTCCGTTCCGATATTGAATTGATCGATGTTAAAAAGTATAAACAAACATATGATATGACAATTTCATAGATTGTGAAATGATTTCCATCAGAGTTGAGATTTAATGCAAACGAACAATGGAGCAAGGGAATCAGTTTCAGTACGAGAAGGATGGATACAGATAAGATTGAAATGAAAAATACAACATTTAAGAAGCTGCAGTATGCGGACATATTTAAGAACCCCTTTCAAACGATATATGGATAAGAGAAAAGAATCATCTAATTCCTCATCAAACGATGTATATAAAAAAAAAGAAATAAAGAAAACTAATTGTTTATTTTAAATTGATTATTGTTTATGTTTTTGTTTTATTTGTAGAGAAATTTCAGACACTAGTGTCCGCAGTTAAAAGAATTATAATTTTGCTGTTGGATATAGTTGTACTGTATGTTGTTTCCTAGATATTTCACAACTTCTTGAGGTGGTTGCAGGTTTCCAAAGCTGTCAAAATATTCTTTATGGGTTTTGTTCTTTCTATATGCTACCCAGTGTGTTCCAGAACCGAAAGATGAATCCAGATTAATAATGCCACATTCAATTTGATTTGGTCGTTTTGGTAAAGTATTGAGCATAAAGACGCCACTGAAATGTGGTAGATATTTAGTGTATTTGATCAAATCGCTATCTGTAAGCGCACGTCTGGGTAGGTTTTTCAATAGTTTTTTGGCTTCGAATGATAAAATAAACCATATCCCTCTTTGTATGGTCTCAGATATAGTCCTTTTCCCATTGCTATGCTCTCCATAGTTTTATTATGACGATTTGCTTCTTCGAATTGGCTGCGAGCAGATTTGGCTTGATTTATCGCTTTAGCGATAGCGGATCCACCAGAAAACTAAAAGAAGCTAAACCTCCTATAGCTCCGACGGCTGTTAGTATTGGAACGAGAGGTAGAAAACCTAAAACCTTAGGAAGCGGTATTATACGTGGAACGTGAACCAATGACTTTTTTCTTTTAAAAGAATTTGCTATGACTTTCCTAGCTATTTGTATGGCGCTCTCAATGTCGGTCGGTTTTTCTTGTAATAAAACCTTTTTAGCAGTTTGTACAGCCGTCTTAAAAAGCTTATTTCCAGTATTCAAAATTTTCCTTCTCTTAGATTTCGCTTTCGTATTGTTTGACTTGTTGCCCATTCCTAATTTTACTTTAGTCTTCATGATGTTTGTCACCAACAAGGCTTTTGCACGTTCAGCAAAATTACTATCTTTGGATTTTACTCTTGTCCACGCCTTGTTACTTAATATTTGATCTGCTACGTGTCGTTTATTTAAATCTTTTGATTGAGAATAAGCAATATCATGCTCTTTGCAGGCAGCGTCCAACGGATTTGTTCCTTTTTCCCCCTTGGCTAGACGTTCTTTAAGTTTAGTGCCGGGTCCACAAAATTGATAGCCTGGTAAATGAAGTTCAACTGGTAGGGAGTTAATAACTTTATCCATAAGACCTCTTCCAACTGTGTTGCGATTATGACTAATTAGCTTTTTATATAAAACTACCATTTTTATTCAGTTATTCGATATTGAATGGTGTGATCAAGTCTGTTGAACATATTTTTGAAGACTAAAAAGCACAGGTTTTTATCGTTTGGTCTACACTCATTATTGGAATGCGTTTCATTAAACAACAAAATAATCTTGTTGTCCGCAACAGAGATTTTTCAACTAATAGTTCATCGAAACCGAGACATAGTTTACTTTTACCAAACACAATAAGAGCTTTGATTGTGGGCCCATCAAACTGTGGAAAAACGGATGTTATGATAGGATTAATAGAAAGTCCAAATGGAATCAAGTTCAAGAATATTTATTAATATTCAAGGTCATTGTACCAACCAAAGTATCAATATCTACAACAATTAATACAACCTATAAAAGGTATGGGATTCCATACATTCTCTGCAAATGAAGATGTTCTACCGCCGGACGAAGCAAAGAGTAATTCTATTATTATTTTCGATGACGTTGCATGTGAGAAACAAAACAATATAAGATCATATTTTTGTATGGGACGTCATAAAAATATAGATTGTTTTTATTTATGTCAAACATATACACGAATTCCCAAACACTTGATACGAGATAATGCTAACATGATTGTTATGTTCAAGCAAGATGAAATGAATATGAAACATATATACAACGACCATGTGGGTGCAGATATGAATTTTACAAAATTTTCAAACATGTGCAGCAACTGTTGGAAAGACAAATATGGGTTTCTTGTTATCAGTAAAGATGATCCTATTGATGGAGGCCGTTATATGAAAGGATTTGATATTTTTATTCATCAATAAATAAACCGATCTATTATAAGCATATAACAACAAGCTGTTGAAGAGATCTGCTATTTATCATCACATAACAACGAGCTGTTCATCAGTTAACAATAATCAGTTCCAACAACAACACCAAGCAGAGCCGATAATCCTAAGCAAGGAGAAAATGAATGAGAAAATAGTAAGAGATATTATAAAGACTAGAAGGGTATTGAGGAAAAAAATTAACAGCATCAAGAATCTAGAAGCAAGTACAGATGATATACTGGAGCAGACCTTTAAACCCATCACTGGTCCCCTTAAAGATCTTGTTAAAACTTCAAAATTTAGTTCTGATGAAACAAACTTTGACCCAAGATCTTCCTTAAAAACCAATACAAGTACATCATTCAAAAAAAAAAAAGCAAACGATACATATTCTGATGATGAAGATATTACTATTCCTTTTAATGCAAATGATGCAAGTAAAGAAGACACATTATATTCACAATCGGATGATGTAGATAAAAACAGCAGCAGCAGCAGTAAATATTCCATATTGAATTTAACAAAGTTGGAAGAGAACAATACATTAGAGACTCTCTATGGACCGCATATAGACTCAAACTCTAAATGGAAATTTGGCAATAAGGATTTTGTGTTGAGAGCAAATGAGATTTCTATTGAGGATCAAACCTGGTCACTGACACCAGGACTCAGTGAATTGTTGTTTTACAAAACACCTAGAAACTATAATTCCTCTGATTTGCAAGTTTACAAAGAAATTTTAATTATAACGAGTGCTCATAAACGCAACTATAATGAAAACGAACAAGTTAAAGGAACCAAAGCAAATAAATATATAAATATTATAAAAAAGTTGTTTATAGGCAATTCTTTACAACCAACACATATGGGATCCGGCTTAATGAGAGTGAATTTACAAAAACCTAATTATATTTACTGGGATGATCCCAATGAATTAGTAGACAGATTACGTCTTTTGATCTCATCACAATCAGCCGGGCATACAAATCACAATAATGAAATTGTTTCCATTATTGAAGAATTAAGAGAAAGCAATATACAGTGAACTCTCTCATAAGCGGACACTGACGGTACCAAGAAATTTGTCCGCTTATTAGAGGTGTCCGGTTATGAGAAAAAATATTTTATTGACAACCTTGAAAAAAGAAACAAGACATGCATTTATGGTAGGAAGATTTTATTTTAAAATGAAATGCATTTTTTGTGATAAACATTAATTGTAGGTAATAAAAAGGATAATAACAAATCATAAACAAGAACAAAGCCTTTAAAAATTTATTTTTTGCATTACTTGAAACTATGTAGGTACTTATGCTTCAAATTATGCATACGCTTACATACAAACCTACGTATTGCGCCACGAGAATTTTAGTCTGATAGTCGACAGACGGCCACCGGCGCCGCAGCCTACTTTGTTTACATTCTTTACGGTTTTTTTTAAAAAATGTTTGCTGGGTATCAAGGGCAAAGCGCAAAGAAAAGGAAAAAAAAGCAAACAAAATAAAAGACAATGAAGTGTGCCAAATCGTCGGTGAAACCAGAAGTCGTGTAACTCCACTTTTAAACGAAAATGAGATTTGAATGTCATCTATTAGCTCAAACCCATATCTACATACAACTCGGCGAAATTTGGGCCCCTTATAAGTTTAATTATTATATTATCGGAGATTCAGTGGGTAGCATATCTTCAAAATCAGTGCATTTGGTGAGTACACTGTGTGTGGAAAAATGCTCTCCTGTAAAATTTGCAAAAATGGAGTTACACAGTTTTCTGGTTTCACCGACGAAATGCGTTTTGTCCGTTTAAGAGAGAGTGAAATTCTATTGCGGCTATGAAAACCGGTGTCCGCGTCCGGTTATAAAAGAGTCCGTTTATGAGAGACTTATTTACATTACAAATTGTGTAGATTATTCCATTCTTTGAAATTTGTCCGGTTATGAGAGGTATCCGCTTATGAGGGGTGTCCGTTAGGAGAGAGTACACTGTAATTGTATAAATCTGTTAACCATTGTTCATTAACAAGATGAGTGTAGACAAGTTTGGTCACTTTTCTCATAATACTCAAAATGAAAGCGGAAGGAGAAAAACCGTAGGATTTAATCTTGCTCGTGATAAGAATATAAACATACATCGGAAACGTATAAAAAATGTAGGATTACCTATTGATGACAATGATGCGGTTACAAAAAATTTTTGTCTTGGAAAGCATAAAGCATTTATCGATAAAAGTTGAAAAAGATATCATATTGTTGGAGGTCAACATTAAGAACGCCATAGAAACAACGATCGGAAAAGACCTCACAAATGTTAAAGAATATATTGAGAGCAGTATAGAACACGAAAGAACCTCAAACAAATCGTTATATGAAAATATAAACAAGGATTTAACAGAAACTAATAAATATATTGAAGAAAGGCTCAGCGGAGTCGAAGATTATATTTTCAGAAAAATTTTAGAACCAAAATTATTACAAAAATTTAAGGAAATCCATTCATCAGTAGAGTCATAGTAGACAATGAATGCAAATAAAAAGAGAGGTTTAGTGAATGAACTTTATATTCAAGCTCGAAGAAATTTCAAACGTCGTCGTGTAATAACAAAAGGGATAGATGATCTGTGGCAAGCCGATTTAGTAGAAATGGGCATCTATTCAAAATTCAACAAAGGTCACCGTTTTCTTCTCACCGTCATAGATACATTTTCGAAATTTGCTTGGGTTGTACCTCTTAAAACTAAAACTGCTACTAATGTCTGTGAAGCGATGAAAAGCATACTTTTTGAGGGGTGCCATCGTGGTCATCATCGTCATCGTCGTCGTCGCTGCTCACCAAAACATCTACAAACCGATGCGATGGTAGTGTATTCACTAAAGTGATTGGTAGGTCGTGCGTTCGAATCCCGACCAGGGCCATGATTTTTATAAATTGAATACACACAACAAAAACTGATCTCCCTAAAGCAATTTAGGCGCCACCTGTTGAGAAAAAAAATCCCATCGCACCAAACTTCTTTCCTATCCTTCTATTCTTTCAGTAAGTAGCACCCAAAAATAGGCAATGAATTGTTGGGAGCTACTTGCGCAACAAACTAAAAGCCTGCGCTGTGGTTTTACCATTATAAGGGTACTGTGTCACTACAGAAAAAATAAATCCCTTTAGCGCACGCAAATTATATATAAAAAAAAAAAAAAAAAAAAGTCATCAATAGTTGAACGTTTCAACAGAACATTTAAAGGTCTAATGTGGAAAGAGTTCAGTTACCGTGGAACATATCAATGGATTGATATTTACATACAATTGGCTGACAGATATAATAATACAAAACATCGAACCATTAAAATGTCACCAAGTAGTGTAAATTCTACCAATGCAAAAAGAATATTAAACACCGTTTACAACAACTTGAAAATGTTTAATAAACCAAAGTTTCACAAGGGCGACAGCGTACGAATCAGTAAATATAAACATATTTTTGAAAAAGGCTACACACCAAATTGGACGACTGAAATTTTCAAAATCAAAACAGTTCAAAATACTAATCCAACTACATACATTTTGGAGGACTATAAGGAGAATGCGATCAAGGGAGGATTCTATGAGTATGAGCTGTTGAAAACCAGATTTCCAAATACTTATCTTGTTGAGAAAATTATCAATACCAGAGGAAACAAGGCTCTAGTAAAATGGATAGGATTTTCAAGCGAACATAATTCTTGGATTAATAAAAAAGATATACTGTAATATACACATATACACACACATACATTTTTAAATAAAGTTATAATTTTTGATAAAAATATCTTTCAAATGTGTTTTCTATTTCATTGTTCAACTATCACTTAAGATGTCAATAACGCTAACTTTAACTGGGAATACATCCAATCTGGAAGCAAATTATTTTCCATCAATAGATTTGGATAGGGATTACGAGTGTGGTCTCGTTGATTTCCATACATATCACACTGTACCCAATGTTGATTTGGAAAATAATTTGTTTCATGTGCAAAACCAAATCATTGAACTTCCGGTTGGCTCGTATGAATTCGAAGATATAGCTACATACTTGCAGAAAAAGTATGAAAGCATAAATAAAAAAGGAGAATTTTATATTGAACCCAATTACAATACATTGAAAACCGAAATTTACTGTAGTGATGATATTGATTTTAGTGCAAATCGAACAATTGGTTCATTAATTGGTTTCAGTAAGAGAAAATTAAAAGGAGGAGTGGATTATGAATCAGACTTGCCTATCAACATAACAAAAGTCAATGCAGTACGTATTGAATGTAACATTGTAGCAGGTACATATATTAATAATGCACCAGCGCACACCCTTCATCAGTTTTCGTTAAATTGTAAACCTGGATATAAATTAGATGAAATTCCTAAAAATGTCATCTATTTGCCAGTAACCACCCGACAGATAAGTTCAATAACTGTAAGAGTTATTGATCAAAACGGTGGTCTAATAAATTTTCGTGGAGAGACTATTACACTCAGGCTTCATTTAAAACCAAAGGAACAATGATTGTTTACAATAAAAACTACATCAATTCAACACCCTCGATCATTTCATCACTATCAGTCACACAACCAACAACAGTGATTAGGAAGGAGCGAAAAAGAAAAAAATTAACTGCAATCACTAAGGAATATTTAAAGTCATTAGGTTTCCAGCTGAAACAAAACAAGAAAAACATAAATCATGAGTCAAGTATTGAATGTCTTACAAAAGCCGATCTATGATGAAAGCATTACAAAAAAAGAATATCATAGCTACACACCATATTTGCAATCATTTAAAAATAATGATGAAACAAGAATATCGATTCAGAATCAGGATCTCTATGTGCTACCTAGTGATAGTTACATTTATATCGAGGGAATTGTAACACTGGAGGATAACAAAATATCACATAATATAAAAATGAAAAACAATTGCGTAGCATTCCTCTTTGATGAGATCCGATATGAAATTAATGGAATTGAAGTAGACCGTACACGATATCTAGGTGTTACGACAACGGTTAAAAATTATGTCTCCCTAGATACTAATGAGAGTCAAATGTTGAAAAATGCTGGATGGTTTATAAAAGATGGCAATGAACTAGAGAACGGATATTTCAATTTTTGTGTACCACTCAAAATGCTCATGGGTTTTGCCGAGGACTTTAATAAAATTGTTTTGAATTCTAAGCATGAGCTCATATTACTTCGTTCAAAATCTGATCTGAATTCCTTCTTTTCAACTGATGATAAAGAGAAAATACAATTAAACATAAATAATATTACATGGAAGATGCCTCATATACAACTAGCTGATTTTTCAAAACTGGAAGTTCTAAAAACCATAAACAGCGGACGACGCTTAACAATGGCATTTCGGAGCTGGGATTGTCATTACAATCCTGTACTATCACAAGGACTACGCAATCTGTGGAATGTTAAACTTTCTCCACAAAGCGAGAGACCACGGTTTATTTTAATAATCTTCCAATCTGCAAATCCATTTCAGCACTGTGATTTGAGTAATGTTAAAGTGCATATTAACTCTGTTTCATATCCGTATGATGATCCCAATCTTAAATTTGATCGTAACCGGTATGCCATCTTGTATGATATGTATATAAAATTTCAACAAAGCTATTACATGCGCGACCCTCAACCTATTTTATCGCGTGAGGATTTCAAGAAAGTCGCACCAATCATTGTGGTCGATGTAACACATCAAAACGAAGCTATTAAAACAGGACCCATAGATATAAGAGTGGAATTTTATACAACAAAGAATATTCCAGATAAAACTTCTGCATACTGTGTACTCATATATGATCGTATAAATGAGTATACACCGCTTACAGGTGATGTCAAGCGAGTTATTTAAACAAATTTCATTAACAAATTTGTGTTCATTGGATACGCACGCTTTCTTTTAGAAATTTTTTTATTTTTTTCACCAATATAAAAATGGTTGTGGTAGATTTTATAACAATCGATGTACAAGGTTGCAAAATTGAAAACAAGAATTTCGTAATAAAAGAACTGGCTGTAACTTTCAACTTTAACGAATATCAAAATTTTTTAATCGAACCACCATTCCCCTTTGAGAGACTAACAATGAAATCTCGAAAACAAGCCATTTGGTTGGGATGCAACTATCATCATCTGGCTTGGAGTGCTGGTTCCGTCAACATTAAAAGTGTGCAGAAGTTTTTAAAGGAAAACATTTCCATAGTTACAATGATCTATGTTAAGGGAACAGAGAAGACAAAGTGGATAGAAGAAATCTTTGATGACAACTGGTTCCAGGTGGTTAACGTTGAAGACTTTGGATGTCAGAATTTTAAATCTTCATTTACAAAATGTCCAAATCATGATGCTGCTGGTTGCTGTGCCTTGGAGAACAGTTTGCTCATACGTAATTTCGTAAATTGCAACATAATCAAAAAAATGTAAATGAATCCAATTTTTTGTAGCTCTATAAATTTCGAAGAAAAAAAAATCAATAAATAAAAAACAACTAATTATATTATTTGTAAAAGAAAAACACATTTTTTTATTAATCTTTTTTTTACAATTTCAATATGGGATGATCTACCCAATGGACCAATATAGGTTAGCGTGAATGGTGTTCGGTTGATCACCATTCTTGTCTCCTCTGTTAAATTAACATACCGATCCGGAAGAAATATCTATTTAGAGGAGAAAAAAAGTAGGTATATATAGAATTATATTGTTTATTTATTTAAATGTTTGTACGTACTTGAAAGTCTTTGAAGATACACAGCATCTTCTTCCCAAATTTGGTTGTACAAACTTTGATTTCTTCAATTTCATACCGCTGTCCCTTTACTAGGGTATTGAGCTTTTTTGTTTCCTTGAAACTGCTCCTGCTCTCGATGTTATTTAGTTCTTCTTGAAAGTCCATGATATTGTGAAAAGGTACAATGTGAAATAAGAATACGAATTCACACTATTTATACCATTTCAAATACATATATAGTGAAACAAAATAATAATGTTATCATATCATTATGACCTCAACCTAGGGATGCCAGATCTGAAAAATTAGCTGGCGGGACATTTTTGCATTTGAAGTGAAAAAAACGTTTTTATTTTAGTTATCATTTTATTTGTTGTATTAAGTAATATTGGTTTAGGTAAGTCTTAAAAGTCATATTTAAACATTTTATGTAACTTCTTCATAGCAAATATGTACTTTAAAAGTATTAAGTTTTCGGATTTTGCCGATGTACATGTTAAATGAGTAAAAATTAAAGAGGGAACGTAACTCAATATTAATAGTTAATAATAAATATTTGAAATGAAGATTATATATTAATATAATGTTTTAACAGTCTTTGTATTGACTAAGCTATTTTTATACAAAAAAATAAACAAAAATTAATTATGCAAAAGGAACAGTAGAAGCTAACGACTCATTTCACAAAACTAACAAGTTATTACTTCTTATTTATATTAACAGTCTTCGTTTTAATTGCAATTTATGGGTAAGTTAAGTTATACACATCAAAGTTTTTTTTATATTAAAAAAGATGCGATTCTATGAAAGCCAAACTCTAAATTTCAGTAGGTACTTATCGGATGAAGTTATTTGCGAAACTATTTCCTTTTTTCCAAACTCAGTTTCGCAAAAATCCTTGAATTCCCTGCAACTCATCGAAAAATGTTGCTTAACAAGAAGCTCTGCTTCCAATGCTTCCAAAGAAATCTAATTTCGCTCATTAATGATTTCAAATTAATAAAATATGTCGTTGTTAAGAACTAATTTATCTATAAAAATACATTCCGGCTACGAAGAATCGCTCCGAAATCACCTTATTTTGAACTTTGTTCAGTTGAAATGAGCCGTTCATTTACAAACATTAGGTGAAATTTCAAACAGGCGGCTTGCGGCTAACTTTTTGACCACTGAACTATCATCATCAGATTAAGGCGCCTTCCACACTTTGTATGTTATGATTATAGCTAACTACTATAATTTCTATGTACATATTATTAATTGTAATTTATTTTATTTAATAATGAAGTAATAATAGGGCGACAAGTTGAAAGACGGGACATTTACGGGAAAAATTGTCAGTGCGGGACAATTTGCGGGACAAATTTCATCGCGGGACACTTGCGGGACAAAAGTCCTTTAGCGGGACGGTCCCGCACTGAGCGGGACGTCTGGCACCCCTTCCTCAACCGCAACATGCCATTTGTTATTCCATAGAACGGTTACGAGGGAAGCGACTCAATTTCCAACTGATAACAAGCATTATTTTTTCAGAACATTAACTATATGTGTATAACCATATTTCGAATGATCTCTTCATCTTGAGTATCCAAGCAGAGAGAAGACACAACATTTTTTTTTTTAATAAAAGAAACAATCATTCTTTTTTTACAATACATTTATTGATGTTGATCTTCAATCTTACAATGATCCCAGGCCAAAGTACTTATATTATCTTCACAAATATATCTTTTTGTATCTTCAAAGCTCAAAGATTTCTTATTTAAATTTTGGGTATACATTTTATGAAGTTTATTCCTAAAAATAGTCATATTCCTATAAATAGAACACTTATCAAATAAACAAGTCTTATAGTTTTCTATTGTTAGTCTTTTTGTTACAGATTTCTTGATTCCTTTTGCTTTCTGTACAGAAGCACCATCAACAATTGTAAAAGAATACATTTTTGCACGTAAGCCGATAAATTGATGCATTTTCTTTCCACTATTCTCATCCTTAAACATACCCAATTTTTTCGCATTAACAAGCGGAAAGTTGTGTACATTTAAGGGGCTGTAGTCGGAAGTATCAAAATATGTAGATAAATCATGCAGGATATCAGAGTAAAAATCGTCTGTATTTATTGTACTCGTATATATGAATGAATCTGTGTCCATGTAATTAAGAAGCAATCTGTTACTAAATTTAATTTTCATTTATTCATAATGGAACTCGTACATGAGTAATTTTGAAAGTTCCAAAACAACGAAACCCAAATAAAGTGGTTTATTATAGACGACTTTTACCCTATTCAACTGAATAGCAATCATGTTTTCCGAAAAAATTGACCTACTGTGAAATTTGGTTTTGTTAATAAAGCGCGTGCACCTTTCTTTTTACCAATACTCTCCCAATGTGTAACAATTTTAACATCAGTTCTCTTATCGATGTTTTCCATTGTCTTACCATAGACGCTATTATTCATTAGCTTGAAAAAGTTTTTTTCAAAAACGTTTGCAGCTTTCCTGCGATGGTGAGTATTCAATTCAATATACAGTGACCGAAATAAGTATAAAGACACACTCAACTTCAATGCTCGGTTGGATTTAAGTACAAAAATAATAGAAATTATAAGTTTATTTTATCGTAGATAGTAAGTTTATTTTATTCAGTAAATAATGAAACGAAAAACGAAAATATTTATCACCACAAAGGCTAGTTTTTGAGGTTCACCTTTAGGGAATTCCAAAAACGTTTAATTTTCCTGCGAAATAAGTATAAAGACAGTCAATATTTAAAAGCATTTAAACACCGAATTTTTTGGTTGTACCTATCAACCTGAAAGTTAGTACTTTGTACAACCTCCTTGATTTTCAATAACTTGGAAAATTCTATTAGGCATAGAATTTATCAAGTTTTGTAGGACTTCTTCGGTGATCTCAGACCATGTCTGTGTTATTCCTCTTTTAAGCTCTTCCAGATTTCTGTACTGCTTCCCATTTGAATAAAGGTTTCTTGCCATAATACCCCACAAATTTTCGATTGGGTTAAGGTCAGGACTACACGAAGGCCATGGTAAACACTGAATTTGACTCCTTTCAAACCATTCGCGGACCGTACTGGCATTATGAATAGGAGCATTGTCCTGTTGAAAAATAAAATTTTCACCCGCTGGAATGTCTCCAAATGCATCCAAAGCATATTCCAACATCTCCCTGTATTTTTCACCATTCATTCTAGGTTGAACGAACATCAAGGGGATTTTACCATGAAAACCAAAGGCACCCCAAACCATCAAACTTCCGCCTCCAGAGTGCCGACTCATTTTTATTGCTTTTTCGTCCCTCAAATCACGCCAATAAAAGCTAAAACCGTCCGGACCATCCAAATTAAATTTCTTTTCATCACTAAAAATAACGGATTCCCACTCCCTGGTCCAAGCCATGTGACTTCTTGCAAATCTTAACCTTGCTTCTTTATGATGCTGTTGCAGGTTGGGTTTTTTCGTCATTTTCGTGTAACGAAGGTTATGATTTGCCTTCAACACTTGCTCCACTCTTCTTACCGTCACTGGGAGATCCAACTTGCGCTTTATCTGGCCAGCATTCAGCTTATTACGCCTTGCTTCGTGGTAAATCGTTTTTTTGTTGCGTGAGGTCAAGAGGCTTGGTCGACCAGATCTTCTTGCAGTGCTATAATTTTGGCCCAAATTTAAAAAAATTACATACGACGGAAAGAGATCGTCCAATTTTCCTGGCAATGGATCGGTTGGATAAGCCGTGCTCCTTATGAGTCGTAATAATTGCCCTTTCTACTGTCGTCAAATGAGTTCCGCGAGGCATGGCTTAATAGTTTAATGATAACAATTTATTGATAACAATTTTTGTGCCAACAAGCGAAACAATTTACCTTTTATTGTTTTTCACTCTTTTTATTTAAAAAAAATTGCTATAAAATTGGAATACTTTTGGATAACCGAAGTGTCTTTATACTTATTTCGCAACTTTTTCACAATTTTTTTATTAGAAAAGACAAATCAGTCTCTTTCTAACACGATATGACCGATAACGGTACAATTTTTTTTTGGAGTTAGGAGAAAATTAATTCTCCAAACATTTATTGAACAATTTTGTTGCATATATTTAGGCGCTAAGCCTACAAGCCAAATTGAAGAGTTTGAGAATTACTGTCTTTATACTTATTTCGGCCACTGTACTTTTGAAGCCAATTCGATTGTTTGAATTGAATGATTCTGTGAATTTTTTTCAATATTAAACCATGTTTTAAGGCTTGCTTCAAGTTTTCAATATGAATAACATATTCACTTTTAGCATAAAAACTGCTTACCAACTTTTTAGATCTGGTTCCAGGAGTACTAATATTTTCTGGACAGAATGGTAAGTCATTGTGAATATCGTGTAAGGTATTCGGATAATCCAAGTCTACCTCCAAAACGTAACCGATATCTTTACTTGTGAAAGACATGATATAATTTTCAGTAAACTGATCAATGTTAGACACCCATTGAAAACCACCAGAGGGAAGAGTTTGGTTCATCGCCCAACCGTAGAGGTTATTTACATCCAAGTACATTTTTTTTTTTTTTTTATAATTAGCGCGCACTAAAGGGATTTGTTGGGACCCTTATAATGTATTAGCTACACAGAGCGGGCGTTAAGGAAATTAGGGTGAGAGGAGAAGGAGAGATGCCGATGCACGTTGGTTTTGAATGTCTGTAGGTTATAATGTGTAGGAAAAATGGAGCGGGGAAGAGCATTCCACATTCGTGTTGTACGGCTAAGGAAAGATTCTTTGAACTTCACTGTACGTCCGAACACAGGCTTGAGGGTGAACTGATGAGCATTCCCTGCATGGCGGGTATTGCGGTTGAAATGTTCAAGGGGAGGAATGCAACTGGATATTTCGTTTGAGCACTTATGGTGGAAATAACGATAAAATAACGACAGGCAGGAGACATTAGGACGATGACTAAGAGAGTCAATCGATCTCGCGATGTCTCGGTCGCCAATGAATTTTATCGCGCGTTTTTGGATCCTGTCAAGTAGCTCCAAATAAGTTATTGGTGCACCGGACCAGATATGAGCGTTGTACTCGAGTTTCGGGCGAATAAACGCCTTATAAATTGTAGCCAGATCAGAAGGGGTGAAATATTTCTTACAACGCTTAAGGAAGCCTAGACATTTCGCGGCGTTCTTGGCGACATCGAATATGTGGTCATTCAAACGAAGGTTGTCATTAACACACATACCGAGAATGGAAAGTCTTTCGGTTTCAGCGATGTAAGTGCCATTCATAGATAATGGCAGTGTGTGTGGGTTTTGCTTTAATGACAGGAGACAGCATTGAGTTTTGGAAGCATTAAATTCCACTCTATTGGTTTTACCCCACTGAGTTATGCTGTTAAGATCGGAATTTAATGAGCTTAACATACGTTGCCGTTCCAGTTCCACACCCGAAGATGAGGGGCGTGACCCAAGAAACGAATATGAGAAGCTGAGGGTACTGTCATCAGCAAAGGAATGGATTGGATTAGAAGTAACAGACAGTAGATCATTTATAAAAATGAGAAAGAGAGTCGGGGACAGAACAGAGCCTTGGGGGACACCAGCATTTATTTGGTGAGTTGCAGACTTGAAGCCGTCCAAAACAACTTGAATTGAACGGTCCGAAAGGTAATTTCTAATCCATTGAAGAAGAGTATCATCGATTCCAAATGCACGCATTTTCGACAAGAGAGCTTGGTGCCAAACTCTGTCAAATGCTTTTGAAATATCAAGCGCAACGATCTTACTTTCACCACCTTGGTGAAGAGATTGGTTCCACTTTTCGGTTAGATATGTCATCAAATCACCAGTGGACCTGTTGCTGCGAAAACCGTACTGCCGGTCATTAAGAAGTTTTCGCGATTCAAGATATTTCATTAGCTGACGGTTCATCAGCGTTTCCATGACCTTAGAAAGAAGGGACGTAAGTGCAATTGGTCGGTAGGAGGAGGGAGAAGAAGATTCGCCTTTTTTTGGTACAGGCTGGACAAATGCTGTTTTCCAACTTCCCGGGAAGAGTCCTGAAGAATAGGACAGATGGAAAAGCTTACGCAATGGTTTTGCCAGCGAAGAAGAACACCTCTTCAGAACGATAGGGGAAATACCATCTGGACCAGCGGATTTGTGAACGTCAAGATCTTGAAGTACTCTAGCCACTGTACGGGTGCGAAAGTGGATTGGTCCTATAGAGAATTCTACGCGCTCGAGTACAGGGGGAGACAAAGCACAATTTGGGAGCATTAAGCTGACTGCAAAGTGAGCAGCAAGCAGATTGGCCTTATCTGTAGAGCTGACAGCTGGAATGTCATTGTAAATGAGTGTCGGGATAGATGACGAGGCCGAATTCTTGATGTTTTTAACAAATGACCAAAAGTGTTTACTACCAGTGGGACTTTGTAGTATTTTTTGCCTCAACTTTTGGTCATAGGAGAATTATCCAAGTACATCAGATATGATGAAGGTATGTTTGGGTTATACGTACTCATAAATTTGTTGTTTGCCTCCGAATATCTATGACAACATTGCGATAAACCACCTCTTACACCTTTTTGGAAAAATGTATACATTTCTAAATTGGTTAATAATTCCAACTCAATGTCTGTAACTTTGAGCATAGCATCCCAAGATAAGCCTGGGGTTGTATAATAGTAGCAGGGATCTAATTTATAAATTTCTTGACAAATTTTTCGAAAATTTTCAAAGATAACGGCAAGCAAAACAACATCGCTCTGTAAATAAATTTTTAGGTATTCTCCCATACTTTTACAATTGAAAAATGTCCAAATTTTTTGCGCAACTTCATATGCTTCATCGGAACATTCCTCATCAGTTAGTTTGTTGAAGAATGCACTCTTTTCCAGTAAAGATTTCTCTTCTAAACGCTCCCATGAACATAGATAATCATAAGGAAACACACCTTTCATTTTGATTAAATCGAATTCTTGAGCACAATTGAAAAAAGAAGTTGTTAATTTAAAATCACCATTACCTAAATTTCGCGATAATGAATCAATACTTTCGTTCAGAAAGCGATAGGAATCAAGAAATCTCATTTCAAAATAAGTTTCTGATTTTTCATCTACAAGTCGTCGCTTTAAAAGCAGAGTGACATAAGTCAAAAAAGGCAGTTCTTCAGAAAAGCTATTTGAAATAATTTTTGAAACAAAAAAAATTATTTCATTGTGAATTTAAACGAAAACCTAAAAGTTATTTATGGTAAAAATTTTCTTTTTTTTTCTTCTTTCAAGTGGATTAGTGAAACTATCAAAAATAAAGTAATTTAAGAAAATTGATTTCGACTTATGTCGTTTAGCACAAAAAACGGCCAATAATATGTAATAAATTTAGACAGCAATACGGAAAAGTGTCATTTTGTTTAGAAATAAAACCATTGATGATTAATATCAAATTTATTTTTTTATTTTGAGTGTAAGAGTTAACTTAAGAGTTTCTGCTTAAATATTTTTTATTATGTTGATATACAAATGTAATAAAAATATTAAAGATAAAAAACTGTTCAACAGTGCTTTGTATTTAGCTCAAAAAATGTCTTTACATACACAAAATTAAAATATTTTTTTTTATAAAAAGAAACAAAGAAAAGTATATTTAATATATTTTACCTTAAATCAATGTTCACCTGCCCTATTTCTAAAATTTCTTAAGTATTACTGTCGGCTTATATTTGATTTAAACCATATAAAAATTAAGTTAAACATAAACTTAAAAAGTTAAATCACTGCTCAGCAGTCTTTTAAGAATAGTTGAGCTTATACTTACAAACAGGACCCAGTTTACTTTCTTCGATAACCTTCATATCTTTTCCGCTTGAAACGTAAGCTGTTCCTAAATACCTTAAAGCTTTTGCCTTGCTTTTGGTCCACTCACTGGTACGACATTTTCCTTTTTTTACCTTGTAACTTTTCCTTGGCATCGGAGTTCAGCTCGACCGGTATCTCATTTGAGACTGGAAAAATGTTTGAACTTCCTGATGAGCTACCAGACGAACAGTAGGTTAGGTTAGGTTAGGTTAGGATCCTAAATGGAGTTTACGTCCTTGAGAGAGTGCAGGGCATGTGCAAAGAAGGTGGAGAATTGTTCCCTCCTCCTCCTCATCCATACAGCTTCTGCAGAAGTCATTTGTGTGGACGCCAAGCCTTGTTGCATGCCTGCCTATGAGAGAGTGTCCGGTGATCACACCAATTATTGCACTGATGTGAAATCTGTTCAGAGATATCAAACACTTAGAGCGTTTTAGATCCAGCTTTGGCCAAATCTGTTTTGCCGCTAGACAAGTGTTAGCACTTGTCCACCTAAGGTTAGATTTCTCAACGGTATGTCTCATAAACATGAGTTTGCATGTAGCAATTGGGATGCCTAATGGAGCTTTACCAGGTAGAAGGGGCAGTATGGTTCCTTGTCTGGCGAGTTCATGCGCCCTACAGTTCCCTGGAATGTCTGTATGTCCCGGCACCCAGCATAGGTGAATGTTAAGACGCTCCACCATCTCCACTAGAGATGATCGACAGTCACGGACTACGATAGAGTTTGTGGACACAGAATCCAGGGATTTTAACGCAGCCTGACTATCTGAGAAGATCCAGATGTACATAGCGGATATCACTCTTCTCTTCAGCCACGATAGGACTTCTTTAATCGCCAAGATTTCCGCGTGGAACACGCTTCAGCGATCAGGGAGGCGAAAGGAGAGGCTGAGGTTCAGCCTGTCAGAGAACACACCACCTCCAACCTCGTCGGTTTTGGATCCATCGGTATAAAAGTGGATTGAGTGACAGTGATGTCATCCCTTACGTCATGAAGTGTATTGTTACTGCAAGTCGGACTGGACGAGGGGCTTACGATGGAGTTTGTGACTGTCTGGGGTTCTACGCTTGAAACTGCCCATTCTTGAGTGTTTATATTCCCCTTTCGCCTTGCCAACTTCACAAGCAATAAAAAGTGGTTAAGATGCAATCTAAAAAACCAATAAATTTCGCTTAAAGAATAGTTTTAATATTAAAACAGAGTATCTTGCTTTTGAAAAGTGACACATCTTACAGTAATTACAGAAAATTAAACACTGCCATCGCTTCAGTTTTTGCAGGCAATATGTCACTTTTTGAACTATGACATTTAGGAGCTTAAGAAATAAATATGTTTTTTGACACAAAAGAGAAATGTCATTTTTTCTGTATTCAAAAAAATTCAATACTGCTTTGGTTTCGCGGTAAAATGACATAATACAAATGTGACGTTTTGCCAATAAAAAATTAATACCCTCATTATAAAGCAGAATGACACAAAGAAGGAAGTGTCACTTTTCCGAAATTGTTTGTCAGAGTTTAGGTTTTATACAGAACGACACTTCGCCTCCACCCTGTCAATTTAAAAGATAGAAATATGACGATTTGGCAGAAAAAATAAGTTTTTTTTTTTAAATTTTCTGTGTACTTTACTCAAAACGGCCAATTTTTGACTTATGTCACTCTGCTTTTAAAGCGACGAAGTATTTTCTTAGATATAGAAATATACTTTTCCTTATTTAGGGCTATGACATTTATTTCTCCCTTCACTTCATTCAATGAGGAGAAAAATAAATGGCTGTCATAGCCTGTTAGATTATGTAAAAAAATTGGAATGAATTTAGGAAGACTTGATCTTAAATTACATTGGTTATGACTAGGCCCTCTATATTGCCCTGTAATATGGCAATGATCTCTTACTCTATACTCGCATTCTATAAATGGTTTCCCACAAAATATGCAGCACTCATCGTTCTCCTGACACCATTGTTGTTCCATTGTGAGTTCTTTCATCGGAACTGCATATTTATAATAATCAGCATACAGTCGTTGAATGTCTTCACTTAGATTCATGATAAATTGTCTCGTACAGTCTGGTCCTATAAAATAAAAAATTAGATTATTAAAACATCAAAAGAAAAAAAAAATAGCAAACTTCTTACCTGTAAACGTTCACATTGAATTCTTGCTTTTATCAAAGAAACAATTAATATAGTATGCAAATGCGCAAGGAACATGCTCTTGAGTTGTTGTTGTTGACGATATTGTTGGGTCAGGAAGACAAGTACTTACAAGTAGTAAAATACTTTCAAAGTCTGCATATATCACGAAAGGTACACTGACAGACTTTTCAACATTTGCAAACTTTATTGTGTTTGTCTCCTCCTTTGGCATATATGTAACCACATGAGTACATTCTTTCTTATGTTTTTGCAAACTTTCCTCATTGTAATAATGCTGCAAACAACTATTACAAAAGTATAATTTTGTCTCCTTCACCGCAAGTATCCTATCGCGTAGAAGCCGACTCAAACATTTGATCCATACATAGTGTGACGGTTTGTTATCATCGCAATATAACAAGTTAATGTGCAATGGTTTTTCATTTTTAGTCAAGTAGTATGGGCCCTCAATACATTGTTTATTGTTGCCATCATCATTCGAGTACCCGAACACATTTACACTTATTTGATTTTGTGCTTCAAATTTGCAAATCTGATCAATTCCCAAGGGAAAAACGAGATCTTTAAAATGTAAAACCATATTTGCAGTGACGATACAATCACTCGTTATATCCGGTATATTATAAGAATGTGGGAAATGGGGCTTGGACACATTTGGATTTACAGCTGATATTATCGACCATTTGAAACAATGTATGTCACTGTTCCTAACATTGATAACAGCCTTTTTGTTATTAATGAATTCTGATAACTTAAAATGTCTTGACCCCATCAAACATTGGTATCTATTAATATTCAATTCCAAGGCTTTTATTTTAATCAGAGTCCATCCACTGTCTCGCTCCTGAAATTCTTCCAACTTCTCCCTTATATTCTCCTCCATATCTTTTATAATTTGTTCAATGTTGTCATATAAAAGAGCGGATTGCATACGAGTTACCATTGACTTTACATCAAACTCCATATCGTCTTCATTACCAATCTTAACAAATTCAGCAAATAATTCCAAATTGAATTTAACTGAATTATTCTCAACTATTTTCTCTTGTAAAAGATTGTGTACAATCGCTCGCTTCCGAACAAAAAATGAATTCACATCCAAATCTTCTTCTTTTTCATTCATCACAGAATAGGAGACAATTCGTTCTTTGAACGATGACATTATTTTGAACACATTATCACCGTAGGCCACTTGCACTTTTGATTTGTGTGTATTGCTTCGCTGATGCTGTTTCCATTTCCTTTTATTGACTTCAATGTTACACAAATTGCATACTATATTCGATGATGATGCTAGCAACGCTGATGATATCGGTGGTGATGATGTCGATGCTGTTACTGATGTTGATGTTGGCAACGCTGATAATATCGGTGGTGATGATGTCGATGCTGATATTGATGTTGGTAGCGACGTCATGGTTTTCAATTCATTTTTTCGCCTCTCCTCATCCAAAACTATACACTTTAACAAGTGCATCTTCAATTTGTATTTTGTGGTAAACGTTTTACCACAAAACATACAATGATTCAATATCTTCTCATGTACCGTTCCCGAATGACGCTTCAAAGCATCATTACGTGAAAATACTTTGTCACAAATACTGCACTTTATCTTTGTTTTTTCTAAGTACACACGTTTGTTGAAAATGAAAATTGTATAACCTTTGCAATAGTACAATGAAATCTATTTATAGAAAGAAACAAATATATACATCAGCACTTAGTTATCACAGGATTACCGCCAATCAACGAAAACAATATCCCACCCAACAAATAAATATAAAAATTATATAAACAATATTCTTACCAGATTTATATTTAACCGCTCTTTGAATTAAATTTACCAAAAAAAAAAGGTTTTTTTATTTATTTATTTCTTTCACACTTACTAAATGAAAAGGTTCAACTGTCACTTTGATGCGATTCCACTCGCCTTATATACCCTTCGCAATCATTTTTTTATATATAATCAAATCTATTTACTATTTATAATTATGATGAAACAAATAGGCTGCCTTATATGACCTTCGCAATCATTTTTTACATACAATTTTGAAACAACATCTTATCGTTGTTTATCAATATCCAACACTTTGGGATGTACCAGAACGTACCTACGAATTCCCATCATGCTTACTCGTATCAATGTTGACCTACAAATTTGACCTCCAACGATATCTTTAGCACAAATAAATTAATTAACCCTTTTCCATCACATCTGTCACCTGTCACCTGTCATCTTTCATATATTACCTGTCCCTATCACCTTATATACCCTTCGCAATAATGAGCATACTATGCTGTAGATGCATGAACCTGTCACCTATTACCTGTCAATTGTCACCTGCCATCTGTCATCTTTCATCTATTACCTTATATATCATGCTGTACATGCATGATTAACTAATTACGCCAATTAATTGACCACAACAGATATGACTTATCTGTAGACGCAATGCACATACCCTTCGCAAATCATTTTTATATACAATCAAATCTATTTTCTATTTATAGAACACACATTCCATTTGACACAACATCATTAGCACAACAGATATGGCTTATCTCTAACCGCAATGATTATCAGTGTCGCCATGCTTATCAATGTTGACCTACAAATTTGATCTAAAAATTTGGCCTTCAACGACAACAATAGATATGGCTTATCTCTAACCGGTGTTGACCCACAAATTTGACCTCCAACGACAACAACAGATATGGCTTATCTCTAACCGCAATGCTTATCAGTCTTGACCCGCAAATTTGACCCCCCCCCCTCCTACTCCACTACCCAATTCCACTACCTTACTTCGACAACAACAGATAAGGGTTATCTCTAACCGCAATGCATGTATCACCATGCTTATCAGTGTTGACCTTTGACCTCCACAACTTTGCCTCAACCAGTTCCAACCAGCATATTTGAGCTCCGCAACCCTGTTAGTATCAGTTCCAACCCACAAATTCCACGACCACGACTCTGTTAGTATCAGTTCCAACCAAAACATACTACTGAATTGCTTGTCTACTGGGACGAGCATTACGTCCGAAAATTGGCGTTAACGCTCTTAAAGATGCGATACCGACTTGGAGTTTTGGTAGTAAATTTTAATTATTTGTAAACGTTGTTCCTTTGTGTACTTCACCATAATCAAAACTAGGGGTCGCCCCGTGGTCGAAATTCGACCAATTTTTTCTATAAGTTCATTCCCTCTCTCTCTCTCTCTCTCTCTCCCACTCTCTCTTCCACATACCCTCAAGCACAAAACTTAAACTGTGCGCATACAAAGTCGTCGCTCGAGGTTGTTACTGCTCTGTGAACGGAGTTACTACAACAAATGCATGCACTTATGAAAACGCCCTTCGCGGCTAAGTCGCCTGTTCGCGCGTTTATTGACGTTTATTGACAAAGTCGCCTGTTTGTTTTTATACCCTATTCTAAGGGTATATTAATTTTCAAACATAGTTTGTAACATACCTTAATAATATTGCCCGTA
The DNA here is from genome assembly GCA_949715645.1 of Portevinia maculata. Taxonomy (NCBI): domain Eukaryota; kingdom Metazoa; phylum Arthropoda; class Insecta; order Diptera; family Syrphidae; genus Portevinia; species Portevinia maculata. The sequence continues at coordinate 402,181,793 of OX454525.1, read as the reverse complement.
GACCCTTAAAGTTACTATATTTATGATCAGCATCGATAGTAATGTCGATCTAGCCATGTCCGTCCGTCCGTCCGTCCGTCCGTCCGTCCGTCCGTCCGTCTGTAGCCAAAAATTAGGCCTTTAAACTGGACCTAGAGAGCTGAAATTTTAACCATATACTCTCTAGGGTCCCGAAATAATCAAGTTTACGAATTTTTGAAATCCGCCCACAGACACGCCCACAAAATCAAAAAAACCAAATTTTGGAAAAAATCGAATTTTGAGCTAGAAAGCTGAAATTTTTTATATATGATCTATGACTCCTAAAACTGCTCGGGATAAAAAATTTTCAAAATCCGCCCACTGGCACGCCCACAAATAAATTAAATAATTTTTTTATACCCTATTCTAAGGGTATATTAATTTTTGAAAATCCAAAGTTTCAGCTAGGGAGCTGAAATTTATAGCATATACTCTCTATGGGCCGTTTATGCTCATGTGTAAATATTTTCAAAATCCGCCCACTGACACGCCCACAATTAATTTTTTATTTTTTTTTTTAAGTTCAAAGTTTGAGCTAGGGAGCTGAAATTTATAATATATACTCTCTAGGGGCCCTTTATTCTCATGTGTTAATTTTTTTTAAATCCGCCTACTGACACGCCCACAATTAAATAAAACAATTTTATTGAAACACCCAAGTTTGAGCTAGGGAGCGTTTTTTTTTGATAAAATCCTTTAAATGTTATATAACAAAATATGTAGAGCGTTCTTAACAATTCAACCATACTTAGACTTTTGTCACGCCCACTTATGAGGGATAGGAATAAGAATAGGGTATCCAACAGTTCGCCCAAGCGGACTGTAGCCCGTCCCTATGTTTTATATATGATGTATGAGTCCTAAACCTGATCGGTAAATAAAATTTTCCAAATCCGCCCACTGACACGCCCACAATTAAATAAAACAATTTTATTGAAAAACCAAAATTTGAGATAGGGAGGTGAAATTTATAATATATACTCTCTAAGCGCCTTTCAAGATTTTCAAAATCCGCCCACAATTTTTAAAAAAAAAAAACCTTTCTTTTGAAAATCCAAAGTTAGAGCTAGGGAGCTGAAATGAAATAATATATGCTCTTTATGCTCATGTGTTAATTTTTTTTAAATCCGCCTACTGATACGCCAACAATTAAATAAAACAATTTTATTGAAAAACCAAAGTTTGATTTAGTTAGCGTTTTTTTACAAAAGCTTCGTTTTTTTTTAATAAAATCCTTTAAATGTTATATAACAAAATATGTAGAGCGTTCCGCATAATTCAACCATACTTAGACTTTTGTCACGCCCACTTATGAGGGATAGGAATAAGAATAGGGTATCCAACAGTTCGCCCAAGCGGGCTGTAGCCCGTCCTTATGTTTTTTGTTTGGCAGATCACTATCTACCTAATACCTTTCAAATCCAGTTTGTTTGTGTTTTCTTCCTCACACACTAACAATTGACAATTGAGTGAGAATAAGGCAATAATAACCAAAATAGTTTACAATTTGTATTTGTTTTTATATTTTTCATACATAAAACTTTTAATTAACAATAAGTGATTCTATATGATATCCGATTCGTTACTACTAATTTAACTTAAAATATCTAAATAACAATTCAAACATTTTTTTTGATCTTACTAATTGTAAAGTGATCAATGAACATTTAAAATTTCTCTATATACCTACTATGTTTTTTTGTAAAAACTCTGTCATCTTTATAAAGTTTTCCCTGTCAATTTTCTTCATTAACGTAAAATGTCAAACCATTAAAAGACCTTACTCTACTACACGCAACATATAGCTGACCGTGTGAAAACACTGGTCGCCTCAACATTATTCCAATTTTATTAAAAGTTTGTCCTTGCGATTTGTTTATCGTCACGGCAAATGCAGGTATAACAGGGAATTGTGTTCTTTGAAATTGAAAGGGTAACACATTTCCCGAAAAAGTCAAATTAATTCTTGGTATCAAAATTCGTTTTTTCACTGCTGTTCCCGTTAATACCTCACAATCTAAAGTATTGTGGTGCATGCGCTTAACCCTCAACCTTGTTCCATTAACTAAACATTGAGCTGTATTTAAATTACGTATTAACATAACAACGCAATTTTCTTTCAAAGTTAACTTATGTGGTGGCATCCCGCTTATTGTTAATAAATTTAAAAATTCTATTGGAAAATCATTTGTATTTATACCTTCGTTTTCCATTATTTTATCGTAACTGTTGTACGTTTTTTTTTTTGTCCATCGATACGGTTCAAAATATCACCATTAATGAGAGAGCAATCTTAATTCGTTGGTGCTAAAATTGCTCGCTTAAGCACTTCATCCGACAAAATTGTCTCTCTTATATCACCGTAAATGTCTTCAATGATATTATTCATATTTCCGATTGCACTCTGTGGTATCTCAATGATATCTTCACCAAATAAATCATAAGTAGTCAAATGTCCTTCTCCCATTTTTTTTAAAAATTTTATAAAATCCACTTCTTCGGGAAGAGCTCGCATATTTTGATTCAACTTAACTTTATGGAATTTATGAAATTCCTCCCAACTTATAACACAATTTTCTATCAAAACTGATCTTGATGCATGAGGTACAACGGGTAGAATTTGGAGTAAATCACCACATAATAAGACAGATTTGCCTCCAAATAATTTATTTTTTTCTTCACCTGAAGCTAAATCTCTCCATAACTTGTCTATTATTTTAAGTGCAATTTTCGGACACATTGAATATTCATCTATCAATATCAAAGATGCTGCACTTATAAGACGCCCTTGACTACTATTTGGTCGCACATTGGCTGAAGAATTTTCTAAAATAGGTATGGGCAATTTAAAAACATTGTGTAACGTACGACCATTTGTAAGTAAAGTTGATGCAATTCCACTGTAAGCGGTAGCTATGCAACGTAAATTTAACGCATTCATTCTATGGATGATTGCAGTTTGCACAAATGTCTTTCCACATCCAGCATGCGCTGACAGACAAAAAACATTTGATGTTTGATCCAGTATCTTTGTATTGTACTTCACGCAAAACTTGATCAATTATATGTTTCTGTTCGTTATTTGCATCATCATACATTTGCTCATAAATGAACTGTTCGTCAAATACGTCCACAGTATCTATATCATTGACTGACAAATTTCTTGGCACAGGTAAATTAAATGCTTCACAATTTAAGTTATGAATAATTAAAACCTCCTCAATCTCAAATAAAGTAAGGCCACTGTATAATATGAACGCAGTCAAACTCCAAATGTACCGGTTCGAATGTGGTTACGGTTCTAAAAATCTAATGATGATAATTGAGATGACTGAATTAAAAAAAAAACATTTGTTTCTATTTATGCACTTACAATCTGAAATGTATTCACAATGAACAATAAATCAAAGCACTTGTTGTTGTTTACACTTGTTTTCACAATTTTTTTGTTTAGTTTGTTATTTTTCACTTAAAAAAAAAAGAAAACTTAGGCCACTGTATAATATGAACGCAGTCAAACTCCCAATGTACAGGTTCAAAGAATCTATCTATCTATCTCTTAAAAAAAACAGGCAGACGGCAGTATTGCCATGTCCTTATTCTTAAGTATACCAATTTGTAAACTTTATGATGAAAAAATAAAGAATCTATCTATCTATCTATCTACAGGTTCAAATGTGAGTTTGTTATTTTTCACTTAAAAAAATAAAAAAGTTAGCAAAATGCATTTATTTGACCGTTTTTGGAGTAGAGAGCAGATTATTGCCCCACACAGCAATGTTGTTGTTTTGGTAATTTCATCCAATTCGCTTTATTTTACCTGCTGTATTTCGTAATGTGTGTTATATATGTGGATGATTTTTGTATTGTGCACTTCTATGTATTTTTCCCTATCCGAATATGTAATATAGTGTTGGCATATCTATGCTACGAATAATAGCAAAAAATGGGTGGAAACACGTTATAGGCAACTCCGTATTAATATATAGATAGATATTCAAGTAACTTCAAGTAACTTCAAGCATTTTCAAGTACCTTCAAGCATTTTCAACTAACTTCAAGCATTTTCAAGTAACTTCATCACATGATATACAATTTTTATGTTCAGATTGGCAGATTATTGCCTCACACGGCAATGTTGTTGTTATTGTAAATGTAATTTGATCCAATTCGCTACTTTTCACCTGCTGTAATTCATAATGTGTGTTATATATGTGGATAATTTTTTTTTTGTGCACTTCTATGTACTGTCAAATATATATAGTGTTGGCATATCTATGTGAAGTATTATAGCAAAAAAGGGGGGAAACACGTTATATGCAACTCCGTATTAATATATAGATGTGTATTTTACTGAATATTGACATATTACATTGACAGTTCGGTAATCGGTGTAAGGGTGCGTTCACACTGGAAGTTTTGAAGTTGTCAAGTCGCTAATGACCGTTTATATAGGTTAAATTTACTAGCGTCGTCATATTTTTTTTTTATAATTTGAATGGGCATCAGGGATTTTAAGCACTTTGTTAATGGCTTCGCTGCACGGGCATTACATAAATAAGGACTTAGGAAGGCCAAGGGTAGGAAAACAGATCGTGCTAGAGCATTCTACTTTGCATTGTACGGGTTTTTTTGTTTTTGATTGATTGACTTGACTACGCACTATCTCAACATAAGTAATATACTTTTCACCTGTCCATAGCGTGACTAGACATTGATGTTCAATTAGTAGTAGTAGTAGTAGCAATTCGAATATATATAAGTATAAAAATACTTTACAAAACTGAAAATTTTAGGTTTAAGTATCAGAAATATTATTATTGCATAGACTAATCCTTTGTTTGCAGTTCAATGTTTAAGGAAATCACCTATTTTGTTTTACAAACTGTATGCATTTAGATTTAAATACTCTGCAATTTTTTTTGTATTTTATTTCATTTGGCAAGTTGTTAAATAAAAGCATTGCCTGGTACAAAATTGTTTTGCCAGCGGCTGCTGAATTCTATTGATTTCCCCTGATGTCATTGAAGTTTCTCAATTGATATGTTTGTGCTTCTCCAACTCTTTTCATTCCGCTTCTTAGACAGCTTAGTGTAGCACCTTGCTTCATTTTAAAAACTGCTATTAGCGTGTCTAGTTAAAACCTTTCTCTAACGTCTATCCACTTGATCGCATCCAACATGTATCTTATTGATGTGCATCTATTGTATATAAGAATACTTCTCATTGCTTTATTTTGGAGTTTTTGGAGCCTTTCTACCTGACCTTGATTGCATGTAATCCGAAAAGCTAAAACACGTCGTCTCTATTGGCTCGGACACATCGAGCGAATGGACAATAATGCTCCAGCGAAGAGGATCTTCAACTCCTAACCCATAGGGTCTAGACGACAAAGAAGACCGAACCTTCGTTTTAAAGACCAGGCCATCGCGGATGCCAGACCGCTTGGTCTGGCCAACTAAAAGCTGCGGGCCCGGGATCGAAGAGGATGGAAGGCTGCAGTGTCTCTGGTAGATACTCTTCACGGGTCGGGTGGACATATGAACGAATTCAAGCCAATATTTTTTTTTCAGATATCTCAAGTAGTTTGCATTTTATTTAAAAAAGAAGTTGTCAGTCCTTAATGAAAGACCTTTTATTTAAAAATAGATGTGTGCCGGGGTTGGTATGGTGATAAAGGGGATCTATTAGAAGCGAAGTATTTGATCGAGAGCTTGGTGCTATTAAGGTCAAAAACTTTGTAGAGAACGAGAACCTTTAAAAGACTGTTGTATTTTATTTTTGATTTTGTTTGATTTATCTTTGAATGTAACTGAAACTTGGAAAATGGAAAAGGAAACCACAGTTGTGATTCACTTATGACTAAGCGTTGTGAACTGTGCGGTTGGGTTCGATTTGCTGAGAAATGAGCGAATTAAGTTTTATTCGCCCTGATTATGGTTCACTTTTTGAAGTAAAACTCCTTTACGCACGCTTGACTTTTCTTTCTCTCTTTCTCTCATAGCCAGTTACGTTTCGTGTATCTAAGACACAGTGCAGGCCTACTGTCTGTATCACACTGTAGGGTCAAGAGAAAACAATGCACGATCACATTTTTTCTTTCTCTCTTCCTCTCATAACCAGTGCAAGAGATATATATACACTTGGCTTCAACTGAATGAGCACAAACATTTTCTAAGCTGCATTGGCAATTTTTCCAAAACCTTGTGCCGCAATATATCATTTGATAATGCTAACTGTTTGCTTATGATGGTGAGAAAATAAATCGGAAAGAATAACTCAAAAAGTACCGCTATTTTTTCTCTGGTTCCCTTGCAAAGCATTCAAGATGGAAAAATGCACTTTTATTTTGCGTCAACTGAATAGACAGACACAAGGTCATTATTTTCACTGCTTATGTATTCTGTGGAGATTGACACATTAGATCAACAGTTGAAAAGGAGAGCAAAACGCTTTCACTATTAATTGATGATGTCCCAATCCCTTTGAAAACAGAACCAAAATATCTTGGCATACATTACCAAAATAAATTAAAATTTAATAAATATACCAGAGCAGTATTGAATAAAGCTAAAATGGCTTCCGGTTTTCTAAAACAACTAATAACATCAAGTTCAACTTCAAAGAAAACCAAACTCCTTATTTATAAAACGCTTATAAGGCCTATAATTACATGGTTTCGGTTGTTGGTTTAGTATTTCGCCAACAGTAACAAATGAACTTGAAAACTTTGAACGAAAAATACTTACTCGTAGATCGTGCTGCTGAAAATACAGAAGGCCAAATAAAAAATGGTATTCAAACTTAACAATATATAAAGAAAATAATATCGAACCTCTTTTTATTTATATGGTAAAATTATTAAAAACGAAATTAGGATTCCTCGCCAACCATCCTAACCTAAACTAAAATTATAAAAGATATTTCTGACAGAAATATTAACGAAAGTGTCATCGACAACCACTTTTACTTATCGCCAATAAACATATTGAACCCAAGAACTCAATCGTCATTTGAACCAACATCCAGTTCAAATTTAAAACTTCTTTTTTATGAGAAAGCTTCATTGCCTGTTCTTAGAGGTTAGTGGTAAATTTTTAAGAAAAGGTAAAAATGAACAAACATATATGCTAAACACAATGTAGACTTTTGTTTCCTACTGGATTTAAAATTGATAAATAGCTCAGCTGATTTTCAATAATCGATCTTTCTTGTTACAAATATACACCCCAATCATAGAATCCGGCGGATTGGCTGCGGAGGGAGTAGCACATCAATTTATAGGCTTTGCTATCATTGAAAACGCCGTAATGTAAGTGATCGGATGTCGGTAAGGAAGTTCTCGAACATAGGTATCATTGGAAACGCAGACCATCCGCAGCTCATACACTTGTGTATGTTTTCAATCCGCACCAAAGTAGCTGCGGATTTCAAAAGAGAAGAATTGTTTTTTTTTGTTTAATTAAAAAAATGAACAGGAAGTGAGTAAACGTGTAAAATGTTTGCAAGTACAGATCAATAACATCCATTTTTTAAGGAAACAAACAACTCGTCCACAATTCCATTGTGTTAATTTGCAGAATTTCTTACTATCATAGTATTTAAGCTGTAGAAATTTTCCGATTGTAAAAGAGGTGTGTATTTTCGCCAGTGGGCTTTGCAATTTTTATGTGCGTAACATCAACGCACATTACGATCCCTGGAATTCCTGACTTCTCGTAAAAATACATTTTGGTTCCATTTTTTCCTTCTCTGACATTTTCAGGCTTATCCATTTGGGACATAAACATTCCTCTAAAATGTTTAAGACTTCCGATATCGTTGTTGATACTGCTGATTGTGCCATTCCAGTATTAAAGTCTTGTCCAGTACCAGTTTGGTAACCTCCTGCCAGAAACCTTAAAAAACGCGGCTAATTTACATTTAGGTGTAAGTGATGAGGATCTAACCAGTTGTGGAAGTTTGCTTCTAACTCACTTAAAACATACTGGAATGCAGATTTATTGAGTCTGAAGTTTTTAATAAATCTAAAAATAAATTGTGACGTAATGATGGGAAAGAAATTCTTTATTTTCAATTTACGTACTGAGTACCGGGTAACTGCAATATGTCATCTGCTCGCATTCTTATGCTCCTTCGAATGTGTCTGCTATCAGTTTCATTTTCCAAATTTAAATAAAACCCAACAGTATCCATTTCGTCTGAAAAATTTATTGAAAAACCCAACAATATTTTTTTGAAAATATCTCCATTTGACAGCAGACCAGCTGATTTCGAATTTTTCGATAATCAAGTTTAGCGGACCGGTACTGCAGTTCATCCGCCGGTTTCTATGATAGGGCAAGTATGCGGATGCGGATTGGATGAAATCCGTCGGATTCAATCCGCCGGATTCTATGATTGGGATGATAATCTTTATTATATATTTAACTAAGAAAAGATGGTTATTTTCAGTTGATGCATTTTAAGTTATGGTACCTTCTCTACAAGATCCTTCTTTATATATATTTCTTATATCTAAAGGGTGATTTTTTTAAGGTTAGGATTTTCATGCATTAGTATTTGACAGATCACGCGGGATTTCAGACATGGTGTCAAAGAGAAAGATGCTCAGTATGCTTTGACATTTCATCATGAATAGACTTACTAACGAGCAACGCTTGAATTTTCAGTGAATGGGCCCTAGAAAAGTTGGCAGAAAATCCGCTTTTTTATCGACAAATTTTGTTCAGCGATGAGGCTCATTTCTGGTTGAATGGCTACGTAAATAAGCACAATTGCCGCATTTGGAGTGAAGAGCAACCAGAAGCCGTTCAAGAACTGCCCATGCATCCCAAAAAATGCACTGTTTGGTGTGGTTTGTACGCTGGTGGAATCATTGGACCGTATTTTTTCAAAGATGCTGTTGGACGCAACGTTACGGTGAATGGCGATCGCTATCGTTCAATGCTAACAAACTTTTTGTTGCCAAAAATGGAAGAACTGAACTTGGTTGACATGTGGTTTCAACAAGATGGCGCTACATGCCACACAGCTCGCGATTCTATGGCCATTTTGAGGGAAAACTTCGGAGAACAATTCATCTCAAGGAATGGACCGGTAAGTTGGCCACCAAGATCATGCGATTTGACGCCTTTAGACTATTTTTTGTGGGGCTACGTCAAGTCTAAAGTCTACACAAATAAGCCAGCAACTATTCCAGCTTTGGAAGACAACATTTCCGAAGAAATTCGGGCTATTCCGGCCGAAATGCTCGAAAAAGTTACCCAAAATTGGACTTTCCGAATGGACCACCTAAGACGCAGCCGCGGTCAACATTTAAATGAAATTATCTTCAAAAAGTAAATGTCATGGACCAATCTAACGTTTCAAATAAAGAATCGATGAGATTTTGCAAATTTTATGCGTTTTTTTTTTAAAAAAAGTTTTCAAGCTCTTAAAAAATCACCCTTTATATATAATTTTAGTTTGTAACTAGTTCTAGTCATTAAATTAACTTTGGCCACTTCGAGCCATAAAATGAACATATGTCGGCAGCAAACATATGAGAAAAAGTGAGAATTTATAACATAAATAATTACAATGTAAAATGTAGCATACGTGTTCAATGACAAACATATATCATATGCATAAACTTAGCTTAACCAGATATAATTATTGAAGTCGGTTATCATGAATTCAGAGAAATGTAATCATAAATTATTCAATGTATTAATGTCTCAATAAAATGAAATGAAATGAAATGATCAACAGTTGAAGTGCCTTAAGTGAATTTTATTTGATTAATTGTATTTCAAAGAAAAATGGGTAGATCAAAATCTCTAAATAGTGTTGAAAGAGCTCAAATCGGTTTACTGAAAGAACAAGGACTAACCGGGCGTTCTATAGCTGCCAAAATTGGACGAAGTTTTAGTGTGGTCTATTCTTATTTAAGAAGCAAAGATTCGTACGGAAAAAACATGAAAGGAGGTCAAAAAACGGCAAAAACAGCAGTTGATCGAAGAGCAATAATTTTAAGATGCGCTTCCAATTCCTGTGACTCTGCGGCAAAAATAAAGCAGAAAGCCGGTGTTACTGCAAGCGTTTCAACAGTGCGAAGGGTTATCAATAGTGCCAAAAATCTAAAACGGTTGAAAATTCAAAAGAAACCACCACTTAACGAGAAACGGAAGTGTATGCGCTTAGAATTCTCTAGACTCCAAATGAGTTTTAAAAATGAGTGGCGTCACGTAGTTTTTTCGGATGAAAAGACGTTTTTTTTTATGGCCCTGATGGGTTTAATTATATTTCCTCGATGTGAGGACAGAAGAACGATTTTTAGCGCGGCATCATAGTCGAGAAGGTGGTGTTATGGTAGGTGGAGTAGTTAGCTGCTATGGCACTGTTGAGCTTGAGTTCCAAACCTCAAAAATAACTGCATTAAGTTATAAAGTAAATTTCCCTAAATTTTTAGACATTTTTGAACCCATAAACTGAACTTTTCAGCAGGACAACGCCCCCGTCCCCCAAAATTGGATAGAGGACCGGAATTTGGAATTGCTTCAATGGCCGCCGTACTCACCGGACCTGAACCTTATGGAAAACGTTTGGGGATGTTTAGTACGAAAAGTGTATGAGTCTGGCCGTCAGTTTGAGGACAGAGAATCCCTTATTGCAGCCATTAAATTGGCCTGGAGGGAAATTTCGCTAGACTACATAAAGGGGCTGGTACGATTCCATGCCGGATCGAATTTACGAAACTACGAGTATTATGAAAGGCGGCAGTACCCACTACTAAAATTAACTAATAAAAAACTATTTTAAGAAAAACTTGTTTCATTTACTCCCAATAACTTTCATTTCCAATTTCAATATTTGTGTCTATTCAGTTGACGCAAAGTAAAACTGCATTTTTGCATATTGAATGCTTTGCAAGGGAACCAGGGAAAAAATAGCGGTACTTTTTGAATTATTCTTTCCTGCTCCAGGACTATTAACTAAGAAGAAATTACGTAATACGAAATTGTGCATAAAAGGTGTGTGGCAACATATTTAGGGCACAATGACATCTCGGATAATGAGAAAGCAGATGAAGTAACAAGGAAATGATCGGAGATGAATGAATCTCTGGCCCTAAGATCCATAAGAACTCCGCTAAGCACATTAATGCTAAGTATCGACACCGAATCCATAAGTAGAGCAAACTTACGTTGTATCAACCTAGATACATGCAGACTCACAATGGGGCTCTGGCCAGCGGTTAACAAAATAAAATCTAAAACCATGATCGGGCTTAACCGCAAAGATATTCCAACACTGACTGGGCATACTACACAACGACTGCTGCAGGGACATTAAAGAAATAATAAATATGTCACCTACTATGCAAATGCCCTTTGAGCAGATGGATGATCTGGCTGCTTTAGAGCTGAAGAAACTCCTGAGATTCACACATGAATCCACGTGCTTCTACTAAAGCAAATTTCAGGTTCCCAACAAATTGTAAAGAATCCCAAAATGGAGACAATGGACCCAAACTGTTGGTCTAAGTGAGCCTTGACACCCGTTACAAGGGCATGCATTTACTTATCCTAACCATGCCACAACCTATTTCGATGTTTGCGTAGTGAACGTAACTCTTCAGTGTACACGTATGGGGATGAAGTACAATTTTTGCGGATGGAGTAGGGGACTTATTCCGCAAAACAGGCGAATATTGCGGAATATACGAGTAATATCGTAAGTAATAGGTCTGTTAGAGAGAGACAGATACATTTTAACATCTGCATCTGCATATGCTTGCCAGTGACTTTTACTAGGTAGTATTCCTTTATAAGCCGAACGCGACGGACAACCGGAAAAAACAATTAAGAAACAAGCCTAACCAGTCATTACAATCCTTTAAAACTAAATTAAATACATAGTTCAAAACAAGACATTTATATTCAATCAGCATTATTCTTTTTAAATAAATCAAACAAAACTTGATTTAAACAAGAAAAGTGTTTCATTTGTTTTGTGAAAACGTTTAGAGGCGCCGCCATTACAAGGTCTATATTAATAATTATCAGCGATGGAATCGAAGTCAATATTACTTATAATATTATTGAGTTTGTTGAAATCAGCTCTACGGAAGCTGAAAGAGAATGCATTTTCCAAGTTGATTTGTATCTTACCATCTTCGTAGAAAAGGTTCAAAGAAAGTGGAGGGCGCAGAGGGTCAAGTGTAGAGAGAAGGTGATTAGTCCTGGTAACAACAATGTTATCGGCATCAGATGTGAAAATTATGTTGGAGATGCTACTCATTTAGTATAGGCCAGGGTTAGATAGCGCGTTAAGAGCGTTTCTGTATTAGGCGAGGCGTTCACTGCGAAGAAGTTAGACCCGTCTTCAGAAGGAGACCATTTTAACCGTGGAAGGTTAAAGGGGTAATGTTATGTACCAAGTGTTAGCGTTCAAGACTGAATTTTTATTTTATTTTATTTGTTTTTTTATATAAAAATGTTGTATATACGATATTTAAGAATTAATGTATAACAAATAAATGAATAAAAAATATATGAAAATTAGTTAAACCTATTTGTTGATATCATCCAGGTTGGGGGTTGTACGCCGGGGTAACTGCCTGACTGCGTAAAACATATATAGTTACGAAGCAACAAAAAGCGTCGGATGCGGATGATTTCACTGTTGACGAACCTGGCAAACGAAAAAAGGACAACGAATTTCGGATCTGTACGTGGAATGTTAGGTAACTTAACAGACCGCGTGCAGCCGAACAGCTAGCGGAGGCCCTGAACTGCTATAAAGTAGACCTTACAGCTATCCAAGAAGTGCGATGGGATGGACCGGGCAAAATGAGAATGAAAAACTGCGATATTTGTCGGCAACAAAAACAGCGCTTATTTGGATGTGGATTCATCGTTGGCGGCAGACTTAGGCAAGAGGTCTTAAGTTTCAGCTGTGTGAACGAGCGCCTTACGACAATCCGTATCAAGGCTAAATTCGCCAACATAAACCTAATATGCGCGCATGCACCCACAGAGGAGAAAGACGACGACACCAAAGAGAGGTTCTACGAGCTCTTGGACCAGACATATGAGCAGTGCCCTAACTACGACATTAAAATTATCCTAGGTGATTTTAATGCAAAGATAGGAAGAGAGGGCATCTTTGGTAGTACTGTCGGAAGGTACAGCCTACATGACACCACCTCCGATAACGGATTTATGCTGATCGACTTCGCGGCGGGGCGAAATGTTGTCATAGCAAGTACGCGGTTCCCGCATCTGGATATTCATAAAGGCACATGGAGATCTCCCGATCAATCAACCGTCAACCAGATTGACCACATTACGATCGACACAAGGCACTCCTCCAGTATTATAGATGTCCGAACGTTCCGAGGGGCCAATATTGACTCGGACCACTACCTTGTTTTAGCCAAGGTACGCCTTCGGATATCGCGAACAGCGCCAAGACAAACAAATACTGTGAGGAAGTTTGACGTCGGACGGCTAAAATCGCAAGAGGTCACCAGATCCTTCTCCGATCGAGTCTCTCTCAATCTCTCAAGAGGTTCCATGCAGCAAGCATCAAGTATTGAAGACCACTGGCAACATTGCCAAAAAGCCATCAGAGACGCCGCATCTGATGGGCTTGGTTTCACTCGGCCACCACAACGAAACCCCTGGTTTGACGAAGAGTGACGGCAAGCACATGCAGCGAAACAAGAGGCATACAAAGCGGCGCTGCAGAAAAGGACAAGGGCTGCTCGTGAGCTCTACGCGCAGAAAAGAAGAGACGAACACCGGCTTCTCAGGAGAGAAAAGAAAGAGCACGAGAAGCGCGCGATCGAGGAAATAGAGAGATGTTACAGCAGGAATGAGGTTCGGAAGTTTTACAAAAGGGTAAAAAGAACCTGCCAAGGCTACAAATCCCGAACCGAAGCCTGCAAGGACGAACAAGGGAACATCATGGTAGAATCGCAGTCGATGCTGAGGATATGGAAGAACTACTTCTGCAGACTGTTTAACGGCGATGACGAACTAAATCCCGCTGTCAGGCAGAATGCACCACTCAACCTGGACGATGAAGACCCACAATTCCGTCCACCCGACCTGGACGAACTGAAGATAGCCATATCTAAGCTTGAGTCCAACAAAGCCGCTGAAGCGGATGGCCTAACCGCCGAGCTATTCAAGGCGGCAGGCGATGACTTGGTTAGGAGCACGAACCAACTCATCTCTAAAATATGGTCGGAGGAAAGTATGACCGATGACTGGAACCTCAGCATTGTTTGCCCAATCCTCAAGAAAGGAGATCCTCTGAACTGCGTCAACTACAGAGGTATTAGTCTTCTTAACATCGCCTACAAGATCTTATCTGCCGTGCTGTGTGAACGTCTGAAGCCTTTCGTCAACAACTGGTTTGGTCCCTATCAGTGTGGCTTCAGGCCAGGAAAGTCTACCATCGACCAAATATTCACACTGCAACAGATCTAGGAGCAAACCCAGGAAGTCGAAATCGATACCCACCACCTTTTCATCGAATTAAGGCCGCCTATGACAGCATTTATAGAGACGAGCTATACAGAACAATGTCTAGTTTTGGCATTTCTGCCAAACTCGTCCGTTTGTGCAGGATGACAATGGAGAATACACGCTGCTCCATCAAGGTCGGTAAAGAACTCACCGAGACCTTCGATGTCAAAAAAGGATTTAGACAAGGCGATGCGCTGTCATGTGACTTCTTCAACATCGTTCTTGAAAGAATAGTGCATAACTCAAATGCTAACACCAGAGGCACAATCTTTCAAAAGTCCGTCCATCTACTCGCCTACGCCGACGACATCGACATAATCGGCAGAACGCGCATTCGTGAGAATTGAGACGGAGGCGGCGAAGATGGGTTTGGCGATCAATGAGGGCAAGACAAAGTATATGCTGTCATCCAGAAAGGACACCCAACACCGACGTCTCGGACAGAATGTCACTATAGACAGATATAACTTTGAGGTGGTTCAGGACTTTGTCTACTTAGGCTCCACAATGAACTCAGGCAATGACACCAGCGCTGAGATTAAACGAAGAATAACTCTTGCCAATCGCTGTTTCTTTGGGCTAAGAAAGCAATTGAGTAGCAAAGACCTCTCTCGAACAAGTAAAGTGACCCTTTATAAGACCTTAATAATCCCAGTCCTTCTCTACGGTGCAGAGGCATGGACTATAGCAAAAGCGGATGAGGCCACTCTTGGTCGTTTTGAGAAGAAATTCTTCGGGTAATTTTTGGTCCCGTCTGCATAGACGGTGAATGGAGGAGGAGATTCAACGACGAACTGTACGGGCTGTACAGCGACATCGACTAAGCCAGAAGAGTGAAAGTCCAACGACTGAGGTGGCTGGGTCATGCAGAGCGAATGAACGTGAATGCTCCGGCCCGGAAGACCGCGACTCAGGTGGCGCACGCATGTGGAAGGGGACCTTAACCAACTTAGCGTGCGAAACTGGAGACAGCTGGCCAAAGATCGTGCTGGCTGGAGACCCTTGTTGGTTGAGGCCCAGCTCCACCCCGGACTGTAGTGCCACCCTAAGTAAGTAAGTATTTGGTGATAAACAAAACCCACGTAATGCAGACCGAAAGCCCTTTATACATATAGTACAAAAAAAAAGATTTTATTTTTCAAAAATTATTTACTTCATACGAGTATACGAGTATCATAATATTCCTCTAAAAACTTTTTATTTTGTTTATTTTCCCAGGAACCACGATGTTGGTCTCGGTCTGAAGCAATAGATGATTCTGTATTTAATGAAAGGACATTGGGTTTAAAGTGGATACAACTTTAAAAAAGGAGGACATATACAAAAGTGCGTGCCTATGTGTTTATGATCAAAACTTCTTGGCATAAATGGCAACGCCAAGACATGCCTCATAATAAACTACACACGCTCTTTTAAACTTTCAAAATACTACTCTCCGATTTTGAGAGCGACATTACTTCGCACGGTTGTAGCGCATGCCCCCGATTAGCTAACAAATCTTGCTGGTGTAAGTGTTATGCTAAATTGTCAATGAATGTGAATGGATGCCCATATATAAAAAGTAGAACACCCTGTAAAGCCATTTTCAAAAAGCTAATGCCACGGAACATTCATGCGATTTATTGATTGACAAATGAGTAGTAAAAGCTTTTGTCCTGACAAATGAATTCCCTGTCTTATTGACAAAAAGCTGTCAGTTTTACATGCTGGCTGGCAAATTGAGGATGAGGACTGATGCTAAAAATCGTGCCACAGCACACAATCTATATAGTAAGTCGGATATCTTCCGTCTATATCTATGTATGTGCTGTATATATTTATTCAAGTAGTATGGAGCGGTCGATGCATTCATTAGCTATGAATTTAACCTTCGCATTGCTACACATCCAATTAGTTGTTTTATTAAAGTTTATGCAAATTTGGTTATGTTTTTGTTGAGGCAGGTTCGGATTTTGATGGTGGTATGTGTGCTTAAATTAAAGATCTACAATGGAACTACTCGTATATGTTCTTTAAATTGAGTAGGTACAACAGCAACAAAAATGTATGTATCTACTTCAACTCTGTTGATGAGAGAGTCTTTCATTATACTTCCTGTTGGCTCAGCGGCAATCTACGTGATAGTATCATTTATACTTGAGTAAGCTAACTAAATTATTTCCTTCCGTCACATAAATTTTAAAGCAAAGCGACCACACTATCTCCTCAAATATAGTGTCCACTGAACTGTTTCGGAAGTTAAATAGTAAGACGTGAGACAATGCAAAATATTGTTAACGTACTGGAAAGATTACACGTTATATGTATGCGTATATATATATATAATATAAGAATACTTAGTTCCCTTGCCTACAAGGATTATTAAAAAAAATAGAAACTGAACTTACTAAGGGTCTTTCATTAAGGACTTGACAAACTCTTCTTTAAATAAAATGCAAACTACTTAAGATATCTCGAAAAAAAATGTATTTTCTTGAATTAATATCAAAACATTTATGAATGGAATTCGACGACGTTTGACACCACGGGAACGGAACCCAATTTTCGATGACTCGGCCGCACATTTCAACAGACCGTTACCGATTCACTAGACTATCCTGGTCTACTGGAACGAGAATTACGACCGGAAATTGGCGTTAACGCTGTTAAAGTTGCGACCTTCGACTCGGAATTTTGGTATTAAATTTTAATTATTTGCAAACGTTGTTTCCTTATGTATTTCACCATGATACAAATTTTGATTTTACTGAATATTTTGGCATTAACAGTTCAAAAATCGGTTTAAGGGTGCATTCACACAGAAAGTTTGAAGTTGTCATGTCGCTAATGAAAGACCCTTTATGTTACGTTTCAAGCATTTGTTTATACCCTATTCTATGGGTATATTAATTTTGACGCATAGTTTGTAACATACCTTAATATTGCCCGTAGACCCCTAAAAGTTACTATATTTATGATCAGCATCGATAGTAATGTCGATCTAGCCATGTCCGTCCGTCCGTCCGTCTGTAGCCAAAAATTAGGCCTTTAAACTGGACCTAGAGAGCTGAAATTTTAACCATATACTCTCTAGGGTCCCGAAATAATCAAGTTTACGAATTTTTGAAATCCGCCCACTGACACGCCCACAAAATCAAAAAAAACAAATTTTGGAAAAAAATCGAATTTTGAGCTAGAAAGCTGAAATTTTTTATATATGATCTATGACTCCTAAAACTGCTCGGGATAAAAAATTTTCAAAATCCGCCCACTGACACGCCCACAAATAAATAAAATAATTTTTTTATACCCTATTCTAAGGGTATATTAATTTTTGAAAATCAAAAGTTTCAGCTAGGGAGCTGAAATTTATAGTATATACTCTCTATGGGCCCTTTATGCTCATGTGTAAATATTTTCAAAATTCGCCCACTGACACGCCCACAATTATTTTTTTTTTTTTTTTGAAAGTTCAAAGTTTGAGCTAGGGAGCTGAAATTTATATTATATACTCTCTAGGGGCCCTTTATTCTCATGTGTTAATTTTTTTTTAAATCCGCCTACTGACACGCCCACAATTAAATAAAACAATTTTATTGAAACACCCAAGTTTGAGCTAGGGAGCGTTTTTTTTTTATAAAATCCTTTAAATGTTATATAACAAAATATGAAGAGCGTTCTTAACAATTCAACCATACTTAGACTTTTGTCACGCCCACTTATGAGGGATAGTAATAAGAATAGGGTATCCAACAGTTCGCCCAAGCGGACTGTAGCCCGTCCCTATGTTTCTCTATACTTTTCACTTGTCATCTATCGCACTTCTTTATCGCGGTTCACAACTAGAATGTCTTGGGTGCTCCTGCGACATCTATTTATATCTCCTAGTGACACCTCTCGAAATTTCAAGATTCGTTAAGTTCAGAAGGTTCGAGAACAACATAATTAGTTATTCCATAGCTATTCAAACTGCTTTTCAAATGCTGCCAATTATCGGTAATATGGCTCTCTACTAGATGGTGCTGCAACTTGACTAATTGATGCTGAATGTCGCAGTTTGAGCAAACATGCAACACTATATTATATTCATTCTTTATAGGTGGGAGGTAACTTCAAATTATAATGGGCTTTGAATTAAAAGAAAAGGCATTGAAAGCCAAAGCTTTACAGCCACTTCAAAGAAGCAATAAAGCCCGTAGGTGTTATTTCCTATTTTATGTAGAAAATAATACCCACGGCCTTATTTCCGCGTGATTTATTATATTGCCTCATCAAGGACCCAATGTCATTTATTCATTTTGTTAATTATAAAAGGAAATATAAGAAAATAGAATGCTTTCCTCAAATGTAGATCCACAACCACCAACCTGGTTGACTTTGTTTCCGTCACGCTTTCTGCATTAGAAAGTGGCAATGAAGTGGATTTAATCGCTACTGACTTCAGTAAGGCCTTTGACAAAATATCTCATCGTTTAATTCTTTTCAAACTCTCCTTCCATCGATCCCCCACTATTGAATTATTGTTCACCTTACCTTGAGAACCGATCTTATAACTTTCGTTTTCGCTCTGTTCTCTCTTTGCCTTTTAAGGCCGCTTCTGGTGTTTCCCAAGGTAGCCACCTTGGCCCTCTGATTTTTATTCTGGCAATAAATGATATTGACAACGTCGTTAAGTTCTCCTCCATCTCCCTCTATGCCTACGACGCTTAATTCTTAAAAATCATTTCTTCTCCACACGACTCTGATCTTCTTCAACAAAACCTCAATAGTTGTTCGGTCCGGTGTCAAAAAAACTTTATGGCGCTCAATATTCACCTAAATGTGAATTTCTTACTTTTCACGTAAGCAGACTCAGTTTCCCCCCAGAGGATACTTTGTGAACAACCAACCCATTTTTACCGTTCTAACCATCCGCGACCTAGGTGTTCTGTGTGGCAGGGAGCTCAACTTTAGGTCACATATTGACGAAATAATTGATAAAGCTAATCGAAAACGAAAGTTATAAGATCGGTTCTCAAGGTAAGGTGAACAATAATTCAATAGTGGGGGAGCAATGGAAGGAGAGTTTGAAAAGAATTAAACGATGAGATATTTTGTCAAAGGCCTTACTGAAGTCAGTAGCGATTAAATCCACTTCATTGCCACTTTCTAATGCAGAAAGCGTGACGGAAACAAAGTCAACCAGGTTGGTGGTTGTGGATCTACATTTGAGGAAAGCATTCTATTTTCTTATATTTCCTTTTATAATTAACAAAATGAATAAATGACATTGGGTCCTTGATGAGGCAATATAATAAATCACGCGGAAATAAGGCCGTGGGTATTATTTTCTACATAAAATAGGAAATAACACCTACGGGCCTTATTGCTTCTTTGAAGTGGCTGTAAAGCTTTGGCTTTCAATGCCTTTTCTTTTAATTCAAAGCCCATTATAATTTGAAGTTACCTCCCACCTATAAAGAATGAATATAATATAGTGTTGCATGTTTGCTTAATGTAGTCGTTATGCGGCCATAACAATATGTACGGCATACGACAAGCTACACATAAGGCTATACTCAATCCCTTAACCACAACTAACTGCATCAATTCAAGAACTCTCTCTAAATACGGCCGGAGACTGAACACAACTAGTCTTGTCTTGATTCCAAGTCATTCTGCAATCACGAAAAATAAAATCTCCAAAGAACTTGCTCATTCATGCTCGGAGCTTTGTCAGGACCTGAACCTGTTTTGGGTTTGCCAGCTGCTATTGATGACTTGGTATTCTATAGACACAATATTTGATGGCAAGACTCTTGACTGAAGCACCTTCTGTCTTTTTTTTTTAAAAAAGTCTGGATAATTATTTCAGAAGTACCTGTCTGAAAGAACAATACACCCGAAACACATCAAAACTTCAACTTGGACTTTAACTTTGACAACCACGCCGCAAGTTTTAGAACCAATGCTTTTAAATGGGATGGAACACATTAGCACTTCAACCTCAACTTCGACTTCAACGTTAGACCTAAATCCTAATTTCAAAGTTGAAGTGCAAGTCCCACCAACCTTGAGGCGATGTTGTCAGTTTTCCCAACATGCAAATGCTTATATTTTGAACGAAGAAAAGGGAGAAACTTACATTTTCTCTCCTTTGTATACCCTATTCTAGGGGTATATTAATTTTGACGCATAGTTTGTAACATACCATAATATTGCCCGTAGACCCCTAAAAGTTACTACGAGTATATTTATGATCAGCATCGATAGTAATGTCGATCTACCCATGTCCGTCCGTCCGTCCGTCCGTCCGTCCGTCGGCAAAAATTAGGCCTTTAAACTGGACCTAGAGAGCTGAAATTTTAAACATATACTCTCTAGGGTCCCGAAATAATCAAGTTTTCGAATTTTTGAAATCCGCCCACAGACACGCCCACAAACTCAAAAAAACAAAATTTTGGAAAAAATCGAATTTTGAGCTAGAAAGCTGAAATTTTTTATATATGATCTATGACTCCTAAAACTGCTCGGGAAAAAATTCAAAATCCGCCCACTGACACGCCCACAAATAAATAAAACAATTTTTTTGAAAATCCAAAGTTTGAGCTAGGGAGCTGAAATTTATAATATATACTCTGTAGGGGCCGTTTATGCTTATGTGTTAATTTTTTTTAAATCCGCCCACTGACACGCCCACAATTAAATAAAACAATTTTATTGAAACACCCAAGTTTGAGCTAGGGAGCGTTTTTTTTTATAAAATCCTTAGAGCGCACACAATATGTAGAGCGTTCTTAACAATTCAACCATACTTAGACTTTTGTCACGCCCACTTATGAGGGATAGGAATAAGAATAGGGTATCCAACAGTTCGCCCAAGCGGACTGTAGCCCGTCCCTATGTTTGACATACTTTTCCTTCTTGTTTCAATTCAATTCAATTCAAATTTATTGGTAAAGTACAAGTAAGACCAAGTGTCTTTTAAGAAGGCGGGCGCTGCAGATTCTGCAGTGAAACCGCCGAAACTCCAGACCACATACTGGAATCCTGTGGTTCACGGGCCCACAAAAGGATCAGATATTTGGGCAAACACCAAATAACAGACAAGGACATACAAACCATGGACCCACAGCTCATTCGCAGATTCATCAAGGAAACTGGACTGGATGCTGTGCTCTAAGGAGTGTGACCTGCCAGGGATAAATCAGAGCAATACCCCGATACGCTTCATAAAGGAGTTGTACCTAGACTGGGCTCTGAAAGAGGGCATGAACCTCTCCCGGGTACAAACAGGGGACACAATAGACCATAGGTCGCAGTGTAATAAACCCTACTAATTATTATTATTGTTATTAAGTGTCTTTTATAGTACATTAAGAATTTAAATAAAAGAATAAACTAAGAGAGCTTAAAATAAAATATTAAATGAATTTTAAATGATTATATAATTTAAGAAATTTAAATACATGTTTGGAGAAAGGAAAGGAGGAACTGGGTTAACAAGAGAAAAGAAAAGAGAAGAAAATTACAATAGATAGAGAATAGTAGACTGAAGTAAACGAGAAAAGAAGAATAAACACTGATTGGGAAATAAAAAATCACTTGTCGTTGTACTTTCACGCTAATTGGAGCTTTCTTTTTTTTTTCTTCGTCTTTGTCGTTTTCGCTCGCTTTGCTTGATCTGCGCAATTGCAAGTCTCGATTTCGTACAGTAGCAAGGATAGTAAATCTTTTGTTTCGTCGAGATTAATCTGTTAAAAAATTCGAACTTTGCGATAACAGTTCAAATCCGCGGGAATTTTCCTACGCATAAAGTAAATTTTCCCAAGGAACGGCCGGAAAAACCTTCGACCGTACACTTTGTATATATACTTTATGGTATTCTCAATTCGTGTATACGACGATACGCCACATAACGGCGTAAGTACGTCGATAAAGAATCTATAAAAAGTATATATACAAAAGCTGGATGAAGCAGGGCAGTCGGAAAGGTTCCCCCACCTGTGTGGTTGGGTAGATAGATGTTACGAGTACATTACTTGTTGGCTTTGATGGAACTTTGGGGTAGGTTATGGCATTCATCAAAGAAAAGGGCATTCATTCAACATCGGTATCAAAAATCATATTGTGTACATATTGCGATTGCATTAGGTATGTTACACAATTAAATCTCCGAATATGAGCAGAATTTTTTGTATATATACAAAGCCTTTGTATATAGAGTTCTAT
The DNA here is from genome assembly GCA_949715645.1 of Portevinia maculata. Lineage (NCBI taxonomy): Eukaryota > Metazoa > Arthropoda > Insecta > Diptera > Syrphidae > Portevinia > Portevinia maculata. Next base: position 402,159,060 of record OX454525.1, on the reverse strand, counting down.
AGTGGTCTCATCAACACGAATTTGAAAACGTTTAACTCGACAGAGGCGGGAGCAAAAGTGGTGGCGTTTGAAGGTTTGAGTCTTAAATTTTGCTGTCTCTCTTTATCGAATCATTCATTTTCTGTGTAACAGCGGAATACTTTTGATGATTTGTATTGTTGCGTCGCTTCGGCAAATAGTATGTAGGATGAGAGGGATATGATGGAATAATTAGAAATCTGGCTTTGTCGTCTGCGAGTAGAATGTATGATGAAAGAGGCGATTCGTTTGAAAGGAAAAATTGAATAAAAGCTAATTTCGGTATTTTCCATCAAATAAGGAATTATGAATTTATGGATTTTTAGACTTTTGCTATTTTCGCTGTATCTCGTTCAAAAATGTACCGATTTATATCATTTCTTCAGTATTTGATTCGGAAATACTCAATTTGTGTTGTATCAGCCGTTATTCAAAAATAGTTGTTGGATAGGTATATTTATCTATTGGCGAATTGATGACCTACAATAGTATTGAGGCAGGTCACCTGTCGTTTTGCAGTTTTTTATAATATATTCGTGGTCAGCATCGATAGTAATGTGTATCTACTATGTCCGTTGGCAAAAATTAATTCCTTTACACTGGAGCTAGAAAGCTGAAATTTAAATCATATACTCTCTAGGGGCCCGAAATACTCGTAATAAATTTTAAGAATTTTTAAAATCCGCCCACAATTTCAAAAGAACAAATTTGTGAGCTAGAAATCTGAAATGTTGAATATATTGTCTTAAGGCGCGCAAAATGCTGTGGGGGTTAACATCGCATCGTCGCCTCGGCAAGTAGCATGTATGATGAGGGGGATGATGGAAGGGACGAAAAGTTTTAAAATGACAAATTTAATAAAATCTGATTTCAGTCTTTTTCCTCAAATAAAAAATTTTGAGTTTATCGCTTTTTAGACTGTTACTATTTTGGCTATATCTTGTCGAAAAATGTTCCGATTTGTGTCATTTCTTTTGTAATTGATTCAGAAATATTTAATCTAATTTATAAAGAAATGACATATTACTTTGTGTCAGTATTGCGCCATGCTGCACCACCACTTAGGGGTTAATAGTTAATAGGCTTCTACCTATACGATCAATATTTATTTTATTCAAATTCTTTTTTTTTATATATTTTCTTCTTAAGACAATTGGAGCTGGGCTTTTCGATTTTTGAAGTCTTTGACTGCCTTCCTAACTTCTTCGACAGTAATGTCGTGTACTTCTTCAGTGTTAGAAACGGCTCTCGGAAAATATATCCTAGGAAATTGTTCAATTAGAAGTTTTTCGTCATGCACAAGAAGCAGCCCTTGAGCATTGTTGATGAACTTTGGCGAACGGATTTCCTTCTCTCAGCGGCAAATTTTGAAAATTGTTGTGTTCCTTTATGGATGCGAAGTGGATCAGTTTAGGAGACTAATTATTTAAATACTGTAAAAGGTTTTCTGGATGTTCTTAAAGTGAAGGTAATTCCCATAACAGCTTGCAGAAAAACCTTCAGATGGAAAACAATGTTTCGCCGGAACATTAAATGTTTTGCATTATTTACCTTAGTCTTTGTATATAGACCTGCTCCCGTTCAAGCTGCTTTGTCGGAGTTCGTGGACAGCCTGGTTTCTATCAGCAGCCGAAGAAGAATTTTCTTCTAACTACCGATACACTCCCTTCACAAACTTCATCTTTTGAGTGCACTTTGTCTTTGCGAGCCTCTTGCAAATTCTGTATTCCAATTCTAGGCGATCTTTTTCATCTCCATTATTAGTGGAGTACTTTGACTAAGCTTTGAATGACACTTTTCTGTCACTAATCACTGCTTTAGCTTCATCTGCCCACCACCATGTTTCTTTGCCGTATAGACAACTTTGTTGATGATGCCATGGAGATAATTTTGCATATTTGCAATAAATGCTTGACTTTTTTTTGGTCCAGATTTGGTTCCATACTTAGAGCATTCTTCAATAGAATTCACTTTAACATCTCGAAATGATTGCAGTGTTTAAATATTTCTCCAGCATAAATCCTTATTCATAAAACAGTGCAAAAAAAAATATAAGTTATGCACAGTTTGTGTCGATTAAAGTATCAAAAAGAATACATTAATCAATTACATTTAGCTGCCCAAACTGTCGAAATCAATTGTTTGTGGAAAACCAAATGAAAAAATTCTACTTATACATAATATTCGGAAATTTAATTGTGCAACATAATGCAATCGCAATATGTACATAATATGATTTTTGATACCGATCATGAATGAATACCCATTTTCTTTGATGAATGGTACGGCCTTCTTGCAATATGCCATGACCTACCCCAAACTTTCATCAAAACCAACAACTAATATACCATCCATATACCGCACCCCTCTTACCAACACATCATATCCCCATCATGAGAAGTAAAAAAAAAACATAGGGACGGACTACAGTCCGCTTGGGCGAACTGTTGGATACCCTATTCTTATTCCTATCCCTCATAAGTGGGCGTGACAAAAGTCTAAGTATGGTTGAATTGTTAAGAACGCTCTACATATTTTGTTATATAACATTTAAAGGATTTTATCAAAAAAACATAGGGACGGGCTACAGTCCGCTTGGGCGAACTTTTGGATACCCTATTCTTATTCCTATCCCTCATAAGTGGGCGTGACAAAAGTCTAAGTATGGTTGAATTGTTAAGAACGCTCTACATATTTTGTTATATAACATTTAAAGGATTTTATAAAAAAAAAAACGCTCCCTAGCTCAAACTTAGGTGTTTCAATAAAATTGTTTTATTTAATTGTGGGCGTGTCAGTAGGCGGATTTAAGAAAAAAATAACACATGAGAATAAAGGGCTACTAGAGAGTATATATTATAAATTTCAGCTCCCTAGCTCAAACTTTGAATTTTCAAAAAAAAAAAAAAAATAATTGTGGGCGTGTCAGTGGGCGGATTTTGAATATATTTACACATGAGCATAAAGGGTCCATAGAGAGTATATATTATAAATTTCAGCTCCCTAGCTCAAACTTTGGATTTTCAAAAATTAATATAGGGGAAGGCGGGGCATAACGGTCCCTTTAAGGATTATTGTTAATAAAAACTCCAAAAATAGTCTGGGGATATCAGAAGAACTGTTATTTGAAAGAAAGTTTATTAAGGAATACGAATAAATAATACAGTTTGTTAAAAATAAATAATTTAGTATTTTTTTGTACTTTAAATAAATCATTCAATTTGGCCATTGTGCCCCGTTGCTGGGGCACAATGGGCATAGGTGGGGCATGATGGGCACGGACCTAAATTGGATTGGAACGCGAGCATATGTGTGTAGATTCATCATCAATATCATCCTCTCCAGCACAAGAACAATGAGCCCACTTGCCACAAGCTCTACAGGAAACCCATCCCTCTGTGGACTGGGAGTATAAATACCCGCAATACAAGCACTCCTCGTCTTCTTCGCTCTCTGAACTTTCTTCCTTCCTGTGTTTTTTTAATTTGGTGATTCTTTTTTTCTTTTTCACAGTGGGGGCTTGGACTTGGTGATTTCGGCCTCTAACTGCTTTTTGTATGGAGAGCTCGTTATGACTGCTGTTTTTCCTCGGCGTTTAGAATTTCTTTTCTTTTGCGGTGCTTTGGGAACTGCTACGATCTGAGATGGTGAAAAATTATGGAAAGAAGTTGAGGGCATTGGCGCATCGTTAGTTGCCAAAACAGGGTCTGGAGATGCATACATTGGCGTCGGTATAACGGATTTGGGAGAAGATGATGGCGTGGATGGATCATTCATTGCCGTCATTGCTGTTATTGGAGCTTCTGTTATCATCAAGGGATCAGTGGTTGATGAGTCCATTGGTGGCACTTGTGAAGTCTGTGAACATGGGCCATCAAAAGTTGTTTCTTCCAGAACGGTGGGTTGCTCCTCTTGTGGCATGTCCGTGGTTTCGCAAGGCAAAAAGTCAAGGTCTTCGAATATATCTGAGTTTATCGGCCATATTCCGGTCTTCAGAAAGCCGTTTATCGCAACTGGCATTGTAGCAGATATTAAATAGGCTTTACCAAACAATTGTCCTACCTCATAGTGTGTTACCGTTCTTCCAGGGTGTTGTCTGAGCCATTTCTTTACTTCGTCTCCATAATATGAGCTCAAAGGCTTCATAAAGCTCACATCCAAGGGTTGCAATCGATGAGTACAGTGTGGTGGAAAACAGAGCATAACAACACCACTAGCCCTTGCAAAATCGATGACTTCAATGCTTTTTGCATGACTTGCATGACCATCCAAAAGTAACAAAACAGGTTGGTCTTTGGTTGCGCGTGACCATTCAACAAATCTTTTGAACCATTTCAAAAACAGATCCTTTGTTATCCATCCATTTTTGTTACATTCTCCACATGAATTGGGCGGTGTTCCATCCATCAGCTCCGCCTTCATTCTTTTTCGAGGGAAAATAAACATTGGTGGCATATATGACCCATCGGCGCTCATACAAATTTCCACGGTTAAGAGTTGCCCTCGCTCTGAAGAAGATAACGATCCCACTTGTTTCCTCCCTTTAGTTGCCAAAATTTTTCCCAGGCTCTTTGCAACGATAGTGATCCCAGTTTCGTCTACGTTAAATATCTTGTTTGACAAAAATCCATATTTTTCGATGCACTCCTCCAGTAAATTAAAAAAATTTTCGACAGCGACGCGGTTAAACCCCATAGCCCGAGCCGCAGATGTTGCTTCCGGTTTTCTTAATGAAATTGTTGCATTTCGTTTTAAAAAATTGTTTGCCCAGTCTTTTCCAGCAATGCACCCCACAGCATCAAAGTTATTGGTCAACCCATTTTTTCCGCCAGCTCATACGCCAGTTCACGAAATTCTTTCATCGAAAAGCCAAATAAGCGCCCTTCCATGTCTTTAAGATATTCTGCCAAGTCTTTTTCTTGGTCCTCTGAAAAAACGGGCTTAAAATTTCCCATTTTTGTAACAAGAAGTGGACGGTCGGGGTTTTGATCCGCTTTTTTTTATAAATCTTTGCAATGTGCTTCGAGGAATTTCATAATTCCTAGCAGCAGCCTTACAGCTCATTTTTTTCGACTTCACATCTTGAAAAGCTCGTAGCATACTGTCTTTGCTCCATTCTTGCCTCTTGGCCTTCCTCACGTAATTTCGAACCATCTAAAACAATATAAAATACTGATAGAAACGAATAGAAATGCAAATTACATTAGTAGAAAGTAAATGGGGCATAATGGGCACATATTCTGCCCATTCTGCCCCAAACCTCTTATTAAATACACATTGAAAAAATAAGTTAAAAATGTAACCTTAATGAAAAAACAAATTAATTTATATAAACTATATTCACTTACCTTGATATGAAATAAAAACAATCAATTATTCACTTGACCAGTTTCCCAAAAAATACACTTTAAATCACCTCAAAATAATATAAACTCTATGCAAAAACTTGTTTTGCTCAAATCACAAAGCAACTGCCACTTTAATTAAAAAAAGGGTTTTCCCCAAATAGCGAGTGAAATATCAGAGCAGTTAGGTTGTTTTTCAAAGTTGCCACTTTACTCAATATAAAAATACAAAGGGGGGCCCTTTTTGCCCCGGGTGATCATTATGCCCCGCCTTCCCCTACCCTTAGAATAGGGTATAAAAAATAATTTTATTTATTTGTGGGCGTGTCAGTCGGCGGATTTTGAATTTTTTTTTATCCCGAGCAGTTTTAGGAGTCATAGATCATATATAAAAAAATTCAGCTTTCTAGCTCAAAATTCGATTTTTTCCAAAATTTTGTTTTTTTGAGTTTGTGGGCGTGTCTGTGGGCGGATTTCAAAAATTCGTAAACTTGATTATTTCGGGACCCTAGAGAGTATATGGTTAAAATTTCAGCTCTCTAGGTCCAGTTTAAAGGCCTAATTTTTGCCGACAGACGGACGGACATGGCTAGATCGACATTACTATCGATGCTGATCATAAATATACTCGTAGTAACTTTTAGGGGTCTACGGGCAATATTAAGGTATGTTACAAACTATGCGTCAAAATTAATATACCCTTAGAATAGGGTATAATAAATTCGATAAATAAATGACAAACCACACACTTATGAAAAACTTCCATTAAAAACAACAAATAATTTACCAACCATATCCCGCACCCCTCTCACCAACACATCATATCCCCATCATGAGAAGTAAAAAAAAAATCGATAAATGAGGAGAATAGGTGCGCATATTCGAGGGCATACTAGCATTTTGTAGAAAAGGTTCTACAATATGCTAGTTTATATATAGCTTTTTTTAATGACTCACTTACGTCGTACTACTACTATAAAGTGTATATACAATTATACACAGACAAAGCTTAGATTTAGTTTATTAAGTCAGTAGGTATATATTGTTTTATTTTATAATTGGTGTTATTTAGCTAAAATGGTACGTTATGCGTATTCGCACTTAACTCGCGACATATTCAAGTAAATAGTTGGAAGGTGGCGATATAAGATTGAAAATTCGCCGCAACTGAACAAATTGTAATTTCTGGAAAAGATAAAAGATAGGGCGGAGAATCGTCTTGTATGATCTTGTGCATGAACACACAACATCTAATTTTCAAACAATCCTGAAGTGAACAGCCAAGGACGAGTTTGTTTTAACTGGATTTATGTTCATCTTATTCCAAAGACATATCGCACCATATCATTAAAAGCAAGAAGTAATTTGTGCTGAGAACGGAAATCTTATTTCGGATACACAACGATGGCATAGTCAAAGATTGGAACAAATAAGGACCTAACCAACCTTAGGGTGTATCAACGGGTGTGAAACCAGAAAATAAATACTACTTACGTAAACCTGCATTTAGGTAGCTATCTTTTTATTTAATTGATTGGAAACACCCTGTATAGAAGAAAAGATCAGTTATATTACTCAATAATTGAACGTTAATGACGCAATTATAATGTATGTTACTTTCTTGGTTCTTTGCGTATGATGAAGTGTAAGGAAACAACCAATCTCTGGCAATTTTAAATGTGCACTTCAAAGCTAACTAGTGCATAATTGCATTTATTTTGTATTGCATTTTACTCAGAAAGCCAAAGGATTGTATTGCATTTGCGTGCACTCAAAAGTTTCATTCAAGCATTCAACACAAATACAAACTATTCGAAACTGTTATTTCTTAATTTTTCCCGCTATCTGTCATGCTGGTGTGGAAAAGAATAATTAATCATAATTATACTTATGTGCATCGCGTGTATTTTAACTTAGCATTGCATATTTTATAACGACAGTCTTATGCACTTGAAATTCAACTTTCCTTATCGCAGAACTGCACGCACTATTAAGTCCCTGTACTTGTTCTCGTACAACAAAAGTAGTTTACACTTTTCACGAATATATAATAAATTATAGAAATAAAAGGTCCTTCAAGTGAAGCAGTTACACAACAGTTAAGCAGTTGCGGCGGACATGAACATTTTGAAGTGTCAGTTTAATGTGCTTAAAAGAAAACTCTTTCCACTGCAATGAGAACAAGTGTGGATATTTCGTACTGCATAGAAAGCATTTAACCAATTAAATGACTGAGTCTGTGTAGAACATGCATTTATGTATTTTGCTTTTAAGACGAAACACGAATAAGTCTGGCAAAGTTAAGAAATATTTTGTTGACATGAATTTTACATTCATTTGGGTTCATTGGACTACCGATTATAGTTTCAAAAGTTAAAGCGATGATTCTTGATAGGGATTCGACAAGTACACATGTTAAACTTCCTAACCGTGATAAGTGTTTTGCACAAGTTGAATGTACATAATTTAGACATGAAGGTAGGTTGAGGTACATCTGTGGGAAATAACATTATTTTGAGATATGACATTCTTATTCTGAAGAAATATCATCCAAGAAATTTGTAAATCCAGCGACATAAATCCGTCGGTTGACACGAGTGTAATGAAGATGATGAAACAAATTAATAACAGGAGCACGCACGTGCGGAAACGTTCAATGCGAGCTCTGTCTTTTATTCCAGAAAGTATAGAGCGGAGTTCCCTATCCGAACTCGAATCCATGGAAAAGGATCAAGGTGAGGTGACTGGCGCAACCAAACTTTTAAACAATTTCCCGTTCTCTGCTTAGCAGGAGGAGAGCACATTGGGGTAACGCGGTGTCGCCTTTTATATACGTAGTGATGTTGCCTACCAACTTTAGTCTCAATGTGGTCAATGTTACAATCCGGAATTTAATTTCATTTGGCTCGAATTTCATGTCCGTAGGCAATTAATCCACTACTGTTTTATTTACAGAAGCCCCAATCTGGACAGATATTCCACTTATAATGACTTTGATGCGTTGTCTGAATCGATCACTAGAATTGTGACCCCTCATCCTCGTACTGAAATCGTCATTGCGGGCGATTTCAATATACCCAATTCATATTGGCTCCGACATTCTGGACAGACAACATCCGAATAAGGATGTTGAGGTTAACAATCTGCCTCAGCTTGTAAATGAGCTGACACGAATACCGGACATAAGCAGTAAGACCGCCAACACAGTGGACTTGTTTATCATCACTAACCCTTAAAAATACGCTATAAACGTATGACCGCACCTAGGTTGGTCAGGATATTGTGTCATTTCTCGTAGTCCGGCCACATAGCTAAAGAACAAACTCCTAAAAAGAACTTGTATGGGAATACAATTGGGAAAAAACTAAACGGTTTCTTAAAGAGCTTTAACTGGTCGCTGTGCTTCCTCAACAACCCGGGCATGAAATCTTTCATCCCTAACAGGATAAAAAGTATCAAACCCAAGGTAAACGCGTGGCGTGACTCGAACTGCAAAAAGGCTATCAGGTTAAAAGAGTTAAGCTTTCGGTCATATAAGGTCAACCCATCTGAGGAAAACCGGAAAAAGTTTAAACGAATTTGAAATGACTGCAAAGCCCTTATAAATCGTGTCGAATTCTCTATGACCAAAAGCTGAGGCAAACAAAATTTTTGGTCGTTTGTTGAAAACATCAAGAATTCGGCGGTGTCATCTATTCCGACACTCATTTACAATGACATTCCAGCTGTTAGCTCTATAGATAAAGCTAATCTGTTTGCTTCTCATTTTGTGAGCTAGCTCTCCCTGTACCCTAGCACGTAGAATACTCCAAGGGACAAATCAACTTTCGCACTCTTACAGTGGCTAGAGTACTTCGAGATCATGACATACGCAAATCTGCTGGTCCAGGTGGTATTTCCGCTATCGTTCTGAAGAGGTGTTCTTCTACGCTGGCAAAACCACTGCGTAAGCTTTTCTATCTGTTCTATTCTTCAGGGCACTTTCCGAGAAGATGGAAATCAGCATTTGTCCAGCCTGTATCAAAAAAGGGGAATCTTCTTTTCCCTCCTCCTACCGATGAATTGCACTTATGTCCCTTCTTTCTAAGGTCATAAAAACGCTGATCAGCCGTCAGCTAATGAAATATCTGGAATCGCGAAAACTTCTTAATGACCGGCAGTATGGTTTTCGCAACAATAGTTAGACTGGTGATTTAATGAAGTGTCTAACCGAAAAGTACAACCAATCTCTTCACCAAGGTGGTGAAAGTTAGATCGTTGCGCTTGATATTTCAAAGGCATTTGACAGAGTTTGGCATCAAGAGAGCTTTTTCGAAATTTCGAAATAGATGACAATCTTCTTCAATGGATTAGAAACTACCTTTCGGATCGTTCAATTCAAGTTGTTTTGAACTATTTTAAGTCTGTTAGTCACCAAAGAAATACTGGTGTTCCACAAGGCTCTGTTCTGTCTCCGACTCTCTTTCACATTTTAATAAATGATCTCCTGTCTGTTACTTCTAATCCAATCCATTCCTTCGCGGATGACAGCACCCTCAGCTTCTCATATTCGTTTCTTGGGTCACACCCCTCTTCTTCGGGTGTGGAACTGCAACGTCAACGTGTGTTAAGCTCATTAAATTCCGATCTTACCTGCATGTCCAACAAATAGAGTGGAATTTAATGCTTCTAAAGTGCAATGTTGTCTTCTGTCATTAAAGCAAAACCCACACATACTTGCATCGCTGAAACCGAAAGACCACCATAACTGTTCTAACGAAATAGCCAGTTGCATTCCACCGCTTGAACATTTCAACCACCAAAAATTACCAAACATTGCTTACCTTTATCGTCCAGCGGAAGTTGAAAATAGGCGTCGCACAAATCAATTTCACTAAAACGGACGCCGGACGGAATATTTCCTTCACTCTCGGTAGTGGATATCTTTCAATGTCTAGCTGCGGATTTATCGTGACCTTGAAATCTCCACATACCCGTATCTTTCCTAAGAACAATTTAGCGGAACTGTAATGTCAGCAGCCTAAACAGCTATTGAACACTTGAGCGAATTGGCTACTAATCTCAGATTCGGCAAACATGTTTACCAGCCTCATAATGGTCCATCTACTCGAGGGAGTGTCGCCAAAGTCCCGCCTAAATTCCCTTTGGACGGAAATGAAGGACTGCATGGTACCGCTGCACTATCCAAACTCTTTTCGGTATCCCAAGCATTCATTTTATTAAAGCCAAATAAAAGTTATTACGTTTTGTTTTTGTTGCACGATTCGTGCGCCATCCTATACAAAGTTTTTTGGACACTTTTTTGGGACATTTTTGACGAAAACGTTGTTTTTCGGTTAACAGTTAAAGCGAAATATGTAGACAATGTTTTGAATATGGATAGGGCCTCCAACAGTTCGCCCAAACGGACTAAAGTCTTTCCTTATCTTATTACATAGAGTTGGGTAGCCCTATACAGTCCCTGCCCAAATTATTAGACGCACTGTAGTTTTTTAATATTTTTATGTTCATAAATACATATTTTTTCTATTACTATGATGTTTTATTTGTTTCAAGAATAAGATAATAAGGTAAATAATGAAATCTAGTAATAAAATTAAAGCTGCATAAGGTCACCTGATAATTAAGATTTTGCATAGAACCTTAAAGTGCGTCTAATAATTTGGCCAGGGACTGTATATTAAAAGGTAACGTGATTGGGTAGGTATTTAAAAACAGATTGTAATAATGCATGCATTGAGGGACCTACATATTATTTTCGTGGTTTCAAATTGTTGGTTTTCCAATATTCAACGGCACAATCGGCTTGATAGAAAATGATTTTTTTCGTTGCAAAATTATAACTTTTAAACGAATAAAAATATCGCTATAATTTTTTTTCTGCTTAAAGCAAATTTCCAAGGCCTTAAAATGAAAAATTTCAATAAAATTGCCTCACAGAATGTTTCAGAATCAGTAATTAACAAAATGTTTAACTTTAAAAACAGTCCTAAATATTGCGGATCTCCTAATAAAAAAAGTTCTTGACTATTTCAGTGTTAACAGCGTGTTCCGAAATAATAGATTGATAAAGTTATTGAACCAAATTTTAAGATGTTTTTTTTTGTGGCGACCAGAGTATCTTATTGACTGTTTCAGTGATACATTTCATGTCAAAGAGTGCAGGAAAATAGTAAACGAACCAAACCGTTGATAAAATAAAATCAAGAAGAATAAACAAATACATATTAATATATAACGGTATCTTACACATTGTTTTAACATCACCGATTTTCTCAAAATAACTTTAACGCGTTGAAATGTAAATTAATTGAGGTAAGTCTAATAAAATGGCGCTCTCAGGTTTTTTAGAAAATAGTCGAATAACTGTAGAAAATAGTTTATATTTCAGAAACGGATCAAGTTATTTCTAAGAAAATGTACATACCAACTGTAGGGCAGATGAACTCGACAAAAATGGAAACGCATTACCTCTTTTGCCTGAGAAAGGTTTTCTAGGTATGCCTATCGCTACTTGGAAACTTATTTTCAAGCTATCCGCAGTCGAGATTACAAACCTCAGATAGATTACACGTGTCAAGCGATTAAGCATATCTGGCCAAAGCTGGATCTGCGAAGCTCTTTGAGTTTGATCTCACTTAACCGACTGCACATTGGCTCATCACAGGGCACTGTCTAATAGGCAAGCACGCATCAAGGCTTGGGCTGCTGGGATGAGGAGGAGGAGGAGACTACACTTCATCTCATCTGTACATGTCCTGCACTCTCCCATAAAAGAAATCTCTATCTAGGAGCCTTCTTCCTTAATGAACTTAGTGACTTAGCTAACACAGATGTAGTACCTGTCGATCTGGATCGCAATCCTCTCAGTAATGAGCAAATGGCTCAGATTCAGGAGAGGATTATGAATATGGACATCACCATCGAACAACGTGATGAGGGGACCAAACCAGCCTTCCGCGGTACAACTTTCAAAGCCGGATGGCTAATGATCGTATGTGCGGACGCTACCACTGCAGAGTGGATGAAAACAAACTTCACGAAGCTCAAAGAGAAATGCGGTATGGAAGTGACGATTGTGGGGGAAGATCTTTTCCCGAAACCACATATCGTCAGAGCCTTCTTCCCACATAGTACCGGAGTAGCGAATGAGAGAATACTGGCAATTCTAGATGGCCAGAATAAAGAACTCAATACCAGAACGTGGAGAGTTCTGCAGAGATCTGACGACAGAGATGTCGCCCATATGGTCCTTGCTATCAACGAAAGCACGATGAAGCGACTTGTTGAGCTAAAGGGGATGGTCTCGTTCAGGTTTGGACAGATCAAAAAAAATCGACGAATCAGGCATCAAGAGACAACCAAAGGAAGGCTACACCATCAGGGGCTAGTATTAGTACTGCCACTGATGCTACAGAAAATGATAAGCCATCCACAAGCGCCAACAGTAGTGCCACACCACCAGTGGCTGGCATTAGTGCTGCCACGGGTAAATCAGTTGCTAAAACAACTGTGGTGCTGGATGCTAATACAAAGGCGAAAAAAAACGGACAGCACAAACGCGCACCGTAACGGCTATAGGCCAAAACTGGCGGCCGAACAGGCACATACAAGCGGGAAAGATGGACAGAACGAAAGGAACGTCGCTCTTGGTTTAATCCAGGAACCATGGGCAACTACAGGTAAGATCTTTGGTCTTAACAGCAGAAATAGAGAGCTAATTTTTGCCAAAGGTAATTTCAGACCTAGGGCAGCTCTTTCCATTGCGAAAGATATAAAATTCTCTCTCATTCCAGGTTTCAATACTAGGGACCTGGTGGCCGTTCTAATTGAACGCCGCAATGGCCATGTGATACACAAGTTCGTATGCGCATCGGCGTATTTTACTGGGGACATAGAGGAGGTACCACCTACACCAGTACAGGAACTTGTCCAGTACTGCCAAACTCAGCAAGTACATCTTGTTATCGGCTGCGACGCGAATGCACATCACCAGATTTGGGGCAGCCGAGACACAAACAAAAGAGGTGAGTTACTTTTAGATTACCTATATAGTAAAGACCTAGTTATTCTAAATAAGGGAGATAAGCCCACTTTTAGGAACAGTATACGAGAAGAAGTTTTAGACCTTACTCTCTCGTCTCCTTTTATACAAAACATTGTAGAGGACTGGCACGTGTCTGATGAAGCTTCTCTGTCTGATCATATGCATATTATGTTCAGGCTGCGATGCAACACCGAGTGCGCGCCGGTCAAATACAATAATAAATTAACTAACTGGAGAACCTATAGTGAAAATCTGGCAATCAGAACTGATCTGCTACCCGATTCACCACTTACACCGAGTGATGCGGACGCTGCACAATGTCAGCTTAACGACATCATTATCTCATCCTTTAGGAATAGTTGTAAGGTAAAGCGCACCGTGGTAAAAAGATGCGTACCATGGTGGAATGAAAACCTGGAAACTATCCGCAAGAAGGTGAGAAAACAATTCAATAAATCGAAACGCACCGGCGTATGGGATCAATATCGATCCATGTTAACCAAATACAACCAAGAGTTGCGAAGATCTAAAAGGGCCTCATGGCGCGCAAACTGCGAAAAGCTGGAAAAACTCCCAGCAGTGGCGCGGCTCCAGAGAGCACTTTCAATAGATCCTTCAACCTGCATGGGATTGCTCATCAAACCTGATGGAACAATCACAAGCGACCGGAAAGTAACTCTCACAACCTTGCTGCAAGTTCACTTCCCTGGTTCCCTAATTGTCGATCACACAACTGATCACACTACTGAGGTTTCATATCCAACTAACCTCAGCAGAAATAATGGTTTATCTGGTAAATTATTTAGTCCAGATAAGGTAAAATGGGCCATAAACTCATTCAAACCATTCAAGGCACCAGGAAATGACGGAATTTTTCCAGCCCACATTCAAAAGGGTATGGAATTCTTCCTACCCAACATGATTGCCTTATTTAGATTCAGTTTCAACTGGGGCTACATACCACGCACTTGGCGGGAGGTCAATGTAGTATTTATCCCCAAACCAGGTAACAAACCTAGTGAACTACCTAAATCCTATCGTCCCATAAGCTTGACATCGTTTTTCCTGAAAACAATGGAAAGAATAATTGACGTTCATATCAGAGAATGCGTAACTATTAGCATGCCTCTACACCCCTGTCAATATGCGTATCAAAAAGGCAAATCAACGAAAGGCGCCCTGTTAAAACTAACAAATCACATAAACAACGCCTACCGTTGCAAAGCATTGCACTATGCGCTTTTCTTGACATAGAGGGTGCTTTTGATAACACCGGATATGATTCAATATCAAATGCTTTAATTCACCGAAAGGTAGACTTTCCCACCATAAACTGGATAAAAGCGATGCTCGAAAGTCAGAAAATCGCTGCTTCGTCAGGACAGACTTCATTATCAGTATCAGCTAAAAAAGGCTGTCCACAAGGAGGAGTTTTATCACCCCTCCTGTGGTCTTTGGTCATAGATGACCTACTTCAAAACTAAGTAATTTAGGCTACGACATAATAGGGTATGCCGATGACTTGGTCATCATTATTAGAGGCAAAGAATCAAACGTAGTTACTTCACGTATGCAAAACGCCCTTACGATAGCTATAAACTGCTGCGTCAAGGAAAATATCTCCATAAACCCCAGTAAAGCTCCTTTCACAAAAAGAAGAAATCTCAGCTTAGCCCAGATTTTACTAAATGGCACGACCATTGAGTATTCCGACGAAGTCAAATATCTTGGAGTAATCCTGGACAAAAGACTAAACTGGAACTCTCACTTCAACAACAAAATCACTAAAGCTAACAGAGCTTTATGGGCCTGTCGGCGCACATATGGCAGAACCTGGGGAATCTCTCCAAAGATTGTCCACTGGATCTACACAGTGATGATAAGACCCATTATAACATGCACCTCCATTGTATGGTGGACAAAATCCACACAAAAGGTCGCAATAGAGAAGCTCAAAAAGGTACAACGGCTTGCGTGCCTTGGTATCTCCGGAGCCATGCGAACCTGTCCAACGGCTGCCATAGAGGCAATAACAGGTATTACACCTCTCCACATATACATTCAAAAAGTGGCGATCCGCAGTGCAATAAGTCAAATACAGTTAAACGAGATAAGTCTTAACGATCATCCGGAACTTAAGACCCTTCTTGATGAACTGCCAGAACTCAACATGAACTGCGCGGTCACAGACCGCATTCATAAAACAATTTGCTTCAACAAGCGGTTCTCCACGGAGATCCCCAAGAGAGAAGCATGGGTTAGTAATAACCCACCTAACAGCCACAACGGCATAAAGTGGTATACTGATGGTTCTAAAATGGAAGCGGGGTTAGGAGCGGGAATATACGGACCAAACAAACGCTTTACGATACCCATGGGAAAAAGTTCCAGCGTATTTCAAGCAGAGCTCCACGCAATTCAAGAATGCGCTAGCCACATAAATCTATCTGGTATAAAAGGTGCAACCATCCATATATTCACGGATAGTCAAGCAGCTATAAACGCCCTTAGCTCGCATACGATTGACTCCAAATCAGTCATGTACTGCGTCAACTACCTACAGGCACTCGGAACAAGTAACAAGACCAAGCTATGTTGGGTTCCGGGTCATGTCGGGGTGGAAGGTAACGAAAAGGCCGACGAACTGACCAGAAAAGGTTCGGAAACACCCTTCATAGGTCCCGAACCCTTCTGCTGCACTCCTTGATCAGCAGCAATGGCAGCAATAAAAAGCTGGGAACACAAAAAATGTATCCATCTTTGGGAAAGCATCCCAGGTTTAAGACAGACCAAATGCCTAAACCTAAGCAGGTATGATATCAAAAACTTAGTAGGTTACCTTACTTGCCACCATGGTTTAAGATATCATCTACACAAAATGAAAATAGTAGACTCTCCTGAGTGCCGACTCTGTCTTGAAGAGGACGAGTCAGCTGAACACATTTTATGTGAATGTCCGGCCCTAAACGGAATTAGAAAGAAGATCTTTCTCAGGGAACAAATGTGCCCCGAGGACATAAAGAATTCTTCTACTAGTAGAATTGTCCGCTTTACACGGAAAGTGGAAACTCCACTAGTCTAAATTTTTCTGGCCCACACGTCACATAAGATCTTTTTAGGTCGAAGTGCCCCCATATTTAATCGCCTTGTGGTTTCACTCCCTCATACATGTCCACGATCATCTGTACGTAGGTTTCTGGAACTCCTCGTTATCTTAGTGCCACCAATAACAGATCGCTTTAAAACTTAAAACTTTCCCTCCAGTGGTTAGGCATTGGATCGCCTCTCATCAGTTTGGAGATGAGAATCATGAGCCATTTGGACCTGATGTCTCCCATCCTTTTCCAGAACTCAGAGGGTATCTCGTCCGCTCCAGCTGCTTTTGCTTTTTGGAGTCTTTGATCGCATTCCTAACTTCTTCGACATTAATGTTCTTCATTGTTAGGAAGGGCTCTCGGAAAATATATCTTAGGAAATTGTTCATTAAGAAGTCCTTTACAATAATGCGGCCACATGTGAAGTATTTTTTCGTCATCCACAAGAAGCAGCCCTGGAGCATTGTTGATGCAAATTAGCGAACGGATTTCCTGGGCATGCCTCCTTCGTTGAGCCGGAATTTCAAAAATATTTGTTCCCCTGTTCAAGCGGGTTTGTCGCAGTTCGTGGGTCGCCTGGTTTCTATCAGCAGCCGAAGAAAAAATGTCTTCTAACTACCGATGTCTGAATCGGGACACGCACTTTGCTTGAATTTGAGGTCACTTTCTGCTTGCGAGCTCCTACGGAGACTGTATTCCAATTCGAGGCTAGCTTTTTCATGTCCATTATTAGAGGAGCACTTTGACCAAGCTTTGTAATGCCGCTTTGTCACTTATCACTGCTTGAGCTTTATTTGTCCATCACAATGTTTCTTTGCGGTATTGATAGTGTCCTTTTTAAGCCCCTAGCAGTGATTTGGCTCTATCCAAGCAAGGCTGTTGTAGGGAATTCCACATATCTTGTGCTCTGCACTCTGCATCATCAACTTGGTTTGCCGTCAGGAGAATCCAATGTTACTGGGCTACTTTGGTATCCCTCGAAAACCGCATAGCTCTGACACGAGCATTTCTAGATCATTAGTACCATGATCAGTATAGTGCCTCGCGGGGTAGTACGTTTTCTATTAGCGTACATTTCCATAGAGCTTTAAGCTAGTATTACACGATATGTTGAATGAACATACGTATGTTCACAATGATATGCTAACAATTCTCAGCAAATATGCATATGTTCGTCTGGCGTATGATGGCCTATCACACGATATGTTGAATCTGTCCCAAAGTAGCAAATTGTTTGTTGACAAAATATGCTAACAAACAGTTTGCTATCATATTTTTTCAGCACACAGAAGACCTATCACACGATATGTTGAATTCGGTTTGCTGAAAAATTTGAAGACCCGTATGATTATATGCTGAACAAATTTACAGATCGCGATTTGTGCGTGTTGTATTTATCGATTTTCTGCGATTCTGGTGAAATGTACGGGTAGTCTATAAAACTGTAGTGTATAGTATAAGTTAACAAACGAAACCTAAGCTGATACCAATGTTGCCATATTCACAGTTTTAAATGTAAATTACAGTTTTTTAGACAAGCTTACAGTTTTTAAAATTACCTCGTAGTACACATTACAGTTTTTTTTTTAAATTTCAATAAAAGTTTAATTTTTTTTTTTAATTTCTTAAATACAAAATGAAAATGTGATTTAAATCGTAGTATGTACTATCGTATTTAAGCTTGTTATTTTATTTAAAATGATTTGTTTTGTGTTATTTTTGTTTAATAAAATTAAAAAAAAAAAACAAAAATCTTTTCGTTTTTGAAGGTTTGTGGGTTTGAACGATTGTAGGTTTTTTTATAATGCTTTTTTAAAGGCGTATCGACTTGATCCTCATTGTGTGTATCTTTTCACTTTGTCCAGTGCGACCTGCTTTGGTTTTTTTGGAAATGGTTTTATGATTCGTTTTTATGATTTTTTTTTCAGTCGACTGTCCCTACTCATTGTAATGGATATACTCTGCTAATGACAAGCTGTTGTTACTGCACAGATATTCCTAATGATGGCGTTATAAATCCATTAAAAACACTGTCCGTCTCTTTCCTTCTCGATGTCGGCGACGTTGCCAGTCGCTAACAACAATAGAAACACAAAAAACACGTCCGGAGCGTTCAAAATGTATCGAAACTTCAAAAACATCAAAACCGTATGCTGGAAAATGTGGCGTATGCTCACGAGCCTACTTTAGCTCGTCAGCATACATCATACGAGTCAGCATACGCCGAAAATTTGTCCGAATGTTAGCAAACGGTCCCAAAAGAGTTATCACACGATATGTTAAGGTCGCCAACATACATATGCTGACTAGCCAACAAATTTGTCAACAAACAACTTTTAGCATACGTATGATGACAAAAAATTCGATATCACACGATATGTTGTGATTGGGACACATTTTAAAGCAAACGTTTGCTGATTCAACATATCGTGTAATACTAGCTTTAGTTTAAACGAGATCGACACGCACATACTCCATTTATTTCTTGTCTGATCTTGCCTTTACGACACTGGTAATCTCAGTCGGATAGCATCAAGATGTTAAACATGTCACTATGCTCACCTGGATGTTTCATTGCCTATATGTGATTTTTCCGCTTGGTCGCCTCTTACGAAAAGCGCTGTTTATCGGGGTGCGCTTTCACGAGTATAGAAAATGGCTAATGAAAAATGTGATTCGAAAGCAATTCCTAAAAAATTGAGAATGTTTTTGTACGACCCAGTCCTGCAGTTTATTTTCACGTTCATTTACAATCTCTGTGTATGGACTACAATGCAATCTTTGTGTATTGTGCTTTTAAATAAGTTAAATCTTGTGTCGTCTTCCATCTTTCATTCCACTAAAGAATAAACTCTTACATCGCACTAATTATCGAAGTTATATGAGAAAAAGGCGCATTATTTTGTTCATTTTATTTTCGCAATTCCAGATTTCCCAACACATACAAAATTAAGCAGAAGACGACCTTCGATTTTCCATTGGAATCCAGAGCGAGTGATTTATTGAGACCAAAGGAACACGACAAAAGAAAGCATTCTTAAAGAGTACTCCAAGTGCTCATATCCAGGGGAATATTTTGGGAGTACTCCTTTTTTTCTCAATGGAAAACTTCACAGTTTAAAAAAAAACGAATACACGTTAGGTTAGCAACTCATATAAAAATGTACGAATATCGAAGCCCAGAACCATAGAATATACTGGACAAAATGTTTCGTCATGTTTCGTTATCGTAAAAGCTCCGAATAAATCCAAAGGCATGAACAAGCTTAAGAAGCGTACCAAAGAACTTCAACACAGAGTATTCAGTGTAAAAGCTAGTATAATATGGGGCGAAAGGGAGCTTTTAAAAAATATGCTGAACTTCAAAAACAAATAAAAAAACATTCAAAAGGTAAAGGAATTTCATTTATGAGGCAGATAAAAACATGATATGGCAACCATCCATAAAAATACAATACAAATTCACTTAGTACAGCTGCTAGCCATCTGAATACTAGGTGCGCAGACAATCTCTATCCAATTATAAAGGAAAGATGCCACATGGTCCACACGGGAGCCATTAATGATCAAACGGAGCACTAGCTGGAGTATCACTCACCTGCTTTAAGTATTGATGTTGCAAGAATGCACTAAATCCAGCCTGTTTCTGATAATAAATACAATCGACAAGAGGGCAATAGCTGAATAATGATATCGAGAAAAGTCAAATTGAACCAAATGTGTGTTTGAATAAAGTTGGTTCTTATTGAAGAGCGAAAGGTATTCTCTCACGAAGCGTTTGTCTGTTACCATATTCCTTATGATTTCTGAATAAGAAGCCCTAGCTATGCCCAGTTTTAGCCATACATAAAATGAAAACGTTGATTTGCTTTTTCGGTCCAATTACAATTAATAGATCTACATAATCTTTGTCTTAAAATGGTGCTTATAAATTATTTAACTTATTTGGAGCAAATAATTGAGAAATTGAACATAAAATCGGCTTGAAAACGAATTCATTAATTTTTCCGTACGGACAACTTTTTCTTTTCATCTTTTCAGTCAATTCACAGAAATGATGCAAATCGTTCCTATGATGTATTCGTTTCGATGCGTTTACTGTTCCACTTCTACGTATTCCTTGAGGCCTTTAATGAACAATTTTGACTTAAGGAACAAAATATTAATTCAAAGAATAAGCGTAGAAAAAACTATTTTTGAAATTTTTTTTAAATTCAATCCTGCGATTTTCTTTATCCAGGACTTATTTGCACCTATATAGGATCGGCTTTCAAGTGCCATAGAGTCAAGTACCATGAGGTAGAAAGTACCTTGAAATACCTTATTAAGCTCGTATATTCAAAACTGAATGCGACATACTCTGAGTTAGAAGTTTGTAAGAATTGAAAAGAGGAATGATTGCACTTGACATGGGCAGGACAAATTATTCTTTATTCTTTCATTGATAGAACTATCTACTCTTTTATAAAAAAAAAATAACAATCGATAAGTTTACGAGTATTACCTGCTCTCAAAGGTTGAATGATTCACACTGAGAATGTCATTGAATGAATTTCAAGGATGGTTTTGATTGTAGTATGTCATTATGTATCTATTTCATTTATCTGCTCATCAATATTTCAGATTAAATCTTAAGAGCTGCTGATGCAAAATTTCATTATCTTAGAAGGGGATAAAATAGTTGAATAGATAAAAACTGTTTCAAACATAGGGACGGGCTACAGTCCGCTTGGGCGAACTGTTGGATACCCTATTCTTATTCCTATCCCTCATAAGTGGGCGTGACAAAAGTCTTAGTATGGTTGAATTGTTAAGAACGCTTAATTACATAAAATAAAAACGCTTCCTAGCTCAAACTTTCGATTTTCAATAAAATTGTTTTATTTAATTGTGGGCGTGTCAGTAGGGGGATTTAAAAAAAAATTACGCATGGGCTCAGTGGGCGGATTTTGAAAATATTTACACATGAGGATAAAGGGCCCCTAGAAAGTATATATTATAAATTTTAGCTCCCTAGCTCAAACTTTGACTTTTCAAAAAAGTTTATTTATTTAATTGTGGGTGTGTCAGTGGGCGGATTTTAAAGATTTTATCTCTTGAGCAGTTTTAGGGGTTATAGATCATATATACAAAATTTCAGCTTTCTAGCTCAAAATTCGAATTTTTCGAAAATTTTGTTTTTTTTTTTGAGTTTGTGGGCATGTCTGTGGGCGAATTTTAAAAATTCTTAAACTTGATTATTTCGGGACCCTAGAGAGTATATGGGTAAAATTTCAGCTCTCTAGGTCCAGTTTAAAGGCCTAATTTTTGCCGACAGACAGACGGACTGACGGACGGACGGACATGGCTAGATCGACATTACTATCGATGCTGATCATAAATATAGTAATTTCTAGGGGTCTACGGGCAATATTAAGGTATGTTACAAACTATGCGTCAAAATTAATATACCCTTAGAATAGGGTATAAAAATGAAAATGTGTCTGCAGACGGCCGGTTGTCCTTTCAGTGTGACCATTGTCTTCCTTCAAAAATATTCCACTTACACCGAAAAGTAGAATAGTTGAATATTTTAATATAACACTTTCACGACTGATGTATGTAGAGATCGGGACGTTGCAGGGATGGTTCGATAGGTAGATAATTAAAATCATTGTGGAATAAAAGCTAAAGATAAAGTTTTCATTTCTGTGAGATAGTAGATCATCTGCTGTGTGACCATTGTCTTCTCTCAAAAATATTCCACTTAAACCGAAAAATTGAATATTTCAGTATTTTAATAATCGACTTTCATATTTGACTTTTTAATTAAAATAAAATCAATAACATTAATTTAAAAACAAGATTATAAAAAAAACATAGGGACGGGCTACAGTCCGCTTGGGCAAACTGTTTCTGTTTGAACCTTATTCTTATTCCTATCCCTCATAAGTGGGCGTGACAAAAGTCTTAGTATGGTTGAATTGTTAAGAACGCTTAATTACATATTTCGTTATAACATTTAAAAGATTTTATCGAAAAAAACGAAACTTTTGTAAATAAAAACGCTTCCTAGCTCAAACTTTGGTTTTTCAATAAAATTGTTTTATTTAATTGTGGGCGTGTCAGTAGGGGGATTTAAAAAAAATTTACGCATGAGCCCCTAGAGGGTATATATTATAAATTTCAGCTCCTTAGCTCAAACTTTGGATTTTCAAAAAAAGTTTTTTTTTAAATTGTGGGCGTGTCAGTGGGCGGATTTTGAAAATATTTACACATGAGGATAAAGGGCCCTAGAAAGTATATATTATAAATTTTAGCTCCCTAGCTCAAACTTTGACTTTTCAAAAAAGTTTATTTATTTAATTGTGGGTGTGTCAGTGGGCGGATTTTAAACATTTTATCTCCTGAGCATATCATATATAAAAAATTTCAGCTTTCTAGCTCAAAAT
Source organism: Portevinia maculata (assembly GCA_949715645.1). Taxonomy (NCBI): domain Eukaryota; kingdom Metazoa; phylum Arthropoda; class Insecta; order Diptera; family Syrphidae; genus Portevinia; species Portevinia maculata. The sequence goes on along the minus strand of OX454525.1, from coordinate 402,136,124 downwards.
TCGATTTTTTCGAAAATTTTGTTTTTTTTGAGTTTGTGGGCATGTCTGTGGGCGAATTTTAAAAATTCTTAAACTTGATTATTTCGGGACCCTAGAGAGTATATGGGTAAAATTTCAGCTCTCTAGGTCCAGTTTAAAGGCCTAATTTCTGCCTAGATCGACATTGCTATCTACGCTGATCATAAATATAGTAACTTTTAGGGGTCTACGGGTAATATTAAGGTATGTTACAAACTATGCGTCAAAATTAATATACCCTCAGAATAGGGTATAACAAGTTTCCTTTTATTTCAAACAAAACGTAAGACAAATTAAAAAAAAATAGTGTACTGATGTTCTCACCTTAGAAGTTATACTTCTTTGGTGTGATGTTTTTGTAAATTCGTGTTAAAAATCGTATGCCAATTAGGGAGATGAGAAATATAATATAAATTTTAATAAAACTTTTAATAAAAATTTCGATAAAATTTCAATTCAGTGAAATTACCCTTAAACACAGAAGTACAGCGCGGTTTCTAAGGACATTTCGGAAAAATATCCTATTTTTTTTTAAATTGGCCATCAGTTTCCACGGTATAAATATAAATGTTTCCTCCTGTCTATCTATAGGGCTGTCTCATTTTTCAAAGCAGTTAGCAAGTTTTTTGTTTTTACCCACGCCACACAATCAAATCCAGCAACTTTGTAAAATCCACCTAGTACGTCGACTGGCTAACGCTTTATAGTACATAATCCAAGACACACCAAACTTCCCTCTGGAATACTTTTGAATATTTTTTTAATTAAAAAAGAGTATCTCGGAGATACTTGATTGTCTCCAAATGACAAATAAACTAAAATGTGGATTAAAATTAAGTTACGGCCGGAGAAGGTAAGGCTTAGTTTTTTGGTACACTTCTTCAGCTTTCTCAATGTAGTAATTGCTCAGGTTATCACATCTGCATTGAAGGCATTAAATTTGTTACCAACTCGTCAAACTCACCTTTTTAAATAAATTCCACATGCGCCGGAACACTTTAGTACTATAATAGGTACCTGCACTGTCGCTATTACTGTAAAGAGGCGCAATTGCCTCAGCTTTAGAACTAATTAAAGGTCCAACTGTATCAACAAATTTTTTACTAAATTTAATTATATTTTATTTAATCTAGGGTTACAACACTCAACTCACTCTAAGTGGTGCACTTATGTCTGGCTGCAATCACAAAAACAGAACTTAAATCGAACTCAATCAATTCCATTTAATTAACAGTTTTGGAAGGTGAGGCACAGTTCACCGTTAATCGAGTATCTATTTTTTTTGCAAAAAACGTTGGTGAAAGTTTTTCCAAATATAATTTATCAGCTTACATTCGGAGATTTTTGAGGATGTTGTTTGGTTATGTCTTCGAATTATTACAAATACAATCGGCACTTCAGCTAACATCCGATATGCGCTTCCGCAACGCGGCTGCAATTGCAAATAAATATCCTAAAAGAAATATCAAATCGCAAAATGCTGGATGTGTAATTTATTGTGGCGTCCAGTTTGGGGACGTTTTTAACTTCCCAGTGGAAGTTCTTGTAATGGGGCCGATTTTGTGAATCGCGGATTTTGACATATCTCCACGTTTCAAGGTCACCAGAATCCAAATTCAACGTTTTTATAGAAATGTCTGTCCGTGTGTATGTACGTATGTGCGTATGTACGTATGTGCGTTCGGAATTATCTTTCGTCACGATTATCTGGAGAACCAAAGATGATATTGACATGGGACCCGGTTTATTCGAAGCGGGTTTATTACGTAACTCAGAGCTGATTAAGTTGTCAGCGAAATCGGTCCAGCCGTTTTTTGTTAGTTAGGTTAGGTTTATGTGGCTGTCGGCAGAAGCCGACACACTTAGCCCAATTTAGGTCCATTGTGATACCACGTATATTATCTACCTCAACTCTGTAGATGGGACTGGCCAACGACACGCGGTTGTTTTCAAACGGTCCCCCATCTACGTACTAACCGCGCCCAACGTCGTTTAATTACGGTGGTCTGACGAGAACCGATTAACTCGACGTGGTATGGTCGTTGGTTTTTTGTTAGTAAATAAATAACTAAAATAAATTGCCTTTATTTGTACTATTTATTGTCATTTATTTCGTATACATGTAAATCATATTGATCCCACTGGGAAGTTAGTCGTGTGGGCCTTTCCGGTCGCACCCAGACCACTTTTTTTTTTTTTTATTATGAAGTCGATACACACACATACCGCAAATCGCCGCCATTATATTGCCGTGGTGCTTCTATATTTTTCTTCTTTCCTTTAACGACGGCGAGGCTATGGTCAGGGGATCATAAACCTACCACTTAACTGCATCCCTACTGGTCCACTTGTGGGGTTCGCCAGTTCGACCTCTGAAAATAACGGTAGACCTCCCGATTATAAATCACTTCGTCGCTGAGGCCAATCAAATGCTGGTGTTGCTTCATTTGTGTGACCCAGGAGTTTTTATGACTGGCGTTTATTTCGCGGTTGTATTGGAACTTTGATTTACATTGCCTTTTTGACAGGGTTCGTAGATCTCCCCTTTGAACATGGCAGTACTGACTGAGCCGGTCGCGCTGCATTTTCTTCGAGATGGGTTCTTTGACGTGAAGGCTTCCTCGGATCTTGGAAATTCTCATTCAATCAATATTTGTTACGCCTGCTGTCGTGCGAAGGATCTTCATTTCAGCTGCCGCTGATTTTCACCCATACTTTTTGTACGCCACTTCAACCACCTTACGCTTACGCTATATGTTTGGTTAACCTTTCATTGTTTTGATTTAATACTCAGGTCATTCATTTGTTTGTAACCTGATACACATTACTTGCATATCGGAATGACCTAATATGCTTTATTATTTACATACAACCCAACGCATACGAAATAAAAGAAAAACATAAACAATGCAAGGTAACCTCGGCATCTTGCAAACGCATGCACTTTGATGCACTGATTCATTGCTCAATCAAGGTTTTTATATTTTTTGTATGTGTAATACATTTCAAGCTACACTCAGCATTTATAAATTAATCAATTATTGCGTAAATTCTAGCCTAAGCTATTTCTGTTGATTTAGTAATAAGTTCCTTAATTGCTAGGCTAAGCTACTCTTTTGTATAAAAGACGACAAATTAAATAAACAATTGTAGTTTTACAACAGACAGTATCAAAAACACCTTTTTTTACTCACCAAGTGAGTCTGCTTGGCCAACTGTCCGCTATCACAATTTCCCGAATCTAGGTTTATGCACCTACGATTCATCTACGACAGAGTCTAGGTTTATGTACCTACGACTCCAGGGTTGGCTAAACTAATCCAACTTCAACATTTGGCGACCGTGACAGGACTTTTCTAGTTAACAGTTAAGGCGTGAATTTGGCTCTATAATACAATTCAATCGTTAAATGTTTTTAAATAGTTTGGTCGTAAACTGGGCCAAAAAACACAGTTCACCATAAATCCAAAGGCGGACAACCTATTCATCATTGAATAATTCAACAATTACTTCCTGGAATTCCATAAGGATATCAAGATGACATTGAATACCATAACCGATCATCAAACTGAGGTTGGCGAGAAGATATGCCACTTTTGGCGGAACTTCAAGAAGGAATCCTTAGAGCGTAAAACGACTACATATTTGAAGGAGCGTTTGCAACAATTAAGATCTTTATGGGAAGAATTTGATGAAACAGATTCCAAGATCAGGGAGACAGGTCAATTGGACCTTAGTCATCCATATTCCAAACGTGACTATTATGAAGATATACGAACAATCAAGGATTCCTTCGAGATCACTTTAAGAGACAAGCTTGAAGCAACAGCAAGGGCTAGTGCCTCTGTGGTTTCTATCACGGATGTGGATGAAGGTGCGTCGAAGGGAGCGAAATTCGCTCAAGAAAAATTTGCGACTTGTAACAAAGAAACGGAGCACACCTCACGCCAAGAATACCCCATCCCATTGAAGCAGAGATACCAGTTAACCCTTGGAATCATAAAAGGCTCAATGGATAAAATTTCATTTCAACCAATCAAGGGCATGTCATATTGTCAGATCAAAATCCGGACTCTAGAACAAAATTGGAATGAGTTATCAGCCATGTACCACAAATAGGAGGACGATCTAACTCAAGAAGATGTACAAAATTATTTTGAACTACACAAGCAATATGCGAAAGTTCTACAACAACTATACGGAATAACAGTATCATCATCCTTGATACGAGATAAACCTCAGACACCGATGGAATTACCCAAAATAGACTTGCCGAAATTCGACGGCAACTATCTTAAATGGCAGCAATTTTCGGATCTGTACAAGGAGATGATACATAATCAAAATATCTCGGATGGACAGAAAATATGGTTTCTCAAATCAAGTTTAACAGGAGATCATACACCACCTGTCGGTATCCGGTTCAAATTATACGGCAGCTTGGAAAATTGTAGCCGAACGATATGACAATAAAAGATTACTAGTATCATCCTGCCTTTCCAAATTGTTCTCACAACCGAATATTCAAACAGCAACCGCCAAATCCATACGTGGGCTGCATGATTCAATCCAAGAATGTCTGATGGGACTTCAAGGATTGAATGTGGAGACTAGGCCTTGGTTTCATATGCTACTATTCTTTTTCCTTAAAAAACTCGATAAGGAAACTCACGCGCTGTTTGAACAAGCACTCGATCAACAAAGAAGGATACCGGACTTTAGTAAATTTTTTGCGTTCTTCGAAAATCGATTCCAGTCCCCTAGAAGAATTGGGAACCAAGGCAGATGATCATAAAATGCAGAATTCTGGATCAAGAACATTAGCAGCAGCGATCATGTCTCACCAAAATTGAGGGTTATGCAAGGAAAATCATCCGTTATACAATTGCTATTTTTAAAATTAATGCCAGCTTCACGCTTAGACCTGGTTAAACAAAGACATCTCTGTGTCAATTGCCTACGGTATGGCCATCCGACGCTCAAATCCAAGGCACGAAACTGCTCAAAGTACCAAAAAAGACACAATACCCTTTTGCATTTGGGCACAGAAATCAATCATGCCGCAAGGGCTGCAGGCATTTCCCAGGTCACAGAGGTAGTAAATGATCGTTCAGCCCAGTTATCTACAGAGTCAAATAAGGCTGTAAGTGCATTACTTAATAATCTTAATAATGGTTCGGGCATTAAACCTCAAGCCAAAGATCGATTTCCTCACGATCGAAGGAATAATGTCTTTAATGTCTTCATCACAGCACTTAAAAATCACTCCATTCATAATGTTATGGGTGGCTCTAAGACAACGAGGAGTTCCAGAAACCTACATACAGATGATCATGGACTTGTATGAGGGAGTAAGGACGAGAGTAAGATGCTCCGTTGGCGTCACCGAGGAGTTCGCAATCAAAGTCGGTGTACACCAGGGAAGTGTCTTAGATCCCTTGATAATTATTACAGTCCTTGATTATCTGCGGAAAATTGACGGACCCCAAAGTGCATCAGTTATTCTTTGTTGACGATGGATCCATCATTAGCGAGGATCCAACGTCCCTGCAACGAGCACTTGATCTATGGTTGGAAGTTTTGGAGGGTAATGTGTATCATGTTCTTATTCCTATCCCTCATAAGTGGGCGTGAAAAAAGTCTAAGTATGGTTGAATTGTTAAGAACGCTGTTTTATTTAATTGTGGGCGTGTCAGTAGGCGGATTTAAAAAAAAATTAACACATGAGCATAAAGGGCCCCTAGAGAGTATATATTATAAATTTCAGCTCCCTAGCTCAAACTTTGGATTTTCAAAAAAAGCTTTTCTTAAATTGTGGGCGTGTCAGTAGGCGGATTTAGAAAATATTTACACATGAGCTTAAAGGGCCCCTATAGAGTATATATTGTAAATTTCAGCTCCCTAGCTCAAATTTTGGTTTTTCAATAAAATTGTTTTATTTATTTGTGGGCGTGTCAGTAGGCGGATTTTGAAAATTTTATATCCCGAGCAGTTTTAGGAGTCATAGATCATATATAAACAATTTCTGCTTCCTAGCTCAAAATTAGATTTTTTCCAAAATTTTGTTTTTAATGTGTAAACATTTTTGCTCTCGTTGATGTGTAAATATATTTTTGCTCGGTAGGGGCTAGTTGGAAATATCTAGCGTCACCATCATCGTCAGATTTTCCCGTCACCGTCATCGTCAGATTTTCATTACCACGTGAGTTAATCGCTGCTGGACAGATCACCGCAATTAAACGACGTTTGGCGCGGTTAGTACGTAGATGGATGACCGTTTGAGAACAACCGCATGTCGTTGTTTTTTTAATGTTTTTATTAATTATTAATTATTTATGTTAAATTTTATGAAACACCGGAAAGTTGTGTGGAAGTAGATTTGTTTTGAATATTTGAGGTTGTATAGCTTGTAGTTTGTTGTACATCAGTTGAAGGTAAGAGGAAAAATATCGATTTGTACTTCGGTAACCGATGGCCGATTTAAGAATGTCACTTAAACGACAATCGATTCTATATTTTCCCGGTACATCGACACACTTGTGTCGATGGTGTACGTCTCCTACTTCAGCTTTCACAAACCAATTATTTGTTCGGTCAAACATTAAATAAATTTTGTCGTTGACATTAAATATATATCATGGTTTTATTTCAATACTATACCCAAATCTCTTGTTTATCAAAACCACAACCTCTGTGATATTTTCACATGCAACACTGACGAGCCTACATGTTTACACATCAACTATACCGTGAGTGCAGCGTGGCTCACACCTTTTTTTTTGAGTTTGTGGGCGTGTCTGTGGGCGGATTTCAAAAATTCGTAAACTTGATTATTTCGGGACCCTAGAGAGTATATGGTTAAAATTTTAGCTCTCTAGGCCCAGTTTAAAGGCCTAATTTTTGCCGACGGACGGACGGACATGGCTAGATCGACATTACTATCGATGCTGATCATAAATATAGTAACTTTTAGGGGTCTACGGGCAATATTAAGGTATGTTAGAATAGGGTATAAACAGAATACTTGTGCTGCCCGTTTTCTGATCCACTCCGACCTATTCCAGACATTTATATGAATGGAAGAGTGATTTCTAATGCCTGGGATCCATGATCAATAGCGAAGCAAGCTGTGATGATGCCATAAAACATAGCGTAAGCGTAGGGTGGATGATTTGGTGCAAAAATCAGCCATCTTCTGTGACCGAAAAAATCCCTCAAACTGAAAGGAAGGCTCCACACCGCAGTTCATTTACGGTTTACAGCGTTGGACATCGTACAAAAAGTATGAGGACAAATTAACGGCAGCTGAGATGAAGGTGCTTGGTATGACAACATGAGTAACAAAAATGTATCTAATAAGAATTTCCTAGATCCGAGGAAGCCTTCTAGTCAAAGAACCAATTTCTAAAAAAATGGCAGGCCTAAGAACTCAGCGATCACACAAATTCAGCAACACCAGTATTTGATTGATCCACGCCGAATTGATTCAAAATCGGGAGGCCTGAGATTATTTTCTGAGGTCGAAGCGGCGAACGCTACTGGCGGACCAGTAGGGATGTAGTTAAGAGGGATGGTTGTGATCCCTTTAATCCTGATCATCAACATTAAAGAAATAAGAAGAAGAAGAGGTAATTTTTTGCGATAAGTGCAGAGTTTTGAGGGGCGCTGCAGTAGTATTCTTAGCTCCTCGCTGCACGGGATAAAAGGTACCTTCCTCATTTTTGATTTGAAGGTCATTCGGATTTTTCATTAATGACGCACTAGTTAAACGCAAATTATAGCCAATAGCATTGCAATAGGGTATGATACGAAATGAAAATGACAAACTTATAGTGAGTCAGAATTTTTTTCTCCAAAAAAGTCTGTTCAAATTTCAATGATGGGCTTCCATTGAATAGAGAATGTAATGAACTTTCGTTTAATTCTGATAACACCAGTCATATTATCAGGACGAAAATGTATTGACACAACCTACAAAAAAATATACAAAACTTAACGAAAGTCCTGCCCAAAGTTTTTCTACTTGTACTTTAATTATTGCCTTTGTCTTTGCCACACTTCAGAATCATGGGGGCGTTTAACCTACTAACACATTTATAGAGCTGAGAGAGCGAAAGCTTTTTCCAATAAATAATGTAAGGACGAGGACGGAGGAGCACGGTTGCCACTTGTGGTAAAAAAAAGTGCGACCAAAAATGAGAACTAAGGAAAAATTACCAAAATGTTCTACAGCGCTTACAAAACACCAAAAAGAAACACAAATAGAAATTTGCTTATTCCCTATCCTCAGGATTAAGATTTGTTGTCAAGTTCACGAGCTTTATAAGAAAACGTGGATGAACTGTGGGATACCCTATTCATGTTCCTACCCCCTAAAAGTGGGTGTGGCAAACCAAACTAGTATGGGCGAATTCTTTAAAAGAATATTGTCTACATATTTTGTTAAACATAACGTTAGGATTTGATCGAAAAAACAAACAAACAAATTTTATAAAGATGTATTGTTAAGAACGCCTTTGTCTGCATACTTTGCGAAGAACAGGACTTTAATTTTCAACATTTTTCCTTAATGAACGGTTTTTTTTAAATAGGGCCATTGGGCGTATTTTAAGAATCTTTATACTTGATCAATTAGAGGTATGTTTGTATATGTTCTAAATTTCGAATTTCTAGATCGAATTTTAAAGCCTCAAAATTTGTGACGGACGGACATGGCTGAATTGCCATAATTTTCGATTACAAAACTGGCAACCGTGCCGAGGAAGCTCTCATCTGTAAATCATCTGTTTCTGAAGGTGAGAGCACCTCTTCTGCTCCTGTGCTGTGCTGAGTTAAAGCTGACTTGTTTCATGTTCATCGTTTGGTTATTGGCAAGCAAGGCTAATTGACTATGTGCTCTGTGCTCTACTCTGTCGTTGCCATATGCCGCTCATGGTTTAAGATTTTGTCTTTGTGTTCCTTGCATCCTTCGTGCAGTATAGGTTTGCATTCTGTTCAATTAAGGTGTGACACTGGGAAAAGCGGAGTACGTACATAATCGTCAATATTCATTTTTTGTTGAGGCGGGTGTAGCTGCTGTTCCAAGTGAAAATTGTTTTTGTGTGTCGAATTGAAATAAGGAAAATTGCGCGAACTTAAACGTTAATTGAACTCCAAACTTGTTTCCAATATACAATTAATCCTTATTTTTTAGTGAAAAATATAAGTGCGAAGTATCCTTGCGAATAAAGAAAAAGCCATACACCTCATTCATCATCACTGCGCCTCAGTGTTATTGACGTTTTTATCTCTTGTTTCTTTTTTTTTGTTCTTTTCCTGTGTACCTATACCGAAAGTTAACTGTTTTATACTTGGGCTTATATTTTATTATTTAAAAAAAACGAAATAGTTGTTAAACATTAAATCCAGGATCACCGAAAGCAATCTAAAGCAGCTGTTACGGCGTTTTAGTTTACTTTTGCTCTACCTAATCAACAAAAGCAAGGTCCAGCAAGTAAAGCAAAAAAAAGGAAAGGAAGGCAAGCAAGATATGTTCTCCATGTGCTCCAAAGTGAAACCGAGAACTTCACCCAACATACAGCACCCGACTGGTAAGAGAACTACACAAAAGTACGCATAAGTGTTAGCACCTTGTGCACGTTGAAATTTATTCGTACTTTTCGATTAGAATACTAAAAAAGTTCACTTTGCAATAACTTTGTGAATAGGAAAGTCGAAAAATAGAGAACAAAAAATAACACACATACATAGATACAATTTTTTTATGAACGTTAGCACCCATGCTTGATAGGCCAATTTATAAGAATAATAAATCAAAATAACAAGACTGAGATTCAGTAATGAAATACCGCTGGGTACCTAAGAAAATTCCTGAGAACATTTTGACAGCTGAAAGGACAAATTGAATTATAATTTATTTCGTTTCTCGTAAAATATTCAAGAAGCGTTTGGTACTATGGACACGCCCAGTTTCAAAACAAAAGGATATTGATTGATTCGTCCTGAGCTGAGATAATATCATTTTAAAATCATTCCATAGATTCACCTGCAGTTTGTGTAGGTTCTGTAGGATACGAATTTGATATGTGTGGGTTTGTGGATGACCTATCTTTTGTATACCATAATGGCTCACACCATCATCGGGATTTTAATTCTGTTGGAGCTCAATATAGGGCATGGTCGACTTCAAAAAAGTTAAATCACCTTTCATAAATAATAGATGGGTAGCTAAACGTTGCATCCACTCTCATTAAAAAAATAAAGCACAACCCGCACCTTCGGTGGAAGAATACGATAGATAATATGCTCGATAAGTAACCTTCACGGTGAAATTAAGTTTGTATTTCCTTGTTTCGTGGTTGGTTGTTGCAGATTAGTTAACTCAGGTTCTGTTATAACATTTTAAATATTCTCTGGCTAAGTTTTTGAATGCGGTTATGAGAGGATCTTGAAAGAACGGATCGATTTTGGAAATGAGTTTAATACCTTATTTTACAGTATACAACAAAACGAAAGACTACACTCAAACAATTTTCACCAGAACTTTCTCAAGTCTAAAAGGCCTTACTTTCCTTTCCCAAGTAGGCAGTGGAAACATTAACAGATTTCGAACTTATAAAATACTAATTGTGGGCGTGGTTAGCGTGTTGGGCCACTAATCGAAAGGTCCCCGGTTCAAACCCCGCCGGGACAAGTGCTATCTAGGGTTTTTTCCACTGCTCTACCTCTTGCGAACGTCTGACAAACATCCAAGAGTATCAATTGTCATGAGAAGCTTCTTAAATTTGCCGTTCGGACTCGGCTTGAAATTGTAGGTTCATTGCACTTCGCACAAGCAAATGGTTGGAGAAGCTAGGTTTTAGGCCCTATATTTAATGCCTAATATTTTTTTTTATTTTTTTTTTTAAATGCCTTTAGGTTAGGTTAGATAGGTGGATGCCCTTGTTACGGGTGTCAGGGCTCACTTAGGCCAATAGTTTGGGTCCATTGTGTCCATTTTAGAATTTTGTAAAGTTTTTTGGGAACATGAAACAGAGAAACAAAAGAAACCGCTGTTTAACAGCTCAAGAATTCGCTTAAGTAGTACCACCCGGATTCACATGTGAATCTCAGATGTTTCTTCAACCCTATATCAACCAGATCCTCCAGCTCCTCAAAGAAGTAGCTGTCAATCTACTTCTTGAGTCTTTTTCTTCTAGGGGCAGGGCATTCGCATAGTAGGTGACGTATAGATTCTGGTTCTTCAACGTCCCTGCAGCTTCTGCGGTAGTCGTTGTGCAGTTTGGCCGGCGTGTAGACCCACTACACCGTGCGTGTTCGAATATCTTTGCGGTTTGGCCCGATCACGGCTTTAGATCGCATTTAGTTAACCGCTGGCCAGAGCGCCCTTGTGTGTCTGTATGTATCGAGGTTCATCCAATGTAGGTTTGCTCTACTCATGGATTCGGTGTCGATTAATGTGCATTAATGTGCTTAGCGGAGTTCTTATGGATTATTGGGTCAGAGAATCATTCATCTCCGATTCGTGCCTTCCTAGTTCATCCGCTTTCTCATTGCCTGAGATGTCATTGTGCCCTGGACCCGGCATAGGGTTACCGTATCGACAGTTGATATCTCGTCTAGGAACACACTGCATTCATTGCTGAGTCTAAATGATTTACTCAGGTGCAGATACTCACAGAAGATGCCTGCACCTGTACCTACGTCCATCTTGGATCCGTCGATATAGACAGCTATCTTCTCTTCTTATCTATTCGCTTCTTTCGGGGAATCTCCTTTTGAAGACGAGGGTGTGAGGTAAGTAATCAGTAGCTACTTTCTCTTTCGATGCTTTCCATCGCGTCTCCACGGAGGCTTTAACAGACCACAGTCCAAACACTCTGCGTCTGAAAGCCGTTTTGCCGCCTTGCTGATGCAGTAGATGTCCAGGGGTACGATATTAAGGAGTACCTCCATTCCTGTGATTTTGGTGAGGCTTGAGAGGTGACACTTTTTTTCGGTAGCCTTCCACCATACCGCTGCGCCATATATAACAATGGTCCTCAGCATCGCCATCATGTACCAAATATGATTTGAATCCCCATGTGTTGCCGAACGTTCGTCTGCATACATACAATGCCACATACGCTTTTCTAACCCGTTCTTCTACATTTTCCTTCCAGATGAGTTTGGAGTCTAGGTCACTCCACTCTAGTTTAAAGACATGTATTGCCCTTCTTCTTGTGAACAGCAGGATTTCTGTTTACCCCCAGTCCTCTGCCCGCAACCCAGTTAACCACTAAGAGTTCGTTGATAATTCGCTGAAAACTGGGATGAATTTGCCTGGGACTAAGATTGCTACATCGTCGGCATAAGCGCTCACAATGAAGCGTTCCCTCTCCAGTTTCTTTAATATCTCGTCTATTGAGCGGAGAGAGGACGCCGCCTTGCGGTGTTCCCCTACTATCATTCCTCTCAACACACATGTCTCCTAGGTAAGACTTAATCCGCCGTGTGCCTAACATAAGACCAATCAAGTCGCAAATACTGCCATTAAGACGGGCCCTTCTTAGGCTGTGCAGAATCGCGTCAGCTTCAATGTTGTTGAAGGCTCCCTTTATGTCTAGAAACGCGATCAAGGTGTACACCTTGTGTTCTACGGAATTTTTCACTACTGATACTACACTATGTAGTGCGGTGTCTGTAGATCTGCCCTTCATGAAGTCGACAGGACCTTTTTTGTTATCCTTTCTGTTGGCCAGTAGGTAGGTTTTCCCGTTGGGTGATATTTGTCGCCTTCTTCTTTAATCTGTGACATTGAAATCCCCTACCGCGATTAATCTATTATTTATACTGATGCAATAGATATTTGCCGACTGTTCGTTATTGTACTTATCGAAATTCTTGGATGGCACATGATTGGAATTTTGATTCTATTTATATTCTTCTATATGGTTTTTAATCGTATCTATATATATAAAAATCAATCTATATTTGTGTTTGTTGCCGGTGTTTGGCCAAACGCGTTAACTGATTCCAATGAATTTTTTTTCCGTGAAAGGTGACGTCTGTACGAAGGATGTTATGTATGTGCGATATCTGTATCGGTGGGTGAATTATGGGCATTTGAGTGAGTACACATGCATATGTGCGTATGCGTTTAAATTCCGATGCAGATACAGAGACCGCACATATAAAGCCCATCGTACAGACGTCACCTATTTTGTTATCCCAACGCGCGTATGAAAGAGGGAGACCACACGAACGTTTCAAGCCTATTGTGGTGTTTGTGCGCACTTTCATTCTTGAGATATCGTGTGTTCAATGTTTTATTCAAATAACTCTTATTGAATTTTTTTGCATTTTTTTTTGTGTCACGGACATCGGAAAGTTGTTTTTCACACATTGATAACAATCGGTGTGAAAGTGAATGAAAAATGATTCTATCGAAGTTTTTTACTTTCGCTTTGTTGTTTCATTCGCACAAGTAAGCTGACATAGGCGCCTGCCAGGCAACAAGCGCCTACCCTAAGCGGAACAACGAGGTTGTGTGAGCGGCCTTAGCCATGCGGAGAAAAACGTGCAGTCCCTTTCACGGGTTGAGCTTAAATCAGGCAATCTTCGGTATTGGCCTGAGAGTGTTTCTGTGAAGTTTGGTCAAAATCGACCTTCTTTCTTTAGGCGCAGCAACATACGCCGGATACCCGCTATAGACAATAATAAGGAAGTCTACTCGAACATATTGGCCAATAGAATTCTCCGGCACGGGCAAAGCCGGGCGGGTGCAGCTAGTTCTTTATAAATACTGCATCTACACCTTTTGCACAATTATGAGGATGTGGGTAGTAGTATAAATTATATTTTAGAAAAAAGCTGCTTTTGGTGTTTATCCTATGGGTATTACAATTTTGACTCATAGTTCGTAACCTACCTTTATATTGCTCGTAGACCCATACATTGGTGGTTGTGCTTTCGGGTTGAAAGGTAAGTTTCTTCTTAACAGAACCCATAAAAAATTATTGTAATTTTCTACTGCTAGAGTGAAATCTAAAGTATGCCTTGTAATTGCGGTTTAAAGGTAGACCGAACGGTCGCGAAAATTCAATGCGCCGGGTGTAAAATACTATTTCATTTGAAGTTTATAAATCTGCGCCAAAGTGATTGCGATTACATGAAAAAAAACAATATACCACATTACTGTATCGCATGCCAGCAACGCAGACGCAGCTCTCTTCACTCGCCCCCACCTTTTACCCCATGCAATTTGGACAACTCCGATACTGTACCGATCCCTCTGCCCCCATAAGTGCAATAGAAGAACAAAATACCAGTGTTATTACGCTTGATTTAGTATATAAAAAACTATTGGAAGTGGAAAAGATGAACCAAAAATTTATATCGCGTATTGATGGTCTTACAACTGAAAATGTTGAACTAAAAAACAAAATGTGTGTACTGCAAGAAAAAATCCATTGGTTGGAGCAATCCAACCTCTCAAGCACCGTGGAGATTGTCAATGTACCCAAAGTTGATAACACAAGTGCACTGCAAACAGCTGTTAAAATCGTGCGCGATGGTGTTGGCGTCCAAATAAGCGAGAACGATATAGACACTTGCTTTATTAAAAAAATAAAACAACAAAACATTGCTAAGAACTCTAAAACAGAAGAATCAACTAAGTCTTTAAATATTTTGATCGTGAAACTGTCTCGTCGCCAAATAAAAGACAATATCATGCAAACAAAATCCAAAAACAAAATTAAATTAAATACAAAATTATTTGGTGATAATCACGACGGTTCGAACATCTACATCAACGATAGTATGACTTCGCACACTAGAGAGCTTTTTAACGCAACAAAAATGTACAAGCTGAAAAATAAATACAAATACATGTGGATGAAGAACAATACAATTTTCTTGCGGAAGAAGGAAGGAGACGATGCGATTACTGTGAGATGTCTGGATGACCTTTGTGGTCTCAAAAATTAGTTTTTTTTTCCTTATTACTTATATTCTATCTCTTTCATCTAAAAGCTTTCTTCTTACTTCCCAATTAATTGTTAAGACTTATTCAGCAAAATGTCTTATTTTTTACTTCATCAGAATATCCGTAGCATGAGAAAAAATTTTAATTCTTTCCTAGCACACATTAATGCTTTGAACTTTGAAGCCGATTTTATTATTTTATCTGAAATTTGGTTATACGACTATGAACTATCCAACTACAATATTCCGGGTTATGAGCTTTTTGGCAATTGCAATAACTCTTATTGCGCAGGTGGCATTGCAGTATACATAAAGTATTCGTTTTTGGATCATTGTGAAGTTAAGCGATTTAACTTGATCAGTGCTGATATAATACAAATTGAATGCAAGCTAGGTAGTGAACAGTTTGTCATTCTTTGCGTCTATCGACTACATGAGAACAATTTAAACAAAAACGTATTTCTAGAACAATTGGATACTATTCTTAAAGCTATAAAGTGTAGGAATTTATTGATCCTAGGGGACATTAATATCGACACACTAATTAGCAATCATGACTCTGACAAATACTTATTATTAATGTCTTCATATGGCTTAGAGTCATTAATTAATGAACCAACTCGATTAACAACTGAGACTCAAACATGCATTGATCACATTTTTGTAAGATTTCATAAGAATTGCTTACGCAGAGTATACAGTGACGTATTGAATCTCGAAATCACAGGTCATTGCATGGTAAATTTGAGTATTGAACATTTGACACCAAATAAGTGTAGTAGCAATAAATACATACCGTTTCCAGTAAAGCGCACAATCAATTTTGTAAAGCTAAATGAATATTTGAAGTTTGAATGTTGGGAGCAAGTTTATGAGGAGACTGATCCTTCGTTAGCTTACGATACTTTACTGAGAACTTTGCGAGCTCATATTGAGAACTCGTCAGAGATTCGTCCAAATGCACTTAACGCTTCTAAGTTAAAACGACTTCGGCCATGGATTGGGGAAAGGTTACTTTCAATGATAACAAGAAAAAACGCGTTGAGGAAAAAATGTAAACGTCACTCCCATATCTCCAAACTGAAGCAGCGATATATTAAATTAAGTCGGGATGTAAGGTTAGGTTAGGTTAGGTTACTGGGCTGACGGGGCAAGAGAATCCTGCGCCCGTCACACTTAGGTCAATGTAGACCCTTTGTGATACCCTGGAGGTTACGCTTCCCTTATCTGGAACCAATGAAAAACCTATGAAAAACTTATCGGGTTTACAAACCATCCCGATGCGTTGATGAACTTGCGCAAGTCATTCACAGACTTGCCGGAGAGTTCTTCTAAATCCTGGAAGAAATATCTGCCCAGGATATTGTTTCTGATATGACAGAGTGCAGGGCAGTGACAGAGGAAATGCGGGGTATCCTCATTCACCTCCTCGTCCCCACATCCTCTGCAGAGTTCATCTGTGCTGAGTTTTAATTTCTTTGCATGGTAGCCCAGCATGTTGTGTCCGGTGATAACACCTGTGAGAGAGGACAAAGAATTCTTGTTCATTTGAAGGATTCTCTTGGTCTTTTGTTTGTCATATAGTGGCCACATTTTCCTTGTAATAACACAGGAATCAAGGGCACTCCATCTTTCGTTTGCTGCCATCAGTGTTTTATTTCCAATCACCTGTTTAAGGTAACAGGGTGGGGTTTTTACTGTGGTGTCAGCATCCCTTGATTCAAGGGAAGATCCTTTTCTTGCCAGCTCATCGGCTCTTTCATTTCCTGGGACACCACTGTGTCCGGGGACCCAGCAGAGTCTTACAGTGTGCTGCTCGCCAAGAGCCCGCAGCTCTTCGCGACAGCTTCTTACAAGCCTCGATTTTATTTCTGTGGCGGAAATCGATTTTATTGCCGCTTGGCTGTCAATGAAGAAGGTAATATCAGCCTGTGGTATTGCCGTCATTGCAGTCTGCTTAGCGGCTGTTGTCACCGCCAGAACCTCAGCTTGGAAGACGCTGCTGTAGTCGGGGAGTCTGATCGAGCCAGATATTCCGAGCGTTTCTGAGTAGAAACCTGCACCAACGCCGGTATCCATCTTGGAGCCATCTGTATAGATGGGGATCGTTGTTGCATGGATTGGTACTTGGTTATCCTGCCATTCTTCCCTACAGGGAAAAGAGACAGTAAATGGTCTTATAAAATCTAGTTTGGGAGTAATGTAGTCTGTGCATACATTTCTACCCGTAAATTTCTCTAGAATCTGTGCATGCCCTGTTGTACTGGGTTTCCAGTTTTTTGTTTGGCTTAGCCGCAAGGCACTGTTTGCTGCAGATTCTTGTACGAAAAGATCTAGGGGTTTAAGATTGAGAATTACCTCCAACCCCGCTGTAGGGGTGGTTCTCATAGCCCCAGTAGTGCCAATACAGGCAATTCTTTGGACTCTAGTCATAGTCTTAAGGTTGGTGGCCTTACACAACCCCTGCCACCAGACTAAATTACCGTATGTGAGTATCGGTCTAACTACCGCCGTATACAACCACATGATAATTTTGGGACTAGGTCCCCAGGTTTTGCCGAAGATTCTATTGCAGGCGTATAAGGCTATCGTTGCCTTCTTTGCTCGTTCTTTTATATTGAGGCTCCAGTTTAATTTTCTATCCAGAATCACGCCAAGATACTTTGCGTATTCTGATGTTTGTAGTGGAGTACCCTCAATAGTTGGCGGATTAAATTGCGGTATAATCCTTTTATTGGTGAAGAGGACCAGTTCGGTCTTTTGTGGGTTAACCGCAAGTCCGCAGCTTCTGGTCCAGTTACCAACCATAGATAAGGCGTTCTGTATTTGTTCACTTAGAGTGGATGGGAATTTTCCTGTCGCTAGCAGTGCTAAGTCGTCAGCATATGCTACTGCCTTGACTCCACTAAGTCTAAGTTCAATCAGAATCTCGTTTAAAACGAGTACCCAAAGAAGGGGTGATAGGACTCCGCCTTGAGGGGTTCCTCTAGATGCTGACACCTTAATTATTTCACCACCTAACTCTGAGTAGATGCATCTTCTTTTAAGCATGCACATTATCCATTTAATTATGGTATTCTCCACATTTAGGTTGACTAGGGCTCTTTCTACCGCTTCCCCTTGGACGTTGTTGAAGGCACCTTCAATGTCCAAGAAGGCGGCTAGAGTATATTCCTTGTCCCTTAGTGTCTTTTCTATGGTGCTGACGACACTGTGGAGTGCTGTCTCTACACCTTTGCCTTTCGTATATGCATGCTGAGCTGGGGATAAGACCTCTGGACTCAGTTTGCTACGGATATAAATGTCCATCAGTCTCTCAAAAGTTTTTAAAACAAAAGAGGTTAAACTGATTGGCCTAAAGTCTTTGGCGGTAGTGTGACTAGGTTTCCCAGCTTTGGGTATGAAAACCACTTTAATTTCTCGCCAAACTTTGGGTACATATCCCCATTTTAGGCTACTTAGGAAGAGGTTCGTCAGATGTGGGGTTATATGTTCTTCACATCTTTGTAGCATCATAGGGAAAATTCCGTCAATACCCGGAGATTTTTATGGAGAGAAGGAATTAATGGCCCATTTTATCCTTTCTTCCGTTATAATCTCCGCTGTTGTTATGTGCTCCGTGTAGTGCTCTTCTTCCGGATTGTTATGCTCATTAATGCATCCCGGAAAGTGAGTCTCAAGGAGGAGCTTGAGTGTTTCATTGCAGGATTCTGTCCGGTTGCCGTTGGGGCCCTTAAGAGATCCCAAGGCTACTGGTTCCTTAGCAAGTAGTTTCCTGAGCCTAGCTGATTCCGCGGTGCTTTCCATTTTACTACAGAAGGATTTCCACGAAGATCGCTTTGCTTGTTGCGTTACTGCTTTGAATTTTCTTTGACTGGATTTGTAGGTTTCCCAGTCATGGTCGGATCTTGTACGTTTTGCTACATTAAAAAGTTTTCTAGTTTCTTTCTTAATGTCGTACAGTTCTTTTGTCCACCATGGAGGAGTCGATTTTCTTTTACTCCTCGTTTGTAGGGGACATGATTTTTCGAGCGCTTTACCTAGGATTTTTCCTAGATTCTCGGCATTCGTGTCTGTACTCTCTGGTGCATACGCAGCATCTGTCTGGAGAGTTCTTAAGTTCTTTCCCACTTCCATATTGAAAAGGTCCCAGTTAGTTTTTCTATGGTTCCTATATGATATTGGGGGATCGTTCGTGTCTGGTATCAGGAATTCAAGGATTTTGTGGTCAGAGAATGTTTCCTCCTTTAATACCTTCCACTGATCTATTGTGATTGTATTCGAGTTACTTAATATTGTAACATCGATTACTTCTTGCCTATTTCTAATAACAAAAGTTGGTTCTGAACCCCTATTAGCTATAAGTAAGTTATGATCTATAAGAAATTCAAAAAGTGACTCACCCCTTGTATTTGTATTTGAGCTACCCCATAGGGCATGGTGGGAGTTAGCATCACATCCCATCACCAGGTCCCATTTTTCCCGTGTAGCACGTTGAACAAGAAGGTGGGTCAGATCTGACGGTGGTCCTTCCGTTGCATCATAGGGCATATAGCATGATGTTAGAATCAGCGGAGGGAGCCCGTTGCGCTCAAGTTTTACCGTCACGTGGTCGTTATCACTGTAGGTAGATAGAAGAAAGGGGTTAATCTGTTTCCTAGCTACTATACAAGTTCTGATCTTACTATTTGGATCTGTCTGCACTGTTTCAAACAGGACAAGTCCCTTCGAGTTTAAACCCCTTATTCTGCCTCCTGCTACCCAGGGTTCTTGAATAAGGGGTAGGTCTATTTTTCTATCCTCCATGAGGTAGATTAGGTTGGCGCTGGCCGCCTTACTGTGATGAAGGTTTAGTCGGGATGTAAAGAAGCAGGTAGAAATTAGTCGTAACAGGTTCTATACTAATAAATTTGATAACTGCAATGGGAACATCAAGGAGGAATGGAAAGTTGTAAACAGTATCCTTAATAAAAATGTAACTAGTGATAGAATTCTTGAGATTACAATTGAAAATTCTAACATAACAGACAAAATGGATATTGCTAACAACTTTAATAAATACTTTGCATCTATTGCAACAGACTTAAATCCATGTCCGCCCATTAATGATTGCAGATGCGACTTATATTCACAAATAGTTCCTGATGAATATCAAACTAATAGTTTTGTTTTTGAGTATATTACGTCAGTCGAAGTATATAAAACTATACTGAACCTCGATAATAAACGATCCAGTACTTCCGATGGCATCACAAATTGCTTACTCAAGCGTATTTCGTGGTATATCGTCGACATATTAGCTCATGTTTTCAATATGAGTGTCAATTGCGGCATTTTTCCCAGATCCCTAAAAACTGTTGAAGTGATTCCACTATTTAAGAAAGGGAACAGAAAACGCATGAGCCAATATAGACCTATTTCTATACTGCCAACTCTCTCTAAGTTATTTGAAAAAATTATGAAGTGCCGAATATTATCTTTTCTGAAAAGAAATAAATATTTGAATAGTGCACAGTTTGGCTTTCGTGAGGGTAGGTCCACAGAAGATGCCATATTAAAATTATGCAGTGAAATTTGTGCAGGTTTTAACAATACTCGTAGTTATACACCAGTAGCCTTATTTATTGACATGACTAAAGCCTTTGACATGGTCAACCACAACATTTTGCTGGATAAACTTTACAAGGCTGGATTCAGAGGATCGGTGCATAATTGGTTTGCTTCATACTTAAGAGGTAGATCACAAAGAGTTAAACTTGAGGGGGCTCTTAGTGATAAGTTGAAAATAGGCATTGGTGTACCTCAAGGTTCAGTCCTAGGCCCCATTCTATTTTTAATATATGTAAACTCCATTTTCAATCAGCATTTTCATAGTAATGTTACAGCATTCGCAGATGATATTGCATTCACTTACGTCAGTAAAGGACTTTTTGAATCACTGGTCAATTTGCAAAACGACCTGCAAGTTCTGAGGCAATGGTTCGCTAAACATGAGCTTCTTATTAATGAAAAAACTAAGCTTATGATTTGCAGTTTAAAATCCTCCGATTTGACTGATTGCAACATATATTTTCATTCGACTGCATGTGAAAAACTCTATCTGTCTTCTCACTCTTGTGGCAAATGCAATTATGATCCAAATGCCTCTTGCACATCCGCATGCTTTCAAATAGAGTCAGTTAATAGCTTTAAATACTTAGGAGTTATTATTGACAAAAATATGAACTGGAAGTTACATGCAGCTGAATTGAGAAGGTATATGTTGTCTGTTACGCGGAATATGTCTATGCTACAACCTTACTGTTCTCAAAAACTTTTATTGACAATATATTATGCACTCGTAAATGCCAAACTGCAGTATGGTATCTCCAGCTGGGGAGGGGCTTATCTTAATACCCTTGAACCTATCGTATTAGCGCAAAAACATATTATTAGAATAGTATGTAGAAAGGATAGATTAAGTAGTAGCTGGCCGCTGTTTCATTACCTTCATGTCTTGCCTTTGAAGCATCTGTATGTATATAAAGTGCTTAAAGTTTTTTTTTATATTTATTATACGTCTAATATTCGGAGCTCAAACACATATAGCCTAAGAATAAATAATCAAGCTTTTGTTAATATACCAACTTCATTTAGGACCCACTATACTCATTTTTTTACTGTCTCTGCACCTACGCTATTCAATAAACTACCATACGATTTACGAATCTTGAATGATCGCAGTTTGTTCTTAAAAAGAGTTAAAAAATGGCTCTTCACGATGGATAGTTCAGAAGTCAAAAATCTCCTTATTAATATAGTATAGTCAACTGTTTTTCTTTCTCATTTTAATTTTGTTCCAGTATTTATATTCAAACATTTTTCACTTTTTCACTTTTCATTTCTCATTTTTCACTTCTGTTAAAATTGTAAACATCGTAAAACATACATACCCCGCAACCAAATTATATATTATGTAGTTTCTTGAAAGTGTCATTCGCTCCTAGTCGTCTAACGACTACAGAATTGACTGAACAGTATTCTTTTCAATTCCATAAATGCTCTTATGTAACTTGATTATTTAGCCTTAAGATATCTTATCTACTCGTAGTACTAAAATTTATATGCTAAGAACATTTTGTAAAATTGCAAATAATAAAAAAGAATATTGATATTGAAAAAAAAAAAAAAAAAGTTACATGAGAGGTGTTTTGTCCGCAACTGAGTAATAACTCATTCGTACTTTTACCTGTAAACCAAAAAGAAATCTCCAGTATTATTTTGTCAATGAACCTTACATTTTGTTAAGATTGAAAGCCAGATGGCGCTCAAATTAGTTAGAGGGTTGGTAATCGTAATTTGGTGTGTTCTTAAGTATAGAATTGTTGTTTTTAAAGTGAAAAAAACCTGCCTCACGGGAAATTTGATACATTTTTCGATTTTTGCCATGCCAACTTTTTGGATGATAGCAGTAGGAATAACGTATCCAACAAATCGCCCAACTGGACTGTAGCCTTCCCTTATGGTTGTTTTTTAAAAGTTATAATTTTCCAGGGTACTCCTTCCAGATAATGAGTAGAAAGCGAGTGCGAGGCTCGCCATTTGCAAAATTTTGTAAAACAGAACTAGAAAAGCAGAATGTTGATCTAGTGGAACTCTGATTCCAACCCTACTCATCAAACATTTTGATGTTGTCCATTAATGATGAGTATTCTCCCCATTCTTCGACATAAGTTCTATAGCTCTTTTTTATAACGGATTGTTTCGATGGACGCACCTTACCTTCAAACTATCTACCAGCTCCATAAGCTTTTCGAAATAGCTAGGCCCAAGTGACGGTGTAGAGGTAAGTGTGTTGGCTTGTGACCCGTGCTGTACAGGTTCAACAAGTACAATGGATACAATTTACCGTTATCGAGTGTGAGTGCCCTGGGATTTTGAATTCCTTTATTAAACAATATAAAAAAAATTAACATGGCTACCATGACATAAATTTCCAAGTTGTTCGAGTGAATGCAGCTTCTAGCTACCCTGAAAGTGTGAATGCTCCATAAAGGTCGGTACCAATCTCACCGAGACCTTCGATGTTTAATGGTAAATGAGGGCAGAACCAAGTATATGCTGTCAACAAGATGGGACACACAACGTCGATGAATCGGACAGAACGCCACGATAGACAACTACAACTTTGAGGTAGTTAGGGACTTTGCCTACCTTGGCTCCGCTGTAAATTCTGAAAACGACATCACATCAGATATCAAACGAAGAACTACACCTGCCAACCGCTGTTTCTTGACTGGCAATTGACTAGTAGGACCTTGTCAAGAAACACTAAGGAGACTTTGTATAAGACCCTCATCATCCCAGTGCTGCTATATGGCGCAGAAGGGTGGACGTTAACAAAGGCGGACAAAGATCTTCTTGTTCGTTTCGAGCGTTAATTTCTTCGACTGATTTTTGGTCCCGTTTGCGTTGACGGACTTTGGAGGAGGAGATTTAACAGCGAACTCTACGAGCTATACAGCGATATCGACCTGGTCAGAAAAGTACGAATCAGTCGACTAAGATGGCTAGGACATGTAGAGCGAATGGACACCAACGCTCCGGTCCGAAGGTTCTTCTATTCCAACCCGGAGGGGCAACGCAGTAGAGGAAGACCTCGCCTTAAGGGCGCGCACAAGTGGAAGGGGACCTCAACCAATTTGGAGTGCGCAACTGGAGGCGGTTTAGCCAAAGAACGGGCTAACTGGGGAGGCATGTTGGTTGAGGTCCAGGTCCACCTCAGACTGTAGCGCCACTTAACGAACAATACACCATTACACCTGACGTACGGCTGTGGTATCTTTACAAAATTAGTTCTGCTTTTCTTAAACCGTCGAAATAAAAGTTGTAACCATCGGGTCCGTCAGATTATTATACCCTATTCTAATGGTAGGTAGGTATATTAATTTGACTCATAGTTTGTAACATAATTTGGTGGGGGCATGCGCCCCCATTTATTCGGCTTAATACAAGCTATCTTAAAACAAAACTAAGACTTATAGCTATACTTAAAAACTAATACTTGCAAGATAGAGATAAAGTTAGGGTTTATGAAGAAGGAGGCTAAGTTTAATGGAGGGAGTGCTGCGGTTGAAATCAAAAACGGAAATGTTTGAATTTACCTTCCGTAGCATACGGGAAATTGGTTCGTTGGAGCCATAGAACGTGCGGTGGGTTGGTAGATAGAAGAGACGGGGATGTCTTAAATTACGAGGATTAGTATTGAAGGAGATGGAGTTGTAAAGGGACGGGCAATCGATAGACCCGGAGAGGAGGCGATGAATGAAGAGAATGTCTGCTGCATCTCTGCGGTCTTCAAGGCTATTCAAGTTAATAAGTTTGAGGCGGTCTAGATAGGGAGGTAGAATTAGGGGATCGTTCCAAGAGAGTCCGCGGTGGGCGAATCGAAGAAAACGTCGTTGTATGTTTTCGATTCTGGTTACATGAACTTGTTGAAAGGGTGACCACGTTTGGCTGGCGTATTCGAGGAGGTGGCGGACAAAGGTAATGTAGAGAGATCTGGTCACGTATGGATCAGAGAATTTCTTTGACCACCGTTTAATGAACCCAAGGGATGAATTGGCTTTACGAATTATCTCGTCAATGTGCGAACGGAAATTAAGCTCGCGGTCGTACAATATGCCAAGGTCACGAAGAGACTGCACGATAGGTATAGGTTGATCATTAAGAAGGTAAAGACGGGGAGGGGACTTGTTGTATTTACGTGATAAGGTTATGGATTGGCATTTCGCAACATTGAGCTCTAGGCAGTTTTTGAGACACCAAATAGAAAAACTATCTAGATCTTGTTGTAGCAAGCAGGAGTCTTGTGATGAAGTTATGTGTTTGAAAAATTTGGTGTCATCGGCATAGAGACAGATAGAGGAGTGTTTAATAACCCTTTCCATATCGTTTATAGTTAAGATGAAGAGAAGTGGACCTAGGTGACTGCCTTGTGGTACACCAGAGGTCGCCAGGAATGGGGCAGATAGGACGGACCTGAAGGCACCATTATATAAACGGTTTTCCAGATAAGATGATATCCATTTCAGCAGTATTGGTTCGAGACCAAGGGTGGACAATTTGAAAAGAATTAATTTAGGGATATCTTATCAAAAGCTTTACTAAAATCAGTCGCAATAACATCGACTTCTTTACCACTTTCTAGTGCCGTTAGCGCAGAGGATGCGAATTCAACGAGGTTAGTGGTGGTTGATCTACCTTTTAGAAAGCCATGTTGGTTTTGGGAAATTAAAGACTTGCATTGAAAGCTTAAGGATTCGTACAAAATGCTTTCTAGGATTTTGGGTATATGCGAAAGTTTGGCTATCGGGCGATAGTTAGTAACTTCACTTTTTAATCCCTTTTTATGAATCGGCGTTATGAAGGAGGACTTCCATATCTGAGGAAAATCGCTTTGAGATAGTGAGAGCTTAAGGAGGTGCGAAAGGGGGTAGGAGAGCACTAGGGAACACTTCTTAAGAAAAATAGCGGGAATACCATCTGGGCCAGGTGAATATTCATCATTAAGTTTTTGCAACTTATTTTCAATTACAGAAGGTTCAAAAGTTTGAGAGTTGTCGGCAAAAGATTTTTTAAAAAAGGTGGCAAAGAAATTAGCTATGGTTTGTGGATCACTTGAAGATATGTTTTCGTAAGAGAGGGAGGGAGGGAGGGAGGGTAGCCGTCGGATTTTTTCTTGTAGTTAACGAATCGGAAAAACGATTTATTGTCGCTTATAGATTCGCTTGCGCATTGTTAACATGTCTTTCATAGAGGGAGTTATAAGCCTGGGTGAATTGTAGGTATGAGCCTAGATAGTTGGAATAGTCAGAAAAAGACTTGTTTCGAAGGAAAACTGACCATAATTTGTTTCTCTTGTTGCGTAACGATGTGGACTGTAGGGGAGGGTCGTGAAAAAAAGAAAGAAGAAGTGGGGGGTGAAGGTTGTCAATAGTCGAGAGGAGTCGAGGTTGTCAATAGAGAGAGAAGTAGAGGGGAAAGTGAGACAGAGGAGTTAAGTGTGTCAGTAGTGAAGATCAGGTCTAACTGCCTACCTATATAATTAGAGATGCCGCTTACTTGGCATAGACTTGAGTCGGTTAGTCGATCGATGAAGAGACATTCTTTACTTGAGTTGGGATTCGAAGCAATGAAAAACGATTCGTCATCGGATAAAACCCAGTGCAGTTGGGACAGGTTAAAGTCGCCGAAAATGATGACATCGTCAGTCTTAATATTGCCCGTAGACCGCTAAAAGTTACTATATTTATGATCAGCATCGATAGTAATGTCGATCTAGCCATGTCCGTCCGTCCGTCCGTCCGTCCGTCTGTCGGCAAAAAAGGCCTTTAAACTAGGCCTAGAGAGCTGAACTTTTAACCATATACTGTCTAGGGTCCCGAAATAATCAAGTTTACGAATTTTTAAAATCCGCCCACAAACTCAAAAAAACAAATTTCTCGAAGAAATCGAATTTTGAGCTAGAAAGCTGAAATTTTTTATATATGATCTATGACTCCTAAAACTGCTCGGGAGATAATATTTTGAAAATCCGCCAACTGACACGCCCACAATTAAATAAAACATTTTATTGAAAAACCAAAATTTGAGCTAGGGAGCTGAAATTTATAATATATACTCTCTAGGAGCCCTTTATGCTGATTTTTAAATATTTTCAAAATCCGCCTACTGACACGCCCAAAATTTAAAAAAAAAAACCTTTTTTATGAAAATTCAAAGTTTGAGCTAGGGAGCGTTTTTTTTACGAAAACTTTGTTTTTTTCGATAAAATCCTTTAAATATTATATAACAAAATATATAGAGCGTTCTTAACAATTCAACCATACTTAGACTTTTGTCACGCCCACTTATGAGCGATAGGAATAAGAATCGCGTATCCAATAGTTCGCCCAAGCGGACTGTAGCCCGTCCCTATGTTTTTCATTATTTTGCTCTGGATGTTATCACCGGTTTTAATTATCCGTTAGACCGACGTAATACTGACTAATACCACACTTTTTGACCTAATTTTACGAGTTTATATAGTAGAATTTATGATGACTGCAGAATTAACTACTTTTCTCGGGAGGTTGTTGCTCAGGCTGAACGTCCTTCTCATTTATTCCCATAGCTTTCGGTATCCGCAATATGTTTGCTTGCAACGGTCTTATTTCAATGCAGTCCTCTTTCTATTTTTCGGCCTGAGAGTCCTCTCAGTTCCCTTAAGGGATCTAGTTTTAATTTTCTGCAACCGCCACAATATTTCAAGACCACAATCGTATTTCAAATTCAGCAAAACAACAGTTTTCGTAACTTTCTTTCATGCAAGCCTTTTTTTAGTTTTATTTTTGGAAAACTTTTCACATACTCACAGCTAGAAAATATGCCTGGATAAACATTTTTCTACATGTATACGGTGCAATACGAAAAACGGTTGCGAAAAGAGTGGCCTTAAACAAGTTACACACAGTGTAAAAAAAAAAAATAAGAAAACAAAAGTCATAAAGAACCCATTGGCGCCCTCTACGGATCTAATTATTTTTTTATGACATTTAACAGCTTCGCTTGGGCCATTAAATAAATTTATTACCTCGCAATCGTGTACCATCATTCGCTCACATTGGATAAATTAAAAAATAAATTGATTTGAAGTGTAGAAACTCGAAAAAAATTTCGAAATATTATTTCCTTATAATACGTAAGAAATGTGCTGGGTCATTAGTTGTGTCAATAAGTAAGATATTCAATACATCCTTGTCAACTGGAATATTCTGAGAACAATGGGAAATTGTGTATATTTCTCCCGTTCATAAAAAAGGCGAATTCAAATCCCAGTTCGCATTGGGACAACAAATATTATAGAAGGCAAATTAACGTCAAAGTGCTGACTAGCAATATACATTATACTAAATCATATACATATAGGAACCAAAAAAAGGAAGGGCCGTAAAATTGTGAAGTGCTTCAGTAAAAACAGAAAAAAAAATCACTGTCTATTGTTATATTATCAAAAAAGGAATTCAAGAACTTTCTGATGAGCGGGTGACTGGAAGGGAGTCGTAGCTGTCTATTGATTATACCTCCCTCCAGGAACTAGCCACTCTTGAAAATTAAAGAAATATGGAAAAGGCTGCTGTACACTTAAGGCTTTTATGGAGAAAAAAGTATTTTCGGTAAAAAAACGCATCTCAAATGTGTGCATGGCAAACAACTTTTCATGAAGGACTTGTAAGGAACAACTTTACTACTTTATTTTTTTTTTTTTTTTTTTTTATTAAAAAAGGAAATCCAAATCCCAGAGCACTCAGACTCGGTAACGGTCCATTGTACTACCAGGCAGAAATCCTTCTTTTGGTGTAGAGGCAACTTTATCTACATACTTTGGGCAGAAGATGACTTTTATTCACATTGATTTTTTTTAGAAAAACATTTTTCTAAATAATGGCCGATTTTCAAAAATATTTAAACTTCAACTTTTGGGGCGCCGAGAGAGTATATCGTCGCTGTAGTTCTAATACAGGGTGGCGCACCAGTTGTGCTACAATAAGAAATTCAAATAATCTATTTTTTAATCAATGTAAGTAGCTGGTGGCAACAAGTGCAGTAGTAACTGAATGGAAGGTCGTGCGTTCGAATCCCGGCCAATTCCATTCTTTATATCGAATACATGAAATCGTAATCTCCCTAACCAAAGCATTTGTGGTTAATAGCATTTGTGGTTAATAGCAAGCAGTTGTAGGGTTTTTATCCACGGGTTAGACACCACCCGTGGATAAAAACCCTACAACTGCACCCAAATACTTCTTTCCTATCTCTCTGTTCTTTCTAATAGTAAGTAGCACCGAAAAGCATGCAATGAAATACGATAGTGCCAGGTGCTGCATGCTATTAACCACAAATGTTTACGTTCCGATGAATGACCTCCATGCTCATCCACGCATATGCGACACCTGATCAGAAAATTATTCATTGCATCCTGAAGGGTTGAAGTCGGGATCGCCTTAATTATTGTTTTAATGGGCTGCTTCAATTCAGTCAAATTCCTTGGTTTCATTTTGAACACCTTTTGCTTGACATAACCCCATAAAAAAAGGCTGGTTCAGTCAGGTCAGGTGACCTTGGAGGCCAACGGAAACTGCAGTTTATGGATATTAATTTGTTTGGCAATTTTCGTTGGAGTTTCGCCATAACCGGTCTGGCTATGTGTGCTTGCTCCATCTTACGGGAACTAAATGCTGTTGATGTTGCATTCACGGAGGATAAATCGATCCACTTCTACACCGACGGATCAAAAACTAGTGATAGGGTAGGAGGGGGTGTTTTCTCAGAAAGACTATATATTACTCTCTCTTTCCGTCTTCCTGATCATTGTAGCGTGTTCCAATCGGAAATCATGGCGATTAAGAAAGTCTTGTCGTGACTGAAGAGAAATGTGATATCCGCTAAGGACATCCGTATATTCTCGGATAGTCAAGCCGCGCTAAAGTCACTGGACTCAGTCTCTTCATCTCTTGAGGAGATGGCAGAGCAGTTCAATATTCACCTCTATTGGGTGCCGAGGCATAGAGACATCCCAGGGAACTTTAGGGCAGACCTCTTCTACCTTATAAATGTTTTCTAGGTATGCCAATCGCTGCTTGTAAACTTATGTTTAAGCTATCCGCAGTCGAGAGTACAAACCTTAGGTGGGCAGGTAGTAATACGTGTCTAGCGACCAAGCATATCTAGCCAAAGCTGGATCTGTGACGCTCTTTGGGTTAGATCTCACTTAACCGACTTCACATTGGCTCTGCTATAGGTGTCATTATAGGGCACTGTCTAATAGGCAAGCACGCATCAAGGCTTGGCGTCTATTCAAATTACTTCTGTGGAAGCTGCAGCGGCGAGGAGGAGGAGGAGACTACACTTCATCTCTTCAAATCTCAATCAAATCTTAGATCAAAATGGGCCTCATCAGACATAAACAAGCAATCTATTAAGCTGTTGTCTTCTTCGGTCATTTCAATCGTTTTTTGACAAAATTCCAGGCGAATAGGCATATCCAGAGGGTTTAACTTGCTTGCAATTTGGACTTTGTATGGAAACAAGTTTAAGTCATCATGAATTATCCATTGTAATGACCGTCTGCTTACTCCAATTTGCGCCGATAAGTTTCGAGTCAAAACGCTTGAATTTGGATTTGTATTTGCCTTTATTGACGATGGTACAGCCGCGATTGTGTCTTGAACCCGAACATAGGGATCTCGATGGTACTGTCTTCGTGCGATGGTTCCATATTCGGCAAACATGTTTACCAGCCTCATAATGGTGCATCTGCTCGGGGGAGTTGCGCCAAACTCCCGCCTAATTTTGGACCCTTTGGACGGAAATTAAGGACTGCATAGCATGATGCCGCTGCACTATTCAAATCCTTTTATCGGTATCCCAAGCATTCATTTTAATAAATCTAAATAGTAATCTGCTAAATAAAAAAAAATACGCCGATAACTCACACAGAAAAAAAGTTATCACGTTTTGTTTCTGTAGCACCACCCTGTAGTTAGTTAATAGAAAATTCAGTTTTTCAGGAGACACAAAAACTGTGTATGGGGGTAGTGAAAACCTATTTTACTAGTTTTCAATTTGAGTTCTGCGTATTGATTATTCTCTAAGTCTATTGTTTTAAAAAAGTAACATTAATTTCGTAGGTTTCGAGGTATCAGACTTGTGAAGTTGCTTAGTTATGGTTTCCGAGGTATTATTACGTCCTGGCTAAGCAGGTATTTTCCTGGCAAACTAACATTGGTAAGAAGATTGAATCAATTGTTCGTGTACAAATCACATAAGAAAATATTTTTCTTACACCTAAAACAAAGTATGGCTAAAATTTAAATACCACAATAATTAAATCCAGTAAATTTGGAGGATTTAAAACATAAAATTAAATTCTAAACGAATTCGAAATTTAAATTGACTGAATAGATAAATTCATTTAATAAAAAAACATTGCTGATTGATTATCTCGATATAAGGCTTTTGATCTTCTACATTACTGCTTCCAAATATAAATTATATAGTTGATTAATGCTTCGAACTAAAGGTTTAAAAGACAGCCTTGATGAGGATGCTCATGCACAGTGTGATAAAGGTTTTGGAACAGATAAGCGTCAGTACGCATTACTCTTTTCCGTTTTGCTTTTTTTAAATTTAAAAATATTTGAAATGTTAGAAGAACTGCATTCGTCTCCTTTCAACCATGAGCGCAGAGTGAATTCTCCGAGACTGTATTGTTTCGTCTACTGATCTCATTGTCCGTGTAAGCTTATAGCTTAAAGATTCATTCCGAATGAACCACAAATAATGCTCTACGCTGATCCAGTAATTTCTTTACCAAATCAAGAAGGCACTCAGATACTCAGGAATTCATAACGATAATTTCTTTTTATGTTCAATGTATCTTGCGATTCTAACTATCTGTACTCCCGCTTCACAGCACATCATCCATTTCGTTGGCTGACACTTCACATTCTATCAGATCGTCAAAATAACCGTAGTCAGGATCCTAATCAAGCCTTGCTTCATGATTGTCAAAAACTTAAAAAGGGAGTTACTTCAGTGTCGCAAGATACATTGACACATGAAGAGAAGAATAATAGTTTCGATGAGTCTGTACCTACCTTCTTATTTTGAATTTATTATTATTATTTTTAATGTAAATATTATTATTATTATTGTTGTTACTAAAAGCCAAAAAAGACTTTCTCATGATAAATCATAATAGGCCAATTATGATATTCCAATTGACATCCTCTGCCAATACATCTTGAACAACATTATTTCAATCAATGGTTTGAATTTCACAAGGTTGCTAGATTGTGCTCTGGGTACGAGGTATTTCAGCAACAATTTTGCATGTTGGGATATGAGGTAAAGGGTCTTTCCTTAAGGACTTGACAACTTCCTTTTGAAATAAAATGTTAACTACTTGAGATATCTCAAAAAAATTATAGGCTTAAATAACTATCAAAACATTTATGAATAGAATTCAACTTCGTTCATATGTCCACGACGGGAACGTATGCAGCGGTTGATAAGTTGAATATTGGCTCTGAGCTCCTCTAACGTCGCCGGCTTATTGGCATAGACCAATGACTTAATGCAGCACTATAAACAAAAATCTAGAGGCGTAAATTACACGATCTCGGCGGCCAATAGACGGGCCCGTTTCTCGATATAACACGTTCAGCGAACTGAGACTTCAATAACTCGATTGTTGCACCCGCTGTGTGGCTTGTGGCACCGCCTTGTTGGAACCGCATATCACTCATGTCCAATTTATGCAATTGCTCAAAGAAACCACGTTCCAACATGTCTCTAGCGAATATCATTAACCTTAACGTGAGGGTCATTTCCATCGACGAAAAAAAAACGGCCCAATGACGCCACCGGCATGAAGCTATTTGGGCTACAATACTATTGTGTAGGCCGATGATATTGTCATCATTGTCAGGGGCAAAGACTCAATTGGAGTCACATTAAAAATGAAAAATGCTCTAAAGACAGCCATAGACTGGTGCATCAAGGAAAATCTTTCTATAAATCCCAGTAAAGCCGTCATCCTTTCACCAAAAGAAGGAAATTAGACCTAGGTCTAATCACAATTAATGACACGGTCGTAGAGTATTTCGAAGAAGTCAAGTACCTTAGAGTAGTCCTAGACAAGAGTCTTAACTGGAACTCTCACCTTAATAACAAAATCACCAAAGCTAATAGAGCTTTATGGGCCTGTCGCCACACATATGGCAGAACCTGGGGAATCTCTCCAAAGATCGTCCACTGGATCTACACACTGATGATAAGACCTATTATAACAGACGCCTCCATAGTGTGACGGACAAAATCCGACCAAAAGATCGCAATAGAGAAGCTCAAAAAGGTACAACGGCTGAGCCATGCGAACCTGTTAAACAGCTGCCATAGATGCAATAACATAACTAACACCTCTCCACATAGACATTCACAAAGTGGCGATCAGCAGTGCAAGAAGTCTAATACAATTAACCGAGATAATGCTTAACGACCATCCGGAACTTAAGACCCTTCTCGTTGAACTTCCGGAACTTAATATGAACATCGCGTTCACAAACCGCATTCAAGAAACAGTAAGCTTCAAAAAACGATTCTCGACAGAGATCCCCAAGAGAGAAGCATGGGTTAGTAATAATACAACAAACAGCCACAACGGCATAAAGTGGTATACGGATAGTTTTAAAATGGAAACGGGGGTAGGAGCGGGAATATACGGACCAAATAAACGCTTTACGATACCCAAAAAAGTCCCAGCGTATTTCAAGCAGGGCTCCACGCCATTCAAGAATGCGTTAGCCAAATTTATTCATCTGGCATAAAAGGCGCGATCATCCATATATTCAGTCAAGCAGCTATAAACACCCTTAGCTCGCACACCATTGAGTCCAAATCAGGTATGTACTGCTTCAATACCCTTCAAACACTCGGATTAAAAAACTAGACCAAATTATGGTGGGTTCCGGGTCATGTCAGGGTAGAAGGTAACGAAAAGGAACGAACTGGCCAGAAAAGGTTCAGAAACACCTTTCATAGGTCTCAAACCCTTCTGCTGCACTTCTAGATCAACAGCAACGACAGCAATAAAAAGCTGGGAACATAGAAAATATATCTATCATTGTGAAATCATCCCATGTCTAAGACAGGCCCGACGAGCCATTCAGCCTCTCAATAATAATGCCAGCAAATGCCTAAATCTAAGCAGGCATGATATCGAAAACTTAGTAGGTTACCTTACTGGTCACTATGTTTAAAAATATCATCTAAACAAAATGAAAATAGCAGACTCTCCTGAGTGCCGACTTTGTCTTGAAGAGCAAGAGGACGATTCAGCTGAACACATTGTATGTGAATGTCCAGCCCTTAATGAAATTAGAAAGAAATTCTTTTTCAGGGGACATATGAGCCCCGAAGACATAAAGAAATCTTCTACTGGTAAAATTGTCCGCTTTACACGGAAAGTAGAAATTCTACTAGTAATACAAAAGATCTTTTAGGTCGAAGTGCCTCACTTTTAAATCGCCTTGGCGAGCCAGAAGTTTAAAAAAATCCCAATACATATTGCTCTGTTTATGGGATCTACATTCGCACGTTTTAATTCTAAAACAAAAAACAATTATTGCATCAATCCACCAATTTTATCGATTAAAAATCGTTTAAGCACTATATTGAAGTCATTGAAAATGTACTCGAAAACTAGGTTTTTCCAGAATGAAATGCCCTTTGAATGAAATTATATAACTGAAACTTTTCGAAATGTTTACTCATTTTAATGATACCAAACTTTGAAAAATATGGAACGGTCTTTTTTTTGTACCAATTTTAAATAGAAATCAGTCGAAAACCTACCCCTTGATTGCATGCTCACTGTACAGTAATCTTGGATTTGTGTAGGTCATCGAAAATCAGTTGCTTCATACAAAAAAAAAAGTTTTTTTGTTATGGGGAAAGCTGTGTCAACTGGTTTTGTACTTTATTTGGATTTGTTATGGAACTCGTTTCTGGGAGGCTAAAATGCCGGCTGTTCATTAGCAGAAATACTTTTTACTTTCTCTCGATATTATGTTCCTGTTTATCGTATGGCTTTACATATTTTCTGGAAATGAATTTATTTAAACGAAACAAATTGAAAGATATAAAAAGTTATTGCCTTTGTCAGGCAAAAACGTGTGCTGGTTTTCGAAACGTTTCTATTAAGTGATTCCAATAAATCCATCTTCCATTGAACATCGTATGCAGATGCATACCTACATATTTGCGTTTTAGTTTAGTTTTAGGTTATTATTTCATCAATCAGATTACAATCTTTATAGACTAGATACTAAAACCAAAAGATTGTATAGTTGTTCGGGGGAAACATACAATATAAATAAATAAATATTACTATAATTAACATTATTACTATAACATATTTTATTTATAATCTTACAATTAATATATACAAAAAATAATATAAGAAAGATTAAGTTTTTATATTTTTTAGGAAGTTACGATTTGAATATTATTTAACACATGTTTTTTAAGTGTATCTCTCGAAACATCAAGATTAAAATTAATCATATTGCAAATTAAATTCACTTCTATAGTGCAACGCGTAATTGGTTCATTACGGCTATACTTTTTACGATGAAACTGCTCATACAAATAAAACCGGTAGCGTGTAGTTCTAGAGGGTGCATTTGCACAGTTAACTAATGTAAGTAAAGGAGGACAATTGATATGAAATGTTACGACGTCTCTTATAAACTGAAAAATAAGCCCGACGATCATAAAGAGATTGCATACCAAACAATAAACATCTGCTATAATAAGAAGGCCTTGCAATCCTCCAATTAAGCTCGTAAAATGCATATCTTGTGAAATGTTTCTGAACTTTTTCAATTCTTTCTATTGAGTTTTAATAATAAGGATTCCAAACAATGCTACAGTATTCAAGAACTGACCTTACCAGAGAATTGTACAGAGATTCTAAAGTATATGAATCTGAGAATTCTTTTGTGTTTCTTTTCAAGAAACCAAGCATTTGATTAGCTCTGTTTATAATAAAATCGTAATGTGGTAAAAAGGAAAAGTTAGTATTTAAGATTACTCCTTGGTCTTTCTTCCTTATTCTACGCTCTAAATATGTATGGTTGATAATATAATCAAACAATATGGGATTCGAATTTCGGAAATACGACAAAACTCGTCATTTAAAAACATTTTACAGAAGGTGATTTTGTTTGCACCCACTGTCAAGCTTCGACAGACCTTTCAATAGAAGAAAACAGTCAGTTTGACAAGAGATCTTACGGTAAAGTTTGAAGTCATCCGCGAAAAGGAGGCAGTTTGAATTTTGAAAAAATATCGACTTTTGAAAAATAATCAATAGCAAGAATAATAATGGACCTAAATGGCTTCCTTGTGGACTACCAGATGGAAGCGAAATATATTTTGAGAGGGAGCAATCAAATTTTTCTATTTGAACTCTACCATCCAAATATGATTCAAGCCATTTTAATAAGGAAGTGTGGATACCTAGAGAATTTAGTTTATTGTAAGATTTGACGGTTGACTCTGTAAAATGTGTTTACAAGATCTAACATCTGTTTGAAAACCTTTTTCCATATTTGTAATGATATTGTTGCTTATTAATGATAAGTTTGTTGCCGTTGATTTTCCTGCTATAAACCCATGTTGAGAAACTAAAATATGATTCTGAAATAACAGAGTTAACCTATTGCAAACTAGTTTTTCAAATACTTTTGGAATACAAGAAATTTTACAAATGGGTCTATAATTGGTTATATCCTATTTTGAGGCCTATTTAAAAATTGGCGATAAAAAAGAAACCTTCCAGCAATCCAAAAATTTCCTTAAGCTATTGAGAGATTAAAAATCCACGAAAGTGGTTGAGCTAAAGCAATACCACATTTCCTTAACAAAATAGGCAGCTTACTTTAAATATTGATAGAAATTAATATTTCCATCAATAGCTACGAGTATTTGATGAATTGAATTTGCAATAACTGGGAAGTTACACTTATCGAGACAAATAAGAAACTCACTGTCAACAAAAATCAAATCAAGCATTCGATTAAGACTGTTATACTGAGAATTGATTTGGATGACATTATATTGACCAAAAAGTCTATAAATACAGATTCTATTTCAGTTTAAACGTTGTCTTCCATTCAATATCGCTAAGGTTAAAATCTCCTGCAAATAATATATGTTATGAATAAGAAGATTTTTTAAAATTGATTTTGAATTATTCAAATGAACATTATAACAATCTAAATTGCTCTTTACAGGAATATAGCTAACAAAAACAATAATTTCATAATGGTTTTCGAAACTACAAGTCCAATTGCCCCTTTTAGAGATATTAACATTTTATGAAGAGTAAAAAAAGCCTTACTTTTTTTGTTAATTGGTCGTCATTGAATTAAATGCATTTTTTTTGCAAAAGCTACCGTATGACCTATGAAAAAACCGTTGAATTCGCATTTTTGACACACACAAACAATGTTGTTACTATATTCTCTCCATGCACTTCTACAGCATATTCTTGCAATTGCAGTTTCTTTATCTATCAACGAAAAAATGTGCTTTAATAGAGAATATGCCTTCAGCTTTGTCATCATAATAAAGAATGCTTAGATGTTAGCCCGAAGCACCCTTATAAGACATAGATTGACACAAGGATGAAGGATTATGCACCACACGAATATTCACATACAAGCGCTGACAAGTTATAAAATTGCAACCTCTATGTGTGCTGCTGTAGTTCCTATGAGTAGTATGTTCGTTGTTTATATTGCATTCACATTTAAATGAAGCTTTCTCAGTAAACAGCTTTAATGCAGCAAACACGAGACAAATACACTATGTGCCTACGGTGTCGGAAAATAGTTGTTGAAATAAAAAAGAAATGAACAACAACAAAAAATATAAACTCACATAGGACTAGGTTTTAAACAAAAAAGATGCACTTATTTGCGAATTTGTCGAAGCGTTATAAAATTTAATAAAAGCTGAGCTACAGTTTATTAAAAACATTTTTAGAATTTGTTTTAGGAGTGTCTCTTCTAGTTTTGCACTCTTAATTGGTTGCCGTCCCTTTCAGTATGCCTACCAAAATGTAGTAAACGAAAACTACTACCTAAATTTATTGCCAAAATTGTATTGGAGTGACAGAAATCTTGAACAGTACCAGCTGAACTTAAACAGACAAATGGAACATCTGAGTAGTATATCGAATGAAATACCAGACATTGAACTAGTAACGGAGGCAATTAAAAAAGCGTCACCATCGAGACCAACGACATCTTATAAGAGTAAGAAGAACAGACAAAAATGGTTTGATAGTGAGTGCATGAAAGTTAGAGATAAATCTTTTGCGTTTTTAAAACTTGTAAGATGGTTAGGTTAGGTTAGGTTTATGTGGCTGTCGGCAGAAGCCGACACACTTAGACCAATTTAGGTCCATTGTGATACCACGTATGTATTATCTACCTCAACTCTGTAGATGGGACTGGCCAACGACACGCGGTTGTTCTCAAACGGTCCCCCATCTACGTACTAACCGCGCCCAACGTCGTTTAATTACGGTGATCTGACGAGAACCGATTACTTTTTTTTACTTTTAAATTCATTTTTATTAATTATTAGCTTATATCAACTTACATACTAGACAAAAATGATTAAATCTAACTTAAAATTAACAGGATACTTATTCTAGATTATTGATCCTTATGCGGACGCCCTAAACTTAACTATATCTTATAATTATTGCCTTTCGGCCTAAAAACTATTTTACGAACTAATCTTACATAATTATGTTTTCATCGAGAAAATTGTTAAGAAAACTCGGAATCTTTAACAAATTTTATATTTTTATATAAAAAAACAAATTACAAACTACCTACTCTACTTACTTAAAAACGAGAACCGATTAACTCGACGTGGTATGGTCGATGGTACAATACAAACACTTTTAAAAGTCTCTATGCGACCACAAACAAAGAATATAAACGTCTATGTCACGCAAAAAAATGCAATTATGAGCATCAAAAAATTAATGCTTTAAGTTGTGCTAAAACATCTGCGGAGTTCTGGAAAGCAGTTAAACACATAAACGGAGGTAGAAATGTTATTGCGCCGCATTTACGTGCTCAGCAATTGGGAGATCACTTCAAGACACTACTTAATAGCGAACGAACTTCATTAGCCCACCAATATGCAGCCCCTTTCTTCGTAAACGAATACTTGGATGCACCATTCACTTTGAGCGAGATACAAAGGGTAATTATGAATTTGAAAAGGAACAAGGCCCCGGGAGAGGATCGCATACCATTTGAGTTCTATACAAATTGTACAACAGATTTTGCCACTGCTCTTACAGCTGAATTTAACCGAATATTTGAAACTGCAGATATCCCACAAAGTTTCAGGAAATCAATAATATATCCGTTACACAAAAAGGGTGATCATAATAACCCGAGCAACTACAGAGGCATATCATTCTTAAATACCTCAGCTAAAATATTTGGAACACTGCTGTTCAACAGGCTAACTCAATGGGTCTCAACTAATAAAATTCTACACGAATTTCAGGCCGGCTTTAGAGCGCAATACTCAACCGTGGACCAAGTTTTCACACTTGTTAATATAGCCGATATGTACAAGAGAAGAAAGAAGAAGCTATATGCCCTATTTGTTGACTTTAGTGCAGCTTTTGACTCCATAGCACGCGATGCACTATACTATAAACTCTACAGAATAGGCATTTCGAGCAAAATTATTAAC
Organism: Portevinia maculata; assembly: GCA_949715645.1. NCBI lineage: Eukaryota > Metazoa > Arthropoda > Insecta > Diptera > Syrphidae > Portevinia > Portevinia maculata. The sequence continues at coordinate 402,096,761 of OX454525.1, read as the reverse complement.
ACTTTGAAAGCCATGTATGAAAACAATATAGCAATGGTGTGGGATGGGAGCAGCACGTCTGAAGAGTTCGCGACAACCATGGGAGTTAAGCAAGGATGTATCCTAAGTACACCCTTGTTCATTTTGTTTATCAACGATATAACAGACAATATTGGAGGCGGAGTCGAAATTTGCGGGGTAAATGTCCCCGCATTAATGTATGCAGATGATATTGTCTTCTTAGCAGAGACAGTAAATAGTATGCAGCTTATGATAAACAGACTAAAAAGCTACTGTACTACATGGAATCTGTCTGTTAACTTGAGCAAAACAAAGATCATGATATTCAGAAGTGACGGCGGGCGATACTCGAGGAATGAAGCTTGGATGTATGGAAGAGAGCGCATTGAAATAGTTAAATACTATAAGTATCTAGGAGTATTGATTGCATCTAACTTAAACATGAATAAACATCTTGAAACCAAACTAAAAGAAGCTAAGCGCGCAATTTCTGCAGTTTGGGGAAAATGTATCAAAAATAAATACATCGAACACAATTCGAAACAAAAAATCATTCGTGCTACTGCAACAACTATAATGTTATATGGAGCTCAAATATGGGGATACAACTCATATACCGCGGTTGAAAAATTTCAACGCTATAGCATAAAAAGAGTTTTTAGGTTACCAAGTAACACCCCCAATTATATGCTTTACTTAGAAACTGGGACAGCCCCTCTGTCTTTGGAGACACTCAAATCACATTTCAATTATGTTGTAAAAGTAATGGGAATGAAGCCAGAACGGTTACCAAAGGTAATTCTTTCCCAAATAATTTCAACAAGAGGAGGCCTTGTCCAAGAATGGGAAAAAATAGCACAAAACTGTGGGCTTAACCTAAATTTTTCACGCAGCGAAGATGCCGTATCCCTAAAACTTAAATTCGGTACTATGCTGGAAGAAACAGGTCATCACCTGTACGATTCATGTGTGAATCATGTCATGTCATGAATGAAGCTCAGTCATCACAGTACAGAATGTTATACAGTAAATTCAGCTACAATCTGCAAGAAAAAACGTACTTTTTGAATTGTAATTCAACTGGAAAAATAAGCACTATATTTAAAATCAGAGGAGAATTATTAAGTCTGAACTACATACCACACCGACCAGAACTTCCAATCATCTGTAATCTATGTAATCTAAGGGAAAGAGAGGATGTATTTCACTTTCTCGCTAGATGTCCTATTCTAAGAGAATTTCGTGTGAAGTTTTTTGGATCACAAGTACTAGAGATGGAGGATACGTTAAGTTTTTTAAATGGAGACCGTGGTTTCGATGAACTATATAAGTATGCTGTAAACGCCCTACGTTACAGGCGACGCATATTGGAAGGCGATTTTTAGATAATAAACTTATAAAACGATTCAGTGATTATTATCTTTATTACGCTAAAAATATCTATTCGTTATGTTATTCTAAAAATTATCTAGATTAGCTATGTACGTATATCTATACAAAACAAAAAAAAAAAAAAAGGAAATATTAATAATAAAAATGTCAATCTGGTGGACGGCCTTGGCCAAACCAATAGACTTAAGATAACAATAAAATGTATCTAAATATATTTTTTATGAAATAAAGTCAAATAAAACTAAAACTAACTATGCCTATCTTTTTTTTCTTTTTTTTTATAATTTGCGTGCGCTAAAGGGATTTTTTTTTTCTGTAGTGACACACTACCCTACTTACGAGTATAATGGTAAAACCACAGCGAAGGCATTTTTAGTTTGTTGCGCAAGTAGCTCCCAGCAATTCATTGCCTATTTTTGGGTTCTACTTACTGAAAGAATAGAAAGATAGGAAAGTAGTTTGGTGCGATGGGATTTTTTTTTTTCTCCACGGAAGTTATAACCGTCAATGATAAATTTCGAAGCTTGCCAAGGAATCTTCCTTGTTAGTACTAGGTTGTCTGCCTGGCTACTGGTCTGGTTGGCCACTCCATCATTCTAGACTCATTTGAGTCTCTACTAGGAAACATAGACTACACCATACCCCGATTAAAGTTCGGAAAGAGCTTCCAAATCACTATTCCTTCCAGATCATTCTGGGATGACGATTCATTTATAAAAAAAAAATCAAAATTAATTCAAAAATAATAAGGGTAAGAGAATAAATCAGTGCCATTCAGTAACTTATGTATATAGCTGGAGGTGAATGACCGCCAGAAATTTCGGCTCAAACTAGAAAAATAACTGACGTGGGTACTTTCAGTTGTTCTTTTTTTTTAATAGTTTTTTTTTTAAAAAACATACCTAATGTATAAAAATACAAAAACATAAGCGATATTAATAACAATAAAGATACTTATACAAAATAATCTTTTCGTATATCAAGTTCTTACTTTATAGACTAATTCTATGTCAGTCATGTTTAGAGTGGAAAACCAGTTTGTGATTTTTTTTTAAGAAAAAATGAAAGTAGTAAGTTGTTCTAATTGAAATGGGCAAATTATTGAATACAATTGCCGATGTCATTAAATAAAAATTCATAAAATGTGTTTTGTGTGTAACTAGAGTATCAACAAGTGCCAGATTATTAACCCGTAAGTTGTATATTGAAGAGTTTCTAGATGGAATATTACCACTTTGTTTATAGAATTCTTTTAAAACTTTAAAAATATAGATATGACGTAATGGTAGTAATCTAAACTCACAAAAAAGAGGCCCGCTTCCGGTTCGTTGACTTTTTCCACAAATTATACGAATTATATGCTTTTGGGCAATCAAGATTGGTCTAAGAGTGTTCATATAAGCAACTCCCAAACACACTATCTCATATTACATTAATTTACAAATTTCTCCAGGCGAGAATTCTTCAAAACGAAAACTATTCCTTTGAGTTGTTTCTTTTTATACCCTATTCTAAGGGTATATTAATTTTGACGCATAGTTTGTAACATACCTTAATATTGCCCGTAGACCCCTAAAAGTTACTATATTTATGATCAGCATCGATAGTAATGTCGATCTAGCCATGTCCGTCCGTCCGTCCGTCCGTCTGTCGGCAAAAATTAGGCCTTTAAACTGGACCTAGAGAGCTGAAATTTTAACCATATACTCTCTAGGGTCCCGAAATAATCGAGTTTACGAATTGTTAAAATCCGCCCACAGACACGCCCACAAACTCAAAAAAACAAAATTTTGGAAAAAGTCGAATTTAGAGCTAGAAAGCTGAAATTTTTTATATATGATCTATAACTCCTAAAACTGCTCGGGATAAAAAAATTTCAAAATCCGCCCACTGACACGCCCACAAATAAATAAAATAATTTTTTTATACCCTATTCTAAGGGTATATTAATTTTTGAAAATCCAAAGTTTGAGCTAGGGAGCTAAAATTTATAATATATACTCTCTAGGGGCCCTTTATTCTCATGTGTTAATTTTTTTTTAAATCCGTCTACTGACACGCCCACAATTAAATAAAACAATTTTATTGAAACACCCAAGTTTGAGCTAGGGAGCGTTTTTTTTATAAAATCCTTTAAATGTTATACGAGTATAACAAAATATGTAGAGCATTCTTAACAATTCAACCATACTTAGACTTTTTTCACGCCCACTTATGAGGGATAGGAATAAGAATAGGGTATCCAACAGTTCGCCTAAGCGGACTGTAGCCCGTCCCTATGTTTTTATAATATTTTCAATAGTGCAGTTACAACTATTGTGAAGCGGCACAGGGGGTCTAACAGCTTCGGTAACACTAACAAAATAATTGTTAAAACTATTTGCTAATAATTGCGGCTCAGAAGTAATATCATTATTGGTAAAGATATTGGAAATATTATAAGATTTAATTTGCTGCCCTAAAATACAATTTACCTGCGATGCTCTAAGTGTCTAATCTCTAAAACCTAACCCTAAACCTGCATAATAGCTCCACTCTAGGTGTCATTACAGGGCACTGTCTGATAGACGTGCACTTGGCCTTTATTCAAACGGCTTTTGCTGAAGCTGCATGGACGAGGAGGAGGAGGGGACTTCAGTTCAAAGAAGGTCTTTGTACAGGGTAGAGCATGGCTACAAAAACAAAATTTAATAACTTGTTTTCTTATTTGGTAGGCTACTATTTAGAATTATTAAAATGAATGCTTGGGATACCGAAAACACGATTTGGATAGTGCAGCGGTACCATGCTTTGCAGTCCTTCGTTTCCGTCCTGAGTAGATGGACTATTATGAGGCTGGTAAACATGTTTGCCGAATCTGGAAGCATCGCACGAGGACCGTACCATCGAGATCACTATGTTCGGGTTCAAGACACAATCGCGGCTGTAGCATCGTCAATTCAGACAAATCCAAGCGTTTCGACTCGAAGCTTATCGGCGGAAATCGCAGTTAGCAGACGGTCATTACAACAGATAATTCATGATGACTTAAACTTGCTTCCGTACAAAGTTCAAATTGCAAGCAAGTTAAACCCTTTTGCCTATTCGCCTGGAATCTTGCCAAAAAATGGTTGAAATGACCGAAGAAGACAAAAGCTTGATAAATTGCTTGTTTATGTCTGATGAGGCACATTTTGATCTAAACGGCAAAGTAAATAAGCAAAATTGCCGTATATGGAGTGAATCTAATCCAGAAATACTCCATGAGACGGTACTGCACCCAGAACGAGCCACTGTTTGTTGCGCAGTCCGTTTCAACAGCATTTGGCTCCAGCAAGATGGTGCAACTGATCACATAGCCAGACCGGTTATGGCGGAGCTCCAACGAAAATTCCCAAATTAATTAATATCCAGAAAATCCACTTTCCGTTGGCCTCCAAGGTAACCTGACCTAACTGAACCAGACTTTTTTTTGTGTGGTTATGCCAAACAAGAGATGGACAAAACGAAATTTGACTCAATTGAAGCAGTCCGTTAAAACAATAATTGAGGCAATCCCGACTTCAACCCTTGAGACCGCAATGAATAATTTTCTGATCAGGTGTTGTATATGCGTGGATAAGCAGACCTCCATGCTTTACGGTCTATCATTTTCAAAAACTAATCCAAACTAATATTATAAATGCGAAAGTAACTCTGTCTGTCTGTCTGTCTCGCTTTAACGCCAAAACTACTGAACCGATAAAGTGTACACAGATAGTCTAGAGCCTGAGTATCGGCATAGGCTACTTTTTACCGCGGGAAAATGCTTCATCTGTTGTCCAGAAGCGGAAATCTAAGCTGATATCTAAGAAAAGTTGTAACTCTCGAATGCTTTTTAGCTCCTAGCTTTGGAATGACTCTTTTAAAAGAAATAGGATTTTTTTTAATATAAAGTTCAATTATGTACAAAGATATTAAGATATAAATCATCTTTGTAGGTTATCCTGAAGCTGAACAATAAGCACTAAACTATACATTTTATACAATTCGAAAAAAGTAAAATGTTCGATTGAAGCTAGATCGTTGGATTTTCCAAATCTGTTTCTCTCTGCTTTTTCTTTCTTTTCTTTTTTATGCACATTTTGTAGTTTGTAGAGAAAGATAGGGTATGGAATGTAATTGAGATTGAGAGGGAGTCACACTCAGAGTATATCCATATAATGAGTAGGGGCACTCAGACGCGTTTTCTTTATCAGTTCTTATCTGCAAGTATTTTGTTTTAAATTTGAGAAGTGGCAGACTGGCGAAGCAAGGCGAGCACGGGTCAGCTAGTAGTTATATAAAATTAAATCGGATTTTCTATTCAATAAAAAAACAAAATGAAATCCATTAATTAAAAAAAAAATATTTTCAATTCTTATTCAATTTTTGCGCCACCCTGTAACTACATGTCCTGCTCTGTTCCATAAAATGAATCTTTGTCTAACCCCTAGATCCGTGTGGTATCACAATGGACCTAACATTGGTCTAAGTGTGTTGGCATTAAGCTGACAGCCACCTCAACCCAACCTACCCTAACCTAGCTAGGCTCATATAAAAGAAAAATTCTTCCTCGCATATTTGGTCCTGAGTGCCATTAGGGGAATGGAGGAGACTCCTAACTAGTCTTACTACCTCAAAGTTATATCTACCTATAGAGACCTTATGTCCGAGACATCGGTGTTGTGTGTCCTTCCTTATTGACAGCATATACTTGGTCTTGCCCTCATTGACCGTTCATCCCATCCTCGCAGAATCCGCCTCTCAAGTGCCATTGACATCACGCTACATTCTTCCGACTTTTAAAGAGTCGCATCACAGCGCGTCGCCTTTTCTGAACCCTTTTTTAACATAGAAGGTAATGGTGCGGTATTCACCGGCCTTAATGGTACAGCGTGCATTTTCCGTCATTATCCTGCACGAACGGACGAGTTTGTGCAGAGAATGCCAAAACTTGGCATTGCACAGGGTGTCCCAGTTAAGCAAAGCAGTATAATCTTTTAAAAGGAGATACGTGAAGTTCCGCTGAACATAAAATTGTATGGCAGGGGGGAGGGGGAGGGGTCTATTCTCACCCCATTTCAAGTTATAGCAATAGGTATTTTACACATTTCGAACTGACCTGAATCTGAAATGCTGGTAATTTGTCGCCGAAAATTTGCATATTCTATTTTACGATTCGAAAATCCAAAAAGGTTGTAATGTGCAAATAAATGATTTCTCGTATTTTGACATGCATAATATTAATATTATTCAATTTATGTTACTACAACATATTAGCAATAGTGCGAAATCTAGAGACAATCTCAATCGTTTTTAAAATTCCGCGGTTTTTGAAGAATTCTTGCAGAATTTCGTCTTCCGTTAGTCCAATTTCAGGATGGATACTCAAAGAAGCGAGTCCATTCAGGCGCTCCCGTCCTATTGAACTTCTAAGATAGTTTCTTATTCTTCTTAGGGTCGAATGTGATCGTTCTGGAGCTGCTGTTGTTACGGGTAATACTGCCAATAGTCGTAAGATCGTGTTCATGTTTTTGAAACATTTTTCATTGATAACCTAAAAAATAAGGTAACCATTGAAAGTTAAGTATTCGATGGGTTATAGAAACTGATTCTGGAAGTAAAAATTCCGATCTGAAGTTACTCACTGATAGTGCATCGAGCGCATTTTGAATATCTTGATCAAAGATCCGTTGCCTCCACATTCTGATCTCTGAGATAAAATTCCTTTCTGAACAGTCCAATATTTCGTCATAAAACTTGTAGCATTTTTCCTCATCAAATTCCTGCTTGGAAGGAAATAGTTGTCCGCAACTGTGGAAGATCGATTTGTGTTTTTCTAACCGACTTTAAGGATGAAAAATGTAAGTATCAAGGAATGGAATGTAGAAGGCAATTCTGTAATAATCTTCGACATTTTGTGTTTCAACGTTGCAACGGTTTTTCTGTTGACTGCAACGACGAGGCAATTTCATATTAAGAACAGATTTCAGCTACATTGTCGTAAATGATACAAAAATTTGAATCAACGTTTTCCCGCTTTCCTTGATATCATTCGTAGCATCATCAGCTAACTTTGTGGCTTCTCCTAGATCTTGATTTTTCGTCTGCAATTCCCGACTCAGAGGCAAGACGATAGAATTGATCGATTCCATTATATGACAGAAGATTTGAAATTCGATTGTCAAAATCGCGGTCAAAAGCTGAAAAGCCTTTTGTGAAGTCTCTCGATCTTTCCACTTTTTTATTTCTTCCAAAGCTTCTATAACGGCCGGTTGAAGTTCGAGGTAAGTTGAAACTGCTTCATGAGACTGAGCCCATCTTGTAACAGCGAAAGAATTCAATTTTTCTTTTCTCCGGTCACTCTTTTTCGGCATTTTCAAAATGTCTTCCTTTAAAATGCTTTGTCTCTTCGGCCAGTGGAAAAATGCTTCTATTGCTCCGATAGTTCCTAACGCATTTTTTATACCCGAAAATCGGCAAGCGGCATTGATGACCAAACTGAAGCCATGCGCGGCATAATGAACGTAGATTGCAAGAGGAAAATGAGACCTGATATGGGCTTGTACTCCGTTTACTTCGCCATTCATAACTGGTGCATATATATACTCGTATCTGTGTATCAAAAAATTATCGACACTGTGTCGCGAAGTAGATGTTCCGAATTAAAATTGTTTGCAGTGGTGTCCACACAAGCGGCACTATCGTAGTTTCATGCAAAATGTATCAAAAGAATGAGAAAATGAGGTTAAGTTAGGTCATGACAGCATACATTTTATAACTTTCGACTACTTTCGACTACTCGACTACTCACAAGAAAAATTAAAGCTCAACTGAACTAACGTCTAACCGGACTAACGTCTAAATGCACTGTCTTTTTGAACTGAACTAACAACTGAACTGAAAACTGAACTGATAACTGATCGTCTAAAAGGGCCTTAAAGCATACGTATTGGACACCTGTCACCTGGACACGATAGTATAAGTTCCGTTCAAAAACAATATTCCATTGTCAACTTTCTCTTTAGATTTCAATTGCATTTTGAGACGTTTTTTTTCTTCTTCACTAAGGCCTATATTAAAATGCGAAAAAAACGCCCATCGATGATTTGGCAGCACTATACTAATCGATATTTTGACACTTCAACATCAGATATTTTATTATTATTTATGAAATTTCATTTATCAAATTTCACAAACAGTAATCTTAGGTAATCGGCACAAATCTTATAAAAGAAACAAATAGGGTATTCAATTCATGCAACGTCGTATAACCATTGTAAACGTTGTAAGCGTGGTTAGTCTACGATGTGGTAAACCAACTGTCAAAGATGTGATGGGGAATTTCTTACAAATAATGTGGTAAACTTCAATCAACATGGCAAACGTGGCAAACGTGGTAGATTATGATATTCTGACTGTGACATTTAATCTGACAGACTCCACAGATAAAACAAATACTCTTTTGTTCATGAAACGAGAGTCGTAAACTTACACTTTTACGGGAATGGTAAACTTACCACGTTTCATGGTTAGGTTAGGTTAGGTTAGAGTGGCTGTCGGCACAAGGCCGACACACTTAGACCAGGGTTAGGTCCATTGTGATGCCACACGGATCGAGTTGTTTCCCCACTACTAGTTAAACCATTTAGAGCTTCTTATGAAGCGCGATAAACTTCTATCGTCAGCGTTAGCCAAGTCGTTAAGATTATTAAGCAAGAAATCTAACAGATAAAGATTTCTATTATGGGAGAGAGCTGGACATGTGCAGAAAAGGTGAAGTATAGTCTCCTCCTCCTCCTCGTCCAAGCAACTTCTACAGAAATCGTTCGAATAAACGCCAAGCCTCGATGCGTGCTTGCCTATCAGACAGTGCCCTGTAATTGCACCTATAGTGGAGCTAATATGCAGTCGATTTAGTGAGATCAGACTCTTAGAGCGTCGCAGATCCAGCTTTGGCCAGATGTGCTTAGTCGCTCGACATGTATTACTACTTGTCCACCTAAGGTTTGTTCTCTCGATAGCAGATAGCTTGAATAAAAGTTTGCAGGTAGCGATTGGGATACCCAAAGAACCCTTTTCAGGTAAAAGGGGGAGTTTGGTTCCCTTTTTGGCGAGTTCATCAGCCCTGCAGTTTCCAGGAATATCTCTATGCCCCGGCACCCAACAGAGGTGAATGTTAAACTGCTCCGCCATCTCCATGAGAGATGAACGGCAGTCGAGGGCTGCAATGGAATTTAGAGATACTGAATCCACGGACTTGATCGCGGCCTGACTGTCCGAGAAGATACGGATATCCTTTGTGGATATCACATTTCTCTTCAGTCACGTCAGGGCTTCTTTTATCGCCATAATCTCCGCCTGGAATACGCTACAGTGATTAGGAAGACGGAAAGAGAGACTCAGATTTAGCCTTTCGGAGAAAACGCCACCACCAACCCCGTCACTAGTTTTCATGAATACGCTTATAATTATACCCTATTCTAAGGGTATATTAATTTTGACGCATAGTTTGTAACATACGAGTACCTTAATATTGCCCGTAGACCCCTAAAAGTTACTATATTTATGATCAGCATCGATAGTAATGTCGATCTAGCCATGTCCGTCCGTCCGTCCGTCCGTCCGTCGGCAAAAATTAGGCCTTTAAACTGGACCTAGAGAGCTGAAATTTTAACCATATACTCTCTAGGGTCCCGAAATAATCAAGTTTACGAATTTTTGAAATCCGCCCACAGACACGCCCACAAACTCAAAAAAACAAAATTTTGGAAAAAATCGAATTTTGAGCTAGAAAGCTGAAATTTTTTATATATGATCTATTACTCCTAAAACTGCTCGGGATAAAAAAAATTCAAAATCCACCCACTGACACGCCCACAAATAAATAAAATAATTTGTTTATACCATATTCTAAGGGTATATTAATTTTTGAAAATCCAAAGTTTGAGCTAGGGAGCTGAAATTTATAATACAAGGTGGCGCAAAAGTTATCAGGTGGCGCAAAAGTTGTCACCCGATGTTCTTTCGCTGTAATTTTTTTTATGAATGAAAAACTTTGGTTCTGCTTTTGGATTATGTTAATTGGTGTCTAAAGTTTTTTCTGTATAGTTAACTTCACAAATGTCAAAGTAGAATTTACATTTGCCGCCATTTGCAAAAATTATAGCTTCTTCCGATAGGATGATGACTTTTGCGCCACCTTGTATATACTCTCTATGGGCCCTTTATGCTCATGTGTAAATATTTTCAAAATCCGCCCACTGACACGCCCACAATTAATTTTTTTTTTTTTTTAAAATTCAAAGTTTGAGCTAGGGAGTTGAAATTTATAATATATACTCTCTAGGGGCCCTTTATTGTCATGTGTTAATTTTTTATACCCTATTCTAGGGGTATATTAATTTTGACGCATAGTTTGTAACATACCTTAATATTGCCCGTAGACCCCTAAAAGTTACTATATTTATGATCAGCATCGATAGTAATGTCGATCTAGCCATGTCCGTCCGTCCGTCCGTCCGTCCGCCGTCGGCAAAAATTAGGCCTTTAAACTGGACCTAGAGAGCTGAAATTTTAACCATATACTCTCTAGGGTCCCGAAATAATCAAGTTTAAGAATTTTTGAAATCCGCCCACAGACACGCCCACAAACTCAAAAAAACAAAATTTTGGAAAAAATCGAATTTTGAGCTAGAGAGCTGAAATTTTTTATATATGATCTATGGCCCATAAAACTGATTGGGACATAAAATTTTCAAAATCCGCCCACTGACACGCCCACAATTAAATAAAACAAATTTTGGGAATAATTGAATTTTGAGCTAGAAAGCTGAAATTTTTTATATATGATCTTTGGCCCATAAAACTGCTTGGGACATAAAATTTTCAAAATCCGCCCACTGACACGCCCACAATTAAATAAAATATTTTTTTTGAAAAACCAAAATTTGAGCTAGGGAGCTGAAATTTTTAATATATACTCTCTAGGGGCCCTTTATGCTCATGTGTAAATATTTTCAAAATCCGCCTACTGACACGCCCACAATTATTTTTATTTTATTTTTGAAAGTCCAAAGTTTGAGCTAGGGAGCTGAAATTTATAGTATATACTCTCTAGGTGCCCTTTATGCTCATACTTAAATTTTTTTTAAATCCGCCTACTGACACGCCCACAATTAAATAAAACAATTTTATTGAAAAAGCAAAGTTTGAGCTAGGGAGCGTTTTTATTTACAAAAGCTTAGTTTTTTCGATAAAATCCTTTAAATTTTTGTCACGCCCACTTATGAGATATAGGAATAAGAATAGGGTATCCAACAGTTCGCCCAAGCGGACTGTAGCCCGCCCCTATGTTTTTAAATCCGCCTACTGACTGAAACACCCAAGTTTGAGCTAGGGAGCGTTTTTTTTTGATAAAATCCTTTAAATGTTATATAACAAAATATGTAGAGCGTTCTTAACAATTCAACCATACTTAGACTTTTGTCACGCCCACTTATGAGGGATAGGAATAAGAATAGGATATCCAACAGTTCGCCCAAGCGGACTGTAGCCCGTCCCTATGTTTTTAATCATATTTGATAACATTTTTTGATAGCAATCGGAATAAATTAGCTTGTATGCACATTTTTTAATCAAGTTAAGGACGTAATCATTGAGATATATTCAGATTAACGAATTATATATTGTATTTATTATTTAATAAACACTCCTATTCTCAAATGCAATCTTTATTATCTCTCTAAACTGGATTTCTACGAGTATTATTTTCTATTTTCAGGTGCAGTGGGGAAACAAGTAAAAGGCGGATATTTACTGAGATATAAAAGTAAGTTCACATTCTCGTATGTATCTAATACCCTTTCCACCGAATTTGTTAAGTTAATTTGAAGTCGATATATCAATAACAAGGTGCATTTCTGGCTACTAGATTGGTGGGTGAAATTTCTAGTTTAAAAAATCCACATCGATACCATTTATAAAACGATATTAAGTTAAAGTTTGATGCCTTATTGAAAAGAGTGTGTCTTGCTTCATCATATTCATAAGTTCCTGCCGTGGTTGTCATTGCAATAGCGCATCCTGTAAACCCAATTTTGGAGAACTTTGTATGTTTCAAGACCATGAAAAGCTCAATTATTTTGGTGTATAACAACACAAACTTACTTACTTACTTACTTAACGGGCTCTCGACCCGTGAAGCCTCTCTGCCTGAGACACTCCAGTCTTGCATTCTCTGCGATCCCAGCCACGCTGCTTCCAGTTGCCCAGACCAACCGCTTGGCCATCCGCGATGGCTTGGTGTTTCTACTTGCCTTCTCGAATCAGGGGGCCGGGACAGATGTTTGTTTGTTTGTTGATAGCATGTACTTGGTCTTGTCCTCATTTACTTTAAACCAATCAATTTTGCCTGTTCTTTAATCGCCGTGAAAGCCTCTAACGGAACGGCCGATGATGTCGATATCATCCGCATACCACAGTAGCTGGACGGATCTATTGAAGATAGTGCCTTCCGTGTTGATACCTGCCCTTCGCACTATTATCTCCAGAACAAGATTGAAGAAGTCACATGATAGCGCATCTTCTTGCCGAAATCCGGTACAAGTTTGGAATAATTCGGAAGAGCTACTCCCAAACTGCACATTACACCAAGTGTTTTCAAGTGTCACGCGACACAACTAGATCAGTTGTTCAGGCATCCCGAATTCGGCCATCGCCAAGTAGAGCAGCTTTAAAGTCGATGAAAAGGTGGTGGGTCTCGACTTGAAATTCATTGGTGTCTTTTCCAGGATTTGCCTTAGTGTCAAGATTTGGTCTATTGTCAATCTGCCGGGCCGGAAGCCACACTGGTACGTGACGATTAGTGTGTTGCAGAATGGCTTCAGGCGTTCACACAGTACGTTGGATAGGATCTTATATGCGACATTAAGCAGGGATATTCATCGATAGTTCTTGCCAGACATAGGGTCGCCTTTTTTTCGAAGATGGGGCATATGGAGCTGATAGTCCAGTCATCGAGCATGCTTTCTTCCACCCATACTTGGTTGATGATTTGGTGCCCTACAAAAACATCACCTTCATATTTGAATAGCACCATTGGTAGACCCTTAGAGTCTGCGCCCTTATTGTTCTTTATCGTTCTTTTAGCTAAGCCAACCTCTTCTATACTGGGTGGTGAAATATGTTCTTCATTGACAGGACGTGGGTTCTCTTCTTGCCCTATCAGTCTCTCTACATGATGCCCATTTAGCAGCTGTTGGAAAGGATGCTTAAATACATCTGCTATTCCCTGCGTTTCGGTGACTAGGTTTCCGCCACTGCTTCGAAGAGCAGCCAGTTGCTTCGATTTCTTGTAAAATCTCCGCATGTTGTTTCGATCGCGAGACTACCATTTCCTTAAGCTGGGAGACTGCGTACCCCCTCTTCTTTCCATGCAGGATCTTCTTCTCCTGCCTTCTGTTGGCTCAATAGTCTTCCATTAGCTGCCCTTGGTTTGTGCTGCAGCTTTTTTAAATGTGCATCTTCTGCCACCTTCTTCCGTTAAGCACATACATCATCATACCACGGCCTTTTTCTTTGGGGTGGCTGGTAACCTACGGTGGTTTCGGCTACGTGCTTGATGATGTCACGATATCGGTTCCACATATTGTTGGCGCTTATGGGTGGTGAATGCACAGAGGAGGGTCTCCCGCTCATCCGCATCCGACGTCGAGTTTCTTCTTCTGGGCAGTTTGCGGCTTCTTCTCGTTGGACAGTCGAGCTCTAAATTTTTCCGCATCAAGGAAATGGCCAGACTCGACGTTTGCCGCTCATCAATTAAGTTCTAAAACATAACTCAGGTGCGACTATTCAATTGAACCGCACTGTAAGAAATAACAAAAACAAAGAAGTTTATTTGACATCGAATGTATCTGGGCTTATTTACATTAAACTTGTTTGCTTATGTCGAATTTTTTCACGTGTAATTATTTTTCTTTATAAACTTTAACAATGTTCTATTTATATTATAGAGCAACTCCTTTGGAATCGATGGTCGGAAGAATGGGTTGTTTTGTACGATGACTCTACTATGGCTTGGTTTACGGTAAGTTTGCAAAATTAAACAGCATGTCAGTATGTGATATTTACTGTCAATACATGACATGGTCTTATATTGATTTACAGGAACCAGGCAGATCTTCACCAGCGGGAAAAATCCTTGTTAAAGAAGCTCCTGAAATGCTGGCGATCGCTCATTGGACTGGACAAATACCGAGAAGGCCACCACTGCCAGAGGGATGTACTGTATCACAATTAATAGCCCTTGGATCAAGGCGCAAAAAGTCCAAGGTTTATTGGATGCTAGCGAAATCTGAACAGGAAGTAAGGTGTGTATAAATATATTGCATTTCTTATACGAATTAAAACCACTTATTTCACTTTCTCCGTACGAATTGTTCACTACTTTTAATTAATGTCGTTTTCCCTAGCGCCCAACTCGAACAAATCGTAAAAGAGATCTTTGGGTGAATTTTTAGGGAGTCTTTTACATATTTACCAAATGACTTTCATTTCCATTGATTGCAATGGTTTTTTTTTTAAGTTTTTTTTTTTTAAGTTGATCATTTCTCAAATTTGGTGATGGAAGGACATGGCTAGAACAACATAACTTTCAATGTAGATCACAAATATAGTAACTTTTAGGGGTCTACGAGCAAAGTGGGAGCGGAAAGATCTTTTTTGAGACAGTTGTTTAGAAGAACACATTGCTTACATATTTTGTTCCAACTGCTTTCTGTTTGTTTTTTAGAAATTATTTGAAAAACAACGTTTATGTTAAAAATTCTCCCAAAAGGTTGCCGTAACAAAAAACTTTGTATAGGCAATGGTTAAGAAACACATTTTCTGCATATTCTGTTCTACTGATCTTTTCTACATCTTTAAGTAATTTATGGCTTACAACGGGTCGTATCACAACCACGCCATTTCGGCGTACAAGTGGCTTTTCAAAATTTGATCAATAAAATTAGTTTCAAAATAATAAATTGTCACGTTTCACTTCGCGTTTCGTGATCGGGATCCAGCCGACTTAGTGAAGATCATCGTGGAAATAAGTCATGTCCGAAAGAATCGCGATTGTCGAAAAGGGTTACTTACCGGATAATTTGGTCTCTGACAAAAAAAATGGTAGTTCGACGACTTATGTTAAAATTCAAATAACCAATTATTCCTTAACTAAGTGTTACCACACAGTGGAGTAAAAAAAAAACAAAAACAAAACACAAACAAAGGCAATCGGATACTCTCTTCCCCTAAAGCGTCGCAATATTGCCACCCCTCTATCACACTCTGACCAAACCTGGTTCAAGGGTAGTAATGGAAAAAAGTATGGAATATCTATATATATAAAAGAAAGTGTCTGAAGCGATGTAACCCCATAACTCGAGATTGGCCGAACCGATTTTGATGATTTATAATTTGTTGGAAAGCTATTTTCTCAGTACGGGTTTTAAAATAAAAAAAAAAAAAAAAATTCAAAATGTCTTATTTTGACCACACAGCGTGTTACGACAGGTTTTTTTCAATTTTTTTTTTTCATTTTGTATTTATTTATTTTGGCAACAACCAAAAAAAGAACAGTATACTGTTTTCCATCATTAAGTACTTCAATTGAATCTATTTATGTGTGTAGTAAACAATGCCAGCAAGACGCAAGGAGACCAATTTGGGCCTTCGAACGAATAGAACGACAGACATGCGAAATAGAAGAGCCCAAAGATCAGACGAACGAATCCAACAAGATAATGCAGATGTGCGTGTATGAGCATGGCACAATTTCGTGAATCACAATCACAAGAGGCACGAGCTGAACGAAATGAACAAAGGCAATTGGATTGAACGGCTTACTTATCGGTATGGATCCAGATTCTAACCTGTTCCTGAAGTCAATTCGAAACATGAATTAAATATGTTTCCAAATGGCATCGTTTGGAGCAACAGAAATAGTTAAAAATAATGCTGCAAATGGTCAACAATTCCATTCAACATTCAAAATCAAAGGTCAAGGTTATCACAAAGTGGGCTCATTGCTGCCAATGCCGAATGAATCACATACATTTTTACAAATTTACTTTATGGACGGTGGGGACTCCGAAAGCGCACGTTGCGGCTACAATTACCTCAAATCACCATATGCCAAACCCATCGTCGGCGAGCTGGATGCTCTATAGACATTTTCACCAAGCTATCTCTTTCTGAAGTGCGGAATCCCTGTCTTAAACAACAGAAACAAATTGAATGATAAAATTGTAGAAATTTGCACAAATCGTATGGAATAATCATTGTGATTGTTAATGAACTGAATATGAAAGTGCAAGCAGAAGCTATTGAAGGGTAAAAAGTAACAAATAATAGAGAAAAAACGTGAGAAAGTATGTTAAAGCAAAACAAAAAATTAACATAGGGACGGGCTACAGTCCGCTTGGCGAACTTTTGGATATCCTATTCTTATTCCCAGCAGACACCTAGAGAGTCTATATAATAATTTTCAGTTTCCTAGCTTAAACTTTGACTTTCCAATAAAATTGTTTTATTTAATTGTGGGCGTGTCAGTGGGCTGATTTTAGAAATCGATTCGATTTTTTCGATAAAATTGTTTTTTTTTTTTTTTTTTTTGAGTTTGTGGGCGTGTCTGTGGGCGGATTTCAAAAATTCTTAAACTTGATTATTTTGGGGACCTGGAGAGTTTATATGGTTAAAGGCCCAATTTTTGCCGACAGACGAACGGTCATGATCGACATTACTATCGATGCTGATCATAAATATATGTAGTAACTTTTACGGGTCTACGGGCAATATTATGGTATGGTTCAAACTTCGCGTCAAAATTAATATACCCTTTGAATAGGGTATAAAAACAGTTGATATGTTGACCAAAAACGCTGTTCAATTGTATTTAGATATCTAATATGTTTGTTTAGAAAACTTTTCAACTTACATATTTGCTTCCAAACAAAAATATTTACAAATTACAAACTGACAATCACGCTATTGTCATTAATCCTGATAAAACACCAGCTGTAGAGCACATGCGTGGATTTCATGCACCTGTAGTTAAGTTAGTTATTTTTCATTTCCCTACGAAAATATTCACTAGAAATAATTTATATGGCAAAACAACGTTTGCCGGGTCAGCTAGTTTAAGATAAAATTAAAGAAAAAAAGGAACTAGCGGCTAGGTTAGGTTAGGTAAGGTTATAGTGGCAGTCGGCAGAGGCCGACACACTTAGACCAATGAAAGGTCCGTTGTGATAGCACACGGATATACATGTCATACTCCTACTCGTTGAACCAGTTGGAGCTTTTGATGAAGCTTGACAGACTTTTGACGTCAGTGTTAATGAGATCGCTAAGATCATTGTAAAAGAAAGATCCTAAATGGAGTTTACGTCTTTGAGAGAGAGCAGGGCATGTGCAGAGAAGGTGGAGAATTGTCTCCTCTTCCTCCTCGTCCATGCAGCTTCTGCAGAAGTCACTTGTGTAGGCGCCAAGCCTTGTTGCATGCCTGCCTATGATACAGTGTCCGGTGATCACGCCAATTATAGCACCAATGTGCAGTCTGCTCAGAGATATCAAACACTTACAGCGTTTCAGATCCAGATTTGGCCAAATGTGTTTTGTCGCTAGACAAGTGTTGCCACTTCTCCACCTAAGGTTAGATTTCTCAATGGTCTCCCTCATAAACATGAGTTTGCATGTAGCAATTGGGATTCCTAAAGGACCTTTATCAGGTAGAAGAGGCAGTGTGGTTCCTTTTCTGGCGAGTTCATCCGCCCTACAGTTCCCTGGAATGTCTGTATGACCCAGTATAGGTGAATGTTAAAATGCTTCGCCATATCCACTAGAGAAGATCGACAGTCACGGACAATGATGGAGTTAGTGGAGACAGAGTCCAGATATTTTAGCGAGGCTTGACTTTCTGAGAAGATCCGGATGTCCATAGCGGATATCACGTTCCTCTTCAGCCACGATAGGACTTCTTTAATCGCCATGATTTCCGCCTGGAACACGCTGCAGTGATCAGGGAGGTGAAAGGAGAGGCTGAGGTTCAGCCTGTCAGAGAACGCACCCTACCCCCTCGTCGGTTTTGGATCCAAGGGTATAAAAGTGGATCGATTTATTTTCGACAGGGGGCCCACTTCCCAGAATGTTCTGGGAGGGATCTTGACCTTGAAGTTTTTGTGAAAAAGCGTCTGAGGGGTGGTGTAGTCTGGTTTCGGGCAATAATCCCCTAATGAAATAACCCCCCAAATGAAAAATGAAATAAATCCCCAAATCAAAGATGAAATAAGTTCCCAAAATGGTATGAAATAAGTCCCCAAATAAGTATGAAATTAGTCCCCAAATCCTATATGGAAATCCCATAAACAGTGCAATGCATATGGGGGGGCATGCTGCCACCCTGCAACCCCCCTGCTTGGGGTCACTGTTTGATTTCGAGTAGGTGCAAGGTTTTATTTTATAAATTTGGGGACTTATTTCATAGTTGAATTTGGGGACTTATTTCACTATGAAATAACCCCCCAATTTGAATTATGAAATTAGATAGATGTTTTATTTCGTATATAAATATTTTTTTACAGAATTTTGTTATTGCACATTTTACAGAGATTTGATAATAAATTTTATCTTTCTACTGAAACATTATTTACAATTTGGATTAAGAATACATACAAAAAAAATTAGTTTAACTTGAAGGAAAATACGAAAAAAACCTTCAATATAAAAAAAGAAAAAGTAAAAAGATTTATATAAATAGTGCATACAAATTAATAAATAAATGGTTATCTTAATACAAAAAAAAAGTATCACAGGTGAATAAATAAATAACGCATAAATAAATTAAAATAATTAATAAATAAATAAATAAATAAATAGGTAGATAGATAAATAAATAAATAAATAGGCAAACAAATAAAAAGATAAGTTAACAAATAGGTAAATAAATAAATAAACAATTAATGCAATAAATTAATAAATAAATAGGTGAATACATATATAAAAAGGAATGTAAACAAATAAATAAATAAGTTAAATAAGTTAATAAATAGGTAAGAATATAAATAAACAAGTAATCAAATAATTAAATCAATAAATAAACAAATTAACGAATAGACAAATAAATAACAAATAAAAATGGGATGAATACAAATTGGTACATCATTAATATATACATATAAGTTATGCTCAAGACTAACCATAAATTAAGAAAAAACAGCCATGAGGAGAATTAGCTTAACAATATTATGTATTTAATTGGTTTACAAGTGGATTGTCAACGAAACTGCATCTTGTTAGTCCCCAAAAAGTCATGAAATAAGTCCCCAATTTTGAGGGCTTTTTTCATATGAAATAAATCCCCACCTCCATACAAATTTTGGGGAGTTATTTCATCTTTCATTTGGGGGGTTATTTCATTGGGGGGTTATTTCCTGCAGCCGTGTAGACTATGTTGCTAGGGAGGATTCTAAATTCGTTTAAAATAGATGCGTGGCCGATTTCATTCTCGAACCATTGGAACGTTGTTTTGAGGCGGATAGCTGCACTAGCAACCACTTGCTTGCTAAAGATTTCCAGGGGTGTCAGGTGAAATAGAATGTCTATTGCAGCAGAGGGGGTAGTGCGCAGTGCACCACTCATGCAGAGACACGCTGTTCGTTGGACTTTGCTTATCTTATCGCGATTTATCGCTTTGTTTAAGGCAGTCCACCAAACAACCAACCCGTACATAAGTATCCGTCTTATTACCGAGATGTTTAGCCAGATGGTAATGCGGGGTTGAAGCCCCCATTTATTAAAGATGGCTTTTTTGCAGGAGAAGAGTGCTACCGTAGCTTTACGAACTCTTTCTTGTATGTTAGGTTTCCAGCTGAACTTTCTGTCCAGAATGAGTCCCAAGTATTTAGCATCGTCAGAAAAGACTAAGCTAGCGGCTAAATCTACACCTTCACCCTCCTTACAGTGGTAATCGACAATGAAAATGGAAAACAATTTAAATGGTGGACATATGAACGAAGTCGTATTCCATTCATAAATGTTTTGATAGTAATTCAAGCCAATACATTTGAGATATCTCAGCAGGTTGCATTTTATTTAAAAATTAAGTTGTCAAGTCCCTAATGAAAGACCCTTTATAAGTGTTATCATTTTTATTAAATATTATATAGGCAAATTGATTATACTTATACTAAACACTATTATATAATTTTGACTCCTATAGCTTGCGAACAAATCTTAATGGCTCTTAGACCGCTTAAAGTTACTAAATTTTTAATCAGCATCGAAAGTAATGTCGATATAGCCAAGTCCGTCTATCGGTCCGTCTCAAAAAACAGATTTATTGAAATTCGAGCTAGAAAGGATATCGTATATTCCGATATCCTTTCTAGCTCGAATTTCGTTGGGGTGTTTTCTTACAAAAACATATTTTTTCGAAAAAATCAATAATAAAACTTATATATAATATCTGCTTATATCTAAGCATACCTTTACCTGAATAAAATTCTAAGCAGCATTCCCATTGTATAAATGTACACATGTAAGTCATGGCATAATATTAATTCCTCAAGTGAGCCTCCTGTGGCAACCCCAACTATTGAAAAAGTGCTTTTGATTTCAATATGGCCGCTTTAAGACTCTTGTTATGAAAGTATTGTAAGAGTGCACGGATTGTATGAGAGTTTAATAATTTAATTCTACTTTTTTTACAGTTCTATTTTTCAACTGAAGCTATGCTGTATTTGAACCAACCGCTCTCTTTCGATTTATCAATTGCTTAATTAGCCCATAGTAAAAGTACTCGTATGTTAACAGAAGCAAGTGGTTGTGTTTTCCCATAGAAAAAAACAATGCCAATTCCTTGTATTCGCTTAGTTTTGGGCGGCGCCGTCCGCACAGCTCCGAATTAGTCGCTTAATTATTGAGAAATGTCTTTTCAATTTTTCTTGTGAAATAATAGGACTTTCAATCCATTTTCCAATTAAATGTATCTATTGTAAAATAGATATTATGAATTCTGAAGCCACATGATTTTATTGAGTTTTCCTTTATTATTATTATTGGTGCATATTTATACCGGTCTGCCACGGAAAAGAGCAGGTATTTGATTTCATGATTTATTTTTTATTTTGTTAGAAGACCAAAACAAACTATCATAATGGGCGTAACACCTACGGTACTTTGTTTTGAATATCTGGCGTGGAATCTGCACTTCACGGCTTTGCTAAGTTAGCGTCGGAGTTTGGATTTTTTATGTTTTTGTTTTTTTTTTACAATGTCTATAAACTTCAGAGTGGATGTGAGAAATATTCGTTGCTTAAGGTCGAATTTTTTTCATTTTACGTCCATCTATCCCAAAATAAAGGAGCTATTTTGGCACATAGCGGAACACAGGTAAGTTTAAATTCGGATTTTTAAGGATTAAACATAATTATCGCTATGCTCGTTAGAACAATGTGTCACATCGCTGAATTTCTTGCACTATAACCAAAAAGTTAAAAAAAAACTCCTGCTGCTGCTGATAAACAAACATATTTCACCTCAGTACGAACTTCTTCAGTGTAATTATCAGGTTAAAAGACGAAAGCTTTCGGTCATATAAGGCCAACCGATCTCAAGATAACCGAAAAAAGTTTACAAAAGCCAGTAAAGACTGCAATGCCTACATTAATCATGTCACATTGTTCTATGAACGAAAGTTGAGATTATAAAAAGTACAAAGTCACACGGATAGTAACAACTTTTGGACAATTGTTAAAAGATTAAGAATTCAGTTTCGTCTTCTATCCCAAAACTCATTTGCAATGACATTCCAGCTGACAAAGCCAATCTGCTTGCTGCTTACTTTGCAGCTAGTTCAACGCTGCCAGATCGTGCCTCATCGGCCCCTGTACCGGAGCGCGTAGAATACTTCATGGTACAGATCCCTGTTCGCACTCGTACAGTGGCTTGAGTACTTCGAGATCTTGACGTACACAAATACGCTGGTCCAGATGGTATTTCCTCTATCGTTCTGAAGAGGTGCTCTTCTACGGTGGTAAAAATACTGTGTAAGCATTTCTATCTGTTCTTCTTCTGACTCCTCCTACTGATTAATTACACTTACGTCGCTCCTTTCCAAGGTCTTAGAAACGCTGATTAACCGTCAACTTTTGAAATATTTTGAATCCGGAAACTTTTTATTGACCGGCAATATATTTTTCGCAGCAACGGTCCACTGGTGATTTTTTGACTTATCTAACAGAAAAGTTAAGCGATGGTGTAAAGGTTAGTGTGTTAGCTTGTGACGCTTGCGGTGCAGGTTCAATTCCCATGGGGAACAACAACATACGCCACCCATTTATTAAGAGAAGCGAATCATACCTTTTTTTTCACCAACCTCTACGGCAAAAAGAGGATTCCTGCCTGGTAGTACAATGTTACCGAGTCTGAGTGCAGTGGGACATAGATTTCATTTTTTTATAAAATTAAAAAAGGAAGTGAAGCCAGTCTCTTCACTATTCTAGCCCGAATCATTCTTTTGCAGATGGCAGTATCTTCTCTCAGCTTCTCATACTCGTTTCCTGATTCAGGCCCCTCATCTTCGCATATGGAACTGGAACGGCAATAACTCATTTACTACTCTATCATTAAATCAGCCGGCGCACTGTATCCGCAAAGTTCAATCATTAAAAACGTAGGTGTCCAATCTCTCTAAACAAACTATGACATTTCTTATGCGCGGGTAGATCGTTGCGGATCTGGGATTCCCGAAGCAGGGGTGTTAATTTCGATCTTGACAGCATAGTTCAGCGGTGTACCAAAAGGGTGAAATTTAATGCTTTCAAAACACAATGCTGTCTTCTGTCATTAAAGCGAAACCTCAACAGTTTGCGATTAACTATATGGCACTTATATTTCCAACATATAAGTGCTCAAACGAAATAGCCAGTTGCGTTTCATTCCCAGAACATAACCGCAATATCCGACATGCTAGGAATGCGTTTCAGTTAACCCTCAAGCTGAAACGCATTCCTAGGAATGCTAGGAATGCGTTTCAGTTAACCCTTAAGCCAAAGAAAGGGGGCAGAGGAACCCTTCATAGGACCTGAACCGTTCTGCTCGATAGGAGAACATACTCTACGCGAAGAGTTCAGGAGACTGGGGGAAGAAAGAAGGGCCAAAACCTTTCTCAACCAAGAAGGCTGAGGCAAGCAAAGAAACTCTTAGGAAACTACAACGAAAAGAGATTCAAAGCTTGTATCAGCCTTAACAAAAACAACCTAAGAATCCTAACAGGCCTTCTCACGGGGCACTGCAGACACAAGGACCACCTGAGGAAAATGGGTATATCAGAGCACGGGCTCTGCTGATTCTGCTGTGAAACCGCCGAAACTCCAGTCCAGACCACATACTGGAATCCTGTGGGGCACTGGCCCACAAAATCATGAGATTTTTTTTTTTTTTTTTTTTTTTATTTATTTTATTTAACGTACAATCTATTGTCAGAGTGACAAGTGTTGAATGTACAAGAAATCTATCAAATAAATTGACACAAATTGTTGATGGGGAATAACATAAAAGAAAATAATGGCAATAAAAAAAAAAAAAAAACTAAAACAATTATTTTATTTAAAAGACAATGAAAAAAAAAAGAACACCAGACATTCAATAAACAATATTCATAAAAAAAACCTATTTATGGCTGAATAGTCCAAAGACAACAACCATTTCTTAACACCTTTTAAAAATACATTTTTAGCCCTCTCACACCTAATTATATCTGGAAGTGAATTAAACAAACGTGGTGCGGTGGCATAGTAAAATCTTTTAAAGTATGCTTTATAAATTAGAGGAACAGTTACCAAACTTCTAGTATTGACCCGCAAATTATAGTTATCTACGTTTCTTACAAAGTAAAAACCCGAGTTTTCGAAAAATAGTTTTAAGACTTTGTAGCTGTAAAGATGCCTTAGCGGAAGAATTCCAAGGTTTTTGAACAAAGAAAAACTTGGAGTTCTGCGATTCACTTTGCATATAATCCGTATTGCATGTTTTTGTTTTATCAATAGTGGTTCCGTTTTATTAAAATATGCACCACCCCAACAAGAGATACCATATTGAAGCTTAGATTTTAAAAGACCATTATATACGAGTTCTATAATTGTTTGTGGACAATATAGACTAAGATGATAAAGCTGTCTTACTACTTTATTAAGGTATTGTTTAAGATAAAGTGTATGGTTATTCCAACAGAGCTTGTTATCTAACACTATACTTAAATATTTAAAATTGTCAACACACTCCACCCTGAAACAATCATTGCTACAAGATTTAAAATTGTCGAATGTTACAAAATTATCATTGAGATTGGTAAAGCAAAATTGAGTGCAACTTGGAGCGTGATAATAAATCGGCAAATCATCACAAAAATTACTTTTAATATTAAATATCATAAATTTGGTTTTATCACTTATAATGAGTTTGTGTTTTTTGAACCATTTTCTCAGTAAATCGAGGTCATAGTTCACATCCGCAAACATATTCAGCAAACTTGCATTTGAATATGAAAGAGCAGTATCATCAGCAAACGCTGTAACTTTACCTTTAAAAGGTTGAACAAACAATGAGTTGACATATATCAGGAACAAAATAGGACCCAAAACTGAACCTTGTGGAACACCTAGTTCAATGTAATTCGGAGCGCTATAAATATTTTTGATCTTAACCATTTGGCTTCGATTTTTCAAATAAGAAGCAAACCAATCGTATATATAACCTCTAAAACCTATATAAAAAAGTTTGTCAAGTAATATTGAGTGATCCACCATGTCAAATGCTTTAGTGATGTCAATAAATAAGGAAGCCGGTATTTCTGATATATTAAGACTGTTGTATAATTCGCCAGTTAACTTTAACAGGGCCGTCTCAGTAGACCTTCCATTCCTAAAACCAAATTGACAATCACTAAAGAAATGTGTTCTATCTAGAAACGACAACATTCTTGATTTAATACCTTTCTCAAATACTTTTTGAAAAAATCGATAGCAAAGAAATAGGGCGATAGTTGTTTAAAATAGTATTATCACCTTTTTTGTGGAGTGGCATTACTACTGCTTTTTTTAGGGATTGTGGAAAAATACCTAGCTGTATACTATTATTAAATACAAAACTTAAGACATCAGAAATTTGAAAAGAGATTTTTTTAACATAGAGCTTGATATATTATCGAAAGAAGTAGAATTCGATGTTTTAAGGGAACAGATTATTTTATGAATCTCCACAGCTGTGAATGGTTCACAGAAAAAACTTTCAGTTTGACTATCCGTATCATTGTTGGTATCAAAATTAAGGTTATTGTGTTTTGAGTTCAGGCAAGAACTTATATTACAAAAATAATTATTGAACAAGCCGGCAATTTCCAAAGGGTCAGAGACAGTTGAGTTGTTGACATTCAAAACTATATCCACTTTGGAAGCTTTCCTATTGAGAATTTCATCAACAATTCGCCATTCCTTTTTGGAATTACCAAGACTGGTTAATAATTTATTGCGGAAATAGTTATCTCCACAAAGAGGGATTTCCACTTTAAGTTCATTACTTAACTTTTCAAAATACGTTTTGAGCCTTGTATTGATTGGGTGTTTTCTCACACGAACCCAGAGCTTATTTTTTTTCGAATTTTTTTCAGGAGTGATAGATAGAGTCATCCATGGCTTCAGACATTTATTTTTGCTGTTTGCACTATTTATGTACTTGCTCTTGGAAATGTGAAATTGCAGCTTATTGAGAAATAAATCGAATCCAATAGATGGATCACTTGCGTTAAAAACATATTCCCAAAACTCGAAATTCAAACGGCTTCTCAGTTTACCAAAATTGATTTTTTCATAAGTTTGACACTCAGCTGCTTTGGTACGCGACACATTACAACCAAATTGACTACATGTTAGATTTTGGTCCGTAAGTTTCAGGTCATATGACGCAGTTTTAAACTCTATTAAATTACTACGGTGAACCCTTGCAAATATGTGGTCCAAGCACGAACTTAAGTGAGTAGGTTAAGTCAATAAGGAGTCGAACCCGAACGCAGACAGAGTGGACAAAAAGTAATCGGCATCTGATGAGTCAGATAAAATATTAATATTAAATTCACCTAGCAAAATAATATTTTTGCACGATTGCGACTCCAAAAACACGGAAAATTCTTCAGTAAAGGTCTTTGCTGTACATTTGTGCAACCTATATACACATAGATATTTGGGCAGGCATCAAAAAACAGACAAGGACATACAAACCATGAACCCACAGCTCATTCTCAGATTCATCAAAGAAACTGGACTGGACGCTGTGCTCTAAGGATTGTGACCTGCCAAGGATAAATCAGAGCAATACCTCGACACGCTTCACAAAATAAGTATCTAGAGGGGGCTCTGAAAGAGGGCATGAACCTCTCCGAGGCACAAGCAGGGGACACAATATACCAAGAGGTCGCAGTATAATATACCCTAACTAAATATTATTATTATTATTATTAACCCTCAAATCAGTCACGGAGGAAGGCGAAATAGCTATCTATACGGACGGATCCAAAATGAAGGTGGGTACAGGTGTAGGCATCTTCTGCGAGTCTCTGAACCTGGGCAAGTCCTTCAGAATCAGCGATGAATCCAGCGTGTTTCAGGCAGAGACAGCTGCGATCACTCAGGCGGTGAAGAGACGCAAAATGGCCGACAAGCAGATCACCATATACTATGAGCTGCAAAACAGCGGTACATTTTTGTTTTCTTTGAATGTTTTTAAAAAATTTGGATAATCCCAACAATGGACTCAAACTGGTGGTCTAAGTGAGCCGTTCCACCTGTCACAAGGGCATCCATTTACCTACCTACCTACCTACCTAACCCTCAAGCCTGTTTTCGAACGTACCACATTAATGTGGAACGCTCTACCAAGTTCTGAATATCCTTTCCATTATAATTTACAAACAGTCAAAACCAACATTCATCAGCATCTCTCCCTGTACTATCATCCCTCACTTCCTAAATGCCCGCGCTGTTATTTATAAAAACAAAGAAAAGAAAAAAATAAATCTGCATGAATTACAGCTCGCCTTTGGCCAAATAGTCGCCGTTTAAGTTAAAATCCACGTCTCCACTCCAGCCGCTATTAGTTTTTGTTGTTTATTTTCGTTTCATAGGGCACGACGTTATATTTAATTGATTATGTTCTTATCCTTACGCAAGTTATTCTAATTTGTTTAAATTTTTATTAATAATAACCTCTAAATCTACTGACTAAAATGCATGCTCTATCAAATATATTCCTCCCTTCACTAATATATATTCCATGCTGGAAAGTTGATCATTTTGACCTCATGGTTTGCACCCCATGGGCTGTTTGAATAAGATTTTCCTTAGAAATAAAGGGTCTACAAATTTAAGCCTAACATTAAATTTATTATTGGTACCCGGCCTTCATTCCATGTTTTAGTTGTTTATTACATTTTTCGTTTTGCTCGTGTTTCTTCAAAATGCATAACGATTTTCAATTTATTGTAGAGAACCGATACTTATCCTTGCCATTCCCGTCTGTGTAAATTGTGTGAGCTACTTCCGCTTCACACCAGAATTGGGCCTAATATTATCGATTCCACCCTTTTCGCAAAACATGTTAGTCAAGTTAGAACGCCTTTAGCCATTTATTGAATTTTTTCTTATTCTTAATTATTAATAATACTCATACCTACATGCCAAAAGTAAATCTATACGTACTTCATGTAGATACAAATAGTTAAAATCATTCGTTTCTACGAAAAACAACTCGTTGGTAGTTTAATGTTAATTCTGCGTGTCTAACAGCCCGAACAGTGCTGGAGATTCCAATAACCGCACCAAAAAAAAAAAAACTTTCAAATTTTTGAAAGTAAAACTCTGACGGCAAATATACATTATTTCTTTATTTTCTGTCTGTTCTCCGTTTAGGAAGTGTGTTATTGTCCTCCAACTTGGGTTTATCGATTTATTTTCGCATGGTTTATTGACATCGTAAAAAACATTAATTTGTATACATCATTTTCTTTTCTTTTTTCACATTTTCCTCTTTTTATGGGAGTATTGGTGAAGTGGTTTAAAGATAGCGGTAACAATTCCAATGAAAATTCCGAATCCAAAAACAAATCAGAAATCTTATTTTGAAGTTCTCATTATTTTTGTGGGTGTGTTCGAGTACGTTGGTGGCAATAGTAAGCATACATACATACTGAAAAAATCGTTTATCGTGTCTCTAAGTTATTAAGGAGGAACTGTCAAAACGAATGATAAATGAGCGGACGTAAGGTCATTTTATTCTGATCTCAATTGCAGTCTCTATGAGAAGTTTTCTAATTTAAAATGTGTACACATGAAGGATTGTGTATATAAATTGTCAACCAAAAATACTTGAAGATAAATGAACCTACGTCCTTCATTATGAACTGTTTCCTGTTGAATTTAAACAAAATCCAAAGGACTTGTTTGTTACGTTTTACGTTTAAATGGAGGTGATTCGAAAATTAGTTAGTTACGTATTCTATCAACCTTTAAAAAACTTAAAGTTTGCGTATCTATATTAAATAAGAGTTGACCTTGCTGCCAAGCTTCTGTCAATTTTGAATTGGCCTCCGTCAATTGGTCTTTGCGACAATAGCTGTGTTTTATTATCCATGCGGATCTGGATCTGGATCAATTTAATACGTAAAACAAAAACAACACAGGATCTTGCTATTTATCGGGATCATTAATCGTGATCCAAAATGTAATTACAAAACTCACTACCTGTTTTTTCGTGGCGTTGCTTATTTAAATTATAGGAAATTATAGGAACACAATAATATTGCCAGACCAAAATATGAAACACTATTAATAACACAAAAAATCAATTAGCATATTTTCATATTCGAATAATTTACCACTGCGACTTTTGAGACGTTTTGCTTCGTAATATAATACACAAAAATTAATGGAAATATTAGCAGTACAATACTGTTAATATGTTGCATATTTGAACATAACATTTGAACATAGTTTCTGAAAAAAAAATATTGAGTGCAAAATGTATGTTGATTTGTATTCAAATGGCAACACCTCCGACACAACAAGCGATCATATTGTGACGTCACATTGTACCCTATATTTGCAATATGGCTGAGTGCCAATCGAAACTTGAAATACCTGGTATCGTCTGTTATGTGTTAAAAACAACTGTTGCCACAACTTGCCACTGATGATCCAGATCGTTTTATTATCAGATCGGATCCGTATCAAGATCATTGGGATAATAAAACACGGCTAATGTTAACTGGGGGCTGGAGTTTTTTTTTATTTTATTTATTTACTTTGGTATATCTTTCACAATAGACTAACAGCCTTTACTAGCAAAAGTTACATTTATGCATACATTAAAAAGTTAAACAATAGAAGTTTTAGATTATAAAAGAATAACAAGTAGAAAAACAAAAATCGAAACAATTAAGTATCTTTACGTTAAATAATACAAAAAAGCGAAAAATACTTGTAATACATAATATGTACTATACATTTAAGATGTTTCAACAAAATGCCCAAATAAAACCCTCTCAAATTGCTTCGTGCCACGAAGTCTTTTAATGTCTGTAGCTAGCGAATTCCACTTCCTGATAACAGAAACAAAAAATTGGCGTTCAGAGTTAGAGCATGTAAATCTCGGTTGAATTAATACCAAGGAACGCGACGAAGCAGCAAATGCGATTTTTTCATATAGATATGATGGTTCCCTGTTGACTAAAATGTTGTGTAAAGTTTTAAGTTCCCGGTATTTAAAATAATTGTATAAACTACAGCCGACGATATTTTTCGCGTAACCCGATACATGGTCAAATCGCCTAAGGTTGTAAACATATCGTACTACACTATTAAAAGCTACTGTAAGATTTCTTCCGGTAGCAGCACTATGACCACAGAAAATTTCGCACCCATAAGTTTAGGTTAACATCGGTATTATTATTGTTTTCGCTAACCTTAACCTTATTTGCTGGGGAGTAAAATCTTTGGACATTGAGAAATTGCGTAAGCAGCCGTATATCTTTCCAACTGTCAACTGAGCGTGCTATTAAACCACATACCCAAGTTTTTTGCTTTGTCGGTATAATCAAGCACAGTTGACCCCAAGATTATTTTAGGAAAATAGATTGTATCAAGTTCGTTTTTATAAATCACCAAGCACTTAGATTTTTTCGGATTAAGATGAAGGCTATTTTCGTCAAGCCAATCCATTATATTCTTCAAGTCACTTTTTAGTCTGCAGGCACCATCTTCGATCATTCCCAATTTGCAGCTAAGATAGAT
The DNA here is from genome assembly GCA_949715645.1 of Portevinia maculata. Classification (NCBI taxonomy): domain Eukaryota; kingdom Metazoa; phylum Arthropoda; class Insecta; order Diptera; family Syrphidae; genus Portevinia; species Portevinia maculata. The sequence continues at coordinate 402,065,988 of OX454525.1, read as the reverse complement.
TTGCACATTATCAGCATACATGTGCAAGGACGAATACTTGACCACAAGTGGGAGATCATTTATAAACATGGTAAAAAGTAGTGGTCCAAGAATTAATCCTTGAGGTACTCCAGAGGATAGCTCAACAAATCTAGACTGGTTTTTTCCTACAAAAACTGCTTGCTTTCTGACACTGAGATAAGAAAACATTAATTCAGCGGCCGAATGGGAAAACCGAAAGTAACTTTTCATTTTGCCTATCTTATGATTAACAGTATCAAATGCTTTGGAAAAATCCAATAGCCCAAGAAATGAAACTAAATCACGATCCATCGAGCACCTCAGGTCATCAGTTACTTTTAAAATTGCTGAACCGCAACTGTGCTTTTCTCGAAACCCAGACTGATGTGTAGTTAAGAGTTTGTTACTTCTAAGAAAACCCGATATTTGCTTGTGCAAAATCTTTTCCAGAACTTTAGATAGGAATGGAAGTATTGAAATAGCTCTAAACTCTGACTTTGATAACCGAGTTGCAGGTTTTTTCAAAATGGGAATTACTTTGGCGAACTTCCAAGTTAGAAGAAAGGAACTAGTCAAGATAATTGTGTTAAATACATGAGTCAGAACAGGAAGCAGATGTGGCAGGATTATTTTAATAAAATTTGGATGTATTTCGTCAAGACCTACAGCCTTCAGCCTTTGATTTAATATTTATAATAGCTTCAACGACAGCTTTCTCCTCTACCCTCTTAAAATTGAAGCTATCTGCACATTCATTGTCGTTCAGTGATTCAGGAATATTAAAATGTAATGATCCCGATGAATCAGTTTGGACTAAAGCAAACTCTGCATTTAAATCGTTAGCATCAACATTTTCAAGGCAAGCTCCACTTCGTCTACCAGCGCCTAACTCACGAATGTTTTTCCACAGCGTTTTTGGAGGAAGGTTCGGATTAAGACGATTAGAGAAAAATCGTTTTTTTGCTTCTCTTATCTTAATGCAGACCTTATTACGAAGGACTTTAAAAATATTATGGAATTCACGAGTTCGAAATTTCTTCCATCGCAGATACGCAATATCCCTTAGTTTCATTGATTCATTTATTTCAGTTGAAAACCATGAACTATTTTTGTTGTGATTGTATTTAGTTTTAAGCGGAACATGCGAATTAAAAAGGAAAGAAATAGCATTTTGCATAAAAGTGACTTGATCATTTGGTGAGTTTATAAAATAGAGTTGTTGCCAATTTATCTGATTCATATCCTGTTCCAGGTGCATCAAGTTTATGTTTTTAAAATCCCTAAACTGGTAGAAAGAAGTTGTTATTTCTGGTACTATTTTATGAGTTAAGAAAATTAGGTCATGTTTTGAAAAAGCAGGGGCTGACAGCTGGGTATAGAGAAGAACGTTATCGGTATCACTGACGAGAAAAAAGATATATTAAAGAAGATGAAGTACTTGTGAAATGTGTTGGAAAATCTGAATTTACAGTTTTAAGTCCAAGCGTATTTATACGATCAATAAATGGCTGAGATATTTTTCTACACAGCAAATTACAGTTAAAATCCCCACACAAAATTATTTCAGTATAAAAAGGTGCAAAATATTCAAGAGACGTGTAAAAGCTGCCGGCTGTGATAACATCAGAGCTTTAGACTTTAAGACAAATTCCGACGTTTTTGCTCCTATACTTACGAAACTGATAAATCTTAGTCTTAAACAAGGAATAATACCGGACACCTTAAAAACCGCCATAATAAGGCCTATATATGAAGGTGGGATAAAAGACCGTATCGAGAACTATAGACCAATATCAATCTTACCGGTGATAGAAAAATGCCTCGAAGAAGTAGTAGTAAACCGAATGAGAAAATTTGTTAACAAATACGATCTTATACATAAAAATCAATACGGATTTCAAAAAGGTTACGAATACAGTGAATAGCAGTTTAAATAAAAACCATCATGTGCTGGTGCTTTTTATCGACTTTAGTAAGGCATTCGATACCCTGAACCACGACAGATTAATGGAGACCTTAGATCGAGCTGGAATGAGGCGACCAATTGCATGATGGCTTAGAAATTATATCAGCGACAGAAAATTCCTTGTGAAGATAAATAATAATCTAAGCAATAAAGAAGAAGTGCGTTACGATGTACCACAGGGATAAAAGCTTGGGCCACTTCTGTATATCATATATACAAACGAACTTTTGAGAGCTTTTGAGAACAACTCTACTTTTGCATTTGCTGACGATACTGCCCTTATAGTGTCCGATCAAAGCTTACAAATTGCAATACAGAAAATGCGAGCAGAATTTAATAAAACAGTTCAATGGTGCCATGATATGGGGCTAATAATAAATGCCGAAAAAACAAAAGTCATGCACATACGTCAACCCTGTTACCAAGATACGGAGATTAAAATATGTTTTGGAAATCAGGCATGCCCCGGAAGCTTGAAACGAGAAATTGAACTGGTAAAAGAGTTTAAATATTTGGGGGTAGTAATTGACTGCCACTTAAAATGGAACAAGCACGTTGATAAAGTCAGAAGCGAATTAAAAAAGGCAATGTTTGCCATTGTCTACCTCAAACGAAACTCTAACTTCCAGGTGCTTAGACAGGTATATTACGCACTGGTAGAATCTAAACTTCGTTATGGGATTGTTGCTTGGGGAAACGCAGCGAAAACGCATCTTGAAAAGCTGCAGAGAATACACAACTCAATAGTACGGATTATAATGGGAAGTGGACGGCGAGGCGATACAAATTTCAATGTTCTTTCAGTGGAAAATATCTTTCGGATGACGCTGGTGTTGGAGTATTATCAAGATGCTCGCTTTAATGTTCCAATTAAGCATAACGTTAACACACGAAGACAGGCACGAGGCTTACTTCATATACCTCCTTTCAACAATATCTACGGCAGAAGGCAACTACAATTATGCAGTTCCGGAAGTTATCAATAACTTACCACATGAGCTAAAATATATTGTTAACTTCAAAAAGCGTAAAAAAAAACTAAATAATCATTACACCAATTTATCCTTTATTTATGGACAGCACACATCTTCTTCTGATGTTCGATTTTAATATGTTTTGTTAAGTACCGGGAAATGAATAAGTGCAAATAGTATTTATTAAAATAAGCTACAGCATAATTTTGTACATTTCGATTTTATAAATAACCGCCTGCAGACAAACCTACTGGTTTTGCGGGCAATTTGTAATAATATTTTATTAATAATATGTATTTTTTTATTATTTTATTTGTATAGGTTATAACCTGCTTGTACGTCAGAGCCTAGCCCCTTCCGGGCAGGTGAATTGTATCCTACTTTATGTAGAGATAGTGCGCATAAAAATCACTAAACAAAAAAAAAAAAAAAAAAAAAAAAAAAAAAAAATTGTAAGATCAACATATTGGTTTGGCCTGCAAACTACTCCAAGTAAGCACTTATTTATACCATTTAATATTTCAATAAAGAAATATTCAATGGGTGAGTTGTTTTCTGATTGTACAATACATTTACTCTTAATGCAGCTGCGAATATAAATTGCAGTTCCACCACCGACTCGCCCATATCTATCAGCGCGAAACATTCTGTAGCCATTTAAATCGTAGAAAGTATCGGAAATGTCGTGCTGAAACCAAGTCTCCGAAACACATATTACGTCAACATTTGAACCCTCAAAATTATGTTTTAATTCATCTATCTTCGGATAAAGGCTTTGAGCATTTAGGTGGCATACTCGCAGACCGCTGCACTGTTTACACAAAATTTCAAGCATAACGCGGAAGTTGATTCTGTTATCATATGTACAAACATTGCTATTAATCATTTTCAAAAAAGTATAGCAATCGGAATCCACAACAAACAGACAAACAAAACAAGGGGCACGAATACGGGAAAATTAGATATTCAGGCATTTTGTTAGTATACATATTAAATCGGATCTTCGCCTGATGCGCAATTGAAGGTGCCAGCGTAAGAACTTTTTCCAAATGTTGGAAAAACTGAAAAAAAACTGACTGAAAATTCGAAAACAAAGTATTTTGACAAACAAAAATTTATCTCTCATAAAAATAAAAAAAAACCTATTTTGCACATTTTTAACACATTTTAAAAATTCGTATTTTAAAGTACAAAAAAAAAAATTTAAGTTTTGGAGTTGTCTCATTTTTGCACCGTTTTTGGTAAAAAATTTGTCAAAATCTTCCAAATCGGAGTCTTCAGCTTCTCGAACGATATCTGGAGACCTCACTATAAAAGGCCATATCGGCTTGAGGAACATATTTTTGCGCCGAAATCATCACGTCATCGTACTTTTTTGGATTTTAATGGAAGACTGTTTGCAAATGTAATTTGTTTTCGATATCGTACATTGTAAGGGCTCCATAGTGAGAAATCGAAGCAGATAGTTTTGCTAGATTTCCTTCTTTTCATACCCTATTCTAAGGGTACAGAGAGCTGAAATGTTAACCATATACTCTCTAGGGGCCCGAAATAATCAAGTTTAAGAATTTTTGAAATCCGCCCACAGACACTCGCACAAACTCAAAAAAAAAATGTATTGAAAAAATCAAATTTTTAGGTAGAAAGCTGAAATTTTTTTTATATGATCTTTGAATCCTAAAACTGCTCGGAAGATAAAATTCCTAAGATCCGCTCACTGACACGCCCACAATTAAATAAAACAATTTTTTTTGAAAAACCAGAGTCTGAGCTAGGGAGCTAACATTTTTCATACATACTCTCTAGGTGCCCTTTATGCTCATGTGGAAATATTTTAAAAATTCGCCCACTGAAACGCCCACAATTAAAAAAAAAATTTACAAACCAAAGTTTGAGCTAGGGAGCTGAAATTTATAATATAGGTGCTATTTATACTTATGTTTAAATATGTTTAAATATTTTTTAAACCCACCTACTGACACGCCCACAATTAAATAAAACAATTTTATTGAAAAACCGAGCTAGGATAGATGAAATCCTTTAAATGTTATACAAAAAAAAAAAAATGTAGAGCGTTCTTAACAATTCAACCATACTTAGACTTTTGTCACGCCCACTTATGAGGGATAGGAATAAGAATAGGGTATCCAACAGTTCACCCAAGCGGACTGTAGCCCGTCCCTTTGTTCCTTTTTCAATAGCACCAAAAGATCTGTCGGATGGTAAAAAACTGTGTCCCGGTTCAGGCAAGTGACTTACAATGATGCTTATATTTGTCTGTTTTACACTAGCATGGAGGTATTTTGGACGATGGTGTTGTTTTTATTTTGGGCCCGCAGTTATCGGAAAATAAACACATTTTTGTAACCGCTTCAATTAAAAAGTGTTGTAAAAAGCTAATTACTTCATTTGGACCTTTCTTTCTGATAGTCTCGTCATACATGTACATGTAGCTCTTTTTTTTGTACTGCATTAGAAGATGCAGAAATTAAATACCCATAGCTGCCTCTTTTAAAATACGTCACTGGATGGTATTAGAGGAAGGGGCAAATTTAGTTGAAAGTCAACGTAATGCACTCTACAGATGAGTCCTGCTTTAGCAGGTTTCCTAACATGCAACTCTTTGCTAGTCACGATTGCACGTCTTTTTTGCTCAGAATCAGCTGCTAATTTTTTTTTCATACCCATCGCACGTCTGACAAGTGCCGGATCTATGTGAGTCAAAAGAAAGCTTAAAGTTGTGCATAAAATATTGCCTATAAAAGTCGTAGGTAATTTTTTTCTTTGAGTTAGCAGTTTGTTCATTTAATGCAAACATTTCAGGCTCAAACTTATCTAAATTCTTTATTATGGCCTCAAGTGCGATGAACGTTTAGGAAAACTTACAAGTTACATCGATTTTGTATGATTTTTTTTCTTAATTTCGTGATCCCTTTTGCTTTTCTGGTTCTTTTTCCATCTCGACGTCGACTGTTTCTTTGGATCATTCTCTACTTCCACTACTTGAACTAGAGTACCTATTTTATCTTAATTATGGGACCTTATCAAATTCCCTCTTCGTGACGGCGCTTAGAGCCATTACAGATCTTTATTTGTGATATTGTTGTGCGTTTCCCGTAAAAATTAAAGCGCCAACTTCACGCCAACTTGTTGTGTATATTCGCAGACGATGCACAAAACTCTGGATGTGTAGAACAACCGTACCTAGGTACCAAACTATGGATTACTTTTAAGAAAACCTTACCGATATGGGAGCTCAAAAATGCACGTTATAGAAGTCATCTAGATAGGAACATTCTGAGATTTTCCTAGATAAAATTTCAGGAGGACATTCTTAAATGAGCTGGTGTGCGTGAATTCTTCCACGCTTTCAATTTCGGTGTTTGTACCGGAAAATTAATGGGACTGTGTTTAAATAACCTGCAACCGACTAATGTCAACGGTGATTAGATTGTCTGAACACTTAATAATCACCTCAATGATTTTCTCTTCCACATCGTTTGATTTTCAAGTTGTAGAAATTAATTTCTTTAGATTTTCGCCGCCACCAATTTCATCGCCCAAGTACATAGTAGAGATAGAGGAGAGAACGCATTGCAATTCCATTTAAATAAACTTGTCTACTACAACCTTTTGTGTTTCACAAAACCGGGAAATAGGAGGAGATTATTTTAAAATAACACCTATATTCAATAATAATAATATACGAAACAAAACCGGACCCTTTATGCTGATGTGTAAATATTTTCAAAATTCGCCCAGTGAGACCCCACAATTTGAAAAATACTTTTTTGAAAAACCAAAGTTTCAGCTAGATAGCTGAAATTTATAATATAAATATTGCGGAACGAAATAAATTCCGTTTATCTTTTTCCTTTTCTGGTAAGGGTATCTCCAGTAGACCAACAAAATATATAAATTTCGTAACACAAAAAAAAATCAAAACGAAAAATATATCACTGCAATCCAATTTATTCATTATAAATATTGTAAAACATAAAATACTAATTTCTAATATCACTACTCAACTAATCCGATGAGTAATTACTGCTACTGCTCTGGTTATTTAGGTCTATTATTAAATATTCAACTGGTTCGTCGGCAAAAACGTCCATTTCCCACAAATTTGGCTCAACAACCTGTTCAACGTCTTGGACACATCGATGCCATTGGATAGTCAGTGGTGGAGTAGTGGATGGATGTAGTAGGTGTATTGGAAGGACTGCCCAATCTTCCAGTAATGTAGCGGTTTGTAGATGATATACTATGTCGACGATAGTAAGTAAGTAAGTAAGTAAGCAAGTAAGGTTGTTGGTGAGTGGTGGATAACTGCTTTATTGATTAATTTCTTACGCTATTTATACAATATTGAACTTAACCTAATGCTTACGATAACTTATTCTATGACCCCAATGGTAATTGTCGCAGTATTGCACTCAATGTTCTGCGTGAGCTGACCTGAATATACGGCCCATACTATTTGTAATGTTGCAATTGGTGCTTACCCAGCTGGTGGCGTAATTGTATGTGGAATTTGGTGGTGTTTGCGGGCTTGCAATGGGGTTACTCAGGTCGTGGCCCACTGTGCAAACTATGTGCAAACAGTCATTTTTCCTTGTCAACCCTTGTAAGTGCTGTCGATAGTAAGTCTCTTCTTTCAGCCATTTTAAATGACTTGTTTTGGCTTGCTACAAACCCTTTCACTTGAGCCCAAACCAATTCTATTGGATTAAGGTCGCAGTGATAAGGCGGCAAGTGAAGCACTTTATGTCCCGCATATTGAGCCATTTCATCCAAGACGTATGTTTCATACTTGGCGTTGTAACGTTTAACGATTTCAAGCAACCCATTGTATGATTGCATTCCTACCTAACTTGAGATCTTCCTTTTGGGGATTCCCGTATTCATTGGCAAAACAGGCGTCATTCATCGGAAAAACAAAGACATCATACAAACAGGTACATAATGAGATGAAAGGATGTATTTATGTTTTTTTTTTTTTTTATTTAAACAGTTTGCGACATAAACTCAATCAGCAAGATTTTCTAAAAACATTTCCCAGTCCTTTGCACTATGTATATTGTGAAAGGTAGACACAATCAGGCAATTAGAATACAAAATTATATAACCACGACGCAATGTCATATACCTAAACAGATGGTAAAAAAAAACTGCACTTGTGCAGCTGTACAATACAAATAAAATCAAATTAAAACGGAATGGCAACACCCCACGTAATTATTCGTTCTCAAAAGCACCAAAACCGAAAGTTCTTTGACAAAATCCATAGAAAAACCCTTAATGATATGCTTCATTGTAGGGATGGTAATACTCTTCTGATGTGCTTCAGTCACACACACTGCTTATTTTGGTGGATGATAATAGCAAGCGAACACAAGACGATCATGCTCATTCCCATTCAGCTGTGTGGGAGACCGGTTGTGGTGGGTTGTATGCGAATTTTAGGGAAATTACAACAACAATTTTTTGGTATGACAGTGGTTTGGTTTTTATTTCAGTGGCGTTTGAGTGCCGTGAGAGTATCTACAGGCACCACTGGTAGGAAATAAGCTCCTCCATAAGGCCTGTACTGACAATTTTTGTTGGATAGAGAATATGTGCCCTTTATACTTATGTTTAAATATTTTTGAAACCCGCCTACTGAAACGCCCACAATTAAATAAAACAATTTTATTGAAAAACCAAAGTTTGAACTAGAGAGCGTTTTTTTTTACAAATGCTTCGTTTTTTTCGATTAAATCCTTTAAATGTTATAGAACAAAATATGTAGAGCGTTCTAAAGAATTCAACCATAATTACGCCCAGTTATGAGGGAAAGGAATAAGAATAGGGTATCCAACAGTTCGGCCAAGCGGACTGTAGCCCGTCCCTATATTTTTTTCTTACTCTGTTTTGTTCTTAACTACTCGTAGATCAACCCTATTTACTATTTTAAACAAGTAGCGTCCATCTTCTCATTCTCTTTTTGTGCTTATCACTTAATTATAAATTCAAATGAAAGAAACTAATAAAAAATAAACAACCTGATAAAAATGCAACAGTGCAATGTCTAAGGAGGGGAGTTGCAGGAGGCAGCATGCCTCCCTTTTTGGCGAGTTCATCAGCCCTAGAGCTTCCTGGAATGTCTCAATGGCCTGGCACCCAACAGAGGTGAATGTTAAACTGCTCCGCCATCTCCCTAAGAGATGAACAGCAGTCAAGGGCTGCGATGGAATTTAAAAAGACTGAATCCACAGACTTAATCGTAGCTTGACTGTCTGAGAAGATACGGATGCCCTTCACATTATCACATTTCTCTTCAATCAAGTCAGGGCTTTTTTTGTCGTCATAATTTTCACCTGGAATACGCAACAATGATTAGGAAGACGGGAAGAGAAACCTGCCTATCGAAGAAAACGCCTCCACCAACCCACATAGTTTTTGATCCATCGGTATAGTAGTGGATCGATTTATCTTCCACAAATACAGCGTCATCCCAGACTGATCTGGAAGGAATATTGACTTGGAAGTACTTTCCGAACTGTAGTTGGGGTATGGTATAGTCTATGCTTCCTGGTAGAGGCTCAAATGAGTACAGAATGATGGAGAACAGGCCGCTGTTTGCCTGCTAAAAATGTCGAGTGGTATCAGATGTAGCAGAATATCTAGTGCTGCGGAGGGTGTGGTTCGGAGTGCTCCGCTTATGCACAGGCAAGCTGTGCGTTTGACTTTGGCCAGCTTATCACAATTTGTAGCTTTACCTAGGTCAGTCCACCAGACATCAACCCCGAATGTAAGAGTTGGTCTTACGACCGATACATATAGCCAATGAGTGATGCGGGGTTGTATACCCCACTTGTTCCCAATGGCTTTTTTGCAAGAGCTACTGTGGCTGTTTTGACTCTTAAACTGGTAAACTAGCGCAATTTATTTATGCATCAATAAAAACATAATTATTCTAATACAAATGTTTATATGTTTATTGAATTATTGAATTATTGAAATGTTGCCAATTGAAGTAATCTGTCTTAATATTACTTTGATTATTATCTCCCAAACTACTTTTATATTTCATTTAATAGACAATCAGAAACATTGTTCCTCTTCGCTATCCTGCCAAATTTGAAAGGATATCACTCAATCAATTGTAACTGTATGAGCTCTGGGTATGTACAGTTGTTCGGTGCGGCTATATTGATTATAAGACCTCTTGAATAAATTATATATTTTACCATGGAAGTCGTTTCACCGTTATCGTCGTCGTCAGTACTTACTCTCAAATGTTCGATTTATTCCAATTAGGAGTTCCCTCGCCGCTTACAATTCAATCAGAGCACATTGAGAGGTTTATATATTGAATTTGGGAAATGGAAGACATTACGTAAAAGGTAGAATTAAAATTCGGAATGCACAATGTGCAGGAAGTTGCTTTTGCAAATGCACACAAACCTTCGACTTTTATATTTATGATTCATATCGAAAATGGATTTAGATAAATAGAATTCAAGATACGATTACGGTCTCAATGCCAACGTCTATGGCTATTCAAAAAATATATTCTTCACTTAGAAGAACTGAGCATTTGGTGAGGTGTGAAAATTGTTGGCTGAGTAAAGTTCTACTATAATATGGTAAACGCATTGATTTATCTAACGTCAAGATGACGGATTTATGGGGATATTTATTTTTTCTGCCAGCAGGTAAAAAGTCTTTGATTGGGGACTTGACAACTTCAAACTTTCTATGTTAAGCTCATTGAATTCCGATGTCGACAGCATAACTCAGTGGGGTGTAACTAATGGAGTGGAATTTAATGCTTCCAAAACGCAATGCTGTCTTCTGTCATTAAAGCAAGATCCTAGCACTATGCCATTGTCCATGAATGGCACCTGCATCGTTGAAACCGAACGGCTTTCGGTATGTGTGCTAATGACAACTTTCGTTGAAATGACCACATATTTGATGTCGCCAAGAACGCTGCGACTAGACCTCCTTAAGCGCTGCAAGAAATATTTCACTCCCTCTGATCTGGCTACTATTTATAAGGCGTTTGTCCACCCAAAACTTAGTACAATGCGCATATCTGGTCTGGTGCACCAATTACTTATTTGTAGCTACTTGAAAGGATCCAAAAAGCGCGATAAAACTCATTGCTGACTGCGCTTCCCCGCTCCATATTTTCATTTTTGCTACGCATTATAATCTACAAACATTTAAAACCAATGTGCATCGGCATCTCTCCCTATCTTCTTACCTTAATTTCCTTAACCCCAGCGCTGTGTAGCTAATACATTATAACAAGGGTATTCAAAAATCCCTTAAGTGCGAGTACTTTCAGTGTGAACGCACCCTTAAACCGATTACCGAACTGTCAATGTATCAGTAAAATCAACATTTTCATCGTGAAGAAGTACATGAAGGAACAACGTCTACAAATAATTTAAATTTACTACCGAAATTCCGAGTCGGTAGTTGCGACTTTAATAGCGTTAACGCCAATTTTCAGCCGCAATTCTCGTCCCAGTAGACAAGCAATTCATAGTCTAGTGAAAAATATTTAGTCAGATTATTCGCTGCTTGATGTTACCGTGCCAGTGAGACTACGTCTTGCCCGAAGTGTGGAGAATATTGCTGCCGTAGAGGCGTCAGTCGCAAACCAGCCAAATAAATCTGTCAATTTCACCGCGTTCTCAAGAATTGCGACTCTCCCAGACCACATTATGGCGCATTTTGAGTAAGGATCTTGGCCAACACCCTAACAACATCAAGCTAACTCAAGTACTTAAGCCACTTGATCATATAAAACGACGTACGTTCTCGAATTGGGCTCTGGACATGATGGAAGAAAATGAAGAATTTCATCGGAAAATCATCCTCAGCGATGAAGCGCATTTTTGGTTAAACGGTTTCGTCAATAAGCAAAATATACATTATTGGACAGGTGAGAACCCTTAGGTGCTTCTAGAAACCCCACTTCATCCGCAAAAAGTCACTGTTTGGTGCGGTTTTCATGCGGGTTTAGTCATTGGGCCGTTTTCTATCGTCGATGAAAATGACCGTCACGTTAAGGTAAATGGTATTCGCTACAGAGACATGTTGGAACGTTAATTCTTTGAGCAATTGCATGAATTGGACATCCGTGATATGTGGTTCCAACCAGACGGTGCTATAAGCTACACAGCGGGTGCAACAATCGAGTTATTGAAGTCTCAGTTTCGTGAACGTGTCATCTCAATCTTCCATCTTCCATCTTCCGTCGACCTTCCTTTTTGAAATCCAAATTGAACTGGATGAAAGAACTTGGTTTTATTTGGAAAACTCATTATCCTTTTTTTCAGAAGCTTTTCAAATATTTTGCTGAATAAAAAGAAAGGAGAGAAAAGGGCCTTTAATTGCAGATTTCAGCAGAAGAACCTTTTTTATGCAATAGTATGACGTCTGCACATTTTAGGGCTTTAGGAAATATCTCCTCAAATACGACACACAATTTTTTAAATTTCCTTCTTAAGCCCACATTATTTGGGTACTTATTACATTTTAATCTAAGTTTATTTTTACCTATAACTTTGTTTAATAAGTCAATAGATATCCAGGGTTTCAGTCTTTTGACAAACTTTTTAGAGGGCCGAAATGGGGAACAACTTAAAATATGATTCTTAAGCGAGTCAATGAAGAATGTACGAGGGCGGGTCAATAAGTCCGTGACTTTTGGAATAAAACACAGATTTTTTGATAAAAAAAAATTTTATTTTTCAACGTAGTCTCCCTTGAGCTCTATAAACTTTGTCCAACGCTTCTCCAATTTTTTTATCCCTTCCAAAAAAAAATGATTTGTCGAGGTCCTCAAAATAGGCCTTTATTTGCGAGATGACTTCATCATTGGAGTCAAATCTTTTTCCACCAAACAATTTCTTCAGGTTTGGGAACAAGAAGTAGTCGCTCGGAGCCAAATCTGGAGAATAGGGTGGATGAGGGAGCAATTCATAGCCCAATTCATGGATTTTTGCCATGGCAACTGCACATGTGTGCACCCTTGCATTGTCTTGGTGGAAAAGAACTTTTTTCTTGGCCAAATGACGTCGGTTTTTTTTCAAATCGTCATTGAATCGGTCCAATAAGTTGGCATAATATTCCCCATTGATTGTTCTTCCCTTTTGAAGGTAGTCAATGTGGATTATCCCGCGTGCATCCCAAAAAACAGTCGCCATAACTTTATTGGCTGACAAACCCACCTTGGCCTTCTTTGGCGCCGATTCACCCTTAGAAACCCACTGTTTTGACTGTTGTTTGGTCTCTGGTGTGTTGTGATGGATCCATGTTTCGTCCACGGTTACAAAACGGCGCAAAAACTCCTCCATATTGCGATTAAACAACGCCAAACCTTCCAGTGAAGTTGTTACACGATTGCGTTTGTGGTCGACTGTGAGCAAACGCGGCACCCATCTTGCGGAAAGCTTTCTCATGCCCAAGTGATCATTCAAAATTGAAACCACTGAGCCATGCGATATCCCTACGGCTTCCACAATCTCTCGCACTTTCAATCTTCGGTCGGCCAACGCCATATCGTGAATTTTTTCGATTGTTTCGGGTGTAGAAACCTCAACTGGGCGTCCAGGACGTTCGGCATCTTCAGTGCTTGTACGGCCACAACGAAATTCAGTAAACCACTTTTTTACCATTGAAATCGATGGTGCAGAGTCCCCATAGTATTTTTTAAGCTTAGCCTTGGTCTCGGTAATGGTTTTTTTTCGCAAGAAATAATGCTTACTAAGCACACGAAATTCACTTTTTTCCATTTTCTCCTCAAATTAGTGAGTAGTCTGATAAAAATAGCTGTCAAACACAAACTAACTGACGCAGCAAGTTTAAATTTTGACAGGAGTCAACTGACAGATGCCTGTTGACAGGAGCAGTGTTGCCGTTTCAGTAAAGAGGTCAGAAATTCAAAAAGTCACGGACTTATTGACCCGCCCTCGTATAAGCAGTAGATGCATCACTACAAGCATATACCTCTTCCCAAAATTCATACAACAGATTGTTTTTATGCTTACAAAAGTTAACTTTCATTCTTCTTTGGGATGAATTTGGATTTTTACAAACCTTAGACACGTTAATTATGAGTCCAGTCATAGAGTGATCAGAGATCATCAAATCGAAAATACATTTTTCGCACTTATTATACCCAACATTTTTGAAACGCCCACAAACAAAACAAACACTTTATTGTTTAATTCAATGGAGACTCTCAAGACATCTGCATTAACAATATGAACACATAAGACATCAAGAATCTTGCAGTTCTCTTTCACAAAACAACCACGAAATAGCGCCGTCATCGAAAATTGGGTTCAACGTATCGACCGCGGCATACGTTCCCATGGTGGACATATGAACGAAATCAAATTCCATTCATAAATGTTTTCATAGTAATTCAAGCCGATAATTTTTTTTTTTTGATATATCTCAAATAGTTTGCATTTTATTTAAAAACGAAGTTGTCAAGTCCTTAATGAAAGACCCTTTATATGGCATTTAAATGAATGCGTTGCTATTGAAAGTTATAAATAAAGGACACGCAACTCATATTTCTTTGTAAGTAGAACAATCAAAGTCCAAATGCATTTTTAATAAGATTTTTGCAATCTTAATATATATTCTTGTTTTCTTACCAGTAAGACAACAGGCAGGTCTCCCGTAGCCGCACTGATTTACTAGTAAAACGCACACACAAGCACACGCAATTATTTTTCTGCTTTACTGCCACTTGCAGATGGATGAACATTTTACCTTAAGGGGAATAAATTAATTATGCATTTTTATTGTTAAGCTTCAGGATACGTTTCAGATGATTAATAGTGCAAAATTTTTGTGTTTGAACAACCTTAACGAAAAAATAAAGTTCTTTGAAATTAGTAAAGTTGTCAGCAGCAGTGTGGATATTAATATAGATTTGTCATTCTCGTTAAGGATATATTTATTTATATATTTGATTATTTCTTAAATGTTAGTGGTCCCAGTCGAATGGTTAATTTTTATATTTATGTACAACAATTACCTGTGCGGAATGCAAATAGTGAATGTTTCCTGTGCAAACTGTGCAAATATATCAAACGTGCAAAGTGATACGAGTAGCTATGATGAAGAAAAACTAAATATCTATCTATGCATCTTTTGTTTGCATGCTGAAAGAAAAATAGTTCAAAATCATTAATAAATTTTATGCAATATTGTACTATAACGAGAAACTCCTTGAGCTATTTAAAGCCCAGTATCATGTTCTCGGAATTTAAGCTAACTTTCTGCAACCTTGTTTCTACTGCCCGCGCTGTGTAGCTATTACATTATAACAAGGGTATTCAAAAATCCCTTTAGTGCGAGTTCATTATAAAAAAAAATATTAATGATCTTCTACTTTAACAAATAAATACAACATATGACATACAGGACCCTTATATCTTCGTTCTTGAATGATGAGCTCATTCTCAGAAAAGTACGACAACTCTTTCTCGAAAGAATACTTTGATTTACAATTCAATCATTGCTTCATCCTCTTTGTTTCACAGTGAAATCAAACTGCTTCCGTGAAATTGAATTATTGTGTCAGAGCCAATTACAACATTACCTGGAAGCAGCTTATTATCCTTTATAAAGCACAAATTAGACAAGAGATTTAGAAGTGCGCCTCCAAATCAAGAGTTGATTCCTCACTCACTTACTGCATTCCGAATGCTGCATCATCTTTACAATCTTCAGGAAGGAAAATAAAAACATAGGGACGGGCTACAGTCCGCTTGGGCGAACTGTTGCATACCCTATTCTTATTCCTATCCCTCATAAGTGGGCGTGACAAAAGTCTAAGTATGGTTGAATTGTTAAGAACGCTTTACATATTTTGTTATATAACATTTAAAGGATTTTATCAAAAAAAACGCTCCCTAGCTCAAACTTGGGTGTTTCAATAAAATTGTTTTATTTAATTGTGGGCGTGTCAGTAGGCGGATTTAAAAAAAATTAACACATGAGCATAAAGCGCCCATAGAGAGTATATATTATAAATTTCAGCTCCCTAGCTCAAATTTTGGATTTTCAAAAAAATTGTTTTATTTATTTGTGGGCGTGTCAGTGGGCGGATTTTGAAAATATTTATACATGAGCTTAAATGGCCCCTAGAGAGTATATATTAAAATTTTCAGCTCCCTAGCTCAAATTTTGGTTTTTCAATAAAATTGTTTTATTTTTTTGTGGGCGTGGCAGTGGGCGGATTTTGAAAATTTTATATCCCGAGCAGTTTTAGGAGTCATAGATCATATATAAAAAATTTCAGATTCCTAGCTCAAAATTCGATTTTTTCCAAAATTTTGTTTTTTTGAGTTTGTGGGCGTGTCTATGGGCGGATTTCAAAAATTCGTAAACTTGATTATTTCGGGACCCTAGAGAGTATATGGTTAAAATTTCAGCTCTCTAGGTCCAGTGTAAAGGCCTAATTTTTGCCGACGGACGGACGGACGGACGGACATGGCTAGATCGACAATACTATCGATGCTGATCATAAATATAGTAACTTTTAGGGGTCTACGGGCAATATTAAGGTATGTTACAAACTATGCGTCAAAATTAATATACCCCTAGAATAGGGTATAAACAAAGCAACTGTGGTATGACCATGAGTGCGTGGCAGCTAGGAAAAATAATTTCGCCTATTAGCGATTAGTAAGGGTAACGCACAGCAATTTTGCAAAAAACTATGTACCAACAGGCAAAAAACAAAACGAGTGTGCCTTAGACCACACGACTAAAGTAAAACTTCTTTAGCTCCATCTATAGGTATATATATATATCTATATCCTATATGTATATGTTTATATATGTATATATGTATAATATACACATGTATATACATATATGTATGTATTTTCTACAAATATTTTAATTTATTATGGGTTTTCATTGATAAATTAATATTTATGAATAGATTTTTTAGTTTTATTCATTATTTTCATTATTGGATACATCAGTAATTGCTGTAGTTGATTGTAAGACCAAGACAATAGGATTTTGGTATGAGAAATAAGATATATATGTTTTCGTATGAAAATTAGAAAGATATCTAGAGAAAACTGCGTCGATTGTTGTTCCATGTCTTGTGGTTGGCTCATTTTGGTTATTATTAATTCGTACATAGTTCTAATTTATCTTGCAGAAAGTTTACCAAGAGTTGTCCATCTTCGGACGCGAAACTAACAGTGAAATCTCCTGATAAAATTAGTGGCAACGAATGAAGCCTCCTCGACCGTAATTCATAAGCCTTTCATATAAAAGCTTTATAATATTATTACTCATCTCTACACTATTCAACATACATATCTACACTCATCGTTTTCTGACTGAGATATATATATATTTCATCCACTGGCTATGGAAAGCAGAGACAAAGAAAGTGTGCGGTAACGTAACTAGCTATGAGAGAAAGAGACAAAGAAAATGTGTGCTTGCAAGTCTCTCTCTCTTGCCCCTACAGTAGGGTAATTGCGGGAGAGATGCCGCATCGGGAGACATGCCGCACCTCTCCAAAATCATATCAATAGTCAACTGTGCGAGTCCGTTTGTTTTCCCTTTTGTTCATTACGTATAGAAACACAAAAGAGAGAAGAAAAATTGTTTTGTTCTAAAATGTGAGGGGAGAAATTGTGTTTTGTTTTGTTTTACGCTCTCCTTTTTGGTGTGGAAATTTGTCAGTACAATGCAAATAATTGGCGAGAAAGGAAGTCAAAACGTGTTTTTGTTTTTAGTGAGTATTTCATGTTACTCGTATTAAGTGGTCATGTAGGAAGCAGTTCCTGTGATTTTGTTTGCACTCATGTTTTTTATACCCTATTCTAAGGGTATATTAATTTTGACGCATAGTTTGTAACATGCCTTCATATTGCCCGTAGACCCCTAAAAGTTACTATATTTACGATCAGCATCGATAGTAATGTCGATCTAGCCATGTCCGTCCGTCCGTCGGCAAAAATTGGGCCTTTAAACTGGTGTAGGGAGCTGAAATTTTAACCATATACTCTCTAGGGTCCGGAAATAATCAAGTTTACGAATTTTTGAAATCCGCCCACACACGCCCACAAACTCAAAAAAACTAAATTTTGGAAAAAATCGAATTTTGAGCTAGAAAGCTGAAAATTTTTTTATTTGATCTATGACTCCCAAAACTGCTCGGGATATAAAATTTTCAAAATCCGCCCACTGACATGCCCACAAATAAATAAAACAATTTCATTGAAAAACAAAAATTTGAGCTAGGGAGCTAAAATTTATAATATATACTCTCTAGGGTCCCTTTAAGCTCATGTGTAAATATTTTCAAAATCCGCCTACTAACACGCCCACAATTTAAAAAGATTTTTTTTTGAAAATCCAAAGTTTGAGCTAGGGAGCGGAATTTTATAATATGTACTCTCTAGAGGCCCTTTATGCTGATGTGTTATTTTTTTTTTAATCCGCCTACTGACACGCCCACAATTAAATTAAACAATTTTATTGAAACACCCAAGTTTGAGCTAGGGAGCGTTTTTTTCGATAAAATCCTTTAAATGTTATATACAAAATATGTAGAGCGTTCTTAGCAATTCAACCATACTTAGACTTTTGTCACGCCCACTTATGAGGGATAGGAATAAGAATAGGGTATCCAACAGTTCGCCCATGCGGACTGTAGCCCGTCCCTATGTTTTTGACTGTTTTGGTAGAGTGCGGCATCTGTCCCTCTACATAGGTATAGATGCCGCACTTTTGTTGAGGTAAGATGCCGCATATTGAGCTTAATGTTTACAGGGAATTGTAGACTACAAAATGCCACGAAAATATACACGCAAGACCTCTAGAGTAAGTTGGACCAGTGAAGCTTTAGAGGAAGCAAGAAAAAGTGTTGAAGGTGGGATATCCTTGAGAAAAGCAGAGAAAGCATATGTTGTTTCAGCTAGAACCCTTACAAGACGCCTGAAAGAGGGCAGATTTCAAAAGAAATCGATGGTTAATAACTACCTAGACTATTACGACATTTTAGTCATTAATTTTTAACTCTTCCACATTCCTCCTTATGCTTCACGAAACCCACGCCAACAAAACTACTTCAGGAAATTTCACCATTACCGAAAATTCCGGTGACCTTTAACACCAGGAGAAAGCAATTTGCAGAGGTTTTAACATCAGTTGAAACAATAAATAAAAAGTAAAGCATTGACTCCGAAGTGTCTTAATAAGCCTCAACAAAAAGAAATTGTTAAAAGGAAAATTGAACCGGTTGATGATCCGAATTCCTGTGCAGAATGCTGGGAAAATTATTTTTCAACGACAAAAAAAGAAGATGGGGTACAATGTGCAAGATTCACCAAATGGCTGCACAAAAACTGTACAATTTATAAAAGAAACGAATCAGTCTTTTGTTCTGACTGTGGACGGGATGATAAGGCAAAATAAGCATTAAAACGCAATGTTCTTAAACTGCGGCTTCTCTCCCTCACTTGCTGGGAGAGACGCCGCAGTCAGTATAATTTTGTTTTCATTAATTTTTATTTAAACAATTATTTTTTTTTAGTTTAGTCTCTTTTAATGATGGAATATAAGTTCATTCATCAGTTTAATAAAAAAAAAAAAAAAACTTTTTTGCCTTTAACAATATGTAAATATGAGTTTTAAAAAAGCGCGGCATCTATCCCGCAATTACCCTAATATATAAAACGTAACTCTCTCTCTTTCTATCTTCAGTAACTTATATATCCCTCTCAACTTCCGTTCGCCTCACCCGATCACACCTTTCGTAACGCTCTCGTCACGCATTCACCAACTTACTCCCCAACTCAAGCGTGCGTAAAAAAGTATTACTTCAAGAAGAAAACGTGCGCGCTCACTGCTCTCTCTTGCTCCAACAGTGTGATACAGACAATAGGCCTGAACTATATCTTAGATATACGAAACGCAACTGACTATGAGAGAAAGAGAGAAAGAAAAGAAAATGTGTACTCGCACCTCTCTTGCCCCTACAGTAATATACGTAACGTAACTTTCTCTCTTTCTATCTTCACTAACTTATATCTCCCTACGGAAATTGGTTCGCCTCGCCCGATCATACTTTTCGTAACGCATTCGTCACGCATTCACCAGCTTACTCCCCAAGTCATGCGTGCGTAAAGAATTAACGACACGGTCGTAGAGTATTCCGAAGAATTCAAGTATCTTGGAGTAATCCTAGATAAGAGACTTAAGTGGAACTCTCACATTAACAACAAAATCACTAAATCCTATTAGAGCTTTATAGGCCTGTATATGGCAGAACCTGGGGAATCTCTCCAAAGATCGTCCACTGGATCTACACAGTGATGATAATACTCATTATGACATACGCCTACATAGTATGGCGGACAAAATCCTACAACGGCTTGCGTGCATAGGTATCTCCGGAGCCATGCGAACCTGCCCAACAGTTGGACCAAACAACGCTTTACGATACCCATGGGAAAAAGCCCCAGCGAATTCCAAGCAGAGCTCCACGCCATTCAAGAATGCGCCAGCCACATTTATTCATCTGGCATAAAAGGCACAATCATCCATATATTCACGGATAGTCAAGCAGCTATAAACGCCCTTAGCTCGCACCCCATTGACTCCAAATCAGTTACCCTTGAAACACTCGGATTAAGAAACAAGACGAAATAATGGTGGGTTCCGGGTCAGGTCGGGGTAGAAAAAGGCCGACGAACTGGCCAAAAAAAAGTTCAGAAACACCTTTCATAGGTTCCGAACCCTTTTGCTGCACTCCTAGATCAGCAGCAATTGCAGCAATAAAAAGCTGGGAATATAGCAAATGCATTTATCATTGGGAAAACATCGCAGGTCTAAGACAGGCCAAACGAGTCATTCGGCTCTTCAATAATAATGCCAGCAAATGTCTAAATCTAAGCAGGCATGATAGAAAAAACTTACTAGGCTACCTTACTGGGCACCATGGTTTAAGATATCATCTAAACGAAATGAAAATAGCAGGCTCTCCTGAGTGCCGACTTTGTCTTGAAGAGTCAGCTGAACACATTGTATGTGAATGTCCAGCCCTCAATGGTATGAGGAAGAAGATCTTTTTCAGGGAACATATGAGCCCCGAAGATATAAAGAAATCTCATTTTGGTAAAATTATCCGCTTTACACGGAAAGTAAAAATTCTACTAGCCTAAACTTTTTCTGGCCCATATGGTACAAAAGATCTTTTTGGTCGAGATTCCCCTTTTAAATCGCCTTGACGAGCCAGAAGTTTAAAAAAAAGTTCTTGCAAGACTTAGGTTGGCCTCATAGTTTGTAACATACCTTAATATTGCCCGTAGACCCCTAAAAGTGACTATATTTATGATCAGCATCGATGATCTAGAGAGCTGAAATTTTGACATTTACTCTCTAGGGGCCCGAAATAATCAAGCTTACGAATTTCTTAAATCCGCCCACAGACACGCCCACAAACTCGAAAAAAACTAATTTATCAAAAAATCGAATTTTGAGCTAGAAACCTGAATTTTTTTATATACGATCTTTGACTCCTAAAACTACTCGGGAGATAAAATTTCTAAATTCCGCCCACTGACACACACGCCCACAATTAAATAAAACAATTTTATTGAAAAGTCAAAGTTTGAGCTAGGGAGCGTTTTTTTTACAAAAGCTTCGTTTTTTTCGATTAAATCCTTTAAATGTTATATAACAAAATATGTAGAGCGTTCTTAACAATTCAGCCATACTTAGACTTTTGTCACACCCACTACTTATGAGGGATAGGAATAGGAATAGCGAATCCAACAGTTCGCCCAAGCGGACTGTAGCCCGTCCCTATGTGTTTAAGATGGGGAGCTATTAGTCCAGTCATCGGGCATGCTTTCTTCCATACTTTTTTGCTTATCTGGTGCATGCGCCCTACCAAAACATCACCTCCGCATTTGAATAGCTCCGCTGGTAATTCATCAGATCCGGCGTCCTTATTTTACTTTAGCTTTCTTATAGACAAGCCAACCTTTTCTATACTTTGTGGTGAAATCTGTTCTTCATCGTCAGGACATGGGTTCTCTTCTTGAACCACCGAGCCACTGCATCCATTTTATGAAATTTAATTGTGGTCTATGCAAATGTCTTTAAACTTTCACCACTTAATGTTGATGAAGTGATCCTTTAAATGGCGAACATCTAGTTTAAATGGCGAACATCTAGTCCACAATAAAATCCAATTTTATAACTGTCTTCTATTTTCTGTTATTAATCAGCTGACCTGATATCGAAGTCCCCTTTATATATACACTGTCTTATCAATAAAATATCGTCTGAAAGATTTCAATTCATTGGACCGAATTGCGCCCCTAAATTATAAAGGAATAGTCACAGAAGCATCCCTCTGATATTAAATATAATTGTACGAGTATCTACGAGTATGTATATGTCTTCTGTGTTTTCAAGTTCCTGTTTAATGCATGGCATTGATAGCTTTTGTTCACTTCCTTTATGCAGCCGCATAAAGCTTTGCGAAAACGATTAATCCCAATTGCTTGTTTCCATTAAATGTCAAAGCCTGTGAAGTATTATTTAGCTTGATCCATTTTCTATACATACTCGTATGTATGTACATCTTCTAAAATAAAAATTTCTTGAGAGGTTGCATATTGAAAGAATGAAGGATTAACAATTTTGTTTGCCATACCGAGAATATTATATGATAACATTTGAAATGTTGTTCCAAAACATGATGATTCATTATTACTTTTTTGTTTTATTACATTCTCATGACAGCTGCGTATCTTATCTGGTATTTTGTTTTTCCCATACTCAATTATATTCCTTAAATTATATTTTATTGATTCACCACTTCCATATAGATATCAAAGAACTTCTTCATAACTTGGTTTGCCACATCCAAGTTCTTCTTGCTTGTTCTGAGGAGTTGGGTTATCGAACATTCTCCAAAAATTCTCGACAACATTCAAAGATAAGTCAGTCCATCTAATTGATCATCTGGAATTGGGATACAATCTTCAACCTCTGTAGCATTGAAAACTTAAAGCAAACCTTTGCCTATTCTAAGGATACTAGGAACCTAGGTTTGAACATCCCTGCAGATCCTGCTATAATCGTTGTGCATTATGCCCAGGGGCTCCGCGGTTAAGCGAACTACGGTGTCTCGTTCCCATTCCGTTCTGCATGGGAATCATACAGAAAACCGTTTTTGGAAGGTGCTCTTAGGTGTTGTGTCCCCCTTGGGCGACTTCGACCCGATGAGCTAACGGGTTCTGGCATCTTTTCTGTTGATCCAGACTTGAAGAAGTCTGTACGATTCCCGGACACAAGCAGTGTCTCCAAGCGGTATGCAGTCAGAACCGAGTAAGACTGAGCTTACGATAAAGGACGGAACTGGAGAGTAGTGGAGGTGTCACACCAACCCTTGGCGTTATCAAGGGAATAATTAATAAGAAAGCCTTGAAAATTGCGACCTTAGATGGGGAAATCCAGAGGGGCGTAGGATATCGAAAGCGCTTTGGCCGCATTTGGAAAGGAAAAGATCTAGGAAAACTCTCAAATTGAGTAGGGAACAGCGTGGAGCAGTAGTTGGGATTATGTCGGGACACTGTTTCCTATGGAAGCATGCTAGGCGGCTTAGAGTGGAAGATGTGGATTGATGCAGGTTCTGTGGGGACCTGCAACCCGAGGAAAAGACATAACATACATACTGTGCGAGTGCGAGAGTATAGCACGGAATCGTAGGAGGTTTCTACGAGAGTACTTCTTCGAGGAATTAGGGGAGTTGAGCGGCATAGACCACAGGAAGCTGGCAGAAAGATTGGATGCTTTGTGAGGAAAAGTGTTTAGGTTTCCTCCTTTTGAAGTTTTGATTCAATTAGTTCCCTAGGGATCGCGAAGGGCACTTTTGGTGCCTAGTGCTGTATGCGAACTGCAATCCCCTTTTTTAACCTAACCTAACCTAACCTAACCTAGGTGTTGCGTAATCAGTGGGATTTGGTTGTATTGCGTAGCGAGTATAGGATCTTCCTATGACCATACGGCCTAGGACCAACAGCTAGATTCTTTCAATCTCACTGAACTAAAGGTTACCTACCATGGTTTTGATATGGGGTAGTATGTTAAGAATCACATTAAGCGCTTCAGTCGCACTTGACCGTATGGCTCCCGTGGTTCCAATACCAGCACTTCTTCAAGGATATAACGTACAACGGCTATGTTTCTCTAGAGAACAAGTATTTGGCACTTCAGGATAGAGTTGTTAATAATGAATCAAATATAGAAGCATTTCATGTTGGACATGTTGTTTTCGCTGTTTATCGTCAGTCAAATAATTTCTCAAATCCACGACCACTTGAACTGAATAAGAGAAGTGAACATTTTCTTGCAGGAAATTAATAATTTTGGAAAAAAAGAAAAACAGCAAATAAATAAAACAAAATTTGTATTGCATATATATTTGCCAAATAATACGAGAAACAAATATTTGTTTAGATACTCGGACCAAATCTATATATAAAGGGTCTTCCATTAAGGACTTGACAACTTCTTTTTTAAATAAACGCAAACTTCTTGAGATATTTAAAAAAAATTGGCTTGAATTACTATCAAATCATTTATGAATGGAATTCGACTTCGTTCATATGTCCACCACGCGAACGTATGCAGCGGTCGATACGTTGAACCTAATTTTCAATGACTCGGCCTAATAATTCTACCGATACGGCCGCTATTTCTCGTTCAATATTGGCTCCGAGCTCCTCTAACGTCGCCGGCTTGTTGGGATAGCACAATGATTTAATGTAGCTCCATAAAAAAAAGTCTAGAGGCGTTAAATCACACGATTTCGGCGGCCAATAGACGCGTCTATTTCTCGAGATAACACGTTCACCGAACTTCTCAATAACTCGATTGTTGCATCCGCTGTAAGTGATAAAAAAAATGAAATGAGTGTGCTTAAAACCACACGACTGAAGTAAAACTTCTTTCGTTCCATGTAATTTAAATTGTGGGCGTGTCAGTGGGCGAATTTTGAAAATACACATGAGCATCAAGGGCCCCTGGAGAGTCTATATCATACATTTCAGCTCCCTAGCTCAAACTTTGGTTTTTTGCCGTCTGACCTGAAAATCTGACGATGACGGTGACGCTCCATATTTCCAACTAATGAACAGCGATTCACGGAAACAATTACTTTACTTACTGCCGGTAAATTCCATCTGTCGGCAACTGTTTTCGATATAGCTTTCTCCTTTGGATCGGTTTGGATAGATGATGAGCTTAGTATTGCCCTCTATTGAGGAGATTCAAGGGTGTTTACCCATTCCATGAACCTTTTCGCCGAATAAATTGAATGTGTTGTAATGGAAGTCTACGTTTGTCTACACTTCCGTTACACCGGAAGTCTACATTGGTCTACACTTCCGTGTCGCATTCACCAGTTTTTTTTTTTTTTTTTTTTTTTTTTTAAAGGAAATCCAAATCCCAGAGCACTCAGACTCGATAACGTTCCATTGTACTACCAGGCAGAAATCCTCCTTTTTGGTGTAGAGGCATGTGATTGGGTGGCGTATGTTGTTGTTCCCCATGGGGATTGAACCTGCACCGCACGGGTCACAAGCCAACACACTAACCTCTACATCGTCGCCACCCATTCACCAGCTTACTCCCCAAGTCAAGCGTGAGTAAAGAAGTTTTACTCCAAAAAGGTAACTGTTTTCAAGTACATAATAAAAAAAATTATATTGTCAAAAAAAAATACATATATATTTTTTCATAACTTTTTTAATAAACCACCCTGTAGGCTGATGAATTTTGCCACAAGAAACTCAAATAACTTTTTTCGTAGTTCATATAATTTATTTATTCAATTTTCATTTGAAAGATAATTCAATTTTATTTAGTTTTTTAATGATTTCTAAAAATAATTTAAATCAAATGGCCTCCACGCTAAGTGGCGCATGTGTGGCATTTTAGCAACAAATTATTCATAACTGCCTGTTGAGTTGAAGTGGGAATAGCCTCAATTATTGATTGAATGGATTATTTTAATCATTCAAATTTGTTGGTTTGGTTTTGTAAATTTTCTGTTTACAATAACCCCACAAAAATAGTCAGGTCTGGAAAGCTGGGGGGCCTACGAAATATAAATTATTTTATTAGGGAATTCCCGTTGCAATTCTGCCATAACAGTCCTGGTTATGTATAAACTTACCCTATCTTTTTGGAACCACACAGAGTTGAAAGAAATTCTCTTCCGGCGTAGATCTGGGAAAAAAAATCCTTTAACATTTTTAAATAACGGTCTCAATTGAAATTTGCAGTGCGACAGATTTCCTCGAAAAAGTATGGCCCGACAATGCAGTTTGATGCTACTGCACACCACACTGTGACGCGAGCTGGATGCAGTTCGGTCTCATGGAGAATTTCTGGGTTTGAGTCGCTCCATACTCGACAGTTTCGCTTGTTTACGAGTACATTGCCGTTTAAGTCGAAGTTCATCTGACATAAAAATGGAGTTGATCACGGTTTCGTCCTGGCCCACCATTTGAAGGAGCTTCGGGCAAAACTCCAAACGGATTGAAAAGTCTGCGGGGTTTAATTTGCTGTATAATTTGAGCCTTATAAGCAAACAAATTCAAATTTTTGTACAGAATTGTCTGCAATGACTGGCTGCTGAAGCCGGGCGGGTGCAGCTAGTATTGCTATAAAAATTACTATGACCTGTTTTCAATTGGAAAAAGGATATTGAAAATTAAGTATCTCTATTTAAATAAGTTCAGTTCACAAACGAAGTAAACAAAATGATGGTCCTGGAAGTTTTGGTATTGAGTTTCCCTCCTCTCCACTGTTTTAAAAGTCTTCTCCAAGGGAAATGGCTGCTCATGTTTGAAGATATACATATTCATTTATTATTGTTGTGAAACTTTCACAATTAAACACCACATGTCTACCCGTATATTTTTAATATACGACCTAAATATTTATAATATACTAACTGCACCCGACCGCCTTTGCCCGTGCCCGAGAATTCTATTGGCCAATATGTTCGAGTAGACTTCCTTATTTTTGTCTATAGCGGGTATCCGGCGTATGTTGCTGCGCCTAAAAAAAGAAGACCGATTTTGACCACACCTCACAAAAACACACTCAGGCCAATACCGAAGATTGCCTGATTTGAGCTCAACCGGTGAAAGGGACTGCACGGTTTTCTCGGCATAACTTAGGCCGCTCACGCAACTTCGTTGTTCCGCTTAGGGTAGGTGCTTGCTGTCAGGCAAACGCCTATGTCAGCTTAATTGTGCGAATCAAACAACAAAGCGAAAGTAAAAAACTTCGATAGAATCACTTTTCATTCACTTTCACACAGATTGTTATCAATGTGGGAAAAGCAACTTTCCGATGCCCGATTCACAAAAAAAAAAATCATAAAAATTCAATAAGAGTTATTTGAATAAACCATTGAACACACGATATCTCAAGAATGAAAGTGCGCACTAACACCACAATAGGGTTGAAACGTTCGGGTGGTCTCCCTCTTTCGTATGCGCGTTCGGATAACTAAATAGGTGACGTCTATACGATGGTTTTTTATATTATGTGCGGTGTCTGTATCTGCATCGGTATTTACACGCATAGAAACATATACATGTGTACTCACTCAAATATATTCATATTTCACACACTGATGCAGATACAGACATTGCACATACATAAAAACCTTCGTACAGACGTCACCTTTCATGGAGAATAATTTCATTGGAATCGGTTAACGCGTTTGGCCAAATACCGGCAACAAATACAAAAATATATGGATTGATTTTTTATATATAGATATTATTACTGCAAAAAATCGAACTTGGACAAGTACTTTCTTGCTTAGCGAACACGACTCTTCTGACGTAAGATATTTGACAGATTGTTCGAGGGGCGATATCAAACAGAAACAACAAAGAGTAGCTTGGGAATGCGTAATCTTCTATATTTGATTCATGTTGTTAATTATTTGATAATTTAATTTCGGTTTTTCCTAACGCTGAGAACTTAATCTGTAGTCCCAGCGCTTATCTTACCCAAAGTTCCTTTCATTAGTTCACCTAACTCGTTAGGAAATATTCCCGATACTAGTACAACCAAGTCATCCGCATGTAATTGTATGTTGTTTATTTTTGCATTCCAAATGTCGGTCAATAAAATCATATACAAGATACACACATTAATATTATTTGGTAGCTACCGATGCCATTTCATTTCAGCATTTTGGTTTAAATTCCGATTTTCCATTAAGTTCTTTATTCTTCTTAAGTTGAAGTTCCTTTTGTATTTGATGTAATTTCATTAAAAAAACATTTTTTCATTAAAAAAACGTTTTCATAACCTCGACGAAAAAGAAAAATCCATCCAGATTCAGACAATGATGAAATCAAATTTAAGTAAAAAAAAGGCAATTTCCTAGGATGATAACAATATTATAACTTTTACCTTCGGTTGGTATTCAATTAAAAAAAGATGGGTTAGTGCCTACGACCACCACTACTCTGCTAACCAACGACCACTACATCAATGTATTATATAATTAGATACTGGTGTGTACTTGCGATGTCACTTATATCACTTAAAAAAAACACCTGGGAGCATTGAGTATCTGTTCTCGAACAGAAAAATTAGCCTTAATTGTGAAAAATATGCATGGGAGGGGATGTGCTTACTGTCAGTTGGGGGAAAAAAAAACAAAACAATTAGCCAAGCCTCCTGGTTCCGGTCTTGGTGGGTAGTTTTATCATTTGAATGACAGTTTGTGTAAAGGCTACGATAACCAGCCTCTCAAGAGGTTTATATAAAAGTATGTACTCACAAAGTATGTCAAGTGTAATACATACTCGCCAGATACCTATGCCGATATACCATCATCCTGTGGCATTCAACTGGAAGACATAGATACGGAACATAGTGAGCTGGCCTTGGATTATTTCTCTTTTAAAAACCCCATTAAAATGTATCTTTTGCCTTATATTTTGTAAGAATCTGTAGCCAGAACACAATTTTTCCTCTCATAATGACAGGAGAATGTGGCCTGATGCACATTGCACATCGCAGCACAGCATTGAGCACAGCCTATGAAACCCACAAAACTTACTCATTTTGAGATCCATCTACCTCATGCAAGGTTTCATTGAGATACATATATTTGCCAAAGAAAATCCATTATTATTATTTTATTTTTTATCGTTTTAATGCGTTTCAACGCTTTAAAGCGAATGCCATTAACGGTAAGAAAGGACCGATCAATAAAATCAACAAACTTGCGAAAATCCACCGCCTTTCATTTGGAATCCGTTGTGTAATTACATACCGGGACCGAAGCAACTAAATCTTTACCATCAGGAAAACCCTTGCTTTGTCTCCGGAAAATTATTTATATACTTTTTTTGTTGTTGTTGACAATCGTGGACCGAGCTGGATTAGGAGAATGAAAACGAAATAAGCATTCAATCCTCTCTATAAGCATCTATTTGTGTATACATATGCAATATCCATAGCTCTATTCGATTGTGTATGCCCGAATAACCGTAATGATTGTTAGTCCGAGCCGTTCACGTTTCCTTTTCTAACGACAATGTTCTGGGCTTAGGAGTGGGCGGGGAGCGCGGCGCGGCGGCAGCCTGCTCCCCAGGGATGAGATTTCATTGCAAAATGTGAAAACTTTACTCTTATCTTATGGGCGTTCTCTGATTTCAAAGTATGATGATCCGTTTATTTAATAGAAATCCTTGTTGTAAAGGAAAAGGAGAAGGTTACAACAAAGTCGCTGTGCGCTCTACTAGATTACTGTGAACAGTTTGAAATATTTTTATTATTATAAAAGCTAATAAATATAATAAGATTTCAAAGAAAAGTAATGTATTCCAATTTATTTCAGCGACTGGATAAATGCTATTACGAAAACGGTAAGTAATTTCCTAAGAGGAAAATTGTTATTTTAGTATTCATTTTTCTATGTTGCAGTTACCACCGCCACCGCAAATTGAACTAGTCGTGGATAAGCCGCATTTGATGAATGTTTTGCGTAGGCCGCTTGTTCGAATAAGACGTAAGTTTATCTTCAGATAACGGACAATGACTGAAATTTAAGAAATCTGCATCTAATACATTCATTAGTTGCATAATTTGTTTTAATTTGAAAACTTTAGAATAACAGCTTTAAGGTTCCAGATTGAAAATACATCGACAACGCTTAACAAAGCTGTTGTCTGTGCTACAACTTAGGATTGCCAAGCCAAATTCAATCTCAAACTAAGGGCAAAAATACAAAACCATCCATCAAGAGGTGCCATTCTAAATTAATATAAAAAACCCACAATTTTTTTATAAAAAGTGGCGATATTTTTATTTTATTCAAGCTTATCGTAATGGAACACAATTTCTTCCGCATTTCCGCCTCGTCTACAAACAGTTATTATTTTGATTATATTTTTAAGTCTTTGCCTGAGCCACTACGGCCTTCCATTATCTGTAATCCGGACAGCGCTGATTCGCAAGCGCTCTGGTGTCCGAGATAGCTTGGTCTTGTTGCACTTGAGGTTGGTAGTAGTTCCTCCGAAAAGAAGAAATTAGCGAGGGACAGGCAGGCTTTCGCTGGGTTTGAAGCGTGGTATTCCGTGCGCGGAGTAACAGGGATGTCACAGAAACATGAAACAAATTGAAAACATCCGCAACAAACCATTTTTGTTTACATTCGTGCCAACCTATTTAAACAAAAAGGAACAAGCCTTGTTAGTCAATTTAGATATGCTATTCCATTTAGAAGTAGCTGCCATATAAAGAGGATTACTAAATCATTGCCGAATATCCTTGCCATGATATCTTCCTATTAGTTTGCCCCTCATATCTTCAAGGTCATACAGACAGTTTCCTATTTTTTTCCTGACTCTACATTTTACAAATTTCGGTAGGAACTTGAAGGATTGCTGCTTCGGAAATGAACTTTGCACGAAGTTTCGTCGAATCCCAATAAATCGACGAATTTGTCGGGCGTTTTTGGGTAGAGGAAACTCTGAAATAGCTTCCAATTTTGAAGGGTCGGTTTTAAGACAACCTTGACCAACAATATATCCCAAGTACCTGTTTTCTCGTTGGCAGAATCTGCTTTTCTCCACGTTAATCGTTAACTTCGCATCATGAAGACATTTCGCAATCTCCTTCAGCAGGAACATGTGTTCCTCGAAGGTAGCCATGCACACTAGCAAATCATCCAAGTAGACAAACACATTTTCGCGGAACCGAGATGGAATAACTCGATCTATCAGACGACTCATCCGTTGGGGTGCATTGCATAACCCGAAAGGCATGACAGTAAATTCATACAGTGGCCTTCCGGGTACAGCAAATGCCGTCTTTTCTTTGGACGTCTCTTCTAGAGAAATTTGCCAATAGGCATCCTTCAGGTCTATCCCGCTAACGAACTGAGTGTCTTTTAGTCTACTCAGCAGTCCGCCAATGTGCGGCAGAG
The DNA here is from genome assembly GCA_949715645.1 of Portevinia maculata. NCBI lineage: Eukaryota > Metazoa > Arthropoda > Insecta > Diptera > Syrphidae > Portevinia > Portevinia maculata. The sequence continues at coordinate 402,034,502 of OX454525.1, read as the reverse complement.
GATAAGCGTCCTTTTTCGTGACGCCGTTAATTTTCCGAAAGTCTATGCACAGTCTTATCTTTCCAGGTTTTCTAACCAAAACGATTGGGGAACTCCAGGGGCTATTGCTTTCGACAATGACGCCGAGTGAAAGCATCCTGTCGAGTTCAGCGTACGCCTCTGCTTGCCGCGGTGGAGACAGAGGAAAATGCTTTGACTTTATTGGCACAGCGTCACCTGTGTCAATAAAATGCTCCTCTATATTGGTTTTTCCTAATCCCAAACTCGAAAACGATGGAAAGAGGTCTACTGTTCGGTCTAATTCATATTTTTGGATAGGCTTAAGTTCATGGTTATTCGAATCAATACACAATAATTATTCCGGGAACAATATTGAAGCTTTTCCAAAAGTTCATCCCCAAATAAACTTGCTGTTGTAAAGTTGGCACTATATAGAAGTCTATAACTTTTGTGGTGTCATTAAATTGCACAGGTATCTGGCAGAGGCCGTGAATCGCCTGCTTTGTCCCATTAGCGGTACTTATACTAGATTTGAACGATTTTAAAGGAATATCGCTTCAAAAGCTCAAAACTGTTCTTTCCCAGTACACTGACTGAAGCACCTGAATGGAGCATACATTTGCTCCTTACCTATTTTAATATGCAGGAATGGTCGCATATCTTGTGAGTCGTTGATTAGAGATGACTCTAGTATTTTTCTATAGGACTTCCTGATTTGGTATCTTTTCCTACATTTTGAAATTCGATCAGCTACTGTGATTTTGGGCGAGGTACCAAAAGTTCGTTGTTTGGTTTCCTGATACCGCAAGATTCGCTCGTGAAGAGACAGCAGCGATCCATTATCGGTTTGAATACTTGCATCCATTTTAGACGACTGTGGATGAATATTTTCGTGTCTCGGCAAAATTTTAACTTTTGTTTGAGATGGGTTGTGGATGGTTTTTATAACTTTAAGTTCTCTGTGAGTCCCTAAAGATATATTTTGAAGTTCTATTGACTCGGGGAGTGGTTTATGGAACGAGAGTCCCCGGTGGCCATCTCGCTCACTCTCCTGTTTACCGGATGCCTCCGGCAACTGGGTGTTGAAACATTCTTCTCACCGCATCGGTAACAAAACAGATTTCTGACCTCCGATTGACAATCGTAGAAAGAGTGACCAATCTGATCGCAATTCCAACACTTAAACTTGGAAGTGTCCAATTGGTATTTTGGGCGATCGAACCTGTTGCCAGTAGAATAGGCAGCAACCTCTGGGCTTTCTGTCCCATCTTCATTTTCTAATAAAGCTGTTTCCTCAATCTCGTTCACCTCTCGTCTGTAAATTGGATATCTATGAGACATCTGATGTTGGACAAATGTTTCAGCCTGTCGTGCCACATCTCTTAACTGTTCCAGGCTATTTACTGGGTAAGGAAACAAAAGATGTCCTAGGCTTTCCTAAGAATTTTTCTTCAGCAAATCGACCATTTTAGAATCACTTAAAGAATCACACAGTCTAGCGTTCATTCGCAATAAATCTGCGTAGTAGTCGTCAAAGGATTCCTTTTGACCTTGGCGACGAGAAAACATTCTTAGAATCTTTTCCTGGTCACTCTCTACCTTACTAAATTCTTTTATAATGGCGTACCTTAATTGCTCATAGGACGCCATTGGACTTTTTTTGAGGAAATACCAGAACCATGACTCAGCTTTGCCTTTTAAAAGGACATGAAAATTTGCGAGAACATGTTCCCAGCTACACTGTGAGCGTTCCTTAAGAGTTTCCACTTTGAAAAGAAAATCATTTACATTTCCAGAACCATCAAATGAAATTTGCCACTTTTCAACTTTGCAAGTTGAACTTGTTGAAGAAGCTTGTTGACTTAGCGGTGGTACTTGCCTATTTTGTGTAGAAAACGAAGCATTGTTTAAAAACTGTTCAAACTCTGAACGAGCGTTCGAAGGTACTTGCGGATTTATACGCACGTCTGACTCATTTATAGTTGGAATACCTGGATTCAAATTATCTAATCTTCCGACGACTATATTCCTTATTGATTGCATTTCTCGAATAAAAACTTTTTGGTTTGCCTCCAGAATTCTCTGAAAAGCTGCCGTTAGGGCTGCTATGCTTGCAACATCTGTTTGTGCAGATGTCTGAGCTTGATTACTTTCATGCCGTTCATTGTTATCACTATCACCAGGAATATCTTCTAAAACAATTTGATTCCTGGTTGGAGACTGATTCAAATTTACACTTGCACTACACCCCGGTGGAGTACGACTAACTATTGGTCTGGAATCCATTCCTACTGAAGATGGGATTGTATTCCGAAAACTATCTGAATTTCTGTGGGAAGAATTTCCGCTATAAACGCTTGGCCTTCCTCTAGAGCGGGTATTAGGAATTTTATTATCCATAATACTAAATTCCAGATTTTTAATACAACTTCAAAAACTTTTACCTTTCAACCAACTTTTACCTTTAAATATACGAGGGCGGGTCAATAAGTCCGTGACTTTTTGAATTTCTGACCTCTTTACTGAAACGGCAACACTGCTCCTGTCAACAGGCATCTGTCAGTTGACTCCTGTCAAAATTTAAACTTGCTGCGTCAGTTAGTTGTGTTTGACAGCTATTTTTATCAGACTAATCACTAATTTGAGGAGAAAATGGAAAAAAGTGAATTTCGTGTGCTTAGTAAGCATTATTTCTTGCGAAAAAAAACCATTACCGAGACCAAGGCTAAGCTTGAAAAATACTATGGGGACTCTGCACCATCGATTTCAATGGTAAAAAAGTGGTTTACTGAATTTCGTTGTGGCCGTACAAGCACTGAAGATGCCGAACGTCCTGGACGCCCAGTTGAGGTCTCTACACCCGAAACAATGGAAAAATTCACCATATGGTGTTGGCCGACCGAAGATTGAAAGTGCGAGAGATTGTGGAAGCCGTAGGGATCTCGCATGGCTCAGTGGTTTCAATTTTGAATGATCACTTGGGCATGAGAAAGCTTTCCGCAAGATGGGTGCCGCGTTTGCTCACAGTCGACCACAAACGCAATCGTGTAACAATTTCACAGGAAGGTTTGGCGTTGTTTAATCGCAATATGGAGGAGTTTTTACGCCGTTTTGTAATTGTGGACGAAACATGGATCCATCACAACACACCAGAGACCAAACAACAGTCAAAACAGTGGGTTTCTAAGGGTGAATCGGCGCCAAAGAAGGAAAAGGTGGGTTTGTCAGCCAATAAAGTTATGGCGACTGTTTTTTGGGATGCACGCGGGATAATCCACATTGACTACCTTCAAAAGGGAAGAACAATCAATAGGGAATATTATGCCAACTTATTGGACCGATTCAATGACGATTTGAAAAAAACCGACCTCATTTGGCCAAGAAAAAAGTTCTTTTCCACCAAGACAATGCAAGGGTGCACACATGTGCAGTTGCCATGGCAAAAAACCATGAATTGGGCTATGAATTGCTCCCTCATCCACCCTATTCTCCAGATTTGGCTCCGAGCGACTACTTCTTGTTCCCAAACCTGAAGAAATGGCTTGGTGGAAAAAGATTTGACTCCAATGATGAAGTCATCTCGCAAATAAAGGCCTATTTTGAGGACCTCGACAAATCATTTTTTTTGGAAGGGATAAAAAAATTGGAGAAGCGTTGGACAAAGTTTATAGAGCTCAAGGGAGACTACGTTGAAAAATAAAAAAAAAAATTTTATCAAAAAATCTGTGTTTTATTCCAAAAGTCACGGACTTATTGACCCGCCCTCGTATTTTAATAAATCTGAATTGAAAAAAAAAAAATATATGCATAATTTGGGGTCAACGCTGTCGGTGCTGAATTAGATATTTAATAAGATATTAAATTAGATAAGATGCGATAAAATTTGTTATACTAGCAAGATCTATCTTGCTAAACGGACGGACTGTGCAACTTAATGCACACACCGCGAACAAGACTGTATAGAATTAGCAACTATAGGTAAATGGTAGCAATATAGTCCAGTGTAGTAACTACCAGACTATGGACTATACCATAAAATAATAAGGATTTATATATTGTAAAAATATTCATATGCACAACTTATCCTTTCTCGAATAAAATTAGACCAATATGAATACAAAAAAAAACAATTCAACTCTTTCTGAAATTCAATAGTCGCAACGCGGATTACAATTAAAGCTATGTATATACCGGGACTATACTAATGAAAGTCATACACAATTTGAACTGCCAAGAGACACAATAGAACACTCTACAATTGCTGGAGCTTAGCTAAGAGCTCTAGAGTTAGCCAGCATAATCTTTGTAGTGACGTTCTTAAGGCCTCGAAGTTGGGCGCCATTTTCTTTGTTGCACTTGAGGTTGGTAGTAGTTCCTCCGAAAAGAAGAAATCAGCGAGGGACAGGCAGGCTTTCGCTGAGTTTGAAGCGTGGAATTCCGTGCGCGGAGTAACAGGGATGTCACAGAAACATGAAACAAATTGAAAACATCCGCAACAGTCTTTAAAAACGAAGGTTCGGTTTTCATTGCCTTTCCGAACCTGGGGGCTGGGAGTCGAAGATCCTCTTGGCTAGAGCATTATTGTCCATTCGCTCAATTGTGCTGGTGTATATCGATTAATATTTCATAGGTCCTAATTTTTTTTTATAATGTACACGCACTAAAGGGATTTTTTAGTACCCTTATCGTGCTGCGCGGGCATTAGGGAAGTTAGGATTAGAAAAAAAAAAACATAGGGACGGGCTACAGTCCGCTTGGGCGAACTGTTGGATACCATATTCTTATTCCTATCCCTCATAAGTGGGTGTGACAAAAGTCTTAGTATGGTTGAATTGTTAAGAACGCTCTACATATTTTGTTATATAACATTTAAAGGATTTTATCAAAAAAAAAAAAAACGATGCTTTTGTAAAAAAACGCTCCCTAGCTCAAACTTTTGTTTTTCAATAAAATTTTGTATTTAATTGTGGGCGTGGCAGTAGGCGGATTTAAAAAAAAAATACCACATGAGCATAAAGGGCCCCTAGAGAGTATACATTATAAATTTCAGCTCCCTAGCTCAAACTTTGGTATTTCAATAAAATTGTTTTATTTAATTGTGGGCGTGTCAGTGGCCGGATTTTGAAAATTGTATATCCCGAGCAGTTTTAGGAGTCATAGATCATATATAAAAAATTTAAGCTTTCTAGCTCAAAATTCGATTTTTTTCCAAAATTTTGTTTTTTTGAGTTTGTGGGCGTGTCTGTGGGCGGATTTTAAAAATTCGTAAACTTCATTATTTTCGGACCTTAGAGAGTATATGGTTAAAATTTCAGCTCTCTAGGCCCAGTTTAAAGGCCTAATTTTTGCCGACGGACGGACGGACGGACATGGCTAGATCGACATTACTATCGATGCTGATCATAAATATAGTAACTTTTAGTGGTCTACGGGCAATATTAAGGTTATGTTACAAACTATGCGTCAAAATTAATATACCCTTAGAATAGGGTATACAGAGCGATGCCGATGCGTTGGTTTTAAATGTTTGTAGGCTATAATGTGAAGGAAAAATTGAGCTGGCAAAATACAACTGGCTATTTCGTTTGAGCACTTATGGTGGAAATAAGTATGCACCAGACCAGATATGAGCGTTGTACTCGAGTTTCGGGCGAATAAACGCCTTATAAATTGTAGCCAGATCAGAAGGGGCGAATATGTGGTCATTCCAACGGAGATTGTCATTAAAACACATACTGAGAAGGGAAAGTCTTTCGGCTTTAGCGATGCAGGTGCAATTTATGGATAATAGGAGTGTCTGTGGGTTTTGCTTTAATGACAGAAGACATCATTGCGTTGTAGAAGCATTGAATTCCACCGTATTGGTTGTACCCCACTGAGTTATGCTATTAAGATCGGAATTTAATGAGCTTAACATAGTTCAGTTCTACACCCGAAGAAGAGGGGCGTGACCCAAGAAACGAATATGAGAAGCTGAGGGTACTGTCATCAGCAAAGGAATGGATTGGATTAGAAGTAACAGACTTACAGACAGGAAATCATTTATAAAAATGAGAAAGAGAGTCGGGGACGGAACAGAGCCTTGGGGAACACCAGCATTTATTTTGTGAGTTGCAGACTTGTAACCGTCCAAAACATTTGAATTGAACGGTCCGAAAGGTAGTTTCTAATCCATTGAAGAAAATTATCATCGATTCCAAATGCACGCATTTTCGACAAGAAAACTTGATGCCAAACTTTGTCAAATGCCGTTGAAATATCAAGCGCAACGATCTTACTTTCACCACCTTGGTGAAGAGATTGATTCCACTTTTCGGTTAGATATGTCATCAAAACACCAGTGGACCTGTTGCCCTGAAAACTGTACTGCCGCTCATTGAGAAGTTCTCGGGATGCAACATATTTCATAAGCTGATGGTTTATCAGCGTTTCCATGACCTTAGAAATTGGTCTGTAGGAGGAGGAAGAAGAAGACTCGCCTTTTTTTGGTACATGCTGGACAAATGCGGTTTTCCATCTCCTTGGAAAGAGCCCTGAAGAGTAGGACAGATAAAAAAGCTTACGCAGTGGTTTTGCCAGCGTAGAAGAACACCTCTTCAGAACGATAGGGGAAATACCATCTGGACCAGCGGATTTGTGTATGTCAAGATCTCGAAGTACTCTAGCCAGTGTACGAGTGCGAAAGTGGATTGGTTCCGTGGAGTATTCTACGCGCTCGTGTACAGGGGGAGATGCAACACAATCTGGGAGCGTTGAGCTAGCTGCAAAGTGAGCAGCAAGCAGATTGGCTTTATCCAAAGAGCTGACGGCTGGAATGTCGTTGTAAATGAGTGTCGGGATGGATGACGAGGCCGAATTCTTGAGGTTTTTGGCAAACGACCAAAAATGTTTACTACCCGTGGGACTTTGTAGTATTTTTACATGATTAATAAGGGCATTGCAGTCATTTCTGGCTCGTTTGAACTTTTCGAGTTTTCCTTAGATAGGTTGGCCTTATAAGACCGAAAGCTTACCTCTTTTAACTTGATAGCTTCTTTGCAGCTCGAGTGCGACACGCGTTTACCTTGGCTTTGATACTTTTTATCCGCTTAGGGATAAATGCTATGAATAGAACGTTGGTTGCGGATGCGTGTTGTGGCCGTTATGTGATGCCGGGGGTAAATAGAGACTGACCGCAAGGTGGCATTCTGTCTCCACTGATGTGGTGCATGCTGGTCAACTCTCTGATGAACGTACTCAACAGTTCTTACTTCTGAACTCATTCTTGCGCGGACGATGTTGCAGCACTTTCTAGTGCACTATTAATGGGCTCTTGGTCAATCCACTCAAAACTGAGGTTGTTCTCTCTACGAGAAGGAGGAAGCTGATCGGGTTGTGGTTGACTCAGCCAGTGCTAAAACGCTTTACAATCCAATTCTCCAATGAAGCAAAATATCTGGGAGTCATCCTGGATAGCAAACTTTTTTGGCGTGTTGAGCTAAAGACTGCCAAGGCGCTTGCGGTTTTCTGGCTGTGCAAAGGAATTTTCGGTTTATCACCGGCTTATCACCGAAGAGAGTCCTATGGACTTACACTACTATTATAAGACCATTTTAGCATATGCATCGGTTGTCAGGTGAAATAAGCCTTCACGTAAATACGTTACTGCTGCTTTCGCCGAACTCTAAAGGAAGGTCTAAAATTGATCAAGGATCAGGTGCTGGTGTTTTCATTGAGAGCGACAATATTAGACTGTTCTTCTAGTTATTAGGCAAACATGCGTCAGTCTTCCAAACGGAGGCTTATGCTATCCTACGGACTATGCCGTGAGGAACACGTGGAGGTGGCGAAGTATCTGCGTCTGTAGCGAGAGTCAGACTGCGCTTAAGGCCTTGCTCAACCTATTAACAACCCCCAAAATAGTTCGTGAGTCCAAGATTTTTCTGAATTCGGTCGAAAGGCTAAACTGAGACTGGATCCCGGATCATAATGGGATCACAGCAAATGAGATCTCCGATGAACTTACTAGTCAGAGCTCAAATGAAGACTTCTCAGGACCTGAACCTGCGTTATGTCTGCCTGCGTCGTTGGTCAGGGCTGACATTGACGAGTGGGCTTCATATGAACACAATCGAAGATGGCATGACTCTCCGCGGTGCAGACAGACTAAACGAATTCTCCCTGACGACGTCTGTAAAAAATTTGCGGCATTCTTGCTGTCTCTCAACGAAAAAGACTGCAGACAAATAATTACTGGCGTTCTTACGGGCCATTACGCTTTTACCAAGCATCTAAGGGTGCTAGGCTTAAGCGATATCACCTACTGCGAAGCCTGTGGAGAAAGCGATAATACTGCGGAACATTTCCTCTGTCACTATCCTGCTTTTGCTCGTATCAGGTGGCAGGTATTTGGTGCTGATGTGCTGATTGCTGTAAACCTAAGCTTCTTATCATTGAAGCACCTACTCGTCTTTTTTAGGACAGAGAGTAAATTTAAAAAGTAAAAGTGGTGTGTCTTCCTGGTAGTACAATGGACCAGTATTCAGTCTGAGTGCTCCAGTGTAAATTTCGTCTGCTTCTACTAATTTGGCAGACTTTTTGTAAAAACTAAGACTAAGCATTTTTATTGTAAATGTAAATAGTTGGAGAAAAAATAAAAATTGTCAGATATCGTTCTACAGTAGCCAAGATGTTTTTATTTCAGCGGTTACAGTATTGCATTGTAATCACCAACTCCGGCCATAGCGCCAAGCACTGTGATCTGGACATCAACACACAATTCCGATCGAAACTTAAAATCCCAATTGGAGTGGTGTATGATCTAAGTCTAATTGACCACCGAATGGTCGCCCTGAAGGGCATTTTTAATCCGGATTTAAAAAATTGTCGTAAAACTCAAAATAAATCCAATAATTGCATTGGCCACAATTTATTTACTAAAGAAATTTTTAAAATATGAATTCTGGGAGCCTGTCTATTTGGAAAGTGATCCTTCTAATGCTTTATGTCAATTTTACTAAAGCATATCAAGTCTTGCACTGCTCCATCTAGCAAACCTTCGAGAAATAAGCACTTGAAACCATTGATGTCGAATAATCTTCTCATGCTTATCAACAAGAAAAATAGTGTCAGCAAAAAATGTTAAAAAAAAACGTCCCAAAAACGAAAATCTAAAATTATATTATCTGCAGAACTATTAAAAATAAAATAGGGGATACTCGTAACAACTATCATTCCAGTTCATTTTTAAGAGCTAAAGGAAATATTAGAGATGAATGGAGAGTTGTAGGCAGCATATTAGGCAAAGATAGGAAGGCAATTGCAATTGATAATTTACAAGTTGATGGTATCTCTCTCAATGATCCTAGCTCCATCTCTAACCAATTTAATAAATATTTGACTGATATTTCTGAAAAGCTGAAACCTACTGCCGCTCTTTGCTTGAGTTGCAACTACTTAAATAATTCAATTTTTATGGCGGATAGGATACAATCCAATAGTTTTGTTTTCAATTCAATTACTTCGCGAGAAATTTATCTTGCTTCCCGACAGACGGCATAATCGCCATACGCCATGTCTATGAATTTTTTTTAAATAATCTATTATATGTAAATAAAGAATTTGATGAAATGAAAAAAATGAAAATTTATCTTGCTATTCTTTCTTTAAAAAGTAAAATTCCATGTACTTCTGATGGTATCTCAAGTAGTTTACTTAAGAAAATAGCATTATAGGTATGTATTAGATATTTTAGCTACTTGTTGAACGTAAGTGTTGAAAATGGATGCTTTCCTAATTGATTAAGTTGCTAAGTTATACCTCTCTTTTAAAAGAGTAACAGAAAATGTGTTTCTAATTATAGGCCGATATCCTTGCTTCTCACTTTCTCTAAACTTTTTGAAAAGCTAATGAAAGTTTGAATCACGTCCTTTTTGGATAAAAATAATTTTTCTGGTAATAAACAATTTGGGTTCACATCAAAAATGTCCACGGAAGATGATATTTTGAGAGTTTGTAATGGCAGCTTGGACTGTAATAAATCTACCATGGCGCTTTTCTGTGACATGACAAAAGCGTTCGATATCGTCGACCACAATGTTCTACTTGACAAACTTTATGCCGCAGGTTTCAGAGGTGAATCATTTAAGTGGCTTCAATCATACTGGAGAGAAAGGAACCAAAAGTAAATGTAAATGGTACCTTTAGTAAATCCAGCTTTTTAAGAAATGGCGTTCCGCAAGGGTTCGTGCTAGGTAAGCTCTTTTTCCTAATATATATTAATTCTATTTTCAAATTGAAACTAAATGGGTCAGCTGACGATATAGCATTCACTTACCAGTCTGACTCTTTGCTCCATTGTGTAACCAAAATTGAAGAAGATCTTGAAATCCTAAGAACCTTATTATTAGCGAGAAAACTAATCTGGTGCCCTTTCCTTTAATAATCTTTCTAGTAATAATCTTCCTGACTATAACACTAGTCAACAAAATTTTGTAACAAGAACGGTGCTTCCTAATTTTGAATTACCCGTCTACCCATTGTTAATCGCCATATTTATTTTGATTCCATCAGGTCTCGTTTTTATGTTTCAGCTACTCTCTACAGAACTGAAAAAAACCCGTTTTTGTTTCATTGTCGCATTCTAAATTTTTTTTTTATTTAAAGAGCGTCGTGTGTTTTTCTGTTTTTTGTGTTAAGTGATTCTTAAATAATGCCAAGAAAGTGTAAAAATGATCCCGATAAGTTTTGCCACATATGTGGCGGCATTACTTTTAAAACGTAGCGAAGGAAGACCGACAAAATCATTATGCTAAGAAAGAGTGGCCCAAAAGGCAATCTCTTACTCCATGACAAAAAAAAATATTAAAAATCCGTCATTGGTGCAGCCTGATAAAATATTTTTACCACCTTTAAACATAAAACTTGGGCTCATGAAAAACTTTGTGAAGGCTATAAATAGAAGTGGTGACGGCTTTTTATATTTGAAAGAAACATTTCCAAAGCTAAGTGAGGCAAAAATTAAAGAGGGCATATTTATTGGCCCTCAAATCAGGCAATTGATGAAAGATGATATTTTTAAAGAAAAGCTTAGGGATATGAAAATATCAGCTTGGGAATCTTTCATGAAATTAACTTCCAATTTTCTAGGAAATCACCGATCAAGTGACTATAAAAATATCATCGCGGAGCTGTTATCTACTTATAAGGCTTTGGGCTGCAATATGTCGTTGAAAATACATTTTCTTCATTCACATTTAGACTTCTTTCCTAAAAATTTGGGCGTCGTCAGCGAAGTACACGGTTAAAGATTCCACCAAGACATTTCTACCATAGAAAGACGATGCCAGGGCAGATGGAGTCCACGTATGCCAGCGGATTACTGTTGGACATTAAAACGAGATATCGCTGAAGTAAAATATATCAGAAAATCATAAAGCTACATTTATCTTTATGTTGCAGTATAAGGGAATAACGTCGTTTTGTTGCTAAAAACTGAACATTTCTAAAATTCAATAAAGTCAAATTACAAAAAATCTGTTCGTATTGGAATCATTCTAACTTTATTTTTATTATTCTTATAACTGTCCTAAACATATAATTAGACAAAAGTTTTCATGTTACACGCAAAAATTGTTTTTTTATTGACTAGTGTAATCTTTACTTTCATGCTCACAACTGTAAACAATTTAGCTTACCTATTCATAAGTGCGGCAAATCCAATTTTAATTCCGAAACGAAATGCTCTGATAACTGCTTTAAAATTGAGTCTGTGTCACAATTTAAATATTTAGGGGTTCTAATTGACTCAAACTTAAATTGGAAGGAACACATTCGCGCCTTGAGGTCGCATATGTTGTTGGTTTCCCGTAAAATGTTCCTCATTAAACCATTCTGCTCAAAAAATTTGTAATGTCTCTAGTTTAAAATGGTCTTGCGCAGTCTAAGCTACAATATGACATATCGAGCGGGGGCGGATGTTATTCCTCTTATTTTAGACCTCTCTTGATTGCCCAAAAACATTTAATACGAATTTTTTGTAACAAAAACAGACTCGTTGCAAGTTGGCCTCTATTCAAACAACTGCGAATATTACCAATGAGACACCTTTACGTATATACGAGGGGCGTTCAATATATTCTCGGTATCGATATGAAGGAAAATGCGAATTCAATTTAAATTGTCTTTATCTTTCAATATAATTTCCCCTAACATCAATGCATTTGTTACATCTTGAGATACGCTTTTTTAAACCCTCAAAAAAATAAATTTCCTCTTTCTCTGCAAAATACCCATTTATTGCCGACTTGAGTTCTTCATCATCCGAAAATCTTTTTCCACGAAGACATTTTTTCAAATTCGGAAACCGGAAATAATCACTAGGGGCAAGGTCTGGACTATAGGGTGGGTGTTGGATTTCTTCGAAACCACAATCTCGCGCAGCAGCCTTGGAAACTCGCGCCGTGTGAACAGGAGCGTTGTCATGAAGAAGCAACACACCCGCTGGGAGTTTACCCCGTCTTTTCTTTTTAATTTCCTCCCGCAAATTATGCAAAGTGGAAGCGTAGGATGTGGCGTTGATGGTTTCACATTTTTTTTTGTACTCAATGAGCAAGATTCCCTTTGAGTCCCAAAAAACTGTGGCCATGAGCTTCCCGGCAGACGGAGTGACTTTGAACTTCTTCGGGTGGTCTGTTCCTTTTTTATGCCACTGCATGGACTCCTGTTTGCTTTCAGGGTCATAGTGGTGGACCCATGTTTCGTCCCCAGTAACAATTCGATCCATAACACCGTCCGCATTCTTACTACACATCTCCAAAAGCTCTCTACAGCATGCGATTCTCACTTTTTTCTGAGGCGCTGTGAGCATTCGTGGCACCCACCTTGCACTGACCTTTGAAAGGTTAAGATGGTCATGAAGAATGGTGTGAATGGTACCAATTGAAAGCTTGGTGATCTCTGCCATCATTTTCACCTTTATTCGGGCATCCTCAAGAACAAGTTTTTCGACTTCTTTGATACTTTCTCCCGTACAAGCAGTAGCCGGGGCGCCGGAGCGGGGGTCGTCTTCAATGCTCTCTCTGCCTCTCTTGAACTCACTTGACCACTTTTGCACAGTTGATAATGAAGGTGCGGAACCCTGGTAAACAGCCACCATCTCTTCAAGAATAGTTTTTTGACTTTTTCCTTGCTTAGTGAGAAATTTAATTACAGCGCGATGCTCAATTTTCACCATTATCGTCTCAGTTGCCATTATGATTTTGTTTAACTAGAGATAAAACGCGAATTAATGATCACATTTATATGAAAGCTTACATCAATGCACTAAAATAATAGTATTACTTGATAAATAAGTCAATTTATATATATAACCACAGCTTCACCCCGATACCGAGAATATATTGAACGCCCCTCGTAAAGTGTTAAAAGAGTTCTTAAAAAAAAGTGGTACTTTCCCAAGCAGAAACTGCTACAGCTCCAAAGCTTTTCAACAAACTACCGTAATTCATCAGAACGACACATAATTTTACTACATTTTTGAGAAAAGTTAAAGACTGGCTATTCACATATGATAATGACAGCATTGAATCCCTTTATAACCAGCTTCAGCATACAATATTGCTAGTTCCTTCGTAATTCCCTGTAGAGTATCGTTTTTCTTGAACTGTTATGTCATTCCTATTAAATACTTTTACCGTTCAGCAAAAATTAAGCCCATTAAAATTGTTTCTATGAATTACTAATAACTGATTGTCACTCCACTTCAGATACTAATTTTGGAATGTATTATTCAAAACTAACTCCTTAAGTTATAAAGAGTCCGCCATCTAACTTTTTTTTTCAACTAGTGCTTATTTCGTGAATGGTAACACTTAGCTCATGTCTGATTTGACAGATAATTAGTTTTATCCTTCCGCTGAACGAATATGGTTGTGTATACGCTTGAACACCGCTGGGAAATATTGCGACATTACTTTGAAAATCATGGTAATGTTGCAGAATGTGTGCGAAAATTGCGTACGGATTTTGGAAGAAGAGACACCGTCAGCTCCGTATGTTCGTTATCTTGTGAAAAAAGTGAAAGAAACTGGCATCCTCATCGATAAACCAAAGCGTGAAAAGCCAAAAACAGTGCATACACCCGAGAATATTGTTGCTGTGGCAGAAAGTGTACGTGAAGCGCCATCAACATCAATTCACCGTCGTTCTCAACAATTGAACATTTCGGAGACATCATTGAGACGAATTTTGCATGAAGACCTTGCTATGACGCTACTATAGGCTACTGCATGGCCAGCCGAGGCAGCCATTTGAATAAAACTATTTTCCATTATTAACCGGAAGGATTGTACTTTCAAATACTCGTAAAAAAAGAAATTTGAGCAAATATTCAGTAGTTTTTTTTATAGCATTTTCAAAAAAAAAAAAAGTTATTTGGCGGACCCTTTAGAATGATAACTTTTATTTCATTACATTTTTTAAAAATTGTACCTAGCTATAAGTTTATAATAAATGAATGAATGAATATAAGAAATAAAAAAGAAAAAGAAAAGAAGCATCGCAACTATATCCTTTCAACTCGAAGTCCATCATAACATTCCTTACCAACTATAGCCATGTTTCTTTGCACGCGGATATAGGGATAATTTGAAATTTGCATGTAAAATACAACAACAACTTATCCTATATACGCTAACTTTAGCGGGGATAGCTATCGCCGCTAAGTCCTTTAGCGGGGATAAACAGTGCTTCCAAAATCCATTTTCTTCGTTTCTGATGAATCCTTCCGATGAATTTTTCAGGAAATGTCAAAGTTTGACAACACACCGACCACTCACACATCCCGCCGAATATTTTATTCGTGATTTTATTATTATTATTTTTCAAACTTCATTTTAAGGGTAATTGAATTTAGCAAATCTGTTAATGTGAAATTGTTTTTCATAATTTCATAATTTTAGAATTTTAGAATATTTAGAATATGCTTGGCTTGGCATCAATTTCAATTGGCGGAAGTAAATTGAATTGAAAAAAAAAAAAAATACTTTTCAATTTCAGGATTTTCAATACAAATTTCTTAACTACAACTTACAGCAGCTGTGTCACGGTGCATGTCATAGGTGCATGTGTGCTGCCAAGTTTTTTTTGATGAATTCTTAAGCGGCGATAGTCGTTTTCTGATGCCATCCCTATATCCGCGTGCAAAGAAACACGGCTTATATTGTGGAAGTTATCCCTTGTTCTTCGTACATGTTTGCTGCATCATCCAAATGGAAATACATTAACTTACATCAATGTCCAATAATATCTTTTCTTTACAGCGGCAACAGCCACTGAAGTTAAGGCTCGTAAGAATCAATTGCCAAACGCACAACAGGTTGCACCTATTCCTGTTCAGGATCCTTTAGTCAAGAGCGATGCAGCTGTTGCGATTCTCAGTAAAAAACCAGACTCCAAGGCTTCGTTGGCTTGTGTTTTGCCGTGGGGCCATGGGTGGGGATGGGCTACATTGCCAAATGGTGTATGGAGTGGTGGTGAGTGTCATTTTGTTCAAAATTCTTCATTAAAAATATCCTTTTCTAAGTGCTTATCATTGTTGAAAAAGTTAAGCGCATATGCAATTAAAAAAGTTCAGTTTTGAAATTTAAATTTGTTAAGTAATAATTTGGTACGATAATAATTGTTGCATCTTGCAGGATTAACTTGGTCTCAATGTGAAGACACATTTACCTTGCATGCCTTACCAACAACTCACTGCACCAATCTTGTCGATACCATGGCATGCAACGGTGCAATTTACCATACCGATATTGGCAGCTTTGACTTTCATTCGACCGGCGTTGAGGATCTCGGCGGTGAGGACTTTGATTACGCAATGGACTGCGGAGATTTTATATTTTAAATTTGTATAAAATATTGCGATCACATTTTGTATAAGAAAATTGTGAAATCGTATTCTGGCGCAACATATTTTATTTTATATTTTAGTTTTTAATAGGAACAACGTAATGTATATTTTTATAAATGTGTATTGGGAAAAGTTACTGAAAAGTTATTAACGCTTAATAATACGGGTATATATACACACACGCACACATCCATAAAGCATTTAGAATAATTCCTTTTGTTTTACAAATATTCCATTTGCATTGTCTAAATCTCATATCTAAAATGTAGGAAATGTTTCCAGTTACGCAGTCCGACTTCATAATAATTTAGCTCAGACTGGTCCTTAATTCACTTTGCACAATGTATATTTTTATAACTACATATAACTGAATATCATTTTAATTTAATGTAATACATGCAGTTTGGATACAGCAGGGCTGCTATCATATTCTGTATGCTGAGGGCGGCTGGTGTTACATATACACTCCCGCTCAACTGAATAGGTTCAACACTTCTAAAAAGTAATATGGCAATATCTCGTCAACCAACTTACCGATTTTTATGAATTATACTTGTTTTTTGCATAAATTAATGAATAATTAATGAAACACAAAAGTATGCAGTGTCTTACAAACGTATATATACGAGTACTCATTACTTATTTTTTTCAAAAACATAAAAAAAAGGAGATTTATTTTGGCTCAACTGAATAGGTTCAGAAAATTTAAAAAAAATGTGCAGCTTTGTTTCTTGTTAAAATATGTATGTAGGATGCAGTAATGGATCCACGGGGGGGGTCATCGGGTCCGGACCCCCCCCCCCCCCCCCTGAAAATTGAAATCTGAAATGCTGGTATTCTGTCGCCGAAAATTTGCATATTCTATTTTACGATACGAAAATCCGAAAGAGATTGAAGTGAAAATGATTTGTCGTATTTTGTCATGCATAATATTATTATTCAATTCATGTTACTACAACATATTATCAATAGTGCGAAATCTAGAGAAAATCTCAATCGTTTTTAAAATTCCGCGGTTTTTTGAAGAATTCTTGCAGAATTTCGTCTTCCGTTAGTCCAATTTCAGGATGGATACTCAAAGAAGCGAATCCATTCAGGCGCTCCCGTCCCATTGTACTTCTAAGATAGTTTTTTATTCTTCTTAGGGTCGAAAATGATCGTTCTGGAGTTGCTGTTGTTACGGGTAACACTGCCAATACTCATAAGATCGTGTTCACCTTTTTGAAACATTTTTCATTGATAACCTAAAAAAACGTAACCATTGAAAGTTTAGTATTCGATGGGTTATAGAAACGGATTCTGGAAGTAAAAATTCCGATCTGAAGATACTCACTGATAGTGCATCGAGCCCATTTTGAATATCTTGATCGGAGATCCGTTGTAGTATTTTGTACTAGCTCCTTTGTTCAAAATAACTTCATACATTCGGTTTGGCAAAGACTTTCCAATTATTTTCCAATATCCCTTAACGAAATAGTAGACCAGGCTTTTTTAATGGCTTCAAACAGGGACGCAGAATCGTCGAATTGTCTCCCGTCCTCATAAACTCTTCTGGACAACAGCCACCAAACGTTCTCAAAAGTAATAATGTCCGGGGACAACGTCGGCCACTCAAGCAATTTTGCACAGATGTTGTGACGACTTAACACGCGTCCCTCCTTCAGCAGGTCGTGAAAGTAGTAGTTGTAGACGTCCGGTCCATCCAGGTTGAATTTTCGTCGGAAAACACGACAGTGTTATGTGGTCTCAGATTACAAACTGAATTGATTGCCCTTAAACCTAATCTGATGAGCCAAAAAAATGCAGTGCTTTTGGGGAACAGGGTTGTGACTGTACTGCAATTGCAGTAGATCTACTGCTTTTTTCCAAAAATAAATCTAGTGCACTTTTGGTCATACGAAAAATAAAACATGCAATTTGTATATGTAATCCACAGAATATTTTTTTAATTCTATCACTGAATTCAGTCAGTCTCATTCTTCCAGATGAAATCCACCCATTAATTATAATGTTCATACTTTGATGGCAAGTGACCAGAGTATATCCATAGGGGCACTCTCTCTACAATCTACATATTTATTTCCTATTACTACAAACCAAAGTGCAGAAAAAAGCCTACAATATGTGGAAGCAGGTCAAAAGGGTGTGTTTTAACCCTTATGGAACGACCGCTGCGGAAAAACGGTACACAATATATTTTGCCTGTTCCACTACATGCGGCGTGCTTTGTATGACGAATGATTGTGGGTTTTTTCATAATGCTTTTTTAAAGGCGTATCGACTTGATCATCGTTGTGTGTATCTTTTCACTTCCTGCGGTGCTACCTGCTTTGCTTTTTTTTAAATGGTTTTTAGCTAGTTATTCTAGCTAGTTATTTTTTACTGATTACACCTAATTATGAACCTCTACAAACTATAATTACCCTTCAGTCAGAAATATGAAAATAAATGGTTCTTCTGTGCTTTGATTTAGCTTAAAATAATGAAATCCGGTGTTCGGCCTAGTAACAATAAAAATGATTTGACTCATTATTTGCTAGTTTTTATGGAGGTTGGTCACACTGGTTTTGCAATAAGCTTGGGTAGGCGGTGCTGACGTTTTTTCATGCTGTATTTTCAAAGGCGTATACTTGAATTCTTGTCAAAAACAAGTGAAGAAAACACAATACGGAGTGATGCGTGTTAGTTCTCAGAGCAAACAAATAAGAGTGTACGTGTTTTTTAAAACATAAAGTTAAACTGTTTTTTAATTTAAAAATATTGTAAGGAGAAATGGGAAAACATACTTTAAAGTGTTTGGCCTGTGGTCGAGAGGAAAAAGAAATTGTCTGAAAATACCTTCGCGGTTTTACGCCACCGAGGAGGAAATAACAAGTTACTGACTCCATTTCGATTCATTCGTTCATTTAAAAGATCATTTTCAGAAAAGTACATTTAGGATCATATAACCCATGGAAACTGCGAGCGAACTGTGAATTTAGAACTTTCCGAAGTTGAAAAACAGTTACAATCACCCAAAAAGAAGGACAATGTGAGAAACATTTTCAAAACCGAATCTGACTTTAAAACTGTTGATTTCGGTAGCGAAAATGCGTTTCATTATTTTGCAGGCTACATTTAAAAAAAATGTAAGTGCATATAGGTATGTTATGTCTTATTTATATTTTGAAAATATAAAAATCAACTGCGAAACAGTTGAATCTACTGGGTTTTTTTTCAAATCTACTTCGGACATTTTTTTACAAAGTCCCATCGCTGGTAGGGAACATAATGATAAAAACAAAATTCTAATTTACCGTTTTACGAGTACAAATCGAGTTATTTTTCGATTCTATGTTTTGTGCAAACAATTGAAGGTTCAAAGCATGCAAAAAAAGTAAATATATATGCAGTAGACTGAGAGAGAAGACACATTGCAAAACAGAATTTTTTGAACCTATTCAGTTGAGCTGGAGTGAAATTGCTTTTGTATTTTCTATTCATTTTGTTAAAATCATAGATTCACTTCTTTACCTTATGAATACTTCCTTCCAATGGAATAAAAAAACCAATTTGTTAATTTAAGCAAAGTTTCAATGCTATCGACTTGTTCACTTACCCCCGTATTAATAAACAACGGAAAGCGGCAAGTTAGACCTAGCACATCTGTCAACCCACAATTTTGATTAATAAACGTGTGTTAGCTTTCACTGACATGTGATAACGAGTGGATAACTTAACGAGTGGATCACTTCTAAGATTGTAGTTTATGCATTCACAAATTGAGAGAATGTGCATGCATGTGTGGAAACATCGGGAGGATGAGAGAGAACACTGTCTCCCATTTAGGCATATTACTCTTTCATAGTGCGTTGACTCCATAGTAGTACCATAGTATTGGAATGGAATACACAGAAATGAGTGTCAACTGATGAAATTTGACAGATACACTAGATTTTGGAATATAATTTGGTAAAGTGCTGCCGTATTGTAGGTGATGAAGAGCAAACAGCTAACACAGGGAAAACATATTTTTATTAATCAGAAAAGTTATCATATGGACAACTTCACTATCCGTATGTGTTAAGGAGTAGATGTGTTTTTTTTTATTAATATGGCTGTTAATTTACATACCTAACTATAAATACCTACATTGTTAGGTTAGGTTGCCAGGTTGATGGAATAGGGCGAATCTGTTACATCGCACTCAGGTCCATGTGAACCCATTGTGATACCCTTCGTTGGGAGTGTTTGAATCGTTTTTCTGGCCTTGATCCTCCATCCTTGGTTTTCTTTTGCTACTCCAAGTTGTCCAGCCATTTGGATGTCCTTATAAGCCCGTAAAGATTTGAAAGTGAGACATCAGAAAGTTCTTAAATTTCTTGGAAGAAGTTCTGTTCCTCAGCTCACATAGGCATTTGAACTGACAGAGAATGTGCGGTGTATCCTCATGGATCTCCTCGTCACCGCAGATGTCGTCATCGTTGAGATTTAGTTTCATTGTTGCTACGCAAATTGTGACAGGTAAGAGTTCCAATCAACTTATACAGTGATGTTTCGTCATAACGTACAAACTTGTTCGTCCGGTTCTTATCATATTTCGGCCACAGTTTGTATGATAAATGAGTGATAAATGATTTCCACCTGTTTTTGGATTGCATTCTTCTATGCCACTCTTTCTCTGAGATTATAGAGTGGTGGTTTGACCGAATGAAGTGCCTGTACTTGGTTCCTTGCAAATTCATCGGCTCGCTCTTTGCCTGACATGTCCCTGTGCCCAGGGACCCAGCAAAGACTCGTCTTATGCTGTGAGGTAAGAGCTTCGAGCTCCTTGAGACAGCGGCGAACAACCTACTTACTTAGGGTGGCGCTAAAGTCCGGGGTGGACCTGGGCCTCAACGAACAAGCGTCTCCAGCCAGCACGACCTTTGGCCAGCTGTCTCCAATTTCGCACGCTAAGTTGGTTAAGGCCCCTTCCACTTGCGTGCGCCACCTGAGTCGCGGACTTTCTCTACTGCGCCGTCCCTCGGTGGTGGATTTGAAGATCTTCCGGGCCGGAGCATTCACGTCCATTCGCTCTACATGGCTAAGTCCATGTCGCTGTACAGCCCGTACAGTTCATCGTTGTTTCTCCTCCTATATTCACCGTCTATGCAGACCGGACCAAAAATTACTCGAAGAATTTTCCTTTTAAAAACAACCAAGAGTGACCGCATCCGCTTTTGCTAGAGTCCATGCCTCTGCACCATAAAGAAGGACTGGGATTATTAAGGTCTTATAAACGGTCACTTTAGTTGTTCGCGAGAGGGCTTTGCTACTCAATTGCTTTCTTAGCCCAAAGAAACAGCGATTGGCAAGAGTTATTCTTCGTTTAATCTCAGCGCTGGTGTCATTGCCTGAGTTCATTGCGGAGCCTAGGTAGACAAAGTCCTGAACCACCTCAAAGTTATATCTGTCTATAGTGACATCCTGTCCGAGATGTCGGTGTTGGGCCTTGGGTGTCCTTTCTAGATGACAGCATATGTTTTCTTTTGCCATCATTAATCGCCAAACCCATCTTCGCCGCCTCCGTCTCAATACTCACGAACGAGCGTTCTGCCGATTATGTCGATGTCGTCGGCGTAGGCGAGTAGATGGACGGACTTTTGAAAGATAGTGCCTCTGGTATTAGCATTTGAGTTTTGCACTATTCTTTCAAGAACGATGTTGAAGAAGTCACATCACAGCGCATCGCCTTGTCTAAATCCTTCTTTACCGACCTTGATGGAGCAGCGTGCATTCTTCGTTGTCATCCTGCACAAATGAACGAGTTTGGCAGGGATGCCAAGACCAGACATTGCTCTGTATAGCTCGTCTCTTTAAATGCTGTCATATGCGGCCTTAAAATCGATGAAAAGGTGGTGGGTATCGATTTGAACTTCCTTCAGTGTGAATATTTAGTCGATGGTAGTCTTTTCTGGCCTGAAGATACACTGATAGGGACCAATCAGGTTGTTGACGAAAGGCTTCAGGCGTTCACACAGCACGGCAGATAAGATCTTATAGGCGATGTTAAGAAGATTAATACCTCTGTAGTTGGCGCAGTTCAGAGGGTCTCCTTTCTTGAGGATCAGCGCCGAACAACGCGAGACTTCATTTCGGTAGCAGATACTGCTTAAGTGGCCGCCTGGCTATCAATAAATATGGTTATATCACTACCTGGTATCGCCATCATTGAGATCATGATTGCAACTTCAATGATTGCTAGAACGTCTGCTTGGAATGCACTATAGTGATCAGCTAATCTAATCGCTCTGCTTATGTTCAATTCCTCTGAGAATAATCCAGCACCAGTTCCACAGTCCATCGTTGATCCGTTTGTGAATATGGATATCGATTTCCTTTTTGTAGGTTCATTTCGCTCCATTTCTCGCTGCTATGAATAAGTTTAGGTAAGGAGACATGTGGTCACAGCTGACATTGTTCCCTAAGAACATGTTCAGGATATCCTAAATGACTCGGGATCTAGCTATTTGTTTGACTGATCCTCATGGCACTTTTTGCAGCAGATTTTTTTTTGCAGATTGAGAATTGCTTCCGAGTCAGCGATTGGTGTTGTTCACATTGCATTTGTTGTCCCTATACATGCCAGTCTTTGTATTTTCTCATCACCTTGAGATTGGTTACATTGTTCGATGGTTGCCATCAGAAAAAGCTGCCGTATTTGAGTGGTAGCACGATTGCCGTCTACATCCACGAATTATTTTGAAGTTTGGTTTCCATTTATTGCCGGACTGTCATCGACATTGGGCTTCCAACTCAGCTTCCTATCGAGGATATTTCAAAGATATTTCGCACTCTCACGGGAATTACCTCAATCGCTGGTGGCTTGAATTGCGGTATGCTTCTCTTGTTAGTGATGCTGTATCAGTTCAGTCTTTTGGGGATTGATCCGAAGTCCATTTTGTCCACGTACTAAGTGTCCGTAGGGAGTTCCCTCAGCTCACTTACCTACATAAACATTAAGATATGAGAATTAGACTGTTTATTATATTCCTCCTGGAATTATATCTTCCATAAATTAATAGCCTCATAAGATTCATGCCCATTTCAATTTGCCTTATTTTATTTCCATTTGAAAATATATAAAACTAAAACAAAATAAAAATAAACTAATCGATTGTCTAATATGCGTATTCAAGAAAAAAAAATTATGACAAATACGTAAATGCAAACATTTATGTCTAGGTACTGCATAAAAGGAAGGCCAAACGGATTTTTGGTCAATTTCATAATAGAGCGAGTTACTCATCTATTCGATAGCATCGATATTTTATTGAACTGAACTGAGAATTTCGCCCACAATCAATGGAGTTATTTCGTAATAAATTAATATTATTAATTGAGATTAAACAATAACAGCAGTTTAACAACAAAACAAAAAAGAAATGTATTAGCACTTAGGATTTTTAAATGTGATGTTAGATGTAAAGAAACATATACATGTATATTTATTGAATGTCAAAACCAAATATGCAATATAGTGCATTTATATATTTATATGTATAGACACTTTCTGAAACCAAAACAAGAATAAAGTAAATTCAAATTTATTTCCTGTGCTGGAAATGAAAACGAGTTTATTAACAAACAATTATTAACACTGATTTTAGAATTGTATGCATGTAAGCGAAAATACATAACATGTATGTAAAAAATATAAAAACTACTCGTACATTTATGAATTATTTGGTTTTTCTAAATATACGGTTCATATGCAAATTAAGTTTATTTTAGTGCGTCAGATCTTAATGTAACCTATGCCCTATTTGTTGTATGAAATGGTCAGGTCAGATTTTCGTAATTAAATATTTTTCAATGCAAGTCAGTCGTATAGCGGTGAGACCCACATATATTAGACGTTGCGGTATTACCCCTATGAAATAAAATTTTAATTTGCCAACCCTTGTTTGCATTCCTAAACAGAATTCTCTGTCGCCCTTTAAACATCGAAATACTACTTGTATAGATGTAGGTAATTGAAATCATAAGTAATGTGGCAACCCTTAAGACTTACACAAATTTTATAAGACCACCATTTGATGATGAAGGGATCTGAACCCGGGAGGTTAGGTTAGGTTAGGTTATAGTGGCAGTCACACACTTAGACCAATAAAAGGTCCATTGTGATACCACATGGATCTATCTTCTTCCTACTCGTTGAACCAGTTGGAGCTTTTAATAAAGATTTAAAGACTTCTAATGTCAATGTTTATGAGATCATTGAGATCATTATAAAAGAAAGATCCCAATTGGAGTTTTCGTCTTTGAGAGAGAGCAGGCTATCTGCACCAATCGTAGCACCAATGTGCAGTGTGTTCGGAGAGATCAAACACTTACAGGACAGGTTAGGTTAGGTAGCTGCCGGCAGAAGTTGACACACTTAGACCAATTTAAGTCCATTTTGATATCACGTATGTGTTATCTACCTCAACTCGTAGATGGGACTGGCCAACGACACGAGGTTGTTCTCAAACGGCCCCCCATTTACGTACTAACCGCGCCCAACGTCGTTTAATTGCGGTGATCTGACGAAAACCGCTAGGCAAGTGTTGCCACTTGTCTACCTAAGGTTAGTTCTCTCGATGGCCTCCCTCATAAACATGAGTTTGCATGTAGCAATTGGGATGCCTAAGGGAAGGATCAGGTAGAAGGGGCAGTATGGTTCCTTTTTTGGCAAGTTCATCGGCCCTACAGTTCCCTGGAATATCTCTGTGCCTTGGCACAGAGCACAGGTGAATGTTGAACTGCTAGGCGATGATTGGCAGTCTAGGACTACGATGGAGTTTGTAGAGACAGAATCCAGAGATTTTATCGCAGATTGACTATCTGAGAAAATTCGGATGTACATAGCGGATATCACGTTCCTCTTCAGCCACGATAGGACTTCTTTAATCGCCATAATTTCCGCCTTGAGCACACTGCAGTGGTTAGGGAGACGCAAAGAGAGGCTGAGGTTCAACCTGTCAGATAACATACCTCCACCAGCCCCATCGTCGGTTTTAGATCCATCGGAGTAAAAGTGGATCGATTCTCTTCTACAGTTATGCCTTCCTCCCAGAATGATCTTTGGGGAACCCGGGACGCTTTCAGATACTTTTTTGGAGTTCAACTGGCGAACCTCCCAAGCGGACCACGAGGGATGCAGTAAAGTGGGAAGTTTATGATTTCTATAATCCAGATCATAACCTTGTCTTAAAAGAATTTTGATTGACACAGTAAAGTGGAAAGCCGATATTACCTATGCTTAGGCTAGGTAAGGTGGCTGCCTAGGCACGCACGCGAGCTTACTCCGACCGTTATGTCGAACCATTGTGATACCACGGGGGTGGGGGGGTTGCCGGCATTCGCTTGCCTCGCTGGAAAGCTGTTTGCCTAGGTGGTGAAGTTGGGCGAAGTTGGAGAGTGCAGTGACTGTTTCAGTCGAACCGCAGTCCTGATCCACTTCCTGCTCGGTGGGAAGTTAACATACCGAGGGTGGCTGCTTCAGTCTAAGCGCCCTGTATCTTATCTGGCCCTAAGTGTGGAGTGCTGAATGAAGTGACTGTTGTGTTGCAGTCGAACCTCAAGCAGGCCTCTTTCTTTGGCAGGAGTACAGGTTGAGATGACTGATCTCAGTCGAATCACAGCTTGTTGCTCGATTGCGGGACCGGTGTGTGGTGAGGAGTGACTAGTGCGATCACGCACAACCCGATTCCAGAGACCATATGTTAGGATCCGAGTGGGGTGACTGTTATCAGTGCAAACCCCAGACTGATCCTCACCGCGCAGAGTAGGGAGATCTACCTGCGGTGACTGTTTCGGACGAACCCCTCCTGCTTCCTAATCCACGGAAAGGAGTGTGCTTTGAGGTGACTGCTTCAGCCGAACCCCAAAAATGACCCTCTATTCTCTTGCAGACAATACCGAGTCGGCTGACTGCTTCAATCAAACCCTGAAATCGTTATTTGAATCCATGGAGAGGAAGTCGGGATGGGATGGCTGCACAGCCGAATTTTGGTTCTTGAGCATAGTGGTGGAGGCACCCGAACCATTGCGTGTCACGCGCATCGTGGGTGGAGTGGGGCTTGGGATGCCCTCGGTTACGAATCACTTTGCCGTTAAGCGCAGTCAAATGCTGATGTTGATGCATTTTTGTGAACCAGAAGTCTTACGCCTGTCTCTCTTTCGCGGTTGTTAAGGAACGTTGATTGATATTTCCTTTTTTATGGGGTTCTAAAAATCTCTCCTTTGAACAAATATAACAGTACCAACTGATCCGGTCGCGCTCCATGTATTCTAAGACGGGTTCTTGGCCTCCTCGGTTCGTTATTCGGTCGATCTTTGTTACACGTGCTCTCGAGCGAAGCAGCTTCGACTCAATTCTCAGCCACCGTTCAACATTGAGAAGCGTATGTTAGCGGACGTCGAGGGCCTTCCTTTTCGCGTAGGGGCATGCGGTATCCCGCCATCTCATCTATGTAGTGATCACAGCTTCGCTCTTGATTATAGATTCCAGATGTTAGCACTTAGTAATCACTCTTCCATTAATATAAATGTCTGTAATAGGTCGGAATGGATCAGAGAACGGGCAGCACAAGTATTCTATTTTTTTTGTACTAATACGATACTACAAAACGCCCACCCATACTTCAAATGCTCGTTGCAGGGACGCTTGATCTCCGATAATAATGGCTCCATCGTCAGCAAAGAATAACTGATGCACTTTGGGGTCCGTCACTTTTCCTTCAAGGATAGCAATAATTATCAAGGGACTCAAGACGCTTCCCTGTTGTACACCGACTTTGACAGCGAACTCCTCCGTGACGCCAGCGGGACATTTTACTCTTGTCTTGGCGCATTCGGCTATCTAATACCCGCTCAAAGATCCTCATGGTGTGTGACATCAGCTTGATTGAACGGTAAAAGAAGAAAACTTTCCCTCCACTAGGTAGGCATTGCCTCTCGTTAGTTTGGAGATGATAATCATGAGCTATTTGAACTCGATGTCTCTCATCTTTTTCCAGAACTTCGAGGGTATCTCGGCCGGCCCAACTCCGTTTCGTTTTTTGTTGTAGTTGAACGCCTTAATAACTTCTTCGATAGTAATGTCGTGCAGTTCTTCAATGTTAGGAACGGTTCTCAGAAAATATTCATTTAGAAGTCGTTCACAATCAGGTCACCAACTATGTGTTATTTTTTCGTCATCGAAGAAGCAGACCTTGAGCATTGTTGATGAATTTCGTATTTCTTCTTCTCTGCGCGGGTATTTAAAATGGTTGTCTCTGTTCGAGCTGGTTTATTGGAGTTCGTGATTAGCCCCGTTTCTATCAGCAGCCGAAGAAGAAATTTCCTCTAACTCCCGATACAGGCCCTCCGCACACTTTGCTTGAATTTGAGCGCACTTTCTTCTCGCGAGCCTCTTGCAAAGTCTGTGTGCCAATACAAGGCGATCCTTTTCATCTCCATTATTAGTGGTGCACTTTGATCAGCCTTTGAATGCCGCTTTCTTGTCATTTATCACTGCTTTATCTTCATCTGTCCACCACCATGTTTCTTTGCCGTATTGATAATGTCCTTTTGAAGCCCCTAGCACTGATTTAGCTCTACCCACATGTATTGTGCTCTGCACTCTGCGTCCTCAACCTCGTTGACGATGTGTTGATTTGTAATCTTAAACCCGAGGCTTCATGAAACGTAATCAATCTGGGTTTCATTTCCGCCCCTGCTGTAAGTGACCAGGTGCCGGCTTTTTTTTTTTTTTTTTTTTTTTATAATTTGCGTGCGCTAAAGGTGCCGGCTTTGTTTAATGAACATAGTATTTGGAACGATAAGATCGTATGACTTCAAGCAGATTATCAAGGACTGTAATAAATATCAAGCGACTTAAGACGCTTGACAGGTGTACGAAATTTGATTGGTAACTCGGTCTTGTCTTTGCTTCCTAATATATGTCTATGATCATCTATACGTGGGCTTCTGGAACTCCTCGTTGTCTAAGCGCCACCCATAACACGATTCTGGTCTATCAAAAACCTTCTCAAAATTAACCCAAACCATATGCAAATCCTTTAAGGAATCACGATGCTTTGCCACCATGATTCTTACACTTTGGATTGAATCGGTGGTTGATTTACCTGCTACAAACCCGCACCGGTCATTAGATAGCCGTATTATTTTCCGCAATCGGACGTTTTATACCTGCTCAACGATCTTCATGGTGTGTGTCGTTTAATAATACATAATAGATATATAATGCAATTTTAACGCGTTGGCAAAAATTTAGCCCTGAAACTCGAGCTAGAAAGCTTTATTTTTATTCATATCTTCTCTAGGAGCCCGAAATAATCGAGCTTTAGAATTTTTAAAACCCGCCCATAATCTCAAAAAAAAACTATTTTATCAAAAAAATCAAAGAAAGTTTCAAGATATTTAAAATCCGCCCACTGACACACCCACAACTTAAAAAAAACACCTCTTTATTGAGGAAATCATTATAAATGAAAGCCTCCTACAATTCCTTTATATAAAGTTTTCTGCCATGCCCACTTTGAAGGGCGTTATTTTTACAAAAACTTTATTTTTTCATAAAATCATGTAAATGTTGTATAACAAAATATGAAGATCCTATTTAACTATTCACCCATGCTTAGATTTTTGCCACGCCCACTTTATGAGGAAAAGGAATAGGGTATCCAACAGTTCGCCCCAGCCGACTGTAGCCTTTCCCTATGTTTTAATGTCGCCTTATTAAAGTCTTCCTGAACTATACATTTTCTCACGAAATGTATCCTCGTATTATTTAAATCTGACACATTATAAAAACAAAAAAAAAACATAAAATTGTATTAAAATAAACACCGAGCGTATCGACTTGTTTATAAAAAAAATATATACATATATATATACATATTTTTTCCGAAAAACATTTTAACAGCAAAATATTTTTATACAAATTATTAAATTCAATGTAAGAATGAAACACCAATTCGCAATATGTACTAAAGAACTCGTGGTTATTGTACATACATATAAATCACATTAAGTATTTTAACAAATATATATACATTTATACTTTTACTTTGTTGAATAAATATTTTTATTTACTTTTTTGGGAATATAAGATATATGTACTTTAATGTATGCCAAAATATGTGCCAAATACCACAGATTGCACAACTCATCAAAATAACAATCAAGGGAATATTCTCAAAGCAAACAAAAAGTATTATTAGAATTTCTTAAAGTAAATTGAACCACCCCTCCAAGTTTATAAAGTATTTTTTACTAGTAAAACAAAAATCTAGGGAATAATGCCTGCAAAATATTGCAAATCGGTAAAGCATTATTCTGCATAAGTCCTTAACAAACTATAAAAGGCAAATAACAAAATTAAAACTACATAAATAAATGTAAACTAAAACAAATAGCGTGCCGTAATGTTGAGATGTTAATATGCATACGCGTTAAGTTATTATATGAATAAGATAAATGGAATGAAAATACTTAAAAAAAAAATTACTAAAGATGATAATAATTATAGACGAATATTTTTCAATATTTTTGGTCAAAGAGTTAAAATTAAAAACAAAATAAAAACCCGAGAGAATAAAAACAGCGGCAACGTACTTTAAATAAAGCAAAATCTTTGATTGTCAATTAATGTTAAATGACAAAGATGCAAAGCAAACCAATATTACATAGAAACTTATTTGTGGGATTGTAACTAAATGTTAGACTAAAAAAATGTGTGGTTATACCAGCTATGTAGTTATTTGTGTTATATGTCACAGCTGCATACTTATAAGATGTTAATAAAATTTGCATTGTCGATGTAAACAAAAAAAAAATTATAACAGTAAACCGTCAACCAAGACTTAGTTATTTTCGAAAATAAAACTATGGAGTAACTACTGTATATCTTGTAGTTTGATATATTATTTCGTTTAAACTGAGTTATAAATGTTGGATTTGAAGTCTATGATTGCCATAAATTTAAAAACACAAAAAAACGAAAAGGTTTTGTATTTTTTATGAATTAAAAAGAATAATAAAATATAAGGAAATACACAAACAACCTACAACAAAATGCAATTTAAATTTAATTTTGTTGATATGCGCACATCCCCAGGAATTCGTTGTTCGATAATACCGGGTACGACTCGATTGCAAGGGCAATCAGTTGTAAAGGTATTGAATATCCGGCCAACCGATGCATCAGAGCCATTTTTTTCGGGGTGCGAGGTCTTCTACGCTGGAGCACTCAGACTCAAAACTGATCCATTGTACTGTTTAAATTTACTCGCTTAGGTTTACAGCACTCGCCAAGCACCAAATACCTGCCACCTGATACAAGCAAAAGCAGGACAATCACAGAGGAAATGTTCCGCAGTGTCATCGCTTTCTCCACATGCTTCGCAGTTGGTCGTATTGCTTAAGCCTAGCATCTTAAGATGCTTAGAAAAATTGTAATGGCCCGTAAGAATGAGAGTAATTTGTCTACAATCGTTTCTATTGAGAGACAACAAGAATGCCGCAGATTTTTTACAGACGTCGGCGAGAGTTCGATTAGTCTGTCTGCACCCTGGAGATTCGTGGCATCTGGATTGTGTTCATATGAAACCCAACCGGCAATGAAAGCCCTGACCGAAGAGGCAGGCAGACATACCGCCCCGGTTCAGGTTCAGGCAAGTTCATCGGAGATCTTTATTTCCTGAGATCCCTGTATGACCCGGGACCCCGATAGGTCTAAGTGAATTCAACCTTAAGACTGAATTCAGAGAGATCTTGCATTCACGAACTATTTTGGAGGTGGTTAAAGGGTAGAGCAAGGTCTTAAGCGCAGCCTGACTGCCGCTACAGACGCAGATATCTTGCCCCCTCCACTTGTTCCTTACGGCATAGTCCATAGTCATTACGATAACATAAGTCTCCGTTTGGAAGACTGACGCATGTTTTCCTAACGAAAAGAAAAGTCTAATATTGTCACTCTCCATGAAAACACCAGCACCTGATCCTTGATCGTGAAGATTCGACTGCATTCCTTTCCAAGCTCAAAGTCTGGCCAGAGCCATTCCTATACACGAGGAAAGTCGAAAGTTCGTCATTGCGAAGTGGGCATAAGACAGGAGTCGAAGGAAAACCGTCGCGCAAGTTAATCAAAACTCCAGTGCGAGTTATGCCAAAAGCCACCTCTTCTTAAACGTGAGATAAATTGTGCAACCCATGATGTAAACTTCAAGGGGCGGGAAGTTCAATAATACATCTAGGCCGGAGCCAGGCGACCAGGGGAAGGCCCCCGCGCAGCCGAGACATAACTTCCTTTAGAGTTTGGCGAAAGCAACAGTAACGTATTTACGTGAAGGCTTATTAAACCAGACAACCGATGCTTATTCTAGAAATTTTCTTATCATAGTGGTGTAAATCTATAGGACTATTTCCGGTGATAAGCCGGTGATAAACCGAAAATGCGCAGACAGAAAACCGCCTTGCGGGCAGCCTCTATTTACCCCTGCCATCACATAACGGTCACAAAACGCATCCGCAACCAACGTTCTTTTCATTATCATTTCTTTAATCCACAACAATAATGACGGAATGACGGAATGACGGATTGTCAAAAGAACCCTCAATATCGATGAAAGTGCCCATCGCATGTTCTTTCCTGTTGGTATGTATGCCAGTGCCAGGACAGGGATGAAGACCAGAGCCAAGTTGGAAAGTCGAATAACAACCTCCTCATCTAGAGGAGTGTCGGTGTCAGTGACGGTAGTCAAAAGAATGCGCCCAAGGAGAAGTACCCTCCCCCCTCCTGTGGTTACTAATAAGCGGCAGCCTTTAAGTCAGTCTTCAGACTCTAGGCTATACCGCAATTGGGTATGCAGATGACCTGGCGATAATTATAAGTGGTAAGCAAAGCATAACCATAACTAGCGTCATGGATCACAGATAACCTATTGCTAGCACAATGTTCTTTGACAGCAAAACAGAATAATAAAAAATATGTACATTATTTAAACAGAATGAATGATTCACAAAGTTCTGTCAAATGAAACAAAATTAAACTCACCACGCAATCTTGTCATATTTGGAATCACTTGCAATTTGACAGAATTAATAAAATACAACGGGGACTAACTTCACTTTTATTGCTTCACATATATTCACCGATAGGAAATTTGGAGATAGTATTAGGTCCCGCCCGTTCAGGGGCTTATTGGACGTGTGTAATGGAAGTTGACTTACTAGTATAGGTAGTCAGTGTCATGCAGAATGCTTTACTACACGTTTTTGCAGGGTATTATAATGAAGGACTCTCCATTAATCCTTGCAAAACCGTTGTAGTGCCCTTAATAAGAAGGAGACTGGTCACTTTTGAATCCATCGCTATTTAAGACACCACCTTAAGCTACTCCAGTGAGGTCAAATATCTCGGCGTTGTCATCGATAAAAGACTCAGCTTACCTTTACAAATCTTCAGTACGATGACGGCTGCTAGATGCTGCTAGAATACAAGTTAAAACCAGTTGACCTCGTGGGACCAGTTGACCTCGTGGAAAATACTTGACCCAATTCCAAAAACGGACATGTTTTGAACCATCCCGGACACTTTGGTTGGGGATTATTGTTTTGGATGACTATTTGAGGTTGAAACTGGGCCAGTGGTGTTCCGCCACTTAGAAGTCTAGCCAGGTTCACCGATCAAAATTGGAATCGGGAGTTAGGGCTGGCGTCTTTGAACCCAACGCCAAAGCCTCGGTGCCTATGCAAATGTGTCCAACTGTGTTCCAGGCAGGAATCCATGCCATTTAGATCTGCGCCAGATCTGCGGATAGTTAATCTACTCTTCAAGCACTCTTGTCCAATTCAACTGGTTCTATGACAGTCAAATGCTGCTACGATGCGCTGCAATCCTTAGCCAGACACAACAACGTCAAATTTGATTGATGGGTACCTGGCCACCAAGGAATTACAGGCAACGAATCTTCGGACGAGCTAGCTAGGGTTGGCTCGGAAGCCGCGTTCGTAGGACCAGAACCGTATTCTAGAGTCAACTGGACTACCGCTTTAGGACTGATAAATAATTGGGAACACCACCTTCGTAGAGCCCATTAGGAAAATGTTCCGGGACTCAGACAATCCAAACAATTAATAAGGCCTTATTCCTAAAAGGAAATTCTGATACTGAGCGCGAACGTCTCAGTTGGTACTGTCATAGGTTAGGTTAGGTTAGGGGTGGGGTGTCGCAGGAGCCGACACACTCAGACCAGTTTAGGTCCATTGTGATACCACGTAGTATTATCTACCTCAACTCTGTAGATGGGACTGGCCAACGACACGCGGTTTTTCTCAAACGGTCCCCCATCTACGTACTAACCGCGCCCAACTAACTCGACGTGGAATGGTCGTTGGTAGGTACTGTCATGTTCAAAGGAGAGATCCAACGATTCACGTCAAAATTATTGAAATCGCGAAAGAGGGGCAAGCCTAAAAATACAAATGCCGACAAAAAACGGGATTTTGAAATTATGTTTTTCAACTATTTATACTTAGAAGGAAAACGAAGGAGTAAAATAAAAAGCTTTTTTTTATTTTTTTTTATTTTTTTTCAAACTTCTGGCTCGCCAAGGCGATTTAATAGGGGGGGCACTTCGACCTAAAAGAATTTTTGTACCGTATGGGCCAGAAAAAGTTTAAACTACATACATAGTAGAATTTCTACTTTCCGTATAAAGCGGATAATTTTACCAGTAGAAGAATTCTTTATGTAAGATATTCTTTCTAATTCCATGGTGCTGGCCATTCAAAATAAAATTTCTTCAACTGACTCGTCCTCTTCAAGACAAAGTCGGCACTCAGGAGAGTCTGTTATTCTCATTTTGTTTAGATGATATCTGACCAGTAAGGTACCCTACTAAGTTTTTGATATCATGCCTGCTTAGGTTTAGGCATTTGCTGGCATTTCGATTGAAGGGCCGAATGGCTCGTTTGGCCTGTCTTAGACTAGGTATACTTTCCCAAAGATAGATACATTTTCTATGTTCCCAGCTTTTTATTGCTGCCGTTGCTGCTGATCTAGGAGTGCGGCAGAAAGGTTCGGGACCTATGAAAGGTGTTTCTGAACCTTTTCTGGCCAATTCATCGGCCTTTTCGTTACCTTCTACCCCGTCATGGAGCGGAACGCAACATAATTTGGTTTTGTATCTTAATCCAAGTGTTTGAAGGGTATTGAAGCAGTACATGCCTGATTTGGTGTCAATGGTGTGAGAGCTAAGGGCTTTTATAGCTGCTTGATTATCCGTGAATATATGGATGATTGCGCCTTTTATGCCAGATGAATAAATATAGCTGGCGCATTCTTGAATGGCGTGGAGTTCTGCTTGAAATACCCTGGGACTTTTTCCCATGGGTATCGTAAAGGTAAAAGGTATTTTGTCCGTATATTCACGCTCCTGCCCTCGTTTCCATTTTAGAACCATTCGTATACCACTTTATGCCGTTGTGGCTATTTGGTGGGTTATTACTAACCCATGCTTCTCTCTTGGGAATCTCAGTGGAGAAACGTTTGTTGAAGCATAATGTTTTTTCAATGCGGTCTGTGACCGCGCGGTTCATGTTAAGTTCTGGCAGTTCCTCGAGAAGGGTTTTAAGTTCCGGATGGTCGTTAAGCCTTATCTCTTTTAACTGTATTAGACTTGTGGCACTGCGGATCACCACTTTTTCAATATATATGTGGAGAGGTGTTAGTCCTGTTATTGCCTCCATGGCAGGTT
Source organism: Portevinia maculata (assembly GCA_949715645.1). Taxonomy (NCBI): domain Eukaryota; kingdom Metazoa; phylum Arthropoda; class Insecta; order Diptera; family Syrphidae; genus Portevinia; species Portevinia maculata. Next base: position 401,999,846 of record OX454525.1, on the reverse strand, counting down.
CGCATGGCTCCCGAGATACCTAGGCACGCAAGCCGTTGTACGTTTTTGAGTTTTTTTATTGCGATATTTTGTGTGGATTTTGTCCACCATACTATGGAAGCGTATGTGATAATGGTTCTTATTATTACTGTGTAGATCCAGTGAAACTATCTGTGGAGAGGTTCCGCAGGTGCGGCGACAGGCCCATAAAGCTCTATTAGCTTTTGGCATCGTGTTGGAACTTCTCTTCAGAATAAATATTTATAACTCAATTTCAATAAAACTCATTGACCTCTGTGCTGAGTTACAAAAAAAGTGGCGCACCTTGAAATTTTGCGATAACTTTAAGTTATTTAAAAAAAAATGCTTCTTTTCATTATTTTGTTGTTTAATTATATTAAAGTAAGTAATTCATATATAAAAAAAAGAAAAAAAAACAAAAAAACATAATTGAAAAAAATGGGCAACAGCTTCAAAAATGTTTTTTTTTCTTATATTTTTTTTTTGTTTTTTTTTTAAAGGTCTACGTTGCTTTAATAATGGGTATTGCCTCCGCGAGCTTGTATTAAAGCCGTTATTTGCCGGGGCATACCTCGGATAAGGTCTGTCATGAATGTATCGTCCAAATTGTCCCATTCCTCCATTAAAGCGGTTCTCAGGTCCCTGAGTGTCTCTGGAAGGGCAGGTCGCATCCTTATCTTTCTCCCTAGTACGTCCCAAATGTGTCCCAAATGTGTTCGATGGGATTCATGACTCATTGCAGGCCAAATCATTGTGTCGATTTCTACCTCTTGCAAATACTCAGTAACGCATCTGGCCACGTGCGGTCGAGCATTGTCCTGCATCAGCAAGAAGTTTTCTCCAATGAATGGTGCGAAGGGAACCACATATTCCTCCAGGATGTTGCTGATGTAGTAGCTGGAATTCACCGATCCTTCCACAACGCACAGCTCGGTTTTTCCGGACATTGAAATTCCTGCCCATACCATGACGGAACCTCCCCAAAAATGTTCCCGCTGTGCTACTGTTGCTGCACAGTATCTCTCACCTGGTCGTCGCCACACTTTGCTGCGTCCATCTGGTGAGCGTAGGCAAAATCTGGACTCATCAGTAAATAAAACTCTCCCCCAATCGGCATCGGTCCAATCCTGATGTAGGCGCGCAAACTCCATCCGACGTTGCCTATGCTGTACCGTTAGTCTCGGTACACGATCAGGTCTCCTTGCTCTCAGGCCATTTTCCACCAATCGTCGCCTCACCGTTTGAGCATTTACAGGTGTGCCTCTAACGGTTCGTAGCCTGTGAGACAGCTCAACCGCTGTTTGGTGACGATCCCGTATGCTTTGGAGTACCAAATATCGGTTATCCCTGGAAGATGTTATTCTGGGGCGACCTGAACCTGGACGCCGGTTGAAGGAGTTTGTTGCCCTGTACCTTTTAATTGCTCTTCTTAATGTCGTTTCCGGTTTTCCAATTATGTTGGCGGCATACCGGACACTTCGTCCATCCTCAAACAAAGCCAGCCCCCTGGCGACTTCTTCTGCCGTTATTTGCATATTTTCTTGCACAAAAATCACTAAAAACTAATAAATAATCAAATTAAAACACATTTAGCTATAACAATAAACTTATTAAAATTCTTACGGGATCACGGAAGCTAAAATTGGTATATCTTACGTCTAGTAAGAAAAAACGATTGCAATGCGGTTTTCCTCAATGCGAAGTACTTATCACAAAGAAAATGAAAAGAGATTATGCAAACATGCTCAAAATTATTCCATTTAATCAATAAACCACAAAAAAAGCCCCGCAAAAACATAGCGGTATACTACTAAAATGATAACAAAACATGAAAATATGTGGGTTCGCCACTTTTTTTGTAACTCAGTGTATCTATAGAATTTGTTCATTCACATAAGTACTTAGTACAGTTATAACAATTTAAATGAATTTCAAGTGTATTTTCATCAAAACATTTCTCTTACGGCAAAGATCTCAAGTAGCACAAACGTCCAAAATACACCAAAATATTTGTTGTATTTTTTGCACTTTCGTAATATACATTTTAAATATAAAAAATATGCCACTTTGAGTGCAGTTTTTGCACAATTAATTTCAATTCGGTTTATATAATACCGCGTTGTCGTTTATAAGTTACACCGGATGTTCACAAATTATACCGATTTTCGGTGCATAAATTGTGCTAGTGGTATACAAATTATTCGGGTTACTAGAACATAATATACCCCGGAAGTGTAAATAATAAACTAATAATTGGTTTAAATCATACACCTCGATGGCAAATAATTTTGGTGTAAAATTATTCCCATGAGTGTGAAAAATACACGTTGATTCGATGAATAAAATATACTATTAGCGTACCAAAATCTGAAACATAGAATTTATTTTGAAATAAAATTTACACCGACGTTTATTTTTTTAAATTGGAAAGGATTAAATTTTACACCCTCTGATCGGATATGTATCTGAATGATTTGTAATTGTTTCTATGATTTTAATTATTCACCTACATTATATGGACGCAAGAAATACATAAATTAGTATAAATGCCAGTGCCTAATTTAAAAACGAAGCATATTCTGCCGAATGATTTTTGGTCCTACCCCGTCTAAAAATTGAGCGCCTCGTAAATATCCATTAATTAATAATTTCTAAAACGATTCGTGAAAATTATTTATTCGGAACCTAAAATTTGTTGGTTGTTTTTTAATTTTTTTTAGAGACGTTATGTTAATAACGAAAATACCAAATGCGGTATATAATTAAGTCGCTATAAAATTAAAATACCTAATCATTGTTTTCATTTAATATTTAATTTTTTTAATATTTCTTGAGTCTCAAAGTAACCGCCGCAACTTATGAAGTAATTTACTCGGTTTTATTTTCTTTTTAACTTAAAATAATTTTTATGATTTTTAGAATTATTTCTTTTAAACCCATTTTTCCAATGTTTAGGTTGTAGCTTATCTAGCTACAAACAAGGAATTCATTTTAATTTAGCAGTACAATACTTTTGATAGCAAATTGTGGGAAAATCTTAAATCGCATATAAATATTTACATTGAAAAGTCAACAGAATACATTGAGTACCTATAAACTGAAGATGGTAAATGATACGACAAAGCAGTTCGCAAAAAAACGCTATCTTAAGTCGATGCTCTTTGCCGATTCCCCGTTAAGGACGTGCTCTTGGAAAATAACTGGTGAGAAAAAATCATACAAATATTTGCAGGTTAATGCTCTATTTAAAAATGTCGTCCATTTTTGAGACCGATATTTTAGCTGGCTTTAACTTGGCAAAACTGATTTTTTTCTTTTTTATTAGAACAAGAACAGGTAAGATTTTCTTTCCGACATACAGCTTTTTTCTATGCGATTAACGATTTTCCCACAATTAACTATCGAACGTATTATTTTGCTAAATTAAAATGGATTTCGTCTGCGGCAGTCACTGTGGGACACCCTGTCGCTATACGTATAATCTAAATCCTGAATTTGGAAAAAAATGCACCCGTTTTAAAGAACAAGAAGAAAAATACACCATAGTACAAAATACATCCAAAATTCCGCTTTCGGTACATTTATTATGCGGGAAAATGTGCAAAATATTCCACCAATTTCATAGAACAAGAAAAAAAACATAGGGACGGGCTACAGTCCGCTTGGGCGAACTGTTGGATACCCTATTCTTATTCCTATCCCTCATAAGTGGGCGTGACAAAAGTCTAAGTATGGTTAAATTGTTAAGAACGCTCTACATATTTTGTTATATAACATTTAAAGGATTTTATCAAAAAAAACGCTCCCTAGCTCAAACTTGGGTGTTTCAATAAAATTGTTTTATTTAATTGTGGGCGTGTCAGTAGGCGGATTTAAAAAAAAATTAACACATGAGCTTAAAGGGCCCCTAGAGAGTATATATTATAAATTTCAGATCCCTAGCTCAAACTTTGGATTTTCAAAAAAATTGTTTTATTTATTTGTGGGCGTGTCAGTGGGCGAATTTTGAAAATATTTATACATGAGCTTAAAGGGCCCCTAGAGAGTATATATTATAAATTTCAGATCCCTAGCTCAAACTTTGGATTTTCAAAAAAATTGATTTATTTATTTGTGGGCGTGTCAGTGGGCGGATTTTGAAAATATTTATACATGAGCTTAAAGGGCCCCTAGACAGTATATATTAAAAATTTCAGCTCCCTAGCTCAAATTTTGGTTTTTCAATAAAATTGTTTTATTTTTTTGTGGGCGTGGCAGTGGGCGGATTTTGAAAATTTTATGTCCCGAGCAGTTTTAGGAGTCATAGATAATATATAAAAAATTTCAGCTTCCTAGCTCAAAATTCGATTTTTTCCAAAATTTTGTTTTTTTGAGTTTGTGGGCGTGTCTGTGGGCGGATTTCAAAAATTCGTAAACTTGATTATTTCGGGACCCTAGAGAGTATATGGTTAAAATTTCAGCTCTCTAGGTCCAGTTTAAAGGCCTAATTTTTGCCGACGGACGGACGGACGGACATGGCTAGATCGACATTACTATCGATGCTGATCATAAATATAGTAACTTTTAGGGGTCTACGGGCAATATTAAGGTATGTTACAAACTATGCGTCAAAATTAATATACCCCTAGAATAGGGTATAAATACACCATTGTACAAAATATGACCAATATTCTGCTTTCGGTAAATTTATTATGCGGAAAACTGTGTTCAAAATATACTCCAAGCAATAAAAAAATGCACCATTGTGAAAAATATATCCAGTAATTTGTTGTAGTATGTTTATATGTAATTTGTTGTAAATAGTGTAAGATATATTCAAAACAGAAACAAAAACATAGGGACGGGCTACAGTCCGCTTGGGCGAACTGTTGGATACCCTATTCTTATTCCTATCCCTCATAAGTGGGCGTGACAAAAGTCTAAGTATGGTTGAATTGTTAAGAACGCTCTACATATTTTGTTATATAACATTTAAAGGATTTTATAAAAAAAAAACGCTCCCTAGCTCAAACTTGGGTGTTTCAATAAAATTGTTTTATTTAATTGTGGGCGTGTCAGTAGGCGGATTTAAAAAAAATTAACACATGAGAATAAAGGGCCCCTAGAGAGTATATATTATAAATTTCAGCTCCCTAGCTCAAACTTTGAATTTTCAAAAATTAATATAGCCTTAGAATAGGGTATAAAAAAATTATTTTATTTATTTGTGGGCGTGTCAGTGGGCGGATTTTGAAAGTTTTTTATCCCGAGCAGTTTTAGGAGTCATAGATCATATATAAAAAATGTCAGCTTTCTAGCTCAAAATTCGATTTTTTCAAATTTTGTTTTTTTGAGTTTGTGGGCGTGTCTGTGGGCGGATTTCAAAAATTCGTAAACTTGATTATTTCGGGACCCTAGAGAGTATATGGTTAAAATTTCAGCTCTCTAGGTCCAGTTTAAAGGCCTAATTTTTGCCGACAGACGGACGGACGAACGGACGGACGGACGGACGGACGGACGGACGTGGCTAGATCGACATTACTATCGATGCTGATCATAAATATAGTAACTTTAAGGGGTCTACGGGCAATATTAAGGTATGTTACAAACTATGCGTCAAAATTAATATACCTACCCTTAGAATAGGGTATATTTATAATTAACATTCGAATTCAAGAAAATAAATATATTTAGGTACTAATATTCAATAAATAAAATGTATTAAGTACACCAAACTGAGCGCGTGGTGTATAGAATGACGCATATTCAACCAATGAGTGTATTTAGTACACCAAACTGAGCGCGTGGTGTATAGAATGGCGCATATTCAACCAATGAGTGTATTTAGTACACCAAACTGAGCGCGTGGTGTATAGAATGGCGCATATTCAACTAATGAGTGTATTTAGTACTCCAAACTGAGCGCGTGGTGTTTAGATTGGCGAATATTCAACTAATGAGTGTATTTAGTACACCAAACTGAGCGCGTGGTGTGTAGAATGGCGCATATTTAACTTATTAAATCAAATACGCAATGGACTAGATGTTCTTTCATATAAACTTATATTTTCAAAAAAAAATTAATAAACAAAACAAACTAGGGAAGTTTTTTGTCATGTCAATGCCTTGAATTTCCTTAGAGGGGTGTGGTAGAATAGCCTCGTTCTGGGATTGAATAAATGATGGTCCTCATCGGTTTTGCTTATAAAATCAGAATGAGTTCTTCGTCGACAATCTAATCTAGGAAAGCTCATATAGTTTCCTGATCGATCAAATTATCCAATGGCATTACATTTTGTACAACTATTGTATGCGGTGTGTTCCTTGATGCCTGCAAAGTTCAACAATATTAATTTAATTGAAGTCGAACTGGCTTTTGTACTTACATTTGATAAATGCCCGAGCTTGTGTGTCTGCAATAAACCCATTGACCTTGATCAATATTTTTGAGCCGTTTGCTAAATCGATTCCATTCGAAATTAGAGCATTAATTTCATTAACATGTTGTCTCAAAAACTCCTCGATGAGGGCTTCGCATCATCGAAATAAATTTGCATTAGCCATTGGTCTAATTTCAGACATATTGGCTATGTTCATTAAAATTGGCCAAAATTGGAATTTGCTACTTCGGAACAGAGGTAATCCGTCGACATTGTCCATATTTTGATTTAATTGACGAAATGCAATGCGTAAACAGTTTTCGATGCCATAGTACCAAAATGAACCGGATCCCATTGTTTGTATATCAACACTCCGTGGTGTATGGAGCACCGTACGTTCATCTTTCGGCAGTTCATCTTTTCCTTTACTTCGCAATAAAAGAAGTAGCTCAGACAAAGCACAATATGTTATTTTATAATTAACAGCCCAATCAGATAATTTAGACATAAAATCAATGTGTTCGTCCAAATCATCAATGACGCAGTCTTCCAAAGACGGTTCCACTTCCCGATTTATATTTTCCACAACTTCATCATTATCATCCAAATCGTTGTTCGAAATTGAGTCTAATAATATTTCATTTGGCTCTACTTTAATATTAGGTTCATTTAAAATAATATTTTCTCGCGATATTGAACAATTTGTAGAGTTTTTGTTCGTCGTTTCAAACAAATATTCACGATTTTGCTGAATGCTGGGTTTCACACTGTTCTTTAATTTGTTTAAAAAGTTTTTTTCCTACGATACTACTTCAAATAATTATTAAACTTCGAGTTACCCATTTTTTTATTTGCTAAAGAAAAAAACGCGCGGTGACTGTAAGCAAATGGCAGCTGAACTGAATAAAACATTTTGTTGACATATGATTTGACATTGGTATAGTTAAGTGTATTTAATCTCCACAGGATTTAAATCTTACACTGAAAAATGGTTGCTCATTTAAAATAGTGTATTTTATCTACAAAATTTGGTGTATAAAATATCTCATATTGGTTGATTTCAAAATTGGATTTTGTATGCGCCACTAATGGTATATTAAAAAAACAGCCGCTAATCGGTTTATTTCTTGCACCGAATTGGAACAGAAATGTTGAAATTTTGCACAGAAAAGGCAATGGTGTAATTTTTATACCGGTATATTTTATCAAATACACCAAAATATTAAAATTTTCTTCAGTTTTCTCAATTTTACACCAAAATTCAAAAAAAATACCAAATTATACACCAGTGTGCTACTTGAGGAACCTCCCAATTTTTTTCTTATTTTAACGAGATGAGTCAAACATGGCACTTTTCCCTCCTACACTTCACTCGACTCGAAAATGTAAGCTCTTACTTCCAAGCTCTAGCCTCACGAATGCTGCATACTCCTCCACCGGACAATCGAAAGCAAACGAATGACGACGATAAGATACTGCACATGTAAGGTTGTGTTGGGTTGTTTAACGTGAAGACTTTTTTCCAGTGGTATATACAGATATGACGTCACAACCACTTGTCGTGTCGCATCTACCGCAAATATCTATCTCCACCACTCACCAGTCGTTGTTTTTAACTTAGCGAGAGCGCTCGCACAGAGAGTTAAGACTTGTTTATGTTGTGCTTTTCGTTTTCTAGTAAATTTGTATTTTATTTAAAATCTTAAAATTATATTTGTGTACTCAAAGACGAACAACATATTCGATTACTTAACAAGCTTAAGGTAGTTGCCCCATACGCCCGGTACTTTTAACCGGCTTTATTGAATGAAATGTAACAGCTGTTAACGAGTTTTATGGCAATTTGATTAAGTGTCCTTGCGTGAAATATTTGAAATAAGTGTTTATATACGCGTCCATAAGATACATATCCACGCGAATGTAAGATGAGTCACAAATGAGGTAAAGACGTTTGCAAGTTACAATTTGGAGAAATAAAAGAGTGGACGATAGTAGTGCTTTCAGTAATGCTGTTTATTTTTACTTCAGTCGACACCTTTTCAATGACAATGTAACAGTAACAGTTACATATTATGCGTGCATACATATTCCCCACCGCCAATACTTGTTTCAATCAATTTAATCAAGGACGGTAAACTAATACTCATCCGGATTGAAAAGTATCGCGATACAATAAATACAAAAACGATTGAACGTTTGATTGTCACAGCATTGGCCATATATAGTTATGTTAATGTAATACCTCTTTCCAAACACAAATTACCATGAGTTTTGGTGTAGGTTTGGGTAGGTACATATTCACGCGGAAAGCTTCCCACGTTAATTTAATTTTTGCAAAGAAAAAAAAAACAACAGGAACTTTAAGAGTGATACTAAACAGCCTTACAAATTTAAATTGAAATTTCTCTCAACATTATCTAAAGAAGAAACCGACCACTTTTATTCCAGCAACTACAATTTGAAAACTTTAGTGGAACAGAAATAGCCTCAAGCTTATCAGCCTTTTTAGAAAATACAAGAGAGCTGGCTGCCTCTTTATACAAAGTTAACATTTTAGAGTTGAGTCATCTTGTGGGATTAGCGGAACGCGACAACAACAAAAAACCAAACATCCACAGCACCGCCCACGGTTAAAAATAGAAGATAAAATTCATTCAACATCTCAAGACCAATTGTAAAACTTCAGATTTATCGATGGCGTCACAAAGTACAGCCACTTCAAGGTTGGCTCAAATACAGGTGCGTAATATTTTTGTTTTGTCTACCGGTTTGCAGTTAATTTTAAGTTGTCATCTTTTATTTTTGTTAACTTATTAAGACAGACAGCTCGCATGTGAATTGAATTCAAATCTTAGTTTGTGACATCTATAGACGCTTAATTAACGGTTTTATTTAACAAAATGTCGTGCACTACCGCAAGTGATTGACTTACCTACAAACATACAAAGATTACAAAAATGTAAGTCACTTTCGTTCTTAAAGGTGACAGTCGGCAAACGGACAAACTTTGACCAGTGTAAGGTTCTTTTACTGCCGGTTTTGGTTAGATAAGTGAGATCTTTTAGAAGAAAGCTCCCAAATGAAGTTTTCGTCTTTGAGAGAGAGCAGAGCACGTCAAAAAGGTGGGGAATAGTCTCCTCATCTTCTGCGTACATGCAGCTCCTGCAGATATCATTTCGGTGTACGTGACTAATTGTTGCATGCTTTTCTATATGATAGTGTAGCGATGACACCAATTGTAACACCAATGTACAATCGTTTCGAGAGATCATATACTTATAGCGTTTCAGATCCAGCTTTGGTCGAATCTGTACCACTTGTGGCCAAAGTTGAACTAACGGATGCGGGGGCACGGTGCAGTTGTGGTGTATTCGCTTACTGATTGGAAGGTCGCGCGTTCGAATCCCGACCAAGTCCATTACTTCAATATTGAATACATTAAACTTTAATCTCCCTAAAAACTTCTATTCTGTCTCTCTATTCTTTCTAATAGTAAGTAGCACCTAAAAGCATGCAATGAAATACGCCATTTCTAGGTGCTACTTGCTGTTAAACAACAAATGCTTGCGCTGTGTTCCTAGCACAATATGGGTAGGTACTGTAAGATTTACAGACAACCCCTTAAGCATAAGTAATTTAAAACAAAAAACTGTCCACCTAAGGCTAGTTTCCTCGATGGCATCCAGCGTTAATATGAGTTTGCATTTAGATATTGTAATGCCTAAGATACCCGTTTCAGGTTAAATATGCATTATAGTTCCATGTTTGGCGAGTTCATAAGCCCAATAGTTCCCTGGAATATTGTTATGCACGGCACCCATTACAGGTAAAGATCGATTCATGCCGTCATCCCCTGAAGAGATTATCCACGATTGGGGCTTCTATGAAGCTTATAGAGACTGATCCAGGGATTTTATCTCAGTATGTATATCGAAGAAGATGCGGATGTCCTACACGGATATCACGTTTCTCTTAACCCACGATAAGACTTCTTTTATCTACTTCACAGACGGAATGAGGCCGACATTCGATTTTTAGATTATTCATTTTTATTCAACTTTCACTTAATGCTATTTACAGTTTATATAAAAAATTCAAAAATAATTCAAAAATAATAATAAGTGTAAGAGAATAAATCGGTGTCATTCAGTAACTTATATCGTTAGAGTTGAATGAGCGCCAGAAATTTCGACTCAAACTAGAAGAATAACCGACGTGGGGTACTTTCAGTTGTTCTTTTTTTTTTTAAATTGTTGTTTAAAGAAACATAACTTATAAAAAATACAAAAACATAAGCGATATTAATAACAATAAAGATACTTATACAAAATAATCTTTTCGTGTATCAAGTTCTTACTTTATAGACTAATTCTATGTCAGTCATGTTTAGAGTGAAAAGCCAGTTTGTGATTTTTTTCAAGAAAGAATGAAAGTAGTAAATTGTTCTAATTGAAATGGGCAGATTATTGAATACAATTGCGGATGTCATTAAATAAAAATTCATAAAATGTGTTTTGTGTGGAACTAGAGTATCAACAAGTGCCAGATTATTAACCCGTAAGTTGTATATTGAAGAGTTTCTAGATGGAATATTACCACTTTGTTTATAGAACTCTTTTAAAAATATAAAGATGACGTAATGGTAGTACTCGTAATCTTAACTCACAAAAAAGAGGCCAGCTTCCAGTTCGTCGACTTTTTCCACAAATGATACGAATTATATGCTTTTGGGCAATCAAGATTGGTCTAAGAGTGTTCATATAAGCACCTCCCCAACACACTATCCCATAATACAATTTAGACTGAGTAAGTCCGTAGTAGATCATTGTTAAAACTTTTCAGCAGAATGGCTTTAACAGATACATCTTTCGAGTTATCAGATTCATGTAAGTTTTGAGTGATTGAACATGAACTTTCCAGTTAAGGTTGCAGTCGATGATAACTCCTAAGTACTTAAAGTAATCAACAAGCTCAATTTGAAAACAATTACGTGAGCACTGATTTTGTTCTTGGAAGTTATTTCTACCACATACATGCAAAGGTAAAGCAAACTTTTGACAGTCATATGCGTGGAAAAATGCTTCCATCTCCCTAGGAAAATCTTCCGATAGCTTAAAACACATGATTTTAATTTTTTCACCAATAATCAATCTGTGGTACGCAAACCAAGCTCTAAGCAATTGTAAATCCTTACTTATGTTAGCAAAACATTCAAAATATGAAGATTCGATATAAGTGAGAGCTATATCATCTGCAAAGGCTCTACGATTTCCAGAAAAAAATAAGAATAGAGTGGGACCCAAAACAGAACCCTGAGGAACACCATTTTTCAACCTTAATACATTACTAAAAATCCCATTTACATACACACTTTGTTCCCTTCCGATCAAGTACGATTTTAGCCATTCATAAAGTATTTCCCTAAACCCAGCATTGTATAGCTTTCTTAAAAGAATTTCATGATCGACCAAGTCAAATGCCTTAGTCATATCAACAAACAATTCCATCGTAGATTGATCATCATTAATCCCCTTGTATAGATCACAACATACTTTTAGAATTGCATCTTCAGTAGATCTACCTGATCTAAAACCAAATTGATCATCAGAAAAAAAGTTATTTTTTTCAAGAAATGAAAGCATTCTAGTTTTAACTAATTTTTCAAAAAATTTCGAAAACGTAGAAAGCAACGAAATAGGCCTATAATCAGCTACATTTTTACGGTTACCTTTTTTAAAAAGTGGAATAACTTCAGCTCTTTTCAAAGAAATTGGAAACTTCCCCATACTAACACTTAAGTTAAAAATATGACATAAAATATCCACAATTTCCCAAGATATTTTTTTTAAGAAAAGAGCAGATACACCATCACTGGTACAAGAATTTTTACTTTGCAAACTTAATTTACAAACTTCTCCAGGCGAGAATTCTTCAAAACGGAAACTATTCCTTTGAGTTGTTTCTTTTTTTAAAATATTTTCAATAGTGCAGTTACAACTATTGTGAAGCGGCACAGGGAGTCTTACAGCTTCGGTAACACTAACAAAATAATTGTTAAAGCTATTTGCTATTAATTGCGGCTCAGAAGTAATATCATTATTGGTAAAGATATTGGAAATATTATAAGATTTAATTTGCTTCCCTAAAATACAATTTACTACTTCCCATTCATTTTTAGTGTTGGCCCTGAAACGTATCAATCGGTTGGTGTAATATGAATTGCGTGACTCAGCAGTTAGATTTTTAACACGTTTGCAAAGCTTAGAATAATATTTGGCTATATTTAGGTTTTGTGGATGCATTTTACACTTCACAGCAAAACTATTTTTCAGTTTTATTTGCTTTAACAATCTTGGTGTCATCCAAGGTTTCAAAAATTTTGTTCTGCTTGTGTTATTCAAATGAGTCTTTGAATTTTCAATATGCTTATGGAAAATTGATATAAATTGATCATAAGATTCAGCCAATCGGAGAAAGCCCTCCACCTACATAGTCATAAGTGTTCGATCCGTCAGTGAAGAAAGCGTCCAAGAGAACGCGGTCCGCCTAGAATGATCTAGAGCAGTGTTTTTCAAACTATCTGTCGCGACCCCCAAGGGGGTCGCCAAGAATTACTCAGGGGTGTACGGCGGCAAGTTGGTAAGATTAAAAAACAAAGGTTGAAAGTCCTGTAATAAAAAAAATTAAGAAACCAAGTTTTTTAGTGAGACGGGTCTGTTTATTTTTTAATAAATTTTCAAATCTTGGTTCTATCTTTGAGAAGTTAACAAATAAATAATTTTCCAATTAAAGCCTCTTTTGCCAGCTCTGGATATTCTCCTTTTTTCTTTGTCCAGAAATGATCAATAGATTTTAAATTGAATTCAATTCTCAGCATGCCATCTGCAGCTAAATCCATAAGATTTTCTTTCATCTTTACCGACGATAGATCGACGAGTTGGACTGACATATTCAAAAAAGGATTTAGTATCCATCTCTGTCCATTTCCACCTTCAGAATCCAGTTCTAGAAAGTAACTTAATAGTTTCTTCTCCGCATTATGCAAACTTTGTATCATGAGAGGAATGTGAGAGCTTACTGTCATCGATTCACCTGATGAAATTTCTTCGAGAATCTTTTCGACGCTGGGAAAAGAATCATACATATTTTTTTGCACAGACTCTGACCGTAAACGAAGTTTTGCGAGGAATCCTCTGACTTTATGTTTGGCAGTTGTAATATTTTCTTCTCTCCCTTGGAGGCTTTTATTCAAGATGTTTAATTGGTCAAAAAGAAAAGAGGGGTTAGAAAAATTATTCAAACATCCAGATTTCGTATCTTGTAAGAACATCAATAATTCTGCTTTTAATTCCAGAACTCGTGTCAATACCTTCCCTTTTGGCAGCCATTTCATCACTAATGATCCTAAACAGCCGACTTTGCAAGGCCTTGCCTTTAATAAAGTTCCCAACTTTTATCACATCTTTAAACACATCATTTAATTCAAAAAGTAAAACCTTGGCTGCGATTAAGAAAGCAGTGTATTCATGAAATGTTGTCCGTCAAAGCTTAAGCATCATCGCTACACATAGCACAACATTTTGTCCAATTAATCTCGTAGTCGCGACAGCTTTATTAAAACATGTAGTACAGACACTGGCTAGGAGTATTTGCAGGAAGAGCTTTGCAAAATATAATATCTTCTTCAATGTTTTCCTCTGCTTTTAAACGAACAAATACCCAAACACACAATCTGAAACATCAGTAGATTCATCCAATTGTAATGCAAAATGTCTCTTCTTTAATTTTTCGATTAACTGTTCTCGAATGTCAACGGCCATGTCACTTATCCTTCGCTCGATTGTATTATCAGAAAGTGGTATGCTTTTTAGCTTATCTGCCTCCTCTTTACCCAACATAAGTTCAACCATATCTAGGGCTACAGGCAAAATAGGATTCTCAGCAATTGTATGCGGTTTCCCTGCTTTGGCGACACGGTATGCTACTTAATAGCTAGCTAACAACGCTGTCTCATTGGCACTAGATGCTAACTAAAACAAATGTTAAAGCAAATTTGATTAAGAAGATACCTACGTATGTATATTATGTATATCAGACAAACAAATAAGTAAATCAAGAACACAATTATGTTGTAAAGCATACATATATAGATCACCTATCACCATAACGCTTAAACAAGAACATAAATATTATTTTTGGTTGAAAAATATAAAAAAAGCGGCCAAGTGCGAGTCGGACTCGCCCATGAAGGGTTCCGCGCGAATTATAATTATTATTTAAATACTTGGCCACTATTACAGATTTATTATTAGAAAATAATGGTTCACGGTTTACGCATAAGGTTTTTGTTTATGAAATTAAATGTTTTTTTTTTATATTTGAGTTGATTGAATGAAAGGTAAATTGCGGTTTTCGATTTATGACGTATTAAAAAAAAACTACTTAAGAAGTTAGAGGGGGGGGGGGACACATTTTACCACTTTGGAAGTGTCTCTCGCGCAAACTATTCAGTTTAGAAAAAAATGATATGATATTAGAAACCATCATTTTTGAAGACTTATCCATAGATACCCCACACGTATGGGTTTGATGAAAAAAAAACTTTGAGTTTCAGTTCTAAGTATGGGGAACCCCCAAAATATATTATTTTTTTTCTATTTTTGTGTGAAAATCTTAATGCGGTTCACAGAATACATCTACTTACCAAGTGTCAACAGTATAGCTCTTATAGTTTCGGAGAAAAGTGTCTGTGACATTCCCGGACAGACAGACAGACAGACAGACAGACATGACGAATCTATAAGGGTTCCATTTTTTGATATTTGGCTACGGAACCCTAAAAAGGACAATCAAATAAGACTTATTTTTTATTACTTAAATCACAGTACTTTGTTGCTTGTTTGGGATTTCAGTTTTCTTTTGAAAAATTCCAACGGCTTATCAGCTTCTTTGGGATGTTTAGTTGAAAGATGTCGCATAAGCTTTGAAGGTTTCATGCCTTAAGCAGATACAACTTCAACTTTGAGGGTATTTTTCCCGTTTTGCCTTGCTTCTGCCGCTTCCATTTGTACCAGATGTGCAAGGCTACGACGGTCTTTTGAGAAACTCATCCATTTAGTGCTCACTCGTAAAGATATTTCCCGACAGGTTATACACAAGACTTAATTGTTTGATCAATGAATAGTCTCACTTGAAAAAAATTAAATGGCAATTCTGATGCCCACGTAAGAATTCAAAAAATGAAAATTACTGCAAGGCGTTTTTTTTACTTTTTTGGCAACACAAGAAAACTTTTTTCGCAAAGTCAAATCTCGTATAATGAAACTGGGTATGAAAGGAGTTCAGTGTTTGTCGCTTTTGAAATAACTGACAAAGTATTATTATGCATGTGGGGGTCGCGAGAACGTTTTTACACTAAAAGGGGTCACATACTCAAAAAGTTTGAAAAACACTGATCTAGAGGGGATGACGAGATGAAAGTTTTTGTTTATATAAACAAAGCTGCAGTCCACTTGGCGATCTGTTGGATACCCTATTCCTATTCCTATCCTGCATAAAGTAGGCGTGGCAGAAGTCTAAGGTGTGCGAATTGTTAAGAACGCTCTACATGTTTTTGTTATACAACATTTACATGATTTTATCGATTATTATTTAATGGATTATTTTTTAAAAAATAAACGTCCCATCAAAGTGGGCATGGCAAAAAACTGTATATAAAGGAATTTATCTACATACTTTGCGAAGAATACGTTTTACACTTGCAATGATTTCTTCAATAGAACGGGTTTTTTTGTAAATAGTGGTAGTATCAGTGGGATTTTAAAACTATTACAACATGAGCATTAACGCCTCCTGGAGAGTATACATTTTAAATTTTAGCCTCCTAGCTCAAACTTTGACTTTTTGAAAAAAAAAAAAAAATATTTTTTTAAATGGTGGTCAGTGGGCGGATACAAAATGTTTTACTCCGTAGTATTTTGGTGGCCTAAAGACAATGTTTTAAAAATGTCAGCTCTCAAGCTCAAAATTCGATTTTTTCAATGAATTTCTTTTATTGCGTCAGTGGGCGGATTTTATCAATTCTTAAACTTTATTATTTCGGTCCCCTAAAAAGAGTTTAGTTAAAATGTTAGCTTTCTTGCTCGAGTTTGAAGGCCTTATTTTTTGCCGACGGACGGGCATGGATAGATTGACATTACTATCGATATTGATCACGAATATAGTAACTTTGTGGGGTCTACGGGCAACATTGAGATACGTTACAAACTATGAGTCAAAATTAATTTATCCTTCGAATAAGATATAAAGAAGAAAGTCGCATCACTAACAATTTTGGCAGCAGTTGCCTGTGTTCAGAACAAATTGAAAATACTCCGGCAAAGTACCCTGTTAACGACATGTATTTTTACTGGAAAATAACGAAACCAAACTTTGTAACAAAATTACAGAAGAATAAAGATAAAATGAAACAAAGACGTTCACAACGTTATAATGGGTTTATTCGAATGAATTTGGTAACTAATTGTACACTCAATCGTACACTCTAACCATTTATGTGTTTTAGGTTGTAGTTACATAGTATGTCTTTTTGTTTATAATATTATCAGTGTATATGTGTAATATAATGTAGATTGGTTTATGTTGGTAGGTTGGGATCTGTCATCTCCATCTATGTTGATAGATTAGTGGATGGGTGAGGGCATTGTTTGTATAGGGTGATGTTCCAATTAATGTGTAGTTTGATTAAATATGATTCTGCAACAACCCTTTCTTGATCGAATGGTATTGAAAAAATTTTGCTAATTAATAATAATAATAAATTATTAATTAAAAATAAAATAAAAGTTAAAGGAGTAACAAAAAAAAGACATTACTAAGCAGTTTGGGATTCTTTCACAGCAGCTTAACAACCATTTAAAAAAAACAAGTATTTTTAAAAAATGTTGATTACCTACCTTGGGAAAATTGTGTCAAAAAAATCGTGATTTCTGTATAACGAAGCGATTTTCTGGTCCTGTGCGGGTTGGCTATAAGAAAGTTTGACTGTATTATACCAATAGAATAATAAGGTCTGTAGGGAGATGACAAATTTAATTCACAAAATTCAATTAAGTGGAAACAACCATGAACACAGAAAAATTGTGCATTTTTGAAAAATAGCATTTTTTGGGGTGCTTCTTGGTAAAATAACCTTGAACAAAGAAATGCTGCGTGGTTTCTAAAGAAATTTTTGAAGAATATCCTTGTTTGGGGTTGCAATGACCTTTTGGCAAAATAATTTTGAACACAGATGTACTAAATCGATACCAGCGGGCGAAAATCTTCACCAATTGAACACATTTTATTTTTATAAATTCGATTTGTAACAAAATTTATCTGAAATTCATCGACTCTGACGGTTGTACACTCCTACCACAATTTGTTTGGAAAAAGTTACGATATTTTTAAAACGGGTTGGGGACACAATCCCGAAAACCAAAATCCCGAAAATCAAAAATCCCGAAAATCCAAAATCCCGAAAACCCAAAATCTAGAAAATCCAAAATCCTGAAAACCCAAAATCCCGAAAAGCCAAAATCCCCAAAAAAGATTCCCGAAAAATTATATAAAATTATAATATAATTTTTCTGGATTTCGTTTTCGGGATTCTTTATTTAATTTTGAATGTAAAATAGACAAGTGTCCATTCCATTTACCATAATAATGATTTGCAATTGTTTGCGTTGTAATGTTTTGCAATTCGCAATGTGCATTCAGTTGAGCTGATCTCAAATAGTGTGATAGCTGACCGACTAGATTTTTATTAGACATGTTCACTGTAATACAAAGTGAGTATCGTGCATGCCTTTATGATTAAAAACTTTATATTATCAGTGACATTTTGTGTTTGAAGTCTTAAGTAGAAGTGAACGTGTCCATAACAAACAGCGTGAGAAACTGCTTATTGACGGCTACAAAAAATACAAGGATACATTTTACTGATAGTGTGAGCAGCGAAAGCGTTCTGAAATAAGTTATCTCAGATTAATTACGTACAATATGAACTTGTATTAAGTATTGTTTTGTCATGGATCGTTTTTGATATGTTTTTGTAAGACTTGAACTGTTTCCGTTATGTTTTATTTATTTGAAGTTATTTATTTTGTTTATTTTGTTAAATAAATTTGCCAAATTTTTTTGTTGCTAAAATAAAATGTTTAGTTTCATTTTCTGGATTTTTATCTTTCGGAATTTTGGATTTTCGGGATTGTGGCTTTTCGGGATTGTGGGTTTTCGGGATTTTAGTTTTTCGGGATTGCGGCTTTTCGGGATTTTGGATTTTCGGGATTTTGGGCTTTCGGGATTCTGTCCGACTCCCATTTAAAACCATTCACTGATCTGAAAAAATCCTTTTGCAAAAATTAAGAAGGATATAGAGATCAAGTTGTAAAAATAAATTCACGATGAGGTTGACGATTTTTATTTTTTAATTTTTCAATAAGGTAATAAAATGTACTTCTTTTTTGTATCTGTTGATTCTAAAAGTATCGTACCATTTACAAAAAAAAATACTTGACCGTTATCAAGTGGTACAAGAACTAAGTAAGATAAGTTCTTAACAATTTATGAGTTCGATCCCTTGCGTTCAATCGTTTTCCCATCTGTTTGCATATTATAACCAAGTCTGTCTCACATCGAGCTTTCAATTTGAAATCGATCAAAACACTTTAAGATGCATACGACCCTTTGACTGTCAATACGATTTGATTGGTGATTCAATAAAAGATGAGAGATAATGTTCACAATGAATGGAGTCTCCTTTCATTATTTGCAATTTTATTTTGTATGCTCTTAGGGCTCTGTAGGGAGATGTGACCACATGGTCACGCTGGACTCTTCTAGGAAAGTACTTAATACATAGGGCAACATTGCATTTATAGCAATAATACGACCCACAGAAGATCATATTTCCCCAACATAGGTATCTTCTTCGATTCTCGCATGCGCGAAAATAGTGTTTGATGGCATCGCAACGTAACGTCTGTGCAACAGTGCACTTGGTTTTGCAGGTGGTTTTGGGTTAACGCTAACAGTGGTAAAAAGCGATTGGGCGTCGGAGTTCCAGCTGTTTTGTTCAGTGCATCGGCCAACTGAAAATGCTCCTCCCTCCAAACTTATCAACACATGAACGTATAAAGTCTGTGAGCGTTGCACATGGTTGGTCGATACTTAGGTTTCTTTGGTATTTCTAGGGGTAACGGAAGAATGTTAATACGGTTCGTAACCCGAAAGTTGTTAAAGCGATCTTGACGACCGAATTATCAAGAAATTGATTAACCTAATAGCTGTATTCGAAATGTTTACACATTTCCGGGATTGACGCCCTTTGTTGGGTATGTCTTTTTGCAAAAGGACAACTCGTATGAATTCGATTTTCGCATATCGTTCCAGAAATGTGCCGATGAACACTAGAATTTAATAAACTAGTACAAATTCCATATTCCTTGGATTCATTGCAGATGTGCTCGAGGATTTCATCGTCGACAAATTTCTGGAATTACTGATGTTGATGCAAATTCAAACAGTCTTCGTAGTTGCTCTCTGGGAATATCAGAGGGATAGTTGGGATACTGTCTTTACACCACAATAACTTAGTATCGCTGTTACTATAGATTTTGTTGGATTCACGCCAAACAAACGGGGTCTCTCTGCGAAGTTTCACCTGACTGCACTTTCGTGGTTGCAGTTGATTGCGCAGCAGTTTCCATTGGGCGAGATACCGCACCGATTTCGTCATCACCAGTCAAATTCTCTGGACTTTTGCTTGATTTATCTTCCAGGGTTTCAATGCGACGATCACAACCCAGCAGAATTTGGCAACCAGGTGATTCAGTTATATAGTCAGGATTCAAATTACACTTGAAGATACGTACGTGACATTATTTTAAGGATAAGGGGGATGCAACGTTTATAGACAAACACGGTAACTCCAGAACCTCCCATCCAACACCTGTATTCTCTTGTAACTTCTTGTATTATTTTCTACTTTTGCTTCATTCAGGTTTCTGCTCGATTCAGCAAGCGTCCTCGAAAGCGAATTGAGAATATTCGTACGTGACTTCCCACTTTAAGTAACTCCCTTTGACCCAAAGTTCTTCTTCTTCTTCCTTTACGGCAGTGGATGTTTGTCAGACCTCTTGCGAACGTCTGACAAACATCCACGAATTACGAGTATCAATTCTCATGAGAAGCTTCTCTAATTTGCCGATCAGATTGGGCTTTGCACAAGCAAATGGCTGGAGAAGCTAGGTCGTAGGACCTGTATGGGCCATTAATGCCTAATATTTATTTATTTTAATCCTCCCACTTAACTGCATCCCTACTGGGGCCTGTAACAGAACGCGACAAGTAGTTGTAGGACAAGTGAATTTCGACAACTTGTCAAAGATTGTGTAACACAAAACGACAAGTCCGCGAGCACTGCGACAATTGTCGCGATAAGAGATGACAAGTGGGAAATTATATAATTTCCCTCTTTCTGTAACAGAACACGACAAGTGTCAAGACACACTTGTCAAACTGTGGTTCAATCCGGACAAGTGATCTGAATATTGTCAAAAACTTACAAGTGCATTTTTAATGTAATACCTAAGCAGAAAACAAATAGTGAAATACAATAGTATATAGTTAAAAATGTACTTTTTTGATTCCGACTTTGATAGTGATGGTGATAGTGAGAACAGTGAACCTCGGCACAGGTTGAAAGTTTTTAGGCCAAGAATTAATTTTGATGTCAGTGATCATCTGTATATTGAAAAATTTCGCATATCAAAATCAACTGCCCACAATCTTGCTGCAAGACTAAGAAGAAAAATACAGTGCACTACAAATAAAAGTTATTCATTGACCGTTTACCAAAAACTGTTGATTGCTCTACATTGGTTCGGTTCGGGTTCACAGTACCATATTATAGGTGACATGCACGGCGTTAGCAAAATGACAGTGTGTCGCTGCATTCGAGAGATTACTCAGGCAGTAATTGAAATCGAATTCGACAGCCAAGTATGTTGGCCAGATGATATGCTTCCAGTTATTCAGGATTTTTTTGAAAAAGGTGGGATGCCGGAGGTTTGTGGCGCAGTTGATGGCATACTAATCAAAATTGATGCCCCTTCTGATAACGAAGTTGCTTTCGTTGATCGCCATGGTGAGCACTCATTAAACTGTATGGCAGTGTGCGGGCCAGATCTACAGTTTTACTATGTAAGTGCCAACTGGCCAGGCAGTGTACATGATGCAAGAGTGTTGCGTAATAGTACTCTGTATCATAAAATGGAAAATGGATGGAGGCCTTTTGAAAACGCTGTTATTTTAGGTGATAGCGCATACCCACTAAAAACATGGCTTATGCCACCATTAACGTCTGTCCCCAATAACACGTCAGTCATTGGATACAACAGGGCTCATAAACGCACACGACGTTTCGTAGAATGTGCATTTGGAGTTCTGAAAGAAAAGTTCCCCTGTTTGAACCACTTACGGGTCAATCCTGTATATGCTGCGAATATATTTAAATGCTGTGTGACATTATGTAATCTTTCCCGGCGCGAGAGCTTAAATACACAAAATAGTGCTGCTGAACCAACTGAGGAAAACACTGATGTACCAAGCGAAAATTTGTTTGCAGCCCCATCCAGAGAAGCGAAGTTGAGACAGCAGCAACTTGTTGACTTTTTCAACGCACAGTAATCATATACCAATTTATAAACTTAATTTATTTGTATTGAAATAAAGAACAAAAAATATATTTCATGATAATAAAAATAAATAAAAAGAAAATTAGAAGGCATTAATACTCCGTTCTTTCAAAGACTCTGTTGTTGGTGAGACTTTTGTCACTTTCACTTTCATATTCATTTTCTGTTTCAGCACTCTCTTGGTCGCTGATATTGTGCTCGGTTATGGTCTCTCTTAAGCTTTTCGTGAAAGAGGAAGGAGGATAACCGAGCTTCTTCTCTAGCAAAGCAATCTCCAACTTTCCTTTATAATTTGAAATCTCAAGGTTCTCGATTATGAGTTTTTTTTTTTTAAGCATGTGGAGATTCTTCTTTTTGGGATTTTCTTTCTCCTAAAAATGATATAATGTTCAAATTGTATGATTACAGAATTAACGTATTAAATTGATTTCAACCTCTCTTTCTTTTACATGATGGATGCACATTTTCCGTAGCAACACAGTTTACCGCTGCAAAGGCACCTGGAACTGTATTGGAACAACTAGGAGAATCTATCAAAATAAAAAAATGGTAATTAATGAGTAGATATGCGGTAATATTATTATATCACACAAACCATTAGTGGTACTCAAAGATTCCGCAACACCGAGTCCAATAACTGCTTCCGATTTTCGCCCAACGATATCGAGCACAATGTTGTCGCAAGTTGTTAAGATGCAGTTTTTTCCACCCGCAGAACCCGTTTTTTTTTGAGTTGTCCACTTTTGCCTATCATTTGATTTGTGTAATTAACATATTAATTATTATGTTACTTATTTTGTTAGTACTTACAATTGTGCGTTTCTTAACGTTTTGCCAAAATACGTCCCTCACATACGTCCAATTTTTATTTTGCGCAACAACATTTAGGCTTTTTGCCAGGCTGTCTATTTCCTTCCATTTTGTACATTTATTTTCTTTTGTTAGGACATCACTGAAAGCACCAAATAGGATATCTTTTTCTTCCCTTATTTTTGTTAAAATTACACTTTTTTTGTCTTCCGTGATTTTTGCCATCTTCACATATGAAACACCTGTCGAAGAATGCCGACAAGTCAAGGGAATTTAATTCTTTTGACAAGTGCAACGGTTTACGTTCTGTTACAGAATAAATTTGTAATTGTCGGACAAGCATAAGTGGACAAGTGAATTTTGACTTGTCGACTTGTCGCGTTGTGTTACAGGCCCCTGGTCCACCTGTAAGGTTCGCCGGTTCGACCTCAAAAAATAACGGCAGGCCTTCCGACTTTGAATCCCTTCGTCGATGAGGCCTATCAAAAGCTGGTGTTGCTGCATTTGTGTGATCCAGCATTGGTGCAATCCAGGCCGTTTGTTGTTTTGGAAAGTTGATTAATATTGCCTTTTTGACAGGTTTCGTAGGATCATGACAGTACGAACTGAACCCGTGGCGCTCCATTTTCGTTGAGGTATCTTCTCTAACGTAAAGGCTTTCTTGGATCTTGGAACTTCTTGTTCGATCAATCTTTGTTACTCCTGCTGCCATGCGCGGCATCTTCATCTCATTTGCAGTTCATTTGTCCTTATACTTTTTGTACGCTGTTCAACATTGTGAACTGTCTGTTAGAAACTGCGGTATAGAGCCCTCCCTATATCTTAGGGGGCATTTTACATTCACAGAGGATGACTACGTTTTCCCGCCACTTCATCCAAGCTACGCTTACGCGATGTTTAATGTCGTCATCACAGCTTGCTTCTCTATTTATCATACATCCCAGATATTTGTACTTTTCGCACTTGTGAATCACTCTTCCATTCATATAAACGGTGTTCAAATTTGACGTATCATTTTAAATTGGCCGCCACTTTTTTTCCAGCTAATGTATGGTTTGGATTTTGGTGTGGAGGCGTAATTGGCCCATTTTTTTTCTTCGAAGGTGAAAATGCCAATGCAGTTACTGTGGATGGAGCTCGATAGATGATTAGAAACTTTTTGTGGAGTCAATTGGAAGATATTGATGTGCAGAATATGTGGTTTCAACAGGATGGTGCAACATGCATCACAGCAACGAACTCAATCGATCTTTTGAAAGAGAAGTTTAACTATCGCATAATTTCCCGAAGACCAGACGTGGATTGGCCACCAAGATCATGCGATTTAACACCACTGTATCTTTTCTTATTGGGTTTTTTGAAGAGTAAAGTTTATGCCGATAATTCTCAAACTGCTCAACACCTCAAAGACAACATCATCGAGCAAATATTACTTATTGAACCATCATTATGTGAAAAAGTGATTCAAAATTTTGGTAAAAAGTTGACAGTCTGCCGCTAGCGGAGTAGGTCACTTGGACGACATTATTTTTCATTATTAACCGGAACCAATGTACATTAATTTCCAATAAAAATAAATACAAATTTCACTCAATTTATGTCTTTCATTCAAAATTTAAAATGATACCTCAAATTTGAACACCCTTTCAAAGTCTGGAATAGGTCGGAGTGAATCAGAAAACGGTTTGTTTCGAACTAATATGATACCCATTTGGCTCGAAAACTTCCACCCATGCATCAAGTAATCGTTGCTGAGACGGCTGCAGGAAATAACCCCCCAATGAAATAACCCCAAAAATGAAAGATGAAATAACTCCCCAAAATTTGTATGGAGGTGGGGATTTATTTCATATGAAATAAGCCCCGAAAATTGAGGGGGTTATTTCATAGTGAAAAAGGTCCCCAAATTCAACTATGAAATAAGTCCCCAAATTTATAAAATAAAACCTCGCACCTACTCCAAAGCAAACAGTATCCCCAAGCAGGGGTTTGCAGGGGGGCAGCATGCCCCCATATGCATTGCACTGTTTATGGGATTTCCATATAGGATTTGGGAACTTATTTCATACCATTTTGGGGACTTATTTCATCTTTCATTTGTTGAGTTATTTCATTTTTCATTTGGGTGGTTATTTCATTCGGGGGTTATTGCCCGGAGCCGCTGAGACGTTTGATCCTCGCTTATGATGGCTCAGTCGTCAGCAAAGACCCACAGTTGATGCTTAAATAATATTGTTAAAGAGTATCTATAATAAAAAAATTGCTCAAACATATTCAACTATCCCCATTTCGCATTGGATTCAAAAGACTTATCCATTCTGCTCCTCCTTTCATATGGTGTGATAGATAGACGAGACAACTACAAACATCGCTTGATTTATTCCCTATGGTAACGAGACCAAACGCGACAGTGGCATACACAAATCCACTGCGGAACTTAAATCGAAAATAATGACTTGAACTAGACTACAAAACGCTCCTCCTTTTCGTTTCTTCATTTACGAGCATAAATGTGTAGGCCTTACTATTGCACAGATTTCATTGATTTAAATTACAAACAGTCTTATATTTTAAACTTTGTCTAAATTAATTTCTATTAACAAGGAAACGTACTACGCATGTATGAGATAGTGTCAACGTTAATGATTATCAATTTATGTTTATACATCCTTGTCTATTCTGTTGTAAAGCAAAGAAAAAAACCCTAATTACCATGGAACTGTGTATTTATCTATGCATATGACAGAGACAAAATACGTTCGTCGGCTACATCCCACACCTTTGACTTAGTGCTTTGCTCGCAATCGTTAAGTTTAGAAATACAAATATTGAGGAAGCTATTTGTCTGTGAAAGTTTAATAAGTGTTTCTTTAAGTGTGTTTTTTTTTTATTTTACAATAGTATCTTTTAAATTCAAAGTATAATGAATGCTCAGGAATTTACGGCGTTAGCACGATTCTCATCAGATGGTGCACTCAATAACAACAATTACCATATAGTTCCGAAAAAGCTGAATGAGTCATGGGCTGGCAGGCGATTGATAGAAGCACTTAATCAATTGCCATCGTCTAAGTTTGGGTCGTCAACAGATGTAAGTTATTTTCTATGTGGACGCATGATTGTGCTGGAAACGATTAATTGGTTAATATAAAACAATAGAAAAATGATTACTTGATGACGTTCAAAATGGTTAAACTATATTAATTTCAACCCACAGCTGATATAGTGCTGGGACTTTGTACGCAGTACGGAATGTATCAGCGCATATTAAAGTTGATTATTTATTGCACGAGTAATAAAAGAGTGATGTAGTCCTTTCTTTTATTCTGACAAACCAAAGTTAAGCAATAACTGTTTAAAATGACATTTCGTACAATCTTTGTTGACTTTTTTAAAAATAGCAATTACTCTACTTACTCTGGAACACAATGGAGGGTAGGAACAAACAATTTCCGTGTGAAACCTTCATAAATCTTCATAAATCTGTACTTTTAAGAAAATTGAAAAGAACGAGACAACATTTCGGACTGTTTTGTTGGTTTGAAACCCCAAGAAAAGATGTCAAATTCTCAAATATTCAGTTTTCGGTGAAAGGTTCATCGGTTCATCACTTCCATCCCGCTCTGTCTGTTGTTGTCTATGTTCTTCATCGCGAATTCTTATCTCTTTGCCCCATTTAGTTTGTAAGGCGCTAGCATCATCATCGCGTTTAAGTTGTTAGGCCTTTGATTAGTTCAAGTTCTAGGGCCCCAGTTTACTATGTGATGAACCTGCAATGGATTTTGTCTTCTTGGAGTTTGTCCTTTTAGCCGATTGTAGGTTTACGGCATTTATACGTACACAGTTAGCACAATAGTTTATGGCAAACTGTGCAGCTGCTGACATCCAAGTCGATGGTATACGATTGGCGACTCCTACGTGCCCTGCTTATGGGAGGGAGTATGTCTAACTTGAGACCTATAGATTTATTTTTATTCAACGAATCTTGTAATAATAATTAATTAGTTAGGGTATATTACACTACGACCTATTGGTCTTTTGTGTCCCCTGCTTGTACCTCGGATAGGTTCATGCCCTCTTTCAGATACACTTCTTTTATGGAGCGTATCAGGGTATTGCTCTGATTTATCCTTGCCAGAGCACACTCCAGTGTCCAGTCCAGTTTCCTTGATGAATCTGAGATTGAGCTGTGGGTCCATGGTTTGTATGCCCTTTTCTGTTGTTTGGTGTCTGTCCAAATATCGTATCCTTTTGTGGGCCAGTGCCCCACAGGATTCCAGTATGTGGTCTGGAGTTTCGGCGGTTTCACAGCAGAATCTTCGGAGCCCGTCCTCTGATATACTCATTTTCCCCAGGTGCTCATTGAGTCTGCAGTGCCCCATGAGGAGGCCTGTTAGGATTCTTAGGTTGTTTTTGTTAAGGCTGATACAAGCTTTGAATCTCTTTTGGTTATAATTTCCTAACAGTTTCTTTGCTTGCCTCAGACCTTGGAGGTCGAGAAAGGTTTTGTATTTGTATTTATGATACACTCGCTTTGTATTTGTATTTTATTATTATTATCATCATAGCTTGATTTTAAGATAAACATCTTGTTTTGGCCCTTGTTTCTTCCTCCAGTCTCCTAAACTATTCGCGTAGAGTGTGTTCTTCTATCCCGCAGAACGGTTCATGACTTATGAAGGGTCCCTCTGCCCCTTTTCTTGCCAGACAGTCCGCTGCCTCATTGCCTGTTATGCCAACATGGCCAGGTACTCAGCAGATGGAAGTTCTGTTGTTTTTGCCTAGTCTGTTCAGTTCGTGTAATCATTCCCACACGAGTTTTGACTTGATGACGTAGGCGCCAGGAGCCTTTATGGCTGCTTGACTGTCAGACAATATTGCTATCTTGCAATTCCTGTAGTTTTTCTCGAGGTTGATTCGAACGCACCTGTCTAAAGCACATATTTCTGCCTCGAAGATGCTGGTACATTTGCCCATGGATTCGTAGTGCTTAGTTCCTGCACCAGTTCCCTCGTCGGTCCTCGAACCGTCTGTGTACCACTTTGTTGTGTGGTTGAAGTTGTGGATTCGTTGCTCCAGTTCTCCTTATTGCTGAGCTTTATCTAGAAATTCTTCTCGAAGTTGAATTTCCTGATGCTATCATCCCTAGGTATGGCAAGAAGTGGGGTTTTTTTAAGAAAGTCATCGTGCTTTCGTTGAATCTTGTAAAGTTGGTGCCTAATTTTTAGACAAACATATATACATCCTCTTTTCCTTCAAGACGAAGTTGTGATCACAATTATTCATCCCAATTTATGGCATCCCTACTGCCCCATGCAAAACGTCTGGGACCCATATTTTCGGTATCAGGACACTTTCACCATTATTTTGGTATACACAATATTCGGTTATACCAATTATTTCAAAAACTGATTTTTTGCATACTATTAGTACGTCTGGCAAGGGTTTTGCCCCATGAAAAACGTGTGGCACAAACAGATTTGTGTAGATGGCTTCAACCTCTTTCATTTAATACTATTCATAAGTGGTTATATCTTCGATCCAAGATTTGGAAAAAAACG
This sequence comes from Portevinia maculata, assembly GCA_949715645.1. Lineage (NCBI taxonomy): Eukaryota > Metazoa > Arthropoda > Insecta > Diptera > Syrphidae > Portevinia > Portevinia maculata. The sequence goes on along the minus strand of OX454525.1, from coordinate 401,971,379 downwards.
TATTTTTACTTTACTATTATTTACATTCGCCCCAAACAAATGCTGCCAGACTAGCGAAATAGACTTAAGCTATTTAGGCACTTAACTTTGATATATCATAAATTTGGTTATATCTTCACTCCCAAAAAATGCTGTGGGCTCTTAGACTATTACTTTTTACGACAAGCACATTTATATTAAAACATTTTGGTACTTATTGGTCTAAAAAACCAAGAAAATTCCAGAATTCCTGTATGTCAAAATAGAATTCATCGAATAACAATATTCGCTTATTAATTACATACAAGTGTTTTCTACCTTTTCTAGACCAGTAACTCAGACCCCATGCTCGCCCGATTTAAGGCCAACATATAGTTCCGTTCACGTACTTTATCCGTAGAAAAATGGAAACTGTCAAATCTCCAAAATCGAAAGAGAATCCTCTCATTGCAAAGCAAAGTACGCGAACGCTTTTGCGTAAAAAGATGAAAAACGTCAAAGTTTTGCTTGAAAAGAAGCAACCGCAAACTCATAGGATTTTATTATTTGACAGTTTTCATTCGCTTACCAGCTGAAAGTCTGTGTGAAGAAAAATGAACGAAAGTCAATTTTTCGTTCGTGCATCTTTTTACCATTTTCTCCGTACGCGAACGCGTTTGTGTAGTTTCGCACGACAGTTTATATAAACTAACGTTTGCATATAGTAAGCGAACGGACCGCATACTAGGCGGAGCGGGGCGTACGACGCCGTCCGTAACTAAGCGAATACAAAGAATTTGTATTGTGAGCCCATAATAGCGGCTTGCTCCGTTTCATTAAGTTTCGTTCCCCTCGTATTACGTCCGCAAACAGCGATCCCATTCGCACTTAACGTCCGTAAATTTGACAACCATTTATGTATGGGAAAACACATGCAACTGCTTCTGTGCACATAGGTACTCTTATTATGGGCTACAATTGATAAATCGAAAGGGAAAGGTTCGTTCAATTATGACATTAGTTTCAGTTTTTGTCCGTATATTATAGTTGGGCCTTTAGTATCGCAATCGCGGAACAAGGGTTGAAGTGGCAGTCGGCAGAGGCTGACATATTTAGACCAGTATAAGGTTCACTGTGATAGGTAACACAACATGGCGTCTCTTCGAGCAATATTTCATAGAATGCAGTATAGCATTTCATTTTTCATTTCATTTTTCATAGAATGCATATAGTCGTTCATCGATCAATAATTCGACAACCGCAATAGGGGCATATATATTGCCCATTTCCATGGATAATATTCTATAGGCTGTCATTTTAATGAAGTGTTTCAATCTGTGACAAGTCCACTATTGAAATACGGGGTCCGTTCTCGTACTTTTATGCGAAGAAAAATGAAAACTGTCAGATCTCCTAAATCGAGAGAGGAACCTCTAATTTCAAAGAAAAGTACGCGAACTCTTTTGAGTAAAAAGATGAAAAACGTCAAAGTTTGGCATGAAAAGAAGCAACAGCTGTTTGTTTTGCTTACAAACTTATAGGATTTCATCATTTGACAGTTTTCATTTTCTTACCAGGAAGAAGGCTGTGTGTTGGAAAATGAACGAAAGAACTTACATATTATTTTCGTTCTTTTTTTTGCGGTTTTCTCCGTACGCCAACGGGTTTGTGCAGTTTCGCACAAACTTTTATATAAATTTCCGTTTTGAAATTCGTACGCGAACGGATCAATAGTAAGGCCCCAGTTATAGCCATACCTACGTAAATTGAAAACGTATAACTTTGATTTGCTTTTTTGGTCCACGAAACCAATAGTTCGACACAATCTTTGACTTAACCCATTAAGTACGACTGTTACCATATGGTCACACTTGATGGCTTAAACAAACTGGCGCCTATAACAATTTTCTAGACATGGTGTCTTAGCAAATTTGAATCTGTACAACGTTACACATTTCGCTCGACGTATGAAGCCGTAGCAATAAGCAATTGCTTTTCATTGGACTGTGTGAGAGGTTGTGTAAATTTGTGTTATTTCAAAAAGTGCTAAAAAGACAAGAATGGCGCGACCCTTCAAGTAAGAATATTTATGCGTGTAAAAATATTAGTGTTTTTTCTAATGTCTGAAAGCGGTTATGTGCTAAATTTGTAAGAGTGTCTGGTTCTAGTTTTAAAATTAAATTTTTTAGTTCTGTTAGATCAGTATATTGGCTCAAAGTCTCGTGTTGCCATATGAGGCGTTTTTCTTTTTTAGCTCCGAGCGGGGCACTGAGCTGTCAAAAAAAGAACTGTGTTACTTTTTTAACTCGGAGCGCTCTGAGCACAAAATTTGTATTTCTTTTTTATCTCTGAGCTAGCTCAGGGTTCGCTCGATGAGCTCGATTGAAAATGACCGAGCACATCGAACGAAAAGCTGAGCGCGGCTGACTTTATTCATTATTTGTGCTTTTTCCATAGTTTATTTACTAGAAATTATAATTTAAATGGAACAATCCTTGACAAACACCAATTTCAGAAGCAAACCTGACTATTTTGAAAATTAATAAAAAAAAATTATCTAATGACAGTTCAGTGCTCAATTCTGTTTCTTAATTAGCTCGGAGCGCTCAGGTTATGTTCAGCTCGGAGCGAGCTCTGATCGCTCGGTGCTAAAAAAGAAAAACGCCTATGGTAACAGTCGTACATATCGCATAGAAACAAGTTTTTTTATTTCATATACGTTAAAAAATATAATACATTGTATATGCGTAGATTTTTTTTATGAGAAAGTGAAATTTAACAGTTCAGAGATTACGTATTTAGATTTAGATTTATTAATCCATTAAATTCATGTAGCAAAAAGATAAAATCTGATAAAAAATTGTAAATGCTTTGTTATGAAAAACTATAACATATGTAATTCAAAAAGAAAAAAAAAAGAGAAAAGAGAGAAGTAAAGGAAGGTAGATAAAGATAGAGGAAAAAAAGAAAAAAAAAAGAAAAAAAGGAAAAGCAAAGCGTGCAGTGTCATACCAAAGGAGGAAAATAGTATATGAGGGGGATGACAGGAAAGGTAACGTAGATGCACTAGAACATCTCTGCGTAGTATTGAAAGATGTGTGTCGCGTATTTGTCAAATTACAGTATGGATTTTTTAGGACCTATGCATGAATTTGTTATGTTTTGTATGTTTTTAGAATGGTTTATTTAGAGTGAGAGTGTTTTTATTATTTGATCATTGGATATAATACTTTTCAAACGACCGATGCCGCCTTGGAGTATTTGGAGGAACTAGTAAGTTCCGTTGATGATGAGAAAATGTATCCGAGTGCGGTGTTTGCAGCCTTGCGAGCTCCGTATCGAAAACGAAGAAGGAGATGATGATGCTAATATTCCTAGCTTGAGTGCATACGGGGATATTTCCAACATTTTATCTAACGCCAGCGAAATTTTGAATAACGTATGGTTTTGCATCGTAGTTTTGAACGCTCACGGATTTTGTCTCTTGGTCCTTAGGTTGAACAACTCACAGCTTTAGAAACACCGAGATCCCCTACTACAAAACGACAGAAGCGATTGCATGCTTCTGCAAGTACAGGCTCAGATGCTTCACCGTCCAGTTCGACACAGTCATCCGCAGTCAATATGCCAAAGAAAATACCGCATCTTGCAGATGATTTTCAGTGGAAGGCTGATAAACAGGGAACCTTCAGGCCTTACTTTCCGGCTCCGGACTATAGGGACTGTGTCGCGCCCGCTTGGGAACTGTTCGAAAGATTTTTTGATGACGAAATGTTGAATCTGATAGCCCAAAAAATCAACGAATATGGAGTAGCAAATGACAACTTGAATCCCGAAATTACTCTGAGTGAACTTCGCGTTTTTATCGGGATAATGCTTATATCGGGTTACTCGCATGTAGGGGACATGAAGTCGTATTGGTGCACAGATGGTGATTTATACAATAAAATGATAACTACAGCTATGACTCGTGACCGATTTTCGACAATAGCTAAAAACATACTCTTCACGTCTCCTAGCGAAATTAACCCAATAGACAAAATGTGGAAGCTAAGACCACTAACCGACCGATTTGTTGCAAACTGCCTCAAAAATTTTCACCCAGAACAAGACTTATCTTATGATGAGTCCATGATACCCTATTATGGCCGCCATGGATGTAAGCAATTCATTCGTGGTAAGCCGATACGCTTTGGGTATAAGGTTTGGTGTTTAAATACACCGCCAGGATATCTTGTAAATTTTGAGATTTATCAAGGTAGAAATCCTCGCGTGAATCCAATTTTGGAAAAGAATTTCGGCAAATGTGTCGCGCCTTTATTGGAAATGATCCACATAATGCCACCGGACATGAAATCTCTCCGCTATTGCTTCTTCTTCGACAATTTGTTTACTGGAGTTCCAGTGCTGTCGTATTTAAAACACCTAGGATACGATGCTACCGGGACCATACGAGAAAGAAGAATTCCCAGGAACTGTCCCTTACCAAAAAACGACAAAATAAAGAAGATGGCAAGGGGTACCTATTACTCCAAAGTAATATCAAAGCTTGATATTGGAGTAACAAAGTGAATGGATAACTCGGCGGTTTGCATAGCTTCAACATTGTTTGGTGCACATCCTGTTGAAGCAGCAAAACGCTACTCACGGGAAACACATTCACACATCTCCGTACCTAGAACAAATGTTTTTCGGGAATATAATAAAGCCATGGGCGGCACCGACAGAATGGACCAAAACATTGCCTACTATCGAGTGTCAACGCGGAAGAAGAAATGGTGGTGGTCGATCTTCACCTACTTGATTGACGTGGCTGTCCAAAATGCATGGATTCTCCACAAAAAAGGCGGTAAGATTACTTTTTATATAATACGATTTCTTACACCTCATCACTAAGTTATCATAGGCGATTTATCACAAAAGCAATTTCGACGCAACATTGCATCTCATTATTGCAATAAATATGCTGATCTTACTCGTATTCAAAAATCAAGAAAAAAATATAATATATCTTATGCTGATGTTCGATTCGATGGAATAAGCCACTATTTTGGACCATCTGCTACCCGACGCAGATGTGTGTACCAGTTTTGTAAGTCTACAACTAGACTTGTGTGCAAAAAGTGCGATGTTGGTCTCTGCCCGATTTGTTTCGTGCGATATCATACTATAGCTAAAAGCCAATAAAGCACATAATGTTTTTCAAAATATTAAAATATTAATCGTTTTTCATTTAAAAGTTTAAAAATTTGCATGTGATGCATGTAAAGTGAATAAAGTAAAGATTAAAGTATTTTGTATGCGGTTTGTACGACTGTTACCATATGGTAACGGCCTATAGCGGCCAAGCCCCTCGCTGTACAAAAAAAGTAAGTATAGGCATAACTTATATATACTAATACAAAACGACGCTGTAAATATCAACACAAAATCTTTACTTTAAGGCTCTCGTCACTAATGGGTTAAAATGTTGCTAATATGTCACAAAAAATTTAAAAATTGAACATTAAGTTGGCTGGAACACAATTTCATTAATTTGTTCGTACGGAAAACCTTTTCTGTTCAACTTCTCAGTGAACTCACAGAAATAATGCAAATCGTTCCTATGATCTGTTTGTTTCAACGTTTTGGCTGTTCCACTTTTAACGTATTGCTATAACTGAGGCCTTAAGCTAGTGGAGACGTGGTGTAAATGTTATGTTGAAGTAAAGAGGGACAAAATGGACACTAAAAAACAAAAAAACAGTTCACCACGTTTTGGTGGCTGTCCGAATGTGAAGAGGCAAACAAGCCTTCCCGCTGCGCTAATTGCGGTAGCATCCTCTTAGTAATATAATAAGTTATTTTAAGTAAGTCAGGTTGAGCAATAAAAGTTTTGGGTTAAGCTGGGATTATCGACATGTATTGGTGCCTCCGACTGGTTGCCGACGCTTCAGGCCTTTGTCAGCTCCCGACAGTATGTGTGCACCATTGTTGACGACAAATGCCCGGAACACAATCTGGATGCCGATTGGTTTTCAAAATATTATTGAGGCTTAATCGCAGATAGTTTCTAGGTCAAAAGGCAATTAGGTGCAATTAAATTTTTTGTTGTCGGGGTGCGGGACTTTCTACACTGGAGCACTCAAGTCAATACTGGTCCATTGTACTGCCAGGTGCAATGATATAGTTATGTTTAGAGTGATCGTCTAAGAGCCAATTAACTAGAAAAAGAAATGGATAGCTCTGAATTAGTTTCATCATTTTTTCCTAGGATTTAACATGTAAAGTGTAATAATTAAATTAAAGTTTAAAGAGAAATTGAATTTCTTCAAATCTTTCTTGGGAATTATTAACGCTTGTTGCAAGAAGCAACATCTGTTGTTTTTTTACTTTCTTCCTTTTCCTGATATTCAGGTCACGGAGAATTAATTTTAACTAGGCTATCTTGCGAGGTAGCCTATGCATGTAAATTGGGTCGACTGCTTAAGTTAAGTTCTGAGTCCTCGGATATATACATTCGAGACATGAATGAGCTTAATTGCAAGAACTTTTCATTATACATTATTTAATTATTTATAAAGTAAAATTTTAAACTTGAAGGCCACCAACCATAGAAAAATAGAACACGCAACCTTTGTAGGAACTATCAACACGGGCACATTGTTCATTTTGTATAAAGCACTAGGCAATCTAGGTGGTGGCAATCATTAGAAGATATACTTTCCTACCTATAACAGCTCCAAGAGCCCATACTTTTTAAATTTCGGGATAGTCAAATCTATATGCTCTGGAATCAAGAGTATTTACTACATAGTGTGAATTTTAATGTTTATTTGTCTTTCATTAATGAGATGTTTCAGTTGGATATCTATCTACTGGTAAATGAAGATTAACTGATTTTTCAAATGAAGTGTAAAATTCACTTGAACCTTTGGAATATTACAACTTAATCTGTGCTTCTTAAACTGAAGGTTAACGGGTTGTGAAAGGATTGCTGCTTTACTTTCTATCTCACACAACCTTTTTCAGAGCTTATTAAGAGATTGCATAGCTTGCAGCATCTTTTGATCTTCTTTCACTGTTTGGGAAAATGTTTGTTTTGGGCCTTCTCTAGATAGTCCTCTAAACTTTAAAACTGCCCCTAAACGGGTCTAATATAACTATTTATTAAATTGTATCTATCTTTTTCAAATTAAACTTAAATCTCGTTTCGTGTCTTTTATTTTAGATGAGGTTCCAGCAAAAGCAATTGCAGGAACGTGAGCAACGGAAAATGGAGATGACCGCTTCGAAAGTGACAGTTACTGAAGCTATTGATAATGAGCCAATAATTGCCATTTCAACAAAATCGACTGCAACAAAGAGTCTCGATTCCAGTATTGGTAACGGAAAGGTAATTTTTATTAAGATCTAATGCTTAGTAACTCTGTAATAAATCGAAGGTCAGGCATTGAATTGAGTCATTAGTCTGTAAGGATTACAGTCATGTCGAGATAGACTTTTGAAGTTCTTATTGAAGCCATGTAAGGGTTTCGCATAATCAGTTAGTGGCATGAGCCTCCGTTGTTTAAAGGTGTCCGGTACCCGGGAGTGTCCGGAGGTGTACGGCTTCCAAATTTTGATCTCACATTTGGCTGCCACGTTCTTCGTGAAGAGCTCCAGTGCTTGTAGGTTCCACAATGTTTCCAGACCCGCTTTGGGAGTGTATTTTATAGAACCAGTTACCCCCAGACAAGCAATCCTTTGTACCTTCTTCAAGTTTTTGAGGTTGATTTGGTGTAAGCCGCCTCCCAGCAGATGATCGACCCATTTGGTGAGAATGGGTCTCACAATCGAGGTATGCAGCCAGTGTACAATGTGCGGCTGTAAGCCTCATTTCTTCCCAAACGTTTTCCGACAGGCGTATAAGGCATTCAGGCCCTTTTTCATTCGCTCTTCGGTGTTCAGTTTACAGTTTCATTTGGAATTGAAGACCACGCCCAGGTACTTAACGTCGTTTGAGAGATTTAGGCAAAAACCTTTCAGTTTCGGTATATTCCATAAATGGGTATCTTGAGATTCGTAGTAAACAGAATGAACTCGGTCTTTTTGGGGCTGACTATAAGTCCGTTGCTATCCATCCATCACACTAGTTCTGAAATCAAATGAAATAAATCAACGCTAATCCTCACTGAGGTACAGATGTCAAAAACATCTTATTCATTTCGCTTCAGTGTTCGTAAGTATTCTAAGGTCTCCTGTACACGAGCATCTCGTCGTCATTGACACACATTAAGTGCAATGTACGAAAGGCATACGCTTAAATTAAATACATTCAGTAGAATGCATTACAAGAATACTCTAGAAAAGATTCGTTTGTGGATTATTAAATGGAGAGGAATTTTCGATGTAGGGCGAATCTTGTATGCATCTGATTAGCTGCTCCTTGTGCAGATGGCATAAGTTTTCACAACTTGTGGCTCCAATGGCGAACTGCCTAGTGTGCTTATCCCAGTGGACGAAAAGGGTTTTTTAGGAAATAATGAATATTATGAATTAAGGAGTGCTAATCTCATAAGAAATAAATCTTCGAATTTAGGCTTATAACCGCATTTTTAAAGGTTTTTTTTGTACTCTTATAAAAGGCTTCTTATAAGATTACAATTCTTTGAGAATTAAACCCTTGCAGTGTTATACTCTTATAATAAGAGTACTACGAGAACTTATTTATGTTTTGAGAATGTTGAAGAGATTTATTAGAGTCTTATGGGCGCTTTTTCAAGTTTTTAGAGAGTTTGTTAGTTGGGTTGTTTTGGAATGCTATTTGAGGTTGAAATATTGGACCACATAAACATGTGTGACTCTATTGAAACCAAAAAAACACTTTCACATTTCAACAAATTTCGCAGACGAAAACGTTTCGCCTTACATATTAACACCCCTGGCCTAGTTCGCCGATAGATCCAAAAATGAATCTGCAGTTGGAGCGGACGTTTTTGGACCCAACACCAACGCCTCGGTTCCTATAAGAATGTATCGCACTGTCTTCCAGGCCAGGGGCTCGGTAGTTATACGTTGAACTAATGAGCTAGAATTCTCAGGCTCAGATCACGACGTGCCCCAGTAACACCTAAAAGGGGATTTTTTTCAATGCCCAACTTCTTGCAAAAGTCTGACAAACAGCCAATTGTCTTGAGAAGCTTCTCAAATTCGCCGGCCGGCCGGAGTCCTCGTCAAATTGAAGGTATCTTCTATTCGTGCCAAAGATATATAAAGATCAGAGTTCATAATTATAAACCTTGAAAGTCAAGCTGGACTTCAAGCACTGTCGTCTAGTTCAATGGACTCTATGACAGTTAAGTGCTGCTACGATGAGTTGCAATCCCTATCCATATACAACAAGGTTAACTTTGGTGTGTACCTGGCCACCATGGTATTGCAGACAACGAATCTGCAGATGAAATAGATAGGGCTGGCTCGGAATCCGCGTTCCGCAAGAAACTTATTGTATAGTCAACTGAATTACTGCTCGTGGAGCGGGTATTTGATAGCCGGAAAATAATACGGCTATCTAAAGAGCAGTGAGAGTTTGTGACAGGTAAATCAAACGCCTATGCAATCCAAAGTGATAGAAAAATATCGTGATTCCTTAAAGAACTTGTATATGGTGTTGGTTGATTTTGAAAAGGAGTTTGGTAAACAAACAAGGGATCTATTATGGGTGGCGCGAAGAATGCGAGGAGTTCCAGAAACCTACGTACAGATGATCATCGAAATGTATGAGGGAGTAAAGACAAGAGTAAGATGCCCCATTCGCGTCACCGAGGAGCTCGCAATCAACGTCGGTGTACACCAGGAAAGCGTCTTAAGTCCCTTGAAATTAATTACAGTCCTTGATTATCTGCTTGAAGGAAAAGTGACGGACCCCAAAGTGCATCAGTTATTCTTTGCTCCATTGCCAGCAAGCGACGATCAAACGTCCCTGCAACGAGCACTTGAATAGGAATGGGTATCGTATTAGTCCGAAAAACAGAATACTTGTGCTGCCTGTTGTCTGATCCACTGCGACCTATTACAGACATTTATATGAATGGAAGAGTGATTCTCGAGTGCGAAGAAAAGTTCAAATATCTGCGATTTATGATCAATAGCGAAGCAAGCTGACAACATGAAGTATCGCGTAAACGTAGGGTGGATGAAGTGGTGCGAAAACTCGGGCATCTTCTGTGACCGAAAAATGCACACTAAGCTGAAAGGAAGGCTCTACACCGCGGCTGTGCACCCGGCGCTCACAATGTTGGACAGGGTACGTAAATTATGAGGGCAAATTAACGGCAGCTGAGATAAAGATGCTTCGCATGACAGCTGGAATGACAAAGATTGATCGAATAAAAGGTTCCAGGATCCATGGAAGCCTTCACATCACAAAAACCCATCTCAAAGAAAATGGAACGCGACCGGCTCAGTTGGTACCTTCTGTCATGTTCAAAGGTCCTACGAATCCTGTCAAAAAGGCAATATCAATCAACGTTTCAATACAAACGCGAAAGAGAGGCAGGCCTAAAAACTCCTGGATCACATAAATGCCACAACACCAGCAACCCCACAAGCGGGCCAGTATGGATGCAGTTAATTGGGAAGGTTATGATCCTATTAATCCTGATCAAAGCCTCATCGTCATTAAGGGAGAAAAGAATTAGGACTTACTATACTAGATATGACAATTATCAGGAAGCTGGTTAACTTCCTGTCTGGCCAACCTATGCTCAGAGACAAAATGTAAGTTTTGGTTGGAGGAGGATGAACCTTCCGAGCACAATCTCTGTGAATGCCCGGCATTTCATTAATTAAGAAGATGTATTGCGCCACCTCTTGCAAATGTCTAACAAACATCCAAGAGTGTCAATTGTCATGAGAAGCTCCTCTAATTTGCCGTTCGGAGTGGGATTAAAATTGTAGGTAAACTTAACTTCGTAAGCAAATGGTTGAATAAGCTAGGTTTTAGGCTCTGTATGTCTGTATGGCCGTTAATGCCTTTTATTTATTTGCCTTCCACAGAAAAATAGCATAATAATAACCTAGGGTGTATTCCTGTGCCTGCCGATGTAGAAACAGACAATTCATGACAGATTTTGCTCTTGGTTGCTTTTCAGATTTTCGCACGAGGTGGGGCAGTAAAAAATCATTTAGGCCTTACTGTTGGTATTCAAACTTGCATTCCCAATGCACTACGACAGATCGACTTGCGCCCAAAAATGATGTCTACTAAACCACAAAGTCCACTGAAGTAGATGATAGCGTTGTAGCGTCGTAGCGCGATTCAAAAACAAACCAACATGTTGTGTTTTCTTTGCAATTTGTGGGCATGGGCTGGGCATCTGCCCAGAAAATAACTTCGCGAATAGCAGCAATTGCTTCGCATTTCACGATTTTTTAAATAGGTCGGTATTTGCTTTTAATTCAAGACCGATACAATTAAGCCTTTATCATTATCATATAAACCTTCCTGTGCCTTATTTACTTTGAATTTATTTACATCGTCATATTACATTTCGAAGGTCCGTCAAATGTTTAACGAACGTCGAAGGGGAGCAGGTATAGATCGCAGCAATCCCCTTAAGCCAATTACATCTAGATCATCATCCTCATCGAGTGCAATAACCCAAGCCTCAGTAACTTCAAAGAACGCAGATAACACCTTTAGTCGTAGGCAAGAGATTACAGCATTAAGACCAATTAACGGCAGAAAAGTTGACAAAGCTGCAGCCAAAAAGTTGTCTACTCCGTATCATGATAATGGTAATGATTCAGTTGATTATAGTTACGATGAAAACACTCGCTTGGCCATTAAACAAGAGACTAATCATCTTGAGGAGGACGATTTGGAAAGTGAAACCTTTCCTGGCAAGTTTCACTACAAAATTGCTATTTTCTTGTCTTAATTTTTTTCTTTTGTTTTTTTTCAGAACAACAAAATAATTTTGAATTCAATTTACCAGCGAAACTGGAAGCACTTCTTCTCGATGATCCTCTAAACGACGACAAAAACAATAATCTAACATCTCAGCCCAAGCCCAAGCCCAGAGTAAGCGCCGGAATCAAGCTGAACCCAGTTCTGACAAAGAAATCTCCGCCCGTAGTAGCTGCGAGAACGCCTACAAGGTTAAGTCGGACTATAACTGAGAAGCCAACTCCAACAAAACCCAAGGTGCGTTGATCAAAAATTAATATTCTCATATTTGTAAATTTAAATTTTTTTTCGTAAACAAATTGTTTTAGATAACTGAAAAAAGCTCCCCCAAAATGACAAAACCATTAGCGAACTCCAAGCCTGTACGAGTAAGTGGTAATTTTCTTAATAGTTAATAATTTGTTAATTCACCAATTAATAGGCTACCAAGTGGGTGCAAAGGGCAAAAACTCCTCCGACACATGCGCCAGGAACGGCTCCATGTAGAATATGTAACCGATACTTCATTGAAGACCGCTTAACAAAACATGAGGAGGTTTGCGAAAGAATGGCAATGAAAAAACGAAAAATATTCGACGCCTCCAAGCATCGTGTTAAGGGTACCGAAGCTGAAAAGTTCTTAAAAAAACCGATACGAGCATCCAAACCCGCTTCTATAGCTGCAAAAGCTTCAACAACATCAACAACCACCCCAGCTACTGATACATCAAAAAAAAGCAATTGGCGCATTAAGCACGAGGAGTTCATAGCTGCTATACGAGCAGCAAAACAAGTGCAAGCTTATATTGCAAAAGGTGGAAAATTATCAGATTTGCCACCACCGCCGCGCTCTGAAAATCCAGACTACATAACCTGTCCACATTGTTCGAGGAGGTTCAATGAAGCAGCAGCCACCCGTCACATTCCAAAATGTGCCAACATGATGCATAATAAGCCGAAGCCGAAGCCGGCGGCTAAACGAAGATAAGAATCTTCTTGTGCATTGATTTCTTTCCTAAACTATTTCTAACACGCGGATTTAACAAACAAAAAAAAGATGTTAGAGTTAACACCTGGTAATGCCTACTAACTCTAAATCAGAGAATTTATCTCGATCTCCTTTAGAGAAAATCATATCGAATCCTATGTAACAAAACTGTACTCGTAACCTTTCATATGTGATAAAATATACGCAATTGTATTTAATTTTACTTAAAACTTGCTATAATCGTTGACATCGACTTAATAACAATAAAAACTTTTCTTTTTTTAATATGAATAAAAAGTAACTGGTCTTTCATTTATTATCTCAGGTGGCAACACTAACAACTGCCGAATGCAATGAAAGTGGAAATTAAGGTGGAAATAGTATTGGATTGTTCTCGGTAATAACAAATTCATGCGTTTATGTAGTTTACTTACTCGCCATTGTCACAAAAATACAATTTGTTGCTAATAATTGTTTACTAAACAAACAAAGCACTCCGAATGACACGAACAGTAGGTCCGTTCGCGTACTTGATGTGTAGATTGTAGAAAAATGAAAACTGTCAAATCTCCAAAATCGAGAGAGAATCCTCTCATTTCAAAGAATAGTACGCGGACGCTTTTGTGTAAAAAGATGAAAAACGTCTAAGTTTGACCTGAAAAGAATCAGCCGGACCGCTGTTTTCTTTTTGCTGGCAAACTCATAGGATTTCATCATTTGACAGTTTTAATTTTTTTTTTTTGTTCGTTCATCTTTTTACCATTTTCTCAGTACGCGAACGCGTTTGTGTAGTTTTGCACGAAAGTTTATATAAATTTACGTTTGCATATTAGTTCGCGAACAGACCTAGTATAAACTGAATGCACATTTCATCACTGCAACTTTAACACTGACCGAGCCCTTTTAAAATGCAAGCAGAGGAGGACATAACACAATTGCTGTGTGAATGGGAGCGAGTGGACCAAAATTGAATGAGGTTCCTATGATGGTACTTCCTTTGAGCAGTTAGAGGAGATAGGCCACTGAAACTACAGGCGACTGATCAGATTCTAATCTGGTGTTTCCCGAGGCAAGGCGTTCAGATTTTGTATTCCGTTTGATTTTTTGGATCAATTGGCTCTCCAGGGATCGCGATGGGCCCGGTCTGGTGCCTAGTGCTGTATGAATTTTCATACCCCTATTTAACCTTACCTACTTACTTACACGGGTTCCAGACCCGTGAAGAGTCTCTGCGAGATACCAGTTCCAGTTGTTCAGACCAAGAGCTTGGTCTTCAAAATAGAGGTTCGGTCATCCTTGCTTTCACGAACCTGGCGGCTGGTAGTCGAAGATCCTCTTTGCTGGCCGAGCCAATGTAGATGACGTATTTTAGCTTTTTGGACTACATCCTCATCTTGGGAAAGCCCATAGTGTTCGCGGTTGTTTCTCTTTTCCATTCCCCCTCCTCGCACACAGGGGCTAATATCCGACCGAGTATTTTCTTTCAAAAGATCCCAATATCAGCTCCCCTTTCCTACGATAACCAGCACTCGGCACCATAAAGCAGGACTGGCAGGAAAAGATTGGATAGAGCACGCATTTTGTTCTTCGAGTGAAAAGTTTTGAGTCCATTCGATTGGCCACACCGAAATGGGAGCGGATTCCTAAGGTAATTCTCCGTCCGATCTCCACTCAGGTGTCATTTGTGGAGTTGATGTTTACTTCAAGGTAAGTAAACTCCTAAACTATCTCTAAGTTAGTGCTATCGACAGTGAAGTTTTGTCCTAGGTGGTGGACACAATATGTTTGTTTGTTTGCAGACCAAAACCAACCAATTTCGTCTGTTCTTCAATCGCCGTAAAGGCCTATGACAGGCCACGCTGGGAACGCCCGATGGTTTCGATATCGTCCGCATAACCCAGGACGGACACCTGCCTCCTTGCCGAAATGCGGTGGAGGCATCGAATAATTCGGAAGAGCTGCTTTTAAACTGCACATTACACCGCGTGTTTTCAAGTGTCACGCGACATAACTGACGATGAATACCATTATATGCAGCTTTAAAGTCAATGAATCGATGGTGGGTGTCGACTTGAAATTCGTTGCCCTTTTGCAGGATTTGCAGTGTGAAAGTCTGGTTTATTGTCTATAATCTGCCGGGTTGGAAGCCACACTGGCACGTGCCGATTAGTGTGTTGCAGAACGGCTTGTGACGTACGTTGGATAGGATCTTATATGCGACATTAAATATATATGCCTCGATAGTTCCTGCAAGACAAAGGATCGCCTTTCTTTTATATGGGCATATGTAGCTGATAGTCCAGTCATCGGGCATGCTTTGCTTGATGATTTTGTATTTGCGCCCAACAAAAACATCACCTCCGTATTTGCAAAGCTGCACTGGTAAGCCATCAGAGCCTAATAACCTAATTGTTATTAAAATTTCTTATAGCTAAGCCAACCTCTTCTGGTGAAATTTGTTCTTCATTCACAGGACGTGGGTCCTCCTCTTGCCCACTCACTCTCTACGTGATGCCCATTTAGCAGCCGTTGGAAATGCTGCTTAAATAAATATACTATTCCTGCACTAGATAACTCATTCCCATTTACTGGTTAACGCCCTCGAAGCTGCTCAAGTGCTAGTTATGGAAAAATTAATCTTAATTTGATATGGATTTTCATATTTATTTTCTATTGGATGGGCAAAAAAATTAACACACGCCAACGACACGAGGTATTCCCAAGCGGTCCCCCATCTAAGTACTAACCACGCCCTACGTCGTTTAATTGCGGTGATCGGACGAGAACCGATTGACTCGACGTGGTATGGTCGTTGGCGAAATTTACAAATATTAAGTTTTCAGAAAAACGTACAAAAATACGACGCATCGCGACGCATGCCAACGCTTCTCGACGCATACCTATCGCGCCATCGCATAGAATAGAACTGTTGACAAATTAATTTGTAAGATAAAATTATGCAAGTAAATAGAATATTTAGTCTCCAACGCATTGCGCTGCATGCCAACGCGTTTTAGGAAAAAATAACTAATAACTTCGCATGAACAAATTCATTTGAATGATGAATTTATGGGAGTAAATAGAATTGATATTAAGTCGCCAACGCTTGCTTGCGCTTCAGTGATTTCCTAAATCCAGCAGTCAGTTGCTTCGCTTTCTTGTAAAGTCTACGGATGTTATTTCGATCGCGAGACTCTTCGATTTCCTTGATCTGCGCGACCGCTTACGCCCTTATCTTTATCTTTCTATGCGGAATCTTCTTCTCATCCCTTCTCTTGGCTTGATAGTCTTCTTCGCTCAGCTTCTGCAGCGTTTTTAAATGTACATCTTCTGTCACCTCCTTCCAGCAAGGGCATACATCATCACATTACGAGCTTTTTCTCTGGGGTGGCTGGTTACCTACAGTGGTCTCGGCTACAGCCGTGATGATGTCACGATATTGGTTCCACATATTTTTTGGGCATGTGGGTGATGGGTGCACAGAGGATAGTCATGCTTATTTTGAGATTCAAATGAATAGTCAAGTCGTTCAAAAGTCTATTTTCGTTCGAATTATACCGGTTTTCCTCAAATAAACTTTCTATTCGATCGAATCTCAAAATACAAATTCTTCTAATTCGACAAACTTTCGTTCGAATTCGAATGTCAAAATTAGCATGAGTATAGCGCTCAATCGCTCTCTGTACACTCTTGCTCCTCTAGGTGTGATCAGTCATCTAACGTCGAATTGCTTCTTTTGGGCAGTTCGCAGCCTCTTCTCGTTTAACAGTCGCGCTCTAATTTAGTCGCAACAAGACAATGGTCAGATTCGACGTTTCATGTAACACTTCTAAGACACATCAGTTAGCCTATCCCACCGAGCATTATAGTGTTGCTATTTTCCTCTTGTTTAACA
Source organism: Portevinia maculata (assembly GCA_949715645.1). Lineage (NCBI taxonomy): Eukaryota > Metazoa > Arthropoda > Insecta > Diptera > Syrphidae > Portevinia > Portevinia maculata. The sequence continues at coordinate 401,954,627 of OX454525.1, read as the reverse complement.
CCCGCGTTTATACAGCTAGGTTCCAGAAAACGAGTGAAATGAAATCGAAAGTGAAATTGTAAATCGAGTGAATTTGTTTTCCGTGTTCCACATTTCACCCATTTTATAATCACTTCAACACCCCAATCGTGGAATCCATCGGGGGAACGATCCGCTAATAGTGAACAATTTGCATCGTGTAATCCGCAGACGTGAACCATCCACATGTCGGTAAGGTGAATGAAATTCACTGTATCGTGGAAAACGAACGGATTGAATCTATCCATGCATTTGACATCCGCAGTTTTTATTTTCTTTTCACTGAATTTAATTTTTACAAAACAAATGTGTTTGAAATGAGCTGTCACAATTGAATTTCCTAATCACCAATAGTGGTCGGTAAGGGAGAGTATCCGACGGATCCCACGATAGCAAATTTCAGTTCACGTGAATCGAACAAGTGAAGTGAATCTCAGATCCGACGGATTCCACGATAGGGGTGCAAGTGAAATTGAAAACAGCTTATCTGTCATTTGAAACGTCGCAAAAATATATTTTTTGTAATAAATAGTTTGTTTGTTTTAAATTTCGTCTCTGTTTCGCGATTTATTTAAAAAATGAGTGCTGTGGTAATTGCTGTGGTGTTGCACAACATTTGTAGACACTTTAAGCTACAAAATGAAGAAGAGCAGAGTTTTGAGGTAGGGTACGAGGCAAGTGAAATTGAAGAAGACGCCGAATTTACGAAAGAAGCTGCAAATTTCAATAAAGCCAGCCAAATAAGAAACCATATTGCTAATGGTATACTCTTTATTTGAAAAGGCTATAAAAAACAATAAAAACTCAGTTCAGTCAGTTACGTCCTTCTGGGGTGGACCGTGGCAATTAAGGTCGTTTTTTAGCTCGTTACAAAGAGCATCTGCAACAACACGATCGCCTTTCATGAATCCTCTAGAAAGGTCCTTTATCGACATAAATTTAATGAATATTGCATCCTGTGAAGTATTCTTATGCTTGCCCCTTTTTAAATACATATGTAATTTTTTTAAAAAATATATGGAAAGAATTTTACTCTAATGTAATTATTATTCACCCCTATCGTGGAATCCGTTTGGGGGGAACCATCCGCTAATAGTGAACAATTTGCATCGTGAAATCCGCAGACGTGAACCATCCACATGTCGGTAACGTGAATTATTTTCTTTTCTTTTCATTTTACAAAACAAGTGTGTTTGAAATGAGCTGTCACAATTGAATTTTGAATAGTGGTCGGTAAGGGAGTGTCCGACGGATCCCACGATAGCAATTTTCTGTTCACGTGAATCGAATAAGTGAAGTGAATCTCAGATCCGACGGATTCCACAATAGGAGTGATTATTATTTACTTACATTTTCAAACACGTCTATCGTCTGTTTCCACTATTTCACACTGATGGAAATGCTCGATTTGAAATCACTTTCAAATCGATAAAATCGAATTGTGGAACCTGCCAATTTCACTTTGTTTCAATTTCGAAAAATTTGAAACCGATATCGATAAAAGTGAAATGTAGAACACCAAAATCTATTTTCGATTTCATTTCGAGTGAAAGTGAAATGTGGGACCTGGCTGATAAGCTATGTCTGGAAAGACATGAGCAGTACCCGGTGGTTCCCACTTGCAGGTAAATTAAGCACGGTTGATGGAAAGTCTCAGTCACGGCTATTGTGCATCGCTAGGTTGAGGCCGATCAATACTTACCCTAAATCTATAATAGAGACAAATTATTTAGGATATATGTGGTTTCAGTGTGAACCACTAGGAAGCAGAGTTAAATAAAAAAAAACAATGAAATGTTTTTTGTTTTATATTTTGGGCACAGTTAATCGGAAATGTCTTCCATTTTATTCGGTGGGTCAATTATTGTTTTGACAGCTTCGGCAGCGCCATGCATATCGAGGCCTTCCAAAATGTAAGCCAAATTATCAAGGCTCGCATCGTCATCATCGTCAAACCAAATTGTCAGCATCGCCTTGCACGCCTCATTTGGATTGGGGTTCTCTGTTTCGAAGTAAAGCAGTTCATCGGTTGCATAGCCCAATTTACTGCCCAGCTTTTTCCAATCGGCGCCGATCTTTGGTGCCAACTCCTCGATATTTTCTTTGCTCGCTGTACAAGTCTTGTGCGCATTTTTATCGTCTTGCACAACAATAATAGGCTCCGTCTTTAACAGCTCAGAATCTTCCTGTTCTTCGAATGCAACTTGTTCTTGTTCAGGTGGTTCGACCACATTCTCAATGGCATTTTCTGTTTGACTGCCGACCTTATTGATTTCGTTTTTTTCCTTTTGAATCTTTTTTCTCACGCTCTCGAGGTTGACAAGAGTGAAGAAGTGCGGCGATTGCCGCGCAAGTAAGCGAAGTGCCCGCCATTCAAATGACGGATCGTTCTTTTCACGCGGATTTTCAATGTACGTGTCCACAGGTGGAAGAAAGTTACGATCTTCACTTTTACAAGCTTGCAAATTGTCAGGAGATAGATTCCATAGGCGAGTCAGAACGTCACTGTAAAATAAAGAAAACAACTTACTACGAAAAAAAAACCAACAACAATGCCAAGTTTACGTACTTTCCTAAGAAGAATTTGCCTTGACGATTGGCGTCCTTGATGCTATCGCCGAGAGATTTGCGTGGATGCTTTGTAGGCGGCTTGTAGAGTTCTTCGTTAGAATCAGGTTTCTTAAATTCCTTACATCCATCGTTCTTCCAGTTGTTCCACATTTCCTCTCGTTGCAGCATATGCTCGACAGTTTTTGCGAACCTTTTACCATTCGGCGGCGTTTCTCCTATAAGCTTGTAGACTTTTGCTTCAGTTTCCTTGATAAAATCCGATTGTGATGATGTCAGGGCATACGAATCTCTAAGAAGTATGTTTTGTTGAATGTCAACGAGTTGTTTATCATGTCACTTACGTTTTAAACTTAACAGTCAGCTGCAAGTACTGAAAAAGAATTAGAAATTGCACCAGTACCGATCTCCTAAAATTCGAGTCCGATAGTTGCAGAGCCAAAAGCTTGGGATTTGTAAGAAACTTGGCAAAAAAATTCTCCGCTTTTTTCACCGATTCGTCGACTTCCATTTTCATGTTTTGCGTAATCATTTCTTTATTGTCATCTTTGGACGAAGGACTTGTACGGGGTTCCTCTAGCTTGAAACTCGAGAATGCTGCCAGTACATTTGTTGCGTGCTAAAATAAAAACTAGTTTAACATTCACTCATCTGCGCTTTGCGTTGTACTAACCGTTTGGAACATTTTCCATTGAACCTTGCTGTAGCATTGATTAGGGTTGCGAAAGAAGTCTTGCAGAGACCAAAATTTGCAATACAAATTATAATCAATTTTTACCGGGACATCCTCCACGGTGTCTTCAAGAGCTTCATCCAAGTCCTTGCCATCCACGCCGAATTCGGTGACATTGTCCAAATTGAACTCGGATATAATATTGAGCCCTGAACGCTCAGAGAATGGGAAAAACTTGGCCAAGAACAATAAAATTCTTCCACAGAAAACTGTATTTTGTGCCCGAGACAATCGCCGCAGCAAATCGTTACACATGCGCAAAATATTGTTCTTACATGAAGTAAAGAATATGTCCTCCTTCCAGACGTTCACCTTGTCTTCGACGAAATTAAATATTCTCTCACATTTATCCAAAGTTACTGCGTCAAAAATGTCACCCAGAAGCACAACGGGTATTGTAACTGAGACAATCTCCTCCCGGGCGGCTTCAACCGATAGTGTGATCAGTCTGCCTACCTTTTCGATGTCTTCACTAAGTTCGAATAAAAGCAACTCGCGGAAATTCTGATCCAGCGGCGACTTTTTGTCAGCATCGTTGTTGAATTTGTAAGAATCGAATGTCTGTCGGAGAACTTTTACATCCTGCGATTCGAATGCTTCACGTAGAGAGACCTTTGCAAAAAAAAAAAACAAATTATAAATTTTAAGGATAATAGGTACGTAGAACCAATTGTTTTACCTTGAACTTGTCATAGAGTCCATTGAAATCGGTTGGTGTCCCTTTTGGCGGTTGTTCGGAGCTAGAGAGTTTACGACTCATATTTTCAGGGCACGAAATATTCAATTATTACTGTTGCTTAAGACTAAGTATATTGTAATTTATTTTTGTATGTATTTTATATTAAGAAACATGTTTCTCTTCAGGTTTTCTTTTCATTTGCTTTCATATTCATATTACAAAAAAAAAGCCAAGTGTATCGCAAGTTCAGGCATGTAGTTAATTTAATAACACGTCTGTCACTGACAAAATGACAACTACCAATGAATGGGCGCATTCAGTATGTCTCTTGCCTAACCTAACCTAACCTTATGGTGGAAACACATCAACACTTCAACTTGGACTACAACTTTGCCAAACACCAACCACGCCGCACGTTTTAGAACCTTCTGTGTTTCTACCATATGTCCAAATGAATAGCCAAACACTCTTAATTTATGGGAAACGTCTGACGAGTTAATACATATCAAACACATTTCTTCACAGTCTGTTTTTACATTGGATGCCGACGAGTTCTGTATTGCTCTGAAGAATAAGATTAATAAATATTTCGTAATGGATGAATTTGCAGATGAAATTTTAAGTAAGTAAGCTTTCACTCAAGAATTCATTTTGGGGTTTGATACAAATGTTTTTTTTTTCAATTTAATCTTTTATTATATCAACAGATTTATTTCTTAAGTTTCAAAACTATTACATGGTCAAGAAAGTGACATTTAAATATTTGTTGGAGGTACTCACAATTTCCTAGTTGCAGGCTAAAAAGCGTTTTGCAATTCCATCAATCGTAAGACTAAAAAATTGTACGCCGTGTCACGGTGCTCTTCCATTAAGTTAAGAAGCAATTTAAGCTGAAAGTTATTATTTTGCTTAAGACAGCAACAATAATTTTACTTTTAAATGGTCAACTTCAATTAGAAACATTGAGCCTTATAGCGAAGATCAATCGACAATTGATAATTGACTATTTTCAATGCGTGCTATTGTGAACGAACGATTGATTTGGTATTTTTGTCAATCGCATTTTTTTAATTGACTGCGATTGACAAAATCCTTTAGAATCGTTCGTTTACAATAGCACACATTGAAAATAGTCAATTATCAACTGTCGATTAATCTTCGCAATAAGGCTCATTTAGAAGGATTTTTTTATTAACCTTCCTGGCATATACATTTGTGCGGAAGAAACTCTCGACAAATGATCTTACATTCTCCCATTTTCGACATTTAAAATCCGCACTTACGGAGTATTTTTTCCTATTTCCGAAAGTTTGAGGCTAATCAATCTTCAAAATTCGTTGACCTTAAAAACGGTTATACATTCAGTAGAAGTTTTCCATTTGAGCGGAATAGATTTTGTTAAATTTGGTTAACGTTTACAAACAAGAAAAATTCGGCGGCTTTTTTGTTTGACTCATTATCGTACGCCTAAATTTAAAATTATTGCCTAGCTCAGTTTTCAGCTCTCATTAAGGGCTTGAATAACTGCACGCTTGGAAAAGATGACAATTTTCAGATGACAAAAATGACAGCAATGCCATAACCAAATTTCAATAAATTGCATAATGGTCATTAGTTCATTATACTGGCATTCGTGCTTATTGTTTTATCATTTTTATCTGTCAAAATCAGCATGGGCATTTGGGGTCATTTGATTATTAGGTCATTTGAGATATGCCGATTACACTGCATGACATTGTGTCAGCGATTCGACTCTGGAATTCTCTTCCTGTCGAATTGCAGACAATTACTTTACTACCCATGTTCGAGAGGGGGATATTTCAACACCTATCCACCTAATTTTATTAAAGAAATATTTAAGAATACAATCTTTATATATATATGAAAAAAAAAATTAATAAATAATAATATCAGTTAGTTTGTAAATGTACTTTTAATAACTTTCATATAAGTTTCCTTTTCCCTAAAATGTTTTGTATTATTACTAGATACTTAATTTTAAGATTATAAATCTTGTAGTATCGTGTATTAATAAGTTCAAAAATAAATACAAATACAAATAAATACAAATACAATATTTTGACAGCGAGAACTGTCAAAAATGGTCATTAAATGCCAACGTGGCATACAGTCTAATCTTACCTTTAGATCAATATAGGGATCCACACTTTATTGACAGATGTCAAATCGATGCCAAATCGAAAAACAACAACAGTGTGGAGGGTAAACAAACAAAATAATTATCAGCGATAGGCGGGAAAATAATAGAAATCAGCAAACAAAAGTAAGTTTTTTTTATTAATAATCAAAAGTTTCTCGATATATTTTTAGGAAAATGAATGCATTAAAATATGCAAAGAAGTTGGAAGCAGTAAAGAGAAAGAACTGATCTGCAAAGTTGTCTTTTTTTGCCAACTTTCAGGTGATGGCGAAGACGGAGCTGTGGTTTCGTGTGAATAAAGTGTTAAAGGCAGTCTTCTTGAAGATAAATTTAATCCAAATACCAAAACAGAGAGAAAATTGTCATCATTTTTCAAACGGCTGGTCAATGAACTCGACAAAGACCTATATGGACCCGATAATCATCTCGTAGATTGACATCGAACGTATTTTACTCAAGAAACTGATGTCGTCCAAGTGAAACAACCTGGTGAAATAAACGTTCATTTTACAATTCGCTTTCTATATGCCATTGCATTTCAATTTGGACCCAGGTTTGGCGCGTTGGCTGGGAGTGCATACTCAAACTCGTCCAGTAATCACATCAGGCCTGTGGCAATTTATTAAGACACATAAATTATAAGATGCATACGAGCGTGAATCAATCATTGATCCCAACTATATCTGGGGATGAAACAGTGGGTTTAAACGCTTCGGTGATCAGCAAACTTCATTCGTGGATAACCAAATATTTGCTCCAGATATTTGTCACAGTTTATTTATTGAAGCTCGTGTGCATCTTATAATTTATGTGTCTTAATAAATTGCCAAAGGCCTGATGTGATTACTGGACGAGTCTGAGTATGCACTCCCAGCAAACGCGCCGAACTTGGGTCCACATTGAAATGCAATGGCATATAGAAAGCGAATTATACAATGAACGTTTATATCACCAGGTTGTTTCACTTGGACGGCATCAGTTTCTTGAGTAAAATACCTTCGATGTCAATCTACGAGATGATTATCGGGTCCATATAGGTCTTTGTTGAGTTCATTGACCAGCCGTTTGAAAAATGATGAGAATTTTCTCTCTGTTTTGGTATTTGGATTAAATTTATCTTCAAGAAGACTGCCTTTAACACTTTATTCACACGAAACCACAGCTCCGTCTTCGCCATCACCTGAAAGTTGGCAAATAAAGACAACTTTGCAGATCAGTTCTTTCTCTTTACTGTTTCCAACTTCTTTGCATACTTAAATGCATTCATTTTCCTGAAAATATATCGAGAAACTATTGATTATTAGTAAAAAAAACTTACTTTTGTTTGCTGATTCCTAGTATTTTCCCGCCTATTACTGCTAAATGATTTGGTTTGTTTACCCTCCATTGGTGTTCTGACATTTGTCAGGGGAAAAACAAAAAATTTGACAGTCACATTAGAATCCCTATAAGCAATCTTTTTCGGTTTCCTTTGGGCAATGAAAATCTGAAATCTGAGATAAAAACTAGATCTTGCCAAAGGAAAGCGAGATTATTGTGTTGGCTGAAAAGCTGAACTTCGAAGTGACGTACGCAAGTGTTTATTTTTGTAAGGTGGCAGAAATACATTTCCATAATGTAAACACAACATAGGCTTTCTAGATTTACAAGAAGGAATCATTAGTTGGTGGAAATATTTACGATGTCACAAGCTGATTTTAAACATACACTCAGAAAGCTAGAGTTCCCATTGAGTGCCATGGAAGCTTTGCCTCGAATAGGTAGGTACTTAAATCAATTTCTAACCATGCCTCACTCGCAAAACAATTTGCTCTTCGCAGAAAACATAGTCGACAATATGAGCAGAAGTAAGCAAAACTTCGCCATGAATCTCATATCTGAATTTATATTCTTGGAAAAATTCAAAGATACAGACTTTCGAAAGAATGCCAACGCGGTCCCATTCCTACCTTCCCAAATGACCCCACTACAAGAGTTCCAATTGATTCTTGTGCTAATAGAATTCTTTTCTCGGCCGGGTCCAGCCGCTACCCGAAATGCCGTGTTTCTTTCGCTGTTTGGGGGCAGTCTTACCCACACTCGCTCGAGCGTATTGTGCAAACTTGTCAGTACGTCCATATCGGGTTCTGTGTCACCCGTTCTCTGCGCAGCTGGCACATGGATGCAACAACTTGGATGTACGTCGGCTCCGAGTCTGGATATTGCTCAAAATTTGGTTAAGGACTTTGTGACTTTTTCTAAGAAGACATCGGAGCAACTTAATCAATTGCCTATGGTGGCTCCTCGGTTTGCAGCGAACTTCATGACTGCAGTAACCGACTTATACATGAACGAACAGCGAGGTGCACTTGCCAGTCCACCGGATATGCTGCTGGATGTGTTTACTACTTGGGTAAGTGATAATCCGAGTCTTTGTCTGGCTTCCCAGCAACCACTGGCATTGCCGTCGGGTGCGATAGCCATGCCAGTAATAACACCTCTAGCCGGGCTCATCAAGTGGACCGTACTGGCCTCTATCGTAAACAACAAGCAAACCTACAGCGACTTGCACTTGGCCGTGTTGCAAACGTTGTTGCAAATCGTTCCGTCAGGACCGCCAACCGCACTTAATGCCCAGCATCTGTTGCTTCTTACCGGTCCGATAAAGGCGTATGCCAGCAAACTGGAAAGTGAAAATCAAAGACCGGAGGACGATCCCAATTTCCAGAAATGCTTGGAAAGGCTGTCGCAAGCAATACAAGTGGCACTCACCTCAAAATGTGTATACGGCAGTATTCCACAGCTCTTGTGCAACCTGGAAACGTTGCCTTCGAACAGTCTGATGAAAATCGTCATAAAAGCAAATAAAAACTCAGCTTAACCACGATAAAGGTGTTTCAATTCAATATGGAACCAAAGTTAAAATGAATTACTAATTTTATTTCTGTGTTGCCGCGAACTCAATCCTCAAAAGGGCTTGAAGCGTCTTCGCTTCTTAAGAATTTCAATTTTATTCTTGTCCTCTTCGAACTTTTTTCGAAGACTGACCACATTCTGCATTTTGGACTCACGAATTTGAAAGGTGTAAAAGTTCTTTAACTCCTTATTCTTGCGGCCGCGATCGATCTTATCCTCCAGCCGATTGATGACAGACTCCTTCTGCTCGAAACCTGCGTTGCGTCCTTGCTTACCGACCATAACCCAACCCTCACTATCGGCAGCAGTATTTCGTGCTGCTTCAAGTTGCTTCTTTTCACGAATATCGTATGCCGCCATATAGCTGTCAATAACTGGTTGAATTTTGGATTCATTTAGGAAGCTTTCTTTGTAGTCCCGCTTCCACTTTTCAATGCCAGAGATAACAATCGTCTTGCCAGACTCGTCAAACAAATCAATTGACTGCAGCTTTAATGCCTTTGCAACGCTCTCTGTGTTCTTGAAAACAATGAATGCAACTTTGAATTTGGAAAGATGTTGATCTAGTGTAAAGCGACATATTTGTTGCGATTTTTTGCTCTCCTCGCGGCCTGGCTTGTCGGCAAACAATACGGAATTCACTTGTCCTACCTTATTGAAGCATTTTCGAAGATTATCCTCGCTTACGTATGGAGGTACGTTTAAAACGAACAACGTCCGTCCCCTAGGTTTATCGTCGTCGACTTGACGAATGAAGTGTTCCCTCATGTACGCTAGATGACAGTTCTTTGCCTCTGGTGTTAACCAAATGGGTATAGCTGAAATTACGGCAAATTAAGTAAAATGTTTTGGGTTTTGTTAAATATTCTACCCCTATACTGGTCGATTTCTTTCATTTTTACGACTGAATGGTAAACAAATACTCCATGTGCTTTGCGGTCTTGAAGCTAGACAACACAAATATCATTAATATGAGGTATGTACTGTCATTTTGCATCGTGACACTGGGTGCATTCAGTAAACTAGGTTTTTCATTGAAGAATTGATGAATTTTCGGTTTTGTTTTATTGAAGAGATTGAAATCTTATTGAAGCGTTTGAACCGCTTACTAACTAGATTTCGTTTGAGTTTCAATCACTTTTACACTTCCTCTGAAACTTATTTGTCATAAAATTTTCCATTAAACATTACCTTATTGTCAAAAAAAAAAATCAATTCAAACAAAATAACGAAATCATAAACAATTTTGTTTCGACATAGTAGGTATGTTTAATAAACTCGATCTACACCGAAAAGATCAGGAAAGTACATGATTTGGAGTTTCATGAGGTGCCCCATAGTATTCTACATTCTCATTGAATAGTGTTCTAAATTCTCATAAAATGTTTTCCGCACCTTGTTTTGAGGCAAGGTACCCTTCAAGCAAGGGTCTCCGTTATACGTCCGCAAACGGAATCAATGACATATGGAGTACTCCGCATACGGCTCCGCATACGGGTCCGAAAAACGACGTTTTTATCTTAGAAAAATGTTCCAAATATTCGGATATTTGTATAAAAAAACCAAAAGAATAAAATGGAACGAGTTAAAATTGTGATCAAATTGACATTAGGCCAAACATTAACGGTACTGATGAGCATACATTGCATGGCGGGTATTGCGGTTGAAATGTTCTAGGGGTGGAATGCAACTGGCTATTTCGTTTGAGCACTTATGATGGAAATAACGAAAGACGGGAGACATTACGATGATGACTAAGAGAGTCAATCGATCTCGCGATGTCTTGGTCGCCTTTGATTTTTATCGGGCGTTTTTGGATCCTGTCAAGTAGCTCCAAATAAGTTATTGGTACACCAGACCAGATATGAGCGTTGTACTCGAGTTTCGACAAATAAACGTCGTATAAATTGTAGCCAGATCAGAAGGGGTATCATATTTCTCACATCGCTTAAGGGAGCCTAGACATTTCGTAGCGTTCTTGGCGACAACGAATATGTTGTAATAACAGCCTTATCATGTATCGCCTTGGAATTCAGGGTCAATCATAATTCCCTGGACATCTATTACAAAACCTCTAAAGAGCATACGGTTACACCCTGGGAATCATTACTACTTATGGTTCTCCAGGTGTATCATATTGTTCTATTTACTTTATGATTAATCTGCATTTAATTACACCCTGGGAACCATAGGTTAGGTTAGGTTAAAGTGGCTGTCAACAGAAGGCCGACATACTTAGACCAGGATTAGGTCCATTGTGATGCCACACGGATCGAGGGGTTTCCCCACTACTAGTTAAACCATTTAGAGCTTCTTATGAAGCGCGATAGACTTCTAACGTCAGCGTTAGCCAAGTCGTTAAGATTGTTAAGCAAGAAATCTCCCAGATGAAGATTTCTATTATGGGAGAGAGCTGGACATGTACAGAGAAGGTGAAGTATAGTCTCCTCCTCCTCCTCGTCCAAGCAACTTCTACAGAAATCGTTAGAATAAACGCCAAGCCTCGATGCATGCTTGCCTATCAGACAGTGCCCTGTAATGGCACCTATAGTGGAGCTAATATGCAGTCGGTTTAGTGAGATCAGACTCTTAGAGCGTCGCAGGTCCAGCTTTGGCCAGATGTGCTTAGTCGCTAGACATGTATTACTACCTGTCCACCTAAGGTTTGTTCTCTCGATTGCAGATAGCTTGAATAAAAGTTTGCAGGTAGCGATTGGGATACCCAGAGAACCCTTTTCAGGTAAAAGGGGGAGTTTAGTTCCCTTTTTGGCGAGTTCATCAGCCCTGCAGTTTCCTGGAATATCTCTATGCCCCGGCACCCAACAGAGGTGAATGTTAAACTGCTCCGCCATCTCCATAAGAGATGAACGGCAGTCGAGGGCTGCAATGGAGTTTGAAGATACTGAATCCACGGACTTGATCGCGGCCTGACTGTCCGAGAAGATACAGATATCCTTTGTGGATATCACATTTCTCTTCAGCCACGTCAGGGCTTCTTTTATCGCCATAATCTCCGCCTGGAATACGCTACAGTGATTAGGAAGACGGAAAGAGAGACTCAGATTTAGTCTTTCGGAGAAAACGCCGCCACCAACCCCGTCACTAGTTTTTGATCCATCGGTGTAGAAGTGGATCGCTTTAACTTCCTCAAATTCAGCGTCCTCCCAGAATGATCTGGAAGGAATAGTGACTTGAAAGTTCTTTCCAAACTGTAATTGGGGTATGGTGTAATCTATGTTTCCTGGGAACCATCACTAACTATGGTTCTCCTGGCGTATCAAATAGCACATGTCGCTGCATGCCGTTGGTGCATGCTAGATAACTTTTATGCTTGGCCTATGCCGTCAGTTCCTTAAAACCGTGCGTTTCATTACAATGTGGTCATTCCAACGAAGGTTGTCATTAACACACATACCGAGAATGGAAAGTCTTTCGGTTTCAGCGATGCAGGTGCCATTTATGGATAATTGGAGTGTGTGTGGGTTTTGCTTTAATGACAGAAGACAGCATTGCGTTTTAGAAGCATTAAATTCCACTCTTTTGGTTGTTCCCCACTGAGTTATGCTGTTAAGATCGATATTTAATGAGCTTAACATACATTGCCGTTACTGTTCCACATCCGAAGAAGAGGGGCGTGACCCAAGGAACGAATATGAGAAGCTGAGGGTACTGTCATCAGCAAAGGAATGCATTGGATTAGATGTAACAGACAGGAGATCATTTATAAAAATGAGAAAGCGAGTCGGGGACAGAACAGAGCCTTGGGGAATACCAGAATTTATTTGGTGAGATGCAGACTTGAAACCGTCCAAAACGACTTGAATTGAGCGGTCCGAAAGGTAATTTCTAATCCATTGAGGAAGATTATCATCGATTCCAAATGGACGCATTTTCGACAAGAGAGCTTGATGCCAAACTCTGTCAAATGCCTTTGAAATATCAAGCGCAACAATTTTACCTTTACATCACCTTGGTGAAGAGATTGGTTCCAATTTTCGGTTAGATATATCATCAAATCACGAGTGGACCTTTGCTGCCGGTCATTAAGAAGTTCTTGCGATTCGAAATATTTCATGAGCTGACGGTTGATCACCGTTTCCATGACCTTAGAAAGAAGGGACGTAAGCGCAATTGGTCGGTAGGAAGAGGGAGAAGAAGGTTCGCATTTTTTTGGTACAGGCTTGACAAATGCTGTTTTCCATCTCCTCGGAAAAATCTCTGAAGCGTAGGATAGATAGAAAAGCTTACGCAGTGGTTTTGCAAGTGTAGAAGAACAACTCTTCAGAAAGAAAGAGGAAATACCGTCTGGAGCAGCGGATTTGTGTATGTCAAGATCTCGAAGTACTCTAGCCACTGTACGAGTGCGAAAGTGGATTGGTTCCATTGAGTATTCTACGCGCTCGAGTACAGGAGGAGATAAAGCATAATCTGGGAGCGTTAAGGTAGCTGCAAAGTGAGCAGCAAGCAGCAAGCTAACAGCTTGTGCTGTTCTGTTCTGTTCTGATCTAGTTTTCGTTCATTAAACACAGCAATTTTCAATCAGCTGCAAGCAGCAGCTACATTACACCGCGTCTCCACAAGCAATATTTCATAGTGTACCATCTGCCACTTTTCATAGAAACAAAGAAATATAAAATACCATAAAATATACGGTGGACAATTTATATCTCACTATTTCAATAGTGGAAATGGAAATGGCGTAGAGTGACGCACTTCATAAAAATGACAGCCCATTGAATACTATCAACTGAGCAATATATATAATGCAATTTTTCGTAGAATACCACGAATGATTTTAATGGAATGCCCCAAAATGTTACAAAAAATAGAAAGTATACCTAGGCCGATTGGTTTTGGTTAAAAAAAAGTTCTCCACAGGGGTATCCAAATAACTTAATTTGAAATTAATAATATCTAATTTACCACGAAAATATTGTTAATGACAATTTCGAAAGAGTTCGAAAACCTCATTAAATCAAATCATTTTGATTCGGTGCAAATAGCCTATAAGTCGAAAGATGCGATCTAAAATTTTTGAGAGATTTGCTCTATAATTTACCAATACATACAAATAGAATTGCATCAAAAATCAAAGTGAGGAGATCGTGGTTTTGATTTATTGTGAAATAATTTCAGTAGTTAGGACACGCCTGATACTGTGTGTGATACGCCTGATACCCCTAAATTGTTTGACAAATTATACCTTTCCGCCGACTAAATTTTATGGGTTATAACAAAAGAGTGTATGATACGAAAAGTATCTCTCTCTCTTTCTATCTTCACTAACTTTTATTTCTCTCTAAACTTCCGTTTTGGCGGAAGTGTACGTTTGTCTACACTTCCGTGACGCATTCACCAGCTTACTCCCCAAGTCAAGCGCGCGTAAAGAAGTTTTACTTCGAAAAAAATCAAAAGTAGAGCCAATGTGCAGTCGGTTTAGTGATATTAGACTCTTAGAGCGTTGCAGGTCCAGCTTTGGCCAGATACGCTTGGTCGTTTGACATCTAGTACTACTTGTCCACCTAAGGTTTGTTCTCTCTGTAGCGAATAGGTATACCTTGAGAGCCTTTATCATGTAAAAGAAGTTAAGTCAAGTTCGCCTGCCCGGCAGTTACCTGAATGTCTTTTTGCCCCGGCACCCAACAAAGTCTAATGTTGAACTGCTCCGCCATCTCTATGAGAGGTGATCGTCCATCTAGGTCTACGATGAAGTTTGAAGAGACTGGGTTCAGGGACTTTATTTGCGGAAAATACGGATGTCCTAAATGGATATCACATTTCTCTTTAGCAACGACAAGGCTTCTTTTATCGCCATAATTTCGGTCTGGATCACGCTACAATAATATTATATGACAGCTATTTTCCGGAAGTAAGTTTCTGCTCGCGGATTTGATCTAAACAGACATAACGCCTCAAATGCATTCCAAAAAGTTTATTTTATAATTCAAGTTTAAATGTTTTAATATTTGTATCATGTTCATCTCTTAATAAAACTATCACAACATAAGTTGTTATTAGGAATTCAATATTAACTATTTAAATTAAATAAGAACTATTCATGAATGTGAGATTCAAAAAAACGAGTGCAATAATGTTGAGCTTAGTTGCAGTTTCTTGAGTGGTTCTATGGCTGTCAAAAAGATGGACCCTTACGACTCTGGGTAGCGGCAATAAGAGGAGCTTTCGATCAGGTCATGAGGAATCCAATCTTCGTAAAGAGGCAAGCGATTTTTCAAAGTTTCAACCTCCCGTAGGATTCTTACAATATTACCACCGATTAGTTTTTTAATAGCTGCGTTACCCCATACACGATCCCGCGCCAACTCGGCTAAAAGATAGGCGTAGCTTTTTGGAGCACCACTAAGTCCAATGTGGTCAACGCCAGCAATCTTTCGAACGTAGTTAATGGCACTTATTGCTTCACGAACGTTTAATACTCTATCACCGCACTTTTCCATATTCAACATCATAACTCCACCGTTATCGGGAAGAAGGCTGTGTATGAATAAAACCGTTTAGATTATTTCTGTTATTTAATGGATTGCATACCTCAAAACATGATCCGGAATCGATGCTAGATTTGAACTATTGCAAATAGAAACAGGAGCAGCATTTATCAACAGAACTGGAGCTTTTGCGGACCGTAGTGCAGTTGTCATTGCAGACTCG
Organism: Portevinia maculata; assembly: GCA_949715645.1. NCBI lineage: Eukaryota > Metazoa > Arthropoda > Insecta > Diptera > Syrphidae > Portevinia > Portevinia maculata. Next base: position 401,938,904 of record OX454525.1, on the reverse strand, counting down.
GATAGTTGTGACACCTCGACCAACATCCCCAACCTGTTCATTTCATAGAGCACGGTCTACAAGTAATTAAAGATTAGAATTAATCGAACTGTAATAAGCATTAATCTAACTTTGCCAAACTCGGTAAGTGTATTGGTAGAATTGTCCTCAATGATGTAATCATGTCTTCTAATCGAAGCTGCAGCCCATGGGGTAGGACATTCCAAGCTAGTAACCGATACAAACCGTGCTCCCAACATATACATAGACCTAAGAACAGCTAAACTCGCGCCTATTGCATGTCCACCGCCCAGTCCCATGAGAATTGCCACCTCTCCTTTGATGTGTGTTTGCTCCATTTCATCGGCCGATTCCACAATATGCATGGAGTCTGAGTTCAAAGTTATCCGTTTTGCTTCGTCAATGCCTTCGAGTGCCAATTGCACAGCATCAAGGTACTGCGCCCCACAAGGCACTGCGATAGGCCATAATACCGCTCCGATAAAATTCTTTCTTACCTCGCCGATACTGTTGCTGAAATTCATGTCTTTTTTTGGACTCCAATAGCCTTCGACCAATGGTGACTCGGTGAGCAGGCGACGTATAAATGCAAGGCGAGCCTCCAGCAGTGACGATGAACGTAGTTGCAATGCCAGTGGGATACCACCCGCCATTGCAATGCAAACTAGAATAACTCCCACAGCGACGATAACTTTTCGACTTTTTGATGATGACGCCTTGCATCGCTTATGTTCATGATCCATGGATTCCTTTTTGCATGACGATATGCTTCCGTTTTTAATTTTGTCATTTGTGAATTTATTCATTTCTGGGGGTAGTTCGATGTCTGCTATCTCAGTGAATACAAAGCATTGCTGTTTGCAATGCGGTTGATGCTGGTGAACCGTGTGAACCTCCAAGAACTCGTGACTTGGCATCGTGTTCATTTTGTCTTATATTTTATGAATACTCGTATGAACAAATTTGATAAAACAAATTCTGTTTACAAACAACAAATTCAGCGAATTAACTTGTGATTTTTGCAATCTATCGATTTCCTGTCAGAAAAGTTACATGCTCAAGGACATGCGCAGACCTACTCCACCTAAATTCAAACTAGGATCTAAAGATACTGTTTATTCGTAGCTATTGGAGTTCAAGAAATTAAATTTTTAAAAATAAAACGAAATAATTGTTCTTAAGTAAAAAATAAATCTCTTTTTTTAATGAAAAAATTTGTAACCCACCATAGTCATATTGTGATTGCTACTTTATTGCATCCTAAACATTAAATATATTTTATTCAGATATAGTGTCATTTTTTATATAAACATCGGATACTTTTAATGCCTATTGTTTTGTCGCTTCTTCCTTCGTGGTTGGTCCCTTCGGTGGTGTGCTACTCTGTTGCACGTTGCTTGCCCTACATATTCTTCAATATATCCGTCCAGCTCAGATACCAATGCAAGGGGCGAGGTTTTGTTTGGCTTTGTACTCTGTTCCAAAGTTCTTGTATGTAACCGGTGTTATGATCACACCTTTATAACAGCAAGTAAAAAGTAAGTATTAGACGCTAGCTTTGAACATGGTGGCGCACCAATTGTGCTACAATAAGAAATTCAAATAACTTTTTTTTTTAATCGATGTATTTCATTTATTCATTTATTTTTTGTGTTCAAATTTGAGGTATCATTTGAAATTTTGTATGAAAGACATAAATTATGTGAAATCTGTATCTATTTTTATTAAAAATTAACGTACATTAGTTCCGGTTAATAATGAAAAAGAATGTCGTCCAAGTGATCTCCTCTGTTATGAGTCGAGGCTTGGCCACAGGGGCATCTTCGGAGTAGTGGAGGAGGACGGTGGCACGCTCGCGGTTGCACGGCTATCGCTCGTCGGACGGGGGTAGTTCTTGTCACCCCTCACACTAAACCACCTGCTCACAAACAAAAATATCCGTGCCTGAGAAAAAAAGGAAGAAGATAGGCAGAAAACTAAATCGGACGGACAAAAAAAGACAGGAAAGAGAAACGAAGAGAAAGATAAGACAGAAGAAAAGGAAAATCTCAATACCTTTTGCCCTACCAAGGAGAGAGTTCAGGAAGTCAGATGCAATTTTCACTACCCTAACTATGCTAACTAATCCTATTCTAATCTAAAACGTAAGAGCTAAACCTTAACATCTATCCCTAATCTAACTTATATCTAACCTAATTCTAGACTACTTTGCATCAACTGCTTCCTGATGTCGCTCCCTGATAAGGTTCGTCTCGTTCCTGAGACTTGCCAGATGATGACGGCTCTGGCTCGGCCTACCCACCCTATGTGTCGTTTGACACTCCATTGGCTATCTCTCTGGCCGGAAATAGTGATAGACAGCCCCTTGACCAGAATCCAGTCACTCGTACGTCTGTGTACTTGTACTGGAGAGTTCGTACGTCGTCCCGTCGCGTTCTCATGTTCGTTGGTCGTCTACGTACCGTCTACGTCATTGCACAGGCGACAGGACGGCCTTCCCAATTACTCCACACACCTAGTCACACTCGTTTCTACTCCATTAAAACACAAATAAACTCACTTGTAAAATCCATTATAATTCATTCTTAAATCTAAAAATACGAGGGCGGGTCAATAAGTCCGTGACTTTTTGAATTTCTGACCTCTTTACTGAAACAGCAACACTGCTCCTGTCAACAGGCATCTGTCAGTTGACTCCTGTCAAAATTTAAACTTGCTGCGTCAGTTAGTTTGTGTTTGACAGCTATTTTTATCAGACTACTCACTAATTTGAGGAGAAAATGGAAAAAAGTGAATTTCGTTGTGCTTATTAAGCATTATTTCTTGCGAAAACAAACCATTACCGAGACCAAGGCTAAGCTTGATAAATACTATGGGGACTCTGCACCATCGATTTCAATGGTAAAAAAGTGGTTTACTGAATTTTGTTGTGGCCCTACAAGCACTGAAGATGCCGAACGTCCTGGACGCCCAGTTGAGGTCTCTACACCCGAAACAATCGAAAAAAATCACAAAATTGACTTCCTTCAAAAGGGAAGAACAATCAATGGGGAATATTATGCCAACTATTTCAATGACGATTTGAAAAAAAACCGACCTCATTTGGCCAAGAAAAAAGTTCTTTTCCACCAAGACAATGCAAGGGTGCACACATGTGCAGTTGCCATGGCAAAAATCCATGAATTGGGCTATGAATTGCTCCCTCATCCACCCTTTTCTCCAGAGATGGCTCCGAACGACTACTTGTTCCCAAACCTGAAGAAATGGCTTGGTGGAAAAAGATTTGACTCCAATGATGAAGTCATCTCGCAAACAAAGGCCTATTTTGAGGACCTCGACAAATCATTTTTTTTTTGGAAGGGATAAAAAAATTGGAGAAGCGTTGGACAAAGTGTATAGAGCTCAAGGGAGACTACGTTGAAAAATAAAATTATTTTTTTATCAAAAAATCTGTGTTTTATTCCAAAAGTCACGGACTTATTGACCCACCCTCGTACTTTGAAACTAAATTGAAACTAGCGGATACCGGTGTTCACAGTAACGAGGATTCTCTAACCTTACTGGATTTGAATTCAATGTGGCAGAATTTCTGCCCGCAAATAAAACAAAAGAAATAAAATGTAAAAAAAACTAAATAAATTCAAAAAAAAATCCAGGAAGTTAAAAAAATTGTAAAAAAAGGTTGTGTATTTCAAAAAAAAATATAGAAATAAAAGATAGAAGCTATCTAAGTAATTGAAATGTTTTTTAATGTTTTATTTCTTATAGGTAATTGTGATGGTGTGTGAAGTTATGGGTCGGTTCTCCTGTACCATTCCACCGGAGAGTCAGTTTTGTCGCTGTTGTTTCTGTTTGTCCTGTTACGTTTGTTTGTCTTAGTCTTGTCTAGTCTTGACTGGGTCTCAGGAACTAAACGAGTGTTGAAAGTATGCCGTTCTGCTCCTTACCACTACTTGCCATCTGGTGAATAACCTGATTAAAGGCTGGCTAGTAGCTCAGGGCATACTCCCAACACGATCAAGGCTTTCAGACCAATGTTCTTGCCTCACGATGAGCCGTACTCTTGGCACTTGCTCATTGGATAGCAATTAGAACACGTGTCTGTCCACCCCGATCCGCTCTGCGTTCTAATATGAACTTCCAATTACCTCACATGATCCTTTGGCTCTTGGCCTTCGGATTGGACAGCCGTCTTCCGTTCATATTGAGAACTCAGAGCTTATGCGGTTATTGAGAGTTGAAGAAAGACAGAAAAGTAAAATTTAAAAAAGGATAAAAAGAGAAAATAAACTAAAAATCGCGAAAAAAATTTAGAAAATTGAAAAAAAAAATTAACAAATCTATTGCGGGTCCAAGGCAACGACCTTTGCAACTGAAAATCGTTCCCTTGGAAGCGCAACTGGACTGTCTTTAACGTTGGGCGCCATTGTTATGCGTCGAGGCTTGTCTACAGGGGCATCTTCGGAGTAGTGGAGGAGGACGGTGGCACGCTCGCGGTTGCACGGCTATCGCTCGTCGGACGGGGTAGTTCCTGTCCCCCTCTCACTATTTCCGGCCAGAGAGATAGCCAATGGAGTGTCGAACGACACATAGGGTGGGTAGGCCGAGCCAGAGCCGTCATCATCTAGCAAGTCTCAGGAACGAGACGAACCTTATCAGGGAGCGACATCAGGAAGCAGTTGATGCAAATTGGTCTAGAAGTAGGTTAGATATAAGTTAGATTAGGGATAGATGTTAAGGTTTAGCTCTTACGTTTTAGATTAGAATAGGATTAGTTAGCATAGTTAGGGTAGTTAAGATGCATCTGACTTCCTGTACTCTCTCCTTGGTAGGGCAAAGGTATTGAGATTTTCTTTTCGTCTATCCTATCTTTCTCTTCTCTTTTCTTTCCTTTCTTTTTTTGTCCGTCCGATTAGTTCTCTGCCTATCTTCTCCTTTTTTTTTCGGCACGAATATTTTTTGTTTATGAGCAGGTGGTTTAGTGCGAGGGGGACAAGAACTACCCCGTCCGACGAGCGATAGCCGTGCAACCACGAGCGTGCCACCGTCCTCCTCCACTACTCCGAAGATGCCCCTGTGGACAAGCCTCGACTCATAACACCTCTGCTACAAGGCCGTAGCCAGGGGGGGATCACTGGGGTTTGAACCCCCCGATTTTTTTAAATATGCATCTGTAAATCATACTTTTCCGCATCACTATGAAATTTATTATTTTTATTTATTATCAAATAATTATTGATTATGTTCAAAATTTCTGATTTTAGTTTTAAGCTATGAAAGGCAGTTTTAACGGAGTTCAACCTGTAGTACGCGAGTCTCATCCAGAAGCCTTATACGTACATTGTACCGCACACTCTCTAAACCTGGCTTTATGGCATTCTTGTCAAATGCAGCCTATTCGAAATGATTAAACAAAATTATCCTCAAAATAAATGGAAAAATTTAGCAGCAATTTGTGAAACATGCTGGGTGGAAAACCATGATGGGTTGATGAGGTTTAAGGAAATTCTTAAAGCGATAATTGATGCTTTGGAAGAGTTGTATAGTGATAAGGACTCTAATACGTCATCGAAGGCGAGTTGCTTTTTAAGATCTAGTTCAGCTAGTGATTTTTGAGTGTTGTTTGAGTGTTTTGTTTACATATACATTGCCATTTTGTAAGCTCTTACAATGCCCTTCATGCGACTAAGTGTCTGGATTGGAACATGTGGAATTAATAACAAACACATTCCAAGGAATACGCGAAAATATCATTCCGGAATTCAAAACAATTTTTGAGATTGCACAAAACTTAGTAAATGTTGTGTATGAAAAACTTAAAATTCCACGAATTGTGTCAAGGCAGCAGCTCAGATAAGATCCATCGATCGTTGGCAAAAACGAACAAAATTATAACGAAGAAAACTTCAACTTTATAAATCTTTTTTGGATAGGGACGCTTTAAAAGCTGAATTTACGCTATGGAAGACAAAATACTATACACAAAAAGATACAGAGCGTTCAAAGAGTGCAATAACATCTCTGGGGGAATGCAATAAGGATCTGTTTCCTTAAATCCACAAGCTTCTTGAATTTTTGGCGACACTACCGGTTTCAACATGTACACCGGAAAGAACATTTTCGACAATGAAACGTCTAAAAACTTATCTAAGAAATTCTACCGGTGAAGAAAGATTAACAGAATTGGCGTTAATGTCAATTCATTGACAAATTGAGATTGACACTGTGGAATATTTTAGCTATAATTGCAGCGCAGAAGGCCAGAAGATTAAATTTAGTTTAATAAAAATGATTTCTACCTATATGTTATGCAATACTTTTTGTAATAATAAAATCTTAAAGAATGATGATATGTTGGTACCTAATAAATAATAACTTAAAATTATTTAAAAAAATATTGGAAAAAACTTTTAGTTTTTCAAATTTGTTTGAGAGTTTTCTTGGAAAAACTAATTATGCAATAGTATTTTATTAGCAATAGTCTACCTAGCAAAAAAAAATATTAAAGGTTTTTTTTTTTTAATTTTTGAAAAATATTTTGCAATTTTTTGAGTATTTCAATACAAGGAAATCTGTAGTTTTCATCTGGAAAAAAATCTGGAAAAATTCAATATACCCGTTTCCAGCATAGGGGAAACTGGGGCACATTTGACCCTTAATTTTTAAAGGTCTGTATTTCCGAAAATTATAGATGAATTCTAATGCTTTTTTTAATATGATGCATTGACTATTCTAGATAAGACTCACAGATACATTTAACTTCTATAATAACTTCATCAATTTTTTAAAATTATTTAAAAAAAAAAAAAGTCATTTTGACTTTACAAGGGGAACATTTGACAATTGCAGTTTTAACTCATAACCGTATGCATAAAAAGTATCAGCGGGTCTATTCTGCCTGTTGTTTGAATGGAAAGAAAAGTCAAACATTTTTTTAACGATTTATTTTAACGATATGTATAAAGAAACATAAATCAATTAATCCATTTTCTTATAAAAAAAAACATAAATATTACTTCATTTAAAAAGCTATCAGTCCATAAAGTCTTTAAGAATAATTAATACAAAGGAACATTTTTAAATATCTTATTAAATAAGTCGCCGAAGTCAACGTTAAATAAATATTTTTGACGACAGCGAGAAGTTGAGGCTGGATTTGTGGGTTGTGGCAGTTTGAATTTGATTTCACTCCTTAACGTCAAAGAAATATCTTCAACGGCTGGTTTAGTAAAATGCCAACCTACCAATGATGTTTTTCGTAGATACTCGTAGTTAACAGTGTAAGTATAATCACTGTGGATTTCTGAAATTTCGCACGCATAATAAAACGGCTTCTTAGAATGTTCACCAAATTTCACAAGAACATAATGTCCGACTTCCAATCTTTCATCATCTTTAAGCTTATATTCAAAAAGCTCTGTTCTTTCCAATTCGAAATTTTCTTGGTCAGAAATAAAACCGTTAGATTTATCCGATTCGGCATTGGAAATGCTTTTATCGCTTTCATCCGACGAGTCTTATTCAAGTCGGGGCGCTTTTTTAGGAATTTTTTTTGTTGGCCTTTTCTCACCTTTGTCTAAAAGTTTAAGCGTTCGTTTAGCGGTTTTTGCATTTTTCTTATCTTCATTTTCTTGTACTCGACGCTTTTCCGTGGAGCTTGTAAGAATTCGCGAACATCCACTCCTAGCAGTTCTGTTTGGTGTGCTAAATCGTGCTATGGGTCTTACAGCCTCAGGTGTTAGAGATGGGATTGGAGATTTGGCAGTTGTAGGTTTAAATGCGTATTAGTGTTGCTTGGAGTGGCCGGAACAGATTCGACTAAATTTTCTTCACCTGGCAAACTGTCCACTAAAAATTCATCATCTCCGAAAATCTGGGAGTTGTAGGGATTTTTCTTGCAGCTTCGTAAAGGTTTGTCGTGGCGTATATTTCGATTGAAAAGTGAAACCTTCGTCAGAGCTACTTTCATTACCCGAATCTGACCAAACTTTTAAGGGGTTCTGCTTTTTCATACGCATTATCAATGTGGTTCTATTTACCCCATATTTTTCAGCAGCTGATGGTGGCGTTTCAAGTTTTTTACGTATGTCTGAAATAGCCCCTTCACTTTTTCTGCGTCGATTGCACTCCTATTTGTCTATCTCTTGTAGTTTCTAGCCATTTCTTTGAAATAAACATGAATACAAAATTAAAAACACAAATATTAGCATAACAGATCAATGTGGGGCACATTTAACAAATGTCAAATGTACCCCTGCAACAGTCAAATGTGCCCCCTTTGCTAAAGTCAAAGGTGCCCCAAAGGTTCTTTATAACTTTTTTAATGTTTTTTTTATATTAATGTTTAACTTTCACAAAACTGGTTTTAAAATATTACCATTTTAAGAATAGTGCTATCATAATATTATTTCACAATAAAAAAAAATCTTTTATTTTATTCACAAATCTTTTACATACCGGTGGTCGAAAATTACATCAAAAATGCAGTAATCACAAAAACACGTGTTACTCGAAGAAGAGTTGAAGCATAACTTCCAAAGTTTAAAACTTTTCTTTATAGTAAATGAGGCTTCGTTAACCATCCCAACTTTTCTTCTTAAAGACTGCGTTCACACCAAAAATCGCAAAGTGAAATGTGCCCCGGTGTCAAATGTGCCCCAGTTTACCTTATTCAAAAAACCAAAAAAGTTATGTATGAATTTGATCATAAATCCTTCCTAAATTCTGATGTAAAAAAAATCGGTTCTATAGGCGGTAGGTACCGTTTTAAGATAAATCTCGCAAAATCCATTCTTACCAAAAGATAGACTGTTTTATCTAAATCGTTAAGGCTGTTTTTAGAAAAAATAAGTTCTAACAAACCGTTATATGACCTACACCATTGTTTTAGAGCTAAAATTCCAATTTCAACAACGCCTAGTGCGAGACTACTAAATAAACACTATGAACCAAGTTTGCAAATCGGCCAATCCGCTTAGGCTGCACATCTGCAAACAGGCAGACGGACGAACAGAATTTTCCAACACATTTGTTTCTACTTCCCTATCATGGTAATGTCACGTTTTATTGTTATCTCAATTTTATTTTTGCACCAATCCATAAAGTGCCTTATATATAGTATAGTACCATAATCCCAATTAAAAATCGTGTTTGGTAGATTTTCGGCTAAAATGGGTTGTATTAATTTTATTTATTACATCTACTATTCAGAAAGGTACACACGGATTGGTGTATGGAATAAATATAACCCCCCCTGCATTGCCATTTTCATCTTCGAAGAAATATGGACCAATTACGCCACCACACCAAAATCCACACTATACATTAACTTTTTTTGGTTTCATTGGCCTTTCAAACCGGCCGGTGAAGATAATTTGTTTGAAAAAATTGTCATATTGTTGTTGCTTCTTTATGGCCCAATTAACGAATTGCCGACGCACTGCGTGGTCAGTTGGCTTTATCTCTTGTGTTAACTGTATTTTGTAAGCCTTTACATGCAGATCTTTGTGCAAAATGTTCAACAAAGTTGTTGGTTTGAGGTTTAATTGCTGTGAACGACGACGAATTGGCGTACTTGGCTCTTCAGCAACACTTCTGCTAACAGGTGCAATATTTCTACTCGAAATTAAGAGAAATTTGGGCCAAGGCATCACGAATAGCTTCGATTAAAGTGTCCTTGTCTTCAAATTGTCTGCCGCCTTCATACACCTTACGAGATAACCATTATCTTTAGGTCCGGTGAATAGGGCATGGCAAAAGTTCCACGTCTTCTGATTGAATCCAACTTGTAACAACCCTGGAGGTGTGTACAGAGGCATTTTCTTGTTGGAATATCCAAGACAGGGGTCCGAAAATGTTTTTCACTTTTGCAAATGTGTTTTTTCCCGTTCATTGTTGTGGACAAAAGCTCCAACTTGATTGTGCCATAGTGGGTAATAGCCCCCCACACCATTACACCTGATGTACGGCTGTGTTGTCTTGCCAAAATAAGCTCCTCCTTTCTTAGATCATGGACATAAAAGTTGTACCTAACCATCGGGGCCGTCAAGGTTAAAAGCATCTATTTTTCCTCTTTCTGTCGCTGTCAAAGTCTTTCCGCTTTTTAAATATTCTTAACAAAACTTTGAAAAAAATACCTGATACGAGTATTAACTCCTGCAACGAAATATTCGCAATGGCCTCATCATAGTGCGCATCTTTTTATACGCTTTTCAAGTAGTTCATTGTTTGATCTTGGGAAAATCCAGCGGCCGTTTCACAGGTAGTAAAATCTTCTGGGTATAACATTTCCAGCCGGTATAAAGGTATATTATAATTTCGGAAAATTTGGAAAAATACCACCCAACTTAGAACATTACACATTGGTAATTTAGTACAAATAACAAGAACTGTTGAAAGGATCATAATGTTCGAGCAGCCAAACAATAAGTGTCACAAATGAAATAAGTAGCCAATCCTTGGGCAATGTTCCAAAATAAAAAAATTGTAAAATCCCCCTTGAACATTTGCAACCCATAGCAGAGCCAAAGAAATAAAAAAAAAACAATTAAAGAAAAGCAAACAAAAAGAAACTAACAAAGAATGGTGAAAAAAACTTCACAAAATCTTGGCTTATCATCTTTATATATACATAATTCCTTCGGGGTGAAGCACGATGACGTAATAACTCGATAAATGGTAAGCCGATTTTCATGATTCTTTTTTTGTTTTGTTCGTATTGCTGTACTTCAGGTTTATGCAGAAAAAAATTCCGGAAAATCGATTTATTCGCATTTTACACACCTGATTTGTATTACATTGTGAATTGAGTGAATCGAGAATTAAGGCGGCGTTGATTTGTATTACAAAAGTGAATTGAGTGAATCGAGAATTTCAGGTTAATGTAGGCAACTATTTAAGCCTTTGACTTAGCAGTGTAAATTTTTTTCGTAAAGTGTAATCTATATATATAAAAATCAATCCATATTTGAGTTTGTTGCCGGCGTTTGGCCAAACGCGTTATCAGATTCCAATTCCAATCTGTACAAATGATGTTTTCTATGTGCGATGTCTATATCTGCATCGGCGTGTGAATTATGGGCATTTGAGTCAGTACACATGCAAATGTGCGTATGCGTGTAAATTCGGATGCAGATACAGAGACCGCACCTATTTTGTTATCCGAACCATATGAAAGAGGGAGACCACACGAACGTATCAAGCCTATTGTGGTGTTGTGCGCACTTTCATTCTTGAGATATCGTTTGTTCAAAGTTGTATTCAAATAAGTCTTATTGAATTTTTTAGCATTTTTTTTGTGAATCGGGCATCGGAAAGTTGCTTTTCCCACATTGATAACAATCGGTGTGAAAGTGAATTAAAAGTGTTTCTATCGAAGTTTTTTACTTTCGCTTTTTTGTTTGATTCGCACAAGTAAGCTGACATAGGCGCCTGCCAGACAACAACCACCTACCCTAAGCGGAACAACGAAGGTGTGTGAGCGGTCTAAGCCATGCGGAGAAAATGTGCAGTCCCTTTCACCGGTTGAGCTCAAATCAGGCAATCTTCGGTATTGGCCTGAGAGTGTTTCTGTGAAGTTTTGCCAAAATCGGTCACGGGCAAAGCCGGGCGGGTGCAGCTAGTAATATATATATTATAGATACAGTCCATTAACTCGAAGCTGCAGTGAGTAAATAAATAACTAAAAAATAAAAAGTAAAAACTGTACGAAGGGTGACCACTTCCCCCTACTACGTTTGTCAACAGTGCTGGTTTTTGATTTTGTGCATCGCTTCAATAAATTAATCACTTTTAAAAAGTTGATTTAAGGTAAAAATTAAATATATATAGTTTAAAAGCGGTCAAAATAGTTATTTAGAAGTTAATTTCAGTGATTGAAAAGTAAATTTCAGTGATTAGAAGTCGACAAAATGGGAGATCGCATAAGACCAGATCAACAGGCAAGCAATTTGAGAGTGAATCTAATAAGAACTGCATCAAATCTTACTGCTGCTGGGAGGGAGCAACAAATTCAAAACGAAGAGTGACAAGACGCACATCGTTGCCGATATACGAACGACTGGCATTTCGGTATGAACCAACAGAAAATTACGGTGGTGATGCGACTTTTGATATTGCAGCGATGACTATTGTGTGCCAACATTGCAACGCGCTGAAACTGAAAGGCGTTTCGCCCGGCCTTTGCTGTGCGAGTGGCAACGTGAAATTGGTTCACTTAGACTTCGTTCATTATAGATTTGTGCATCGGTTGTTGGCGATCAAGTACACAGCCGAGATATTGTCCTTTAGCGAAGAACCGTTGGACCGTTACAAGGAATATCCGAAACGGATAGATCATATGACGCTCTGCAGTACCCCATAATTTATTGGCAGGGGCCATTTGGATACGACATTACGATTAAAATGCTCAATCCGATTACAGGTAAAACGGTAATTAACACTCGATCCTTCAACTGTTCGATTTCGCATTCCGATAAATAAGAATCTCAGCTCCATGAACTACTACGCCTATCGAATGATGCGTCGTCCGAATGATGAGAATATCATTTTGAAGTGTCGCCGTTTATTTCAACAATATGCGGTCGATATGTATGTCAAACTTGAGAGTGAGCGACTACTGTTCATTAAATTGAATCAAGCAAAGCTACGATGCGACGACTACATCCACTTGCTAGATGCGGTGAGCACTGATGGACATTGGACAACTGTTGATTTTACCATAGACTCATGTTGGAAGTTCTCGCCAAATGCATGAGTATGCACAAGACGCAAGACATATGTACGCAACTACGGAACACCGGACTTAATTATCTCTTTTACGTGTAATCTGAAGTGGAACGATTGTCAGAACGCAGATGGTGCATTGACCGTGTGGCGCATTGAATTATAAATCACCATGCATGGTTGATGGAAAATTCACCAAACGATACCCTCGGCCATTAGTAGCTGAAACAGTAACGGGATCATATGGATATTCAGTTTATCGAAGACGCTCATAGGCCAATAATGGCTGGACAATCGTTGTAAAAGTGACAGTTCATCGTCGGAGTCGAGAGGTCGAGGTCGGAAACGAGTTGTGCCGCATTGTCCATTGTTGTCCCGCATTTTTAATGCACACCTAAACGTTGAGAGCTGTCATTCTGCAAAATCAGTTAAATATTTGTGGTGCAAATATGTAACGAAGGGCAGTGTTTGGAGTAGGTTCGGAAAATTCCAATGATGAAGTCTACCAATATTAAATGGCCGATATGTGAACACCAACGAGGCGCTGTCGGGTTTATTCTCTTTCCCAATCCCATCCCCCAGTTGTCCACTTAGCGGTTCATTTGGAAAACGGTCAACACGTGTATTTTACCGAAGCAATTACTGCCCAACGAGCGGTCAGACCACCGACAACCACGTTGACAAGTTTCTTTGAGATGTGTGCAACTGACTCATTTGCCGCTACATTGTTGTATGCTGGTATGCCCAAATATTACACTTGGAATCAGTCAACTAAAAATTTCAAACAAGGAGTGCCAGTTGCGAATTGGTCAGGTGTGTTCTCAACTGATGCGCTTGGACGCATTTACACTGTTCATCCATCGAATGTTGAATGTTTCTAATTGCGCTTACTGTTCATTAACGTACATGACCCAAAATCATTCACACATTTACGAACGGTGAATGATTCCCAATGGGACCAAACAATCGCTGATTCCATTGTCACATCCAATACACATCAAATAAGAACGCTATTCGCCATCATTGTAACAACATGCTATCCGACTCAACCAATAGAGTTGTGGAACAAATACAAGGACGACATGTGCGAAGACATATTCTTTGATTAACACTAAAAAAATTTGCTTGAGTATTTGTTTGATGTATTGTATACAAGCTGTCGCAAGAGTCCCGTTAGATTAAAAAATTGCGATCGCACGATTGAAGTAGTTTACACAATGATCATCAAATCGCAAGAAAATTTGAGCTTCTGCAATTCGGATTGACCGACTACCGGGCCCCCACATGTCTTTTAACTAAAACCGCTTTCCAAATAGGTAGAGCTATAACTTTGAAATTTTGTACAAATATTTTTTGAGTGTTTCTGCTTTTTGAATGTATAAATCGACCGAATTCAGCGCCCTCTTCATGGCTTTTTACCCTAACTGCTTTCTCAATTGAGCTTTGAAATATTGCACAAATGTATTTCAAGGGCTTCGGCATTTCGTATGCAAAAATTTACAGACTGCAGCGCCCTCTACATGGCTTTAACCTTTAACTTCTGTCTCAATTAAGGTAGAACTTTGAAATTTTACACAGTTATATTAAAAAATACATACATATTATATTATGTAAAATGTACGAAAAGTTTACCAAACACAGCGCCCTTATGGCTTTTAACTTTAACGTCTTTCTCAATTAACGTACGAAATGTGAAATTTTGTTCCAATATATTTGAAGGTTTATTTTTCGGATGTAAATTCGACCAACTGTAAACTGTTAAGGCTACTGCTTTAAAATGTTGTACAACATTTTTTTTTCAGTCTAACAAAGCGAATTTCAAAAATTCATTTAATTTTTTTTTTTTTTTTACCATCCGCTAGTAGTTTATAAATTAAAGTCCAACGAGTTTTGTTTGATTTTTTTTTTGTTCCTACGTTCGTACTGGAGCTTAGAGTTTTTATGAAATAAAAAAAGATAAAATTTATTACAAATTATTGTAGGAGAAAGTTCAACAGTGGTGACTGTGCGATTTACGACGCAATCGAATGCGGAGGACTTCACGAATCGGTAATATATGGTGTTTGATTTCATTCTTCGCCATTAAGGCAATGGAATGTATCCTGATATTGTGGGTTACACATTGGGGATTCTATTAAGTCCTGGTTAAAGTCCATGCGACACGTTAGTCCTATCCGTCCCAGAAACCGTGGTAGTGAATTGTCTCTACAAATGAACTAAAACGTTCACTCAATAAAAGGGCTATTGACGAATCTACTTTTGGGTAAATTTACCATCATATAACTGCCCGATTGGAAAATATTTCATTTCATTTGTTGAGCATCATGTTCAAATAAGACCTAGCCTTTTATAGTACTTTAACAAATAGAGGATAACATTTGATGGTTAGACCTACCACTTACACTACAAAAAAAGTGGTCTGGGTGCGACCCGCAAGGTCCACACGACTTACTTCCCAATGGGATCAATATGATTTATGCGATTAGTGGGAAATTTTGAAATGTGGTTAACCATAAGATATGGTTAAGAATTATTTAATATTAAAAAATGCTCTTTAATATTGTTCATTAAATTATTGTTATGAACACGGAGACCTGTAAATTCTCATGTATACGAAATAACGAAGCACAATGTAATAATGATTTGCTCAATGACAAATGACAAAAAATAGTTTAAATAAAGGCAATTATTTTAGTTATTTATTTACTAGCAAAAAACGGCTGGACTGATTTCGCTGAAAACCTAATCAGTTCTGAGTTACGTAATTACGCTTCGAATAAATCCGGTCCCATGTCAATATCATCTTTGGTTCTCGAGATAATTGTGGATTTGGATTCTGGTGACCTTAAAACGTGCAGATATGTCAAAATCCGCGATTCACACAATCGTCCCCATTACAACAACTTCCACTGGGAAGTTAATAAATATAGTACAAATCATTAATTTGAAAATTCAGCTAGTTTTCCTTTATTTTTTTAGTTATTTATTTATTAACAAAAAACGGCTGGACCGATTCCGCTGAAAACTTAATCAGTTCTGAGTTACGTAACTACGCTTCGAATAAACCCGGTCCCATGTCAATATCATCGTTGGTTCTAAAGATAATCGTGGCGAAATATAATTCCGAACGCACATACGTACATACGTACATACATACACACAGCCATCTCTATAAAAACGCTGGATTTGGATTCTGGTGACCTTAAAACGTGCAGATATGTCAAAATCCGCGATTCACAAAATCGGCCCCATTTCAAGAACTTCCACTTGGAAGTTAATAAGTAAATAAGAAGTAATACAAACAAATATCTGTCCACCGCCGAGCACAAAACGTCACTGTTGATAGCGTTGTTGATAACGTCGGGATTCTTAAGGAGTTCACCTACCGTGGAGTAAACATGAACTACACAAATAGTTGAGATACGATGGGGTACCTTAGGAAACCGCTCCTACTTCGGATTGGCCAAACAAATGACCTTAATCCTGCCAGCAGAAAACTATAAGTAGAAAGGTGACCTAATATTGGGTTCTTTTAAAAGAAAAATACTCCTTCGGATATTTGGTCCTGTGTGCGAGGAGTGCGAATGGAGGAGAAGATACAACCGCAAGCTCTATGAGCTGCACCAAGATGAATGTAGTTCAAAAAGCTAAATAACGTCGACTACATTGGCTCGGCCACATTGGGCGAATGGACAATAATGCTCCAGCCAAGAGAATCTTCGACTCCCACCCCCTAGGCTTAAGAAGACAAAGAAGACCGAACCTCCGTTTTAAAGACCAAGCCATCGTAGATGCCAGAGCGCCTGGTCTGGACAACAGGAAGCAGCCTGCCCGGGATCGCTGAGGATGGTTGGTTGGTTGGTTTAAGCCAGCCCTCGATGAGGATGCACTTAGACCAGAAGTAGATCCATTGTGCTGCCGACGTGTAAG
Source organism: Portevinia maculata (assembly GCA_949715645.1). NCBI lineage: Eukaryota > Metazoa > Arthropoda > Insecta > Diptera > Syrphidae > Portevinia > Portevinia maculata. The sequence continues at coordinate 401,922,251 of OX454525.1, read as the reverse complement.
GTGGGTGGGTCACCCTCTTACTCAGGGAACCATTTGCTCCTCTGAATGAAGGAGCTAATCCTTGCTGTGCAGGCGTTGTTAAGATCGTTTAGATCATTGAAAAGGTATTCACCCAATGTAGCCTTCCTAATGTTGGCGAGTGCAGGACACGTGCAAAGGAAGTGACTGATGGTCTCCTCTTCTTCCTCGTCCCTACAGCTTCTGCAGAAGTCATTGTAGGGGATGCCCAACCTTTGGGCATGTCTTCCTATAGCAAAGTGCCCGGTGAGATCGTTTACTAATTTCGAGAGGGTTCCTTTCTTAGGCCAGAGTACCCTTGCGGTGTTTCACTGGTCGAGTTGGTGCCAACGACGGTTGGCTTCGTTCATCGCATAGGTGTCTATGAGGTTTTTAACATAAGACGTTGGCGCCTCGATGTCGGTGACGCTTATGCTATTTAAACCAGAAGAGCCTCGTCGGGCCAGTTCGTTGAGGATGGAAGGCTGCATTGTCTCAGGAAGAGACTCTTCACGGGTCGCTAGCCAGTTAGCAAGTTAGCAAGTATTTTTTAGCATCCTACTGTCCCTTCCTGAGGGCATAGGTTGTATATCTACGGACGACATTGTACCCAAACTCAACTTACATAAAATTTCCCCTTTGTTAGATTCCCCTCTAGATCAAAATGGGAGGAGAATGCGGTCGTAAATGAATTCGACATACCTATCTTCACAGATGGTTCCAAGATGAACTGTGGAGTAGGAGCAGGCATTTTCTCAACAGAACTAGACTTCTCTATAACTCTTCGCCTCCCCAACGCACCCAGCGTCTTTCAAGCAGAAGCGCTTGCAATTAAGGAGGTGTGTAGACTGCTTCTCAACATAGTGACACCCAGAAAAAAAATAGGCATCTTCGTCGACAGTCAGGCCGCGATTAAGGCTGTAGGTTCAACTAAGTCAACGTCCAAGCTTGTTGTGGAATGCAGGGAGACACTGAACCGGGCTTGTAATCAGTTTGATATTACTCTCGTCTGGGTTCCCGGCCATAGGAACATTGAAGGGTATGAGAAAGCCGATGAACTTGCCAGACGTTGCTCTGCTATGTACCTGTCTGATGCGGAGGAAGTCTTCCCTCCGATGGGATATGTAAAGAGAGAAATTTTCCTACAATTCACCTCAACGGCTGACACTAGATGTATGAACATGACGAACTATGTCATTTCAAGGAAGATCTGGCCAACCTACGATGATGCCAGAACAAACAACCTCTTAGCCAGAACGCGTGAGGTAGATGTCGCCAGTCTTACCGCAATTAGTACGGGCCATTTGCCCTTTAGGAACTCACGCAGCCAAGCACCAAGCTTGGTATCCCCCATAACACCCACTGCCGTAGCTGTGCTGACACAAACAAGAGTGAAACAGTGTTCCATCTTCTTTGTGAGTGTCCAACCAGACGCAGTGCACTAGGTCATCCCTTTTACGATGACCATTCGGCCATCCAAAGCATCCATTTCAACAAGATCATCAAATTTCTCAACTCCACAGACTGGTTTTGAGCTCCCTTAATATCCTTCTCCCCCCTTAATTTCAGGTTCCGTCAGTTGTGGTTTCAAAACGGCGCTCAATGAGTTATTTGTGTTTTTCCCTCGTCAGGAAACGGGGAATACAGCCACTTAAACCAACCAAAGTAAAAGAAGTAAGTTTTCGGTGTATCCCCTTTGAGGCCGAAATCCCCCAAAAAAAAACTTTTCCGGCGATCCTCGCCACTACTCCCGCTTGAGGGATTAAAGTATGCACCCATATAAGACAAAAATGATTGAATTCGAGTTGATTTAAAAAATAATAATAAAAAAGAAGAAAAATGCCAATCAATATCACTTTTAATTGAAATCTTACCATTATCAGCATAAAAAATTATTTTCCATTTAATAAAAAAAAAATAACAATAATTTTTAACAAAATTTTTCAGTAACACATTTTGTTTTACATTAAAAATTGGTATTACTTTTATTAGCATAATTTACATAAAAGAATGTCAAAATTATGCCATATCGTGCTAAATCGGTAAAATTATATATACACTATTATTTATTAACAACTAAAGCTAAACTCCAATAATTCTAACACGAAATATGTAAATGTATTGTTTATGTAAATAACTAATATTGCACGACATTTATATGCACTTCATTTTATTCTTTATCTTAATTATTCACCCTGTCCCGCAAAATATTAGAAAATTTGTTTCATTATCTATTTTAAAAATATTATTTTAAAGATAAATTGTGAATGGACGGGCATTAATAGATATTAATAAAACAAAATTTAATTTCACAAAGTTTAACTTATTTCCAAGAACAGGAATAAATGTAACACTTGTTATTTTACTTTAACCGTTGTGTCACATTTGCTAAAGCAACAGCAAAAGCCTGGACAGCAGAAAATGGGTACTGGAAATCTAAGGTGTAGGCATTTCCATCTATTCGTCCGAACTGCATTACCTAATGAAAATAAATGTTTGAAAGGAAATATTTAGACCATTTTAATGTTACGAGTATTAGCTATGAAGAAGAAGTTAAATATTTTATTAAAAAAAACGGAGTTGCTTTGCCTATCACAGGTGTCAAAATATAAACATTGATCATCTGCGACAGCCGCTGACTACCTATACTAGACAGTCAACTCCCACTGCCCCCCTCCCCTTAGCCACTAAAAGGGCGGAGCCTATTTCTCTCTCAACATTTCCTTCCCGTGAATATATTATGTGAAACAATAAAATTGAAGTTAGCCACCGTTGAATTTTTTTAATTCTGTCAAATTGCAAGTGATTGTCAAATATGACAAGATTGTGTGGTGAGTTTAATTTTGTTTCATTTGATCATTCATTCCAAAGTTTAAATAATGTATTTGTTACTATTCTGTTGCGTTGTGTAGTCAAAGAACATTGTGCAAGCACAACAAACTACTTTATCCTGCGGCAGCGACAGGGAGTACATTTTTTTTCAGCTCCGTCCAAATTTTTATTTGACGATTGCCAAAGTTTCTAATTTTGTGTCGTGGTGAAATGGAGGGGTGGGAAAACAAATAATGAATGAAACAAATAGAAATTGTTGCAAATCTGTGGTAATCTTTTTTACTGATTCATTTGACTTATGTTATCATTTCTTTGTTAGTTATAGGTACTTATTTTGTTTGAAAATTATTTTTTTTCGTACAATTTGTTATAAAACTAAATTAATTTATGTCAAAATGTTAAAAAGTTAAAGAGGTTTGAGGGGGCCGGTGTCTACTCGGAATCAGTAAAAATATCAATATCCCTTCGCCTGCAGGATTTTGTCAGCGTTTCCCAGGCGGAACTACTGACTATCCGAGAGGCCTGCACGCAACTAGGGCGTGACACAGCGTACAAACAAAACATTGCTATCATCATAGATAGCCAAGCCTCAATCAAAGCTATTGACTCGGCTACCATATCCTCCAAACTGGTGCAGGAGTGCCGGAACGAGCTTGCGCGACTGCGCGAACGTTTCAGTGTTACACTACTCTGGGTTCCAGGGCATAGTAACATAACAGGAAACTAGCGTGCAGATGAGCTGGCCAGGCAGGGCTCAGCTCTGGACGGCTCACTCGCTACAAGGGTTCACATTCCGCTAGGTGCGGTCAAGACACAAATAAAGGGTTTTTCAATAAGAGCGCTACAAAAGTTTTGTTTAAATAAAACAAAAACGGGTTTGGATATCACTGAAATTCTTTATTCCTGTGAAGGTACGTTTGATGCCATTATGTATGGATCTCGATTTCTTTTGCATGGCCACCATGGGCACGCTTGCAGAAGTCCAGACGCTCAACCCAATTTTCGACGGTTTTCAAGCACAAATCGGCCGATACTGCTGCAATTTCATGTGATATTCGTTCGAAGTTCATCAATCGTCGCTGGCTGTTGGCATAGACCATAGACTTGACGTAGCCCCACCGGAAATAGTCTAACGGCGGCAACTTGGACTTGGAGGACATGTGGTTCCAACAGGACGGCGCCACAAGCCACACAGCGAATGCCACAATCAATTTATTGGAAACCAAGTTTGGAGACCGTGTTATCTCACGAAATGGTCCAGTCGCTTTGCCGCTTCGGTCGTGCGACTATTTCCTGTGGGGCTACTTCAAGTCTATGGTCTATGCCAACAAGCCAGCGACGATTGATGAACTTCGTACGAATATCGAACGTGAAATTTCAGCAGTATCGGCCGATTTATGCTTGAAAACCGTCGAAAATTGGGTTCAGCGTCTGGACTTCTGCAAGTGTGTCCGTGGTGGCCATGCAAAATAAATCGAGTTCCATACATAATGGCATCAAACGTACTTTCACAGGAATAAAGAATTTCAGTGATATCCAAAACCGTTTTTGTTTTATTTAAAAAAAAACTTTTGTAGCGCTCTTATTGAAAAACCCTTTACACTCATACTTCCTGCAGAAAGCCAATCTTCAATGGAGAAGGTTAACTAACTGCATCATATCGAGGAAAATATGGCCTACTTATGACAAAGAAAGAACAGGGGATCTTCTAAACAGAACCCGCCCGAAGTCTCCAGAATTACGGCGATAATCACCGGACACTGGCCAATAGGAGACCATGCGGCCAAACTAGGTATCCCATTTAACACCCACTGCCGAAGCTGCGGGAATGTAAATGAAAGAGAAACTCTCTTCCATTTCCTCTGCGAATGTCCGGCACTAGCAAGAGCTAGACTGCGGGCACTGAATCAACCATTCTTCGACGACCTTAGCGCTATATCGGGCAAAGGGATACAAGATTTTATCCGTTTTCTCAACTCAACAGGTTGGATATAGCCACACATCAAATCCTTTACAACCACTACAACATAGGTCACACGAGTCGTGGTAACAAAAAGGCACAACAAGTGCTAATTGGGTTCAAGCCGAACCGCCACTTCTACCTAAATACCTACCTACCTTGAGCAAATAAATGTTGAATACTTTTGGAGGTTCGGACATCATAACATTGAGAACAATATTCAATGAAACAAAACTGAAAATTAACTTAAGTTTACTAATGCGTAAAACACATTCACGAAGATTGAAGATTTTTGTTGAAAGACACATATCACTGAACCATAGGAAAATAGTGAAATGAAAGTGACCAAACACGTTTTAACAAATTTATATTGAATTTTGTTTTTGGGATTTTGTCCGCACAACGCAACGGTGAGAATAATTCAATGGAACGTAACTTTAAAACAGTTTACGTTAAAACACAATCAAACTGGAACCCCGGGCAGCGCTGCCACTTTGCTACGATCGTAGTAAAACTGCTACGCGATTTCCAATTTGCTACGCTGCTACGCACTCTCCCTAAAAACGTCTATTTTGCTACTTTTTTTTAAAGCACGAAATGTCAACATAAATCTTGGAGTTTTTCTTGAAAATAAAGGAAAGTATATTCAATCTTTACTCACTTTCCCACACCAACTTATATTCTTTTCTACCATACCCAACAAGTATCCATTTCTTCGGATGTGTTAGTGTTTGAATTTGACTGGAATCTGGAATCGGTGTGGAATTTTTTCAGATTTGAGCTTGACAAAGAACAAGAAAACGAACTTATTTAAAATAGAGACAGTAGATAAAATAATGGCTGCAAAATGTTTGGTTTCAAAAAGAAACGAAATATGGGTGTCGAATCTTTGATTTTTTTCTAAAAAGGTACTTAAAAACTTAATTTTTGAACTCTAAAAAAAACTGTATTAATCTAAAAGATTTGGCAGAATTTCTATGTGATGTTAATTCTGCTATTGGTACAAAGATCCTACATTTATAATTTTATGATAAATGAACTATTTATTTTTCTAAGGCAATGCATGCGCTAAGGCAATAAAGGCGCATTTAAAGTGAAGTTTTTAATGTTATTTTTTTTTTGTTTGTTTGTTTATAGTTTTGTAAAATATATAGTTTACCAACTATACGTATTTACTTTGAATAAAGAATTAAGCGTTTTTTTGTTTTTTTTCGAAAAAAACGATATTTTTGAGTTTTGCTACGCAAATTAAGTTTTGCTTCACAAATTTGCTACGCAAATTTTTTCTCTTGTGGCAGCATTGACCCCGGGTTGAAAGACGCATCAATTTGAACCATAGGAAGTCAGTGAAACCTACCACAAAAGCTACGGTTTGCTTCAACTTCGAAATGGTATTCGTGAGACCAGAAGGTAGCTTTAAATGTTTGTAAATTATAATGGGTAGGAAAAACAGAGGAAGGATTCTTATTGTTTGTATTTCACAGAACGTCCGAAAATAGGCTTAAGGGTGAACTGATGTGCATTCATGTCGGGTATTGCAGTTGAATTGTCCTAAGGGTGGAATCTAAGTGGTTATTCATTTGAGCACTTTTGGAAATATCCATAAAACAATTTCCTCAGTAAAAAAGCTATCTGATACCGATGGGTCTTGGTCCCTTTTATCTTGATGATCATGACTTTGTACTTAAGGAAGATGAATCAATGAATCAAGAAAGGCAACGGTGTAGAGATTAGTGTGTTGGCTTGTGACCCATGCGGTGCAGGTTCAATCCCCATCTGGAACAACAACATACGCCACCCCTTAAAGAAGAGAAACGAATAACACATTGTTTCTCCAAACTCTACACCAAATAGAGGATTTCTGCCTGGTAGTACAATGGACCGTTACCAAGTTTGAGTGCTCTGGGATTTGGTTTTCCTTTTTATTAAAAAATAAAAATAAAAAAGGATAATTCAAAGCTTACATACTAGTGCATTTGCACACACGGTGGAAAGAGCTATCAAATAAACTGTGAAGTAGTAACAGACAGATGGAAACATTAAAATTCTGGCCTCTAATGAAAAATGTAGATTTTTTTGATCAATTTAACTTACTTGCTTTCCTCGAAATTCGATTTGGAAATTTTTGGCCGACTCCTGGGTAACACGTCCCCCAAAGTCCAATTGGTAGACCTGACTCATTTCATTCCACATCGGTGCCTTGTTGTGCATAACAAATTCGCGTCGCAGCGGCGCCGGACTAGAGCATGCCGAGTTTCCATTGGGCTCAATTTTGCCCCGCTTCAACTGCAAGAGAGAGTCCTAAGATCATATCTTACAATACTTTGTTTATTTCAATTCAACCTTTTGACGCAATTGAGCCTTTTGAAACGTCTCCAGGTCCCTATATTGTTTGCTATAAGTGACATTCTCTTCACCCGATGCATTGGTAAAATTACTCTCATCATCTGAACTTTCTATAATCTGTTTCTTCCGCTGTCGCCTATTCAGCAGCGGAGAATTCAAAATATGTCTTATGGGCGAAGAACTCTGGTGTCGTTTAGTCCTTTTACTAACTGCCGGTGATGCTGGAGAGCTTCGCGGCAAACGCTGAGGCGATGATGGTGGTGTAAGTCGGCCCTCATCTAAATCACGTAGACGACTTATTATATTCTCAAGTGTGGTCAAGGCCTAAAATTATATATTTCTAAAATAATTAAAATTCTCAATATTTAACAGAAAATTAAAACAAAAACCTGTGTATGCAATGAAACCGATGTTTTTGATTCAACTGGGGTAGCTTCTACTTTAGTATTACTAACCGATGTACTTTCAGGCTGACTGCTGCTTTGGGTGTCCTTCCGCTTCCAGCGTACCTCAGATAGTTGTTTGACGAAATTAAAACCGTTTTCCTTGCGCCTCAGGGTTGGAGAATCGGTCCCTTTTTCTTTTTGATTCCGATTAAACCGGTTGCCATAGCGATGTTTTCGCGTAAAGAGTGGACTATCTGTAAAACTGGTCAATACTTCAGTCTTCTTATTGATTGCATCAACGTGGCGGCTTTGTTGTTGTTGACAGAAAGCGTCAAAAAGCTGACGGTTTGCTTTTGGTTTATTTTTTGCCTTAATTCGATCGTCCTCTTCTTTCTCTTCGAAACTGTCGAATATACTCTCGCTATAGATATCATCAAGGCAGTTGTCCACCACTTTGAAGTTTTTTTTTTCCTTTTCGCTTTCCTCAGTGTTGAAATCAATAGATTGTCCTTCGGAAATGCCCTTAAACTTGGGTGTAGCTTTTTCATTTCTAGTGCCATTCTTTTCATTCGGTGATGGGAGGATGCAAGAATCTAGACTCTTGGATTTACCGGATTGATGAAGTTTTGGCTTTCGAAAGTACTTTCAAATAGAAAAACATGTATTCGGTTATTTAAAATATGAAAAACGAAAAAAAGGCACGAGTAAGATAAGTTGGGCGGCTAAAAATGATAACGGAGGTGTTAAATACAAGCATTATATACTATGCAAGGGGGTGGGGGTCTAGCACCCACCGTTTATAACGAGTTTTATATAGTTTATGGGATCTAATTGTGATACTCTGGGGGTAAGAACGCAAGGATCTATTTGGGGAGGTTCAATGTAGTCAGAATTGGGGGCACACAGAATTATCCTGAGGCTACTATAGTGACAATTTTCGAAATCGTAAAATATTCAACTTTATGCACGTTTTGGGTGGACTTCCGCTATTTTTTTTTACTGGATATCCTTGCCTTATTTGAGAGAATGGAAACTAAAGTCTTGTCAAGTTTAGGTAAGTAGGCTGTTCGATACTCAATAAGGCCAGTCGCGACGTTTGGCAATTTTGCTTGCCTTCTAACCTTTAGCACTGTAGGTTTAAGTGCCCGAAAAAAGAAAAACAAAATTTGTTCCGTTGCGTTTTACAGTATGGCTATATCTGCGGCTTACGTCTATAATTTGGACTAAAGGACTAAACTTTCTATTTTTAGATAGGAACATAGATAGAGAAAATCAAGTGATGTCAGTGTTACCAATACCGGCATTCCGAATTGCAAGACAAAAGCGCATATGGCATATTACAAGGCAAATAACTGCTACGGTACAGCTACAGATTATGTCAATTGTATTGCTATTATCTATAACCAGACGCAGTTATAGTTAATAGCAAGGGTTATCGCTTATAAATTTGTAAGCCAGTGTCAAATCACCATAGTGCATATATTTTTGGAGGTTGGACATAATAGGAAATTTAACATATAGTAAAACAAAAAGTCACTGGAATGCCTTTTATCCCCAATCAAAACTGAGTTGGGATGATTCCGCTCCATTCAAACCAGAAAATCTTCACTTATAGCAAAACATAAAAAGTGGAAAGTGAACATATTGAAACGAACAGATCATAGAAACGATTTGTATCATTTCTGTGAGTTGACGAGGCTGTCGATTACCAATCGAAGCGACATTTGTCGATTTTGTCAATTGGATCGAATGATTGGTATCGTCAAAGGAAGCAATCGAATGAGCAATGCTTTATTGTGAAAGGCTCGCTTAAAATTAACATCTAAAAGTAAGCAACATTTTTAAGCACTAAAACTGAAAATGTTTGTGTTATAAAAGCTAAGAAAAATGATACAGTTGTGTCAAAGTGAGTGGAATTATTGAGTTGTATTTGTAAAAAGTGCTGTCTACTTTTAAATGTTAATCATGTTAAATCACCAGAATATTGCAAATATTTATATGCATAACGCATCGATGAAAAAATTACAGCAATCGTTTGTCAAATAGAAAAATGGCGGCTACAATCGATAATCACAATAAAAAATAGAGAAATCGATGATCGTTGATCGAAAAAAGTCGATAACTTCAAACTTTCAGTGTTTTTTTTTTTTTTTTTTATAATTTGATTACGCTAAAGGGATTTTTTTCTGTTGTTACAGTACCCTTATAATGCTCAGAACACAGTATAATCTACTTGGTATTAGAAAGAATAGAGAGATAGGAAAGAAGTGTTTGGGTGCAGTTGTAGGGTTTTTCTCCACGGGTGGTGTCTAAGTTACTTAGGGAGATTACGATTTCATGTATTCGGTATAAAGTAATGGACTTGGCCAGGATTCGAACGCACGACCTTCCATTCCGTAAGCGAATACACTACTACTGCACCATTGCCACCCGCAATGTGTGAACGCACCCTTAAACCGATTACCGAACTTCAATGTCAAAACATTCAGTAAAATCAACAATTTCATCATGGTGACGTACACGAAGGAACAACGTTTACAAATAATTAAACTTTACTACCGAAATTCCGAGTCGGTGGTCGCAACTTTAAGAGCGTTAACGCCAATTTCCGGCCATAATTATCGTCCCAGTAGACAAGCAATTCATAGTCTAGTGAAAAAAAAGGTGTGAGCCACGCTGCACTCACGGTATAGTTGATGTGTAAACATGTAGGCTCGTCAGTGTTGCATGTGGAAATATCACAGAGGTTGTGGTTTTGATAAACAAGAGATTTGGGTATTGTATTGAAATAAAACCATGATATATATTTAATGTCAACGACAAAATTTATTTATTGTTTGACCGAACAAATAATTGGTTTGTGAAAGCTGAAGTAGGAGACGTATACCGTCGACTCAAGTGTGTCGATGTACCGGGGAAATATAGCATCGATTGTCGTTTAAGTGACATTCTTAAATCGGCCATCGGTTACCGAAGTACAAATCGATATTTTTCCTCTTACCTTCAACTGATGTACAACAAACTACAAGCTATACAACCTCAATTATTCAAAACAAATCTACTTCCACACAACTTTCCGGTGTTTCGTAAGGACATAATAATCTCTAAAATTGAACATACATAATTAATAAAAAAAAAAAAACAACGACACGAGGTTGTTCTCAAACGGTCATCCATCTACGTACTAACCGCGCCAAACGTCGTTTAATTGCGGTGATCTGTCGAGCAGCGATTAACTCAAGTGGTAATGAAAATTAACGGGAAAATCTGACGATGACGGTGACGCTAGATATTTCCAACTAGCCCCTACCGAGAAAAAATATATTTACACATCAACGAGAGCAAAAATGTTTACACATTAAAAATTAAGGCTGAATATTTGCTGCTTGATGTTGCCGTGCCAGTGAGTTTTGGCCGAAGTGTGGAGAATATTCCTGTCGTAGAGGCGGCCGTCGCAAACCAGCCAAATTAGGCAATTTCACGGCGTTGTCAAGAATTGGGCCTCTCCCAGATCGATTTTGGGTAAGGATCTTGGCCTAGACCCTTACAAGATCAATCTGACTCAAGAACTAAAGCCACTTGATCATATGAAGCGACGTACGTTCTCGAATTGCGCTCTGGACATGATGGAAGAAAATGAAGAACTTCATCGCAAAATCATCTTCAACGATGAAGCGCATTTTTGGTTAAACGGATTCGTCAATAAGCAAAATATGCGTTATTGGACAGGTGAGAACCCTCATGTGCTTCATGAAACAGCACTTTATCCGCAAAAAGTCAATGTTTGGTGCGGTTTTCATGCCGGTGGCGTCATTGGCCGTTTTTTCGTCGATGAAAATTACCGTCACGTTACGGTAAATGGTATTCGCTACAGAGACATGTTGTAACATTATTTCTTTGAGCAATTGCAGGAATTGCACTTCAGTGATATGATATGTGGTTCCAACAAGACGTTGCCACAAGCCACACAGCGGGTGCAAAAATCGAGTTATTGAAGTCTCAGTTCAATGAACGTGTTATCTCGAGAAACAGACCCGTCTATTGGTCGCCGAGACCGTGTGATTTAACGCCTCTAGACTTTTTTTTATAGGGCTACATTAAATCATTGGTCTATGCCAACAAGCCGGTAGGTAGCGTTAGAGGAGGTCAGAGCCAATATTCAACGAGAAATAGCGGCAGTATCTGTCGAAATGTGCGGCCAGTCATCAAAAATTGGGTTCAACGTAGCGACCGCTGCATTACGTTCCCGTGGTAGACTTAGGAACGAATTCGAATTCCATTCATAAATGTTTTGATAGTAATTTAAGCCAATAACATTTTTTTTAGATATCTCAAGTAGTTGGCATTTTATTTAAAAAAGAAGTTGTCAAGTCCTTAATGAAAGACCCTTTATTAGAAATAAAAGAGAGATAGTATAGAAGTGTTTTGATGCAGTTGTAGGTTTCTTTCCACGGGTGGTGTCAAAGTTGCTTAGGGAGATCGGGTTTTCATCGATTTAAAGTTATGGTCCTGACCAGGATTTGAATTCACGACGGTCTAATCAGTAAGCGAATACACTACTATACTACTGCACCGTTGCCAGTCGCAATAAATCGTTTCACCTTCCTTTAACGGTACCGGTGATCTTCAATCGTGTCAACCCACGGATTCACATGAACACTTGCGGGAACGTTTCAAGATAAAATTGTAAAATTGCCTAGATGTAATTTGTCCCCTTAGTCGTCTTTTGTGACAAACGGTGTTTTTTGGGGGGCGCTGCAGTAATATTTTTGCCCCGGGCGATTCGATACTGAGTCAAAGAAGAGGAAGGATGTCTGATCGTTGTATCTCAATAACTACGAAGCCCAGAAAATTGACTTTTTGCATGGTGTTTCTATAATACTTCCTGGAGAGGTTAATTTTTTTGGATATGACCCCTCTTGCTTCTTTCAGAGAGTTAAAATGTTCAAAATGTTTCCTTTTTTATGGGGAATTTCTCCCAAACCACTGTGAATTAAAGGAGCTATTTTTAAAATGCCACTCTTCAGGAGAGAGCAAAAGAGGTAAATTTTTCGAGCAGAGCAACGTTAAGCTAAGAAGACACCAATTACGACACACGGGGAAGTAAATTTATTATTATTAGTCCCACAGATATGACGGTATTATTAGGCGGGTAATAGCAGTTAACAAACGTAATGTGAGCGAAGTCACGGGTGATTAGATATCTACTCCGATTTATGGGAGATTTACATATACTCGTATGTACTACGGGAGATAATGTAAAGCATCAAGTTATGATATAAATCTCAACACTATTCCTTGTACTTACCAAATTATTGTTTTTCCTTCTGCGAGCCGTTTTCTTATTGTCAACTAGTATAAGACGTTTGTTTGGGGCTTCCTTTCTCAATGCAGACAGTGCTTCATCCGACGGAATTATTTCAACCGAATCCAAATAGCCAACACTACAACTCCGTGTTATGGAATCAGGGAGCTCTGGAGCGATAGACACTACGGTTGGAGTCCGTTTCATGCGCAGTTCTGTTCCCATCGGTACACATGGTGCTATGGGCGACTGAGTGTCTTCGTCTATGAACAATAAATCTTTTCTCTTCGAAGATGCAGCTGACCGTTCTCTTATCCTTGCATCAATTCGTTCCAAGTTTAAATTTAAGTTCAATGGAACTGGATTAACGTGTGAATTTGTAGTACGTGTTTGTTCGGGCATTAAGGCGTTCTTAACGTGTGCAACATTATTTGAATAATCATTGTTACTGGAGTAGCTCATAAGAGTTGTCTGCCCAGAGGCTGGTGGACGCTCGAAAATAATATCGCTTGGAGCGACGGCATTTTTCGGAGATTGCAGTGTCGGCACTGAACCCTCGCAGCAAAGTGGTGATATGGCATGCCGTGATTGGCAAGAGCTATTCGACGATGGTCGATTGTTTTGACTTTTAAAGCTTGGAAACGAAGAGCCCGCCCTTCCAGTGATTATACTACCTACTGACGTGTCAATGTTTTTTGGTCGTATGAGTTTATTGTTGTTTGTGTTAGAAGTGGTGGAAGGCGAAATAAAGCTAGCTCCATTGTTATTCTTATTTGCTATAGTATTACTGCCAGAATCCTGGGATTCATTTGATGACTCATCGTCGTATGATTCGGCTCTTGCTAATGGGCTCATTCCGACAGCTCCTGGACGTGAATTTCTACGCTTGGTTACTATTCGGTTTGGTCGCGGAGTCATTGGTGCTATTGGAGGAGAAGTATCGTTTAGCCTTCGGGGAACCACATATTTTGCATCTTCATCATTGCTCTGACCCATTGCAGCTGAATCGTCTTCGTCCTCAGAAAAGACGTTAGGATTAAAAGTTGGATCAGGGCCCGGTGGATAATCATCTCGAAGCTCTGTTATAACCAAAGTCATTTGTCGCGGTTGTAAGTGAAGCAAGGACGTTTTATATGTTACTTGGCCTAAATTGGCTGGGACGGTTTTGGCAAGTCCGTGAATTTTAAATTTGGTTCCCCAAATATTTGAAGTAACCTCCACCAACTTTACTTCCTTGCAGGCCGAAAAATATACACGCTAAATTGATACATTTTTATGGAACTTGTAATACAAACTAACCTCTGGGAGTGTGTCGATATACGCCAATTCATCTATGTTTTCTGGATCAGCCCCTGTTGTCCTAGTATCAGAACTGTTTGCAGTGCGTTTTTTTGAACGCACCTTCCGTTTTCTAGGCGTTCGAGGAGAGCCCTTAAAGCGGTCTTCAAATTCACTATCAGAAGAATCAGTCCGACCGCTCAAACCGGTCGTTGTTGACTGATGGGAACCGGAACCAGAAGAACTCTTTGTGTCGGAAGAATATTGAGAAAATATAGAAGAGTCTGGAAATGCATTTGTAAACGAAATAGGTGTTATTATTTGTAAACAAAGGAGGTCGGATTGAATGTGAGTTGACAAATTTGATCGATTTTTTGGAGATTGGTGGATTTTTCATGTTTGGTTTGTTATTCATATCATTTACACTCGTCGCCACTTGAATAGGACACCCTGTACACTCTAGTTGCAATTGGTCATAACTCGAAAGCGGAATGGTAAAATAATGATATTATGCCCGTTATCTTTATCGAACTCTTCTTCTTTCTCTGTGACAAAATTGCAAGTTCTGGAAAAGAGCTGTTATATATTTTTTTTACACTTTATGGTAACATTCGTTGGAATTAGAAGAACATGTTTGCGCCACTAGAATAGAACAAGCATTTAGTTTGATCGTTATCTTTGGCACTTCTTTACTATTATTTAAAGAAAACCTAAAATGGGTCGAGGAAAAGCATTAACCGAGGCGAAAAAAGGACAAATCAAAGCTTAAAAGGACGCTGGTGTATCTATTGCCAAAATAGTCAACAAAAATCGAGAGGAGCCGACACGTTATATCCACATTTTTAAGTAATGAGTATGAATATGGAAAAAATATGAAATGCCGGTCACACAGCGTGCTTACTAATGCGGAAAGGCGACTTATTTTAAGAAAATTGTCAAATTCTCACGACTCTTTGGCAAAAATCAGGGATAAATGCGGTGTCAAGGCAAGTCTTACAACTATGCGTCGTCCCTATTTCGAAAGCTAAACATCTAAAAAGACTGAAAGTCAAGAAGAAGTCACCTCTCAACCCGGTTCGAAAAGAGCAACGCCTCATTTTTGTCGCGCACATGTGACCTGGACTTCGAAGTGGCATAGAGTAGTCTTCTCCAATGAAAAAAAAAATATTTTGGAAGGCTCCGATGGCTATAGCTAATATTTCCATGACCTCCACAAAGAAACACATTATCTGGACCGGCTGCATAGCAGAGTTAGAGGTGTGATGGTGTGGGGGGTCATTTCCTATTATGGAACCTGCCAACTACAATTTATGTCAACCACAATGAATGCGTTGTCTTACAATGGCATTTTGAAAAATGCCTTTCCATACTTTCATACCCTTCTTGGACCTCTGCCGTGGATTTATCAACATTATAATGCGCCAATACATACAGCTCGGGTAGTTAAAACCTATATACGAGGGCGGGTCAATAAGTCCGTGACTTTTGGAATAAAACACAGATTTTTTGATAAAAAATAATTTTATTTTTCAACGTAGTCTCCCTTGAGCTCTATAAACTTTGTCCAACGCTTCTCCAATTTTTTTATCCCTTCCAAAAAAAATGATTTGTCGAGGTCCTCAAAAAAGGCCTTTATTTGCGAGATGACTTCATCATTGGAGTCAAATCTTTTTCCACCAAGCCATTTCTTCAGGTTTGGGAACAAGAAGTAGTCGCTTGGAGCCAAATCTGGAGAATAGGGTGGATGAGGGAGCAATTCATAGCCCAATTCATGGTTTTTGGCCATGGCAACTGCACATGTGTGCACCCTTGCATTGTCTTGATGGAAAAGGACTTTTTTCTTGGCCAAATGAGGTCGGTTTTTTTCAAATCGTCATTGAATCGGTCCAATAAGTTGGCATAATATTCCCCATTGATTGTTCTTCCCTTTTGAAGGTAGTCAATGTGGATTATCCCGCGTGCATCCCAAAAAACAGTCGCCATAACTTTATGGCTGACAAACCCACCTTGGCCTTCTTTTTCGCCGATTCACCCTTAGAAACCCACTGTTTTGACTGTTGTTTGGTCTCTGGTGTGTTGTGATGGATCCATGTTTCGTCCACGGTTACAAAACGGCGCAAAAACTCCTCCATATTGCGATTAAACAACGCAAAACCTTCCTGTGAAGTTGTTACACGATTGCGTTTGTGGTCGACTGTGAGCAAACGCGGCACCCATCTTGCGGAAAGCTTTCTCATGCCCAAGTGATCATTCAAAATTGAAACCACTGAGCCATGCGAGATCCCTACGGCTTCCACAATCTCTCGCACTTTCAATCTTCGGTCGGCCAACACCATATCGTGAATTTTTTCGATTGTTTCGGGTGTAGAGATCTCAACTGGGCGTCCAGGACGTTCGGCATCTTCAGTGCTTGTACGGCCACAACGAAATTCAGTAAACCACTTTTTTACCATTGAAATCGATGGTGCAGAGTCCCCATAGTATTTTTCAAGCTTAGCCTTGGTCTCGGTAATGGTTTTTTTTCGCAAGAAATAATGCTTACTAATCACACGAAATTCACTTTTTTCCATTTTCTCCTCAAATTAGTGAGCAGTCTGATAAAAATAGCTGTCAAACACAAACTAACTGAAGCAGCAAGTTTAAATTTTGACAGGAGTCAACTAACAGATGCCTGTTGACAGGAGCAGTGTTGCGGTTTCAGTAAAGAGGTCAGAAATTCAAAAAGTCACGGACTTATTGACCCGCCCTCGTACATAGCCAAAATGTGGAGCTATTAAGCTGACCGCCCTATTCTCCGGGTTTAAATATCATTGAAAATGGTTGGGGATGGTTTACACGTCAAGTATACGGATCAGGACAACAATATTCGAGTATACCCGAACTAACCCAAGTCATCGAGTTTGGAGCATGATTTCACTCAATTATTTGGCTAATTTGTATAGGTACATCCCTTCCAAACCGGATGTGCGGAGTTTTGGAACAGAAAAATGGCCAACGACCTTGCAACGTCGAATCAATCGGTTCTCCTTCGATCACCGCAATTAAACGACGTAGGGCGTGGTTAGTACTTAGATGGAGGACCACTTGGGAATACCGCGTGTTGTTGGCATCTCTTGCGAACGTCTGATAAACATCCAAGAGTATTAAATTGTCATGAGAAGCTCCTCAAATTTGCCGTTCGGATTCGGCGTAAAACTTCGCATGAAAGTGGTTGGAGAAGCTAGGTTCTAGGCCCTGCATGGGCCGTTAAGGCCTAATATGTATGTAGGTATGTAAGGTGGCTCAACAGACTATTAATTTTTTTTTTATGTAAAATACTCCAATTATCTTAAATTTAAGGTATTTTTGTAATAAAAAGAATCAGAAATCTGTAAAATGTTTTTTTTATTAAAGTGTCCTATTCAAGTGGCGCAAATTTTCGACCCCGCATTTTTCCGGTTTTTGGTTGATAATATTTTGTTGAAACTTAAAGCTTTAGCATTGAATCTTAATTTTGATCAAATTACAGCAATTAAATTAACTTTAATTTACAAAAAAAAACTAAGTCTCTAGCATGCTTGGCTTGGGAGCAATGAAGGAAAGAAAACAGACGTAAGGGGTGTCCTATTCAAGTGGCGAGGAGTGTATCTTAAAAGGGACTCCATGTTCAAATCAGCCCCAGTTACACATTAAGTTTGATCCACTGGCTCAGGTCTTGTAAAACTCTGACGGCTATCCAAGAATGAAGTTTATCTTCAGTCAAAATTGTCCATTCAAACGAATCATAATCCAAGTTTAAATATTTTAGGCTAGCCGCACAAAGCCGATTTTACGGTCGGCCGATTATGAAATCGGGTAGCTAGAGCTACGGCTACGATATCATATGTATTTAATTGTATCTTTGCGCATTACCGACGAAAACTCCGCCGATTTGAAAATCTGTATCCGAACACAGATTTTTCACCCAATAGCAGTCGGCCAAGTATGTAACGAATTTGTTTTTTTTCTAGTCGGCTGATTGGAGTGATTTATGTTTTAATTTTATTAAATTTAGTTAACATTACGAGTACTTAAAAATATGGACAAGATAACCAATATCGAGATGGACAGTGAGCTTCGATTCGAAAATCGGTCTATTATGCGCGCGGACTTCAATAAATCGGTCGGTCTAGTCAGAATTGGCGTTGCGCCTTAAGGCTCACGGGGCAGGAAAACGTCAATTTTTCCAAAACACGACAGCGAATTACATGAAGTGCAATCCCAATAGTTCCAAAAGAAAAACATAGTGGCTTTACATACTAACTAGGATGTCATTATTAAATGGAAGGTCTCCGTTGAATACTAAGTGTTAAATTATCCAGCCAGGAAGCATACAAAGTAACTGTTTTTGCTGTAAGGCTTTCTGTATTTTAAGAGGGTTTTAGTATTTGTCCATAGAGTAATTTTAGTTAGGTAACCAATTTAATAGAGCTAGACTTACCATCAACTTGCGGATCAAATATTACAAATTCTGGTCGAATTTTCGATGTTCTCTTTCCTTTGAGTAAAGGAACAAGTCCTCCCAAATATTCCAAATATAAAGTATAGCAAGTGCCAGAACTTAAGTTTGAGTCATCATCATGTCTTATCATAGTACAATGAAGCCGTGTAGAACATAGGGGCGGACGTGCCACAAACTCGCGTAAATATTTCAGATCAGGTACACAGCACTTAAAAAACAAAAATATTTTTATATATATCGCAGATTTTGGCGACCTTTTCTTTTGCAACTTACCCGTATGGTTTGAGCAAACAAATTTCCAATCAAAGACTTTATCCTTGATGGCAAAGGCAATAATGGCAATGTCAATTCAGAACCAATACTTGCTTGAATTTGTAACCGGCATAACAACTGCAGAGATGCAACTCGCCGCGAAACCCAAGCAATATGTACTTGAGTTCCCGTTGCTATAAATAATCTCTTATCATTGTGACCCCAGGTTAGTGCTGAAACAGCTGTTGCAGTATTAGGTATTTGCGTCGTGTATAAAAGGTTTCCATTTTCGGTGTAAAATTTCAAAATATTTATAAAAATTGGTGAGCCCTGAGTATCTGCGGTATGATCGGGGTTTTGTGAACCGGCTACAGCCAGTAACTCACGCGAGTTACTCCATTCCATTACTAAGCCCAATAAGCCATTCAAGCCGGTACTGATATGAGCGGGAGAAACATCATCGAATGATTTTAACAAATAAATGTATCCATTTTGAAAACTAACAGCCAAAACGAATGTCCTTTTAGCTAGAAGGAAAACGCTTTTGATTAGTTTGTCATTGTGGTAAATTTAATAATTTCAAAACTTACAAGCATTCATTACACCTGGTTCAGCTTCTTCACCTTCTTCCATTTTGAATTTTTCACAAGACCAGGACATCGATGTTATTCCTACGTCATTGCAAAGTTGTACCTGTGACACCATTGCACCGTGGACGTCCATCACTATAATTTGACCCTGGGTTGTTCCGAAGTAGACCTGCTGGTCATCGGGTGTCCAGATTCCACAAGTAATCGTGGATTCCAGATTCAGCATTGAGGACCAATAGCGTTGGCCGGCAACGGAACCTACTAAAACGAAACCATCTTGATAGCATATAAGGGCCATCCGTCCATCATGAGACCATGAAAAATGAGTAACCGGAGTATTGCGATCGTTGATCAATTCTATTGACCATCGACCCTCGTATTTAATCCAGACGAAAATGATTCCAGAACTATCGCATGACGCCAATTTTTGGTACGGTTCATTCCATTTTACCAAAATTACCTAAAGCAAACCATATTGGTAACTGAAGCAATAGTATTTTAAAAAGTCAAGCCAATATGGGCTGCTTACATCTGATCGGTGCCCACGGAGATTATAATTTGTACGCAGTGGATAGTCTACATTCTTCCTGCAGTGGGATGTTGTGAATGTTACCCCAACAATTCCTCGTATATTTCCAGTAGCAAGCCAACCCTCCTGGTAGTAGTTTGTTCTGTTAAGCTTCCATCCTTCATCCTAGAATAAATTTCGAAAAGTTTAGATACAGCTGAAGTCGTACAAGCAATGCTTTTAGTATAAAATGCAAAGTTATGTTTTCAACAGTAGTCCAACAACAGTCATGCCTGCTGAACAAATACATCGTGCGACGTAAGATATTACATGAACATTATGTACGTTATCAAACCTTTTACAAAATACGTATTAAGAATTGATGAAAACTACAAAAAGACGAGTGATAATTGTCAAGTGGTAATTTTGTAAAGCTCCCACATTTCGATTTAGTCTTCTTCTTGAAAATCAAAGCTATGATTCGGCTGAGAGGGACCATAACCCTCCCGTCCCAACCACAAAACTTATCCTCAATCGTGGTCTCTTCGTCGCTAAAGCCGATCAAGTGCACGTATTTTTGCTTTTTAGTGTTCTATGAGTTTTAAGGTCTACATTTTTTTTTAATTTTTTTAGTGAAATTCATGTTGCGATTGAGAGAACCTAATATACTACTTAGCATCTGAATGCTATCAGGGCAGATAATAGAGCCTTACATCCAAATTTCAATCGTCACACAAGGAATGTGTCGCGATGAATGAGGTTATCCCATAATCGTAGTATTTGTAGTTTTTTTTTTATACTTTAGTCTCTTTTTTTAGGTCATTATATTTAACATGTAATTTTTAAAACCATTTTGACATATTGTTTACTGCTCTTTGAAGCTTTTTTGTTACTATTTCGACAGTTTCTCATACAACAAACACAGCAATACCATACGCAAAAGCTCATATATTTATTTCTTTATTTCCTGGTAGATCGCTAGTAAATGGAATAGTACTGGACTTAGTACACTGCCTTGTGGGACATCAGCTTCAATTACTCTTTTTGTTTGGTACTGTCTTTCGTGTTAATTTCTAAAGAATCTTTGTAATATACACTGGCGATTACAAGGAAAAGGCCATACATTTTCCAATCGATTTGCAGTCTTTATGGAAATTTTATACCCAGAGACTTTTACTACCTGCGAACGACCGCTGGAATTTCCCAAGATCAAACAATAAACTACTTGAAAAGCGTATATAAAAAGATGCGCCACTAGGATGAGGCCCTTGCGAATATTTCGTTGCAGGAGTTCACATCAGCGATTTTTTTTTCAAAGTTTTGGTAAGAATATTTAAAAAAGCGTTGAAAAGTACTGTTTTTATTTAGTAAAAAAAAGGGTTCCGGAAAGACTTTGAGAGCGACAGAAAGAAGAAAAATAAATGCTTTCAAGGAGTTAGGACACTCAGGCCGAGAAATTGCAAGAAGGCTAAAAAGAGGTAAGACTGTTGTTAACAGTTATCTTGCGGATCACCAACACTATGGGAAAAATCAAAAAGGACGCACGGCAGAAGCAACAACATTGCGAGAAAAGCAGGTTATTCTACGGCTTGCCTTTAATTCTACTCTACCAGTAAATAAAATAAGGGCCAACAGCGGGGTATCAGCCAGCATAGCAACGGTCCGAAGGATAATACAAATGTGATACTATACAGAGAAGAAAACTTTAAAAGAAACCTGTTTTGAGGCAAGTACACAAGGAGCATCGAATGAATTTTGCAAGAGAACATGTCGCTTGGAGCATTGAATGGAAACGCGTTGTCTTTTCGAGAGAAAAAAAGTTTAACCTTGACGGCCCGATGGTTACAACTTTTATTTTCATGATCTAAGAAAGGAGAAGCTTATTTTGGCAAGACATCACAGCCGTACATCAGCTGTAGTGGTGTGGGAACTATTACCCACTATGGCACACTCGAGTTGGAGTTTTTGTCCACAACAATGACGGAAACTACTACAAATGTTTGCTGGAACGGCCATTTCCAAAATTAGAAAACATTTTCGAACCGCTGTCTTGGATATTCCAACAAGACAATGCCCCTATCCACACTTCGAGGATTGTTAGAAGTTCGATTTAATCAGAAGACGTGGAACTTTTGCCATGGCAGCCCTATTAACCGGACTTAAACATTATACATATATAATCGAAAATGTTTGGGCATGGTTATCTCGTAAAGTGTATGAAGGCGGCAGACAATTCAAGTCAAGGACACTTTAATCGAAGCTACCCGTAATGCCTGGGCCCAAATTTCTCTTAACTATTTAAAAAAAAACTACATGATTCTATTCCAAAGCGTCTTATAGAGTTCTTATCAAAAAATGGCGGGCACACTTATTATTAATTTAGAAAAACATAATAAATAAATGTTTTAAACCCATAAAATGTAAACATTTTATTATTTTGTTCCTTTCTTTCGAAGATTTTGCATGCCTCATCCTAGTGGCGCATCTTTTTATACGATTTTCAAGTAGTTCATTGTTTGATCTTGGGAAACTCCAGCGGTCGTTTCTTATTTACCATTTAATTTTATGACTTACTGTTGGGAAAATATGTACCTGTTCCCAGGTAGTAAAAGTTTCTGGGTATAACATTTCCAACAGGTATAAAGACTGAAAATCGATTGCAAAATGATTGCATTCTTGTGATCGCCGTCGTGTATAGGACTCGAGAGTTTTTGAATACTGCTTCGACAGCTGCGCCAGACTTAATCGAAAGCTTGTGTTACTCGTATATCAAAAAATATAATACGGCATATCTTTATACCCTATACCCTTATATTAATTTTGACGCATAGTTTGTAATATACCTTAATATTGCCCGTAGACCCCTAAAAGTTACTATATTTATGATCAGCATCGATAGTAATGTCGATCTAGTCATGTCCGTCCGTCCGTCCGTCCGTCCGTCCGTCCGTCCGTCCGTACTTCCGTCGGCAAAAATTAGGCCTTTAATCTGGGCCTAGAGAGCTGAAATTTTAACCATATACTCTCTAGGGTCCCGAAATAATCAAGTTTACGAATTTTTGAAATCCGCCCACAAACTCAAAAAAACAAAATTTTGGAAAAAATCGAATTTTCAGCTAGAAAGCTGAAATTTTTTATATATGATCTATGACTCCTAAAACTGCTCGGGATATAAAATTTTTAAAATCCACCCACTGACACGCCCACAAATAAATAAAACAATTTTATTGAAAAACCAAAATTTGAGCTATGGAGCTGAAATTTATAATATATACTCTCTGAGCGATAGGAATAAGAATAGGGTATCCAACAGTTCGCCCAAGCGGACTGTAGCCCGTCCCTATGTTTTTCTTTTCATGTTCCTTCACTTTGATTCAGATATTTTTTTATCTCTTTAAATCCTTTTTCCGTTTTCTTCTATGACTAGCAGACCCGCGTGGCTACGCTCGGGAAACAATAAGGCAGTGATCTATTTGATATTATGAAATTATTTATTATAACGAACAAAACAAAAAAAGAATCAACTAAATAATTTCGTCCCCATCGTCACTTATGATCGAGAGTGCATATAAAAATTATGTTTCGGACAAACGCATTTTCTTGCCCAGGAAAGAATTACGCAATTTTTTTTTTTTTTTATTTTTTTTATAATTTGCGTGCGCTAAAGGGATTTCTTTTTTCTGTAATGACACAGTACCCTTAAGTAAACCCCAGCGCAGGCATTTAGTTTGTTGCGCAAGTAGCTCCTAGCAATTCATTGCCTATTTTTGGGTGCTACTTACTGAAAGAATAGAAGGATAGGAAAGAAGTTTGGTGCGATGGGATGTTTTTTTCTCAACAGGTGGCGCCTAAATTGCTTTAGGGAGATCAGTTTTTGTTGTGTGTATTCAATTTATAAAAATCATGGCCCTGGTCGGGATTCGAACGCACGACCTGCCAATCACTAAGTGAATGCACTACCATCGCACCATTGCCACCTGAATCACCTCCGCGATTTTCCACGTGTTTGGCATAAACTGCATTAATTTTTTTGATCATTGTTTTGAAAATTGTTCATTTCGATTCATTTCCTTCCGTAATTATCAAACCTCGCAGGAAGATATTTCTCTTACCGATTATGGCGTTGAAGTCCCCGAGCACGATCTTGATATCGTACTCCGGACAGGCTCCGTAGACTTTGTAAAGGAGATCATAGAACTCCTCTTTGATAGGGTATTCCGCTCCGTCAGCATGGGCATGTGCACATATTAAACTGATGCTGTGAGATGTGATTTGGATGCCGGGAAAAGCTGTGCGATCACTTATCGGCCTGAAATTATTGACATTCGCTTAAACCTGCTTTCCACGACGAAACCGCATCCTTACATGTAAATACAATGTACATCCTTTTGTGACAGCTGTAATATATGTTGATCCTTTCAAACTATAAAGACATCTGTCTTCAAAATATCGCTGTGTGTAGGATGACGATGGAGAAAGCTCGCTACTGCATCAAGGTGAGTACCGACGTAACCGAGACCTTTCTTGACAAAAAAATTACTTCTTTAACAACATACTTGAAATAGTTTTGCAAACCTGACAAGCCAACACAAGAGGTCTGTGCAGTTACTGGCATTCGCCGACGATATTGAAATTATTGTCGGAGTACAGCGAGGTGGCACCGTTGCGTTTGCAAGTAATTGGCTAAAATTAGTCTTGCAGTTAACGACGACGAAGCCAAGTATATCCTGTCAATAAGAAGGGACATTCAACATCGACGAATAGACAGTAGCCACTTTAACTTTGAGAAGACTTTGTCTACCTCGGCTCTGCTATAACATCTGAAATCAAGCGAAATTGTTGTACCGGTGACTCCATTGCACCGTGGACGTCCATCACTATAATTTGACCCTGGGTTGTTCCAAAGTAGACTTGCTGGTCATCGGGTGTCCAGATTCCACAAGTAATCGTGGATTTCAGATTAAGCATTGAGGACCAATAGCGTTGGCCGGCAACTGAACCTACTAAAACGAAACCATCTTGATAGCATAAGGGCCATATGTCCATCATGAGACCATGAAAAATGAGTAACCGGAGTATTGCGATCGTTGATCAATTCTATTGACCATCGACCCTCTTATTTAATCCAGACGAAAATGATTTCAGAACTATCGCATGATATATGATAGTATACATTCTTTCTGCAGTGGGATGTTGTGCATGTTATCCCGACAATTTCCTTGGGCTTAAAAGGCAACTGTATGCAGTAGGCCTTCCCCCGACTAAGAATATAAAGGAGACTCTTTATAAAATCACTGAGAGCAAATGGGGCATTAACGCTCCGGCCTGCAGCATTTTCGACTATAGAAAGGCAACGCAGTAGAGGAAGACCTCACCATAGGTGGCGCGCACAATTGGAAGCGGACCTAAATCTACTTGGAGGCAGTTATTCAGTAACCGCGCTAAATGGAGAGGCGTATTGGCTGGGGCCCGGACCCACACCGGACTAAAGCGCCATCTTATTGAGTAAATAAGTAATAGGTTAGTATTATCTACCTCAACTCTGTAGATAGGACTGGCCAACGACACGCGGTTGTTCTCAAACGGTCCCCCATCTACGTACTAACCGCGCCCAACGTCGTTTAATTGCGGTGATCTGACGAGAACCGATCAACTCGACGTGGTATGGTCGTTGGTTAAATAAGTAATAAATGCACACTGTCTTGGTTTATGCATAGCGTATCCTATCCATCGTATCTCCTATATCGCGGTTATATCTGCTTTATACCACGCGAGGATAGATTTCAGTTTTTGAGCCGCACCAGTAGTGCCGCCAAGTCGTTATCTAAAATGAGTGGACCGGCACCTGGTCACTGACAGCAGCGGCGGAAATGAAACCCAAATTTTTTTACATTTGGTAACACGTTTCACGGACCCTCGGGTTAAAGATTACAAAGTGATCCTAGGAGTCAATCGCCCGGCAACACCGCCTTCTCCTGATAGAAATGTTTTTGGCGGCGGGGACGAACAGAACTAAACAAACAAAATTGTCTGCGAGAATCAAATGGTACAATCTAAACAAAGAGAAAGGCAAAGCATTTATTGCAAATATGCAAAATCAACATCACATCATCAACGAAGTTGAGGCTGCAGAGTGCAGAGCACAGATATGCGAAATTCGCTACAACGACCTTGCTCGGATAGAGCCAAATCGGTGGTAGGGGCTTCAAAAGGACACTACCAACATGACAAAGAAACGTGGTGGTGGACAGATGAAGCTCAAGGACAGTAATAACAATAAGTGACAAGAAAGCGGCATTGACAGCTTGGTGAAATTCGTCTACTAATAAGGGAGATGAAAAAGCTCGCTTCGAATTGGAATACAGACTTTGCATGAGGCTCGCGAGGAGAAAGTGCGCTCAAATTCAAGCAAAGTGTGTGGATCAGGAGTCAGAAGAAATTTCCCTGCGGCGGGTGATATAAACCAGACTGTCCACGAACTGCGACAAACGAGCTTGATCAGGGGCACAACCATTTTCAAAATAGCCGCTCAGAGAAGGAGAAATGCCCAGAAAATCCGTTCGCCAAAGTTCATCAACAGTGCTCAAGGGCTGCTTCTTGTGGTGGTAGCAGTATTGTAAAGGACTTCTGAATGAAAAATTTCCTCGGATATATTTGCCAATAGCCGTTCCTAACAATGAAGAATTACCCGACATTTCTGTCGAAGAAGTAGAGCGCTCAGATGGTACTGTCATGTTCTAAGGAGATATCCACCGAACCCTGTCAAAAAGGCAATATCATCAGCGAAAGAGAGCAGGCCTAAAAACTCCTGGATCACACAAATGCAGCAACACCAGCATTTGATTGGCCGCTACGACGAAGTAATTCAAAATCGGAAGGCCTGCTGATATTTTCTGAGGTCGAACCGGCAAAACCCCACAGGCCAGTTCCAGCCAGCAATCCGCTTCGGGAATATAAGACCTGCCGTTGACCATTAAGGCCTCATCCGCAATCTTCTCCATTTCAACACCCTGACTTAGTCTTGAATATAAGACCTCAATCATCTCGGTCCTGCTGTATGGTGCAGAAGCATAGACCCTGTCAAAAGCGGATGAAAACCTTCTGGGATGCTTTGAGAGAAAGATTCTTCGAGTGATTTTCGGTCCAGTTTGTGACGATGGAGTGTGAAGAAGAAGATTCAACGACGAACTTTACGGGCTATACAGCGACGCTGACAGCCCGACGAGTCTTCGAATCCACCCCTGAGGAAGAGGAAGAAGCAGAGGAAGACCCCACCTTAGGTGGCCGTGGCGCGCACAATTGGAGAACGACCTCAACTAACTTACATAGAGAGTACGCTCCGGTCTGGCTTTATCCCGCCAGAGGCATTTATCCATATTGATTCAAAAGGGCTGGTACAGACGAGGGATGGTATCCCGGTCTTATACCATCGCTACCGCAGCGCGAGAGATAAGCGGCTCCGCCATGACGGGGACGTCGCCAATGCTCCTCCGTTTTAGTACCGCAATATCGGAGAGGGATATATTCGACACGGAAAAGCAATTCGCCGAATTTTGGTGGCTTGTTGAGGGGGGAGGGGTCAACATGCCCTCCCAGGACGGTGCGTTACTCTAGGTAACATCCTCTTAGCTTATAAGTTAGATTAAGTCAGCTAGGGCGTTTTTGGGAGAGGCCGGGCTCGCCAACGTGTGGTGGTGCTTCCGGGAGTTGACTGACGCTGTAAGGCTTCAGTCGGCTCACGGCGGCGCGTGTGCACGTTGACGACTGCCAGGCGCTCGGAAAGCAATTGGGATTTTGACCACTTGTTGCGCCAGGCAACGAGTGCTCAGAATCCTAATTATAGTTAGAATATGCTAAGTAGTTTAAGTAAGTAGAGTAGGTAGTTTGTAATTTGTTTTTTTTATATAAAAATATAAAATTTGATAAAGATTCCGAGTTTTCTTAACAATTTTCTCGATGAAAACATAATTATGTAAGATTAGTTCGTAAAATAGTTTTTAGGCCGAAAGGCAATAATTATAAGATAAAGTTAAGTTTAGGGCGTCCGCATAAGGATCAATAATCTAGAATAAGTATCCTGTTAATTTTAAGTTAGATTTAATCATTTTTGTCTAGTATTTAAGTTGATATAAGCTAATAATTAATAAAAATGAATTTAAAAGTAACCTCAACTAACTTGGTGTGCGTAACTGGAGGCAGCTGGCGAGGGACCGAGCCGGTTGAAGGGGCTTGTTGTTTGAGGCCGTGGTTCACCCCGGACTGTAAGCGCCACCAAAAGTAAGTAAGTAAGTGAAGGAATGATTATTCATTATTCATACAAATACATATGTATATAATATGTACTCTAAATTAATACATTAAAAAAAGGACACGGCTGTTTCGAATAAGACCTAGGAAGCTATACACATGGGGCCTTACCAGCAATAGATTAAAATGTGCATACAAGTAAAATGAACTTCAAAATCAATCTTCACACTAAATTCCTTATTACTAGCCGCCGTTGTAGCGAAGTCATAGCGCCAAGTATTATCGATAATGGAAAGCACTTTAACATATCGTAGTAGAAAGACATTTTTAATTAAATTCCACCGAAGAACTACTCAATAGATTGCTATATCGGAGAATAAAGTAATAAGAAAAAGCGTCCTATAAAGGAAAATGCACTAATGGATTCTAAAAATAGCCTTTTTCACCTTTTATGGTTTACGAATTTACTTTTTATAAACACAAAGCAAAGTGAAAATTGTATTGTATCATAGAATGCACTTTTTCACAATGCCTACTTAGAACCTTTGAGAACAATTAACTTTTGAACAAGACATATATGGCTATCGTTATTAATATTGCAGTGTAGCCATGGAAGCGTTTTCATAATTCCATTAAGATTAGGTACTTGAGTTTAGTTGGAAAGCCCGGTCCTTGAGGGCTGTTACGCCTTACTCTCAATATAAATAGAATAAGCTTTAAGTGGAATATTTTTAGACAACCGACTGGCATGTATGTATCCATGTATCAATGTGTGATTTCTTTTGCAATAATGCAACCAACATGCATTCGTCAATAAATAAAGTTCCATAAAATGAAGTATTAATATATAAATTCGTGCTTACCTCCGGTATATCATCAGGTACTTTTCCCATCCATGATAAGGACAAAATTGTACAATCGCATTTTGTAGTAACGTTGCGTTCAAAATGCAGATGCATTACACCTTAACTTTATGTAAACTTAATTATATGGCGAGATGTTTGCTTTCATGTGGGACTTACAACCTCCTGTTTGATTATTCAGATTAAAGTAAACAAAATCAAATATTTAATTCGAGATACGATAAAATGTCCTTAAAGATTGAAGAACCACACGAACACACTTAAATTTGAAGTTTCGTCAAACTGGTATATGGTGAGTCTGACTAAAAATTAAGAGCTTTCAAGCATTGTACAAAACCAGTACACCCAAAAGCTCTCCTTATTTCACGAATGCAAATAATAATTCTGACGGCGATAACTGTCACTCAGAGATAACTATCGATTTTTCAAACTGAATATAACTTTTCTTCACTTCATATAATGCATTTTGATTTAACTGAAACATAAAATATTATATTAATAGCATAATTTTGAAATTGATTTTTCAATAGATTAGCAAAGGGATTTTCAAAATCTCTCAAAGAAAAAACTGCTATTTTTAAACACACTGTTACACCATGCACTGGAATTTACAAACAAATTATGTACCCTGCCCTTATAGCATGATATCTATTCTATTAAGAATGAATTTTTAAAAATATGTATATTTTAATAACACTAACTTTAAATCTAAATATATTTCTTTGTTTGTAAAGACGATTTTTTCGGATTTTTTCTAACAAAAATATTAAGTAAAACTACTTGTAAAACGAACTTGTGAATCTAATATAGGTACAGGGAACGTCAGAGTGGATACTAGTTTAAGAATGTTAATGTCAACGACTAGAGTTATGTAGAGAAGAGGCGAGGAGAACAAGAAAAAAACAATTTATAAAAGTTCGCGCTCACTCTTTGTAACCTTATCAGAAATTGCTGTACATGTACCCAGAATCAGTTTGGTGCAACATTCCTTTTGAACTCGTTCCCTAGGCTTTCAAGCTTTCGGTGTACCTTTCGTTGAGTTATAATAGTTCAGCATTATTTACAATAACTATGAACTGAGTTTTGTATTTTGTTACAATGAACAAACGATGTAGATAAATACGAAAATTTGTTAAATTCTATGGCTATACGTTTGCGATAAAACAAGTCTCGTGATCGTGCAAATATTTGTTTTGTGTTTATTTACACTTTTAAAAAAGTTTGCACGTCTTAAAATACAGTCTAATATACTCGTATACATGTCATGTAGGGTATGGTTAACTTTTTTTAAACTTTTAAATTCAATTTTTAATAGTTATTGAATATCAACTTACATACTAGACAAAAATTATTAAATCTAATTTAAAATTATCAGGATACTTATTCTAGATTATTGTTCCTTATGCGGACGCCCTAAATTTAACTAGCTATATCTTATAATTATTATACCCTATTCTAAGGGTATATTAATTTTGACGCGAAGTTTATAACATGCCTTAATATTTCCCGTAGAACCCTAAAAGTTACTATATTTATGATCAGCATCGATAGTAGTGTTGATCCAGTCATGTCCTTCCGTCTGTGTTCAAAAATTAAGCCTTTAAAGTGGACCTAGAGAGCTGATATTTTAACCACATACTCTCTAGGGGCCCGAAATAATCAAATTTAAGAATTTTTGAAATCTGCCCACAGACTCACCAACTCAAAAAAACAAATTTATCGAAAAAATCGAATTTTTAGCTAGAAAGCTGAAATTTTTTATATATGATCATTGACTCCTAAAACTGCTCGAGAGATAACATTTCTAAAATCCGCCCACTGACAAGCCCACAATTAAATAAAACAATTTTATTGAAAAACCAAAATTTGAGCTAGGGAGCGTTTTTTTTACAAAAGCTTCGTTTTTTTCGATTAAATCCTTTTAATGTTATATACTCGTATTAACGAAATATGTATGTAGAGCGTTCTTAACAATTCAACCATACTTAGACTTTTGTCACGCCCACTTATGACTGATAGGAATAAGAATAGGGTATCCGTAACAGTTCGCCCAAGCGGAGTCCGATCCTCTCATCAGTTTGGAGATAAGAATTATGAGCAATTTTGACCCGATGTCTTCCATCTTTTTCCACAACTCAGATAGTACTCGTATCTCGACCTGCTAAACTGCTTTTCGCTTTTTGGAGCCTTTGATCCCCTTCCTAACTTCTTCGGCAGTAATGTCGTGTACTTCTTCATTGTTTGGAACGGCTCTCGGAAAATATATCCAAAGAAATTGTTCATTTAGAAGTCCTTCACAATACTGCTATCACCTGTATAGTATTTTTTTGTCATCCACAAGAAGCAGCGCTGGAGCATTCTTGATGAACTTAAGCGAACGGAGTTCCTGGGCATTCCTCCTTCTCTGAGCGGCAATTTTGAAAATGTTTGTGCCCCCGTTCAGGCTGGTTTGTCGGAGTTCGTGGACAACCTGGTTTCTATCAGCAGCCGAAAAAGAAATTTCTTCTTACAACCGATACAGACCCTCCACACACTTTGCTTGAATTTGAGCGACCTTTTTCTTTGCGAGCCTCTTGCAAAGTCTGTATTCCAATTCGAGACGAGCTTTTTTATCTCCATTATTAGTGGAGAACTTTGATCAAGCTTTTAATGCCGCTTTCTTATCACTTATCGTTGCTTAAGCTTCATCTTTCCACCACCATGTGTTGAACGCATTCGAGATTGGTTCATAAAACCATAACTCAACTCTACGGTTCAATCATACCGATTGGAGTGAGAAAGAAGACAAGTGAGAGAAACCCCGTCTCATTAAAGGATCTTCCTCGTTTGAGTAAAAACGATTTGCTTAACGCAGCACGCCACTGTGAGTGGTCTTTTGGTTGAATATCAGTTTGATCGAGAAGGCCATTAGGAATGGGCGCAGTGTCGTGTTGTGAAAGTTTCGCCTGGTAGTATTCGGCAAGTTATTATCGTTTCAACATTCTACAAAACTATTATCGATTTAACACATGTTTCTTTGCCGTGTTGGTAGTGTCCTTTTGAAGCCCCTAGCAGTGATTCGGCTCCAATCAAGGTCGTTGCAGGGAATTCCACATATCTGTGCTCTACTCTCTGCACCCCAAACTTTGTTGATGAAGTGATGGAGATAATTTTGCATATTGCAATAAATGCTTGTATTGTACCATTTGATTCTCGCACACTTTTTGTCTGTTTTGTTCTGTTCGTCCCCGCCGCCCAGCAACACCGCCTCCTCCTAAAGACAAAAATTCGGTCGAACAATTCTTATAGAACTCCGCTGAATTCGGTCGTCTCCTGGAGCTTTTCCTGCCTTTCCAATTACATTCAGCACTTCAACAAAAGCTTATCTGTGAAAAACGGGGCTGCGTAGTGCGGAAGCACCGAAAAGCGGGGGGTGTTTAGCAGATTCTCAAAGTAGTCTTGAAGTTCAAACACTTGCAGGGATGATCCAATCCTGTTTCTTCTCCCTTCTATTATATTGGCAGCTTTCCAAAACTCAGCTGAACCTAGCAGTGTGTAAAAATTCTTAAGCTTGAAGTTCATATTGTTTTCTTTCTATAAAACAGATTTTCTTGAGATCCTTGTTTGCCGCTGCATACATGTTTTTGTAGACCGGTGCGTTGAATTTTCTTAAGAGCCTTGGGAGCGAAAATGATTTTTGCCTGGCTTTAAGGCAGTCCGCAACGAAATATTTTTGCTTGAAACTAACCTTATGCTTCCAATTCATGCTAACTGGAACAAAGTCTCTAATAATTTGGATAAGTTGGTCCATGTGCAGTGGAGTATTGTCTGCCCTGCTCTTATCAAGTTCTTCGTTCAAATTTGTTTTTATATCTCGACTGAAAAACATTTTTCCCACAGCAAATAGGGCCGCAGTTCAAGGCACTTTGTAGGTATTGCACGTTTCTTCAGTTCCAGATATAGTACACGATATCTCTAACGGCATGTGGCCAGAAAAAGTTTGCGCAGCTATCCTGAAGATAGGTAGGTACTCATGATTGTGTTCCACACAAAACAATAGTCTATGACTGAGCATGCCGCTCCTCGAATAAACGTACATATATTTGCCGTTAGGATCTCCTTCGCAGCTTCCATATAAAATCTATGCATCTAACGCGTCCGCAATCTGCAATATATTTTGAGGCTTCCCATCACAAACTTCATCTTTTGACTTACGGGTTGATTTGCAAATTTCTGGTGCAGATCCACTAATAAAATTATTTTGCGACAATCCAATCCTAGCATCGGAGTCACCAACAAGTAGTAAATTCATTGACCCTAAATATCGAAGTGCTTCGCAAAGTTGATCGTAATCCCACTTCCAGCGGTTACAGCTGAGGGAAATCAGGATTATAAAAAGCGCGCAACCATTGAATTTTACCTCTAAGACGGTCCATTCTTACGTCGAGAATCTTTCGATAGCCAAATAGTTCTGCCCCGCTTCCTCTTCCATAAGGATTTGTTTTCTGCACTGGAATGCATTTTATTTCATAGTTTTTAAAGATATCGTCAAATTTCACCTTTTCATTGTTCTCATATATACGAGTATGAGTTTCAAAAAGTAGAAATATGAATTCGAAACTTTTGCCATAACTGAAGAAATTCATTTTAAAATTTTCTTTTTAAGACCTGATACGGTGAATACAGAATACCCCAATATTCTTTAATCTATAGAGTTTATTTGTTTCTGGTAGATAATTTCGACTCAATCCCTTACTTGTGAACGAGCACTTGGATATTCTCAAATTGCTTACAGCGGCTGTTTGACAAATTTGAACATTACCGGCTTCAAGTACCTTTATCGTTTTACATTTGACATTACTTATGTTGTTCCCTTCAAGTCAGAGACTCTGTTTTACGTCCGCAAACGGAGTCATTGATAAATGGACTACTCCGCATACGACGTTTTTCCATCGCCGATGCCAGAGCGCTTGGTATAGATAACTGGAAATAGCGTGCCCGGGATCGCGGTGGATGGAAGGCTGCAGTGTCTCAGGCAGAGATTCTCCACAGTCCAGGAGCCCGTTAAATAAATTCACTATTTCAACACGAAAACCTCCTGGTTTTCCTGATCAATTATAGTTGAATATTGACAGTTCAACAATATCGCGAAATAGGCAATGGCAACTCAAAGACGTCATACATTGAGGCCTATCGCGAATACATTTGTCCGCTGAACCGTTCACACTCAGCAAATTGAATAACATTGCTGAGAAAGAAAATAATTCCCTCGGAATTTATTCACGATAACCCTGAATATATCTAGTTTTCTTCTTCCTTGAATGGTGGTGAGGCTATGATCAGGATTAAAGTTATCATAACCGTCCCAATCAACTGCATACCTATTGGTCCGCCTGTGGGGTTCGCTCGACTACCTATATCTAGTAAGGAGTTAATTTGAAAAAAGAAAGTTTATAGAAGGCACTTTACACATAAAAACAATTTATTAAAAAGATCAAAAGTTGTAGAAGACTTCTCAAAATACGACTTAACTCGATTTTCTTTAAATGGTTCTAAAACATAATATTTAATATGTAAGCGAAGGTGCACAAAGTGAAACAAAGACTGTTTTGCCTGCAGATTCTGCACCGACATGCCGATAAGAATTATTTTCTATTACCCGATATATTTTTCTTGCAGGAATTAGAGGTCAGATCACGTTAACTGAAAACTATCGAAACCTACATATACATCGCTACGTTAACGATAGCTTTCTCTTTCTAATTTTGCTATCATGACAGAACATGTGGTTTCATGTAGTTCTTCAAAAGTTTTTGTATTTTTCTCATTATATTTTCAATGAAAAAAAAATTATAAAAATTATAATTCCAATACTAAGCAGGATTATTAATTATTTCATCAAAATATAAATGAGTTTAGAATGGTTTAAATCACGAAACTTCCAATTCAAAACTTTTCTACCAAGAAACAATAACACTTGCCACAAACTGTCAGTCTAATCATAATCCACATATATGATCCCAAAGGTTTGAAGATAAGAGGCGTTGATTAATGGTAACAATGTATGGTTTTAGTTGCTGCTAACGAACTTACCTAAAAATACAACCTCACTGTGCGAACAAGTCCCTGAATAGAGGTGTGTAATTTTACAAATGACAGCTATTGGGCGCATTCAGTATCCACAGAAGAACTAAGGCTCGACTGCTGATTGGTTAAAACTGCTAAGATTTAAAGGTGATTTTTGACAATTGTGTTAGGGAGCTTGGGTGCGTTCAATTCGCAAAGCAACTACTATTCCGTACTATTTAACATTCCTCATTGATCGAATAACTCACGTGACCATCGTTTGGAAAGTAACAGAGGTTTACCTAGTAGGGAACTAGCAGTTACCCTGGAAATTGAACGCGCCCATTCTGTCTGGGAGGAATGTCAAAAGCATCCGTCATAAGCAAGTGATAACCTTCCGCCGTGGTTCTACTAATTCCGACTTTGGTTTGTTTTGTTAAGAAATTGAGTATAGAATTCAAGGTAAAGTACGAAAACTACGAATTTAAAGTTATTGAGACGTTTAAAGAATGCAACAAACCTAAAATAATAAATAAAAAAAAAACATGTGTTCAACACCGCAAAATAAGTTCATGAATGAAAGAATATACTTACTTTTAATTTGATCTCCAAAATTATCCATTATAAGGCAATAATTATTCTTTTTCTTCAGTCTTCAGTGTAACACAAAAGTCGTCAGCATCCGATATAAACAGACACTGAAGAAATTTGAAAGTTTGATATTAATTAACTTGGGTGACATTTCCTTAAACCTTAGTGCGTTTGGTCAATCAGTCAAACTTGGGGTTAGGTTAGGTTAGGCACCGATTCTGCTTTCGTTCTCCAAACTGTGCGGACGTGTGGAAATTTTGCTGAGTTTTCGTTAATAAAAAAAAAATATATATATACAATAAATTTCGTTCTAATTGTGTGTGTGGACGTTAATTTGAGATGGATTACAAAAATCCACCGCAAAAGGTACTTAAAGTACCTCCGGATAAAGAAATAAATAAAAATTCAATTTTACTTCCTTCGCATCTACTAAGCGAAGAAGATAAGAAAAGAATACGAGATTCCGTTAATAACGAGTGGAATAAAGAAGAAGCTAATGCCAGTTTGAGTCAAATCGGTGGTGCGAGCGAGATGGAAATTGAGACAAGGGAAGTTTGCAATAGTGCGAACGAAACAAATAATCCTAGCGGCAGCCATTTGCCGATTAAAAGCTGTGTCATAATTGGGCACACAAATAATTTTTCAACTGCTAATGAGCAGTCTGAACCCCAACGAAGCACCGAAGAGGCACTTAAGAATTTGTTCAAGGGAGAACAGAATAAATTTCAAGCTGTACTGGCGAGAAAAAGGCGCCAGCAAACTCCCCTGGTCATTTCTAAAAGGCAGGCGAGAGAAGTGGTTGTAAATAACCACAACCGATTCCAACCTCTGTTCTTGGAAGACGATGAAGGTATTCCACCGGGAATACAAAATCATGCGAGCACGAGTGGCATCAATGACAACAACAGCAACATCGGGAGCAGCAACCCCAACACTAATAATAATGACAGCATCAACACCAGCAGACGCCGTCCCGAAAGCGACCTACTTAATAGCAGCGGGATTCCTACATCCTCATCTGACTCTTGGTGTCCTCCCATCTTCACCAAAGGAATAACAGCTAAAAGTATCTTAGAATTTATGAGTAAGTCTTGCTATAATCTTGACAACGTTAAATTTATTTCAAATGGTTTCGGAAAGTTAAAAACGATTGTCAAGGATGTTGAGTTACACAGCCATCTCATTAGAGTACTGAAAGAATGCAAAATTGATGCGTTTTCATTTACCCCAAAGCAACTGAAAAAATATAATACAATTTTGAAAGGTATTTCTAGTAATTTCTCTCCTGAGGAAGTACGTAAAGAAATTTTAAAACTGGATCCCTCGCTGAAGGTAGTGGTAAAAAATTTTGAGACTAAATGGTCAAAAAAAAATGATATTCCATTGGAATTTTTCCTATGTGTTCTGGATGATAGGGAAAGCCTTCTGAAAATTAAGCAAATCAAGTATCTGCTGAAACATAAAGTTAGATGGGATTCCATTAAAAACTCAGACACGAAACAATGTTTTAGGTGCCAAAGATTTGGACATGTGGCGGCGTACTGCAGCTATGCCAATAGGTGTGTTAAATGCCTCAAGGACCATGAGATCGGGTCTTGTGAACTCGGTCCGAAAACTGGTTCATCAGTGGCTGCCTGTGTGAACTGCCAATCGCCTGGCCATCCGGCGAGCTATAGGGGGTGCCCAAATCGGGTGGCTTTTCTAAAAAAAAAGAAAGACGCTTTGGCTATATCTAAAAACAATAAATTCGGCTTGCATCTGCCAGTCATAAATATGGTTAACAATTTACCAAGAAATGGTGTCTCTTTTGCTGATGCTGTAAGAGGCCACAACGGGGTTCCAAAAACGAACGAAATCCCCCATTCTCACCCTGCGGATTTCCACAGAAACGATGTTTCAGATTTTATGGACGAGTCTTTAAGACTCTTTGGTCTGCCAATAACCACTTTAATCTCAAAAATTAGAGCCTTCTGGCCTAGTTATTTAAAAATGGACGAATCCCAAAAACCAGGTGCTTACCTGTGCTTCATTGCCTCACTTTCACCATGAATTTCGACCTCATCACCTCCAATATCAATTCCCTATCCCAAGAAAAACATATTGAAATTGATCTCTTACTGCAAGAAACTTCCCCAACAGCAATTCTAATTCAAGAGACTTGTCTTAAAAGAAACCAAAGTAGATGTCCTTTTAATAGGAAATATGATCTTATCAGAAATAATGAGGGCCGAGGAACTGGAATTCTCTTGCGGAATTCCATTCGGTTCACTCAAAAATTTTTCTCAAACAACATAATTTCAGCAACTATTGCTTCGATACCCATCAACTCTCAACATTGTACTAAGACTTTAGCACTGGTCTCAGTTTATGTGCCCTGCAATTCTGGTTCTGCACTGCCACTAGCTCTCGATAATCTTTTCTCCTCACTTTATAGCTTTGACTATATAATATTAGGTGGCGATTTGAATGCGCGTCACCCGCTCTGGGGCGACTCATTAACTAATCAGAATGGTTCTCTCCTAACCCGATGGTTCCAGGATAATCATTTTCTTGATCTTGACATAGTAGCAGCCCCGGGCCCTACTCGACCTAGCTCGGGCTCTCACATAGACTTTTATTTTATTTCTTCTAACCTAAGATCGGAAAATAACATCGCTTGCCTTACTTTGGACAAAATCTCTGATCACTTCTCGGTGTTTATGAGAATTAAACTGAATCTAGAAATCACTCTCCCTGACTTTCCACAAACGTTCGCTTCTTTTAAAAACACCAACTGGTCCAATTTTAATAACGCGCTTAGCCTCGGCCTTACTAACCTCAATATTCCAACCGATAGAAACATTACTAATTCTGAAATTGACGGGCTTATTGACTCCATTACGAAAGTAATTTCGGATTGTATCGATAGCCATAGCGCTCAAAATGCTTTACGTCTAAATTGGTTCAATATATCCTCACCAACCCTAAACCTGTTCAAAACCAGAAAAGCATGGAAGCGCAAGCTAAAAAGAATTTTTCACCAATTTGGTGACCGTATTAATCAACCCTACCTTGTATTATCAGCCCACATCAGCTGTCTTAGTAAAATCATTAAAGACAGAGTTCGTTTAGAGCTAAACGAACAATTTCGAAAAAAATTAAGCAGCTTAAAACCATCGTCAAACGTTTTTAAATTCATTGATCAGATTACAGGACGCAAAAGAAATCCAAACTCAGCTAACCAAGAATTATCTCATGGTGACAGACATTTTATCTCTCCAACAGAAAAAGCTGAAGCGTTTGGAAACTTCTACTCGGAACTCTACGCTTTAAAGATTCCATCAGCTGACCCTGAAACATCTTTAGAAGTCTTAACATTCAACAGCTCTTTTTCGGTTTGGAATGAGAATCTTCAAGTCGTTAATTTTTCCCCTAATAACAAATCAGATGACACCACTGTTGAGAATTTCGTCTCCAGTAGCTCGGTTGAGTCTTTTATTTCCTCATTAAACAATAAAAAGTCTTGCGGACCCGACCAAATTCCTAACTTTGTACTTCGAAAAGCCAAAACAACTGTAGCCAAGTTTTTAACCCCCATTTTTAATAATTGCTTAAATAACTGCTATTTTCCCGTCGCGTGGAAAAAAGCAAAATTAATACCGATTAAAAAAAGTAACACTCCTTACACTTTGGATAATTTTCGCCCCATCTCGTTACTTTCAAATCTTGGAAAAATTTTTGAAAAAATAATACTTTCTAAACTTCTTAACTTTTTTGATGACTCTGATCCAATCCAAGCTCAACAATTCGGTTTTAAGCGAGGTCATTCGACTGAGCATGCGCTTTTGTATCTGCAAGATAAAATACTGAAAAACCTACGATCCAAAGAGAGCACAGTTGCTTGTGCCCTGGATCTGAAAAAAGCATTTGACTCTGTTTGGCACGCTGGTCTAATCTTCAAACTTAATCAGTTAAACGTACCACCAATTTTTATTAAAATACTACAAAGCTTTCTTTCTAATCGTAGCCTCTCAGTTTTTTTCGAAAACGAAACCTCTGCCTCCTTTGCTATCCATGCCGGAGTTCCCCAAGGCTCAATTCTGGGCCCCTTCCTCTTTAACGTATACCTCCACGACTTCCCGATTCGCCACCAAAACTCGCAAGCTATTCTATATGCTGATGATACTATCTTATTCAGTGCAAACGTAAGTCCACAAGTGGCTCTTAATTCAATTAAAACCCACCTTAACTTGGTAATTCCATACTATAAAAAATGGGGAATTGACCTTAACATAAGTAAATGTGAACTAATTTGCTTTCGTAATGCTTCTGGGAAGGGCCACCACCTTGCAGTTCGCGAGAGCCGATACCTCAAACTTTCTATAGCGGGTAACACTATTCCCCTAAAAAAATCTATTAAATACCTTGGTATTAACCTACATGAAAGATTAAAAATGAACCCTCACGCGAGGAAAGCCCTTAACAATAGTAAGGCTGCTGCTGCGAAGTTGAAGCTTCTGCTTAACTCGAGGAATGTAGAAACTAAAACCAAACTGTTAATGTACAAAACCCTAATACGTCCAGTAATGTCCTATGGATTTCTCATCTGGTTCTCAATCACACCAAATGTTGCCCTTGAACTTCACAGATTTGAACGCTATATTATCAGAAAGTGTATTAACAAAAGACGAAGACCATGTGGTAAATGGTACTCCAACAAAATAGTGTATGAAGAGTCCGGCATATCCCCGCTTCTTGACTACCTTATCTTCCTTGCAAAGAAAAGAATCCCATCTTTACAATATCACGCTAACCCTATCCTCCAGGGCATATATCATGATAACATCAACTGGTCCGTTAATGACAGATATTATATATCTCCAATCGGCATCTCCAACGAGGGCTCTAGCGCTGCCTTCCAATTCCCTGATGATGACAATTTACTCACCCCACTTTTTTATAAAAAACAATTTCCAGAAACCTACAGAGGCTAAGTAACTCAACTCCCCTTAGCTCCTCCGATGCAAACTTAATCTAAGACTAATAAACAATAAACACATCAATTTTATGTACATTTAAAAAACGTCATAAACGAACCAAAGTTGCTAACAACGAAGTCGATGTGAAACTCTAAACTAATGAATCATTAATCTGTAACTGATGTGAAACGTATAGAATTACAAATTAATGATAAAATATTTTAAACAATTATCTATCACAGTAATAGTAAAATTAATAAAACTTGAACATTGTAACTCAGATCACAAGCAATAAAAACTTTAATCCATACAGCTATCCAAACAAACATTGTCCAAATGGTAATAGTACATAATAGTAAAAAAATTCAAAAGATTTCCTCAAATTGCTGTACTCTGAAAATGACATTTAAATTACTCGTATTTATACACTTAAATAAAAACTGGGTCTTCTACCCATCCTTTTTGCACACTTATTAGTGTTTGGGATAGAGACGCTTATATGCGTATCTATCTATTGTACTCATTGTTATCTTCTCTCTTTCTATCCACCTTTTTATTTTCATATTGTTAGGTTAAGCTATAAAGTAAGAATATCGTCTTGTTGAGTGGACGTTTTCATATTCCGCAATAATTTAGACTCGGTCTTGAAGATAAAATATTCGCTGTATTCTAAATAACAGAAAATATATTATAACTGGTGTAGCGTGGCCAATACTAAGTCGGCAATTATAAATTCGTATAAGTGACTATTTACATAGATTTAAGATAACTAAAATGTATTAAAAAGAAAATCTCAATAAATACTACTACTACTACTACTTAGGTTAGGCAAAATACGAACTGAATGCGGCCATTGTCATGTCAGCCTTTCTTTCAACTTTCAAGTTGTTCCCCCTGTCACCGCTCGTTTATGTATGTGCTGTGTGTCAAACTATTTGCTGGTGGACTCAGCTGTACGAGAAATACTTGTCTTAATAAAAATGTTAAAATTTGCCTTTTCCATTTCCAATTCTTGCTAATCACAGTTTTAAACAAATGTTTTATTAAAAACAGAGAATTTTTAACGTATGACGAAACAAAATTTAACATCACATACCGCCGCTGAATGTCACCGATATGTTCTCTAAAGCAACTTCCTTTCGCGTCCGCACCCAGTAAACAATTATAAAACATAAAAAAATGTGATGGAATAGAATACGAACAAGAGAAAACTGGACCCATAAATCAAATTCAAGATCAGTGAATAAGAAATAGCAGAAAAAAATTAATCCCAATTGGCCGTAACAATGTTGGATGGAATAAAGTTTCATTCAAAAATTATGTGCTGTGAATATTCATCGACGGGCACATTCAATGTAAAGTATCGTCGAAAAGTCTTTATGATTACTTTCATCCAAATGTTGGCTATCTGGATGTCTGTGATTCATACAATTGATGCGTATAATTGTACAACAGACGAGAGCTGTAAAAATGGTGGTGTTTGCAGGAACAATGCCTGCATTTGCCCAGACGGATGGCAGGGATCCGACTGTCAGTTTTGCGGTGGCAAAGTAAGGTAAGTTAATCTAATTCTTAGATAAGACAAGTCAATGAAGCAGTATAGTTGAGATGTGCCTAAAACAATTGGCTACAGTATCAAGGCAAACAGTCAAATATTGTTGTTTAAGAAATAATATTGTTTGCGGAAGATTAGATTAGATGAATTGTGATTGTTGTCCGTTAGTATACAAAGTAGGTCGTCCATATAATGGACGACAATCACTACTTTAATCAACAACAGTGTGCGATGTTTTCCTTTCCTATCGAAAACACTTCAACCCAAAACGTTAGCTAATTTTTCCTTCAATCTTACGGCTTTCGATAACTGAATCCTAATCATTCACACCTCGCACTATTGAATATCAGCATATCAGATCCTCGGTGCCTGACTATCGTTACTGCTAAAATACCATAACAAGTAAAGAAATCGGTAACAGGTGTCGTAAGCCTCACCACACAGTTTCAGCTGTCGTAATGTACAAATTGAAGGCGAGTGACAGTGAAGGAAACATTTTTGTAGTTGCTTTAATTTCAACAAAGGGCATTTGTTTTTAAATACATATTTGGAAGTAAAAAGAATTTGTTAAAATAAAAAGGAAACACATTTTTACTTACTTACTTACTTAGGTGGCGCTACAGTCCGGGGTGGGCCTGGGCCTCAACCAGCATGCCTCTCCATTTAGCCCGATCTTTGGCTAACAGCCTGCAGTCGCGCACTCAAAGTTTGTTGAGGACTCCTTCCACTTGTGCGCGCCACATAAGGCGAAAGCTTCCTCTACTGCGTTGTCCCTCCGGGTTGAAATCGAAGACTCTTCCGACCGGAACGTTGGTGTTCGTTCGCTGTACATGTCAGCCATGTTAGTCGACTGATACGCACTTTCTGACCAAATCTCCTCTCCCAAAGCCAGTCAAGGCAAACATGACAGAAAATCACTCGGAGATTTTTGCGTTCGAAACGGCCAAGAAAATCTTCATCCGCCTTTGCTAACGTCTATGCCTCTGCGCCATAGAGCAGGACTGTGATTATGAGTGTTTTAGTCTCCTTGCTGTTTTTTGGCAAGGCCTAACTAGTTAGGCCACAGAAATAACGGTGGACGAGGGTAACTTTTCGTTTGATTCCTGCTGTGGTATCATTGTCAGAGTTTATAGCAGAGCCGAGGTGGACAAGTTCCTTAGCTACCTCAAAGTTGTAGCTGTCTATCGTGACATTCTTTTCGATTCGTCGATGTTGTGTGTTCCCCTCTTGCTGACATTATGATTATTTCGTTTTGCTCTCATTCACAGCTAAACGCATTTTTGCCGCTTCTGTGCTAACGCTTGAAGGGCTTATTGGAACAGGTGCATGTCTAATTTACCTTTTTGGAATACGGTTATCAAATTATTCGTTACTATTTAAACAATTATCGTTGCATTTGAAACAATTTTGTTGCAAATGTTTGATCATTTCCCTTTATATTTTGGTTTATTTTTGACATTTGTCTTTAAACGTTAAGGTGGATGCGGTCGAAAACACCTTAATGTGTTTTTACTTTTAAAGCTCACTGAGCGAGCTTCCAAAAAAGATCTGTGTTTCTTTTTTCGCTCAGAGCGCAATCGAAGCGTGCTCCGTGAGCTCTGAATAAAACGACAGGGTAGTTGGAGTAAGAAGCTGTTAAGCTGAACGCGGACAGTAATACACCGATCTAAATCGGTCAGAGGAAAGTATGCCTGATAAAAGGAAACTCAACATCGTTTGCCCTATTCACAAGAAAGGAGACCCTATAAACCAACTATAGAGGCAACAGTCTCCTGAACATTGTAAATAAGATCCTATCCGCTGTACTGTTCTGAAACCATTTGTCAACGAACTGATACACTACCAGTGTGGTTTTAGGCCCGGTAAGTTCGCAAACGACCAAAAATTCACACTACGGCAGATCCTGGAGAAAACCCAAGAAGTCCAGATCGATACTCACTATCTTTTTATCGATTTTAAAGACGCATACGACAGCATTTCTTGACACTAGCTACACAGAGCCATGTCTAGTTTGGCATCTCTGCCAATTGTGCAGAATGACGATGGAGAACGATCGCTGCTCCATGAATGTCGGAAAGAACCTCACAGAGACGTGTCAAAAAAGGATTTAAACATCATGATTCGCTGTCGTGTGATTTTTTCAACATCATACTTAATTAACGGGCCCGCGACCCGTGAAGTCTCTGCCTGAGTCGCAGCCTTTCATCCTCCGCAATCCCGGGCACGCTGCTTCCAGTTGTCTAGAACAAGCGATATTTATGGTCCAGCACTCGGAGCCGTAAAGCAAAACTGGCCATATCAGTGTTTTGTCGAGCTTATACTTGTTCTTCCGAGTTAGAATTTTTGAACCCATTTGCTTGCCAAACCGAAGTAGCAACGGTTTCCTAGGTTAGGTCTTCGTCGGATCTCTACTTATGTATCATTTGTGGAATTGATGTTTACTCCGAGGTATGCGAACTCCTGTTACTGCTATCAACAGTAACGTTTTGTTCTAGTCGGTGGACACATCATATTTGAGAAAATTGTGCGAAACTCGCAAGCCAACACTAGGGGCACAATTTTCCAAAAGTCTGCAACTACTTGCATACGCTGAACTGGTAGAACTCAGCGAGATGTCACTGGTGCGTTTGCAAGTATTAGCACAGAAGCGGCAAAAATGGGTTTAGTTGTGAATGAGGGCAAAACGAAATACATGCTGTCAACAATAAGGGACACACAACATCGACGAATCGGACTAAACATCCCGAAAGACATAGTTACCCTTGCCAACTGTTTCT
Source organism: Portevinia maculata (assembly GCA_949715645.1). NCBI lineage: Eukaryota > Metazoa > Arthropoda > Insecta > Diptera > Syrphidae > Portevinia > Portevinia maculata. The sequence goes on along the minus strand of OX454525.1, from coordinate 401,877,281 downwards.
GTGGCCTAAGAAGGCAGGTGACTAGTAAGGCCTTGTCAAGAAACAGCAAGGAGACTCTATATAAGACCATCATCATCCCAGTCCTGCTCTATGGCGCAGAAGCATGGACGTCAGCAAAGGGGAATGAAGATCTTCTTCGTCTTTTCGAACGCACGATTCTTCGAGTGATTTTCTGTCCCGTTTGCGTTGACAGGCTTTGGAGGAGGAAATTTGACAGGGATGTCTACGTACAGCGACATCGACCTGGTCAGAAATGTATGTATCAGTCGACCAAGATGGCTAGGACATGTAGAGCGAATGGACACTAACGCTCCGACCCGAAGAGTCTTCGATTCCAACCCGGAAAGACAACGCAGTAGAGGAAGACCTCGCCATATGTGGCGCGCGCAAGTAGAAGGGGACCTCAACCAACTTGGAGTGCGCAACTGGAGTCGGTTAGCCAAAGATCGGGCTAAATGGAGAGGCGTGTTTGTTGAGGCCCAGGTCTACCCCGGACTGTAGCGCCACCTTAGTAAGTAAGTAAGTAACAATACAAAACTACCTACTTCGAAAATAGTTTGTTTACTTCTAGCTTTACTATCGTAATCAGTTTTCCTAACATTTTTCCGTCAATTGAATTCGAATTGAATCCAGATTGAATCTCGCACGTTAACGGGATATATGTTTAAGTATCTAGTATTTTCTCCCATCTCTCATCGTGATACTGCGCGCAAGAATGAGGGTTGAAATTGAATATATTAATAGCAAGCGAAGTAAACGGTTGAGTTTTTTGTTGAGCTCCGGCTCATTTTCCGCGCACAAAAAAAAATTGTTTTTTATTTCGGTTTATTTTATTCTGGTTTGAACATTTGGTCAATGTCGAGCCGGATATAATCAGCGACCTATAGATAGTAGGAATGAATGAAATAAATAAATAAGTCGAAGAAGCATAGCCAGTGCACGTAATAAGTGCGTACATACATACGGAAAAAAATAAATAAATGCATTGTGACATCGAAGCAGCATGATGCCAGTGGAATTCTAGTATGTACACTGGCGATCACAAGGATGAGGCCATACATTTTGTAATCGATTTTCATTCTTTATACCTGTTGGATATCCCTGGTATTATTCTACAATAGATTTACATAGTAGAGCTAATGTTGAATTGATCTCCTCCAGGATATACAAGCTAAATTGCATTCAAAATGAGATGTAATATCTCCAACAATCCGCTAGTCAATCAATCATCGTGACATAAAATATTTTGTGTTCACTAAATACGGATATATTTTCATTTCTTATTTATCTGTTTGTTTTTGTTAACTTAATAATATTTATTTAACTGTTCAAATAATTACCTTTGGATTTATGTATGTATCTATTTATTTGTTTATTTATTATAATACATACATATATACTATTTGTTTATTTATTTATATGTTATAATATATACTATTTGTTTATTTATTAATTATGATATATTTATCTATTTGTTTATTTATTTTATTTATTTATTTGTTCTTTTTAATATTATTATTATTTATTTATTTAAATTTTTTTTTCTTTAATTGGAGGTTTTTCTCATGATTTTCCTCATTAATAATAAAATTTTCATATTAATTTGTGTTTTTAAAAAAATAATAATAAATAATGATTCAGTTGAAAGACAAAAAACAAAAAATGTCAAATCTCTGCAATTATATTATGTAAATTGGGCGACAACGTATTTTTATTTCATGATTCATGAAGCAAGAATAAACTATCTAACTAACTTATACCTGATGGGTGGCGACGGTGTAGAGGTTTGTGTGTTGGCTTGTGACCCGTGCGGTGCAGGTTCAATCCCCATGGGGAACAACAACATACGCCACCCAATCACATGCCTCTACACCAAAAAGGAGGATTTCTGCCTGGTAGTACAATGGAACGTTACCGAGTCTGAGTGCTCTGGGATTTGGATTTCCTTTAAACAAAAAAAAAAAAAAAAAACTTATACCTGTTGGAAATGTTATACCCGGAAGCTTTTACTACCTTTGAACAGGTACATATTTTCCCAACAGTAAATCATTAAATTAAAGGGTAAATAAGAAACGACCTAGATCAAATAATGAACTACTTGAAAAGCGTATCAAAAGATGTGTTAATAGGATGAGGCCACATGCGAAATCTTCGAAAGAAAGGAAAAAATTATGAATGTTTACATTTTATATTTTTTAAACATTTACATACTTATTATGCTTTTATACATTAATAATGGGTATGCCCGCCATTTTTCGATATAACCTCTATAAGACGGTTTGGAATAGAATCATAAATTTTTTTATTTAAATAATTAAGAAATATTTTGGCCCAGGCATCACGAACAGCTTCGATTAAAGTGTCATTGTCTTCAAATTGTCTGCCGCCTTCATACACTTTACAAGATAACCATGCCCAAACATTTTCGATTATGTTTAAGTCCGGTGATTGAGTCGAACTTCCAACAACCCTGGAAGTGTGAATAGGGTCATTGTCATGTTGGTATATCCAAGACAGGGGTCCAAAAAGGTTTTTCACTTTTGGAAATGACCGTTCCAGCAAATATTTGTATTTGTTTCCGTTCATTGTTGTGGACAAAAACTCCAACTCGATTGTGTCATATTGGGTTATAGCTCCCAACACCAATACACCTGATGTACGGCTGTGTGTCTTCCCAAAATAAGCTCCTCCTTTCTAAAATCATGGAAATAAAATTTGTAACCATCGGCGCCGTCAAGGTTAAAGTTTTGTTTCATCCGAAAAGACAACGCGTTTCCATGCAACATGCTCTCTTGCAAAATTCATTCGATGATCCTTGTGTACTTGCATCAAAACAGGTTTTAAGTTTTCTTCTGCCGTGCGTCCTTTTTGATTTTTCATATAGTGTTGTGGATCCGCAAGATAACTATTGTAATGTTTTGTCTTAATCAATTTTTTTTGTATTAAACGATTAATTGATTATATTGTTCTTTCCTCCGGAGTCTACCACCCTAAGCTATACAAGCCATTACAACAGTCTTACTTCTATTTAGCCTCCTTGCAATTTCCCGGCCTGAGAGTCCTTACTCCTTGAAAGCATCTATTTTTCCTCTTTCTGTCGCTGTCAAAGTCTTTCCGGAACCCATTTTTATACCCTATTCTAGGGGTATATTAATTTTGACGCATAGTTTGTAACATACCTTAATATTGCCCGTAGACCCCTAAAAGTTACTATATTTATGATCAGCATCGATAGTAATGTCGATCTAGCCATCTCCGTCCGTCCGTCGGCAAAAATTAGGCCTTTAAACTGGACCTATATAGCTGAAATTTTAACCATATACTCTCCCGAAATAATCAAGTTTACGAATTTTTGAAATCCGCCCACAGACACGCCCACAAACTCAAAAATACAAAATTTTGGAATTTTGAGCTAGAAAGCTGAAATTTTTTATGTATGATCTATGACTCCTAAAACTGCTCGGGATAACAAATTTTCAAAATCCGCCCACTGACACGCCCACAAATAAATAAAACAATTTTTTTGAAAATCCAAAGTTTGAGCTAGGGAGCTGAAATTTATAATATATACTCTATATGGGCCCTTTATGCTTATGTGTAAATATTTTCAAAATCCGCCCACTGGGCGTGCCACAATTATTTTTATTTTATTTTTTTTGAAAATTCAAAGTGAGCTAGGGAGCTGAAAATTATAATATATACTCTCTAGGGGCCCCTTATGCTCATGTGTTAATTTTTTTTAAATCCGCCTACTGACACGCCCACAATTAAATAAAACAATTTTATTGAAACACCCAAGTTTGAGCTAGGGAGCGCTTTTTTTGATAAAATCCTTTAAATATTATATAACAAAATATGTAGAGCGTTCTTAACAATTCAACCATACTTAGACTTTTGTCACGCCCACTTATGAGGGATAGGAATAAGAATAGGGTATCCAACAGTTCGCCCAAGCGGACTGTAGCCCGTCCCTATGTTTTTAACTAAATAAATACAATTCTTAACCAAACTTTGAAAAAAAAAATGGCTGATGTGAACTCCTGCAACGAAATATTCGCCTCATCCTAGTGACGCGTCTATTTATACGCTTTTCAAGTAGTTCATTGTTTGATCTTGGGAAATTCCAGCGGTCGTTTCCTATTTACCCTTTAATTTTATGACTTACTGTTGAGAGAAAATATGTACCTGTTCACGGGTAGTAAAAGTTTCCCGGTATACAATTTCCAGCCGGTATAAAGACTGAAAATCGATTGTAAAATGTATGTCCTCATCCTTGTGATCGCCAGTGTATGCATATGATAGTGAAGGTGCGGGCGAGATGTATAGGGTGCAAGTAATTCGGCTTATGGGTGAGTTTTTGTTTTTTTTTTTGTAATTTCAAGATGTATGCTTTATTGCATCTTTCGATTTCTTGTGTTGAAAGCAAACGGGCTGCAGTAAATTGGATCGAGGAAAAATAAAATAAATAATAATACGAGTACGTAAGAATTCACTTCTAAAAAGTATGAACAAGTAAAAACAAGTAAAGGGTTTTTCAACAGCGACGCTACAAAAGTAGAGCGACAGCAACAGCAAACGACACCGAATTTCTTGCCGCTCTTTTGACATTTCTCTTCAGTAAGGTTTGCCATTTCATGATGGAAAGATATGCGAGCCAACAACAAGTCGAAATTATTAAAATTTACTACCGAAATTCGGAGCCAGTGGCCTCAATGTTAAGAGCGCTACGTCCAATTTATGGTGAGGCTCATTTCTGGCTGAATGGCTTCGTCAATAAACACAATATGCGGTATTGGTCAGGCAGAAATCCACACGTACTCCATGAGTCATCATTGCATCCCGACAAAATTACGGTTTGGTGTGGTTTATGGGCCGGCGGCGTCATCGGGCCGTACTTCTTCCGTGATGATCAAGACCGGCACGTTACTGTGAATGGGAATCGCTACCGTTCAATGATAACCGAATATTTTTGGCCCCAATTGGATGATATGGACTTGGAGGACATGTGGTTCCAACAGGACGGCGCCACAAGCCACACAGCGAATGTCACAATCAATTTATTGGAAACCAAGTTTGGAAACCGTGTTATCTCACGAAATGGTCCAGTCGCTTGGCCGCCTCGGTCGTGCGATTTGACGCCGTTAGACTATTTCCTGTGGGGCTACGTCAAGTCTATGGTCTATGCCAACAAACCAGCGACGATTGATGAACTTCGTACGAATATCGAACGTGAAATTGCAGCAGTATCGGCCGATTTATGCTTGAAAACCGTCGAAAATTGGGTTCAGCGTCTGGACTTCTGTAAGCGTGCCCGTGGTGGCCATGCAAAAGAAATCGAGTTCCATACATAATGGCATCGAACGTACTTTCACAGGAATAAAAAATTTCATTCATATCCAAAACCCTTTTTGTTTTATTTAAAAAAAACTTTTGTAGCGCTCTTATTGAAAAACCCTTTATAAGTAAGTACGAAACTAATACAGTCACAATCTGTGCGATTATAAATAGTGATTAGAATTAAATTATTAAAATCAAGTTAATATACAGTGATAAGAGAAAGCGGTAGGCAAGTATTAGTGCAAAGTGAAATCAGTTCAAGTGCGTTTCGATAGTTTACAAATAAATATTGTTTTGCGATTTCGAGAAAATGCTGCCTAAACGGCATTATAAGCATGCGTAATAGAAATACAGTGTTGCCAGCTTGGCTTGTTTATTAAATGTACAGTCAGGCAGAAAGAGAAGGTGACGCGCAGACTTGAATCGATGAGTGAAAGTTTGTTTTTCGTCTGTGTTATTTTTTTGTTTTTGAGGAAAAGAAAACACTAGGGCAAATTGGAAAGTGAGACATGCGTATGCCGCCAGTCGAAAGAGATTAAAGCCGAAAGTTCCCAAAGTTCACAAGAGATGAAATTCGGAGAAAAATGCTTTGATACGAGTAAAACTAAAAAGCGTGCTCACAAGCAACCAGCGTGTAAGCCAAGAGCTAGGAAAAAATAATTTTTGAATGGATAGTAAATAATAGCAAATGATACTTATGTTTGTTTGCCGCACCAGCTATACTAGGAATTTGTTTCGTGAACAAATATTTTAGTTTACGGGCAATGGTATTTGGTTTATTAAGTTAGAGGTAGCATGTGATAGTAGCGAACACTTATAGTGATGTTAGTGCGACAGTGGTTTATGCCTTTGATTCTCTTTCTTTTTCTTCTCTTTTTCTTTGCGTTTCTCTGGTTTTTCGCCTTCAAATGAATGGCAAACGTAGACACATCAATGATGAAGGCGATTTTGCGTCTCGCAGAATATGCGAGTCAGGATGGGTTCATTGATTCCGACCGAAAAGAAGTGGTGGTACGGTTAGAGCGATTCGAAGAAGCATGGCTGCGTTTTGGCAATCTACATGCCGAGATTAAAGAGATAATGGTGAGCAAGGATGTGGAGTTAGCAGAGGAGGGTATGGTGGAGACTAAGCTCTACTACACCGGCAAGACAGTGTTTCGACGTCGCTTGGAAGCATTGTGACAGGAAGAGCAAGCGATGCCAGCCAGCCAGCCCCAGATAGAGGTGCAAGGGCAGATACCAGTTTAGCTGTAAGAAATAAACAATTCCTGGGGCGAATTCAATAGAATGCTGATCAAATAGCAAGGTTTTCATGGTCGTCTGGTGGCAGCGATCCATGAGAATAATCAATTGTCGCCAGCATTCAAGTTCTCCTTTTTGAAGAGGTCCATGACGGGGAGGGCGCTTCCACCATTGGGGAAGTTGCAGCTCACTGATAAAAATTATCTGTAGGCTAGGGACGCCTTAACCTTCAACTGTATAATAAAATATATTTTATTTTTCGTTATTGCGCTAGTTCAACGGATGTCGAATGTCACTAATGAGTACATTGCGCCAGCTTCGTGCCGAATTGCACGTTCTAAAGACAGCGGGACATGTTTATTGTGCACATGCTGCATGAGCCACTAGACAGCGAAGCAGTGTCGACTACAACGCCTGATCGAAACGCCGACGGCAAAGCAGATTTTTTTTTTATATTTTTTATTTTTTCTGTAATTGATACAGTACCCTTATAGTGTTGCCACAGCGCAGGCATTTTAGTTGCTGCAAGCAGCACCCAGATTCATTGCCTGTTTTTGGGTGCTGCTTACTACTGAAAGAATAGGAGGATAGGAAAGAAGTTTTTGGTGCGATAGGGTTTTTTTATCTCCACAGGTGGCGCCTTAATTGCTTAAGGGAGATTTGATTTGTTGTGTGTATTCAATTTTACAAAGCATGGCCTGGTCGGGATTCGAACACACGACTGCCAATCACTTTGCGAATACACTACCATCGCACCATTGCCATCGCACCATTGCCACCTGCAAAGATGCTGGAATTTGCGGACAAGCAGGCAGATGCGATCGGTAACCTGACTGTTAGTCGTTGAATCCACTTGACCGAACTGATCAGAAGCAGAATGAGCCAGCGAGAATGTAGGGTCCGCTAGTGAGAGTCAGTACTAGTGCAGCAGTACGTCGCCATAGGTGCGAGATATGCGAGGAGAAGCATCAGCTCCTTGCGACGAATTCAAAGAGCTGAATCCGCGTGTTTGGAGAGAATTCATAACTTCGAAAAGTCTGTGGAATTTTCTCATACGAATGCATCATGTGGATGGATATCAAGGTGTATATGTCCCCATTTATCCGGGCAACGAGAAACACAATAGTGTGTTGTGTCCGTCGAGTGATCGAAACAAGCCAGTTCTGAGGTGCCAAGTGGATACGAATTTTGAATTCTAACGAAAGGTTCCAACTGAACAGTTTATACGCCGATAGTGGGCGATTTGGCGGTTCCATTAGCCGATCCAGCTTATTGGCGGAGAGCTGGGCGTCAAATCTTTGCAAGAATAGTAGTCAATTCGGTCCAACGCAATATTGGAGATGTTGTGTGGATAGAGACCGCCTTTGGGATAGTCATGTTCGGCGCTCATCCATTGAATACGGACAACGAGATGGGTGACGTTTAACCAGCAGCAAACTGTGTGGAAGTGGATACCTTAGACAGTATGGTGAGACAACGGAACGATAGAAGTTTGTTTCTTTCTTTCTTGGGTCATTAAGTGGTGGTTTTTTCTTAACTTTTAGGCGCTTTAAGTGTTTAGCACGGCGAACGGTGCGGGTAACAGTGGATAATCTTTCCTTAATATTAGCTTCCTCTCTATTTTTAGCTGCCGATAAAGCTGAATTTGACGCTATTCTAAGGATTCTGCGCGTTTCGCGAAGTGATAAGGCAGAAGAAGTGCTTCCTTTATAATTTTTTGTGTAATACGAAGGGTTTTTAAATAATTGCTGACACAATGATCACTTCGCTTAATTTTTCGGGCTATAGCACGGCATGAAAGACCTTCAGAGCAATAAACATCTATTCTTGCCCTTTACTCCACTGTTAAACATTTTTTCTTTCCCATTTTTATTAACACTCAATCAAGAACAATTATTACTTAAACCGAAAAAAAAATATAGGTACTCACTTAACAAAAAACGTTGATTTGTTCACTGCGTCTAATCTAATGAACCGATTTATTTCCGAATATTCTTTACTCAATTTACAATTTGTCTTCAAAGTTCCGTTAGCTAAATCTCTCCTATACACAAATTTCATATTTTGTTTTTAACAAAACAGTCTCTCATTTACCATACCTATTCGTTTTTCGAATCCATAATGTAACGGAGAAATATAGATTTAACTTCTTAAAAATGCTTGCGTCTAATCAAATGAATCGCACTGTACATATGTGTAGAAAAATGAAAAGTGTCAAATCTCCAAAATCGAGAGAGAATCCTCTCATTTCTAAGAAAAGTACGCGAACGCTTTTGTGTAAAAAGTTGAAAAAACATCTTAGTTTGGCTTGAAAAGAAGTAACAGCTGTATTTTTTGCTGGCAAACTCATAGGATTTCATCATTTGACAGTTTTCATTTTCTTGCCAGCTGAAATTCTGTGTGAAGAAAAATGAACGAAAGTACATTTTTCTTTCGTTCATCTTTTTACCATTTTCTCAGTACGCGAACGCGTTTGTGTAGTTTTGCACGAAAGTTTATATAAATTTACGTTTGCATATTAGATCGCGAACGGACCTATAGTCTTGTGGCTACTTAGTGGACCCTCTTTAGTTGAAGTTGTTTCGTTCTTTTGCGGGATGTGTTTCGCATGAAGTTTAAAGCTTGCCTATTACCTGTGGTTTCCATTCAGTAGTAGTGCGTTTTACCGTTAAGCCAATTTGTACGGATTGTTTATTTTATTATTAAGTAAGCCGCATAATTGTCTTAGCTTTTCTGGGTTCTGGTACCTTAATGAGGTTGACAAAATCCAACATCAGCAGAAGTTGAAGAAACTTACAAATTAGTTTTGATGTTCATGCTTATTTTGAGATTCAAATGAATAGTCAATTCCATTGAATCGAATTTGAAAATACAGATTCTTCGAGTTCGAGTTCGGTTATCTCCAAAGACATAAATGCGCAAGGCTGTCAGAGATATAAATGTTGCTGTCGCTGTTGTCATCTTATTAGATTCTCCTAGATACATAGATTTCTTTATTTAGCATTGTCTTAAGCTATTGTTTTCAATTTTTACATTTTACATTAATCGATCAAAATTTAAGTTTTACGAAATTCACTACACAATTTTTAAAGGTTCGTACATTTGTTATGCTTTTAGCAAAGTTAGGGAACTGATTAAATAAATTAAAACCTTTGTATATTAGCGAGTTCTGTGCTCTTGCTGTTAAAAAATTAGGTAATCTAAGGTCACACATATTTCTCAGACTGTAAGGATTTTCACCAACCTGTAGTATGTATTTTGATAAATACTTTGGCATTATATTATATTTAATTTTGAAGACAAATATTAACATGTTCATAACAATTCTTTGTTTGACAGATAGCCACTTTAACGAATTTAACATAAAATTTATTGACGTATATCTATTGCACTTCAAGATAGTTCTCATAGCTCTATTCTGTAACAGTTGGAGCCTGTTTATTCGACTTTCATTACATAAAAACAACACAGTGGAACAATATTCAAAATGAGGCTTGACGATAAGATTATATATATTAATAGAGGTTAGTGTTGACACATCTCTTCTGATTCTTTTCATAAAACCAATTTTTTAGCTATTTTTTTTACATAAATAATCAATATGGCTTTCAAAATTGAGGTTCTTATCTATAATAATACCGAGATATTTTATTTCGTCTACCATTTCTATATATTCATTTTCAATACTTAAGTTTAAATTAAAGTTTTGTTTGTTATTTACAATCATACATTTTGTTTTTTTTTGTATTAATTTTTAGCTTGTTTTGGCAAAGCCATGTGTATACATTATTTAAATCCTGTTGAATTTTTCGATGACAGTCTTCGACATCCTCACCAGCAATGAATAGGAGAGCGTCATCAGCAAACAGTGCCAGTTGGCCATTCTTCATCACACTTTGTATATCATTAATATATATAATGAACAGTAGAGTTCCGAGCACCGACCCTTGAGGAACCCCCAGTTTTACTTCCTTTGGGTTCGAAAGTTCGCCATTAACTTTGACCCTTTGGTACCGTTTTTCAAGATACGAGGCAAACCAACTCAGCTCTTTGTTCTTGACTCCATATTTTTCCAACTTTTTTAGAAGAATATCCCTATCGATCGTTTCAAAAGCTCTTTTAAAGTCCAGAAAAACACTGTATACACATTTTTTGTTTGATATGTATTCTTTCCAGCTCGTTAAAACGTAATTTAAGGCGGTTTCACATGAGTGGGATTTTCTAAAACCTGATTGTGCTTCGATTATTAAACAATTTCTCTCGAAGTAGTCTTCAAGTTGCTTAAATACTATTTTTTCTACAATTTTTTCATATAGAGGCATCGAATTTACTGACCTAAATTTATCACCAAAACTCCCTACTTGGAGTCACAATTGATTCTTTCCAAGAGTCAGGAAAGATTCCCGCTTGAAAAGTTTTGTTAATTATTGATCGTAGGACCGGACCCAATGAATCAAAGCTATCCTCGTATATTTTAGGACACATAAACGAACAATCTCTTTTGTTTTTTAGTTTACTAAGCACTTGTTTTATATCACACAATGAAACAGGAACGAACGTAAACACGGTGGCACTATTATTTATACAATTAACGAAAGGGACTGACGGAATGGAGTTGTTTATTTCATTAACACTGTCTACAAAAAAGTCGTTAAATTTATTGGCTATTAATTTATTGTCACTAACATTCATGTTGTCGAATAGAACATGGTCAATCACACTTTCTTCTTTTTTTAAAACAAGCTTTTTCAAATTACGCCACATGTCCTTTTGGTTATTTGCGTTGTCCACTTTGGTTCTAATATATCTTCGTTTACTTTTCCTTATCTCCTTCTTGTATTTGTTTCTGGCCTCTGTATAATGTTTCCAGTCCACATCTAAACCGCTGAGGACCGCTTTTGTATGACTATCTATTTTTATTTTTTTTAGGTTTTGTAAGTTACTGTTGAACCACACGTTTTCACTAAATGTTTTACGTCTTTCCACTATAAATTTCTGTGTAGTACGTTTAATTAAGTCCACAAACATATCTCCAGCCATATTAACGCTGTTAATATCGTTTATCGAAGCTACCTGGTTATTCTGTAGTTCACAATAAAAACTATTTCTATTATATTTTAATATTTTTGTATAATGGTATGTTCTTTTTATGATAGTTTTGAAACTCAATTCAATAACAATTGTCTCATGATCACTTATTCTTAGGTAATTCTCTATTTTAGCTGATATATTTTTATTATTAGTCACGACATAATCTATTAAAGTTCTTGTAGTTTTTGTTCCTTGACTCAGATCTCAGAATTTCAGCGTTGATAACGGTCCTGCTTATATCCGTACTTGTGTATTCGTGCGAGGGCCAGCTCCAACCCTTTTATCTTTTTTGGAGTCATCTGTATTCGATAAAGGAGAATCGCGAAATAGCAAGTGTTGTTTAATTCTCTTTCCAGTTTTACCATTCAATTTGCAAACTTTCCAATTATCATGTAATCATAATGAATACCAGGTCCGTTATCAGCACGAGACAAATATTCATCACTATACGCACGCCAAAGGGCTTTATCTCAGTTGATAGTTGCCGCCATAAATCGACAAGAGCGTATATGAACTTTGAACCAGTCTTTAAAAGCATTTTCTTTCCAGATTAACCGAACCCGAAGGTGTTATTCACGATGGCTTCGGTAACTATTCTGTAAGTGTGAAATGCAGTTGGTTAATTGATGCGCGCCACAACAATTGGAGCAATCGCTTACCCGGCGGATATAAACCAGCTAAAATTCGTTTACATTTGGAGGAGTTCGCGACAGAATGCGGATGGGATCATTTGTATATATATGACGGAGACAGTGTTGCATCGCCGTTGCTAGCTGTTTACAGGTTAGTGCTTTTATCTATCAATCGAATGATTTCGCTATAGCCTCGTGCATTTCAAACACTGAAGCGGACTGATGTACAGGAAAAACTTTTCAATACGAAAAGTGCCAGAGATAGTTGCCCAATCGGGATCTGCTCTTCTGCACTTTTTCAGTGATGATGCTTACAACATGTCTGGTTTTAACATATCGTATAAAGTTAATGGTTGTCCAACAAACGATTCAAGTGAGTTGCTCAGAATGATTTATTCACGCAGTAGTTTCATACAAAAATTCTCTATGTGTGCAGGTGTGGATTGCTCTGGACATGGCAAATGCCGATCGACAGATGTCACATGTATCTGCGATGAGCTGTTCACAGGCGAAGCTTGTAACATAAATAAATGCTCTAATGATTGCTCCTATCATCTAGGCCAAGGGGAGTGCAACAAGTCGGAGGGACGGTAAGGATCTTGAGTACATTTGAGAATGTTAATAAATATATATGTATTTTGTTTCAGGTGCGACTGCAACCCTGGATTCACAGGACATGACTGCAGGCAAATTGCTTCACTGGGTGTTTGGACGGATATAGTTGCTCAATACTCTCCGCCCCCACCAGGCAGTGCATCGCACGGGGCATCTGTGTGGCGGGACACGTTGCACATAATTGGAGGCGAAAGCTATGATCGCGGAGAGCTACTGAGCATGTACGACTTCAATGGGAACGTGTGGGAGGCTGTTCATATTGAGGGAGGCAGTAGCGTGCCAGAGATCCGTTATGGTGTGTCTACAGTCATGTTTGGTGATAAGATCTTCATGTATGGCGGGGTAATACGACACAAGGGAATATGTGAAGAACTTTGGGCGTTCGATGTGAGCGCAAAAACTTGGGAAAATATAACTGTGAAAACGGAACCCTGCAACCTAACCAGCTTCGCTATGTGCGGACCATTGAAATCAGTGGGTCACACTGCCACCTTGGTGCCTGGGTTTGGTGACAAGAGAGCTTACACATACATGATAGTGATCTTTGGCCATTCGCCACAGTATGGATACCTGAACACGGTTCAAGAGTACAACTTGAGAACTCGTGAATGGCGGATTGTCGAAACAAATGGATATGTTGTAAAGGGTGGCTATGGCCACAGCGCGTCGTATGACGAATTGACGGAGAAAATTTACGTGTACGGCGGCATCGTGTCGGAGAGTGAGAATAGCCAAGTGCTAAGCAGTAAATTGTATGTCTATGAGCCGTCGACTCGCACTTGGACGCTGCTGACGTCCGCACCAAGTGCAAGGCTTCTACACACAGCAGATTTCGTTAGTCACGGATTGATGCTGGTGTTCGGGGGTAACACCCACAATGACACCTCACAGAGCTACGGTGCTAAGTGCTACAGCAAGGATCTTATGGTATACGACGTATTCTGTGATTCATGGCATCACCAGGATATGCCGCCAGACCTAGTCTCTGATCTCGCACGCTTCGGTCATAGTTCGGTAATGTTTGAGAACTCGTTGTACATATACGGTGGCTTTGATGGCCAACTACTGTCAGACATGCTGAAATACACACCTGGGTCCTGTAACTATTTTACAAAGCAAGAGAAATGTTTGAACGCTAGACCTGGAGTGAAGTGCATTTGGGATGTTCAAAAGTCTCGCTGTATATCGATAGACAAGGCACAGAAGGCGTCGATCTTCGGCCGCGACCAATACGACTACATTGCTTGTCCTGTAAAGAGCCGCTTGACAATGACTTCGGAGCTATTGCAGGATGTTTCGCGCTGCCAGGAACTAAGCAACTGTGATTCCTGCGTATCGAATAGTTTCGGGTGTACGTATTGCGGAAACGGATCCTGCTCAAAGGATAAGTGCCGTGAAATCTACTATGATGGTCGGTCGGTTTTGATCAAGCGGCTGGAACAGTGCCCCAAGGAGGTTGGTACGCAGTGCGAACACTTGCATTGCTGCTCCGCTTGCTCTTCAAATCCCAGCTGCTTCTGGGACTTAGAACACAATAGATGCCGCCCATATGTGGGGAATCGCAGTCTCGATGCAACAGAGTTCCAGTGCCCGCCACCATGCGCGACGTTGACTAGTTGTGCAAACTGTACTGAAGACGATTGCATATGGTGCCAGAATGAACAAAGATGCGTCGACAGAAATGCTTACACCGCAAGCTTTCCCTACGGTCAATGCAGAGAATGGACGACGCATCCCTCAAAGTGTCGGCCGCAGGTATCGGGCTCTCAGTGTGGGTTCTACAAAACATGCAATCAATGCAGGGATGATCCAGCGTGCGGCTGGTGCGACGATGGATCCAACACCGGTTTGGGTGAGTGCCTTCCAGGAGGGGCAAGTGGCCCCGAAGATGTAATGGAATGCACTGTAACGCAGTGGTTCTTCACATCGTGCCCCGACTGTCAATGCAACGGGCATAGCATTTGCCAGGAGAAGTTCATCTGCAAGCAGCCATGCTCAAACTTGACGACGGGCCGGAATTGCGAGAAGTGTAAATCCGGCTTTTGGGGAAACCCAGTTAATGGCGGAGCGTGTCAAAAGTGTGAGTGCAATGACCAGGGAAGCCTTTGCAATTCCGACTCAGGGAAGTGCTTCTGCCAAACAAAGGGAATAGTCGGTGATCACTGCGAGAAGTGTGACAGCCAGAATCACTACCACGGCGACCCACTGAAGTCTTCGTGCTACTACGATCTTACGATTGATTATCAGTTCACCTTTAACTTGTCCAAAAAAGAAGACCGTCACTTTACTCAGATAAATTTTCGCAATTCTCCAGGCAAGCCTGATATAGATGCTGATTTCACCATCACATGCAGCGTGCCAGCAAAGATGAACATAACAGTCCGCAAGGCAGGCGCGAATGAGAAATTCGCATTTAGTGGCATTAATTGCTCGACATTCCGGCATCGTTTTCCGAAGACCGAATACAATTTCGGCGCTAATAGCGAGGACAACACCACTCTGACAACATTTTACGTCTACGTTTATGACTTTCAACCACCGATTTGGATTCAAATCGCCTTCTCCCAGTACCCAAAGCTAAATCTTCAACAGTTTTTCATCACATTTTCGACGTGTTTTCTATTGCTGCTACTTATGGCAGCGATATTGTGGAAAATCAAACAGAAATATGATATGTTTCGTAGACGGCAGCGACTGTTTGTCGAAATGGAACAGATGGCATCAAGGCCATTCTCTCAGGTTTGTTTACGATTGCTCAGGGTTTCTCAATAGATCTAATTATTTATTTTTTAGGTCCTGGTGGAAATCGAAAACAGGGAAAATATTGACTTGACTCAGACAATTGAAAGTATAACGACTGTTTCTAGGAAACGTAAAAAGGTTGGTTATTTTGTGACTTAAATCAATCAAACCCAAATACATACTTCTAAATTTTCTTTTAAGGACTGTCCGAGTCCGATTGCTCTGGAGCCTTGTAACGGAAATCGTGCTGCGGTTTTATCTCTTCTAGTCCGGTTACCAACAGGTAAGCCTCTCAAATGCGGACAAAGGCAATGTCTCTAAGTTTATTCTATTGTTCGATAGGTGGCCTGCAGCATGCTCCTCCCGGTCAAGCGGCTGGCTTAGCTGTAGCAAGTGCATTAGTTACTCTGGGTAATCCGAGGAGACCATCATTGGAACACCAAAAAGAACCGAAGACAAAACGAAAACAAAGTCAACATCCAGATAGCTGTACATAATAATTTGTAAATAAATTGTAATTATTTACAAATCGTAAACACTGTTTAAACATAAAACGACATGATTATTAAACATATAACAATACAGGATGAAAAGCAAATATTATAAGATAAAATTCACTTATTAATATTTATTATTAAAAAAAACAAACAAATTAAAACAAATATTTAAAGCGACTATTTTTTTTAACAACTGTTAGTTTTGTGCTTGGTTATTCATTTCCTCGTGGTGAGTCGGGGTGCCGTCAGCCCTTCACACCATGCAAGGAGAACTTGCATTGTTTGACGACCTGAAAGCAAAAGCTTGCACGAGGAACACTGACATGGTCGGACTTGCTCATGCAAGCGTTTGCATGCAAGAAAATCACTTCAAATCACTTGCTGCAAGCGCTTGCAGCTTGCACGGTCTATACAAGCAAGTTGTTCGCTTACGTGCAACGACTCCGCATATGGGTCAGCTAAACGACGTTTTCGGCACCAATTAGTACCCAAATTAAAAGTGCTATGGACTCACATGCGTATTTATGATGGGAGAGAACAATTCCAATTCCAATTCCAACAATTGTAGTACTAACAAAAATCCACCGATTCCGGTCCACGGCTGGTAGTTTCGCCTTAATCGGTGGCCTTAATTTTGATAAATCTAAATTCAAAAGAAGTTTAATCAAGCAATAAATTATGCCGAATAATAAGTTCATTTGTTGTTAATTTTCCAAGGATAATGATTCTACGGTCAGAGACAGTGTCTATGGCGGATGGTGACCTAATCCGCCATGACAAATAAATACTCTCGACTCTCCCTCTTTATTTTGGGATTTAAGCAAAACAAACAATAATACTGATTAAAAGGTTTCCAATGCAGGTACGGGCAATTTAACATTCAGGTGAGCTTAGCGACATATTTTACGTAATAAACCCTCCTAGAAGTATGCATGCAAAGCTGTAGGTTGACACGACTGAGAAGGAACCTGCAAGCGTCAAAATCGTAAAAAAATAGTCAGGTCTAAAAACTGCCGGCCAATATTCCTTAAGGTCGAGCCGGCGAACACCACAGATGGGGATGCAGTACACTGGAAGGGTTATGATCCATTAAATCCTAATCATTTCTTCGCCTTTTAGGGAGTTACAATTTTAAGACGACTCCAAACTTCAAATTTGAGAATCTTCTCATGACAATTGCCAGGACATCTGTATACCAAAACACTACTTGTTCCCCAAGGTTCGGAGAGCGAAAAAATTTAATTCGTTTGCGAGCGAATCAAAAATAAAATTCCCGTATTTTCGATTCGCTCCCGATTTATTTGCTGTAAAACAAAATTTGTGCTCGCGATTTCAGCACTTCTGGAAGGTACGTCGAGATCTTCGCTGAGGCGGATAATCTGACTCACTTTGTGAATGAGCTGAAACGAACACCGGACATTAGCAGTCAAACCACCACCACATTGGACTTGTTTCTAACCTCTCGTACTGATAAATACGCATTCATAAATTATTGATGTGAGTGAATGGGTAATCGGACGAATGAGTGTAAATGAAAGAGGGCGAGTAATGGTCTAAACTGTTGTGATTTGAGTGATCACTACAACCATATTATCGCCATAAAAAAAACTTAAAAAAAAAAAATAGTATGGTAAAAAGGCTTTCTTTTCTTGGAAGAATTAGTGTCTTTAGCAGTTTTAACTTATTGCTATGCTTCCTAGATGGCGACATGGATGCTGTTGCTGATATGAGTCTGCAACTCACCAAATAAATGCTGGTGTTCCCCAAGGCTCTGTTTTGTCCTCGACCCCCTTACTCATTTTTATAACTGATCTCATGTCTGTTTCTTCTAATCCAATTCATTTCTTCGCCGATGACAGTACCCTCAGCTTCTCATATTCGTTTCCTGCGTCGGGCTCCTCATCTTCGGGTGTGGAACTGGAACGGCAACGTATATTAAGCTCATTAAATTCCGATATAGAGAGGATATCTCAGTGAGGTACAACCAATTTGATGTTTCCGAAACGCAATGCTGTCTTCTGTAACTAAAGCAAAATCCTAATACTTTGCCATTATCCATGAATGGATTGACATCATATTCGATGTCGCCAGGAACGCTGCAAAACGTCTAGGCTTCCTTAAGCGGTGCAAGAAATATTTCACCCCTTCTGATCTGACTACAATTTATACGGCGTTTATTTGCCCCAAACTTAAGTACAACGCTCATACCTTGGCAGAAATATTTGACTCTCTTAGTCGCCGTCGTAATGACTCCTGTCTATCGCTGTTCTATCGACAGCTACATTCCACCCTCAGAAAATTTCAACCGCAATACCCGCCATGCCAGGAATCCGTGTCAGTTTACCCTAAAACCAGTTTTTGGACGTACAGTGAAACACAAAGTATTCTTTCTTAGCCGTACAACACAAATGTGGAATGATCTTCCCCGCTGTTTTTCTTATCCATTATAATCTGCAAACATTTAAAGCCAACGTGCATTGGTTTCTCCTCTGTCAACCGCACCACCATTTCCTTAATGCCCGCACTATGTAACTATAAATGGATATCCAATATAAGAGTACCTACTAAAAAGACCTTTTGCTAATTATAAAAAAACACATATCCGACAGAGTATTTTTCTTTTGAAAGAACCCAAAATTAGCTCTACTTTCCTGCCTATCGTCCAGCACTCGGCACCATAAAGCACGACTGGCAGTATCAGTGTTTGTAAAGCACACCCTTGGTCTTTCGATTTAGGAGTTTTGAACCCATTTGTTTTGCCAAACTGAAGTCCTTCACTAAGGTGCCATTTGTTTAGTTGATGTGAACTCCCTCGCACATCAAAGTTGCTGCTATCAATAGCGACGTTTTGACCTAGTCGGTGGACAGATGTTTGTTTGTTTGTTGAAAGCAAGTACCTACTTCATTTTGTCCTCGTTGACTTCAAGGCCAACCAATTTAGCAATTTTTCAGAATACTATATTTTTAAGGAAATTTGAATTAAGTTTTGCTATTCGAATATAGTTTGCTTAAATTTGTGGTCAATATTATCGGAAGTGCACTAAATGCACGTTCTACCGACACTTGAGTTGATGGTACGTAATATTAAAGACACAACTTTTACCGCACTTATTTGTTTCATTCTTAGCTTCTTCCTCTTCTACCCTAACGACGAAGCCATGATTTGGATTAAATGGATCATAACACTCCCTTTTAAATACTTCCCTACACTGGTCCGCCTGTGGGGTTCGCTGGTGTTTTTATTTTTCTCTTCAAGGTTTCGGAACACCTCTTTACTGAGGGCAATCATGTCAACCCACGGATTTGCTTGCGCACTCGCGGAAGAGTTTCAAGACGTTAAATGCGTCGCTAGTCTCACCTGGATGTTTAAATTGCAGATGTGATTTGTCCCCGTCAGTCGTATGCTGTAATTTCCAAGACAGCTGAAACTCATTAATACACATCTTGATTGAGGAAACGAACTGCCGCTGATCTTGGACCTTTCCCTACTTTACAATTTATATGCTTTCTTTCTTTTTTCGAAAAATAAGCAAATGTTTTATGCGAACTTTCAAAGTTTCGAGCGCGGAAGATATCTGCTTAATTTTCTACTTGTGTTTTTTCGTCTTTTTTACTGTCTGTCGTAGGTACTGGTGTGGTGTTTCCATATTAATTGAGTTCAAGACAATTCAGAGAAGATTTCAAAAGCATTTTTGTTTGAATTCAATTCAAGAGTTCTAAAACATCGATGTTCCCCTTTAACTCGTGCTCATTTCATACATAATGTACCTATATATATTTTTGGTTCAATTCATGGGGCTAACGGACTCGCCAACAATCGCTATCGCTACATTTATGTTGACAGCTGGATGCCATCGAGAAAAAATTCGGTCAAGTTTTACAGACAAAACAGGGCCATAACTTACTGTTGCCATTTTGACTGTTTTCCAGTCAGATCTGACTGGAAACTGAAGGATTTGACTGGAGAAAAAAGATAAATCCAGCCGACTGGTTTCTTGACTGGAACACAAACTAGATTTGACTGCTTTTGACTGTTTATAAAATAAGTAAAAGTTCAACGTGTGAACAAAATGTTTGAAAGCGAGACTGTCGACTTTGTAAAAGTCTTACGAGATCTGGAGCTACTCATTTTGGTTTTACTAAACAAAGTTGTGAGAAGTGACGAAAGCCAATCTATTAACACTAAGCTTGATATTGATAAGGTTAAGCTGCAAATCAGACCTCATTTGGGTGTTGAGTGTGAAGAAAATCTTTTAGAACTTCAAACAAAAAAGGTAATTAGTAATGAGCAACTTGAAGTCTTTAGGTCAAACTGCAAAGGCTTTATTGTTAATCTCATTAACGAATTGCAGCAACGAATGCCCAAAAACTTAAATGTCTTAAAACAAATAAGTTTTTTGTCCATCGAAGAATGCATGAAAGTTAAAAAACAGTCGCTTAGACTAATACTACAAGAGATGCAAAAAAAAAAAACTCTTTTATTCAACAAATGGCAGAACATAGAGAGCACTGGAAAATTTTGGGTGTGAAGTTTTTAGTTTTAAGGACGCCACAGGGGAAAATCTCTTTTTCCATCTTGCATTCTTTGCCATTTCCGTTCTGGTGTTACCTATTTCAAACGCGGAAATTGAAAGGATATTGAGTCAACTGAACCTTGTAAAAATCAAACACCGAAATAGAATGCAATTGCGGTTGACAAACAGTATTCTACTTATACGGAATAATCTCCGCAACAGCAGACGTTGTCATAATTATTCCATCCGAAGTAGTCGAAAAGATTGGTACAAACGCAATATATAACGATGAAGAAGATGCCGAATTATTTGATGAGGGCGATGAAGAAAAGTTTTGTTTATAATTCGATTTTAATAAAGATAAAAAAGGAAACATTATTTACATAATATATATATGCATATCCTACTCCTTTGAATTAATACAACAAAGTTCCTTTAAATTTAATTTAAGCTAAGCACTCAAGAACTGTCAAATTTGATTTCTCAACTTATAATTTAATTTATTATATAATTTTTATTTACATAATACATAAACATCTACTTTGAGTACCAAAATTTAAAATTATCTAGCAAACAAAATTTGTTTAGATACAATTAATGTAAACACACAAGAACAGTGCAATTATCTTCTCATTAAAGTAAAAAGTCGTTTCACTAAAATAAAAAGTTTACTGTGTTTTTTTTCATTTTCATATATGATAAGCGGTTTTTGTCAATTTGACTGGTTTTTTGACTGGAAATGAAGAAAATTAATTGCAGTCAACCAGTCAAATTCGGCTGGATTCAAATTTTGTCAGTGGCAACACTAATAACTTGATCTGAAACGCTTTGTGTTTGATATCTCTAAACAGATTGCACATTCGTGCTACAATTGGTGTTATCACTGGGCGCGCCTCATATGCAAGCATGCAACACCGTTTGGCGTAAACTCAAGAAGAGGAGGCTATTCTCTGCGCATGCCCCGCTCTCTCCCATACACCGAAACACCATTCTCCTATAACGATATAACCAAGACTAACTACTAACATTCAATTTCAAATTCTGTAACACTACATAAAAAGATATTAATGGTTTAACGAGTGAGGTGGAAATAGAACCGCGTGGTATCACAAAGGACCTTTGATATACTGGTCCAAGTGTGTTGGCTTTGCGGACTGCCACTTCAACTTAACCTTACCTAAATATCTTTAATGTCGTTTTGCATTGGTAATCTGGTTTCCGGGCTCATCTGAAAGTGTTCCATTAACACTCGAATGGCAGTTCTTCTCCTGAAAAAAAAGAGAAATTTGCTCCTGGATTTGAATTCAGAATCAAAACGGAAGCACTCACATTCGAACTTTAAGCTTCAAAATCGGTATAGTGTGGTTTTTGTGCGGCATTTGATATTTTTAACAAAACACACTGAATAAATTGTCAAGTTTAATAAAACAAACGAATAAATAATTTAATAAAGAATATTCACATGACTTATAAAGAGTCTTTCATTAAGGACTTGACATTGACAACTACTTTTTTAAATAAAATGCAAACTACTTCATACATCTCAAAAAAAATATATTGGCTTGAATTACTATCAAAACATTTATGAATGGAATTCGATTTCGTTCATATTATGTTTACCACGGGAACGTATGCAGCGGTCGTAACTTTGAACCCAATTTTCGATGAGCGGCCGCACATTTCGACCGATACGGCCGCTATTTCTCGTTCAATATTGGCTTTGAGCTCCTCTAACATCACCGGCTTGTTGGCATAGACCAATGATTTGATATAGCCCTATAAAAAAAAAGTATAGATTCTTTAAATCACAAGATCGGTGGCCAATAGACGGTTCCGTTTCTCGAGATAACACGTTCACCGAACTGAGACTTCGATAACTCGATTTTTGCACACCCTGTATGTCTTTGGCTTGTGGCACCGTATTGTTGGAACCACATATCACTGATGTCCAATTCATGCAATTGCTCAAAGAAATAACGTTCCAACATGTCTCTGTAGCGAATACCATTTAACGTAACGTGACGGTCATTTTCATCGACAAAAAAAACGGCCCAATGACGCCACCGGCATGTAAACCGCACCCAACAGTGACTTTTTGCGAATGAAATGAAGTGAACAAAAATACGAGTAAGCTTCATCGCTGAAGATGATTTTGCGATGAAATTCTTCATTTTCTTTCATCTGTCCAGAGCCCAATTCGAGAACGGGCGTCGCTTCATATGATCAAGTGCCTTTCGTTCTTGAGTCAGCTTGATTTTGTAAGGGTGTAGGCTAAGATCCTTACGCAAAATTCGCCATAATGTGGTCTGGGAGAGGCCCAATTCTTGAGAACGCCGTGAAATTGACTGATTTGGCTGGTTTGCGACGGACGCCTCTACGGCAGCAACATTTTCCACACTTCGGGCAAAACGTTGCCTCACTGGCACGGTGACATCAAGTAGCGAATATTCTGACTCAAATTCTTTAACTAGACTATGAATATTGATTGTCTACTTTGGCGGGAATTACGGCCGAAAATTGGCTTTAACGCTCTTAAAGTTGCGACCACCGACTCTGAATTTCGGTAGTAAATTTTAATTATTTGTAAACGTTGTTCCTTCGTGTACTTCACCATGATGAGAATGTTGATTTTACTGAATATTTACAGTTCTGTAATCGGTTTAAGGGTGCGTTCACACTGAAAGTTTGAAGTTGTCAAGTCGCTAATGAAAGACCCTTTATAAGCTGAATCAACGAAAACTAGATCATAACGGAACAGATTAACAGAACAGCACAAGTTAGTGAAAACTGTCAGATCGAATCAGAAGTTTTCAAATTTTGACCCATTTCACTTACTTGCCTTACATCAAAACGAGGTGCAGAAAATCTAGTGCTTAACTGATCTACACAGCGTCTTGGAACACAAAGTGACAGAATTTAGAACACTATGGGGCAAGATTATTACTCATGAAACACCGAATACTGTACTTTTCTGTGCAGCTCATGTTCATTAAACACACCTATTTACTTGCTATCATCCTCGTCATCATTTTCATCGTCATCATCTGACGATTCCGCGAGTGCGCATCTGATGACGAGAAATATTATGTGTTTTACGTCTTACAATACACTGTCACTTACATTTCAAACTCAAATAAGATGTGTTTGTTTGTTCCATTGGCATCCCGAATCGGAGAGTTCTTCCGGATTACCAATGGAAAACGACATAAGACCTGAATCAATTCAACTAATAAATGCGTAACCTTCATGTTTTATCCACACATGGGTTAATACGCGTATGGTTAATCGAGGTTCTACTGTATTATTGGCACGTACTGTTGAGTAAATATGTACGTACAGATACTGTGCGATATTTTTCTGCATTTTTCTTTCTCAGATATTTCGTTGTTTGTTTTAAACAGTCGAACGCAAATTAGTTGACTTAATGCAACGCGTTTGTTAGCCGTTTTAAAGTTGCCTTCTTTGAACATCCAAGCGAGGTCGTATCTATACATTTACGACATTTATGTAGGTAAGGTACCTACTTTCAAGTCGATACAAATCAAAATGTGTATGAGTATTATAGTGGTAATTCCGTAACACCTCGTCAACTTCTACTCGTCAGTGATATACCTACCTTCCGAATATTCCCAGAAGCAAAGTTCGGGTAGATATGAGGCTTTAATGAAGGTTTTACTTAACGAATTTTTTGGATTTTCCTCGGTTTTGAAACATTTGTTAGTACTAAATGCGTGTACGTCATTCATGGACTTACTCACACAAAGTTTGGGGATTCAATTTAGTTTAAATTTGAATGGAAGGGGCTGAAATGAAGGTGAGAGGAGGTCTGCTTGCGTCGTGTTCAAAGTTATTGTTCCAAATCGCAATGAAAGTCTACTGTAAACTTAGTTTAACCTAGATTAACTTTTAAGATCAGCAGGATATCTTTCTTTTAATTTAGTGAAAAATATATTCTTGCATGTCTGCAAAAAAAGAGCAAAGGGAACACCAGCACGCAGTACAACAACCATTATCCACTCAGGTAGAAAAGCGGATTGCTCAAACAGAACGGCCGGCGCGTGGAACACAACACTGTTGAGGAGTTATCTAGGTCACGAGTTGAATAAGCTGGTGGTGCATGGAGATTAATGGCATTCATTAGGATAGCGTCCTTTTTAAATGGGTAAGTAATTATAGTGGCGAAGCAATGGCCGATACCGGACCAATAACAAAACTAGTGTGAAGCTTAAATTTGCAGTCCCTTTCACTCATATTCAAAGCAAATTGTAATGAACGGGACCACTAATTTAAGTTCCATGTTAAATTTGCTCATTGGTTGCCTGTGCAGGGAAGTGCTAAGAATATCACTGCAACGAGCGCAAAAAAAAACAGAGGGACGGGCTACAGTCCGCTTGGGCGAACTGTTGGATACCCTATTCTTATTCCTATCCCTCATATGTGGGCGTGACAAAAGTCTAAGTATGGTTGAATTGTTAAGAACGCTCTACATATTTTGTTATATAACATTTAAAGGATTTTATCAAAAAAAACGCTCCCTAGCTCAAACTTGGGTGTTTCAATAAAATTGTTTTATTTAATTGTGGGCGTGTCAGTAGGCGGACTTAAAGAAAATTAACACATGAGAATAAAGGGCCCCTAGAGAGTATATATTATAAATTTCATCTCCCTAGCTCAAACTTTGAATTTTCAAAAAAAAAAAAAATAATTGTGGGCGTGTCAGTTGGCGGATTTTGAAAATATTTACACATGAGCATAAAGGGCCCATAGTATATTATAAATTTTAGCTCCCTAGCTCAAACTTTGGATTTTCAAAAAAATTGTTTTATTTATTTGTGGACACGCCCCAGTGGGCGGATTTTGAAAATTTTTTATCCCGAGCAGTTTTAGGAGTCATAGATATATAAAAAATTTCAGCTTTCTAGCTCAAAATTCGATTTTTTCCAAAATTTTGTTTTTTTTAGTTTGTGGGCGTGTCTGTGGGCGGATTTCAAAAATTCGTAAAATTGATTATTTCGGAACCCTAGAGAGTATATGGTTAAAATTTCAGCTCTCTAGGTCCAGTTTAAAGGCCTAATTTTTGCCGACAGACGGACGGACGGACGGACGGACATGGCTAGATCGACATTACTATCGATGCTGATCATAAATATAGTAACTTTTAGGGGTCTACGGGCAATATTAAGGTATGTTACAAACTATGCGTCAAAATTAATATACACTTAGAATAATATATAAAAAGACAGCGCTTGTCGGAAAAGACGACAAAGGGAGAAGCCTAGGCGGATCCAGGTGAGCCTAGCGACACATATAACATATTAAAGCTGATTTGAAAGTGTGCATGCAAAGTAGGTTGACAAGATCGCCGGTGTCATAAAAGGTCGATCAATCAATAATCAATAATAGGAGCATTCACGTGTCGAAATCGTAAACAGAAGTGGGCCTAAAAACTCCTGAATCACATCAATGCAACAGCGCCAGTGATAAAGTGATCTTAAGCCAGGACGCCTGTTTATATTTATTGAGGTTGAAGCGGCGAACTCCACAGGCGGAACTGTTGGGATGCAGTAAAGTAAAAAGGGAGGGTTATGATCCCCGTTTTTCTTTTTTTATTTTTATTTTTAAATTTTATTTCAAATCCTAGAGCGCTCAGATTCGGCAACGGACCATTGTACTACCAGGCAGAAATTCTCTTTTTATTGTAGGTAGAGGTTGGAGAAAATAAGGTGTCATTCGTTTCTCTCCATTAATGGGTGGCGTTTGTTCTTGTTTCCCATGGGGATTCAACCTGCATCGCACGGGTCACAAGCCAACCCACTAACCACTGCACCGTCACCACCCCTTTATAATCCGCTTAATGCACAATCTCGCCGTAAGGGAAAGAAGATGAAGAGAAGATTAATTCTGTTATTGGTAAGGCGTAAGGCCCTGCTGCTTGAATGAAAAGTGACGGACCCCAAAGTGCATCAGTTATTTTTTGCTGACGATGGAGCCATCATTAGCGAGGATCAAACGTCCCTGCAATGAACACTTGATGTATGGGTGGAAGTTTTGGATGGGAATAGGTATCGTATTAGTCCAAAAAAAAACAAGAAAACTTGTGCTGCCCGTTCCCTGATCCACTCCGAACCTTTTCCAGACAATTATATCAATGGAAGAGTGATTCCCAAGTGCGAAAAGTTCAATCTATGATCAAAAGCGAACCAATCGACATTAAGCATCGCATAAGCGTAGGGTGGATGAAGTTACGAGAATACTCAGCCGTCTTCTGTGATCGAAAAATGGCCAGTTAGCTGAAAGGAAGGCTCTACACCGCAGTTGTACGCCCGTCACCAACATTGGGTTCACAATGTTGGACGGCATACAAAAACTATGAGGACAAATTAACGGCAGCTGAGTTGAAGGTACTTCGCATGACAGCAGGAGTAACAAAGAATGTTCGAATAAATAGTTCCAAGATTCAAGGAAACCTTCACGTCAAAGAACCAATCTCGTATAGAGGGACCGGCTCAGTTGTTATTGTCACGTTCAAAGGAGAGATCCTATGAACCCTGTCCAAAAGGCAATACCAATAAACTTTCCAATACAAATGCAAAAGAGAGGCAGGCCTCAAAACTCCTGGATCACCCAAATGCAGCAACACCAGCATTTCATTGGCATGATGCAGTTACGTGGGAGAGTTATGATCCCGTCATCAAGGATATGCATAAAATATATCTGGGAATTTGCATTGTGTGCCAATAATGGCTGGAACAGATGTGCAGCAAGATGATTTTGTATGTAAATTCACAGATGGCTTACTGCATGTCAATTCTTGCTGCATGGTGTCTTATAAATACATACATATGTTTCTCCGTTTATTGATAACATGCAGTTAGTTTTGACGTTGTTAACTGCAAGACCAACCGATTTCACCTGATCTTCATTCGCCGTAAAAGCTACGGTAGGTTGGGAGGGGCTGATGATGTCAAATATGTCAGAATAAACCCAGTAGCTAGATACATCTGAGAAATATAGTGTCCCAGTGTTGACACCTGCCTCCACTATCTGCTCAAGAATAAGATTGAAGAAGTCACATGACAGCCGATCTCCTTGTTGAAATCCGGTGCAAGTTTGTTATAGTTCGAATGAGTTACTTCCAAATTGTCGTTGGCACCGCGTGTTTTCTTAAGACATCGTATAGCAGACCCAAAATTCAGTGATCCCCATATAGAGCTCCTGGCGATGAATGGTATAACAATGTTTTGAAGTCGACGCAAATATGGTGAGCCTCGACTTGAAATTTATTATCCATTTCCAGGATTTGCTTCAGTGAAAAAGTTGTTCTATCATCAGTCTACCGGACCGGAAGCTACACATGCCGATAAGTGTGTTGCAGCACGGATGGAGACGTGCACATAGTACGTTCGATAGGAATCTGGTTGATGATCTGGTGCATGCGCCCTACCGAAATATCGAGTCCGTATTTGAGCAGCTCCTCTGGTAAGATACTTTAAAACATCTACTATGTTCCCTGCGCTTCGATGACCAGCTTTCCGTCGCTGTTTCTAAGGCCTGCGTTCCGGTCTTCAAGCCAGCAGCCAGTTGCGGCGCTTTCTTGTAAAATCTGCGAATGTTGTTTCGATCACGAGACTCTTTGATTACCTTGAGCTGGAGGGCTTTTCTTTCTCCTTCCTTCACCAGGCTCGATAGTCTTACCTCTCTGCCCTTGTTTTTCACGCGGCGTGTTTAAATGTGCATCGTCTTTCGCTTCCTTCCGGTAAACGCATAAATCATCATACTCCGGGCTTTTCTTTGGGGCGGCTGGTATGGGAACCCGGTGGTCTTGGCTACTTCCACACCCAAAAAAAAATATCGGCTGTAAATTTCACAACAAGTTGCAATAAAACTTACAACTAACTGTTTATTTGTATATTCAACAGAATTTGTGATCAAATTCACAATTAATTGTTGGTTTTACAGATTTGCTATCATTTTTACAACAAAATTGTTTAAATGATGTGGGTGGCGCACAGAGTACGCTCTCTATAGACTCTCGTTACTACAGGCGTGCTTAAGCGTCCAACGTTGAATTTCTTCTTTCGGACACTTCGCAGCTTCTTCTCGTTGGCCAGTCGAGCTCTTATTTAAGCCGCAACAACAAAATGGTAAGAGTCGACTTTTGCTCCTCCGAATGCATGCACGCTTAAGATGATGTATGCCTTACTCCTCGCATCGATTTGCACATGGTCGATTTGGTGCTTACCAATTTATTTACCAATTAAATCCCCAAGTGCAACTTTGAGATCTTATTCCGGACAGTTTTCTTAGGCGCCATAAAATTCATATGTTATAGAATCTTCAGCCTCGTCGATATAGGCGTCTGTGCACAAGGCTTATGTTTTGTAGCTTTGATGCGGATCAAAGCCAGGCGATCACTTATTGTCTCGAAGTCTATCATTTTTGTCCTAATACCCTGTTTCCACCGACGTGTTTAAGGCGAAGTGTTTAGTAAAACACGAAAGGCGTTTCCACCATCCTTACGTGTTTAAGTTTGACAGTTCCGCCATCTTTGACATTAGGCAACAAATTTTCAATATCATATGTATAAAAGTACGACAAGAAAATTATAGGCAACGAAAATGAGTTTAAATGCATTGGATATTGTTTCGATCTACCAACTTAAAGCCAAAAATGATATAAACATTTTGTTATCTGCATTTTCTATCAGGAGAAATGTTCTCCGAAAAAAACGCCAACAAAATATCATCAGATTGCAGCTTCTCCTACGTAGGCATTTGACTATATCGCACAAAATGAATAGTTGGAAAAAAAAACGAGTCTGGACTAAGGTGAGTGTCGTTTAAATTTACACGTAGGTACCTAAATAAAGTTATAAATAAGAACGCGTTATTTGCAGATACGGTCGAAATCTTTCTGGGAAAGAGATGTAGCGGAAAATGATGATGTATTTTTTAAAGAAAACTTCCGTATGTCCCGGGCAAATTTTGATAAAATATGCCACAAATTAAGAGGCATGGAAAAGCAAGATACAAATTATCGTAAAGCGATACCCTTAAGAAAGAGGGTTGCAATCGCACTCTACACTGTTGGATATTCAGCTGAGTACCGAAGTATTGCAAACCTTCAACGACACACTCCAGGTTATTAATCCTTAGCTGCACAAGGATAGCATGCAGTCTGTGGTACAGCTTCCATTCCGACGGAGAACCTCCCGATGGGCCGACTAGTTGTTTTTCCTTTCTAGAAGGTAACGATATAAAAAATATGAATAACGGTTACAACAAATTTGCTCAAAAAGGGATCTACCTGTATCTACTGGTAAGATTATGTATTTTAACCCTTATCTCGTCACGAGAAAACAAAGAATTCCTGCGTTGGAAGGAATTCGCTATCTCCTTATAAATATGATTATTTTTTCGGTTTCCCCGCAATTCCTGAAACTTTTCTTCCCAAAGTTCCAGGAGAAACATTTCGTCCACTTCGGACCAGGAAGTTCTTTTTTTTGTTGTTTCTGTTTTGTTTCCATACCTGCCCAGAATAAAACAATTTTTGATTGTATGTACTTAATAAAAAAATCAAAAACTCACCGAAAAACACGAAGAAAATAATTAGGAAATTGAATTTGAAATAATTTTTTTGACAGTTTTTTTTTTTGCTGAATAAAGTGCTGAAGTTAACAACAGGTATGTTTGATTTTATTTGTGTATGTTCGATTTTATTTTGTGTGTATTTGCGATGACAGATACGTAATTAAAATTTAAACACGCATAAATCACGTAAATATTAATTACAAAAATGTATGATAAATCACGTAATTTATGAGATGATTTAGCTAAATCAAATTGATCTAGCTAAATCACGTTGGTGGGAACATGGTATAAGATAAGGATTCACACGACAAATCCGCACCCTAATATGTGCAATGTTTTATTGCAGCTGTATAAATATCGCAATTTTTTCATTTTTGTAAAAAACCAGGTCTGATCCTCACCGTCACATCTCCTGGATCGCAATAGTATCTGCCATTTAACGCTCGCGGATAAGCTCAAGTTTTTGAGATTTATCGGCCAGTCATTCCTTCAACGCATTATAGTGCTGCTATTTCTTCTTGCTCAAAACCCGCGCTTATAAGTTAAGCAAGCCCTGTCTGTGTAGACATGGCCAGTACCCTGTGGTTACCACAGAGAAGTCAAATAAGTTACGGCACCGCGCTAACTTAATCGTGCTTACCCTAATCGTGCAAAACCCAACCACCACTTATGGTCGATAACTTTCGTTTAAAAAATAAAAAAAAAATGAGCATTAACAGCCCATGTAGGGCCTACAACCTGTCTTCTCCAACTAATTATTTGCGCGAAGCTGAAAGAGTTCTCTCTTTGGGGAATGTATGTAGAATAGTTTTTCTCGAAGTTTCGTTTGGAGATTATATAGTCCGTTTTTCTGGACAGATCGATACCCAACTAATTGTGTATTATGGAGCTGTGTCTCCAGATGTTTGCCTCCTTGAGGCGGAGGGCTCCTTGATGCGAATATATTCGCCGAGCGGAGGTAGGTTTAAAATGACTTGGGGTGTTGATCTCATTGCTCCTGTTGTGCTGATACATGCTAATTTCTGTACCTTAGCGAGGTTATCTCATATACTTATACCCCCCTATTAATAAACAACGGATAGCGGCGAGTTAGCTAGACTAGCACACGTGTTAACTCTTAATTTTGATTGATAAACGTGTGTTAGCTTTCACTGACATGTAATAACGAGTGGATAACTTAACTCACCGAATTCGGCGTATAAGGAGCGGATAACATCACACATTCTCAGATTGTAGTTCATGCATTCACAAATTAAGAGGATGCGCATGTATGTGTAGAAACATTGAGAGGATGAGAGAGAACACTGTCACCCATTTGGGCATATTACTCTTTCATGATGCGTTGACTCCATAGTAGTCCCATCGCATTGGAATGGAATACACAGAAATGAGTGTCAACTGATGAAATATGACAGATACACTCGATTTTTGAATATAATTTGGTTAAGTGCTGCCGTATTGTAGGTGATAAAGAGCAAACAGCTAACACAGGGGACAAATATTTTTATTAATCAGAAAAGTTATCCTATGGACAAGTTCGCTATCCGTGTGCCAGCTAACTCGTGTGTTAAGGAGCGGATAGTGTTTTTCTATTAATATGGCTGATACTCTTTGATGTTTGTCAGACGTTCCTAAGAGGTGGGGCATGTTAAAAAATATTTGGTATTCCTGGGGGGAGGTTCATTATTCGAACCCCTGGCTCAGTAGTCCATACATTTGTACTTAGCCGATTTTCCACGACTAATTTGTATCTTAACACAAGCATTCTTCTATGGTAGCTGCAATTATTACCAAAATTTAATAAAATATACGACTCCTAGATGGTTATGTCTTGTTAATGCCGGAAATTGCGTTATCAAATATATTTCCTATAATATTCCTTTCCTATCCTATTTCCTATTGACACGTATGTCCTCAAGAGTTGTTAATAGTGCAATCAAACCAACTGAATATTCACACAAAAGCTCTCATTTATAAACGCAAGTAAGGTATAACATAGCTCGGTTAACCAAACACCTGTTATTACTCGTATACATTTCAATTAGTAACGCAATAAATCTGCTTGGTGAAACTCGTTAAACTTCCAAGACTGACCAATTTTAATGTATCCCAAACGACAATAATCAACGATATCCAAACTCATTACACAAACTCTACGATTGTATCCGTTAATATGAAGTGCTCTGCGTAAGCGTAACTCTTTTTCACTTTTTTTGGAATACCCCATCAAGATAAACAAAAAAAAAATCAAGCATGCACGGAAGAGCATACCCACAACGAACGAGTTTTAGTTTCTTAATTTGATTTTTATTTTTTTATAGTGAGGTGTTATAAAGATACAGTACATCGTTGAGCTGCCAAAAGCCATACGAAACTTTGGAAACTTTGCACATAAGTCTTTATTTATTTACCTGGTGTGGAGGCCGCGACCAGAAATAAGCCCAGCATTCATTTAGTCCGTTTTAAGTCACCAAGCAAGTCGGTCTGTAACCATTTACCTCGTCCGCATCAAACCATCCAAGATTCTTGATCGTTGGATTTTTTTTTTTTAATTTGTGCTTCTGCCATAAATATTTGTTCTTCGAAGCACATAACTTGTGAAAACAAAACGAAAGATGCTCAAATAATTTTCTATGCCAATAAAGTGAGAGTTAAGTGAGTTTCGCAAAATTTCGCCGCAATAAAGTTTCCTACTTAATACCCCAAACATACTGTGGGCCAAAGAAGCAAAAGATATAACGCGTCAATAACGAATTCAAAAGGGAAATCGAAATCGATGAATAGCGTGTAATTAAATTGTTTAGTGTTAAATTATGCATTAGGCCTCTGTGCAAAGGCAAATATTTGGTAGTTTAGTTTTTTTTTTCCTTTAAAAAGTGAATCTAAGATTTGAATAACAAACGACCTTACAAAGACAGACCATATAATTGCTCGTAGTGGATATAGTAGCTACACTATTGAATTTAGAAAAACATTTAAGGTAAGCAATCAAAAAATATACTAGATACATAAGTGTGTAGTTGTGAATTAATTATAAGGAGTATTAGTCATTTTGAGCATACTCGCGCATCTGGTCTGCATATCTGCGCAATTCCATCAGCTACGATGATGATTAATTTTCTCGCTTTCACTTTATTAATATGTACATACGCTCAAACGCCAACTTTCGTCGCGCACCGCACCAGCCTTGGTGCTACTTTTGGCTCAACTTCCAGAGTTGCATTCAACTTTCCGTAGAAAGTATTTCAGTCGTAGGTACCCATGAAGCGGTTTGCATTTTTTTGGAACGTTAATTTCTCTTTCTTTCTTCTTCCTTCTTGGGCATTGCAATTGCGAAGATCAAGTTGAAGAATGCCACTGAAAGATTTTTAGTTTTTTTCCCATTCAATTGATAAACTGATCTTCGGGAACTGGGGGTTCATTACTTTTAATACATTTACATTTCACGTATGTATGTTACTATTAGTCATACGCCTTCAAAATATAAACATCAATCAATGAAAAATGGAATTGAGCTTTTAACTTAAGAGGTTCTTTTTTAAATATAATTTTGAAAAAAAACCCGCTAATCGTTTGAATCAGAATTGCAAAATATAAAAGAAAGCTTTGAAGGCAACTGACGGGGTGGTTATTAGAGCTCGGATCAAAGCCCAAATAACAAATCAAGTTAATTTCAACTTCAGAGGACAATACATTGTGGCGCGCTCGTTAAATGTGTACCTATAAGCTGACCTCCATACTCTAAGTTTAATATACAGCTCTAACAATAATTTAAAAACATACTTCGTACTAGAGATAATTACAGACGGATGATGTAAGATTGCATTAATTATGGCAACGTAAGAGGCAGTAGCTTTGTAAGAAAACAATGGATTTGCAGCGAATACCGAATAGCTATAGGCTTTTGCTTACGATGGGTGCCATTGTTGCTTTTTTGTGAACAAGTACCTAATTGCCTTAAGATCTATTTGTAAACTTCCAGTACAGGAACCATTCGTCCTTCTTTTGAGAGGACAGTCCTCTTTTTTGCCAAAGTGTCCACTCAAATTTGTTTGCTAAAAGCGGACAGTACATTGCCATTTTTTTTTTAAGTTTTTGTTCTGAATGTCATTTTTCACTGTCAGTGACTTAATATTTGCTTGTATTACCTGAAGCCGAAAATTGCTTTGCATTTACTACTTTATTGGAAACAGAAGAAAAAGCTTATTACAGTTTTGATAACATAGTTGACCTCTTTTCCAAGCTTTCGTTTAGAGTCACGACATATTTCAAGGCCTGAGGCTGAGGTTAAGCGTAAAACAGACATTTACATATAAATAATATCAACAAGTAAAATGGTAGACATGGTATGCAAAAAAGATGAGCTCATCGTATTACTCCTTTTCCCGAGAACTTAAGAAAAAAATACACTGTCCGAGACGGGCTCATGTTGTGATATCGATCTCAAGAGAATGATCTCATTTCACGCTCGGTGTAAGTATTTACTAACTTCGATATGTAAAGGGTCTTTCATTAGCGACTTGACAGCTTCAAACTTTCAGTTTGAGGTGGTAAACCGATTACCAAACTGTCAATATCAAAATATTCCTTAAAATCAACATTTTCACAATGGTGAAATACACGAAGAAACAACGTTTACAAATAATTAAAATTTACTACCGAAATTCCCAGTCGGTGGTCGCAACTTAAAGAGCCTTAACGCCAATTTTCGGCCGTAATTCTCGTCCCAGTAGACAAGCAATTTATAGTCTAGTGAATTAATACGAGTCAAAATATTCGCTGCTTGATGTGCCGGTGAGACTACGTTTTGCCCGAAGTGTGGGGAATATTGCTGTCGTCCGTCGCAAACCAGCCAAATCAGTCTATTTCATGGCGTTCTCAAGAATTGGGCCTCTCCTATACCACATTATGGCGGGTTTCGCGTAAAGATCTTGGCCTACACCCTTAAAGCCACTTGATCATATGAACCGACGTACGTTCTCGAATTGGGCTCTGGACATGATGGAAGAAAATGACGAATTTCATCGC
The DNA here is from genome assembly GCA_949715645.1 of Portevinia maculata. Taxonomy (NCBI): domain Eukaryota; kingdom Metazoa; phylum Arthropoda; class Insecta; order Diptera; family Syrphidae; genus Portevinia; species Portevinia maculata. The sequence continues at coordinate 401,841,993 of OX454525.1, read as the reverse complement.
AAAATCATCTTCAGCGATGAAGCGCATTTTTGGTTAAACGGCTTCGTCAATAAGCAAAATACGCGTTACTGGACAGGTGAGACCCTCATCTCATGTGCTTCATGAAACAGCACTTCATCCGCAAAAAGTCACTGTTTGGTGCGGTTTTCATGCCGGTGGCGTGATTGGGCCATTTTTCTCCGTCGATGAAAATGACCGTCACGTTACGGTAAAATGGTATTCGCTACGGAGACATGTTGGAACGTTATTTCTTTGAGCAATTGCATGAATTCGGCATCAGTGATATGTGGTTCCAACAAGGCGGTGCTACAAGCCAGACAGCGGGTGCAACAATCGAGTTATTGAAGTCTCAGTTCGGTGAACGTGTTATCTGGAGAAACGGACCCGTCTATTGGCCGCCGAGATCGTGTGATTTAACGCCTCTAGACTTTTTTTTTACGGGGCTACATTAAATTATTGGTCTATGCCAACAAGCCCGCGACGTTATAGGAGCTTGGAGCCAATATTGAATGAGAAAAAGCGGCCGTATCGGTCGAAATGTGCGGCCGAGTCATCGAAAATTGGGTTCAACGTATCGACCACTGCATACATTCCCGTGGTGGACATAAGAATGAAATCGAATTCCATTCATAAATGTTTTGATAGTACGAGTAATTCAAGGCAATACATTTTATTGAGATATCTCAAGTAGTTTGCATTTTATTTAAAAAAGTCAAGTCCTTACTGAAACACCCTTTAACAAACCCCGAATAACGGATATATGAAAGAACATTTCCTTGAAATGAGAAGGCGTGGTATTTGCTTTCCATGACTCACATACAGCTTTTGAGAGTGAGTTGGCTAAATTGCAGAAAACAAATCACAAAATACAGGTCAAGTTTATGAAAATAGAAGCTCTTTAAATGGCGAAGACTTTTGTTGATTTTTTTGATTTATTGAATTGATGAGTAATGATTGATGAACAATGTTTTGGGCGGATTGGGTATTAATTTAAGCGTTTAAATGTTTCACATTTGTACTGATTTCGCTTGTCTGGTAACAAATTGTTTTTTGTATATAGCCTAGGTTTTCAGTACAACATGCCCGCCTTTTAAATTACGAAATGTTCATTGATTTTAATTCGTTAAATGACTCTTTAACTCACCACCTTGTTTTGTATTTGCGGAAGACATTTTTGCTGCTCAGACCAACATCTTAATCATGTATAAAGCTTTAAATATATCTTACAACCATATTTTTTTTTTATTATTACCCGTTGAACTGTGTCTGAGCTCAGCTCTGTTGAATTTATCTCATTATGTGAGTTCAACCTTGTTAGCTGAGACTCTGAGATATTGCTTACTAATAGATTTATCTATTCTCAAAGAAACAATTACTTACTTGTATTAAATCATTGATTTTCATTTTGCTTCGAAGAAATCTCAATGAAATTACACTTTGCGTAATCAGTACTTGAATGTCGTCGTTAGTTTTCAAACGTATTTTTTTTTTCATATGAAAACTTGTTCTCTTTTTCAGCATAAGCAATATAATGTGGGTCAAGATAAAAAGGGCTGCGTAAATTCTGTGAACTTTCTATCGTCATTTCAGCTATTTAATCTTCATTCTTTCATATAAATACCTTTTTGTGTGCTTTTTGAGACTTATTTATAGGTAACTACTTTACCTATGTGGCGCCATAGACCAGTCTAAGACTATGTATTCACACTTTTTTGACTAGGTCGCTGTTTAATCTCGTCCTCTAAAGCCTGTCAACGCAAATGGAACAATAAACGGCGTAACGGCAAAAAGTGATATACAGATGCTTCTAAACTGGAATCGGAGGTAGGAGCCGGAATTTACGGACCAAATACTTGCATTACGATACCTTAGAGAAAAGTTCCAGCATATTTCAAGCATCAGAGCTCCACGTCATTCTAGAACGCGACATTCACACCAATATATCTGGTATTATAGGCCCCACCATCAATTTATTCACGGATAGTCAAGCAGCTACAAATGCCCTTAGCTCGCATACAATTGAATCCAAATCAGTCATGCACTTTAAGCAATTTTAAGACACTTCAAACACTCGGCTTAAGGAACAAGACCAAACGGTAGTGGGTCTCGGACCACGAGGGCTTTGAAGGCAATGAAAATGCCGATGAACTAGTAAGAAAGGGCTCAGCAACTCCTTTCTAAGAAGATTCTAAATGTACCATCTACAGGCCAAAAGAGCCATCCAGCCTTTCAAAAGAAATGCCAACAAATGTCTAAATTTGAGTCGGCATGATATCAAAAATCTGGAAGGGTATCTTACTAGTCACCACGGGTTCCGATACCACCTCAACAAAATAAATATAGTCGACTCTCCAGAGTGCCAAAGTGTCTTGAAGAAGATGAAATAGCTGAACACATTCTAGGTGAATGTTCAGTCCACAGTGAAAGGAAGATTTTCTTCAGTGAACAATTGAATTCCGAAGATATAAAGAAGTCCTCTGGTCCGCTTTATACGGAAAGTTGAAATACTACTAGCCTAAACCATTTCTGGCCCAGACGGTACAAAGGACCTTATAGGTAGCTTTATAGAACTTGTAGGGCGCAAAACCTAATCTATCTTCAAGGATGGTTTAATAAATAACTGTGGAGACGTATCCAATTCCGATCCCCTCCCCAACTCATAAAGCTACTTCCAAACGTAGGTCCTAGCAATTAGGAAAGCTTGTAGGTTGCTCATGAACAAATCGACAATCAAGCATAACTTATGTGCCATATTTTTTGATAGTCAGGCTCTGTTTAAGGCTCTCGCTACGTCAAAGCTATAGTTGAGGACAGTAGGCAGATATTGGCTCGGATTAGCTGTCGTGTCGTTTCAAGATCGCTCTCCTTTGGGTTCCCTGTCACAGGATTATAGAGGGGAGTGAGAGAGGCCGCTCATTTCTATTTTAAATACCCTTAATACTCCCTTAAATTAATAAAATAGAATAAAAATACTGCCCTCAGAGTAGCCTGTAATAGCTCATTAGAAAGGTGAGAAATCAGGCTAAAACGTCCGCTAATTCTCGATTCTACCGAAGGTTACCCAGACGTGGCTTCACTCTTTGCGAATCATCTGCGGGAATAGTATATGCACCGCTAGGGTTCGTGAAGACATAAATCTTCTTGCATTTCACCTCTAGGTGTCAAACCTAATGAATTGCATCGTCTTCAGGAAGATGTGGGCCGAATACAATAAACATAGAACACAGACCCTCATCCGCAGAACACGTGCAGACGTCGCTTAACTGGATACCATTACGGGGCACCCACAATAACCACTGCCGAAGCTGTGGGGATGCTGATGTTTCAAAACCATTTTTGACTTCCCAACATTTTATTTTTACTTTTTTTTTTCGAAACTCAAAACCGTCCTGTGGTTTGGACTTTTGAAAAAAAAAATTTGGCATTAACCCATACAGTGCCTAAAACCTAGCTTCTCCAACCACTTGCTTCTGCGAAGTGGAACGAACCTGCAATTTTAAGCCAAATCCGAACAGCAAATTTGAGAAGCTTCTCATGACAATTGATACTCTTGGATGTTTGTCAGACGTTCACAAGAGGTGGGGCAGTGGAAATGACTCTAGATGTTAGTTGACCCCGGCGGGATTTTAACCGGGGACCTTTCGATTAGTAATCCAAAACACTAACCACTGAGCCCGAGTTTCGTTTCCACTTGATCTCCTTTCTACAGGTTTCGTGAGCAGTGGTCTCAAAACGAAGCCCAAGCTCTAATTGCGTGTTCCTGACAGGAAGCCAGAAACCAGCCTCTTTACGTACCTTCCTTGCACTTAACACAATATTCTTCAAGCAATTAACACAAATTATTATTATTAGAATCCGTTTTTTTTTTACACCAAATAATTTCTCCCATTTCAAGATCTTGCATATTTTTAGGAACTTGGAAATCGATTCTAACTGATACCTGTCATTTTCAAAACCAATGCGACATCATGCGTAGTCAATATATTTGGAACAATAAATATCATATAATATATCTTCTACTACTTGCGACAACCATCAACGAAATCAATGCAAAAAAATCAGGTAAACTATACAAATTTTGTTTTATTCAAATTTTAAAGTCACCATATTGACATTATACATAACAATAAAAAAAATATGTGGATAAACAAACTAATTTGTATATAGTGCGTCATCGACACTTCCAATATTATCTATAAATAATGTGGTATAAGTTAATGTCAGTGAAAACTATATCCGTAGTTATGTATCTCTGAGACCTTATTAGAATTATATCTCATTGTGGGCTTTTTTTACGTGGGTACATTTTTACTGGAAACGTTAGCTCATCAAAGTTTATATTTTAAAACGGTAACATCAAAATGGCTCATAAGTATTTAAGACACGGAATGCCAATCGTATACCTATCTCGATGTGGGTAAATATGATGGGACGATCTGACTTTCTCCGATTACTGTTCAGTCAATTAGGATTTCAAAAAATAAGCCAAAGTGGGTGGGGGTGGTTTCTTGCTACTACCGGATATTTTGTAACACGTCAACTTTTCGGTAGAGCAATTTAGCAAAGAAAATTTTCAAATAGATTAGATTTGATCTAGATTAGATAGTTCTTTATTTACGTTTCTCTAAAAAGAATACAACGGTTTAAAATAAAGTTTACAAGGCCTGGCAAAAAAAACAAACGCTGTGTGCCGATTTGACAATTAATGTTTAACGTATTAAAGAGAGTTATACTTATTTAACAACTTGGACTTTTAGAATAGTTCAATCGAAAATAATAATCCTAAGAATGACTTTTTTTTTTTTTTTAAAGGAAATCCAAATCCCAGAGCACTCAGACTCGGTAACGGTCTATTGTTATACCAGGCAGAAATGCTTCTTTTGGTGTAGAGGCATGTGAAATGGGTGGCGTATGTTGTTGTTCCCTATAAGAATGACTAATTAATTTAACTAAAAATAAATAAAAAATAAAATTAAAAGTGCTGCAATTATCTGAGATGTTTTTTTTTTTTTTTTTTTTTTTTTTTTTAAATTAAAAAAAAGGAAATCCAAATCCCAGAGCACTCAGACTCGGTAACGTTCCATTGTACTACCAGGCAGAAATCCTCCTTTTGGTGTAGAGGCATGTGATTGGGTGGCGTATCTGAGATGCTTACTTTACTTTACTTTTGGTGGCGCTTGCAGTCCGGGGTGGACCATGGCCTCAACCAATAAGCCCCTCCAACCAGCTCGGTCCCTCGCTAGCTGCCTCCAGTTACGTACACCAAGTTGGTTGACGTCGTTCTCCAATTGGGGTCTTCCTCTGCTACATTGACCCTCAGGGGTGGATTCGAAAACTCGTCGGGCTGGTGCGTTGTCCATACGCTCCACGTGTCCCAGACATCTCAGCCGTTGTATTTTTAGCTTTTTGGCCAGATCAGCGTCGCTGTATAGTTCGTCGTTGAATTTTCTTCTCCACACTCCATCGTCGCAAATTGGACCGAAAATCACTCGAAGAATCTTTCTCTCAAAGCATCCCAGAAGGTTTTCATCCGCTTTTGACAGGGTCCATGCTTCTGCACCATACAGCAGGACCTGGATGATTAAGGTGTTATATAATATATCCTTGGTTGAGCGAGGGCTTTACTTCTTAGATGCCTTCTTAGCCCCAAGAAACAGTGATTGGCAAGAGTGATTCTTCGCTTGATCTCTGCGCCGATGTCATTTTGCGAAGTGATAGTGGAGCCCAGGTAGACAAAGTCTTTAACTACTTCGAAGTTGTATCTGTTCATCGTGACGTTTTGTCTGAATCGCCGATGTGGAGAGTCCTTTTTCGTTAACAGCATATACTTCGTTTTGTCCTCATTAACAGCCCGACCTATCTCCGCCGCCTCCGTTTCGATGCTTGCAAATGCGCCACTGACAGCTCGCCGCGTTCTCCCAATAATGTCAATATCATCAGCATAGGCAAGTAGTTGAACGGACTTTTGAAAATTTGTACGTCTGGTGTTGGCTTGTGAGTTCCGTACAATTGCTTCAAGAACGATGTTAAGAAAGTACATACATCGAGTCGCCTTGTCTCAAACGTCGCCTTGTTTTCGACGTCAAATGGGTCGGTAGTGTTCTTGCCGACTTTGACGGAGCAGCGAGATTTCTCCATCGCCATATTGCACAAATGGACGAGTTTGGTGGGCATGCCAAAACCTGACATGGCTTTGTATAATTCGTCCCTAATAAGCTATCGATAAAAGATGGTGTGTATCGATCTGAAAATCCTGGGTTTTTTCCAAAATCTGTCGGAGCGTGAAAATTTGGTCGATGGTTGACTTTCCTGGCCTAAAACCACACTGATATGGGCCGATCAGGTTGTTGGCGAAAGGTTTTAGGCGTTCACACAATACAGCCGACAAGATCTTATACGCGACATTCAGGAGACTTATTCCTCTTGTTGGCGCAGTTCAGAGTATCGCCTTTCTTGTGGATGTGGCACACGATGCTGAGGTTCCATTCGTCGGGCATGCTTTCATCCGACCAAATTTTACAGATGAGTTGAAGCATGCTCCTTACCAAGCCATCTCGTACTGCTTTGAAAAGCTCGGCCGGAAGGCCATCCGATCCAGCAGCTTTGTTGGACTTAAGTTTGGATATCGCTATCCTCACTTCGTGTGGGTCGGGTGGACGGAAGTTTTTGGCTATCATCCTCCAAGCTGAACAGATCATTCTGCCTGACAGCGGGTTGTTGGCTGTCTCCGCCGTTTAACAGTCTGCAGTAGTGTTCTTTCCAGATCCTCAGCAACGACTGTGATCTACTACGGTATTCCTGTCATGCTCATCTCTGCAGGCTTCTGTTCGGGCCTTGTATCCTTGGGCAATTCGATCAGATTTCAAATATTTTAATAAATTCGTGCCACTCAATGAACATAATGCGATATTTATGGCATGTGAGACGAAAGGAATGAGGAACTTCCAAACAATAACCGCAGACACTAATCAGATGTTTGAAAACTCCTGGCAAAACACAGTCTTCGGATTTCGTGGAGTATCTGGCACACCGTCAAGAAGTGCAGAGCATCTTCCCGTTGGTTGAGATTTCAAAAGGCGCAGATAGGTTTTATGTCAGTCATATGCTGCCTGTGGTTCAGCTCTAGCATTTCGGTGTGAATTTCAAAGATAGGACGCATTTTCGCTACTGTGAATCTACTATTGAGGTAATTGTCCGAGCCTAGGGAATAATCGAGTTGCTTGCAAATTATTCTCGCCGAGGATGCTCTGGCTCGATCAAGGCAATTTTGGTACAACCCCGTGCCAATAGCAGACACGCAGTCATAAAATAATTGCTTCCATTCATCTACATTGCTTCTCGATAACTTTAAAGGACAGTATATGCAGCGGTTGAGTCATACCATTTCTTGAAAGGTGATTCAGCACGCTAGAAAGACACTTGCAAAATTTGTTGTTGGATGTTGCACTTGCTTCCAGTTTTTTTTAATGCAGATATAAGATGTGTATAAGGAATGTGCGAACGTTTGACAAACATCCAAGAGTATTAATTATAATGAGAAGCTTCTCAAACTTGCCGTTCGGATTCGGCTTAAAATTGTAGGTTCCTTCCACTTCGCAAAAGCAAGTGGTTGGGGAAGCTAGGTTTTAGGCCCTGTCTGGGAATTTAATGCCTAATATTTGTTTATTTTTTAAGGAAGCCCTGACTCCACATAGAAAGCATAACTGGGTGTATTGATAGGTAGTTTAAATAGTTGGATTGCTTCTATCTCCTCCTGGTATATACACTTCATTTGGATAAAAAAAAAAACCACCTGTTAATGGTAGCATCGAAAACTTTAAACTTGGAAGCAGGATCGAAATAACTTCTTGAAAAGAACCAAAGGGTATTAATTGCCACTTTAACTGTAGCAGTTTTTTCACTATTAAGTGAATTGATGTTGCTCTACGTACGGCAATGGTTAACACTATTGATGAAATAAGACAAGATTTTGACAACTATTCTATATCCGCTCGACTTTTGGAAGGCATTTGATAAGGTTAATCATGATGTCCACAGCTGTAACTTAAAAAATATGTTTGGTTTTAATGATGGCAACTCATTCGTAGCTTCCTTTCTGGCAGGATGCAACGAGTTGTTTCTGGTGAAAAACTCTCTACATTCAAACCCTTTTGTTAAGTGGTACCTCAGGGATCGATCCTAGGACCGATTTTGTTTTGTTCATTTATAAATGACATAACGGCCGTATGTAAACATGCAGCTGTCGACCTTTATGCAGATGATGTGCAGCTTCATTTAGCTCTACCAATGAATGATATAAATGGCCTTGGTTCCCGACTGAACGAGGATCTAGAGAAAATCCACAATTGGGCTGAGGTGAATGGTCTATCACTCAATCCAGCTAAATCGCAGTTCATTCCGATCTCTAATAAGACCATTGACACCAATAATCTTTCTGATTTATGGCTCTCGAACTGTAAGATGAATTCTGCAGTAACAACTACTCTACTAGTCTGGGCTATGTACTCAATAGAAATGTATGCGGATACAATCACACCAATGTCGTGACGTATCTACGGATGTCTTTGCAAGCTCTAGCTTAGTGATAGCTTCAGACCGATCGAAGTTCGACGAAGGCTGATCTTAACCTTAATCTTGCCCATGATAACATGAGGTGGTTTATTGCTCCCTCGACTCTTTATCCCAGAGCAAGCTTCAAGTAGCCTTCAATGACGCTGTGCGATACACCTATGGCATTCGTAGATCTAGATACGATCATATTTCCGAACACTCCAGAAGCTTACTTGGTTGCACTCTCCAACAATACATTAATGCGAGAAACTGTGTATTCTTACATAAAATCATAAAAAAATCATTCACCTACGTATTTCTTCAATAAACTTAATTTTTCTCGCTCTGAAGGACTTTTAACATAAATCTACCTTACTATCGTTATTAAAACTCGTCTCGTTTGTTTTTTATTCACACTGTTAAATTATGGAACTCATTGCCCTCACGAATTAAGACAATCTGTAATACTTCTAACTTTAAAAATGAAATCCTTCTCTACTTCTAAATAACCTCATCACGTCAATAAATTCCTTTTGCCGATCTCTCCCATTTCGCAGCATTTCTTTATCTATTTATACCCATTCCCTTCTATTAGATAGCTTCCCATCAGTGGCGGATCTAGGATCTCGACTAGGGGGGGGTCCACAAAATTTATGCTGTCATGACCTAACTTAACCTCATTTTCTCATTATTTTGATACATTTTGCATGAAACTACGATAGTGCCGCTTGTGTGGACACACCGTTACCACTGCAAACAATTTTAATTCGGGACATCTACTTCGCGACACAGTGCCGATAATTTTTTGATACACAGTATATGCGCCAGAATAAAAGGTATAACAAATCAAAGCATATACGTATTATGCGTTGTAGTCACAAACACGTAATCACTAATATTGATATATATTCACATTCGAGAAATGTCGTTTTCTGTATCGTACATATCTCACGTGTTCGACATTTTAAATAGGGCGCCAACAATACTGCGATGGTAGCGCCGCGGCGTAAGATTTTCCCGAACTGCTTGAGCTGTGACAGTATACATCTGTCATTCAGACAATTCAGTCTCATGAAGTAGTTTCAACTTACCTCGAACTTCAACCGGCCGTTATAGAAGCTTTGTAAGAAATAAAAAAGTAGAAAGTTCGAGAGACTTCACAAAAGGCTTCTCAGCTTTTGACCGCGATTTTGACAATCGAATTTCAAATCTCCTGTCATATAATGGAATCGATCAATTCTATCGTCTTGCCTCTGAGTCGGGAATTGCAGACGAAACATCAAGATCTAGGAGAAGCAACAAAGTTATCTAAAAATGATGATACGAATGATATCAAGGAAAAGCGGGAAAACGTTGATTTAAATTTTCGTATCATTTACGACAATGTTGCTGAAATCTGTTCCGTATACGAAATTAATATGAAATTGCCTCGTTGTTGCAGTCAACAGAAAAACCGTTGCAACGTTGAAACACAAAATGTGGAAGATTATTACAGAATTGCCTCTTACATTCCATTCCTTGATACTTACATTTTTCAAGTCGGTTCGAAAAACACAAATCGGTCTTCCACAGTTTCGGACAACTATTTCCTTCCAAGCAGGAATTTGATGAGGAAAAATGGGCAAGATCTTTACAAGTTTTATGACGAAATATTGGACTGTTCAAAAAGGAATTTCATCTCAGAGATCAGAATGTGGAGGCAACGGACCTCCGATCAAGATATTCAAAATGCGCTCGATGCACTATCAGTGAGTGACTTTAGATCGGAATTTTTACTTCCAGAATCAGTTTCTATAACTTAACTTTCAATGGTTACGTTATTTTTTAGGTTATCAATGAAAAATGTTTCAAAAACGTGAACACGATCTTACGAGTATTGGCAGTGTTACCCGTAACAACAGCAAGTCCAGAACGATCATTTCGACCCTAAGAAATATAAAAAAACTATCTTAGAAGTACAATGGGACGGGAGCGCCTGAATGGACTTGCTTCTTTGAGTATGCATCCTGAAATTGGACTAACGGAAGACGAAATTTTGCAAGAATTCTTCAAAAAACCGCGGAATTTTAAAAACTGATTGAGATTTTCTCTAGCTTTCGCACTATTGCTAATATGTTGTATTTAGTAACATGAATTGAATAATAATATGACAAAATACGAGAAGTCATTTATTTGCACATTACAATCTTTTTTGGATTTTCAAATCGTAAAATAGAATATGCAAATGTTACCAGCATTTCAGATTCAGGTCGGTTCCAACCTCCGGGGGGGGGGGGGGGGGTCCGGACCCGATGACCCCCCTCCGTAGATCCGCCACTGCTTCCCATCTATTATATTGTTTTCAGTTTTAAGAAGTTGTCAAAATCTCTCTGACTGTAAAGTACTAAGTACTATACAAGATACAAATCTTAATGTAGGTACAAACCTCTTTGTTTAATAATAATAAATTGAAATTGAATAAGTTAAAATTGATGTTCCGATTACAAGTAAGCAGAAAACCAAGGTATTTAAATTTACTACTTCGATGTTATTGCCATCCAGGGTACATGGGTACCCTTGCAAACACGATTTTTTTCCCAAACACCATTATCTTAGATTTCGTGGTATTAATCTTAAGATCCCATTTATCGCAGTATTCATTTAGCTTATTTATTTGAAGTTAAAGTGTTAATAAACTCTGAAAACGAATTACCAAGTCATCAGCATAAAGACGCACTTTATCTTCCACATCACCATCATCAATATACAACGAAAAAAGAATCGGGCTTAGTATGCAACCTTGCGGAACACCAGAACTTGTGAATAAAAAAAAACCAATTTACGATTAACTTAGTATTTATTTAGGCCCCAGTTATAGCAATAGGTAAAAGGTGGAACAGTAAACACATTGAAACGAACAAAACATGGGAAGGATTTGTATCATTTCTGTGAAATGACTAAGAAGATGAACAAAAAAAGTTTTCCATAGGAAAAAATTAATGAATTCGTTTTCTAGCCAATATTGTGTTCAATTTCAATTATTTGTGACAAATTGGTTTGATAATGATTAGCTACAGATTAATACAAAGATTGTGTTGATCTCTTCTTTTTTACCAGGACTAAAAAAGTAAATCCGAGTTTTTACGTTTTCAGTTTATACGTATTGAAAACTTTAAAAAAAGTTAGGGGTATGACACGACTGTCATAGGACACTAGGAACCATAATGGGCCTATCGCGATCCCTGGGGGAACCAACTAATTATAAGGGTGGCGACGGTGTAGAGGTTAGTGTGTTGGCTTGTGACCCGTGCGGTGCAGGTTCAATCCCCATGGGGAACAACAACATACGCCATTCATTCACCTGCCACTACACCAAAAGGAGAATTTCTGCCTGGTAGTACAATGGACCGTTACCGAGTCTGAGTGCTCTGGGACTTGGATTTCCTTTTTTAACTGAGTAAAAAATAACAAAAAAAAAATAATTATAAGGTCGTCATCCAAAACGTCTTCTTCAAAGAATTTTATTTCCCTACAAAAACTCACTAACTTCTTCTAGTCGATCAACGCTACCTCTTCTAGACTATCAAAGAAATAGTTGCCTACGCTAGGAGTCTTCTTCTATGCCGAGAGATACCCTCGCACTCACAAAGTATATGCGTAATGTCTTCCATGACGCAAATATCATTGCAGTATCTGCAGTATCTGTACGCGTCCGTTTCTTAGAGCCCAATCTTTTGGCACGCTTCCTAAGAAGGCAATGTCCGGAAAAGATGCCGATTGTCATTCTAAGCTGACATCTAATTAGTTTCAGAATTGCCCCAGTTTTCCCTTTGTTCAAGTAGGGCCAAAAGGCCCTGTATACCCTGTGCCCCACTTTGTGACTCCATCTTTGGCTAGCCATTTTTATGGTCGCCTCCGATAATTTTTCTTTGACTCCACAAAGGGAAGGTTTTATGTACACCCCCGCGCTTTGCAGACGCATTTCTCCCCCTTTGCTTGCCAGTTCATCCGCAAGCTCATTGCCCTCTATGTCGCAGTGACCGGGCACCCAGCATAATCTAACACGTTGCTGTAAGTATAATGCCTTAATCTTTGTGCGACAATAACAGACTATTTCGGATCTGATGACGCGTGATTCCAGAGCCTTTAGATCAACCTGACTGTCAATGTTAAAAGTTATGCCCCGGTCGGGTATCGACTTTATTAGCAGTAATTCGACAGCCTTAAGTACTGCCAAAACTGTTTGGAAGCCGCAGCGATTTCCTCAAATCTGTTTCCGCTGAATGAATTCCGGATCCTGTGCCTTCATCGGTTTTGGAGCCATCTGTGAATACTGCAATGCCACATGAATTGATGATTGCATTATTCTTCCACTCCGCTCTATCAGGATACCCCACTGTGTACTCGAAGTCAAGCTTAGAGGGGATATCATCCGATTTTACAGAATTTCCGATATTGAAAATGTTCAAAATAGAGCAGTGTCCAATTGGGCTGCTTTTGAACGTGCCCTAATTGGTGAGACGTATCGCACTATTTCCTGCTTGGAATTTAACCTGTACCTATATCTACAGGCAGCAGGTGCAGAAACGCTTTCAGTGCGGCTTGGACGTCGTTCGCAGGAAACCGCAACACTGACCGTTATTTGTACCGTTGCCAATTTTCCCTGTATATTTTTCTTTCTTGACAATGGCCCCCAATAGGTGAGGATTGGCCTGACTTTCATAATATACAGCCAGTGCATCATTGCTGGCTTTAGACCCCACTTTTTTCCCACTGCCGTTTGCACATAAGCGGTTGAGTCCGACCGACGCCCTTAGTGCACTTCTAAAGCTCATCCTTCTCGACCTTCACGTCAGATTTACTGCATCTTGCAGCGCAGTAATGCTCAGGGAATCTGGGTTCTGGTCATATAAACCGTACGGTCATAGTAAGGTGCTTGACTTGCTACCCGGGAACCTCGGTGCGACTGGCACTGACTACACAACGCCCAAATACAACCTCAACAAAGCCGCTCAAGTCCATTTCCCATCCAGAACGGAATGGAAAAACGAAGCGTTCCCGACGAACCACCACCACCGACATCTATACCGACGGTTCAAAGATGGAACGCGGAGTCGGCGCGGGTATCTTCTCAGTGGAACTGAATATATCCGAATCATTCTGACTCCCGGACTCCTGTAGCGTATTGCAGGCGGAAGTACTTGCGATCCGGGAGGCGTGTAGGATACTCACACTCTTGCCCAATACCCAGAGAGACGTTGCCATCTTCAGTGATAGCCAGGCAGCTATTAAAGCTCTCGACTCACACTCCATATCATCCAAATTCGTCGCACAGTAAAATGACGCAATCACTTGTCAAAGCGGCCACTTCAACATTACTCTCCTATGGGTTCCCGGCCATAGTGGCATAGAGGGAACTGAAAGGGCCGATGCGCTGGCAAGACACGGCTTTACCCTTGATAGTTTCCTTGCGGAGACAGTCTCTCCTCCCATTGGAGCTGTCAAGGGTAAAATATCCCAGTACTTTCTTTTGCAGGCGAACTCCAGATGGAGCGGCCTAAATAGCTGTGTCATATCCAGGAAGATATGGCCCTGTCTTAACGCTAAAAGAACCCACGACCTAACAAGCAGAACCCGACAGCAGATTGCCAGAATTGTGGCGGTCAGCACTGGACACTGGCCTGTCGGTACTCACGCTGCAAGGTTGGGCATCCCATTCAACCCACACTGCCGCAGCTGCAAGGATCCAGTGGAAAAGGAGACTCTCCATCACTTCCTCTGCGAATGAATATAAAATTCTGCAATATCATTGTATTCCTCAATTCCACACTTGTCACTTGAGTGGTGGCATCAAAACGGCGCATTTGCGCTAATTGTGTCCTGGTTGCACCAGGCAGCCAGTCCTACCTACCCCTACCTTTGCACGTAAAGAATGCGTTACAGGCTTCCTTAATTCTCTCCTGAACATTGAGATTCCAGTTCAATTTCCTTTCCAGAATGATGCAGAGGTATTAAGCATCGTCTGATAGGTCCAGTTCAACCCCATCTATTAGTGGCATTCTGAAAGATGGTATTTCGTGTTTTCTGGTGAAATTAACTAACTCCGTTTTTGCTGGATTGACGTTGAGTCCACAGTCTTTAGCCCTCAGTCTTTAAGCAAGCTTCCATAATCTCACTCATTGTGTTGAGGAATTTGCCCTGGAATATGATGACAACGTCATCCTCATACGGTGTTTTGCGTATACCCCTATTTCTGAGTTTGCTTAGAATGTAGCGGGGATATGCCCCTACCCCCTATGGGGAGTTCCCTAGTTACTGATTTCCTGATAGTACCTACTGCTCCCCATTGTTGAACAGACACTGTAAACAAAAAAAGACATACACATTTGAAAGACCCAATTTAATCATAGTATGTACAGCCAAATTCACAAATCTAAATATTGCTGTTACTCGTATGTCTACCTATAGGACGTATACTTTGCCTATTGCACCTGGCTGAAAATAATACAACTGCGGGGGAAATATTTCAACACAAATTCAACGAATTACATATTATGTAGAATGTATACGGATAAGCCACTCAATAAAATTAACATTTATTTTTCTCCTGCAACGAATATATTAATTCAACAATCTTATTATTCGAACCGTGACGGATGACCGCAAAAGTGGACTAGCTTTAGTTAAAATGGTATTTCGTGAGTTTATCTGGAGAAAGTCGATCAGCGACACACCTAAGGAAATTGTTGCAAGGCAAACATTAAATAGTGAATCACTACTTTTCTATTTCTGACATGCGTCATGAAGCGCCACTCCGAAGTACGGGCAAAGGGTTAAGAAAGCAACACAAACACAATTCAGCTTTTAGCACTCGTTTTAGATTAATTTAACTTTTATAGGTATTTGTTCGCCTTGCCATCGCTCTGCGTGTTCGTGCTTGCCGCGTTCAAAATTCAGTTATGGTAAGATGGTTATAATTATTTTGAAAGTTGAGCGACCTTTAGTTAACAAGATCCAGTAGAGGTTAACATTGTGCTGGTTACCAAAAACGCTGTCATTTCAACTTTTACGGATTGTAATAATTTCCAAATTGACGCAGATGATAGTGTTCGTGACATATTTAACAACTTAAAGCTGTCCCGCAAGTGTGTATGCAAATTCATAAGTTGATACGGCACGACATAAGGCAGATCAAACAACAAATCCATAACACATTTTCGACACAGGGACAAAAGTCCATAATGGAACAATGCCTCACTTTGGTGAGACATAAGTCCAAAATACGAACATTTGATTATGTAATTATGTCCACCAAATTGGGACAATAGTGCATAAATTATTTTTCAAATATGGGACATGAGTCCAATATTCTGTAAGAAGAATACGTTTTCATAAAACAGAGTTCGAAACACATGTTGCCTCCATTTTTTAAAAAGTAGCTATTTCAAAGAAAAGAAAAAACAGAGTACGAACAAATTTGTTTCTTTTCAAATTCGTTACGCCGTTTGTTTTCTTTTCGTTAAAATAAACTTAACATTGCGATAAAATCCCTCATCAATTCGCATTCTGACACTTTGATAAAGCGACATTAGGCCAATTTGACTTCATGTCTCTTTCCACTGCATAAGTGCATATCCAAAATTTGATGTAGCCTGAAATGGCCTATAAAATACAAATATAAAGGGTCTTTCCCTAGCGACTTAACAGCTTCAAACTTCAGTGTGAACGCTCCCTTAAACCGATTACCGAATTGTTAATGTCAAAATATTCAGTAAAATCAACATTTTCATCATGGTAAAAACAGGAAGGAACAACGGTTACAAATAATTAAAATTTACTACCGAATTTCCGATTCGGTGGTCGCAACCTTAAGAGCGTTAATGCCAGTTTTCGGCCGTAATTCTCGTCCCAGTAGACAATTCAGTCAGAATATTCGCTGCTTGATGTTGCCGTGCCAGTGAGACTACGTTTTGCTCGAAGTGTAGAGAAGAGGCGTCCGTTGCAAACCAGCCAAATCAGTCAGTTTCACGGCGCTCTAAAGAATTGGGCCTCTCCCAGACAACTTTATAGCGACATTTTGTGTAAGCATCTCGGCCTACACCCTTACAAGGTCAAGCTGACTCAAGAACTAAAGCCACTTAATCATATGAAGCGACATACGTTCTCGAATTGGGCTCTGGACATGATGGAAGAAAATGAAGAATTTCATCGCAAAATCATCTTCAGCTATGAAACGCATTTGTGGTTAAACGGCTTCGAGCTTCGTCAATAAGCAAAATATGCGATACTGGACAGGTCGGAAGCCTCATATGCTTCATAAAACAGAACTTCATCCGCAAAAAAGTCACTGTTTGGTGCGGTTTTCATGCCTTTGGCGTCATTGGGCCGTTTTTTTTCGTCGATGAAAATGACCGTCACCGGTAAATGGTATTTCTTTGAGCAATTGCATGAATTGGACATCAGTGATATGTGGTTTCAACAAGACGGTGCTACAAGTTACACAGCGGGTGTAACAATCGAGTTATTGAAGTCTCAGTTCGGTGAACGTGTTATCTCTAGAAACGGACCTGGTTATTGGCCGCCGAGATCGTGTGATTTAACGCCTCAAGACTTTTTGTATGGGGCTACATTAAATTATTGGTCTACGCCAACAAGCCGGCGACTTTAGTGGAGCTCAGAGCCAATATTGAACGAGAAATAGCGGCCGTATCGGTCGAAATGTGCGGCCTAGTCATGGAAAATTGGGTTCAACGTATCGACCGCTGCATACGTTCCCATGGTGGACATATGAACGAAGTCGAATTCCATTCATAAATGTTTTGATAGTAATTCCAGTCAATAATTCGAGATATCTCAAGTAGTTTGCATTTTATTTAAAAAATAAGTTGTCAAGTCCTAATGAAAGACCCTTTACTAACCATTGAAATATTGCGCCTTGTCAATAACAAAAATAAAAGTACCTATATGTCTGCCATGTTAATAGATCAATCATCAAACCATGGACTTGTCGTAGAAAAAAATACACAATTATGCAAAAAAAAAAATGCGAAACCGCCATCGACCTTATGCCTTTGGCTGCTATAACAATAGCGAAGTCCAATAAAACGTGCTCACCTATATATCCGCTGCTCCGTTACTCAGTTCACTCATCGGCGTACTTTACTGTGTCAGTCGGTCATATCGTATAGAGCGACTCGCGTATAAGGGAAATTTCATTTTTTCCTTTGTAGCCAAATATACATAGAAAAGACACCCAAACAAAAGAGTTGAGAGAGAAACTTGCATAACTAGTTTTACATTATTGTTCACCTTCTTTTGTAACTACGTCATAGAACACAACTATACGAAGGTGTGTAAGCATACTCGTGTCTTGCCTTTCAGATAATGTACAACAATTATGACGATACATTCATATTATATGTATATTAAATGTATGTAGATACATTATTTTTAATATAAAATAGCTCAATTAAAAATTATTTTCGTCATACCTGTTCATGGCTTGAGGCGTTTGTTATACTCGTATATTATGAAAGTTGCATAGGGCACATGCAATTAATACAAATCACAAGTTATTTAATTATTAACTCCAGTGCATACAAAAAGGAATAGTTTCAGAAGAGCAAATTAAAAAGCAATTAAATTTCAAAACTGGGATGTATTATTGCGAAAAACGGTTACCAAATATTTTTTATACATACCTACATACGAGTAGATATCAGAATGTGTTGCTCGTATCTTGCAGGTAATTTTCAAGGTTTTACCCACAGATCTTTATTTACTGCAACTGCATATAAAGTAATTGCGCCGGCTAGTATTTTTATACTCAAATATCTGGGCCACGCCGAGTATAACTATTGTTCGTGTTTACAAACATACTTTTATGTTTCAGCATGACCTCCCCTTATCACTTTTAAGCTCGGTATTAATCGGAAAGATCAAAAAGTCCCCCAATCTGTTTTGAACTGCAATTTTAATCACTAAATGAACTCTTAAACTTAGTCCATTGTAATTTTAACCTCTTTGGGAAACTGGGAAAAGCGAACTTTGCTTGCAGCATTAGGATCACAATCGCACAATCGAACAGCTGCGACTTCCGACCTAAATAAACTATTAGTCTATTCCTTAAAAGGTCCAGGTAGTAACCTATCAAATTGCAGGTTCATTGCACTTGCCTTGATTATCTCAAAGGTTTTCGAAGCTTTCATTAATAAAGCTTTACTTGAATATTTTGATGGTAAACACTTCATTAGCGCAATGGATCGACTTCTTAAAGAACGTTGAAGCAGGCAGCTGTCTACATAATGTTGGTGAATCCTTCTTAGATTGGCTGGATATTTGCAAAACCTTAGATAGAGTTTTTCCCATCGCTTTGCAGGAGGAATATTATGGGGATTTGTGCAAACCGCAGATATCGAACTTCGAGGAATGTCAAACACGATTTTCGACAAATAAAAAAAGATATTTGTAATATATTATCGCTTTCACATATGTCAGAAATGTGGGCAGTTATGTAATTTAAATAAAACCAAAATACGATATCGTCTGGGTACCGAAACAGTTGAAAGTTTAATCTTTACAAAAGATTAGTTGGGCTGTACCGAAGCGAATTTGGTTATTATTTAAATTAGCACCTAATCAATGCGAAGTTTATTTTATTTTTATGTTGATTTTCTTGTTATAATAACGAAACTGAGTACAAACGAAATGGTGTGGAAAAGCTGGGGGACTAGTTCCAAAACACCTTAGTTAGTGAATTGGAAACCTTAGAAAAATATGTTGAAGCAAAAAAATTAACAAAAATTAAAATTTTTTGATTTTAGATAAAATATTTTATTTCGTTTATTATTTACAATTTATTATAGCTTTATGTCTTTCTACTGAAAAAAGTTTACAAGTGACAAAAATTAACTTAAATTAGAAAAATGTTTGTTTTTGAGGAAAAACAACGACTAAAAACCTTAAATGAATGCATAAATAAATAAATAAAATATACATGAATGTATAAATAAATAAATAAATAAATAAATATATAAATAAATAAATAAGTAAATAAATAACTGTAGCGTGGACGTCTAGCAGAGTGGTAGAGCAGGTAAGCGGGGCGTGTGGTCGACCGATTTTTCCAGACGGTACACCTCTCTTGGTGCAATGAAAGAGGAGTTCTTGTTGTCTTTTTTAAAAGCTTTATTATTTTTTAGGATGAACTCTTTTATAAAGAAAATTAAATTTATTTAAAAGAAAACTTAATTTTATAATCTGCCCGCGAGTATGCTGTCCAAGGACTGCAGTACTTGCTGAAGCAAAAGGTACTCAGCCAAGGGGCAAAAATCAAAAAAACTCAAATGTGGAGTGATTCCCAAAAGGCAGTTTTTAAAACTTCCGACTTGAATGATCACTACAAATTTGACTTTAAAATTAATCTTATTAGCGCGCAAGAAGTGTGGCGTCTTTCCCAAGAGGCAGTTGAAAACTTTCCGAATTGGTTACCACGTCAAACCCTGTCTGAAGAAAGAGTGACTAGAAGCTATCAGTGCCGGCCTTTTATACAAAATATTTTTAGCTGGTGGAGCTTTTACATGACAACGAAAATAATAATAACAACTAGTAACTAGGGCTGGAAGAGCGACAAGTACACTTAGTGATAGAATTTAAGTGAATTTATATAATTTAAAATGTTTTTTTTGTATTGTATTTTTTTGGAGTGTTACATAACTAAATAAATAAATAAATTGTTTAATAGGTAAATAAATAAATATATCAATAAATAAATATATAAATAAATAAATAAATATAAAAAAAATAAATAAGTAATAAATAAATATATAAATAAATAAATAAGTAAATAAATAACTAAATAAATAAATAAATTGTTTAATAGGTAAATAAATAAATATATCAATAAATAAGTAAATAAATAAGTAAATAAAATAAATATATACATAAATAAATAAATAAATAAGTAACTTAATAAATAAATAAGTGAACAAATGAATACATAAGTAAAAAAACTATTTTTTTGATTTGGTTCCTGCAAATTTCGTTCTAGTGTTTTTGGCGATAAAGAAGCCTTATTGTTCTTAAGCTTTCTTTTAGCTAAGCCAACCTCTTCTATAATAGGTGGTGACATCTGTTGTTCACTGACAGGATGTGGGTTCTCTTCTTGCTTAAGTCTCTTGTCCACTGTCTGTAGACTCTGGGTACTCCAGGGGTGCTAAGCCGTCCAACGTCGAATTTATTTATTTGGGCAGTTCCCAGCTCCTTTTCATTGGACATTCGAGCTCTAAAGTTAGCCGCAACAAGAAAATGGTCAGAGACATTGAATGCGTGCCTCGCATTGATTAGAACATGGTCGATTTGGTTGGCGGTTCGACCATCTGGAGAGCGCCAACTTGCTGTGTGGAGCCTTGGAAATCTAGTGCTACTTATCACCGTATAACAAGCTGCTGTAAAGTCGATTAGTCGGTAGCCCCTATCTGTTGTCGTGTCGTGAAGGCTGTGCTTACCAACTTATCCGCCGAAGATGTTTCCCTTACCGACTTTGGCATTAAAATCGCAGCTGTAATAAATGTCGCATTTTTTCTTTTCATCATCTCCTATCCATCGTATCTCCTGGATCGCGGTAATATCGGCCTTGTACCGCTCGAGGACGGACTCAAGTTTTTGAATAGCACCTGGGGTGTACAGTGTTCGCACGTTACGGGTTCATACTTTCACATCGTACTTCTTTGACGTTCCGAGTCTGGTGGCCATGTGAGGGTATCCATTATCCAAGACTTCATATGTCTCTCGCATAACAATTTATGTTTCACGTGGTCAGGAAGTTCTCCCGAATGCATTTTTTACCCCTAAGACGAGGCGCCGGGTTTTCCGTAGTCAGTAACCCAATTCGGGGATATGAGCGCTGCCGTTGGCCTATTCAGTACTCATCCGCCACCAACTCTTTTCCAATATCGTGGCTCAGTATTGGAGATCCCTTAAGCCCTGGGATTCAAATATGTCGAAGCAGCTCATATAGGGATAACACTAATAGTTCAGCTGGAATGGAACTGGTAGACGCCATCATTGATCTTATCTAGGAACTTCCTCCGCTGCTGTCTGAAGCATGAGGAAGTGTCTCAGTGTGCAAAAAACACTCCTCCCCCCTCTCTCGGCCGCTGCCACCAACAACCTTCCACAGGGGTTGGTTAATTAATTTCCAGCCGAGGTATTAGGCACCCAGCAGCCACCCACGTGGATGTGTAGAGTAGGAGTTGGTATCGTGAGAACGCCTGTGCTCGCATACATTCGCATAACTACCCTTTGGCTGCTCAGTTGTAGTATTGACTGAGACTAGATTAAGAGAAGACATCTCATCCATAAAATGGCTGTCAGACAGGAAATTGCTGTTAAAGTCTCCAGATAAATCAACAATAAGATGTATAGAGATTTCTTCCAAGCTCGTAATGAAATGTGAAAGGTTTACATTTACAACAGGCCGATAAGCAGCGCCAATCAAGATTTTTGATTCCTCATTCACAAGTTCAACAAACACTTGTTCAATCTAACAACCATCAGAGGAAATGCTGCGTAATCTACGTGTTCAGAAAGCTTCTACACGCTTCTTGACGTCTAAAGTCTTTCATATCTACAACATACAATGAAACACACCCCTTTGGGGGAAATTAAAAAAAAACTCACACACACAAATTACGACTCGTCGGCTAGGGGCACTTACGCGTTTTCCGTCCCGTTTTCGCATTCTCATATGCTGCAAATATTTTAATAGTTTCTTTCGTCTAAAGCGAGCAATCTATTCCTAACTGTATCCTTGTAACTTTTGCCTTTCGACCTAAAACTATTTCGATTTTTTTTTGCAGGTGAATTAACATCATGTCAGCACCTACAAGGCGCTGAAACTCGACGTGCCAAAGCTCTGCAGGAACTTAACAAAAAAGTACGCATACCGCGCTGCACAAGGTTCGGAGAATTTGAACCAATTCAGTGCGCCAACGAACAAGAAGGTACAAACTGTTGGTGTGTCGATGAGTATGGGTTTGAAATACCCGCCACCCGCAACAAGACCAGACAACTAGTTCAGTGTGCTGAACCAGAAAATTGTTCAGCTTCTAACTGCCGAATGTTTTGTCCATCAGGATTTGATCGAGATGCTAGAAGTGGATGCTCCATTTGTCGATGCCGTAATCCATGTGACGGTTTAGAATGTCCGAACGGAGAGTCATGTCAGCTACAGGAAGTTAAATGCAAAAACGAACCGTGCCAACCAATCCCAACATGCAAAAAGGGGCGGTCGATTGAAAACTATTGCCCAGCGGGACTACCTCTATCCATTGAGGGGAGTGTTCGACCGTTTTTATGTGGTACAGAACCTGGAAAACCCGAATGTCCACCTTTGTACGATTGTATGGTAGAATCAGGAAACGATTATGGAGTTTGTTGTCCAAATCATTCGCTCAAGCTTAAGAAGCCCGGCATGTGTCCAGCTGAGGATTCTTCATTATACACTGAAAAAACCGGATTCATCTGTGGCACACCTTGCACACATGATTTGGAATGTAAGCACTTGGAAAAGTGTTGCCACACCAAGGGCTGCAGGATGAGTTGCCAACAGCCTGTGAATATCACCAACTGCCATCAAGCAAAGTTACTCTCGGATATATTGATGATCAATGAGCGAGAAGGTCGAGGCTACATCCCTGACTGCAATGGACCCGGAGGAATGTTTACTCCAAGACAATGTTCACGTAATGGCCTAGTTTGTTGGTGCGTTGATCCGCGAACTGGCAACAAGATCAAAGGAACAATGGGTGTGGCTACCGACGTGAACTGCGATGGCTTAGAGAATATTATAAGTCGCTCATTCGGACGCAGCTTTAGCTCCAACGATTGTGACTACAATATTTGTGCAGCTGTATGTGAGTACGGGTTTAAGGTAATTGTTTTTAGATCTCAAAGATTGCGCAGTCAATTGAAATATCTTTTACAGAACGATCATAACGGCTGCCCGACTTGTGAGTGCTCTGAACCATGCGAAGGTTTCAAATGTCCCGGCGGTTCACATTGTGAAGTAGCAACGGATCCGTTGTGTGTGTCTGGATCGGCCTTGTGTACATCTTGGCCCGTTTGTAAACCAAACCTGGTCTACTCAAATCCATGTGAAGTGGAAACACCGTTACAAAACAACATCACTGGAGAAGTTGTCTATTGCTTAGATGGTAAGGAAAAGGGTCGATGTCTCATGACGTGACAAACTTTAAAATGTAATTTTATGTAGAACGCCAATCACGCGCGTTGGAACCCACCCTGTTTTCCGACGAAGAACCACTGATTTCAGAGATGCGTTCGATGAGTAATCAGGTTATGTGCCCATCAGGATACATTTGTACAAAGCTACATGGTCAAAGTGAACGTGTTTGCTGTCCAGAAGTCTCGAAGAAGTCTCCAGAACTGGAATTGGAAGCTGATCCAAGGCAGCAAACAAGTAAGAAAAGTTCTAATTAGCCTTAATTCCAATGCTTAGTTATTTGTTTACAGTGTGCGAATACCTCCGGGATTTTTCTAAACGGATGGAGGGGACAGAAAGGGGCATGCAGTTAGCTATTCCGCCACCAGTATGCACCAAAGAGGGCAACTTTCGGGAACGCCAGTGTATGCTGCGGACAGTAATGGTAACCCGTGCTGAACATCGCAAAATTCTTGAGGAGAATACAATACGGAAAATGAGAATGTTGCTCCAAGGCCGATCAAAACGGGACGTAGAGAGCTTAAAGCTCTATCGAGTAGATGACAGCCTATTAAACATTCAAGTGGCTTCTTCGATGAGTGCTAGAAGTGCTAAACTCATAGACTATACGGAGGATAACGATTTGCAGCCCCAGTTATTTGAAGCTAACAAAAGAAAAGCGTCTTCGGTCCCGTTTAAGGCCATAAACAAATCAGATTTGATACCGATTGACATTGAGGAGTGTTGGTGTGTTGACAACTTTGGAACTGAAATTCCCGACTCCAGAGGGCCCAATGTAACTGATGAGCATTGCATTGTCTTGCGAGAGTCAATTGATTGTCTTGAGCTTACATGTCGTATGGGATGCGACTACGGATTCGATTTGCACCCAATATCAAAGTGCCCGGCATGCCATTGCCGTGATCCTTGTAATGGAATCTCCTGTGGAGATGACAAGGAATGCCGTATAGTCGATGTTTCTTGTGAGGACGAATACTGTCCTCCAGTGCCCGCGTGTTTACCGCGAAAACCAGGTCAATGCCCATTTTTGGTACCACCAGGACCAGACGGACAGGTGGATGGAAACTTTTGCTCCTATGAATGTCGAACCGATTCACAGTGTGATGGATCAAAGCGATGTTGTTCGAATGGATGTGGAACGCAATGTGTTGACCCGCAAATGAAGACGGCCTGCCAGCATTTGCATGCCATTCAAATGCATCAGTCTTCTGAAATAGGCATACCTGCTAAGCAAATGCACGTGGCAAGGTGTGACCCTCAAACTGGTAAGTGGCAAGAGATACAATGTGGCCCAGAGAATGTTTGCTGGTGTGTTGACTCAAATGGACAGGAAATAACAGGCACTCGTTCGAAAACCGGAGCTCCCATTTGTAGAGAAAACTCACATTTCAACTGCCCCGCAGTTGAGTGTCCGGCTTGTGAGTTCGGCCACAAGGTCGATGCAAATGGCTGCACTATCTGTGAATGTCGTAACTTGTGCGATGAGATCACTTGCTTACCAAATGAGACATGCCAGTTCATTAATGTGGAATGCATTGACCGTCCATGCCCGCAAATGCCAATTTGCGTGCCCATTCGAGACTCCGTTTGCCCGGAAGGTAGTCCCCTCAAACAGGGCAATGTTGAACTAAGCTGCGGGCCGCACAATGAGCACGAAGTATGCCCCACAACACATACCTGTCAATTAAATCCAGTCTCGCATAGAGGTGTTTGTTGTGCAAAAACAAGTGAGTTCTTTACAAGTTCCTTTATCGGTTTTTCTTATACCAATTATTCTTACAGGAGACGTCTGCTTCGAGTCAATAGACAACGCCTGCTTAGCCACACGTACTAGTGTGAACAATGTGACGCATTTTAGATTTAGTCCCAAGGCGAATAAGTGTGTTCCAATTTCTGTCGACACGAAGCAGGCCAACTGCCAGACGAAGAACTTATTTCGCAACGAACAGTCTTGCGTGTCGGTGTGTCCAGGTTTGGTATTTCGAATCTGAATAAAAATGATGATATAACTTACTTTTTTTACAGTGCTTACACCGTGCGAACGATTGAAGCTCAAAAACAGCTTAGCTGCCAAACGCTCACGGCAAGCTTCCTGGTTTGAGCCAAGATGTGATCCTGTGACCGGCCATTGGAGTCCCGTGCAATGCCTGGGGAATCAGTCTTCCGATGAACCACCAGTCTACATTCAAGGAATCAATTCTTTCGCAGACCCAACAAATTCGATGAAGACGCCTTCATCAGGCTATGTCGTTTGCTGGTGTGCTGACAAGAAAGGAGCCCCACTTAAGGGAACGCTCACACGGGATTTGGAACCAGTCTGCAATAGTCGGCAAGCGCGTCAACGTGTCTCATACGCTGAACCGAATGACCCATTGATGGAAGATCTCATCGAACAAATGGCGATGCTCGTGACGGAAGAAATCTCAGAACTTGAAAATGACGATGCCACATTATTTCCTCAAGAAGAGATAGCAACTTCTGGTCCCTCTGCTTCAGGCATGGACAGCGTCTTTGAGTCCTCTGTTAATTCGATTTTAGACTCAAAACTATCGATCGAAAATACACAGAAGCTTATACCACTTGCAACTACCCGATGCCTTGGAGTCGCAAAGACTGCCTCGTTTCCGGTAAAATGTGATGAGAACGGATCATTTCTCCCCACCCAATGTAATGGGAAAAAATGTTGGTGCGTTGACGCAGCGGGCAAACAAATTCCGTCAACTTCAACATTCACGGGGGGAACAAAGAAGTGCACATACTCTCCAATCGAAACGGTTGCCATCGAAATTTTCCTCGTTAATGACACTTCGACTTCTGTGAGAAACTTCTATGACGTCGTAAAACTGGAATTGCATCAGTACATAGGTGAATCAATTGACAATCTTCGAGTTCAAGAGAATCTAGATGGCACTGCTGTCGTCAGTTTTGAATTGCACGACAATGAAAAGATTGACAAAGCATACCTCATTGAAGATGCCATTCAAAATAATAGATTAATTTTGGGCAGAGGACTTTATAAACCCGACATAACCCTATGCAAGTTTATCCACCGCCACCAGAGGGTAGCTCTACCGCAAAATTACATCTCCCCAGAGAGTACCATCCAAGTAGTGGTATTCGTTTTGGCAACGTCATCAGCTTTCTTGGTCAGCCTGCTTGTTGTGTATATAATGCTCAAGCGTGGCAAGAAAGAGAAGCACCATCATGAGGACTACTCAACAACTTCGGAAGACCTTAACTATGACAAAAATATCGACTACGGATCACCCATTTATGTACTTAGCGTTGAAAATAGTAAAAATGCCAAACACGATAAGTAGTTAATAAGTATTTTCTAGATGTATGTATGTATATTCTTCATTGCTAATGTACTTAATTATTTTTTTGTTCATAAAAAAAAAGATTTTAATATTAAACTCATAGGAAAGAATATTTTTTCGTTATAAACAATTTTAACTGGATGTGTATTAATTCATTAAATTAACGACAAATGGTGGCTATCTACATCTACGTTTGTAGTGATCATAAACTGTATTACATAAGCTGTATATTTTGCTTGTATATTAATTGTAAATAAAGACTTTGTATTTGAATTTATTCTTTTTTCATCTTAATATTTTTTTTATATATAATTTGCACGTGCAAAAGCGATTTTTATCGCCCTTATAATGTACATAGTGACACAGCACGTGCATTAAGGAAACGAGGAAGTAAGAAGGACGAGAAACCGATGAACGCTGTGTTGGGAATATTTGTAAATCATAATGTGTAGGAACAATAGAGCCCGATAGAGCATCCCACATAGGTGTTGAACGGCTAAGGAACGATTCTTTGTATTTCACTGTACGTCCGAAAGTAGGCTTAAGAGTGAACTGATGCGCATTCCTGGCATGGTGGGTACTGCGGTTGAAGTGTTCTAGGGGTGGAAAGCAGCTGGCTATTTTATAGGAGAGCTTTTTGGGGAAATATCGATAAAACAACGAAAGGCAGGAGACATTACGACGATGGCTCAAAGAGTCTAGATTTCGTAATGAATGAAAGACCCTTTACATTTAATCAGGGTCTTCTTTAATGGTTTCGCTCAGTACCACCTTGAGTTTGAACAGACTACTTTTTTATCGCAGCACGTACGTCTTCGTTGTTATCCAATAATAAAACTCAATGCACAACATGTTCAAGTTGATCTTATTGTTTAGACCGTTTTTCAATTTTCAACTTTCAATTGCGAATGAACTAGCTATGGCGCTATTAAACGTTGGAGTGAAAAATTTAACTTTTTTGCTGGACGGCAAGAGTTTCCCGAAAGAAAAAAAAAAAAAAAAAAAAAAATTTGTTTGCGATTATGCTTAGTGGTTAGGGTGGCGACGGTGCAAAGGTTAGTGTGTTGGCTTGTGACCCGTGCGGTGCAGGTTCAATTCCCACGGGGAACAACAACATACGCCACCCAATCACATGCCTCTACACCAAAAGAAGGATTTCTGCCTGGTAGTACAATGGACCGTTACCGAGTCTGAGTGCTCTGGGATTTGGATTTCCTTTTTTTTTTTTTTTTTTTTAAAATTAAAAAAATGCTTAGTGGTTTCCAGATTCTGCACTACCAAATTCGGCACTTTTCACAAAATGAAAATTTAAAAAAATATTTCAATTTTCAATTTTATTCCAATGTACAAATAAGACTCAGTCTTTTGTAGTACTTTACAATACGGATAATTATAGATAATAATAATAAATCAATCTTAAAGCTAATCTCACAATATATAATATATAACAAAAAATTTACACACAAGAAGATTGTCGCGCAAACGTATAATGAAATAAAAAATGGCGTTCAAACACCAAACATGGGGATCTGCGGAGCGTCCTTAATTAATGTGCATTCACCCAGCGAAGATGGATGATTCAACCGTTTACTTTCTGGTGAAATGAAAAGTTTTAAATCAATGGGAATAACACAGTTTGATTGTAGGATAGTTACAGAGATTTTCACAATAACACAAGAGTTATTTTTCTGCAGGATTTTCTTTGAAAATACAGGGATATCCATCTACGGATGGTTAGGTCATTCGTTATAATATGATTCATTTTAATTTATGAGCCAGGAGGCCGAGCAGCTAGGGCTTATGTAATTATACCCTATTCTAAGGGTATATTAATTTTGACGCATAGTTTGTAACATACCTTAATATTGCCCGTAGATCCCTAAAAGTTACTATATTTATGATCAGCATCGATAGTAATGTCGATCCAGCCATGTCCGTCCGTCCGTCTGTCGGCAAAAATTAGGCCTTTAAACTGGACCTAGAGAGCTGAAATTTTAACCATATACTCTCTAGGGTCGCGAAATAATCAAGTTTAGGAATTTTTGAAATCCGCTCACAGACACACCAACAAACTCAAAAAAAAAACAAATTTTTCGAAAAAATCGAATTTTGAGCTAGAAAGCTGAAATTTTTTATATATGATCTATGACTCCTAAAACTGCTCGGGATATAAAATTTTCGAAATCCGCTCACTGACACGGCCACAAAAAAATAAAACAATTTTATTGAAAAACCAAAATTTGAGCTAGGGAGCTGAAATTTATAAAATATACTCTCTAGGGGGACCTTTATGCTTATGTGTAAACATTTTCAAAATCCGCCCACTGACACGCCCACAATTTAAAAAAACACTTTTTGAAAATCCAAAATTTGAGCTAGGGAGCTCAAATTTATAATATATACTCTCTAGAAGCCCTTTATGATCATGTGTTAATTTTTTTAAAATCCGCCTATTGCCACGCCCACAATTAAATAAAACAATTTTATTGAAAAACCAAAGTTTGAGCTAGGGAGCGTTTTTTTACAAAAGCTTCGTTTTTTTTTTGATAAAAGCCTTTAAATGTTATATAACAAAATATGTAGAGCGTTCTTAACAATTCAACCATACTTAGACTTTTGTCACGCCCCCTTATGAGGGATAGGAATAAGAATAGGGTATCCAACAGTTCGCCCAAGCGGACTGTAGCCCGTCCCTTTGTTTTTTTATTTTGTGTTAATAAATTATAATACGAGTAATACGAATACAAAAATAACTTTGTTCTTACCAATTTCAATGGAAGAGCGGAATCCTTTATTGTCATCCTGCACAGGCGGACGTTCTCCAGAGTGATGTTTAAACTAGATCTGGCTTGGTTGTCTTAGGTCAAACGTCAATGAACGAGGTGGTATCGATCTGGAATTCCTGATGGATTGTTTCAAGATGGTGGAACTTGCCGGCCTTAAACCAAACTGATAAGAAACAATCCGATTGTTGGCTATACGCTGAAAGGTTCGGCAGCCCTGATTGATAATGTGAAACCCAGATATGACTTTAATAAGAACTTCAAAGTCTATATACCTGCTCGACATGATGGAATTTCACTCAGCACGGTCACCCAAGGTATTTCCATCTTCACAAAAGGCTCAAAGACAGATAAGGGAACAGGAGTATGAGTTTTCTCAGCGGCACTTAGTGTCAACCAGTCCTGCAGTGTTTTTTTAAGCTGAAATCTACGCGATTAAGAAAGCAGCACAGACAGTCCTAACGATGAAACGTCTGTGGCCCTTCATTGACAAAAAGAGATCTAAATCCCTACCGTCCTTAGACAGAAACGAAATCCATGTGCTCGTCGGGGTGTTAACCGGACACTGCATAATCGGGAACATGGCCAGTAAGCTAGGGATCCCCACAAATGACTACTGCAGAAGCTGCAGATGTGTGGAAGAAATAATATATGGGGAAGAAATAAAATCTGTTTAACATCTACTGTGCCACTGCCCGCCAGTCCAGGAACGACGGTTTTCCTCCATGGGAGCATGCCTCTAACAGATATAAATCAATTCATTAAAAGATCCAAATGATTTTGTTCGTTGCATGTCCTACCATGCACTACAACGGTTTTTTTGGTTGATACTTACACAATTGATTATCCCTTAAATGCCCAGTGTATCTTTAAAGATACAACCATTAAAAAAATTATTTCATCGTTAGTTTTTACTTTATTTACTTATGGCTTACTATTCTTGCTTTATTGACTCAAAATGCATCCACTGTAAAAAAAATAAACCCATAGTTCTTAAATTAAATAACTTATAACGAAATATTTGAATTTTTTAATTTTAAACAAATTTAAAAAAAAAACAACTTTTTATTTCTTTAATAACTTTACAGTTGGTAACACTGCTGTGACAGAAAAAATATATCCTTGTGAATGTATATACTCGTATAATGAAGTAAAATACGGTTTTTTAAGCAAATACAATATACGCAGCTCATATTACATAACGGTAAATGGTTGTATCTTTAAAGATACACTGGGCATTGCTGCGTATATCATGATTTCGGTTAAATTTTGCTTATTTCTTCATTTGTTGTGTATCATTACAAAGTGCGAGTTAGTTGGTTGTGTTCCTTAATTTTGTGATTTAGTTGCTTTAGTTGTGCATCAGTGCAGTTAAACTAATTTGAAGGAATATATTTATATAAGTTTACATAACAGTACACTGTAATTTTGATATATAAATTACAATTTCTGTATTAAAAATTGCAGATTGTTAGTAGTTGGTGTGCTTTTTTGTTTTTTTGTTCTTATTCGCATTTTTCCTAATAGGTTTTAAATTAAGCATGGCTTTCACTAAAATTGACGGTGTGAAGATGACTGACGAAGAGGTCAGTGCATTGCTGCATGATTTTAGTTTTGACAGTACTGATGATTTAGATGATGACGTTGATGAGCTTTGCGAACCAACATCAGTAGCAGGCGTAAGCAAAATTGCAGTGGTAACTGACGATAATAATGAGGGTAGATTGTGTAGATGAGATGGCTGAAGACCGTGGTTTGTCGGAGGATGGTGATGCCGATGATTTCGATCTTAGCATGCCAATAAACGATAGTTTCGTTAGTATGATAAACAATGACAATGCAGATCTAGTTCATTTCATACCGGATCCAGTTCCTTCACTATCATCGATTCCATCAGTAAGCAGTTCTTGGAATCCATTTCCCTCACAATTTTCTCAAACAAAAATTAACCCGAAGTCAGTGGAATTTGAAAAAGTCATATGGAAGAAAGCGAACCTTGTTTAGAATGCGGAACAAGTGAGATTTGGAGGGGATACTAGCATTCCAGAAATTGTACAGGCTTTAGAAACGCCCTATCAAGTTTGATCATATGTATTTGTTTCCAGAGACTTTGGAGCAACGAATTGTGGACGAAACCAGAATCTATTCAGGGGTGAACGAGTCATTCCAGTTTGATATGTCCGATTTACGAAAGTTTATTGGCATATTATTTTACATGACATATTTTAACCTTCCGAGCACAAGAGATTTTTGGACCGAAAAATTACACCGCTGCGTACCGGTAGTTCAACATCAAATGACTAGAAACAGTTTTGAAAAAATTCGGCAATACAGTACACTCTCGGTAGAGTGAACATCGGTGCAGTGAACAATCAAATAGAGTGAACACACAAACATTTGTACAGACTACTCTACAGAGTGAACAAGCAAACCTCAATCTCGTGTCAACTTATGTCGGAATAAAACCTCCTTCTTCTTCTAATTCAGATAGTCAAACAGTCCTAAGTGTAAGGAGGTACGATAGAAAAGAGAAGTCTGTCAAAATGATACCATGTCCACAAATTATTACTATGTACAATTACCCGTTTTTAATTTTTAAAGTTACTAAATAAATACCTACGTAATAATTTATACTTTTTACTTTCTGCTTTGTTTACTAAATAATAACTTAAACATTCCTTTAATATTATTTTCTATATATACATGTAACAATTTTTGAAATAACAAAAACGGTGCAATACTACCTTATTATGTACAATTACCCGGTTATCTAATAAACTAAAGAAAATCCTATGCATTCGTTATAATTTTTTTTCCGAATAGCTATAGGGGGTAATGCCCAGCGTATCTTTAAAGATACAACCACTTTTTTGTTAATAACTTCGTAAAAAAAAATTTAACAGCGGATTTTGTTTTTGTTTCCGTTTACATACAATATATTTTGTTCATCAAAATCGGTTTCCTTGGGCAATTAAGGGTTATGCAACGCTCCCAACCTAACCTTACCTAAAACGGACAAGATATACGCGACGTTGTAGCGATATGTAGGTAAATTGATGCCTTGTGACGAGTGTCACGGCTCGCTTAGACCTAGGGTGTGGATCCATTGCATCCATTTCTGAGAACCTTGACTCAATTAAGGGCTCAAGATAAGTCCATTTCTGATCCATATCTTGCAAGCTTATCCGCTTCCTTATTATCAGATATATTCATATGTCCAGGCATACAGTATTAGCTGACCGTGTTGGTACATCATATCTTGTCCAAGTGAGAAAACGTAGAACACAACAATGTGGATACTCCATGACTTAAGAGCCGTTTGGCTGAATAAAGGCTGATATTTGATAAACAAATTTACGTCTTCCATTTCCTTAGCGGCTTGGATTATGACAGCTATCTCTACCTGGAAAACACTGCAGTCCTCAATGGTTCTGGACGATTCGCTTAGACCTTGAGTAGACGTCCCCGCCTATTTGTGGTTTGTGTTTCACCAGCATTTGTAAAAAAAAACTAACAAAACTTTTCAAATCTTCTTTGGGACAAGCGTGTTGGAGGAA
This sequence comes from Portevinia maculata, assembly GCA_949715645.1. Classification (NCBI taxonomy): domain Eukaryota; kingdom Metazoa; phylum Arthropoda; class Insecta; order Diptera; family Syrphidae; genus Portevinia; species Portevinia maculata. The sequence goes on along the minus strand of OX454525.1, from coordinate 401,808,560 downwards.
GACCCTACACAAAAGTGACGGGCGAATTTACGAGGCGGCTAGCTTCAAAGACATGCCCACCAATCTGGATAAAAGCAATTAAAAAATGTATAAAATAAATAATTAAACTTTTTTTGGTCTGATAAATATCAATGAGCATATGGTTATACTTTATTGAAATTTTTTTAGTACAATGATTTAAGAAGAGGTTATCTTAGAAAATACAATAAAAAATATATGTAAATCATTACTTTGTTTTGTTAAAGGCGAAAATTCTGGAACGTTTCAGGAAATTCTTAAATTACAATATTGAAAGGTATAGCCTTCTTTTATAGAGAAACAGGACACAATAATTCTCTTACTTTCTAACTATCTAGGTATACAATCTTACTAAATGCATGCCTTTCATCTGACAAGTGATAGGAAGTGGAAGCTGCAACTGTTTGATGTACTCCTAGCTATATTTGGGCACTAAATTACATGGACAGTTCAGGTTTAGAGCATTCTAACTTTCTTGATTGCTTTGTTTTGTTTTTGAAAGACAATAATGATAATTTACTTTGCTGGTTTGGAAGATCCTTGTGGATTGGAACTGGATTCAGGGTTGGTTTGCGGACGACTGGCTGTGAATGGAATTGCTGCCCTCTGGTCCTCCATTCGGCCACTTTGAACTTTCATAATGAGCGAAAAAAAATCTTCGTCGGGAACGGTTGCTCCGCTATTGGATGTGCCTGTGCGTCTCTGGCGATGTGGATCGCTAGTCTCAGCGTCCATTGTTATTGTAGCGATTGGAAGTTCAGAACGCTGCTCCTCAATCCGCGAGCCCTGGCAGCGCATAAGCATGTCCAGAAAAGCATCATCGGGCTGCGCTGTAGTTGTTGGCTGAGTCCTTTGCGGGCCCACAGAACTTCCGGATGGTTTCAGACCAGGTAAGTTATCGCATTCTTTTGGCAAATTTGAAGAGAATAATGAGTTTTGTTGGGTAAGAGGCTTTCTCGACTGCGAGAAGTTTTGCATCTCTTTTTTGGTAATTTTTATCGAACATCTTTGGTCATCCATACGTTTTGATTGGGAGCGTGACAACATCTCGAAGAAGTCATCTTCATTTGACTTTATCTTAGCTCCGGTTAGCTTTTGTTCAACGACGGACTGTTGGGCAGCGACTTGCTGGGCTGCACGCTTGCCGTCAGGTGTGATTTTGATCAAGTCAAGTTGTTCCATGCTTTGTCGTCGGACGCGAATCATGCGCGAGTTTGTTCCAGTTACCTGAGTATTTTCCGAGTCCGTTGAGTGTTCCGTGTCTGAGAGGCTCAAGTAATCGTCGTCTCCGTTGAGCCGCGGCAGGTCAAGCAGTTTCCGAAGATCAGCAATGTTGACTTTGGCCGTAGATTCGCCAACTGGATCGTTGAGCTCTCTGGCCAGACTGTAATGAGACTCTGCAAATTTCAGAGCTTTCTCATGATTGCCGATTGCAGAGTGTGCATTTCCTAAGCTCCAACAGGCTCGGGCTTCTCCAACGCGGTCACCAAGTTCTTGAGCTATGGCCAAGTGCCTGTGGTGATATTCAATGGCTGTGGGAAATTCCCTCAAAAGCGTATACGTGTTGCCAAGACTGTAGCACGACTGCGCTTCTACCTCACGCTCACCAAGCTCGATTGCGAGCGACAGTGTCCTCTTGTAGTGTTCTGCGGCTTCTTCAAACTGGCCCAAAAATATATGCGAGTTTCCTAGATTGCTATTCGCTCTCCTTTCGGCAGCTTTGTCACCAAACTCGCGAGCGATTCTAAGTCTCTCCTGATGGTGTTCTATAGCTGCTTGGAAGTCCCCTAAGAGATAATAGGTGTTACCCAAATTACCACAGGCTCGTCCTTGTGCACCACGGTCGCCCAGCTCATACATTAGTTTCAAATTCTGCTGGTAGAACTCCACTGCCTTAGCAAGAGCTTCTTTGACTTCATCAGAGAAATCTCCCGGATTGCGCTGACCCATATGCTTCCCCTTGGCGTGATAAACATTTCCCAGGTTGTAAAGTGCCCTACCTTCCGATAGTCTGTCTCCTAACTGTCGAGCCAGTGTTAAATGACGATCGCAACAGATTACAGCCTCATCAAAGCGACCCATAACTTTGAATGTGTTTCCCAGATTACCCGATGACTTGGCCTCTCCTAGCTTGTCGTTCATTGTCCCAGCCAGCTTTAAATCTAGTGTATGGTACTTCATAGCTTTGGAATAGTCACCCAAATAGAAGTAAGCATTGCCAAGCTGACTGTAAATTGCACTCAAGGTGCGCAAATCATCAGTTCCAGCTTGCACTGCAGCTAGAAAAAATGCTACCCCAGCCCTGCAATCCCCAGTTTTACACAAACGCTCACCTTCCAGCGCTAGCTCCAGGCACATCGATGATGCATCATTGGCGGTGTGTTGCGGGTCGCATGATATGTTTTCAGCACTTGCTGATAATGAGGACATTACAATGGTTTCAAATTTGTTATGATACTGGATTGGATATTAGCCTTTTTTTGGGATTTGCGTAGGAAAGTACACTTTTCTTGCGAATACTCGGAGCTGTCGATGGCAAGAAAATTTAAAACTATTCAAGCACAATTGTATAAAAACAACAATGCACTTACCGCTACAGGATTAAGGCGTTTCTTTAGCAATGAATTAAAAATTTTTTGGTATTAAATTAACTAAATGAAAGTAAAAACGTCATGGCCGTTATAAATGCTGTCAATATTTATAAAATGAATCACCCATGAAAATGGTGCATGAAAAATCAGGGATGTTAAAAAATTTATAAAATCTTATTAGAATGTTTAGTTAAGCGGGTATGCACTGACTCACGGTAAAGTTAGTACGATGCTAATGCAAAGCAAAAAATACCTGACGATACAACGAAATCATAAAAGAAAAATTAGGTTCTACTTTTCGCTATTCAACTGCGGTAGACAATTGTACTAGATTGCTAGGTAGAATTCTCCATTCTTTTGCGCACACAATATTGTCCCGGATATTTTAGGCGTCAAGGTTGTATAGTACCTACATTAGTCTAAGTGAGTAAACTGACGAAAATTTTCATGTTTGCTTTGCTAGTGATTGAAGGGAACACTGCAATATTACACTGGTCAGACAGTGGGGTTCCTTGGTTCGATATCAAAAAGTATTGGCAGTCCTACCGATTTCGAATTACTTCGCCACTGGCTCAAATTAAACACTTTTGAATCGCTTTCCTTTTATATAAATGTCTGGAATAGGTTAGACTGGGTCAGGGAACAGGCAGCATAGTTATTTTGTCTCATAAGATGTCTCTTTCCTTCCAAAACATCGGTGTCTTGGCGCAATCCATAGAAGATCTCTTACTTTTCTATCAAAGCCCTTTCATGTGTAGATCATTTGAAGAATCAAGATTGTTTTCCATTGGTACCACTCAATAATTCACTCCTTCTGGATTCCAATGCAACATCGAAAATCGTCTTCTGCTCCATTGAGTGCGTGTTGGTGAAATCTCAATAGGAAAACTAAAATAAACAAAAAAATGAGCCTTTTTCCATATGGGTTTAAAAAGTAGTCCGATGTAAGAAATTATATGTGTTAGTGAATTCGAGTAAATTGCGAAATGAAATCGGGAAGTTAAAAGTTCTGTCAGGAGGAGACGAATGCATCTCCCAGTATCCCTTTGCAAATTACAACAAAATGACAAAAATCACCAATTTGCCCTAAACAAAAATATGACAATAAAAAGATAATCTAACAATATTTACTGTACAAAAACAAAAAGAGGTGCGTTAAGATCGTGGTTAAATGGTATCAATTAGTTATCCAGTGGCTACAGTTTATCATTTGGCGCCCATGAATATTGAGAGAGATAAGGAAGTGGCGTGTGTTTGTTTTCGTTATTTTTTTATGTCGTTTCAACTTGAAATTTTGAACGAAAATTTGTATTAGTTTTATTTGTACGAAAAGTATTTTCCCATTTCATTTCTGAAATATGTGTAAATCTGGAACTGATTGATTCTGACAAATTTTTAGAAACAAACATTTGATTTCATATGAAAATCAGCTGAAAGAGTGATTAGTAATGCAATAATTTGTTCGTGCCAGAGTGAAATTTTAGATAAAATATGCCATAATGGCACCATCGTGGCACATCGGAAGCGATGCTTGTGTTGTATAACCGAATCGAAAGCTCGAATTCAAAGTGCACAAAGGAAAACAAATACACACAATAACCCACTCATCGATCTCGTTCTTTCAATTCGCGTTTACATGCTTATTTTCAATCCAATCCCAAATTTAAAGTTGAAGTACAAATCCCACCAACTTTGCGGCGATGTTTCCAGTTTTCCCAACATACCAATCTCTAAAATTTGGAGTGAATTTCGTCTCTTGTTTGTATTTCGAAAGAATTTTCTCTTTTGTTCACAACAATTTTTTGTCTCGCTCTTAAAGTTTCATTTTTCAATGTGTTTTACTCAACTTCAAACGCTGAAGTTCTCGCTCCTGTCAAACTCGATGTCGGAGTTGAAGTGTTGATTTGTTTCTATCATAAATCCTTCAATCTGAGTTTACATGAGGTGTTTTTCTTTTTTAGTTCAGAGCTGAGCATTGAACAGAGCGTGAGCAAGTAGATCATGTTCTGAACCAAGCGTTCTGTATTGCTTATGAAACACACTTGAGCGTAATAAGGGGTAAGATGAAAATTATTTTATTAAATTGTATTACTTTCTATGCCAGAAAAACAATCCCCGGCCTTAATTTTGATTGTTTATAATTTGGTTTTTCTTTATTTTTCCTCCTCTCGGTCTGCCCTTGAGTGTGCTAATTTTTTTAGTCAGACTGCTCAGTCAATTTATTCTATAAGAAACACGAACTTTTTTTGACAACTCAGGCTCTGCTCTGAACTAAAAAAGAAAAATGCCTATGGAATTCAATTCTGATTGAATTCGGATCTCAAACGTTGTTTAGATAAGCTTGCCTTAATATTTAATTGTCTTAAAATAACGTTGCTCACATTCTTATTTATACACAATTTTCTTTTTTGTATTTACCAAGCGAGGTTCGTGTTTCGATAAGCAAAGAAACTAAACACTCTAGTACCAAAAACACAAGATTCAACTACATTTTGTTAAGGGAGGTACAAATGTCGTATTGACGTCCGCACATTCGACATTCTCACATAGAGGTTCACGTATCACGTATCACGTATTACAAAATTGAAGTTAATTTGTGTAAGCGTGAGAGAATGAGAGAAAACTGTCTTCGGCCATTTTAAAACAAGCCCTTAGCAACCTCTAAACGCGTTTTATGGCGTTTAAATTTAGCGGCCTTTAAACAACGTTGTTTACATGTAAATACTTAGAGGTGTTAGTTAAGCAAACTTTAAATTATGTTTATAAGTACGGCTACTAATGTCCAAATATAATAGATAATGGAATGCTGCACCTAATTGTATATTTGAACGAACCGTTTCCTTTTGTTCTATCAATTGCTTACGTAACTTATGAAAGAAAATGTGAACGGAAGCATCTGCCTGTGGATCTGAACGAAATTTAGCAATCCGCTATTATGGACAAGAAATACAAATTCTTTGTATTTTCTTAGTCTCTAATATAGTGTGTTAATTGTTTATAAATCTTGTTTTGCTGCGTGACAACAGTTTAAGTTTCGGGTAAAGCTTAGCAAGTTTTAAAATAAGTTTATAAATGAACCTGTCAGTTGTTAAATTTCTATTAGGTATGGATCTATAATCGTGTGTCCTTGTTATCTAATTTTTTTATTATAAGTAAAACATCAAACAGCCAGCATGAAATGACGACGTGTATAAACAAACTTTCAGCTTTATTCATTTGAATTCGCTTTGGCGGTCTGCATAGTTTTGCAGCGTATAAGTATTTATACAGCCTTTATACATCGTTGGTAAAGTCCTTATTCATAAAATATTTTTAAAAAAATATTATACCTAAAACAGATGTTCAGCGGGGATGCACGCAGTAATGCATGCAGAACTCACATGAAGCATATGTGCAGTCAGCAATTGCCATCATTCATTATGCTTTTTACCTGAGATAAATGTCGACCAAACAGACTAAAATGCTTGGTAATGTCGTAGAATTTCAAAGCACAAAACGTTAAACCGGAAAAATTGTTACAAATTGTTCTGTTCTATTACTATTGCTGCAGTAATATTAGAAATAGGTACAAAGTGCAGCAGAAATTGGCATGTAGTGAGCATTTTACATACAAAATCATCTTACTGCACGGTTCTTGCTGCACATCTGTTTCAGCCATAAGCTGTTTGTGAAAAAAAACAAGTGTGTCAAATATACACAGAATGACCCTGTTCTTTAATGAGTTACCTAATAAATAAACAAATTTCAATTGTTCACCAATACCTTTACAACAGCTTTTACATTGAATCAAAATACAAAATAGTTTTATTTATCAAAGCAAAAAAACACACTTATATAGACACTAATCAACCTCCAAAACGCGTTTAGCTTATGCAGCCTCTATACAACGTAGCATGAGTTTCATGAATAAAGCTTTTATCTATTATGTTTGGGAAACTAAAATTTGCACTTCAATTTCGAATTTAGGAATTCAAAGAGAAGGTTGAGATGCTAATTTGTTCCAACTGCTTGGAAACCTTTTTTCTATACGGCTTGCTTTTCAAATAAGTCATAAGTTCAGGAATCTATAAAAAAAAATCGTCTATACATTTTTTAGTACATTTTTTAAGCAACTACTATTTATCTATCAGTAGTGCTCAATGACATACAAGATGGCGTCCAAGTTTTTTTCACACAGCAAAGTTGCTCAAAAGTATTCCATTTGTAAATCGTGTGAATGAATTTTAAGGAAAAAGTCGCCGCTACGTTGCGCTCGAAGCGAAAATCGCAGAAATTCTCACTAATTCTAAATCTTAAAAATTGTGAGGAAAATCCCTAAGAACAACTTCATTAAAATACGGTGCGGAGATTTCCCAAATTAAACCTAAAATTCGGTAAAAGAAAAATGCAAAGTGACTTCTGTCCATTATCATCGCTATCGTCGCCATCGCTCTCGTTGTCGTATTCGTCGCCGTCGCTGTCGTCGATCGTCCAATCATCGGATTTTTTGTTGCGTTCTCACACCGACGACGGTTTTTAAAAACTATAATTTCACTGTCTAATTGTTAGAGATATTCAATCATTCATAAAATTGCAACTTGTAATGTCCAATTAATTCCAAGTAATCGGATTAAAAAAGCAAAAAAAAAAATAGCAACGTTGTGCAAGCATATAGTGGTGTGAAAAATTTCTTCGAGACGGACGGGCTGGGTTTAACTTTTTTTTTTCTGTGTGCGAACGAAACGAACATTTTGCAGTTGCATATTTTTTTTTTTGATTTCGATTCGCAGTTCAAAATTTCCCTACTTCGGAAAATTTCAATTTTCGGGGATAATAGTTGGAGTTTAATAAGAAAATATATACATACATTATATATTTTTCCTATATCCTCGGTAAGTTTGAAGAGAAAAGTGTGTATGTAGAGATTGTGTGACGGGGGCACGAATATTCATATTCGCCACTGTCAATGGGCCTAACGACAGAAATAACTCAAATATATATCTCTAAAAAGGTTTTCATAAATTAAAAGAAAAACAAAAAACATTTCTCGAGCGATAAAATAAAAAAAAGAATATAAATTTTCTACTCCCTTAATTGTTAAGTGTTGCTAGTGGTGCTAGTGATGGTTTTACCCCGCATAAAACATCGCTCACGGCGACTACTCTATCCTTTTCTTTTCCGCAACCGCAGATCTATTGGTTTTTATTTTGCTTCTCGGTTTCTTCTCTCGTGAAATTGTTGCAATCGTCAAAAAGGGGAACATCGAACCGAACATCTTAACTTCTGTGGCGAGAATTGCGGCTTTCCGTAGATTCTTATTTTTTTTTTTTTACTTTATTTGTGGACAATACGCGAATATTTAAATGGAATTCTTTGGAATCTGGCTGTCGGTAAAACGTTGGTACCTCACTGTATAATACTCTAGGCTCGTAAGGGTCTGATTAAATCACAGTTTGAATTGAAGTAGAAACAAATTTATTAAAAATAGTAAATAATGATTAAAAGTTTCAATTAAGAAGAAAAAAAAGTAGATTCGCTCAACAAGATGAAAGCAAAAATAGTAGTTTTCGCAGTAGGTATATTTGTGGAAATATATATGTACGGGAGTATGGGCGACTAGGAATATATAAGCGTGTGTATTAGCAGCGTGTTCATATGTGCAATAATTCATGGAATTCGATGGTATGCGTGAGTTAGCGGCTGGGGTTTATTTTTTGTCTGCTTTGTTCGTCATCTTTTCAAAATATAACACTCACAAGTTCTTTTTTTTTGTGTATAACAATTTACTTTCTCTTATATTAGCCTATTAAAAATTATGCAATCAAATAATATAAATTTAAATGGAGAATAAACAGACGGATTTTTTTTGCGTTCGGTATATGCCTTGTGCTCTTCTCTACAGAAATTATTATACATTTATTGCTTTTGCTCTTGTGACATTTAATGTAATTCCAATGACACTGCCAGTGTAGTCTTCGTTTGTGTCGCACCCCTTTCGCCTTAGCAAATAGTAATTTTATTCCAATTACACACATACCCGGGTTAATTTTTTTTGTTTTTAAGGCTACGAATACACACCGAAAAAAAAAACATTTTAAGTTACTATTTAATGACAACCTGAGATTTTTTTTTGTTATTCTCCTTAACACATACCAAGGAAAAAAAATCAAATAATTGCGACAAGTAATTGAATTGCTCTCTTCTCTTTGATACGGTGTATCACTGTGTTATATTTCTGTCACTTTCCGATATGATGTTGCCAAGCACAAATAATAGTTGAGAAAAGTTAATATTTTTGATTTATTTTCTTGAGTGACACTTTCCTTAACAGCGAAGGTATGATCAAGATTAAATAGATCATACCATCGCACATTACTGCATCCCTACTGGTCCGCATGTGAGGTTCATAGTTTCGGCCTAAAGAAACATTAAAAGACCTCCCGGTTTTGGATCGCTTTATGTCTGAGGCCAATCAAATACTACTGGTATTGCATTTGTGTGATGCAGGTGTTGTTATGACTGAAACAGATGTGCAGCAAGATGATGATGATGATGCAGCTATGATCAGGAGCAAATGGATAATAACACTCCCACTCAACTGCATCCCTACTGGTCCGCCTGTGGGGTTCACCGGTTCGACCTCAGAAAATAACGACAGGCCTCGCGATTTTTAATCACTTTGTCGCCGGGGCCAATTAAATGCCGGTGTTGCTGCATTTGTTTGATCCAGGAGTTATTGGGCCTGCCTCTCTTTCGCGTTTGTATATGAACGTTGATAGATATTCTTTTTCTTCGATATAGGTCGTTTGACGTAAAGGCTTCTCGGATGTTGGAACTTCTTATTCGTTTTTTTTTTTATTTGTTTTCTTTTATTTGGCACATGTGGCCATTAAAAATAATGTAGGTACAAAAGATTAATAAAACACATTTTTTTTAACAAAGAAAGATTTAAAAATGTTGCTTTACATGAAAATAATAATAGGTGTTTGTACGTAAACACATTTTCACAATTTTGTATGTTGCCCGGCAGCATGTTGTACATAATACACCTTTATACATTGCTCTGTTTTGTCCGCTAACAGTACGATTTGGATCCAATCTGAAGTCCTGCTCCTGGTTATTGCTCAGGCTATAAGGTTGTAGCTCCCCAATAAACTGCATTTTCTCCGATATATAGGATGGCAAATTACCTGTACTCTTGAATACAAAAATTAAGACATTAAATATGACTCTTTGTCTGATGCTTAACCACTTTAGCGCGTCCAACATAATGTAAAGTTGACGTAAGCGGGACATTTTTAACATACAACGCATCGCTTTGTTTTGCAGTTTTTGCCATCTGTATACATACTTTCCGTCGAACATTGCAGAAGAACCGTTGAACAGTATTCAAAATGCGGTTTTATGATCGTATTATACACTCTGATTGCGTTCAAAAGTGTCATTTTATCCCGAACTCTACTAAAAAATCCTTTTATATTGACACCTTTTTACACAAATAGTCAATATGCTCCTTGAATTTAAGTTTTTTGTCTATTATTATACCTAAGTATTAAACTTCATTCACGATCTCATGTTTTTCATTTTCAACAAATAAATCCTTATCTAGTGATCCTCCTAAGATCATACCTTTAGTCTTTTTAGCATTTAGTTTTAACTTGTTTATTTGCAGCCACTCATTTAACGATTCCAAGTCAATTTTAATTTTATGCGCGCACGAATTAACATCATCATACGAAACATATAATAAAGCGTCATTGGCAAACAAACACAGATTCGAGTACTCCACAACCTTATTTATATCATTTATATACAATATAAACAAAAGCGTTCCTAAAACAGAGCCTTGAGATACTCCTATTTTAACTTCCATGACATCTGAATATGCATCATTATAAATTATACATTGACATCTATCGCTTAAGGAAGAATTGAATCAGTTCACTCAGTCCCTCGTATTCCATATTGGTACAGTTTGTCCATCAAGATTTTTCTGTCAACTGTTTCAAAAGCTCGTTGCAGGACAATGAACGTTGCTATAATTTTCTGTTTAGTGTCAGTCAAACATCTCCAGTCGTCCAGAACCAAGTTTAGTGCAGTTTCACAGAAATGCTTTTCTCTAAATCCTAAATGATTTGAGATAAGTATATTGACCTCCACAAAATTTTGTAGTAGAGAATATACTATTTTCTCCAGCACCTTTTCCAACAATATGAGCATATTCACGGGACGAAAATCTTCACCTTTCGTTGTTCTAGACACTTTCTGAATCGGCTTCACAAATGATTACTTCCAACTTTCGGGGAACACGCCGTTTTGCATAAACAAATTAACTATCCTTACTATTACCGGTCCCAGCACTTCGAATTGGTCAATAAGAATTCTCACTGATAATAAGAACGTATCCTTTTTATTGTTCATCGATTTTAAAGCCCTCTTCAATTGCTCGGTTTCGATCAATGTAAATTGTAATATGTAATACCGTCCTCGTGTCGATGATATTTGAATACCGAATGTTTGGTATCGATTCACTAATTTGCTTCACACTTTCTATAAAATATTTATTAAACTGATTAGCTATTTCTTGATTATTTGAAAACTTTATTTGGCCGAAAGTAATTGCATTTATTTGCGTTTCCCCCTTTATTGTGAACTTTGGTTTTTATATTTTACCACATTGACTTTTGATTTGTACTGTTTTCTACTTTATTTTGAATGAATATATTTCTGGCATTTCTCAGAGCTTGTTTATATATATATTTCCGCTAAGTCGATATTCATCACAGTCTAATGCGGTCCCTAGACGATCAATAATATTGTGCAAAATATTGTACAATATTATTGGCTAGGCCCCCAGACGGTTCAATATTTTATACAATATTTTAGTTGGGAGCTGATACTTGTGTAGACAACACTTCGATACACTCTAAAATAAGTTTTCTCTCTCCCTCTTTTGCTTGTGACATTTTCACTGAAATCACTCGCGGAGGTGTTTACTCTTCGACACTTCAAAATAAAATATACAAATATTGTGCAATTCTACCCACAGACGATACAATATTTTATATTGTGCAATAAATATCAAAAGGGTTTTGATTTTGCACAATATATTGCACAACCTTTCAATATTATCCATAGACGGACAATAATATTGTGCAATAACAAATATTGCACAATAATATTGAGCGTCTAGGGACCGCATAACTCATTATTTGTAAATTTAGCTTTATTATATATTGTTATTTTTACTCGGTTTTAACTGGTTAACTTCCCTATTGAACCACCCACACATATCTTGCTTTATTCCAACTTTATTAACAATAAAGTCTGTAGTTCTCATTAATTCCATTTGAAAATTTCGAGCCAATAAATCTATATTTACATCTAAATATTGCAAAGCACCTACATATAGGACTATCAGTATTCGTCCTGCTGTCCTGCGAAGCAACTTCATTTCACTGCCGTTAATTTGCGCTCATATATTTTGTACGCTGTTCATCATTGTGAACCGTATGAACTGCGATGTAGAGCCTTTCTTTAAGCTTAGGGGGACATTTTCGATCACAGAAGATGACTGAGTTTTCCCGCCACTTCATCCACCCTGCGCTTACGCGATGCTTAATGTCGTCATCACAGCTTGCTTGGCTATTGACAATAGATCAAAGATATTTGAACTTTTCGCACTTGGGAGTCCCTCTTCCATTCATATAATTGTGTGGAATAGGTCAGATTGTATCAGTGAGCGGGTAGCACACCCATTCCCCTTTAAAATTTCCACCCACACATCAAGTGCTCGTTGCAGACACGTTTGATCCTGCTAATGATGGCTCCATCGTCAGCAAAGAATTACTGACTTTGGAGTCCGTTACTTTTCCTTAAGACACCTACTCCTCAATGACGCCAGTGGGACATCTTACTCTTTCCTTTACTCCCTCATACATGTCCATGATCATCTGTTCGTAGGTTTCGGGAACTCCTCGTTTTCTAAGCGCCACCCACAGCAAATCCCTTAGATGCCTATCAAATGCCTTTTCAAAATCAACCAACACCATATGCAGATCCTTTCAGGAGTTACGATGTTTTTCTATCCTGACCCTCATACTTTGAATTGCATCTGTGGTTGATTTAACTGCGACAACCCGCACTAGTCTTCAGATAGCCTTATTGTTTTCCGCATTCGTCTATTTAATACCCGCTCAACAATTTTCGTGGTGTGTGACATCAGCTTTATCGAACAAAGAAGAAAACGTTCCCTCCACAGGTAAGGCATTCGATCGCTTCTCATCAGTTTGAAAATGAGAATCATGAGCCAATTGGACCAAATGTTTTCCATCTTTTTCCAGAACTAAGACTGTATCTCATCCGGTCCAACTGCTGGAGTGGTTGACCGCCGCTTTTCTAACTTCTTCGACAGTAATGTCGGGTACTTCTTCATTGTTAGTAACGGCTATTGGAAATATATATCTTTTCATCGACTTTAAAGATGCATATGATAGCATTTATCGCCAGGAGCTCTACTTAGCGATGGCCGAATTCGGGATCCCGGAAAAACTGATCCAGTTGTGTCGTGTGACGCTGGAAAACAAGCGCAATGTGCAGTGTGGAAACAGTTTTTCCGAACTATTCCAAACCTCCATCGAATTCTGGCAAGGAGATGCTCTGTCATGTGACTTCTTCTATCGTGTTCTGGAGCAGATAGTGCGTAGGGCAGGTGTCAATACGGAGGCACGGTCTTCAACAGATCCCTCAGCTACTGGAATACGTGGATGAAAGCGACATCATCGGCAGATCTCAGCATGCCGAGTTAGAGGCTTTCATGGGGATTGAAGAATACGCAAAACTGGTTTAACTCCTAACTCGGAAGACCAAGCTCTACAAACCACTGATACTGCCAATTCTGCTTTACGGCACCGAGTGCTGGGCGATTACCATGAAAGGCGAGCTAGTTTTGGGTTCTTTCGAAAGGAAAATACTCCGTCGGATATTTGGTCCTGTGTGCGTGGAGGAGAATATATAACCGTGAACTCTATGAGCTGTACCAAGTTGTTGATGTTGTCCAAAAAGCTATAATACGTCGACTTCATTGGCTCGGGCACATTTCGGTCGAATGGACAATAATTCTCCACCGAAGGGGATCTACGACTCCCAGCCCCCAGGTTTGAGACCACAACCGAACTTCCATGTTAAAGACCAAACCATCGCGGGTGCCAGAGCGCTTGGTCTGGACCACTGGAAGCAGCATGCGCGGGCTTGCGGAGGAGGAAGGCTGCAGTGTCTCAAGCGGAGACTCTCCACGGCTCGGGAGCTACCCAAAAAGTAATTTTAATACTCCCAAGTGATCAAATTTGCACTATACATTTTGGCATACTGTACAAGGCGGCCAACTGTGTATGATCCGGTATCGCGGTAGGTATCTAATTCCGCTGCGGCAAAGATAGACGGAGCGGTATACCGCAATCAGTATTCTAGCAATTCAATTTTGTACTTCAGTATGCAGAGTTGGTCGCCGCGTGCCTCATATCAAAATGTATGTGGAAAAACAAAATAATAATAAAAAAAACATTCAATATTGTTTGATATACCACACCCAAAGCATAAAAATACGGAAACAAATGTTATCATACAAAAATATTAAGCAGAGACATGACTTCTTCAATCTTGTTCTAGAGAAAATAGTGCGAAGGGCATATCGACATCGTCGGCAGTTCCCAGCGTGCCGTGTTAGAGGCTTTCACTGCGATTGAAGAACATGCGAAATTGGTTGGTCTTGAAGTAAATGAGGACAAGACAAAATACATGCTATCAACACACAAACAAACATATGTCCACCGCCTAGGACAAAACGTCGCTGTTGATAGCAATAACTTCGAGGTACTTAGGGAGTTCATCTACCTATGAGCAAACATCAACTCCACGAATAACACCTTAGTGGGATCCGGCGGAGAATTACCTTTGGGAAACCGCTGCTCCTTTGGTTTAGCGAAAAAATGGGTTCAAAACTCCTCACTCTAAGGACAAAATGTATGCTCTATCGAACCTTAATCCAAACAATCCTGCTTTATGGCGCCGAGTGCTGGACGATAATAGAAAAGGGGAGCTAATATTGCGTACTTTTGAAAGAAAAATACTCCGTCGGATATTTGGTCCTGTGTGCGAGGAGGGCGAATGGAGGATAAGATACAAATGCCAACTCTGAGCTGTACCGAGATGTGGATGTAGTCCAAAGAACTAAATCACGTGACTACATTGGCTCGGCCTTTTTGAGCGAATGGAAAATAATGCTCCAGCATTAGGAAAGGTACTATTGTTTTTGGACAATGCACCCATGGCATGTTCTACTATCTGGATGTATATAACGGAACATAGAACTGAAGTTTTTACCACCTAATTGCACATCTGACATCAAGCCTTGATATCAGGGCAATTTTAAGATTTTGAACGGAGACGCTTCTTTGTGTAACTGATGAAAACCAAAACTGCGGATATTGTTCGCAAAATAATAGTACTCGATGCTTGAAGATGTTTGCAACAGCAAACATTGTGTAAGCACAATAATAAATTGCTAAGCAAATTATGGATTTTTGGAGAGTTAGAAGATGATTTGCCTCAAATGCACTATGATGCTTATGCCATACCGGAGAAAGTTGTTGCATTTGTAGACATTGAGAAAGAACTTTCAACAATCATCACGTTACCTAAGAACTGGGAGCGTATTTTTTTTTCAATCCGTTAACAGGCAGGTAACTGCTGTCGTTTTAGACGTGGATTATGATAATTCCAGGGAAAATGCACCAGAACCTGAACCGGACTGTAACTTATCATTTTAACAAGCTCTTCGGCAAATTATTGACATTTTGAAGTTTGGGCCTTACAATAATCATAGTTATGTAGCAGAAAAACTAAGCAGCTGTAAAGCGTCATTGAAGAAGAATATTCTTACAGACACCAAAAAGCAGACCAACATAACTGACTTTGAAACTTCTTAAAATGTGATGAGGATGTACCCGTATGTATGTATGTAGTAGATTTGTTTTTATAACTTTTCATAAAATAAATCTTATGTATGTATAGACATAAAAATTTTGTTTTATTTCAATAAGGTACATTTTGTTAACAAAATATGACGTTCCATGCTTTTTTCTTATGTAGTTGGATTTTTCTATATCTTTTATACTAAATTCTAAGATTAGGACACCTCAGAATCGGGACAGCAAAGAGGCGGTCGCATCAGTGTCCCAATTAGACGGTTGTACTGTACTAGCTTTCATGAAATTAGTTTGACTATTGTCAAACATCCTACTCATACTCCCACAGTATAACAAATCAAAAATCCTACTTATACTCTATACAGTATAAAAAATCGTCGAACAATTTTATATATACACTGTGATACAAAAAAAGTAGAACACTTTAAAATTTTGCAATATTTTCAAGTAAGTTAGAAAAAGAAAGTGTTTTGAATGCTGTTCTGTTTAGATATTAACATAAAAATAAGTAATTCATGTAACAAAAAAAAATAGGAATAACTTTGAAATTAAACATACAGTACCTTGCCATATTATTAGACCCAGCATAAAAAAAATATGTTTGTCTTAAATGGTTGCTGTGACTTAATTTGTAATAAATATGTTTTAGATTGAATTTGTTTACTATAATACGAGGGTGGGTCAATAAGTCCGTGACTTTTTGAATGTCTGACCTCTTTACTGAAGCGGCAACACTGCTCCTGTCAACAGGCATCTGTCAGTTGACTCCTGTGAAAATTTAAACTAGCTGCGTCAGTTAGTTTGTGTTTGACAGCTATTTTTATCAGACTACTCACTAATTTGAGGAGAAAATGGAAAAAAGTGAATTTCGTGTGCAGTCGAAACGCTTTCTAATCATGGTGGCAGTCAGCTTTGATTTTCGAGCTGTTTTTCTGGCAAAAAGACCGATTTCAGCCAATCTACGCTGCACTGTTCGCTGGGCAATTCTAATTCCTTCATCGGAAACCTTTTTCGCCAACAGGGAAACTGGTAATTTTCGATTTGCCGTGCAAATATCCCGAATTTTGCGGTCTGTTCTGGGGGTTGTGTTCCGAGGCCTACCGCAATTACCCTTCCTCTTCGGGCTTAAAGACACCCCAAGATCCTTTTTTTTTAAATATTCTTAACAGAACTTCGCGACACTCCAACTACACCCGCAATATCATATTGGGATAGGTTGGATGCCTTTAATAGGCTAACAACTTGGCCGACTTTCTTCGAGGAGAGGTCTGACCCTTTTCCCATCTTTCGAACGATTGAACACTAAAAAATTTTTTTTTTTAATATAATGACTATCTGTATGCATAGTTTTACCCAGAAACAAAAGTAAAACATCAGAACTTACCGAAAAACACGAGCTTTATTTGACAGAAATAACTTTTATATGCAAATAATTTTAAGGCACTTTTTGAACTTTTTAGTCACACAACCATTCACTACTTAATAGAAACTTCAAATGTTGCATAATATACCGTAAAGAAGTCTCAAATAAAGCCTAATAATTACCTAGGTAACGCAAAATATAAATGAAAAATAAAAGAAGCCTACTTCATACTTTTTAAATAATTTAAAAAAAAAAAAATTTGAATTTTTTTACTTGGGTCTAATAATATGGCAAGGCACTGTAGTTCCATATGCCCATGTTCTGCATTCCACTTTTTGTGAATTTGCAAGGTGAAAGTGAAATTGTGTGTTCTGCATTTCGATCGAAATGAATATTGTGAATTGGAGCAAATCTGTAGGGAGTTATTACGAAAGGTTCAAGTGCGAATACAGCATTTTTTCACTGAAAATTTGCTAAAACTATTGCATCCATGTTGACTTAAAAGCAAACATTGTGTTTGTTTAGGATTTTGACAGTTCGAACGTGAAATCGAAAAAATCTAAAACGATCGAAATCCATAACACCAAATTTCATTCCGAGTGAAATTGAAAAGTGAATTTAATTCGATTTCGATCGAAATGCAGAACATGGGTGATAAAATAAGAAAAAATGTCAAAAACTTCAAAACTTACCTTTTCACATTTTTTTTATTTATTTTTTGTAACGAGTTTTTGTTTCTTTAATAGTGGGTATTGCCTCCCCGAACATCGAACAAAGCTTTTATTCGCCAGGGCATGACTTGGATAAAGTTGTTTACGAAGGTGTCGTCCAAATTAACCCATTCTTCGATCAGATCATATCTCAGCACACTAAGTGTCTCTGGAAGGGCAGGTCGCCTCCTAATCATTTTTCCCAGCACGTCCCAAACGTGTTTGATGGGATTCGTGTTTGGGCTCATTACAGGCCAATCCATCACGTCGATTTCCACTTCTTGTAAGTAATCGGTAACGCACCTAGCAACGTGTGGTTACGCATTGTGATGCATCATCAGGAAGTTTTCTCCAATAAATGGTGCGAATGGAACGACATATTCCTCCACAATGTTGTTGATGTAAAAGCTGTTTTTCGCGCATGGAAATTCCTGCCCACACCATGACGGAACCTCCCCAGAAATGTTCCCGCTGGGCAATTGTTACTGAAGAGTATCTCTCCCCTGCCAGTTTCCACACTCTGCTCCGTCCATCTGGTGAGCGCAGACAAAACCTGGATGCAAGTATCACAAGAAAAATGGAAAGAGATTATCCAAACAGACACACAAATATATATCGTTTAACTTATTAAAATAAAGCTCTGCAAAAACATAGCGGCATATTATCAAAATGATAACAGCACGTCACTTTTTTTGTAACTTCTATTGAATGGAGCTATGTGTGAAATTTATCATTTGCGGGTGGCAATGGTGCGATGGTAGTGTATTCACTAGGTGATTGGCAGGTCGCGCGTTCGAATTCCGATTAGGGCCATGATTTTAGAAATTAAATACACACAACAATACAGATCTCCCTAAAGCAATTAAGGCGCCACCCGTGGGGAAAAACCATTCAACTTCGACAAAACTTCTTTCATATATGTACTCGCATTCTTTCAAACATGTAGTAAGTAGCACCTAAAAACAGGCAATAAACTATTTGCTGGATGCTGCTTGCACAAATCAAAAAATGCCTGCGCTGTGTTTCTTACACTATTTGGGTACTGTAATGATTACACAAAAAACCCCTTGAGCGTACGCAAATTATAAATAAGTGCATTTCTAAAACTTGCATCAAATGACTCTGTAGTCCAATTTGAAAAGCGATTCTTCAAAAAAGCTGCAGAAGTAGCGAACTTAATGATGTGGAAAAGTATTTATTTACTTGTAAAAGCTAGACACCTATCATAACATCTGCCGGAGGATATCGGATTCGCAATGCTTTTTGTTTTTAACTCAGACTGCTCAGCTCAATTTAATCTGAGCTCGAAGAGTGCGCAGTTTGTCTGAACTAAAATAGGAACACGAACTTTTTTTGACAACTCAGGCTTTGCTTTGAACTAAAAAAGAAAAAAAGGCATTGGGCCTTACCAATAATTAATTTGTTGTGGTGCTTAAATTAGTTGTCCTGTTCATTTGAATGTCCTTTTGGACAGGAGTGTAAGGCACTATCTTGTGTTTTAGATTTCGCGCTGTTCCTCTATCTGTGTGTAACGTGTATTCAGGCTCCAACTATTTTGTTATATTTCCTCCCAATTAATGGTACCAGTATCGTGCACGCAGGGTAGGGAAATGCTCACTCACGAGCTCTCATACACGGCTCACTGCTCA
The DNA here is from genome assembly GCA_949715645.1 of Portevinia maculata. Lineage (NCBI taxonomy): Eukaryota > Metazoa > Arthropoda > Insecta > Diptera > Syrphidae > Portevinia > Portevinia maculata. The sequence goes on along the minus strand of OX454525.1, from coordinate 401,789,264 downwards.
TTTTTGACTTACGAGTGCGTCTTTCAAAAGCTCATGAGCGCAAGCGTGAGCCATTGGGAGTTAGAAGAAATTTCTTCTTCGGTGAGCGGGTATTAGATAGCTGAATGCGTACATTTATACGGCTATCTGAAGACCAGTGCGGGTTTGCCGCAGGTATATCAGCCACATATGCAATCCATAGTATAAGGATCATGATTGGAAAACCATCGTGATTCCTTAAAGGATTTCCATATGGTGTTGGGTGATTTTAAAATGATGAGAGCTGGAAGGAAATGTGACGGACTCCAAAGTGCATCAGTTATTATTTGCTGACGATAGAGCCATCATTAGCGAGGATCAAACTTCCTTGCAAGGAGCACTTGAAGTGTGGGTGGAAGTTTTGCAAGGGTATCGTTTTAGTCTGATCCACTCCGACCTATTCCAGACATTTATATGAATGAAAGTGTGATTCCCAAGTGCCAACAATTCAAATATCTGAGATCTATGATCAATAGCGAAGTAAGCAAGAGATGAAGATGCTTCGTATGACAGCAGGAGTAAAAAAGTTTCAAAGGAGAGAACCTACAAGCACTGTTAAAAAGGCAACATTAAACAACGTTTCCATACAAACGCGAAAGAGAAGCGGGCCTAATCAGCATTTGATTGGGCTCAGTGATAAAGTGATTCAAAATAGGGAGGCCTGTCGTTATTTTCTGAGGTCGAACCGGCGAACCAGGCGGACTAGTGATGATGCAGTTAAGTGGGAGGGTTATGATATCCTGATCATAGCCTCACCGCCATTAAAGGAAGAGAAGACTTATTTAGTTAATTTTTTTGCTCAAAAAAATAACGTTTTAACATGTCTCTGTATCGAATACCATTTACCGTAAAGTGACGGTAATTTTCATCGACGAAAAAAAACGGCCCATTTACGCCACCGGCATGAAAACCGCACTAAACAGTGACTATTTGCGTATAAAGTGCTGTTTCATGAAGCACATGAGGGTCCATTAATTATTGATGAAACCGTTTAACAAAAAATGCGCTTCATCGCTAAGATGATTTTGCGATGAAATTCTTCATTTTCTTTCAAGATGTCCAGAGCCCAATTCGAGATTGTACATCGCTTCATATGATCAAGTGGCTTTAGTTCTTGAGTCAGCTGGATCTTGTAAGGGTGTAGGCCAAGATCCTTACGCAAAATTTGCCATAATGTGGCCCTATTCTTGAGAACGCCGTGAAATTGACTGATTTGGCTGGTTTGCGACGGACGCCTTGCAGCAATATTCTCCACATTTTGGGCAAAAGTAGTCCCTAAAAATAAATTAGTGCAATAAACTTAATATTTTTGTAATGAAAATAAAAATATAAAATCTTTTCTTTCTGTTTTTGAAATCGAAACAGCTCACCAGCCATTAATTAGGTCTTTTTTGACGCACGCTCACGAGCGTGATAATTGCGCGTGATAATTGCTCATTGGAAAATGCGCACTCACGAGCAGCTCGAGCATTTCCGTACCCTTCGTTTAGACAATAATTGCGCAGTTATGTTTCCGGTAGATACATACACATACAAACATATATTATAATAAAGATGTCCCACAAGTGTGCATGCAAATTCTTGAGTTAATCATTGGCCGGTGTCGTAAAAGGTACATACAAACAACAACAAAAAACAGTCACACAAATGCAGCAATTGCAGCATTTAATTGCCTCCAGTGACAAAGTGATCTGAAATCAATAGTTTCGCATACTTTTGAAGTTGAATCGCGGAATCCTACAGGCGGACCAGTTAAGCGTTGTAATCCCTCTAATCCAAGAAAAAAGAAGGATATCTCAGTTGTGATCTATTCCGACCGGATTGAAAACGCACAAACGAACGGAATTATATAGGAGGTGCTGGAACTCTCACGGAATGCAAACCAGAAACCTCTACAAATGCATTTCGAAGTTGTGTGTATTGTGGAATTGTATTTCGTGGGAAGTATTTAATTTAAGTTCAAAATGGAATTTCATATTTCCGTTTGTTTTTTTATTGAAGAGGAGCGCAAATGCGATGGACTTATTTAAATTACGCGTCTACCAATTGCTGGCATAAACACTCATTTATCACCGGGGTGTTCTTCAAAGCTTGTAATGTAACCGTTTAGACTCTTTCTTTCACAAGTGATCCAGGCTGGCACATCACAAGCCCTTTGGTTTACTCAACATAGCGAACCAGACTCTTTGCCTCCAAAGAATGTTGCAATTGCGTTCAATACACATTGCTTGGTCTCAAAACTGCAAATATCTAGGAGTAACATTTGATAAGAAACTTACATTGAGAAACATATTGCCAACACGATAAATCGTAGGTCAAAGCTTAGCAGGCATATTAAAATACTAATATTTAAAACTTTTTTTCAGCCTATACTTACATAACTCAAAACTCCTCACTCTTAGAACAAGATACATCTATCGAGCCCTAACCCTGCCAGTCCTGCTTTATTGTTCCGAGTGCTGAGGATAAATATAAAAGGGGAGCTAATGTTGTTTTCTTAAAAAAAAAATAATCTGTCGGATATTTGGTCCTGTGTGCAAATGGAGGAGAAGCAACAACCGCGAACTCTATAAGCTGTAACAAAAAACAGTCCAATTAGCTTAATCACGTTGACTACATTGGCTCAGCCACACCGAGCGTATGGTCAATAATACCATGGGTATGAATTGTTCCTATTAAGAAAATGAATAAATTCTTGATCTCCTGAAATAGATGGGATCTACCGCAAGTGGGTTTATGTGCATTAACGGCACACCACTTTCTTGTGCGAAGTCCAATTTTACTACAATATTAAGCCGAATCCGAACGGCAAATTTGAGAAGCTTCTCATGACATTTGTTACTTTTGGATGTTTGTCAGACGTTCGCAAGAGGTGGGGGCAGCGGAAAAAAAATCAAGATGTTACTTTACTCCGGCGGGAATTGAACCCGCGACCTTTTCCTTTGTAGTCCGACACTCTAACCACTGAGCCACTGCTCCCGACTGGGTCAAATTACTTTTAAAAAATATTGTTTTTTTTCTATCCGATTACGTCCCTGCTTGGTGGTCCTATACTTAATTTTTCTGCTGAAGTTATCCAGAGACCATCGATATCCACCACTACATTTGCTCTATTAGTAAAACAACTTGCCAGCGACACAAGCAGAAGGAATCAAAAACTTAAACATTTTTCTCAGCAAACCTCTCCACTCGGTCGAATTGAAATTCAAAAATAAGAACACTAAATTCGAAACCGTTATGAATTGTTATTTACGATTTTCAGTCTTCGGGTTCGACGTAAGTTACTAGAAAAATGTATCTTCTCAGCTTAATTAAAGAGTAGATTATATCCAATGTTTCCACTTAAATACTGTTTTAAACATTTCTGTATGTTTGCTTCAAGAAACGCTTCAATTCAATAATTGCAGTAAATGGCGTGCCAGTATCACATTTTGAGTTTTTTTTATGAACAACTTCTATTCTGTCGTGATTCTCTGCGATCGCGGGCATGCTGCATCTATTTATTTAGACCAAGCGCTGGCATCCGCGATGGCTTGGTCTTAAAAACGGAGGTTCTTCCTTACTGTCTCGAACCTAGGGGGTTGGGATTCATTCGCTCAATGTAGTCGATGTGATTTAGCTTTTTGGACTACACCCAGAGCATGGTACTGCTTAAAAAGATCGCGGTTGTATCTACTCCTATATTCGCACACATTTAATTGACACTCCAATACTCGACCAAATTATAATTGATTTAACATCTCCTTTCTGCTTTTGAATTATTATTATTTTTTTATTTTCAGGTCAAGTTCAAGAGCATGGCAGTTAAGAATTTGCAATACTAAACTAAAATTTCGAAATCAAAGAAGTGATAATGCATTTCACTTCATGCAGATGAAAACAAAAATCCACTTCATCGTGTCACTTTATATATTACATAGTGAACTTCATAGTAAACTCAACGAAGTCAGTCTCACACTACCAACTAAATAAATTACCAAAAATTAAAGAACCTGCGATTTACTAACATTAATGTGCCATCAAAACTGTATCAAAAATCATCCCGAAAAGGACAAAATAGATTAAAGAATAATTCAAATATCAAATAATGTAAACAGAGAAACGGAAGAATCACTATATCATAAGTAAAGATTAAAACAAGCAAATAAAGCAATCCCTCCAGTAGCATTTCGTTACACCACTGGTGAGTTCAACTTCAACTTTCTAAGACATATATGAAGTATTCCATAACATTAAATTCGATTACAGCATTCTGCTCTACAATAAGCTTAAAGTTGGAATATCATTTAGGACACAGACTAAAGTTTCTACCAACTATGAATTAATTGAGCCCACTTTAAATTATTGCGAACTTCGCTGCTGTGCTCACACAATAAGAAATCACACTCCAAAATTGTTATTTTGCCTGCTACCACATTGAGAAAGGAAAGCAAAAATATATTACAAATCCAATCCAGCACTTTGTACCCATAACTTGAAACTTTAAGGAAAAAGGTTAGTCGATTATTACGCTTTGTATATTGTATAGCTATTGGAGTTTTGAACGAGGGAATCCTTGGTTTCTTAAAAATTACCTTACTTAGCCTTTTCTGAATAAAATTCTTCACAAGTAATGTGCAAGCAATAGCTTCACAAAATGTTCTTTCTTCGTTGGGTGTGTTTTGCACTTGATTCCGGGAATAGAATATATTCTATGTAGTGTAGACGGAGTTTCAAAGCCCACTTATATAGATATTAATTTCATTTATGTTACTATTCTTCTTCTTGTCTGTATGCTGGACTGCGAAACCCTACGGCCATAGTATCATTTTAGATTCTCTGCCGAGAGAACTCGTACCGCCTCATCAGACTATTCTGGGAATGAGAATGTCTGTCATAAAGCATTTTGACATTCAACTCCCCTCAAAATTGGAATGGCAAAATGGACAAGTGACTAAGGACTTGTGAACTATGGTGTGGGTGCGGGAGTTTTTTCGGAGTCCATAAAGATCTCAAAGCGAAGCCTTTCGACAGATCAAATTACACTCAAACTTAACGCCAAGGCAAAAGATCGCTATACTCGTTGACAGCCAAAGTGATCGCATCAGTTACTATAGCCGTGTTTCTTTGCACGCGGATATAGTGATAATTTGAAATTTGCATGTAAAATACAACAACTTATCCTATATACGCAAACTTTAGCGGGGATAGCTATCGCCGCTAAGTCCTTTAGCGGGGATAAACAGTGCTTCCAAAACCCATTTTCTTCGTTTCTGATGAATCGTTGCGATGAATTTTTCAGGAAATGCCATCCCGCCGACCACTAACACATCCCGCCGAATATTTTGTTCGGGATTTTATTATTATTATTTTTTCAAAATTTAGTAAATCTGTCAATGTGAAACTGTTTTTTATAATTTTAGAATATGTTTGGAATTAATTTCAACTGTCGGAAATTAATATTTTTGAATTTCACGATTTTCAATACAAATTTCTTACTCAACTTACAGCCGTTTTACTAATAAACGTCAGGTGCATGTGTGCTGTCAAGTTTTTTTTGATGAATTCTTAGGCGGCGATGATCGTTTTTTAATGCCATGCCTATATCCGCGTGCAAAGAAACACGGCCAGCAAAGGCTCAGCTCTCCCCTGCTCACTAACGAAACCAGTCCATGTTCCGCTCGGAGCAGTAAAGGCAAACATCACCTCAGGAAAGCCAACCTTCGATAGAGTAGGCTGACAACATGCGTCATATCCAGAAAGGTGTGTGTAAACTACAACAAGGCAAACACAATTGACCTTCTATATAGGTTAGGTTAGGTTAGGTTATAATGGCAGTCGGCAGATGCCGACACACTTAGCCCAATGAAATGTCCGTTGTGATACCACACGGATATATCATCCTCCTACTCGTTGAACTAGTTGGAGCTTTTGATGAAGCTTCACAGACTTTTGACTTCGGTGTTAATGAGATCGCTAAGATCATTGTAAAAGAAAGATCCTAAATGGAGTTTACGTCTTTGAGAGAGAGCAGGGCATGTGCAGAGGGGGTGGAGAATTGTCTCCTCTTACTCCTCGTCCATGCAGCTACTGCAGAAGTCATTTGTGTAGGCGCCAAGCCTTGTTGCATGCCTGCATATGAGACAGTGCTCGGTGACCACACCACTTATAGCACCAATGTGTTCAGAGATATCCAAACACATGGAGCATTTCAGATCCAGTTTTGGCCAAATCTGTTTTGCCGCTAGACAAGTGTTGCCACTTGTCCACCTCAGGTTAGATTTCTCAATGGTCTCCCTCATAAACATGAGTTTACATGTAGCAATTGGGATTCCTAAAGGACCTTTATCAGGCAGAAGAGGCAGTGTGGTTCCTTTTCTGGCGAGTTCATCCGCTCACATTTCCCTGGAATGTCTGTATGTCCTGGCACCCAGCATAGGAGAATGTTAAAATGCTTCGCCATCTCCACTAGAGAAAATCGACAGTCACGGACAACGATGGAGTTTGTGCAGACAGAGTCCAGAGATTTTAGCGCGGCTTGAGTATCTGAGTAGATCCGGATGTCCATAGCGGATATCACGTTCCTCTGAGAGGCTGATGTTCAGCCTGTCAGAGAACACACCACCTCCTACCCCCTCGTCGGTTTTGGATCCATCGGTATAAAAGTGGATCATATTTGACCCACTTCCCAGCATGTTCTGGGCGGGATCTTGACCTTGGAAGTTTTTGTGAAAAAGGGTCTGAGGGGTGGTGTAGTCTATGTTTCTAGGGAGGTTTCTAAATTTGTTTAGAATAGATGCGTGCACTAGCAGGCACTTGCTTGCTAAAGATGTCCAGGAATGTTAGGTGAAACAGAATGTCCATTGCAGCAGAGGGGTAGTGCGCAGTGCACCACTCATGCAGAGACACGCTTCGTTGGACTTTGCTTATCTTATCGCGATGTATCGCTTGTATAGCTAGAACCAGACTACGAGCATTACGAAACTCTTTGCACTACACTGGAGGAAATCTCCGATAAAAGTATCAAAACTTTCTTAGAGACTTTTCATCAACATTACGTGAGTTTGTGGTATCAACACAGCTAATTGGGTTTGGTTTTTACAAACCGCCACATCTACCAACTACCTATCTTTTCTTCCTTAACTGCAAACCTATGATAAGGAATAAATTGGTCATAATAATTGTCTAAATGTACTGGAACAGTTAAGGTCCGCCTGTGGGGTTTAACAGTTCGACCTCAATGAATATTAGTAGGTCTCCGGTTTCGGATGCTTGCGTTGTTGCATTTGTGTGCTCCAGGAGTTTTTAGGCCTGCCAATTTTTTCACGATTTCATTAGATTCATGCTCCCATTATTGGTAATTATTTGATCTTTCTTTTACGACACCGGTAGTCTCCAGTCGTATCAGCCCTCAAATTTGCATGCGCACTTGCGGTAGCAGTTTCAAGTAGTTAAATGTGTCTCAAGGTTTATATTAATGCTCAAATTGCCTAGATGTTATTTCTCCCCTTACATGCCTTTTACGACAAGCGCTGTTTTGTTGGGAGCTCTGCAGCGATATACTAAGCAGGTCCCTGTACGGGTTTCATTAATGTTACGATTACATATTACCAATTTATTTATAACACAGTTATGGCGATGCGATTTCTACAGAGACTTTATCTTATTTGCAGTCATTCACATCTCAGATGATTTAATGAGCACAGTAATCAAAATGTTGCTTATAACACCTAAGTAACTGGAGACTCCTCCGATTGATACAAAAACAGACCCTGTTGCACCATGCTCTAAGTATGAGCCATTTGCATCACATCAACGTTATAATCTGAAACATGCATCATATTGAATTATATTCAAATATAATTTTCCCCTATCACAGAATCCGTCGTATTCGGAATTTCACTACGAACCCGAAAGATACTATCGCAGAACAATCATGGTTTTTTCTCGGCTTAGAATCACGCCTGTTCTGTTATTTAATGTTTTCTTTAAACGAAAAATATGTTTACTAAGAGAACTTGTTTGTAGATGAATTTCAGACCTGCATAGGTCACTATTTATTTTTATTCGTAAATTGCGATTGTTTGTGCCGCTTCCCTCCTCTTTGTGGTCCGTGGTCCCTTGTTCGCGCTAGAGACGAAAAAAAACGACGTCGACCAATTTCAATTAACAAAAAAAAAATGGTTTATAGAAAAAGAGCCGAATGAAGATGACCGTAGATGACGACTGAGTATAGACTGAAGTTAGGTATACATATATTGGGTCAAACATTACGCCAAAATTGAAGCGAATTGCAAAATTTGTTTAAAGTTGTTAAAAGCCAACCAAGCTACCGACTGTCTTCGTGAACAGAAGAACAGAAATGAGTGGCGATATCTTGACGATAGATCGGGTTAAAATTCCATTAGATGTCTTCAGTGTAACCACACCTACCTTACAATCTGTTCCGGGGTGGACACATATAATTCTACCTTATTTCTACTTAGTGGGTGGTAGCGGCTCATCACGAAGTACAACCAAATCTCATATCTTGCGTTAGAGCTGGGAAAAGTCATTTTCGAGCGCTGTTGCAGTTGCACACTCCGTGGTCCACCTTCGCCATCTCCTTACTAAAATACCCATAACGTTTTGAATGTCAGGTTTTGGAACTGCTTTTAATGGCACCCCGATCAAGAAATGCGATGGGGCGAGAGCAAAGAGGTCGTTAACATTCGAGGAGATTGAACAGAGGCTTGGAATTGACACCCGCTACAATCTCTGTTAGCAGCGTCGAGAATTCTTCGAAGGTTAACAAGTGTTCAGCTAAAGTGTAGCGTAGATGGTATTTAACTCGTTTAACAGCAGTTTCCCAGTAGCCACCGATGTGAGGAGCGGATGGTGGGTTAAAATGCCAAATAGTTCCGCCATCTGCAAAGTATTTCGCCAACTTTTCGTCCTTGGCGGTCATTATCGCTGCATAACTCCTTGCATTGTATGCGGAGGGAAGTAAACCTTTTAAACGCTGCGATAATGTTGTCGATGAGCAACTTCTAAGTGCATAGCGCCAGTTGCCATGCATATAAATACGGATGTGTATCCCTTCACAGATTTTGAGCCTGGTCCTTTAGAGAAATTAAGTAATACTGGACCGGCAAAGTCCACATCACTAGCAAGCTACAATAATTGGTTTAGGTAGATCCCAAATCAATTGTTGTTGGAGTACATTCAGTGCCTTCGGCATTTTACACTCTCGAGATCTTGCGTATAAGTGAGCATTAATGACCCAAAAACAATTTTTTGCCTGCATTGCCTGCGGGCCAGCATGAAATGTTATGCGGTGTATATCATCACAATTTTTTACGTATTTTGACAGCTATCCGGATGTTATGAACAAATCAGCATCCGCAGACTCGACTATCGGTCGATAAGATCCCAAATTGGAAGGAGCAGATTGATTCAGAGCGCTGATCTATATTGGTTGTATAAATCTGTTGGCGGCCATGACGTGTGATAACATATTAGCCAAGGCGGACCATTCCACCAAAGTGCGTGATTTTCTAAGTGCTGCGGTGTCACACTCCGTGTGGCACAGTCAGCTGAGTCTACTGTATCTGCGCTACTGGGTTTGCAACGAAAGTACACCATTTACCAGACGGTCATCAGTCGAATCAGTTCAACCAATGACATGTTGTATGTGGGGTTCCGAAATCGGTTTGATCTGTTTGAGGTGGAATTGACAAAGTAGTTTGCTTAAGTGGGGGCGACTCTCGTTTTCGCCGTTAGTAGATAAACGGTAGCACTACCATAGGGAGAAATCGTGTGGACATATACGCCAGCGTCGTAAGCGGTTTGCGATGCCTTTGCAAGTCATGCAGGTCTGAAATAGCGTTGGGGATTCCAGTACCGACCACCTCGGCAACTTGATCGCTGCGATGCAGGGCGAGAGCAGGACCATCGGGTCAAAAAGTTGGAATGCGTCTGAAAGGATAAATCTTTTAGTAATTCTTGAATTATCTACTTTTTAAACCTCGGCCGCAAAAAACAAATGGTCAGAGGACGGTTCCCATTGTAATCCCAATGTTCGGACGTTGTCTTCTTCTGAGAATTCCAATGACTGCGTTGATCTTCAAGTACTGCATTAATAACAAAAGGAAAGTTCGATGCCAGTTTTCGAAGGAGAAACCCCCTGTAATCAGCACTGTAGAGACCTCGACCATAAAGAAGTGCAGTATGACTTGTTGATAAAGGGAAGTCTCGGCTCTCATCCATAGCCCATTGTTGAACGGCCTTACTGCAGAGAAGAGGATGCGACGCCATATGTGAGAGTAAGAGTTCTGTAATCCTCGATGTCATCTTCAGGTGAGTCACGCCACACAATACGTTGGTAATTCACGTGTTCGTTGTTTACTCTTACCGGTGATACATTTTCGCCACGTCGTTTTCGAACCAACGCAGCGAAAAGATCAGCTTGGAATTGTTTTCCGATCATTATAAAATTCGGTGGTGGTCCGACAACAAGTGTTAAACACAGCTCTTAACTTGTGCTCGTCTCCTTAACGACAGATCGTCAACATATATGTGTATAATAGTGTTTCCCAAGCACTAACGGATTACTCACCTTTTCCATATGACCTAGCTTAACGAATTCGTGAATGAAGTCCTTGTATTGAAGAATGTTAGATGTTTAATCTCCGGCAGCGCTTCGAAATGCCAGAATTTGGAGATCGCCTTTGTGAGTGCATTATTTGTGCACAAGCAAACAGCCAGAGAAGTGGTGCATCTGAGTTTTGGTTTCGTGTTTTTCCAAAGAGAACCCACCCGAATGTGGATTGCTGAGCTATGGGGGTGCCAATGGAACCATAGCCAGACTGCTGCGTATACACTGTCCCAATTCGTCTGAACCCGGAAGAATATCAACTGCGGCCGTAGTATGGACATGAGCGTCTTTCAAATTTAGGCGCTTAAATGTGGCCAATCAGTTAGTCGTAGTTGGACCGGCGGTAAAAAGTTTGTTATTTTTGAAATAATATGATTGCGTATTGCTGTCATGAAGCGTTGATCGTATGAAGATAACGTGACCTCTAGAACTTCTAGCGTGTGCAAAATATAATTGCGTGAACCGACAGCTTGTGCTGGGTTCAACCAATTTTTAATTTATTTTTTTATACGAGTATAATAAACACACACTAAAGGGATTTGTTTGGACCCTTATAATGTAATAGCTACACAGCGCGGGCGTTAATGAAATTAGGATGAGAAGAAAAGAAGAGATGCCGATGCACGTTGGTTTTGAATGTTTGTAGGTTATAATGTGACTCGCTGTTGGGGTCTCATGGTGCAATATTGATGGCGCACATGGCACACGGGACCTGCGTTAGAACTACGACATTCATGATGGCCATGGTCAGCAACAAGGCAGTTGGAGTACAAGTTCTTTTCTCGAACTACCGAGGTTCTTCTGGCAACATTAAGACACCGAAATTTGTCACAGTTGTAAATTGTGTGTATTTGCTGGACAGCACATGTGCCATTGTGGAACTTTGAGGTTGTTGGGGAGTGTCAAACGTTGCAACTTCGTCCTTTGTGTACAAAAAAGCACACTACCTATGCGTTTCGGCATCAATTTGGCTAACTATTCCTAGTTCCCCACGGCCATTCCTAGTGCTTTCAGACTCTGAAAATGCTCCTGGGTGGTGTCTAAAAGTGCCTTAAGATCAGTCGAGGATTCGTCATTGACTTTTTTCAAAGTATAACGTGCTCAAAAATATGAGTCAATTATAACACGATGGACATTAAAACGTTTATTTAAAAACGCCCATTCCTCTTCGTATTTTCGGCGGTTGATTGAAAGCCACTTATTACCTGAAGAGCTAGTCCCTCCAAGCTGTTGCGGAAGTAATACAACTAGTGCGATCTGTTAACTGATGATGAAATGGTCGCCACTTCTTTGGATTACCCGAAAAATCCAGAAAAGGTATGCCGGGATGTTTATTATCAGCACGTGGATGTGAAATGCTAAATTGTCCAGCAATCATAATGTGTGCGGAAACTTATAAAGACCAGGTAGTGAGGCACCAACCACCTTAAAGAGCGTAGAAGTTTTTTGTTCGGCTTTTATCATTGTATTGTATTGTATGTGCAGTGGGGTCATCAGTAATTGACAAGCACTTAGACCTATTGGTCCATTGTATTTCAGCATAGCTGCCCGCTCGCTGGTTATTGGCGATTAGTAAGATACAGTGAGGGAGAACCTACCAGTAGCCTTGGCAAAGCGAAGAATATTAGCAAGTTCAATGTTCCCCATCTCATCTTCGTTGACGAATTGTTTGCCTATAGTGGTAAGCGTGGTTCTGGCGAAAGCCGGACATTCACAGATGAAGTGAGATACCGTTTCATCCGCCTCCAGGCAGCACTCACATAGGCCCGAGCTCCTAATGTGGATGGTTTTGAGGTGCTCGTTAAGAGGACTGAAACCGGTGACGAGACCAATCAAGGGTCTCAAGTCTTTCCTGTTTAGTCCAAGCAAAAACTTAGCTCTGCTGATTTTCGGATCGTCCACTAGCTTCTTCGAATACCTGTATGAGACCAGGTCATGCCAGTATTCGGAATATTGTTGGCGTAGAGCCGAATCCATTTCACGTTTGTGGACGGATGAGCAGCATCCTATAGATGGTTGTGGGCCAATGAAGGCTGTTGAAGAGCCCTTCCTGGCCAGAGCATCCGCTCTTTCATTTCCATCGATACCTGTGTGCCCAGGAACCCAGGCAAGTGATACCGAGTTACATCTACCCAGACGGTTAAGCTTAACCATGGTTTCCTCAACTATTTTTGACTTGAGAGAACCAGCCGAACAGGCTTTGATAGCGGCTTGGCTATCTGAGCAGATGTATAAGGTTTTACCCTTAATCCTTCTCCTTAACAGGATATTTGCGGCAGTAGCAATCGCAAAGATTTCTGCCTGAAAAACAGTTGTTTGTCTACCCAAGGCTGCAGATAGATTTATCCGACAGTCTCTAGAGTAGACCCCGGCTCCGGAGATACCGTCAATGAGTGAGCCATCGGTATAGACGATGACATCACCCGGCTTAAAGCCATTCCACCCCTCACTGTTCCATTCCTGCCGTTCAGGAAGGATGACCTGAAAACGGCGCTCAAAGACTTGCTTCATGCACACAGTGTCAAGTGCTCCTCCCCGATGGCCAGGTAGGCTGTCATAGAGAGCTCTGTACCTAGCACCTCTGGCCCCATCGCCGAGATTGACCTGCCGTCCAAGTACTACACACATACGGTATAGTGATTTTCTGGCCTCACTCTCAGCAAGGAACTGCAAGGGAGGTAAACAGAGCAACACTTCCATAGCAGCAGTGGGAGTTCCTCATATCGCACCTGTAATGCATAGGCACGCAAGGTGCTGTAGCTTCGACAGTTGACGTTTGAGGATGTGAGCTCTAGCCCACCATACAATCGCACCATACATAAGGTATGGCCTAACGATGCGCGTGTAAATCCAGTGAACCAGCCTGGGACTAAGTCCCCAGGTTCTGCTGAACATCCTACGGCACTGCCAGAGAATGTTAGTTGCCTTCGAATTCCTAGCAACCAAATGTTCAGAAAAGTTAAGCTTTGGATCTAACACAATACCCAGATACTTAACCTTGCTTGATAGCTTTAGTTGAGTGCCCTGGAAGTAAGGCCACCTCACTTGAGGTATTGCCCTTCTACTCGTGAACAGCATCATCTCAGTCTTCGCGGGGTTGACTGACAGAGCTTGCTCGCGGCACCAACTCCCAACACTATTGAGCGCTGTTTCCATCCGCTCACAAAGAGTTGGTAAAAACCTGCCGCTGACAATAATGCACACATCATCAGCGTACCCAATAACAGGGTGACCTTCCCCATCAAGTCTTCTCAACAAGGAGTCGACCAACAGGTTACACAATGTAGTGGAAAGTACACCGCCCTGCGCAAAGCCTTTAACAGCGTGCACAGTTCTGACGCAGCCGCCAACAGCAGCTGTAACTTCTCTGCTCCTAAGCATTTCCAGGATCCATTCCACAGTTGTAGAATCGACGCCCTTCAGTGTTAAGGCAGACTCAATTCTGCAAAAGGTGGGATTGTCAAAGGCACCCTCAATATCCATGAAGACAGCAAGAGCATACATAGTTCGGCGATCATAGGCGGCCTTTCCCGGTTTGGGAATGAAAACCGCCCTAGCTCCTCTCCAGGCCAAAGGAATATTTCGCAGAGCCACGCTGGCTCTGTAGATTCTAGTTAGCAGTGTGAGCAAAATCTCTATACCCTTTTGCAAGAGTATGGGATAGATTCCATCAGGTCCAGGAGCCTTGAAAGGAGAAAAGGTCAGGATAATGGCTCTCGCCCTCTCTCTCGTAACAACGCTCGCCGCGACCCGCCACTGCTCAGTGGTAGCTCTGCTTTTGTTTGCCCACACGCAATTATCCACGGCTTTGCAGCCAGGAAAGTGGGTGTCCATTAGCAGTTGAAGTACCTCCTCATTGGAGTTGGTCGAGGTGCCATCGGGCTTCCGAAGGACGTCAAGCCTGGCTCCCGGATCAGCTGAGAGGACTCTCTGCAATCTCGAAACCGCGCTAACATCCTTCAGTTCTCCGCAGAACCTCTTCCAAGATACCTTCTTAGCGCTCTTAATTTGCCTCTTGTACTCCTTCTGCGCATCCGCATGAGAAGACCAATCGGCTACCAGGTTAGACTTCCTGGCCCTGTTAAACAGCCTCCCCACTCTTTTCCTGAGAAGGGATAGCTTAGCGTTCCACCATCGGGTTGGTTTCGCACCACCAGCCTCCTTCTCCGGGCAAGCAGTATGAAAGGCCGTAATAATACCGCTGTGTAGCGTGTCGGTCGCCTTATCCAAGTCGTCGCTACTAAGGATCCTGATAGGCAGGGAACCTATCTGACCCCGCAACTCCGTGGAATAGACGTCCCAGTCAGTGCGTCGCACATTCCTGATTTTGCTTCTGATCGGTCGATCTGCACTTAACTTAAAAATAACATACCGATGGTCAGATGCAGTTTCTTCCCTTGAAACCCTCCAGCCCGAAACGATGCCAGATGCAGCAGCGGTTGCTACTGTCACATCAATAACTTGCCGCCTCAGCCGAGTGACAAAGGTTGGCTCATTACCAGTGTTCAGTATATCGAGCTGGCTGGCAGCAAAGAAGTTTAGTAGGGATTCACCCCTGCTATTTGAGTCAGTACTACCCCAAACGCGATGATGCGCGTTCGCGTCCATACCAACGATCAAATGCTTGTTACCTCGTCGGGCATGCTCGACAAGCCTTACCAGTTCCACCGTTGGAGGTGGGGCCAGTGAGTCGAATGGGAGGTACACTGAGGCTAAAATAATCTCAGTAACCAACCCTCCTCGCTTAAGACACATTTTAATAGCTGTACAGTCTCGAGAACTGAACTCAGGCATAAGACTAGCATCTAAGCCCTTTGCTACAAAGATGCACGTGCGAGTATTAACAATCCCAGGCTTTACAAAAATTGCTCCTGGTACACCCGAGATGCCACTTACCGCCCCCTTATACAGATAAGGTTCCTGTATGAGGCACAGCTCTGTATGCAGTTTTCCAAGACGACGACACAATGCAGGTGAAGCCGCCTTGGAATATTGCAAGTTAATTTGAAGGACCTCCAGTGATGAGCTAGCCATAGAGCTAATTACCACTGGAAGTTCCAGCCTTCTCTCCCCTCTTTTCTGGCCTGAAGAACAGGCGACCAGTGAGGAAAAAAGGCCGGTAAGAGCACTTCCCAAGCATCTTCGCCGAATCGTCATCAACACCAAAAGTATACAGACGGCCATCCTTCATTTTGTTGAAGTGATAGACCCTCCACTTATCGGTGGATAGACCCGGGTTATGACCCTTGAGAAGATCGATGATTTCCTTAGTCTCCAGATCAGTTTCCGGGACAAAGACCTTCATCTTGGTATATCCCACTAGCTCTGACGGGTGAAGACAGACAAGGTCACTCCCGTCAAGCTTAGGGAAAATCCGAACAAGATCAGCTCTGACCCACGCATTCGTGGCTTCATCACTACAGCAGAGGACAAAGCCTCCATTAGTCTTGATGATGCGCTCAAACGCCGGGCTATTGCATTCCTTGACTCGCCTCCTCACAGCGTCCTTCAAGGCCTTGTCCAGAACGCAGATGTTTTCCGCAGTATACTTCCTCAGGTGATCACCTGGGAAAACAACCGCCAATCGCACACCAGACAGGGCCGAGTCCGTGTAGCTCTTCTTTGGTAGGGGGGGTCCTGCATCATTGCTAGTGCAAGACCTCTTTGTGCCTTTGGATGCTGTACCAGCTACCTTGGGTGACCCCCTTAACCACTCTAGTGTCCGTCACCTTCACAGACTTCTCTGTTTCCGTGACCGTCACTGAGAGATTGGGAGCAGTCAGATCAGAGGCAGTAGGTACAGGGCCAACAGGTTTGGGGTCGGCATTTACTGCAACCCTACTCTCCGAGTCCACCATTTCTCCTTGCTTCTTCCTCTTATCACGCTTCCGTTCCTTTCGCTTCCTACAGCCTGATTCCTTGGTGGTTTCAACGCTAACCGATTCGCAGAGCTCATCAGTCGCGGAATCCTCGGAGGAGCAGCCGGAAGGAGCCTTCTCGCATTCCTCAAGAGAGAGCTTCTTCAGCTTTTTCCTGAGGGCCGCCTGCTTCCTGGAAGGGCTGCAAAGGGGAGCATCACTGGACGTGCTGGACAGGAAATCCCGTGCTCGCTTCGTCAGGTTCTCCGTCCCCGCGTCATTCACAGGAGTAGTAGCAGCGTGAAATGTTTGCAGGGAAGCCCGCTCAGAGGGACTCAAGGACACATTTGTAGCGTCCGAGCTACTCTTAGCAGACACCCCACATAGTTCGCTCTTACTAGCAGTCGCATCCTTGTGCCGGCCAGGATCGGCCAGTACGCTGGGTGCATCCGCCAGCTTGAGCTCCGAGGTTGGTCTCGTATCAGCGCTTAGCGCCGGAGTGGTCTTCGTCTCCTTCGTCCTGTCTTGTGGCCTGTTGCGTCAGTTTGTTCAGTTCTCGTTGCTTGTTCCGTTTCTTGTTCCGTTTCGTTCGTGATGTCGTGTGTGTCGTGTTTGTCATGTTGCTTGTGTGCGCCGCTGGCGACTTATAGCCCCCAATAGCTGGAGGCGCCAAGCCCGTGCCGGTAGCCGCGGTCTCTACCGACATTTGAGCGGATATCCCCACTCGAAATTGTTCCTTTTCTGTTGTGTCGTTCATGTTTTTTTTTTGTTGTTGCTTTTTTAGCCTAGTTTTTCATCTAGGGGTCAGGATTTTACTAGGGATAGGATGGAGTTCCCCCCGTTACCCTAAACCCTCCTCCTTTATCCGGGCTTGAGACCGGCATAGAAATCTATGGCGGAGTTTAACACATGAGTATATATTATAAATTTCAGCTCCCTAGCTCAAACTTTGAATTTTAAAAAAAAAAAAATTTAATTGTGGGCGTGTCAGTGGGCGGATTTTGAAAATATTTACACATGAACATAAAGGGTCCATAGAGAGTATATATTATAAATTTCAGCTCCCTAGCTCAAACTTTGGATTTTCAAAAAAATTGTTTTATTTATTTGTGGGCGTGTCAGTGGGCGGATTTTGAAATTTTTTTATCCCGAGCAAGTTTAGGAGTAATAGATCATATATAAAAAATTTCAGCTTTCTAGCTCAAAATTCGATTTTTTCCAAAATTTTGTTTTTTTTGAGTTTGTGGGCGTGTCTGTGGGCGGATTTCAAAAATTCGTAAACTTGATTATTTCGGGACCCTAGAGAGTAATGGTTAAAATTTCAGCTCTCTAGGTCCAGTTTAAAGGCCTAATTTTTGCCGACGGACGGACATGGCTAGATCGACATTACTATCGATGCTGATCATAAATATAGTAACTTTTAGGGGTCTACGGGCAATATTAAGGTATGTTACAAACTATGCGTCAAAATTAATATACCCTTAGAATAGGGTATCAAAAAGTTGATCTTTATGCGATCTGTACACCTAGGAGAGCTATATATTCCACTACATTTGGTATTATCCTCGTTCACTCCGAAGCCAACCAATTTCGCAAGTTCTTCAATCGCCGTAAAAGCATTTACTGCATCACGCTGGGAACAGTTGATGATGTAGATATCGTCTGCGTACCTCAGTAGATTGGGCGGATTTGTTGAAGATAGTGCCTTCTGTGTTGACACCTGCCCTGCACACTATCTACTCGAGAACAACATTGAAAAATTCACATGATAGCGCTAACTTCGCAAAAATAACAAGTATAGTTTTAATATATATAGGTTTATTTTTATAGCTATTATTATGTTACACACAAACTTATAGTTCCGTTGTCATCAGACTGAGGGGGAGTCACGCTCCGATCATCTAACATTTAGGCGATGTAGCATTTTTGAAACTGCTGTAGCGAGCGGTTCATCTGATAAGAACAAGCAAGAATCATAAATAATAAACCTTACATAGTGAGTTTCTTACACATAATTGTTTTCTTCGCAGGCTTCGTAGGATATGATATGTTTTGTAATGCTTATATGTAGATTGTTTTTATTGGAGCCGTTTTCATCTTTCTTTATTTTTAACGACGAGGTCATGATCTGGGCCGAAGGGATACAAACCCTTCCACTTCATTGCATCCCTACTGGTGTGCCTGTGTGATTCGCCGTTTTTTATCGACGTTATAATATTTGATAAAATAATTTATGACGGGCTGAGTATATCACTGCAGTGTCCCCAAAAAAACACTTGTTAAAGGATACTAGGAAGAGAAATCACTTCTAGGCAATTTTATCATTCATGAGAGCCTAGTGATACATTTAACATCTTGAGACTGTCCCGCAAGTGTGTCTGAAGGTCCGTAGGTGGACACGACTTGAGATCATCGGTGTCGTAAAAGGAAAATCAAATATGACCAATAATAGGAGCATGCACATGTCGAAATCGTAAAAAACAGGCTAAAAAACCCCTGAATCAGACAAATATAACACTACCAGCATTTGAATGGCTTGAGTTATGAAGTGATCCGAAACCGGGACACATTTATAAAGCATTGCAGAAGTGTCATTTCATTGTTACAAGTACTATGTTAATGCACGTGACTCAACAAATTATACCTAGGCAATCCAAACCTGAAATGTGGCTTATGCACCAATGTTAGTGCTGTCACTTCCTTAGTTGACCTGCGTAGATTAATATCATTGAGTTTTTCTCTACTGCAGTTTCTTTAATCGTTCACAATCATTCAAAATGTACCGCTATCAAATAATTAATGATTTTAATAAACAATTTCAGGAAAATGTCATCGGGAACATTTGTTGATCGAATTGACCCGTTTGCTAAGCGTTCATTGAAAAAGAAGAGCAAAAAGAGTCAAGGTTCCTCTCGGTACAGAAACTCACAGGATGTGGAACTGCAGCAGCTGCCACCCTTGAAAGGTATTGTATTCAATCTTCTATCTTGGATTTTAGAAAACTAACTCTGACTACACATTATGTATTACAGCCGAAGGCTCAGGCTTAGAACAGGAAGATTTATTTATTCGAAAACTACGTCAGTGCTGTGTATCTTTCGACTTTATGGATCCAGTTTCAGATTTAAAGGGAAAAGAAATCAAACGGGCTGCACTCAACGACCTATCCACCTACATAACACATGGCAGAGGAGTTCTTACGGAACCGGTGTATCCGGAAATTATCAGAATGGTAAGCCGCAATTCACAATTTTGTTTTCTGATGGACGTTAATTGACTTGTAATTTCTAGATTTCGTGTAATTTATTCCGCACACTTCCTCCAAGTGAAAATCCAGACTTTGATCCAGAAGAAGATGATCCTACACTGGAAGCGTCATGGCCTCATCTTCAACTGGTGTATGAGGTTTTCTTAAGATTCTTAGAATCGTCAGACTTTCAAGCAACCATCGGCAAACGGGTTATTGACCAAAAATTTGTTTTACAGGCAAGTGTGGCCCATTAGTGTTGTTTCACATCAATATCTAAATTTATATCCACTTCTAGTTATTAGAGTTATTCGACTCGGAAGATCCTAGGGAAAGAGACTTTTTAAAAACTGTTTTGCATCGTATTTATGGAAAATTCCTAGGATTACGCGCTTTTATTCGAAAACAAATAAATAATATATTCTTACGCTTCATTTACGAAACTGAACATTTCAACGGTGTCGGTGAACTCCTCGAAATTCTCGGCAGGTTTGATCTTTGACACTCACAAATGGTGCAGTTGGTATTTTTAATTTGTCATTGCAGCATAATAAATGGCTTTGCATTGCCACTCAAGGCTGAGCATAAACAGTTTTTGGTTAAAGTTCTATTGCCATTGCACAAAGTGAAATGCTTGTCACTCTATCATGCTCAGTTGGCGTACTGTATTGTACAATTTCTCGAAAAGGATGCATTTCTCACGGAGCCAGTTGTTCGAGGACTACTTAAATTCTGGCCAAAAACTTGTTCACAAAAGGAAGTCATGTTCTTGGGCGAAATCGAAGAAATCCTCGATGTCATTGATCCACCACAATTTGTGAAAATACAGGAACCACTCTTTCGACAAATAGCCAAATGCGTGTCCAGTCCTCATTTTCAGGTAAGTTTTTTATGATTTGCTTACTTTGTTGTTAAATCTCTTGTTCTGTTTATATAACTTGTTGTGACCTGCACAAATAAGCGATAAAAAATGTGAAAACATATTAGCTTTACAGTTTAGTTGTTTTTTTTATGGTTTTCATGGTAACAATCCTTTTTGATTTTGTTTTTCTCCAGACGTAAAAAAACAACCAAGAATCTAATATTTCTTTTTATTATGCGCGGGCGTCTGTTTTCCGTCAAGCACACGGACAAAGAGCGACGATTATGTGCGTGCGCTTACGTTTGAAGTTATATGTTCCACTTCGTGCAACAGAAATACTATAATGACTTATATAAGATCACTTGTAACACTAAATGTGTGGCAGCTTCCTGCTGGAATTAGAGCACACTAACCACGCAAGCTTAATTCATAATTTTGTGGGACAAAGACGTTTTTTACTATGGCTTTATATCGTTCTCTATGGGTGCCTAAAGGTACACACTTTCGGCGACAGCTGCAGATTTCTCGACTGAGCGCGCTGAACGAACTCGAGGATAACCATGCAATCTTTTCTCACGAAATCTTTTGGTACATGATAATATCGGCGAGGACTACTCGGATACACTCTCAGAGCATCTGATCGATTTTTCGAAATAAAAGTAAAATGAGAAGTTGCTATTCGCTTGACTTTGTATTTATGTTCTCCTTTAAGCTTTGCGGACTAAATCATGTTTGTAACTCGAAAGATGGAAGTAACATATTTTCCATCGATCACAGTATGATTATTATCTTCGAGTGTTGGTTGATGACTTGTAAATTTCCCTTGTAGAAGTTGAGATCCGAAAATCATATTCACCCCTGTCATTAAATCCGGCGTGGTGAATCGTGGATGTTTCGTTTGGCTTGTGCTGAGATTTGAAGATCCTATCCATTTTCTCGATGTAGGCGAGCTTTTGGACTACATCTACATCTTGGCAGAGCTTTTAACGGTTGCGGTATTTGCTCTCCCCTTCGGTTTTCCTCCAGCATTCGGCACCATTAAGCAAAACTGACAGGATAACTTTGCCAGACAAAAGAAGTAGCACTTTTCCTAGGTTAGTTCATGCTGGAATCTTCCTTGGGGTGTCATTCGTGGAGTTGATATTAAATCCGAGTAAGGTTAACTTCTCCAAGTTATTGATAACCCCGATAGATATGTATTTGTTGATAGCATATACCATGACATGAGGACACAAACATAACATTAACGCACATTACCATAACATATGAGGACTTTTGCTACTCACTGACTATGAAAGACCAAGATATGACTTCGATTAGAACTTTAAAGTTCAGACAGTATGGGTATTCCCCAAAACTCATTTAAGGTCTTCCTAGATGACGGAAAATGGAACAGGAGCTGGATTCTTCTTGAAAGCACTTAGTATCGACAAGTCATGCCGGCTGACGGATCACTGCAGCGCATTCGTAGCTCAGATATTCGTAGTAAAAAAAGCACCTCTAAGCGTGAAACTTCCAGGAATGAATATAACCATGCGTGCACAGTCAGGCAAGACCCTAACGGTCAGTGCCAATCTTGTTAACCACTTTGAGAAATAAACCATCGCACAGTACTGATTTGTTGGGTTCCTGGATACATTGGATTGGAAGGGTCTGAATTGGACGTGCTCTTAGCTGACAGAAGGGTATTACCAGCCTTGAATACAGCTAAGAGCTTCATTAATGAGGTCACTTTTAACAAGCAAAATTCAACAACATTAGCAGTTGGGCTGTAACTTGTTGTCAATGGCCTGTAATCGATGCTGAAAGATCAAAAGAAAAATCAACCTTAGTATCCATTGATAGAAAGTGCAAGAGATGAAGATGAAATAGAATCTGTGGAATACCCCCTATGCCAGTGCCCATCCCTTCAAGAAAGCCGCTTCTCTCGCATGGGAACACGGTTGTTTTAGAACTTGCACGAAGGGGGCAGGTAAAGCTCTTCGTTTTTATTTAATAGCGGTGAGGCTATAATCAGGATTCTTCTTGTTCCTTAAATGGCGGTGAGGCTATGAGCATGATTAAAGGGATCATAACCCTGCCACTTAACTGCATCCCTACTGGTCCGTCTAAGGGGTTCGACCGCAGAAAATAACGACAGGTCGGGAGGTCCAGGAGTTTTAGGCCTGCCTCTTTCGCATTTGTATGGAAACGTTGGTTGATATTGACTTTTTGACAGGGTTCATAGGATCTCTCCTTTGAACGTGACAATAACAACTGAGCCGGTCCCTGTCTACGAGATTGGTTCTTTGACGTGAAGGTTTCCTCGTATCTTGGAACTTTTTATTCGATTAATCTTTGTTACTTCTGCTGTCATGCAAAGCAT
The DNA here is from genome assembly GCA_949715645.1 of Portevinia maculata. NCBI lineage: Eukaryota > Metazoa > Arthropoda > Insecta > Diptera > Syrphidae > Portevinia > Portevinia maculata. The sequence continues at coordinate 401,766,299 of OX454525.1, read as the reverse complement.
CTTCATCTCAGCTGCCGTTAATGTACCCGCATAATTTTTGTACGTTGTCCAACATTGTGAACCGCACAACTGCCGTGTAGAGCTTTCCTTTCAGCTTAGGGGACATTTTTCGATCACAGAAGATGGCACCGTTTCACTGCTCCATTCATATAAATATTTTGTTTTCTTTGGACTAATACGATACTCATTTCCCTCCACAACTTTCACTCATACATCAAGTGCTTGTTGCAGGGACGTTTAGTCCTCGCTAGTGATTGCTCCATCGTCAGCAAAGAATAACTGATGCACTTTGAAGTCCGTAACTTTTCAAACAGATAATCAAGGACTAATAAATATCAAGGCACTTAAGACGCTTCTCTGGTGTACACCGACTTTGTTTGCAAACTCCTCGGTGACGCCAGCGGGGCATCTTACTGTTGTCTTTACTCCCTCATACATAATCATCTGTACGTAGGTTTATGGAACTCCTCGTTGTCATTCATAACACATACCTTGGTTGACTATCAAAGGCCTTTTCAAAATCAACTAACACCATGTGCGAATCCTTTAAGGAATCACGGTGTTTTCCAATCATATACTTACGAATGAATTTGTCGTTGATTTACTTGCCATAAACCCGCACTGGTCTTTAGATAGCTGCATTATTTTCCGCATTCGGCTATCTAATACCAGCTCAACTATCTTCATGGTGTTTGACATCAGCTTGATTGAACGGTAATTATCACAGTCTCGCGTATCTCCTTTTCCTTTGTACAAAGGGAGAAGAAAACTTTCCCCCCACTATTTAGGTATTGGATCACCTCTCATCAGTTTGGAGATGAGACGTATGCGCCATTTGAACCCGATGCCTCCCATCTTTTTCTAGAGCTCAGAGGATATCTCGTCCGGCCCAATTGCTTTTCGATTTTTGCAGTCTTTGACCGCCTTCCTAACTTCTTCGACAGTAATGTCGTGCACTTTTTCTTTGTTAGGAACGGCTCTGGGAAAATATAACAGATGAAATTGTTCATTTAGAGGTCCACAATACTGTTGCCACCTGTCTAGTATTTTTTCGTCATCCACAAGAAGCAGCCCTGAAGCATTGTTGATGAACTTCGGATTTCCTGGGCTCTTCTCCTTCTCTGAGTGCCTATTTTGGAAAAAGGGCGTGTAAAGCTCTATTTGATCTAAACAGATGCATCAGCAGATCCAAATAGTTTTGTTAGCATAATATATTTGTTAACTTCAGAACGGTCAAACTTCGGAACTCCAGAACCAGCGATCTTAGCTGGCTGGTACCTTGATGATAGCGCCTTCAAGGACCAGACAATGCACGTCACAGTGATTCTGGTAGTCATGTGACTGCTGTTTTTTAAGCGGCATTAAGGTTCGAGATGCATAACATGGAATAACCTTTTTTTTTGTAGATGTCACATATGAAACCTGATAGGTCATTTTGTTATTCATCCCTTCCCATGATCTTAAATATATTGAGCCGCTTGTACTATCTCGCGTATAAATTTGTTTTTTTGCGAATTCGATAATTTAGTTGGCTTTTATTAAACTTTGACTTATGTTTTCAAATTTTGTTAGCCTGAAAAATAATAACTTTTGATCGTATAATGTTTATTTTTAGGTCGCCGAGCGAGCCTTATATTTATGGAATAATGAATACGCTATGTCCTTAATAGAAGAAAATAATGCTGTTATAATGCCAATAATGTTCCCAGCCCTTTATCGTATTAGCAAAGAACATTGGAACCAAACTATTGTAGCGCTGGTGTACAATGTTCTGAAAACCTTTATGGAAATGAATTCCAAACTATTCGATGAACTAACAGCTAGCTACAAAGCTGAGCGGCAGAAGTAAGTTTTCTTTGGATGTTTGGACTAAATTTTGTACAATTAATTTATGCATTGCAGAGAAAAAAAACGAGAACGAGATCGCGAAGAATTGTGGAAGAAATTACATGAGCTTGAAATAAATCGATCTAAAAATAATCCGACAAGCAGTGTTTCATCAGCAACACTTATTACTCCACCATCATCGGCGGGCGGTAGTGGAGCGCAACAAAGTGCAAACCCCCAGCATCAGCCACAGAACAATCAACTTCATCAATCGAACAATACCACAACTCTACTGCAACAGTCACCCGGAGGAGTTGCCGGCCTGAATGCGCAAGGCAATAGTGGCGCCAATGCGTCAGCTGCCGCTCCGGCACACACAAACTCTGCAATGACTGCAGGCTCAGGAGCTGGTGTCGCGATTTCCGTGAGCAAGTGATGTACTACAGATTAATAACATTATTTTTGTTACAGCAAAAAGAAAGCGAAAACATATATATACAACTAAACTTGCAAGTGAATTATAAAAACAAAAAAAAAGAGAAATAAATAAACATTAAAACGCTCGGAAAATTAAAAATAATAATAAAAATTACTGATTGCTACCGTAAACAAATAATATTATATAAAACAAGAAGTCAAATAATACAACAATATTAAATTAAAACCACTAACAGCTGAACTTAGGTCAAGCAATTATAAATAGTAGACTTAAACAAAAAAAAAGTTCTTTTAATGTAGAAGTTATTGAATACAAAGAGCATTACCTGCATATGAAGGACGAGGGGAAGTCGTCACGTTTCTTCTCGTTAACCCTCCATCACGCACACTGCTTTTCTCATATACAAACCTCTTCTCCTACTCACAGTTCATCATTCATCATTTCTACCCTGCCCCTTCCATCACCTTAGGAAACAATAAGAATAAACTTTTAATAGCGCATGTTCGATATAATTAAAATATTACTAATATATTAATTATGCTATAAAAAAGGAAAATACGTTTAAAATGTGGGACAATGCTGTACTAAAAAAGAATACATAATTATAGTATATGTATACAGATATATTTTACATTTCGGTTTACCTTTTCAACAACAGCAATATTTGTTTTATATTTATGTTTTTTTTTTTCTTAATGAAAAACGGAAAATGTATACAAATATCATTACAAAAAAAGAAAATACGAAAAAAAGAAGAAATATCGCGTCTACTGAAAATATATAATCAACAAAAAATTAGGCATAACTTATTAACAATTTTGCTAAGTCGTAATTTTAGTGGAAATGGCAGTTACTGTTATAAAAAAAATACTACACTTTGTAGAAGAAATTAAAACACTAAATACAAATTTGTATAACGGAGAAACAAGAAACCTATACACACACACACACACTATCTCTCTCTGTCTCTCTGACACACACACACTATCTCTCTCTGTCTCTCTGACACACACACACACACAATCACAAAAAAACAAACAAATGCTATTTATATTGAAGACGGTCTATCAGTTTTTCCTTTTTGTTAAACAAAGCAAACAATAAAAGTAAATAAAACAAAAGTCGTATAAACAATTAGTGTAACTATGTATAAAGAGAAAATGAATATACAACACATGAAAATGCATTGTTTTGTTGAGTTTAAGTTGATATTTAACATGATAAATCATAAGAAAATAACATTTTACATAAAAAATAAATAAAATGCAAAAAATATAAAATAAAAATATATGGTACGTATATATATGCATATATATATAAAAAAATTAAAAAAAAAACAAATCTACTTAATGTTCGTTTATTATTGTTTTGTTTTTTCAACCTGTAATTGCTTTATTATTATTTTCCTTCCTCTTTGTTATTGTAAATTTTTTACCTGCCAGTGTATCCTCCCCTCCCTGTCAGCTACATTATTTAATAAAAATCACATTCATTGTAAACTCTCAATTCTACAAACACACAACACACACACACACACAATGTCTAACGAAGGAAAAAAGTTAGAATCGTAAAATGAAATTAATGCATTCGTATCTAATCAAAAAATATCTTTCTTTACAAATTAAGAGTTTTTTTTTCTTGTTTAATTTTAAAGTGTATATTTTATTAGATTATTATTATTAAAAAGAAGAAGAAAAGAAAATTATTCGTATTTTTGTTTTAGATTACGCAAAACAAATATATATATATATATATAAATATATGGATTCAGAAAACAAAAAATGATATATTAATAAAAAATTAGTAACGTATATATACGAAATTATTAATACTACTATTATTAAATTACAACAAATATTTTAAATACAAGGTGTATCATTTGTCTGTGCTGAATAATTGAAAGATCAATCAAGAATAAAGTAAATATTAAAAATTAAATCCAATTTACGATTTCATTTATGGAAAAAGCGTCGCAATAGAGGGTATTTCGTATACCATTTTTTTAAATGCATTTTTAGAAAAAGGAAATCCAAATCCCAGAGCACTCAGACTCGGTAACGGTCCATTATACTTCCTGGCAGAAATCCTCTTTTTGGTGTAGAGGTCGGAGAAACAATGTGTTATTTTCGCTCCATTAATCGGTTGTTGTTCCACATGGGGATTGAACCGCACGGGTCACAAGCCAACACACTAACCTCTACACCATCGCCACCTCTTCCGTATACCATAGCCAGCGTTGCCAACCACTTGAGGCAAAATTATGCCTCACTTGAAAAAAAATTATGCATTTTTCAATGGAATTATGCCCCACCTATTTTTTTAGTTTATTGCGAAAAAAATCAAAAATTAAACACAAATAAAATAAAAATAAACAAAAACAATCCCTTATTAGGAAAGAATCTTAACCTATAGAAGCATAATTAGGAACATAAATTCAGTCAATTTAATTTACGTATTGAATAAAAAACATAGTTTCAATCGAGATCATCCTGTTTGGAAAAATCATACAAAGACTTTTGCAACAAAGACATGTGGGTTTCGTTGAATCGCAGATCATTGTATTTTTTGTCTTTAAAAAGCCTCTGTGGGGGCAGTGGCGCAGAGGTAAGTGTTGGATTACTTATTTAAAGGTCTCATCTTCAATTCCCGCCCGCGGCTAGTAACATCTAAAAAAGTTTTTTTCCCTGCCCCACGTCTTGTGAACGTCTGACAAACATTCAAGAGTATCAATTGTCATGAGAAGCTTCCCAGATTTACCGTTTGGTTTCGGCTTAAAATTTTAGGTGTCGTGTATCATTAATGCCTAATATTTATTTATTTTTGCGTGCAGAATTCCAGTTAATAATTCTGTTTTAAATCTATTCCGGAGTTTTTTTATTTTATTTAAATTAATACGTGAAAAATATCGTTTCAACAAATTCGAGAAGCTTATGATAATTGATACTCTTTGATAATTGTTCGACTTTTACAGTGAAAACAAACTGTTATAAGACCCGGCTGTTATCTTGAATATCATGTCTTCAAAAACCTACATCATTTACCCGTGCATACATACATGATAATGATAATCATTGCAATTGCAAGACAAAATATTGATACGAGTTAAAAATGTACATTCTTCTTTAAACAAATAATTTCTTGTTCTTCAAGAACACAGCGCACAACATCGCAAATTGCTATGAACAAAAAGTTAAATGACTCCCAACTTCCAATTTAATTCCAGTTACTGGAAGCTGGATTTATTATAACGGTTAAAATGTAAAATGTTCGGAAAATCGAAAATTGCGAACATTTTGGAAACGGAAACAAATTCTTTTAGACAAAAGTACCTACTAAAGCGCGTTTTATTGGGAACTTATCTCAAGCTATTTTCCCGGAAAAGACAAATAAATGAATTTTAAGTCGAGACCCACCACCTTTTGCTTTTTAAAGCCGCATATGATAGCATTCATCGTCAGGGGCTCTACGTGGCGATGGCCGAATTCGAGATCCCGTCAAAACTGATCCAGTTGTGTCGCGTGACTCTTGAAAACACGTGTAATATGAAGTTTTTAAACTTCGAGGTAGTTACACAAATCCACGAATGACACCGTACTGGAGACCCGGCGGAGAATTACCTTAGGAAACCGCTGCTACTTCGGTTTAGCAAAACAAATTTGTCGAACCTTTATCCTATTAGTCCTGCTTTATTTTGCCGAGTGCTGGACGATAATTAGAAAAGGGGAGCTAATATTGGGTTCTTTTGAAAGAAAAAAACTACGTCGGATATTTGGTCCTGAGTGCGAGGAGGGCGAATGGAGGAAAAGATAGAACCGCGAACTCTATGAGCTGTACCAAGATGTAGATGTAGCCCAAAAAGCTAAATCACGTCGACTACATTGTCTCGGACACATTGAGCGAATGGAAAATAATGCTCCAGTCCAGGATCTTCGACTCACAGCCCCCTGGAAGATCATCGCGGATGCCAGAGCACTTATTCTGGAGAACCGGAAGCAGCGTGCCCCGGATCGCAGAGGATGGGAGGTTGCAGTTTCTCTTTCATTACTACAAATTTACAAATTATTAATTTAATTTTATAACTACAAGGTGGCGCAGAAGTAATCCTCCTATCAGAAAAATGCTATAAATGTTGCGATTGGCCCCTAATGTCAGTTCTGTTTTGACATTTGTGTAGTAAACACATGCGAAATACACGTTAATAAACAATGTTACGCTACACTGTTCCAGAACGCGGAATATTGGTGACTATTTATTTGAGCAATAATTTAAATTACAGCCAAAAAACATCGGAAGGTTATTTTTGCGCCACCTTGTATTATCATTATTATTATTATTATTAATTTTATTATTAATTTCCTAAGCTTTGTCACAAACTATCAGTATAAAAAATAATATTAAAGAAAAACTGAAGAAAACTCATCAAAAAACGTTTAAACCAAAAAAAAAATTATTTGCTGCTGAAAATACTTTTTGTATGTAAAATATGCAAGTACGTTGTCAAAGTTCAACGTGTGAAAATTGTGGCATCTCACAACAGTAAGTCACATAATATGACATCTACCACCGACCCAGTCATGCACTTTATTGTTTTTATCAACACGATATGCTGCACATGCTCTAAAGGGTCTACAGATGCTAATTATAAATTATTTATTGCGAAAGCTTTTCATTAATTTTCACCCTGCCTTGCATTTAGTGCGATGTTTTCATTCAAAGCATTCAGTTATTTCGCCATGGTGAAACATTTTTCGTCCAACATTAAAATTTAGTTTTATTTAAAGAAAAATATATTATAAAACCATATTTATGAAGTGGGAATATTGTTCGGACTTCATAGCTGGCTCCTTTGGAGGTAAGTTGTAACGGGTTTTGTGTTATAAACAGTGGTTGTGGTATTCGAAAAATAGAAAAGCGCAAATGTATGACGTAATGTATTCTCGATAAATTGCAATAAACCGAAGTTCATTAAACTTGAATGAAAACGAATCGCAAATAGAGTATAGGTCAAGGTAGATCGCTGAACTTGACCTCTTTCTTATAAAATAGTGGCAAAATGCGACCGTTGTGCTTAAAAGTGAAATAATAATAAAAAAAAATAGCTAGATAAAAATAAATATATATTTTTTCTTGATTTTGAGATTAATGTTTTTTTGCTTAAGTGGACAAATAGTGAAACTCGAACCAATGCCAAAAAAAACACTACCTGAATTTAGATATTTAATTGGACGTGGGACATTAAACCCCATACAAAAAAATACAAATCTACCTAACTACTAGCATACAGGCAGCAAATGAGTGAACTTAAAACACCTGAAAGTAGCAGTATAGTGCTAGTTGCCAGTTGTGGATATGGTGCCATACGAAACTAAGCGAATACAAGGAGTTCGTGTCGAGCGCCCATAATGAGGAGTACCTAATCATAATTTATTGTTGTATTTTTTTTTTTGTATTTATTGAAGATATTGAATTTCAAAATAATATAATTTATAAAGGGTCATTTCATTAAGGACTTAACAACTTCTTTTTTAAATAAAATGCAAACTCCTTGAAATATCTTCAAAAAATTTATTGGCTAGAATTACTATCAAAACATTTATGAATGGAATTAAACTTCGTTCGTATGTCCACAAGTATCGACCGCTGCATACCTTCCGGTCGATACGTTGAGCCCGATTTTCGAACTCAGCCGCTATTTCTCGTTCAATATTGGCTCTGAGCTTCGCCGGTTTGTTGACATAGACCAATGATTTAATGTAGACCCATAAAAAAAGTCTAGAGGCGTTAAATCACACAATATCGGCGGCAAATAAACGGGTCCGTTTCTCGAGATACCACGTTCACCGAACTGAAACTTCAATAACTCGATTGCTGCACCCGCTGTGTGGCTTGTGTCGTCGTCTTGTTAGCACCACATATAACTGATGTCCAATTTATGCAATTGCTCAAACAAATAACGCTCCAACATGTCTCTGTAGCGAATACCATTTACCGTAACGTGACGGTCATTTTCATCGACGAAAAAACGGCCCAATGCCACCCACCGGCAGGAAAACAGCACCAAACAGTGACTTTGTGCGGATGAAGTGCTGTTCCATGAAGCACATGAGGGTGCTCACCTATCCACTAATGCATATTTTGCTTATTGACGAAGCCGTTTAACCAAAAATGCGCTTCATCGCTGAAGATAGTTTTGCGATGAAATTCCTAATTTTCTTCCATCATGTCCAGAGCCCAATTCGAGAACCCTACGTCGCTTTATATGATCAAGTGGCTTTAGTTCTTGAGTCAGATTGATCTTGAAAGGGTGTAGGCTAAGATCCGTACGCAACTCTCGCCATAATGTGGTCTGGGAGAGACCCAATTCTTGAGAACGCCGTGAAATTGAATCATTTGGCTGGTTTGCGACGGACACCTCTACGGCAGCAATATTTTCCACACTACAGGCAAAACGTAATCTATCTGGCATGGCAACATCAATCAGCGAATATTCTGAATCAAATTTGTTCACTAGACTATGAATTGCTTGTCTACTGAGACGAGAATTACGGCCGAAAATTGGTGTTAACGCTCTTAAATTTGCGACCACCGACTCGGAATTACGGTAGTGTATAAATTTAAATTATTTGTAAACGTTATTCCTTTGTGTACTTCACAATAAAAATGTTGATTTTACTGAGTATTTTGACATTGACAGTTTGGTAATCGGCTTAAGGGTGCGTTCACACTGAAAGTTTGAAGTTGTCAAGTCGCTAATGAAAGACCCGTTATTAATTGTAATAACAACAATAAAAATAATTAATATTTGAGGTCATTTTTTGTGTAAACAGCTTCAATAATAATATAAATCTTTTTTTTTCTTGTGGTGAATTTCTATTCCTTTATTTATTATTTAACTCTTTCACTATTTATGATTGATATTTCTCTACTATTTTGAACGTAAAGAAGTTATAGACACTATGAATGATAACAAAAACCAACAACAAAACACGCTGTAAAATTGTACCTTTACATACAAAAACAGATTAACTCCGTTTTCATTGTCGTGAATCCACTTTTTGAAGTTTGCGGAAATTTCCAATCGAAATAGACATAAGCAATTGATAGATCGGACGGGAATATTTCGATCAAATATGGCATTTGCTAAGATTTCGCGAAATCACTCAAAATCTACATCGAAATCGGCAGATTTCCCATACATTTGGAAGATTTCGAAATCTCTTACTTTTGGGTGATTTTTTTTTTTTAATTTTGTTTTACTTTTAATTTACAATTAAGTTAGTTGGATACCCCTGTGGAGTACTTTTGACTAAAACCAGTGGGCCTATGTATATCTTCTACTTTGTGTAACATTTTGGGGGAAGTTTGTGCTTCTATTTCTGCCCCCTCCTCTTGGTACGCCGCCGCTGTGTTCTCATTTTAATTGAGTAACTTTTTCACCACTCTCACTCCTTTGAATTTTGAGAATTTACCTAAAGTTACTTGAAAAGTAAGAGCCACACCTATTGCTTAATGTAGCTGCAGCTGATTGAAAATATGTCACAGCAAAATTGTTTATGATTTTGTTTTGTTTCAATTGTTAGCAATAAACTAATGGTTAATGGTAAATTAAATCAGGATCATGTTTTATTATGCAAACTCATGTCCTTAATCCACAAACAAGTTTCAACTACTTTCTGACATTTCAAAACGAAAATGTTGGAGCAGTTCACCCAACTATTTAAAGAAATCGTTAAAAGAAATATAATATTTTATGGTACTTAACTAATCCTAATTATACATATATAAAAAATGCGAATGCATGTACATATAGAAAGTTGTTCCTTATATGCATGCATATGGATGTGCATGCTACTGCAAGTGATCGACTTTGTTAACAGTTTGTACTTCAGCTGCAGCAAAACAGCGACTTTACATTAGGTCTGTTCGTTAACTAATATGCAAACGTAAATTTATATAAACTTTCGTGCAAAACTACACAAACGCGTTCGCGTACTGAGAAAACGGTAAAAAGATGAACGAAAGAAAAATGTACTTTTGTTCATTTTTCTTCCCACAGAATTTCAGCTGGTAAGAAAATAAAAACTGTCAAATGATGAAATCCTATGAGTTTGCCAGCAAAAAAAAACAGCTGTTGCTTCTTTTCAAGCCAAATTAAGACGTTTTTCACCTTTTTACACAAAAGCGTTCGCGTACTTTTCTTAGAAATGAGAGGATTCTCTCTCGATTTTGGAGATTTGACACTTGTCATTTTTTTACACATAAAGTACGCGAACGGACCTATTGTGTTCGACTCGGCAGTTCTGTTGACAACAGAGAGTATATACAAGGAAAGCGATATGCAAGTGCCAAATTTAGAATGAGCCATTTCAATCGCTCTCTCTTAAGGATTCACTATTATAGTCGGAGCGGTGCATACGACGCCTAACTAAGCGAATACTAAGATTTTTGTATTGTTTGCCCATAATAGCGAATTGCTCCGTTTCGTTAAGTTTCGTTCCCCCCTGCTTACATCCGCAAACAGCAATCCCATTCGCAATTTACGTCCGTAAATTTAACAACCGGTTTTTGTTTATGGGAAAACACAGGCAGTTGCTTCCGTGGACATGCTTTCATTTTGGGTTACTTAAGCAATTGTTTCATCGGAAGCGAACGGTTCGTTTATATATGACATTAGCTTCAGTTTTTGTCCGTCTATTAAGGTCCGTTCGCGTACTTTATGTGTAGAAAAATGAAAAGTGTCATAACTCCAAAATCGAGAGAGAATCCTCTCATTTCTAAGAAAAGTACGCGAACGCTTTTGTGTAAAAACTTTTTAGTTTGGCTTGAAAAGGAGCAACAGCTGTTTTTTTCCTTTCAAACTCATAGAATTTCATCATTTGACAGTTTTCATTTTCTTACCAGCTGAATTTCTGTGTGAAGAAAAATGATCGAAAGTAAATTTTTCTTTCGTTCATCTTTTTACCATTTTCTCAGTACGCTAACGCGTTTGTGCAGTTTTGCACGAAAGTTTATATAAATTTACGTTTGCATATTAGTTCGCGAACGGACCTATGTACAGTTGTGCCCTGGCCCTCTAAATCGTGGAAATAACGAAACACAGCACCGTGTATTCGCTCCGTTGCTTAAGCTAACTTAAGCGCTCAGCCAGAACCAAATATGGTTGGCCCTTTTATGTGAATTGCACAACTTCAACTCGTAGGTATGCCACCTCAATTTGATCAAAATAAAGTGATGAGCCTTGTATATATATATGTTTAAGATAAATAGTCAGTTTTATTAATATATTTGGTAACTCTAATCTACAGGTGCATGTGGGGTTTTCGTTGGACATCCCTTAGACACTATAAAAACATGGCAGCAGGCATCAAATTCCTCTGTGTTCACAGCAATTCACCAAATACATCAGCGTAATAATGGGGTAAATTGCCTTTCCTTAATTTCATCATTCAACTCTTATTCAGCCAATCAACTCGATGAAGTTAAATGGTTTTTACAGAGGAATGTTCTTCCCGTTCGTCACGACAGGTGCTATCAATTCTATTCTGTTCGGGATATACGGTAACCACTTGCGCCAACTAAGAAAAGTTTGTCACAGTGACTATCAGCGTGAGCAGTTGGAGTATCGGCATATGTTTGCGGCAGGATCAATTGCAGGATTTGTGCAATCATTTATAGCTTGTCCAATTGAATTGATAAAGGTTCGGCTACAAACACATTCATGTGAGTTTTACAATAATGCTTATGGTTTAGTATGGTATTTCTCAATAGATCCTAACGGTTTTTAGATTACAATGAATATATAATCGGACAGCAAAGAACTCCTTTCAAAATGTTTGTTAAGATCTTGAAAAATGACGGTATTTCTGGACTATACAGAGGACTATTACCAATGATGTGCCGGTAAAACAAACTGCAATTTGATTATTATAAGTGTGGGCGCAGTGGCTCAGTGGCTCAGTGGTTAGTTCGTAGGACAACTAATCACGGGGTCTCAGGTTCAAACCACGCTGCTGCTCAGTTACACATAAAAAGTTATTTTCCACTGCCATACCTCTTTCCAAATTGATAAAAATCCAAGAGTACCTATTAATTGTCATGAGAAGCTTCTCAAATTTGCCGCTCGGATTCGGCGGTAAATTGTAGGTCCCTTTCACTTCACAATACACAAATGGTTGGAGAAGCTATGTTTTAAGGACCATTCATATGAGAGCGACCAAACACCCGCGTCCGAACGATAATTTTAAAGTTTGACATTTCATGCACATGACACTTTTTTTGTCGGGGAAAAGTACAAGCGAATCCTACCGAGAATTTTAGGGTTAAGTTCGAGCGATTTTTTAAATCGTCGGTATGTGGAACGCGACCAAATGTTGTGGGTGGTGATTCATCTTTGAAAAATCGCGGCGAGGGTGTTGTTGTTCAAGGCAAAAAGTTTGGTTAATTAAACCGTACTGAACGCGATTTCTTAATAATTATATTTTAATGAACTATTCACATATCCCTCTCGTGTAATACCATCATTTGCAATTTTCTGTTTATACAAGGTGGCGCAAAAGTTGTCTTCTGTTTACTTCACAAATGTCAAAGTAAAATTGACATTTGCCGCCATTTGCAAAAATTAAAGCATCCTCCGATAGGGTTTTCAGCCCTTAGGTGGCCTTAGGCAATTCTGTGTGCCAATGTTGTAAATGATCCACGACGTTTGACATCTTCCTATGTAGTTTTCAGTCGGATTGGTGAACGCCACTGGGTGATGACTTTTGCGCCACCTTGTAAATGCATTAAAAATAGTCTTCTCCGCTATTTGTCTAATTTTTCGTTCGTGCAAGTCGCTCTCATATGAATGAGAGCCCTTATTTTTTTTTGTTAATTTAATAATTATCACATTTACTGATGTTTATTTTAGTGATGTCTTCCCGTATGGTATCTATATGTTGACATACCGCCTGACAATGGACTACCTGGATAAAGCTGATTTCATGAAGCGACATAGACAAATGACACAAAAAGAGGGGTCACCTAGAATTGATGTATTTGTTACAACATTGGCAGGAGCTTTTGCTGGAATTCTTTCGTGGGTTTGTGTGATTCCCTTTGATGTTGTCAAGACTATAATGCAAGCAGAGGAAAATGCTCAATATAAGAATATCAGGCATTGTATGAAGATAAATTTGCAGGTACGAATAGCTTTGAATATTCATGGCATCTTTGTATAATATATAATATTTTATTTGATACATACTTCGTTTTAGCGTTATGGATGGCGTAGTTTGTTTAGAGGAAGTTATATGTTAGTTGTTCGAGCAGTCCCGGTCAATGCAGCTACATTTCTTGGATATGAATACGCTCTAGAATGGTGCCGCGAAATAGAACCCATCTTAAAAAATTAGAGAATCACACTCTTAAATTGCTACAGTCATATAATCGAATTACATACGATTTTTAAACTCTTACTCATACAACAATAGATGATAGCTTCCAGATGTAAAAAAGATGATATGATGATAAATTATATTTATGATGCTGAAATATTTGTTCTTGTTAGGTTCAAGTAGGCACATACACATTATATTAAAATTAAAATTTTGCAAGCAAATTCTTGAGTCAATTTTTTCGTCTTTAAATATGTACCTATATAATTCGAATAAGGCGAGTGGGTGGAACATAATATTTTTGAAAGAAATTGTCGCCTGTCTCCTGTTTATAAATGAAGTAAACATAAATATCAGTCATCAACCAATCATCATACAACCATTTCTGTGTGCGAAGCTATGGCCCCTATTGCGGTAGTCGATCGTCGATTCCTTTATTTCGTATTGTGATTGTCGATTATGATCGACATTATTCGATTTCGCAAACGCTTGCTGTCGATTGCAATTTTCTGATCGACACTTAAGGAAGGTGGTGTCTGGAAGTGTTTCGTTGTACAAAATGTACACTAATGTCGTTTTTCATTAGTCCACCCAGTGTGCTTTTTGTCTTCTGAACAGAAAAAGCTCTCGCAAAATGTTGCGTTGAACCACAAGGAGTACTCCTTTGGACAGATTTTGTCTTTCTGATTTCGTTTCGGAAACCACTCAAATTTCAACTCAGTCAATTTGACCAGCAAATACTCAATAGAGCAGAAGACGATTTTCGACGATCCATTAGAATCCAGAAGGAGTAAATAGGTGTGTTTAATGAACCTGAGCAGCACAGAAAAGTACAAAAAAGATCAGAAAAGTACAGGATTTTGTGTTCCATCAGCAAAAATCTTGCCCCAAAATGTTTTACATTCTGTCACTTTGTGTTCCATGACGCTGTCCAGCTCAGTTAAGATCAGAAAAGTACAGGATTTTCTGCACCTCCTTTTGAGGAAGGGCAACTGCGTGAAAAGTGTCAAATTGAAGACGTCAAATGACACTGATGTCAGCTGATTTGTTTGTTTGGCATAAATTTTTGAAAATAAATAAAAATGTACAACCAAAATAATCATAAGAAACTATTTTTAACTAATAAAAATAGTGGTCACGATTCGGACTATGAAAATAGTCAAAAAATAGTCATTAATGACTATTTTTTTCTCCGAGTCTGTTACTGACGATCACACACGCAATGTGCTTGCGCCTTACGATATGATTAGGCCGAAATGTACATCTACCTGATTACCATCATTAAGGACGCCATAATCGTTTAGTTCACCGGCACGTAGCAGGCAGGCTATGAAATAAGGAAAAAGTCTGAAGTATTCATTTTATTTTATTTATCAAAAGCAACTTTGAGTCTCACTTTTCATTTGGATTTATTTATTTTGGAATTTAACATCTGATATGGGAGCTGTCACATGAAGCTGTACTTTTTTGTTCTCACTTGATCTGACAGTTTTCGCTCATGTGTGCTGATCTGATCTGTTCTGTTCTGATTTTTTTTTTATTAAACACAGCTAATAATTGAGTAAGACCAATGGAAAACGACATTAACCATATCTCGATTCCACTCATTTCAAAATGTAAACAATTTTCGCAATTTGTATATTAAAATGCGCAACGAGAAAATAAAATGTTTGATTTAAAATGCAGAAACACCAATGAACTATCAAATCTGAAATATTCACAATATTCTGGTAATTTAACAAAATTTACATCTTAAAGTAGGCAACAACTCAACGGAGTTATATCTCATACAACTCACTTCGAATCAACTGAATACATTTTTCATATTAAAAAAGACAACAATTAATTTCTTAAAAGTGTTGCTTACTTTTAGACGTTAATTTTTAGCGAGTCGCAGGTTCAATTCGCAATTCATAATAGGTCCCTTTCACAATAGAGCATTGCTCATTCGGTTGCCCTACACAATACCAAACAAGACATCCAAACGGTAATCGACAGCTATGGCCCCGATTTCAGTAGGTCCGTTCGCGAACTAATAGGCAAACGTAAATTTATATAAACTTTCGTGCAAAACTACACAAACGCGTTCGCGTACTGAGAAAATGGTAAAAAGATGAACGAAAGAAAAATGTACTTCAAGAAACTCAATTTTGACTGGAGAAAACAACCGAAACGTCAACCAGCATAGTGCAGCAGAGTTACAGTCGAGAATTGTTTTTCTTCTTATCTAAGCCTCTAAACGTTTCCTTAAAAAAACGCACCTATTGTCAAACCTAGTGTTCACATACGGTGTAAGAGCTTTGGGTAGGCCAAAGCAGAATTATATATAAAAATAAACAGTTTGAATATTTGGTCAGACAATGTAACTTATATTATCACATGTAAATTATGTAAATTTAATAATGAAATTATATCTTTGCATTTTCCAGCTGCCTATTGTATGTCAAATATTTTTAATTTAAATAATTTGCGACGTTTGGTCTTAAATCATGTGCGCACACATTTACAAGAAGAATTTCAAAACGGAAACATAGTAATTGGTTACGAGTTTCGTTTTGAATCTACCTGAAACCAAATTGGTTGTTTCAGTTATAATAAAATATGAAGAGGGGTAAATTTTTATTTCTTGCGGGAAATGAATAAGAAATTTTGCTAAAAATAAAACCCATTTAATAATATTGACTTAACAAAAACTGTTTTTTCGTACACTCTCCTCAATAATTTTTTATTTCAAAAACAATCAAAGACCCAATCAAATCTGTGTTAGGTCCCGTTATTTAAAATGAAGAATACAAAAATGGCTGCAAGATATAACCCAACAAGCCACAAATACGAAGTTCTTCTTATAATCTACTGGTGCACTAAGAAGTGATTTTTGTATATAATTGTGCACTATATAAGTACGTTTACACAGACCTGAAATCCAACATTTCGTGACGAAATTTCGAAATTTCAATTCTCCATTCATAAGCCAGAGACGGTAAAAATTTCGTTGCACACCGCCTGACAATGGACTACCTGGATAAAGCTGATTTCATGAAGCGACATAGACAAATGACACAAAAAGAGGGGTCACCTAGAATTGATGTATTTGTTACAACATTGGCAGGAGCTTTTGCTGGAATTCTTTCGTGGGTTTGTGTGATTCCCTTTGATGTTGTCAAGACTATAATGCAAGCAGAGGAAAATGCTCAATATAAGAATATCAGGCATTGTATGAAGATAAATTTGCAGGTACGAATAGCTTTGAATATTCATGGCATCTTTGTAGAATATATAATATTTTATTTGATACATACTTCGTTTTAGCGTTATGGATGGCGTAGTTTGTTTAGAGGAAGTTATATGTTAGTTGTTCGAGCAGTCCCGGTCAATGCAGCTACATTTCTTGGATATGAATACGCTCTAGAATGGTGCCGCGAAATAGAACCCATCTTAAAAAATTAGAGAATCACACTCTTAAATTGCTACAGTCATATAATCGAATTACATACGATTTTTAAACTCTTACTCATACAACAATAGATGATAGCTTCCAGATGTAAAAAAGATGATATGATGATAAATTATATTTATGATGCTGAAATATTTGTTCTTGTTAGGTTCAAGTAGGCACATACACATTATATTAAAATTAAAATTTTGCAAGCAAATTCTTGAGTCAATTTTTTCGTCTTTAAATATGTACCTATATAATTCGAATAAGGCGAGTGGGTGGAACATAATATTTTTGAAAGAAATTGTCGCCTGTCTCCTGTTTATAAATGAAGTAAACATAAATATCAGTCATCAACCAATCATCATACAACCATTTCTGTGTGCGAAGCTATGGCCCCTATTGCGGTAGTCGATCGTCGATTCCTTTATTTCGTATTGTGATTGTCGATTATGATCGACATTATTCGATTTCGCAAACGCTTGCTGTCGATTGCAATTTTCTGATCGACACTTAAGGAAGGTGGTGTCTGGAAGTGTTTCGTTGTACAAAATGTACACTAATGTCGTTTTTCATTAGTCCACCCAGTGTGCTTTTTTGTCTTCTGAACAGAAAAAGCTCTCGCAAAATGTTGCGTTGAACCACAAGGAGTACTCCTTTGGACAGATTTTGTCTTTCTGATTTCGTTTCGGAAACCACTCAAATTTCAACTCAGTCAATTTGACCAGCAAATACTCAATAGAGCAGAAGACGATTTTCGACGATCCATTAGAATCCAGAAGGAGTAAATAGGTGTGTTTAATGAACCTGAGCAGCACAGAAAAGTACAAAAAAGATCAGAAAAGTACAGGATTTTGTGTTCCATCAGCAAAAATCTTGCCCCAAAATGTTTTACATTCTGTCACTTTGTGTTCCATGACGCTGTCCAGCTCAGTTAAGATCAGAAAAGTACAGGATTTTCTGCACCTCCTTTTGAGGAAGGGCAACTGCGTGAAAAGTGTCAAATTGAAGACGTCAAATGTCACTGATGTCAGCTGATTTGTTTGTTTGGCATAAATTTTTGAAAATAAATAAAAATGTACAACCAAAATAATCATAAGAAACTATTTTTAACTAATAAAAATAGTGGTCACGATTCGGACTATGAAAATAGTCAAAAAATAGTCATTAATGACTATTTTTTTCTCCGAGTCTGTTACTGACGATCACACACGCAATGTGCTTGCGCCTTACGATATGATTAGGCCGAAATGTACATCTACCTGATTACCATCATTAAGGACGCCATAATCGTTTAGTTCACCGGCACGTAGCAGGCAGGCTATGAAATAAGGAAAAAGTCTGAAGTATTCATTTTATTTTATTTATCAAAAGCAACTTTGAGTCTCACTTTTCATTTGGATTTATTTATTTTGGAATTTAACATCTGATATGGGAGCTGTCACATGAAGCTGTACTTTTTTGTTCTCACTTGATCTGACAGTTTTCGCTCATGTGTGCTGATCTGATCTGTTCTGTTCTGATTTTTTTTTTATTAAACACAGCTAATAATTGAGTAAGACCAATGGAAAACGACATTAACCATATCTCGATTCCACTCATTTCAAAATGTAAACAATTTTCGCAATTTGTATATTAAAATGCGCAACGAGAAAATAAAATGTTTGATTTAAAATGCAGAAACACCAATGAACTATCAAATCTGAAATATTCACAATATTCTGGTAATTTAACAAAATTTACATCTTAAAGTAGGCAACAACTCAACGGAGTTATATCTCATACAACTCCCTTCGAATCAACTGAATACATTTTTCATATTAAAAAAGACAACAATTAATTTCTTAAAAGTGTTGCTTACTTTTAGACGTTAATTTTTAGCGAGTCGCAGGTTCAATTCGCAATTCATAATAGGTCCCTTTCACAATAGAGCATTGCTCATTCGGTTGCCCTACACAATACCAAACAAGACATCCAAACGGTAATCGACAGCTATGGCCCCGATTTCAGTAGGTCCGTTCGCGAACTAATAGGCAAACGTAAATTTATATAAACTTTCGTGCAAAACTACACAAACGCGTTCGCGTACTGAGAAAATGGTAAAAAGATGAACGAAAGAAAAATGTACTTCAAGAAACTCAATTTTGACTGGAGAAAACAACCGAAACGTCAACCAGCATAGTGCAGCAGAGTTACAGTCGAGAATTGTTTTTCTTCTTATCTAAGCCTCTAAACGTTTCCTTAAAAAAACGCACCTATTGTCAAACCTAGTGTTCACATACGGTGTAAGAGCTTTGGGTAGGCCAAAGCAGAATTATATATAAAAATAAACAGTTTGAATATTTGGTCAGACAATGTAACTTATATTATCACATGTAAATTATGTAAATTTAATAATGAAATTATATCTTTGCATTTTCCAGCTGCCTATTGTATGTCAAATATTTTTAATTTAAATAATTTGCGACGTTTGGTCTTAAATCATGTGCGCACACATTTACAAGAAGAATTTCAAAACGGAAACATAGTAATTGGTTACGAGTTTCGTTTTGAATCTACCTGAAACCAAATTGGTTGTTTCAGTTATAATAAAATATGAAGAGGGGTAAATTTTTATTTCTTGCGGGAAATGAATAAGAAATTTTGCTAAAAATAAAACCCATTTAATAATATTGACTTAACAAAAACTGTTTTTTCGTACACTCTCCTCAATAATTTTTTATTTCAAAAACAATCAAAGACCCAATCAAATCTGTGTTAGGTCCCGTTATTTAAAATGAAGAATACAAAAATGGCTGCAAGATATAACCCAACAAGCCACAAATACGAAGTTCTTCTTATAATCTACTGGTGCACTAAGAAGTGATTTTTGTATATAATTGTGCACTATATAAGTACGTTTACACAGACCTGAAATCCAACATTTCGTGACGAAATTTCGAAATTTCAATTCTCCATTCATAAGCCAGAGACGGTAAAAATTTCGTTGCACACGTTTTTTTTCTTCTGAAATCAGAAGTAGTTGCAACAAAATATTTAATTCTCGAATTAAATTAACTTAAATATTCATTGAGTGACTTGATTTGAGTCTGTTATTGTCCACTTTCTCCTTTTTTATATATTTTTCGGTCCATCTCTGTCTTAATGTGAATAAATATTTTGGCGGCTGTTTTCTTTCCAATAATTGGTTTTTTATTCACCACGCGCTGAGTGAGGTATAGAGATGCTTAAATGGTTTGTTTGATTTGACAAACTTCCAAATGCATGATGCAATGATGAACAGTTCGGGTGAAATCTTGAGTTTAGCTGTTATGACGAATTTCGTACTTTAACTCACGCCCCGCTATTCGTATTCATTTCATACTTTGTATTTTGGTAGAAAGCATTTTTTCAAACTAGCTCTATTAGAGGGAAAAAGGTTAGGAAGTAGGTAGGTATTTTACAGAAAATAAAATATAAAAAATAAAATTATAAGACTGTTTCTTAACGATATTTTGATTTTATCCCGGATGGAGCTTTTTGGCAGGTTTAAACCTTAAAGCTTATCTACAAAAAAGCTTTTACTTTATTTTAAGGAAATAATCCCTCCAGTATTTTTAGCTTTCACTGAAGCTGAGATAGACGCAAAACTCTAATGGATTATGCAATCAAATACGAAAATGTTCAAATACGATTCATATTCACAAACGTCGTTGGAACAAGACGAGAAAAAATAGTGATATATTATGTAGGTACGTCTACATCCATACGAAAGTATCAATAACCAATTTTTTACTTTACAATATTTATATTGTGTGAATGTGTATTTTTTTTGTTATTATGGGGCTGAAAGGAAAAAGCATACAAGAAATTAGTTGTGACTCTGTATAAGTGTGTTGGATTACTTATCTAAAGGTCTCAGGTTCAAATACCGCCGGGGTAAGTAACATCTCAAAAAAAGTGCTTGTTTGCTGTTGTATTTATCCAATAGGGATTTTTTTTCGCTGATGCATTAACATACATATGAATTTACATAGTTGTTATTGTTTTGTGTTTGCTATTATAAGTTGGCGAGGGGTAAAAAACTGGTGTTGGGCAAAAAGGCTTTGCTGCAAAAATATTCGTTGGGTTCCATTCCAGGAATTTTTCAAAAATGTCTCTACGGGATCTAAAAACTTTTTTTGCACGGATAATCTACATAAGCTGGTTGTGTAGCAGGGGGGCTGCAAAGCGAGAAAATTATCTATTTGGTATGGAATTCAAAGTTTTATTTTCAATCCAATCACAAAATTATTCAAACAATATTACTATTGGTTGATCACACACAAAATACGGAATTTAAATTAATGCATAACTTTCTTGCAAGAAAATATGCCACATCTTAGCGAAACCGGGATAACATACATTTTGTTAACTTTTAACCCTCAATCCGTGTACTGTAAAATTTTAAGTTATCGTGTATCTGGGCACTCAGTGCCCTATAAAGTAAGTATGGAAGAAAATTGAATTTTTATTTTTTATTTAAATCTAAATTATGTACATACTTGGAAAAATTAAAATTGCTAACAATATATTTTGTTTAGCGGAATGTTTATGTCGATGAGTGATTTCTGCTGCGCTTTGGTGTTGACGTAGAAGCGAATGTTTCATCAATGTCAGCCTGATTGTGATCACCGTCAATAGCTTCAGCAGGTGATTCGTCTGTTACATAACATCGTTCGCAAACTCTTATTTAGTGCTTTGTGCAGGTGGGAACGTTACACAAATCGCAAACTGCAGTTGTTTTATTGTCTTTCTTTTGCGTTTTGCAGGATTCACATCTTTGCTTTTTAGCATTATGCCGTTGGGAAGGAAATGGTAAAATGATTTCTATTTTGTATCCTATCATTGCCATCGCAATTTCCACAGAATTTCGCAAGGTTGGTTTTGAAATTCTTTTCTCCAAGTGGTTAGCCGCTAGTTCTAATGCTAGTTCTTTGATAAACACTTTTCTTTTTCGAGATATTTTCTCACTTGTATACCATGTTGGTTTGTTGTGGCAGCGAGGGTTGCAGTATCTATGATGTTATAAAATAATGTGACTCGCCAACAGTTAGTCTTTCGTTTGCAACTGTGGAGTGTAACCATTTGGTCAAAAGTATCAACGCCTCCCTTAGTTTCATTATAGTCCATAATAACTACTGGCTTCTGAGTTTGTTCATCAATGTCCTCGCCGTGATGTAAAGTTGTTAACAAAAGAACGTTCTTTTTTGTATTACTCGCATAGCTCACCAACTGCAGGCACCGTGAGAAACAAAAAATTGAACTAAATTTTTCGCGAGTTCTTTTGAATTCCTGATCATTTTTTGTAAACGCCATTGGTAATTGTGGTTTGTTGCCTCTTATTGTACCAACCAGTGTAGTTTTTCGACTGGCTAGCTCTAAAGCCAATGGCACAGACGTAAAAAAATTATCCGTGGTAACGTTAAAATTGTTGTCCAGAAAATCTTGTAAAAGATACATCACAAGGCCATGTGCTATGCCGTTTGAACGATCGTCACCAGGTTGCTGACCTAAATAAATTTGTCCACGCAGAGGATAATTGGTTTTGGCATCTACAACCCAAAATATTTTCAAACCGTATCTGCCAGGTTTATTAGGCATATATTGCCGAAATGAACATCTGCCTCTGGTTGCTACTAGTTGTTCGTCAAAAGTAAGCTCTTTTGATGGGTGATATAGTAAGATTAGACTGAAATACGTCCCAAGTATATCTAAAAGCGGCCAGCTTATCAGTTTGATCAGTTTGCAAGCGGAATGATCTTGTCCTTGAATCGTCGAACCGAATGAAACGAGATAATTGCTCAAATCGCTCCAAGGACATGACAGCTCTATAAAAAGGCATATTCTGTTGGTCAAACAAGTCCTTAGCTTCTTCTTTTGACGCTTTTTCGGAACCAGCATACAACAATATTGCAATATATGCATATATCTCATACGCATTCGTGTCATACCATCGATGAAGTATATTCGGGGTTGCCGACAAACGATTTTCTTCATAGACTCTCTTCGTTTTCCTATTTGTATCAAGAACGATAGAACCAATAATGTTTGGGCTTATCAAACATCTAAAAGCATCTGCTTTTTTTGAAAATATTTGTTTGCATCTTGGCTCATGTCCCTTTCGTTCAACTCGCAATCAGGAAGTGGCACATCGGGAACAACATCAGCATCAACATCCGAAAGGTCTCCAACACCTATGTCTGCTTCATATTCAGAAACATTCGATGGGTTACTTTCATGAAGAGGGTTATCTAAAAACTCCTGTTCGGCATCACTCAATGCTGTACGCAAACATTTGCTCAAAAGATATGCGACTCGTTCTAACACATCATTTTGATCCATAATTCTAGATCAAACCAAATAAAAAGTATTCACCCTAATAGGAACAGAAAAACAAAACACAATAAGAACAAACGATATTTTTATATAATTTGTTCTCGAAAAAAGTCTACCTATCAGCATTTACTTACCAAAAAGCTAAAATCAACACCTTCGCATAAAAACTGCACTAAACACTTTTCTAAACTCAACAGTAAAATCGCTTTGCAATATTTGCAGAATAAAACCGTACTCAACAGAGGTAATCACTAAATCGTCTTCAGTGGTATCTAAGATAACTTGATCGCAACAAAATTATATTCAAATGAACAACTGAAATGTCTGGGAAAGATAAAAAGTTAACGGTTTCAATAAACAATGTACCAAAAAATCCATGGGCACTGAGTGCCCAGGTACACGATATCGGTCTTTTTTTTAATATCTCCAATTTACGAAAACTGTATACAAAAGCAGTTCAACTGGTTGTTTTTCGTGTACTTGGGCATCGTATGCCCTAAGAAATCATCTCTTCCATGCATGTCATACGTTAAAATCCGATTTGAAATTTCATTTGGGCACTCAGTGCCCAGTATACGGATTGAGGGTTAAGCTGAGTAATTTGAACCATAAAACGGAAATGAATATACTAACCGTCACCCGCAGCCATATACAACCTACAACAAATTTATGAAATGACATATCACATATCTGTTCAATTTCACTTAACTGTTGGCTGCTCTGCATTGAATTTCCCCACTTTTGACAACTCGCTTCGGAAATTGTTTTTGGGCAATGTTACAAAGTGACAGTGAGAAAATGGTCTACTACTAGTGCGTGTATTTACGAACGGGTTGTATTATTTTGGTGTAAATTGTTTGCTATATTATTATTGTTTTGCTTTGCTTGCAATTCGATTTATCATTTGTTACCCTTATTACAACATACTCAATTAAACATTACCAACCGAATACGCAAATTGAAACTACAGCAAATGTTTGCTGTTCATATGTGCCTTCCGTTTCTTGTGCAGCAAATCAAGTTGTGTAGGATTTGCCGAAGTGTAAAATAATTATTTTCAAGGAACAGATTTGCATTCTAATTTGTGGTTTGTTTGCAATTTTTGCTAAAACAACTTCGCAATGTCATCGCTTAAAGTCGCTGTTCGGGTTCGTCCCTTCAATACTAGGTGAGTAGGTGTTTGTTGTATTGAAATTTGTTGCCTTAATTACGTCAAAAAACAAAATTGCCTCAAAATACCCACGTTCTTTTTGGAATAATGATGCAGAGTGGATGCCAAACAAAGAGATGAAGCAAAAGTGGTAACAACAAGAGTGATTAGCCTTAAATGTACCACAATATGTTGTGGATTTTTGGAATTCGTTTGTCCCACAATAGCTTAATGTTTGGTCGGCTACCTATGTATATGCTACGAAAAGTCATTTGCTCACAGGTTCGTTGGGTTTAAGGTTCTTATTGGTAGTGAAATTGTTTAAACAATATTAAAGTGGTGTTATGAGGGTTCTTATTGCCGCAATGGGTCATTATTGCTAGATTTTGAGTCGGAAACAAATGCTAATATTCGTTTCACATGGCTAAGCACTTTGTTGTTTCACGTTAAACTAGATGGGTATCTTGATTTAGATACAAATGAGTCACTCGCCCTGTTCGCACTGACATAACATTTTTGGGGACTTGGGTGTTAGGTCACTGACTGAATTGAGCTACATCATGAACCTAACATGTACATGTGCTATCAATCAATAAGAAAAAACTTTGATAAGCCAAATTTTTAGATTTGGAAACAATTTTTAAGACAACAAAGAAGAAAAAATAAAACTACCAAATTTTAATTGTCATTTGCTTGACGCTAAGGCAACATCTTTTGATGGTAATGCGTAAATTTGTGTGCATATGTGCCAGTATTTGGAAGTATACCACTGGTCTGGTTGGTGTTAGTATAGTTATTACTAATCAGTCACCCTGAGCTTCTGGAGATTTAACTTTCAAAATGTAATTTGCAAATAGTGTGATGCAAAAGGGCACAGCGTAAGGTCACCTTCGGTTCCATTTTTCTGTTTGTTAAATGCACATTGCGAAGGTCGTCATTCAAAGACCAAAGATAATTGGCTTTTCGACAAATTGAAACAGGGCAAGAATGTGGAAGGTGCTTATTCTGCTTCAACATAATTGTATACCCCAGAACTGGGATATGGAGAAGCTTTTTTTCAAAGGTTTCGGAAAAATGCTCGAAACAGTTTTACAGAGATCCTAAATTCAGAAGATGAATGTTGTGATATAAGGTTTTTCATTTCTGTGATCCAACAGGTCTATTGTGCTATCAGATAAATGTATTTTAATTTGACCAACTTCTAAACAACGCCAAGAAGGCCATTCAGTTATGGGAGGCTTCGGTATTCAGCAATGAAATGGGTCAGCTCCTGGGTTTGCAAGCTGATGCCCCAGTAGGCAGTACAATTTTTGCAGTGTCATTACAGTACCGTCGAGGTTAAATTTTTACCACGCCAAAAAAAAAAAACAGTTATGCGAGAGACTCGAAAAGCCTTGGATAAAAAATAGCCTTAAATGACAACCAGCACGGAATTTCAACGGACTACGATCAGAGTTTGCACCTGAAAATAGGGATGTTCATTAAAAAAACTACATCTATGTAATGCATCAAAACGTTACACCGATGTATAACATTGCATCGAATCAAAACATCGATGTTTTTCGATGCATCGAATTATAGAAGGTTTTCAATATTTCGTTACTAACGTCGAAAATAATAACAAATCAATTGCGATATTCCGTATATAAACTGTATAGAATCAAACGTAAATAACAATTTTTCGTTCAGAGAAATTACTTGTACGGACCTGGAAAATGCTTTAAAGAATATAAGCAAAAAAGGGATTTTAACATGTTAAACCCGCGTATGATACTAGAATCAATTGAAACCAACGGTTCAACATTTATAAACATTTTCAATCGATCCCTCTCTGGCGGTGTCTTTCCGAAGCAGTGGAAAACGTCAGTTATAATTCCAATCGAAAAAGTTAAGGGTTCAAATAAATGTGAAGGCCAATTAACTCTCTTCCGTTGTATGGACAAATATTTGAGAAGATAGTAAACTAGCAGCTGGAAAAATATTTTGATGACAACGAACTCATTTTTGAAAATCAATCGGGGTTTCGCAAACCACATTCATGCGAATCAGCATTAAACATGGCGATAACACAGTGGAAGGAATCTCTTTCGACGCGGAAAAAAATACTTGCTGTCTTCCTGGATCTGAAGAGAGCATTTGAGACCATAGACTGGTGCATCCTTTTGGAGCTGTTTAAATATGGGGTTAATGGTACTGCGTTGCGTTTTACCAGCGATGCTAGGAATACCACAAGGTTACTCTACACTTGCTTTATTCGCCGACGACGCACTTATACATCGAAGGAAACTTCGCGGAAGAATGTCAACGATTAATGATGGAAGACCTCCAAAATATTTGCCTTTGGTTAAAAAGCAACAAATTAAAACTAAATGTCCAGAAAACGAAATGTCTAATTATAACTGATTATGCAAATTTGAATTTATCAATTGATAATGAAACAATCGAGCAAGTAACTTAAGTAAAATATTTGGGGGTTATCATTGATAGCAAATTAATATTTGATGTACATGCCAACTTCATTATCAAGAAAATTTCTAAGAAAATAGGGTTTTTAAAACGTGTTAGAAGATCTTTTAGTACTGTTACGGCCATAAATATATACAATGTAATAATCAAGCCTCATTTTGAATACTGTTCCTCAATACTTTATTTGACGAGCCAAACCACTCTTAACTCATTGCAAAGGTTGCAAAATAAGACAATGCGCACAATTATACGATATAATATTTGTACACCTACTGGGGTTATGCTAAATATATTAATGTGTCTCAGTGTTAAACAAAGAATATATGTGAATGTGTTGCTTAATGTTTTTAAAAATAAAAGAGAAATGTTTGCCTGAATATTTGTCAAAATATATTCAATATGTAAGAGAGGTGCAGCCATATTTATTGCGGAATAGAGAAGACTTAAGACTAGTTTCGTTTAGAAATAATATATCGCAAAATAGTATTATTTATAATGAGTTTAAACTTTTGAAATAAGTTTTTCTGATGGCACTGAGCTGACAACCGCAGTTAAATGCTTATATGCAATTTTGTCACTTTATTTATTCGATGCATCGAATGGAAATACACCGATGTATCGGTAAACATTGAAAGTATCCGATTTATCGAAATGATTCGATACATCGAATAGTAAAACATCGATGTTCTCGATGTATGGATTTTGAAAGAGCAACCCTACCTGGAACGTGTGCACGCTGTACTCTCCAGGTGCTACTCTAAAACTTCGATCTTCACTCGCGCGGATCAAAGCATCTATATTACCGCGTACCAGGAGATACGATAGACTACGGGGCCTGTTCGGACTTTCGGAGTCCGGTACTCGGGTATATCAATACTAAAGTCGTTTAGGAAAACATCTTCGGCAGATTAGTTGGTCAGCGCAGCCCCCACGACACGACAACAGATAACGGCTACCGATTAGTCGATTTTGCAGCAGCTCGAAATGCGGTGATATGTATCTCTAGGAGTCCAAGGCTTAAGATCCACACAGAAACCTGACGCCGAATTACCGCATCAGTTAGCGAGTAATACTTCACTGAATTATATGAGTTTTGCATTACAAATTCACACTAGGGTGATACCATGTAAAATAAAAAATGTCGACGATTTTGTTTCCACGATAGCTGCCTCTATCATCTGTTTTTTTTTTCATTATTTGCTGACGCTAAAGGGGTTTTGTTTTTCTGCATATGTACAGTACCTATATAGTGTTGGAAAACAGCGCAGTCATTTTTTTTAAACAATAAGCAGCAATGAGTATTGTGTTGCATGGTTTTAGGTGCTAGACCTATTGGAGAGAATAGGAGGATAGGAAAGAAGTTTGGTGCTTTTGTATGGTTTTTTCTCCACGGGTGGTGCCTAAGTTGCTTAGGGAGATCTATATTTATATGAGTATTCAATTCGAACGCACGGACAGAGATCGCCTTTGTCGAAACGATGTCGTTCAATCATTTTCATTTTGCGTGATCTGGGGTCGATTTCCGATTTGTGCAGCTGTGAGGTGATAAATAAAATATCGCTTCAGTTTTCACTGCAATATTTACTTTTATCACTTCACGGACATGCCTAATGCGATTCTCGAATTCATCATGATTATGTCAAATTGTGTACTAAACAATACAAAATGATAAATCCTGTCAGTATGTTTTTGCGCTCTTTTGGAAATTTTGTTTTATTTTGGCTCTGAATAATGTCCGAAATGATTTTAGGTGTAATTTTAAACAATAGGCTCCGTATCGCACAAAGGTATTAACTTTTGTTAAATGGGTCGAAGAAATAAACTAGGGATATTGCGGCGCTTTCTTCGAGATCAACGGAATCCTTTCGAAGTGCTTAAGTACTGAAGAGCGATTTCTTCAACTGCATTCATGGATTCGAATCAACGTAGAATCGAGCTTTGGCAAACGTGAAATTGAAAAATGATTTCGAAAGGGATTTTTAGTACCCTTATAGTGTGGACATGTTTAAAGTCAAATAGTGCGGGCATTAAGGAAATGGAGATAAGGATGACAGAGGAGAAACCGAGCGAGCAAGATCATTCCACATTCGTGTTGTACGGCTAATGAAGGATTCTTTTTATTTCACTGTACGTCCGAAAACTGGGTTAAGGGTAAACGGATGCACAGTCCTGGCTTGTCGGGTATTGCGGTTGAATTTGAATTTGGGGCAACGGCCCAGATATGAGCGTTGTACTGAAGTTTGGGGCGAATAAACGACTTATAAATTGTAGCCAGATCAGAGGCATTTTGCAGCGTTCTTGGCGATATCGTATATGTTGTCATTCCAACAAAGGTTGTCATTAACACATACGGAGAATGGAAAGTCTTTCGGTTTCAGCTATGCGAGGCCATTCATGGATAATGGCAGTTTGTTAGGTTTCGCTTTGTTGACAGAAGACAGCAGTGCGTTTTGGAAGCATCAAATTCTATTAGTTACACCTCACTCAGTTATGCTCTCGAGATCTGAATTTAAAGAGCTTAACATACGTTGCCGTTCCAGTTCCACACCCGAAGATGAGGGGCGTGAACCAAGAAACGAATATGTGTAGCTGAGAGTACCGTCATCGGCAAAGGAGTAGATTGGATTAGAGGTAACAGACAGGAGATCATTTATAAAAATGAGAAAGACCCTTGGTTAGGTTAGGTTAGCTTGGGGTGGCTGTCAGCCTAAGGCCAACACACTTAGACCAATGTTAGGTCCATTGTGATACCACACGGAGCTAGGGGTTTCTTTCACTACTCGTTAAACCATTTGGAGCTTCTTATGAAGCGTCATTTAGACCATTAAGCAAGAAATCTCCCAGATGGAGACATTGCATTATGTACCGTCAATGTTTGACCTGATGTCGATTTGATCACAATTTTAACTTGCTCTGTTGATTTTTTATTATGCGGATATTTTTCTTTCAGTTGGACTTAGGTTAGGTTAGGTTAGGTTAGACAAAAGACATACCCACTCACTTGCTCTAAAGCTAGGTGATAAATTCTGCGGTGGGATTTTGTAAAAAACCGAATAAAAAAGAAAACATAGGGACGGGCTACAGTCCGCTTGGGCGAACTGTTGGATACCCTATTCCTGTTCCTATCCCTCATAAGTGGGTGTGACAAAAGTCTTAGTATGGTTGAATTGTTAAGAACGCTCTACATATTTTGTTATATAACATTTAAAAGATTTTATCAAAAAAAAAGAAGCTTTTGTAAAAAGACGCTCCCTAGCTCAAACTTTGGTTTAACAATAATTTTTTTTATTTAATTGTGGGCGTGTCAGTAGGCGGATTTAAAACAAATTAACACATGAGCATAAAGGGCCCCTAGTGAGTATATATTATAAATTTCAGCTCCCTAGCTCGAACTTTGGATTTGCAAAAAAAAATTATTTTAAATTGTGGGCGTGTCAGTGGGCGGATTTTGAAAATATTTACACATAAGCTTAAAGGGCCCCTAGAGAGTATATATTATAAATTTCAGCTCCCCAGCTCAAATTTTGGTTTTTCAATAAAATTGTTTTATTTAATTGTGGGCGTGTCAGTGGGCGGATTTTGAAAATTTTATATCCCGAGCAGTTTTAGGAGTCATAGATCATATATAAAAAATTTCAGCTTTCTAGCTCAAAATCCGATTTTTTCCAAAATTTTGTTTTTTTGAGTTTGTGGGCGTGTCTGTGGGCGGATTTCAAAAATTCGTAAACTTGATTATTTCCGGACCCTAGAGAGTATATGGTTAAAATTTCAGCTCTCTAGGCATAGTGTAAAGGTATAATTTTTGCCGACGGACGGACGGACGGACATGGCTAGATCGACATTACTATAGATGCTGATCGTAAATATAGTAACTTTTAGGGGTCTACGGGCAATATTAAGGTATGTTACAAACTATGCGTCAAAATTAATATAACCTTAGAATAGGGTATAAAAATGATAACGTGAAGGAAATAGCTGTCGCTTGTTTTGTTTCGCCTAGACGAAAAATTCGTTCGTTTTATTTTGCCTAGACGAAAAATTCGTTCGTTTTTCAAGTTACACGAAGTAAAAAAAGCAAAAACGTCAAAGAAAAATGTTACGCTTTTTTCGCACAAACGAAAAATGTTTTCGTTTTTGATGTTACATGAAGGAAATCATTCGTTCACACGAAAACGTTATCACGTTTTTACCTTACAGAATCGCACCCCTGTGCTAAATTGATCTGAACTGCTTCATGGAACTGAAAGTGACAGAATTTACAACAAGTATGTGGCAAGATTTTTGGTCATGGAACACCTAATCCTACAGTTTTCTGATATTTTCTGTACCTTTCTGTGGAGCTAAGGTTTATTAAACACACCCACTACTACCAAACTTGGTTTACATGTAAGATTTGGTTTTTGTCCAAGACGTCAAAAATCACATCGGGTGCTAAAAACTGGCTTTGGGTACGATATCCTGCTTTTCAAAATACATACTGCTTTTTAAAATTCCGTTTTTAAAATCCCGCTTTTTTATCCTGTTTTTTACAATCCCGCTTTTTTATAATCCTGTTTCATATAAGTAAAAATATTATATTTTATTGATTTTAGTGATAGAAACTCCATGATGAACTTGCTGAAAGATTCTTTAGTTTTATAAAACTTAAATCGGGTTTACACATAACAAAGTATAACTTTAAAGAAAGTGTTTTATGAATATTTTTGCCCACATGTGCTTCATTTACTTCTCATGGTAGCCACCGGATATTTTCCTGGTTCATGACTCGATTTGCTTAACCTATCAGAGAAAATAACAACGCAATAATGCTCTTATGGATATGACGGGTTGCAGTATCTGAAGTGAGCCTTTTGTGGGAGCAATGGCTCAGTAGTTGGTTTGTTGAACCACTGAGCGAGGGGGGTTCAAGTTTCGAACCCCACCCAGAAACACCTAAAGGTTAATTCACTCCCCTCTTCCGAAAGTTTGAGAAAGCCATGAGAAGCTTCTTAAATTTGTCAGTCCTAATCGTCGTTAGGTGCCTTTCACTCGTACCAAAAAATATAACCATGAACGCGTGAATGTCTGTAGAAGCTGGGCGTAAGGCCCAGTATGGGCTATGGACGTCAGGCTAAAAGTAGTTGTAGCAACATGAGCACTTCATAAGATGGACGTTCGGTGAGTTTACTTAATGGACCGAAGCACAAATTATCAGGATGGCAGATTCGACTCTATGAGCTACTTGTAGCTGAGGTCATTAAGGTTTTTCAAGACTTGTCAGGGTATTTAAAAAGAGAATGTGGAGCGTGAGATCTAAATGGATGAATTGAAGCTTTCATATCCCCGAACCGGGTTGCAACCAATTGCTTCGGTTAAAGATACAGTTTTGACAGCATATTTTGATTACCTACTTTTAGGCGTTAATGTTATGGAAAACAAACGATTACCGAGTTTCATTAAAGGTATATTTTCAACTGTTTTTTTTTATTCTCTTCTCAATAGGGAAATCGATATGGAGGCTCTCTCAATTGTTGAAATGGAAACAAGGAAAACTCGAATATATAGGCCAAGAACTCACGCAATACGAGATGTGGGCCGTGAAAACCATCACGATTTTACATTCGATTACTCATATTGGTCATTTGATGAGAATGACAGCCACTTTGCAACACAGGAGCAAGTATATAAAGATTTAGGAACAGATGTTGTTGACTGCGCGTTTGAAGGTAGGTTATTCGTAATTATAAAAGTTTAATGAATTTTAAGTTAAGCATTGGATTGGGTGGGGTTTTTAATATATAAGAATACCGTAATACATAATTTTTAGTATGCACTCCTTACCACCTTTTGAGCGACATGCATTTTTTTTATTGAAAATCTATGATACGTTATAGGTCATTCACGAATCTAGAAGAAACATTTTACAAACTTTATTTAAATGATATTTTTGGTCAATAAAGTCGTAAAATGCTGCACATTTTTAATATAGCTTGCTAAAGGATACATTTTTTTTTGTACGCTGGAAGGCGGTAATTTTCAAAAGACGGATATTTGAACGTTTCCATTCATATAAATGTCTTGAATAGGCCCGAGTCGGTCAGAGAACGGGCAGCACCGGTGTTCTGATTAAATGATTGATGCACTTTGGAGTCCCTCACGTTTCCTTCAAGCAGATAATCCAGGGACTTAGGACACTTTCCCGGTGTAAACCAAATTTTGAATGAGAACTCTTTGGTGACTCCAGCGGAGAATCTCACTCTTTGCTCCCTTTGACTTTTGACTTTTAAATTAATTTTTTTATTCAATATTAGATATCAACTTACATACTAGACAAACATTATTAAATCTAACTTAAAATTAACAGGATACTCATTCTCAATTAATTGTCCTTATGCAGACGTTCTAAACTTAACTATCACCTTATAGTTATTGCCTTTCGGCCTAAAAACTATTTTACAAACTAATTTAACATATTATTTTCATCAAAATTTTTTTTTAAAAAAACTCGCCATCATTATTTAAATTTTATATTTTGTATAAAAACAAATTACAAACTACCTACTCTATAATAGGGTATTCTAACTATAATTGGAAATCTGAGCACTCGTTGCCATAGGCCGGCCATTCACTATACAAACACTATACAAAATAACTGCGCAAATTGGCGTTTGCGCAGTGCATTTGTATTGTGAATGGACTATTTGTACAGTTAACTGTGTAAAAATCAAAACAATTTTAATTTTTGCTCAAATCTATTTGCACAGTTATTTTTTGTCGTGAATGGCCGGCCTTACGCAACAAGTGGTCAAAATCCCAATTGCTTTCTGAGCGCTTGGCAGTTGTCAACGTGCAAACGCGCCGCCATGAGCCGACTGAAGCCTTACAGCGTCAATCACTTCGCGGAAGCACCACCACAAGTTGGCGAGCCCGGCATCTCCCACAAACGCCCTAGCTAACTTAATCTAACTTATAAACTAAGAGGATGTTCCCTAGAGTAACGCACATTCCTGGAAGGGTATGTGGACCCCTTCCCCCTCAATAAGCTACCCAAATTCGGAGAATTGCTTTTCCGTATCGAATTTATCCCTCTCCGATATTGCGGTACCAGCCCTTTTGCATCAATATGGATAAATGCCTCCGGCGGGAAAAAGCCAGACCGGGGCGTACTCTCTATGTAAGTTATGGTCACATCAAATACATGTAATAAAAATGCTTCGGCGTACGGAAAGTCACTAGGCACACGGTTTCATAGCTGTCAATATGCAAACGGTAGAAGCTGCACTATCAAAACAGTTAGTGCGGCCGCAGCATCACCAAGCATAGCATAACAACCACCAAACGCTTTCCAAGGCACAAATGACCCGCTAAGCTACAGCAAGAAATTCCAGCCAGCAGCAGATTAACGGATCAGCGTTATCTCAATGTTAGTGGTAATGCTGCAAACGGTAGAAGCTGCACTATCAGAACAGTAAGTGTGGCCGCAGCATCACCAAGCATTGCATAGCAAACACCCGTTAAGCTACAGCAAGAAATTCCAGCCAAGCAGCGGATTAACGGATTAGCGTTCATGTCTTCATGTTAGTGGTAATGCTAGTTGTAGTATATAAGTTAGTTCGTTTTGTATTATATAAGTTAGTTATTAAGTGGAGCTGCCAGTGGACGGTTGTAAATATTCCTAAGCTTCCTCATAGAGGAATTTAATAAGAATAAAATATAAATATTCCTAAGCTTCCTCATAGAGGAATTTAATAAAAATAAAATAAGAAATATATTTGAACAAATTGTGTGTTGTGTTTAATTTGAAAAAGAAATAAAAATTATTTGGCGCCCAACCTGGTACGACGACGACGCGATTATCGAATTAAAATATTTCAAAATCCATATAAAGGATATAGATCGCGTTGACGATTAGTGTGAACTCGTGGCCGGTACTACATAAAAGTAACCCCATCAACGAGGTGAAAAACGTGTAAAAACAATAAACAATAAACATAAGTGAAATTGAATTTGTGAATATAAAACTAACAAAGAAAAATTTAACTGAACTGAAATCAGAAAGTGATACGAGACGTTGCTGATCACCTATACGCCGTATGTATGTATATACATTATATCTACGAAGCAGTAGTACATTTGCGGTACAACTTTAATTGAAGGGAAGTTTTGAAACAAGATTTAGTTAATTAATATAAGTTAAATAATCTTTGAATTTATATTATTATTAGTAATTATTAGTAAAGTAAGCAAGTATAATTAGTTATAGATTTTTTTTTTATCCTCTCCATTTTGTTTTTTTTTTTCTTCTTTCTTTATCTTCTCTCTCTCAATCCTCTTGAATAAAATAATATTAAGTTTTTATTGATTTAATAGGTCTTTTGTTGGCCTTCATTGTATTAGGATAGATGGTTTTTATATATACCTATTTGAAAATTTTAAATTAAGAGTTACATAGTGAATATTTTTTGTTGTTGTTTGTAATTGCTGAACTCCTTTTACTTGCCACAGCCAAGTACAACAGGACGATTCATTCAGTGACAAAATATAGGCCAATTGATGTTATCCACTCAATCCCGACTGTTTTAGAGAATGAGATTAGGGAAAAGATAACCGACAACCAGAAGAGGGATCTGAATTATCACAATAAGAATAGACAAACTCGAACTTACACAGCGGGTGAAAAAGTGTTTGTTCGCACAAACAAGCGAATTGGAAATAAATTCAGGAAGCTTTTTATAGAACAAATAGTTCAAAAGGACCTAGGGACCACGGTTCTTATAAACAATAGAAAGGTACATAAAAGCAATCTTAGATAATATTACTAACGTATAGAGTTGCCTATAATTTGTTAAATTAAAACAGACAAACGACTGACGAAAATTAGTGAAACGAAAACCTGTAATTCATCTCAAATCAAACTACTTTATTATTATCAAGTTAATATTATTTACTTAGCAACTTTAAAAAGTATTCGTATCATAAATCAATTAGTTTGGATCAAGAGGTAGAGATTGGTTTCCAAAGCGAAATTTGTAATAGTACTAAATTATCAAAATTGTAATTCACGAAATTTAAGTTGAACATAATAACTTTCTTGCTGTTAAATGAATTGTATTATTTATTTGTAATTATGTTTAATATAGTAATATAGAACAGAAGGGAAACATAGCAAGGCAGGGAATTAAATTTCTAAGCAAACGCTACAGCAATACAATAAAATGAAGCCGAGGACGACTTCACTTAACGAGGGGAGTAGTTATGGTCACATCAAATACATGTAATAAAAATGCTTCGGCGTACGGAAAGTCACTAGGCACACGGTTTCATAGCTGTCAATATGCAAACGGTAGAAGCTGCACTATCAAAACAGTTAGTGCGGCCGCAGCATCACCAAGCATAGCATAACAACCACCAAACGCTTTCCAAGGCACAAATGACCCGCTAAGCTACAGCAAGAAATTCCAGCCAGCAGCAGATTAACGGATCAGCGTTATCTCAATGTTAGTGGTAATGCTGCAAACGGTAGAAGCTGCACTATCAGAACAGTAAGTGTGGCCGCAGCATCACCAAGCATAGCATAGCAAACACCCGTTAAGCTACAGCAAGAAATTCCAGCCAAGCAGCGGATTAACGGATTAGCGTTCATGTCTTCATGTTAGTGGTAATGCTAGTTGTAGTATATAAGTTAGTTCGTTTTGTATTATATAAGTTAGTTATTAAGTGGAGCTGCCAGTGGACGGTTGTAAATATTCCTAAGCTTCCTCATAGAGGAATTTAATAAGAATAAAATATAAATATTCCTAAGCTTCCTCATAGAGGAATTTAATAAAAATAAAATAAGAAATATATTTGAACAAATTGTGTGTTGTGTTTAATTTGAAAAAGAAATAAAAATTATTTTGTACATTTCATTGGGGTAGTAAGCCCCAAAGATTAGGCTATTGTCGCTGGACATCGCCCTTGCAACGCGCTTTCGAGTCACCTTAATGAGGAAATTGTCAATCCTATTCAACTGAACCCCATCGTATAGGACGTTGTTGGGATAGTATTTTATATAGTTGGATTCAGGCGTTCGAAACAACCGGAGACATGCCATAAGACATTGTCTCTGCAAAACCCGAATCTTTTCCATATAACTAGGCGCTATATTAAACCACAATGGACCACCATAAGCGATGATCGGCCTTATAAGGGCCACGTAGCAAATGGCCTTCACTCTGGAGGCAAGTTGACTGCTATGAAACAGTCTCCTTGTCGTAGCATAAGCCTTCTTGACCGCAGCAAGACAAGCAACTATATGTCTATCGAAATACCGATACTGGTCGAGCCAGATACCCAGATATCTAACTACGCTTCTCACCGCCAATGGCTGCCCATTTTGTCCAATAATGGCCAATTTTTTCCAGTTTTTTTCTGGTATCCATAGAGGCCCCAGCCAATGTTGTTCTGAACAAGATTGTTTCCGTCTTCTGAAAGTTGATTTTCAACTTCCAGTCATCTCAATATCCCTTAATTTGATCGAAGTCACGCTGCAAAAGGATGTTAATGACCTCGATTTTAGGACCTGATCTGTATGCCACCAAATCATCGGCATACGCTGTAGCATGTCTGAGTGAACCCACCAGATCACTCATGTAAATGTTAAACAGGATCGGAGAATTCACCGCCCCTGCTGTAAACCGTTTTTAATTTCAAAGACCTGCTCGAAGTCACGTTGCCACATTTGACAACGACTTCTTACCCATAAGCATATTATGAATTACATATAGCAAAGGTTTGCGCATCCCCCGCCTGGTCAACTTGTAGAAAAGTCCATCTAACCAAACGGTGTCGAAGGTCTTCTCAAAATCAACCAGACAAGCGCCCGTGCATTGGTTCTTGCATTTCAACTTCAACTTCAACAGGGCTCTATTGACAATCTTTTAGAATACCTTGCTAATATTCGGAAGCAAACTAATCAGGGTTCGTCCTATCTTTACCCTTTTTCGGGATAGATAATGTGCTTAATTCAGCGCATTATTACACAGCGTGGTAAAAATAACCCGCACTGGTATTTAGATATTCGTTATAGTTTCCGGATTCGGCCGTTAAATATCCGCTCAACGATCTTCATGGTATTAAATGGGTCCGATGGATTTAAAACTTATTTGAAGATGTACAAAATCAATCTACGAAGATGGTAAAGAAATGAAGCAGGGTTGATGATATGGAGTGCAGCGCAGGAAACTGGATTTTCAAGATCAAAAATGACGGCAGCAAACTAAAATTTGGTGGGCAATGATGGACTTTTCAGCAGGATAATAATCCGATATATACCATAAGGACAACAAAAGCTTGGATTTGGAACTAAAATGCAGAATTTTTGACGCGACCGCCATATTCGCCTGACATAAGCATTATGGAAAGAAAAGTACGAAGGAGGAAAATACACATTCCAGATACATGAATCCATAAAATGAGGTTAGTTTAGTTTAGTTAGTTTGAAATTTCATTCAACTATTTAGATGCCTACACATCAGGTTAGGTATTTGAAATGATACAGCAAGATGGAAGCAGTACCTAATATTGCAAACATTTAACGACTTAACTGTTTATCCTTCTTTCCTTGTGTAAAAGGTTTTCCCCAGATGAGAATATGGCCTTGCCTTCAAGGCGATTGCCTAAAATTTCTTTAAATATCGATATTTTTTTTTTGGATGTTCTAAAGTAATGGAAAGTATTTACTAACCTAGCTAGCGTGCAAAACGCAGCATTAGTTACTTGTTTATTAAGGGTCTTTTGTTTAGGACTTGACAACATATCTCAAAAAATTACGGCTTGAATTACTATCAAAACATTTATGAATGGAATTCGATTTTGTTCATATGACCACCATGATAACGTATGCAGCGGTCGATACATTGAATCAGATTTTCGATGACTCGGCTGCACATTTGGACGGGTACTGCGGCTATTTCTCGTTCAATATTGGATCTGAGCTCCTCTTACGTCGCCGGCTTGTTGGCATAGACCAATGAGTTAATGTAGCCCTATAAAAAAAGTCTAGAGGCGTTAAATCACAAGGTTTCGGCGGCCAATAGACGGGTCCGTTTCTCGAGATAACACGTTCACCGAACTGAGACTTCAATAACTCGTTGCACCCGCTGTGTGACTTGTGGCACCGTCTTGTTGGAACCACATATCACTGATGTCCAATTCATGCAATTGCTCAAATAAATAACGTCACATGTCTCTGTAGCGAATACCATTTACCGTAACGTGACGGTCATTTTCATCGATGAAAAAAATAGGGCCAATGACGCCACCGCCATGAAAACCGCACCAAACAGTCATTTTGCGGAAGAAGTGTTGTTTCATGAAGCACATGAGGGTTCTCTCCAGTAAGGCGTATTTTGCTTATTGACGAAGCCTTTTTACCAAAAATTTTGCTATGAAATTCTTCATATTCTTCCATCATGTCCAGAGTCCAATTCGAGAACGAACGTCGCTTCATATGATCAAGTGGCTTTAGTTCTTGAGTCAGCTTGATCTCGGCTAAGATCCTTACGCAAAATTCGCCATAATGTGGTCTGGGAGAGGCCCAATTTTTGAGAACGCCGTGAAATTGACTGATTTGGCTGGTTTGCAACGGACGCCTTCTCGGCAGCCACATTCTCCACACTTCGTGCAAAACGTAGTTTCATTGGCGCGGCAACATCAAGCAGCAAATATTCTGAATCAATTTTTTTCACTAGACTATGAATTGCTTGCCTATTGGGCGAGAGTTACGGCCGAAAATTTAACGCTCCTAAAGTTGCGACCACCGACTCGGAATTTCAGTAGTAAATTTTAATTATTTGCAAACGTTGTTCCTTCTTGAACTTTATTATGATGATTGATTTTACTGAATATTTTGACATTGACAGTTCGGTAATCGGTTAAAGGGTGCGTTCACACTGAAAGTTAGAAGTTGTCAAGTCGCTAATGAAAGACCCTTTATATTTGACTTCCGTCGTAGACAACTAGAAGATAATGAAAACTCTGCCTTAAAAACCAATACGCGTTTATCACAAATCGCATATCGTTTATCGCAACCTTTTGTGTTAAAACTACTACATACTTCTTCTTCTTCTTCCTTGATGAAGGATCATAACCATCCCACTTAACTACATCCGCCTGTGAGGTTCGGGGTTGAAAACTACAACCGCAAATAATTATTATGCATGCAAGCACCAAGAATTATTGCATTGTACTCTTTTAAAAATGTATCTTGACGAATGGTAGGGGATCATTTTATTCAAACGACAAATCTCAACAGACTATTTTTATCAAGGCACTTTGGTGGTTATGGGCTTGCATTAAGAATAATTTTCTTGTTGCGACGATTTTTTTTATCTTTCTCAAAGTTAATCAACTTGTGTCCCTTTGCGGATGTTGTAAACAGCAAGAATGCCCTCCTGCGATTTGTTGGGTTTTATTTTTTTTTATTTCTTTATTTATTTGTTCTATAAATTTGGCCTGCTTATACAATATCTTATTAAATAGTGATATACGCAGTAATGAACAAAATTATGGAACTACAAAGAGAAAGCAGAGAAATCTGAATACATACATTTATTTCTGTTCGTGTTGTTATTTAATATGATTATTATTAATTAATTTTTTATATATATACCTATATTATTATTATTATTGAGCCTTATTGCAAAGATCAACTAACAACCGATTGACGATTGATAGAATTTATCAATTCAAATAAAAATCGTTATTGTGAAAATTAATTGATAAAAATTGTGCTATTGTGAATGCCGTCAATCTGTATTGTAGATTGTTCATGTGCGGCGTCTTCAGTTGACATATCATTTTCATTGGAGGTTCAAACCGAAATTTCTTCCAGGTGGATTAACGCATGTATTGAATCCTAACAAACTTACAACAGCTTCTTAGAAATTGTTGAATTGGTGAAGCCTGTTTGGGCCACCATCAGTGGCTGTTACTTCTGTTTTGTTTTCTGTTTTCTTCTTTTTTATTTTGCATTTTATATCGATCCATACTCTCTGCCACTTTTCTGAAGTTCTCAACTCCACAGCAATGACTTCCCACTTTGGTTTTGCCACAGCTTTGGAACAAAATCCATTATCGAGTTCCTCGTTATCTTCCATCAACTGGATCAATCTGCATAACTGTTTTTTGTTACTTACTACTTTTTGCGACCTTTGGAAATAAAAAAAATAAACATTTTATCACTTATTTAATTCGAAACTTACATTTCTAAGTTATTTTTGTTACCAGCAAAACTCATCGACTGCAAATTTACGATTGAAAGAAAAATTGACAGCTGACAAGAAAATCGATAAAAATTGTTCTTCACAATACAGAATTTTTACATAAAAAAAAAAAAATTCACAATGTATCAACAATATTGACAGTTGACAGACACAATACCAATTAATAAAATTGATTGATAAATGTCAATAATTAATTGATAGTTGATCTTCGCAATAAGGGTGATAATCTTCTTCTTTATTTTTTCAACGAAAAAAAAAAGTGTACAAGGTATACTTTGCTTAAGAATACGGACATGGCTATTCTGCCGTCTACCGGAAGTGACACTATAAAACGAAAGTAATAAATTACAAAAGAAAAACGAAATAAAAGAAAGAAAGTGAAAAGTTATAAATGTTACGATTTTTATAATAGAGAAAGAAAAATGGAATAAAAAGTGATGAGTAAAGCGAGTTTTAACAATTTTAATGATTTTTCGGGCTCAGTGGTTAGTGTGTCGGACTACTAATCGAAAGGTCCCCGGTTCAATTCCCGCCGGCGCCAAGTAACATCTTGATTTTTTTCCACTGCCCCACCTCTTGCGAACGTCTGACAAACATCCAAGAGTATCAATTGTCATGAGAAGCTTCTCAAATTTGCCGTTCGGATTCGGCTTACAATCGTAGGTCCCCACTTCGCACAAAAAAGTGGTTCGAGAAGCTAGGTTTTAGGCGCTGATGCCTAATATTTATTTATTTATCAATGATTTGCAACATAAAGAGGATACAATTTTAGAGTGATTTGAAACACAAAAATAAAACCATTTTATACGATTTGGAACATAAAAGCAATAATAGGCATAAACGCGTTTTTTCAAAAGCTATTACGATATGTTAAAGCATGTTTGCAGTAACTATAAAGGATAGTCCAACCTTGAGCACCATTTAATATTTCGTAGAGACTATTAACTTACAAAAAACTTTCTTGGAAATACAGTCGTCGAATCT
This sequence comes from Portevinia maculata, assembly GCA_949715645.1. Classification (NCBI taxonomy): domain Eukaryota; kingdom Metazoa; phylum Arthropoda; class Insecta; order Diptera; family Syrphidae; genus Portevinia; species Portevinia maculata. Next base: position 401,724,025 of record OX454525.1, on the reverse strand, counting down.
ATTGTTAAATCGGGCAAGCGGCAAAAAAATGGTAAATATCGTTCTAACTCTCTTCTGTTACACAGAAGATCGACTCTATGAGGGATGAAATTTAGGTTAAGGATTACGATTCTCGCTTTGAATACCATGCTTTTTTTGTACGATGAATTCTTAGTTAATTAAAGTAGCTGTCTTCAGTAAGTATTCGATGATTAAGATTTTGGTAGATCGTTCTGGAAGTTGACGATGTTGCCCTGGTTAAGTTCGTTGAAGATCTGGTCATCTATTTTCGAAATAATTGTCGCATAAATATTAGGCTACTTATTAACATTGCTTTCGGTTAACGACAGTGAGAGGCCATGGGATAAAGCCAGCTGGTTCCATTCTCTGAAAGGTGATGCATTGGTTCGTAGTAATCTAGCCATTATCACTTTGTGGAGATTTGCGACACTTCTAGTCATCACTCTAACACAGTAGTCAGAATTTGCTCTAAGGTTCCTTATGTAGATTGGTGGTAGTCCAGACTCTACGTATATTGCATAAGTCGGTGTAGAATTCGGCAATCTAAAAATGCGTTTAAAGTAAGTTCTTTGAACCGCCTGAAATTCTTCAAAGGGAGTTACTCCAAAGGCCTGTGTACCATAGCACATACAGGTGTTGACTGTTGCATTGAACACTTTAAATTTGGATGAATTATTTTGTTTAGCGAACATTTTTGGCCACATCAAATTAAGCGCCAACTTAGCCTGCCCGCTTTTTTCTTTAGCATGTTTTGTAAGATTTCGATTATACGTGAATAATACTCCCAAATACTTAAATTCAGGTACTGTATCAATTTGCTCGTAACCAAGTCGCCAAGCTCCCTCAGGAAGTCTTGCATTTTCGGCTCACAAAAACCATCGCCTTAATTTTTTGTATTTTAATGTGAAGATCCCATCACAGTATGCAATCAGTTTATTGATTTGTAGTTGCAGCGAGAATGGATTTTCCGCCAGCAAAACCAGATCATCAGCGTAAAGCAAGACTTTGATAAGAGTTCCCGCAAAGAGTACACCGCCAGGAAGAATAAAAGATACATCATCAATGAAAAGAGCGAACAACAAAGGGCTCAGAATGCATCCCTGCGGGACACCTGCAGAGGTAACGAACCTCTCTGATAACTTGGAACTGTCCCATACTGCCACACTTGATGACGAGATGAATTTGAAAACATAGGGACGGGCTACAGTCCGCTTGGGCGAACTGTTGGATACCCTATTCTTATTCCTATCCCTCATAAGTGGGCGTGACGAAAGTCTAAGTTTGGTTGAATTATTAACAACGCTCTACATATTTTGTTATATGACATTTAAAGGATTTTATTCCCTAGCTCAAACTTTGGTTTTTCAATAAAATTATTTTATTTAATTGTGGGCGTGTCAGTAAGCGGATTTAAAAAAATTAACACATGAGCATAAAGGGCCCCTAGAGAGTATATATTATAAATTTCAGCTTCCTAGCTCAAACTTTGGATTTTCAAAAAAAGTTTTTTTTTTTAAATTGTGGGCGTGTCAGTAGGCGGATTTTGAAAATATTTACACATGAGCTTAAAGGGCCCCTAGAGAGTATATATTATAAATTTCAGCTTCCTAGCTCAAACTTTGGATTTTCAAAAAAAGTTTTTTTTTTAAATTGTGGGCGTGTCAGTAGGCGGATTTTGAAAATATTTACACATGAGCTTAAAGGGCCCCTAGAGAGTATATATTGTAAATTTCAGCACCCTAACTCAGATTTTGGTTTTTCAAAAAAATTGTTTTATTTAATTGTGGGCGTGTCAGTGGGCGGATTTTGAAAATTTTATCTCCCGATCAGTTTTAGGAGTCATAGATCATATATAAAAAATTTCAGCTTTCTAGCTCAAAATTCGATTTTTTCGAAAAATTTGTTTTTTTGAGTTTATGGGCGTTGTGGGCGGATTTCAAAAATTCGTAAACTTGATTATTTCGGGACCCTAGAGAGTATATATAGTTAAAATTTCAGTTCTCTAGGCCCAGTTTAAAGGTCTAATTTTTGACAGCAGACGGACGGACGGACATGGCTAGATCGACATTACTATCGATGCTGATCATAAATACAGTAAATTTTAGGGGTCTACGGGCAATATTAAGGTATGTTACAAACTATGCGTCAAAATTAATATACCCTTAGAATAGGGTATAATAAAGCATTAGAAATTTTTCAGATACTCCAATAGTCGTCAATTTATAGAACAACGCCTGTCTATTTACTGTATCGAACGCTGCTTTAAAGTCCACGAAACAGATATACAGTTTTTTTGTTTTTTTCGATGCGGTTCTTAACAATGCTTATCAATGCGAAAATATGATCCATTGTAGAGAATCCCGATCGAAATCCAGCTTGAAAAATGTTGAGCCGATTGGTCCTTTCAATCCAGGTGGAAAGCCTTCCATATAGAATCCCAGCAAATGGCTTCCTAAGTGAGTTGAGAATAGATGTTAAGGAAAAAGGAATAGGAACAAAAAAAGTAAAAAAATGATATCAACGGAATAGTTGACATTTGGGCTCAATTCGTCTCTAGTTAAGAAGAAGATTTTCTGGCTCGCCAGGGTGAAGGAAAAGGCACTTCGACCTATGAGATTGTTTGTGCCGTAGGAGCCAGAAAATATTTAGGCTAGTAGAGTTTCTATTTTCGGTATAAAGCAGACAATTTTACAAGCAGAAGAATTCTTTATGTGTTCGGAACTCAGTTGTTCCCTGAAAAAGATCTTCTTTCTCATTCTATTGAGAGCTGGACATTCACATAATATGTGTTCAGATGTTTCGTTTTCTTCAAGACATAGTCGGCACTCAGGATAGTCTACTATTTTCATTTTTTTAAGGTGATATCGCAAACCGTGGTGACCAGTAAGGTAACCCACTAAGTTTTTGATATCATGCCTACTTAGATTCAGACATCTATCGGCATTGTTGTTGAAGGGCCTAATGGCTTGTTTGGCCTGTCTTAGTAAAAGATGCATTTTATATGTTCCCAGCTTTTTATACCCTATTCTAAGGGTATATTAATTTTGACGCATAGTTTGTAACATACCTTAATATTGCCCGTAGACCCCTAAAAGTTACTATATTTATGATCAGCATCGATAGTAATGTCGATCTAGCCATGTCCGTCCGTCCGTCCGTCCGTCTGTCGGCAAAAATTAGGCCTTTAAACTGGACCTAGAGAGCTGAAATTTTAACCATATACTCTCTAGGGTCCCGAAATAATCAAGTTTACGAATTTTTGAAATCCGCCCACAGACACGCCCACAAACTTAAAAAAACAAAATTTTGAAATTTTGGAAAAAATCGATTTTTGAGCTAGAAAGCTGAAATTTTTTATATATGATCTATGACTCCTAAAACTGCTCGGCATAAAAAAATTTCAAAATCCGCCCACTGACGCCCACAAATAAATAAAACAATTTTTTTGAAAATCCAAAGTTTGAGCTAGGGAGCTGAAATTTATAATATATACTCTCTATGGGCCCTTTATGCTCATGTGTAAATATTTTCAAAATCCGCCCACTGACACGCCCACAATTATTTTTTATTTTTTTTTTGAAAATTCAAAGTTTGAGCTAGGGAGCTGAAATTTATAATATATACTCTCTAGGGGCCCTTTATGCTCATGTGTTAATTTTTTAAAATCCGCCTACTGACACGCCCACAATTAAATAAAACAATTTTATTGAAACACCCAAGTTTGAGCTAGGGAGCGTTTTTTTTTGATAAAATCCTTTAAATGTTATATATGTTCATTGCTGCGATTGCTGCCGATCTAAGAGTGCAGCAGAATGGTTCGGGACCTGTGAATGGTGTTTCTGAACCCTTCCTGGCCAATTTATCGACCTTTTCATCACCATCAAACCCTTCATGGCCCGGAACCCGCCATAGTTTGGTCTTAATTCTGAAGCCGACTGTTTGAAGGGTATTGAAACAGTGTATGACTGATTTGGAGTCAATGGTGTGCGAACTAAGGGCATTTATAGCTGCTTGAATGTCGGTGAATACATGGATGTTTGGGCCTTTAATACCGGATTTATAAATATTTGGCTGGCACATTCTTGATGATAGACATAGTGTGGTGAGTGCGTGTGCGACGTTAGAGAATAGAGCTAAGGTGCGAAATTTTAGAAGATTGTCAAATGGCAAAAATTAGAAACGCGGTCTTGTCTTCGCAGATCAAAAACTGCTATATTAAAAGTGACGTTTAGCCTTCCTTTGCTTTCGTACTTGCATGAGCAGTATATTTCGTAGCCAAACGTAAGAATGGGTATTATCAACGTTTTCACCAGTATGTAACGAGTATGGGGTGAAATATTGGATCGCCCTCAACGAACGTAGAGCTGCATAGGTCTTACCAACTATTGAATCCATGTGGTTATCCATTGGAGGTTTTTTGCTGTCTCAACGAGCATTTTGGGGACGTTGTTCATCACAACAGGAGGAAAATAGGATAGATCTTGAGGTTTTCTTCATGTGGCCAAGCACTTAGCTTTATTTGGATTCAGAAGACGTCTATTTGATACTGACCAACTTAGGATTCTTTCTAGATCTTCATTGACGCATGCAATGTAATGTTCCATGAGACCAACTGGACAGCTCAAATACAATTGCATATCATCGGCATACATAGCTAACTGACAGTACTTTATATTGATTGGGACATAGTTTATGTTAAGGGAGAACAGCAAAGGACCCAAGATTGATCCTTGCGGGACACCTTTTTCGTCGCATCCTCTGCAAGTTGACTGAAGTCGATTTTCAACTACAAAATGCTCTGCAAAGAGGTTTGCACACCACCATTTCTATCAGCATCGTCTTGTTTTGTTTGGTTATGCTTCATGTGCACCCATTATTCACCATCAATTGGAGTAAATTTAGTATAAATAAGTTAGACTAACCTACGAATCGTAAGTTAACAAATATTAGATTGAAAATCACAATGCCACCATTCTACAGCTCATAAATCAAAGGTTTTACGAGTAAATGCAAAAATGAAAGATGGTTTCCTTTTTGTAAGAAGAAAGCTGTTTGTTCTTCGCTCTGTTAGTTACCTATTCTCACACGCATTTACAATTCAATGCTGTATGTGAAATATAACCCACCTACGTTCGTTCGTAAGTGCAAAGATACCTAAATCTGATAACTAGCGCCTTTGGAGATTGTTTGTAGAAAGGGAAAGTAAGGGTCAAAGAAAATTAGAACGACGTAGTTATGTACGCTATGAATGTAATTTTTAAATGGAAACACATTAATCTTTCCTTTTTTTCAAATTAAAGGCTACAACGCTTGTGTTTTTGCTTATGGTCAAACGGGGAGTGGAAAAACGTTCACCATGATGGGCAGCCATGACAATCCTGGACTTATACCACGAATTTGCGAGGAGTTGTTCGAGCGAATGAAAGTGGGCCAAGAATCTGGAACAGGTTACAAGACGCATGCCAGTTATTTAGAAATATATAATGAACGCGTTAGAGATCTGCTGGGACCGCACACAACAGGGCATGGTCTTCGAGTTCGTGAACACAGAAATCTTGGACCATATGTGGAGAATCTCTCACAGCATGCGATATCAGACTTTGATGAAATCCAGGTATGGATTAGTAAATTCTAATATATCAAATTAGTTTGATGGAATTTTCTATAGGAGTGTATATCTCGAGGAAACATACAACGAACTACGGCCAGTACAAACATGAATGACACAAGCAGTCGTAGTCATGCGATATTCACCATAACATTTGTGCAAGCTGTCTTTATGAATGATATGCCAAGTGAGACGGTTTCAAAGATACACCTGGTCGACTTGGCAGGCAGGTAACTATGCTCGGACTCAGACTGGCATATGTACAAAATCGTAGATATATATGTCCTTTTTCAGTGAACGAGCAAACGCAACTGGAGCAACTGGCCAGCGCTTAAAGGAAGGCGCTCACATAAACAAGTCACTGGTGACGCTGGGCAGTGTTATATCAGCACTGGCCGAGCAAACAAATAAAAATGACAATTCAAAAAGAGTGCTATACATACCCTATCGAGATTCAATACTTACGTGGTTGCTTAAAGACAGTTTAGGCGGTAACAGTAAAACCATTATGATAGCAGCAATATCACCGGCCGATTGTAACTACAGTGAGACTCTGAGTACGTTGCGTTATGCCAATCGAGCGAAGAACATCATTAACAAGCCAACAATCAACGAAGACTGCAATGTGAAGCTTATTCGAGAGCTTAGGGAAGAGATTAATAAGTTGAAATCGATGCTGAGTGGAGATATTGTAAGTGTTTTGCATTCGACAAGCAAGAGGTACATAGTAACCATTTTATTTAGAACTCGATAGCGCCGTCGTTAAAAATGTTAGAAGATCTTCAGAAAAAGGAAGCCCAAGAAAAAGTTCTTACAGAAGAGTGGACCGAAAAGTGGAAGGAAGCACAGTCGATATTGCAAGAACAAAAATCATTGGGTCTACGAAAATCAGGGGTTGGTGTGGTCCTAGATTCTGAAATGCCTCACTTGATTGGAATACACAATGATATCACGACCGGAGTTACGTTGTACAGTTTGAAGGTAAGTGGCTTTCGATCAGTATTCTTTTCATTCCCATGGAGTTGGCGTGTTTGTTGCAGGAAGGCGAAACCCTCATTGGCACTGTTGAATGCGAAGTTCCTCAGGACATTGTACTTACCGGCGATGGCATTCAGCCACAACACTGTAGTATTATCTTACGAGATGGACTCGCTACTTTACATCCTCAGCAATTTGCCCAATGTTGGCTGAATGCTCATCTTATAGATCAACCAACAGGAATCTCGCAAGGCGACATAATTCTCCTTGGCCGGACTAATATTTTCCGTTTCAATCATCCAGCGGAGGCGGCCAAACTTCGAAAAGACTTGTCTCGGTCGCACCTTGATATGTCAAGGCTGTCATTGATTACATCGTCTCGTGAAAACCTTCTTAGTAGTAGCTTTTATTTGGAAGACGATATGTCAAACAGTATGACTTCTTCACCCTACAAAAGGGACAAGCAGTATCATCCAACGACGCAAACGTCGCGAGATGATCCTGAACTCCAAGACGAAAATCGAAAGATTCTTGAAACCATTGAGAATGCCTTAAAGCAGCTGAATATTGTAAGTAAATATTGGTATCAATCGTGGATAAATGAGTTAAACGGGCTTTTTCTAGGAGCGCGTCCAAATGTACGAGCAGTATAAGACAAAAGTGCGCAAACTCACTGAGGAGCTTCGTAGGTTGGAGAAGGAAGAAATGGACAATACCGAGCTGATATTATGCCGTGAACGAGAGTTACTAGCGCGCAAGGATATGCTGTTATGGGAAAAAAATAACGAGAAGGTTCAGGTCAGCTACGATTTAGTTCGCATTTTGGTCGCAGCTCGGTGACTTAGTTATTTGTTGTGTTTAATTTTTGTTTTAGATTATGAACGTATTTTTTATTACTGTTTATTTTGTTTTGTTCAGATTGATATCGTTTGTAGACAAATTTCCGCATTTCAAACACAGCTCGACTCAAAAAAACGTGATTTTTCTGAGTACGTAGCCAAAGAGCTGCAAGAATTGCAAGATTGTGGCAAATTAGATGAGGTTGGTTAAATGTTTTATTCGTTTCTCGTTTTCGTTGTTGTCGTTTTAGATTAAACGTTAGGCGATATTTTATTGGAGTTATTTTAATTTTAGGTTGGAATAAAAATAACGGAGAGTACACAGCTATCAGATAATCTACTGTTGCAAGCGGCAGAATCGTTGGAATACTTTTCTGCACAGTTTGTTAAGGACACTGTGAAAAGGAACGTAAGTAAATTTTATATGAAACACTACAGAGAGTTGCTTGTTCTAAACTTTTGTTTTTATAGAATGATGACATTAAAAGGTTGGAAGATCAAATTACCGACAAAGAAAAGATTTTGAACGTTGGTACGAAAAAAATAGCGAAAATTGACGAAGACGTAATGCAATTGGATAAAGAATTGCAAGATTTGAATGGCAAAGAAAAAGATAAAATGGAGCTAAAGTCCAAGAAGTCATCGTAAGTCATCTTTACATTTATATTAAACTTTACTTTTGCATAATTTTCTTGTCTTTTATTAGAATGAAACTGAGTTTAACAAAAATGACAGACAACAATGCTCAAACTGACCAAGAAGAACTCTCAAAATCAGATTCCTATGAAACTTGTGATACGTTTCATACGATGAACTCTGATAGTTCGCTTATATCGCCAATTCACAGTGATCTTCCATCATCGTCATCATCATCTAATAACACTGAAAAACTACCATCTTCAGCTAGTACAATTGGAAATGGCAGCGATAATAATACTCTGATGGTTCCTAATCCACTGATGAGCGACAGTGGTGTTTGCCTAGAATCAATAAAAGTTCCTAATGGCCTTCCAGTAATAGTCACAACTCCGATTAATTCTACTGGACCAATATCGAATTTAAGCGATGAGGATACTGCTTCATGCTCTTCGTGTGAAATAGGACGAAACTCGGATCGCACTAAATCGTATTGTTCAATGCATTCATTACGAACTAAAATTGCTGCACAAAAGGCGCTTATAATGAAGAACCTAGAAATGGATGTAGATAAGTCACAATTAGATACCCAAATTGCGCAATTACAAGAATTGCAGAGGCGCTATATAAAAATGGAAAAGGAGCTGAACATAAGCGGACGTAATTACGCGGAGAGTTATAATGACGACGAAATTGCAACAATAAACTATGACGACAGCAATCAGAACGCTATGAGTCGGGGAATGGACGGCTCATATGTACCAAGCATGACAAGATCATGCCCTTCGATGCGAGATTATCGTAAGTTGTTTCTAGCGCATGTGTTTATTATCTCGTTAAATTTTATTAATCTTGAGTCTTACATGTTCAGAAAAGAAAGCTTACATATTACGACACTCAAGAGAAAATGTTGCATATTTCATTAAGTAGGTGATAGCTGGACCTCAGGAGAAGACCCTAAGTCCTGCGAGGGTGGGAGTACTTTTAGCATCCTGTGATTTTTGTTAGAACTATGAAAGTGGACAGAGATCAATGTATTTACTTACGGTTATTCGCAAAAAGACCGAACTCATCTTGTTTACAAGGAATTATAAGAGTTCAAAATGGAATACATGGGCATTTCAAGGCATTCGTCTTAGTCTATGAACCGAGGCCAGGTACCTGGGTGTTGTTTTTAACTCTAAGTTAAATTGGGAACAGAATGCCGAAAAGAGAATGAAAAATGGGCTTTAAGAATTCCTTTTACGCTTGCGGGAAGGTTTTTGAGAACAGATGAAGATTACAACGAGCACAATACATACCTGTAAAATGGTTGTACACCGCGATTGTAAGGTTCATCCTTACCTAAGGCTCTTGCTTGGTAGGGCGCGGGTAATATCAGGTCCTTCATCAAAAATCGAATACAATTTTCATAGCATTGCATGTGTGGGTATAACGGTTTCACTAATATTCACACGGCAACAAGGCCAGGAAACAATACTAAACCCACTACCCATAGAGCTTTAAGACAAACGTTGCACCCAAATGAGATCTAAGACCTAAAGGAACACAATTTGGAAACCCATTTTTTCGGGCACTCGGGCATATAACACATCCTTAACCAAAGGATACTTATGGCTATAAGCATATGGCTCACTTGTGTGGTGGAGGGCAACTAACAAAAGAACCATAATTGCAAAACTAGCAACGGTGCAGAGAACTCCCACGGCAGCACTTTCTGCACCTTATCCCACTAGATTTAAAAATGAAACAACTTGAACTTGATGGCAATAGCACTTTGCGCCTCGCAAATTTGGGCCAGTTTTGGGCTACCGGAAATCCTAAACGGACAGATGAAATTTCCTCCTTGGTCGACTTCGACATCCCGTATGATGTATCGTATACGGGAAGGGAAGACTGGCAAAGAGATGCAGTCACAGCAGCAAATGAGGTTGCTATCTACACTGATGGTTCTAAGACAGCGGAGGGAACGGGTTCTGGCATCTTTTCTGTTGATCCAGACTTGAAAGAGTCTATACGACTCCCGGACACAGGATCAATGTCCGGAAGGGATATCGCCATCTACATTGACAGTCAGGCGACACTTCTGAGTCAGTCAGAAACTGTTGCACAATGGTAAAAGCAGTATTCAGATGGAACCGATTAAGACTGTGCTGGGTACCGGGACACAGTGGTATAGAGGGGAATGAGCAAGCCGATGAGCTAGCGAGAAAGGGAGGGGAACTGGAGAGTAGTGGAGGTGTGGACATTAAACCACCCCTTGGCGTTATCAAGGGAATAATTAGTGATAATATCTTAAAAATGGCTGACCTTAGACGGCAAAATTTAGAGGGGCATAAGGTGTCTAAAGCACTTCGGGCGCATTTGGACAAGGGAAGATCTAGGGAAATTCTCAAATTGAGTAGGGAACAGCTTAGAACAGTAGTTGGGATTATGTCGGGGCACTGTATCCTAAGGAAGCATGTTAAGCGGCTTGGACTGGTAGACGTGGATACATGCAGGTTCTGTGGGAATCTACAAGCCGATGAAGACATAACGCACATACTGTGTGAGTGTGAGGGTATAGCACGGAATCTTATTAGGTTTCTAGGAGAATACTTCTTCGAGGAATTAAGGGAGCTAAGCTGCACAGACCACAGAAAGCTGATGTTTTGTTAGGGAAAGTGTTTAGGTTTTTCTCCTTGTGAAGTTTTGGTTTCAATCGGTTTCCTAGGGATCGCGATGGGCCCTTCTGGTGCTCATTGCTGTATGCGAACTGCATACCCCTGTTTAACCTAACCTAGCCTAGATCATTTTCGAAGAAAAACGGACCAATGATTCCGGCAGGCCATAAGCCGGAACAAATTGCCTTTTTAGAAGACCTTGGTTTTTCGAAAATCACATCAAAGTTTCTTACGATCCAGATTCAACTACGAATTCAAACCGTGAAGGGACTTAGAAAACCATTGCAGTGCCCCGCCAACCGCGAACTCTATGAGCTGTACCCAGATGTGGCTATAGTCCAGAAAACTAAAATACGTCGCCTACATTGGTTCGGCAAAATGGAGCGAATGGACAATAAAGATCCAGCGAAGAGGATCTTCGACAACGACAAACAACAAATTTAATGGAATGACCAAATTTTGGCTTTATTAGCTCACACACATTTCATGGCATTTAATGTCTTGTGTCGTCAATAGTGCTTCGAATGTTGGCTTCTAAGTGATCAATCGTTGCTGGTTTATCAGCATAGACCAGAAATTTGACTTAACCCCACAAAAAGTAGGCCAAAGGTGTCAAATCACACGAACGAAGTGGCCAACAAAATCACAGGTCTTTTTTTTGAAATGATTCGGTCAATAAACGTTTGGCTCAACAAAGTCATCGTTGCACGCGCTGTTTGTTAATTTTCGCGAACAGAGCGCAAATTTTGGAAATACATTTTCGACGATACGTAAACGTTGTTCTGGTGTAAATCTTTCCATGGTGATTTGCCAAAGTATACTGAAAGAAAGTCAAACACACTTTATTAGTATGACAGCTAGTTTGACAGTTATAACTATCAGAAGTTTTACGTCTCCATTTCAAACACCCTATATAATATCCATCGATGTATCCATGAAGGCACGAAAATCCCGCTATCTGCAAACAAAGTTTATTTATAAATAATTTTTGAATGGTAGTAAATTTAAGGAAAGTAGAATTTTTCTGAACCTCGAAGTTTTTCTTCGTTCGTCGAGGGAAATTTTTTAAGGTTTGGCCAAACTTCAAAGATGAACTACAAAGCGTTCGTTAAAATTCTTTACTTTGTAGAAATTTTCATGTTGAACAGATGGGCAACTTCACGTTAGGAATTTTTATTTCCAGCAAACTGTAAACTTTTTATTTCCGTGAGAAATAAAAGACTTAAAGGAGTCTTTAACTTACGAAACACTTTTCTTTATTTAAAATTGCAAAAAGAAAAAGTTACTAACAACAAACACGTCCGTCTTACACCAAATATCATTGGTTGTCTGCTCTCTTCTAATATTCTTTTACTATCTCTATTTGATCTTACATCTTGTTTCTGTTCAGTGTTACCACTGTTGTTGTACATTTATGTTCTTTTCTTTAAGTGTTGCAACAAAACCTAGGGTTAAAATTGATTGTGCCAAATCTAAAACAGTTTTCAGACTTACCACAGGAGTGCATGAACTTGCGCCTTTACATGAATTTCCTTGTCATCGCAATCTATTTTCCGTTTAAAATGCGTGGAGGTTTTTATATCTTTTTATCAAGCAATCAAAAAAGTATTTTTTGATCTGAAACTGTTATGATATGAGATTCATTCTTTTTGATGTGTAAACATCTTTGCTCTCGTTGATGTGTAAATATCTTTGCTCTCGGTAGGGGCTAGTTGGAAATATCGAGCGTCACCGTCATCGTCAGATTTCCAGCGTCACCGTCATCGTTAGATTTTCAGGTCGGACGGCAAAAAACCGAAGTTTGAGCTAGGGAGCTGAAATTTATAATATAGACCCTCCAGAGGCCTTTGATGCTTATGTGTAAATATTTTAAAAAATCCAAAATTTAAGGTAGGGAGCTGAAATTTATAATATAGACCCTCCAGAGGCCCTTGATGCTCATGTGTAAATATTTTAAAAAGTTCGCCCACTGACACGCCCACAATTTAAAAAAAAACAAAGTTTGAGCTAGGGAGCTGAAATTTATAATATAGACTCTCGAGTGGCAATTGATGCTCATGTGTAAATATTTTAAAAAATCCGCCCACTGACACTCCCACAATTTAAATTAATGCTGACGAGCCTACATGTTTACACATCAACTATACCGTGAGTGCAGCGTGGCTCACACCTTTTTTTTATTAAAGTAGCATGTCCCTAATCTGCCCCAATAATTTGAATTTTGTTCTTCCTGTTTTAACATTTAAAAGACCATACTTTTTTGTGTTTCCATTTTTTCTCCAGCCGAACCCGATCAATTCATAACAATACCAAGCTTTGTCATTCGCGGTGCAGGAAAACAAACTCACTACGAATACGATATCAGATTAATACTTCCCGATGGCAAACTGAACATATTGAGGCGATACAGCCGGTTTAGAGAGCTACACATAAATATGAAACACTGTTATGGATCCAAGGTGAGTAAATAATAAAGTTTCTTAACCACTAACAAACTAAATGAAATGTACAAACTTTAAATAGATTGGTGCCCTTCCATTTCCCCGCCGAGAGATCTTTTCCTCAAACAGCGAATCTGTTGCTAAGCATCGCCGACGCTTACTAGAACTCTATGTTCGCCGTTTGGTAGTTGTCTGTGCGAGAATTCCGCAGAGTCCGATTTATGAAGGACCTGGTGGACCAGGCATTACTCGGATCACGTTGGGCAATCTGTCACCGTTCTTTAAGAAGGGTCTGTTCGAAAACGGGAAGCACGGGACTGGATAATAGTTACTCCAATATCTATTTATTTCATACCATTACTGTCTCTTTTAATCTTTGCCTACCTTTTGCTATGGGTTGAACTTAGAAACTAAATGGAGTACTTGACTATCAAAGTCTGATTTATTTCACACTTAAACAATCATACGTTTTCCGTTACTATTTACAAAAAAAATATGATTTAAATTGAATTCTGACTACAGACGTTGGTTTGTTCTCTTATCAAGAAAGGAAAAACACATTTAAATGTGATTTTTTGAGTAACTTAATTCAAAAACAATTTAAAACAAAATAAAACTGTGATGACTTTATCAAGAGAAAAGTTTTTGTACAAGTTTGTTATTATACAAGTAAATATAAAATAAATGTCGAAACAGAAAGAGCTTAAAACGATAAATAGTGATAAGAATAATACTACATGTTAACATACGAAATTAATTAGGATCAGAACAATATGTTTATTAACGTGTTAATTGCACGAAATTTGAGTTTATAAATTCTTATCGATTTTCCATAAAAAAAAGAAACAAAATTATATATCAAATCTAGTGTTTTTCATTTAAAACCAATTATATTGAAGAATTAAGACACATTTTAAGAATGCAAAAATACTTTTAAAAAGTAGAAGTAAAAACAATCGTACGTAAAATGTAGATCTACCTTAGCTTAGTATTTAAGAGATTAACTTGCCGCCCTATGGATTCGATTTGAAGTCACTAACACTTTGTGACGTTGTTTGAATAAGAACTTTCGAACACTTTCGCAGTTCGTTTTAGTTAATCCGCCTTTGGTAGAACAGTTGAGACTTTAATTTTAATTTTGATCCACATTCTCTTTTTATCGGGTTTAGTTAAATTCATCTGATTTTGTTAAGGTTTTACATGACGTGTACGTTTACTGTTCTCGTTGCCTGACTATCGTTACTGCAAAAAAGCAATTACAAGCTACGAGATCGGAGCACACCATTTCAGCTGTCTTTATGTTAAATTTGGCGAGTGACTGTGAAGGAATACTTTTAGTTACTTAATTCGATAAAAATCCAGTTTATATTTTACTTAGATAGCGTTTTTTTATTTAAATGTTCAGACGCTAGGTTGCCCTAGCAGTCAATGAACCGGGCTCCTGCAGTAGAACCGTCGTTCTTCGAGTGCCGGGCATTGGCACAGAAGATGGTCCACAGATTATATTTCTTCCTCATCTCTGTAGCTTCTGCAGAAGTCATTTGTGGGGATCCGTAGCCTTCTAGCCATTTTCTGATTATGCAGTGTCCGGTAAAGAACGGTAGGGACTTAGATTTCTTTTTGTCAATGATGGGCCATAGACTTCGAGTAATGACACAACTTGTAGTGTTGTCCTATATTTCCGTTGCTAGTCTTGTCGTGATACCGTCGATGAAGCTCTTAGTTGTGGCTAAGACAGGCATTAGCTGCACGTCAGCCTCGAGTGGGTTCATAGCCGAGCCGCATCTGGCCAGCATATCTGCTGTCTCGTTCTACTGCCACACCAACGTGCCCAGGAGCAGGAACCCAGCAGAGTAGTAGCGAGTGATAACTAATTGCTCTGAGTGCCAGGAGGCACTCTTTGACGCATTTTGTGTTTATGAGGTTGAAGTCGATCGCTATAAGAGCAGCCTGACTGTTCACACAGATTCCAGTAATTCAATTGCTGGAAGTTTCGTCGTTAGGACTGTCTGCGCTGCTTTTTTAATCGTGTAGATTTCAGCTTTAAAAACACTGCAGTAGTCTGACAGTCGGTAGGACTGGTTGATACTAAGTGCCGCTGAGCTGCCCTTCTCCTATTCCCCTCTCTGTTTTCGAGCCATCTGTGAATACCTTTGGTGACCGTGCTGGTTACCGTGCGTGAATACCAGTCATGTCGAGCGGGTATACAGACTTTGAAATTTTATTAAAGTCATATCTGGGTTTCACATAATCAGTTAGTGGCATGAGCCCCGTTGATTGAAGGTTCGGGAGTGTCTGAAGGTGTACGGCCTCCAAATTTCGATCTTTCTCAGTCTGACAGCATATTTGGCTGCCACGTTCTTCGTGGAGAGCTCCAGGGTATCAGTAATGATTCCAGACCCAGTTGGGGAGATTTTATAGAGCCAGTTATCCCCAGACAAGCAATCTATTGTACCTTATTCAAGTTTTTGAGGTAGGATTTGGTGTTAACCGCCTCCCACCAGATGATCGAGACATAGGTGAGAAGAGGTCTCACAATCAAGGTATACAACTAGTGTACAATCTGCGACTGTAAGCCCCATTTCTTCCCAAAAGCTTACCTACAGGCGTAAAAGGCATTCAGTCCCTTTTTCATTCTCTGTTGGTGTTCCGTTTCCAGTCTAGTTTGGAATCGAACATCACGCCCAGGTACTTAACTCCGCTTGAAAGATTTATGCGAACACATTTCAGTTTCGGTAGGTTTAATGTGGGTATCCTGTTTTTCTAAGTAAACAGGATGAGCTCGGTCTTTTTGGGGTGGACTGCAAGTCCGTTGTCATCCGTCCATCTTGACAGTTCTGATAGCGCAGATTCCATGATCTCTTTTATAGTGGAAAGGAACTTCTTGTGATTAGTATGACTATGTCATCTGCATATGCAACTATCTCTATGCTTTTGCTGGTCAGGGATTTGAGAAACTTGTCGATTGAGATGTTCTACAGAAGAGGAGAAAGCACCCTCCCCCCCTTGTCGCGTTGCGCAGCCCCAATCCTGTTGGCAATGGATCTGCGTTTCACATTGTCCCAACCCAGTTAGTCAGAAACTATGGCGAATGAGGGAGGAATAACCGAGTTTAATATTTCTTGAAGTTTTTGGTTTTAACAATTTCCATGCTTTTCACTTTTGGCCATAGTGATACTCCTCTGTGCAACGGGGGAAATTATCATGAAAAGGGTAAATTTAGAAACATCAACAGAATGAGCATCGAAGTGGCATCAGTGAACAAATTAGCGCTGCAACACGTTCATTAACGCAAACATTTTACATCACTGAATAGGCATTACGTTCCTGTCCCTGTAAGGCTGCGTAGACTGATACGCAAATGGTATGTTCTACGATGCATATCGCGCTTCATACCTAAACACCCATAAGTTTCTATTTCAAAAGCTTCATACAGATGTCATGACCATCGCTCAAAATCACAAGTATTTCCACGTTGTTTTTTAATCTATGGATGTACATAAATGCATGTGCATCTATTTATATATTAAATATATGTCGGATCCAATTCGAAAATCAAACGTAAACAATATGTTAATTCATCAATTCATGTATTTTAAATCTATGTATATGAAGTATTATTTTACAAAAGAAAACGCTGCCACGCACGACTTGCCTGTTGACTATTTAATGACAAGTGAAGTTCTCTTGGCTTGCTGTACGTATTGTGTGCGTTGTCTTGTACATTGGTCATCGTGCGTTGGCGTTCCATCTTCTTATGTACTTCGTTTGTATGAGTCGTGTGCTATGTCGTTATTCGTGTGTCTATTTTGTATGTACGTTTGATGCAGGTGAGGGCCTGATAACCCCGTTTGGGCATGTTAGTCCGATATGTGGCGCTGTTTTCGGACTCGGACGCTGCTATGGACTCCGAAACCACTAAACCGATAGAGGTCAAATTTTCAGGCATTCTTTTGTATTTCTGTAAAGTTTGGTCAAAATCGTCCCAACAGTACACATCACAGCATATTTTGTTTGCTCCAGCGCACCGCATCCTATTAATTTGAAACTTTGTACAGTTATTTTTGGTACTTGCGCGAAAGTTTCTGAACATAAGCTATACCATGCCGAGAATAGGATGGAATCCCTTTAACCCGTGAAGCGGGCACTGTTTGATTCGAAAAATTAAGGGAACGTAGGCGCCTGCCAGGAAACTAGCTCCCACCCCTAACGGGTAGGCTCAGCAACGCATGTCGGGTACGAGGTGAAATGTTGTATTTCTGATTTTGAGTTAACAGAAAAAAAAACAATTTATTCACGTATGTAGACTTATGCGACACAAAGTTCGAGGGGCTCCGCTAGTATTATATAAAAAATGGAGGTTGATATACGAGTATATATCCGTCTGAAGTTAATAGACTTCGACAACGTTTGACCGATCACCATGAAAGTTGGCACATACATATATGTATTTTTTCATGGAGAAGGTTTCTGAGACATCTGTTTTGTGGTAACTCGCCACTAGGTGACGCTGCATCATAATGAGTTCTATTCTGTGTGACCGATCACCATGCAAAATGGTGTATATGTATTTTTTTATGGAGACGGTTTTGATGATATCCACTTTGATGTCGCTGTATATCAACTTCTATATTGTGCTGTACATTTTATAAAAATGTTAGTTTTAATAATCAAAATTAAGAAAAAACAGTGAGCTTCGCCTGGTACTTCAGCTAGTACCTATTTAAATATTTTATTGTAGATTAAGGTCGATCAATCAATAAGCAATAATTGGAGTATGCACACATCGTAAAAAAAGAGGCAGGCCGGAAAACTCCTCAATCATCACACAAATGCAACTACACCAGCATTTGAGTGGCCTTAGCGATGAAGTGATCTCAAACAGAGAAGTCTGCCGATGGTTATTGAGGTCGAACCTTCGGACCACACAGGCGAACCAGCACGGATGCAGTAAAGTGAGATCCCCGTAATCCTGATCATAACCTCGCCGTAAAGGACGAAGAAGAAAATATGTATGTTTATAAGACAGCGCTTTTGGTAAATGGCTGGTAAGCAAGACAGTATAGCTTATCTCCCTCAGAGCCAATATGCGTGTTTCAGCGCAATTTGTTTTTTTTTTTCAATTCCCCCTAACTCAGCACATAACCTCGATAAAAAGAGACGATTGCAACTCTAGCACGTATCCCGGCTAACTTTACCTTAAACCCGATTAAACTTTGTGTAAAAAGTAGGACTTCTAAAAAATTCTCTTTCAGCAGCTCAATATTTTTTATTTGCAACCGTCCTAAAGAGCGCATGAAAGCATCCACTGCCTGGTTGCCAGTTTTATAACACTTTCTTAGACTTTCGGCAATACCTTTAAATCCAATGCAAGCATTAATTCTTTAACGTTAGGCAAAAGGTAAACTAACTTTTGTAAAAAGAGAGTTTAGATCTTTTCACCTCCAAACGTTGTTGTTTTACCATTCGTGGGATTTTTCTCATTTCTCTGTTTGTAAAAAATCATACCAAAATGATAAAGATAAACGAGCTTCCTTGGTTCATATTTAAATGTTGATGTTTGCAATTGCCTAACACAATTATTTCCAATGTAAAGCTTTAATTTGTTTTAACATCATTTAGTTTAAGAAAATCGATCCAACCGAACACAAACGTTTAAATGTTTTATTCCATAGTAAAAGTCGTTTGACGACATTTTCCTCTGTGTCTTTAAGCAATTTTGCAATATAATATTATGTAAGTGGCGTTTTTGATATTACAAAATGAAACATACGGTATAGAAAACGTTAACTATAATTAAGTAAATCAATGTTAATTTAAGCAATTTTATAAATTATAGATTATTATATTTTCACAAAAACTAGATCTTTTATTGTAAATTTGATTAATGAGAATTGAATAATATTTACTTCTATTAAGGTACGAGGTATATGAATATGTGAATCTAATATGAATTTAATTTTAACGTACAACTAGTAAAATGTATTCTTCCAGTTAAGACTTTTTAAAACATGTTAAGACAAAAATATAAAAAAAATAAAATGTGTAACTTTGTTTGAATAAAAAAAAACATCTTCACTGTCATCGATTAACTTACTTTGTGAAGCTAAATGCTCACAAGCGAATCGAACCTGAATATATATGTCAATGCGATAACCGGCCGATTTTCATTTTAATTTAATTTAATCATGTTATTACTTCAAACTTACATCAATGGTTTAAATAAAGTTAACAGATTATGGTTATGACAGAACATCACTGTCTAAGTTGATTGGAACTCTTACCGGTCACAATTTGCTAAGGAACCACACAATGAAACTTAATCTCAAGGATGGGAAGTAGGCGCTTTAGTGATGAGGAACCTAGGTTTATAGCACTAGCCACATTAGCACCAAATACCTGCCACCTGATACGAGCAAAAGCCCATGCAAATTTATATTATCGTAAGACCGATACTTACACAGAAAAAGCTGCTTATGCGGCTCTTCGTCTCAAAGTCTCATCACAGTGGATGAGTAAAGAACTTGGCCACGCCACCATTCTGAATATATTCAGTACCCTTCGAAAGAACATAGACTACACCATACATCAGCTACAATTTATTAATAATTTCCAAGTTACCATCGCCTCCAGGTCTCTCTGGAAATATGATCCGTTCTTGAATGATCAAGCGATACACTTCTGATATCAGCTAAAGATATCCACATTTTGTCCGATAGCCAAGCTGCCATCAAGTCTCTGGAATCAGTCTCTGTAAATTCTATCGTAGCCCTACCCTGCCGAACATCTCAAGGAGATGGCAGAGCAGTTCAACATTCACCTCTGTTAGGCTGATGAAAAGGGTTCCCTTGGTATACCAACTGCTACATGTCCAGTTCTCTCCCAAAATAGAAAACTCCACCACTTGGGTGCCTTCGTCTACAACTATCTACTTTGATTACCTAAGAAAATTCAAGCGGCTAATGACCTAAAAAACGACATTTTTTTCGTCTGCAATTTTATTTTGCTCCTGACAGGTAGTCGAGTGGTTCAATACAAACTATGTTTGTGCATTTGAAATATTCGTTTTTGGTTGACTGTTTTTTTTTTTCAAAATATTCAGTCCGTTGATCAACATTAACGTTAAAAACATGGAAAAGAAATTAAAAATAACTAATAAAAGGTGCTTATATTTAAAAAAAAAAAGGTGTGAGCCACTCACGGTATAGTTGATGTGTAAACATGTAGGCTCGTCAGTGTTGCATGTGGAAATATCACAGAGGTTGTGGTTTTGATAAACAAGAGATTTGGGTATTGTATTGAAATAAAACCATGATATATATTTAATGTCAACGACAAAATTTATTTATTGTTTGACCGAACAAATAATTGGTTTGTGAAAGCTGAAGTAGGAGACGTATACCGTCGACTCAAGTGTGTCGATGTACCGGGGAAATATAGCATCGATTGTCGTTTAAGTGTCATTCTTAAATCGGCCATCGGTTACCGAAGTACAAATCGATATTTTTCCTCTTACCTTCAACTGATGTACAACAAACTACAAGCTATACAACCTCAATTATTCAAAACAAATCTACTTCCACACAACTTTCCGGTGTTTCGTAAGGACATAATATGTAATCTCTAAAATTGAACATACATAATTAATAAAAAAAAAACCACGACACGCGGTTGTTCTCAAACGGTCACTCATCTACGTACTAACCGCGCCAAACGTCGTTTAATTGCGGTGATCTGTCGAACAGCGATTAACTCACGTGGTAATGAAAATCTGACGATGACGAAATCTGACGATGACGAAATCTGACGAAATCTGACGATGATGGTGACGCTAGATATTTCCAACTAGCCCCTA
The DNA here is from genome assembly GCA_949715645.1 of Portevinia maculata. Taxonomy (NCBI): domain Eukaryota; kingdom Metazoa; phylum Arthropoda; class Insecta; order Diptera; family Syrphidae; genus Portevinia; species Portevinia maculata. Next base: position 401,703,005 of record OX454525.1, on the reverse strand, counting down.
CCAAGAAAAATTAAAAAAAATATATTTACACATCAACGAGAGCAAAAATGTTTACACATTAATAATATATATTTTATTTTTTATCTATTTTTTTTCATAGACGTTGACAAAATAATTGTTTTAATGCATTAAATTTATCAATATAGTAGCAGAACTTTTGGTACAAGATGGGTCTCCGGCCTACAATGGTGCTGTGGATGTACACAGTCGTTTTACGTTCTATCCGCACCTACGGATCACTAGTGTGGTGGCCTGCCCTAAGTAAAGCCTACAACATCACTAAACTCAATCGAGTCCAGAGGTCGGCTGAGATTTGTGTAACCGGGTCTCTTCGGTCGAGTTCGACCGATGCCCTTACCCTACTTCTTAACCTCCTCCTTGCAGCGCAGTAAGGCTCAGTGAATCTGGGTACTGTTCATATAAGCCCTACGGTCACAGTGAGATGCTTGATCTGCTACCCGGGGACCTTGCTGCGACTGCCACTGACTTTACAACGCCCAAACATAACCTTAACAAAGCCGCCCAAGTCTATGCTGCTTTTTAAGACTTATACTAAGAGCTTTATGTATTTTAATTTTTAGAAAAAAAAAAACTGAACGTACGTACGTGCAAATAAAAGAGTTTTTAAGCGGAAATATCAACATTAGAAATCGGGAACCAATTACCTGAGTCACATCAACTCTCTGTCGCCATTTCTCATGCGTGTTGACGGACGAATAATAAACGCATCTGTGGCGTATAGTGCCAAGCATCCGATTTTGCTGCCAAAGGGTAGTCTATTCCCAAACCATCAATCAACTACCAAATAATGGGCAATCTGTTTTCACTACGCGTGCAACAATAAAGACCGTTTAACATTGTAGGGGTGGATTTCTGCAACCCATTCAATGTCCATTTTTGTCGCTATGTGACGTCGCCTGTAAAAACTTAGTTATTGACGACAATAAGCTTCCTTGCTGCCTTAAAACGATTTATCGGTCGTTGTGGTCTCTGTTCGATTATCCACAAAGACAACGCAACAAATTTCATCGGAGCTCGCAATGAGTTATACCAGATGTTCCGTAAGCGTGAAAATAGGAACGCTTTTTTAAATGCTTGCGCAGCGGATGGTGTGCAATGGAAAACCATACCTCCTAGATCTCCCCACTTCGGAGGAATGTGGGAGGCTGCTGTGAAAAGCGCCAATTTTCATATGAAGCGAATTCTACAAAACGCTTTTCTCACCTTTTTTTTATAATTTTGCTTACGCTAAAGGGGTTTTATTTTGTCTGTACATATACAGTGCCCTTATAGTGTTGGAACACAGCGCAGGCATTTTTTTTTTGAACAGTAAGGGGTTGTGTGCGATGTGTCACAAAGAATAGATGCAAATTTAAATCGTCCGTATTCGGCACTCTTTTAAACAGTATTTCGCTAACATAACACACTTAAGTGCGCGAATCTGAATCAACTAAGTTAAAAGCTAACCACAATTTTAAAAATATCGCCACATTTACCAGCGAGTAATTAAGAATTCAGTGGTTATAATTTCTAAATAAAATCCAATCGAATCAATTATCGCATATCTCCCCTCTACAAATACAATGTCAACACGTTCCAAAACACAGCTACAAGCACCTCTATCAGCACCACCCCCAACTTACATAAATTCTCCAGCAAAAACTGCTCCAAAACAGAATAAATGTAAAACAACACAGCCACAAATACCCCTTTCTGTTTCTACACCACCAACATCGCGTATCAATACTCCAGGAGTAACGGCCCTAAAAGCGAATAAATTCAGCGGAGATGGTGAATCATATCTCACGCTTGCTACTCTTGAAGAGCGATTAAATAAACATGCTGACATGATCATTGATCGCATCACGAATGAACTCTCCAAAATTCGCCGCGAACTCCTCGAAAGACTAGAGCAAAATGAACAAGATTGGTCTCAGAAGTTTAACAAAGTGAATAACACTATCACAGAAATTGTTAATCGTGTTCAATGCATTGAAACCAACTCTGTAGACGCTTCCACCTTTGACAGCAAGTTGGCCATTGCAAACACCGCGATTGCAGACGTTGTGCGGAGAGTGGATACCATCGAACGAAACTCAGCTGATGTGCGTGAACTCAATTCTAAGGTTTTGTCATTGCAACAACATATTGATGAATCTGAAAAAAAAAGATATTGCAGCGGACGCTGTCTTGTTTGGAGTTCCTTGTTAGCCAGAGGAAAAATTAACTATGCTCTTCCATCGTCTGTGTTTAACAGCCTGTAATAAGCCTGTAGTTGGGGATATAGAGGGAGCTAGGAGTTGAAAAGTGCCAGGATGTAAGGATGTGGACGGAACCTTAGGATAGGAAAGTGGACGAGAGAGGGAGAGAGTGCAGGGAGCGAGGAGCGTGGCATGCTTGCATAGCACGACTAAGCTCGCCGGACGGGGTGGTCCTTGTCCTCGCTACTCCACAAAACCTATTACAAAAACATTTTACATGCCAAGAATTAAAGGTACTTACGTTGGCTTTTGTACCGGAAGCGGACGGACGTCCACCACTCTGTAGGGCGCTGCGGATGTTTTTGCAGCGGAGTCATTGCCCTCCCGACCTTGAAGTTCCACAGCCATACTAAGAACTTCCCTTTTCTGTATATTTTTGCCACCGGATCAGTTCATCTTGAAGTCATCTCAACTGGAACTCATCTTACCGCACCCCTGAAACCTCGCCTTCAGCAAGTCATTCGGACTAGCACAAACACGGCAAAATCAAAAAAGGACAACTTTTCCTCATAAAGGCGTGATATATTTCATTAATTCATTGCATTCTAACGTGGAAATATAATTTGAATAGCGATACTACTTTATACAAAATACAAAAAAAGGAAACAAGAATATAAATTTAAATAAATTAACAAAGAAAAAAACACAATATGAACTTTGTTTCCCGTCCCACCTATGACTAACTGGCAAGTTACTGTTCTCTTTACCACTATTTAGGATTAAAATACTCGGGTTTACTACCTATAGAGATCTCTTTATGGGTATCTCACTGTGTGGAAACTTAGCAGCTATTAGCGCGAGCAGCAAACGATGATGGGGGTAGGTAAAACGAGAGTTCTTACACCGCTTGACAAATCAGGTATGTATCTCAAAAAAGAAAAAAAAAACTTACAACAATGGAAATACTATACCACGCAAAAAAAAAACTTAGCTAATAACAAAATTTATTTAAAACTAACACGGATATTGAACGTTGAAATTAAACTTAAAACCGTATTCGGCTTCATTCGATAGAACGTTTGTTCATCGCACATATATGTATGTATATGTATATATATATGTATATGTATGTATATCTGTTTTCTCTATTTTATTAATTGTGATTTATTGTATTTTATTTTTGATCTACTTATTACGATCGGTAATCATCGTGGTCACGCATTATTGTACACTACGTATACCCTTAATTTTATAGGGGAGCCCTATGGCGAATTGCACTTGGGAGTAGTGCCGGAGCGAATAGTATATTTGCCGGAACACTAAATAATTCTCCTCGGGTGGCGCTTTTCTTGTTCTGGGTGGAATCCCTTGATTTTAGTATGTTATCTTTAGTTTGAGTCACTATACTACAAACTAATGGTAATCTCTTCCTTTTTTTTTGTTCTTCGTTTTTTTTTTTCAAGGTGACCTTCTTGTTCGGCCGACCTTTGTTGAAGGGCGGTCACCACTGTATCGATTAAAGATGATGACCGCCAACAATTTAATTCGAACTTCGCCCTAAACTGGGATTGTGTTTATCCTATAATTTTTATTTTATTTTTTTTTTATTTAAATTTACTCACTCAGTTACTCGATATTTCTTCGGTATGTTAAGAATTTATACTTTCACTAGGTACTTAACTTCGTTCTTATTATTCTAAGACGTTGTGCCTCTTACCACTTTTGAACTATACTGAACTTGACCATGATTTGGCCTCTACATCTTCTTGTCAATCATCAATGCCCACTATCACCTCTGTACTCTCAATCGATCGATTTTAACGTCCGCTATCTGTGGGAGGCTACCTTTCGCGATTGAGTTAATTCCTGGTCACCCTAGTTCATCTCAACCCCCTGGTTCAAACCTACGCTTATTCTCTCCACACCGGCATTTGATTGGTTTTTATTTTTTCTATGTTTTTATTTTAGTTTTATTTTCGGCCTTATACCAGTTGCGTGTTCAGGCACTGAAGTGTCACTCAGCTGGCTACCATTAAACGACAACTACATGACAACTCAAAAGAGGTGTGGTCAGAGATGGACTTGGTAAGTAAATTTGTTTTGGATTTCATAAAATGCTCATAATGTTTCAATTTAAATGATTTAAAGGTGGCTGTTACAATACAAGCCAAATGCAAACCTCCCACTCTGACGAATATCTTCCGCTCACGCTCTCGAAACAGTAGGAGTCCAGTTTCGCCACCTGTAATACTAAAATTTATTAGTGCGCGAGAGAGGATCTCAATACTAAAGAGCATCACTGTTTATCGAAAGCAACAACAACACCAACAACTTTCGCTTCGTGACCTGGGTATAGAGTCCGATTGCTCTTGCTTTCTGAATGAAAGCTTATCCAAAAAAACTCGTACTCTTCTCCACCATGCTTTTCGCATGAGGAATAACCACCAACTGCTCAGCGCGTACACAAAACATGGCTCTGTTTTCATCAAACTAACAGCTGAAGGAGAAAGCTTTGCTGTTTACAACGTTGAAGGTTTAGAAGCTGCCGTAATGACGTCAACCTAATTCTGCCGTAAGCAATGACCAACACAACAAATTATTTTGTAATCCTATTTCATTCTACTACTCTACTTTATCTTAATTTTCCCTTTAATGTAACAATTTCTTGCCAAATTTTACTTTCAAATAATTATTCTTCTCATGACTTCTTCCATCGCTTCGAGCTACTTCTCATACTTCTGCCCTATACACAACTACAATGCTTGCGAGTGCAAGCGCAGCTAACGACACCAGGGGGTTCACTGGCAGTAGCATGAATACGAATTTGTACAATATGATTCGAATTTTACAGACTCAAAATAATGGATTAAAGATATGGCATTTAAACGCGCAAAGTCTGACAAATAAATTAGGGGAGTTTAGATACCTGTTCGTGGAGTCTAAGAAAGACATCGTTTCTGTGTCCGAAACCTGGTTTCAGCCAGACATAAGTGACGATTTCTATAGTTTGAAAGGTTTCAAGCTTTTTCGAGCTGATAGGAAGTTTACTTCTGGTGGTGGCGCCGCTCTTTATGTGCGTGAGGGGGTTAGTTGTAGGTTGGTATGTAGATCCGATAATGATTGTCCTCTGGAATATGTCTTAGCGAGTATCATTTGTAACACGGAAAATATCTTGGTTGGATCAGTCTACAGGCCATATAAACACATCAGCACGTTACCTTTGATCACGACTTTGGAGTCGATTTCTTGTTGCTACCCATACACTTTACTGTGTGGTGATTTCAACTGCAATCTCCTGGATAAACATTTGGCTGCAAACTTTCTAAGCCTATTCAAGGCACTCAATCTGAGCCCCGTTAACCACTCCACCCCTTCCCACTCTACTAATGAGTCTAGCTCACTATTAGACCTTTATCTTGCTAGCGATGTTGGTAGGGTTATGCTTTACACACAGCTTCTGGCACCCGGTTTCTCCAAGCATTTTGTAAGTCTGGATATAGCTTGTCGGGTTGATCAGCAAAGTTTCCAATATAGAGACTATACAAATTTAAACACATCCGAACTGGTACGCGACCTTAATTGCATAGACTGGAACTCAATATACCTCATGGAAAATGTAAACGAACAAATTTGTTTTTTACGACATAACGTCAATCAACTTTTTGACATCCATGTTCCTTTAAAAACCCGTATCATTAAGCATACGTCCCCACCTTGGCTGAATGGCGACATCTCTGCTCTAATGTTGAAACGAGATGCCGCTTACAGTCAATGGAGACGGTTCAAATTGGAGCACTTCCACAAATTGTATTGCAGACTTCGTAATCAAGTCGTCGCATGATCAGAACAACAAAAAGGCGTTACTACGAACACAAAGTTGGTCCATTAGTTTCTGGAAAAAATGTATGGAAAAACCTGCGAGAAATTGGTATTGGGAAGCAATCTATGAAGTCTGCTGATAACATCGATTGTGATGCTCTCAACAAAAAGTTCACCTCCACGCCACAATCCTTTGACGTTGCTACACCTGTTGATTCCCCTATTGAAGAGGAATCAACAGGTGTCAACTGTTCGCTGAGCTTTATAAGAATACGTGAAGAAGACATAAGGTCCGTTCGCGAACTAATATGCAAACGTAAATTTATATAAACTTTCGTGCAAAACTGCACAAACGCGTTCGCGTACTGTCAAATGATAAAATCCTATGAGTTTGCCAGCAAAAAAAAACAGCTGTTGCTTCTTTTCAAGCCAAACTAAGAAGTTTTTACACAAAAGCGTTCGCGTACTTTTCTTAGAAATGAGAGGATTCTCTCTCGATTTTGGAGATTTGACACTTTTAATTTTTCTACACATAAAGTACGCGAACGGACCTATAGTTGATGCAATATTATCTATCAAATCGAATGCTACTGGCCTCGACCTAATGGAACCTAAGTTCGTTAAGTTATTGCCTCCTCATATACTGCGCTTTATAGCTTATATATCCAATAGTATCCTGACTACATCCGAGTTTCCTTCAGAATGGAAGAAGGCTAAAATTATTCCCGTTCTTAAAAAGCAAACGGGTACTGCTACGGAGTTCCGACCCGTTGCTATCCTCCCGTTTCTATCAAAGGTGTTTGAAAAAACCATTATGAAGCAGATACAATCATATCTATCGATTAACAACCTGTTAACCACTTGTCAGTCTGGTTTTAGACCTAAGCGCAGCTGCAAATCTGCCCTACTTTTTGTTACTGACGAAATAAGAACCGCAATGGACAAGGATCACATTACTCTTCTGACGCTTTTAGACTTCTCAAAGGCTTTTGACACTGTTAACCAATTAAATTTTATGTAAAAATGAGCTCCCAAAAGTTGTCAAACATTGTATAATTCATCTTTACGCTGACGATGTGCAGCTTCTGATAAGTCGACCGTTTCGGGAAAAGAATGATGCCGTTGCATTGATGAATGAGGACCTTTCTTCCATTTCTCGCTGGTCTAAGAGAAATCATCTGTGCCTAAACCCTGTCAAATCAACAGCTCTCCCCATCTATCGCAAAATCTTTGATTTATCAGTCTTAAGACCACTGAATCTTGAAAACGATAAAATCGAATATGTTAGCAGTGCTAGAAACCTTGGAATAGTTTTCAATGGTTCCCTCAAATGGAACGACCACCTAACTAAAGTAATCGGTAAAGTGTATGGTAGTCTCCGTGTTCTCCAAGTCACTCGAAGTTTCATCCCCATAAAAATCTAACTTCTTCTGCAAAAAGGCTACTACTACCCATTATGTTATATGGATGTGAAATTTTTTGCAACTTGAACTCTGCCACCAACCGCAAATTAAATGCCGCATATAACAACATTGCCCGTTATGTCTATAATCTCCGTCGCTATGACCACGTTTACTCTTTTGCTGTTCGCATTTCTGGCTGTAGTCTAGACAATCTATTAAACTTTCGCTCACTTACCTATCTACATGAAATCATTCAAACAAAACAGCCTGATTATTTACACGGTAAGCTGAACTTCCCTCATTCAACAAGGTCGTTTGCTCTTATACTACCTCAATACAATTTTCTTATTACTGAGCGTCAATTCTTCGTCCATGTTATTCGCCTTTGGAACTCCCTGCCCATAAGTATGAGAAGTGTATAGGGCACAAGAAGATTTAAATGTTTACTTTTCAACTATTTGGCAAATCATTGATAATCTCTATCTATGTATTTATTCAATTTTTGTTTTCCTCTTTTTCTTTTTTCTCTTTTTATTGCTTGCTTTCTCTTTTTTTGTAAATAGCTTAATAAATACATTAAACTCAAATTCTTAAATTAATTTAAAGGCTTTCAAAAATTTATAAGACTTTTGTCCTACTCTGTAAGCGATTTTGAAATAAATAAAATAAAATAAAATAAGCAGCACCTACAATGAAGTATTCTATTGCATGATATTAGGTGTTACCTACTATTCGAAAGAATAGTAGGATAGGAAAGACATTTAAATTGCTAAGGGAGATCTGTTTTATGTGAGTATTCAATTAAAAACCATGGCTCTTGCCGGTATTCGAACGCATGACCTGCCAATTAGTTAGTGAATACACTACAATTGCATTATTGCTACCCTGAATTAAACAATTAAATTATACAAATTGAATCTATTTTGAATTCCAGGCCAATTACTCCAATATCCGAGAGCCCTGACGACCTCCAGGCACTTACACCTGGACACTTCATCATCGGTACAGCACTAAACGCATTAGTGGAACCAGGCCTACATCACGTCAACAATGTCAGCTCTCTCAATCGCTATCAGCAACTGCAATGGTACTTTCAGCAGTTCTGGAAGAGATGGTCCAGAGAGTACTTGCAAAATCTTCAACTTTGAACAAAATGGTTGAAAACGGTAACACCCATATCGGTCGTCGATATCGTGGCAATTCATGAAGAAAATCTTCCTCCTCTCAAGTGGAGACTTTTGCGAGTTGAAAGAGTGCATCTTAGCAAAGATGGTGTCGTGTGCATGGTTACTGCAAAGACGAACAGCGTCGAAACTCAGCGTGCTACAGCCAAAATCCACCGTCTACCTATTGAAGTGTCTCAGGCCCTTCAAGGGCGCGGGGACGAGTTCTAAGTGCATTTACTTATTTCTACTACAATTATCTAATTATAAAATGGAACACCCTGTAAGGAATTAGCTTCAGTAGTACATTGTACTACCACATTGTTAAGTTTGATTGTCACTTTTTGTCCACGCGGTTAACTTCGTAACGAACAGGGAAACGAAAAACGCTTCGCTTTTCCTCAACACAGATAATACTTGTTGGTATTTCTATATTCTTTGATACTTATCCAATGAAACAAAAAAAACATTACATATTTTTTAAATTATTCTGCTTTATTTTTATTTTACAATAAACAACATCAAATTCTTATAAAATAAAAAATAAAATGTAAATTTAGTCGTATGTATTGTTTTTAACTTCGACTACTATTAATTGTTTGCTAATTGTTTTGTTGCCGTTACTTTCATGCTTACGACTTTTGCAAAGTTAGATATAATTTATTATATTCGTGATAATTATTACATATTATTCCAACACAATTCTGCAGTGACATCATTCACTTGCATATATGCATTTCTTAATTAGTTGATTATTGCTTCTCAAAGTGTGTATATGGTCAGTTATGGGTATGCCATTGTAAGGCAGGGGCGTTTTTTTTAAGAAGCACTAATATAGATATCCGATTAGTTTTACTTGTCTGATTTATAAGACAACCGAAGGTTCTTATAAGAACTATAGGTTTTGACTTTTTTCAGTTAAAGGCGATGAGGATTTAAGGCGCTTTTTGTGAGTGTATAAAGTTTAGTTCTGTTTAAAAGCAGCACCCTGACAATTTTAAATCACAAACAAAAATGTTTCAATCGATTGAAAATCTCACGCCTTCTCTGTACATGATTGTGCAGGGCGTTTAAAATATAAAATATAACATGTAAATTAGAATTAAACAATGGGTTACATATTTACACAACATATCAAATAGGCAAAAGAAAGGAGTTGATCTAGTATAGGGAAATAAGTTATTTGCAAAATAAAAAAGAAATTAAAAATACAAAAACTAAAAAAATAAAACAAAAACAATTTGTGCGGGAAGGAAAATCAAATGATTGCAGTTTCTAAAGCCAACCTCCCGTAAGCTTGTGGAACATTTCTTCATTTAGTGTTTGGTTTGTTTCCTTTGATCGCATTGACATGAAAATATAACCGCCGATGAATTCGTGCACAACCTTGCAATCAGACGAAAGGCAAGAGAAGACGACATTTTCATTTTGGAACTGGATCATCATGCACTTGATACCCCAATTCACGTTCCAAGCCTGAAAAGAAATAAATATGCAATTAAAAAATGCAGTCTGAAAATATAATATGGTGCATAAATGTCAGTTCAATGTAATTCAATTCTTTATTCGTAAAAATAAAAAGAAAAATGTAAAGTAAACATACGAGTAGTTAAAGGTGTTAAAATTTATTATTAAAAAGTATCACGATTCACGACGAGTATCCGATTTGACGTCCATCTCCCGCACAGGTTTATAGACTAGAACTGAGTTTGTCTCCCTCTCGTTACATAAATATGTGTATGTAATGAATAACAGTCACCCGCGGCTTCGCACAGTATTTTTTATAAGCGACACGATTCTACTGTCATACCCTGTGGAAATAGTTAGTTTTTTGGCGGTTGTCGCTCGGCCTACTGGGAGCTCTCTGATTACCTACTGTGGGGTGGACGTTGTGGGGGAGGTACTCATGAAGTATCGGTGAGTGCAGCACGGCTTTAATGCACATAGCTGTTGTGATTTATTGAGAGTGACTAGTGCAGTCGTGTTCCCGCCCGACTCAAGAACCATAGTTTAGGATAGGATGAGGTGATCGATACAATCGAACCTTCGACTGATCCCATTTCACTTCGCAGAGGAGGGAGAGCTACTGCTTCTTGTTGCGCGGAAAGAAGAGACTTTTGAGGTGACTATTTAATCTCAGTAGCTTTGTGCTGCATACAAATTGACTCCCCTTTTCCCCTTCCATAGATGTGCGCTTTAAAAGACCATAGTTTACCCCTTTAAAACAGGGCCCCTGATTATGAATTCCGAGACGCGAGACACGGCGAATGATTTTGCCGTAACGATACCTATAACCTATGCATATTACAAATTACGAGTACAATGACATAAGAAATTGCCATTCTAAATCCGAAAAGGACACAATTTTCCATAATTTTTAACCACAGTCACCTTCACGTTTAGTGACAAAAAAAATGAAATGATTAGAGATTCGTTACAAATTTGTTTTAAAATGCAATAAAACAACGTTCATTGCTTAAATATTAACGAAGAATTTGATAATTGTGTTCCGATTAAGGCAAATAAGACAGGCGTTTGTTTCAATAAACCCTTCGAACTCCGTGTACGAGTATATTGTAACAATAACAGCGCAATATCAACAAATATTTTGTTTTTAAGATTTTGATATGTTTAAATTCAAAAAAAATAATGTGTTTTCTGTCTATTATTTTAAACAAATTGTTTGTTCTTCTAAATATTTGAAAATAAAATCATTTTATTAAAAATCGAAGTAACTAAAAGTATACAACAAAAAAGTTTCCTTCAACGACAGCTGACATGGTGTGGTTAGGCTAACGATACCTGCGACCGATCTCGTAACTTGTAATTGCTTTTTAACAGTAATGATAGTCAGGCGACGAGAATCGTTATTCGTGATTCGGGTCATATCCAAAACAATCCTTAGTGCACCTCCTAGGACAGTAGTTCTTGAGTGGAGAACCAATGATCAGTGAGATTATTCTACTATTATTTGTTGGAAAAATACACAAATCTGTATGTACACTATACACCTCGCTATTTATTTGCTATATAATTGCGAAACAAATGAGAAAACTACACACAGTCTCCATCTGAAGTTTTTTTTTTTTGATTGATTAATGTTTATTTAGCATAAAAAAACCATTTTTACATTTTTAATTATAATAATTCATATAATAAATAATTAAATAAATAAATTTTAATTTTTCAATAATTTCTTTTAACAAACATAAGTATTTCATTTCTATATCTGGTAAAATTTGTTTCAATTTTTACAGCATTGGGTAGACTATTAAAAATTTGTATTCCTTTATAAAAAAACATATTTTGCGACCTAAGATTTACGAAAAATTGCACATTAAAGTTATTGTTGCTTCTTAGATTATAAGGTTGAACATCAGCTCTTGTAGTTAGTCTTCTTTGCATATATTTTGGCGTTAAGTTATTTTTTATTTTAAAAATAAATAATAGTGAGCTAAATATAATTCTTTGTTTGATATTTAACCATTTTAACGTTTCAAGCATATAGTTAATTGGTGTGTACCGATTACAATACAAAATTGCCCGCATAACTTTATTTTGCAATTTCTGAAGGTTTTCAATCATACCTTTAGTTCCCAATAATAGTATTGTAGAGCAATATTCGAAATGGGGCCTAATTATGGTATTATATATTTTAATAGCCATTGAAATACATAATTTCTTTCTTATTCTGCGAAAGAAACCGATTTTCTTGGATATTTTTGCACATAACTTTTCAAAGTGTTGTTTAAAACTCAAGTTATTATCTATTACAATTCCTAAGTATTTTATTTCTTTTACACATTCAAATTCTTCCACCTGATTAATTTCATTATTTGACGGCAGTAACATTATTTTAGTTTTATCAGTATTTAGTTTTAATTTGTTCATATTGAGATACTTTTTTACATTATTTAAGTCTTCTTTTAATTTTTTAACAGCATTATTAATTTGTTTTTCATTTACATACAGAAGACCATCATCCGCAAAAAATACAATTTGACTATTTTTTATTACTTTTTTGAAATCATTTATATACAAAATATATAACAATGGACCTAACATTGCACCTTGTGGTACACCCAACTCAATAGAGATTGTGTCAGACATTTCGTCATTAAATTTTACAATTTGTTTTCTATTTTCTAAATATGATTTAAACCACAAAAATTCTACTCCTCTCACCCCATAGCTGTGTAGTTTCTTCAATAATATCTTCCTGTCAACCGTCTCAAAGGCTCGTTTTAGATCAAGGAACGCTGCTGCAATTTTAGTACGCTCGTGCAATTTCTCTTTCCAATCGGCCACAACGAAGTTTAAAGCGGACTCACAAGAGTGTTTCCTTCGAAAACCAGATTGCTCTTCCATTATTATTTGATTATCTTCTAAGAACATTTCAAACTGAATCTGCACAACTTTTTCTAATATTTTTTCATGAAGAGGTAACATGTTAACTGGTCTAAATTGTTCACATTTATTCGAATTCGACACTTTTTGTACCGGAACTATCACAGACGTTTTCCAGTTATTCGGAAAAATACCATTTACTAACGAATAATTAATCATTTTAAGTAGGGCTGGGCCTACATAATTGAAACTATCTTTCACCATTTCTTTGTTCATGAGGTTATAGTCGCTCTTATTAGGCATCATTTCTACAACTTTCAACAGTTCTTCTGTAGTATCTAATGTTTTAAATTTAAAGCAGTTTACACTTAGCTCCGCATAGTTGATCCACGGTTCAATTGGAATATTTTCATTTATCTCTTGTACACTTGATTTAAAGTATTGATTGAATTTATTCGCAATCACTTTATTGTTATTTGTTGTTAATTGATCAAATTCAACAGTTTTAAGTTCAGTTTGCACTTTACCCAATACAAGAGTTTGTATTGTTTTCCACATTGCTTTTTGACAACTTGATTCATTTATTTTGTTTCGAATGTAAGTTCTCTCTGTTTTGATTAAACTTTTTTTATATTTATTTCTTACCCTCTTGTAATTTTCCCAATCAATAATAGAGCCCGTTAAAATAAACTTTGAATAGCTCTGGATCTTTTGAGACTTTTGTATTCGAAGATCTTGATTAAACCAACTTATTTCATTATCACATTTTATGTTTTTTTGAACTATAAATTTTTTTATCACCTTTAAAATTTCTTTTTCGAAAATATCACATGTTTGTTCATTCACTTGCGTTGATATACTTATGTTATTTATTTCACTTCGTCTTATGTTTTGAACAAATTGAAAACAGTTATATTTCAAGTATTTTATAGTTTTCTTTTTAACGCTGTTTAGTTTAGTTTTAATATTAATCTTAAATGTAACTGTCTCATGGTCACTTATTTTTAATTTATTATCAACTTTTGCTGTACAGTTTATAATATTCGTAGCTACATAATCTAAAAGAGTCTTAGTTGTTGGAGTTATCCTTGTAGGCTCAGTGACTAGTTGTTTACAAACATTTTCCCGAAAAATACACTCAAGTTCTTTTTTATATACGCTGTTCATAAGCCAATCTACATTAAAGTCACCTAAAATTATTAAATTTTCTTTTCCTTCTAATTCATCCATCCAAATGTTCATATTGTCACAGAAATTTCTGATAGATGCACCGGGCGAACGGTATAAAGTAAAAAATGTAATTTTTTTTTGTTTTTCTCCAATTTCCACTTCCACTATCAAAATCCAAACATTTAATTCTATCTGGCAGTTTCTTAAAACATTTATTTTCCAACAATCTTTCAGATACAATACTATTCCTCCCGTATGAGACGATGTACTTTCACATTTTATTATTTTATAGTTTTTAATATTCACTTCATTGTCACATACCAATTGGCCTAAATGAGTTTCAGTTAAGATTATTAAATCATATTCCTTTTCAGTTACTAACTTTTTGATTTCAACAAAATTATTTGTTAGTCCTTGAATGTTTAGAAGCACACAGTCAAATGATTTTAATTGCTAGTAAGCAAATTTAGACCGTTCACGGCTTATCCTTCTAAGGTAAACTGGGCAGTTGACATCCCGAGCATCATGATTAGGGTCAATCTCCATACCCAAGTATTCAATTGTTAAAACACAGTTTTTACATTTTAAATTTTCACTTGTACACTCTTGTAATATGTGCTCTTCACTACACTTGGGGCAACATACGTTTTTTGTACAGTCCTTCGCTATGTGGTTGAATCCCCAGCACTTGTAGCATCTTTTTACATTTATTTTATCATATACAGCACATTTGTTCCATCCAATATTTAAGCTTGGTTTGTCTACCTCTAAAACTTCTCTAAATAGCTTGCTATCTGTTTCAATTATTGCATTATATTGCATTTTATTATTAAACCTTTCATAACATTTGACAACTTTCATTGTTCCTTCGATTTTATTTTGTTTTTTTAACACCTCTAACAAATTATTTTCATTTATTTCTTTATCGATTCCAATAACAACAATTTTAGGTGCAACTAATGCTGGAATGTTTACACTATATTTATCTCCCAATCTATGTGATTTGGATGTACTCCCCCAAGCAGAACTACGGTCAGGGACGATCGTTACGTATAGTTTCGCAGTTGAGTACATAATATACAGGGTGTCCCAGTTAAGCAGTATAATCCTTTAAGGGGGGGGGGGGGGGGGGTATATTCTTATCCCATTTCAAGTTATGGCCCATCAAAATGGATGACCTCTAATTTGGAGGAGTAACCACTTTAAACGCTATAACTTCTAAACTATTATAGGTACAGTAGGTATTTTGTACAATTGGAAAGACAATTTGGTAGCGCATACAAGTCTTAAGCACTTTGGGTACATCTATGCAGCTACAAAAAAGATATGGCTCCTTAAACTTAAAATTATGAAAATGTGTTGTTCCATTTTTATACTTAAACTGCATTTTTCTCAAAATTTTTACTTAATAATTTTTGTTTGTATAAAATTTTTATCCTTGAAAAATTTCCTAAAAATTATGTTAAGTAACTTTTTTACGTACGATCAACAGAAGTTGTAGTAAAAGCCATTTTTTGTCAGGCAAAAATGGTCAAAAGAAGTGTACCTACTGAATTATTCTTAAAATCCGCAATTCGTGGAACTCGCGGTTGCGTATCAGCGCCTTGTTGATACCGGGTCAGTTGCACCAAATAAAAATGAACGACGTTCAGACACAGCGATGGCAGAAGTTGAGGATGGGATCTTGCGTGCTGTGGAAGCCTTCAGGCAGTGTCCGCAGACTAGCTGAGCAGTTGGAACATCTCAGAACCAGGATTCACAGAACTCTAAAGAGTATATTACACCCTTTCCATTTAACGCCGGAACAGAATATACTACCAGGATATGCGCAAAGAAGAGTGAAATTTTTCAAATGGCTACTCCGCAAACAGGCAGATGACGGGCACTTCCTTAAGAACTTTCTGTAGACTGAAGAAGCGCAATTCACAAGAGATGGGACTACAAACCACAATAATTTGCAACAATGGTCAGACTCCCACCCCTATTGCGAGTGTCAATCGACAATTGATAATTGACTATTTTCGATGTGTGCTATTGTGAACGAACGATTCTAAAGGATTTTGTCGATCGCAGTCAATTGCAAAAATGCGATTGACAAGAATATCAATGAAAATGATTCGTTCACAATAGCACACATTGAAAATAGTCAATTATCAATTGTCGATTGACACTCGCAATAGGGGTGTCCAATCCCTATTTAATACGCACAACATCCTTTCAAAGGAAGGAATTTAATTACTGTGAAGAAAAGTGTTGCTTATTAGGTTTGCTTAAGATAGGAAACACTTTAGTAGGCCCGCACGTTCTTCTACATACAGTTAATTCCCATTACTACCTGAAGCTTTTTGGAGAACGATTGCCGGAGCTCGTTGAAGATGTTCCTCTTGATCTTTCAACAAGATGGATCACCTTGTCACAGTAGCAGCGGGGTTACTTCGTTCCTCAACCATACTTTTAACGAACGGTGGATTGGTCGATTTAACCACAACCCTTGGCCACCCAGATCTCCTGACCTAACACCCATCGAATTTTTATTCTGGGGTGCTATGAAATATACATAAATTAATCAATATATGTACATTGATTACCTCAGCCCGATAATTTAATACGTACAATTCTTCTAGCAATGAAGTTGTCCTGACATTGATTATGATTATGATTCAACGTACACATTGCTGCTTGACATCGAGGACGGTTTTAGCGATTCTTCCATTCCTCCATTTCTGCGCTGAGATTCGGAGGGTTTCAGTAGAGTAATTATGATTTTACATTTTAAAATGTTTCGATTTGGATGGGGTTGTACCTTGTAGGTGTGAGTATGTACATACATTATTTAATTGTCGAAAATACTCGTTGATATTGGTTAGTGTTGCGTTATTTTGAGTTCCCATGGGCATTAACTTTTGTGTGTAGGCTTTTTTGTGTTTTCGCTTGTAGGGAAAAAGTAACAACGCTATTGTATATATACTTCTTAACTTGCGTACCAAGCCACCCAAAATCCAAATACAACCCGATCTACTTCGACTTGTGCTGAAATGAAGGAGGGTAATGAAAAAAAAACTGAAACCCGATGACAACCCTGGGTAGGAATAATGTTTGATAGTCAAGCAGCCATCGTCATTAAGCCAAAACTCGTGTGGGAACGCCTAAATAGACTTAACAAACTGGGCAAGAATAACAGAGTAACCATCTGTTGGATACCTGGCAACGCACGCATTGTAAGTAGCAAGGCGGCAGTTTCTCTATCAAGAAGAGAGGCACCGGAACCCTTAATAGGAACTCAAAAATTCTGCTGGATAAGAGAATACAGCTTACGCGAAGAGCTTAGGGAACTGGAGAAAGAAACAAGGATACAACCTTTCTAAAGTACCAAGGTCTGAGACAATCAAAGGAACTATAAACTAAAAATATTTGGCAAAACACCATTTAACAGACTATTGGTACTATTTTACTATTGGTAGGAGTTCATAATACGCGTCAAGTGAGGCTTAATGAGTAGAGTAGTTACTTTTTTGAGTACAATGTACATTAGTTGTCGATAACAACCAGCGCCATCTCCTCTTTCCCACAAACCCAGGTTGGGCGTAATCCGATAGAATGTACAGTGATATTGATATCCTTGACCTATTTAATGTATCGACCACCATACATACCATGTCAGAGCAAAAACACTCGGCATTGGCTCCTCTGTCGCGATCATTCGCTGAGGGATTGCTGTGTTCGGAAAGCTGGAATGTTCCGCCAATACCCGACAATTTAAGTCGCGACAGCTTATTTATTTTTTTTTGCTGATGAATCCACGAACACAATTAAAATGAAATAAGCTTAGCAACGCCTGTATTAATCTGACTTCAAATGCAAAAGTTGTTCTTCCATTAAGCTTAAACAAACGCTCCCTAAACCAGCATTATGCTTATAACTCATAAGAACACTTTCCGACATGAATGTATAGAACTTACCTTCATGGTATTATACCGCCAAGTTTTGATATGATCTCCTGTGCTGATGTCCATACGCATAATACGATTATTTGCAACACCAAGTAATTCCTCTTTCTTATGCCCGTCAAATTTAATGATAAACAAAGTCACACCGAAGTCGGGTAAGCTCTGCCACGCCTCAATGAATTTTAATTTTGCTTCAATGAGTGGTAGTTTCTTGACATTTGCATGTGCTTCCAGAATCCTTTGCACCGCCCTGTTTCGCAGTTTCTTGTACATCTTTGGCGAGAGATAATCAACGGGTTCAATTGATCCTGGATTCACACTAACGGCCGACTCAAGCGCTGGCTTTTGCATGCTCAGGAATGACTTGATACTGGCCACTTCACTGTCGTATGAGCTATCGGCAAGAGAACGGCCCTTGGATGCTAGTCGGCATGCAGCCATCCATTTGGCATATTGTTCCTCATTTTCGCATCGTATCCACATTTCATTATTGGGTCCGTTGCGACCTTCTGGAGGAACTTCTAGGCGTATACTAAACTTGCCATGCGCAATATTAACATCCGGTGTCACTTCACAGCCACGCAAATTGATAACGTGCGTCGGTTGACCACGTCTGGATTCCTCTGCCGATTTATACAGATGCAATTGCAGATCGCGGTATGTGAAAAAGTAACGTTTATATCCCTTCATTGTAAACTTTTTTGGTCTGTTAAGGAAAAAAGATGTTTCATTTAAAAATATCAATTATAAACAGATGCCTTCTTACTTTAAAAATCTCAAATAATCCGTCAATTCTGGGATTTTGGTTATATTGTTCACTTGAGTGTTGGCGTTGGGTCCGTCCAGCGTGATTTGTAGTTCACTTAGTGCCGAGTCAATGTCATCGTCTGTTCCATTTTCAACGCTTGATGTATCGATTCCCGAATCTGGTTGTTGCAAGTCGTTTTGTTGATTAATTTGAAACTAAAGTATAAAATGCAATCAGTTACTTGCTCATAAAAAAAGTTTCTTCTCTTCAAACTTACTTGGAGTGCTGCAAACATGAGCATTTCCTCCTCTGTGCAATCGATTTCTTCGTTTAAAATTGACCACTTCGCTTGTTCGTACAACTGGTTGATCCTAACCTGATCATACTTGGGATTCAGATCAAAGAATGTGAAGTACTTGAATCGTAGACACAGTGTATCGTACTCCCGGATACCTTGTTCCATAATGGAAAGTGACGAATCCAGCCAGCCAATGTTCATGCGAGCCTTCTCTAGGAGCGATTTTGGCCTAATCAGACGAGAACGCACATCGGGGCTGGGTGCCCTGGGACTAGCAGCGAGGTTTTCTTGAAAATCACCAAGGCTAGACAATGAATCAAATGTTGTGTATCCATTGGAACTGTGCTTCCAAGTCTAATAAAAAAAAAAAAAAAAAAATAAGAATTGATTTTTTGATATTTCGTTGTAGTAAATCTTACTCCAGTGGGCGAACTGATTGGAGTGCCTGTATGGTTAAGGCGTCTCGGTGTAGTCTGTACCGGCGCACATAAAAATGTTCCATTTTGTGGATTGTCCAGACTATTGCAGCTTCCATTAAATGAATTAATCGGTATAAAGGAGTTTGTGTCTGCTGCTGGCTGCAAATATGTTGTTCCATTGGATTCAGCAATTTGGATCTTCTTTTTGGGATATTGTGAGTAGTTCTTTTTTAAGTGATCCGCTTCCAAAGGTTTGCACAATGATAGTTCTTCTGGATGCCTTATGTCTAGATCCTTGCATAGGTTAACAACTGCTGCGAACGTTTTAATCGAATAATCGATGCGGCAATCCAAATAGCGAAGGTCAGGGAGCTGCAAAGAAAGAAATATATTTTTTTTAAACTGATGCTGGAATTATTCATATCTCAAAAGCTTTTGATCGAATCTGTCATAAACGTCACTGAGTAATGAATTCCCACAGAATATCTGATCAACTCTGGGGTTGGATTCAAAATTTCCTCCAAGGACCATCAATTTCTTTTGCTAAGAACTCATGTGTATCTTCCGTTGAACTTTTATTAGTGACCTTTAAGAGTCGATAAATAATCAAATTTATAGTTTTGCTGATAGAAGCACCCTTATAATCTTCGCCCAATCAATCGTCAAAGAAACGAACAAATCATCTCGTTTATATCCAAGACCTAGATACAATACTACACTGTGAAGAAAGAATTCATCGACCTTTTTACATTTCTTAAGCCAGGATTCAATATTGCTCATCTGGAGATAAACTTCCAAATAATTTCTAAAAATAATTGAGAGTATACGATTAAACCGTCTAGTTGATGATCCACTGGTGACATTGAATCTCCAGCTAAGAATGCGTTGCAGTATGATGATGTATGATTTTTTGATATTACGCGCTTCTGAGAAGTCCCTTGCTTACGTACCATTCTCCATCTTTGAATCATCTGTGAAGATGCGTATATGGTTGAGGCAGTGCTGGAGGAAATCCACTCCTGTCTGTCAGGTATAAACATGTTAAAGTCCTTACCGATGTCCAGTCGAAGACCAATGAATTTCAAGTCGAGACCCACCACCTTTTCAACGACTTTAAAGCCGCATCTGATAGCATTCATCGTCAGGAGCTCTACATGGCAAAGGCCGAATATAGGATCCCGGCAAAACTGATCAAGTTGCGTCGCGTGACACTTGAAAACATGCGGTGTAATGTGTGGTTTGGAAGCAGCTCTTCCGAATTATTTATTTCGGCAAGGAGATGCACTATCATGTGACTTATTCAATCTTGCTCTGGAGAAAATAGGACGCAGGGCAGGTGTCAACACGGAAAGCACTGTATACTATGCACACGATATCGACCACATCGGCTGATCACAGCGCGCCGTGTAAGAGGCTTTTACGGCGATTGAAGAACAGGCGAAATTGGTTGGTCTTGAGGTAAATGAGGACAAGACCAACTTCGTGCTATCAACAAACAAACAAACATCTGTTCACCGCCTAGGACAAAACGTCCCTGTTGATAGCAATAACTTTGAAGTGGTTAAGGAGGTCATCTACCTACGAGTAAACGTCAACTCCACGAATGGAGGAGAAAATACAACCGCGAACTCTATGATCTGTACCAAATGTGGATGTAGTCCAAAAAGCTAAATCACGTCGACTACTTGGATCGGCCACATTGACCGACTCCAAGCCCCCGAAGGCAAGAAAGCACCGGGCCCCAGGATCGCAGAGGATGGAAGGCTTCAGTGTCTCAGGCAGAGAGTCTTAACGAGTTGGGAGCTCGTTGGGTAAGTAGTTATCAAAGTCATGCCATGGTCTTTCTTAGTCAGTTAGTGGCAAAGTTCTCTCTGATTGAAGATATCAAGTTTGCTCGAGTTTCCAAATGGGCAGGGCTTCCAACGTTTGTTCTCTCTAAGGTTAACAGTACATTTAGCTCTTAAGTTCTTTGTGAAGATCCCCAAGGGCTTGCAAGTTAAGCAATGTCTCTGGGTCCAGTTGCCGTGTGGATTTTAGTGAACGAGTTTTATCCAGGCAAGCAATTTTCTGTACTTCTTTCAGAGTGTTGAGAAGGACTTTGTGTTAACCGGCTCCCAACAGACATCTGAGCCATATCTTAGAATGGCTCTTACAATTGCGGTGTGCCAGGGCATAATATAATATTTAATTTCTATTATTGCAACATTTGATAGTCATACTAGGCACACAGCTAATGCTCCATATTTGATGGTGCGTTTGTCAACTGCTTGGACGCCTGTATATCAAAAAATATTACTTATTACATACTTTGTGATTCGATTCCGAGATATTTTTCCTTAAGAATGCAGTTTATACAAAATTAAGACTAGATGCAATACTTATCTGAAGCACAGACAAATTAATTTTCTGTGGTTTGGTTCGGCTTTTCTGAGAAAAGAAGACATATAAGATATAAAAGCGGAGTGAAAAAACCTACAATTTTAAGCCGACTCCGAACGGCAAATTTGAGAAGCTTTTCATGACAATTACTACTCATTGATGTTTGTAACCCTTTTGCAAGAGACGGGGAAGTGAAAAAAATTGGGTCTAAAGCTAAGCTTTTTAAGGTCTCTGTCAGGCTCAGAGAAAGCCTCAGGTCTTGTCAGGCTTTTGTATTTTTTTGGACTTATTTGAAAACTTATAAAAAAGAGACAATGCTATGAACGAAGTGACAAAAGTCAAACGCGGACATTCTACTTCGGATTTTTTTATATCCACAACCTAAGGCCCAACTATAATAGAGGGACGATAACTGAAGCTTATGGTCGTAATTGAACGAACCGTTCCCTGCCGATTTCTCAATTGCTTAAGAAACGCGTAATAAAAGTATGTGAACGGAAGCAACTGCCTAGTTGTCAAATTTACGCACGTAAAGTGCGAATGGTCACGCTGTTTTCGCACTTAAGCAGAGGGGAACAAAACTTAAAGAAACAGATCAATCCGCTATTATGGGCACACAATACAAATTCTTTGTATTCGCTTAGTTTCGTTTACTTTTATGGTAACCCTATACCCGGCGTGATTTGAGCCGAAATCCGAGACGCACTAACCACTGATGACTGATCCCAAATTCAATACATACATCTTTATTAAATAAGCAAACACATTAGGTCCGTTACCTTACTTTTTCAATTAACTTTAAGCTATGCGAAGTAGCTCGCTTAAAACTGTTCCCTCACATAAAAATGTTCTACTCGAGAAATTTCTTTGGGTATGTTGTAAAACGGCTGTCACTAGTACATACTTGATTTGATATGACAGTTAACATTTGAGTTTGTTATTTTTTTTTTCATATAAACTTGTATGACTTTCTTCTGATTTATTTGATGGACCAACTAATAACGATGCTAAATTAAACATTTTTAACTTATTCATTTTCAATCCAATATTTCTATTAACTTCAATTTCATAATTGTTTTGATTTTTCCATTGACGTTTCAGCTGTCATGTGGTTTACCTACTACATCTTACTACAAAAGCGATCTATTACTTTTTCATAACTTCTTCAATCTTTGAGTGGGTCCTCGAAGTTTGAGAATTTACTTGAAGTTGCTGGAAAAAGTAAGTGAACAGACTCATATTACGATAACTACAAGTACTGAAGAAAAATGAAAACTGTCAAACCAAACCGCCATAGTCGAGAGAGAATCCTCTCATTTCAAAGAAAAGTACGAGAACACTTTTGTGTAAAAAGATGAAAAACGTCAAAGTTTGGCTTGAAAAGAAGCAACTGCTGTTTTCTTTTGCTGTCAAACTCATAGGGTTTCATCACTCGACAGTTTTCATTTTTTTACCACCTGAAATTCTGTGTGAAGAAAAATGAACAAAAGTACACTTTTCTTTCGTTCGTCTTTTTATCATTTTCTCAGTACGCGAACGCGTTTGTGTAGTTTTGCACGAAAGTTTATTTAAATTTACGTTTGCATATTAGTTCGCGAACAGACCTATAGTTTATATAAATTTACGTTTGCATAGTAGTACGTGAACGGACCTACGGCTTTCTCTACTGAACAAATAAAAATAGTGGTTTGTTCATTTATTGTTCAATTAAAGATCCTCTCGCGTCCTTTTATGTGAAGAAAAATGAAAACTGTGAAAATCTCCAAAAACAAGAGAGAATCGTCTTATATCAAAGAATACTAGGTAGACGAACGCTACGATAAACCTCAAAGTTTGGCTCAAAATTAAACTAATTTTATTTTCAGTTTTCTTTTTCTTTTGCATGAAACAGATGTGCAGCAAGGATGCACACAGTAATGCATGTAGTAACGCACATGAAACACATGTGCTAACTACTTTCTCAGTACGCGAACGGGTTTGTGTTGTTTCAGGTCAAGATTGTATAAATTTATGTGTGCCTAAAAGAACGCGAATCTGAGTGCTTAAATTTGACTCTTTGGGCAACATCAATTGCATCTAGAGTTGGTGCTCTAAATGAGTACATGCATTCCTTGTTTACACCAGTACCTTATTGAGTTTTTAATATCCACCAGGAAGAAAGGCATGTTTCCTGCTAAAAGACACAATTACGTTTCGTGCAGTAAAATTAAGACATTATAGACCCTTCACCTTACCAACAAAGACTATACACAAAAAATCAAAAGAACATCATCGTGCATCAGCGGCTAGCGCGCTGGTGATTCATTGAAGATTTTCTTTAAAAAAAAAAAAAGTTTATTTATCTTCTGAGTGAATTTACCTACTCATCCGGACCGTTGTTTACATTTGCATCGTGCCATACTGTGATATGGCAGATATTCCCCTCGATCGAGAAGTAAAAAGGTAGAAAGAAAATAAACTCCGCGCCTAAAACCAAGACCTGTGTCCATTGGGTCATCCGTGCAGTAAACTGATCATGATCTTCAGCCACGATCGGTGCACAAACACAGAAAGGTATTTCTTCGAACTCACTTGCATTGTCTGTTTGTAAGACAAAGAAACGTGATCTCGTGAATTCATTTAAACAAAAAACCAGAGCCTATTCATTGGTAATGGCTTATGATAAACACATGAGCTGCGGGTGTACTTTGATTTTTCTATTTCAATTCTAAAGCGCGTATTTCATGGGATTTCCACCCAATCTTATACGTAACTCTTTGCCACCACTACCTGTTAATTGGGTCACAGATCAATGACCGGGCCTTATATTGATTTTGTGTTTGCCGTACTCCCACGAATGCTTTTATAAAGAAATAAAATCCATCCGGCTCGCCGACCCAAAGCATGATAAATGCTTTTTTCGCGTATAATGTCAGCTTAATTGGTGGCCCCTCATATGTGCATATGCAGCGTGTTAAGTGTTTTTTTTTGTGTATTCTATTGTATTGCATAACTTTTTAAATCTGAAGTTTTCGGGCCACGTGCCGCGCTCATTTATCGTTGGGCTTAGATTAATACTTAACCGTTCGCCTGCGTTTCAGTGCAGTCCGCAGCGTGATTTGCAGAGCGCGCAGTAGTCACTGTTTTCTAACCTATAACGGCAATCACTTTCCCCACTACACTTTCGATTAAAAGTGAAATTAGAGTGAGTTTATAATAAATTTGAAATATGTTTCGTGGATTTGTGTTGGCGTACGGTCGTCGGTCGGCACCGGTGTGGTAGACAATTGAATAAATCCACTCGTACGGCAGTTGAATTTCTGTCTTGAACCCGTGTGTGTCATTAGAAATTTATTGAGTGCTTCCGTAATTGTGCTGAAACAGAGATTTCCTTTTAAATCACATCCAAGATGTTAGATCATGAACGAGTATGTAGGCAGGCTTATGACTAAGATTATTCATTTCTGGAATGTGCATGCGTTTTCTCGTCGAATAATAATTTAAAATTATTTTAGGAAATTGCTCACCGCAATTTTCACCGCTTCCACAGTACGCAGCGCCAAATTTTAAAGATGAGATACTGGATGCACCATTTTCGATTGATGAAATTAAAAATGTGATTGAAAAATCCAAAATTGGAAAGGCTCCGGCAGATGATCGTGTCCCAGTAGAGTTTTCCATAAATTCTTCAACGGAATTTTTGTACGTACTGACAGAGGAGTTCAATAGAATTTTCGAGGGTGCAGAGGTCCCAGAAAGCTTTAACCCTTTCGATCCGGATGGGACATCCAAGGTATAAAAGGGTCGTTTTTTAAAATGTTGCAATAAGATGTCCCCTAAGTTTATTTGCTTTATAAAACCACATTTACTTAACATTTTTTATGTCTGAAATACTACTTAGAACCTGTATTTATTGGCAATAAATTAGCATAGCTTGAAATATATTTATTTTACTTCAATTTGAAAAATTTTGAAATATCGTTCAGCACTACAAATAGTTTTGTACTAAATGGCGTTTGTCCCCAACGCAGTAATTTGCATTTTCCGATTAAATATCAGTAGCTCCTAGACGAGCTTAACAACACGGGCACAGCTAATAAACAAGATTCATGTGTTCTTTAATAGTAATACTAATCAATATTTAAGAATAATATTATCTTGTATTTTTTTTTATTCAAGAAAAACGTGTCCCCATATTTCGTCATTCGCGTCACGCAACCTCTTTCCGTTAAAATTTTGAATTTAAAACTCCCATTCTTTTTCAAATGGTAACTGCTCTATATTTCTCCGAAAAATGTTCACGCAGTAAGCGTAGCGAAAAAACTAAAACGGGGAAAAACCGTCAGTTACTTCAAAGCTGTTGCATGAGTACGGTCTGTATGCTTATTGGAGCTCATTAGTGTCACAACGTTTTTTAAAGCAAATCATTAAAAAATAAGTTTATAAGTATTTCAGAAAGAAGGAAAAAGTGAACGATAAGCTAATTAATAAATAATTGAGTGTATACATTGTATTACCAATAAGTTATTGCTGTGATCAGTGTGAATTTTCATTATCGTCACAAGTCATCAGCGTCACGTTTTAAAAGTGACGCGAATGACGTGATAGTGACGAAAATGACATTGCGGTTGCAAAGTACAACATAAACTTTGTTTTCTTGTTCTCTTTAGTGTATTATATTATTTTGACTAAACCTTTCAGATAAAATGCCATTAACGCAGGCAGAAAGAGCCAAATTGTATCGACAGCGGTTAAAAGCAGACCCGGAAAAGGCAGCTTTACAAAAACAAAAGGCCCGGGAGCGTTACCATAAAACGAAACGCCCGATTCATGAGCAAACCAAAAGGGAACAAAGACTTACTAGAAAAAACTGGAGAAAGCTTCAATCTAATTCAAGACAAAAAAATAAGAGATTATCTGCTCTTTTAAGTGACACGCCACCATCATCTCCGGTCAATTTTCCGCAGGCTCCAGAAGCGGGACCAAGTTCAGCCCGTGGCCGCAAGAGAATCCGTCGTGATAGAACAAAAGTTTACAGGGAAAACTTGGC
This sequence comes from Portevinia maculata, assembly GCA_949715645.1. Taxonomy (NCBI): domain Eukaryota; kingdom Metazoa; phylum Arthropoda; class Insecta; order Diptera; family Syrphidae; genus Portevinia; species Portevinia maculata. Next base: position 401,676,082 of record OX454525.1, on the reverse strand, counting down.
CTTGGGAGAAAAAATTAAAACGTTGGAAATAAAGTGCAGAGAAGGTATTTGATGGACACACAACTATTCTTGTATAAGAAATATACTGTTGAGGGTGGTAATTGCTCCTACTCTTATTTTACACGAAACCGGCCGTTCTATGTCATTAACCCATCGATCTCAGCTCGTGAAACTTGTACATGCAAAATACACTGCAACATTAAACTAAAAATTGAGGCCTTGCAACAAATTCATGCGGTGTCTTCAATTGATATAGTGGAACTTGTAAGGTCAATCGTGTGTGATTTTGACGAAAAGAACTGTATGTATAACGAATGCATTACATGTAAAGATAAACCGCTACTTCTAACAGTGGATTAGGAAAGAAGAAAGCTACGAGAGGAATGGGAAAATGATAAGAACATTTAAAGCCACAAAAGTAAAATTATCCGAGAGCACAAACGTTTTTGTCCAAAAACTTAACGTTGAAATGATTGCTGCAAAAAGACACATATTTAATATTAAAAAACAGTATCGTGCCTATAGGACCTGCGTTGATCATGTGTCTAAAGATTCCGCTGTATTGCACATAGATTTCAGTGAAAATTATAACTGCAAATTCGCTGAAGAAATTCAAGCCCATCATTTCGGGGGTGCTAGAAACCAAATAACTATTCATACAGGTGTCATGTATCTTGCCGGCGAGGATCCCATTTCATTTGCGACCATTTCATCGAACAACGAACATGATCCTGCTGCAATTTGGGCTCATTTGAACCCCATTTTCTTGTTGCTCAAAGAAAAAAAACCATACACAAAAACTATTCACTTTTTTTCTGACGGTCCAGCTACCCAATATCGTCAGAAGCAAAATTTTTACTTCTTCAGCAATCAAATTTTCGAGTACGGGATAAAGCAAGCAATTTGGTCATTTTTTGAATCAGGTCATGGTAAGGGAGCAGCGGATGGAATTGGAGGCGTCTTAAAACGAACTGCAGATCGCCTAGTATCAAATGGAAGAGACATTCCGAATGCTGAAACATTTGTAAATTTGGTTGAGACGGAAACGAGTGTGAAACTTTTCATGGTTTCTTCGGAGGAAATTGATGAAATGAAAAAAAAGCTACCTGACAACATTCCGGTTCTTACAGGAACCATGAAGCTGCATCAATTAATCCTTAGAGAAATGGGCATTTTGGAGTATCGTGATATCAGCTGTTTTTGCAATGGATTAAGTTCGCTTGGAATAGGATTCTGCTAATGTTTGCGCCCAAAAATTTATTCAGCAACGGCTTTGAATGGAAAAATAAGTCTATACAACCTGATTTATTCCCCAAACACAACGGATGATGAAGACGACCCAAATGACAAAATTTTATGCGGAAACCACATTTTAATAAATATCACATCCTACCAAAAGCAAAATCTGACGAATTATCGTTACGTTGCAGTAGCGCAATCAGAAGTCGACAACGAAGGTGAAATCAAAGTTATGTTCCTTAAGTCCACTGACAGTACAAAAACCTCATATAAAATTGACAATAATGACGTAGTTGATGTAAAGTGTAAGGACATCATTGAAAAGCTTTCAAATCCCAATATCAAAATGAAAGGAAGCCGGGTTTTCTATGTTTTTTCCAAAGCTGTAAATGTTTGTGAAAAAAATTAAGTTTTTGAATGGTTTTCGTTTTTTTTATCTTTTTTTTAATGAATTCATGTATTTTAATAAATGTGCTTAACGTTTTTATTGCAAAATAAATTCATTTTGGCAAATATTGTCCACTGCGTCACTTTGTTGTCATTTTCATCACACTTTGTCCCCAAAAAAAAACAAAGTATACTTGATTTTGCTTTTAACTACAAAATTATTTATCTTTCTTGAAACTAGGAATCGACTTCATAATGAAATTCGTTTAGGTGAAAATAACGGTAAGGCTCAACACATTCTTTAACTAGCAATTATCCAAAAAATACAATGTTCTAAATTGGTTTTCGTGACGAAAATGACATTCAGATCAGGAAGAAATTTAAAAATTATTTAAATTATTTCCAAATTTAAATATACTCAAGTTGCATTTTATCTGATTAAGAGAGTATGTAACAAATCACAATAAAAATCGACGTTTATTCGATGTTTTTTTCAATTATTAAGTCCGTTACGAAAATGACAGGATCTCAGAGTTTGGCCGAAATTTTAAGTTATATCATCCAAAATATTGGGAAAACTACTCTGCCGGTAACGGAATTTACTTGTTAGTTCATTGATAAAAAAAAAAATGTTTTATTGCAACATTGAGATTCATTTACAAAAAAAAAAAAAATTATTTTCATTATTGCAACATTTTGAAGAACAACCCAAAAACACCTTTTTTTTTTTTTTTTTTTTTTTTTTTGTCGGGATGTGTGAAACTTTCTGCACTGGAGCACTCAGACTCAATACTGGTCCATTGTACTGCCAGGCAGACACACCACATTTTACTGTGGGAATTTACTCGTTTTTCTAAGAAAAACGAGAAGGCGCTTCAATGATAAGGAGCTTAGGTTTACAGCACTCACCATATCCGCACCAAATACCTGCCACCTGATACGAGCAAAAGCAGGACAATCACAGACGAAATGTTCCGCAGTGTCGTCGCTTTCTCCACAGGCTTCGCAGTTGGTGGTGTCGCTAAGGCCTAGCACCTTAAGGTGTTTGGCAAAAGCGTAGTGTCCCGTAAGAACGCCAGTAGTCTGTCTGCAGTCTTTTCTGTTGAGAGACAACAAGAATGCCGCGGATTTCCCACAGACGTCGGGGAGCATTTGCTTAGTCTGTCTGCACCCTGGAGAGTCATGCCAACGGCGATTGTGTTCATAGGAAACCCAACCGTCAATGGAAGCCCTGACCGAGGACGCAGGCAGACAGATCGCTGGTTCAGGTCCTGAGAGGTCCCCCTCTGAGCCTTGTCTAGCAAGTTCATCGGAGATCTCATTTCCCGTGATCCCGTTATGACCCGGGACCCAGACAAGTTTAAGTGAATTCAGCCTTCCGACCGAATTCAGAGATATCTTGCATTCACGTACTATTTTGGAGGTAGTTAAGGGTTTGAGTAAGGCCTTAAGCGCAGCCTGACTGTCGCTACAGACGCAGATACTTCGCCCCCTCCACCTGTTCCTCGTAACATAGTCCATGGCCATTAGGATAGCATAAGTCTCTGTTTGGAAGACTGACGCATGTTTGCCTAACGGAAAGAAAAGTCTAACGCTATCGCTCTCCACGAAGACACCAGCACCAGATCCTTGATCGGTTTTGGAGCCATCCGTAAAGATTCGACTGCATTCCCTTCCAGGTTCAGAGTCCGGCCAGAGCCAGTCCTGGACGCGAGGAAAGTCGACCTCGTATTTGCGCTTTAGCCGAAGTTCCGGTGTCATCGCATCAGACGGCATATCCATAAGACAGGAGTCGAAGGACAACCGTTGCGCAAGTTCATCAAAACTCCAGTGCGAGTTATACCAAAAGCCACCTCTTGTAAGACGTGAGATAGCCTTGATTGTACAGCCCATGATGTAAACATCAAGGGGCGGAAGGTTCAATAGTGCATCTAGGCCGGAGCCAGGCGTGCTGGGGAAGGCCCCCGTGCAGCCGAGACATACCTGCCTTTGGAGTTTGGCAAAAGCAGCAGTGACGTATTTACGTGAAAGCTTATTCCACCAAACAACCGATGCGTATGCTATAAATGGTCTTATCATAGCCGTATAAATCCATAGGACTCTTTTCGGTGATAAGCCCCATGTCTTGCCGAAAATGCCTTTGCACTGCCAGAAAATAGACAGCGCCTTGGCAGTCTTCAGCTCAACATGTTTGGACCAAAGAAGTTTGCTATCCAGGATGACTCCCAGATACTTTGCTTCATTGGAGAGTTGGATTGTGACGCCTTTTAGCACTGGCTGAGTCAACCCGACCAGCTTCCTCCTTCTCGTAAAGAGAACAACCTCAGTTTTAAGAGGATTGACCGAGAGCCCATTCCTAGTGCACCATTCGTCGATCACGTCAAGGGCCGCCTGCGCCTTGGCGCATACAGTCGCTAGGCATGATCCAACAGAAAGCACGGCAACATCATCCGCGTACGCCTGAGCGTAAATATTAGAACTGTTGAGTGCGTTCAACAGAGAGTCGACCAACACCTTTGTTCTATGTCCCATCCGGATCGAAAGGGTTAAAAGATCAATAATATTCCCCCTACACAAAAATGGCTCCTATGACGTACCGGGAAACTATCGGGGCATTTCCTTTTTGAATTCGTCCGTGAACCTTTTTAGCACTCTGATTTTTAAAAGGCTTACACATTGGATTGAAGAGAAGAAAATTCTTAATGAATTTCAGGGAGGATTTAGGAGAAACTATTTTACTATAGACTTAGTCTTTTAAACATTGTTGAGAGCTTTAAAAAGAAGAAAAAATATACTTTACGCCTTTTTAGTTGATTTTCGAGCAGCATTCCATTCGATCGCCAGAGAAGCACTTTTATATAAGCTCTATGAATTGGGTATATCAGGTTAAATTGTTGCCTTACTGAAAGCGTTATATATGACAATAACGTAGCCTATGTATGGGATGGGGAGTCATTAGCCGTGTTTCTTTGCACGCGGATATAGGGATAATTTTAGATTTGCATGTAAAATACAACAACTTATCCTATATACGCTAACTTTAGCGGGGATAGCTATCGCCAAAGTCCTTTAGCGGGGATAAACAGTGCTTCCAAAACCCATTTTCTTCGTTTCTGATGAACTGTTGCGATGAATTTTTCAGGAAATGACAAAGTTTGACATCTCGCCGACCACTAACACATCCCACCGAATATTTTGTTCGTGATTTTATTATTTTTTTTTTTTTTCAAAATTTAGTAAATCTGTCAATGTGAAACTGTTTTTTATAATTTTAGAATATGTTTGGCATTCATTTCAACTGTCGGAAATTAATATTTTTGAATTTCACGATTTTCAATACAAATTTCTTAACTCAACTTACAGCTGTGTCACTAATAAACGTCATAGGTGCATGTGTGCTGCCAAGTTAAGCGGCGATGGTCGTTTTTTAAAGCCATGCCTATATCCGCGTGCAAAGAAACACGGCTAATATCTGAAGAGTTTTCAACACAAATGGGAGTGTAGCTAGGTTGTATCTTGAGCACATTACTGTCATTCTGTTCATCAATGACATCGTGGAGGAGATAGGAGGAGGAACCCATTTTGGAAACAACCGAATACCTGGCCCTATATTTGCAGATGATATTGTTTTCCTATCTGAACCGGTAGAAGGCAAATACTTAGGCGTAATAGTTACATCAAATCTCAATATAAGAAAACATTTTGGATCCAAGCTATCGGAAACGAAAAGAACTGTTTCTTCAGTGTGGGCACGTTGTATCGACAACACTAATGCATTGAACATAGCTCAGAGCATATAACTTTTTATGCGACTGCAGCTTCTATAATGCTTTATGGTGCGCAAGTTTGGGGAGTTTGCCAATAGGATGAGGTTAGGTTCCTCAGATATTTTTTTAAACGCATTTTTCGGCTGCCACGATGCACGAAAAACTATATGTTGCATTTGGAAACAACTGAGGCTCCATTATTTTTAAGGACCCTAAAGCTGCATTTTGATTACATTATGAACGTATGAACTTCCGAAGCGAGTGCTTAAGAAAATGTTGTCAGGTAGGTAGGTAGAGGTGGCGGTTCAGCCCGAACATAATTAGCACTATGTTTTGCCTTTTTGTTACCACGACTCGTGTGACCTATGTTGTAGTGGTAGTAGAGGATTTGATGTGTGGCTATATCCAACCTGTGGAGTTGAGAAAACGGATAAGATATTGTATCCCTTTGCCCGATATAGCGCTAAGGTCGTCGAAGAATGATTGATTCAGTGCCCGCAGTCTCTCTCTTGCTAGTGCCGGACATTTGCAGAGGAATTGGAAGAGAGTTTCTCTTTCATTTGCATTCCCGCAACTTAGGCAGTGGAGGTTAAATTGGATACCTAGTTTGGCCGCATGGTCTCCAATTGGCCAAAGCCCGGTGATTATCACCGTAATTCTGGCGACATCAGGGCGGATTCTGTTTAGAAGATCCTTTGTTCTTCTTTTGTCATAAGTAGGCCATATCTTAATTGATATGATGCAGTTAGTTAACCCTCTCCATTAAAAATTGCCTTTCTGCAGGAAGTATGAGTGTATTTGTGTCTTAACAGCCACCCAGCGGAATGTGAACCCTTGCCGCGAGTGAGCCGTCTAGAGCTGAGCAATGCCTGGAAAGCTCATCTGCACGCTCGTTTCCTGTCATGTTACTCAGAGTAGTGTAACCCTGAAACGTTCGTCCAGGCGGGCAAGCTCGTTCCGGCACTCCTGCACCAGTTTGGAGGATATTGTAGCCGAGTCAATAGCTTTGATGGCGGCTTGGCTATCTACGATTATGAGGATAGCAATGTTTTGTTTGTGAAAGCAAGCCACTTCACATATGCAAATTTTAAACAAGAAGCACAATCTTCACAATATAGAATGATAAACAGTCAACTCAATTTGGATCTTCGAAGACCGCTGCCCCATAAGTATGATAAATGTAATATTTAAAGTTAGAGGCGAATCATTAAATTTAAACTACATTCCACATCGACCCGATCTGCCGATCCTATGTGACCTATGCAACCTCAAGGAAAGGGAGGATGTATATCACTTTATTGCCATATTTCCTATTTTTAGGGAGTTTCGTGTGAGGTACTTTGGTGTTATGTCGATTGTACGGGACGAAACTTTGGAAATCCTGAATGGAAAATTAGGCTGGGAAATATTATATAAATATACGTCAACCGCACTTTTATATAGACAACGTATTCGCGAAGGAGACTTTTAAATAAACAAATAAGTTCATTATACAATTAAGCTTAAACAAATTGTCAATCTCGTAGACGGCCATTAGCCAAACCATATTAAACTTAACCCTAGAAAGATAATTTACGTCTGCGAGACGTATGACGCGCGGAAAAAATGTTATATCCTTTTAACTATAAACCGCATTGGGTTGGTTGCTTAAACTAACTCAGTCGGTGGTCGGAGCTAGCCCGTAACGGTCGTGGCGCGATGGTAAGTACCTGCGGTAACAAGTTATAGCTATGCCGGACTTCTGGGGGCGTGTGTGACCTGTGTCATTCTTACATTTAATTTAATCGTATATAATTTAAAATTACTAAGACTTATTAGTAGACTTATTTTAAACCGAAAAATGAAAATTTGGCAAACAATTATGACTTAATGTCAATTTTAAGGTTCCTTTAAAATATAAGTTGTTTTTTGTTGATTTGTAATGGGTCTTAATATTTGATATTTGATATTTTATTATTTCGTTAATAATATACACTTTGCTATCGCACAATTTACATTATTTGTACACAGATATGATTTACAAATGTATATCTTTCTACTGAAAAAGTATTTATATAATTTCAAGTGGTGCTTTAAATTTACAAAATAGATCCTGAGGAAACAACGAAAAAAAAACTCAATTTGAAAGAACAAAGAAAAAAGAAAAAAAAGAGAAAAAATAAATAAATAAATAAATAAATAACTAAATGGATAATTATAAGTGATATTGAATTAATAAAAAAAAAATTAACAGATTTATAAAATAATAATAATAATTCGAGAAGTAAATAAAATAAGGATGGCAACTCTGGTGAATTAGAGGTGACAACTAGTTTCTAGTAGCTCTTGTGGAAATTATATTTAATTAAAAAATAACAAGGTATATTTGTGTAAAACAGAAATATAAACTTTTTTAACTGTGTGTTACAACGAAAAAAACATAAAAGTCAACATAAAAAGATAGAACATTTAAGTGTAAATGAATACCAAAAGATCTTTTGCGGACACGTCACCTGAACACATACTTTCTTCACACAAAAGACATCAAAAAACAATAACAACCATGGCGGTAGGACAAATGTCAATCCAAGATTTAACAACAATCATGGGAAATCTTTTGGACGACAAAATATCCAATTTAGCCACTAAGGGAGACATCACAGTAGTTTGTGAAGAGATTCAACAACTTAAGTTCAGAAACTCGGAACTTACAACCAAACTGGAGGAAGTGCAAGATGAATGTAAGTCACTCAAGAGGGAAGTTGAGTTTCTGTCAAAAAAATCATGTGAAAAGAACCTCATCGTACGCATTGCCAAACGGCCGAATACTACTCATCGTGACGAAGTAAAAAAAACTTTTTGCGGCGCTTAAGCCGGACGAACCTGTCTCGATAAACTCTATTCGCCTTCTAACTTCGAATCACCAAACAAATATCATTCTGGTGGAAACAAATTCTAAGGATTATGTTGATGAAATACTACACAATTCCAGCAAGCTAAAAGGCACTGGCACTTTCATCCATAGAGATTACCCATTAGAAAAACGAAAGGTACGGCAATCTCTGCTGAGAGTAAGAAAGGCAATAAAAAACAGCAGGTCAGATGTGGAAGTGCAAATTAAAGGTGAAACTATGCTGGTGGCTGGGAAGAACTTCAATTGGTGCAGAGTCAGGGGACTGCTTGCTGACAGATCAGACGGCTGTGATATTCTCGGTGGACTATATTCGGGCTTTAACCTATCCAACACAGAGCTTCTAAAATTTACAATCTCATCGAATATCAATGATAGCAAAGCCAGCAACCAAAACCAAACAACAAGAAATAATCATACGCCTAAACCTATGCAACAATCAACAAATGATCTTCTACCATGAAACGGAAACGTATGCCAGTGTAATTTAAAAAGTCAGTAATCGATGAGAAAAAAAAAATAAATAAATATTTTATATTATATATTTTATGGTTAGAAATTGTTATACGAATAATGTTTAAAATAATACTAAATCACATCAAAAGCTTACTTATAATATAAACATAATGTTGAATTTGTAAAAAAATTGTTTAAAGTCGAAAAATAAAATAAAGCTATTATTATTATTATTATTATTAAATAAAATAACAGTAACTAAGTTAACATATGGGTATATTTGTTCATAAATTATTTTAACATTGCTATGTTTAACTAAGCTATTCTATATTTAATTGATTTTTTTTTTTTTTTTTTTTTTTTTAATTCTGGCTCGCCAAGGCGATTTATAAAAGGGGGGGTACTTCGACCTAAAAGATCTTTTGTACCGTATGGGCCAGAAAAATTTTAAACTAGTAAAATTTCCACTTTCCGTGTAAAGCGGACAATTTTACCAGTAGAAGAATTCTTTATGTCCTCGGGGCTCAATTGTTCCCTGAGAAAGATCTTCTTTCTAATTCCATTAAGGGCTGGGCATTCACATAAAATGTGTTCAGCTGACTCGTCCTCTTCAAGACAGAGTCGGCACTCAGGAGAATCTGCTATTCTCATTTTGTGTAGATGATATCTTAAACCGTGGTGACCAGTAAGGTAACCTAGTAGGTTTTTGATATCATGCCTTCTTAGGTTTAGACATTTGCTGGCATTATGATTGAAGGGCCGAATGGCTCGTTTGGCCTGTCTTAGACCTGGGATGTTATCCCAATGATAGATACATTTTCTATGTTCCCAGCTTTTAATTGCTGCCGTTGCTGCTGATCTAGGAGTGCAGCAGAAAGGTTCGGGACCTATGAAAAATTTAATTGATTTATTAGAGGGTTATTAGAGATGTCGCATCTAGTCCTAAAGGAGTCATTAAGCTTTACTATTCTATTGGAGATAAACTCAACATTTGTTTTAATATGCAGATCTAAAGTAGAATGATGCCAGGGCAAATTAAGCATCATTTTTAATAGTTTGTTTTGAGATGTTTGTAATTTTTTTATGTGGCATTCAGCACATTTACCCCACACCTGGCAGCCATACAAGAGAATTGATTGAAAGATGGTTTTGTAAACTATAATCTTATTTTCGTTTGAAAGTAGTGAATTTCTATTTATAAATGGATATAACATTTTGATTGCAATATTTGTTTTTTTAAGTGTACTCATATTATGTTCTTTAAAAGTCAGTTTTGTGTCAAGATGTATTCCCAGATATTTAACAGAAGGCTCCCAGCTAATAGGATTTCCGTTGATAATTAGCTGATTAGCCGGAATGAAGTAAGGTTTTCTTTTTCGTGTAAAAAAGATGGCTCTTAAGTTTTTTGTTTTTATTGTTTAAATTAATATTTATTTATACTAAATCATTGATTTATTTTACTAAATATGAACTGCATAAATAAATAAAACGTTAATATTTTTTTAAAAAGTTCATGGGTTTCATTAAATACACTACCAAAGCTCCATACGTCTCTGAGACGTATGATTATCTTTTACGTCATAAAAAATATGATTATCTTTCCATGGTTAAGACTATCAAATTATTGTAAAAATTTCAAATTTATTTTTCAAATAAAGTTTCTCTAACTATCTAACTAACTATATAATTTAAAATATTAAGAGATTCACGTGGTATCAGAGTTTACCTTATTCTGGTTCGCTTGCAGCCACTTCTACCTAACATTAACAAAGAGGTATTTCGCGGATGTATATATCCTCGCCAAGGTAACCACACCGTTTGTAAGTACACTCCGTTCCATGTGTTAGTGAACAGCTTGTTTCTTGATTTAATTTAAGGACATTTTTTAAATCCTTCGATAATATGGGAAAATCAAATGCAATATGAGAAAAGGGTTTATATGTATGATTATGTTGTAGAAAAAATTGAGATTAGGAAGATAAATTGAATTTTTATGATGCTTTTCCCAATAAGGTCTTTTGCGTGCCGGGTTCAATAATTGTATCTTTTTAGTTTGTTGGTGTCTAAAATATGGTTGGACTTACAGTTCTCAGACCTTTTCCGCTGTCCATATCAACGCTTTCTTTCTGATGATCAAGCTAACCTCATCAAGGACCCAAGGTATTTTTTTCATTTTGTTAATTGTAAAAGGAAATTTGATGGATATCTCTCCTTACTCTTACCTTTAAAGGCGAGTCCTCAACGGACCCATTTCTAATCGCAAACTCTTTTGCGACCGTTTCAAGTGGTCCTTCGCTGACGACTGCCCAGAACCGGATCACTCTTACTTCAGCTATCTGAAAAACTATACCGTTGGCCCACTCATTTTACCCACCTTTGACCATTCCATTGTGCGCGACAAACTTCTTCATCTAAATGATGAATTTTTACACAACCCAGACGGCCTTCCATTTTTCTTAAAAATTGTTCTGCGGTTCTTCCAGCTTTCATTGCTGATCTCTTTAAACATTCTCTATCGTCTATCTGTGGGAAAATTTCCTAAAATCTGGAAAACGTCCTTCATTTCAACAGTTCACAAAAAAGGAACCTTTTTTTTAAATTCTGGCTCGCCAAGGCGATTAAATAGGGGGCACTTCGACCTAAAAAGATCTTTTGTGCCGTATGGGCCAGAAAAATGTTGGCTAGTAGAGTTTCCACTTTCCGTGTAAAGCGGACAATTCTACTAGTAGAAGAATTTTGTATGTCCTCGGGGCACATTTGCTTCCTGAAAAAGATCTTCTTTCTAATTCCGTTTAGGGCCGGACATTCGCATAAAATGTGTTCAGCTGACTCGTCCTCTTCAAGGAGTCGGCACTCGGGAGAGTCTACAATTTTCATTTGCATTGTAGATGATATCTTAAACCATGGTGGCCAGTAAGGTAACCTACTAAGTTTTTGATATCATGCCTGCTTAGGTTTAGGCATTTGTTGGCATCTTTATTGAAAGGCCGAATGGCTCGTTTGGTCTGCCTTAAACCTGGGATGCTATCCCAAAGATGGATACATTTTCTGTGTTCCCAGCTTTTTATTGCTGCCGTTGCTGCTGATCTAGGAGTGCAGCAGAAGGGTTCGGGACCTATAAAGGGTGTTTCCGAACCTATTCTGGCCAGTTCGTCGGCCTTTTCGTTACCTTCCACCCCGACATGACCCGGAACCCACCATAGCTTGGTCTTGTTATTTGTTCCGAGTGCCTGTAGGGTGTTGAAGCAGTAAATGACTGATTTGGAGTCAATCGTATGAGAGCTAAGGGCGTTTATAGCTGCTTGACTATCCGTGAATATATGGATGGTTGCACCTTTTATACCAGATAAATTTATGTGGCTAGCGCATTCTTGCATGGCGTGGAGCTCTGCTTGAAATACGCTGGGACTTTTTCCCATGGATATCATAAAGCGTTTGTTTGGTCCGTATATTCCCGCTCCTACCCCCGCTTCCATTTTAGAACCATCTTATGCCGTTGTGGCTGTTTGGTGGGTTATTACTAACCCATGCTTCTCTCTTGGGGATCTCCGTGGAGAACCGTTTATTGAAGCATAGTGTTTTATAAATGCGGTCTGTGACCGCGCAGTTCATGTTGAGTTCTGGCAGTTCATCGAGAAGGGTCTTAAGTTCCGGATGATCGTTAAGACTTATCTCGTTTAACTGTATTTGACTTATTGCACTGCGGATAGCCACTTTTTGAATGTATATGTGGAGAGGTGTAATTCCTGTTATTGCCTTTATGGCAGCCGTTGGACAGGTTCGCATGGCTCCGGAGATACCAAGGCACGCAAGCTGTTGTACCTTTTTGAGCTTCTCTATTGCGACCTTTTGTGTGGATTTTGTCCACCATACAATGGAGGCGTATGTTATAATGGGTCTTATCATCACTGTGTAGATCCAGTGGACAATCTTTGGAGAGATTCCCCAGGTTCTGCCATATGTGCGCCGACAGGCCCATAAAGCTCTGTTTGCTTTAGTGATTTTGTTGTTGATGTGAGAGTTCCAGTTTAGTCTTTTGTCCAGGATTACTCCAAGATATTTGACTTCGTCGGAATACTCAATGGTCGTGCCATTCAGTGAAATCTGGGCTAAGCTGAGCTTTCTTCTTTTTGTGAAAGGAACTATGATAGCTTTACTGGGGTTTATGGAGAGATTTTCCTTGACGCACCAGTCTATAGCTATCTTAAGGGCGTTTTGCATAAGTGAAGTAACTACGTTTGATTCTTTGCCCCTAATAATGATGACGAAGTCATCGGCGTACCCTATTATGTCGTAGCCTAAATTACTTAGTTTTTGAAGTAGGTCATCTATGACCAAAGACCACAGGAGGGGTGATAAAACTCCTCCTTGTGGACAGCCTTTTATAGCTGATACTGATACTGAAGTCTGTCCTGACGAAGCAGTAATTTTCCGACTTTCGAGCATCGCTTTTATCCAGTATATGGTGGGAAGGTCTACCTTTCGGCGAATTAAAGCATTTGATATTAAATCATAACCGGTGTTATCAAAAGCACCCTCTATGTCGAGAAAGGCGCATAGTGCAATTTCTTTGCAACGGTAGGCATTGTTTATGTAATTTGTTAGTTTAAACAGGGCGCCTTCCGTTGATTTGCCTTTTTGATACGCATATTGACAGGGGTGTAGACAGGGTGCTAGTAGTTACGCATTCTCTGATATGAACGTCAATTATTCTTTCCATTGTTTTCAGGAAAAACGATGTCAAGCTTATGGAACGATAGGATTTAGGTAGTTCACTAGGTTTGTTACCTGGTTTGGGGATAAATACTACATTGACCTCCCGCCAAGTGCGTGGTATGTAGCCCCAGTTGAAACTGAACCTAAATAAGGCAATCATGTTGGGTAGGAAGAATTCCATACACTTTTGAATGAGGGCTGGAAAAATTCCGTCATTGCCTGGTGCCTTGAATGGTTTGAATGAGTTTATGGCCCATTTTACCTTATCTGGACTAAATAATTTACCAGATAAACCATTATTTCTGCTGAGGTTAGTTGGATATGAAACCTCAGTAGTGTGATCGACAATTAGGAAACCTGGGAAGTGAACTTGCAGCAAGGTTGTGGGAGTTTCTTCACGGTCGCTTGTGATTGTTCCATCAGGTTTGATGAGCAATCCCATGCAGTTTGGAGGATCTTTTGTAAGTGCTCTCTGGAGCCGCGCCACTGCTGGGAGTTTTTCCAGCCTGACCCTTTCTTTAGTACGTATCAAACAATCGACCAATTGCCAAGCTCTCGCATTTACCCAAGGTTTTTGAAATGATGATGTACGATTCATTATCCTTCCAGTGCAAGTCTCTTATCTCCCCCCCTTCAGCATGGTTTCCTCAAAAGTAGATCCACAACCACCAACCTGGTTGACTTTGTTTCCGTCACACTTTCTGCATTAGAAAGTGGCAATGAAGTGGATTTAATCGCTACTGACTTCAGTAAGGTCTTTGACAAAATATCTCGTCGTTTGATTCTTTTCAAACTCTTCTTCATTGGTTTCGATCCCCTACTATTGAATTGGTTTTCATCTTGCCTTGAAAACCGATCTTATAACGTTCGTTTTCGCTCTCTTTGCCTTTTAAAGCCACCTCTGGTGTTCCCCAAAGTAGCCATATTGGACCTCTGATTTGTATTCTGGCAATAAATGATATTGACAACGTCATTAAGTTCTCCTCCATCTCCCTCTATGCCGACGACGTTAAATTCTTTAAAATCATTTCTTCTTCACACGACTCTGATCTTCTTCACCAAGACCTCAATAGTTGTTCGGTCTGGTGTCAAAAAAACTGTATGGAGCTGAATAAATGTGAATTTCTTACTTTTTCACGTAAGCGGACTCAGTCTCCCACCAGACGATACTTTTTGAACAACCAACCCATTGTGGGTGTTCTGTGTGACAGAGAGCTTACTGAGCCCTTGGTTTCGTCAAACGGTGGTCTAAAGAATTTACCAATCCCTATACATTACCTACATCCGCCCTATTCTAGAGTACGCTAGCCAAGTGTGGGCACCATATTACCGGGTCCACATTACTAGAATCGAAAGCATTCAACGTCGATTTCTCCGTTTTGCTCGTCGTGGGTTCCCATGGAGTAATTACCTTATCCTACCACCATATAATAAACACCTTAATTTAATAAACCTTCAGGCCCTTGAAAAAAGTAGGGATGTCGTTGACATTCTGCTTATACATCGTCTTCTCACTGGCTCCATTGATTGTTCCTATCTTTTAAATGTTGCCTTTAACACCAACCCTCGCAATTTAAGATCCCCTCCTGTTTTCTACCTTCCCACCCTTCGCACGTCGGTCGTACGGCTTGAACGAGCCGATATCCCGTATGTTGCAGAAGGTCAATTCTAACCACCTCCTCTTTGATTTTAATCGCTGCAGCACTTCCCTCAAATCTGCCCTCCTCCACCACTCACGATCCACCTTATTAGTTTTAAGTATTAGTTTTAAGTCCTAGCTATAAGTCTTAGTTTTGCAAGTAGTTTTAAGATATATAGCTTGTATTAAGCTACCAAGAAGGAGAGATACCGATTCACGTTGGTTTTGAATGTTTGTAGATCATAATGTGTAGGAAAAGAGCGGGGAAGAGCATTCGACATTCGAGTTGTACGGCTAAGGAAAGATTCCTGGTATTTCACTGTACGTCCGAGAGTAGGCTTAAGATTGAACTGATGCGCATTCCTGGACTGGTGGGTACTGCGGTTGAAGTGTTCTAGGGGTGGAATGCAGCAGGCTATTTTATTAGAGCACTTTTGGTGGAAATATCGATAAAATAACGAAAAGCAGGAGCCATTACGACGATGGCTCAAAGAGTCAAGCGATTTCCTGATGTCTCGATCCATAATGAGTTTAATCATCGCGTGTTTTTGTATTCTGTCAAGCAGCTCCATATATGTGATTGGAGCACCAGCCCAGATATGTGCGTTGTACTCAAGTTCGGGCGAATAAATGCAGTATAATTTGCGACCAGATCAGAAAGGGTGAAATATTTCTTGCATCGCTTAACGAAGCCTAGACATTTTGCTGCGTTTTTGGCGACATCGAATATATGGTCATTGCAACGAAGGTTGTCATTAACACAAAAACAGAGAATGGAAAGTCTTTCGGTATCAGCCATGCAAGTGGCATTTATCTAAAGGGGTTTTCAACAGAGACGCTACAAAAGTAGAGCGACAGAGACAGCAAACGACGCCGAATTTCTTGCCGCTCTTTTGACATTTCTCTTCAGTAAGGTTTGCCATTTCATGATGGAGGACATGTGGTTCCAACAGGACGGCGCCACAAGCCACACAGCGAATGCCACAATCAATTTATTGGAAACCAAGTTTGGAAAACGTGTTATCTCACGAAATGGTCCAGTCGCTTGGCCGCCTCGGTCGTGCGGTTTGACGCCGTTAGCCTATTTCCTGTGGGGCTACGTCAAGTCTATGGTCTATGCCAACAAGCCAGCGACGATTGATGAACTTCGTACGAATATCGAACGTGAAATTGCAGCAGTATCGGCCGATTTATGCTTGAAAACCGTCGAAAATTGGGTTCAGCGTCTGGACTTCTGCAAGCGTGCCCGTGGTGGCCATGCAAAAGAAATCGAGTTCCATACAAAATGGCATCGAACGTACTTTCACAGGAATAAAGAATTTCATTGATATCCAAAATCGTTGTAGCGCTCTTATTGAAAAACCCTTTATAATGGCAGACTATTGAGGTTTCGCTTCAATGACAAAAGACAGCTTTGTGTTTGGGAAGCATTAAATTCCACCCTATTAGTTGTACACCACTGAACCATGATGTCAAGATCGGAATTCAATGAGCTTAACATACGTTGCTGTTCCAGTTCCACACCCGAACTTGAGGGGCGTGAACCAGGAGAAAAATGTGAGAAGCTGAGGGTACTGCCAAGAAATGAATCGGATTAGAAGTAACAGACGAGATTATTTATGAAAATGAGGAAGAGAGTCGGAGATAAAGCAGAGCCTTGGGGAACCCTAGCATTTATTGGGTGAGTTTCAGAATTGTAACCGTCTAACACAACTTAAATTTAACGGTCCAAAAGGTAGTTTCTAATCCAAATGCACGCAATTTCGACAGGAGAGCTTGATGCCAAACTCCGTCAAATGCCTTTGAAATATCAAGCGGAACGATCTTACTTTCACCACCTTGGTGAAGAGATTGACTCCACTTTTCGGTTAGATAAGTCATAAAATCACCGGTGAACCTGTTGCTGCGAAAACCATACTGCCGGTTTATCAGCGTACCCATGATCTTGGAAAGATGGGACGTTAGTGCAATTGGTCGGTAGAAGAAGGGAGAAGATTCGCCTTTTTTGGGGCTGGACAAATGCTGTTTCACATCTGCTCGGGAAGAGCCCTGTGTAGAAAACTATAGATAGAAAAGCTAGCGCAATGGTTTCGCCAGCGAGGAAGAATACCTCTTCAAAACGATAGGGGAAATACCATCTGGACCAGCGGATTTCTGAACGTAAAGATCTTGAAGTGATAGAATGAGTCAAAGTGTGGCATATTGTATTTTCTAAAGAAGAGGGCAAGTTCAGTTTTGGGTGGGCTTACTTCAAATCAACAACCACAACGTTCTGCCCATCTTGCCAGCTTTTTGAGAGCATCTTGTAGAAGTTCTAATAGTGTATCGAGGTGATTTTCTGATACGGCAAATTGAAACGTCATCGGCAAGCAATCATTCTGCAGTCTTCCCCTTCTGGACAAGCCAGTAGTTCATTCAACGCCAAGTTCGAAAAATAGGGGAAAAAAGCGTCACCTGTGGATGCTCCGCTACTGATAGATTATCGGATGCAGGGCCGTTTTCCCCCATTTGCACTTGCGCAGATGACTGTTGCGTATCAATGTTTGTGCGAAAATGGATATCGATCAGTCGCTCTAGATTTTTTAGAAGGATGTGAATCCCATTTAAACTTGTCTCCATATCGAAAGAATATGAACCAGATCTGCACAGCTCTTTAAGATTAATAAAAATTAGTAGGCGTCAAACATAACGACACATTCACTAATCTACGAAAACTGGGGCCTTAACGTTCCGTTTACAATTGACGCACTATCCCTTCATGAAAACCACAAATGAGTCATCACCCACCTAAATATTGTGTACCTAATAAAGTGTGGTGTTAACTGACCTGTACTCTTAGAATTTTGTGCATAGGAGTAAAATGCAACAAGCAGTCTGCGTGAACGCCAACTTGGTCCAATGTAGAACGAGTTCTTGAAAGCCAAATATTTTTCATTGGCCACCAAAGTGCGTGATCTGACCAATCCTTTGGGTTTTCTGAAAAGAAAAAAATAAATAAATCAATAAATAAAAAAATAGTAATAATTATTTTTTAAAATACTTGTACAAAAAACAACGTCTTCGGTAGGCGTTGTTTTAAAATAAAAAAAACTATGATAGAAATTAATTCGAAAATAATCTCTTGAATTTATGAGCAGTCGTTAAGTCGGCGAAATGCTGAGAGTGGTAGGTATATAATCCAGACATGACAATGGGCCTTACCACTGACAGATGTAATATGGAGCTTGAATTAAGGGTCCCGTTCATTTTAATTTCTTTTTACATAGGAGTAAAAGGGACTAAACATTTAATCTTCACACTAAATTTGTTAATGGTTCGGGCCAACAGAGCTGTAAAAATGCAGTCTTCTTTTTTAACGACACGGTTATGATCTGGACTATATGAATCACAACCTTCCCACTTCAATGCATCTCTACTGTTCCGCCTGTGTGGTTTGTATGTAAAAGAGAGCATTCATTTGAGAATTTTACTCTTTTGATTTTCAAGAATAAATTATCATTAATTTTGAGGTCATTCACAGAGCAATCAATTTTAGCATTCAAAAAAGTGCCGTGATGTGTAGTGATGTAATGTATGTACAACGTTTCAAATCGCAGTGTAAACGCATGTACACATAACAGCGACCTTGCCATCAGAAACAGATTTGACATGACATTTTACATTGAAAAGAAAAGGCAGTGTTGTAATACATAAAAAAAGCATCAGTATCTACGATGCTCATTTTTCACATTCATTTGCATTCAATTTAAGTCTTCGGCATTGATTTGAATTAAGTTCATTCGCATTCCTGCATTCCATCAGGTTAAAAGATGTAAGCTTTCGTTCATATAAGGCCAACACATCCGAGGAAAACCAAAAAAGTTTAAGAGAGCCAGAAATGACTGCAATGCCCACATCAATCGTGTCAAATTATACTTCGATCAAAAGGTGAGGCAAAAAATACTACAAAGTCCAACGGATGATAAAAACTTTTGGGCGTTTGTTAAAAACATCAAGAATTCGGCATTGTCTTCTATCCCGACACTTATTTATAATGACACTCCAGCTGTCAGCTATTAAGATAAAGCCAATCTTCTTGCTGCTCACTTTGCAGCTAGCTCAACGTTCCAAGACTGTGCTCTATCTCCCCAAGGTTCGGCAGCTGTGTCAGAACAAGCTAATCCCTCTGTACTCATCCCGCCTTGTACACTCAGGCTTGAAGCAGGGAGAAATTCAATAAGAGAGGCGAACCTTAGATGGACGGCATTAGATACTTGCCACACCACAAGAATGCTATGGCCAACCTTCAATGGAACCAGAACCGAGAGTCTCATGAAAAAGGATAGGAAATCACTATCCACCCTCGTGGGAATATTAACGGGGCATAGTACTCTGCGGTACCACATGAAGAAATTGCGCTTGACGGAAGAAGAACGCTGTAGAGGCTATGGCGACGAGGGAGCTCTGGAGAATATAACTCACTTCCTATGTCACATCAGGTACAGATTCCTGGGGAGACATTTCTTCCATGACCTAGACGAGCTCTCCAGCACACCGATAGACAGGATAATGAACTTCACCAAATCCACAGGATAGTTTGTATCGAACAACACCGTGAACAATTAATCTCAGTTTTTGTAGACAGGGTTAAAAATGAGTTAGGGAGAACCCTCCTCTCCCGATGGGCATCGCAATGGGTCAGAATTGACCTGAGTGTGGCACTAAGCCAGCCCGCCCACCTAACCTAACCTATCTCCCCATGTACTCGATACTCGAGCGCTTAGAATAAATTATATCACCGATCCACTTTCGCCCTCGTACAGTGGCTAGAGTACTTCAAGATCTCAACATACACAAATCCAGTGGTCCAGATGGTATTTCCCCTATTGTTCTGAAGAGGTGTTCTTCTGCAATGGCAAAACCACTGCATAAACTTTTCTGTCTGTCCTATTCTTCAGGGCTCTTTCCGAGAAGATGGAAAACAGCATTTGTCCAGCCTGTTCCAAAAAAAGCCAATCTTCTTTTCCCTTTCTTTCCAAGGTCATGGAAACGCTGATCACACGTCAGCTCATACAATCACCCCTATCGAGATATCCGTTCGCACGTAGCGCACCTTGTCGCATTGCGTTGTACCGCGTTTATGTCAATTACTTTTGACATATACACGGCAAATATTCTCCGAAGCTCTCCGACAACCAATCGTTGCGGAATATTTTAATAAACAATGGAAACTCCATCAAAATTGTAAGTAATGAAACTAAAAATAAATCTTTTTTAGGATTTATTTCAGTGATGTCTTATTTCAGAAAGAAAACAACAACGAGGGCTCAACAAGAGCGATTGGTAGAAATGCTATCTGCCAAACTGGATATAGCCCGCAATTTAACAAAAAGACCGGCTGAGGAAGTTGCTACTTTTTGGGAAAGCATCGCAACTGAATTAAATTTGTTGGGTCCACCAGTTAGAGATGTAATTGGTTGGAAAAAGGTATATAAAATTGAAATCTTAAAGCGATATAACAAAGAACTATAATTTTTAATCAAGGTTTGGAGCGACTACAAAACCTATATATAAAAAAAAAAAATTGGCAGACAACAAAAAAGAAGCATCGGTTACAGGTAGTGGACCTTTTAAAGTAAAAAGTTTTACTTCCATTGAAGAAGCGGTGATAGCAATCATCAATATGAAGGACATCATAAACGGAGTTGGAGCAAGGACATATGGACCCGATGTCAAGAAAAATAGTTTTGCAGAGTCTAATCTCAATGAAAATGATCATAGAAAGGAAAACAGTTCATCGGCAAATTTGGAACTTGGTTATGAATCATTTGAAAACAGTGATGAAGACGACCTAATTGCAACACCAAGTACAAGTGTATATAAGTTAAGTGAAATGAACCTAAAACTTTTATGTATGCCACGAAGGCAAGTTTTTGTTGACTCTTTTTATTATTTATTTATTAAAATAAAGTGTATATATATTATGTTATTCAAATTGCATCAATATTTCATTTCTCGTTGCAATGGCCTCACTATGATGTGAAGACCTCTGAAATGCTCTCTATTTCTTCAGAAATCAGAATCGTCCATGCTTGCAGTCTCTTCCTCAGTAGAGAAATGAAGACAATTGTTTTCATCTTTTGACAACTCGGTAATAACATATGTTTGAATTATAGAGATGGTATTTTCGAAAATATGTCGATATTTGACTGAATCGATATATTTTAAATAGAAATTGATTTGTGTTCTAGTTAACGATAGCGTACAGTTTATTGGCATAGTGACATCCTTCCTTGTTAAAAACTCTGAAATTAAACTCTCTTTATTGATATATGATAATTTAAAGCTCGTTAAGTCTTCATTATACAAGGTGGCGCAAAAGTTGTCATCTGTTTACTTCACAAATGTCAAAGTAAAATTGACATTTGCCGCTATTTGCAAAAATTATAGCATCTTCCGATGGGTTTTCAGCCCTTGGGTGTGCCTTAGGCAATTCTGTGTGCCAATGTTCTAAATGATCCACGACGTTTGACATCTATCCTATGTAGTTTTCAGTCGGATTGGGGAACGCCACTGGGTGATGACTTTTGCGCCACCTTGTATATAAGTATCGAAAGACATATTGACTTATCGATATTTAAATGTACTTTACACATCTCTTTTAGAACCTTCGCCATCGCAATTATATATAAATTTTCTTCCGAAGTCAGATACCTCGAATGCAATTTGAGTCTCCGAAGGAGTATGCGTTGCGGAGAATTTTCCGTTCCGACAGATACCTCGATGGGGCCGAATATCTTGAGTCCCAAAAACTTCTTAATCACTGGCAGTATCGTTTTCGCAGCAACAGGTCGACTGGTGATTTGATGACTTATTTAACCGAAAAGTGGAACCAATTTCTTCACCAAAGTGGTGAAAGTAAGATCGTTGCGCTTGATATTTCGAAGGCATTTGACAGAATTGAACATCAAGCTCTTTTGTCAAAAATGCGTGCATTTCGAATCGATCATACTCTTCTTTATTAGATTAGAAAGGGTTGGGGACACAATCCCGAAAACCGAAATCCCGAAAATCCAAAATCCCGAAAACCCAAAATCCAGAAAATCCAAAATCCCGAAAAGCCAAAATCCCGAAAACGAAATGCCAAAAAATTATATATCGTTTTCGGGATTCTTTATTTTATTTTGAATGTAAAATAGACAAGTGTTTGTCCATTCCATTTACCGTAATAATGTTTTGCAATTTTTTGCGTTGTAATGTTTTGCAATTCGCAATGTGCATTCAGTTGTGCTGATCTCAAATAGTGTGATAGCTGACTGACTAGATTTTTGTTAGACAGTCAACATCGTAATACAAAGTGAGTGCCTTTATAATTAAAAACTTTATATTATCAGTGACATTTTGTGTTTGAAGTCTTAAGTAGAAATGAACTGAAAGAAACTGCTTATTGACGGCTGCAGTTACCATGTCAACAAAAAATACAAGGATAGTATCCTGAACAATTTGCAAATGTCAGTTGTGCGGTATTCTCCTGCACACGACGATACATTTTACTGGGAGTGTGAGCAGCGAAAGGAAACATTGTGCAAATCACGCCTGACAACAATATTTAAGAATGACTCGCACAATATTAAAAAAATCCCCACAGACCATTGCCACGAGGCGTTATCGTACTCGAAAGCGATATATGTAACAAATGAGTACGCGAAGGAGAAAGCAAAAACAACATTTCAGCTACAATAAAAATTTTAGTTTAATTTTCGGAATTTTGGATTTTCGGGATTGTGGGTTTTCGGGATTTTAGGTTTTCGGGATTGTGGCTTTTCGGGATTTTGGATTTTCGGGATTTTGGGCTTTCGGGATTCTGTCCGACTCCCGATTAGAAATTACATTTCGTACCGTTCACTTCAGGTTGTTTGGGCTGGTGTTCCCCAAGGCCCCGTTTTCGTCTCCGACTCTTTCTTATTTTTATAAATTTTATGTCTGTTACTTCTAATCCAATTATATTTTAGGGTCTTTCATTAAGAACTTGATAAATTCCTTTTTAAATAAAATGAAAACTACTTGAGATATCTCAAAAAAAATGTATTAGCTTGAATTACTTTCAAAGCATTTATGAATGGAATTCGAATTCTTTCATATGTGCACCAGGGGAACGTAGGCAGCGGTCGATACGTTGAAACCGATTTTCGATTACTCGGCTGCACATTTCGACCGATACGGCCGCTATTTTCCGTTCAATATTGGATCTGTGCTCCTCTAACGTCGCCGGCTTGTTGGCATAGATCAATGATTTAATGTAGCCCAATAAAAAAAGTCTAGAGCCGTTAAATCACATGATCTCGGCGGCCAATAGACGTTTCTCGAGATAACACGTTCACCGAACTGAGACTTTTATAACTCGATTGTTCCACACGCTGTGTGGCATCGGCTTATTGGAACCACATATCACTGATGTCCAATTCATGCAATTGCTCAAAGAAATAACGTTCCAACATGTCGCTGTAGCGAATACCATTTACCGTAACGTGACGGTCATTTTCATCGACAAAAAAAAAACAGCCCATTGACGCCACCGGCATGAAAACCGCACCAAACAGTGACTTTTTGTGGATGAAGTGCTGTTTCATGAAGCACGTGAGGGTTCTCATCTGTCCAGTAACGCATATTTTGCTTATCGACAAAACCGTTTAACCAAAAATAAGCTTCATCGCTGAAGATGATTTTGCGATGAAATTCTTCATTTTCTTCCATCATGTCCAGAGCCCGATTCGAGAGCGTACGTCGCTTCATATGATCAAGTGGCTTTAATTCTTGAGTCAGCCAAGATCCTTACGCACAATTCGCCATAATGTGGTCTGGGAGAGTCCCAATTCTTGAGAACGCCGTGAAATTGACTGATTGGGCTGGTTTGCGACGGACGCCCCTACGGCAGCAATATTCTCCACACTTCGATCAAAACGTAGTCTCATTGGTCGGCAACATCAAGCAGCGAATATTCTGAGTCAAATTTTTTTCACTAGACTATGAATTGCTTGTCTATTGGGACGAGAATTACGTCGAAAATTGAACGCTCTTAAAGTTGCGACCACCGACTCGGAATTTTGGTAGTAAATTTTAATTATTTGTAAACGTTGTTCCTTCGTGAACTTCACCGTGATGAAAATGTTGGTTTTACTGAATATTTTGACATTGACAGTTCGGTAATCGGTTTAAAGAGTGCGTTCACACTAAGAATTCAAAGTTGTCAAGTCGCTAATGAAAGACCCTATATTTCGCATCTCAGTTCAAAACACACTGAAAATCCGTTACAGGCGAGATACTACTCGTAAATATAAAACTTAAATGACAAATTTGAATTAATATTCACCCAGTGCTTTGAATCAAATAAAATGACTGCTGCCGGACAATATTGCCGACAACAATAACTACCGTAACAAAAGTCTGGTACGTTAAGGAGTTCATTTATTAAAAAAAACATTCATACGCAACGCATACATTATTTGTGCAACAATTAAACTGTACATTCTGTACACTTAACGCACGTCCTCAATTTAGATGGCGCCTAATAACATTTATTATTTTTAAACACCATCCAACGCTACCCAGCATGAGGCTTGCAAACTTTGGCGTCTGCCAGTCGGATGGGTGTCTCCTGTTCAACCAAAGACCAATCATCAACATTTGCATGCGCGATGCGAATTGCTCACGATCATGCTCAGCTCATAACAGTTGTAGCGTCGTGCCCCAATGCAAATTGTCTTATTTGCTTCAGTTTTTGGCGCTCGGAAGTCCATTAAGTTTTATCAGCTCGAAGAGCATCTCGAATTTAGTCAATGAATTACCACCCATTGGCAAGGCAGCAGCACACAAATTTTTAAAATAGAATTCCAATCTGATCATAGTATCTGGCCAACGAACTGGTTTTATTCTCCTTTCAAAAAGCGCATTGCGTAAGCAGTGACTTTAAATTAGCATTCGAAAACCATCAGGTATCTGAAAAATATGTAGGTACCTATCGCCAGATAGTTTATTCTTTATTAAAGCAAAGCATTCCTACTTGAAGAGCACGTGCCTGCAGGTTCCATAAATAGACCATGGTAATTACATCTCTTTCCTTTTGTACTTAATATATGAATCTACACGGTTGGTAGTCAAACATCTGCGTTTCACGTCGAACTGTGTGTATTTTGTTCGAGATGAAATTTTATTCTAAAATTGTTGTAAACAGAAAGAGAGATGATGAATTCGTACAGCGAAGATTAATTAGGCCGTTTCATTCCAATGTTGCTCTTGACAAATGCTCTAGATTCGGAATAGAAATCGTTTTCAGGCATTAAGCCTTCTTTCATTGCAGATAGTAAGCACACACCGAAATCATTGAGCTCGACAACCTTAGCCACAATTTATCTCAACGTAGACTCCAGCGAAACATTCAAGATAGGTATTTGGTGTCCTATTTTATTTTATACTTTTTGAATGTCATAAAACTCAAGTAAAGTCATAATCTAGCCGACAGTAGCGTTTGATTTTTTATCTTATCTGAGTAACGGAATTGTATTCCGCTCTGCTAACAGTTTTAGTTGAACAAACACTGGGAAATACGTATACGTAACGTATGTTATTCAGTTGTTATGAAACAATTAAACAAAAATAATAAACAAAAGAAATTCTTTCAGCAGATATTCGTATTTGCTTACTAAAATACTTTTGAGATAAATATTGGAATAACGAATTATTCCTGTCTAGTTTTTAATGAGCATTCAAACCCAGTTAAGGACAGTCTAAACGCTGTTCTGAGTGCCGGTGACTTTTAGATATAAACCCGGTATGCAAAAACGTTGCCTTGGTTTTAATGCACTTCTGGGATAATAATTATAGGACCCGAATATCGTAATTTAAAGAAATGACACTTTTCAACTACATTTAGGTGGCTATCGTCTCATTTCGAAATCTATATGGCCTTCTATAGCGTTTTTGAGAGCTTCTAAAACAATAGTAGGTCAAATCAAGTTGTGGTCGATATAATGTGCTTCGGGATTTTGTTAAACATAAGCTCCACGGAATCTTCAGTAAATAGGTCGCGTAGATGTGTTTTTTAAAGACCTGTAAAATCCTCTCAACATTATTTCCCATAAAATTCTGGGAACTTCGTTATAGTCTCGTCTCACTCGAATGTAAATCACATATATATTTTTAGACTTGTTTTTTATTAGCTGCATAAGAATACTCCCTTCTTAAATAAAACGCATACCTTTTGAATATGCATTTATAAAATGGAATGTTGTCGAAAATAGTTCTAAATATAATTAACAATGCACTACACAGACCAGAGAAAATTGCACAAACGACGAGGAAGAAAAACAACGACGTCGTCGTTGGCGACTAAAGCATTTAAGGAATTCGAAACACGTCTTACCCAGTAATTATGCTACAATAGAGGCTCTCCGGAAGCGAGGCAATGATGACTAAGTGATATTTTCTGGTCACTTCTTGGCGAATTTAGCTTCTCCCTTAATGACGCATTGCAATTGCGCTTAATTAGTATTATTATCAATTGTGGGCGTTGAAAATACATGCATACCAGTCTTTCCCTAGAGAGTCTTTGATAGCGACCCTAATACTTTCGGAACCCCATTGGTGGAATATGACTGAGCCCGATGCTATGGCCATCTGTGCAATGATTGCATGCTTCATTGCTTCAGCTCCTTTTCTTTGAGCAGTGCTTAGATAGGATTATTAGTTTTCCCCAACTATGATCTCATTTCAACGTATACAAACCAATTTGCAGTCTTGATTATTGAAACCTACAGGACTTTATTGTTAAAGCATTTATTTAAACTTACAGCTACTATCGTGTCGCACCGCAATTGCTATAATAGCAATGCACGTAATGCCCCTTGATTCGTGTCCTCAATTCTAAAAAGGGAAATTCGTTTCGTATGTGTATTAATATTAAGTTAATAGGCGGACACACTGACTTAGGGTGAGTGCACCTTTTCTTTGCATTTTTGTGATGGGGGTGATATTTTTAGATCAACGACTTGTGCAACTCATTTTGCCCCCCTTCTCATACAGTGAGTAAAAAATAAACAAGTGGAAACAATCGATATAAAAGACAAGGAAATGCGAAAGGGGTACGTTTCTTTATTGGGTTTGAGTTGGCGCTGGGATATCTACGAGTATTTACTGTGATATTGCACAAAACTATGCATAGGTACATTACTTTATTTATTCCTTCGAGCTGCGCCTAAAAGTAAGCAATGCAAACAACTTCGATGGTTACAAAAAATCTAAGATTGTTAGGTGCAAGCTCTTAAAAACATATGCTTCCGCTGCATCTTTCACCATACATAAGGATGCTCATACACAAACCCTTTAACGCCTTCAATTCCGAGAGCTGGCCATTCCTAAGAAGATCTCTTGCCAGAATGATTACCATGATATGATGATGATATTACTTGCTGAGGATAGTGACGGACTACTTTAACAACAGGAAGCTAAGGTATTATCCGGCGAAGGAGTCAAATACGACAAGGTTACCGCTGGCGTCCCACAGGGATCCGTACTGGGGCCGCTTCTGTGCAACATCATGTATGATGGAGTCCTGCGTTTTGGTATGCACCAAATCATCAGCCAAGTATGGGTGGAAGAAAACATGCCCGATGACTGGACATCAGCTTCATATGCCCCATCTACAAAAAAGGCGATCCTATGTCTTGCAAGCATATAAGATCCTATCCAACGTACTGTGTGAACGTCTTAAACCTTTTTGCAACACACTTCAAAGCCGCGTATGATGGTATACATCGTCCGCAGCTCTATATGGCGATGGCCGAATTCGGAATCCCGGCAAAACTGATTTAGATGTGTCGCGTGACTCTGGAAAACACGCGGTGCAACGTGCAGTTTGGAAATAGCTCCTCCGAACTATTTCAAACATGCACCGGATTTCGGCAAGGGGACGGGCTATCATGCGTTTTCTTCAATCTCGTACTGGAGCAGATAGTGCGCAGGGCAGGTGTCAACACGGAAGGCACTATCTTCAACAGGTCCGTTCAGTTGCTGGGTTATGCGGACGATATTGACATCATCGGCCGATCACAGCGCTCATGCTAGAAGCTTTCACGGCGATTGAAGAGCAGGCGAAATCTGTTGGCCTTTTAGTAAATGCGGACAAGACTAAATATATGCTATCAACAAATAAACAAACATCTGTCGACCGCATAGGACAAAACGTCACTATTGATAGTAACAATTTCGAGGTAGTTAAGGAGTTCATCTACCTCGGAGTAAAAATGAACCCCACGAATGACACCTATGTAAGTGGAGATCCAGCGAAGAATTACCCTAGGAAACCGCTGCTACTTCGGTTTGGCGAAACAACTGGGTTCAAAACTCCTAACTCGGAGGGTTAGATTTAGATTAGATTTATTATTTCATAAATTCCTATATATATAATTCAATATGAGCAATAATTACAATTCAATTAAAATATGAAATTCATTTGACATTCTGTATTTTTTTACTTATGTAATAAGAATAGTGATGAATGCCATTATAATTTACATTTTAAGCATTTCAAAAAAGTTATGTGTGGGTGGGGTGACCATTAAAAAATCAAAAAATTACGTTACTTTATAACATAGGTTTAAACAGTCTCAAAACAAAACAAATTTCCTTAGAATTCATCAAGATCAAATTATAATTCTCAAGTTAAATCAGATAGTCAGAAAGAACAGACTCCATGACAGCGAAATTAAAATTGAAAAGCCATTTTTTTGCAAGTTTGAGCAACTTCTTAGGTATAGAGACCGACCTGAACGATCGAGGAAGTTTATTGAATAGACGAATAGACGATATATAATAAAAATTACGATAAGCCGTGGTATGGAATTGAGGAACGGATAATGAGTACGAAAAGTTTCCACGTAAACTGTAGTTAGAGATCATTCGGAAGTTGCGATTGCCAGACTTCATAAAGAAGGTCTCCAAAACTTTAAAACAATACAAATGACGCACAGGGCGAATTTTTAAGTCACAAAGTAGTCGAACAAATATTGCGTAAATAGAAAAAATGCCTGAGCGTGCACCGAAAATATTTCCTCAAAGCTTCTACATGATTCGAGAAGCTCAATCTTGAATCAATAGTAAGACCCAGGTATTTGAATTCATTAACTTTCTCTACGGGGAAACATTTATCACTGCAGCATAGGCTGCTATCAAAATTAGGAGAAGAAGAACCAGGCCGACACTTGCAACAATCAAGTTTAAATCTTTTGCATTCAGATGCGTGAAAGTAAACATTCACATTAAAATCAAGTAGAGACGACAAACTAAAAATCATAATCTTAGTCTTGGGGCTTATAACCAAGTTATGTTTTGAAAACCAAATTCTTAAAAGGCTAAGGTCCCAATTTATGTCGGAAACCAGATCAAGGCGACTACCCGAACCGTATGCGAAACCTACATCATCTGCAAAAGCAGCTGGAACACCTTTAAAGTCAAGCATAAAAGGAGAGTAAATGTAAATAAGAAAGAGGATCGGACCTAAGACAGAACCTTGGGGTACCCCTAAGTTAATAGTCATTGGATCACTGTTTACATCATCAACCTTCACTCTTTGGGACCAATTTTTAAGGTAATATCTAAACCAATCCAACATGAAGCCACGAATTCTTGCTTTTTCAAGTTTTCCAAGTAGAATGCGGTGATCGACCATATCAAACGCTTTTGTGATATCAATAAATAACCCAGCAGTACACTTTTTACTGTCGAGGTTTGAAATTATATTGCTACAAAACTGCAAAAGTGCATCTTCGGTTGATTTGCCCTTTTGAAAACCAAATTGTGTTGGTTTAAAAAACTGAGTTTTCGTGAGATAGCTCACTAACCTGTTTTTTACAAGCTTTTCAAAAACTTTACTTATCACTGGAAGAAGTGAGATAGGCCTATAATTACAGCCTATAATTACATACATCCAAAGTAGAACCCTTTTTAAATAATGGTACTACAACTGCGTCCTTGAGCTCATCTGGAAAAACCCCTACGAATATGCACCGATTAAAAATGTGTGACAGAACATCCATTACCAAACAAGCAACATTTTTGACCAATATATTAGAGATACCATCAACACCACATGAGCTAGTGTTTTTTAAGGTACCGATAACTTGTAAAACCTCAAGTGGAGTTATGGCTTCAAATATAAAACTATTACAGAAATTTGGTTCAGCAAAGCAACCAGTTGTCGAGTAAATACGACAAGAAGGTTGAACCTTGGACAGCCCTTGGTTGCAAACTGGTGGCAATGGCAAAGAACGAAATGTATGCTTTACAAAACCCTTATCCTGCCAGTTTTGCCTTATGGCGCCGAGTGCTGGACGATAAGCAAGAAGGGAGAGCTGATACTGGGCTCCTTGGAAGAAAAATTCTTCGGCGGATTTGTGGTTCTGTGTGCGAGGAGGGCGAATGGAGGAGGAGATACAACCGCGAACTCTATGAGCTGTACCAAGATGTGGATGTAGTCCAAAAAGCCAAAATAAGTCGAATACAGAGCTCTTGGTCTGGACAAGTGGAAGCAGCGTGCCCGGGATCGTAGAGGATGGAAGGCTGCTGTGTCTCAGGCAGACACTCTTCACGCGTCGGTAGCCCGTTAAGTAAGTAAGTATATGTCTATTTATTTAATTGTTAGTTATTCTACATATTTATTTATTTATTTGTTAATTAATTTATATATTTATTTGCTTGTTACTTAACCTATATGTCTATTTGTTTATTTATTTAATTTATCTATTTATTTATTTATTCATTTAATCTGTTTACCTATTTATTTGTTACTAAATATATATATATCCTTTTTTTATTCTCTTGATAGTGATATACGTCTTTATATATATTTATTTTGCTGTTGTTTATTTAATATTACTTTGTTTTTAACTGTATACACATGTTTTTAGAATTAAGAACAATTACTGTTACATATTCATTTATTTCTTTTTTTTTTTTTTTTTACATTAGAGTTTTTTTTGTATGTTTCCTTCAAAATATCAAATGCCTTTTTTAAAAATGTATCTTTTGTGATCTTAATATTATTTTTTCAGTAGAAAGGTATACAAATATACCAAATCTCTGTTTTGTAAAATGTGCGGTAATGAACCTATTGTATAATTTTTCATGCAAAATAAAAAAATATATATAATATATATCTATCTATTGACCAAGACTAAAAGGCCGGCCATCCACTTGACTCTGAGGAACACTCGAAACATGCTTTCAAAAAATTATTGTCCATTGTGTTTCGTTCGTATCCCAAAAATTCAACATAAATCTTTGTCTATTTTTCTATTAGCTGTCTAGTAGTGACCAAACTTCCAGTCTCCCTCTCTGTTTTGAAAATTCACTTATTGGCAAGGTCAATTGGAATGTTCTTTATCCAATCCTTTTCCATTTAGATGCCAACAAACTCAACTCAAATTATTATTAAAAGAAAAACAAAAAAAAAACACACCTCTTTATCGTCGAGACGACATGTTGTTTGCATTCCTTGCATATTTTACGGGATTTTGGGATAAGTTTTTGTTATTCTTTAACTTTGCATTCTTTATAATGTTCAACTCGAGTTAATAATTCACTCAGAGCCAGCAGCAGATTTGCATGAATTAATTTTCCCTTGCTCCACTTAGCGCAATCTACAATGAGCAAACATTTGCCATATGCCCAGAAGCTGATTAATTGAAGACCTTTACAAAGACGTCCCTGCCTGCATAGATGTTGATTTCTCAGTATTGAACGTTCAAAACTTTGTCTTCTTCGAATTGCTGGGCCGAGTGAACAAATACCGATCTGTGTACCGATCGTCGTGGAATGTTTTTGCAAGCAGAAATTTAAAAATTAGCAAAGAATTATCGTGCTGTGGGTGATGTCAGAGTTTATTTTTAACAGCGTTTGACAGAAGCGAATTACTTCTGTCGAAACCGAAAAGTGAAATTAATTTTTAATGGTGTGTTTACAAAGGAAGTATTTTATAGACAAATCATTCATCACATTTTTTGCGGGCACTCTGCTGACACTTATTTCTATCACCTTTCAACGTTGACGTTGGTGTTCACCTCAAGTTAGACATCTATATTCTCCGATCAATGATCGAGGCTATTTTTCAGCAGCTATGCCCGCTCTACTATGTAGCGTACCGTGGAAGTGTAAAGTGATCTTCAATAGAACTAGGCTGGTACACTGAGGCTGTTTGTACACACTCGCTGCATCGAGTAGATGATCAGCGCGGCATCACCGATATGCAGATCGGGCGATCATTAATGCTGCCTTTAGCAAGACGGGAGAAAATTTATGCGATCAACAGGGAAGCTACACTATAGGCGACGGTGATGTTTACTGATTTTATGGTGTGGGCAACGCGAACACACAACAGTTGACCTGGATACTCACGCAGACATTTTCTAAAGTCATGCTACTGTTGGACACCTCTGATTGAAATATGTTGCGCCTCTGATGTTTGTTGTCTTTTCACTTTCTGGGCCAAGAACAAGATATGTGCAAAGAGAGTAATGACTTGATTCGTGAAACGTTTAAATAAATAGTAAAAAGCATCAAAGCATACAAAGTGGTAACAACTTAATGATCATTATTGTTGTTTAGCTTTTATAGTTTTTTTTTATTTATTTATTTTAATGTTGTTTAAAAGATGTTAACGTTAGGTTTTTGGGATCGGACGACCAAATCAAAGAAACACATTTGCCATACAATTAAATTTACTCCAAGTTTAAGCTTAACTTAGTAGATTGGATTACAGGCACTTCAGTCGGTCAAACCACCACTCTGTAATCTTAAAAAAACGAGTGGAGTACAAGATCCGAATGAAGCCAAGAACAAGTGTGACACGTCACGCAAACTGTAGCCAAAATTTGATATGAACCGGACCAACAAACTTTTACGTTATGACAGATCATCACTGGCCAAATTCGTTGGAACTCTTACCAGTCATAATTTGCTAATTATCAAGGCTGACAACATCAGTAGAGGCTTCGGTGATGAGGAGATACATGGCCGCAGCCAAGGTGGGGATCGGGGGGTTTGTGTTATTTGTTCTCCAATTTTGGCATCAACTTTCTTGAATTTGTTTTCACGTTGTAGAGACTTTCTCTGCAGTTTTTATTGAACGTCCGTAGCATCTAAAAAGTTTTTTCCACTGCCCCGCCTCTTGCGAACGTCGGACAAACATCCAAGAGTATCAACTGTCTTGGGAAGCTTCTCAAATTCGGATTCGTCGTTACATTGTAGGTCCCTTCCACTTCGCACAAGCAAATGGTTGGAGAAGCTGATAAAGACATTAAGCATCGCGTAAGCGTGGGGTGAATAAAGTCGCAGGAAAACTCACCCATCTTCTGTGATCGAAAAATGCCGCTTAAGCTGAAAGGACTGTTCTACACTGCAGTTGTGCGCCCGGCGCCCACATACGGGTCACAAGTATGAGCGCAAATTAACGGCAGCCGAGATTTAGATGCTTCGCATGACAGCAGGAGCAACAAAGATTGATCGAATAAGACGTTCCAAGAGCCGAGGAAGCCTTCACGTCAAAAAAACTATCTCGGAAAAAATGTAGCGCGACCGGCTCAGTTGGTACTGTCATGTTTAAAGGAGAGATCCAACGAGACCTGTCAAAAATGCAATATCAATTAATGTTTCAAATCAATACAATCGCGAAAGAGAGGCAGACCTAATAACTTTTGGATCACACAAATGCAGCAACGCCAGCATTTGATTGGCCTCGGCGACGAAGTGATTCAAAATAGGGATGCCTACCGCTGAGGTCGAACCGGCGAACCCCACAGGCGACCAGTAGGGATGCAGTTAAGTGAAAGGTTTATGATCCCTTTAATCCTGATCATGGCCTCACCGTTAAGGGAGAAGAAGAAGATTACTAAAGTTAAATTTTGTATTATTCCCGAGTATCTCAACTGACGGCCGTTCGTATTTTTAATATACTTCAGAGTATTGGAATTACTATTTATACAGTTTTAATTCCTGCCCGTGCTGGGCGGGCTTAGAAGGATTATGATCACTGTAATCATGATCAAAGCCTCACCGAAGAAGAAGAAGCAGAAGAAGAAGATTAAATTAGTCGAAAAGGAAAACAAAAGCTACCTGATAAAATACATGTGTAATTTTCATTCATCAATTCCCCCCCGAGAAAAATTGTTCTAGCTGCGGCTTTTCATTCAAGAACTCTCAGGACATCAAAATGGTTGGACATCATGGAGTAGGGAAAAGAAAACCAAGGTCAGGACTACAATATCACCTCCATATCTGATGAACAGCGAGCGAAGCCTGTGAAAAAAGCGATGACACTGCGGAACAATTCCTCTGTGATTTTCCAGCTTTTGCTCGTAGCAGGTGGCAGGTATTTGGTGCTGATGTAATGAGTGCTGTAAGCCTAAGCGAAGCGCCCACTCGTCTTTCTTAGGAAAACGAGTAAATTTAAAAAGTAAAAGTGTTGTGTCTTCCTGGTAGTACAATGGACCAGTATTGAGTCTGAGTGCTTCAGTGTAGAAAGCCTCGCACCCCGAAAAAATGAAGATTTAACAGCTGCTGCAAGTCTTCTTTAAACACATCCTTCGATGTTTCGGAAAGCCTACTTTGCAGTCGTGAAAACAGAAGTCATTTGCTTGGCTATTTTTTTTTTAAAAAAACTCCAGATAATGTTTTGATCGTGAGACTTCTATTGACTACTTGCAAAGTTTCCTTCTTTGAAATGTCCACTAGCAAAGAAAAAAAAGAGTTATTGGGATGACACTGCGATATAAAGATCATCTTAACCCTAATTTTTTTTATTAAAAAAAGAAATCCAAATCCCTGAGTACTCAGACTCGGTAATGGTTGATTGTACTACCAGGCGGAAATCCTCTTTTTGGTGTACAGGTTGGAGAAAACAAGGTGTCATTCATTTCTCTCCATTAATCGGTGGCGTGTTGAATGAGGTTCGGAAGTTTTACCAATGGGTAAAAAGAACCTTCCAAGACTACAGAGCCCGAACCGAAGCCTGCAAGGACGAACAAGGGAACATGATAGTAGAATCGCAGTCGATGCTGAGGATATGGAAGAACTACTTCTGCCGACTGTTTAACGACGATGATGAACTAAATCGCGCCGTCAGGCAGAATGCACCATTCAACCTGGACGATGAAGACCAACAATTCCGTCCACCCGACCTGGGCGAAGTGAAAATAGCCATATCTAAGCTTAAGTCCAACAAAGCCGCTGGAGCAGATGGCCTGACCGCCGAGCTATTCAAAGCGGCAGGCGATGACTTGGTTAGGAGCATGCACGAACTCATCTGTAAAATATCGACGGAGGAAAGTATGCCCGATGAATGGAACCTCAGCATTGTTTGCCCGATCCTCAAAAAAGGAGACCCTCTGAACTACGCCGACTACAGAGGTATTAGTCTTCTTTACATCGTCTACAAGATCTTATCTGCCGTGCTGTGTGAAGGCCTGAAGCCTTTCTTCAACAACCTGATTGGTCCCTATCAGAGTGGCTTCAGGCCAGGAAAGTCTACCATCGACCAAATATTGACACTGCGGCAGATCTTGAAGAAAACCCACGAAGTCAAAATCGATACCCACCACCTTTTCATCGATTTTAAGGCCGCCTATGACAGCGTTTATAGACACGAGCTATACAGAGCAATGTCTAGTTTTGGCATCTCTTTGGATGACAGGATGACAATGGAGAATGCATGCTGCTCCATCAAGGTCGGTAAAGAACTCACCGATACCTTCGATGTCAAAAAAGGATTTTGACAAGGCGATGCGCTATCATGCGACTTCTTCAACATCGTTCTTGAAAGAATAGTGCAAAACTCAAATGCTAACACCAGAGGCACAATCTTTCAAAAGTCCGTCCATCTACATACTCGCCTACGCCGACGACATCGACATTATCGGCAGAACGCAGCGGGATGTCACTGAGTATTGAGACGGAGGCGGCGAAGTTAGGTTTGGCGATCAATGAGGGCAAGATAAAGTATATGCTGTCATAAAGAAAGGACACCCAACACCGACGTCTCGGACAGAATGTCACTATAGACAGATATAACTTTGAGGTGGTTCAGGACTTTTTCTACCTAGGCTCCGCAATGAACTCAGGCAATGACAACAGGGCTGAGATTAAACAAAGAATAACTCTTGCCAATCCCTGTTTCTATGGGGTAAGAAAGCAATTGAGTAGCAAAGGCCTCTCTCGAACAACCAAAGTGACCCTTTATAAGACCCTAATAATGCCAGTCCTTCTCTATGGTGCAGAGGCATGGACTGTAGCAAAAGCGGATGAGGTCACTCTTGATTGTTTTGGGAGGAAAATTCTGTGAGTAATTTTTGGTGACGTCTGCATAGACGGTGAATGGAGGAGGAGATACAACGACGAACTGTGCGGGCTGTACAGCGACATCGACTTAGCCAGAAGAGTGAAGGTCCAACGACTGAGGTGGCTGGGCCATGTAGAGCGAATGGACCTGAATGCACCGGCCCGGAGGATCTTCGAATCCATACCCGAGGGACGGCGCAGTAGACGAAGACCGCGACTCAGGTGGCGCAGGAGTTATGACTGATGGTACTCATTCATTGCCAACAATCATTATCAGAAGAGATGTCGAGTCAAGCAACAGCAACCAATACAATCACACAGTAATCCGTTTGATGCCCATCTCAGCAAGAGTAGCGTACGAAGACAACAACACGCTTAGCTTGAAGAGAAACACATGTTGCGGCATCAGCCGTAGTATACTTAGCCTTTGTATATAGACTTTATAGTAGTCTCACTTCGTGTATACGACGACTACGCCACCACACGACGTAAATATGTCATTAAAAAAAAGCTATATATAAACTAGCATATTGTAGAACCTTTTCTACAAAATGCTAGTATACCTTTGAATTCCATTCTCGTCATTTATCGAATTTATTTTTTTTACTTCTTATGATGGTTGGTGAGAGGGGTGCGGGATATGGATGGTATATTAGTTGTTGGTTTTGATGGAAGTTTGGGGTAGGTCATGGCATAATGCAAGGTGACCGTAGCATTCATCAAAGAAAAGGGGTATTCATTCATAATCGGTATCAAAAATCATGTTATGTACATATTGCGATTGCATTATGTTGCACAATTAAATGTCCGAATATTATGTATAAGTAGATTTTTTTCATTTGGTTTTCCATAAACAACTGAATTCGACAGTTTGGGCAGCTAAATGTAATTGATTAATGTATTCTTTTTTAAACTTTAATCAACACAAACTGTACATAACTTATATGTTTTGTACACTGTTTTATGAATAAGGATTTATGCATAATGGCTGGAGAAATATTTAAGCACATAAGAAGATATGCAATCATTTCGAGATGTTAAAGCGAATTCTATTGAAGAATGCTCTAAGTTGATTGCGTTGATTTGTTTGTGGAATAGGTAGGGAACCGGCACTAGCGGTTGACCACTTCAACTCCAAAAATTAGTAATAATTACTGTAGTTTATATTGTTTCGTTGAAATATCCCACCTTCAAAATATCCTTTTTTGTGAGTCGAAGAGGTGTCCAGAGTTTTAATTTTTGTGAGTCTATCCCAGGAAAATATCATCCCGCAAAACTTGGGAAATCGGGCGCGTTTCTTGAACGTTAGGATAAAAGCTTTCAAGATGTTCTATCTACGGGACTTTTGTTTTTTGGCGGAGATTTGAACGCTACTCTCGGTTAGTCAAACGAAGACTATGAGAACTGCCATGGAGGACTGGGATACGGCACCAGGAACTCTCCGGGTGAAGATATCCTGACCATGTGGAAGTCATAAGGTCTTATCGTTCTCAAACAAAGCCGTCACCTGGTCGCTTACAGCAGTGGCGGATTCTCATGATCCTCATCTCCAAACTGATGAGTGGCGATCCAATGCCTAACCCGTGGAGGGAGAGTTTTCTTCTCATTTTGTACAACGAAATTGGCAGATGTACTCCCCCGCCTATTTCTGGCATTGCTATTCTCTCCGAAGGAACTCCCACTTCTTGTTCTTCATTCAACGTGCTATTAGGCTTCGAGCTATTTCAACTTCAAATTCTTTAGGAACGGCAGACGTTCGCCCAGCTCCAATTGTCTTGAGAAGTGTTTATTTGGCATTTTAAAAATAAATAAATAATAAAATTTGAATAAATTAAATATTGATCGTATAGGTAGGAACCTAGGAACCCATTGAGCCATAAGTGGTTATGCAGCATGACGGCACAATACTGACACAAAGTAACATGTCATTTCTTTATAAATTACATTGAATATTTCTGAATCAATTACAAAACAAATGATACAAATCGGAACTTTTTTCGACAAGATATAGCCAAAAGAGTAACAGTCTAAAAAGCGATAAACTCATAATTTCTTATTTGAGGAAAAAGACTGAAATCAGATTTTATTTAAGTTTTCATTTCAAAACTATTCGTCCCTTCCATCATCCCCCTCTCATCATACATGCTACTTGCTGAGGCGACGATGCGATGTTAACCCCCACAGCATTTTGGGCGCCTTTAGACAATATAGGTATTCAATATTTCAGCTTTCTAGCTCACAAATTTGTTCTTTTGAAATTGTTATGGTTTAAATTTCAGCTTTCTAGCTCCAGTGTAAAGGCCTTAATTTTTGCCGACGGGTGGACGGACGGACATAGTAGGTACACAATATTACTATCGATGCTGACCACGAATATATTACAGAAACACTGCAAAACGACAGGTGACCTGCCTCAATATTAATGGAGGTCATCAATTCGCTAAAAGATAAATATACCTATCCAACAACTATTTCTTTGAACAACGGCTGATACAACACAAATTGAATATTTCCGAATCAAATACTGAAGAAATGATATAAATCGGTACATTTTTGGACGAGATACAGCGAAAATAGCTAAAGTCTAAAAAACCATAAATTCATAATTCCTATGTAATTTGATGGAAAATATCGAAATCAGCTTTTATTCAATTTTTCCTTTCAGATTGTTTGCCTCTTCCATCATACATTCTACTCGCAGACCACAAAGCCAGATTTCTTATTTTTAAATCATCTCCCTCTTATCAAACATACTACTTGCCGAAGCGAAGGCAACAATGAAAATCATCAAAAGTATTCGGGTGTTACACAGAAAAATAAATGCATACATAATATCAGAATGATTCGATAGAGAGAGACAAAGCAGTTTATTTCTTCGTTTCTTTCTCTTTTCTCTTCTTTCTTCGTTTTGAACAGGAAAATTTAAGACACAAACCTTCAAACGCCACCACTTTTGCTCCCGCCTCTGTCGAGTTCGACGTTTTCAAATTCGTGTTGAAGAGACTACTATAGAACTCTATACAAAGACTTAGCTTGGTATAAATTTTGGCAGGCTTGGACGAATCTTCAAATAAAGAAGTTCCAAAACTATCAATAGCCGTGTTTCTTTGCACGCGGATATAGGGATAATTTGAAATTTGCATTTAAAATACAACAACAACTTATCCTATATACGCTAACTTTAGCGGGGATAGCTATCGCCGCTAAGTCAGTTAGCGGGGATAAACAGTGCTTCCAAAACCCATTTTCTTCGTTTCTGATGAACTCATGCGATGAATTTTTCAGGAAATGTCAAAGTTTGACATCCCTCCGACCACTAACACATCCCGCCGAATATTTTGTTTGTGATTTTATTATTATTATTTTTCAAACTTCATTATAAAGGTAATTGAATTTAGCAAATCTGTTAATGTGAAATTGTTTTCATAATTTTAGAATATGCTTGGCATCAATTTCAATTGGCGGAAGTAAATATTTTTCAATTTCAGAATTTTCAATACAAATTTCTTAACTACAACTTACAGCTGTGTCACGGTGCATGTGTGCTGCCAAGTTTTTTTTTTGATGAATTCTTAAGCGGCGATAGTCGTTTTCTGATGCCATCGCTATATCCGCGTGCAAAGAAATACGGCTAATATTATATGTCTTTTATTTAAACCACGTTTTCCTGAAGAAAACCATAACTCACGCAAGTTGAAGGGGACCTTAACCAACTTAGCGTGCCAAACTGGGGACAGCTGGCCCAAGATCATGCTGGCTGGAGACGCTTGTTGGTTGAGTCTACCCCGAACTGTAGCACCACCCTAAGTAAGTAAGTAAGTAATAGGTGGCGTGTGTTGTTGCTCCCCATGGGGACTGAACCTGCACCGCACGGGTCACAAGCCTCTAACTAACCTCTACACCATCGCCACCACAATTACCTCTACTTATTACCTTTACATACATTACCATGTATTAGCAGCAATTATATCTCTGAAAGAAATCAAATACTACATCACAGCTGTTACAGAATAAGCAAAACCAACGCACACAAATAAATACATAGGTATGTATATTTTATAACC
Organism: Portevinia maculata; assembly: GCA_949715645.1. NCBI lineage: Eukaryota > Metazoa > Arthropoda > Insecta > Diptera > Syrphidae > Portevinia > Portevinia maculata. Next base: position 401,635,564 of record OX454525.1, on the reverse strand, counting down.
GAGAACCGATCGTATTACAAAAACCATTATTTTGCAAAATATGTACGTATACAAATTCACATGAATGTATGAAGAGGTCCCAGTGGGAAAAGTTATAGATAGGGTCGAATTCCTGTTATCGAATGGCTTAACACAAGCGCGGATTTTAAACAAACCACATAAAATACCATCTATCAATATGTTTTACCAAAAATTTGATTTTCAATTCGAACAACACCCTTTTCTATCTAGTTGCGGTCGAATACCAACAGACTTTATTGCAACAAAGAAATGCAATTTAACACCATTGTGCACTTAAAAAATACTTCAATGGTTGATTAAAAGGCCATACGAGCGATAGGGGCATATATGGAACGTCGGTCGTCTTACAAAACTTTTTCACAACAACGTATTCTTTTGGGAGATACACTTTCGACCTCTTGGTGTCTTCATAGTTTATTTCAATCGATTTATTTATTTTTTTAAAGAACTATTTCAACAATTTACTTGGAGTTGGAGTATGTGTCGCATTTAGTGTCGTCAGATGCGTACACTGTGTTCAAGTATAAATTTGATTGAATTGATGGGCGAGTTACTCGTATTCCGTTCCACTTCAACAACCTCGGCGGCAATTACATTCAATTTTATATAATACTCGTATGTCATTGATTCATGTACAGCACACTATCTTTCGTTTTGCAACCGAATGATAGGTTCCCTAGAAGGGAAATGCTTTCTTAAGTACGGTAAGAGGCCACTTTGATTTAAAAACTGATTGGAGTGCGATTGTTCTCAATTTGTTATTTTGTAAGTTTAGAAGAAATACTAGAACAAAATGATGAGCAATGGTGCTTTGTGTGGTGCACAATGAGGAGTGGTGCTTGTTATTTAATTAAACTCTTCACGAATATGGTGGACTGTCTGAAAACATTGCACAACCACAAAAGCTCATTTCCGTAAGCAGACCTGCTTTTATTCACTTAAAAATTAATAAAATATAATTGGTCTTGTCATTGTTAGCTGCTGTTTCTGTCATTATACTTTTGGATTTGCGATGCGCATCAATAACGACTGGCTGGCTGAATTCCAAAACGTCAAAAAAATGCGCATTGTGAATGCACACTGCTTTTATAATGCCAGGTTATTAATGCTTTTGCGCTGCTTTGCATTTGTGATGCTTTGCAATTTTTGACGTTTTGCAACGACTTTGATGCGAACTATCGTAAAATGTTTCAAACACCAATAATGTCTGAACAATTAGTAACAACCATACTTTTTAACAGCTTATTAAACAATATTGGTTCGTACAATGCCAACACGTTTAAGCATATTCCTTATTTAAGAAGGAAGCAGTTTACTCGCCGAATGTCTTTGCTTTCTTCAATTAAACAATAATTAAATGAACTCATTCGTACATTTTTTATTACTGCAAATCAAAGTAAAATTGGCAAATTATTACAAAATATATTATTTTACATATGACACCGGCGATGAATCCATTTTATTTGGCGGTTCAAACTGAAATATCAAATGTCATTTGCATCATAATCGTTCACGATGCTTTGTTTGGTTTTGTTGGCGCAGTTAATGCGTTCACAATGCGTTGTAGAAAAGTATGCATTGCATCATAGTAATCCGTTTGCGTTTTGGAACTCTTGATTTAGTAATTTCTGCATTACTTAATTACTGCGTTTTGGAATTTAGTCCCTATTACAATATAAAAATGTTTATTAATGACGTAAGAGTACACTCTAGCGGCTTTCTTAGACATTGAAGGAGCGTTTAACAAAATGTAACAAAACAAATGTTTTTATTTTGTCTTATATCTGATTCAGTTTACGCCCGATGATGAAGCAGCAGCTTCGAAACGCGTCGCAGAAATAACAAAAACAATAAAAGTTGTGAAATTTTAAAAATAAAATAAAAAAGATATTAAGACAAAATAAAAACATTTGTTTTGAATCAATTTTCACATTTAACAGTCAACACACAACTGGAGACAACAAAAACAACAAAATGTAAGTCACTTTTGACCCACCCTGTATAAAGGTATGTAACAAACTGTGTATCAAAATTAAAACACGCTTTATTATATTTGTAGACAAATGAATTTTATAAAAAAACAAAGGGACGCTTGGGCGAACTGTTGGATACCCTATTCGTATTCCTATCCCTCATAAGTGGGCGTGATAAAAGTCTAAGTATGGTTAAATTGTTAAGAACGCTCTACATATTTTGTTATATAACATTTAAAGGATTTTATCGAAAAAAAAAACGAATCTTTTGTAAATAAAAACGCTCCTTAGCTCAAACTTTGGTTTTTCAATAAAATTGTTTTATTTAATTGTGGGCGTGTCATTGGGCGGAATCAAAGAGCATATATAAAAAATTTCAGCTTTCTAGCTCGAAATTCGATTTTTTAGATAAATTTGTTTTTTTGAGTTTGTATGCGGATTTTAAAAATTCTTAAACTTGATTATATATAGTATATGCATGGTTAAAGTTTCAGCTCCCTAGGTCCAGTTTAAAGGCCTAGATTTGCCTACAGACATATAAATGTTTATTAACACATAGCGGCTTTCTTAGACATTGAAGGAGCGTTTAACTATCACCCCTATTGCGAGTGTCAATCGACAATTGATAATTGACTATTTTCAATGTGTGCTATTGTGAACGAATCATTTTCATTGATATTCTTGTCAATCGCATTTTTGCAATTGACTGCGATCGACAAAATCCTTTAGAATCGTTCGTTCACAATAGCAAACATTGAAAATAGTCAATTATCAATTGTCGATTGGCACTCGCAATAGGGGTGAATGTCAATATTGGCGCCGTACGCAGAACGCTAAGTGAGCTCAGCATTGCTAAGCCCATTATCAACTGGATTGTCAGCATACTCGAAGAAAGGCACATTAGCGGAACTTGGGGCTCTAGGCTTAGGCCTATAGAGGGACTCCGCTGGGAGGGGTTATATCCCCGCTGCTATGGGTCATTGTTCTGAATGAGCTGCTTATGCAGCTCAAGAACAGTGGCGTTGGAACAACGGCTTATGCCGATGACGTTGTGTTGTTGGCAACAGGTAAATTCCTGCCAACACTCACCGAACAAATTGAAGGTGCTCTCAAAACCCTCGACACCTGGGCCAGGTACTGCTTCCTAATGGTAAATCTCCAGAAACTGGTAATTTACACAAATAAAAGGAAAATACCACCTTCTGTTGGCGGTACACCCCTCAGAGTCTCTGAGAGTGCGCAGTACCTGGGACTCATACTAGACAAAAAACTAAATTGGAAAATAAATACCAATCAGAGAATCAAAAAAGCGGCCAAGTGTGGGTGGGACACTCCCATGAAGGGTTCCGTATCAGCAAGAAACATCATATAAAAGTTCTTGAAGTTCGTTGTAACTTTGATCGATGTTTTAATAATAGATAAGAGGCGGTTTACGATTTATGACGTATTAAAAAAAAAAAAACTACTTACTAGATCTCGTTCAAACCAATTTTCGGTGGAAGTTTGCATGGTAATGTACATCATATATTTTTTAGTTTTATCATTGTCTTGTTTTAGAAGTTACAGGGGGGGGGGGACATTTTACCACTTAGGAAGTGTCTCTCGCGCAAACTATTCTGTTTAAAAAAAATGATATTAGAAACCTCAATATCATTTTTGAAAACCTAGGCATAGATACCACACACGTATGGGTTTGATAAAACATTTTTCTTGAGTTTCAGTTCTAAGTATGGGGAACCCCCAAAATTTATTGTTTTTTTTCTATTTTTGTGTGAAAATCTTAATGCGGTTAACAGGATACATCTACTTACCAAGTTTCAACAGTATATGTAGTTCTTATAGTTTCGGAAAAAAGTGGCTGTGGCATACGGATGGACAGGCAGACAGACAGACATGACGAATCCATAAGGGTTCCGTTTTTTACCATTTGGCTACGGAACCATAAAAAGCCACAATAGCCCTTTACTCCTGGAGGAAAATTTTTGGAAAAACCTGGGGACCATCTCCCAAAATTAAGCTGTGGATGTACGCGCCAAAAGTAAGACCTATACTGACCTATGGCAGTCTCGTATGTTGGCAGGCAACCAATAAAGCCACCTACCTAAAGGGTCTTACGAAAGTTCAGAGACTAGCGTGCATCGGCACAACCAGTGCGATGAGGGCAAGTCCAACCGCAGGACGGGAGGCTATCCTCAACCTGCTCCCGCTAGACATATTTGTTCAATCAAAAGCCGCCATTAGTGCCATTAGAATTTACCAAACAGTGAACCAAACTAAATGGGTGCCTGGGGAACTTACTATGAACTACTATGACCAAACTAATTGAATTTTATTTTGAAAATAATCACTCGATTATATTAACCCAAAGAGATTATCGGCGTAATTTCAATGTGCGAAATCCACCCTCTGCGCACATGATTACGGCACTGGTGGTACAATTTCGTCAACAAGGAACTGTAGTTGATTTTCCTTGAGCTGGAAGACCTCGCAGTGCCCGAATCAAGGCGAATGTGGAACGCATTCTTGCAAGTGTTGTGGAGAGTCCAGAAACATCGACACGAAGGCGCTCTGGTCAACTCGGCGTGTCCCGCAGTTCATTGCGAAGAGTTCTTAGAACCGGATTTCAGCTGTTTCCATACAAAATATAATTTGGGCAAGAATTAAAGCCAGGAGATCCTCAAAAACATGTTGTTTACGCAGTTCGTTTACAAAAAATGGAAGGCAGCAAAATGATTTTATTCATTATTTCATAATGAGTGATGAAGCTCATTTTCACTTAAATGGATTCATTAATAAACAAAATTGCCAAGGTTGATCCATTCGCGGGAATTACATTCACTTAAGTGCACTGTCTGGTGTGGTGTAACTTCAGAAAAAATTATTGGGCTATTCTTCTTTATAGACGATGCCAGCAATACTGTAACCCTAAAAGTATCGGGCTATGATCGAACATTTTTTGAGGCCAGCGATTGCTGATAGTTCTGAGATGTGGTTTCAGCAGGATGGAGCTACTGCGCACACTGCTCGCGCGACAATAATTTCCAAAAATTCAGGATTTAATTGGCCTTCGCGTTCTCCGGATTTGACTGTAGCAGACTTTTTTCTGTGGGGTTATTTGGAGGGTAAAGTGTACGCAAATAAACCCACCACTATCCCTCAGCTGAAGGGGAACATTCGTGCTGAAATACAGGCGCTGAGCCCAGATGTCCTACGAAGTGTTATGGAAAATGCTCTAGAAAGAGCCCGTCTCTGTGAGCATGAAGCTGGTGCTCATTTTAGGGACATAATATTCTATACTTAGCCGAAAAAAATCTCCATAAATCATACTTTGTGATTCTAAAATAAATAATTAATAAAAAATTAAATCTATAAAAGTTATTATCACTTTATATTAGGAAGTCACTTTTGACCCACCCTGTATAAAGGTACCTATGTAACAAACAGTTATAACATTTACTTTTGTAGACACAACATACATATGAGACCCATAAAGCGCCTGAACCCAGCTTCTCCAACCACTTTCATGCGAAGTGGAGGGGACCTACAGTTTTACGCCGAATCCGAGCGGCAAATTTGAGAAGCTTTCTCATGACACTCTGATAATCTTGGATGTTTGTCAGACGTTCGCAAGAAAAATATTTCCATACTTTGTCCAAGAAAATATATCAGTACAGGGAACATAGGATGTTTTTCTCTCAGTCTGGTTGCAATGACTTACATAAATCGGTCCCTCTTTAAACCTCTCACAGGGTTACCGTAGTGTGTATGATAATTCGCCATAACTCAGAGAGCAATTCTATTAGGGTTACCATCTTCCAATTTAAAATAAAAATATTGCGGAACGAAATAAATTCCGTTTATCTTTTTCCTTTTCGGGTAAGATAATAATAGGCGCGTTTTTTTAAGGGTATCTCCAGTAGGCCAACAAAATATATAAATTTCGTAACACAAAAAAAAAAAATCAAAACGAAAAATATATCACTGTAATAAATTGGATTACAGTGATATATTTTTCGTATAAATATCAATATATATATAAATATTGTAAAACATAAAATACTAATTTCTAATATCACTACTCAACTAATCCGATGAGTAATTACTGCTACTGCTCTCGTTGTTTAGGTATATTATTAACCTTTCAACTGCTTCCTCGGCAAAAACGCCCATTTCCCACATATTTGGCTCAACAACCTGTTAAACGTGTTGGACTTATCGATGCCATTTTCCTTGTCAACCCTTGTAAGTGCTGTCGTTAGTAAGTCTCTTATTTCAGCCATTTTAAATGACTTGTTGTGGCTTGCTACAAACCCTTTCACTTGAGCCCAAAACAATTCTATTGGATTAAGGTCACAGTGATACCTGGCGACCTCCGGATTAACCAGCCTTACCTGCATACTGCGGATCTCTGTGCAGGCTCTTATAGCTCGTCCTCTGACTCGGACTCAAATAACACCGTGGTGGAGACTCCTCTGCCTGATTCCGACGATCAATGTTGCGATTAGTACAGATCAACCTCCACCACTCCAAAAAGGCTTCGGCTTCCCTTCTTATCCGTCTTTCTAAAGATGGAGAAGATATGGTCCTGAGCCATGGATTGTTAACAACCTGGTTCGAGGACTCCGGACTCATGGATACAAATTGTTGTATGCAACAGACAAAGGTAAACCAATAACTTGCATACTGGCAAAAAGTAGCTTAAATGTATTTTTACTCCCTAATTTCAGCGACCGTGATGCAACCGTGGTGAGTCTAGAGACTGCTCACGGCACCCAATGGATAGCCTCGGCCTATCGGCTTATTATGGGGCAGTTCTGACATCAACGACAGAGGTGAGTCTCTTTTTGATTATATTCTTAATACTAATCTCATTGTGTGCAACACTGGTAGTGAACGGACCTTCATTACAAAAGATAGACAGGAGGTTCTAGATATAACTCTGGCCTCCGGCTCAATCCATCAGGAAATTATAGACTGGAAAGTCTCGGCGGAACACACTTAGTGACCACCGTTACATTCAATTCAGTTTAGCCGATGACCCTCCCCGCCAGCCAGTTTTTAGGAATTATAGGAAAACTGACTGGCTCAAGTATAGAGAAGTGCTGAAAAGTTCAATGAAATCTGAACTCCTTAGTCCTCCCCGGAACACCATGGAGCTAGATAAGAAGGTCAGGGTACTCACCGCGGCCCTCAATAAGGCTCTGACTTCTGCCTGCCCGCTCACACGGCCTAGAGGCAAAAAGAAGGCGGTCTGGTGGACCCCAGCACTAGGACCTCTAAGAAGCAGTTGTAGGAAACTGTTCAACCAAGCCAAGTTCAGAAAAGCTGAAACCGACTGGGCTTCATACAAAGCATCTCTCAATGCTTACAAAAAGGAACTGAGGAAAGCCAAACGCTCGTCTTGGAGACTCTTCTGTGGAAAAATAGAGGAATCTTCGGAGGCATCTAGGCTAAGAAAAATCCTCTCAACCAACCCAGGTATGCATAGCTTTTTAAAAAAGGTGGACGACTCCTGGACCACTTCCAGCGAAGAATCGCTCAATCTACTACTGGATAGACATTTCCCAGGTAGCTCCCACGTTACTAGCAATATAAACCTGTCTAGGTCAATTGCACGTACCACTAACTTTAAAGGTCTGATTACTAGGGACAAACTGCTCTGGGCGATACACAGCTTCAAACCATACAAATCCGCGGGGCCAGATGGCATAATACCAGCTGAAACTCATATGCTTGAAATAATCCCGAAAAGCTGCGTTACAATGGCATACATTCCGCTGTCATGGAGAGAAGTAAAGGTAGTTTTCATACCCAAAGCCGGTAAATGTTCCCATGTAAATCCTAAGGATCTCAGACCCATAAGCCTATCGTCATTCCTTCTAAAAACATTAGAAAGGCTGATTGATATCCATCTACGTACTAACATTGATACAAGACTTCTGTCTACGGCTCAACATGCATATTGCAAAGGCAAATCTGTTGAAACAGCCTTACATACGTTAGTACGTTCAATCGAATACTCCCTTCACCATAAGGAGTACACTATGGTTGCATTCCTGGACATTGAGGGTGCTTTTAACAACGTCAATACATCCGCGATCGCAAATGCACTGTCAGATCTAAAGGTAGATGACTCACTTGGTGAGCTTATTAATCTACTTCTCACAAGTCGGATTATAAACTCGAAACTGGGTATGACATCGGCCAGAAGATCTATCAGTAGAGGTGCGCCACAAGGTGGAGTCCTATCTCCTCTCCTTTGGAACTTAGTGGTGAACAAGCTGCTGATGTGCCTAGAAAAGGAGGGCTGCAGGGTAATTGCCTATGCAGATGACGTTGCAATTGCCGCCTCAGGGAAGCACCTAAACACCCTGAAAGAACTTCTCCAAAACGCTCTTAATAAGCTAACTACAAGGGCAGATCGTTGTGGGTTGGGTGTTAACCCCCACACAACTGAACTTGTTCTATTCACTAGGAAACATAAAATTCCATACATTGATCCCCCCTCTATCAGGGGCACAAGTCTAGTCTTTTCGGACGAGGCAAAATACTTGGGTCTCATTCTGGATAGAAAGCTTAGCTGGAAACCTAACATTCAATAAAGAGTTCGTAAAGCTACAGCAGCACTCTTCTCCTGCAAAAAAGCCAGTGGTAATAAATGGGGGCTCCAGCCCCGCATTACCAACTGGCTATACATCTCGGTAATAAGACCGATACTTTTGTACGGGGTGGTTGTTTGGTGGACTGCCCTAGATAAAGCGATAAATCGCGATAAGCTAGGCAAAATCCAACGAACAGCTTGTCTCTGCATGAGTGGTGCACTGCGCACTACCCCCTCTGCTGCAATGGACATTCTGTTTCACCTGACACCCCTGGACATCTTTAGCAAGCAAGTGGCTGCTAGTGCGGCTATCCGCCTCAAAACAACGTTCCAATGGTCCGAGAATGAAATCGGCCACGCATCTATTCTGAAAAAATTTAGAATCCTCCCCAGTAACATATAGTACTCCACCCCTCAGACCCTTTTTGACAAAAACTTCAAGGTCAAGATCGCTCCCAGAACATTCTGGGAAGGGCCACCCGTCGAAAATAAATCGATCCATTTTTATACCGATGGATCCAAAACCGACGCGGGGGTAGGAGGTGGTGTGTTCTCTGACAGGCTGAATCTCAGCCTCTCCTTTCGACTCCCTGATCACTGCAGTGAGTTCCAGGCAGAAATCTTGGCTATTAAAGAAGTCCTGTCGTGGCTGAAGAATAATGTGTTATCCGTCACGGGTATCTGGATCTTCTCAGATAGTCAAGCTGCATTAAAATCCCTGGATTCTGGGTCCACAAACTCTATCCTAGTCCGTGACTGTCGATCATCTCTAGTGGAGATGGCGAAGCATTTCAACATCCACCTATGCTGGGTGCCAGGACATACAGACATTCTAGGGAACTGTAGGGCGGATGAACTCGCCAAAAAAGGAACCACGCTACCACTTCTACCTGATAAAGGTTCATTAGGCATCACAATCGCTACATGCAAACTCATGTTTATGAGACAGACCATTGAGAACTGTAACCTTAGGTGGACAAGTGGCAACACTTGTCTAGCGACAAAGCAGATTTGGCCAAAGCTGGATCTGAAACGCTCTAAGTGTTTGATATCTCTAAATAGATCTCACATTGGTGCTATAATTGGTGTGATCACCGGACACTGTCTCATAGGCAGACATGCAACAAGGCTTGGCGTCCACGCAAATGACTTCTGCAGAAGCTGTATGGACGAGGAGGAGGAGGAGACAGTTCTCCACCTTCTCTGCACGTGTCCTGCTCTTTCTCAAGGCGTAAGCTCCATTTAGGATCCTTCTTTCACAATGATCTTAACGATCTCATTAACACCGATATAAAAAGTCTGTCAAGCTTCATCAAAAGCTCCAACTAGTTCAACGAGTAGGAGGATGATAGATCCGTGTGGTATCACAATGGGCCTGTCACTGGCCTAAGTGTGTCGGCCTCAGCCGACTGCCACTACAACCTAACCTAAGGTCACAGTGATAAGGCGGCAAGCGAAGCACTTTATGTCCCGCACTTTGAGCCATTTCATCCACGACGTATGTTTCATACTTGGCTTTGTAAGGTTTAATGATCAAGCAACCCATTGTATGATTGCATCCCTACCAAACTTGAGATCTTCCTTTTGGGAATTCCCGTATTCATTGGCAAAACAGGCGTCATTCATCGGAAAAACAAAGACATCATACAAACAGGTACATAATGAGATGAAAGGATGTATTGATGTTTTTTTTTTTATTTAAACAGTTTGCGACATAAACTCAATCAGCAAGATTTCCTAAAAACATTTCCCAGTCCTTTCCGCTATATGTATATTGTGAAAGGTAGACACAATCAGGCAATTAGAATACAAAATTATATAACCACGATGCAATGTCATATACCTAAACAGATGGTTAAAAAAACTGCACTTGTGCAGCTGTACAATACAAATACAATCAAATTAAAACCGAATGGCAGCACCCCACGTAATAATTCGTTCTCAAAAGCACCAAAACCGAAAGTTCTTTGACAAAATCCATAGAAAAACCCTTATTGATATGCTTCATTGTAGAGATGGTAATACTCTTCTGATGTGCTTCAGTCACACACACTGCTTATTTTGGTCTATGATAATAGCAAGCGAACACAAAACGATCATGCTCATTCCCATTCAGCTGTGTGCGAGACTGGTTGTGGTGGGTTGTATGCGAATTTTAGGAAAATTACAACAACAATTCCTTGGTATGACAGTGGTTTGGTTTTTATTTCAGTGGCAATTCTTTGAGGGCCGTAAGAGTATGTACAGGCACCACTGGTAGAAAAAAGCTCCTCCATAAGGCCTGTACTGACAATTTTTGTTGGATAAGGTATAGACAACTAAATTTTATAAAAAAAATAAAATCCACAAGTTGCTCTATTTACTAAAACCCTAATTTTTCTATAGCTCTTGTGCTTTGTTCCTGCCCAGTTGCCCAGTAAGGATGCCCAAAAACATACTATATTGTTCAATATCGAGCAAGAGCAACGCGTATGTTCTAAGATTTCGGCTTCGTTTTATTCAAGATTATTTTCGCTCATTAAACAACAAGCGAATCAACGACTTCGGACTATTGAAAACGAGTGATTTGATGAAAGTTGTTGAAAAATAAAGTGCATATGTTCGCAACTGTCTGATATAACGTCATTTTACTTTTTAAAGTTATGATCGCTTAAGTTTGACCTACGGAATAAATTTGCTGATAGTCAGACATGATTTGAAATATGTGGGCAGTTGTTCTACAACAATGATGTCATTACTTTTGTTCAGTTTTGGTTTTATTAAGTTTAATGATTCAACTAAAAATAGTTATTACCACCTTTCCTTTATCAACTGTCAGAGTGAAAGTCAAATGAGATCAACCTTCAAACAATAATAAAAAACAAAACGATTGCGGTTGAATGGCAAATTATAAAATGAATACCTATCTATACCCAGGCCCACACGGTGTCAAGGCAATACAAAAACTTCATTATAAAAAAATAGGAAATAATACAGATATGTACTTGCGTTTAAATAAAAAGAGAAAAACAAATTCTGTAATTAGACATTGTAAATATAAAATCGTTCCGCCTATGATTGGCATTTAAACAAGCTTTCACGCACGTTCAAACATTTCAATGCACTTGTTGTACACATTTAAATTTCTTTATAAAATTAAATCATTAAAGTAGGTTAGAAGTGTCCAATACCTTTTCGTCGAGAGAAATCTATTTGCCAAAATGTCGTGTGACATATGATTGTGTATCACATCGACATATGGCAGAGATAAATGGTGTGGGTTTCATTCGATCGAAATATGAACATTAAACGGACAACTTGCTAATTACGGAGTTTTATTTCTTACAATTTGTCAAACCGAACATCCCTGCTTATTCAAGGTGCGTCTGGCTTTTATTTCGTCATCTTTAGTTTTTTGCACAATAAAGCTAATAAAGTAAAAATTCGTTAAGTATTTCCAAATCTTTTTAATGATTCCGAAAGATTTATTATTACTTGACTATAAGTAGCAAGGTGCCCCAATGATTATTTATGGCATATTGACACGCTTTTTTGGCCGAAATCGGATGGATGGCTTGTCATTGACATATCCGTTTAACAGAATAACGGTGCAATTTATCATTTCGCGACGCAAACAAAAAATGTTATTGTGATCCCAGTTTCCATGGTTATTTGTTTTGATGGTCCATCAAGAAGTTGAATTCAGTTATAAAACACGTAGGGAAAAATCGCTACAGGTATTTTCACAACCAGAAACCACGGGGGTAGGCAGAAAAGGGCAGGTGTTCGTGCTAGCCAAAAACATATTTTATTTAAAAAGATCCCAAGGTTTTTTTTTGTATTTTATTCGTAACTAAATTTGATGAAACAACAATATGAAATCTTAACACTTACACGTACTGTTTTATTGGTATGGTAAACAAATTGGCATAGCAACTTTAAGAATAATTTGTCCAGAAGCAACGAAGGTTTAAGAGCCATAATTTTAATTGGGTAGAAATATAAAGGGTCTTTCATTAAGGACATGAGAAATTCTTTTTTATACCCTATTCTAAGGGTATATTAATTTTGACGCATAGTTTGTAACATACCTTAATATTGCCCTTAGACCCCTAAAATTTACTATATTTATGATCAGCATCGATAGTAATGTCGATATAGCCATGTCCGTCCGTCCGTCCGTCTGTCGGCAAAAATTAGGCCTTTAAACTGGACCTAGAGAGCTGAAATTTTGACCATATACTCTCTAGGGTCCCGAAATAATTAAGTTTAAGAATTTTTGGAATCAGCCCACAAACTCAAATAAACAAATTTTTCGAAAAAGTCGAATTTTGAGCTAGAAAGCTGAAATTTTTTATAATATGACCTGAGTCTCCTAAAACTGCTCGGGAGATAAAATTTTTAAAATTCTCCCACTGACACGCCCACAATTAAATAAAACAATTTTTTTGAAAAGTTAAAGTTTGAGCTAGGGAGCTGAAATTTATAATATATACTTTCTAGGGGCCATTTATGCTCATGTGTAAATATTTTCAAAATCCGCCCACTGACACGCCCACAGTTACATAAAACAATTTTATTGAATAACCAAAGTTTGAGCTAGGGAGCGTTTTTATTTACAAAAGATTCGTTTTTTTTTCGATAAAATCCTTTAAATGTTATATAACAAAATATGTAGAGCGTTCTTAACAATTCAACCATGCTAAGACTTTTGTCACGCCCACTTATGAGGGATAGGAATAAGAATAGGGTATCCAACAGTTCGCCCAAGCAGACTGTAACCCGTCCCTATGTTTTTTTTAAATAAAATGCAAACTACTTGAGATATCTCTAAAAAAATGTATTGGCTTGAATTACTATCAAAACATTTATGAATGGAATTCGCCTTCGTTCATATGTCCACCACGGGAACGTATGCAGCGGTCGATACGTTAAACCCAATTTACGATGACTCGACCGCATATTTCGACCGATACGGCCGCTATTTCTCGTTTAATATTGGCTCTGAGCTCCTCTAATTTCGCCGGCTTGTTGGCATAGACCAATGATTTAATATAGCCACATAAAAAAAAAGTCTACAGGCGTTAAATCACACGATCTCGAGAAACGGACTCGTCTCTTTTCCGCCGTTCACCGAACTGAGACTTCAATAACTCGATTGTGCACCCGCTGAGGCTTGTGGCACCGTCTTGTTGGAACCACATATCACTGATGTCCAATTCATGCAATTGCTCAAGGAAATAACGTTCCAACAAGCCTCTGTAGCGAATACCATTTACCGTAACGTAATGGTCATTTTCATCGGCGAAAAAAACCGCCCAACGACGACACCGGCATGAAAACCGCACCAAACAGTGACTTTTTGCGGATGAAGTGCTGTTTCATGAAGCACATGAGGGTTCTCACCTGTCCAGTAACGCATATTTTGCTTATTGACGAAACCGTTTAACCAAAAAAGCACTTCATCGCTGAAGATGATTTTGCAATGAAATTCTTCATTTCCCAATTCGAGAACGGACGTCGCTGCATATGCTCAAGTGGCTTTAGTTCTTGAGTCAGCTTGATCTTGTAAGGGTGTAGGGCAAGATACTTACGCAAAATTTGCCGAAATGTGGTCTGGAAGAAGCCAAATTCTTGAGAACGCCGTGAAATTTACTGATTTGGCTGGTTTGCGACGTACGCCTCTAAGTTGCGAAAACCGACTCGGATTTTGGTAGTAAATTTGAATTATTTGAAAACGTTGTTCCTTCGTGTACCTACTTCACAATGATAGTGTTAATTTTACGGAGTATTTTGACATTGACAGTTTGGTAATCGGTTCAGGGTGCGTTCACAATAAAAGTTTGAAGTTGTCAAGTCGCTAATGAAAGACCCAATACTTATTGTAAAAAACACATGCGGAAATACTGATCGGAGAAGGTATAGAGAAATAATTTGTTAAATGCATATCGCACTGAGGTAATTTGTCGGTTCTACCGATTATGAGGGTGACTCAGTGAGATAACACTGGGAATGGGAATATTTGAAAGAAAGTATGGGATTTAGTTATTAAAGTAGTAAAATTGTTTATTGTTTGAATTCTGTCAAACCTCGGTACTAAATCTTAACTCTGCCGATTACTCAAAGTCTACATTTGTAGCTGATTATTAGTAAGGACCATTGAAAATAAAACATGTTACCTTAATTAGGAACTGATAGTGTTTTGGGAAATGTATCGAAAGTCTTCAAGACGTACCTCAATATTTTTATACATTTGGAGCTCCTTTTTGCAATCTACTTATAGCAAATCTACTAATACATCAGATAAGACGAATATTTATGGGTAACAACATTGGATATAAAAACAAACTAATAGCGAATTAACTGGTACTTGATACATGCGGATCTTATCATGAAACAAGTCAGTTATGGAATAATTTATTGGTTTCTGATTATTTCTTGTACATGTTCGTATCTGAAGTTGTTTATATTTTTTTTTGATAGTTTTTGATGAAGTCATATTTAAAACCAGCGCATATCTATTCCATGTGTGTTACTTATTTTGGTAAGCGGAATATTTCACACAGTATCAAAGTTCCGAATCTAAATCGACAACCGCCGTTTAAAAAGAAAACCCATATTTTTGTTCTTACTTTTCTATTCATTTGAAACGTATGACAATAAATTATTCTTTACTACTTAAACGGCACTGGAGCCTTAATATAAAAGAAAGAGCATAGAAGGCAACAATAGCCCTATATGCTTGTAACAGAATTTTTGGCGAAACCTGGGGTCTAGTCCCAAAATTATCTTGTGGCTATATACGGCAGTAGTAAGACCTATACTCAGATATGGTAATCTAGTCTGGTGGCAAGGGCTATACAAAGCCACTAACCTTAAAACGATTCAGCAACGAAATGATACAGTTGAAAGTTAAAAACGCACAAGCAAAAAAATCCTGTTTTGCATCGACCATTTCGTTCAAATCGCTTTTGAACGAGAAGGGTTTTTTTTTGTGCTTGAAGTTTGTCGCGTGCAGAGTATATCCATATAATGAGTGATTTATAAAACTAACAAAAGGATTTGATGCTTTTAATGCTGTTGAAAAAACATTACTCACTCTCGACGTTTTCTGATGAAGAATTGGTTTTTGTTTTATAAATAAAATCTAAATGTAAAAACACATTTTGCTCCTTTAGTCTGAAAAATTCGAATTGTTAAATAAACTTGCTTAAAACGATGTAAACGTTATTATTTTATTTAATTTCAAAATTTCTTTTTACTGGTAAAAAACAGCTACAGTACTCCCCGGATAAAAGCAACCCCTTTAATAGCAAAACCCTTTTAATAGCAACACATTTTTCAGAGTTGAGATTTTCAAACACTATCCTATGCAATTGCACCTGCTTTATATCAACCCGGTTTTAAGCAACCCCCTCTTATTATCAAATAAAAATCTGAACAAAAATTGTGCTTTACCTGGTATTTTACCCTTTTATTAGCACATTGAGTTTTTTTGCTTTGCAATTTCACAAAAAAATATGTTTTGTATGTTTTTGTGAATTGCGTTTGATCACTTTCTCTTTATAAGACATGGCACCCAGAAAAGGAACAGAACTTTCAATTCTCGACAAAATCAATTTCTTGGATTCACTTAAAGACAAAAGGAGTTCTAGAAAAGATATTATCGAAAAATACGGATGCAATGCCTCAACTATTACACGTATTTTACAAAAAGAAAGCGAAATACGTAGGATTGTCGAAGGGAATAAAAACTTAAAGAGAAATAGAGTTCGTTCAGGACACAGTGGAGAACTGGATAAGGCTGTTGCTCGGTGGTTTAACGAAATGAGAAGCCGCAATCTGTTATAAGTGGACCACTTATAAAAGAACAAGAAGTAAAATTCGCTCAAATCCTGAACGTTACTGATTTTGAGCCAAGCAATGGCTGGCTTTGGAGGTGGCAAAAAAAGGAAAACATTAGTTTCAAGAAAGTTCACGGCGAAAGAAATGATGCTGATATTCCAGCTGCATCGCAATGGATCGAAAATATTTTACCAACATTATTAAACGGATATTCTGAAAAAGACATTTTTAATGGGGGCGAAAGTGGGCTTTATTACAAAATGCTACTTTGATGCGACAAGGGGAAGATCCCGCAGGACACAAATTGAGCAAATATCGTATAACTTTATTGTTTATTTGTAATATGGATGGATCAGAAAAATGTGTCTATGCCATAGGAAAGGCAAAAAATCCTCATTGCTTTCGAGGTAAAACCATTCCCATTCCGTACTTCCACCAAAAAAAATCATGGATGGTTACTGAATTATGGACGCAAAAATTAACAGACCTCGAAAAAAAGATGAAAAAAGAAAATAGACAAATAATTATTTGGATTTGTATTTTTTAGTTAGGCATAAGTAATCAAAATCCGCGGTACAGAACTCAGACTCAAAATTCATGTTGACCGGTGTAATATTTTTTGTCGACAATGCAGGTTGCCATAATTTGCTTCCTGGCGTAGAACTTCAACATGTGAAAATTCGTATGCTGCAACAAAATACTACCAGCATTATACAGCCACTAGATCAGGGCATAATCAGGTGTTTTAAAGCATACTATAGGAGGAATCTTATACGCAAAAAAATTATTGGCACTCGAAAATGAACAAACTTTGCCAGATTTCATAAAATCAATTAATGTTTTAGAGGCATTAAAAATGACCAAGCGTTCCTGGTGGCTTGTTACTCCTCAGACTATAAAAAATTGTTTTAAGAAAGCTGGGTTTGTAAAAGATGGAGTCGTTGCTGATGAAGAAGTATTGGAAGAGATTGATGTGTTCTCAACAGAAGAAGAGTTTAACGAGCTTCTGAATTGCGATGATGAACTAGAATGTTTTGGATGTTTAACCGATCAAGAAATTTGTGATGATGTGGTTTCATTTGAAGAATGTTCAGTAACGGATTGTGACGATTTGGAGATGGAAGTTCCACTTCCAGACTTAAGATGCACTTAAGGCTCATGCTACTTTAGTAACGTACCTGAATGGAAACAACCTTACTATCAAAACTTTAGATGAAATAGAGGATCATTTTTTGGAAACTGCTGAAAAATTAATGATTCAAAGGAAAATTTCAGAATTTTTCATTAAATTTATTAACGATTTAATTTACTTGAATTTAATAAAAATTTAGTTTTTTTAAGACTGAGATAAGTACGTACGTATATATTGTTTTGTTATTTTGTTTGTTTTTTTTTTTTGTGAATTCTTATATTTATGTACATTTTACTTAATTTTGGATTTTTTTGCATTAATAAATAAAAAAAAACTTGTAAGTTAATCTAATTATACATAAATTTGAGAAAATACCCTTCTAAAAACACATTTATGTGCTATTACAAGGGGCCCCGCTTAATAGGAATTTAATTGAACACCCGCTTATAAGCACTATAATTTTATACCCATGTGCATGTGCTATTATCCGGGGAGTACTGTATAGCAATTAAAACTTCACTGAACGACTACACATTTTGGCACTGATTCAAAGAATTCTCTGTATTGGTACTACTGGGGCAATGAGAACCACCCCATAGTGGGGTTGGAGGCGATCCTAAATATATGACCCCTAGACCCTTTTTGTACAAGAATCTGCCGCAAACAGTGCTGTGCGGCTCAGCCAAACAGAAAACTGGAAATCCAGTACAATGGGACATGCGCAGATTCTACAGAATTTCACGGGTGGTAATGTATGCACAGACTACTTTACTCCCCATCTAGATTTTGCAGGGAAGACTGGCATGAAAGTCAATTGGCAGTCCATGAATCAACGATACCCGTATGCGAATTTGTTCAACATGGTAAAATAAACTGGGGTATTGGGTTTTTTTTTGCACTACAGTGATGGCTCCAAGATGGATACCGGCGTCGGCGCGGGCTTTTATTCCGAAGTGCTCGGAATATTTAGCTCGATCAGGCCCCCAACCCCAGCAGCGTCTTCGAAGCTGAGGTTCTGGTGGTGACAACATATGCTAAACAGGTTGCAATGATGGCAATACCACAGGCTGATATAAGCCTCTTCATTGACAGCCAAGCGGCGATAAAAGCGATTTTCGCCACAGAGTTTAAATCGAAGACCGTAAGTCGCTGTCGCGAAGAACTACAGGTTCTTGGCGAGCAGCACATTGTAAGACTCTGTTGGGTCCCCGCACACAGTGGTGTCCCAGGAAATAAAAGAGCCGATGAACTTGCAAGAAAAGGGTCATCCCTTGATTTAAGACAATTTGGTACTACAGTAAAAACCCCACCCTGTTACTTTAAACAGATGATTGAGGATAAAACACTGGTGGCGGCTAACGAAAGATGGAGTGCCCTCGACTCCTGTGTTTTAACCAGGAAAATGTGTTTACTTTATAACAAACAAAAGACCGAAAGAATCCTTCAAATGAACAAATAATCTTTGTCCTCTTTCGTGTCTGTTATCATCGGACAAAATATGCTGAGCTACCATGCAAGGAGATTGAGGCTCAACACAGATGACCTCTGAAGAGGATGTGAGGACGAGGAAGTGGGGGTATCCTCGTTCACTTCCTCGTCCTCGCATCCTCGTCCAGAAATGCGATTTCCTGGGCATTTCTGCTTCTCTGAGCGGCTATTTTGAAAATGGTTATGCCCCTGTTCAAGCTGGTTTGTCGGAGTTCGTGGACAGCCTGGTTTGTATCAGTAACCGAAGAATAAATTTATTGGGCCCTCCACACACTTTGCTTGAATTTGAGCGCACTTTCTCCTCGCGAGCCTCTTGCAAAGTCTGTATTACAATTCGAGGCGAGCTTTTTCATCTCCATTTGACCAAGCTTTCAATGCCGCTTTCTTGGCAATTATCACTGCTTTATCTTCATTTGTCCACCACCATGTTTCTTTGGCGTGTTGATAGTGTCCGTTTGAAGCCTCTAGCAGTGATTTGGCTCTATCCAAGCAAGGTCGCTGTAGGGAATTTCACATATCTTGTGCCCTGCACTCGATAAGTTTGCATATTTGCAATAAATGCTTCGCCTTTCTTTTTGTCCAAATTGTACCATTTGATTCTCGCAGACACTTTTGTTTGTTTATTTCTGTTCGTCCCCGCGGCCACAAAAATTTCTATCAGGAGCATTTGCTGGGCAATCTCTCCTAGCATTACTTCGCAATCTTTAATCCGAGGCGTCATGAAACGTGTTTCCAAATGGTAATCAATTTGGGTTTCATTTCCGCCACTACTGTTAGTGACCAGATGCGGGCTTTGTTTGACGAAGAAGGTATTTAGAACAATAAGACCGTATGACTTGTACATACAAGTTCTTCTTTTGGGATGTTGTTGATGAGGTTGTGAAAATCTTGCCAGAATGCATCTTTTTCTCTATGCTCGCATCCAACTTGGGGAGCATATGCACTGAAAATATTTAACACCTCCCTTGTATCACCAGTAGTTGCGGTATAATTATACCACAACAAGAGCCACTCTACGTTCCCTGACCCACCCTTCCAAATTCCCTCTCTTTATCGGTTTGCGTGCTTGGGATCTGAAGAGGTGGAGGGGCAGCCATGGTGCCATCAGCCATCGGCCCACTTGTCTTGACCCTCAGGGCAAAAACCACCACAGGTTACTTGGTCATGGGCAGGCGGCCCAAAACTGGCGAGCCAGCTCGGCAGGTGGTCCACGGGTCGAGGAAAAGGCGCCTCGTAACAGATGGACGGTCTGTTCAGCGGAGCAAGGTGTGGGCCCCAAATGTCCGGATGGTGAGCCTGACAAGGGCCGTCAGGAGACTCCCAACGGACCAACGCACTCCCTTACAGACGGAGAGTCTGCAACACCTTTACGTCAAGGACAGACGGACGGTCTGTAGGCGCAAACTGCGACAACAAACCCAGACGGACGGTCTGCGACGGCGGAGTGGTGTACGCATCCTCAGACACACTCCAAACAGACGGGCGGTCTGTAAAATACAGTGGTCGACGTTAATGACACTGTCACAACCAGACGATCGGTCTGCTATAGCCATTTGGGAGGGCGAGCGGACGGCCCCTTCTACAGAGAGTGTGGGCGGACGGCCACGTATAAACACACTCCCATTGTCCAAACATAACACTACGGACACGAGTCGCGACAAATAACAAAACCAATGATACCGTCGATAACCACAAGAACTACAGAAGGGGAGCAAAACACATAACCCACAACACAACGATGCAGCATATAAAACATATAAAACAAAAATGTAAGAACTGGCACAAGATCTATATTCCCTTTCGATCCCAAATCTGCGCGCGAATTATACTCGTACATACTCGTAGGTTGTTCCACTCACTTCACTTTATTGCATTTTTTTCTTCACAAATGATTTCAGTTGGGACCTGGTTCTAGGGATTCTCGAATCCAATCCCTCGCAGGTTCGGGCTGCATAATTGGGATGGGGATTTTAAAATTTACGAGTAGTTCCAAAGATTGGTTTCATTTAAAGGGATAAACAAATTAATTTTCCGATTAGTCGGTTCTTGAATGTTTTGATCGCGAACTGTTAGACGTGTAATGGTTGGGAGGTCCAGGGTCGGCTAGAGGATTCCCTGTTGCTGAATGTTTCTCAGTGATGGGCGAATTCAAAGGTATGAGAGGCGTGAGAGCATAAGCGGGACCATGTCAGCGCACTTTTGTAACGCAGTGCTCCGAAAAATCCCGGGCAAAGACGGGACCCGCGACACCAGTAAACGACTTTTGTCCTCTTTCGGGAACCTTCGATCTTGTGCCATTTCGACGGCAATTCCGCTAATCTTAACTGTGCAACCGTTTTTGCAATAAAAATAAATTTGCCGTACTCCAACGGAGGTCTTATAAAGTGGTGAAAAAAAAATATTTCATTTTATTTCTTTTTTGGGTTTTTCCTCTTTCGCTCGGTTGCTTCTTGGTCTCACATCCTTAAAATTGTGTGGCGCCCATTTTTTTTTTTTTATTCCAGGTACTCGGTCTACCCGGAACGATAAAATCAATTAAATCGAAGAACCACAGTAAGTACCTATC
The DNA here is from genome assembly GCA_949715645.1 of Portevinia maculata. Lineage (NCBI taxonomy): Eukaryota > Metazoa > Arthropoda > Insecta > Diptera > Syrphidae > Portevinia > Portevinia maculata. The sequence goes on along the minus strand of OX454525.1, from coordinate 401,613,959 downwards.
CATACCAACGGTTTCCTTTGGTACGAATTATAAAAATACATATTTTCAATACCTGAACCCACCCGTGCTGAGCAACCGGGAATCCAGCACACTCACTTGCTGGCTGTTGCACTCGCGCTCATCGTACCTGTAATTGACAGTTCGGTATCGGTAACATTTCATCTCGGCAGTGGCGGCTGCAAATCTCCAAAGTAGTGCATTCGCGAATAAATTAAAAGTGCAACACAGTTTGAGAAACATCAAACGATCAATGAACTTTGAAATGGTTAAGACGTTGCCAAGTAACACTGCGGAAAGGATAATACCGATTCCGTTCCTACCCTGTTCCGTTCCGTAAAAGAGCATCTCGAAAGCTTTTGTCATAACGTCCAAGAAACGTGCCCGTTTTGCGGTGTTTCTTCATTTCGCTTCTTGAACACGTAAGATGTCAACTCGACTTCGATACATCATCTTTTCAAGCTCGTTGCTACGACCACTTATACCTCTAAGGTTCCAACTCTAAGCATAGGCACTACTCTCCACTCCAGTCGTGTCAACCCACTGATTTGCATGCTTGTTAAATTTGTTGCACCTGGATGTTTAAATTGCTTAGATGCGATTTTCCCCTTAGTCACCTTTTACAACAATCGCTGTTTATCAGGGTGCGTTGTACTGACGTTCCCCGTCCCTACAGTGGGCACCCGGTCAAATGAAATAAATCATAAAAACAAAATTTTGTTCATCTTTATGCACATATTTTTTGGCAAATTTTATTTCCGATAAGACATACGAATTTATTGTGAAAATATAACAACAAAATGATGAAAATATTTTAACAATGGAATAACTGTAGGTTTAGTAATTCGGTGGATGTCGCAAACAATTTTTTAAGTTTTTTTTTTTAATTATTGTCTCGGTTGTTTCACGTGTTTAATGCGCATTTGGTTTAATCAATTGTTGAATCGCTAAAATAAATAAAACTTATCTTGAAACATGTCTTTATGAAGCATTTTCTAGTAAGCAATTACCTTTGGCGATAAGTTCCTTAGAAATTAAGGGAGCGGCTGTACAGGCTATTCCAAGGTTATGTACAAAAATACGTTTTATCGAAAAAGTTAATGGAATTGAAATTCGTCTTCACAAAATATCTGTCGCGCCCAGATAAACAACGCTTGTCGTAAAAAGCAATTCTAACACTCGAGTTAGCCTAGCGACATATATCATAGAGCTGTACCGCATGTGTTCACAACAACTGGAGATCACTAGTGGTATCGTAAAGGGCAGATGAAAATGTAGATACATAATATTTTGTTTCATTCAAAGATTAACGCTTTACAAAATTTGACAAATACGCAGCTTGTTCAGATATTTGATAAATCAAATCTTACAACTGTAAAATTAATTAATTTTTTTGTGAAATTCATTTTAAGTTGAGATGAACCTTTGATACGGGAATTGCCAGGTTTGCTAAAAGCGCAGTTTTTTTAATGAAATTGAAAAAATAAATAAGAAAAAAAACATAAGTTACTATATAACAACTGAAACACCAACAATATACAGGGTCTCTCATTAGCGACTTGACAACTTCAAACTTTCAGTCTGAACGCACCCTTCAACAGATTACCGAACTGTCAATGTCAAATATTCAGTAAAATCAACATTTTCATCATGGTGAAGTACACGAAGGAACAACGTTTACAAGTAATTACAATTTACTACCGAAATTTCGAGTCGGTGGTCGCAACTTTAAAAGCGTTAACGCCAATTTTAGGCTGTAATTCTCATCAAAGTAGACAAGCAATTCATAGTCTGGTGAACAAATTTTGAGTCAGAATGTTCGCTGCTTCATGTTGCAGTCCGTCTGTCGCAAACCAGCCAAATCAGTCAATTTCACGGCGTTCTCAAGAATTGAGCCTCTCCCAGACCACATTATGGCGAATTTTGCGTAAGGCTCTTGGACTACACATCCTTACAGGATCAAGTTGACTCAAGAATTAAAACCGCTTGATCATATGAAGCGATGTACGTTCTCGAATTGGGCTCTGGAAATGATGAAAATTACCATTACGTTACGGTAAATGGTATTCGCTACAGAGACATGTTGAAACGCTATTTCTTTGAGCAATTGCATGAATTGGACATCAGTGATATTTTTTTTTATTTATTATTTGAAATTGATTGTTGACATTTTGTATTTCTTATACTATACGTATTAAAATAGTGTCAAATGCCAATTCAAAGGGCTTCATTACAAATAGTTGAAATATTGGTGGGGTGACCCTTAAGACATTAACAAAAGATATAGGATTATATAAAATGCATTTAAAAAATTACAATTCAAGTTTAATATGTGGTTCCAACAAGACGGTGCCAGAAGCCACACAGCGGGTGCAACAATCGAGTTATTGAAGTCTCAGTTCGGTGAACGTGTTATCTCGAGAAACGGACCCGTCTATTGGCCACCGAGATCGTATGTGATTTTATGCCTCTAGACTTTTATTAATGGGGCTACATTAAATCATTGGTCTATGCCAACAAGCCGGTGACGTTAGAGGAGCTCAGAGCCAATATTGAACGAGAAATAGTGGCCGTATCGGTCGAAATGTGCGGCCGAGTCATCGAAAATTGGGTTCCACGTATCGACCGCTGCATACGTTCCCATGGTGGACATATGAATGAAGTCGAATTCCATTTATAAATGTTTTGATAGTAATTCAAGCCAATACATTTTTTTGAGGTCTCTCAAGTAGTTTGCAATTTATTTTAAAAAAAAAGTCGTCAAGTCCTTAATGAAAGACCCTTTATATTAATACTTAGTACTCTATCAAACCAAAGCTAAACCACTAAAACTCATTGCAAATACCATAAGTCCAAAGTCCAAAAATCCGTCATCTCTGTGTAAAATCGTTCAAATATTTTTCTCAGCCGACAGTTCAAAAAATCATTCATTCACATTGTTTTTCAGTTGATAGTCCAAGGTCCAATAGTTGCTGAATGAAGACATGAACCAGGTTGCCAGTAGAACGATCATAAAACCGCCCTTACAGGAAAGCTAATAAAAAAAAACAAGCAAACATAGATACACAAGACCATATTGACTGAAGAGACTGATCGAACATCTCAGTGCAAGCAGTAGAGAGAGAGAGTCGACAGTATACATTCACAGAAAATCATTCAGTTGAAGAAAACTACCAGACCATCGATTTAAAAATATTTTAATGTATTTTAATTAGAAAGAATGATTTCTCAAAAATAGTAACTGAACGATTTTTCGATATATGTATATTGAATGAATAAATATTTTGCAACCATCGATTAAATCGATAGTTTTTATTCGATAGATCCCATCACTAGCGAGAATGGTTTCCACATGAAACAATGGCAGCTTGCTAGTGTACGCTATCAATTTATAGCACGTGGAGATCGCGTGTAATGGCTATGATTAGGGTTAAAGGGATCATAATCCTCCCACTTAACTGCATGCCTACTGGTCCGCCTGTGGGGTTCGCCAGTTGGACCCCAGAAAATATTGACAGGCCTCCCTGTTTTGAATCACTTCGTCCCTGAGCCAATCAAATACTGGTGTTGATGCATTTGTGTGATCCAGGAGTTTTAAGATCTGCCTTTCTTTCACGTTTGTATAGAAACGTTGATTGATATTGCCTTTTTGACAGGGCTCGTAGAATTGCTCATTTAAACATGACAAAACCAACTGAGCCGGTCGTGCTCCATTTTTTATCGAGATACGTTCTTTGACGTGACGTTTTAGCAATGACTAAATCTGATTATTAGTAAGGACCAATGTTATGCCGATTCTTTTTGTCAGAAAGCTGAATTCTAACTCTCCATATTGTCAAATGTTAATGTTTTCAACGAATTCAAATCCAATCTTTGAGATATGTAAACCTAGAAAATTCTTACCACAAATATGCCTCTGCAGCGGAATACTAAATCCATTATGGGTAGATATGGATGTAGTGTCCAAGTATGTTCAGTTGAGCAGAATCACGATTTGCAATCTTTTTATGACAAATTCATTCGTATTTTCCAACTAAATTCAATGACTGCAAATTAAACTAACCGCAACCTCGAACTGAAGTATGTTCTTACATATACAGATATAGATAAAATGTATTTGCATATTTGAGTTCCACAAGTGGGCAGAACAACTTTACACCGAGAGCCATATTGATGGATTCCAAACACTTAAAATTGGAGCAAATATTAAACGCAAATTGCAAAGAAAATAAATCCAAAGGTTATTTGACACGCATACACCTAAGAGGTTGTCTACCTGTTAAACGTTCCCTGCACTTTAGACTCAGCTTTCAGGTAGATTAAGTGCGACTGTGACTGGTTTTAGAAGCTTGCACCAGGAAAATGTGAAATGCGATATCCGGCGTTTGAACGGAGGCGTTTGAACTGCATGCACCAAACATGTTGATGGAGCAAACACGATGTCGATGTTGTATTTCTAAGCAAACAAAAAATACAAAACAAAGTACGTATTGAACAGCTATAGACGGGTATCCAGAGTTTGCGATTCCTACGCACAGGTACGAAATGTTAGAATTCCCATTTGGCGTAGGCGCATTTGAATGCTGTAAACTTATATTTTTAATTAGTACCAGGCGACTGAGATCATATCAAAGTGGATTTTTAAGTTAAAAGCTCCTTAATATATTGCAGTCCCCGATCACAGAAGATCCGAATAGCAAGAAACATGTCAGATACATATAATTCCTTAATAGTACATTACTAGATGCTTTATATACAGTTGGCGTTGGAGTTGGTGTCTCCCAATTCGTCTTTCATCAATTGATTGCACAGCCCACACTTCATTACTCCATTCCAACATGTACCTATATAATAATATCCAAAGCTCATAATCACATAATTAAAGCCTACTACAGACCGACTAGGCTAGGTTAGTTATCAATGAAACAACCCACACACCTCATACCAAATAGTAATTGTGGTGACGGAGTTTGAGAATGTAGGTGGCTGACTTTTATTGAAGCGGCCACAGAATGAAACTACTAACTGCAGTTTTTACATGCGGAGAATGCTGACATGTCTGTATGTGGAGAGATTTATGTACATACATTCGTTAAACACCTGGACAAATAATTGAAGATACATACATAAAGGAGTGTTAACATATTCATAAGAAAAATTTCAAAACTGGAATCGATTACCAATCACAGATACACATTGACGAAACGTGGGTAAAGGTGTTATTCCACCAGCATATGACCATTGGTGTCATATAAAATATGGCACAATTTTTGTATGTATGACAAAGCGTAAAAATGTGTCAAATTACATAAGCCGCTCCTTTTTTGGTTGCGTTTTTCATATTAGCGCTGTTCGATACGTCAGCGACTTAGAAATAAATGATTTTTTTTTTTGAAATCAACATTTAATTTATTTTAAATAGAATCTCCTTTCAGGAGATACACTTTTCCCAATGATGTTCTAACTTCTTGAACCCTTCCAAAAAATAAGATTTCTCAAACTCTGCAATTATTGAGAAGTTCATAGCGTAATTGGGCTTATTTTGCTGTTGCTACTGCGGACGAATGTGCTGGTGAATTTTTGTGATGAAACAGCACTTTTTCTTTCTTCATTTGGGACGCTGCCCTCTTCCATTGCGTTTATCTAATAAATTGGCAGAGTACTATTCGGTAATCGTTCTTCCATTTTCCAAGTAGTCAATATAGATTACGCCGTGGTAATCCCAGAAATCCATCGCCATGACATTTAGCTTTTGCGGAGCACGTTCAACTGACGGACTTCACTGTTTCGATTGTTGTTCTTTCGTTACTGGATTCATCATTTTGAGAAAATAAGACAAACAAAAGTTATTTTGAAAACTGTAAAAAGCTAAATGTTTGGCAGATCTGTTTGCATTTCTTTGTTTATGCCTAGAAAGAAACAAAGATGTCAGAAAAAATTCTCCATGAGTTCAGAGCGCATCTTTCATCAAGAATCAAAATCACAGACTTATCGAACTGCCTTCGTAGTTTTGGTTTCAGTTTCACGGCTCTTAGAGTGTGTTTTTTTAAGAGCAACAGAACTTTTTTTTTCCTCATTTCCGAAAAAAAAAAATACCGATAATGCCACCAGCGTGAGGACCATGTTTCTATACCCAAGGCCGGTAAATGCTACCATGTAAATGCTAAGGATCTCAGACCCTATCATCATTTCTTCTAAAAACGCTAGAAAGGGTGATTGATATCCATCTACGCACTGACATTGATATAAAACTCCTTTCTACGGCTCAGCATGCAAAGGCAAATCTGTTGAACCAGATCGTTGTGGGTTAGGTGTAAACCCCCACAAAACCGAACTTGTTCGATTCACTAGAAAATATAAAATTCCATACATTGATCCTCCATCAGTCAGGGGCACAAGGTTAGTCTTCTGTGACGAAGCTAAGTACTTCGGTCTCATTCTGGATAAAAACCTTAGCTGGGAACCTAACATACAAGAACGAGTTCGGAAAGCTACGGTAGCACTCTTCTTTTGCAAAAAAGTCATCCGTAATAAAAGGGGCCTTCAACCCCGCATTACCAACTGACTCTACATCTCGGTAATAAGACCGATACTTATGTTTGGGGTGTATGTTTGGTGGACTGCCTTGGAAAAAACGATTAATCGCGATAAGCTAAGCAAAGTCCAACGATCGGCGTGTCTCTGCATGAGTGGTGCACTGCTCATTACTCCCTCTGCTGCAATGGACATGCTGTTTCACCTGACACCCCTTGACATCTTTAGTAAGCAAGCGGCTGTAGTGGTCCGAGATTAAAATCGGTCACGCCTCTATTCTAAAAAAAAATTGAATCCTCCCTAGCAATATAGACTACACCACCCCTCACCACCATTTTGACAAAAACTCCAAAGTCAACATCCTTCCCAGAACATTCTGGGAGGAAAGCCCCCTGTCTAAGATGAATCGATCCACTTTTACACCGATGGATCCAAAACCGAGGCGGTAGGTGGAGGTGTGTTCTCTGACAGGCTGAACCTCAGCCTCTCTTTTCGTTTCCCTAATAACTGCAGCGTGTTCCAGGCGGAAATCATGGCGATTAAAGAAGTAAATAAATTTACAAGTAGCGATAGGCATACCTAGAAAACCTTTATCAGGTAGAAGAGGTAATGCGGTTCCTTTGTTAACGAGTTCATCTGCCTTAAAATTCCCGATGTCACTATGCCCCGGCACCCAACAGAGGTGAATATTGAAATGCTCTGCCATCTCCTCAAGAGATGAACGGCAGTCTATTGCTACGTTGAAGGTTTTAGAAGACTGAGTCCAGGGACTTTAGCGCGGCTTCACTATCCGAGAATATACGAATGTCCTTAGTGGATATCACATTTCTCTTCAGCCACGACAAGACTTCCTTGGTCGCCATGATTTCCGCCTGAAACACGCTGCAGTTATTAGGAGGACGGAAAGAGAGACCAATATTTAGTCTTTCTGAGAAAACACCCCCACCTACCCCATCACTAGTTTTTGATCCGTCGGTGTAGAAGTGGATCGATTTATCCTCCGTGAATGCATCATCCTCTCAGAATGATCTGGTGGGATAGTGATTTTGAAATTCTTCTCGAACTGTAATTGGGGTATGGTGTAGTCGATGTTACATGGTAGAGACCCACGCGAATCCAGAATGATAGAGTGGCCAATATTCGTATTGATGCACTGTGAGGTAGCTTTTAAGCGGACAGCGGAACAGGCAGCTATTTGCCTGATAAAAATATCGAGGGGTGTCAGATGAAGTAAAATGTCCAGTGCAGCGGAAGGAGTCGTTCGGAGTGCTCCGCTGATGCACAGACAAGGTGTACGTTTAACCTTGCTCAGCTTATCACGGTTTATCGCTTTATACAGAGCAGGCCACCAGATAACTACACCGTATGTCAGAATCGGTCTCACTACCGATACGTATAGCCAGGCTGTAGGCTCCACTTATTGCCGATGGCTTTTTTGCAAGAGAAAAGTGCTACTGCAGCTTTTCGGACTCTTTCTTGTAAATTAGGTTTCAAGCTTAACTTCCTATCGAAGATTATCCACGAATTTAGCTTCATCGGTAAAGGTTAAGCTTGTACGGTTAATAGAGGGAGGGACAATATGACGGATTTTATATTTCCTGGAAAAGAGGACGATGTTCTGAGGGTTACCCCGTGCCCACTGAGGGGGCTGAGGTAATTTCCTGAAACAGCAATAGCAACGTCATCCGCAAAGGCAATCCCTATTTAGCGCACGCTAATTATAAAACAAAAATCACCTTGCAGCCTTCCCCCTCCAGGCATATCAGCAGTTTACACCAAGTTCCACAGAATCGGGGAAAGGTCACCGCCTTGTGGCGTACCTATACCGACAGACCTCCAAGCGGATGTATCGCCCTGTTTTGAGTTGATAATCCAGCTTGAGAGCAAAAGATTGATCAATTCACCAAGCGAGCCATCCACATTCAGTTCTGTTGGTGCATTTGCGATTTGTGGTAGATCTACCACAATTTCCAGTTTTTTTTGCAATCTACCACATCTACCACTGCACCCAAAAATTCTACCACTTTTTGGCTAAATTTACTTTCAGCTTTCTTTTCCTTTTTATATTTAATCCAAAAACGAAAATTATACACAGATGCACTTTGAAAATGATTTTTCATGCATACCTACACAGATGCAATTGGAAAATATTTTGTTTTCATTATTTGCTGTGTGTAACTTTTTGCGAAAGCTGACTTTCCCGTCTGACTTCCCATATTACTGGAAGAAAACTTCATGGTCTCCGAATATTGTGTTTTGCTTTGACTACAGTTAACTTTTTTCCGTTAAAAATTGTTGTGAAATACAGAAAAGTGCGCTGTTTTGGTTGAAATTTCTCTTCTACGTTTTGCGTTGCTCCTCTACGATGAAAAAATATTTAAAAAAAATTGAAATGTGAGTTTTTGTTAACTTTTTCTCTGTTGTTTCTTAAATGTTTGATTTGTCTTCAGAATTGAATCCGTAGCTCCTCCTAAGGTAACTGCTTATGATGAATCTTCAATAGTTTGTAGTTCGCCAGCGAAAATTGACCATTATAAAAGAAAAGAATTGCCATCATGCTCGTGAGTAATATAAGAAAATAATTGTGTTGCATTCTTTTAAACAATTTCTTGCTTTAGGAAGCAAATTCAAAACAAGGAGATTACAGAGGAAGAGCGGGAAATTTCAAAAAAAAAAACCAAAATATACTCAAAAGTATAAAGTAGAATGGGAACACAATAAACGTTGGCTGAAAGAAGTTAATGGGGAATCCTTCTGTAAGATTTGCCAAAGAAGTCTCATAAACGACATCTATAATTTAGAACGACATGAATATAGTCAAAAGCATATAAAAAAATCAAAGAAATTAAGGAAGACCCATCAAAGCAGCAAACATTAAAACAATGTCTTGAAAGCGTTACTGAAAGTCCAAATTATGCTAAAATCAAAACTGAAGTAAGCAATGCAGTTTACGTTGTTGAAGGCGCCTTCTATATCTAGGAAAGCAACCATAGTGTATTCCTTGTGACGAAGGGAGTATTCGATGGTGCGAACCAAGGAGTGAAGGGCGGTTTCCACCGTAACAAAACCAAAAAAAAACAAAATCGTTTCCCAAGAATATAATTTGAAACAATTCATGTGCAGAATAACACCTATCTACCAACCAACTTGTAGCGTCAAAGGTGCCCTTATCCAGAGAGAATTTAATAAAAAAATAATTCAATATTAATCCATACTAATATTATAAATGCAAAAGTAACTCTGTCTGTCTGTCTGTCTGTCTGTCTCGCTTTAACGCCAAAACTACTGAACCGATTTAAATGAAATTTGTTACACAGATAGTCTAGAGTCTAGACTATCCTTTAGAGCCTGAGAATGGACATAGGCTACTTTTTACCGCGGGAAAATGCTTCATCCGCTGTCCAGAAGCGGAGATCTGAGCTGATACGAGTATCTAAGAAAAGTTGTAACTCTCGAATGCTTTCTAGCTCCTAGCTTTGGAATGACTCATCCAAATGAAATAGGATTTTTTCTACAAAGATCTACAAAGATTTAAGATCTTTGTAGGTTATCGTGAACTTGAACAATAAGCATTAAACTATACATTTTATACAATTCAAAAGAAGTAAAATGTTCGATTGAAGCTAGATGGAGGAAAATTTGTGTGTGTGTGCGGCACAAATCTGTTTCTCTCTCTGTACCTTTTGTGCGTGTGCTTTTTCTTTCTTTTTTATACCCTATTCTAAGGGTATATTAATTTTGACGCATAGTTTGTAACATACCTTAATATTGCCCGTAGACCCCTAAAAGTTACTATATTTAATTTATGATCAGCATCAATAGTAGTGGCGATCTAGCCGTCCGTCTGTCGGCAAAAATTAGGCCTTTAAACTGGACCTAGAGAGCTGAAATTTTAACCATATACCCCTGGTATAAAACTTTTTGAAATTTTAACCTTATACTCTCTAGGGTTCCGAAATAATCAAGTTTAAGAATTTTTGACCACAAACTCAAAAAAACAAATTTTTGGAAAAAATCGAATTTTGAACTAGAAAGCTGAAATTTTGTATATCTGATCTATGGCTCCTAAAACTGATCGGGAGATAAACTTTTTAAAATCCGCCCACTGACACGCCCACAATTAAATAATTTTTTTTATTGAAAAGTCAAAGTTTGAGCTAGGAAGCTGAAATATATAATATATACTCTCTAGGGGCCCTTTATGCTCATGTGTAAATATTTTCAAAATCCGCCCACTGACACGCCCACAATTTAAAAAAAACCTATTTTTGAAAATCCAAAGTTTGAGCTAGGAAGCTGAAATATATAATATATACTCTCTAGGGGCCCTTTATAATTTTTTTTTAAATCCGCCTACTGACACGCCCACAATTAAATAAAACAATTTTATTGGTAAACCAAAGTTTGAGCTAGGGAGCGTTTTTTTACAAAAGCTTCGTTTTTCGATAAAATCCTTTAAATGTTATATAACAAAATATGTAGAGCGTTCTTAACAATTCAACCATACTTAGACTTTTGTCACGCCCACTTATGAGGGATAGGAATAAGAATAGGGTATCCAACAGTTCGACCAAGCGAACTGTAGCCCGTCCCTATGTTTTTATGCACCTTTTGTAGTTTGTGTTGTTTTTTTTGTGGCGCATGGGATTGAGAAAGATAGGGTATGAAATGTAATTGAGATTGAGAGGGAGTCAAACTGAGTATATCCATATAATGAGAAGGGACACTCTCGACGTGTTCTTTATCAGTTCTTATCAGCAAGTATTTTGTTTTAAATTTGAGAAGTGGCAGACTGGCGAAGCAAGGCGAGCATGGGCCAGCTAGTCATTTATTAAATAAAGAAAAAAAAGGAACTCGTAAATTTCTTCCTGCAAGCTTGACTCAAAGAATGAATCGGCGCAGTGTTCTGGGATTCGCGTGCGGCACAATCTTCATCTACTATAGTCATGCAAAAAGAATAACATGCATTTTCACCACAAAATACATCAATTCGCATCTCTCTCTCAACCTAACCACTTTCAATTTCTAAAGCAAACATAGAGCTGTGTAACTTTAACATTACTTCAAATTGTTTTTAAAAAAAATCATAAAAATTAAGTAGTAAATCACTTGAATTACCTTAACTATACGTGACAGTTGTAAATATCGCATCACATAAAGGGAATTAAATTAAAATGTTAACTTTCACGCTTTCTGCAGGGGAGCGGGCATAATGTTGAGTACAGCATCATCCTTTATGGGCGCGCAAATGTAATCCACGTTTAAATGCAATCAGTATTTAATAGTGTGTATACATTTCTCTCCCTCTTGCCTCGTTCACTATATCAACATCGCCATTGCAAATTGAGGCATGCATTGCGGTCAAAATAAGAGCCCGTACAGTGGTGATGACATCACGCCAACACTATTCAAAAGCGCATAAGCAAATACGATACAATACGTTGTCGCACTGAAGCGTGCAGTAACGTCAATCTAAGTCAAATTGTGTTAAGACCCCCTCGAGAGGTCATACGCTTCCTTCCAACACAAGCCATATACAGAAGTTTGCTGAGATTTAGTACGACAAGGCAAATAGGATTACAATACTAAGAGTTAATGATTATTGCGCCATTTTTCGTGCACCAGCTTATATGGTGTGACAGAGGGGCCACAGCTCCTTAATTAATGTACATACATATATACTCTTTGATACAAAACGCAAACGAACTTGCAAACTGAAAGTGTCATTGACCACAAGGGGACGGACATCTGCAATAAGATGCCATGACAATGGAAGAGATAAACACATCAAGAAAATGTGTTTTTTCGCAGTTCCTTTACGAATTTTCATTCAATCGTAATAACGGAATAGATGCGTTGTATAAACTAACCCTTTGTGCTTACAAATTAACAATTTAAAAGGTTTGACTATTGAATTTATATCGAAAAATCATACCATACATGAGTGGAGCCGTTTTTCATTTTATTCCATAAATTTATTGTTCTTTTTTTTACCTGTAATGAGAAAAGAAAAATGTTTTAGTAATTCTTTTTGGTAAATATAAAAATAAATATTATAAATAAATAAAACGGCCATAGAAAAAATTCGGAAATCTGACGAAACTTTGATTAACTTCAAAGAGGAGGTAGAGGTAGAGAGAGAGTTGCCATTAGATTGCAGATTTGAAAATAAAGCATTCAATTTCAATTCAATTTCAATTTATTTTACCATTAAGTACAATTAAGACATAGTCTTTATAGAGAACTAACAAAATTATTTTATTATTATTTTTTTATATTATTTTTATTTTTACATTAGTTTTTCACATAAGTAGGTAGGTATGCGTATTAAAGTTATAATATTCCCAGAAACAAGATTAACAATTTAATTTAAAAGAAAATTAAGTGGAGAAAAGAAAAAAAGAGAAGAATAAAGAAGAAAAGAAGGAAGAAACCTCTACTGGTGTTCAGAAAAATATTTAAAAATAGCTGTCCTGAATTTAAGAGTTCCCGATGCTCGCTTGATGTGTTCAGGCAAGGAGTTCCATAGCTTAACGGCGTAAGTAAAGAAAAGACGCGACGAGATATTATAATTATAAGGCTGAATTATTAAGTTAAAATTTCTATCCGACTGTATGAACGAACTGCAATTTTTCATAAAGATATCGTGGTGATTTTGAGTATATTATTTTATGCAGAAAGAAGATACAGTTTCTAGCATCAAGAAATTGCCTAAATGAATATCCTAATATACTATTTCGGTAAGCTGATACATGGTCATATCTTCTTAGTCCAAAGATATAACGAATCATTCCGTTAAATGCAACTTGAAGCTTATTTTGTGATAAGGAATCAAGTACACAGTAGACAACTTCGGCATAAGTTATAATGGGAACCAGTAACGTTTTCATTAATTTTAATTTCGTATCACGAGGGATAAAATAGGCACATGTCCATAATTTACGAAGGCAACAATAGATACGGCTGATGACATAATTGACATGGTCATTGCAAGAAAGAGTACTATTTATTTTAAAACCTACGGTGGTAACTTTTTCAACACACTTAATTTCTACGTTGGACAGAAAGAGAGGAGGAAACATTTCCGGTGTGTAAAACTTTTTGGAGATTAAAATTGCCTGAGTCTTAGATGGATTTAAGGTAAGTCCATTTTCAACAGACCAGCTGTGTATAGCTGAGAGGTCAAGGTTTATCCGATGGAACAGATCCTCAATTAATCCGATAGGTCTTGAGAGGTAGATTTGGACATCATCGGCATAAAGGTGAAAAGATGAACTACTACACACACGAGCAATATCATTTATGAACATACAAAAAAGAATGGGGCCTAAAAGAGACACTTATGGTACACCCTCCCGAAGGAATTGGACATTCAACAAATGGTCACCAACCAGATCTCTTTGGGAACGATTGCTTAAATAGTTACTTATTAACCGGACTGGCCTATCACTGAAACCAAAATAATAGCGGAGCTTTGTACATAAGATCTGATGGTTGACCCTATCAAAAGCCTTAGAGAAGTCTAACAAACATAAGACCGTTAGATAACTTCGGTCATATTGTTGCCTTATATCGTCAAGAACTTTCACCATTGCAGTAGCACAGCTGTGCCCGGGTGTAAAACCCGACTGAAAAGGAGAAAGTAAAGCATTGCCATTTATATGACCTACTATTCGCTTTGCGAGTATCTTCTCAAATACTTTTGACAGGGTCGGAAGAATACTTATCGGGCGAAAGTCATTAGGAAGCGAGGGTTGCGGTTTCTTTGCAACAGGAATTATTTTGGCGGCTTTCCAGTTATCAGGGAAAGTAGAAGAAGCAAGGCAATGATTAATAATATGCGTGAGTGACCGTAGTATATAAGGTAAAACCATTTTTAAAAAGCGGAGTGGGATGCCATCCTGACCTGTTGCATTCGATTTAAGATCAGCAACGCTTTCAATTACATCATTCTCATTTACTGATTTAAAATCATAATCAAGCTCGCATAGAAGTTCTTCTTGCAAGGAGAACTAAGGATTTCTTGTACCGGTACTTGAAAGGAATGCGCAATTAAGGATATTGGGATCTAAGCAACAGACTGTTTCAACTCTGTTGCCAACACCTATCTTTCGTCAATTAGTCCATAGCTGTTTGGAAGGAAGTGAATCCTTTAATGTCCTTGAGAAATAGTTATTTTTAGCGCGGCGCGTAACAAAGGTGGACTGATTACGCGCTACACAGAAAGCTTCCCAATTCCTTGAAGTAGGGCTACGTCTCCATTTACTATAGTACTTTCTGCGCTTATTTATTGCATCTAATACTTCTCGGGTGAACCACGGGCATTTTAAATTTCTTATTTGTTTAGTCCGCAGAGGGACATGTTTGTTAAAAAGCTCCACAGTCTGCGACTGAAGAAAGTTCAGCTTGTTGTTGACATTTTCTAAATACAAACAAAGTTCCCATGGTATTGTACTTGTTTCTCTATGTAGTGAGTTTATATCAACAGACTTAAAATCTCTGTAAGAGAAAGTATGCGGAATGGGATCATGTGAAAAATCAATATTATAAGAACAAAATAACAAGTCATGGTCAGAAATCCCTTCAAGAGCAAGTTGATCCAAAAGAAGAACGTTTGAAGCATCAGAGACTAAACCCAGGTCTAAAAAACTTGGTTTAGAGTTTGCAGCACATCGAGTTGGATAAGAGTTGCTTATAACGAGACCATTTGAAAGCACTAAGTCAATGAGTCGGCGCGATAAAATATCTCGCCTTCCCAAATCGGTGTTGAAATCTCCACAGACAATAAAATGTTCACATATTTGGCCATAATTAGTTACCTCAGCGAAAAACGGCTCAGGTAAGAAATTTCGACTTGGATTATACACACAGGATTGAGGATACAATACATTTTACACAACCATCGGTCACCTCTAACATTAAATATTCAATCCCGATGCCAGCGGATCTACCAACTACCTTGCATTTTAAGGTTGATTTGCAATAAATTGCAACCCCACCCCCTATTGTGTTAGTTATTCTATCATTTCGGAACAACTTATAGCCAAACATGTCGAAGATATGATCATTAATATCAGGCTTAAACCAAGTCTCACTTCCACAAATCACATCAACTTTAGAGCCCTCGAAAACATATTTTAAGTAATCTAACTTTGTGTTGTTAAGACTACGGGCATTCAAGTGACACACTAAAAAACCCGAACGAATCCTAGATAGAATCCGTATCATAGTGCGCACAGTATTATTGCTCACGCCATTAGCCACGGACGATATACTACTTGTACTTGTCATAGTCAAAAAAACATATCTGGACAATATTTTAAATTTCCGGGACTCGTCTGGACATCTTCACATTTCCGTACCGCAGAGAAATCGGGAAGAAGGGTGAAGTAGGGGGTTAGTAGGTAAAAATCCCACACTGTTACTGAGTATGAATCAGTTTCGTCTTTTGAAGATTACCACCTCCTAGCGTAAAAAAAATATATTTGAATAACTGTTTGTATTTTTTTTTTTTAAATATACATTATATCGAAAAAACCAATGTAGAAAAACGCCTCTAAAAAGTGGGCATTGCAGAAAACTTTGCATGAAGGAGTTGTTCAAAACGACTTTATCTATACACTTTTTCTTTAAATAGTGGGCCTGTCAGAGGGCGAATTTTAAAAATCTTTATACATGAGCATTTCGGGCGTGTAGAGAGTATATATGTATTCCAAATTTCAGCTTTCAGCTTTGTTTCCAGACGCCATTCTCACGGTTTCAATTTAATTTTTTTACGCAATCCTATTATATTATGAATTTTTTAGTGTTCAAAAATAGTGTTTGGATACTTCCTGATAATTCTGGAGTTTTTGTTGTTATAATTCGCTATATTATTTATAAACTTTTCGGCAGATCGTCAGTAGTCCATATCTTCACACTAGGCAAATCTTGAAAAGGTCTAATGAAGTCGAGACCGACCATGTTTTTTTAACGACTTTAGAGCCACATATGATAGCAGTCATCCTCAGTAGCTCTACGTGGCGATAGCCGACTTTGGGATCCCGGCAAAACTGATCCACTATGTACAGGATCTTCACTTGATTAGACGCACACATTTTTTTTACATAAATTAAATTTTTTTGTTAGTCCGTGTAACAATTATCAAAAAATTGCATTTATTAGAAAGGTTATTAAGTTCTCAACAAAAAAACACAAACAAATGGTAGGTGAGTGGAAGTTAACGGATATTTTTTCTCTTTCTTGCCAATGCTGTAAGAAAAAGTGCAGTTTTTTTTTGTTCACATGATTAGACGCACCCATTAAATTAGTTAGTTGGTCGCGATCTGTTGCGTAGATTTTAGTTAGCTACAAAGTTTAAGAAGCAAGGAGTATTTTCTATTAATTTTCATTAAAAATACATACTTAGGGTTTGAAATGACTTCAAAATTCCTATCCCGAAAGACTAAGAAGTAAGCTATACACTATACTGTCATTTCTGCTTTATGGTGCCGAGTGCTGGACGATAAGTAGAAAAGGGGAGCTTTTGAAAGAAGAATACTCTGTCGGATATTTGTTGCTGTGTGCGAAGAGGGCGAATGAAGGAAAGGATACAACCGTGAACTATATGAGCTGTACCAAGATGGGGATGTAGTCCAAAAAGCAAAATCACATCGACCACAACGGCTCGGCCACATTGAGCGAATGGACAATAATGCTTGACCCAGGGGGAGCTTTGAATCTAAGCCCCCAAGTTCGAGACGCCAAGGAAGACGGAACCTCCGTTTTAAAGATTAAGCCATCGCGGAAGCTAGGGCGCTTGGTCTGGAGAACTGGAAGCAGCGTGCCTGGGATCGCGGGGCATGAAAGGCTGCAGAGACTCCCCACGGGTCGGGAGCCCGTTAAGTAAGTAAAGTAAGTGTGTTTGTATAATTTAAATAGTATTTTGTTTATATTGTTTTCTCACACACATACAATACAATCCATTGGAATTGCAGTCCTGAAGTACCGACTTCCTAAGCAAAACCTATGGAAAATTACATATGCAAGTCTAAAGGGGCCCTTACACGGTCAATCGGTCGATATCATGCAAGTCTAAAGGGGCCCTTACACGGTCAATCGGTCGATATCATGCATCGTGTATGTGTGGATTGACGCTACCCCTTACATAGTTCAATCGATTGACGTCAAATTTTTTATTTTTTTTTGTGAGTTTTCGTGGTGTACGGACGTGCGATGAGCGGACGATTGTATTGCATATATTTCTCTTGCAATATATTCTTGAATTGTACTGGCGAGATACATACGGATATTCGCTGTCTTTAATGAAACTAATTTAATTAAAATGCCAAAGAGTTGGTTCACTGAAATTATCAACACCGGATCCGCTTTTGTTTAATTCATTTCAACGTTTTAGCTCGCGCCGAAAATTCGTTCTCAACGTATTTATTTTTCTGGTGACATCCGCTTTTTGTGCATCAGGATACTTTTCTTTATACTTTTGCAGTAAAACTTCATAATGTTGCATTTTTTTGTTTCGGTCGCAATAATCTTTTCCTTTGACATCCCATAAACTCGGTATTGACCGATAGGTTTCAATTAATTCCGATACAAATGCTCGGTCTTCATCGTCCTTCAATTTTCCGCTGGCGCCAGACATGTTTTCGCTTCTGTGACACGAGACACAATGAAGTAATTACGTTAATCCAACCCTTACACATATCAATCAGCATGACGTTCATCATGCAAAATCAAACTTGCTTTGATTTTCGTCAATCAGTGCCCATGTTCTGTAACTCATGCGATAACTCTTCGCATCGAAAACTTTGGAACACAAAATTCCACCGTTTATCGCATGTGGAAAGAAGTTGTGTTCTGTAACTCTATGCGATAAAATATACCTTGGTTACTTTTATTATCATGGGAAATTGGAAGGATTGTCAAAATACTGGAAATCGAAGGGTAGTTTGGCGAGGAAATTCAGTGTGTATTTACATGTCGTTGGGATAGGAGCGGTGTAGCGCGACTTTTTAGCGGATTATCGGAAAATTACGTGTTTCTGTTCAATTTTCAAAAATACGATGATCGCTCGTTCTGCTAGACTCAGACAAATTTTTTTGAAATTAATCTGATCCTAACGCTATGTTCTATGTTGATGAATTTAATGAAGTTAAAATTTTGCATTTATTTTGTCTGTCTATGAAAAAAATTAATGAAATATATTTTTTCTTTTAAAACAAGAACCTTTAGTCTCTCTTGTTGGATGTACCAAGCTGTTTATTTTTATAGCAACACAGTTCCAAGAATGTTCAAAATGGATCTTATTTAAATGCTTGCTGAATTCTTTCGACAGAATGTACATACATAGGTACCTATACCTACATTCTTCTCCACTTATTCTGACTGTTTTTATTAGTTATTTTTTATTTCTTTTGCATTTTTTTAAACGTTGAACTTGATCAACGAACTGTATATTTTGTTAAATAAAAAATCAAAAATGTTCACTGTCCACTATCCGTTTAAAATTGTTCAATATCCCTTTCTCGCAAGCCAATTGAAATGTGATAAATTTTGACAGTTGAAGTGAATAATTTATCGCATTCGAAAGTTACAGAACACCGATTTATCACATATTTCCAGGAGTTTCATTTCACAATGTTCCATGTGGTATAGTTTTCGCATCGCATAGTTACAGAACACGGAAATGTGATATAATGAAATTTTGTTTCGATTCACATCGTTCATGTGATAAATATAACGATGCGATAGTTACAGAACACGGGCACGCACTTCACCAAATGTGTTGGACTCACACACATACATTTTCACAAATGCATGCTAGTGGTTGATGTCATTCGATTGACCGTGTAAGGGCCCCTTAACATCTCTCAAATATTGTGACTTCAAATTGAAACTGCATTCATAAAAAAATATAGACAGAAACCATAAACACAGGAAATGAAAAGAAAAAAGAAAACTGCTTGTGAAATCTCATCACCTATCAACTACAATCCACAAAATGTATATGTATCTTTCGGGGTGAATTAACATTTTTGTCCCATCCCCATAACTACCAGTACGAGTAGGTATAACCCTCGCATTGAACAAAATGCAACAAATAATATTGCCGTAACATGATCCTTTGTGCCTTGTGTGTTATTGGATATCCCAATCTTTTGTTTCATGTTTCATTTTAAACAAAAAATAAGTCACTGTTTGATGGCATTGCCTTCTCGACCTCAAATCGGTTGACACCAGCAGAAGGGTTCGTTTTCGTATTCGTGTAGTCTGCGTACTTATCTATATTTTTCACGGTCAACGCCATCGCATGCTGAAAGTCAATTCATTAACCGTGGTGTTGTGTCATAACTTTTCTTTCTTGTCAATGGTCAAGTGAGGAGAACATTGTGTTTCTTTTTTTTTAATTTTGGGTGGAGCTACTATACTCGTATTTGTGGGCAGTGTAAGGGTACATTTTATTCACATGGTAGATATAACCAACGGCCTATTGTCCTACGAAATGTGTTTACGTTTAGGAAAATAAATCAAGTGAGTAAGTAGTACATTTCGTTAACAATAAAATAAAGTGAGAAAACATTTATTTAATAAAAAATAATCGTGTACTGTTAACCTACAAGCCCATTGTTGAGAGAATGCTTAACTCTCTGGAAATAATTAATTTTGTTCAATATCGATAAAAGGCCCATTTGAAGGTTTGACTTTCGAATATATTGTTTACTACTGTTCACCGGTTCGACAGTAGTTAACACCCATAGAGAAGATATTAAAACAGTAGGTACAGGGCCGTATAAGTTAATGGTTGAATTCATAATTGCATCATTTTAGCACATGCCATGCAATGCACTAAATATTTATTCAATGCATTTATGAACAGAAAAACTGCTGCAAGTATGCGGCAGTTCTGCATTGCAAAAAAAGGGTTCGTAAATGCAAAAGGCGGAAAAAAATGACAGATATTAAAATTATTTTTTCAGTGACGGGCGTTGTTTAGCAAAACAACATTTGTGCAAAATGTCTAACAAAAATGAATATAAGGACTGATTTTTAATCTCTTGAAGGGAACTAACTTTGAAAGTGTTCAGAACGAACTCTCTGCAAGAACATAGGGACGGGCTACAGTCCGCTTGGGCGAACTGTTGGATATCCTATTCTTATTCCTATCCCTCATAAGTGGGCGTGACAAAAGTCTAAGTATGGTTGAATTGTTAAGAACGCTCTACATATTTTGTTATTTAACATTTACAGGATTTTATCGAAAAAAAACGCTCCCTAGCTCAAACTTGGGTGTTTCAATCAAATTGTTTTATTTAATTGTGGGCGTGTCAGTAGGCGGATTTAAACAAAATTAACACATGAGCATAAAGGGCCCCTAGAGAGTATATATTATAAATTTCCGCTCCCTAGCTCAAACTTTGAATTTTGAAAAAAGTTTTTTTTTTTAATAGTGGGCGTGTCAGTGGGCGGATTTTGAAAATATTTACACATGCGCATAAAGGGCCTCCTAGAGAGTATATATTATAAATTTCAGGTCCCTAGCTCAAACTTTGGATTTTCAAAAAAAGTTTTTTTTAAATTGTGGGCGTGTTCAGTAGGCGGATTTTGAAAATATTTACACATGAGCTTAAAGGGCCCCTAGAGAGTATATATTATCCAGCTCCATAGCTCAAATTTTGGTTTTTCAATAAAATTGTTTTATTTATTTGTGGGCGTGTCAGTGGGCGGATTTTGAAAATTTTATATCCCGAGCAGTTTTAGGAGTGAGATCATTTATAAAAAAAATTTCAGCTTTCTAGCTCAAAATTCGATTTTTTTCCAAAATTTTGTGTCTTTGGGCGGATTTCAAAAATTCGTAAACTTGATTATTTCGGGACCCTAGAGAGTATATGGTTAAAATTTCAGCTCCCTAGGCCCAGTTTTAAGGCCTAATTTTTGCCGACGGACGGACGGACGGACATGGCTAGATCGACATTACTATCGATGCTGATCATAAATATAGTAACTTTTAGGGGTCTACGGGCAATATTAAGGTATGCTACAAACTATGCGTCAAAATTAATATACCCTTAGAATAGGGTATAAAAGAGGAGAAAAATCAAAAGAAAAAGGACCGATGATTCTTTTGATTAAAAAGAATTGGAAACCAAGGCATATCCCAAAAACCAGATATTTCCTAAAAACAATAGAACAATTTCCAGACGACGAAGTTTTTAGAAACCATTTTCGTATGAAAAGGTGTAGGTACATTTCAGGTTCGTATTTATATAATTAAACGTTGTTGAGTCTGAAAATTGATAAGAAATCTCTGAACAGTTTGTTGAGAATGAGCTGTGTCCACTTTGAAAAAAATCTTACATTGGTCGACCCAAAACGGGTTTGAGGCTGGCACCTTTGCGCTGACAGTTTGGAAACTTGCTAATAATTGCTCCTTTAGGGAAAAAAGTAATTTGTTTGGCGTTTTGAAAGGATTGGCTTTTAAGTACTTAATCGAAATTACAAATTCAATATTCAAGCGTAGGAAGAAGTATATAAAATGACCAGATTCGATCGCAGAAAAAAAAATAGTAATGGATAAATTTGCAAGTTTGAGGAATAATCCATCTCCGAACGTTCTGTAGACGGTACTCAAATACCCATAATAGACCCCACGAACTATTTTAACCGAAAAGGTACATTTTCAATTAATATGCAGGTTTGTCAAATTATTCAATAGTACTCGTATCACGAATTCCGATTATGATGGAAACATGAAGGCCTCTATCGTTTAGTCACATTCAATAAATGGTTCCATTTTAGGGCATGTGTGATCATATCCAGAAGTTTATATAGACGTGTGTTTTGGCTATTCCGGTAGTTGGCATGATGCTTCGGTTCGGGAGCGCAGCTCAATTGGCAAGGCATAGACTGGCTCCAAAAGAATAATTCAAGATGATAATATTTTGGGAGATTCGGCTTGTCCATTGAGCTGATATATTATGGTGCCATATCGTGATAACGGATATCTTACTACCACGCAAAGAACATTCAATTATATACATAGCTCAACATTTGTATGTGTACAACAAGCTTTTGGACCAAAGAAATGCCATGTACATTGTACATAAGTCCAGATATTCAGAATGAAATAATACAGACATTTTCATGACACTATTTTCATGAGAATTATCAAGAAAGTAGATAATGCACCATGCTTTACCTTACTCGGGAGATGAAACCATGGCTGTATCAGGCACTGAACAAATGTCATTACTTCTCCGATAGGTCGACTTCCACAATTACTTGCGCAAACTGAATATTCGTGCAAATTTTGTAGAATTCGTACCGATTTGCAACTAGACTTCTGGAAAAGCAGTTTAACATTCACCTCTCTTGGGTGCCGGGGCATAGAGACATTCCAGGAAATTGTAGGGTAGATGATCTCCACAAAAGGAATCACATTAACTTTTTTACCTGATAAGGGTTTAAGATTGGTATACCTAATCGCCACATGCAAACTTTCGTTAAAGCTATTCACAATCGAGAAAACAAACCTTAGGCGGACAAGTAGCAATACATGTCTAGCAACTAGGCATATCTGGCCAAATCTGGACCTTCGACGCTCTAAGAGATTAACTTACTAAAGCATATTAGCTCCAATATAGGTATTACTGCAGGCACAGTCTAATAGGCAAGCGCGCATCAAGGCTTGGCGTTTATTCAAACGACTTCTGCAGAAGCTGTTTTACCGAAGAGGAGGACGAGACCTGTCCTACTCTTTCCCACAAAAGAAATCTCTATTTGGAGCCTCCTTGCTTAATGATCTAAGTGACTTGGCTCACATTGACGTTGGAAGTTTATCGGGCTTCATAAGAAGCTCCAACTGGTTTAACGAGTAGTGAGGGAAACTCCCTAGATCCGCGTGGTATCACAATGGACCTCACATTGGTCTAAATGTGTTGGCTAAAGCTGACAACCACCTCGACCTAACCTTACCTTTGAAAAACTAAATGAAGCTCTCCTTGTTGTCTCTGACGTTGTATAAAGTTGAGTCTCGAAATAAATGCACTGGTCAAGGTTATGATGGAGCACTTATTGTGTCAGGTCATGTTAGTGGCGTCCAGAAGGATCTGTATCCATTGACGATGTACGTTATAGACATCTTTTAAACCCTCACACTGTCAAACGCCATGTCAGTTCCCCCTGCTCGGAATTGTCATGGGATTGTGAGCTATGTGACGAACTTGTTCAGAAGCCATGCGTATGCAGAGAAAATTCTTCAAGACCTCATCCAAGAGCAGCACCGGAGAGCAAGAAGAAATGGGTCTTTGTGAAACAAGATTCATCGAACGACATGACGCCATACAATCCTTCGTCAAAGTATTCAACATCATTCACATTGGATTACAAAAATTGTCTGGGAAATCTTAGAACATTTCAAAAACAGCGTTCTGCTTAATTGCCGCACTTCAGAAAAGCGAGTTGATCGTCAATCTCTTGGTTTCTGACAGACTTTGCAGTTTCACGCTTCCTTTGTCAGGTTGACTGCAAACAAAATCACGTGATTTGGCATCAGCAGTAAAGCGCTTTCACGAAATGGTGGATGCGGTTCAAGCAGAACAAACAAATGCAGAAGCACCATTCGGCAGCTGAAATACTAGCAAAAGACGCATTCGATATGGAACTCAGAGATCCGAGACTCACAGCTCATTCTAATTATCAAACAGGTTTTGTTAAACCTTTCTTTCGTCTTGCCTTTTTGTACTCCTTGCGTCGACACGCTGATTCAGAATTTGTCGGACAAATTTCTCAACGATGATGCAGAAAGCCTGTCAAGCTTATAGAAACTTCTCCCTGGGTTTGAGACAACTGAAAAAGTAGATGACTTGGATCCTCTTGTTCTATACTTTAATGATCGAATCTGAGAATCCGCTGTATGAGCTAAGAACAAATTGTGGTGCGAAAAGTTATCAGAACTCGAAAAAGATGCCGGAGTTTTGGAATTTTTGGATTTTTCTGATACGAGCAGATTTCCAACAATCAAATATCTTTTGACATTTTTGGCGACTCTTCCGGTCACAACGGCAGGTGTGAAGAGGTCATTTTCGACACTGAAACGAATCAAATTTTGCATACGGAACTCAACGGGCAACGAAAGACTCAGCGCACTCACCGTACTGTCAATCCATGGGGACTTAGATGTTCATCCAAATGAAGTTCTCGAGATTGGCAGCAGAGATATTTCGAAGGATGCAATTTTGAATTTCTTCGATCAACATCATTTGATTAACAATAATTACAACAAATAATTTTTGTGCATATTGAGACTTGCAAATATCCGGAGGGTATGAATGACAATAAAAAAACTGTTTATACCCTATTCTTACTTACTTTACTTGACGGGCTCCCAAACCATGGAGAGCCTCTGCGTGAGACACTGCATCCTTCCATACTCCGCGATCCCGGGCACACTGCTTCCAGTTGTCCAGACCAACCGCTCTGGCATCCGCGACGGTTTCGACTTTAAGACGGAGGTTCGGTCTTCCTTGTCGTCTCGAACCTGGGGGTTGGGAGTCGAAGATCCTCTTCGCTGGAGCATTATTGTCCATTCGCTCGATGTGGCCGAGCCAATGTAGTCGTCCTGGCTCACATGACCTTACCTCCGACGGAGTATTTTTCTTCCGAAAGAACACAAAATCAGCTCTCCTTTACCGCGTTTGTCCAGCCAGAACTGTCAGTTACAATGTCTTGTAGAGCTTACACTTGGTCTTCCGGGCTAGGAGTCTTGAACCCATCTGCTTTGCCAAACCGAAGTAGCAATGGTTTGCTACGATAAGTCTTCGTGGGATCTCCACTAAGGTGTCATTCGTGATGTTGATGTTTCCTCCGAGGTAGGTGAACTCCCTTACTACCTCGAAGTTTCTGCTATCAACAGTGGTGTTTTGTCCCATTCGGTGGACAGATGTTTGTTTGTTTGTCCTCGTTGACTTCAAGTCCCATTCTTAGGGTGCATACATTTTGACTCATAGTTTAAAAAATATATTAATATTGCCCGTGGACCCCTAACTATACTATATTCCTGATCAGTATCGATAGTAATTTCAATCTAGCTATGTCTGTTCGTCGGCAAAAATTAAGCTCTAAAACTCAAGCTAGAAAGCTGAAATTTTAAAAATATTTTGTTCTACCCTCTGCCTCGCCAAGGCGAAGAAAAAGGCACTGCGACCTATAAGGACTTCTTTATGTCTTCAAAACTCAATTGTTCTCTTCCTTCTAAATTCATTGAGGGCTGGATAGTCACCTAGACTGCGTTCAGCTGTTTCGTCTTCTTCAAGGCATTCATTTCTCAAACGACATAGCCAGCTGCACTCCAACCCTAGGATATTTCATCCGCAATACCCGCTGTGCAAGGAATGCGCATCAGTACATATACCCTTAAGCCTGTATTCGGTCGTACAGTGAAAAACAAGGAATCTTTCCTTAGTCGTACAACACGAATGTGGAATGCTCTTCCACACTCCATTTTTCCTACACATTATAATCTACAAACATTCGAAACCAAAGTGCATCGGCATCTCTCCCTATCTTCTAACCCTAATTTCCTTAACACCCGCGCTGTGTAGCTTATATTATACATAAGGGTATGCTTATTATAGAAAAAACATAGTCAGCACTCTGGAGAGTCGACTATTTTCATTTTGTTGATATGGTATCGTTACCCGTGATGACCCGAAAGATAGACAAAAACCTACAAGGCCCGGAACCCATCACAGTTTAGTCTTGTTCCTTGAGCCGAGTGTTTGAAGTGTCTTGAAACAAGGCAAGATTGATTTCGATTCAATGGTATGCGAGCTAAGGGCATTTATAGCTGCTTGAATATTCGTGAATATATGGATGGTGGCGCCATTTATACCAGATGTTTTGGTGGGGCTTCCGCATCTGGGGTTTCGTAAAATATAAGGCATGTGTCGGAAGTTAGATGATTTTTCTTCTTCGGTTGCTAAATCGAATCAAGCTATCCAAGGCCGCTTCTTAATGTCGAAAAAATACTACACAGTTGTCATCAGTATTGTGAATGACTTCTAAACGAACTAGCCGATCCAACCAATCAAGAAGTAGGTACCCGACATACGTCGAAGAAGTTGGAAAGGCGGTCAAAAACTCCAACAATCAGAAATAAATGCAAACGTGAGGGAAATGGAAATTGGATGGTGCAGGTATCTACTGCAGTTGTTCTCAATATTGACGCGAATTATATTTGATGGGGCGACAATTATACATTCCGCGCATCATGGCATATACACTTTCAACATGATTTCCTGCTCCAATGATACCTATTATTTTATAAAAAACTACGTAACTAAATACCATTTTCCATCTATTTACACAACAATTTGTAATTTAAATTTTGATACTTATTATAAGATTCAATATCTTGAAGTACTATGTAATAACTTTAATTCGAAATAAATGAAATGAAATGAAATGAAATGAAAAATGATAAACAACTTCACGATAACTGAAATATTGTTTACTTTCTCCATCAAACGTACCCACGTGCATGTGCATGGAAATTGTTTAGCTTGGAAATGTAGAACAGCATGTCTTCTCGTTTTGTTGTATAAACAATGTTCAAAGATAATTTTTTGAAGTATATGTACACTAAACCACACCTTCTTTGGTTGGTTTATTCTTAGAAAGTTTAACAGTAAAAAAGAGTTGAGTTTTCGATGCCTTGATATAAGGTAGAATCTAAATCGGCTCTTTTTCTATGCGACTTTATTTAGTTATTTAAAAAAAACATAATGTATATCTCGGCGCAGAAACACTTATTCATAGTCAGTTAGGTGACGCGCTGAGCACGAAATTAACAAAAAACCCAATGGCCAGATTTTTGACTGTGAATCGAGGACCTGCCCATAGTTTCTTTATACCTTACAGTCGTTTTTACTCATAGGCGATTCTTACATCTAGGTGAGCCTAGCTAGTGTGCATGCAAATCCGTGGGTTGATACAACTGGAGATCGCCGGTGTCGTAAAAGGGGGATCGAACAATTATCAATAATGGAAGCATGCACGTGCCCAAATCGTAAAAAAGAGGCAACTTATTCTTCGATCCCACAAATGCAATTACACCAGCATTGGCCTCAGTAATGAAATTATCCGAAACCAGGAAGCCTGCCGATTTTTTATTGAGGTCAAATCGGCGAACCCCACAGGCGGACTAATAGGGATGCAGTAAACTGGGAGAGTTATGATCCCCTTCACCCTGATCATCAGAAAAAGAAGACTTTATTTGTGATCAGCATTGAAAGTTATGTCAATCTAGCTATGTCCGGGCGTCCGTCACTTATTCTAAGGCCTTGACATTGAAGCTGGTAAGATGAAATTTTTAAATTTTATAAACCAGTTGAGGGGGGTGGGGGGCAGGGTTGCGTAAATGTCAGATTTCTTGAGTTTTTTTACATTTTACTGTAAAAAGGCGTATAAAAATGTATAAAGGCGTATAAAAGTGTATAATTTGTATTTTGTATTTTGTATTTTATTTATAATTCATGTTAACACATAGATACAATGCAATCTTTTAAGTGTGTTACAGTATTGACAAGGTTGGTACATTAATATAAGTATAAGTATATTTTACAATTTCAAATTGTTCTAAATGGCAAAAATGTATTTATATTGATTGGATATTTTACTTAAAAAGAGAGAAAAAAAATAAAAATAAATAAATAAATAAAAATAAAAATAATAAGCTAAAATTCCCTAAAACCCTATAGCAGTTAAATAATTAAAATTAAATTCAAAAGTTAAATTCAAAAGTGTTGTTTGATTTGTCTTTGAAAGTCGCTCATGCCTGAAGATCTTCTGATATGAACTGGAAGCGAATTCCAAAGTCTTACGGCGTATACAAAAAATTGTTTTTGTGTCACATTATAGTTATATGCTGGCGGGACAAAACTTCTACGTCTGACCGAAGAAGATGCAAATTGTAACCTTTGGAAAAGATATTCTGGTTCCTGTTTTTCTCTGAGAGCGAATAGGAAAGTCAATATTTTAAGGTCGAGATATTTTTGTAAGTCCATTCCAAGAAAATGCCTTACATATTCAGAAATGTGTTCCCTTCGACCCAAGTTATAGGCAAATCTCACTGTACTATTTACTGCTACCCTTAACTTTCGAGAGCTATGACTGTCTAAGTCACAAAAGACTGGATGTGCGTAAAAAAGAATGGGCAGCAGAAGTGACTTAACCAACATCGCTTTGATCCTAAACGGCAGATCTTTTCCTACTTGATACAGAGCGCGCAGGGATCCATAAACTTTAGAGACGGTTTTTATAATATGATTCTCCCAAGTCAGATTTTGGTTAAACGTTACACCGAGATTTTTTACGCTCGTGACGTATGTCAACTCTGATCCATCAACAAAAAGTTGAGGTAAGCTTTGTGTATCGATACTTAAACGGCTGATTGCAATTGCTTGACTTTTGCCGGAATTAAGCCTAAGCTTATTTTTTCGCGACCAAGTGACTACAGAATTGAGGTCTTCATTCAGTCGCTGAGTGGCATCATCAACTAGACCCAATGGATAGCTTAAGTGCAGCTGGACGTCATCGGCATACATTTGAACCTTGCAGTACTTTAGCACTAATGGAATGTCATTATTGAATAAGGTGAACAATAACGGACCCATTATTGATCCCTGTGGAACGCCGGTTCTGGTTATAATAAAGTTGGATAATGTCTCGTTAATATACACAGCTTGAGTACGCCCATTTAAGTAGCTTTCCATCAGTCTTAAAGCCGTCGGTTTGGAATTAAAACAGTGTTTTAATTTAATAATTAATATTTCATGGGGTACAATATCAAGGCTTTCGAAAAATCTAGCAATACGAGCGATGTTACACGATCTTCATTCATTTCAATGCGAAGGTCGTCCACCAAATTCAGAAGCGCTGTAGTTCAGCTATGCTTTGGTCTAAAACCGGATTGGTGCGGTGACAGAAGATTGAACTCATTAAGGTATGAGTGAATTTGTTGGCTCATAAGTTTTTCAAAAGCTTTCGATATGAATGGTAATATCGATATGGGACGGTATTCTTTCTTCCTCGAGTTTGAGCTTTTAGGAATTGGGATCATCTTAGAAGCCTTCCAAGATTTCGGATACATGGAGTAGGTTATAATATTATTGAAAATGTATGTAATTTCGGGTAGTACTCCATGGATTATCATTTTTAAGAATTTTGGATGCATTCCATCCAGGCCGATGGCGTTCGATTTAATGGCGGTGATGGCTTTAAGTACGTCATATTCATAAATCCTTTGAAAACAAAAATCTCTAGAAGTTACTGGAGTAAGTAATTCTTCTACGATGTAGGGGGTCTCTTCTCTGTCGACAGGAACATTCGAGTTAACTGAAGGAGCAGCAAAATCGATGTTTAATTCGTCAGGACTTTTTTCACAGGCATCAGCTGCCTTTTTTTTCCCAATGCCTAACTCCTTTAAATTATTCCATGTCTTTGTTTTATTGAGGTCGGGCTTGAACTTAGACATGAAAAATTTGTTCTTTGCAATCCTTATCTCTCTTTTAGCATTGTTCCTAGCTGTCTTGAACTCATTGAAGAACTCGGGGATTTTAAATCTTCTCCATCGCCTGTACGCCCTGTCCCTAACATCAAGCAAACGTTGGATACCAGGAGTGAACCACTCACAATAATTGCTTTGAAGAGTAAATGTTTTTATTGGAACATGCTGTTCAAAGAGGCTATTGATATTGTGAGTAAAAAGATCTACCTGTTCATCAATTGATGACACAAGACGAAGTCTTTGCCAATCTAAGGTTAGAACGTCCTGAAAAAGGGAGCTTTCGTCTATTGCCTTGAAGTCTCTATACATAACTCGTTTGACTTCAGCAGATCTATTAAATTCTATGTCATAAAAACATATAATAAGATCATGCTTTGAAAACCCCGGGACATCTAGTTGACTATAGAAATTGACTCGATTTATGTCGCTAACGATGAATAAGTCCAACAGGGTAGAATTGCTCTTACTAAAATGTGTCGGTGTTAAGTTATTGACTGCATACAGCCGTAAAGATTTTATATTCTTTATAAACCGGTCGACATTAGGGTTTTCTGTATCCAAAAGATTAATGTTGAGATCTCCGCACAGTATTATATTACGATGCCGTGCAGATATGCTTTCAAGCAGGTTTGTAATATTAGCGGAATTAACAATATTTGGTGGCTTGTAGACTACTCCAACTAAGCATTTATCTATTCTACTTACAACTTCAATAAAGAGGTATTCAAATATATCGCTGGCCCCCGATGTATGCAACATAATAGTGTATAAAACTGTATAAAACGGTATAAAAGTGTATAAAACGGTATAAAAATGTATTATACTGTATAAAAGTGTATAAATATGTATAAAAGTTTAAATGTATTAGTGCATATTCCCTTTCTCAGCAAGAGAAACAGAAAAGAAAACACAGCATGCCTAACCGTAACTTCTTAATGACCGGCAGTATGGTTTTCGCAGCAACAGGTTCACTGGTGATTTGATGACATATCTAACCGAAAAGTGGAACCAATCCTTCACCAAGGTGGTGAAAGTAAGATTGTTGCGCTTGATATTTCAAAGGCATTTGACAGAGTTTGGCATCAAGCTCTCTTGTCGAAAATGCGTGCATTTGGAATCGATTATACTCTTCTTCAATGGATTAGAAATTACTTTTCGGACCGTTCAATTCAAGTTGTTTTGGACGGTTTCAAGTCTGCAACTCACCAAATAAATGCTGGTATCCCCCAAGGCTCTGTTCTGTCCCCGACTCTCTTTTTCATTTTAATAAATGATCTCCTGTCTGTTACTTCCAATCCAATCCATTGCTTTGCTCATGACAGTACCTTCAGCTTCTCATATTCGTTTCTTGGTTAACGCCCCTCATCTTCGGGTGTGGAACTGGAACGGCAACGTAAGTTAAGCTCATTCAATTCCGATCTTAACAGCATAGCTCAGTGGGGTACAACCAATAGAGTGGAATTTAATGCCTCCAAAACACAATGCTGTCTCCTGTCATTAAAGCAAAACCCACAAACACTGCCATTATCCATGAATGGCACTTGCATCGCTGAAACCGAAAGACTTTCCATTCTCGGTATGTGCGTTAATGACAACCTTCGTTGGAATGAAAACATATTCGATGTCGCCAAGAACGCCGCCAAATGTCTAGGCTTCCTTAAGCGTTGTAAGAAATATTTCACCCCTTCTGATCTGGCTACAATTTATAAGGCGTTTATGCGCCCGAAACTCGGGTACAACGCTCATATCTGGTCCGGTGCACCAATAACTTATTTGGAGCTACTTGACAGCATCCAAAAACGCGCGGTAAAACTCATTTCCTCTCACCCTAATTTCCTTAAAGCCCGCGCTGTGTAGCTATTACATTATAAGGGTCTCAAAAAATCCCTTTAGTGCGTGCAAATTATAAAAAAAAAACCGTAAGGTACCGTTTTTTTTCTGGAAAATCTTCACTTTTTTGCTTCATGTTCACGTTTGATTTTTGCTGTTTCAATGACTCGAATAAATCAGAGCTGTATTAAAAATCAAAATATGTTCTTTTTTTTTATTTTTTTACATTTTTTCCAGTTTTATACATTTTCTTTCCTTTTATACACCAGCTAAATTTTTCAGATGTATAATACACACTTTTATACACGTAAAAAAGTGTGTATAATACGCCGACTTTTATACGTTATTAAAAAAGAAATAATTGCAGTTAAAAACATAGGAAAAGGCTACAGTCTACTTGGATATCCTATTCCTATTGCTATCCCGCATAAAGTGAGCTTGGTAAAAATCTAGGTACCTATAGGTGAATTGTTAAAAAAAATATTTATTATTAATTTTATAAATAAATTCGTTTCAAATAGAATTGTAGGATTTAACTATTTTGTTATACAATATTTTAAGGAATTTTTCATTTTATCGATTAAAACAAAGTTTTGGTAAAAACCCGTTTAAAGTGGGCATGACAGAAAACTTAATAAACGGTCTTTCATTAGCGACTTGAAAACTTCACACTTTCAGTGTAAACGCACCCTTAAACCGATTACTGAACTGTCAATGCCAACATATTCAGTAAAATCAACATTTTCACTATGGTGAATACACGAACGAACAACGTTTACAAATAATTAAAATTTACTACCGAAATTCCGAGTCGATGGTCGCAACTTTAAGAGCGTTAACGCCAATTTTCGGCCGTAATTCTCGCCCCAATAGACAAGCAATTCATAGTCTAGTGAAAAAATTTGAGTAAGAATATTCACTGCTTGATGTTGCCGTGCCAGTGAGAGTACGTTTTGATCGAAGTGTTGAGAATATTGCTGTCATAGAGGCAATCAGTCAAGCGTGCTTAAGAATTGGGCCTCTCCCAGACCACATTATGGCGAATTTTGGGTAAGGTTGTTGGCCTACACTCTCACAGGATCAAGCTGACTCAAGAACTAAAGCCGCTTGATCATATTAAGCGACGTACGTTCTCGAATTGCGCTCTGGACATGATGGAAGAAAATGAAGAATTTCAACGCAAAATCATCTTCAGCGATGAAGCGCAGGTTAAACGGCTTCCTCAATAAGCAAAACATGCATTACTGGACAGGTGAGAACACTCATGTGCTTCATAAAACAGCACTTTATCCGCAAAAAGTCACTGTTTCGTCGTTTTTCATGCCGGTGGCGTCATTTTGGCCGTTTTTTCAGCTATGAAAATGAACGTCACGTTACGGTAAATGGTATTCGCTACAGAGAAATGTTGGAGCGTTCTTTGAGCAATTGTATGAATTGGACATCAGTGATATGTGGTTCCAACAAGACGGTGCCACAAGCCACAGAGCGGGTGCAACAATCGAGTTATTGAAGTCTCCGTTCGGAGAACGTGTTATCTCGAGAAACGGACCCGTCTATTGGCCGCCGAGATCTTTTTTTATGGGGTTACATAAAATCATTGGTCTAAGCCAATAAGCCGGCCACCTTACCAGAGCCCAGAGCCAATATTGAACAAGAAAATGCGGTCATCGAAAATCGGGTTCAACGTATCGACCGCTGAATACGTTCCCGTGGTGGACATATGAACGAAGTCGAATTCCATTCAAAAATGTTTTGATAGTGAAACCAATACATTTTTTTATGAGATATCTCAAGTAGTTTGCATTTTACTTAAAAACGAAATTGTCAAGTCCTTAATGAAAGACCATTTCTGGCAGACAATATTATAAAGGAATTGTTCAAAACGATTTTATCTGTATACTTTGCGAACCTGCTCAACAGCTGCCATAGAGGCAATAACAGAAAACACCTGCTCACATACACATTCACAAAGTGAAGATCCGCAGTGCAACAAGTCTAATGCATTTAAATGAGATAAGGCTTTACGATCACCAGGAACTTGTGATCCTTCTCGATAAACTCCCGGAACTTGATATGAACTGCGCAGCCACAGACCGCCTTTACTCAATACTATGCTTCAATAAACGGATCTCCACAGAGATTCCCAAGAGAGAAGCATGGGTTAGTAATAAGCTAGGGATCGGATTTCCATGCAAATGCATATTTTTTTAGGAACACCTTGGAGGCAAGACAACGAATTATCTATACGAATCAGGAAATTTCCTTTAAAATGGCATTCAATCGTTAGTGCATATTTTTGCATATTTTACTACAAATGCATATTTTGCATATATTTGTGCATATTTTACTATAAATGCATATTTTGCATAGTTTTGCATATTTTTATGGTAAATAAATTTTTCTGCAAAGTTTGTAACAAGTTCGCTTTGAAAAAAAATTTCAAGTGGATCAGCATTTGAAAAGTATTAACCACTTAGAACTTGAAGGAATATCTGAAGTTTGCCAGAAATTTCAACAACTGGGGCCCTTTACCAATGCATCTAACACCTTTTCAATGTACTTATTTATATGAGGCATTTGTTTCAGCCGATATACCTTTAAGAAAGCTTAGTAACCCTGCATTAGGGTGGCGACGGTGTAGAGGTTAGTGTGTTGGCTTGTTACCCGTGCGGTGCAGGTTCAATCCCCATGGGGAACAACAACATACGCCACCCAGGAGGATTTCTGCCTGGTAGTACAATGGAACGTTACCGAGTCTGAGTGCTCTGGGATTTGGATTTCCTTTTTAAAATTAAAGAAAAAATAATAAAAAAAAAAATAACCCTGCATTAAAAACTTTTTTAAAAAATATGCAAAAGCAATTATACCGGATCCGGATGATTCCATTTTGAGAAAAATTACATTGAAAAAATGTATATTTCGCTATTTGAACAAATGAAAATTGATCTAAAAAATAAGAATTTGTGGGTTTCTATTGATAAAACCACCGATATCCAAGAATGTTTTGTTGCTAACGTAATTGTTGTTGTGTTGGACCAAAATGAAGAAGAAAGTAAAAAGAAATTTTTAAGTCCAATTAGAAAAAACGCACCATGGCACCATCGCTCGCGCATTTGATGAATCCATGAATTCACTTGAAAATGATAAAAGCAAAATACTCCTTTTTTTTGACCGATACTGCGCCATATATGGTAATGGCAGCTCGTGGATTAGCACTGTTTTATCCAAAATTGTTGCCCTTCACTTGCTTAGCACATACAATGCACCGATTTGCAGAAGAAATAAGGGGTAATTTTCGGAACGTCGATGGATTAATTAAACGGCAAAAAATATTTTTAAAGGCACCTCAAGCGTCGAAATTTTAAAAGAAAAATATTCTTTGACTCCTCTTAAGCCTCAGCCTCAGCGTTTGAAAGTATTGCCAATGGGTTCGATGACTCCGATGCAGTTACGATAAAAAATGAAAAACAAGTAATGAGCCAACCAGTCGTTATTAAAAAGCCAAATAATACCTATTTATAAGTTCAAACCTCAGTTTCCTATGTGACACCATCACAAAGCTAGAAGGCAGGACAACCTTAAAAAATCAAATTGATTTAGTTGAAGATGTTGTTGCAAAGATAATTGCGGTTGAAATAGTTATGTGAAAAGTCATTAAAAAAAACTTCAGTGCGTTCTGGCAAAAAATGAAGGATTTTCAATAATGCAAAATGTAAGTAAGAGGTTCACATAGGACTGCAATGACGAAAATTACCCAAAGAACTTTACCGTCGATGAGATTTGTTCTTTAAAAAATGCTCAACTAACTTCAGTTGACGTCGAGCGATCTGTTTCGTTGTATAAGGCATTCTTAAGAACGAATCGCTAACGTTTTGATTTCGAAAACTTTAAGAAACATTTTATGATCTATGCAAACAAAACTTTTCAAAATCAGAACAATTAAGGAAACATGATTGTATGTTATTTTGAATTATTTATTTTAATTAAACAAATGAAGATGTTTATGTTTACGTTAAATTAACTGAAGAAAATTTGTTTTTAAATTGAACCGAAATTAAGTTAAATTGGGTTTAAGTGCAAATTTTAAATGCATATTTTGCATTTTTAAGCGCATATTTTCAGATTTTAAGTGCATGAAAATCCGAACCCTAGAATAAACCACCAAAATAGCCATAACGGCATAAATTGGTATACAGATTGTTTTAAAATGGAATCGGGTTTAGGAGCCGGAGTCTAGGTCGTTTAGAAGAAACGAAGAAGAAGGGAATTCATCTAATTTCCGACACATGCCCTCCATACACTTTGCTAGAATTTGAGCGGGCTTTCTCTTCCCGCGCCCTTAACAAAGTCTGGGAGGCGAACTTTTCACCGCCATTAAAAGATAAATGTGAAAGGGGTGCTATGACCAAACTTTGAATGCGGCTTTCTTTTCACTTATCGCTACTAAAGTCTCATCTGTCCACCACCATGTTTCCTTGCCGTGTCATTTTAAAGAGTCCCTATTTATGCTCTGCTCTCTTCATCCTCAACTTCTTCGATGATGTGATGCATGAAGCCATTTTTGCCTTTTTTATAGAAGTTGGTTAAGAATGGCAATGGGAAGTTATATGCAGTGTTTTTTTTTATGTTTCTCTCCAAGCATAATAAATCAAGCGGTAGAGGGTTTTTTTATACACAAATCAGGGCGCAGATAGTTGCTTCCAAACACAGCAAAGAGTCTCTTTTTTTTTATATGAACGATAAGCTCATTTTTTTGTATGCGTAAATCAGAAATAATTGACGCCATCTCCACTCAGAGTCAATGACTTGTCAAGCAGACTTTGTATAAATTGCGAGTAAAAATCCTTCTTCGTCAAAGAACTAGTAAGAATTCAAATTCTACAAGACCTCAAAATCTACAGAACCAATCAGTTTAAATAGCGAATCGATATTTATTTTTAATTTTTACTACCTCCAAGTGCACGGGAACAACAATATACATTTCCAAAGTAAATCTTAATTCTACCCACACCGTCTCCAAGAAGGACAATCATACATCAACACAGAGGAGATTGTCTGCCAGAATTATACGCCTTGTTTGCTTTACATAGCCTGGTGCCCTAGTTTCCTTTCAGTTGTACCCTCAAACATGTGTCTGCGTGGATAAACATTCATTTACGATAACAGCTCCTTATTTAAACAACCCCACATAAGAAATTGAAATACAACATGATGCTCTGGAAAAATAGGCAAAGGGGAGGGTTGCTTTACCAGCCTTTGCTGTCATTAGTCGATATTCCCCTTCGAATAGATGACTTCATCACATCCCTGAAATTAAATATAATTTAGCTTGGGAAATCGATTTAAACATTAGCCGGGCACCCGCATTCAATTCCGCTGAGATTCTCCCTATTATCCGTTCCCTTAGCCTTGGTCATGGTCATGTATTTGAGCTTAAATAATAAAGAGAAATTTATGACAGGTCAGTTTTATCACCAATGGATGATGTTAGCCCATTATTACCGTAATAAAACAATTGAAACAGTGGTTACACCCAACAAAATAAATTCCTACTGTGCTCGTCATTTGTATATCTAAATGAAGTCAGTCATAGCACGCACAAGCACATATTAAGCTTTGCGTAGCTAAGTAATCTCTAAAACGAATTAGCTTACGTGGGCGCAAATTTAAGGGCGAGACATAACCTATCGCACGTAATTGTAATATTAAAGTTATAATCAAATTAACTTATTCAAGGTGCCATTATTTTCACTGAGTTACGTTCTGTGGATTACCTCATTCGAATAGAGGCTTACGCCTAAATATTGAACTCATATGGTACTTCGTCTTCTTCCTTTTCCTGAATATTTTTTACGATTTCGACACTTGCCTGCTCGCGATTTTTATACCCTATTCTAAGGGTATATACATTTTGACTCATAGCTTGTAATATACCTTATTGTTGCCCGTAGAATTTTTAGAATCCGCCCACTGACACGCCCATAATCTCAAGAAAACAAATTCATCAAAAAAATCGAAATTATATATTGTATGAAACTATTGTCTCGAGGGACCCGAAATGTCCATGTGTTAAAATTTTTAAAATTTTCCACACTTATGGGGGATAAGAATAGGGTACCCAATAGTTCTCCCAAGCGAAATGTACCCCTTCACAAGTTTTTGATTATTGATTGATTTTTTAGTCGCGTCAACCCAAGGATTTTCGCGTACACTTGTATGAGAGTTTCAAGATGTTGAAATTGCCTAGAAGTTATTTCTTCCCACTAGTCAACTCTTACTTTACAAGCGCTGTGCTTCGAGGGGAGCTGCGGTGATACGGTTACCCCATGGTAGGAGTAGGTCAACAAACAACGCACACACGAACCACTGGTTCAACTTCTCAATTTTAGATAATTTTGTTAGAGTACCGAACTTTTTTTTTTACAAAATGTATAAAGACTTTAAACCCGATGCTACAACCACCTTTTTAAAAAAAAAAAAAAATATTAGGCATTAACGACCCATAGAGGGCCTAAAACCTAGCTTCTCCGACCACTTTCTTTGAGAAGTGGAAGGGACCTACAATTTTTCGCCGAATCCGAACGGCAAATTTGAGAAGCTTCTCATCACAATTGATACTCTTGGATGTTTGTCAGACGTTCGCAAGAGGTGGGACAGTGGAAAAAAAACTCAAGATGTTACTTGGCCCCGGCGGGAATTGAACCGGGGACCTTTCGATTAGTAGTCCGACACACTAACCATTGAGCCACTGCGCCCGACGACAACCACCTTTGGGGATAAAAATATGTATAGTGTATCAATATAGCTTTACCATATGTTTATTTTACGCGATTTAGCCCCTGGATATCTGTGTGGTCAGGCAACCATGCCAGCTTAACAGAATTGCATCATCCCAACCAACGGTGGTCTCCTCGACAATTTAGGAGGTAGTCGTAATAGGCTTTGATAGCGGCGTGGCTATCTGTTGTACAATTTTCTAAAGTTTGCACTACTTAAAGGATATTATCAGCAAAGGAAATGCCTCTCATTGCAGCTGTAGAGCAAGGATTCAAGAAGTTGTATCTGTTTTTGTCTTTTGGTTGTGAATATCATCATCTCTGTCTAAGCTGAGTTGACAGACAAAGCTTGATCCCAGCACCAACCACATGAATCATCAACGTCTTCTCAACAAGAAGAAAACTAAAAAGTTACACAAAATTCGATTTGGTCAATAGAGGCGGCGACTTGATTGATGTTGTGTTCAAAAACTAGTCCAAATAAATTGTAAAGGATCAAATTAAATATAAATACAGTCGAACTTCGATAACTCGAACCATCACTTGCCACAAAAAAAATTCGAGTTATCAAGACTTCGAGTTATTAAGTAAAATATCAAAATTGTTATAAATACATAATGTATTTATTTGCGAACATATATAACACAAAAAACGTACAGGAATATAATTATTATTTAAAATAGTCTGTTATATAACTTAGATTTTAATTCTTTTATTGAATTAAAAAAGAAGCTTTTATTTTCTCGATGTTACTGATTAGTCTTTAGGTATATATAAACGCAAAATGTTTAACGAATTTGTAACCAATTCGTCTGAAGGTGGTTGAATGAAATCATCCTTCAAATCTTTCTCCATTACATCACTGTCGCTGTCATCGTTATTGTCGAGCTGTGCAAATTCCGATTCACATCTGAATATCTCGACAACATCTTCATCTGTTGGAAACTCCGAAATATCAATATCGTCGTCTAATACACACTGCACTGTTCATACGTATCTTCACTCTGTGTATGACGTATTTGGTATTTCTTTGTGTTATTTTAGGCGCCTACTATTTTGTCCAAAAATAAAATCTAAGCTTTGAGTTCGCTTTGACCAATATACCGGCCTAGTAATGTATGTTCGAACCCCTAATAACAAGAAATCTGACAATTCTTAGGACCAACAGTGCCCCCGAAAGCGATGCATAATACAACGAACTTGTAAAACACGCAGAATTTGGGAATTCCCCTTCAGAATTCGACTTATCGAAGGTGACGCCAAATAATCTCTTCGAGTTATCAATTCTTTCGAGTAATAGAAGTTCTAGTTTTCAAATAAAAATTACATGTAAATTTCAGTCTTGGCGCTATTGCCAACCAATTTCATTCGAGTTATTAAATTTTCAAGTTATCGAAGTTCGACTTATCGAAGTTCGACTGTCTTTGTTGTTATTCAATATTAACATACCGACATAAAATATGGCGCACCTGTTAGATACCGAATTATAACAATATGCATACGTGGATAGACCATATCGTAGGAGTGGCATATGAAAAGCATCAAAGAACATAACGTATCTATCGATGCAATAGACAGAACAATCATCGACACGGCATTGTTAGATAGTTTTCATTTCACTCGATCTTATCCCTATAAAGGTAAAGCGCTTTACATCTTTGAGATGAAAAGAAAGTCAAGTGACCCCTTTTAAGTTTCGCATGACTGCATGATAAACTACTAATCGCATCGTTAAGACTAAAAATAGAGATGAGGGGTATGAAACATTTTGAAACATTGGAACTTTCGAGTTTAAACAATGTCTGCATTGACGGTAGGCGACTTGGGATCAATTTTAGATAAAATTCTTTTTAAAGGCATCTGTTTTGCGTGTGTTCGATACTTCAGTGGTCCTACCAATCAGACGACTTTTAAAGCCCTATCAGATGGTTATTGTTTAATTTTGCCAAAGGCAAGGGCTAGATATCCAAAGAATCTATAAGTCGCACAAATTGCACATCAATCAGGATCACAGCGCGACATATTTGGGTTTATTCTTAAAGAAAACAAAAATGAGTACAAAGAATAAATCCTGCATGTTTTCATCAGTAGGTAGGTAAACAGTACAAAGACAGCGAGACAGAGATAGTCTGTGCCAGCAACAGATAGCTCAAACCAGTAGCATTCCAACAAACTCTACTGTCCAAAACAGTGCATAAATTTCCATAAATGGTTCTATGCAGTTTATCCAGCTCAGCACAATACAGCAGTAGTAAATACGAACGAAAAGTGTTGGATACTGGCCGCCGACCGTGTGCAGTGCAATTGCAAGTCTGACAACTCTAC
Source organism: Portevinia maculata (assembly GCA_949715645.1). Lineage (NCBI taxonomy): Eukaryota > Metazoa > Arthropoda > Insecta > Diptera > Syrphidae > Portevinia > Portevinia maculata. The sequence goes on along the minus strand of OX454525.1, from coordinate 401,572,937 downwards.
AACCTTGATGCTGCATACAGCGTAAAACCACTACACTCGTAGATGAGAGAAATCTATTAGAGAGATGCGACACATTATACCAATGGATAGCTGGCCAATTGGTTACTCAATCTAACTCTATTTTATGGGTTATCCGCTTATTGCCTGCGAGAGACACAACCAATGGACAACAAAGAAGAATAAGCAATCCAATGAGGTTATCAAATTCGAATGAAAAAATATTCTAAAAAAAAAGTTTGCAATCAGTCTCAAGAGTTTCGTAAAACTTAATCCCAGGGTCGAGATCGAGGAATCAAACTAGGATGGCGCCAGCAATATCTATTTGAAATGTGTTCTATTAAATTATACATTTATTTGTTTGTTTGAGTTTTGTATTTAAACCGAATTGCCTTGCCTAGTTTGCTGTGGTTAACACCGAATTTTGTGAAAACAAAAATTTGTTTTTCAAATTCAGGGCGCGGTATTGGAGGCCTGCAAAAATATACAAATACATCTCAAGTGGAATGCAGTCGGAATGATCATTCGCTGAAAATTAACATAATATATACAACGTGACTTCCTCCCCAACTGCCAAACTGCTACTTGATAATCCGTGCTATACTTTAATGTTCCTTCAATTACATATGATTGTGTTTGAAAATTCCTTTAATTTTATGTGAGAGCGAGAATGTGTTAACAAGCAAATGATCTAGATAGCATCACGCAAAGTGTTACGCTTACGCAACACATGTGGAACGCCGACCGTATTGTGTTGAATATATTTTGCGCATTATATCTGTGCATATGTAAGACGAGTTTAATTGGTTGACAATCACCCCACATCAGCTGCCGACGATTTCGATGGATTAGGTCATTTTGAAGTCCGCTACAGATCCGAGTCGCTCCATAATACGATAAACGAAACATAGCTGCCGATCGATTGGCAATAGACTTGCAAGTTTTCTTAATTGGATAACGAAAATTATTAAATAATGAAATTTAATAATTAAAAATAAAGTTATGGCATGTTTCTGCAGCTTTGTTTGTTGTCGTACCTTGGAAATCAGTTCAACTCGCACGGCATGCGGCTTCAAATCTTAAGGTGCCTGTCCATGTGAGAGTACTTTAGCAAGTAAACTCTCGAGAGCTAATCTCGGGTGGCTGTCCATTTGAGAGTAATAATTTCGAGATTTTAATCTCGCGAGTTCTTTGATAACATTTTGGGAGTAGATTCCCTGAGATGAGAGTACTCTCATAACTGTGTCCACTTGATATATTTCGTCTGCTAGTTACCAGTTAAAATGTATTCTTACAAGCAAAAGGTTGCAGCTGCGTTAATAATTACGAGGGCGGGTCAATAAGTCCGTGACTTTTTGAATTTCTGACCTCTTTACTGAAACGGCAACACTGCTCCTGTCAACAGGCATCTGTCAGTTGACTCCTGTCAACATTTAAACTTGCTGCGTCAGTTAGTTTGTGTTTGACAGCTATTTTTATCAGACTACTCACTAATTTGAGGAGAAAATGGAAAAAAGTGAATTTCGTGTGCTTTATTAAGCATTATTTCTTGCGAAAAAAAACCATTACCGAGACCAAGGCTAAGCTTGAAAATTACTATGGGGACTCTGCACCATCGATTTCAATGGTAAAAAAGTGGTTTACTGAATTTCGTTGTGGCCGTACAAGCACTGAAGATGCCGAACGTCCTGGACGCCCAGTTGAGGTCTCTACACCCGAAACAATCGAAAAAATTCACGATATGGTGTTGGCCGACCGAAGATTGAAAGTGCGAGAGATTGTGGAAGCCGTAGGGATCTCGCATGGCTCAGTGGTTTCAATTTTGAATGATCACTTGGGCATGAGAAAGCTTTCCGCAAGATGGGTGCCGCGTTTGCTCACAGTCGACCACAAACGCAATCGTGTAACAACTTCACAGGAAGGTTTGGCGTTGTTTAATCGCAATATGGAGGAGTTTTTGTGCCGTTTTGTAACCGTGGACGAAACAAGGATCCATCACAACACACCAGAGACCAAACAACAGTCAAAACAGTGGGTTTCTAAGGGTGAATCGGCGCCAAAGAAGGCCAAGGTGGGTTTGTCAGCCAACAAAGTTATGGCGACTGTTTTTTGGGATGCACGCGGGATAATCCACATTGACTACCTTCAAAAGGGAAGAACAATCAATGGGGAATATTATGCCAACTTATTGGACCGATTCAATGACGATTTGAAAAAAAACCGACCTCATTTGGCCAAGAAAAAAGTTTTTTTCCACCAAGACAATGCAAGGGTACACACATGTGCAGTTGCCATGGCAAAAAACCATAAATTGGGCTATGAATTGCTCCCTCATCCACCCTATTCTCCAGATTTGGCTCCAAGCGACTACTTCTTGTTCCCAAACCTGAAGAAATGGCTTGGTGGAAAAAGATTTGACTCCAATGATGAAGTCATCTCGCAAATAAAGGCCTATTTTGAGGACCTCGACAAATCATTTTTTTTTGGAAGGGATAAAAATTTGGAGAAGCGTTGGACAAAGTTTATAGAGCTCAAGGGAGACTACGTTGAAAAATAAAAAAAAAAATTATCAAAAAATCTGTGTTTTATTCCAAAAGTCACGGACTTATTGACCCGCCCTTGTATTAGCACTCTTCTTAAAAAAAATAATAAAGCAAAAAAGAAATGCTGGGTTAAACCATGGGTAGATCGTCGTCGTCAACTCGGTGCAGGGTATACTTTTACAAGAGAGCTTCAAATTGAAGATGCTCAACAGTTCAAAGATTTCTGCCGTTTGACAACAAGTGAAATAGAATATATGGGCCCATTCATAAATGCAAGGTTTGCAAAGCAATAGCAATGCAAAGCAGGAAGTATTGCGCAAATTGAAATTCAGAATTTCCTGCAAATCATGCGCTTGCAAAGCACATTTCAGATGTTTATGAACGAACAACTGCGTAAAAATGGAATTTACGTCGATCGCTGTCATTTTAATAAGTAATATGATAGATTGTTCTCAGCCATTACTTATCTGTAGTATTTGCGGGGCAGGGACATAAGTTCCAACTTTTTTATTTGGGACTTATGTCTCACTTAAGTGGGACATACCTCCCAAAATTGATTCCTAAAAGTAAAAGTTGGGACTTATGTATCACCAATCACATCACATCTATGCAATTTAAACATACAGCTGAGCCCAGTGACACATTTAACATCTTGCTCGTTGCAGGGACGTTTGAACCTCGCTAATCCATCGCCAGCAAAGAATAACTGATACCAATTAGGATCCGTCACTTTTCCTTCAAGCAGATAATCAAGGGCAATATGATTGGACTTAAGACGCTTCCCTGTTGTACACCTCTTTGATTGCGAAATCCTCGGTGACGGCAACGATACATCTTACTCTTGTCTTTACTCCCTTACATGTCCATGACCACCCGTACGTAGATTTCTGGAACTCTTCGTTGTCTTAGCGCTACCCATATCATTCTATTGCAGGACTTTCCAAAATCAACCAAAACCATATGCAAATCATTCAATGCATCACGATGTTTTTCTATCATGATCCTTATACTTTGGATTGCATCTATGGTTGATTTATCAAATAGCCGTACTATTTTTCGCATTCGGCTTTATTTAATACCCCCTGAAGGATCTTCATGGTGTGTGACATCAGCTTGATTTGACGGTACTTATCAGTCTCGCGTATCGCCTTTTTCTTTGTACAAAATAAGAAGAAAACTCTCCCTCCACGGTTAGGCATGCTTGGCGTCACTGTTTGATTTGGAGTAGGTGCGAGGTTTTATTTACGCACTTGGCCTTATTGTTTGGGATTTATGTCCCATCTCCGACAAAATATTTTGGAACTTAGATAAATGTAAGTCCCGATGGTGTGGGACATAAGTCCCAAAAGAAAAAGTTGGGACTTATGTCCCGGAACTTATGTCCCTGCACCGTATTTTCACCCATTTTCAACAAAAAGAAATTAAAAAGCAATACGATTCTGAAATCTGCACGATTGCGCTCAAAATTGCGCAATAAATAAAACTCTACTACATTTATGAATTCTCTGCTTAGCAGTGATGAAAATTGATGCATTTGTGAACTCTCTGCTTAGCACATCTTGCGCAATATTGCATTTATGAATGGGCTCTATAATTTAATCCGTTGACCGTACTATTTTTAAAATGGATACCATTTTAAGGGAAGCCATACCAGTACGTGAGCGTGTACTAGTTACACTTAGATTTCTGGCATCTGGTAATTCAGTTGATTTGTATGTATATCATATATTAAAAGGTGAACTAAAAGCTATGTTTAAAACTGTTTAATCTGTGCAGGTGATTCATATGGCAGCCTTCAGTACCTATTTCGTATCCCTGTCTGTACGATTGGAAGAATTGTGGGAGAAATCTGTTCAGCAATTTTCAAAGGTTTAAAAGTTAAATATTTGAAGGTAAAAACAAAAACAAAAAAAAACTTAATTTTTAAACGTAAATTAAAAAATACTTCAAGGAACATAAATTAAGTTAATTTTTAAAAATTATCCAATTTATCTGTAGTTTACCATAAAATTTCAATGAGACTCATATTTCTCTATGAGTCGATTAATTTCCTCCGATGTCCATTGTTTTGCCATGTCGACTCTCAGACAGCTGCTCGCAAAATACGAAGCATGTTGGAATTTTGCGAGCTAATCTCCGATAGTGATCAGAACATGTGTCCACTTGCGAGTGACTTTCAAAAGGCACAACTCTCGAGAACTACTCTCAAGACTATGTCCACTTGCGAGTTTGCTCTCGAGAGTTGCCTGAGAGCTGCTCTCAGCATTTGTACTCTCAAATGGACAGGCACCTTAATAGTCTAAGAGCCCACCGTATGATGTCCTAAGGCATCGAAACCAAGGATGAGTTGCATATGAAATGAAAGTTTAGTCGAGAAGTATGCAAAATTACCAAAGGTTGTCGGGAATTTTTGCCCATGACTTAAAAAACGAAACTACTTCCGGTACGTTATTTTGTTTAGCTTTTCATAGGTATAAAGGAAAAGAATAAATGAGTAACCATTCGAAAGACCACATTAAGTAGTTCTTGAAGACATTGGGTTGGCAGTTCCAATCCGCCCATGTACCCCTGACAACCCAACTTTTAACTACGCATATTTTTCGATTGACTATAGCTATAAAGGCCAATGTTGGTATGGGTATCAAATCAAAGCTGAGATCTTATCATTTACAAATATATAGGGTTGTCTTTGATAATTTGGCCACATGTATAGACAGCCCATGATTTTAGCGAAATTTGCGTATAAAGTGCAGTACTAGGTCATGGGTATTTTCCTCACAACTGATACCGCAAATGGCAATTATGTGTGTGTATTTCTCGTCGTTTAAAGAAGCCACGCTAGGGTATGCATTTGGCATACATTAAAATAAAATTTATTTTCAAGACATGACTGATATTACAAAATTATTTCAATGAATAGTTAATTTTTATTGGCTGAAATCAGTAAACTTTCAAGTTTAAACAAGGAAATACTTAAATCTAACTTAATTTTTAACAAAGTAGTTTTACACACTTAACAAAAATGTATGCCAGAATCTGAATCGCCAAGTCTAAAGTCTCATTTCCTCGTTATCATATGTGTCTATTTGCAGAATATCATCTACATTTAATGGTTTTGGGTTTCCTAAAAACCATAGCGGTTCAAGCCGTTCTTTCAATACCCATCCACATTCTTGCGCGTTCATTATACTGCAGGTGGTATGTGTAGCATTCTGTCACATAACGTTTACATAAACAGTACGCAAAATGTTTTGTTTTCAAGAATTCCAGCATGGAGGAATGAGCCTGGAATCAAAACCTTTAATGTTCTTTTTGAATAATTTCTCATTGCTGGATTTGTTCGAATAAAGTTTTTGAAATATAACATACCTTGCAACATTAACACTATTGCAGCTTTTAACTCAGTGAGGTATACTCTTGTAATAGATTCATTTTTGCATCGCCATCAATATCCCTCACATCATTCAGTGAAGCAAAAACATTCTGAAATCGTTTATTTTTCTGAAAAAGTAGAAACGGTTTTGCTTTGCCCTTACGAAAGAAACTTGATGTATAATCACAACCAGTATACGAGTGAAAAGCAGCTAACGCGCGACATAAATTTGGGCCAAAAATTGCTGCTAAGGCAACGCAGTTAATACAATCATGGCCTTTGATTTTTGAAGAAGCATTTACCATCAAAACTTCTTTACTGGAAAATTTATACAAGTTATCTAACAATATTATTAAAATGTCTGTATCTGAAGCCTTTACTATGATTTTTAAATTTTCAGTACACCTCCTTATATGAAAGATAATCCACGTATCTGATTCCTCGTGGAAACACTCGAAATCATTTGCCTAGGCCTTAATGACATAATTTCCTTCTGAATGGTATGAATAAAATTGTTCTTTAACTGTGATATATACTTTTTTATTTCCAAGTAAACATGCCATCGAACTGTTTCCCCAATAATCTGACAAGAACTTCACAATTGCTTCTTTGAATCTAGTATTTTTCAAACTTTTAATGAAATTGTTTGGCCTGGCTTGTTGCGGTCCAATAATGGAATAGTGAACATCCTGCTCATGTATACTGTAGCGCTCAGAGTCTTTTATTGAAGTTGATATATATCTATCGAAACTCAAATGTATCTCAGAAGAACTTGTAGCGATAATTTTTATTAAAATTGCTTCAGCAATTTTTCCGAAAGTTCGCGGCACGGATGGTCCCAAAAGATGTAAAAAGTAAAAAACCATCAATGATCTCTACATCTGTCAATACAGGCTTCGAGGGTTCAATACAAGATTTCAAGGTTCTAGCAAGAACAGATTTATCAGTCTAATGCATCTCTCCTGTGGGTTGACAGAGAGCGGGTGGTACAGGAGCTATAGGATAATAAAGGCAAAGTTCTAAATTAACTTTTTTTCAAGGGCAATCGCTAAAAGGCGCCCAAAAATATCTCGCTCCATTTTAATTATTGCTTGCTTACACACGTCATTGGCAATAAATACAAGGTGGCGCAAAAGTAATCCTCCTATTAGAAAATACTATAAATTTTGCGATGGGCCCCTAATGTCAGTTCTGTTTTGACATTTGTGTAGTAAACACATGCGAAATACACGTTAATAAACAAAGTTACGCTACACTGCTCCAGAACGCGGAATATTGGTGACTATTTATTTGAGCAATAATCGGTCGGTGACTTTGGCAGAACGTGAATTCAGATTTCCTACCCGTCCAACGCCTACTGGTGAAACACTGCGACGTTTAGCCGCTCGCCTCGAAGACTGGCACAACACGAGATGCTGCCAGGCGTGGCAGACCCCGGAGTAGCCGTTCTGCAGAGAATATTGCTGCTGTAGCCGAAGATGTCATGGAAGCACCGTCGAAATCGACCAGACGACGTGCCACGCAAATGGGTATCAGTCGACGGTCTTTACAGCGAATTTTGGTACAAGATTTGAATATGTTTCCGTACAAAGTCCAGACGGTGCATCAGCCGTTAGCTGCAGACCGCCAATCGCGTCTAACATACGCTCAAGCCATCCTTAATCACCACCAAGAGGAAGATGATTTTTCATCAAAAATAATCATGAGTGATGAGGCCCATTTCCATCTTAGTGGGTACGTAAATAAGCAAAATTTACGCTCCTGGGGCACTGAAAATCCGCGTGTAACCCACGAAGAGCCATTACACCCGCTCAAAGTCACTGTATGGTGTGCTGTTTTCGCTGGAGGAGTCATCGGACCTTTTTTCTTCGAAGATGTCGCGGTGCAACGGCACACACTGCACGTGCCACAACCGATATGCTGAAGGATGCATTTCCCGGGCGCCTAATCTCCCGTTTTGGCGATTTGCACTGGCCAGCAAGATCGCCTGATTTGACCGCTCCAGACTTCTTTTTGTGGGGCTTTTTGAAGTCGCGGGTTTATGTCAACAAGCCTCAGACTCTTGCAGCTCTTAAAGACAATATCCGTCAAGAATGTGAGGACCTATCGCCGGAAGTTTTGGCCAAAGTGATGGAAAATGCCATAAAAAGGGCTCAAATGACAATCAACTGTGGCGGTGGATATTTACATGACATCATATTCTCGACTTGATGTAAAAAAAATTAAAAGACCAAATAAAAATAATCCACAAGAAGAATCAAAGTTTTTCATTTTTTTTTAAATTACAGCCAAAAAACATCGGAAGGTTATTTTTGCGCCACCTTGTACAACAACATGCACAGGAACGGTTTGTTATAATAAACAAAATGTGCTTAAAACATCATGTCCATGTCGTCTCTTAGCTTTATGCGGAAATAAATTTGATACAGAAAGTGCATGCAATTTATGCGCTAAAATCATGGGTTGTCTATACATGTGGCCAAATTATCAAAGACAACCCTATATATTTGTAAATGATAAGATCTCAGTTTTAATTTGATACCCATACCAACATTGACCTTTATGGCTATAGTCAATCGAAAAATATGCGTAGTTAAAAGTTGGGTTGTCAGGGGTACATGGGCGGATTGGAACTGCCAACCCAATGTCTTCAAGAACTACTTAATGTGGTCTTTCGAATGGTTACTCATTTATTCTTTTCCTTTATACCTATGAAAAGCTAAAAAAATAACGTACCGGAAGTAGCTTCGTTTTTTAAGTCATGGGCAAAAATTCCCGACAACCTTTGGTAATTTTGCAAACTTCTCGACTAAACTTTCATTTCATATGCAACTCATCCTTGGTTTCGATGCCTTAGGACATCATACGGTGGGCTCTTGTAAAGGGTGATTTTTTAAGAGCTTGAGAACTTTTTTTAAAAAAAAAACGCATAAAATTTGCAAAATCTCATCGATTCTTTATTTGAAACGTTAGATTGGTCCATGACATTTACTTTTTGAAGATAATTTCATTTAAATGTTGACCGCGGCTGCGTCTTAGGTGGTCCATTCGGAAAGTCCAATTTTGGGTAACTTTTTCGAGCATTTCGGCCGGAATAGCCCGAATTTCTTCGGAAATGTTGTCTTCCAAAGCGGGAATAGTTGCTGGCTTATTTGTGTAGACTTTAGACTTGACGTAGCCCCACAAAAAATAGTCTAAAGGCGTCCAATCGCATGATCTTGGTGGCCAACTTACCGGTCCATTCCTTGAGATGAATTGTTCTCCGAAGTTTTCCCTCAAAATGGCCATAGAATCGCGAGCTGTGTGGCATGTAGCGCCATCTTGTTGAAACCACATGTCAACCAAGTTCAGTTCTTCCATTTTTGGCAACAAAAAGTTTGTAAGCATTGAACGATAGCGATCGCCATTCACCGTAACGTTGCGTCCAACAGCATCTTTGAAAAAATACGGTCCAATGATTCCACCAGCGTACAAACCACACCAAACAGTGCATTTTTTGGGATGCATGGGCAGTTCTTGAACGGCTTCTGGTTGCTCTTCACTCCAAATGCGGCAATTGTGCTTATTTACGTAGCCATTCAACCAGAAATGAGCCTCATTGCTGAACAAAATTTGTCGATAAAAAAGCGGATTTTCTGCCAACTTTTCTAGGGCCCATTCACTGAAAATTCGACGTTGTGGCAGATCGTTCGGCTTCAGTTCTTGCACGAGCTGTATTTTATACGGTTTTACACCAAGATCTTTGCGTAAAATCTTCCATGTGGTCGAATAACACAAACCCAATTGCTGCGAACGGCGACGAATCGACATTTCACGGTCTTCAGCAACACTCTCAGAAACAGACACAATATTCTCTTCTGTACGCACTGTACGCATTCGTGTGGTTGGTTTAATGTCCAATAAAGTAAACTGAGTGCGAAACTTGGTCACAATCGCATTAATTGTTTGCTCACTTGGTCGATTATGTAGACCATAAATCGGACGTAAAGCGCGAAACACATTTCGAACCGAACACTGATTTTGGTAATAAAATTCTATGATTTGCAAGTGTTGCTCGTTAGTAAGTCTATTCATGATGAAATGTCAAAGCATACCGAGCATCTTTCTCTTTGACACCATGTCTGAAATCCCGCGTGATCTGTCAAATACTAATGCATGAAAATCCTAACCTTAAAAAAATCACCCTTTATTATAAGTGCTTGGTTTAAAAAGTCACAATTGCTGCAAAAGTCATCGAGAGGGTAAGCATGGAGAGGAATCGGTGATAGTGATAGTAAGCCGCCTCCTATAGTCATAGTGGTATAAATCAGCTCTCAAAAATGTGGCTGAAATTTGAAATATATTATGTATATCATTTCATAAGCTGTGTAACGTGACAGTCAGCTTTTTCCGGTGACATCCGTCTCTGTGTATCACTTTCAAATATATACAAACTTGAGTCACAATAAATAAGAAAACAATCTAATTTCTCTTGTTATTTCGTCTGAAACACAGGGTTCCCAAAATGAGCTAGTTCTCGAGTTCTGGATTTTATTTGGTGATCAGGATCGCTTTACACAGAGTAAACTGTTGGTGATAGTGTGTCTGCGAGAATCAAGTGGTCGAGTCTGAACAAAGAGAAAGGCGAAGCATTTATTGCAAATATGCAAAATTATCTCCAACAAGGCCCATTTAGACGATCATTTCAGTTTCAGTTTCAGTTGAGCTATCAGTTAAGCTTTCAGTTAAACTGATGTCCAAATGCAAAAATTTAAGCGTTTAACTGAAACTGAAACTGATGGATTTCCCATAAGTTGTCAGTTCAGTTATCAGTTAAACTGATGTGTAAATACGTTTCAGTTCAGTTGTCAGTTCAATCGTCATTTCAATTGCAGTTGGCGGTGAATCAACATTTTAGATTTCCTGTTTTTTTTTTCAATATGTCGAAACGGAGTGATAATATGGTCGATTTCATTAAAATTTATCGGCTTTCATCGTCCATTACGCAAAGTATTCCTTCTGTCATTCGACTGCTCACAAGAAAAATTAAAGCTCAACTGAACACTGGACTGACGTCTAAATGCACTGTCTTTTTTAACTGAACTGACAACTGAACTGAAAACTGAACTGAAAACTGAACTGATAACTGATCGTCTAAAAGGGCCTTCACATCATCAACGAGAATGCAGAGTGCAGAGCACAAACTACAACTTGGTTGCGCTTACAGTCCGGGTGGACCACGGCCTCAACGAGCTCGATCCCTCGCTAGCTACCTCCAGTTACAAACACCAAGTTGGTTGAGGTCGTTCTCCAATTGTGCGTGCCACCTAAGGTGGGGTCTTCCTCTGCTGCGTTGATTCGAAGACTCGTCAGGCTGGTGCGTTGTTGTCCATGCGCACCACGTGTCCCAGCCATCTCAGCCGTTGTATTTTTAGCTTTTTCACCAGATTGGAGTCGCTATATAGCCCGTATATTTCGTTGTTGGATCTTTTTCTTCACACTCCATCGTCACAAACTGGACCGAATATCACTCGAAGATATCACATCAGTATTCTTCCTTGTATATCGAAAATCATTGAAAAAATCCTGGCAAATCAGATAAAAATATATCTGAATCGTCACGAGTTATTGTTCCCGATGCAGTCTGGTTTTCGAGAGCAGCATAGTTGTTCAACTGCGATGGTCAAGGTTCTTGATGATATGTATAAGAGTTAAATTTGATCTGAACTACCTCACCATACTATGTTTGCTTGATTTTTCAAAGGCGTTTGACTCTGTGAATCATTCTGTGTTGTGTCTTAAATTGAAATCTTATTTTAGATTAAGTGATACGCCTTTTGGAAAGTTATTTTATGAATCGAAACCAACGGGTAGTGGTAGGTGATAGTTATTCGGAATCTAGAATCTTGCAAGCAGGAGTAGGTACCTCAAGGTTCAATACTCAGTCGTCTTCTGTTTTGCTTATTTATAAATGACCTGCCTAAAGTCTGTTCAAATGTATCTCTGCACATCTATGCGGATGATGTCCAAGTATACATGTCTAGACCGGTTGGCTTAGTTGAAGATCTTGTCTGCAGAATACATAAGTGGTCCGCTAACAATGGTCTCAGACTTAATCCTAAAAAATGTCAATCGATTATTATCTGCAAAAAGCAATATGAATGCCAAGATTTTCCACCAATTTTCCTGTCCAATGTTCAACTACAATACTCAGATATAGTCACCAATCTTGGTTTTAAACTGAATCGTTCTCTTTCTGCTAACGATCATATAAATTATACAATTGGAAGAATTTACGGTGGCTTACGTAAACTCTGGCTGTTCTGCAATTTAACCCCTGTTGAAACTAAACTAAGGCTCGTTAAATCTTTGCTTATACCTTTTATTGATTATGCTGTAGTCGTTTTCTGTAAGCCTAATTCACACTCCATGTACAAATTAACAGTGGCTTTTAATGATATTACTAGATATGTGTTTGGACTCCGTAGATATGATATTTCTAACTACCAGTCCTTGGGAATGGGTGGCGACGGTGTAGAGGTTAGTGTGTTGGCCTTGTGACCCGTGCGGTGCAGGTTCAATCCCCACGGGGAACAACAACATACGCCACCCATTCACATGCCTCTACACCAAAAAGAAGGATATCTGCCTGGTAGTACAATGGACCGTTACCGAGTCTGAGTGCTCTGGGATTTGGATTTCCTTTTTAAAAAAAAAAAAAAAAAAAAAAAAAAAAAAAAAAAAAAAAAAAAAAAAAAAAAAAAAAAAACAGTCCTTGGGTGTACTTTACAACAGTTTCTTAATGTCCGATGCTACGCATTTTTGCACAAAATAATACAAGAACAAGAACCATCTTATCTGTTTCAAAAGCTCCAAATTGCGCAATCACACAGAACTCTTAACCTTATAACCCCCCTTTCCAACCTTTCCTATTTCATCACATTTTTCTGAACAGCAACTACATAACTCAGCCTAATTTCCTTACACTTTTCTCGACTTTTGTCAATATTTTGACTTCGTCTTGCAAGCCTTTGGCGACATCCAAAAAGTTTTGGACCTTCATATTTGTATTCGTTTTGTAATATCCTACGTTTTAGGAGAAATTGGTGCGGTGGCATTAATTATTCAAAATTGGAATTTTTAACGCACTTCCGCCGCGTCTGGCAGGGTTTTGGCGACACCTAAAACGTCTTGGATACATATGTTTGTACTGAGGTATTCATACTCTATTATTTGCCACCAAATTCAAGTGGTTGCACCAATTATTCCTATTTTGCATTATAACGGATTTTTAATACGCCGTTACACTCCTCAGCTTCCATTGCGTGCTGCCAGACGGCAGAATTTGCAATCATGGGCATCAGAGCAATATATTTACGCAAAATTCATCCGGTTGCCTCTCACGTCCAAAATTTACTGCGGGCTCTTGGTCTATTATATAATAGGTATCTCCTTGGTTCTATGAGAGAGGGCTCTTCTTCTTATATGACTTGTTAGCCCGAAGAAACAGCGATTGGCAAGAGTGATTCTTCGCTTGATCTTTGCGCCGATGTCATTTTGCGAAGTGATAGTAGAGCCCAGGTAGATGTCTTTTTTTTTTTTTTTTTTTTATTTATTAACTACTTCGAAGTTGTATTTGTCCATCGTGACGTTTTGTCCGAGTCGCCGATGTTAAGAGTTCTTTATCATTGACAGCATATACCTCGTTTTCTCCTCATTAACAGTCAGACCCATCTTTGCCGCCTCCGTTTCAATGCTTGCAAATGCGCCACTGACAGCTCGCCGCGTTCTCCCAATAATGTCAATATCATCAGCATAGGCAAGTAGTTGAACGGACTTTTGAAAAATTGTACGTCTGGTGTTGGCTTGTGAGTTCCGTACAATTGCTTCAAGAACGATGTTAAGAAAGTACATGATAGCGCGTCGCCTTGTCTCAAACCTTTTTCGACATCAAATGGCTCGGTGGTGTTCTTGCCGACTTTGACGAAGCAGCGAGATTTCTCCATCGCCATCCTGCACAAACGGACGAGTTTGGCGGGGATGCCAAAACTTGACATGGCTTTGTATAATTCGTCCCTATATACGCTATCATAGGCGACTTTAAAGTCGATAAATGGATGGTGTGTATCGATCTTAAATTCCTGGGACTTTCCTGGCCTCAAACCCCACTGATATTGGCCGAGAGGTTGTTGGCGAAAGGTTTTAGGCGTTCACACAATACAGCCGAGAAGATCTTATACGCGACATTCAGGAGACTTATTCCTCTGTAGTTGGCGCAGTTCAGAGTATCTCCTTTCTTGTGGATGCGGCAGACGATGCTGAGCTTCCATTCGTCGGGCATGCTTTCATCTGACCAAATTTTACAGATGAGTTGGTGCATGCTCCTTACCAAGCCATCTCCCGCTGCTTTGAAAAGCTCGGCCGGAAGGTCAGCCGATCCAGCAGCTTTGTTGGACTTAAGTTTGGATATCGCTATCCTCACTTCGTGTAGGTCGGGTGGACGGAAGTTTTGGCTATGATCGTCCAAGCTGAACAGATCATTCTGCCTGACAGCGGGTTGTTGGCTGTCTCCGCGGTTTAACAGTCTGCAGAAGTGTTATTTCCCAATCCACAGCACCGACTGTGAATCTACTAGCGTATTCCCATGCTCATCTCTGCAGGCTTGTGTTCGGACCTTGTATCCTTGGGTGGGTCGTTTTACCCATTGGTAGAACTTTCATACATTGCCTCTGCAGTAGCGTCCCTAAATTGATTCGACCGCTCGCTTGGATAGAGCCAAATCACAGCTGGGGCTTCAAAAGGGCACTATCAACACGGCAAAGAAACATGGTGAGGCTGCTGATAGAACTTAGGCTATCCACGAACTGCGACAAAGTAGCTTGAACAGGGCACAACCATTTTCAAAAAAGTCGCTCAGAGAAAGAAAAATGCCCAGGAAATCCGTTCGCCAATGTTCATCAACAGTGCTCAAGGGCTACTTCTTGTGGATGGCGAAAAAACACTAGACAGGTGGCAGCAGAATTGTGAAGGACTTCTAAATGAACAATTTCTTCGGATACATTTTCCGAGAGCCGTTCCTAACAATGAAGAAGTACACGACATTACTGTCGAAGAAGTTAGGTAAGCGTAGGTATCTAAAGACCAGTGCGGGTTTGTCCCAGGAAAATCAACCACCCATACAGATGATCACGGTCATGTATGAGGAAGTAAAGACAAAAGTAAGATGCCCCGCTGGCGTCGCCGAGGAGTTCGGATCAAAGTCCATATACACCAACGAAACGTCTAATTTGCTTCGCGATATAATTTTGCGTTACAAGATCAATTATTTTGAAAAAAAAAAAAACAAAATTGTTAACTCTGCGCGAATAGAAAAATCCGATAAAAGCGAGATGCCAGAGATGGAGGCTGCTTTATACAGAGAGCGACAATTTCCTATAAGAAAAAAAATTTCGTAAAGATGAACGCTCTTGTATGGGCTTGGTTTTAAATGCGTTCATTTTTTGGAGCTTCTACTGTACATAGTTATAAAATCTTTGTATAAAAGAATTTAAAAAAAAATATCCCCGATAGGAGCTACGAGCGTTGCGAAATTTCAAAAAGTTTCACCATTTTTTTAAGGTCGTTTTTACTTTTTTCCCTGCGTAATTTATTTTAATACATAAAAGATTGATTATATAAAACATACACACATGAATAGATACAAAATCTTAATTCATTCTTAAATCTCTTAAAAATTTCTAAATCTTAAAGAAAGTTAATCCCTTTTGTCAGTGTATGTCCACACTTGACATTTCCGACGCCCACCACAGATTTTCCAATCGTTTTTCAAAAACAAACTACACATTTTCTTTTCGTTTTTACAAAATAACCATCTCCTGAGAGAATACAGATTTTTTGAACTTGAACATGATTTTTTTTTCTCAGTAGAAAAACAAAAATAGACCAACAAAGGCCACTATGAAGTGTGGCAGTCGAGGACACATCTTTATTCTTTAGTTTTGAATATTTTTATCAATTACATAATTTATACAGAAAGTCATTAAATATCAATTTGTAAACTGCATGTAAAAGTTTTTCACGTGTGGAGACGAAAAGCAAAATAGTTGCCCAAAGGTCGTTTGTCTGCGATATGACTAAAATAAATTTCTTGTTTGTGACCACGAACTGGTTACATACAGTGTACGTGATTCCGACAGTTTTACATAGACGTAGACCCAATGTGGTAATGATGATGAGTGATTTCCATATTACTCATTCATACTGGAAATCCTTTGTTGAATGAGAGAGCTTGTAAGAAACATGTGTGTGGGGAAGACTATGAGTCACACCTAGTGATGTTGATAAATAGAAGAAGGGCATTACTTCGCGTCGGACACTTTGTTAAACTTCATGGCAAAGAAGATGATACAATAATTGTTGTAAATGTTCAATTTCAGGAGCTCCAAGTTATTGGCGTGTTTGTTGCATCAGATTTGGTATAGACTAAATGAAAGATTACGTTTATTTATTACTCACCGGGATAAGACAATAGAATAGAACATAACCCCCTTTCATTTCCCAATCATCAAGCGAGTGTAACAAAGAGAACAAAGCAAGTTTACAGCTCTTAGATCAGAAACGATGACAAATTTAGGGTATAACGAATTGGCAGGATAAGCTAAACGCTTTATGAAGCGCCATATTAATTTACACGTTTTTTGGTGCACCCTTCTATGAACGTAGTATTTGAGAGTGTACGGATGTTAGAAACACTAAAATATGTGCAACCAGAGCCCTTACAAATGGAAACAACAATCGCTCCTCAAGTATAACCAACAATGAGGTGGATTCTCAAACAACTGGATTGCAAAAGTCAATGGGACCGTAAGGATTAGCGGCCATAGAATTTTATCGCCCACACAGGCGCTCGGCACCAAGCATTCACTTCATATATGTTGGTATGCATAATTATGTCGTTTTCGTTTCATCGTCTACAGGGCCGGACAAGCCATACCTGCAATGTGTGCAAATACGCAGGGCGCCAAACGCGATAGCACATTGCTTAAACAACTAAAAACAAATAAAGAATACAACACGAACTGCATACCAGCCGCTATCCATTCTATACACGTCTTGATCCGCCTGTGGGTTCACCGTTTTGACCTCAAAAAGTATCGGCAGCCTTCCCGATTTCGAATCACTTCGTCACTGAGGCCAATCAAATGCTGGTGGCGATGTAATGTAAAATAATGTAATGTAATGTAAGCGAGATAACGCAACATAAACTGATTCTAAAGTGACCTCAAAAAGTATCGGCAGGCTTTCCGATTTCGAATCACTTCGTCACTAAGGAAAATCAAATACTGGTGGCGATGTAATGTAAAGTAATGTAATGTAATGTAAGCGAGATAACGCAACATAAGCTGATTATAAAGTGACCTCTAAAAGTATCGGCAGGCTTTCCGATTTCGAATCACTTCGTCACTGAGGCCAATCAAATACTGGAGGCGATGTAATGTAAGGTAATGTAATGTAATGTAAGCGAGATAACGCAATATAAACTGATTATAAACTGACCTCAAAAAGTATCGGCAGATTTCCCGATTTCGAATCACTTCGTCACTGAGGCCAATCAAATGCTGGTGGCGATGTAATGTAAAGTAATGTAATGTAAACGAGATAACGCAACGTAAACTGATTGTAAAGTGGCCGCTTTCCTTTCGTCCATTCGTTCGTTAAGTCCACGAAAGCATTTAATCATTTTGTTAGCACTGTAGATGTTAAGAATTAATGAATTTAAACATTGTTGGCCATCTCTATGTTGCAAGTAGATAGATAAAGAGTGCTGATCTTAAACACGATCTCATCCTGTCAGACCTCCCGATACCGCACCGGCCCAATGGCTGTGTCAGCTTTGAACGAGGGGAATTGAATTTAGCGGCGAAAGCCCTGTAAAAGGAAAGGGCTGCCGAACCTGACGGAATACCGGCGGAAGTGTTCAAGGTGATTTCCCATGCATTCCCACAGATATTGCTGAACATGCATAACAGCTGCCTTAAAGAAGTAATCTTCCTTAGAAGCTGGAAGACGGCACGTTTGGTGCTTATAAGCAAATTAAAAGGCGATATGTATGCTGAACACTGCAGGGAAACTCGTGGAAAAGATGCTGAAAACGCGGCTCACGGTAGCAAAACAAATGGCAGGACTATCTTAAGGACCGGGAGCTATTGTAGTAGACCGTAGAAGGCCCTCAAAAAAAGAACATCTGAGCAGCTCAAGGATCGATCTTGGGACCTGATCTCTGGAACATCTCCTACGATAGAATGCTCCGCATGGATTTGCCAGAGGATACCTTCCAGACAACATCGCTGTGGTAATTACTTTTAAAGAAGCCGATAGCGCACAAAGGACACTGAAAAAGGCAATGAGACGTGTGAACTCTTGGATGGATGCGCAGGGCTTCAGCCTGGCAGTGGGCAAAACAGAGACAGCCCTTCTAACTAGAAAGAGGATTATGACCATCGTCGATTTCCAAATCGGCCCTGAAGTCATCAAGGATGCAGTAAAATACTTGGGACTTACACTTTACATGAAGCTTACATTCTGGCAACAGATCAAGTGCGCATCGGAACGAGGCTCCAAGATAACAAATTATTTGAGCCGAATGTTGGCAAACGTAGATGAACCCACGGCCACGAAACGCAGCTCCAGATGTCGACTACGTATTAAATTTGTCTCTATGGATGCGAGTTTTTTTTTTATAATATACACGCACTAAAGGGATTTATTAGGACCCTTATCATGCTAGCTACACTGCGCGGGCGTTAAAGAAATTGGGGTGAGAAGAAAAGGAGAGATGCCGATGGACGTTGGTTTCGAATGTTTGTAGGTTATAATGTGAAGGAAAAACAGTGCGTGGAAGAGTATTCCACAGATCTGGGCAGACGTACAGGAAGCAGATGACGAGGAGCCCTATCGAGTGACTAGCTCCTGTCGAATGGTTTCGGAACCAACAGATCTGGCGATCGCAACAAAGAGGCGGAAAAAGATGTGGAAATGGACACACAGGAGGCAAAAGATCTCACAAAACAGCTGTGGCAAGAGCGATGGGACTCGGAAAGCAGAGGACGGTGGACGGCAAGGCTGATCAAAAACCTGGCCGAAAGAAACGCACCTAAATACGGTGAAGTACGTTACGTTTATTGTCACGCTTTCCTCCATAACATCGGCACAGCAGAAAGCCCAACCTGCAAGTAAGGGGATTGTCCAGGAGACGACGGATAACTGCAGTAGGTGGGGACTGCTGCGACTAGATCTGGAAAGGATCATTGGCCTTATCACTCCAGATAACATAAGCGGGAAGATGCTGGCATGCGACCAGAACTGGAGACAAGTCTATGCTTTTTTGTAGAAAACATTCACCGGACAAAAAGGATGGAAGTAGACCGAAACAGAGAGAGATCTCAAGACGGCTTACAACCACAGACGTCTTAGGTCACTTAAGCTATCCGCCGTCGAATGTACAAACCTTAGGTGGACAGGTAGTAATACGTGTCTAGCGACCAAACATATCTGTCCAAAGCTGGTTCTGCGACGCTCTTTGGGTTTGATCTCACTTAACCGACTGCACATTGGCTCTGCTATAGGTGTCATTACAGGACACTGTCTAATAGACAAGCACGTATCAAGGCTTGGCGTCTATTCAAATGACTTCTGTAGATGCTGCAGGGACGAGGAGGAGGAGAGGAGACTACACTTCATCTCCTATCTAGCCAACACAGATGTTAGAAGTTTATCGCGCTTCATTAGAAGCTCCAAATGGTTTAGCGAGTAAAGGTCGAAACTCCCGATCCACGTGGTATCACAACAAGGTGATGACCTGCCACTTGACGATACTTTATGTATTCTTTCCTTCAAAAAA
Organism: Portevinia maculata; assembly: GCA_949715645.1. NCBI lineage: Eukaryota > Metazoa > Arthropoda > Insecta > Diptera > Syrphidae > Portevinia > Portevinia maculata. The sequence goes on along the minus strand of OX454525.1, from coordinate 401,553,145 downwards.
AAAAAAAAAAACTGCACGCGATGATCACATATTTCTGCATGGAATGTTGTAGATATAAAAACTACCACCCCTTGGGAGGTAATGAAAAATTGAGCCAACAAGCACAAATGACGGGCGCATTTAGCGATGCTTGTATAGGGCCCAAATCAGATCGGTCTCGGTGTGGCACTGTCGCCCAGAAGCATCCATCTTATGAAAAGAAGAAACTTGAATTCAAAACAAAATCAGAAGCACTTTCAAATACTATAAATGTCAAAATCGAAAAATGCATAACTTTTTTCGTGTGGCATTTGATAATTTAACAACTTTGAAAAGATAAAAATACATATATAAATATTTATTACTTGTTTACTTTTTCATCTATTTTGGAGAGAAATTTTCCCCAGTTAACAAATAAATTCGAAATTAATTTGACATCTGCGTTTCACGTTTCACAAATACGTTTTAAAATCAAATCGCCGAGTTCTTCCGCATTACCAATCGAAGACAAAATTAGATTTTCGAAAAATGCCGAAAGTTGATATGAACGACTACAAATCTGTTCCACCAAAACATATACATCATCCAATTATCTGTGATATGCAAGACTTGGCGGAAAAATAATTAACAACTTGGACAAAGCCACGCAAGTCAACAGGTGATGATTGATTAATTGACAAGTCAACGAAAATTTAAGTAAAAACAAGACACAGAAAATATCCCGAAAGGGGGACATTTAAAAATATCTCCGCGTTCTCCTTCTCTGTGAGGAGATACAATTTTAAAGCCCAAGGTCATAAAGTAAATACCTCATAGGTGGGGCCAATCACCACCAACAGCCTGCAAACCAAGCTCAAAATGACATCATACGGCGTCCGGCAATATCATAGCACAACAAAATTTTAATGAAAAATCGTATTCATATAAAAATACATTCACAATGTGTGTCGTCTTGTTATAGCCCATCGCCAGAGGTCAGACTTGTTTACTTGATAATTTAAATTTTCCTCTCGCCGATTTTTTGTATTTTTCTTCACATAAAATGATGAAGACAAAAATAAAGCCCGTCTGACTCATCGCACGAATTTAGCAAGTGCGGTCAAACTGTAGTATGGTGTTTTCTTTTTCATGTTTTTCATTGAATTACCCTCAAAATTTCGCGTAAAATCTGAGCAAAAGAGGACGGCGTAGAGAGCCATAGCCAGAGGATATCCAAAGGAAACTGACACATTGCCAAGAAAAACAAGTTGCTGTACGCCCCGTTTAGATACCTATAAATAAAGAATTATTTTTCTAAAGATTAATGCGAGGAGTGTTTATGTTGGACAAGCACAAAATCAATTTTTATAACTGCAAATGTTACTCATCAAAGAATTCATTGACATTATGTTTGTTTCCCACTGCTTGCTCGTTAAAAATTGATAACATACGAGTACGAGTACTCGTAACATCGGCAAGCTTGCAGCTGACTTAAAAGCAAATATTTGCCAAAGGCCCAGCGAATTCTAATCGGTTATGCTCCCTGTAAATGCACATAGATACGACATAGGAGTGAGAGGTTTGCGAATCTGTTTGTTGCTGCTTTTTTTTAGCAGGAAACCAGAATGACGTCATGTGATAAAAATCTGAATAAAGAAGCTTTGATTAAATTGAATGTCTTGTTTGAAAAAAAAACGAAACAAATAAGATAAGTTCAAGTGGATCTAAAAATATAAAAAGGACTTAAAAAGGGGGAAACGGAAAACACGCGTTCAGCTACCGGAAACACGCTGATCGTTGACGTTGCTTCGTACCTATAGAAAGGAAGAACAATGTGTGTTGCGCAGCAGACGAGTGTGTTCCTTTTTAAAATCTACCTACGCAACGGTGACTGCAGCGGGTTTGATGCGAGTACAATGTACATACAAGGTACATTATATTAGGGATATAGGATGATTATGACATGTAATGTACATTATGTATATTTACTCCCAGAAGAGTTCTTGAATGAAGTAGGTACTAGTGATGTAACGATTAATCAAAAGTCTTATATTAATCGGTTATTTTCTTTCGGTTAACGATTTAATTGTATCGAATTTTCCCTTTCGATTAATCGACAAAATAATCGATTAATTCAAAAAATAATCGAAAATAATCGAAAATAATCGAAAGAAATCCATCACTACTAAAAACCCAGAAAACGAAAGGATGCAGTACCTTGAATAGTATCCCTGCGAATGTGCCACACATAACCAGTTGTATAAATAGAGCTACAACCTATAACAATAGATTATTTTAGTTTTAAGTGTAACTAAGTACTTGTGACAGTGAAATTGCTTCTATACGAAGCAATGTTTGGAAACGTTTTTTAAGAGAAAATGCAACGCATGTGAAATGCCGGTTGTGTTGTACATCCATGGAAGCAAACGAATTAAAAACGGGTTGGGTTCGATATCCCGCTTTTTATAATCCGGATTCTTAAAATCCCGCTATTAAAATTCCGCTTTTTATAATCCCGCTGTTTTAAAATCCTGTTTTTTTTTTAAATCCCGCCTCTTATAATCCCGTTTCTTATAATAATAAGATAATAAGAAAATTAAAATAAATTAATCAATGAGTGTTTTTTTGAAATGCAGTTTATTTTAACATTTATCATTTTTAGAGAAGGTAACAAAATAAGAAATAAATAATATCAAAATAAATGTTTAAGTAATAAATATGACAATCTTCAATAATTATAAAAAAAATATATAAAGTAATGTTATATGATATTCTGCAAAAGGGAACAAAAAAATTGAAACCATTAACAACATTTTTTATTTTATTAGTTTATTTCATTTCATTCTATTTCATTTATTTTTCATTTATTTATTATTTTAAAAATGGTATACATTAAGACTTGGTCTTTAATAGTACAGCAAAAAAAACTAAGTACGGTGTACAAATAATAAAAAATTGCAATTTAGCTTAGAAAGTATAGTGACAGAAAATAAAAAGAAAAGAAAAGAAAAATAAAAGATAGATAACATTAGGACAGAGAAGAAGAAAGAGAACGACAGATGGAAGAAGAGGAAGTTAAGAAGTATTATGTTATTGTGAAGCGTGGAAATTTAAAAGTGCAGCCTTGAAATTATTAAATTATTGGTGTTTGATAATCTTTTTATATGAAAGGGCAAGGAGTTCCATAACCGAATAGCATGGATAAAAAAAGGCTAGATGAAGTTAAGTAGTTGTACCTATGGGATACAATGTTGAAAGTTCTAAGGGAGCGCGTAAATTGGAGCTTGGAGTAGAGGTAAGACGGGGTTCAAGTGTATATTATAAGCAATGCGACGCAAAAAACCTGTTTTACTCATTCTTTTTTTCTATTTCTCATTAATTTTTTTACAGCGCGTGACTTTACAACATTAGTTTTTTTTATATAATTTTTCTTGTCCATTTTGTAATTTTTGTATTTCAGTTTGCACCAAAATTGCTTCCTTTCTCAAATCTGCAATGAGTTTATACAAGCCAGCACAACGCGATTAGCGGGGTTTGGCGGGATTTTAAAAAGCGGGATTATAATAGATCGGGATTTGAACAAGCGGGATTTTAAAAAAGCAGTATTTTAGTAGACGGGATTTTGAAACTTTTTTCTCGGGATTTTTGAAAGCGGGATTTCAAAAAGCGGGATTCCGATACGCTCCCATTAAAAACAAATATTTTGAACCAGTTTGGCCGCGCCGCTTTGGACAAATGGAACATTCGTTTCTACGGGCAGCATCATCACTCCTAGACTCACGATTCAAACAAATAAATTTTCAGGATCCCATAGCTTTGTCCAAAGTTATGAGAACCATCAGAAGCTAAATTGCTGAAATTGGACATGGAGTTGGGAGTGGAAGTGAACCATCTTCCATGAGTGATAATGAATTCAATTTATGGGGTCACCATAAGACTTTGGCCCACAAACGACGAAGAACGGACAATGAATTAGCACATTCTCAAGACGAACTAAGCTTCTTCCTCAATGCTCCGGTTCTCGAGTTAAAATGAAATGTGGTTGATGATTGGGAAGAGATGAAATCCGTTTACCCGTACCATCCGAACGACTTTTTCCAAAGCAGGTGCAACTGCTACGGAAAAACGGAATCGTTTAAGGACGAAACACCTGTCAGAACTCTTGTATTTGAATTCAGTTTTTAACAAAAAATGTATTTTTATGTATAAATTAAATTAAATTTAGTGAATTAAACGCTTAAAAAATTATTTTCGTACTCAGCAAACAATCAATTTTTGAAATTATTTTCTTTTTCATGACCATATCAAATTTTAACCGAAAAACCGATTGCAAATAATCGCTATTAATAATCGCTCCCTTCGATTAATCACATGATCAATTAATCGATTAATGATTTTTTTTGCCATCACTAGTAGGTACGTGTGCCATTTCAGTGTGGTGTTCGTAAAAAACCGACTAATTTCGCTTTCAGTGGATTCAATGCAATTTAAAGTAAAAAAGTAGGACAGTGGGGAACATTTTGATCTTTTCCTCAAAAGAGCGAATCTATTTGGGTATTGCGTGTTTTATTCAAGACAAACAGCGATTCCAGATTTGCTCCTTACCGGAAAGAGGCGATCTCAAATTTTATCAGAACTCGTTCTCAAACTAAACAGTACATTGAAATGAATTCAAACTTTCTTGTGTAAATGTCAAACGTCAAAAATTATGGGAAAAGAATTGTGTAGCAGAGTTACCATAATATTTTTTCATTGCGTAAAACTCACTTGTAGGAAGGTGATTTTCATGGCGGGTCTAGTTGTAACATTTTTGCGGCTGTTCATCCGCCCAAAGCTTCAGTACACCGCTCATATCTGGTCCGGTTCACCGATTACATATTTGGAGCTACACTCATTGGGTGATCGAGACATCGCGAATTCACATGACTTATCTACTGCCTTTGGTTCCATCGGTATCTTCAACATAAGTGCTAAAACGAAATGCCCAGCTGTATTCCTCCCTTAGAACATTTCAACCGCAATATCCGCCATGCCAGGAATGCGCATCAGTTTACCCTAAAGCCAGTTTTCGGACGTACAGTGAAATAAAGGTGCTTCAGTATTCCCCTCCTTCGGCATCTCATTTTTTGCCCCAACCATCAGGACTTCAGTGTATGTCAACAAGAGTGGAAACATGCCAGGGGCACAAAAGGATCCATTCGCACATGTCAATTGCACAGAAGGATCCATTCGCACATATGTATGTGTCAGCGAACTGTGACACTGATGGTGAATCTATCTGTTAAACTGTATCTAGTTTTTATCTCAAGTGAATTGAAATTTCATTCTTTTTTATGAACTTCTATTTCTTTAACGTGGCCGCCGTGGCGAAGAGGGTAGTGTGTTGGACTACTAAAATAAAGTTCTCAGGTTCAAATTCCGCCGGGGCCAAGTAACATCTAAAAGTGTTTTCCACTGACCCACCGCTTGCGAACGTCTGACAAACATCTAAGAGTACCAATTGTCATGAGGAGCTTCTCAAATTTGCCGTTCGGATTAGAACCCCAATCTTTTGGCGTGCTTCCTCGCAAGGCAATGTCCGGAAAGGATGCCGATTGTCGTTCTTAGTTGACATCTACTTAGTTTCAAAATCTTCTTTCTTTTTTTTTCTAGTTGGGCCACAGGGCCTTTGATACCTTGTGACCGACTATGTGACTTCATAACTTCCCCTTGACTACGGGGGGCCGTTTTTGGACCGATCCCGTGCTTTGCAGACGCATTCCTCCCCCTTTTCTTGCTAGCTCATCGGCGAGCTCATTGCCCACTATGTCGCAGTTCCCGGTGCACAGCACACCACAACACGGTGCTATTCGCATAATGCCTTAACCATTGTGCGACAATACCACGCTATTTCGGATCTGATGACACATGATTCCAGGGCCTTGAGGGCGCCCTGACTGATGTCAATGTGAAAGGTGCTAACCCGGTCGGATATCGGCTTCATTAGCAGCGATTACGCAATCTTAAGTTCTGCCAGAACCACCGACTGGAAGACACTGCAACTATTTAAAATCCGCAGATATTCCCTCATCTCTTTTTCCGCAAGGTAAATTCCGGACCACGTGCCATTGTTGGTTTTGGAGCCATCCGTGAACACTGCAATGCCACATGAATTATATCATCCGATTTTTCCAAATTTCCTATTTTAAATGTTCAAAATAAAGAAGTATCCAATTAGTCTGCTTTTGAACAGGCCGAAATTGGTGCCATACGTCCCGGCACTATACTATTTCCTGCCTGGTATTTCACCTGTGGAAAGAAGTTTGAATTTGAGCGCACTTTTTATTGCGAACCTCTGACAAAGTCTGTATCCCAATTCGAGGCGAGCCTTTTCATCTCCATTATTACTGGAGCACTTTGACCAAGCTCGGAACGCTGCTTTCTGTTTTTGTGATTTTATTACTATGACCAAATAAGTGACGTCAAAATAGGTACCTAAAAAGTGTTTCAACTTTATCCATAGTATTGACTAAAATTGTAACAGGAAAGACATACCATATTCGAAAATGGGCTTACTGGGAAATGGTAAATGAACAAAATAAACCACTCTGAAGCGGAACCAGGTGTGTGGATATGTATCTATATCTAGATAGTTTTGCGTCCTTTTTTTTGGCAAATGGCAAAGGTGTTCAATTGCAAGCCGGTATTTTATGGCAACGGTTATTGTTTACAAGTTTTCAATAGAATATTTTGCCGACTGAAGTCGAACAAACAAGGGTGCTTAGTGACGCAACGTGACGCAACGAATATCTCGTCAAGAGGATGGAAAATATAAATAAACAAAAATTTACAAAGAACAGTGAATTTTTTTGTGCGCGTGTTCAATAGAAATATTATTCGGATAAATTGCATAAACTCCATGATATCTAACCTACCATTATCTTTAATTTCTTATCATGTTATTAAGATAGTAAAATATGCAATAAATATAAGCGATAAGTAGAAATAAAATTGACAAAAAAAAGGTTTCGCAAATACAATAATACACTTTCGTCATTATCTATGTACATTCTACGATTCTTCATCGTTTTGTGTATGGCTACAACGTATACTTTACAAACTTTTTAACAAATGAACCATAATGCGATCGGGGTAACGAACGTGTTAAAGTAAGCAAACCCAATGACAGCCGTGCAAGAGACAAAATAAACACGAAAACTTTGTAGTAGGTTCACAGTCGGTGCTGAAACAACAAACCATTCAGCCAAGACTTCCAAAAACCCGACAAAAATGAAATCCGAAATTTGTTAACTAAAGTCCCACAAGGTTGGAGGACCGGACGGCATACCTGCTGAGCTATTGAAGTGTGACGGGAGATCAATTAGAAGAGGGCATACACCAACTTATTTCCAAGGAAAGTAAGCAAAATGAATCGAACCTAATGAATCATTTGCCCTAGCCGGATGTACAAGAGCAGGAACGCGGTATAGTCGCTCATTTTGCACATGACAATCACTTTAGTAAAGATAATACGTTTTCGTTGTAAGTTTTTTTAAGTTTAATTTTTTTTAATCAGAAAAGTTGCACTAAAAAATAAAAGCTCTCAATAAACTGTCAAAAACTAATGACTGATAAGAAAATCTTGTGCACCAGGTATAAGCAAGTTTAAGTTTTTAGGAACGAAATCTTATTCTTTTTGCTTATACGTGATTCGCAAGATTCTGACAAACATCCAAAAGTATCAACTGTCAAAAGAAGCTTCTCAAATTTGCCGCTCGGAGTCGATTTCAAATTGTAGGTCCCTTCCACTTCGCACACGCGAGAATGGTTGGGGAAGCTAGATGTGAGGCCCTATTTTTTGTTTATTCTAAAAGTTCCTTTTTGATCCTTTGTCGCTTTGATTAATTGGGCCTTTACAGGTTGGATGAGCACTCAGACTCAATACTGGTGCATTGTACTGCCAGGACGACACACCGCTTGAGGATAACCTCCTGCAGATAAGCCATAAGCTTTGCGGGAAAACTATGTAAACTACTGTTATTTTTTGTTATATTTAAATAAAAAAATTAAATAAAAACCTGACTATCAAAGAAGGCACAGATCTCAACAGCATAGTCTTCAGTCACACAAAGGGACATATTTTCAATGTACCGGGACTTTGGTGTGTTCCATGCCAGCTACAGCTATAGTATCCATTTTTTCAGGAGCCCCACAAGATCATCTGGCTAAAACTTTTATTCTAGCTGCAACTGAAAAGCACCTTGCAGTCATATTTCTCATGAAGATTTCTATGAGTGAAAGTTCAACAACAGCTGCCATTGGCAGGTGCGCATAGGCCCTTATACGCCGATATAGAAAATTATCTGCAGCTTCTGGAGCTTGGTTGCCGTGATTCTTTCAAAAACTTTAGGCCACCATCATAATATTTAATCAGTGTATGTTGACGCCACACCGGTTTAAACAATCGAACGCACTCAAAACCAAAAGTCATTGTCACATATGACAGTTCGACCCCATGCGCCTTGACCCTCCCCCGCCTTATTTCATTAGTTCCCGCTTTCAATTCGAACTAATAAGTCAATTTTTTTGTCTTTTAATAACTTAAATAGTTTTAGTCTTTCTTATTATCATTCGCGAAAAAAATGTCAAAACAGGAAAATTATAAAAATTATCCATTCTAGTTGAATAAAAATGTTAGATTTTGTTTATTATTAAAAATTCGTGCTAGTTTTGGTTTGGCACGGATCTATTTGTGATTTGTTGATTTTTACTGCAAATTATCCTGACAGGTGGAAGGTGTCAGCGTAGTAAGAGTACTAAATTTCAAATATAGACACCAGGCTGCTGCGTATGGTTTTGGTGGGAATTCTTACTTCACTATCGATAGCTTTCCCAACAAACAGAGTGGTGTACATGTTGGCTTGGCAGAGTTGGCAGGCTATCGATTATAAATTCCCTTATCGGCAATGTTAATTTAATTTTATCCCCTGGAACATGATGTGTAAAATAGATGTCGACGATTAAAGACCCCCTCCTTAGGGAAGCCTTTTATCATATTATGTATATATAATGCCGTTCATTATTGAGTTAGTTCCGTAAAAATTGACTTTTGTCTGGAAGCTTTTCTTGCTCGCAACAATTACAATTTTTGTACAGGGTGGGCCATAATGTATGCCCCCATTTTCCTAGACTATATCTTTGGAAAAGAATAAACAAAATAAGTGCGTTTTTTTAATACTTACTGGGCATTCAAGTTTTTTCCATCATGTTTTGAAAATGATAACGCTTAAGTGGGTGCCGCGATTGTAGATAACCCTTTTCGGTACTATTTTTTCTTCAGAACTTTGTGATTTTCCGCGTTTTTCAGGAGTTAAGCTTTTGTTCTACACACAAATTCTAATTCTGTTTGCTTCACAAATGCCAAAACGCCATTTGTAAAATCGATGGCACTTTCCGATAGAGTCATACCCGATGGCCCACCCTGTACCTAAGTACATTATGTATTCAATATTTAATAATTTTCTGAATGAAAGCAATTCAATGGCAGTATCAACCTGATCGGTATTGCTAACGGAAAACCAGCAGCTGGATGGGATTACGTCATTCAACTCGGTGACATCAGCAAACATTACCATCCATCTGATATCAACGAAAATGGACGCTTTCATTCGAAAAAAAACCGTTCGTTTTCTTAATATAAGCACTTAATTGATATTTCTATTTTTTTTTAATGTTTATTTAATTTTCTTACGTACGTATGTGTTTTAGAAAATCGTATATGTCAAGAATTAGGACGATTTGTAAATCATTCGTTTATCACGTAACGCAGATCTGACACGATGTGTAGGAGTAGTCAGTGACGTTTCTTTGAACACTGATCACTGATGGTTTCGATGATGTATTTATGTTAGCGGTGAATGTATATACAGCTTACATAAATTAGATAATAAGATCAAATATTCTTCAGGAGGATAATAGAACAAAATATCTATACATGTGAATTGAGTTTTTAACCAGCAGTTATCGCATCGACTATTTGTTAATACATAGTATTCTCAGTGTTATTCGTCTTTCTGCATTAACAATGGCCACTCTGTTATTTTGCAATGCAACAGTTTCTTTTGGGATTAAATAGAAGCATCGACGCGACTTATGTTCTTCTAGCATCTGAGTTTGAAGTGTTGCACGCAGTACCTACATAATACAATCAGCTCATCATAGATTATTGCCGGATCGGGAAAAAAGAAAACGTGAAGAAGGAAAGACAAGAGGACAATATTTTTCTAGTAAGCATGCATGAGAGACTCCACTCAACATGGAGGGAGAGAGAGAGAGAGAGAGATTATAACGCATTTGTAAATTGTAACGCACCTTTGCGTTGACAATGAAAGCCGGAACCCTGCCGTTCTTGGAATCAGTGGTTATGTTGTCTGGCACGATGGTATGTGATACGTGGCGTCTGTGTATAAACGTCAGTCAGTGTCAGTAAATGAATTTGTAAAATATTATGCAAACATGTTTAATTGTTGTTGCAATTGAAAGAGGATTCCTCTACAAAAATTCTCGTTGGCATGTGCAAAACAAAGACAATAATTGTTTTATCCAATCATAAAAACCAAAGAATGAATATTGGTAGACTGTCTGAACACAATGGAGCAATGCAAATACATGCTGGAGCTTCGATCTGCACGGGTTCAAATAAATCAAATCTTCCAGTTGCAGGCATCATTGGGCTCGCAAGTCGCAACATAAAACTCATGTGCATTCAATATTTGGCAGCTCGTTCGGCATCTTTGCGTTCAGTCAGTAACGAAACAATAAGTGTGTGTGCAATAAGGAAGTGAGGAATGAGAAAACAGGGTAAGATGACGATACACATTGGTATTGAATGGTTGTAGGTAAATTTATATAAATTAAGAAAAAACATACACAGCATTCTACATTCCTGGGGTTGTTTAAGAAAGTATTATTTTATAGGTACACACTGCACTATACCTACGTCCGGTACAGAATGAACAGATGCGCATTCCTGCACATCGATAGGCAGAAGACTAACCCCTGTGAAGAAGGATGTCGCACCAAAACCATCCGCAGCAGCCTGGTTTTTATATGTGAAATTTGGTACTCTTACAGCTTAGAGCTGTCAGCATAATTTGCAGAAAAATTTAGCAAATGGAACAAATAGATCCGTGCCAAGCCAAAACTAGCTAGAATTTTTAATAATAAATAAAATTTAACATTTTCATTTAACTAGAATGTAAAAATTTGATAATTTTTATTTTCGCTAAATGATATTTACCTATTAGCTGTTTTATATAAACAAGCACACCGAAGTGAGAGAGCATGTTCGTAGCATATGTCCAAAATAGAAACTCCGACATTAGAGGCTTCTGTTGAAATTGGTTTTGTACTGTTGGATGTAAGTGTACCTAATACACGTTTGTATGTAGGTACAAATACATCCATATTTTTGATAAGTATATACATGTAGTAGGTAGTATGTTGTTAAATAAAAAGAGGAATGCCATATCGTTTTCTATCATTTCTACTTATTTACAACTCAACTCCAAATCCTTCTTAAGACACGAGTCCAAAACCTGCATCGAGATTTCAACGCTACTCTACGAACGAAGCATAAAATGTATCAATTGCACCAACATATAAGAAGGAATCAACTAAAAGTTCATTCAAGTTCATTCAATCTATCCGCAGTAGGATTTCACTTCTGCCATTGTTGGGATCTTGTATTTGTTATCCTACTTTACTTCGGATAGCTTTCCCAATAAAACAGGGGTTAAGAGACGATGGCTAAGAAACTCGAACTTGTTTAAATCCTGTCGAGTCATTTCAAATTAGTTATTAGTGTACCAGACGTGATGTGAGCATTGTATGTACTACGTAAGGCCCGTTTTTTTGTGAAATATATCCACAGGAATGTTCGAAATTACACAATAAACAAAAATAACATTTTATCGACAGTTACTGTCGATAATAGACGCCTTTCTTTAAAAAATGTATCCACAGCTTTGATCGAATTTACACGTTGAATAACATCAACATTGTATCGCCAGCAATACTAGTGATAGCTGTCGATAACACCCATGGTAGGGCTGCTTTGGATACAAGCTGCAAATACATGCAATAATTTGTTTTGCAAAAAAAACAAAAAAAGGCGTCTAAAATCCACAGCGAAAGGCTGCTTTGGACACATGCTGCAAATGCAATGATTCTAATGCAACAGCAGCAGTTTTGGAAACAGAAATATATTTCACTAAAAAAACAGGTCTATTGCCTACAGATTTTGCAGCGTAAATGGCGCTATCGAATATGTATGGCAAAGTAATAGGGTTTGGCTATAATGGCGGTAGACAACATTGTGGTTTGATGGAAAATCAAGCCCACTCCATTAATGCAACCCCAAATTATAAAAAAAAAAAAAAAAATAAGTATGCTGTCAAAATCGGAATTAAGTTCCATTTCCACGCTCGAAGATGACGAGAGGCGGGAACTGGTAAACGAATATGAGAAGCAACCGAGGCTATAATCATGACCGAAGGAATGGATTAGAAAAGCAGTAAACGACAGGAGATCATTTGTGAAAAGTCGGAGACAAGACGAGCATCGGAGAACACCAGCATTTATTTGGTGGGTTGAAGACTCGATATCGATACAATTAAGAACAAGTATATCGTTTTAATGCTGAATCTGTGTACCTATCTGTGTTTTGTTCGATTTTTCATAGAGAAGTAATATTAAACCCCAAGACAGTAAGTCGTACGTCAATTGATCAAGCCATCCAAGAAAACTGGATTTTTAAACGTTCGGGTTATCATTTTGTATTTAAATGTACTTTATTGAGCGATAAATATCTTTTCATTTGCAAGATTGAAGAAGTCACATAAGAGCGCATATTCGATCCAGTACAAGTTTGGAATAATTCGGAAGAGCTGCTTCCAAAGTGCACATTACACCGCGTGCTTTTAAGTGTCACGCGACACAACTGGATCCCGAATTTGGCCATCGTCATGTCACGTAGCGCTTCTGACGAAGAATGCTACTCGTATCAACGCGGCTTTAAGGTCGATGAAAAGGCGGGGCGGCTAGACTTGAAATGCAGTCATCTTTTCCAGAATTAGTCATGTGAAGATTTGGTCTACTGTCGATCTGCCGGGCCGAAAGCCACACTGGTACGTGCCGATTAGTGTGTTGCAGATCGGCTTCAGACGTTCACACAGTACGTGGGATAGGATCTCATATGCGACATTTAGCAGGGATATGCCTCCATAGTTCTTGCAAGACATAGGATAGCCTTTTTGAAGATGGATCATACGGAGCTGATAGTCCAGTCATCAGGTATGCTTTCTTCCACCAATACTTGGTTGATGATTTGGCACTTGCGCCCTACCAAAACATCACCTCCGTATTTGAATAGCTACGCTGGTAAACCATCAGAGCCGGCGGCTTTATTGTTCTTTAGTTTTCCTATAGCTAAGCCACCCTCTTCTAAAGGGTTTTTCAACAGGGACGCTACAAAAGTAGAGCGACAGGCACAGCAAACGACGCCGAATTTCTTGCCGCTCTTTTGATATTTCTCTTCAGTAAGGTTTGCCATTTCATGATGGAAAGATATACGAGCCAACAACGAGTCGAAATTATTAAAATTTACTACCGAAATTCGGAGTCAGCGGCCTCAACGTTAAGAGCGCTACGTCCAATTTATGGTCGTCATAATCGTCCTAGCAGATCAACAATTGAGCGTCTAGTGGAAAAATTTGAATCCACAAGCACAGTACAAAATGTTCACGTGCCAGTGAGACAAAGAAGTGCCCGTAGTGTCGAGAATATTGCTGCCGCTGAGGCTTCAGTTGAAGAAAGCCCAAATGTGTCTCTCACACGTCGTTCTCAAGCGTTAGGCATCTCTGTGACGTCGTTGGGCATCTCTGTGACGTCGTTGTGGCCCCAATTGGATAATATGGACTTGGAGGACATGTGGTTCCAACAGGACGGCGCCACAAGCCACACAGCGAATGCCACAATCATTTTATTGGAAACCAAGTTTGGAAACCGTGTTATCTCACGAAATGGTCCAGTCGCTTGGCCGCCTCGGTCGTGCGATTTGACGCCGTTAGACTATTTCCTGTGGGGCTACGTCAAGTCTATGGCCTATGCCAACAAGCCAGCGACGATTGATGAACTTCGTACGAATACCGAACGTGAAATTGCAGCTGTATCGGCCGATTTATGCTTGAAAACCGTCGAAAATTGGGTTCAGCATCTGGACTTCTGCAAGCGTGCCCGTGGTGGTCATGCAAAAGAAATCGAGTTCCATACATAATGGCATCGAACGTACTTTCACAGGAATAAAGAATTTCATTGATATCAAAAACCGTTTTTGTTTTATTTAAACAAAAAACTTTTGTAGCGCTCTTATTGAAAAACCCTTTATATACTGGGTGGTGAAATTCGTTCTTCATTGACAGGACGTGGGTTCTCTTCTTGCCCTATCACTCTCTCTACATGATGCGCATTTAGCAGCTGTTGGAAATGCTGCTGAATACATTTACTATTCCCTGAGCTTCGGTGACTAGGTTTCCATCGCTGTTTCGAAAAACCTGCGTTCCGGTCTTAAAACCAGCAGTCAGTTGCTTCGCTTTCTAGTAAATGCTACAATTTCTTCAGACCGCTTCAATGTCAACTGTCATGTGATCCCTTGCAAATTCAAGGCGTGTTCGACTAAGCGGTGTTTTTTTTTTTTTGTAGTTTTGTAAGCTTTAAATGTGGAGCACTAACAATAACAAGACGCACAGTGGATTTGCTACAAGAAAACCCCAGAAAATTCCTTTATTTTTGAGCGGAATTAGAAGCTAGTCTTTATATTTTCCACTTGTCTTGCGGCGTTAAAACTTTTGCGATGCTTCCTTTGTAATTTTTTTCACCCTTTCTTCCAAATTCAACTCTTTTTTCTGCCCATTTTAATAAAATTCGTTAAAAAAATACTTGTCACACCTCCAAATTCGATTTTCACTGACCTTTGTCCGAACACTTGTTGCTAAAATAACAATTTAACCGGTGCCACTATTCAAATGAACCAAAAAACTGCATACATTTTAGCATGGTATAGGAAAAAGAGAGTAAAACTTCCGTTATGGACCACTTACCAAATTTAAGTTCAGTTTTAATTTACCTTTGTGCTGAATGCGTTTTCTTTTCCCATTGGTCCAAGTTATACAACAAAAATTAAGTTATAAAACATAACTCATGTGCGACTGTTCAATTCAACCGTACTGAACCTAATCAAAATGAACTCAGAGAAAATGAATTACATGCATATTTCTAAAAACTGTACACAAACTGTACACAAGATCAACGTATTTCGTTGTTCCCAAAACTAATACTGGGGTGGAATCGGCTAAGGTGATAGTGATTGTCGTTTTTGATAATCAACTCCTCTTTGCTCTGCGTAAAGCGATCACTAAAAAATGATTGGTTATTGGCAGCACTTAGAGTTTTAAACGTCACTTCCTTGCCGACGCTGTCATTCCGAGCAGCTAATGTGTGTTTATTTTTCATGATTTATATTTCAAATATGATTTTGTTGAATCATTAGGCAAAAAAGGCAAAAACTTTATCATAAATGGGCAAAGTATTGACTGCATTTTTTTTAATGACTGCAGCAGGATTTTAAGCCACCGTACCCATTGGTGCAGCCCAGTAATCCCCAACTTGTCTTTAATAGCCACCACCCCCAAGAAGATTTAAAGTTGCAACCAATTGAAGGATGATATTCCAGTTGGTAAATCAAGCAGTTCCAAAACAAACACGAACGCTTCTTTTAATAAGCGAAAGTTTTTCAAAAATCTAAAATACACAATAATAAATGATAGCAATCAACAATGAATATTTATAATTATATGAATTCTTACATCGGGTTTGGAAGTTCCAAGATATTTGCTTTATTTCTCAGGTTACTTCTTAATACTCGTAGTTGGACATTTTTGTAATTATTTTCTTCATTTGTGAAGAAAAGTTCTAATGAAGTAAACATTCCACTTCACGAATTTTCCAATTTCACTTTTTATTTGAATTTATTTATAATATATATTCTTTTTTCACTAAAGTATTTAATTTATTTGGAGTTGAAGGCGAGGTGCATACCTATGAAAATAACAAAAATGTATGAAAGCGACACCTAAATAGCTGTCACATGAAATTGATCGCAAAAAAGTGATTGTCAATTTGATAATCACCTTACGTGGACGTAAAGGTATGATTTTGATTGTCAACTATCAACTATCACCTTAGCCGATTCCACCCCTGGTTCCGTTACCCTAAAACATATGAATTTTACCCTTTTTGTAACACAACAGCGACAGTAATATTTTATGTAAATAAAAATAAGTGTTGAAAATTATTGTGATCAACTTATAGGTACCTAACAGTTATATTAGTTACCAATAAAAAAATATCATTTTCTTATTTTGAGTGCAATTGGGTCTTTTGGAACTATGTTTCTAAAAAGTGGTTCTTCTTTTTTGTTTAATAGATATACCTAAGTCTAGACAAAAACTGCATAATCTGTCATGCTATACCGGCTCTCCATCGTAATAACACTGATTGACATTTTGGTTCAACTTCGTAGGTATGTGACAGAACAAGTTGCTTTTGAACAACAAGAATCCGTACCTATTTCTTTAATTTAAACTACAACCTAATAATATTCCTTTGTATAGAAGATGCATTGTATCTCAAATAGTCCATTAAGCTGGTTTTCTAATTTTTTAACGATCACAAAAGCCAGCGATATTATTCCACAAAGCTCTCTTCTACGTACTTATCGGAAGTAATTAAGAATTGTACCTCCATCCACGCAGTAGGTACCTACCTATCTACCTATTCACTGTTTTAAGTGGTTTGTACTGATCTACCACATGTCAAATAGGTATGACAAGTTCCCTTCTATCTGTTTATTCTTTTCATATCGATTGACACAATTTTAAATGACTGCAGCAAACTGCCTGAAGCATGAAATTCAATCACTATTATTTGTTTTAATTTGAAGTAGCACCATATCGCGATACAATACTATTTCCGGTAGATGGTGGAACTTAATTAGAATTTCCAGTTTGACAAATTGTTCTCTTCGCTACGTACATTTATATAAAGAATTTAGCAACTGCCATACACAGAATCCAACATAAAATTGAGTAAAACATTCAAATCCAAAAAAAGAGATGAGCTCACTTTCCTCTCGAAAATGGCGCAAACAAAACGAGCGATCTCGTTGCGGCTATGTGTTTGTTGTCGGTACAAACAAAATGTTGGTAGGTATCTCAATATAATTCCAAAAACATATTCGACATCGATTTAATATTAATATATGTACACACGTCCCCCCACACAATGTGGATTGTGTTTTTATTTTTTGTTTCGAATTAATACGAAATTTTCTGAAGAAAGCGTTGATCTTTGATAGGACGTAGGTACCTACCTACATATTACAATTTATGGCGTCGAGTTCTTAATATCGAATAATATACACGTTACTTCTACTTATAGCCTTGTAGGTGTTTACGAGGCATGTCCATATGTATCGCGTTCTCCTGTCATAATCAAAAATAAAAAAAAAAATCCTCCACAACACAAGCCAAATAAAATGTTAATTATAAATCTGATTATCTATTTAATTTTTATTGTTCGAAATAATATAAATTTATGACAGAAACGAGGGGAAAACTGAAGAATATTGTAGTTGTAGATACAAATTGTGAAGACAGCAGAAACAGTAGTGCTGTGGATAGATGTATCTTCATATACACTGAACTTCAATACAAGCATGGGTACAGGTCACTCAAAGTGAGACTTATTCTTCCTGAGTGACTGTCGCGTATGAGCAAATCGTTGAAAGAGAATCGCCAATTTCGTAAACCATGTTGTTTTGTTTATTAATAATTAATTAAACTTGTTTATAAAATCCGTTGATAAAGTTGTTTAAAAACATCTGCATGCATGTAGGTAGCTACGTAAAAATAATGAGTGGAATTGCTATTTACTTGATTGTATTGTAAAGCGAACTATTGACAGTGTTACCATAATCGCCAAACATTGATTCTTAGACTAACCGGAACGTGCAAAATATGACGACTGTCAAATAATTCAAACAACGGACAAGAGGTCAGAACTGGCATTGGCTATGGTTTCCCAAATAAGACCACGAACTTGGCAAAACTGTAAAGTGGAATTGTAATTAAAATTGATAAAGTTTTTCAATACAAATTTATTTAATAAATTGCCGACAAATGTCAAAATGGGTTTGTGCATATGATAGGTGAAATTGATATACTCAACGACGCACCTTCTCCAAATCCAAAAGTGAATCCAAGCAGGGGGACTGTTAAATGGGATGTACTTGTGAATTCTCAATGGAATTTTTTAGCAGATTGAGGTTAAAAACGAATATTTTAAACACTTTTTTCGGATTTTTACATGTTTCCTAAAGCGATAAATTTGTGCAAACGTTGTTTTTGCCCTGTTTCTACCTAAAAAAACAGCAATAAAACACGCAAACAATGCGTGCTCCTGTTTGAGAAATCGGTCCCCTGACATCAAACAAAGAATAACGCTCGAAAATTGTTGTTTCTTCGTCCTGGGATTCCTTTGAAAATGAGAAGACAATTATGAGCAACTATTTACTAGGAAATCCTTGCAGAACTGCTATCCTGCTGTTACAAACACGTTTGTAAGAGTTCTCAAATGCAAAAGTAATTTGCCTGGAAAGTGGAAACGCAAACACTTATTTAATTGCATTAGCATTATTCGATAAAGCGGTCTGCGCAATTTTTTTTTATGTTGGGAAACGTCATCTGTGCTGTAGTTGTGCAGTAGACAATCCAAGATGCCATATTTTGGGACATTAATGGCATTAACTAGTCACCAAGTGATCCGAAACCGGGAAGTCTGCCGATACTTTTTTAGGATCAAACAGGGAAACTCCATAGGGGGACCATAGGGATGCAGTGATGTGGGAGGGTTGAGGAATCACAACTAGATTGTGTGGTTACAAAGGAGAAGACGATCTATAATTTATTTATTTAGTGTGTTTTCAATCAAAAAACAGTTAAGGTCGATGGCCGAGGAAATAGGTTAAGACTCCCTAAAATTGATTTAAGGAGTTGTTATTTGTTTGCGTGTGTTTTTAGAACTGCAAATGCGATTGCCAAAATCATAATTATTTGAAGATGTGTACCAACAGAACGATATACGACTGCAACCTGTTTGATCGTTTTAAAAATCGGCCTATAACTCAGATACCTAAGAGAAATTGAGCGATTGATCAAAACAATATTGATATGAAGAGTGTTGAAATCTATCCCATAGGTATGACTAACTTAATTAACGGGCTCCTGACACGTAAAGAGTCTCTGTCATCCATCCTCTGCGACCCCGTGCGCGCTGCCACCAGTTGCCCAGACCAGGCCTCTGGTTCGGTCTTCCTTCCTTTCTCGAACATGGGTGCTGGGAGACGAAGATCCTCTCGGCTGAAGCATTATTGTCCATTCGCTCAATGAAGTCGACGTGATTTCTTTTTCGACTGCAGCCACATCTTGGTACAACTCATAGAGTTCGCGGTTGTATCTTCTCGTCCATTCGCCCACCTCGACAAAGAATTTTTCATTCAACAGAACCCAATATTTACTTCGCTTTTCTACTAATCGTCCAGCACCCGGCACCATAAAAGCAGGCCTGGCAGGATTAAGGAATGAAGAATTTTGAACCCATTTGTTTCACTAAACCGAAGCAGCAGCGGTTTCCTAAAGTAATTCTCCGTCGGATCTCCACTAAGATGTCATTCGTAGAGTTAATATTACTCATAGGTAGATAAACTACCTCAAAGTTATAGCTATGAAAAGTGACGTTTTGACCTAGGGTGGACGGATGTTTGTTTGTTTGTGGATAGCATGTACTTGATCTTGTCCTCATTTGTTTCAAAACCAACCGTTTCCCTCAGGTATGACGTGACACATTAATGGCATGCTTCGTACAGCGCAAAACCACAAAAAGATTAGAACCTAATTTGACGTGTAAAATTTTCTATTACATAAGGAGAGAGGTGACAAGCACAAATGCAACAAATTGAACAAAATGAACAATTATAATTTTGTCGACTTATAAGAAACCAAGATTTCCTGATTCCAAAACTTTGTACCTATTGGTGAATATAAATATGAAATGTATGAAGGTAATAGTTTATGATATGCTGCGAATTCGTTTACTATAAACGCTTCAGGAATTAGTAGGTACTTTCTGCAAGGACGTCTTAGTGGAGGCCAAAAAATCTTGGACCTTATTAAGTAATTAGACTATCTTCTACAAATGCCTTATTTTCTTCATAGACTTTTGCGCGAAGTTCTGATCTTGAATACAGAGATCATAACCCTCGCACACTACTGCTTCTCTACTGGCCCGACCGTAGAGTTTTACCGGTTCGACCTCTATAAGCATCAAC
Source organism: Portevinia maculata (assembly GCA_949715645.1). Lineage (NCBI taxonomy): Eukaryota > Metazoa > Arthropoda > Insecta > Diptera > Syrphidae > Portevinia > Portevinia maculata. The sequence goes on along the minus strand of OX454525.1, from coordinate 401,532,705 downwards.
AGGGCCACTGGATACGAATAACTTCTTTACTGTCGGCGCATCGCAGGGGTCGCAGATTCAAATCACGCTGGAGCATTGTAACACCCAACGTTTTCTTTAACGTCCCCCCTCTTGCAAAAGTCTGACAAATATCAAAGAGTTTTAATTGTTCTGAGAAGCTTCTCAATTTTGCGTTCAAAATCAGCTCAACATTGTAGGTCCGTTCCACTTCGCACAAGCAAATGGTTAGAGAAGTTAGGTTTAAGGTCCTGTCTTGCAATTGTGTGATCCAGGCGTTTTTAGGCCTTTCTCTTTTAACGATTTCGAGAAGTGTTTGATTATTATTTGATCGTCATATTAAAACACCGGTGATCTCTACATCTAGTCGTGTCACGGATTGGCATGCACACTTGTGGGACAGTTTCAAGGTGCAGGGCTCACCTGCATGTTAAAATTACCTACTATGTTATCTGTCTCCTAAGTCACCTTTTACGACAAGCTGTTTTTTGCGCGACGCTGCAGTTATTTTGGTGTTCTTTCCTTTACGCAAATGTAACTCTTTCACTATATGGCATCCCTATTGGTCTGCCTGTTGTGTTTGCCGGTTCGACCTCAATAAACTCTCGACAGGCTTCCCAGTTTCGGATCGGTTCTTTGAGGCTAGTAAAATGTCAAATTCAGGTGCTACTGCATTTGCTTGCCTCTTTTTACGATTTCAACATGTGAAAGTTTCTGGTTTTGATTCCCCAGCGCGGGAATATCTTTTGCGAATATGATAATACTATGCTCAGCATGAACAAAATCAAGATAGGTATCGTGCAATTGCAATTTTCGATAATAGTTGACAGATTGCCGCACGAATCAAACATAAATCAACAAATGATCAAGCTGCCATCATCCGGACAATCTGATGTGACGGGGGCCCAGGTTTTATTGCAAGAACAGGTCTGTTAAAAGTTTATTTAAATATACATATTTATTTTCTATTCTGGCAGCACTTCCATCATCCCACTCAAAGAGAAACCTTGACTCGATCGTTCTACAAATGGCCGCAGCATTTAGCACGACTTCACGTATTGTAATAATTTACATTATTTTTTCAACACCAACACGACTATGAATCGTAGAAGGGTGATATGCAAAGGCACCAAAGAACAAATAGAAATTTAACGACATAAATTGTTGCTATTTCAACGTTTTGCAAGTTGCCTACTCTTCTATTATGACTTTGCTTGCTCATTCTTAAAAACTTCCAATTTCAGTATCAACTCTTTTGTTATCGTAATGTTTTTCTCAACTTAATTAGTGTTCATCAATAAGTAGGCGATCATAAAATTTGGAGATTTAACTCACCTGGATCGACCAATTTGAGCATAACTCCACCAATGTGCTGATCACCGCGTACTCTTAAAACCTTCTCCACCTGAAGGTCCGTAATAAAAATCCTCAGATTCCATGTATTATCGCCGACGTGAATCATTTTGGTTTTTTCTTTCTTTCTTTTATTCTCACTTTCAACACAAATATGGAATTTTTGTTGCTGCTTTTTATATAAATTTCTTTCTTTGAATAAATAAAATTGTTTCGCTCACTTCACGAAATAAAACGCAATCACTTTTCAGATAAAATGCGAAACATGATAAGGCACACTGTTATATTCGGACTTTCGATAATTTACGATTAAAAATGGGAATGAAAAATATATTTAATTTTTTTTCCAAACGATGTAGGCGGCACTTGGTTTACAGCGAAGAAAATAATAAAGGAAATACAAATAAATCGAAAAGGAATGGTAAAGCTGTCGCTAAAAACTATCGTACAATTACACCTTCACCGGTCCACAGATTCAACTCAACTGATGAAAATGAATCGAGTTTTATAATTTGTCGGCTAGTTAAAGGGAAATGAAATTTATTATTTTCAGAGAATTGAGTGTATTTGGAATCCAGTTAAGAGAGCAGCAGGTTGAGGTAATATAAAGTTTTGTACAAGACTGTACTCAAATTGAGTTTTGGTGGTGAAAACTCGTTTTGGGATCGTGTATACGGTGTGCTCGAATTAGGTGGATAACTTTTACGCGCATATTGTTATCTTATACACAAGCCAAAAAAAGGCAGACTTGTTTTCTTATTTTGAAAATTATATCAGCCGAATTAATAAAAATTACTTAATAGGTTTCTAACTTACAAATTAACTACAATGAGGATTAAAAGTTAATTCACTGCTCATTAATTAAAAATCATGTCCATGCACAAGCTTATTGTCGTTAAGTAATAAATGGTATGGAAATTGGAAATCGTTTAGTAATAAATTGTATGGAGATACCATATCCAACATCCCATTTGGTTCAAAGATTCGCTGTAAGTTGTAAAAAATGTTATCAGTTATATTTTAACTTAATAACTCGTTAATTAACCTACTGTGGTGAATTAGTTGACTGCTTGCGTATCAATGTCAATTAACATCAAAAACGGTTTATTATTAAGATTACTCATTTAATTCATTGAATGAAGATAAATCAGCCTTAATATACGCTTATAAATTCGCCTGTAATTATTTGTGGTATGGGTTTAGAAAAAATTGACGCGTAAAATAAAATTTGATGAAATATGTGTTTTACAATTTATTAACAGGAACTGAGAAAGACATCACTGTCGAAGAGGTTTGGTAGGCGGTTTACCATTTTTTTTTCTTTTTTTTTAAGTAAATTGACGTTGGTAAACATGCCATCAACTAATTCAGCGAAGAGAGTGAATTTAAGAGTAATTAAGTTCAAAAATATTTGATTAAAATATAACTGACAGATTTTTGGACAACTGACAATAAATCTTTGAACCATATTGTATGTTGGATATGGTATCTCCATACAATTTATTACTTAACGATTCCCAATTTCCATACCATTTATTTTAGACATGATATTTTATTAATGAGCCGTGAATAATCTTTTAATCCACATTTTAGTTAATTTGGGAATTAGAGGCTAATTAAGTAATTTTTATTTGTACGGCTGAAAATGTTTTTGATCGATCTTATCTCCCCGAGGGCACAGCGAACAATAAATAAATATTAGGCATTAACATACAGGGCCTAAAACCTAGCTTCTCCAACCACTTTCTTGTTCGAAGCTTAAGGAACCTACAATTTTAAGACGAATCCGAGCGCCAAATTTGAGAAGCTTTTCATGACAATTGATACTCTTGGATGTTTGTCAGACGTTCGCAAGAGGTGGTGCAGTGACAAAAAACTCAGATGTTGCCCCGGCGGGAATTGAACCGGGGACCTTTCGATTAGTAGTCCGACACAGTAACCACTGAGCCACTGCGCCCACAACGAACAATAATAATCACCTCGATTACCGTTGTCATTTGTCGAAAACGTCTTTTGTCGTTTCCCGAGTCGTGTCCGTTTTCAATCCCTATTACCTAACGCACACGACCCGCCAAATTCGTAGCAGATTTGTACACGACTAGAATGTAGTAAAATCGTTGAGAAAGATTGGTATCACTGGGTAGCACTCTTCTGGAACTGTCAAAAAGTGTGTCTTTTTTTGAAAAGCTCGCACGTAACTCAATGTCCATTATTTTCCATTTGGTGTCCTCTATTTTATATTGATCATTCTTTTGTACTTCCTCCTTGTAAATTGTAAGGTGCTCCTCTTCTATTTTGAACTGCTTCCTATTATATATTTTGCTCTCCTTTAACACTTTTTCAATGTTTTTTTAAACTTTTTTTGACTTTTGAGTACAAATTTTCCTGCGCTTTGGTTTGTTATTAACAAATTTTCTCTATTTTCCTTAAAGCGGTGACTTTTAGTACGATTCCTTAAATCACTTTGAATCCTTGATTTAGTTGGAGTTGGATTCATTTACGCCTCATGTGACCAGTGACCGGATTGAATGTCTGTTGTTGACAAGAGAGCTATGGATGTTGATTCCGAAAAATCGTACTACGTAGAAGGGATTGGTGTGGAAACTGCCTGCGATGTCGACGGATAGTTGATATTACAATCAGGCGATTGTGACTGAACTATTGAAATAGTTGGAGCCGCAATAGCCACACCTTTTGGATTTAAAATTTTTTCGACCGAGAGCAGATTCGAAATAGCTTCCTCTTGAGGCAAAAGTATCGCCTGTTTGTAGTTGCCTCCTCCAGTTGCACGTGATTCCTTTTTGTTGTGCACTTTTTTGTTTTTTTTTTACTTTGTATTTTAAATCTGCCCAAACCTTAACAAAAAAAATCAGTTTACAACATTTATTACTCAAATATTTGTAAGTCGGTACATACCTTTTGCCAACCTTTTCCATCTCTTGTTGGAGTGCCATAGCTGTTAATTTTTGTAGCAAAACAGGTCCAAGATTTTTCGAAATCGATTTTTTTTAACCCTCTGCTGAATCCTTTTGCCAGATGCAAACTCTTCTCCATTAATGAAGTAAGAACTTCTGACTGTCTTTTATTTGTAATTTTTAATTTCTTTTCCATTTTTAGGTATTTCTAACTGTTGAAGTTGATCAACGGACAAACGCAAATAAACTGAATATTTTCCACTCAAAAACGAATGCGTGAATGGAGTGCGTATTTCCATTCAGAAGAAATGAATTCTGCTTAAAAAAAATCCATTACAAACGCTGGAATACAGTCTTACTGAATCACACGACTACCTGTCGGGAGCAAAATTGCAAACGACAAAAACGGTCGTTTTTAAGGTCATTAGTGGTGTTGAGTTTTCTCAGGTAATTAAAGTAAATTTGAGACGACTTCAAATCTAGTACAAGAAGACATTTGACATTTTCATCCGACCTTTGTCGTGTGAAACGACAAGCATAATACAGATTTGGAAGAGTCGTGTATTTTGGAGTCGAAAACGACAACGGTAATCGAGGTTAATTTCTTAATTCGGTGTCAGTGCTACCGTTGACAGATAATAGCAGAACTCATTGTATTAGATATATGAACTAAATGTACCGTTCGTTTGAGAAACGAAATAACTCAAATAAACCAATAGTAAGTTTGCTTAAGACCAAAAAGTTAGCATTAAACAAATTACAATATCTCGAATGAAACAAAAGGGAGCACCTACAATTTTTCATACGGTTTAAGAAATAGTTATGGTCGAATATCCTGGTAATAAGTGCCCTGGAAGTATCAAGATTTTTTTGGTGCATTTTAATGAAATGTGCCAAAATTGCAAAAGAGAAAATAAAGAGTTAGATTTTGTATTGTTTTGTTAGGTTAGGTTAAGGTGGGTGTCAGCTAATAGCCAACACACTTGCGGGTGGCAATGGTGCAGTAGTAGTGTATTCGCTTACGGAATGGAAGGCCGTGCGTTCGAATCCCGGCCAAGTCCATTACTTTATACCGAATACATGAAATCGTAATCTCCCTAAGTAACTTAGACACCATCCGTGGAGAAAAACCCTACAACTGCACCCAAACACTTCTTTCCTATCTCTCTATTCTTTCTAATACCAAGTAGCTTACACTGTGTTCTTAGCATTATAAGGGTACTGTAACAACAGAAAAAAAAATACCTTTAGCGTAAGCAAATTATATAAAAAAAAAAAAAAAAAAAAACTTAGATCAGTGTGAGGTCCATTGAGATGCCACGTGGATCAGTGAGTTTCTCCCTCTACCCGATTAACCATTTGGAGCTTAATCAATGAAGCGCGATAGAGTTCTAACATCTGTGTCAGCCAAGTCACTGAGTTCATTAAGGAAGAAGGCTCCTAGATAGAATGTTTTGTTGCTCCGGAGCAAAATTTACCAACTTTGAAGAGTTCTTTTAATCAAACGAGCTATCAGAAAGTTGGTTTGTTTGCTGTTTTTGAAGCTCTTTTTATATTGCTATTAGAAATCAAAAAACGAAATAATAAAATAAATCATCGGATTTTTTTATTTTTGCCACGGCTTTCGGCATTTAGGGGCCACTGTGCGGTGGCCACAAAAACAAATTCTGCTACTTAAATTAAATCTAAGCTAGTTCGACGCTGTCGCGAAGAACTCAGCGTTCTTAGCTCACAGCACAATACGGACACAGTGACATAGGCATAACCGTCTGACAAACCGGCAAGAAAAGGGTTTTCAATCGATCAAGATCGGCGCTTCAGTTGATAGAAAAAACCTTGAGAAACAGAAAAGTTGAAAATAATTTCTTCCAAGGCATTCAAGAACTTTCTAATTCATTTTCACCGTCTGGTCTTTTTGAAAAAGTTAACGCCGGTCAAGAACCAATTACAGTTCAACTGATTTTTCTGTGAACCCATTGGAAAAGTTATAGACCGCAAAAATCGTATTAAAAACTTATTTTAACAGACAAACCAATGTTGATGTTAAACTTTCAATTTTTATCTAAACGTTTCAGTTTTCAACTGCGCAACCATCATAAGCGATCGAAAGTAAGAAATTAAAATAGAGACTTAAAACAAGCGCTTTTCTTTCTTCTTTTTCTTGTTCGTATAACATGGAATAAATGTTCCAAGTTCATCAAATTATCGGTTATTTTTATGTCTATTGATTCGTATGCTTCGAGTTTATGGGTTTATTTCCATTTTTTGAAGTCCGAAATTGTCGTCAAAGGAGGCAGTTCTATGTGGTTTTTCGTTATTTAAGTCATAAGTATGAGCTGCTATCGCTTTGTCCACTTCTTTATTTTTAACTGAATGAAGATGTTCTTTGAATCTGACTTCAGAAGCTCGTCTCGTTTGTCAAGAAAAGATTTCATTAATGCCGCTGCGTCTATTGATTGCTATGTGGTCTTTTGCGGAGCCCAAACACAATTTTAGTTTTTTGTTGTTAGTATAGGTAATGTTCATTTCAGCTTAATCGAAAGCGTAAACTAATTTGTTGGTTACATGGGTGGCGAAAGGCAAAGATATGTGGAGCTTGTGTGTGCATTGTTTTTGACTAAATAACGTACTAGTGTTGTTACGTTTTAACTTTGTCGAGTGCTTTTTAATCAACTGATTAATTATATACTTATCAAATTGCTATGTATATGATTTGTTGGTATTGTATCATATATTTTCCAATTGATGAAGGTAGACGGCATAATTTATACACCAATGAATGAAAAGCTGTGATCTTTTGACTATATCTGCAAGAGGAAACGGTTTTTTGAGATTAATGAATAAAACGGACCAGCTACACAAACAATGAATTCGATGAACGAGATTTTTACTCCAGCCTACACTACACGCGGTAGTTATCAAAAGTTGTTGGTGTTCATTCAAACAATTCAATGAAAATTGACGAAAGCTATGCCAATGTAAGAGTGACGGAAGCTTGGCAACCTAAGTGCACGTTTTCACACAAAAACCTTTTAAACAGTTTGTTGATTCTGATTTGATAAATGAACCACTCGAAGCCAGTGGGGTCTACTAGCGATTTAAAAAAAATCGTGAATAGTGTCTACCATAGTACTTTGTCCCACCAATTCATACTGTTGCAGGTTATTGATAGCACACACCCCGTAATCAGCATCCATAATCTTCATTAATGGTATTTGCTTATCGCCATTGATTATTTCAAAAACACCATTATCCTGGTATAATATTCGATAAGACGATAAAAAAACTGAATTACAAAATAAATCAACAACGGCGAACTACCGTGTATATAACTTAATGGGTGAACTAATTCCAAATATTTATAATAAGTCAATCAAACTAAAAGCACGTACGCAAGAAGCATATTAAATATACTCATACTCAAACCGGTCCGAAACTGTGATATTTCGAAGAGTTCGCCGACAAAACTGTGACATGAGGCGTAGTTTTATTTTAATTCTGGTGATGATGGTAGCGTTGCTCGCTGTGTTGACACTCGGGTTCTCATTAAAGCTTGTCCTAGGACAAAGTGATTCAACGGTTTGTTATATTCAGTAGTAAAACTTAATATTGTAACAAGTATAAAGTTTGTCAAGATTTTTGCATAATATCTATTGATCAATTTATTTAAAAATTGTGTTTAATAAATAAGTAATTCTTGGCAATTTGGTAAAAAAATCCGGTTTCATAAAAGATTGAAGTCATAAAACTAGTTTGAGAATGTTTCTACTTGAAGTCGATATCAGCAATTAAATTATTAGATAAGTACAATTACCGATTGGAAATAATATCAAATCAAATAAATAGTTTTAAATGTCAAAGTTTTTAGTGGTTTAGTTAAAAAACGAGCCCCACAGGCGGACTCGTAATGATGCAGTGAAGTGGGAGGGTTAAAATCCCTTTAGACCATGTTGTTACATTCAGGATGGGATTGAAATGATAAAAATATTATCTGTTTAAATAGTCCTTATGCTCGATTCCAATTATTATAGTAATTCACTTATTTTGTAACAATTCATCAACACTTAGTTGTCTTATTTATTTTCATCACCGATTCAGAATCTAATTTTTATTACCACTGCTGTCAACAATCACTCACTTAATCTCGTACTACTTTGTCGCTGCTCAGAAATGAACTGTGTCTTGGGTGCTCCTGTGTAGCATTATTATATGCGACTAAATGCTCATGGAAAGTACTTAAATATTCCCGTAGGCTTATGTTCGGTGTTTTTCCATGGAAAAATGTTCGACAGTGGGATATAACTTGACTAGCTTCGAAAATCCCGACACAACGTTGCGGTGATGATTGCAAAATCAGTATGAAGTTCAAGATGCCAACAAACGGCGAAAACTTCAGGTGTTTTTGCATCCATGTTACAATATTCTGGAGTTTGCCTAACATATCGCTTATATTTATTTAACTGTCCTTTCGCATTAAAATATAATTTAAGAACAATTTTCAAACTTAAGCAACGTTGCCTAATAGCGTTTTTCATTGAGAATCGAAGGAATTGCTCTCAAAATATAGATTTTTAATAAAACATGTTTTATTTCTACCGTTTCATTATTCTGGTATTGGTTGAGTACCTGCAAGGATAAAACATGTTTTGTTTCTGACGTTTCATTATTCTGGTATTATTTGAGTACCGATTCTGCTGCCATGTTGACATTTTTTAACACAGAAATTATTCAAACATAGTGCTTGGATCACAGATTTTTGAATGACATTTCATTCAATAATATGTTGCTTGGATACTTCTTCTTAATTCTGAAACTTTTATTTTTATTTATAAACCTTACAATATATTCGCGCAAAACTCGTCTCTCGCCATAGGAATTCACAAATTTGTTCCTTCAATTAATTCAGATTTAATTCCGACGTTGTCGCGAAGTACTCTATTGCTCTTTATCTTAAATAAAACATGCGAAACCAGGTAAGATCGCATCTGGAATTGCTCTTTTGAAGGGAGGAGCAAATCTTTTCTTCAATGCCGAACGCTATAAGACTATCTTAACCTAAAAGCTAACATTTGCGTTTAGAGACTGTTTTAGGCATGTGGTTGTGTTATTATATCAGATAATAACAACGCAACCTTTTAGAGCCTCTAAGTCTAATATATATAAAATCAGCCTTGCAGCCTGAAGTTGTTATATATCTTGCTTTTTCGTCTTATTCAAACCAAGAGTGATATTTATTTCTATACAAAACGTCCGCATGTGCTGCTTCTAATACCGACAGGGCAATTGTCCATGTAGTGTCTATATTTGTCCTGCTTTCTCAATTGTCAATTCATTCATTATGCTTTTGATGTTTTTGAGGTACATAATCAGTCGTATCTGAGTCAATCCACTAAGGAATTATTTAAAAAGAGATTGATTCAAAGACCCTAAATACAGAGATAACCAGTTGGAGTGTTTCCAAGTGTTATCTATTTTAAATGTGTAGGTAATATTGTTAGTATAAATTCGAACTATCATTGCATGACTTAAAAACAAAACAAAAAACAGTCATGGGCAATGGACATGGCCACCTACTGAACATGTATTCTACGTGACTTACATTTAATTAGGGCCTGACGTGAACAGAGGTTGCATTTCTATAAAATTGATCATTTAAAGCGTTAAAGCATGTATAGTCAAAGTATTATTAATATACATTTATTACTTTTTCTATTTCTAATAACATAAAACTGTTATGTTTTAATAAATTTGCTAATTGTGTTAGATTAGCTATTTAAATATACAGGGGCCGACACCAGCCAAAGCCATTCTCCAAACCATTCGTCTTTGCCAGAGATATTAAAAAGCTAATTACTAAAAAAAATGAAGTAAATTGTATGAACTTGAATCTTAGATTGAAACGGTAGCCAATTATTTGTGTAATGATACGACTTATCGTAAAATAACACTGAATTCCTGATATCATGATATAGATAATATTGAAATTATTTTAACATTATTGGTTCACTTGTTCAACTTGCCGGAAAATCTAAAGTTGAACTTCGGAGTTGATTTCTAATCAAAAGTTGAACAGGAAAATAGGAACTGCTTTTATTCATTCCTTCAAATCTCAACTCTGTAGTTGAAATTCAAAAGTGTACGTACTAGATTTTTTTGAAGAAGAATCTAGAGATATTTGTGAAAGGTGACACAAAACTAAGGTGTGTTTAATGATCCTGAGCTGCACAGAAAGTCACAGAAAAGATCAGAAAAGTACAGGATTTGATATTCCATGAGTAAAAATCGTATCCCAAAGTTTTCAACATTCAGTCGCTTTGTGTTCCATGAAACTGTCCAGATCAGTTTGGAACAAGATTTTCTGCATCTAGCTTTAAGGAAGGGCAAGTGAATGAAATGTGTCAAGTTTAAACATTCGAATTGTACTGATGCCAACTGATTCGGCGTTGATTTTGGCATGAGATACTTTATTTCTTAGTTTAATGTTACAAATATTCGCTTATTTATTTAAAAAAAAAATCAAAAGAACAACGTTGGAGCAAGTTCAAATTGTGAATAAATCGACTTCAGGCTAAACATTGCCGGTACCATGCTCACTGAGAAGCCGAATTTCACAAGAAAGCACTGAGGATCATCTATTTGAAATTTCACAGCTGAGAGGTGAACATATGACTCGAAGCTGTACTTTTCTGTTCTGATATGATCTGACAGTTTTCCCTCACGTGTGCTGTTCTGTTCTTTTCTAATCTAGTTTTTGTTCATTAAACACAGCTTTAATTGGCGATTTGAAACAATTGCGTCATTCTATATTGGTCGTCTAAAAATAATAAATGGCTGGTAAAAGAAATAAAGAAGCCAAACTGCCGGAAGTTGTGCATACAGTGGACGTGACCAATGCTTAGCTATACCGTGGCATTATTGAAAAAAAAACTATGGTGCCACGAAGTGGGACGAGGACAAAGCATGGGAGCAAATATCAAAGGGGTTTGATGTTGCACCACGAGGCCAAGTAAATTTATTGGAATCTGTGTTTTATAACTTTATTATATTAATGCAGTCCATTCATCTGCCGGAAAGTATTTGGAGTCCTTGAAGGGAAAATATAAAAAAATTAAGCAACATTTAAAAAAAACCGCGTGTTTTATAATTTCCCACGACGCTAGGCCCGCCTAGTACCAATTTCCTGCATTGAGCGAACCGATAAAGGAGCTATTTTCACAGAATTTGGTGACAGTAATCATCCTCCATCACCGCGATTCATTCAACATGGCTTAGAAACAACCATTGATGCACAGCTTTCGCTTAGCCGCTATAAAAAATCTCGAAAATTTTAAACTTCAGTTTTCTACAGCAGGAGCGAGAAAGCAGTATTTGGGTTAGAGCTGAGCTTATTACTCGTATCTTCCATTCCATTGAATGAATTGCTTATCAGTCGGTCTAACATTGGCCTAAAATGCATTCTAAATAATCGAGAGCAGGCGTTTCCAATGACTGCGAACGTAATTTCCATAGGCGTAGCCGATAGAGCATATGTAGAAGATGTCATATCAGCAAACCCTGGCATTTCCCAAATCTCGAAATTTGGCCTAATATCGCTTTGTGAAATTGACATAACGCCAAAGTCTAGCATTTGGTATTATGTCACTTTCACAAAGCGTCATAAGGCCAAATCCGGAAAGTGACATAAAGCCACATATTCAAAACCGTACCTAGCACCTACTCCAAATCAAACATTGACCCCAAGCAGGGGGGTTGCAGGGGGGCCCCCATAGGCATTACACTGTCTATGGAATCTACTAGCGATTTCGTAACTAATCCCATAAACACTGTCTTTGTATATACACTTTATAGTAGTCTCACTTCGAGTATTCGACTTACACACCATCTTACGACTTAAGTATATTTACTTAAAAAAAGCTACATTTATACAACCATATTGTAGAACCTTTTCTACAAAATGCTAGTATGCCTTTGAATATGCATATTCGTAGTTATTTTTGTTGTATTCCATTCTCCTCATTTATCGAATTTATTTTGTTTAATTCTCATGATGTGTCAGTGAGAGGGGTGCGGGATATGGTTGGTAAATTATTTGTTGTTTTTAATGGAAGTTTTTCATAAGTGTGTGGTTTGTCGTTTATTTTTCGATTTTCTTTTTTTTTACTTCTCATGATGGGGATATGAATGATGTGTAGGTGAGAGGGGTGCAGTATATGGATTGTATATTAGTTGTTGGTTCTGATGAAAGTTTGCGGTAGGTCAGGCACAAATAAATTTCCGAATATTATGTATAAGCTGAATTTTTTCATTTGGTTTTCCATAAACAATTGATTTCGACAGTTTGGACAGCTAAATGTAATTGATTAATGTATTCTTGCAAATTTCAGTTTCAGGAAGACCGAGTACCAAAAAAATTAAGTATGTATGGGTAGTTTACATTTACCTTTTGAAGAAGGTACAATAAAGAATGTTTATAGGTAGGCACCCATATGCACAAAATGTTAAGTATCGAACTTCGTCAAGCGCATGGTTAGGCATATTAACACATTTTAAAGAAGTACACATTTTTTATCATAGCCCAGAAATAATATCAGTTTTGTAGGTAGGTATATACAGTGAAATCTTACTTGAGCGGACATCAATGGTGCAGGATTTGGTCCGCCTAAGGGAGTTGTCCATTTCAGGAAAATTAAAAGAAATTATCCTTCTTGAAGCTAAGAATAAGTCTTCATTTTCACTTTATTTATAAACACAAAAAGATGGTATATTATTTGTCTGTTTTGATGGAAAATTAGGGTAGGTTTTGTCAAGGAGGTGCATATCAGAGTTTATCTACTTACAAGTTACAGTGACTAGTGACGCTCTCCATGTGTTCCTCTTTTGTTTACAATTTAAGTACCGCTAGGTATGTTTCACATACATACATGAAAAATAGACGTCTATAACAAATATTAATTGTTAAATGCAATGTTAATCCTGTGACGGATAGAAATGCGGTAATGTCGGTTAGTCAAACGAAGACTATGAGGACTGCCATGGAGGACTGGGATACGGCACCAGGAACTCTCCGGGTGAGGGTAGCCTAAGCATGTGCAAGTCATAAGGTCTTATCGTTCTCAAACAAAGCCGTCACCTGGTCACTTACAGCAGTGGCGGAAACGAAACCCATATTGATTGCAATTTGGTAGCACGTTTCATGAAGCCTCGGGTTAAAGATTGGAAAGTGATCCTGGAAGAGGCAAACGCCCAACAAAACCGCCTCCTCCTGACAGAAATTTTTATGGCGGCGGGGACGAACAGAACTAAACAAACAAAAGTGTTTATGAGAATCAAATGGTACAATCTGGACCAAAAAAAGTCAAGCATTTATTGCAAATTATGCAAAATTATCTGCATCAACAAACCTGTCAACACGGCAAACAAATATTTTGGTCGGCAGATGAAGATAAAGCAGTAATTACTAATTAGTGGCAAAAAAGTGTCTTTCAAAGCTTAGTCAAAGTACTCCACTAATTATGGAGATGAAAAAGGTCAATCGGAAAACAGACTTTACAAGAGGCTCGCAAAGAGAGAGTGCGCTCAAAAGATGAAGTTCGTGGAGTGTCTGTATCGGTAGTTAGAAGAAAATTCTTCTTCGGCTGCTGATAGAAACCAGGCTGTCCACGAATTCCGACAAAGCAGCTTGGACGGGAACAGGTCTATATACAAAGACTAAGGTAAATAATGCAAAACATTTAAGGTTCCGGCGAAACATTGTTTTCCATCTGAAGATACTTCTGCAAACTGTTATAGGAATTACCTTGAAGGTTTTTTTCACTTTAATAACATCCGGAAAACCTTTCACAGTATTTAAATAATTAGTCTCCAAAACTGATCCACTTCGCATCCATAAAGGAACACAACAATTTTCAAAATTTGCCGCTGAGAGAAGGAAATCCGTTCGCCAAAGTTCATCAACAATGCTCAAGGGCTGCTTCTTGTGGATGACGAAAAACTTCTAATTGAACAATTTTCCAGGATATATTTTCCGAGAGCCGTTTCTAACACTGAAGAAATACACGAAATTACTGTTGAAGTTGAAGTTAGGAAGGCGGTCAAAGACTTCAAAAATCGAAAAGCCCAACTCCAATTGTCTGAAGAAGAAAATATATTAAAATTTGAATAAAATAAATATTGATCGTATAGGTAGAAACCTATTAACTACTCGTATTAACCCCTAAGTGGTAGTGCAGCATGGCGCAATACTGACACAAAGTAACATGTCATTTCTTTATAAATTAGATTGAATATTTCTGAATCAATTACAAAAGAAATGATACAAATCGGAACATTTTTCGACAAGATATAGCCAAAATAGTAACAGTCTAAAAAGCGATAAACTCAGAATTTCTTATTTGAGGAAAAAGACTGAAATCAGATTTTATTAAATTTTTCATTTCAAAACTTTTCGTCCCTTCCATCATCCCCCTCATCATACATGCTATTTGCCGAGGCGACGACAGCATTTTGGGCGCCTTAAGACAACATTTTAGCTTTCTAGCTCACACATAGCTAGTGTAAAGCTAGCTCCAGTGTAAAGGAATTCATTTTTGCCGACGGGTGGACGGACGGACGGACGGACATAGTAGATGCACATTACTATCGATGCTGACCACGAATATATTACAAAAAATGCAAAACTACACGTGACCTGCCTCAATATTAATGTAGGTCATCAATTCGCTAATAGATAAATATACCTATCCAACAACCATTTCTTTGAATTACGGCTGATACAACACAAATTGAATATTTCCGAATCAAATACTGAAGAAATGATATAAATCGGTACATATTTGAACGAGATACAGCGAAAAAAGCAAAAGTCTAAAAATCCATAAATTCATAATTCCTTATTTGATGGAAAATCCCGAAATTAGCTTTTATTCAATTTTTCCATCATACATTCTACTCGCAGACGACAAAGGCAGATTTCTAATTTTTCCATCATATCCCTCTCATCCTACATACTATTTGCCGAAGCGACGCAACATTGCAAATCATCAAAAGTATTCGGCTGTTACACAGAAAAATAAATAGCTATATAATATCAGGATGATTCGATAAAGAGAAATAGCAAAATTTAATACACAAACCTTCAAACGCCACCACTTTTGCTCCCGCCTCTGTCGAGTTTGCCGTTTTCAAATTCGTGTTGATGAGACTACTATTAGGAATGTATATTGTCTTTGTATATGTAATGCATACCTCCTGCTTGGGTCACTGTTTGATTTGCAGTAGGTGCAAGGGCAAATTGTTGAAAACAGCACCAAGCGAAAGTGTCATAAAGCCAAATTGGGCTTGTGACGCTTTTTCAAGGTGTCATAATACCAAATGCTAGAATTTGGCCTTATATCACTTTCACAATGCGACATATGGCCAAATTTCGAGATTTGGGCTTATGACGCTTGGGGTTATGTCACGGCACCAAAACACCACTCGTAATCTCGGATTAAAAGTGGAATACAAGATCCGAATGCAAAACAACAGGTGGAAATCATTAACCACTTGGGCATATCACACAAACTGTGGAAAAAATATGGTCCTGATATGGTCCTTTAGACCAAAACAGAAACAGCCAGAATACGCCTACAAAAAAAATTACCTATTTAGAAGATTCCGAAAAGATTGAGAGGATCTCTGCAATTTGCTTAAAACGAGATCCTGAAACTAACCAATTTTGATGCAAAAGTTGCAAGCAATTGCTTACTAATAAAAAACTGATGTTTTTGTTATTTTAATTTTTTATAATAAAAAATACAAACATATTTGTTTCTTCCCTTGAAATTTACGGATTTGTTTGGATTTTGCTGACAACATTTTCTGCGACTTTTTTTCTCGTGACCCTTTTTTTGCGACCTTTTCAAATTCCTCAGCGCCAACATTGCTTCCATCGTTAGTAATATTTGATATTCTTTGTCCGTCACTTGTTCTTCAAGCTGGTAATCAAGGGCTATATTAAATATCGACTTTCATCAGGAACTCCTTGATGGCACTATCGGAGAATTTCTCTCTTATCTTATCGTTAATCGAAACTTGTTGAAATTATTATCTATTAGTTTTTTTTTGACAATAATTTAATTTTTTGAGAAATACTTGTATTTACAGTCCAAGCCTTAAAACAGCATGTACATGTAGATTTGTAGATTATTATTGCAACGGGGCCTACACTTATTTATATAACTTATTCGATATTTGCTCCTTTCTTTGCTCTCTTACGTCGTTTTCCGTTGGTCCACTCGGAGTGATTATTTCTGTCCGGAAGACAAAAAAACAGTCCCAAAATGTTAAATTGGACCACTCGAAGTATTCCTTTGGACTGATGTTTGCTTCCCAAGTTCATTACGGAATCCACTCAAATACACTTGTATTGTATTGTATTGTATTGTATGTGCAGTGGGGTCATCAGTAGATGACAAGCACTTAGACCTACTGGTCCATTGTACTTCAGCATAGCTGCCCGCTCGCTGGTTATTGGCGATTAGTAAGATACAGTGAGGGAGAACCTGCCAGTAGCCTTGGCAAAGCGAAGGATATTAGCAAGTTCAATGTCCCCCATCTCATCTTCGTTGACGAATTGTTTGCCTATAGTGGTAAGCCTGGTTCTGGCGAAAGCCGGACATTCCCAGATGAAGTGAGATACCGTTTCATCCGCCTCCAGGCAGCACTCACATAGGCCCGAGCTCCTAATGTGGATGGTTTTGAGGTGCTCGTTAAGAGGACTGAAACCGGTGACGAGACCAATCAAGGGTCTCAAGTCTTTCCTGTTTAGTCCAAGCAAAAACTTAGCTCTGCTGATTTTCGGACCGTCCACTAGCTTCTTCGAATACCTGCATGAGACCAGGTCATGCCAGTATTCGGAATGTTGTTGGCGTAGAGCCGAATCCATTTCACGTTTGTGGACGGATGAGCAGCATCCTAGGTTGTGGGCCAATGAAGGGTGTTGAAGAGCCATTTCTGGCAGAGCATCCGCTCTTTCATTACCATCGATAGCTGTGTGCCCAGGAACCCAGGCAAATGATACCGAGTTACATCTACCCAGACGGTTAAGCTTGACCATGGTTTCCGCAACTATTTTTGAGTTGAGAGAACCAGCCGAACAGGCTTTGATAGCGGCTTGGCTATCTGAGCAGATGTATAAGGTTTTACCCTTAATCCTTCTCCTTAACAGGATATTGGCGGCAGTGGCAATCGCAAAGATTTCTGCCTGAAAAACAGTTGTTTGTCTACCCAAGGCTGCAGATAGATTTATCCGACAGTCTCTAGAGTAGACCCCGGCTCCGGAGATACCGTCAATGAGTGAGCCATCGGTATAGACGATGACATCACCCGGCCTAAAGCCATTCCACCCCTCACTGTTCCATTCCTGCCGTTCAGGAAGGATGACCTGAAAACGGCACTCAAAGACTTGCTTCATGCACACAGTGTCAAGTGCTCCTCCCCGATGGCCAGGTAGGCTGTCATAGAGAGCTCTGTACCTAGCACCTCTGGCCCCGTCGCTGAAATTGACCTGCCGTCCAAGTACTACACACATACGGTATAGTGATTTTCTGGCCTCACTCTCAGCAAGGAACTGCAAGGGAGGTAAACAGAGCAACACTTCCATAGCAGCAGTGGGAGTTCCTCTCATCGCACCTGTAATGCATAAGCACGCAAGGTGCTGTAGCTTCGACGGTTGAATTTTGAGGATGTGAGCTCTAGCCCACCATACAATCGCACCATACATAAGGTATGGCATAACGATGCACGTGTAAATCCAGTGAACCAGCCTGGGACTAAGTCCCCAGGTTCTGCTGAACATCCTACGGCACTGCCAGAGAATGTTAGTTGCCTTCGAAATCCTAACAACCAAATGTTCAGAAAAGTTAAGCTTTGGATCTAACACAATACCCAGATACTTAACCTTGCTTGATAGCTTTAGTTGAGTGCCCTGGAAGTAAGGCCACCTCACTTGAGGTATTGCCCTTCTACTCGTGAACAGCATCATATCAGTCTTCGCGGGGTTGACTGACAGAGCTTGCTTGCGGCACCAACTCCCAACACTATTGAGCGCTGTTTCCATCCGCTCACAAAGAGTTGGTAAAAACCTGCCGCTGACAATAATGCACACATCATCAGCGTACCCAATAACAGGGTGTCCTTCCCCATCAAGTCTTCTCAACAAGGAGTCGACCAACAGGTTCCACAATGTAGTGGAAAGTACACCGCCCTGCGCAAAGCCTTTAACAGCGCGCACAGTTCTGACGCAGCCGCCAAAAGCGGCTGTAACTTCTCTGTTCCTAAGCATTTCCAGGATCCATTCCACAGTTGTAGAATCGACGCCCTTCAGTGTTAAGGCAGACTCAATTCTGCAAAAGGTGGGATTGTCAAAGGCACCCTCAATATCCATGAAGACAGCAAGAGCATAGTTCTTGCGGTCGAGCGCCCTACGCACTCTGGCCGTCAGACGCGTTAATGCCGTCTCAGTGGACTTGCCTTTTTGATAGGCGTGTTGGCTATCATGAATACCCAGCGAAGCTGGAATACTCTGAATACTCTTAATCCGTACGTCAATCAGTTTTTCAAGGCCCTTTAACAGAAATGATGAAAGGCTAATAGTCCTGAAGCTTTTGGGAAGATCATAGGCGGCCTTTCCCGGTTTGGGAATGAAAACCGCCCTAGCTCTTCTCCAGGCCAAAGGAATATATCGCAGAGCCACGCTAGCTCTGTAGATTCTAGTTAGCAGTGTGAGCAAAATCTCGATACCCTTTTGCAAGAGTATGGGATAGATGCCATCAGGTCCAGGAGCCTTGAAAGGAGAAAAGGTCAGGATAATGGCTCTCGCCCTCTCTCTCGTAACAATGATCGCCGCGACCCGCCACTGCTCAGTGGTAGCTCTACTTTTGTTTGGCCACACGCAACTATCCACGGCTTTGCAGCCAGGAAAGTGGGTGTCCATTAGCAGTTGAAGTACCTCATCATTGGAGTTGGTCGAGGTGCCATCATGCTTCCGAAGGATGTCAAGCCTGGCTCCCGGATCAGCTGAGAGGACTCTCTGCAATCTCAGACGCGTTAATGCCGTCTCAGTGGACTTGCCTTTTTGATAGGCGTGTTGGCTATCATGAATACCCAGCGAAGCTGGAATACTCTGAATACTCTTAATCCGTACGTCAATCAGTTTTTCAAGGCCCTTTAACAGAAATGATGAAAGGCTAATAGTCCTGAAGCTTTTGGGAAGATCATAGGCGGCCTTTCCCGGTTTGGGAATGAAAACCGCCCTAGCTCTTCTCCAGGCCAAAGGAATATATCGCAGAGCCACGCTAGCTCTGTAGATTCTAGTTAGCAGTGTGAGCAAAATCTCGATACCCTTTTGCAAGAGTATGGGATAGATGCCATCAGGTCCAGGAGCCTTGAAAGGAGAAAAGGTCAGGATAATGGCTCTCGCCCTCTCTCTCGTAACAATGATCGCCGCGACCCGCCACTGCTCAGTGGTAGCTCTACTTTTGTTTGGCCACACGCAACTATCCACGGCTTTGCAGCCAGGAAAGTGGGTGTCCATTAGCAGTTGAAGTACCTCATCATTGGAGTTGGTCGAGGTGCCATCATGCTTCCGAAGGATGTCAAGCCTGGCTCCCGGATCAGCTGAGAGGACTCTCTGCAATCTCGAAACCGTGCTAACATCCTTCAGTTCTCCGCAGAACCTCTGCCAAGATACCTTCTTAGCGCTCTTAATTTGCCTCTTGTACTCCTTCTGCGCATCCGCATGAGAAGACCAATCGGCTACCAGGTTAGACTTCCTGGCCGTGTTAAACAGCCTCCCCACTCTTTTCCTGAGAAGGGATAGCTTAGCGTTCCACCATCGGGTTGGTTTCGCACCGCCAGCCTCCTTCTCCGGGCAAGCAGTATGGACGGCCGTAATAATACCGCTGTGTAGCGTGTCGGTCGCCTTATCCAAGTCGTCGCTACT
This sequence comes from Portevinia maculata, assembly GCA_949715645.1. Lineage (NCBI taxonomy): Eukaryota > Metazoa > Arthropoda > Insecta > Diptera > Syrphidae > Portevinia > Portevinia maculata. The sequence goes on along the minus strand of OX454525.1, from coordinate 401,512,458 downwards.
AAGGATCCTGATAGGCAGGGAACCTATCTGACCCCGCAACTCCGTGGAATAGACGTCCCAGTCAGTGCGTCGCACATTCCTGATTTTGCTTCTGATCTGTCGATCTGCACTTAACTTAAAAATAACATACCGATGGTCAGATGAAGTTTCTTCCCTTGAAACCCTCCAGCCCGAAACGATGCCAGATGAAGCAGCGGTTGCTACTGTCACATCAATAACTTGCCGCCTCAGCCGAGTGACAAAGGTTGGCTCATTACCAGTGTTCAGTATATCGAGCTGGCTGGCAGCAAAGAAGTTTAGTAGGGATTCACCCCTGCTATTTGAGTCAGTACTTCCCCAAACGCGATGATGCGCGTTCGCGTCCATACCAACGATCAAATACTTGTTACCTCGTCGTGCATGCTCGACAAGCCTTGCCAGTTCCACCGTTGGAGGTGGGGCCAGTGAGTCGAATGGGAGGTAAACTGAGGCTAAAATAATCTCAGTAACCAACCCTCCTCGCTTAAGACACATTTTAATAGCTGTACAGTCTCGAGAACTGAACTCAGGCATAAGACTAGCATCTAAGCCCTGTGCGAGTATTAACAGTCCCAGGCTTTACAAAAATTGCTCCTGGTACACCCGAGATGCCACTTACCGCCCCCTTATACAGATAAGGTTCCTGTATGAGGCACACCTCCGTATGCAGTTTTCCAAGACGACGACACAATGTAGGTGAAGCCGCCTTGGAATGTTGCAAGTTAATTTGAAGGACCTCCAGTGAAGAGCTAGCCATAGAGCTAATTACCACTGGAAGTTCCAGCCTTCTCTCCCCTCTTTTCTTTCCTGAAGAACAGCCGACCAGTGAGGAAAAAAGGCCTGTAAGAGCACTTCCCAAGCATCTTCGCCGAATCGTCATCAACACCAAAAGTATACAGACGGCCATCCTTCATTTTGTTGAAGTGATAGACCCTCCACTTATCGGTGGATAGACCCGGGTTTTGTCCCTTGAGAAGATCGATGATTTCCTTAGTCTCCAGATCAGTTTCCGGGACAAAGACCTTCATCTTGGTATATCCCACTAGCTCTGACGGGTGAAGTCAGACAAGGTCACTCCCGTCAAGCTTAGGGAAAATCCGAGCAAGATCAGCTCTGACCCACGCATTCGTGGCTTCATCACTACAGCAGAGGACAAAGCCTCCATTAGTCTTGATGATGCGCTCAAACGCCGGGCTATTGCCTTCCTTGACTCGCCTCCTCACAGCGTCCTTCAAGGCCTTGTCCAGAACGCAGATGTTTTCCGCAGTATACTTCCTCAGGTGATCACCTAGGAAAACAACCGCCAATCGCACACCAGACAGGGCCGAGTCCGTGTAGCTCTTCTTTGGTAGGGGGGGTCCTGCATCATTGCTAGTGCAAGACCTCTTTGTGCCTTTGGATGCTGTACCAGCTACCTTGGGTGACCCCTTAACCACTCTAGTGTCCGTCACCTTCACAGACTTCTCTGTTTCCGTGACCGTCACTGAGAGATTGGGAGCAGTCAGATCAGAGGCAGTAGGTACAGGGCCAACAGGTTTGGGGTCGGCATTTACTGCAACCCTACTCTCCGAGTCCACCATTTCTCCTTGCTTCTTCCTCTTATCACGCTTCCGTTCCTTTCGCTTCCTACAGCCTGATTCCTTGGTGGTTTCAACGCTAACCGATTCGCAGAGCTCATCAGTCGCGGAATCCTCGGAGGAGCAGCCGGAAGGAGCCTTCTCGCATTCCTCAAGAGAGAGCTTCTTCAGCTTTTTCCTTAGGGCCGCCTGCTTCCTGGAAGGGCTGCAAAGGGGAGCATCACTGGACGTGCTGGACAGGAAATCCCGTGCTCGCTTCGTCAGGTTCTCCGTCCCCGCGTCATTCACAGGAGTAGTAGCAGCGTGAAATGTTTGCAGGGAAGCCCGCTCAGAGGGACTCAAGGACACATTTGTAGCGTCCGAGCTACTCTTAGCAGACACCCCACATAGTTCGCTCTTACTAGCAGTCGCATCCTTGTGCCGGCCAGGATCGGCCAGTACGCTGGGTGCATCCGCCAGCTTGAGCTCCGAGCTTGGTCTCGTATCAGCGCTTAGCGCCGGAGTAGTATTCGTCTCGTCCTGTCTTGTGGCCTGTTGCGTCAGTTTGTTCAGTTCTCGTTGCTTGTTCCGTTTCTTGTTCCGTTTCATTCGTGATGTCGTGTTTGTCATGTTGCTTGTGTGAGCCGCTGGCGACTTATCGCCCCCAATAGATGGAGGCGCCAAGCCCGTGCCGGTAGCCGCGGTCTCTACCGACATTTGAGCGGATATCCCCACTCGAATTTGTTTCTTTTCTGTTGTGTCGTTCATGTTTTTTTGTTGTTGTTGCTTTTTTAGCCTAGTTTTTCATCTAGGGGTCAGGATTTTACTAGGGATAGGATGGAGTTCCCCCCGTTACCCTAAACACTCCTCCTTTATCCGGGCTTGGGACCGGCATAGAAATCTATGGCGGAGTTGCTTACACTTACACACATAAACTCATACATCGGACTACTTGTCCAAGAAATATGAAAAAAAATTCTATTTTATTCACCTGTTGAGATTTCACCAACACATACTCAATAGAGCAGAAAACGATTTTCGATGTTCCATTGGAATCCAGAAGGAGTGGATGATTGTGTGAGACCAATCGAAAACGACATTACACTCTTCCCAAAAATAAAGCTCCACTCATCCACCTGAGTTGCATTGATAAAAGAACTTGAACCAAGAAAACTGCCTTAAATTCATTTGGTTATACCTATATTTTAAAATTAAAAATAATATCCAAATGCGCATTTATTCACACCCTGTTCCGGTTAATAGTTACATAGCATACATTCATATGTACATACATAGCTTTTCAGAGAAAACTTCAAAGCCAAACTTTATGCCAGTGTCAAAATAAAGCTTTAATTTCCAATAAACAAACGATCAGTCGAAAAAGCCAAATGGTCGTTGCTTTCACTTTCACCAAATAGTTTGGTTTGCTGGCATTTCTGCATTTAAAGCTTTTAAAACATTTCATTATGCAGGCTTTGGCGGGTCGCACTTTTGTAGTCGACTATGAAAATAATTTGTTCCGATTGGATGGTATGCCCTTCCGTTATGTATCTGGATCTTTTCATTATTTTCGCGCGACACCGGAAGTCTGGCGCGATCGCTTGAGAACTATGCGTGCAGCTGGATTGAATGCTGTTGATACGTGAGTACAAAATTATCATTTAAGTTGTTGTCATACAAACAAATTAAAAATCTATTTCCCAACAGATATGTGGAGTGGTCATTGCATAATCCCAAAGACGGAGTGTACACATTTGATGGTATTGCCAATATAGAAAATTTCATTGAGACTGCCCAAAATGAGGGCTTGTTCGTTATACTGAGACCTGGACCATACATTTGCGCCGAACGAGACAATGTATACACAAATAAGCTACATATATTATTGCCCTTAAATTCTAATCAACACTTTCGTCGTCTTTGTTCCAGGGAGGTTTACCTTATTGGTTGTTTACAAAGCATCCTGAAATAAAACCGCGCACAAGTGATTCTGACTATTTGAATGAAGTTTCCATTTGGTATGGAAAACTTATGGAACGTATGCAAAAGTATTTTTACAGTAATGGTGGACCAATTCTAATGGTGCAAGTTGAGAATGAGTACGGCGCATTCGATGCATGTGATAAGAACTATTTAAATTGGCTGCGCGATGAAACAGAAAAATATGTCCAGGGTAATGCATTGCTGTTTACCACCGACATTCCTAACGAACGCATAAGTTGTGGCAAAATCGATGGTGTCTTCGCTACCACCGACTTTGGCTTAGAAAAAAGTAAGCTTAAACTTAATGCTAATTGTTCTAAAAGCACAAGTTAATATTTTAAATTAGTTGATCAAATTGATGAGGTATGGGCAACTCTGAGGACAGTGCAACCAAATGGACCATTAGTAAACTCAGAATTTTATCCAGGCTGGCTTACCCATTGGCAAGAAGAAAACCAACGCAGGGATGGGGTCGCTGTTGCAAACGCGTTAAGGTAAATAATATGTGTGCAAATTGATAAAGCGTTATGTAGTGTCATAATAGATAGTGTGTCACTAGTTTAGAATGCGTTTAATGATTCAGATCGATTTTCGTTGGCTTGATTAAAATTTTCCAGTTAATATTTGACAACCATGCTTATTTTAGAATTCGAATTCGATGGAAACTTTTTTGAATTTGAAGAATTTTTACATATTTTGAGATTCGATCGAAAAGAAAGTTTATTCGAGGAAAATCGGTTTTATTGGAACAAAAAGAGACATTCGAACGAATTGACTTTTTATTCGAACATATTATACAAACCCGTCGCGTTGTAACCAACCGGCACTGTTTCTCATAAACGCGAGTGTTGAACAAGAAAATAGCAAAATTTTTTCTGTCAGAAATAATAAGGAGTTGAATGAACATGAGAGGAGACAGAACCGATTAGAAAAATGCCGGATTTTGTATTCCATGAGTAAAAATCTTGCCACAAAGTGTTCTACTTTCTGTCACTTTTTGTTCCATTAAACTGTGCAGATCAGTTAAGGAGAAGGTTTTCTTCACCTAGCTTTGAGATATTCGAAATTTCAAATTGTACTGATGTCAACTGATTTATTTGTTTGGTATGAGCTATCATTTTATAGTTTGATGTAACAATTATTCGCATATTTATAAAAAAAAGTCAATAAACTAACATGGAGCAAGTTGAAATTGTGATCAAATCGACAACAGGCCCAACATTGACTGTACAATGCTCAGTCAAAACTCGAAGTTCACTAGAACCCACTGATGATCATCTATTTGAAATGTCACAGCTGAGAAGATTTGATCTAACAATTGTCTTTCACTTGTGCTGTTCGGGTCTGTTCTGTTCTGATCTAATTTTCGTTCATTAAACACCGGAACTGGTTGATGTAGAGGACGTACGGCGGATAAGTTTATGTGATTGGGTCAACGGCATCGCCAACCCCTTATATGAGCTACTTCGACGTATTTAAAGCTGTGGTTATAAAGGATATTCAAGATTTATCAGTATGTTGAATTAGAGATGGTGGCGAATGAGCATTTAATGGGTCAACAGGAGCGATCAAATTCAGAAAGCGGATTACCGACTCTACTTGAACGAGGAATTGTTTATGGGAGATATATCAGCCTTAGGCATGGATATCCAGGAACATCAACGGAATATGAATTAAGATTATGCATCTGTAACGTACATACAAAATGTGCAATGTACACTTATTGCACTGTTCTCGCGGGGTATAAGTTCTGTTATATCGCAATGCAAGAGTACGATGAATAATGATCACCTCTGTCATTGTATATAGACTTTAGTCTATATAACATGTGCGCACGGCGAGACTGCAGAATGCAGATGGACGACTTTGACTTAAGAGCCCAGCCCATAAAATCCGTTGTTTCGACGGACCGTCGACTTTAACTTAATTAACGGAAGGAACCGTCCCATAGAATCCTTCGATTACTTTGTCACCCGGAAACACATTGGTTGCATTTAATATGCCTTTTGCCTAACCTATAATTACCACTGAACGATCCAACCTAACAGCCAGTACAGTACAATTGTTCATTTCTCGTCTCTATAGTTCAGTGATTAACTTACAAACATAAAAATATCTTCCGGCTTGCAGAAAAATTTCTATTTCGCCATACGCTTATGTAAATAAGTAAAAAAGAGAATTAACAAAATCTTTTTTTTGTATTAATTTTAATTGTTGGCGAATAAATGAAATAAATATTTTTCTTTTCAAAATTACGCAATATATCACCTTCCAAAGCGCTTTTAGATGATCAGCGATGATCTCCATTCCGTTTTCAGTTGAATTTTGAACTTATGGGACTTTTATCGGTTTCAGTGTCAGTTTCAATTTCAGTTAAAAGCTTACATTTTTGCATTTACAGATCAGTTTTACTGACTGCAGTTTTGTTATGGTATATTGAACTGTCTGTCAATCGGCAATGACAGTTTTCGCTCATTTTTCCAATGTTTTGATCAATAGGTCTGTTCGCGAACTAATATGCAAACGTTAATTTATATTAACTTTCGTGCAAAACTACACAAACGCGATTTTGGAGATTTGACACTTTTTTTTAATGCCTCTCTCAATTTGTTACGCGTGAACCTCAATTCTAAAATGTGTGAAGTGCAATTTTTGTATGTATGCATACGGAGGCTGACAGAAAAGTAGAAAGGATACCTACTTTATCCGACGAAGTTCATGAATCCGTTGGTTAGGGGCCACCTTCTATAAGAATACGTACATTCTATATTGCTTTCTGTCAACGGATCCAACGGCTTGTATGAATTGAGCCCTGTAGTCTCATAATGCCGAATAAAATAATAATTAAACAGCAGTGATATTCATTGAAACAGGGCCGCCATAACGAATATTTAGGGCTCGGCTTTCCAACGAGAAAAAGATGCGAACCACCTAGAAAAATAAATTCCACTATGGACACCTTGCACGACTGGAAACGCTTGAACGCGACACTTATGGCGCCGGGTAGGTACTGAACGATAAGTAGGAAAGGAAAGCTGATACCGATAGAAGTCTTATTCGAAAGAAAAATTATTCGTTGTATATGTATTTGGTTGAGTGTGTAGAACGAATGATACTAGGAATAGGGTCTCAGTCAATCTCAAAACTGAGGTTATTTTATTTACGAGAAGGAGGAAGCTGATCAAGTTGACTCAGCCAGTGCTAAATGGCGTCACAATCCAACTCTCCAGTTGAGCAAAATATTTGAGAGTCAACCTGGATAGCAAATTTCTTTGGTCCAAGCATGTTGAGCTGAAGACTGCCAAGGCGATGTCGGTTTTCTGGCAGTGCAAGGGCATTTTCGGCAAGACATGGGGCTTATCACCGGAAAGAGTCCTATGGATTTTCACGGCTATGATAAATATGCTACTGCTGCTTTCGGCAAACTACAAAGGAAGATATATCTCGGCTGCATGAGAGCCTTCCCTAGCACGCCTGGCTTCGGCTTAGATGCATTATTGAACCTCTTGCCCCTTGATGTTTACATCATGGGTTGCACAATCAAAGCTATTTCACGTTTGAGCAGAGTGGGCTTGTGAAGTTTTGATGAACTTGCGCGAGGGTTGTCCTTCGACTCCTGTCTTATGGATATGCCGTCCGGCTGCTACAGAACTGGCTATGGTCAGACTCTGAGCCTGGAAAGTAATGCTATCGAATCTTCACGATCAAGAATCTGGTGCTGCTTTTTTCATGGAGAGCGACAACATTAGACTTTTCTTCTCGTTAGGTAAACATGCGTCAGTCTTCCGAACAAAGACTTATGCTATCCTTATGGCTATGGCCTATGTATGAGAAGCAGGTGGAGGGGTGGAGTATCCGCGTCTGTAGTGACAGTGGAGCTGCGCTCGAAAATAGTTCGTGAATGCAAGACCTCCCTGAATTCGGTCGGCAGGCTCACTTAGTCTTGTCTGGGTCCCAGGTCATAACGGGATCACAGGAAATGCGAGCTCTGATGAAATTGCTAGACAGGGCTCAGAGGAAGGCTTCTCAGGACCTGAACCGGCGTTATGTCCGCCTGCGTCCTCGGTCAGGGCTTCCATTGGCGGTTGGGTTTAGCATGAACACAATCGTAGATGGACTCTCCAGGGTGCGGACACACTAAACAAATTCTTCCCGACATCTGTAAAAATCTGCAACGTTCTTGTTGTATCTCAACAGAAAAGACTGCAGACAAATTATTGGTGTTCTTACGAGAAATTACGCTTTTGCCAAGCATCTTAAGGTACTAGACTTAAGCGATACCAGCAACTGCGAAGCCTGTGTAGAAATCGATGATTCTGCGGAAAATTGCCTTTGTGATTGTCCTGCTTTTGCTCATATCAGGTGGAAGGTATTTACTGGTGATGTGGTGCTGTAAACATAAGCTCCTGATGACGGAAGCACCCACTCGTCTTTCCTAGAAAAACGAGGAAATTTCAGTAAAAGTGGTGTTTCTTCCTGGTAGAAGAATGGCCCAGTATTGAATCTGAGTGCTACATTGAAGAAAGTCGGACACCCTGCCAAAAAAAGAACGAATGGCGAAGAGAATCTTCGATACGATAAGGAAGGCCAAACCTCCTTGGTAAAGAGCAATCCATCGCCGATGCCAGAGCAATTGGTCTAGACAACTGGTAGCAGCGTGCTTGGATCACAAAAGATGGTGCAGCTTATTAGACAGAGACCCCATGGGACATGAGCCCGTTAAAAGTACGTAAAGTAAGTATGCATGGGTTATAAAGCAGTCTTCTTTAATTACTGCAATATCTACAGGAAAATTACCAAAACAACACCAGAAATCTGCGAGAATGTATATATTATTTTTAAAAGAACGACCACTTGACTTTCATCATATTTTATAGTTATACATAATGTCAAAAACGTTGCAATCAATTATTAAAATAAAAATTTCAAAAGTGTGTTTTATTTATTATTTCAAAAAGGTATCAGCCTGGAGCACAAAACCCACCCTCTATTTTTATATGCAACATTTTAAATTACTTTCGTTTCCAGCCTCTTTTCGTGGGAGACTGCATTTTAATACCTATGTCTTACTTGTTTTATCTTTCCTCTCTATTTCAGAAAAATCTTAGACTACGGCGCAAGTGTCAACTTCTATATGTTCTTTGGTGGTACGAACTTTGGATTCACAGCCGGTGCTAACGACTTCGGTGTTGGAAAATACACTCCCGACATCACATCGTACGACTATGATGCCGTAATGGATGAAGCAGGAGACCCTACTGTTAAGTATATGCTGGTCCGAGAAGTGCTAAAAGATTACATGAGTATGCCAGCTGTAGAACTGCCTGAAAAAAGCCCAAAAACGTCATATGGTTTAGTAGCAATGAAGCACACTGAAGACATGTTGTCTGATACTGGTTTGAACGAATTAACAACAGCGCATGTTGAGTCAAAACTACCGAAAACATTCGAGGAATTGGATCAATATTCTGGCTTAGTTCTTTACGAATGCACTTTGCCCGAAGTAAACTTAGACCCGGCACTATTAACAGTTAACGATCTTCGCGATCGGGCTTTAGTTTACATAGACAAACAGTTTATTGGTACATTGTCACGCCAGAATGTAATAAATTCACTTCCATTAAATGCTGGAATAGGCAAAAAATTACAGCTCCTTGTGGAGAATCAAGGTCGGATCAACTTTAATATTGCGAACGATACTAAGGGTATCCTGGGCGCAGTTACAATTACAACGCTCGATGGAAGTCTTGTAGAACTTGTTGACTGGTCTTCTAAGTCATTGCCATTGGAAAGTGAGCAAATTCAAAAACTTCTGAAAGCCCAAAACGCAAGGAGTACCTTATCATCAGAGCAGCTAGGAATTCTTTGGAATGGGCCAGCTGTTTTTAATGGAGTATTGGAAATAAGTGGTGAACCAACAGACACCTACCTTGATACTGATGGTTGGGGAAAGGGAGTCGTTTTTATTAATGGATTTAATCTGGGGAGGTATTGGCCAGTTGCGGGACCACAAATTACAGTTTATGTTCCCAAACATGTGCTTCACAGTGGATCAAATGAGATAGTACTAGTGGAGTACCAGAAGACGCCGTCTGATCCCCGTGTATACTTTTCGAATTCCGCTCGACTAGATGGCGTTTGATTTCAGAATAAAATAAATTAGAAAAACATTATAATAAAAGTATTTTCAAACAAGTATGTATGTACTTATACTTACATTAAGTTCTTTTACTTATACTTGGAAGTGCAGTGGACAGCGGCGGGGCAGACCCTAAGTTTGATGTGGACGAGATGAGTTTAGCGTCCTCTGGCGAAGCGATAACGTAAATGAGTCTTACTTAAACTCATTGTGATCCAGGCATTTTTTAGATAGGATTGCACAAAAGAAAACTCATCGCCGCAAAGAAAATTCGTCAAAAAACTTGGCAGCACTATGACTTATCTGTCAGGTGTTTTGTTGTTTTCAAATTAAATTTAATTTGTTTGGGGAAAATAAAATAAAAGATGAATAAATCAGAAAAAACTCACAGAATTAATGTATCTGTATATGTATTTAATTCCGTTAAAAGAAAATATTTATTGTTTTAGATTGAAGCAGTTGCCGCCAGAAAGGTGAAAGGCGAATTTGCTGATGTAAATTAATAAAATTCGGAGATCTAAGTATGAATTGCACTGAAGTTATATCTGCGTTTCAAAAGGAGAAATATTAATTCCCGCAATCGTTTGCAAATTTCGGGTATCATGTTGTTGTACCTATACAGTCTTGTGCAAATTAATTGGGTTTTTGGACATTTTTAGATTTATTTTTAAATATTGTTTGTTAAAAGTAACAAAAGTGTTTTACTAATATTAAATATGCCCCCCTCTTGCATCGATGAGTTCTTTTACCCTATTGCACACAGATGACACTAGGTTAGGTTAGGTTAAAACAGGGGTATGAGGAAGGGCCCATCACGATCCCTAGGAAACCGATTGAAACCAAAAAACTTCATAAGGAGAAAAACCTAAACACTTTCCCTAGATTAAACATCTAATCTTCCTGCAGATTTGTACAAGCTGTGGTCTGGCGCTCCCCTAATTTCTCGAAGAAATATTCTCCTAGAAACCTCCTACGATTCCGTGATATACCCTCGCACTCACACAGTATGTGCGTTATGTCTGATCACCTGAGAACCTGCATGTATGTTGATCACCTCAGAACCTGCATGTATCCACATCTACCAGTCTAAACCGCCTAGCATGCTTCCTTAGGAGATAGTGGATCGACATAATCCCAACTACTGTTCTAAGCTGTTCCCTGCTCAATTTGAAAATTTCCTTAGATCTTTTCTGGTCAAAATGCGGCCAAAGTTCTCTAGACACCCTATGCTCCTCTAAATTTTGACATCTAAGGTCGGCCATTTTTAAGATTTTCTCATTTATTATTGGAATGGTTTAATGTCCACACCCCCATTATTCTCCAGTTCCCCTCCCTTTCTCGCTAGCTCATCGGCTTGCTCATTTCCCTCTATACCGCTGTGTCGCGGTACCCAGCACAGTCTTACTCGGTTCCGTCTGCATACTGCTTTTAGCATTGTGCTGCAGTTTCTGACTGTCTCAGAATTGATGTTAACAGTTTCTAGTGCCTTATGTGTCGCCCGACTGTCGATGTAGATGGCGATATCCCTTCCGGACATTGATCCCATTTGCACTATCTCTGCCGCCCTTAGAACAGCCAGAACTTCCGATTCGAAGACACTGCTTGTGTCCGAGAGTCGTATAAACTCTCTCAGGTTTGAATCAACAGAAAAGATGCCAGAACCCGTTCCCTCCCTTGTCTTAGAGCCATCAGTGTAGATAGCAACCTCATTTGCCGTGACTGCATCTCTTTGCCACTCCTCCCTTCCCGGATATGACGCTTCATAAGCGATGTCAAAGTCGACTGGGTGATTTCCGGGTAGCACATCAGTTAAGATCGTGCGGTGCCCAAAACCAGATTACATAGAACCATACCTTGATTTTTGCTGAAATTATCTTGTTTTTTGTCGTGCTATCTTTTTTCATGAGTCACCCTTTAATAATAGCAAACAGATTCTCAACCAGATTGAAGCCAGGTGAATTGCCAGACCATTCCAGAACATTGATTATGTTCTCCGCGAAGAATTGCTTTATTTTTTTTTTTTGACGTGTGGCATGGATAAGGTGACCATACGTCCCGCTTTTATGCAGTCTGTCCCGCTGTCCCCAGCGCGTACCAAAATGTCCAGCTTTAGCAAATAGACCAAAATATGTTATTAGAGACGAACCTCGACTTACCTACATATTTCATCAAAGTTGGAATATGATAACTTTATTAAAAATGGAATCAAAAGGTTAATCAGCATTACAACAAAATTATACAAACCTCTGTTCAAGTCCGGACTCCTTTATAAAATCATTATGAAAAAAAAATTTGTATCTTACGATTGAAGTTGTATGTGGATGGGGTGGAAAACCTATTGTGCATGTGTATAGCCGATTTCAAAACAACGGCCACCTGCTCAGAGAGAGGATTTAAGAAAACTTAAATTGTGCGCAACAGACTAAATGAGTAAATGTTATCTCTTTTTTACTGCAATGGAAACCAAAAACAAAATTTTTACTTAATTCCACAAGCGTCCCGCTTTGACATAAAAAAAATATGGTCACGTTAGGCATGGAGCAAGATCTTGTTAAAAAAAAACTCTTTCTTGGGCTGGGACTCTCCTTTGAATAGTAGGCAGAAGCATCTGGGTTAAAACATCTGCATATTTAGTGCTATTCATCATGCCTTTGATCGGTTTCATGCTACCAGAACCTTCAGAGGTGAAACGTCCTAAAAGTATAGTTTTGGGTGGGTGTTAAGTGGCTTGGACAATCACTTCCTCTAACGCGCCTTTCCCTGCATCCCTGGATTTCGAAGTAGCTCACGTCGGAAAAAAAATACTTTTTTCTAACCCTTTGGAGTCCATTTTGTAAGTTTCTTGACCCATTGGAGTCCTCTTTTCCGCATTGAGTCAGTCTTACGACCCACTTCAAGAAGCCGCCGTTGAACAGTAGACGAATCAATCTGCACTCCAGCTGACGCCAAGTCCCTTTGAAGCTCGCCAATTGTCTTTTGTTAATCAAGCTGTTTCGGAACAACAGTTTGCCGCAATGGCCCATTCGGCTCGTCGCAATTGATCCTATAGCCTTGAGCACCCGAATTATCCCGGAAACGCTTGACTTTGGTACTGCAGCAGCAACGGAAATCTCTCTAGTCGTTTTTCCTGTGTGTTCATGCAATGCAATGATTTTTGCCCTTTTTTCGACCGAGATATCCATATTTTAGTTCCAGCCGAGAACGCTTGACAAACACAGTATCTATATCTAGTGTTATGACGCTCCTTGCCGTCCTTCCTTGTTTCCAAGGGAGGAGTACGAATCGGAGAGTAATGCAATGACTTTATTTTATTATGTGATTGAACCCGCTGTCTTTAGCTGGGCTGCAACTCAGTGTTTCTTTATTATATTTTTTATTTATATATTATTTCAGAATTTGGCCCGCTGTCTCAAGCTAGGCTGTGACCAAATTGATAGTAAAAATTATTCTGTCTTGTTTCTAAAATGCCTAGTCCTTGTATATGTTAAATGATAGTTCATTTCTGGTTCATTTGCATTCCCCTCCAACACACACACCCTTCCGCAACTTCTTGTGCTCAACCCCGCTGATGCAGTCATTTGTTCCTCAATAACCCAAAATACCATCGATATCGCAACAAGTCATTGGTGCTTGCCCTAGCTATGCGTAGTGCATTATCAGCATAGGAACGTTATTGGTATCAACATGACATTCACACTTGCCCCTACCACACATGGTGCTGTATCAGCGTGTGCACAGAACTTGTATGCGGAGTTCCCTTTGACTGTCTCGTCAGTTGAGGGTATACCCATTACTCATACTGTTTATGGGTTCTGTTGGCGACTTGTGGGAATGATATGTGATATGTTGACTTGACACTGACCTACTGAAGCGACTTATTGGTAATTTCGTATATTAGGCATTTTATGTCATGAGGTAATATGACGTGTGAGCAGATATGCAATGACATACGGTTGGGGTGAAGAGTGCATATGGGAAGAAGTGGAATGCGAGTGGTATTTGGAATGATTTGTGCTTATGGGATGGATGCCAGATGTTGTAGGTACTACACTAGTAATATGATTCTTATAAGTACACTATCCTACAAAAAAAAGCCAACAGAGTTATGTGATACAACTTATTCATGAGGCACTTACCAATAGTAACTAAAAACGAACGTAACAATCAAAGCCTACTACCAAATGCGTTAAAAAGTTTGCTTGTCCCGATTAATTTGCACCAGACTGTATAACATGGAAATTATTTTCTATCCCCGTTAAAGCGGTCAAAAGAACACCATTACTGCCTTTATATCCAATCAACCTTTGTCTTTGCTGCCGTTAATTTGCCCTCATAAAAAAGCGACAATTTCAACATCGTTTTCTGCCGTAGCCCCCGTAGCGTTGCTGGTACATTGTTTCGTTACAGCAACAGATTGCCACGTACCTAAAACACCAAATTTACGAAAATAAACGCAATTAAGATCTGCAATGTGCGAACTCGCCAAGCGCCCTTTTAGATCAGATATGAACCCGTACAATTTTTTTTTTTTGCAATCAGTTAGTCTTCTTACTGCTTTCCTTTAACTGCAAGTTAGATATTTATTTGTTTTCATCATAAATAACATTGCATTTTTTTGAAATATTTGCACAGCTTGCACAGAGATTTGATCGTTAAGTCTGATCTTACAACTGAAAAATTTATATTTAGTTAAAGAATTATGCATTATTTTGGGAAAGCTTTGAAGGAAAAATTATGGAAAAAAAAAACCTTCATATAAATATTTTGGTTATTTTATGTCTTACGTAATATCACAGTGAGGAAAGAAAAATAACTACTGAAAGCGTATTTTATAATATGTTAAATAAATAAATATAAATATTAATAGATAAATAAATAAATAATCAAATAAATGAATAAATAAATAAATAAGCAAATAAATAAATAAATAAATAAATAAGCAAAATAAATAAATAAATAAGCAAATAAATAAATAAATAAACAAATAAATAATAGTCCGCTACACATAATGTGAATAAATAAATTAACAAAAACGTGTGTAAATAAATATATTAACAAAACGTAAATAAATAAATAGAATCTTAGTTCATTAAACTATGTATAAGTGTGTTGTCGGAACGAACACATCTTTCAAAAAAGTTTGTATTGAGTATTTCAATTTTCCTATCGACCTGTAGAATTCCGGCTTGTTCATGCAATATCATTGTTGAAAAGTGCCAAGGGTGTTGTAAAATCATTTTTAGTACTTTATTTTGCATGATTTGGAGCTTTTTAATGTGGGTATTGGCGCACTTTCCCCATACTGGCGAACCATACATTATAAGTGCCTGAAATATTACCTTGTAGATGGTCATTTTATTATGCTTGCTCAGCAGTGAACCTCTGTTTATAAGCGGATACAACGTTTTTATTGTGATTTTGACCTTTTTACAAACGTTCGCAATATGAAGGGCAAAGGTTAACTTTTTGTCTAGGTATATTCCTAAATACTTGACCGAGTCAACCCAAGGGATATCGCAAGCGGTTAGTCGTAATCTATTTGCAGGCAGGAAACAAATCTTTCTTTTTCTAGTGAAAAAGATAGCTTGACTCTTGCCCGCATTTATTTTGATCTTCCAGTGCTTGTAGTATTCAAAGATTTCATTAAGTGCGTTTTGAATGTTATCAACTATAAAAGCGGGGTTCTCATGAGATGTAAACAGAGCTATATCATCAGCATACATTGCTATATTACAGTTTGGAAAATTTGGAAAATCCGCAGTATATATGTTAAAAAGAGTTGGGGCTAATACAGAACCTTGCGGAACGCCAGCTGGGATTGATTTCAATGCAGACATGCTATTTCTGATTGATACCGTAAACTTTCTGTCGGATAGAAAACTCTGTATGATTTTTGTTAAGTGGAGCGGACAACCACATTTAATAAGCTTATAAATTAAGCCGTTGTGCCAGACGGTATCGAATGCTTTTTCAATATCTAGCAGTACTAGGCCTGTGGATGATTTTGCAGCTAGATTTTGCTTAACGTGTTTACAAATTCTAAGAACTTGATGAGAAGTGCTGTGACCGTTGCGGAAACCGAATTGATACTCGGGTAATATATTTTTGTCCGTGAGGAATATTTGCAGTTTGTTTTTAATTATTTTTTCTAAAATTTTACTGCAGGAACTTAGTAAGCTAATCGGTCTGTAGCTGGTAGGGCTATAAGGAGGCTTTCCATGCTTTAAAATCGGAATGACTTTTGCGGTTTTCCACTTGAGCGGAAAGTATTGTAGCTTAAGGCAGGCATTTATAATAAAGGTTAAGATATGTAAACCACTAACCGGAAATTGTTTCAGCATCTGATTGTTTATTTTGTCCAGGCCTGGAGACTTTCCGCTTCTTAGACCTCGTACAATGTCTTCTATGTCCTCAGTTGAAACTAGTTCGTTTGTGGGAAGTGTGATCTGCCTACCATTTAAAACAAGAATATCATTTTCGACTTCTACTTCTGTTGACAGAGTCGAGTTTGTATTCTCAAAAGTGTGGTTTGATACAAACGATTCGGCTAGTAGTTCAACTTTTTCATCATTAGTAGAAGCGATGTTGTTTGCTTCTTGCAGCATTGGGATTATAGAGTTTTTCTTTTTTAACATTTTTGATAGATTCCAAAAGGGCTTGCAATTTCGATCTAATGAGCTAAGCTTTCTGTTCCATTCTTGATTTCTGAAGTCTTTGATATGCATTGTTATAATCTTGTTTAATCGATTTGTTAACTTTAAATCGCTTGGCAATCGATATCTCTGCCAGTTGCGTCTGATACTATTACGATACTTAATGAGGTTTAGTATGAATCGAGGGAGAATAATTGATCTACTACATGGCGTTTTTTTGGGGACCGATACATTGATACTGTTAAGAACTTTATTTTCGAAAACTTCAATACACATGTCTACTTGCTCACGACTATTTATAACATCAAGGTTTGAGGGACATTCACGAACACTCAACGTTAAATGAGTTCTAAACAAGTCCCAATTCGCATTCTTAAAATCTAAATATTGCACGTTGTTTTGACTAGGTCCCAAAAGAATATCACAGCTTACAGGTAAATGGTCGGAACTTAATCCATTAATCACAGTTGGTTGAGATAACATTGTTGGGACATTTGTAATGAGTAGGTCCAAAGTAGATGGCGAGAATCTAGCAGCTGTTGGAATATAGGTCGGGCTTTGCGGGTATAAAATATTGAATGGATGCCTTAATGATAAATTGTGCAAAACATTACCCCAAGAGTTTGCTCTAAGGCACCCCCACTCACGATGCCTACAATTCAGATCCCCACCTACAACAAAGGTATCACTGCTGATCAATCGCCTTAAGTCGTTTTTCAAGCAGATTGCTCTCGCACGATTTGATGAACCACCAGGAAAATACACTGATATCACTTTCAGTTTAGTTAAATTGGACAGTGTTATTTCTACTCCAATGGATTCAATCACCCTAGTACTAAAAGTTGACATGAGTGTATGACGTATTTCTTTTTTCAGGACAATGGCAACACCACCTCCTCGATTTGATCTGTCTAATCTATGACATACATAATTGCTGTGACCAAAGGGTATATTTTCATTTAACATTGTTTCACACAGAAGACAAACATCAACATTAAGTCTGGACAGAAAATTGAAAAACTCAATACTTTTGTTGCGTATGCCTCTGGCATTCCAACATAAAAGCTTTAAATTAGTTTGCGTATTACTTGACATTACTATATATATACTTAGTTGCAAGCTGTGCAATAACATTAAATTGTTCTACCTTTGATTTACATTGGCCAAGTTTGGAGATCATTTCCAATGTAAGAGCAGAAAGCTCTTCTTGAGAGAAAAGTTCATTAACGGCTGCCGTCGCGTTGTTGTTGGCCCCGTGCTGTTGTGTTTGTGGGTGAACTGCAGGTTGTTGTAGTTGCTGTCGCGGCGTCCATTTCCATTGATGTGTTGGCCGCGAAATATGATGCTTCGCAATTGATGATTTCGGTAACGACGGGAATTGTTCTAAACTGCTGTAGTTTAAAGAGTTTGTTGTTGTTTGTGTTCGTGATGGTGTTGGGCGTATTGCAAGCGTTGATTTAATTATGTTTCCCTTTGCTGCCAAATATTTAGAGCGACTAATACAAGATGCATTAGTGGACCGGTGTTGATCTCCGCAATTCGCACATTTAATCTTTTCGTTTGATGGGCAAGCATTGGTTTTATGATTTCCAGCGCAATTCGCGCAGTAAGTCTTAACATTGCAATGTCTTTCACCATGTCCATACATTTGGCAATTATGACATTGAGTGAGTTTGCCTTTTAAATGACGTTGGTACTCCCATCTTACATGAGTGTGAAAGATTGATTTTATATTTTTGCGCAAATCCGCAAGCTTGATTGATCCTCTCTCTAGATGTAATATATAGATGACATCGATGAAGGTACCGTGATCCTTTTTAATCATTTTGATATCATTGCACTTAAGTCCGAGGGATGTTAGTTCGGTTTTGAGTATATCTGTTTCAAGAACATCTAGCCCAAACAAAACGACTTTGAATGACCTTTCGTCTTTGAGACCATGCGAAAAAAATTGGCATGACTTTAATTTCAGAGCACTGCACACTTTCTTAAATGAATCTATTGATTGACAAGCAATTTTAATTCCGATTGAAAGTTTTCGAAGCGTGTAGTCACTAATAGATATTTCTTTTAATAATTTTTGTGTAAATTCAATGTTTTTATGCAAAACCTTGATAGGTGGAACTGTCACTTTTGCAGATGTTTGCTGCGATGGAATTTGTTTTTGTGCACTTTGCATAACATCATCACATATCTCGTCGTCGTCGACAAGACATTGGATCGGACTCCAATAATTATCGTCGTGCGACATATTTGAACTTGGAGTTAATATTCTCCTAAATTTGTGTTCAGAGGATAAAGTATCCTCAGAACTGTTTAATCGCCGCTTAGCTATGGTTGTTATTTTACCGACTTTTTAATTGAACCGAAAATTATGAATAAGTAGGTCTTTCTACAAGGAGAGAGAAAACCGGACTGGAACTGCAAGTTATTTGACTGCTTTTAAGTCTTTTGAGTGCTTTAAATCTTTTGACTTATTCTACGTCGTTTGGCTGCTTTTAAGTCTTTGACTCAAAACATTTTGTTTTCTATAATATTGGAATCTTGCAATTTCATATCAAAGGTTCACAATCCGATTTGCAATCATCCGCCAAATCATACCTTCTAATCATATCAGTGTGTTGGACTACTAATCTAAGGGTCTAAGGTCATCACACCGAACCATATAACACCTTAAATTTTTTTTTCACCGCCCCACCTCTTGCGAACGTCTGACAAACATCCAATTTCCAATAGTATCAATTGTCATGTGAAGCTTCTCAAATCTGTCGTTCATTCTACTTTAAATTGTAGTTCCCTTCCACTTTGCACAAGCAAATGGTTGCTTTTCCAACCTGGGCTGAGTTCCAAATGATTTCGATTCAGTTTCCAAGCAATGTCAACCGTTCCAACGCGATTTGCACGAATCTGATGCAAAATGAATAGTTGCATAATGCATCCTGGCTTGCATATTATGTGCATCAGTCAAGCAAGCCTTGCATCGATAATTTTGTAGATGCATTTTGTCTATTTCATACATACTTTATTTTGGGGATAAAAAATCAATATTTTACCAAGAGGTCCTTGGAAAGCCAAAAAAATATCCTTAGAAACCGCACAGTATTCCTGTATTAAATGTTATCTTACCGAGAAGTCCTTGGAACAACAAAAAAGGTCCTTTAAAAGCGGGAATCGGAATGTGATTCTGGGTTATGAAACTAAAATAGGGACTTGCAAGAAATATTATCGAGAACTAAATGTTTTTAGTCAAAAGACTTAAAAGCAGTCAAACGACACGTAAAGCATTCAAAAGACTTAAAAGCAGTAAAAAAATTTTAAGTTAAAGGAATGCAAAAAAAGACTTTCAGTAGACTTACTATCTACTGACTGCAAGAATTCAAAAAGTCAAAAAGTACTGCATTCTTTTAACTTACAGTCAATTGACTGCGTTATTTAACGGCCCATTCGAATATTCAAAATGGCTGCTGAAAGTTGTTTTGTAAATCAAAGTATTAAAGTAAAGTTTAACTTACATTTAAATATATCAGTTAAAATTTGAGCTACTAGTGTTTTGGCCAACATTTTCCTGGTGTCCAATGGGGCGAACTTCTTTGCAGTGAATAATGTTCTTAATGCACCATATGCTTTTCAAACCGCATAGTAAACGTGACGATTCCAAGCTAGATTTCGATTAAAGTACCTTAGTTTTTGGCCGTATCGACGAACTCCATGCGAAAAGCGCTTCAGGGATGAAGAGCTTACATTTTCAGCACTTACACCATTAGCACCAAATACCTGCCACCTGACACGAGCAAAAGCAGAACAATTACAGAGGAAATGTTCCGCAGTGTCATCGTTTTCTCCACAGGCTTTGCAGTTGATGGTTTCGCTTAAACCTAGCACCTTCAGATGCTTGCCAAAAGCGTAGTGGCCCATAAGAACGTCAATAATTTGTCTGCAGTCTTTTTTGTTGAGAGATAACAAGACGCAAACGCTTAGTCTATCTGCGCCCAGGAGAGTCATGCTATCTACGATTGTGTTCATATGAAACACAACCTTCTATGGAAGCCCTGACCGAGGACGCAGGTAGAGACAACGCCGGTTCAGATCCTGAGAAGTACTCCTCTGAGCCTTGTCTAGCAAGTTCACCGGAGACCCCATTTCCTGTGATCCCGTTATGCAAGGCCTTGAGCGCAGCTACAAAAGCAAATACTCCGCCCTTCATCCTGTTCCTCAAAATATAGTTCAAAGCCATAGGGCAGCATAAGTCTCCGTTTACGAAAAGAAAAGTCAATTGAAACATATGTTTAACCATTCATTTAGGGAAGGTATAAGGGGTCCTTCATTAGCGACTTGACAACTTCAAACTTACAGTGCGAACGCACCCTTAAACCGATTATTAAAGTCGAAATATTCAGCATTATTAACATTTTCATCATGGTGAAGTAACGAATTAACAACGTTTAAAAATAATTAAAATCTACTACCCAAATTCCGAGTCGGTAGTCGCAATTTTAAGAGCATTAATGCCAATTTTCGGCCGAAATTCTCGTCCCAGTACACAAACAATTCATAGTGTAGTGAAAATATTTGAGTCAGAATATTCGCTGATTGATATTGTCGTGCCAGTGAGACTACGTTTCGCCCGAAGTGTGGAGAATATTGCTGCGTCCGTCGCAAACCAGCCGAATCAGTCAATTTCACGGCGTTCTCAAGAATTGGGCCTCTCCCAGACCACATTATGGCGAATTTTGTGTAAGGATCGTGGCCTAAACCCTTACAAGATCAGGCTGACTCAAGAACTAAAGCCACTTGAACATATTGTTACATCCAGGCTAGGATTCGAAAAGATAAAACGTAATTCTATTTAATTGATCTTTATTAGTTCTCTTTCAATGTCTTTTACTTCTTGATTATTATTCTAATAATTCACTTATTTAATTCAACAATTCACTTTCACAATTAATCACTTTAAACAATCACTTTTCTCTTATTCAATATTCTCTATACTTTTCACTACTGTCATCTATCGCCCTTCTTGTTCGCGGTTCACAACTAGAATGTCTTGGGTGCTCCTGCGACATCTATTTATATCTCCTAGTGACACCTCTCGAAATTTCCAGATTCGTTGAGAAGGTTCGCTAAGTTCAGAAGGTTCGAGAGCAACATACCAAGTTATACCACAGCTACTCAAACTGCTATTCCAATGCTGCCAAATCGGTAATATGGCTACTTTTACTCTCTACTAGATGGCGCAGTTGACTAATTTATGCTGAATGACACAGTTCAAGCAAACATGCAGCAATATGAAGCGACGTACGTTCTCGAATTGGGCTCTGGATATGATGGAAGAAAATGAAAATTTCATCGCAAAATCATCTTCAGCGAAGAAGAGCATTTTTGGTTAAACGGTTTTGTCAATAAGCAAAATATGCGTTACTGTACAGGTGAGAACCCTCATCCGCAAAAAGTCACTATTTGGTGCGGTTTTCATGCTGGTGGCGTCATTGGGCCGTTTTTTTTTTTGTCGATAAAAATGACCCGTCACATTACTGTAAATGGTATTCGCTACAGGAACATGTCGGAACGTTATTTCTTTGAGCAATTGCATGATATGTACATCAGTGATATGTGGTTCCAACAAGACGGTGCCACAAGCCACACTGCGGGTGCTACAATCGAGTTATTGAAGTCTCAGTTCGCTAAACGTGTTATCTCGAGAAACGGACCCGTCTATTGGCCGCCGAGATCGTGTGATTTAACGCCTCTAGACTTTTTTTTATTGGGTTACATTAAATCGTTGGTCAATGCCAACAACCTATCGACGTTAGAGGAGCTCAGAGCCAATATTGAACGAGAAAAAGCGGCCACATTGGTCGAAATGTGCGGCCGAGTCATGGAACATTGAGTTCAACGTATCCACCGCTGCATACGTTCCCATAGTGGACATATGAACCTAGTCGAATTCCATTGATAATTGTTTTGATAGTAATTCAAGCCAATAAATGTTTTTTTGAGATATCTCAAGTACTTAGTTTGCATTTTATTTAAAAAAGAAGTTGTCAAGTCCTTAATGAAAATCCCTTTATTTCCCAATTGCCGGTAAGAGTCGAAAATAAGGCCCATTATAAAAGTAAAAGCTTGAATTTTAGACCTGTTAATGACCTGCCTCTATACGAGAATGTCCTAGAAAAGTTAGTGCAAGTGCAATTGGAATCCTTTTTTAATAAAAATCAGTTCATTAATGCTTCAGAAAGCAACATTCTTGCATTCTTGTGAAAGTGCTTTTAACCTGGTGGTTGAAATCTGGAAGCAGGCAGAAGATTTAAAGATCAATGTTATTTGTGTGTTTCTTGACTTTAAGAGAGCTTTTGAAACAGTTGATAGAGCGATCCTGATTCACAAGCCAGAAAAATATATTGTGCGTAATACATCCTTAAATTGGATCATAACATATCTGGAAGATCGAACGCAAAGAACAAACGTGAATGGTGTTATTTCGGAAAAAAAAGTGTTAGGTAATATAGGTGTCCCCCAGACTTCGATTCTGGGAATGTTAAAGTGGTCTAACATAGTCAAATTTCCTCATTTGCCGATGATGCAATTTATTCATAACAGGCCAACGCCTACATGAAATTGTCCCAAGAATACAGGAAGATTTAGTGAACTTGAGTGTCTGGCTGAAAGCAAATAAGCTAAAACTAAACGTTGCAAAAATGGAATTAATGGTAATTGGCGGTAATAGTGATGGAGCAGAAGTAAACATCTCTATCGACAACGAATCAATAGAAACAGTGTCGGAAATAAAATATTAAGGAGCTGTGATAGGCAATAAATTTCCTACAACATCATTCCCGACACATCATTGGACTAGAATTTCAAACTGTGCTTAAGTATCAGTAAGGAGAGAAGGAACACATTTGATGTAATTAAGTGAACCTGGGATTTGATTGAATTTGCGGCAGCACGCAATTCCGATTCCAATTTCGCCAATGACATTATCTTAAAAATTGTGACAGCTTCATATGACAGCTCACATATCAGCTGTTGAATTCCAAAATAAATAAATCCAAATGAAAAGTGAGATTCAAAGATGCTTTTGATAAATAAAATAAAATGAATACCTCAGACTTTTTAATACTCGAGATGTTGGAAGATTCTGGCAGTAGCATCATGTTAAGTTCGTCGGATATTACAACATCGGATACCAGCAATAGCGATGATCAACAAGATTTGGCACTGTTTTTCGTTGGAAAGGACGACAGAAATGCGATTTCTAGGTATTTAGAAGAAGTAGTTCCTTCATATACTGAAAAAGAATTTATAACCCACTTTCGAGTAAGTCGTGATTTGTATCAATGCATAGTGCAACAATTTGTATTATCGAATGAGTACATCGCAATAGAAGCGGATAAAACATTTTCTCCAGAAATACATATAGCACTCTTCTTGTGGTTTGTTTTTGACCCTTCAAGTTATCGCACTCGTGCCAACGATTTCTATAAAAAAAATTATATGCAAAAAAAATGGAAGTAAGGTTTTCAAATTCAGTAGCATTATTTAAAATTTTATTTGGAAACAAAAAATCTTCAAAATGAAGATATTGTTGCATGTTTGCTCAAACTGTGTCATTGAGCAGCAATTAGTCAAGTTGCGCCATCTAGTAGAAAGTAGCCATATTACCGATTTTGGCAGCATTTAAATATTAGTTTGAGTAGCTGTGGAATAACTAGTACATACATAATTAGATTGTTCTCGAACCTTCTAAACGAACCTTCTCTACGAATCTGGAAATTTCGAGAGGTGTCACCAGGAGATATAAATAGATGTCGCAGGAGCACCCAAGACATTCGAGTTGTGAAGTGTGAACCGCGATAAAGAAGGGCGATAGATGACAGTAGTGAAAAGTATAGAGAATATTGAATAAGAGAAAAGTGATTGTTTAAAGTGATTAATTGTGAAAGTGAATTGTTGAAATTAAATAAGTGAATTATTAGAATAATAATCAAGAAGTAAAAGACATTGAAGGAGAACTAATAAAGATTAATTAAATAGAATTACGTTTTATCTTTTCGAATCCTAGCCGGAATGTAACATTGGTGTCAGAAGTGGGATAAAACGTATTCAGTGTGAAATTAAAGTAAAGTGAATTAGTTAAAAAACAAATGGGCCGCACATTGAAATTATTACAGCTCAGTATACCGCAGTTAAAAGCTGAACTAGAGAAGCGCAGTCTCTCCACAGCTGGAGGAAAAAGTGATCTGGTGCTTCGACTGCAGGAAGCTGTTGAAAACGAAGGAGAAAACCCCAAGTCCGTTTTGTTCGACGTAGCAGAAGAACAAGTAAGTACAGGCGTTGATATGACTGCTATGATGGAATTACTTCTGGCCAAGTTTGATGAACAGAAGAATTCTCTAGATTCCAAATTTGATGAACAGAAGAATTCTATAGATTCCAAATTGGAATCAATGGACTCTAAATTTGACGAACAGAAGAATTCTCTAGATTTCAAATTGGAAGAACAAAAGAATTCCATAGTTGCCGCCCAAAAGAGCGCTGTGGAAGATTTTAAAAATGTTCTCGAAGGAAAACTCGAAGAAATTGACCACAAGTTCGAGAAGGTTAAAACCAAATTCGACGAAATCCATCAGACGTTTTGCAAGCATGAAACAAACTTCGAGAACTTGGCTAAAGAGCTCGAGAAAGTGAAGAAGCAGAAGGCCCGAGAAAATTCTGCGGCCTGCCCGAGAAGGAAAGAGATGGCCAATTTATAAGAAACAGTTTGAAGCAGCTGCAATGGCGAACAGCTGGGACAACGAGGAAAAGTCGATTGCGCTAACGCTCGCACTAAGTGGTACAGCTGCGGAGTTACTCCAAACTGTCTCAGAAGAGAAGCAACACAACTACTACGGCCTGGTCAAGGCTATAGAGATGCGCTTCGGTGATGAGCATATGCAGCAAGTGTACAGGGTCCAGCTACGCAGTAGAGTCCAGAAGCGGGGAGAAACACTTCAACAGCTGCAAGCAGATATCGAACGTCTGGCACATTTGTCATATGCTAATGCTGGTGAGGTTCTCATCAATGAAATGGCTGTGGAGGCGTTTATCCAAGCCATTGAAGATAGACAACTGCAAATGGCCGTAAGAATGGCCGGAAAGAGAACTCTCACTGAGGCCCTAGCATTTGCCTTGGCAATGCAAGCTGCTGATCAGTCATCGC
This sequence comes from Portevinia maculata, assembly GCA_949715645.1. Lineage (NCBI taxonomy): Eukaryota > Metazoa > Arthropoda > Insecta > Diptera > Syrphidae > Portevinia > Portevinia maculata. The sequence continues at coordinate 401,486,910 of OX454525.1, read as the reverse complement.
ATGTGTTCCCCCGCGTAAGGGAAATGACAGCCGTTGAATGCTCCTGTCAAAGAGCAGACATCGTAGACCGGAGCAGAGATAACAGAGGTCAAATGCGCTGCTGGAACTGCAACAAAATAGGGCACCTACAGAGACAGTGCAGAGCTCCACCCAGACGAGGCAGTTGTCCACATTGCGGGCCTAGGAGGGGCAACGAAGAAGCATCTGGCAGGGAAAGCAACCATCCTGCAGATATAGCTTCGCAGAACCAGCAGTCGGGAAACGTGTAAGGAATAGCTTCGCGGGGCAGAAGTTGGTTTCCGGAATCGACGACCCCAGGACCACAATTCAAGTCTCCCAAACCGAACCATCGACACCGGTGCCACCGCTTCCATTATAAGGAGGGACATCGTCCGTCAGTCTTGGCTGCACAACACCAGCAATTACTGTCTGAAAACAGCAACAGGAGCTACAGCGAAAGTGTATGGAGAGGTCATACTAACAATAAATTTGGCAGGATTAGCATTCTCCCACGCTTTCCTAGTAGCTGATATATGTGACGAATGCATCGTTGGAATCGATTTCATGAAGGCGCATGATGTTGTATTGGACATTGGTATGCAAGTACTCAAGTATCAAAACGTAGAGATTCCGATGGTGTACGGGAACGAGAACGCCGCATCCCTGAGGACAGTCATTAGTAGGAACGAGGTCCTGCCACCTTCTTCAGAGACACTGATTTGGACAAAGCTGGAAGGTGATCCTGGGGCCCACCGATTCTTTCTAGTTTACCCAGAAGACAACCACTGCCGAAATTGCGTGGTTGGAAAAATGCTTGTCGAGCCGAAGAACAATATGGTTCCCGTACGAGTTCTTAATGTGGAACACAAAAGCGTCAAATTGAAGCAAGGTGAGGTGGTTGGAAAGTGTGTACCGGTTACTGCCATCACGAAACTATCACAGGAAGGTGTTGCGAAGCCTCGTTCACCAATGGGAATGACTGAGGTGAAAAGAACTTTATTCCAGCACTGCGATCTGAATCAGGAGCAGCAAGCTATGGCAGGGAACTTCATCAACGAGTTTGCTGATATATTCGCTTCGCGGGACTGCGAGTATGGCCGAACACATCTTGTACAACACCGGATAGACACTGGAGATGCGAGACCGATTCGTCAGCCTCCCAGACGATTACCATTGGCTAAGCAGACGGAAGTTGCAGAGATGGTGTCGACGATGGAGAATTAAGGAGTAATCGAATGCTCTAAAAGCCCATGGGCATCTCCAATTGTCCTAGTCAAAAAGAAAGATGGCAGCACTCGGTTCTGTGTAGACTATCGCCAACTGAATAATGTCATCAAAAAGGATAGCTATCCTCTACCAAGGATCGACGATACGCTGGATACACTGTCTGGAGAGTGGCTACTGGCAAGTGCAGATCCATCCGGAATACCGTGAGAAAACGGCTTTCACAGCAGGAAACAGGCTCTGGCAATTCACAGTAATGCCATTTGGACTGTGTAACGCGCCGGCAACCTTTGAGCGTCTAATGGAGCGTGTTTTGTTGGGGCTAACATGGAAAACGTGTTTGGTCTACTTGGACGCTGTCATCGTTGTTGGAAAACCGTTTGAAGAACATCGAGATAACTTGAAGGAAGTGTTCCAGAGACTACGAAGTGCGCAATTAAAGCTTACCCCGAAAAGTGTGATCTCTTTAGATCTGAGGTAAAATATCTGGGGCACATCATCTCGTCCGAGGGAGTAAGGACTAACCCAGAGAAGGTCGATGCAGTAAAAATTGGCCCGTTCCCAAAGACAAACACCAACTGAGAAGCTTCCTGGGACTTGCAACTTACTACAGACGGTTTGTGAAGGACTTTGCAAGGATCGCGAAGAGCTTGCATCAACTGACGGAAAAGGGAAAACCATTCAAATGGTCAGGTGAATGCGAAACGAGTTTCAAGAGTCTCAAACACCAACTGTGTGATGCTTTAATTCTAGCGTACCCTACCCCAGGAAAGACATTTATTGTAGATGCCGACGCTAGTAATGTTGGGATCGGAGCCGTTCTTTCGCAGATCCATGATGGCCAAGAGTGAGTAGTTTCCTACTTCAGTAAAGTGCTATCCAAGCCGGAGAGGAACTATTGCGTAACCAGGCGGGAATTCCTGGCTTTGATACTGGCAACAAAGCACTTCCACAAGTACTTATATGGGCTGAAATTCATCCTGCGTACAGATCATGCGTCTCTAAAGTGGCTGCTGCAGTTTAAGAACCCTGAAGGAAAAGTCGCGAGGTGGATTGAACGGCTGCAGATGTATGACTACGAGATACAGCACCGAAAGGGAACTCTTCACTCCAGATGCCCTCTCCCGGCGACCATGCAGGGCTGATTGTAAACATTGCGTACGCCAGGAGGAAAAAGATAAAGTATCAGTCCAACGGTTGAGAGCTGAGCCCATTAGCGGCTGGAGTGCACAGGAGATCCGGAATGCTCAACAGGAAGATGCGGATATCGAGCCGATTCTCGCCTGGAAGGAACATGAAGGCAAGCCGGACTAGCAGCAGATCTCCAATAAGAGTCCGGAACTGGAGGCATATTTGGCACAATGGGACTCACTTCATGTTCAGGATGGCATTTTGAAAAGAAAATGGGAAAGTTCGGATGGAACATCAGCCGTGATGCAACTTGTGGTACCCAGAGCAAAAGTCAACGAAGTGCTTAGGGAACTGCATGATGGAGTGTCCGGAGGTCACTTGGGAGTAAATAAGACACTCGAAAAAGTGCGAGAACACTTTTACTGGATCCACGCAAGAGACGATGTCGAAAACTGGTGCCGAAAATGCGCCACTTGCGCAGCCAGTAAAGGCCCGAGAGTAAAAATGCAAGGCAAGATGCATCAATACAACGTTGGAGCGCCCTTTGAAAGGATTGCAGTTGACATCGCAGGACCGTTTCCAGAAACCAACAGTGGAAACCGCTATATCCTCGTAGTGATGGACTACTTCACTAAATGGCCTGAAGCATTTGCTATACCTAACCAAGAAGCTAAAACCGTGGTAGAGCAGAATGTCCACAACTGGGTAAGCAGATTTGGCGTACCAATGGAATTGCACTCGGACCAAGGTCGCAACTTCGAGTCGAAGATCTTTCAAGGAGTATGCCGGCTACTAGGGATTAAGAAGACTAGAAAAAAACCCCGCTTCATCCACAATCGGACGGAATGGTGGAACGCTTCAATAGAACATTAAACGAACACCTTTCTAAGGTTGTTGGCGACTGCCAGCGGGACTGGGACAAGCAGATCCCCATGTTCCTATTAGCTTATCGAAGCGCAGTTCATAACACAACAGGACATACTCCATCCGAAATCCTTTTTGGTCGAACCATCCGGTTACCTAGTGAATTGATGTTTGGATCTCCGCCTGATGAAGCAACGAATGAAGATGATTATATTGCGGATCTCAGAGAAGTCATCAGAAACATTCATCGAAAAACTAGAGATAAGATTCGGATATCCAGCGACCGCATGAAGACGAGGTACGATACAAAAGCAACCACCACAGGATTCCATAAGAGAAAAGTTATTGTTTAAAGTGATTAATTGTGAAAGTGAATTGTTGAAATTAAATAAGTGAATTATTAGAATAATAATCAAGAAGTAAAAGACATTGAAAGAGAACTAATAAAAATTAATTAAATAGAATTACGTTTTATCTTTTCGAATCCTAGCCGGAATGTAACAATATTTTTTATGGAGATTTTGGGCCAAATTAAATCTTCAATTATTAAAGATTTGAATCAAAATTATTCGAAGTATTCTTTATCAAGAGTAATGTATTTAACCAAGAGAGAAATCCGACGAAGACTTACCCTAGGAAGCCATTGCTACTTCGGTTGGGCAAAGCAAATGGGTTCAAAACTCCTAACTCGGAACGCCAAGTGTAAGCTCTGCAAAACTCTGATAACGCCAGTTCTGCTTTACGGCGAGTGCTGGACGATAAGCAGGAAAGGAGAAGTTATTTTGAGTTCTTTCGAAAGAAAAATACTCTGTCGGATATTTGGTCCTGTGTGCGAGGAGGCCGAATGGAGGAGAAGTTATAACCGCGAACTGTATGAACCGTACCAAGATGTGGATGTAGCCCAAAAAGCTAAAATACGAAGACTACATTGGCTCGGCCATATTGAGCGAATGGACAATAATGCTCAAGCGAAGGCGATTTTTGACCCGCAGGCGCAGGCCCCAAGTCCGAGACGACAATGAAGATCGAGCTTCCGTTTAAAAGACCAAGGATGCCAGAGCGCTTGGCCTGGACAACTGAAACGTGCCCAGGATCGTGGGGGATGGAAGGCTATAGTATCTGAGGCAGAGACTCTACGCGGGTCGGGAGCTCGTTAACACATAACACGATACTTATACCGATTCTCGCCTGACTATAGTTACTGCAAAAGAGCAATTACAAGTGACGCGATCGATCGCAGGTATCGTTAGCAACCACACCATTTCAGAAATCGTGCAAATGCACCGATTTTCAATAAAATATTTATTCTAAAAAACGACGGAAGAATTTGATGACATAGAAGCTGTGTTCAGAGAACGAAAACTAGATCAGAAAAGAACTACACAACCCTTCGAGCAAAAACGCTGACACAACTTTTCCTGTCCTTTTTTGATTCCCGATATATGAGGCGTTCCACGCACAGATTTGTAATTTGACTGTTCTGTTACCAATAGAGCAAGAATCGAGAGTAGGTATTTACATATTTGGAATTTCGGAATAGTTCATCATTTCTCACTGACACTGTCTCTGGGTGTAGGTATCATTTTCCTTTAAAAGGTAAACTTCAGTTGAATTCATTCCTAAATTAAACCTCTTTTGAATTTAGATTTATCAAAATTACAAAATTATGGCAACCAGTAAAGGCGAAATTCCCAATCCAGGATTTTATTTTAGGAAGATCCACTTTTTTTTTTTTTTTTTTTTTATAATTAGCGCGCACGAAAGGGGTTTGTTGGGACCCTTATAATGTATTAGCTACACAGCGCGGACGTTAAGGAAATTAGGGTGAGAGGAAAAGGAGAGATGCCGATGCACGTTGGTTTTGAATGTCTGTAGGTTATAATGTGTAGGAAAAATGGAGCGGGGAAGAGCATTCCACATTCGTGTTGTACGGCTGAGGAAAGATTCTTTGAACTTCACTGTACGTCCGAACACAGGCTTGAGGGTGAACTGATGAGCATTCCCTGCATGGCGGGTATTGCGGTTGAAATGTTCAAGGGGAGGAATGCAACTGGCTATTTCGTTTGAGCACTTATGGTGGAAATAACGATAAAATAACGACAGGCAGGAGACATTACGACGATGACTAAGAGAGTCAATCGATCTCGCGATGTCTCGGTCGCCAATGAGTTTTATCGCGCGTTTTTGGATCCTGTCAAGTAGCTCCAAATAAGTTATTGGTGCACCGGACCAGATATGAGCGTTGTACTCGAGTTTCGGGCGAATAAACGCCTTATAAATTGTAGCCAGATCAGAAGGGGTGAAATATTTCTTACAACGTTTAAGGAAGCCTAGACATTTCGCGGCGTTCTTGGCGACATCGAATATGTGGTCATTCCAACGAAGGTTGTCATTAACACACATACCGAGAATGGAAAGTCTTTCGGTTTCAGCGATGTAAGTGCCATTCATAGATAATGGCAGTGTGTGTGGGTTTTGCTTTAATGACAGGAGACAGCATTGAGTTTTGGAAGCATTAAATTCCACTCTATTGGTTTTACCCCACTGAGTTATGCTGTTAAGATCGGAATTTAATGAGCTTAACATACGTTGCCGTTCCAGTTCCACACCCGAAGATGGGGGGCGTGACCCAAGAAACGAATATGAGAAGCTGAGGGTACTGTCATCAGCAAAGGAATGGATTGGATTAGAAGTAACAGACAGTAGATCATTTATAAAAATGAGAAAGAGAGTCGGGGACAGAACAGAGCCTTGGCGGACACCAGCATTTATTTGGTGAGTTGCAGACTTGAAGCCGTCCAAAACAACTTGAATTGAACGGTCCGAAAGGTAATTTCTAATCCATTGAAGAAGAGTATCATCGATTCCAAATGCACGCATTTTCGACAAGAGAGCTTGGTGCCAAACTCTGTCAAATGCTTTTGAAATATCAATCGCAACGATCTTACTTTCACCACCTTGGTGAAGAGATTGGTTCCACTTTTCGGTTAGATATGTCATCAAATCACCAGTGGACCTGTTGCTGCGAAAACCATACTGCCGGTCATTAAGAAGTTTTCGCAATTCAAGATATTTCATTAGCTGACGGTTTATCAGCGTTTCCATGACCTTAGAAAGAAGGGACGTAAGTGCAATTGGTCGGTAGGAGGAGGGAGAAGAAGATTCGCCTTTTTTTGGTACAGGTACCAACGACCATACCACGTCGAGTTAATCGGTTCTCGTCAGATCACCGTAATTAAACGACGTTGGGCGCGGTTAGTACGTAGATGGGGGACCGTTTGAGAACAACCGCGTGTCGTTGGCCAGTCCCATCTACAGAGTTGAGGTAGATAATATACGTGGTATCACAATGGACCTAAATTGGTCTAAGTGTGTCGGCTTCTGCCGACAGCCACATAAACCTAACCTAACCTAACCTTTTGGTACAGGCTGGACAAATGCTGTTTTCCATCTTCCCGGGAAGAGTCCTGAAGAATAGGACAGATGGAAAAGCTTACGCAATGGTTTTGCCAGCGAAGAAGAACACCTCTTCAGAACGATAGGGGAAATACCATCTGGACCAGCGGATTTGTGAACGTCAAGATCTTGAAGTACTCTAGCCACTGTACGAGTGCGAAAGTGGATTGGTCCCATAGAGAATTCTACGCGCTCGAGTACAGGGGGAGACAAAGCACAATCTGGGAGCGTTGAGCTGACTGCAAAGTGAGCAGCAAGCAGATTGGCCTTATCTGTAGAGCTGACAGCTGGAATATCGTTGTAAATGAGTGTCGGGATAGATGACGAGGCCGAATTCTTGATGTTTTTAACAAATGACCAAAAGTTTTTACTACCAGTGGGACTTTGTAGTATTTTTTGCCTCAACTTTTGGTCATAGGAGAATTTGACACGATTAATGTGGGCATTGCAGTCATTTCTGGCTCGTTTAAACTTTTTACGGCTTTCCTCAGATGGGTTGGCTTTGAATAGCCGAAAACTTACCTCTTTTAACCTGATAGCCTCTTTGCAGCTCGAGTCACACCACGCGTTAACCTTGGGTTTGATACTTTTAATCCTGTTAGGGATAAAAGTCTTCATACCCAGGTGAATTATGTTTGTGACCATATCAGCAGCAGCATCCACGTCGCTGTCGAGGAAGCACAGCGACCAGTTAAAACTCTTAAAGAAACCGTTTAATTTTTCCCAATTGGCTTTCTCGTACTGCCATACGGTTCTTTTAGGAGTTTGTTCTTTAACTATGTGGTTGGAGTACGAGAAATTTGCTGATATGATGCAATGGTCTGACGAACCTAGAGGCGATAATACGTTCAAAGCGTATTTATCAGGGTGAGAGGTAAGAAACAAGTCCAATGTGTTGGCAGTTTGGCTGCTAATGTCCGGTATTCGTGTCATCTCATTTACAAGCTGAGTCAGGTTATTTACCTCAGCAAAGATCACGACGTACCTTCCTTCGGGTGTTGTCTGACCAGAATGTCGAAGCCAGCCTGAATTGTGTATATTGAAATCGCCCGCAATAACGATTTCAGAACGAGGATGAAGGGTCACAATTCTTGTAATGGAATCGGACAGGGCATCAAACTCATTATAAGTTGAATGTCTGTCCAAGTTGGGGCTTCTGTAAATAAAACAGTAGTGTATTAATTGCCTACTTTACCTTCCTCCTTACTGTCAACGCATCAAGCTTCTTCAAATGATACCTCTATCTCAACAAATGTTAAATAGCGATGACGTTTTTCTTACGCAGCTTGTATTTGGTCATATAGATGCGCCAATTTGTTGTCTTTCATTAACTTCAATTTCCGTGGCGGAATCTATAACCAACGTATTGTTTAGCCCTCATCATACAACTATGGTAGAAATGAGCCTATGATACTACACAGGGCCCAGAGATAGACTGCTCAGCACCTGAACCGGCGTTATGTCTGCTTGCTGTCTCGGTCAGGGCTTCCATTGACGGTTGGGTTTCATATGAACACACTGGCGACTTACGGGCCATTACCTACGCCTCTGCCCAGCATCTAAAGGTGCTATGCTTATGGTAGAAACACATCAACACTTCAAAGTCGCCTTCAACTTTGACAACCACGTCGCACGTTTTAGAATCAATGCTTTTTAATGGGATGGAACACATTAGCACTTCAACCTCAACTTCACCTTCAAGGTTAGACCTAAATCCTAAATTCAAAGTTGAAGTGCAAGTCCCACCAACCTTGAGGCGATGTTTTCAGTTTTCCCAACATGCAAATGCTTATATTTTAAGCGAATTTTCTCGCTTGTTTGTATTTTGACATAATTTTCTCTTTTCTTTACAACCATTCTTTGTTTCGCTCTTGAAGTTACATTTTTCATTGTGTTTGAGTCAACTCTAAACGCTAAAGTTCTCGCTCTTGTCAAAGTCCAAATCGAAGTTGAAGTGTTTCTACCATTAAGCGAAACAACCAACTGTGATGGCTGTGGAGAAAGCGATGACACTACGGAACATTGCCTCTGTGATTGTCCTACTTATGCTCGTATAAGGTGCCTGGTATTTGGGCAGGTGTGGTGAGTGAGCGGGGAGTACCAATGACATTTGGCTTATTGTCAATAAACACAAGCGCAATGCACTTTCGCAATGATACTCAGTTGCATCTTATGGTGAATATCCATATAATTGAAAACGCCAACTTGAGAACAATGACGTAGTTGCAACAAAAAATATAGACTTTGAATGAAAAACGCTAACCAAATTATCAAAGATTGCAGTTCGAATGAGTAATCGACTTGCAGATAGGCAAGCAGCGACATTGAATGGCTGCAGTATGTACATCTTCTATGAACCAAAATGTTTAAATTGAAGACGTCACAAAGCTTTCATATATATTTATTGAAAAATACACGACACATTGATAAGAATATATGTAGATGCACCTTATTTTTAGTTATAATGCACAATACTATGAACTCAATTTTTTTTTATGTTCAGATTTACAGACACGTTGGCCGTAGGTTTTTTAGCATTCTTCGGTTTGTGGTTTTTCGGGGCTGCTCCTGCGTTTTTAGGCTCTTGCTGTTTTTGGGTAACGGGCTTCTTCTCTTGCGGCTGTGGTGGAGTCTTTTGTACGGGTGGAGCATCAATCGTTTCATACCGCTGGGCAATTTCCAATGCTTTGGCCAATGTCAAATCCGTGCCTTCCTCACAGAATCGGTCAAAAACCACTCCATCAAATGAAGTGACAAATTTGTCTAATAGAGTTGCTTCAGTTCGCACACCAAACTTACAATTAATAGCCAAACGACGGACGCTTTCATGCCAGTTTGTTGCCTTTTGATTTTTGCCCTTTCGGGCGTCGTAAAACCGTTTTCTTTCCTTAAAAACAACAATGGATGGAGTAAAGAGCTGAGCGAATACAACCAGCAATTCATCGTACAATTTATCGTTTGGAGAACTTGGAAAGCACAGATTTCGAACTCTTTCATAATTTGCCGGCCCAACGCAGTTGATTAGAATTGATTTCTTTTTATTAGAATCGTCAATGTCAAGAGCGATAAAATAATGCTCAAGCCTTTCCTGGTAAGAATCCCAAGATTCTAATTTTTCATCAAAATTTGGAATTGATGCAGCCATTTTTAATTACCAACACTAAATCTCCTTAAAGGCGAACCGGTATCTTCAGGGTGTAAAATATAACTGGAACCACAGACTACATACAACTAGACAGTCAACTGAGAGGAATTTTTTTTCGGATTGCCAACAAGCTGAAAAACTCCACTAAATGGCTTATCTGTATTAGTGTTTGATGCAAATCAAATGGGAAGCTTGCACACAGATAGGATATTTAGTGGAGTCAGGTGTGAAGTTGGCAGCAAAAAAGAAAATTATCGAAATCCTCTCTTAAAATCACCTCAAAATGATGGCACGGTTGCCGATGTTCAATCTACAAATGAAAAAAAAAATATTCAATTTTAACAAAATTTTTATTTTGAACAATGAATCAAAAACTTACAAATATGTAAATACATAATGTTAACTTATAAAAAAAAAAACAAATTCAGTCTCAAAGTTACAATAAAAAACAAAATAGTTTTTAAAATCACTACAAATCAGAAATAATTAGATCGATTTCATCTTCATCACTTTCATTTACCTCAATATCGGAGGCATTTTTAAAATTATTTCTTAAAGAACATTTTTAGGAATTTCGTATTCATTCAGAATCAAAATAAATTTTTGTCACTAAACTTTTAAAAATTCCACTAGATATAGCAACAAAGTCACTAAGACGGCAACCGTGGAAAAGCAGAAGAATAAAATTTTCCAGCTGTTAACTTCAGTTTTATTGATTCACATATATTCACCGATAGGACATTTCGAGAGAGGATTCGGCTATCCGATTTGAGGGGCGCAGCGGACGGGGGTAGTGAGAGTTGATTGTCTAGTATAGGTAGTCTGTGACTGGAACTGTCCGACGACAAGATTCTAATACAGAAAGCTTTGGCTGGAGTTGCAATTCAGTGTAACCACAAGATACAAGGTGAATATCCCAGATTATTCGTAAAAAAATCCCTTGTCGATAGGGCTTTTCAAAAATCTATCTCTTTCTGAAGTGCCGCATCCCTTTCTTAAACGTCAAACGTCAAACGTCAAAAGCAAATTGAATGAAAACAATGTCAGTGTCAAAAGAGCAAAAAAAAACAAAGAAACAGCTGAATGAAATGAATAATCATTGTGATTGTTAATAATGTGTATATTTAAGTGAAAACAGAAGCAATTGAAGATTAAAAAGTACCAGCTTAAGCATAGTACGCAGCTCGAGCTAAAATTTAGCTCCCATACAAAATTCTCTCCAAAATTTAGCCAAGCTAAAATTTGGTACGCAGCTCCAGCTAAAATTCAAACTTTTATTTCGCAGTGTACATTATTTAACTGTCAAAATTTAGAGGACCGATAAATTGCTCGGCACATTTATTTCGAGCTGACAGTCACCTGTTCATTTCGTCTCAAATTGTTTTTATTTTGTGCCAAAATGGATGTGCATTATATGTACTCAATAACAACAGCAAATTTTTCCATTGGGCCAATGTAATCCTGTGGCCTTGTGTTTCTCAGGGGCAATAAAAACGGCTCAACAAGTTCGAACAATGTGGTAAACGTCTGCGGTTCCATGTGGAAATTTGGCTTGAAAAATTTTACGTCTGAAACCATGACGGAGAACTAAAGTTTCATAAAATAATATCTTCTTCGAAATTATAAATTTTTTTTTGTAAAATTCACTTAAATTATTTTTTTGTTTGACATCGGTTGTTAGAGAACAGCTGTTTTAAGTGGCATTTTCTACACAACTCTCTTATGTCAAAATTTAACGGAGTCTTTAGCTCGTGTTTGGAGAGAAGAATGCGAACTAAATTTTAGCTCGATCTGCGTACTACACTTATAGAGAAAAAACGTGTGAAAGTAAATTAAAGTCAAAAGTTGCTTCGAAACAGAAATATTTTTTTGCCACAAGGCTATTGTCACGGTTTCACTTTTATTTTTTGTACAGAATCTTAATGTATTTTTATCTTTTGAGTATTACAAAATAGTGTTTGGATACTCCTTTTTAGTTCTGGAAATTTGTTTTTGTTATAATTCACTTTAATATAAAATTATTACGAGTTATTTGCAACAAAAACATTTTTTGCCACAACTACGATATTCTCACTTTTTCACTTTTATTTTTTGAACACAATAACATTATAATGTTAACTTTTTAATTATCCAACACGTGGCTTGGATACTACTTCTTAGTTCCGTAATTTTTTTTTTTTTAAATTGGCTTTGTTATAAACTTTTAGTAATTATTCGCGAAGAACTTATTTCCCGCCATGCAAATTCGCCATTGTTTTCATTCATTTCATTCAGCTGTTTGTTTGTTTTTTTTTGTTTGTCTCTTTTGACACTGACATTGTCATTTTTTTTCTCTCTTTTGCCACTGACATTGTCGTGACAAGCCCTATGGGGTACTTTATTCCTTTTTGCAAGACCAACTAATATACTCGTATGTATGTACATTATTTTCGCTACAAATGTTTCTCAACCAATAAAAATGTTTTTTCGTTGACTAAAAATAAGTAAAGTTTTAGTAGTTTGCATTTTATTTAAAAAAGAAGTTGTCAAGTCCTTAATGAAAGACTCTTTACAATTAATTTTCTTTGGCGAAAAGGAAGATCTGATTATTGCTACTGCGTTGTGGGCCTCACTTATTATTATTATTTTTTAATTCGAACATCATTTACTTTTCAAAATATTCGCTCGGTTTCAGCAGTAGAATGTGGCAAAACCATAACTGTCCGAGCTAAATTTCATCGATTTTGAAAAATCCTTTCGATTGTTTTATGATTATTTATATAATTTATTGTTATCAAAAATTGTTATACATTCAACTTTGACAAATCCGATTAGCCTTTTCTTTGAAATGCATTGGCAATTTCTCTTATTCCAAATATGTAGTTGTTTCATCGAATTTAAAAAATAACATATGTACCTAGATTTCGTTAGTCTTTGAATGAAGTAACATTTTTTTTTTATTTCTTGAGCAGCCGATATGTAAAATCTCAAAGCACTCAATAAATTGTTCGCCTTGTTTCAGAGTGTATCATGTGTCTCACAAGACGGACCTAAATAAATATCATTTGTATCTATAAATCGAACGAAATGTCACTTACACTCTGCTCAACTGAATAGGTTCGAAAAATTCTGTTTTGTAATGTGTCCTCTTTTGCAGTCTATTGCAAATATATATATATACATTTATACCTTCAGTTGTTTGCATATAACACGGAAAAGAATAATAACGCGATTTGTGAAACGGTAAATTATAATTTTGTTATTATCATTCCCCAAAAACACTGCATTGTGTTTGGTTCACCAGATTAGGTTCAAGGGCAATGACTTCAGATTGTAATCCTTAGCGATAGCGTATCGACGTTTTTTTTTAATTGAAAGTAACTTTTAAAAAAGGCCAAAAAGGGGAAAAACAGCATCAAATTGCTAAAAAAAAGTCGGGCCATAATGCTGTTAGTAATTTTATTCGTAATCAATCCCCCTATGGAAATAATATGAAACTAGGTTTTCAATACTCGACAACAACACCAGATCGAGGACGTATCATCAGAACTGCTTCAAATTCTCAATGTGCTGCTGCCAAAATCAGAGGAGAATGCGGAGTTTAATGTAAGTCTGGCAACTGTAAAACGGTTTATTCGGAGTGCCAAGCATTTGAAAAGGCTTAAAGTAAAAAAAACACCACTCAATGATGTGCGTAAAGATGCACGCCTTCGGGCTCGAGATCATATGACGTGGAAAAAGAAGTGGCACACTGTCGTGTTTTCCGACAAAAAAAAATTTAACTTGGATGAGCCGGACGGCCACAACTACTACTTTCACGACCTGCGAAAAGAGGAATGTGTGTTAAGTCGTCACCACACCTGTGCAGGTGGCGTAATGTTGTGGGGGGCAATATCGTATTAAGGGACTTGTGCGCTGCAGTTTGTATCATAAGTCTGTGCATTTTATACAATGCATCGTTCTTACATTGTCATTTGCCTGTTAATTTAGTACAGTCTAATTTTATGAAAGAAATTAAATCCGATTTCTTGCCGTTTTAATTTTTTTTCTAGACTTCTCCTCCTTTGTATTGTTGTTTCTGTTTTCCCATTTTGTTCCAACGAGTTCCGAAGAAATATTCGTCGACCCTCCCAGAGCTTCGTTTAGAAGGGTAAGAGCTAATATACAACAGGGTTCGCCCCGGTGCGGTGACCTGAGGTAGTACGTTCACGACATCATCTTGCACTCTGATGCCACTCAGTCCTCGGCTCGTTCTCCCCTTGACTTGGGAATTTAGTTAGCGCCACTTATTTTAGCTTAAAGCTTACTTTTGCCAGCGAAACACAGTTTCGGGTTTGATTTTGCAGTATCCTCCTCCTAGATAGATTGTAAACCAATGCTTTTGACACCTATCTCACCAAATTACACAAGTCAAAGTATGAAGTCGACCAATTCATACTTTTCTTAAAATTCAGCTATTAATGACTTCAGAAAACCAGAATACATCTCTCGCCATCTTGGTGGTCCCGCCATATTGGATTTATAGTATGCATCTTGCATGGCCCCCAATATTTTGGATTTAATGTGACGTTGTATTAATTTTCGTGTTCTCCTCAGCGAGCCACCTCATTTGATACCCATAGGTACCGAGGTAGTGCAGAAAAAAAACTAGTCCCCCATCTTGGATGATCCGCCATATTGTAATTAGAATGACGTCACATAGCTAGGCATTCATTGTCATCCAAAATAAGCGTTTATACCAAATTTCAGCTCAATCGGTTACAGATAACTGATTTAAAATTCAGTTGCAGATTCCACCCGGACAAACATACATACATGGCAAGTTCAATAAAAGCTTGTAAAATAAAACGATTTAACGAACATTTAAACTTATGGTTCAAGGTTCAGCTCCAAGTTCTTTTGAGCGCACTACCAATCTATATGATTGAATGAATGCATAAATGATTGAATGAATTCTGAAGTAACTTTTTGGGGGAAAAATTTAAGCGAAATCGGTGCAATCATGCAGGGGACTAATGCAGGCGCTGATAAGAAACAGAACTTTAGTATTTATGACATTTTACAGTTTCAGCACTTCAGCATCAGCCAGCCTAGCAATTCAAATTCATATCAGTTCAAACTCAAAGATTCACACCGATTGGGTAAAACAGGCGGTGCAACGATGAACATTTGAGTGCTTTTCATATACGTACATACACACATAATATTTGAAGATATCAAAGCTCTTGCAATTCAAATCGTGCAGTAGGTAAGTAAATAAAAAAATGTATGATATATGAAAGTTTCATGTCACTTTTTAATTTGTTCGTGAGTTATGATTTATACACTTTGGTAGTAGTTTATGTTCGTTATAGTCATTGTCAACCTGTCTGTCTTTCGAATTGAGAAACTAAAAACCTCAGTTTCAATTACGTAGTTTTATATCGATAGCTAACAGCCATTTTGTTGAAAACTGCTTTTTAAATTTTGAAAAGTAATTAAAAAAGTGTGTGTTTTATGAAAAATATAAACTTTGAAAAACAGTAGGTATACGAAGATTTCATTTGAGTTACAAAGCTTAGATTAATTGAAACGTGATATGAACTCCCTATCATTTTGTTTATATTACCAGTGCAGACAATTTTACATTTCATGCATATCTTTTGTAAGCTAAAGCAGTAATATGGAGTTCCAACCTGAAAAGGAGTCGTGGAATACTTACACAGAACGCCTTGATAATTTTTTTATCGCCACTAGGATCGAGGATGACGATAAAAAGTGTTCACACTAATTCACCTAAATGGCCCTTCGCTCTATACTCTTAAGGAGTTGAGTTTTCCTCTGAATCCGACTCAAATGAGTTATGCTGAGGTAACCGATATTTTAAAACGTCATTATGTCGGCACGAAAAATATTTTCTGTGAAAGAAAAGCATTTTATAGAGCCCAACTGAAGCCCTATGAGACTGCTAGCGAATGGCATCGTCGAGTTAGAGCATTGTCGATGGACTGTGATTTTGGCGTATTTCTGGAGGAAATCCTTGTTGATAAAATTGTAACTGGATTTCAGGGACAAGTTCTTCACCGCATATACGAACAGGATGAACATCTTAGTCTGCGGCAGACATTGCAAATTGATCAACAAGGTTGATCCCAAAAGAGGTCCATCCCAAAGTCTACAAAATCCACAACAACAAAAACGCGACAATCAAGTTCAGAAAAATGCCAACATTTGCTTAAAATGTGGTAAGAAAGGCCAAGATTCCAACTGAAGAAACAATAACAGGTGTACAGTCTAGCCAACAAGAACAATCACAGGCTCCAAAAAATATCCCAATTTGTTCTTACTGTCGCAAGCAAGGACATTACGCCGAAGTATGTCGTTCTAAAAGTGCAGTAAAAGTTGAGGAACTCGAGTATGTTCACGTTGAAAGAAAAGTCCCAACTTGTTATAAATATGGTAAGAGAGGCCACGACGCAAATGTATGTCGGTCAAAGATTCAAACTGAAGAAACAATAGCAGGTGCACAGTCTAGGCAACAAGAACCACCACAGGCCCCAAAAAATATCCCCATTTGTTCTTACTGTGGCAAACAAGGACATAAGGCTGAAGTATGTCGTTCGCAGAAAAACTTAAAGAAGTCGAATATGTTCATGTTGAAAGAAAAGTCCCAACTTGCCATAAATGCGGAAAAAGAGGACATTATGCTAATGTTTGCCGGTCCGAACGCCCACGGAGAGAGGGAGATAGTTGTCTTATTTCCTAATTTATAGCAAGTTACGGCATTGTAACTATAGCAACAAATATAATATTTCGTTGGTTATAATGTTTTGAATAAAACTACCACATATGTTCATACATTTATGTATTCACGATATAAGAATTTATTAATAAAATGAAAAATATACATTGTACCTATTGACTTTATAAACAAGTAATACTTATTTCTGTAACGAGGCACAACGATAACACTTGACTGTCCTGGTGGGGAGAAGAAGAACCATGATTGCTGAAAGAGATAGTACAGATAGAGACACCCACGTAGAGGGATACTCAGTGCTTTATTAAACGAAGAACTGAATAAGAAATTAATAAATTTTGGTTAACTGTTATAAAACAAGCTTATGCCTTGTAGGTACTAGTTAGTACAGGAAAAAGGGAATAGAATAGATTTCAAATATTTACTAAAAATGCTAGTATTTTATACCAATGGGATATTAATTGCCCCCTTATCAATAAATATTGTATACACAGATAAGTATGTACAGGGTTTTAATGATTGAATTTCGGTGATATATCGCTCGCCGGTTTTATTGATTGCGGTGGAAGTACAAGTACCTCTGCTAGACGACTCGGAGTCGAAAACCTATCATTTATTTGGTGAGGGAGATTTAAAGTGCGCGGGAATCGACCAATACAGTATTGGAATTCTCTCAAATAACTGAAACATAACATGAAATATATTTGCGAAGATTGTATTCTTCATATATCTACACAACGTGGATCTTGTGCTCAAAGCCATGCAAGAAAGTGTTAACAAAAATAAAAGAGTACCTAAAAGAATACAAAAACGAATTTAATATAGCTTTAAAAAAAATGTGAAGTTAAAAAATTCCTTCAGGCGATAGAGTCAAGGTATATGGAAAGGTTAAATGCAATGAAAATAGTTCAAAGTACGTGTAAAAAGAGTGTTTTAGAAATTAATCAAAACACCGAATCGCTAAAACGCGAGAGTGAAAAGATTTGCAGTGAAGGAAAGAGTAATATAATGGTCGAACCAAAAATTTGTGATGAAGTCCAGATATTTTTTTTCCAAAGCCAATCTGTCAAAAACGCGAAGACTGTTTTCGTTTTCCATTGAGCTTTTCAGATTTTGCTCTTAGATCTCAGATTTTTCGTGCCCAACGTACATAAAACCAGATGGCAGTTTTCGGTTTATTTATTGCCAAAAAAGTAGTACTAGGCGGTATTGCGTATCTTGCAGAGTCGCGCTTCCTCTTGCGCGAAATAGTAATTATCACCTTAAATGCATTATTATCACGGAAGATACGAAAACACTTTACTAAGTAACAGCAATAAATAAACTTTTTGATTAAACTATTCACATGTTGTGTACGTACTGAGCCATATACTTACTTAACGTGCTCCCGACCCGTGAAGAGTCTCCGCCTGAAGCCTTCCATCCTCTACGATCCCGGGCACGCTGCTTCCAGTTGTCCAGACCAAGCGCTCTGGAATCCGCGATCGCTTGGTCTTTAAAACGTAGGTTCGGTCTACCTTGCCTTCTCGAACCTGGGGGCTAGGATTCGAAGATCCTCTTAGCTGGAGCATTATTGTCCATTCGCTCGATGTGGCCGAGCCAATGTAGTCGACGTATTTTGGCTTTTTGGACTACATCCCCATCTTGGTACAGCTCATAGAGTTCGCCGTTGTAGTTTCACATTAGAAGTTTAAACTCCACTTTTGGTTTAAACTTCAGTTCAGCAATTTATTCGGTTTCACAGTTTCGTTTAAACTTTAAACTGAGTTCAATTTGCAATTTAAATTAAACGACTTTATTCTGCCGTTTAAACCGTTAAAATTTGGAAACACTTTATTAGGGGGATCAAATTGTGAAATATTTCGAAAGCGAAAAGCGAAAAATAATGGACATAGTTGAAAGGTGGCCTGGATCAAGTCATGATTTTCAACAATTCAAGAATCTGTTCTATGGAGAATTTGGAAATCATGTTATAGTGGCGGACAGTGGCTACCAATGCAGACGCTAATGATGACTCCTTTACGTAGTTGCAACAATCCACAAGAAACATTGAACAATGAATCTCAAATTCGAACACGAAATTGTGTTGAACGCTCTTATGGCGTATGGAAGAGAAGGTTCACTTTATTCTATATTCTTGACACCTTGCATAGAGGAAAAAAACCCAGACAAATACAACGATGTGGTAGTAATTCAAACGAAATTTAATCTAAAGCGCATGTTAAAAGGAGGAAGCTGTCGCTTCACACTACCACGCTTCGTATATTCCTATCTTTAATTTGGATGGAAAACTTCAAGTGGCTATAAATTCGGGATTTACGTAATTTCTGTGTTCCGCTACCTGTGGTACAGCATATTATTTGGCAATGTTGACATGGGGGGAAAGTAGGTTATGAGCTAAGATGCAAATGAATTTCCAATTCTATATTCGACAGTTGACTTATGAATATTCGGATTTTATTGTCAAAACGAGAATAAAACATAGAGACGGGCTACAGTCCGTTTGGGCGAACTGTTGGATACCCTATTCTTATTCCTATCCCTCATAAGTGGGCGAGACAAAAGTCTAAGTATGGTTGAATTGTTAAGAACGCTCTACATATTTTGTTATATAACATTTAAAGGATTTTATCAAATAAAACGCTCCCTAACTCAAACTTGGGTGTTTCAAAAAAATTGTTTTATTTAATTGTGGGCGTGTCACTAGGCGGATTTAAAAAAAATTAACACATGAGCATAAAGGGCCCCTAGAGAGTATATATTATAAATTTCAGCTCCCTAGCTCAAACTTTGGATTTTCAAAAAAAATGTTTTATTTATTTGTGGGCGTGTCAGTGGGCGGATTTCGAAAAAATTTTATCACGAGCAGTTTTAGGAGTCATAGATCATATATAAAAAAATTCAGCTTTCTAGCTCAAAATTCGATTTTTTCCAAAATTTTGTTTTTTTGAGTTTGTGGTAAACTTGATTATTTCGGGACCCTAGAGAGTATATTATTAAAATTACAGTTCTCTAGGTCCAGTTTAAAGGCCTAATTTTTGCCGACAGATGGACGGACGGACATGGCTAGATCGACATTACTATCGATACTGATCATAAATATAGTAACTTTTAGGGGTCTACGGGCAATATTAAATTACTCGTATCTTACAAACTATGCGTCAAAATTAATATACCCTTAGCATAGGGTATAAAAATACATAACTTCACATTACGTAATAAAAACGAAAAATGCTGCCAGTTTCGATTCATAAAATCAAGTTAAACGAAGTTCAACTGAACTGAAGTTCAGATTTCACTGTTAAACCGGACGAGTTAAACCAAAAATTTGAACTCAGTTTAAGGTTCAGTTGAACTCAAGTTTAAACCTTCACTGTGAAACTGGCCATTAGTGTTATATATAGGTGGTCTAGTCTGTGACTGGAACTGTCCGAGAAGATTCCGATGCAGACAGCTTTGGCTGGAGTTGTAATTCAGTGGTACCAGAATATAAAAGGAGAATATCCCAGATTATTCGTAAAAAAATCCCTTTTCGATTAGGTAATTTATCTCTTTTTGCAAGACCGGTATTGAAAAATCCTTTTGATTGTTTTATGATTATCTATATCATTATTTGTTATCCAGAATTGTTATACATTCAACTTTGACAAATCCGATTTTCCTTTTCTTCGAAATGCATTTTAAATTTCAATTCAATTCAATTCCATTTTATTATACAAAATTTAGGTATATTAAGATAAATATCTTTTATAGTACCTAGAGTTAATAAGATAGTAATTTCAAAAATACAATAAGTTAATCTTATAATTGCAATTAAGTTTACAATATAATGAGAATAAGATAAGAGATACGATAAAGAAGAAAGGAGAGAATAGGAAAATAGACTAAATATAAGCAAATAGAATGATTAGATGACAGTTCAAGTTAGGAGGAAAGTTAGAGTGAAGACATTAGGATAGGTTTGAGAAATGTAAAAATACTGTGTTTTTAAAACGATTGGCATTCTAGATGGTTCTGATATTTGTTGGTAGGGAGTTCCATAATTTTACAGCAGAAATAAAGAATAAACGAGACGAATTAAGATAGTTGTAACGTGGTGGAATTAAACAAAGCGCTCTAAGGGAACGAGCTTTTTTTAAGTTTTTCATATAGATACATAGGAGTCTTAGTTGTTATTAAGTTATATAGGAATATACAGTTTCTGGCGTCAATATAGTGCTTAAGGGTTGCACCCAATAGGCTATTTACATGTTGTGAAATATGGTCATATCTTCGTAGCCCATGAATATATCTTACCGTATCGTTGAAAGCAACTTGTAGCTTGCGCTGGGATAAGGAATCGACATTACAGTATACAACCTCAGAATACGTAATTAAGGGTAGGATGAGATTTATTACAAGTTTCCGTCTAGTGGCAATAGGAGTAAAATCAGCACTTAGCCACAGTTTCCTAAGGCATCCATAAATCCTTCTTATTACATAATTTATATGGTCGTACGTGATAAGTTAGAGTCGGTAATAAATCCCAGGCTAGTAACAGTATGAAAAATCTTTAATTTAAAAACAGAAAGCACGACATCAGGTAAAGTTTGGATGGGTAGTTTTTTTTAGATATGGGTATAACTTGCGACTTGTCTGGATTTAGAAGTAATCCATTAGTAGTTGCGTACAAGTTCAGCTGTATTATTAAATGGCCTGGCCAAGTAGAGCTGAACATCATCAGCATAGAGATGGACCGAAGTATGTTTACAGACAGATGGTAGGTCACTGTTATGTCGATGTCCGCCGCCGATTATCACGCTAAACTAACTATCATCATTCGGCGGAACAATCTACCTACCGGAGTGGACTGGAGAGCAGCTGGGACTTGCACGCGGGGGCTCGGCTAAAGCTCAGGCTAGGCCGCGGTTCTTGCTGATCTCCCTTAACTCTCCGCGATCGCCGTCTGCGGCGAATACTCACATACCTTAACTATTCGGCTCTCTTTAGCTTCCTTCTTTCTTTTCGTTCGTTCGTCCAGTACAGCAGAACTTCCTAAGGAGTGCACTTGAGGTGGTGGTTGCGCTCTCTTCTACCCTCCCTTCTGTCTGGCTGCATCGCCAATCCGATGACTAGCTTAATCTGCCTTCGTTTGCTAATCCCCTATATCAACGGCCGCTGCTACCAAGTCTGTGAACCTAATAAGTCAACAAATCCAATCGTGCATCCCTCTCTCTCTTTGAACCCCCCCTCCTCCACCACAAATTGCAACGTGCAAGTGCAACATCCTTCCTTTCATTTCATTTACTTAAATTTATTTAAGTGTAAATTCAAATTCATATTACTTATTATGTACTTAATCCTAGGTTCATGTTCTGAAGGAACAAACTTCTTTCTCTATTTGTTTTTTTTTTTTTCGCTGAAGGCAGAATGAATTTATAAAAACGACTACGAAAAAGTTGCCAAAATAATAGAAAAAAACCAAAAAAACTTACCAGTTCAAATTTGTTATGTGCCTTTTTGCACTGATGACGTCAGGAGTGGGAGTTCAGCGCGCTGCACGTTCTCCTCGTCGACCTAATCAATAATTCTTCTGCTAGGGCAAATTCAAATATTATTGGGCAATATTCTCTTACAAACTTCGACAAAAAAATACTAATAGTATACTTAACTTAAAACACTACGCGATATAGGAAAAGTGATGCCTGCTCTAATAACTGGTGGTATTGCGTTTTAATGTCCCCTGATCTTGGCCTATCTGGCGTTTCGTTTGCCCTTGTGACCTTGGGGTTGATGTTTGCCCTGGTAATTTGAATAATGCCGGTTACCTCCGTGCTTAAAACACCCCTTAGCTGTACTCACCCTGGGGTGTAAGGACCTCGGCTCGTATCGGTGTCTCTGGTTGGTTGGTGAAGCGTCCTATTGGAGCTTCGTCCTCGAGACACTCTTCCGACCTAGCCGTCCTCGCCGTAGGCTGCGGTGAATCTGGTTGTACCGCTTTAACTCAGCGGACTGGTACGCTATAGCGGTTCCTGCCTGGGCGTTATATCTACGGATCTGGTGATGGACCGTTATGGATTAACCTGTGTAGATATCTGTTTCTATTAATTAATTTTTTTTTTTTTATTTCACTCTCAATTTTTCAATTTGCGATATCTATCTTATCCCGATCGATTACCTAGTTCTTAACTCTCTATCAAGTTTATTCACGTCGCGAACAATAACACCACCGAGTCGATGGCTGTTTCTTTTGCCGTGAATTTTTTTTTTTCTTTTTAATCAATACGACCGTGACTTGGAAATCTCAAGTGCACCTTCTTTACTTCTTTTGGTTCGACTTAACACCAGAACAGAGCTCCTTTGTGTGGAGCTTATGTCGCCTGCTATACTGCTCTCAGCTTCCCACACGCAGCTTATTCTTCTTGGGTCCAGAGTCGGGGCAAAGCTCACCCCAGTCCCACTTGCTGCTGAATCTAGAGCGGGTGGATCGAATACGTTCATGTGGAACTTGCTGTGCGCAGCTTTTTCTTTCTTTTTCTTTTTCCACAGGGGCGTAGCGACAATTCACTTTTCGGGTCCCGCTTATCTGCCTGGCGTGATTATGCCGAGGAGTGGGGCTCGCCCACGTTTCATCACTTATAAATATACAAAAAATAATGGGACCAAGTATTGATCCTTGTGGAACACCCTGCTTTACTGGCAGAAGTGCGGAAGAAGAATCGGAAGTTATAAATTTCTGAAATGAAAGAAGGCTATTAAGAGATAAGTGTTCAATAACCTGTCTTGCTATGAGTTTCTCAAAGACTTTCGACAGGCACGGTAAAATACTGATTGGTCTAAGATCAGCACCAGATGTCGGGGTGTTCTTTTTTGGAACAGGTATAACTCGAGCTATTTTTCAAGAGTTTGGGAAAGTTGACGTGGTAATGCAGTGGTTGATAATATGGGTCAAGTGAGAAACAATATAGGGCAAAATGAGTTTTACAAATCGTATTGGTATTCCTTCTTCATCGATAGCATTTGATTTAATAGCTGCAACACATTTTATGACATCATTTTCGCTAACAGATTCGATTTCAAAACCTCGTTCAAACTGCAAGAGCGAAATATGATTATTTGAGAGATTGCAATTGACTTTTTCAGTATTGTTTTCGAGAAAGAAGTTATTTAATACATCAGGGTCAATTTCACATTTTAAATTACTTTTTGCACTGGAAACAACAATTTGTCGCAGATTACTCCAGAGCTTTTTAGTTGGAAGATGAGTATTCAGTTTAGAGGAGTAGTAATGTCTCTTGGAGTTTCGTAATACAACTGTCGAATGGTTTCGCATCGCTTTGTAAGCGAGCCAATTGGAATTACATGGACTATGTTTCCATTTGCTGCAAAGCTTATTATGAGCTTTGATGGTCGCGACAACTTTTCATTTTCACTTTCTTTCATAGAAAATAGTTTCTTTTTTATAAAAACTTTATAATATTATTAACTGTGCTATTGGGCGAAATGTAAACAACTACCATTATAATTCATTGTTATTTTTTGTCTCCAGTTGTGTGTCGGTCAAATGCGACGACTGTAACAAATATTACATAGGACAGACAGGAAGAAGCTTCCACGAAAGATTCATAGAACATAAACCAAAACAAAATACAAAGTCTAACTACGCTCTACATTTAATTGACAACAACCACAACTTTTCCGACTTCGACCCAAACCTTTCACCCATCCACATACATATGTTTGAAGAGCAGACCAGGCAAAGCCAACAAAATAGAAGAAGACAGACTACTAAACGACAAATTATTATTAAAAACAAACGCACTATATGACACCGCACTCAAGTACAGCACCTAATAACGCAACAAGAATAAAACCATACATAAGACAGAGCAGGATAAATAAAAAAGAAACAAAAAACAATAGACACCAGCATATATAAAACAAACTGTCAAACAATATAGCATAATATATATATAAAAAAAAAAAACAATAGAAAAAGCGCCTCAAGATGAAACTTTCGTTTCGAAATGCGTGGCGCAGAAATTAAAATAAATATAAGTTGTGGTAAAATCGAAACAAACACACAATATTAAAGAATTATTATTTCTCTTACCATTATGATGTTTTTTCCATCGTCCAAAACACAGTGAGCAACACATATATCACCAATTGATGACAGAGATATATATATTTTTCATGCAGTGGTTATGAGCGGAAGAGAGAAAGAAAATGTGCGCGCGCACTACTCTCTCGTGCTCCTACAGTGTGATACAGACAATAGACAATAGGTAACTGGCTATGAGAGAAAGAGACAAAGAAAATGTGTGCTCGCACCTCCCCCTCTTGCCCCTACAGTAATATACGAAACGTAACTCTTTCTCTTTCTATCTTCGCTGACTTATATTTCCCTCTCAACTTCCATTTGCCTCGCCTGACCACACTTCCGTAACGAATTCACCAGCTTACTCCTCAAGTCAAGCGTGCGTAAAGAGGTTTTACTTCAAAAATGTTTGTAAACAAAAGAGACAATTTTTTCGTGAGAGAAAATTCGCTGAAAATATAGGCATTTGCATGTTAGGAAAACAGAAAACATCGCCTCAAGGGTGGTGGGATTTGCTCTTTTACTTTAAATTTAGGATTTAGGTCTAACGTTGTATTGGAAGTTGCGGTTGCTAGTATGTTAAGTCCCCTCCTGGCATGTCTCCAGTTGCGATAAATTGATAGTATACACTAATGCATGCTGTTGCTGTCATTATCTTAAGTATGGACCATTATAGCAACTTTATTTCTATAGTTTTCGAGAGAAAGCATGATGTGCTCGCATACTCCTAATCACATGCTCAAAGCTAAAGAGAGGGGTCGTTCCTTGCTGTTAGTGCAGTAGTGATGGGAACCTCATTCATGAGGCAACAAAAATGTCGCATATAATGCTCTGAAATGTACCATCAACTCAAAGCAACAAAATGTAATACTTCAAACCTCCCCGAAAGCAATACAAAATACTTTCTTTCGTCTTCAAAAAAAAAAAATCTCTCTTGTCTGTTATTCCTAAGGGAATGAAGCAATGAAGTTGAGTCGAAAATGAACGTGGATGAAGATAGGATAAAGAAATGAAACTGAGGCTATGACTCGCATTCACTACATTCTCTCTCACACCAACTTAAAAGATATTCGGAGCATGATTTACAATACTAGGCTTCGGGATTCTGTCTTATGAAAAAAACGAATTATATATTTCTAGGTACTATTTTATTGGGTGATCTTGATTTTTACAGAGCAGAACACTTGAGATGTCTTAAGAAACCATGTAATAATTCAACGCTCATCAAATCGAATGTATAACGAATAAAGACCAAGAACGAACAAAATTAAAACAGACGTCAAAACGCTCCAGATTCAGTGCAGCCCTCCCGATTTCGAATCACTGAGGCCAGTGTCATCCAGGAGTTTCTAGGTTTGCATCTCTTTCGCGAATGTTAAGGAACGTTGTTAGATATTGCATTTTTAATGTAGTCCTTAGGATCTCTTCTTTTGACATGACAGTACCAACTGTGCTGATGCCCTTAATTTTTCCTGGCATAGGTTTTATTGAAGTCGTATAAGAGATATTTAAAAAAAATATTTGGAGTGTAAAGCAAATTTTTGTATATTAAAATGCCGCGTGTGTTGACGAGACAGCAGTTGGTAGAAGTACTCAAGGAAGCCGGCGTGGAATTTCCCGAAACAGCTGCCACGGCTCAGTTAAAAAGGTTATACCATAGTGAGGTCAACAGAACCAACAATCTATCGACAGCAACTGCAGACGAGAATGCCGAGGTTGACGATGCCGATGACCCTGACGCTGATAATGCCGAGGAATTAGGAGGTGCTGCCCTGGATGAAGAACTGAGCGAGCTACGGAAGCGACTC
Organism: Portevinia maculata; assembly: GCA_949715645.1. NCBI lineage: Eukaryota > Metazoa > Arthropoda > Insecta > Diptera > Syrphidae > Portevinia > Portevinia maculata. Next base: position 401,460,484 of record OX454525.1, on the reverse strand, counting down.
GAAGTGCTGAAGCTTCGCAAGCAAATTAAGGAGCTAGAAAAGGATGCCGCCCCTTCTGCGGAACGAAGATTGGAATTCGGCGAAATCGAGCACGCCATTCCGAAGTTTAATGGCGACGATGTAAGCCATTCTGTACAGCATTTCTTTCGTGATTTCGAGGAAATCATGCAGACGGTAAATGCCGAAGCTATTGAGTTTGCGGCGTTCACTTGTTGGAACCGCTAAAGTGTTCCTGCTCTCGACAGTGGCGCTCAATTACAGAGACCTGAAGTCAGCACTTCTAAAAGAATTTAACATAGCTGTGTCCCGCCAAGATTTATATAGAATGCTGAGCCTGAGGAAGTGGAAAAAGACAGAAGAGTCGCTGCATTGCTATATCTTAAATATGCAGGCGATTGCCAAGCGCTCGGATATTAGCGAAACCGAAGTCATCGACTTCATTATAGACGGGATAGGTAGTGGCGTGTCCAATATAAATTTGCTATTGGGTGCTCGCACCATTGACGAGCTAAAGCAGCTTATTAACCGCTATCAGCAAAGATATTTGATGGAAAGTGCGGCGAGTGTGTCAGGACGTAACGTTAATGCTGTGTCGACCAAGTCCGCCGTTGTAACCAAGATGAATGCCGATAAAAATGCCGTATTATGTTTTAATTGCTCACAGACGGGGCATATTAAACCGTATTGCCCATATCCGTTGCGCCGAAATGGATCATGTTTCCGATGTTGGGAAATGGGACATGACCACAAGACATGTCCGAACCCGAAGAAGATGCTGTCTGCCGTAGCCGTTGCTGTTCCGAAAACCAGACAAGTTGCCGCTAAGAAAGCCGTATCTGATGACGATGATAGTTTAAGCGAATAAGTTGGTGCTGTAAATTGGGTGAGTGTCGCTTTCGAAGTTGATTTGGCAAAAGACGCGGGATTTATAAAGTTTCTTTCTCTTTTCGATACGGGCAGTCCAACTAGTTTTATAAAGTCGTCGTACGTTCCGATTAAGCTGCTGCGATCATCATTTTACGGAGTAGGCGGAAAAAAATTAAATGTCTTAGGAGAAGTAAAATGTAAAGTAAAATTTGACAACAAAATAAAGACGATAAAAGTTAATATCGTCCCAGATGAAAGTATGGCTCTGCCGATTATTTTTGGACGTAATTTTTTGTATGCTTTTAGTATCCATCTAACTAAAGTAAAACTTAGATACTGTAAAGAAAAGTTGGTTTCTATAGGTGGAAATGATAAATTTGTTTTGCCAAATGAACTTCTTACAACTCTTAATAGATATAGCCTCATCGGGAATAATTGTTTGCTAGTGGGTAATAAACCAGAAGAAGATGAGGTTGTATCGGAAGTTAAGTCAACTGGGATTAATGACGACCATTGTGATATGCCGGATATATTTAATATTGAGGTTGTCTCTGACGAAGTAGATTTGAATATTGACCATAAATTGGGTAAGTTACGCTGTGCCGAATTGAATAATTTAGTTATAGATTCCTATGTTTTGCCGAACTGATATTGAAGTAGAACCGTTGGATTATGAAATGAAAATCCATCTGAATGGATGATGTGCCGTTCCACTGTGCCCCCCGACGACTCTCTTATTTTGAAAGAACTCAAGTACAGGCAATAGTGCATCAGTTGGAGAAAGACGGCGTTGTTAGACCAAGTAACTCGCCTTATGCGTCTGCTATTGTGTTAGTTAAAAAGAAGAACGGGGAACTTCGAATGTGTGTGGACTATCGCGGTCTCAATAAAAAGACCATCCGGGATAATCAACCATTGCCGCTTATAGAAGATTGTATAGAGTATCTTGAGGGAAAACAATATTTCACACTTTTAGACTTGAAAAGTGGATTCCATCAAGTTCGGGTTTCTGAGGAATCTATTCCCCTTACTGCGTTCGTTACTCCAAATGGTATGTGGGAGTATTTAAAAATGCCGTTTGGGTTGAAGAATGCCCCTGCCGTTTTTCAGCGGTTTATTAATGTTATTTTCCGAGATTTAGTTTATTCAGGCAAGATAGTTGCTTATATGGACGACATATTGATTGCTACGGCAGACTTTGAGGAACACAAAATATTGCTAAGAACCGTTTTGAGGCGCATCACTCAACGGAATCTTAAATTAAATCTCGCTAAATGCCGGTTCGGTCATTCGGAGATAGAATATTTGGGATATGCCGTTTCTTCACAAGGGATTTCACCAAGTGATTCTCATATTGCCGCTATCAAAGAATATCGGGTGCCGACTAATCAGAAACAGTTGCATTCTTGTATTGGGTTGTTCTCCTACTTTAGACGATTTGTACCGTCATTTTCTCGAATTGCAAAACCACTGCAAAATCTGTTAAAGAGAGATGCCGATTTTGATTTTGACAAGCCATGTTCGGATGCTTTTAATGAACTAAAACGCAGACTAATTGAAGCACCGATTCTCGCCATTTATAGCCCCATAAAGGAAACAGAACTGCATTGTGATGCCAGTTCAATTGATTTTGGTGCCGTCTTGCTTCAAAGGCAAGGGGACAGAAAATTTCATCCGGTGTCTTACTTTTCGAAAACAACTTCCGCTGCCGAATCCCGATATCACAGCTTTGAATTAGAAACGCTTGCTATAATTTATGCGCTGAGACGATTCCGAGTATATTTGGAAGGAATACCCTTCAAGATCGTTACGGATTGCAGCTCTCTGACTATGACGTTGGAAAAGAAACAAGTTAATCCAAGGATTGCCCGATGGGCCTTAGAGCTTGAAAATTACAACTATAAAATTCAGCACCGTAGTGGTATATCTATGGGACACGTCGATGCCCTAAGTCGGTGCCAGATCGCCGCAGTTTGGGATGTTGATGACACGGATTTTCAAATCCAAATTGCACAAGGGCGGGACAAAATAATTATGGAATTGCGGGATCAAATGGAGGCCGAAGAAGTCAAAGACTTCGAGATGATGGATGGACTAGTATATAAAGTGACGAGAAGTGGGAGAAAGGCATTATACGTGCCGAATGAAATGGAATACAATGTTATACGGTTAATGCATGAAAAACTCGGGCATCAAGCTCTGGATAAATGTTATGAGAAGATTGCGATGCATTACTGGTTTCCGAGCATGCGTCAAAAAATTGAAAGATTTATCCAAAATTGTATTAAGTGCATTATGTATGCCATGCCGGCTCGTTCTAGTGAAAGGAACTTGTACAATATTCCGAAAAACCCGCTGCCGTTCGATACAATCCATGTGGATTATTTTGGTCCCTTACCGTCTATTAGTTCGAAAAGGAAACACATTTTAGTAGTGATAGATGCTTTCACAAAATTTGTGAAACTGTATCCTACAAACTCGACGAGTACGATGGAGGTAATTGCCGCGTTAAATAAATACTTTCAGTATTATAGCAGACCGAGACGAATTGTGTCAGATAGAGGTACATGCTTTACGTCTTTTGAATTTGAAGACTTTTTAATGAAACAAAATATAGAACACGTAAAGGTTGCCGTGGCTTCTCCCCAGGCAAATGGGCAAGTCGAAAGAGTCAATAGGGTTATCAAAGCTATGCTGGGAAAGTTGAGTGACCCGGTAAGTCATGCCGATTGGTCGAGTATGTTACTAAAAGTGGAGTATGCTATTAATAATTCTATTCATAGCACGACAAAGAACTCACCTAGTATTCTATTGTTTGGCGTTGGACAGAGGGGAGAAATAATAGATGAGATTACAGAGCATCTGGAGGAGAAGATGGCCTCTGAGAGCTGCCGTAATCTAAGCCAAATTCGGGCTGACGCATCAGGGGGAAATTGATAGGTCTCAGAAATATAACTTAGATTATTTTCTTAGACACAGTAAGAAAGTTAAAGAGTACGAAGTCGGTGATTTTGTCGTTATGCGTAATGTTGATACTGCCGTCGGAACGAATAAAAAGTTTTTGCCTAAGTTCCGTGGTCCCTATGTCGTATGTAAAATCCTTGGACATGATAGATATGTGTTGGGGGATATTGAAAACTGAAAGTTGACTCAGCTGCCGTATTATAGTGTTGTCGAGGCGAATAGAATGCGAAAGTGGTTGTTGAAACCAAATGAGGAGGCCGTCCCTATTGAGAGTTCAAGCGACCCTCTCGCCTTAGATATAAGTCTGGAGTAAAATGTGGAGACTAGTGTTAAGTATTTATTTTTGTTCGAGGTCGATCAATTGTCAGATTGGCCGAGTTGTAAACTTTAGTAAAAGCGCCATCTGCGCTTTCAAGTTGGAATGCATGAGGGTGTTAGACGCACCCATTGATGAATTGATGACGCCAACTACATCCAACTTGACGACGTTATATTTTTCTATTTTTGTAAGAGATCGTACATGCTGTAACAAACGTGAATAAAGATATATATTAAATCTGTGGTAATCCTTGTACCATTAATAAATAAACTGTAGATTAAAAAATTTAACTGTTAAATATTCCAAAACGTGGTTTGGATACTTCTTCTTAGTTCCGGAACTTTTTTGTTTGTTAAAATTGACTTTGTTATAAACTTTTTAGGAAATATCCGCGAAGAATGTATTTCCCGCCATGCAAATTCGCCTTTGTTTTCATTCATTTCCTTCAGCTGTTTTTTTTTTTTTGTGATTCATTTAACACTGACGTTGTCGTGAGGAGGTCTATAGACCACTTTGCGAAGCTATCTCTTTTTGAAGTGCCAAATCCCTTTCTTAAACGTCAGCAACAAATTAAATGATTAAATTTCAGAAATTTGCTCCAATCGTATGGAAAAACCATTATGATTTTTAATAAAGTGAATATTTAAGTGAAAACAGAAGCTTTTAAAGAGTAAAGAGTACCAAATTATAGAGAAAATCTGAGAAAGTATGTCAAAGCAAAAAAAAAACAATAAAAACAGCGAACAGGTTGACCAAAATCCCTTGTCCCGCTTTTGATGCAGCCATTTACAAGCATTTTCACTTTTTTATACAATTTTGGTAGTAATTAAATCTTGTCGTTCGATTGTATTGAGAAATATCAAATGTATGTATAGAAAATTGTTCAAATTATTTCCAATCAAAAATCTTTATTCACCACACCAACGCGATTTTACTTTTATTTTTTGTACACAATCCTTCTTTGTTGTTATCTTTTTAGTTTTCAAAAATAGTGTTAGGATACTCCTTCTTAATTTTGAAACTTTTTTTTTGTTGAAATTCGCTTTATTATAAATTTTTTTTAAATTATTCGCGTAAAACTCGTCTCCCGCCATACAAATTCGCCTTCCTTCATTTCCTTATGCTGCAAGTTTTTTTTTCCATTTGCCAGTGACGTTGTCGCGAAGTACTCTATTGTGACATAGGAGAACGCTGGTTCTGATAAGAAACAGAACTGGTATGTTTTACAGTTTCCAGCACTTCAGCATCAGCCAGCCTTGCAGATTACAAATCAAAATTAAATTGAAACCAATTCAAAGTTTCACACCGAATGGGTACAGCAGGGGTGCAACAGAGAACATTTATTTTATTTACGAACATTGCACACATATATTTGAAGATACCAAAGCTCTTGCAATTCAAGTAAATAGAAAAATGTATGACATATGTACGGAGTGAGTGTTCATGTCACTTTTTAATTTGTTCGTGAGTTATGATTTGGCGCGTTCAATTTGCAAGGCAACTACTAGTTCTTATCTCGAATGTAAACAAATAGAAGTGGAGGTCAAACAAACAAAATCATTGGCAGTAGAATCATAGGAATCAGTAAAGAAAAGTAAGTTTTTTTTTATCAATAATCAATAGTTTCTCAATACATTTTCAGGAAAATGGATTCATTTAAATATGCAAAAAAGTTGGAAGCAGTAAATAGAAAGAAGTATACTGCAAAGTTGTCCTTATTTGCAAACTTTCAGGTTTCAGGTGATGGCGAAGAAGGAGCTGTGGCTTCATGGGAGTAAAGTGTTAAAGGCAGTCCTCTTGAAGATAAAGGTAATCCAAATACCAAAATAGAGAGAAAATTCTCATAATTTTTCAAACGGCTGGTCAATGATCTTGACAAAGACCTATATGGACCCGATAATCATCTCGTAGATTGACATTGCATGTATTTTACTCAAGAAACTGATGCCGTCCAATAGAAACAACAAATAAAGAGAACTTTGCAGTAGTTCTTTCTATTTTTTATTTTTTATTTTTATTTATTTCAATATTTTTTAATTCAAAAATTGTTACATAGGTACATATATACTTAATCTAACAAAGTTATATTTAAAAAATAAGTAGTGACATTTTTATTTGACAACAAAAATAGTTGTAATGTCACTTCATGAAAAATAACAACTAGAAGTGGGGTGAAGGGTCATAAATTCAAAAATAAGACAAAAAAGCGGGAACAGAAAGAAAAGAAAACTAAATGAGGAGAAGTTAAACAAATCAAATAACATAGCGCAACAAAATTTTAATTTCCTCATGATCCAAACTAAGAAGCCAAATTTTAACTTTATTTATAAATTCGGGTAAAGATCTAATTACACGAATATTCATAGGAAAACTATTAAACAGTTTACGGGATACAAGGGAGTAGAAGTTTTTGAACATAACGGTGCGAAAAGTCGGTAAAACTACAAAAATACTTGAATTATTACGCAAAGTGCAGGTGTTAGAAATTGGACTCTGCATGTAGCCACCTCTCATACATTTTTTTTTTCAAATTTTAAAGTAATACAAGTGTTTTAGCGGTAGAATTTTCAATGTTCTGAATAAAACCATAGATCGAGCTAAGCGATTTGCCCCACAAACTATCCTGATAGCGCACTTTTGCAAAACAACCAAGCGCTGAAGCCTCGTTTGGTAGGCACCCACCAGCAACTAATATCATACTGTAATTTTGATTGAAAAATTCCAAAATAAACAGTTTTTAGTGTTCTATTATACAATAGCCGTGTTTCTTTGCACGCGGATATAAAGATAATTTGAAATTTGCATGTAAAATACAACAACAACTTATCCTATATACGCTAACTTTAGCGGGGATAAACAGTGCTTCCGAAACCCATTTCTTCGTTTCTGATGAACTCATGCAATGAATTTTTCAGGAAATGTCAAAGTTTGACATCCCGCCGACCACTAACACATCCCGCCGAATATTTTGTTCGTGATTTTATTATTTTTTTTTTTTAAACTTCATTATAAAGGTAATTGAATTTAGCAAATTTGTTAATGTGAAATTGTTTTTCATAATTTTAGAATATGCTTGGCATCAATTTCAATTGGCGGAGGTATATATTTTTCAATTTCAGGATTTTCAATACAAATTTCTTAACTACAACTTACAGCTGTGTGTGTCACAGTGCATGTCATAGGTGCATGTGTAAAAAAAACTTGGCAGCACACATGCACCTATGACATGCACCGTGACACAGCTGTAAGTTGTAGTTAAGAAATTTGTATTGAAAATCCTGAAATTGAAAAATATTTACTTCCGCCAATTCAAATTGATGCCAAGCATATTCTAAAATTATGAAAAACAAATTCACATTAACAGATTTGCTAAATTCAATTACCCTTAAAATGAAGTTTGAAAAATAATAATAATAAAATCACGAATAAAATATTCGGCGGGATGTGTGAGTGGTCGGTGGGTTGTCAAACTTTGACATTTCCTGAAAAATTCATCGGAAGGATTCATCAGAAACGAAGAAAATGGATTTTGAAAGCACTGTTTATCCCCGCTAAATGACTTAGCGGTGATAGCTATCCCCGCTAAAGTTAGCTTATATAGGATAAGTTGTTGTTGTATTTTACATGCAAATTTCAAATTATCCCTATATCCGCGTGCAAAGAAACACGGCTAATATTTCCTAAGACGATAAACACTACGGACAGTAGAGCGAAAATATTGTTTCAAATTTGAAACATGTTCAGACCAACTCATATTTTGCCCAAAAGTAAGTGTAGTCAAAGTTGATGTCGAGCATGTTCACATTGAAAGAAAAGTTCCAACTTGCTTTAAATGCGGTAAGAAAGGCCACGTTGCAAATGTATGTTGGTCAAAGATTCAAACTGAAGAAACAGCAGCTGGTGTGCAGTTTAGGCAACAAGAACAATCACAGGCTCCAAAAAATATCCCAATTTGTTTTTACTGTGGCAAACAAGGACATTGCGCTGAAGTATGTCGTTCTAAAAATACAGCAAAATTTGAGGAAGTCGAGTATATTCACGTTGAAAGAAAAGTTCCAACTTGCTTTAAATGCGGTCAGAAAGGCCACGTTGCAAATGTATGTTGGTCAAAGATTCATACTGAAGAAACAACAGTTAATGTACAGCTTAGACAACAAGTACAGCCACAGGCTCCAAAAAATATCCCAATTTGTTCTTACTGTGGCAAACAAGGACATTACGCTCTAGTATGTGGTTCTAAAAGTGCAGGAAAAGTTAATGAAGTCAAGTATGTTCACGTTGAAAGAAAATTCCCAACTTGCTTTAAATGCGGTAAGAAAGGCCACGTTGCAAATGTATGTTTATCAAAGATTCAAACTGAAGAAACACCAGCTGGTGCACAGTTTAGACAACAAGAACAACCACAGGCTCCAAAAAATATCCCAATTTGTTCTTACTGTGGCGAACAAGGACATAAGGCTGAAGTATGTCTTTCTAAAAATGCAGCAAACGTTGAGGAAGTCAAATACGAAAGAGAAGTCCCAACTTGCATTAAATGCGGTAAGAAAGGCCACGTTGCAAATGTATGTTTATTAAAGATTCAAACTGAAGAAACACCAGCTGGTGCACAGTTTAGACAACAAGAACAACCACAGGCTCCAAAAAATATCCCAATATGTTCTTACTGTGGCGAACAAGGACATTACGCTGAAATATGTGATTATGTAAGAAACGTAAATAAACTCGCAACTTGCTCTAAATGCGGACGAGTAGGACATTATTCTTATGTTTGCCCAAAAAAAGAGGGAGATGGTTGTCTTATTTCCTAATTTAGAGCGTTGTTATTATAGCAAAAAATATAATATTAGGTTTGTGGTAATGTTTTAAATAAAACTATCGCATAATATGTTCATTTTATGTAAACGCTATATAAGAATTTATTACTATAATAAAAATATACATTATACCTATTGACTTTCCAAAGAAGAACTAGACTGTCTAGAGGGGGGAGAAGAACAATGATTACGGATAGACACCGACGAAGAAGAATACTCAGTGGTTGCATTAAAGGAAGAACTGAATAAGAGAGTAAATTTGGTTCAAGTTGTAGGTGCCTATAAATAGTTTCTAGTGTTATTACACAAGCTTATCAGCCAGGTTCCACATTTCACCCGAAATGAAATCGAAATCGAGCGAAAATAGATTTTGGTGTTCTACATTTCACTTTTATCGATATCGATTTCAAATTTTTTGAAATTGAAACAAAGTGAAACTGGCATGTTCCACAATTCGATTTTATCGATTTGAAAGTGATTTCAAATCGAGCATTTTCATCAGTGTGAAATAGTGGAAACAGACGATAGGGCTTTTCACCAAGCTATCTATTTCTGAAGTGCCGCATCCCTTTCTTAAACGTTAAACGTCAAAAGAAAATTGAATGAGAACAATGTCAGTGTCAAAAGAGCAAAAAAAAAAAACAAACAGCTGAATGAAATGAATAATCATTGTGATTGTTAATAAAGTGTCTATTTAAGTGAAAACAGAAGCAATTGAAGATTACAAAGTACCAGCTTATAGAGAAAAAACGTGAGAAAGTAAATTAAAGTAAAAAGTTGCTTCGTAACAGAAATATTTTTTTGCCACAAGGCTATTGTCACGGTTTCACTTTTATTTTTTGTACAGAATCTTAATGTATTGTTATCTTTTGAGTATTCCAAAATAGTGTTTGGATACTCCTTTTTAGTTCTGGAAATTTGTTTTTGTTATAATTCACTTTAATATAAAATTATTACGAGATCTTTGCAACAAAAACATTTTTTGCCACAACTATAATATTCTCACTTTTTCACTTTTATTTTTTGAACACAATCACATTATAATGATAAATTTTTAATTATCCAAAACGTGGTTTGGATACTACTTCTTAGTTCCGTAAATTTTTTTTTGTTAAAATTGGCTTTGTTATAAACTTTTAATAACTATTCGCGAAGAACTTATTTCCCGCCATGCAAATTCGCCATTGTTTTCATTCATTTCATTCAGCTGTTTGTTTGTTTTTTTTTTTTTTTTTTTGACACTGACATTGTCGTTTTTTTTCTCTCTTTTGACACTGACATTGTCGTGACAAGCCCTATAGACATGTTTGAAAATGTAAGTAAATAATAATAATACATATTTACATTAGAGTAAAATTCTTTCCATATATTTTTTAAAAACTTATATATTTAAAAAGGGGCAAGCATAAGAATACCTCACAGGATGCAATATTCATTAAATTTATGTCGATAAATAAGGACTTTTCTAGAGGATTCGTGAAAGGCGATCGCGTTGTTGCAGATGCTCTTTTTAACGAGCTAAAAAACGATCTTAATTGCCACGGTCCACCCCAGATGGACGTAACTGAGTGAACTGAGTTTTTTTTGTTGTTTTTTATAGCCTTTTCAAATAAAGAGTATACCATTAGCAATAAGGTTTCTTATTTGGCTGGCTTTATTGGAATTTGCAGCTTCTTCTGTTAATTCGTCGTCTTCTTCAATTTCACTTGCCTTTTGTAGCGTAAAGTGTCTACAAATGTTGTGCAACACCACGGCAATTACTACAGCACTAATTTTTTTAAATAAATCGCGAAAACGAGACGAAATTTAAAACAAACAAATATTACAAAAAATATATTTTGGCGACGTTTCAAATGACAGATAAGCTGTTTTTAATTTCACTTGAAGTGATTTCGAAAAAGTTTCGAATATTATATAATGGGTGAAATGTGGAACACGGAAAACAAATTCACTCGATTTACAATTTCACTTTCGATTTCATTTCACTCGTTTTCTGGAACTTAGCTGTATGCCTTTGTACTAGTTAGTACATGAAATAGAAAATGGAATAGATTTTAAGATTCCCATACCAATGGGATATCAATTTCCACCTTTATATTGTATACAGTTATAAGATACATTATGGTTTAAATGATTAAATTTCGGTGATTGGTGATATATTCCCCCGCCGGTTTTATTGATTGTGTTGAAAGCTCGAGTACCTCTGCTAGACGAAAGGTTAGATTAAACTACATGCCAAGTTGGCATTTTATGAATATTTTTGACATTTCGCTGTCAAAATAGGGTCATGCAATGTAATCGGCATATCTCAAATGACTACAAATGACGATGCTGATTTTGACAGATAAATATGACCAAATTGCAAGCAGTGTAATTGGACAATTAGAACGAATGCCAGTATAATGACCATATGCAATTTATTGAAATTTGGTTGTGGCATTGCTGTCATTTTTGTCATCTGAAAATTGTAGGTAATCTTTTCCAACCGTGCAGTTATTTAATAAAATGTTTGCATGATAATAACAATATTTTTGGATAACATTGCGGTAAATTGTTTTAATAAAATTATGCTAAAATTAGTTTCAAGCAATTAAAAAACAAATCAAATAAAATTATACCTAGGTACTACTTTCCTGTTTCCCATTATATGTTTTATTTATTTTGTATGAAAAATGTTGCTTTAACATGTACGGCGTTACCATAACTCACTCTGAAAATATAATAACAAATGCCTTTAATGATCAGCAGGGCAAAAATTACCAAAATGGCCATTGTGTTCACGTAGTCTAATATACTACCTTGACAGCACTGAATTTTGGTCATTTGACAGATAATCTGGTCATTTGACTGTGGTTATTTGAATGCTCAATTGGCATGCAGTCTAATTTTACCTTACTCAAAAACATCATTTATTTGGTCAGGAAGATCGTTCGGGAATCGACCAATATAGTATTGGAATTCTCTCAAATAACCTAAGCATTAAATGCAAAGATTATATTCTTTATATACACAACGTGGATCTTGTGCTCCAAGAGATGCAAGAAAGTGTTAACAAAAATAAAGAACCTTAAACATCCTTCGGATGGACGCTCGCGTGCATCTTGTAATTTATGTCTTTATAAATTGCCAAAGGCCTGATATGAATGAACTTTTTCACTAGACGGCATCAGTTTCTTGAGTAAAATACATTCCATGTCAATCTACGAGATGATTATCGGGTCCATATAGGTCTTTGTCAAGTTCATTGACCAGCCGTTTGAAAAGTGAAGAGAATTTTCTCTCTATTTTGGTATTTGGAATACCTTTATCTTCAAGAAGACTGCCTTTAACACTTTACTCCCACGAAGCCACAGCTCCTTCTTCGCCATCACCTGAAAGTTTGCAAATAAGGACAACTTTTCAGTACAGTTTTTTCTATTTACTGCTTCCAACTTCTTTGCATATTTAAATGAATCCATTTTCCTGAAAATATATTGAGAAACTATTGATTATTGATAAAAGAAACTTACTTTTCTTTACTGATTCCTTTGATTCTACTGCCAATGATTTTGTTTGTTTGACCTCCACTTCTATTTGTTTACATTGGATTTGGCAGCTGTCAAAGAAGTGGAGAGCTCTATTCTGTCAAAAACGCGAAGACTGTTGTCGTTTTCCATTGGGCTTTTCATATTTTGCTCGCAGATCTCAGATTTTTCTTGCCCAGCGTACATAAAACCAGATGGACGTTTTTGGTTTATTTAGTGCCAACAAAGTAGTTCTAGGCGGTGGTGCTTATCTTGCATGGTCGCGCTTCCTCTTGTGCGAAAGAGTAATTATCACCTCAAATGCTTTATTATCAAGGAGGATACAAAAACACTACTAAATAACAGCAATAATTAAACTTTTTGATTTAACTATTCACATGTTGTGTACGTACTAAGCTATAGAGAAAGTTCAAACTTCAAAATGATAAATGTCATATGTTTTGGTGTTAGTACAAGTAGGTGTAAATCTTGCTTCTAAATCGAGATCTGCGAAAATTGATCCAGATCAAAAAAACAATCTCGCGCTCAACCGAACATGAAAATTACATCTCAGATCAAAAAAAGGAAACTAGATTTTTTGCCCAATCGAAAACAACATGTCAGTGGCGCCAGAGCTGCGAAAAGAAGTTCCATTGATAATAGAGCCGAAAGTATTGTTGCATGTTTGCTTGAACTGTGTCATTCAGCATTAATTAGTCAACTACGCCATCTAGTAGAAAGTGGCCATATTACCGATTTTGGCAGCATTGGAATAGCAGTTTGAGTAGCTGTGGTATAACTTGGTATGTTGTTCTCGAACCTTCTGAACTTAACGAACCTTCTCAACGAATCTGGAAATTTCGAGAGGTGTCACTAGGAGATATAAATAGATGTCGCAGGAGCACCCAAGACATTCTAGTTGTGAACCGCGATAAAGAAGTACGATAGATGACAGTAGTGAAAAGTATAGAGAAAAAGTATAAGTATCCAGTAAGAGAAAAGTGTTTGTGTATTTAAAGTGATTAATTGTGAAAGTGAATAGTTGAATTAAATAAGTGAATTATTAGAATAATAATCAAGAAGTAAAAGACATTGATAGAGAACTAATAAAGATTAATTAAATAGAATTACGTTTTATCTTTTCGAATCCTAGCCTGGATGTAACATTGGTGTCAGAAGTGGGATAAAACGTATTCAGTGTGAAATTAAAGTGAAGTGAATTAGTGAAAAAAAGGAAAGCAAAAATGGGCCGCACATTGAAATTACTACAGCTCAGTATACCGCAGTTAAAAGCTGAGCTAGAAAAACGGAATCTCTCCACAGCTAGAGGAAAAAGTGATCTGGTGCTTCGACTGCAGGAAGCTGTTGAAAACGAAGGAGGAGAAAACCACAAGTCCGTTTTGTTCGACGTAGCAGAAGAACAAATAAGTACAGCCGTTGATATGACTGCTATGATGGAACTACTTCTGGCCAAGTTCGATCAGAAATTCAACTCTATGGACTCTAAGTTAGACGAACAGAAGAATTCCCTACAACAACAGACAAATTCTATTGACTCTAAATTTGATGAACAGAAGAGTTCTCTAGACTCTAAATTTGATGAACAAAAGAATTCTCTAGAACAACAGAAGAATTCTCTAGATTCCAAATTGCAAGCAATGGACACTAAATTCGAAGAACAAAAGAATTCCATAGTTGCCGCCCAAAAGAGCGCTGTGGAAGATTTTAAAAATGTTCTCGAAGGAAAACTTGAAGAAATTGACCAAAAGTTCGAGAAGGTTGAAACCAAATTCGACGAAATCGATACAAACATCGAGAACTTGGCTAAAGAGCTCGAGAAAGTGAAGAAGCAGAAGGCTCGAGAAAATTCTGCGGCCTGCCCGAGAAGGAAAGAGATGCAGCCTCCTGTTTTCGACGGTCAAACATCATGGCCAATTTATAAGAAACAGTTTGAAGCAGCTGCAATGGCGAACAGCTGGGACAACGAGGAAAAGTCGATTGCGCTAACGCTCGCACTAAGAGGTACAGCTGCGGAGTTACTCCAAACCGTCTCAGAAGACAAGCAACACAACTACGACGCCCTGGTCAAGGCTATAGAGATGCGCTTCGGTGATGAGCATATGCAGCAAGTGTACAGGGTCCAGCTACGCAGTAGAGTCCAGAAGCGGGGAGAAACACTTCAACAGCTGCAAGCAGATATCGAACGTCTGGCACATTTGTCATATCCTAATGCTGGTGAGGTTCTCATCAATGAAATGGCTGTGGAGGCGTTTATCCAAGCCATTGAAGATAGACAACTGCAAATGGCCGTAGGAATGGCTGGAAAGAGAACTCTCGTTGAGGCCCTAGCATTTGCCTTGACAATGCAAGCTGCTGATCAGGCATCGCATGTGTTCCACCGCGTAAGGGAAGCGACTGCCGTTGAATGCTCATGTCAAAGAACAGACATAGTAGACCGGAACAGAGATAACAGAGGTCAAATGCGCTGTTGGAACTGCAACAAAATAGGGCACCTGCAGAGACAGTGTAGAGCTCCACCCAGACAAGGCAGTTGTCCACATTGCGGGCCTAGGAGGCGCAACGAAGAAGCATCTGGCATATATAGCTTCGCAGAACCAGCAGTCGGGAAACGTGTAAGGGGCAGCTTCTCGGAGCAGAAGTGGGTTTCCGGAATCGATGACTCCAGGACCACAATTCAAGTCTCCCAAACCAAACGAGGAAACAAGAGTTTAACAGTGGAAGCCTATATCGGTTAAAATAAGTGCGTGGCAGCCATCGACACCGGTGCCACCGCTTCCATTATAAGGAGGGACATCGTCCGTCAGTCTTGGTTGCACAACACCAGCAGTTACTATCTGAAAACAGCAACAGGAGCGACAGCGAAAGTGTACGGAGATATCATGCTAACAATAAATTTGGCAGGATTAGCATTCTCCCACGCTTTCTTAGTAGCTGATATATGTGACGAATGCATCATTGGAATCGATTTCATGAAGGCGCATGATGTCGTATTGGACTTTGGTATGCAAGTACTCAAGTATCGAAACGTAGAGATTCCGATGGTGTACGGGAAAGAGAACGCCGCATCCCTGAGGACAGTCAATAGTGAGGACGAGGTCCTACCACCTTCTTCGGAGACAATGATTCGGACAAAGCCGGAAGGTGATCCTATGAGCCACAGATTCTCTCTAGTTGAGCCAAAAGACAACCACTACCGAAACTGCGAGGTTGGAAAAGTGCTTGTCGAGCCGAAGAACAATATTGTTCCCGTACGAGTTCTTAATGCGGAACACAAAAGCGTCAAATTGAAGCAAGGTGAGGTGGTTGGAAAGTGTGTACCGGGTACTGAAATCCACCGAAATATTCATCCGATATCCAGCGACCGCATGAAGACGAGGTACGACACAAAAGCAACCACCACAGGATTCCAGGAAGGAGATCTGGTATGGCTATACAACCCTCATCGCCGAAAAGGTATGTCACCTAAACTACAGCAGGATTGGGAAGGACCCTATAAGATAGTGAAGCGCATCAACGATGTTGTCTACCGGATCCAGCGAGGAAGAGGCAAGCTGAAAGTTGTCCATGTGGATCGTCTCCATCGCTACCATGGGGAAAATATTGACGTGCTTGTTCGGGACGAACAAGTTTAAGAGGGGGATATTGTTGCATGTTTGCTTGAACTGTGTCATTCAGCATTAATTAGTCAACTACGCCATCTAGTAGAAAGTGGCCATATTACCGATTTTGGCAGCATTGGAATAGCAGTTTGAGTAGCTGTGGTATAACTTGGTATGTTGTTCTCGAACCTTATGAACTTAACGAACCTTCTCAACGAATCTGGAAATTTCGAGAGGTGTCACTAGGAGATATAAATAGATGTCGCAGGAGCACCCAAGACATTCTAGTTGTGAACCGCGATAAAGAAGTACGATAGATGACAGTAGTGAAAAGTATAGAGAAAAAGTATAAGTATCTAGTAAGAGAAAAGTGTTTGCGTATTTAAAGTGATTAATTGTGAAAGTGAATAGTTTAATTAAATAAGTGAATTATTAGAATAATAATCAAGAAGTAAAAGACATTGATAGAGAACTAATAAAGATTAATTAAATAGAATTACGTTTTATCTTTTCGAATCCTAGCCTGGATGTATCAGTATGTTCTACCTTTAACTTAAACCTTATTCTAAGCCCACACTTGAATTAACCATTGTAATTAGACTATAAGTTTCCGTTATTACTAGCTTCCTCTGTCTTACAACAATTCCATCCTCGTCGCCAACTTGTTATGACCGTCCGATGGGTCGAAGAACCTGTTATTGAAGCAAAATAAAAACTCAATTCAAAGCGTTATCTTCAATATATGTGAGGTCAATAATAACAGAGACATAGCAATTAATTTAAATAAAATAAATTATAAACATAACCAATTCAATTGATTCAATTCAATTACGTTTACTAAATCAATCAAGCGACCAATAGATTTAAGTTCCACGAAAACACATCAGTTAATTCGAAAATTATTTGTAAGTCTCTGCAAAATAAAACGGAATTTGACAGAGTCAGTCCTTATATGATAATGGCCAAATGGGAAGTCGTACGGTTACACTGAAAATCATTGATTAATAAATCTTTGAAAGACGGAAAATTTCAGATAACCCCTGTGGAAAAAGTACCAAAAACAAAAAGAGTGATGAATCCCGACCGGTCAATACTATAATCACCTTAGAAACATTTTGGAACAAGTTGTCAAGCAGCAATTGGAGGAGTATATGGAGAATAACTCACTTTTTAGCAAATACCAATCCGGTTTTCACAGAGACCATTCATGTGAGAGTGCGGCTAATTTTGTTGTTACCGAGTGGAAATGCAGTGGAAACGATATGAAAATAATATCACTCTTTTTAGACTTAAGGAGCTTTTGAGACGATAGACCGCGAGATTCTTCATCAAAAACTTCGCATGTATGGAATCGAGGATGAAGAACTTAAATTGTTTAACTCATATCTGACTAAGTGAATGTTGACTCCGGGGTACCGCAAGGATCCATACTTGGCGCGTTATTATTTAAAATTTACATTAATGAAATATCCAATATAGTAAATTTTTGTAAATTAGTGCTATACACAGACGACACGTTGATGGGATGAGACTTGAAGGAGTGGAAGTCAAAACTAATGAATGATTTTTATGAAATAAATAAATGCATGAGAATGAATAAGTCAAAACTTAACGAAAATAAAGCAAAGTGGATGGAGATGAACATGACTAGTGATGAAATAATTGTGGTTAACGGTGTTATAATTGAAAAATATCCAGCATCAAATATTTAGGGAAAATAATCCATATTAATATTTTAAATGCGAAAGTAACTCTGTCTGTCTGTCTGTCTCGCTTTAATGCCAAAACTACTGAACCGATTTAAATGAAATTTGGTACACAGATAGTCTAGAGTCTAGACTATCCTTTAGAGCCTGAGAATGGACATAGGCTTCATCCGCTGTCCAGAAGCGGAGATGTAAGCTGATATCTAAGAAAAGTTGTAACTCTCGAATGCTTTCTAGCTCCTAGCTTTGGAATGACTCATCCAAATGAAATAGGATTTTTGAAATATAAAGCTGAATTATGTACAAAGATTTTAAGATATAAATCATCTTTGTAGGTTATCCTGAAGTTGAACAATAAGCATTAAACTATAAATTTTCTACAATTCAAAAAAGGAAAATGTTCGATTGAAGCTAGATCGTTGGATTTTCCCAGCGTTCAGTGGAGGAAAATGTGTGTGTGTGTGTGCGGCACAAATCTGTTTCTCTACCTGTACCTTTTGTTTTTGTGCTGTCTGCTTTTTCTTTCTTTTTTTATGCACCTTTTGTAGTTTGCGTTGTTTTTTTTGTGGCGTATGGGATTGAGAAAGATAGGGTATGAAATGTAAATGAGATTGAGAGGGAGTCACACTCAGAGTATATCTATATAATGAGTAGGGACACTCTCGACGTTTTCTTTATCATTTCTTATCATCAAGTATTTTGTTTTAAATTTGAGAAGCGGCAGACTGGCGAAGCAAGGCGAGCACGGGACAGCTAGTGGATAATAAGCAGAAATGTTGTGACCATTTTGATCATATATGTAAAAAAAATTTCTATTTCATGCTTCAAAGGCACGCAACATCGATGTCAGAGCATATTATTTTTTACAAAGGACTTCAATTATTCAATGGGCTACCAAGTGAAAAACAATTGTATATGTTTTCTTAGACACAATATTTAAAATTATATAAAATTGTTAAAGTTTTTTTAACATTGTATTTCTAAAGTATATGAAAATACTAATAAATTACTAATTTAATAGGGAAGAAGGGGGAGTCTTCGGCACTTGGGAGCCTTTGCACACGAGGTCCATTCATTTACTTACGAACTCGTACGAATTACTACTTTTTACTCAATGCCGTTCCCTTACTTGAAAAATTAGTACAAAAGAGCGACTTCTAGGAAATAAGATATTGTCCCTCCACTGAAAAACTTACTAGTTTTTACCCAACAAATATCTTGTAGCACGAATTAGAAGTTCTGTCAAATGAATTACTGTTGACATATGATTTAAAAATGAAAACAAAAAATGGCTGGATTGAGAAAACTTTTTGAATTTTTCTTTGGTTTAATTGGTGATGGTGTGATTGATGCACTTGCAAAGACTTACTTTGAATTTTTTTAAAATGTTTGGCTGATTGTCTAAAGGCTTGCCAAAACACAAATACTTATTTCATTCCCACTTAATTTTTAAATCTCGATGTCAAGAAAACTGCTCGCCAGCTTTGACTTCATTTGGCTGAACTTCATTATGCCTGAAACAGATGTGCATCAGGGACGCACGCAGTAATGGCTGAAACAGACGTGCAGCGAAATAATTTTGTATGTAAAATGACACATTGCTTACTGCATGTCAATTCTTGCTGCAAGTGTTCTCAATTTCTAATGCTGCTGCACCGAACAGTAGAACAGCATAGTTTGATACAAATTTCCAGTTTCGTGCCGAGAAATTCTGTTGCAATACCTAACATCTTAGTCTATTTGGTCGTTCAGTGATATTTAGTTAAGGCAAAAAGCATACTCAATGGCGACAGTATGCCACATGAGAATTCAAG
This sequence comes from Portevinia maculata, assembly GCA_949715645.1. Lineage (NCBI taxonomy): Eukaryota > Metazoa > Arthropoda > Insecta > Diptera > Syrphidae > Portevinia > Portevinia maculata. The sequence continues at coordinate 401,440,877 of OX454525.1, read as the reverse complement.
TGCTGTTATTTCCCTCACGCGGTGCAACCCATGCGATGCCTGCTCTGCAGCTGGCAGCTTGGCAAAAGCCAGGTGCTCAGGGAGAGTTCTCTTTCCAGTCATTCTTACCGCTCTTTCTAAATGTCTATCTTCTATGGCTTGGTAAATACCTCAATAATAATTTCACTAGAGTTGTGCAAAACAGTTCTAAAGGCGGAACGAACATGGAACGGTTCTTTTTCCGGTCGGAACTAGTTCCTGGAACCATGTCCGCGGAACTATTAGAGATTAAGAGGGCTGATCAGTCATACCTTACCTAAGGCTATGGACAAATCTCGGTGAAGAACTAGTATAGCCAGAGTTTAAAGACTTTAAAGAAAAGTAACTTTCTTCGTTTGGATTTTCATTTTAAACAAATAAATGTTGTTATTTTGAACAAACAAAATAATACAATTTATTTTGTCTTTTTCAAATGTTTTTGCTTCGCTTTACACACAACTAAATATGGATGTTTTGCATGTTCATTTGGATTTAAAATTCACTCCTCTTCGTAGTGAAACCAATTGAAAACGACACAAGAAACCATTCTGAGTTAAAAAAATTAAATTAGATACCTACCAATAATCCACCTGAATACTATTCCGAAATTGCAAATTAAATGACAATAATTCATATTCACAACAGCAAAACCACGCCAATCAACACTCAGATGAACAGAAAATATAATATTTGAAAAAACAAAATTACCAATCATCCACTTGAATACGATTCAGTAATTCCAATTCCGTAATCATTATTCACATTTACAACCCAATCAGAATCTCACATCTGAAAACAGCAAAACTGCTTAAAAAAAATATCGAACATGTTTCCTTTTTCCTATCCTAATAAATACAATGACAACAAAAGACATGGAACTATGAACATGATAAAGATATCGGACCGATTCCGATTTACAATCAGCCGGACATGAAGGAACTACTTTTGTTGTACTTCCTTCATGTCCGGCTGGAACTACAAAGAAATGTTATAGGCAATGTGCTTGAAGAAGATATGGAACTAAGTGAGGAACTATTTGCATGATGAGATGTCGGACCGATTAACGTATATTTCGTTCCTGTATGTATCTGCTATACTCTATACTTGTCTTTCCAATCGGTGCGTCTGTGTGTTGGGCACTTGGGCAGGCAAAAAAGTCAACAAGACAACACAAACAGACATATAATTTGGCTTTACCCATCGCTGGTATAGAGTGTAGTTGTGGTTTGTGGATTTTTGTGTGGCGCAAACTCAACTCGTTCTCATTCTTGTGTGTTGGCTTTGGCTGGGAATTTCGCAGTATATGCGTGTGTGTGTTTAATTTACTTAACAGAGACATGTTCGCTCTCGTCTTGTTTCTCGTTATTGTTGGAATGTCTACGCAGTCGGAACTATGGACATGTTTAAATTCAGTTTGTGGAACGAGTGGAAATGTATCCGAGAGAGGACATAGTTCCTGGAAATATTTAGGGCCGGAACTACACAACTCTAAATTTCACTCATAAGATCCTCACCAGCATTAAGGTATGACAAATGCGCCAGACGTTCGTCATAGTTGTTTTGCTTCCCTTCTGAGACGGTTTGAAGTAATTCTGCAGCTGTACCTCATAGTGCGAGCGTTAGCGCAATCGACTTTTCCTCGTCATCCCAGCTGTTGGTCGTTGCAGCGGCTTCAAAGTGTTTCTTATTAATTGGCCATTATGTCTGACCATCGAAAATAAGAGGTTGCATCTCTTTACTTCTCGGGCAGTCCGCAGAATATTCTCGAGCCTCTGTTTCTTCGCTTTCTCGAGCTCTTTAGCCAGGTTTTCGAGGTTTGTTTCAACCTTCTCATATTTTTCTTTAAACTTAATATCGACCTTTTTAAGTTGCGTCTCATATATGCTTAATTTGTGCCAAGAATTAATTACATCACAGCAGTCATGTCAATGTCTATACTACGTCGAACAAAATTGGCTTGGGATTTTCTCCTTCGTTTTCAATAACTTCCTGTAACCGAAGCACCAGATCACTTTTATTTATTTATTTTTTTTATTTGAAATTGATTGTTGACATTTTGTATTTCTTATACTATACGTATTTAAATAGTGTCAAATGCCAATTCAAAGGGCTTCATTACAAATAGTTGAAATATTGGTGGGGTGACCCTTAAGACATTAACAAAAAGATATAGGAATATGTAAAATGCATTTAAAAAATTACAATTCAAGTTTAATTTAAATATTCATTTTAAAATAAAAAGAGAAAATAGAGAAAAAGACTACCCTTCAAGCAAAAACACTGACCCAACTTTTCCCGTCATTTTTGGATCCGCGATATATAAGGCGTTACACGAACACATTTGTAAATTGACTGTAACCCTTCAAGCAAAAACACTGACCCAGCTTTTCCGGTCATTTTTGGATTCGCGATATATGAGGCGTTACACGAACACATTTGTAAATTGACTGTAACTACATTGCCAATAAGAAGAGGAGCGAGAGTCGAGATTAGTTATTTGTAATGGCGATTCGTTCATCTGTCACTGACACTGTCTCTGGCTGCAGCTGCAGATATAAATTTTCTTTGAAAGGTAAACTAAAATTAAATTTATTATTGCACACAATTATTTGCTAAATTAAACTTTGTTTGAATTTAGATTTATCGAAATAACAAAATTGCCAACCGATGAAGATGAAACTAAAAATGGTGTGACGAATTTTTATGATTTTCTTGCTGCCGGCACATGATTTTGTGCTGAAAGTAAGTAACATCCATTGGTATAACATACACATTTATTTGCTTCTTTTCTTTTGCAGGAGAATTTGTTGGAGAAATGGTAGCAGGTATACCAAATAAAAACATGTATTGTTCATAGAAATAAAATAAACGTGAACAAACATTTCTGATTTTTATTTTAGCGATACTCGATTCTCGATTCCCTTCTTATCTAGCCTCGATTTGTATCTTTTTTTTGGATCAGTTTTGGATTCGTTTTTTGCTGAGCACAGCGAGCTCAATCTGTCACAATACATACACATGTGAGTCCGCGGCTATTACAATTTCCATACTAATTGGATCCGAAAAACGTCGTTTTTCGGACCCGTATGCGGAGCCGTATGCGGAGTAGTCCATATGTCATTGACTCCGTTTGCGGACGTAAAACGGAGTCTCTTGCTTGAAGGGTAGTTACACCAAAATGTCAGAAAGAATAGCTTCCATGTTACAGTAATTGAATTGGAAGAGCCAATGTTTTACACATTTCTTAAACCTTCCAGGAACGGGTAATGACCTGATATGAAGGGGTAGTTTGTTTAAAAGGCGGCAGGATGAAACCAAATAAAAGTTACGAAAAGCAGTGGTACGGGAAAACGGTACGGTAACAACGTTTAACAAATTACGGCGTAAATTATAATCAGATATTAATCTAAAATTCATATTTCCCGATCTAATAAAAAAAGTTTTTAATAACTTAAAACAATACAAATGACGGACTGGAAGAATTTTCATAGCACGGAACAATGGAAAACTAGGATGTCGACGGTGTTTGCGGCTAATTTTTCTCAAAACATTTTTTTGTAAAACTAAAAGAGGCTGAATCTTATTCCGATATGTCCCGCCCCAACAGGCTATACCATATTGGAGTTTCGAGTGAAAAATGCCGTAGTAAATAATTTTTAATAGTTTCTCAGAGCAAACATTTTTTAAGTAAAAAAAATGTCGGAGTGTGCAACGAAAATATTTTTTCAAAGACTGCGTGTGGTTTACAAAGTTCATTTTGTAGTCAATAATGAGTCCCAAGTATTTGAACTCTTCTACCCTCTCCACTAAAAAATCACTACAATGTAGCATGTTACTAAACGTGGTACAAGATGAAGCTGAGACACATGAGCAGCCAGTTAGTTTGAACTTTTTGCAACCCGTAGAGTGAAAGTAAAACTCCGCAAAAGGGTCAGTTGTGCTCGATAGGTCAAAAAACATTATTTTAGTTTTAGAACTAATTCTCAGTCTATGTTCAGCGAACCAGATCCTCAATAAATTTAAATCCCAGTTTATATCAGAAACTAAATTTAAAGCACTATCTGCACCGTAGGCACAGCCCACATCATCTGCGAAGGCAGTAAGTGTACCCTTAAAATCAAGCTCAAAAAGAGAATTAATGTATATAAGGAACAAAATAGGTCCCAACACCGAACCTTGCGGTACTCCCAAATTTAGAAACTGTACATCACTTCTGTACATCACTTCTCCAATTTTAACTCTTTGAGATCTATTTGAAAGATAGGATCTGAACCACTCGAGCATAAAACCACGAATTCCAGCTTTTTCTAGTTTATTCAACAAGATGGTGTGGTTAACCATATCGAAGGCTTTGGTAATGTCCACAAATAAACCTGCAGTGAGCTTTTTTGCATCAAGGTTTGAGAAAACACTGGAGCAAAAATTTAGTAGGGCATCTTCAGTAGACTTTCCAAGCTGAAAACCAAACTGCACAGGGCTGAAATACTTATTTCTATTTAAAAAAGATAACAGTCTTATTTTAACGATTTTTTCGAAAACTTTACTAAAAATGGAAAGGAGAGAAATTGGCCTGTAATTGCTCATGTCTTCTGCTGAACCTTTTTTAAAGAGAGGCACTACGTCCACACATTTGAGAGCACAAGGAAAAACTCCAGAAAATATGCTTCGGTTAAAAATAACTGCTAGTACATCTACCAAGAAACATCCGATGCGTTTTATAACCGTATTTGAGATGCCATCATAGCCGCAAGCATTAGAACCGTTAAGGGACCCAATGACTTTTAAAACCTCAAATGCAGTTATAGGCTCAAAGGAGAAACTATTACAATTCAAATATTCCCCACTGTAACAGCAACACGAACAACTCAGTTGACCTGTTTGTAAAGACAAATTGTTGGCTATTGACGAAAACTAATTATTAAAAGCGTTAGCAACTTCGAATTCGTCAGACACATTACAGCCATTAGTACGAATTGTTGTAGGCTTGGAGGAACACGAAGACGTTTTTAAAATACTATTGACAACTTGCCATTCATTCTTAAGATTACCTTTAGCAAAAAAGGAACGATTTTTATAGTAGTCGTCACGGCTCTTACGAATTTCTTTTTTAAGCCCAGAACATAATTGCTTATATTGATCACTCAATCCATAGTTGTTAGGGTTTCTTAACCACTTGATTCTTAATTTGTTTTTTCTCTGAACTTTTTTAACCAGAAGGCTTGAAAGCTTGAAGGCTTTCCTCCCAGCTCGGGAGATATTCCGCTTTTCTAGTTTAGTAATGGCAATGTGCGGCCTATTTTTTGTTTTCCTTTTTGGTTTTCTTTATAAAATAATTTACTTTAATTTAATTTCACACTGAATACGTATTATCAAACTTCTGACCCCAATGTTACATTAGGCTAGGTTTCGAAAGGACAAAACTGTATTCTATTTAATCAGTATTTATTAGCTTTCAATATCGTTAAAGAAATGCAACCAGTTGAACTATACGAAATCAATGAAACCTATCACAAAGCGGCGTTGCGTATCAACTTCCAAATGAGTCATAAAAACAGAAAGTAATGTTTCGTACCGTTGGTACCGTTGCTGCAAAGTCCCGTGTGTCAACGCAAATCAATGGGCTTTCAAGCTTTTTCTGGGTACAGACTGAGTCTTCGTTTATAATTGAATATTTGGTTTGAGTCAAGGGTCAAAGCGAACGCAAATCTTTGAACATAACGAAAGCAAAGCTCACGCCAAAGCGTGATTATGGTCATGGCATTGCCAGCCTTAATTGTAAACACATTTTAGATCCTGCGTAACGTTTCGCAATAAATAACCTATCCTTAGCCGGAAAACGTGATTTATAAACAATCTGTAACGTTGACTAAGGTTTTCGTAACTTAAAGGATTATATTTGAGCTCAAGGAATGCGTTAAGGCTTGTGATATTTGATGATATATCATGAAGTTTCTAGATAAACATTTCGACGCTGTTTTGTTTGTGTCGTGAAAAATATCATCTTAACAATAAATACCTGTGCTTTATATTATTCCATGGAAAATAAAATTATTTAGCAAAAACTTACGAGTAATTTTGCATCTTTCGGAAAGAAAAAAACAATGTAATATTTTTGTTCCTGCTTGCTTCAGCGCAAAATAAATCTCTCAATTGTTTCAATTGTTCTATGACAAAAAAAAACGATCTCGTTTTATTCTCCATTGGTCGTGAAAAATCTGAGATCTGGAAAACCCAATGGAAATCAAAAGCAGTTTCTTTACTTATCGTGACACAAACCTAGTTTAATAAACACACGGAAGAAAATCGTTTATTAATCTCAAGTTGAGTGAAGTTGTCTAAAGGTTGCTGTTGCTCCTAGCAACATTGAAAGACTTTTATACAGTAGGTTAATATTTATTGAAAGTATCAACTTAAATAACAAAACTATAACAAACTAAAAAATTAGTCTTCACCTCGCCATTTTGCAAGCCAACAACCAACGACAAGATTTGAATCCCACTTGTCCAAAAAAGAAAGAGAAAGAAAATTATAATAAGAAAGAGATGACTTCATCCGTCATCTTATAGGCAAGTTCAATGATAATTGTTCTTAAGCTGCCAACACATCAGCGACATTTCTCCCCCCCAGCAAGGGAGCTTCATCTTCTGCTGCCTTGCTTTCGGTCCCACAGCTGATGTCCAATACTGCAAGCTTCGCCACTGGTCGGTCAAAAACCCCGTTTGCCGTCCTCACCGTCGCTCTTCTCACCTGACCATCTTGGGCTATGATGGTACTGACAACAACCCCCTTAGGCCAAGTACATCTCGGTAGATTTTCGTCGATGATAATTACCACATTACCTTCCTTTACTTGGTCCACCTTCTCGAACCATTTCGTTCGCCTCGTAAGGGTGGGGAGGTACTCACGTACCCATCGCTTCCAGAAAACGTTTGCCACCTGCTGCACTTTCCTCCAGTCCTTGCGTGACATGAGTTCCCGATCCTGGAACTCAACAAGCCCCTTATTTCCATTCGACGACCCGAGAAGAAAATGATTGGGTGTCAATGCTTCATCGTCCTCTGGTCCCAATGTGACGTAGGTAAGCGGGCGTGAGTTGACCACAGCCTCTATTTCGACTAATGCTGATTGGAACGTCTCATCATTTAAACGCTTATTTCCCATGACTTCTTTCAGGATCTTCTTCACCGTACCGATAAGTCGCTCCCAACTGCCACCCATGTGTGGAGCAGCGGGGGGGTTGAAAAACCACTTTGTGCGCGGAGTTGTGAATTTGCGAGCAAGCGCCTCTTTGTTGATCAACTGGAACTGTTCTCGTAACTCCTTTTCCGTACCAACGAAATTCGTTCCATTGTCCGAATAAATTTCGGACGGTGTTCCTCTCCTTGCAATAAAACGCTGTATACTCATAACGCAGGAATCGGTTGACAACGAAAACGCCACCTCAAGATGAATCGCTCTGCTTGTGAGGCAGGTGAATAACACCCCCCATCGCTTGACCTGACTCCTGCCCTGCACGACCAACATCGGTCCGAAGTAGTCGACACCGACGAACGTAAACGGCCTTCGAAATGGTCCAAGTCGGGCCCGAGGTAACTGCGCCATCTGAGGAATCCTGGGAGTTGCATCCTTTATACAACAACGGCCACATTGTGATCTAACTGATCCTACTAAAGTGCGTAGTACAGGGATAAAATATTGTTGCCTGACCTCGTTGTACACGTTGGCATCGCACTGGTGTCTAAAATGTCTGTGATAGAAATCGACAATTAGAAAACTCACCCCACTTTTCCTGGATAGAAGTACTGGTCGCCTGGTTTCTTCTTTGACAAATTCGGCGTAGTCAATTCGTCCTTCAAGGCGCAGGACTCCATTTTCGTCTATGTATGGGTTAACTTTACGAATATGGCTGGATTTCGGAATCGATTTTCCAATTTTCAGCATAGCCAACTCGTCAGCATACTCTGCCCACTGCGACATCTTCCATAAGATCACCTCCGCCTTTTGCAGCTCCTCTGAACGAATAGGACCCTTTACCATTTCGTCAAATTTTACTTTACTGATCGGCTCTAACAACAGTGGATCGCTCTTCAAAACATTTGCCTTCGCCCTTTTTTGAAGATTTCGGCAGTACCGTACAATCCATGCAACTACTCCACGAAGTCGTTCCCAAATGGAAAAACGATCAAAATCCACCACCAGTGCCTGGATGCCTTTCTCCAATCGGCTTACGTCTTCCTTCATCACCAGCACGTATTTCGCTCGCAGTTCCTCTTCACAGACCTTTTTTTTCCTCCAATTAACTTCCTCAGGCCAAGTTTCTTCCGGCTGGAGCAAAAACCCAGGTCCCGCAAACCACCTGCTCTCCTTGTCAAAAGAAGGTTCTTTCGTCCATTTTGTCGCTTCGTCTGCGACGTTCAGTTTGGTGGGTATCCATCGCCAGTCATCCACCTTGGTCTCCTCCTGTATCTCCCCGATACGAAACATCACGAACGGCTTGTACATCTTTGCATCCGAGCGCAACCAGTCCAATACTGTCTTCGAGTCCGTCCAGAAAAACTTCCTGTCTATTCTGAACCCATGACCCTTCACGATCGCCTTAGCAAGCCGTGTACCGATGAGGGCTGCCTGGAGCTCCAACCTGGGAATGGACACAGGGAGCAGTGGTGATACTTTGTTTTTTGCTGCCACCAGTGCACATTCGGTTGCGTAACCATCAGAGAACCTCAGATACGCCACCGCCGCCATAGCCTCCTCACTAGCGTCAACAAATATGTGCAGTTGCACTGAAGTAGCATCTCTCCTCGTCAACGTATTATAGCATCTCGGAATACGCACGAGCTCCACATTCTTCAACAATCGCCGCCATGTCTCATACTTGGTTGCTAAAGAGCCATCGACCATTTCATCCCAGTCCAGGTTCTTCCGCCACACGTCTTGGAGTAGTGCTTTTATTTTCACCAAATAAAAAGCCAAGAACCCTAGAGGATCAAAGATGGACATTAAGATTCTAAGTAATTCACGCTTTGTTGGCAATCTGGCCCCAGACAAAATATCCTCCTGTGTTTTTATAAACCGCAAAGAAAATGTAAATTCGTCTTCACTCGGACTCCACCATAGACCCAAGACCTTAGCAATATTTTTTTCGTTGCCACAGTCTATTTTCCGACTTTCGCTCTCAACAGATTGCCCAAGAGCCTGAAGCACCTTCTCGGAATTCGACATCCAACTTCTCATTCGAAAACCTGCCTTGGAATGTATTTCTCTTACCTCTGTAGCCAGTTGCACAGCCTCTTCAATGGTATCTACGCTGTCCAGAAGATCGTCCATATAATGATGCTTCAAAATGCTTTCCACCGCCCGTGGATACTTCTCGGAAAACTCAGTAGCATTGATGTCCTTGACATATAGTGCGATGCTCGGAGAACAAGACGCTCCGAAAGTAAGTACCTTCATTTGATAGATGTCTGGATTGCGATCGCACTCACCATAACGCCAAAGGAACCTTTGTGCGCACTGATCCTCCTTGCGCACATGGATTTGGTGGAACATTTCTTCTATGTCCCCAGTGATGGCCACCTTATTCGATCGAAAACCATAGAGAACTTCAGGAAGCTCCGTCAGTTGGTCGGGACCCTTTAACAACATCTTGTTCAATGAAACACCTTGTGCTGAAGCGGCCGCGTCCCAAACCAACCGAACCTTTTCCGGCCTGTTCGGATTGGTTACGATGAATGTCGGCAAAAACCAAGTTCGTGGTGACACTTCATCTACTTCTTTCTTACTGCACCTTCTCGCATAGCCTTTCTGTAGCAAACTGGTCATCTGTTGATTGACGTTGGAACTAATCATAGGGTCAGAGCGCATTTTCCCCTCCAAACAGCATAGGCGCTTGAATGCCATTTGATAACTGCTCGGCATAGAAAAGTTGTCGTGCCGCCACAGAAGACCACACTCAAAAGCTCCATCGACTCGCTTTGTTGTAGCTGCAAGAATCTCCTTTGCTCTCACGTCATCGCCCGATGCCGTTCGCACTTGAGCAACACCACTGCCCTCTAAAGCGAAATGTTGTTTCACCAATTCGTGCAAGTCCTTGTCGCACTCGCAGATCTGGAAGTTACCGTGAGACTTCAGCTTACTTTCAACGCCACCGCTGATACACCATCCCAATCTTGTCTTGATGGCAATCGGTTGGTTCCATTTGACTTCCCGCACTTTCAATGCCACTGCTGCCCTCTCATTATTAAGACCTATGAGAATGCCACATTCAGCGTTAACGTATGGCATCAACGGCAGCCCCTTGAGATGATGGTACCTCTCCAACAACTCCTGTGATACTGATTGTCATGGAAGACCAAGCGACTTGACAGTCCTTACACCATTGAGCCGCAACCTTGGATACTCGTTTCTATCTATACCATGTGATGAAATCCCCAGCGACACAACCTCGGATTCTTCTTCACTACGAGTGGAGTTAGCCGTCCATCTGAGGCACAACGGTTTGGGAGTGCCTTCCAATCTGAGCTTCTTCGAAATCGACTCCTCCAACAAGGTAAGTGAGGACCCGCTATCCAGGAAAGCATACGTCCTAACCTCCTTACCATTGCCGTACAATACCACCGGCAAAATTCTGAATAGCGTTCCTATTTCCTTGTCGTGCTGATGAGAGTGGCACGCACCGACATCGTTTTCGCTCCCATAATGCAGCGATCGATGATGTTTTAATTTACAGCCTGCAATGCCGCACTCCTTCATATTGTTACATTTAGCTCTCCTAGAGTGCTTAAGACAGCGATCGCAAAGTGACGTTTCTGCAACCAGTTTGCGGCGATCCTGAACCGAGAGCTTCTTGAAAGCGTCGCAATCTGTCAAGCGATGACTCTGATTGCACACGTAACACTTTGCTCCAAAACCCTTTTTTGCACCTGCGTACCCATTGTCCTGTACGTGCGTATGGACATGCCCCGAACGTCTGTCCCCCTTGTTGCCATCACCCGAATACCTTGTGATTGTTGCAACTGCCTCTGCCCTTGCAAACAACCATTCGCCGAAACCCTTGATATTTCGCTCTATATCGTTTGTCTTTGTGCCCATCGCCCATTCCAACTTCATGGCAGATGGCAATTTATCGACCAATTTCTTGAGCAGCACCGGGTTATTAATGTGGTCCATCAGCTCCGACGCTTCCATGGTGGAACTTAAATTCCTAACCGCCAACGCATACGAAATTATGGTTTCCAAACGCTCTATTTTCGGAGACGGAAATCCTCCACTTTCCTAATGAGCTCTTCGACGATGAGCTCCGGTCTACCAAAGAGCATTTCAAGAGTAGACATAACCGACGGTACAGATGTAGGAAGCAGTAATTGACCGTCAAATTCTCGTCGTTTGAATAATTGCACAGCACCGTGCTGTTGCGATAATTGCTTATGAAGACAGGCCATTCTTCCGACCTGCCAGAAAACGTAGGCAACTCCTTCGACAAACCCTTTCTTGACGCAATTTGATTCTGTGTAAGACACCCCTTTGTCGCCTCAGGCGGGACTTCCATCTTTGTGTGTGTGACCCAGTCCCTTGTCCGCCGAACAATAGTGCTCCCATCACCCTGGACACTGCCAACCCTGGAACTTAACACCACCGATCGCCCATCGCTGCAAATACTACTACCATCGTCATCCTGCTGTTCTCTTATTTTCAGTAATTCGAATTTCTTATCCAGGAACTCCTTCTCCAAATCCTTTTGCTCCTTCAGTCGAAGCAATTCGAGATCCAACACTCGTCGACTCCGGGAAGAAGCACCACTGCGAACACTCCTACTGGCTGGTACTAAAGTGATATTGGCGACCGAGGTCGGTGTGCATTGCACTGACCTGACGCTCTCTGCCGTCGCCAAAGACACTTCTGATTTACACTTTTGACAGAACCATTGTCGATTCTTAACCGAATCGTCCACTCCTGCGCATCCGTAGTGCAATCAGACCTTGCATCCATCACAACGTACCATGTTGTCCGCCGTATTTGGGTCCGTGCAGAAATTACAATCTGCTTTCTTCGACATTTTGTCAGGAAACAGGAACAACACGAATGTTTTCCAGAAAATTTCCGAAACAGCTTAACGAATAGCTTTGCAACTATTTTCTGTTGGAATTCTTGCTAATTTTTTAGAATTGTTGCTCCTAGCAACATTGAAAGACTTTTATACAGTAGGTTAATATTTATTGAAAGTATCAACTTAAATAACAAAACTATAACAAACTAAAAAATTAGTCTTCACCTCGCCATTTTGCAAGCCAACAACCAACGACAAGATTTGAATCCCACTTGTCCAAAAAAGAAAGAGAAAGAAAATTATAATAAGAAAGAGATGACTTCATCCGTCATCTTATAGGCAAGTTCAATGATAATTGATCTTAAGCTGCCAACACATCAGCGACAGTTGCATTTATGCTAACACGTCGTTTAACTTCACAACCGCTTAGATGTGATTTGAGGGATTAGGCGCGTTCAATTTACAAGGCAACTACAAGACCCTTCTCATTGAGCGAGAAACTCACGTGACCATAATTTGGCAAGTGATAGAGGGTTAACTAGTAGGGAACTCATAGCTGACTTGTAAATTGAACGTGATCAATCTAATAAATACAACTGTGCTGAATATATCTAATTTGAAAATGACACTGTCAAATCGATAAAAAATTAATAAAAATTCACCCATATAAAGGCTTAGTTAGTTGCTTACATATTACTGAATTAACGGTTGTTCGAGAGTCGGAATGCTTATAATTTGCGGCAACCAACAAGACGAGATGCCGTTGCCGTTCATTTTGTAACATTCATTTTTTTTCTGGTGCTACAGTTTACGTGCAATCGTGTGTTAAACCTAAGTTACCAATCTTAATAACTATGTCTGAAATCTGCAATTTGTGTGGAAAGCCAGCTAATTCAATGTGCCAGCGATGTAACGAGACTTATTGTTCAACAAATTGTCAAATTTTGGACTGGAGGGTGCATAAGAAGGTTTGCTTCCAAATGCCGTAAGTAAATTCTTATTATTCAAATTAAAATTGTTTCTTAAAAAAACAATTGCAGCATTAATTTTTGCTTAAATTTCGGTTTTAATGGCGCATAGTTGTCGCTGTTTAGCACATATTTCTTGAAATTTACATACATATCACCATGTGCTTTCGCCCTATTCTGTTGTTTCGTCTAGATATTTAAAAGTTGATTTTTTTTATGGTTGTTTTATGGAATATTCTCTGCCAAGGAGGAGTGCCTTATTCCTACACCTCGTATGTTGAAGTTCAATCAATTATCGGCATCTGCCATAGGCCCGGACGACACTGTCCCAATCACTCGAAGTCGCTGAGGCAATATACACCTCTATTATTCATCCTGCGGGAGGAATACAACTTCAAAATTCGCTCATCGATAAAGTAGGGATCTTTGGTAATCAACAACCTTTTTTGACTGTTCACATTTGGGTACAGCTCATGAAGTTGGTCGCATGAGTTTAGTATACATACTTGCTTTCTTTCTTGCAATAATTTGCCAAGCGGAAGTAGCAGCTGTTAGTCATTTTGTTGAGTTTATGGTTATTCCAAAGCAGAGTAACTGAATTGCCTGCTATCAATAATTGTGATGTGTTGTCCTAGGCTAGTTTATTCATTAACAATAAAATAATATGAATAAATATTAGGCATTAACGGCCGATACAGGGCCTAAAACCTAGCTTCTCCAACCATTTGCTTGTGCGAAGTGGAAGGGACTCGCAATTTAAAGCCGAATCCGAACGGTAAATTTGAGAAGATTTTCACGACAATTGATGATGACAAACGTCCATGTCAGACGATCCCGGCAGTGAAGAAAAACTTTTAGATGTTACTTGGCCCCGCCGGGATTTTAACCTGAGATTATTAGAATAGTAGTCCAACACACTAACCTCTGCTCACTGCACCCACTTAACAACTTCGTCAACAACATTTATTTAATTTTGTCATTGTCAGTTTTGTTCATTGGTGCCATTTTAAGCTATCAGGGTAAGCAAGCAAATCAAACAAAGGCTAACAATATTACCAAGTCCCACGGGTAGTAGCATTTTTTAATTGTTTGTTAAAAACAAAAATCGGCCTCGTCTTCAAACACGATGTTGTATTACAATTCCAGCTGTCACCTTTTTAGATTAACACCCTATCATTAAAGCCGCCGAGGGAATCTCAGATTCGCAACCAAATGCCACTTTTTATCTATGAATTTTGCGGATGTATTCCCCCGGCGGATTTAATAGTAGAGCAGAAAGCCAATCTACTTGCAGATCGTTCTCCAGCTAAATCAAAGTTTCCAGATTGTATCGGCTGAATTTGAAAACCAAAATCTGGGAAAACGTCATTAAATGCCGGTCAGAGATGCTGACGATACCTGCACGAAGTCGTTTATGACGGCAATCACATATTCATCCTCTGGAAGATTAACTTTAGAACGATGCAGTGGTCGCTTTTGAAAACAAATATGCCACAACAAACATTTTACGGTCATTCTGCTGCTAGTCCCGGCAACGGATGCATGTAAATATTCGGTGGCATAGAGTACAAGAAAATCGCAATGCGATACAGCAACCATCACTACAAGATGTGGGTGACCATACCAAAACTAAGTGAAATGTCCTGGGACGCCTATCACATAATACAACCCAAACCTGGATAAGATAGATAGATAGATAGATTCTTTATTTTTTCATCATAAAGTTTACAAATTGGTATACTTAAGAATAAGGACATGGCAATACTGCCGTCTGCCTGAGATGACATTTCATAATATGATTTAAAAATAAAAGAAATAATAAAAAGCAAAAATTTTAAAATATAAAGAAAAGGAAAAAAGAAAAAATGTTTAACAAAAGATATGAAGAAATATTATTATATAAAACAATGCTATCAATTTTAACGTGATTTGAAACACAAAATATTATACAATTTGGTTAATTTGATTAGCTGTTTATACAAAATTTTATCAATTTTAACATGATTTGAAACCCAAGATAATACACAATTTGGTTAGAAATAGCTGTTTATACAATATTATCAATTTTAACGTGATTTGAAACACAAAAGAGATATTATCAAATTTAGTATGATCAGCAACAAAACAATAAATAGTTAGGTATAAAATTTGGTCAAAACTGCAATAAGTGGGTAATCGACTAAGTTTAATATGTGAAACTGTTACGGTAAGAAAGAGCATGTTGGCAATATTTAAAGAGGCTGAGCCAGCCCATTGCTCCATTTAAAATTTCAAAAAGTTTGTCCAAAGATATGAAACTTTCCCGAAAATGCAACCGGCGAATTTCTTGTAGAATAGGACAAGCAGCAACGAAATGGTATATATCTTCATTCACTCTTCCGTTACATAGATCACATAGCTGGGGCAAGTCTGATCGATGAGGTATAAAGTTCAAATTTAAAATTTCAACTCTTGCTCTAAAAATAATACTTATAACCGAGGTTGAAAATTCATTACTAAAGTAAGAGACTTCCGAGGGCAGTTCATGGTTTAAATGACTATAAATAGCTCTTGAAGTAGATGAAGATGCTCTGGAAAGGTTATCCAGAAACATTTTGTGATCCACCTTAGCAATCACATCAGAAAACTGAGCCTGCCAATCGGTCACATTAGTTTCTGTTAAGTTTAAACTTGTTTCGTAAGATAAAGCTAGTTCGTTCCAGTTTTTAAACGGGGAAGCATTCACTCGAAGTAATTTTCTTAAGATGATTTTGTGAAGACAAGTTTCACTTCTTTTCATCACTCTAGTAATGAAGTTCGCATTTGCCTTCAAATTTTGTATATATATAGGGACTATTCCTGACTCTACATATATGGCGTAGTTGGGTGTTGAGTTAGGCAAACGAAATATCCTCTTAAAAAAGTTCCTTTGTACAGTTTCAAAAGCTTCGAAGTGTGTGTATCCGACGGGTTGGACGCCATATGCCATGCATGCATAATTACATTATTTAAAGTTGGCATACCGGAGCGGTGCGTAGATCGTGTGGAGGGGCCAGTAGTCACCACAAAGAAGAGACCCAACTCATCAGTTCCAATGCTACAGTGTTCGTCGCTTTAGGTTGAGAAATGTGAAATTAACTAGTGCTCTAAATTCTGTCAGATACATCATGTTCGGCCTGAAATTAAAATTCAATGTTTAAACTCGTCGCAGTGGCTCAGTGGTGTGTCGGACTACTAATCGAAATGTCCCCGGTTCAATTTCTGCCGGGGCCAAGTAACATCTAGACTTTTTTTTTCCACTGCCCCACCTCTTGCGAACGCCTGACAAACATCCAAGAGTACAATTGTCATAAGAAGCTTCTCAAAAGTTTGCCATTGGATTCGGCGTAAAATTGTAGGTCCCTTCCACTTCGCACAAGAAAGTGGTAATAGAAGCTAGGTTTTAGGCCCTATATGGGCTGTTAATGCCTAATAAATTTTGGAGGGAATTTCGTAATACTTGTTATATAGGGCTCCCGACCCGTGGAGAGTGCTGCTTCTAGTTGTCCAGGCAAAGTTCTCTGACATCCGCGATGTTTTGGTATTTAAAACGGAACATTGGTCTTCCTGCCTTCTCGAACCTGAGGCTGGGAGTCGAGGATCCTTTTGGCTGAAGCATTATTATACATTCGTTGAATGTAGCTGAGCCAATGTTGCTAAAATTTTGAAAACATTACTTTTCTTAAAAACGGCTCCAATGATTTGGATGATTTTTGGGATATTAAATACTTTCAGCAAATTTAAGAACATGGCATACTCAGATTTGCGCAAAACACTTGAGTAACGGTACATACATTAGAAAAATGGCTATCACCCTCAGCACGACTGGCGTTTAAGTTTATCGTCTCTTTATCTTCTTGAGTACGCCGCCGTAGTATGGTCTCCCTACCACCATGTTCATAATCAACGTATAGAAGCCGTTCAACGCAGATTCATGGCCAATGAGCCAAATTAAATTAAATAAACAATTCATTCGCCTTTCCTTGCGCTACCTTTGTTGGAATGACCCATATAATCTTCCACCTTACGAAAGCCGTCTAAAATTAATAAATTTACAAACTCTTAAGGGGCCCTTACATGGTTAATCGGTCGACATCATGCATCGTGTATGTGTGGATTGACGCTACCCCTTACACATACACAGTTCAATCGATTGACGTGAAATTTTTAGTTTTTGTGAGTTTTCGTGGTGTACGGATGTGCGATAAGGGAAACGGATGATTGTATTGCATATATTGCAATATATTCTTGAATTGTACTGCGAGATGCACACGGAGATTCGCTGTATTTAATGAAACTAATTTCATTAAAATACCAAAGAGTTGGTTCACTGAAATTATCAACACCGGATCCACTTTTGTTTAATTCATTTAAACGTTTTAGCTCGCGCCGAAAATTCGTTCTCAACGTATTTATTTTTCTGGTACATCCGCTTTTTGTGTATCAGGATACTTTTCTTTATACTTTTGCAGTAAAACTTAATATTGTTGCATTTTTTTGTTTCGGTCGCTATAATCTTTCACTTTGACATCCCATAAACTCGGTAATAACTGATACGTTTCAATTAATTCCGATACAAATGCTCGGTCTTCATTGTACTTCAGTTTTCCGCACATGTTTTCGCTTCCGCGACACAAAACACAATGAAGTAATTATGTCAATCCAACCCTTACACGTATCAATCGGCATGACGTTCATCATGCAAAATCAAACTTGCTTTGATTTTCGTCAATCAGACTTCACCAAATGTGTGTGACTCATACAGATACATTTTCACAAACCCATGCTAGTGATTGATGTCATTCGATTGACCGTGTAAGGGCCCCATTAGTGTTTTCATAAACGTCGAAAATCTGCGCAAGTACAATCGTCTTTTTCTTTGTTGCATTATTGAACACACTTATTCTGCAGAAAGTGAGCAGGCTTGCTTAACGAAATAATAAATTGTATCAACTTTTTCCATTTCGTATAGCATCGTCCTCCACAAAGAAATCTTTTTCTTTTTCCATCAGAATTCTTTTTTGAATTATTAGCTTAGTTTTCGCCATATTCCACGCAGCAGCTTCTACTTCCCTTAAAAAAAAGTTGAATTTGGTTGTAAATAAAAAATTATTAAAATATTGCCAATAAAATTTACATTTTTCGCACTTTCAATTTTTGTTTTTACCTCCCGCACTTTCTGCAGTCAAAAAAATATGGATGCACAATCTGCCAGACGCTGATGACATTATGACGTTTATGAACATATCTTCTGCAATTCATCTAAGTTAGTTCGATCAAAAATCTGACTTTATGAACACATCTAACGCAGATCTTTGTTAGGCAGACGTTTATGAAAACACCCATACTCTTTGTCCACCAGCTTTTGCATGGAGTCATTGATAGCGAAGGTCTACGTAATAGATTCAAACCCAATAGATACTTGTAATCGTCATTTGAGGACCATTCCCCTCTTCTGTGTCCCTTTCCATCCAACCGAGTATGGCCAAAATGAACCAATTACTAGAATAATTCGAAAAGTAAACAACTCAAACATCTTTGATCTAAACCTCTCTAAATCCTCTCTCAAACTAGCTCTCCAATCTTAATCTTCCTCTTACACTTTTTATCCTTATCTCTTTCCTCACCTTAGCTCTAAGATTTAATTGTTATTTAGTTTTTAAGATATTGTGTGCTTGTACTAAGCGAATGAATAAATTAAATCATGTTGCTTTGCAGTGTTGATAATGTCCTTTTGAAGCTCTTTGCAAGCAAGGTCGTTGTAGAGAATTCCACATGTCTTGTGCTCTGCACTCATCATCCTAAACTGCGTTAATGATGTGATGGATATAATTTTGCAAATTGGAAATTAATGTTTCGCCTTTCTCTTTGTTCAAATTGTACCATTCGATTTTCGAAGACGCTTTTGTTTGTTTATTTTTGTTCGTCCCCATCGCCATGAATATGTCTGTCAGGAGGAGGCGATTCCCTCTCCCAGGATCAATTCGCAATCTTTAACCCTTCAGGAAACGTGCTACCACCAAATATTTATCAATCTGGGTTTTATTTCCGACACTGCTGTAAGTGACTGTGCCGGCTTTGTTTGCGAACATGGTATTTAGAACGATGAACGTATGACCTGCACATGCTTAGGATATCTTCACTAGAAGAGTTCCTGGAGCCGTATCCCAGTCCTCAATAGCAGTTTTAATAGTCTTCGTTTGACTTTCCGACATGTTCACTATAATCTACAAACATTTAAAACAAACGTGAACGCATTTCCCTGCTATCATCCTTATCATTATTTCCTTAACGCCGCACTGTATACTGATGAACTTACCTACGTTATAAGTGCACTAACAGTCCCTTTACGGTTTTGGATTACGAAAGATTCGGCTAATAATAAAACTTATCAATAGAGTTTTCATCGTCTTTGTGGCGATCCTTTACTCTTCAGAAAGTCGAGTCTGAGAACATCAGTCAGTTTCCAGTTGGAGATCAAAAAGCGCAATTGATGTGTAATCTATATGTTAGAAAGTAAATTTACAAACGTTTATTTGATTTATTATTTTCAGAATCCTCGTACCAATTAAGGAATACGCCGTTAAAGACGCGAATTCTTCTCTGAACCGTACTTTTGGCAGTGATTCGCCTCGTAATCGAACATCGAACGAAAATAATAAAAACATAAAACGTCCCTTGGCTCGGAATCCTTTGAAAATACAAGACCAGGTTTTGCCACCGCCAATGGTAAATGTCAATGCTTCGGAAAGCACCATTAAAAAGATTCATTCTGATGTCGACTTTACCCTCAAACCTAAGGTTTTAGTAAAGGAGGACGGAAAATCGATGAATTCTAACATTTCTGAGAGCTCCAAGTTGCTCGCAGGTGCTCGTAACACCGCGTGGAAGACGTCGTATCCTTTCCCGGAAGGTGTGCTTTTCGAGGTTATCGTCCAGTATGTGGAAAAAGGTAAAAACGCAGGAATTATATGGGTTACCGAGCTTAAGTACGAGGGGCCGTTGCGCAAATTGTTGGGCGAAATAAATAGAAACATCAATGTTAATACCGAGCGTTGTAGCAGTGAGGAAATCACCATTGGTTCACTGATTGCAGCTCCGTTCGACGACCTTTACTACCGTGCAGAGATAATCGAAGTGGTACACGTTTCAAAGATGGCGGTCGTTCATCTTATCGACTATGGCAATTTGATTGAAGTGGCATTGAAAGATCTAAAATCGGCCATACCTATAATGCGCAATCTGAACGCATATGCATTTCGTATTCGATATACGAAACCGGTAGAACTTGAAGAAGTACTTAATATTTGCGTCGTAAGCATCGACAAAAACGGTGTTGCAATTATCGAAGAGAAGGCAATTATCCCAGAAGCAATGCCATTGGGTCTAACAACTGAATCTCTTGCAGACTGTCCACCTGTGTCGTTGGTTAAGATTTCCAGTGACGGCAAATATGCTCTACTCTGTCTAAACAATAAAGTTGTCACAAAAGAATTGAAGGACATGGATAGACTCTTAAACGGTGACGCATGCCCTGAGTTGTGTTTGAAGAATCCACCTAAGGACGGTGATTACGTCGCTGCTCGCACTCTGAACGGCTGGGCGCGTGCGTTGATAATGAGCACCTATCGCAACGATTATCTTGTGTACCTCATCGATGTTGGCCGGGTTGCATTAGTGGAGCAAGTTAAGAACGTGACAGAGAAATGTGTGTCCATTCCTATGCAGGTTTTCGCAGTAGAGCTGCAGACAGCTTTAGCAGACGCAAGCGACTTTAGAGATTGTCTATTCCCCAATAACATTTATACCGTCAAAGGGCAGTCGATCACAAAGTCTGGCAACGATCGTATACCTTGCATTATCGTTGAGAGTGACGGATCAAAGTTGGCCCAAGTGGAGGCATTTAATTATGTCGGCAAATGTGAAGGTATCGACTCACAGGACTGGGCTGAACCTCTACTATTGGAAAGTACTGTATTCGTTACGAGCGTTCTCAGCCACATGGAAATATTCATATCTCTTGTGTCCACAAAGATGTATTCGAAAATATTCACTGCCGCTGCGGAAGACTGTGAACCGCTTCCATCTGTTAAATTCCAAAAAGGAGATCTTGTCCTGGCTAAGCAAAACGAGCATTATTTTCGTGCAAAACTACTGGAAGCCGCCACAGAGGGTGATATAGAGGTGATCAATGTGGACACTGGAATTACATCAAAAGTATCTAGACAAGCAATGCGGAAGCCCAATATGTTCGTGCTGTCATGCCCGTACCATACGCGAAAGGTCAAGTTAATGTATTTGTCGAATGTTGCAACTCCATATGCTGACAACAAAGCCTTTGCTATGCTTGAACAGTGCCGTGAGAAAGGGGCCGAGTTCACTCTCAGCTTTGATTCAAATCCTGAGTTGGGTGTGGAACTGCTTTTGAAAACTCCAGATCAGCAGTCTTTAAACAAACAGTTATTGCCACTGCTCTTTGAAAAGAGGCCCGATGACGAAAAGGTTAAGGATACGCCGTGCAATATCGTCCAGTCCAGCACATTGGTAACGCCACCACCCAGCCCAAAAAAGAAAAATCAGCTAAACACCAATGTCGTCAAATACACGCTAAAAGACTTGGAAATAATATCAATTTCATGTGGAGATAATGTGCCTATCATGGTTCTGGACAGTAGTACTATTACTAAGGGCTACATAACTGGATGCGATTTTATGAATAAGGACTTCTTAAAGCAACTTGAATCAGAGTATTTGCCGAGGGTCGCAAAGTATTGTGCAGGGCCACATACTGAAGCAGAATACAGTCCCAGGTATGTTGAAGGAAAATCTAATTATTGATTTAATTTCAGTCTTAATCCCATTGCAGTGTTGATGAACTTTGCCTGGCAGTGTATGATGTAGACAAGGAATGGTACCGTGCCATGTGCATTAACCAATTGAAAGATGATATGTTCTGCGTTATGTTTCTCGACTATGGCAACATGTGCCGTGTTCATAAAAGTAGCATAAGACGAATGACACCGGAGCTCATGTTTCCAGCAAACGCTAATATGTGCATCTTCGATGGTAAGTTCAACTTTGTTAATTGTTTAAGCTTACAGCTCAGGCTTCAGTTAAAGCGACGCAAACAGCAAAGCAAATAAGGCTAAGCTACTGTTCAATGAGGTTATTGCTTTGTTCATTTAAAGCAACCATATCTGATGCTGAGGCTAATATTCGATTTCGATTTTCAAACATATTTATATATTTTGTTTAGGAGTACCTGATAAACTACCATCTGCGATGTGTGAAAAGTTTATAATGACCATTCAATCGAATCCCATACTTACTGCCAAAGTGACAAGATTGCAAGAGGATTCGTACTTATTAAGGATTAAAAATCAAGAAAACTACTTTTAATTTCTTGACGCAGGTATCCTAAAAAGCAACGAAGTACTTTTAAGTTTTTTTTTTATTTATTTATAATTGTTTTTTTTTGTAGTACATTCGAAATGAATGTGATTAGATTTTGACGAAATAAATAACTCTTGAATAATTTATGTCTGCTTTTTAATGAATGAGGTCAAAGAAAAAGTTGCATAGGCACATATAACCTAAGTGTTGTTGACTGGATTCTGATTTTCTACTAAGGCATACACACTCTCAGACAAAATAAAGTGCAGACGCAGTTCATTTATTGTTAGCTAAAAGTACAGAGCAGTAATAGTTCAATCTTCTTGTGCTGAAGTTATGTATACATGTGTTGACTGTTTCCTTCAAAGTAACCGTTATTTGCTTTTGGCTAATAGCTATCACTTGTGGTAATGCAGCAGTTGTCCATAATACGCGACAGAATAAAAAGCATTTTGTATTTTGTGCGTGATCCACTGGAATATTACCAACGGGTTTTTTAATTTTTCAAAAATATATGGCAAAAATATAAAAGATAGAACTGTTGGATAAAATGTTAAATCTTATTTTATTCGGTTAAGGCTTTGATATGAAACCGCTCAGCTGACACCTGAAGTGAAGAAACTACTAGGAGAAACTAAACTAGGAGAACAATACGGAATATAAATTTCTGGGGCAAGGAAAATCTGCCTTAACCTTGAAATGCGAGGACAGTTGCAGGCTATAAGTTTTGCGGAAGGATGCGAAAAATCACAGCAACGGATGACGGAAGAATTAAAATTGAGGCCAGAAAAAATCATTTATCTTCGTCCAGGAATTTTAATGAAGAGCTCGGTTTTAACATTACACCGACGACAGTACAAAGGCGACTACAAGAAAACTACTTAAAAAAATTGTTTTCGAAGAAAAACCCTTGCTTCCTCCTATTAATATCAAGCAAGGCCTAGTTTTCGCACGAAGAATCATCAACATTCTGGCTAAATGTTATTTTGTCCGACGAGTCCAAATTTGAGCTTAAAAACAAAAAAAAGGGATGTTTCTTCTTTAGAGGAGTTGGGAAAAAGAAGAGGCATTAACGGTCCATACCGGGACTAAAACGTAATTTCTCCAACCATTTACTTGTGCGAATTGGAAGGGACCTACAATTTTAAGCCGAATCCGAACGGCAAATTTGAGAAGCTTCTATCTCATTTCTCATTAGTTATAATAAATCGAAATGAGAAGCTTCTCATGACATTTGATACTCTTTGATGTTTGTCAGACGTTCGCAAGAGGAGGGGCAGTGGAAAAAAACTAGATGTTCTGGCCCCGGCGGGAATTGAACAGCGGACCTTTTGATTAGTAGTCCGACACACTAACCATTGAGCCACTGCGCCCGAAGAAGAGTTGGAAATCTTGTCATGTCACCATCTTGTTAACGTAAGATGGTAGTCAATTTGGTTTGGGTTGGAATACAATATACAATACACACTGCCGCAGTTGCAAAGTGACAACTGAAAAAGAAACCCTAATTCACTTTCTATGTACCTGTCCGGCTTTAGCTAGGACCAGACTACGAACATTGGGAATCCCCTTCTTCAATACACTTGAGGAAGTCTCCGAGAAAAGTATCAAGGAACTGATAACTTTCCTGAACTCCGCAGGTTGGATTTAGCCTCCCCCGCCAATCGATAATACCTTTGTATATACATTCCTATAGTAGCGCCAATCCAGTAGTACCAGTATCCTAAAAGGTGTCGCTACTCATACCAAATCGAGAATTAGTTGGCTGAGAGCTTTTGTGCCTTTGATAATTTTATTAATAATAAAAAAGCATTCGTTGAGATTTTTGTTCGTTCAATCATTCAATATTATAGTTCGTCGTTCGTCGAAGAGAAAAGAGAAAGAAAGAAGAAAGAAACGAAGAAATAAACTGCTTTGTCTCTCATTATCGAATCATTCTGATATTATGTAAGTATTTATTTTTCTTTGTAAAAGCCAAATACTTTTTGAAGATTTGCGTTGTGCGTCGCTTCGGCAAATAGTATGTAGGATGGATAGAAGGAGATCATGGAAAAATTAGAAATCTGGCTTTGTCGTCTGCGAGTAGAATGTATGATGGAAGAGGCGATTCGTTTGAAAAGAAAAATTGAATAAAAGCTGATTTCGGTAGGTATTTGAATTATAAATTAATGGATTTTTAGACTTTAGCTATTTTCGCTGTATCTCGTCCAAAAATGTACCGATTTATATCATTTCTTCAGTATTTGATTCGGAAATATTCAATTTGTGTTGTATCAGCCGTTATTCAAGGAAATAGTTGTTGGATAGGTGTATTTATCTAATTGATGACCTATATTAATATTGAGGCAGGTCACCTGTCGTTTTGCAGTTTTTTGTAATATATTCGTGGTCAGCATCGATAGTAATGTGTATCTACTATGTCCGTCCGTCAGTCCGCCCACCCGTCGGCACAAATGAATGCCTTTACACTAGAGCTAGAAAGCTGAAATTTTAGCAATGATCTCTAGGTGCCCGAAATAATAATTTTTAAGAATTTTTAAAATCCGCCCATTGACACGAATCAATTTTAAAAGAACAAATTTGTGAGCTAGAAAGCTGAAATGTTGAATATATGTTATTGTCTTAAGGCGCCCAAAATGCTGTGGGATAACTAACATTGCATCGTCGCCTCTTCAAGTAGCATGTATGATGATAGGGGGATGATGGAAGGGACGAAAAGTTTTGAAATGAAAAATTTAATAAAATCAAATTTCAGTCTTTTTCCTCAAATAAGAAATTATGAGTTGATCGCTTTTTAGACTGTTACTATATCTTGGAGCTGGTCGAACGTCTGCCATTCCTAAAGAATTTGAAGATGAAATAGCTCGAAGCCTAATAGCACGTTGAATGAAGAACAAGAAATGGGAGTTCCTGCTGACAGAATAGAAATGCCAGAAGTAGGCGGGAAAGTACATCTGCCTATGCAGTGACCAACTTAGAAAATCACTACAGCGCCCTCCAACCAGCGTTTGTCGTAAAAGTATAGTACTAAGTGGGGAAGTCACATCTATGCAATTTAAACATCCAGATGAGATGAGCCCAGCGACACATTTAACATCTTGGTCAGGGACGATTGAACCTCGCTAATCCATCGCTAGCAAAGAATAACTGATACCAATTAGGGTCCGTCACTTTTTCTTCAAGCAGATAATCAAGGGCAATATGATTAGACTTAGGGCGCTTCCCTGGTGTACACCTCTTTGATTGCGAAATCCTCGGTGACGCCAACTATACATCTTACTCTTGTCTTTACTCGCTCATACATGTATACATGTCCATGACCATCCGACGTAGATTTCTGGAACTCCTCGTTGTCTTAGCGCTACCCATAACAGATCCGTTGGTTGTTTATTACAGGACTATCCAAAATCAACCAACACCATATGCAAATCCTTCAAAGAATCACTATGTTTTTCCATCCTGATCATTATACTTTGGATTGCATCTGTGGTTGATTTACCTGCGACAAACCCGCACTGGTCTTCAGATAGCCGTACTATTTTACGGATTCGGCTATTTAATAACCCCTGAACGATCTTCGTGGTGTGTGACATCAGCTGGATTGAACGGTATTTATCAGTCTCGCATATCGCCTTTTTCTTTGTACAAAATAAGAAGAAAACTCTCCCTCCACGGGTTAGGCATTGGATCGCCACTCATCAGTTTGCAGATGAGAATCATGAGCCATTTGGACCCGATGTCTGCCATCTTTTTCCAGAACTCAGAGGGTTTCTTGTCCGGCAAAACTGCTTTTCGATTTTTAAGGTCTTTGACCGCATTCATAACTTCTTCAACAGCAATGTCGTGTACTTCTTCAGTGTTAGAAACGGCTCTCGGAAAATATATCCCATGAAATTGGTTAATTAGTAGTTTTTCGTCATCCACAAGAAGCATTAAGCATTGTTGATGAACTTTGGCGAACGGATTTCCTGGGCATTCCTCCTTCTCTCAGCGGCAAATTTTGAAAATAGTTGTTTTTCTGTTCAAGCTGCTTTGTTGGAGTTCGTGGATAGACTTCTGACACCTTTTTGTCACTAATCACTGCTTTAGCTTCATCTGCCCACCACCATGTTTCTTTGCCGTATTGACAACTTTGTTGATGATGCGATGGAGATAATTTTGCATATTTGCAATAAATGCATGACTTTTTTGTCCAGGTTGTACCATTTGATTCTCACAAACACTTTACTGTCAGGAGGAGGCGGTTTTGTTGGGCGATTGCCTCTTCCAGGATCACTTTGCTATCTTTAACCCGAGGCTTCATGAAACGTGCTACCATTATGGCAATCAATCTGGGATTCATTTCCGCCACTGCTGTAAGTGACCAGGTGACGGCTTTGTTTGAGAACGATAAGACCTTATGACTTGCACATTCTCAGGATATCTTTACCCGGAGAGTTCCTGGTGCCGTATCCCAGTCCTCCATGGCAGCTTTCATACTCTTCGTTTGACTAACCGACCGTACCGTTCAAATCTCCGCCAACAAACAAAAGTCCCGTATTAGAATATCTTGAAAGCGTGTCCGGTGTTTTGCGGGATGATATTTTCCTGGGATAGACTCACAAAAATTAAAACTCTGGACACGTCTTCGACTCACAAAAAAGGATATTCTGAAGGTTGGATATTTCAACCGTGGATATTATAAAAAAGAATATAAACTACAGTAATTATTACTAATTTTTGGATTTGAAGTGGCCAACCGCTAGTGCCGGTTCCCTACCTACTCCACACACACATCAAAGCAAACAACTTAGAGCATTCTTCAATAGAATTCGCTTTAGCATCTCGAAATGATTGCATACCTTCTTATGCAATGTTTAAATATTTTCCCAGCCTTTATGCAAAAATCCGTATTCAGTACATATCCAAAACATGTAAGTTATGCAATCTCTGTGTCGATTAAAGTCCCAAACCAGTTGTTTGTGAAAAACCGAATGAACAAATTCTGCTTATATTCGGAGATTTAATTGTGTAACAAAATGCAATCGCAATATGTACATAATATGATTTGTGATATCGATTATGAATGAATACTATACCCCTTTTCTTTGATGAATGCTACGGCCTCCTTGCAATATGCCATAACCTACCCCAAACTTCCATTGAAAACAACAAATAATTTATAAACCATATACCGCCCCTCTCACCCACACATCATATCCCCATCATGAGAAGTATAAAAAATAATTCAATAAACAAAAGACAAACTACACACTTATGAAAATCTTCAAATATAACGGCGCGCTGGTCGGAAAAATTTTACTTTTGTTTTGTTCATCACTTCAATTACTTTCGTTTAATATAGCTTTCGTTTTGACGAAAACTTTCATAAGAACTTAAAGCTCCATCTAAATTAATTAAGGACACAAACCAGTTTTCATTATTGATTGATTGAAGCGCCAAAGCTTCTGCGGGATACATGTACAACATTATTATTCGATTTCTTGGCGCTACTATAGGAATGTACTAAAAAATTTAATGATAATCCGCTCACATCGTTAGTGGCTTCTGAAGGCCATATAGCTGCATACAAAGGTTTGTGGTAACAAAACGGCACTCAGTGCTAATTGGGTTTGTCTTATCAAACCGCCACACCTACCTACCTACCTACCTTGGGTTGGAAGACAAAACTTTCCAGACATTCCTAAAGCAGAAGAACCCACATTTTCCCTAATTGACATTGTTGACGTAAGATGGTAGTCATTTTAATATCGATTTTGACAAGATTTCATCAAATGACCATTCTACGTCAACATTATTAGGGAAAATAAGGCTTCTCCTGCTTCAGGAATGTCTTTGGAAAGTTTTGTCTTCCAACAAGATAACGACCCAAACCATACGAGCGAAGTAGCTGATGAGTTTTTTACCCAAAATAATGTTGGTGTATTTTAATAGGCACCGCAGTCGACAGACTTCATTTCATTCATTTCATTTCATACGTTTATTTAGCAATATTTAGCTATTTTAACAATTTCAGATAAACAAAAAAATATATAAATTAATAAATAACACTTACGCTTCTATAAATATTTATGCATATTTATTCTTAACATAACTAACAACATTTTGTTTAAATCGAACTAGGTTATTCTCACATTTTAATTCATTGGGAAGTTCATTAAATATCTTCAAACCGTTAAACATTAAACTGTTTTGTGCAGACTGGTTTCTAAATAATGGAAGCCTTATATCGCATCTGTTTCTGACGTTATAACCATGCACATCCCTAACATAAGACAATTTATCACATAAGTAACGTGGCAACAACCCATTTTTCATTTTAAATACAAAGATCAACACATTCATTAAGGTTCTTTGGTTTACACTTAACCATTTCAGTACATTTAACATAGCAATAATTGGGGTACGTTGCATCTCAAAATTATTCTCATTGATTTGTTCTGTAATTTCTGCAATCTATTTATCATTGAAATGTTTCCCAAATAAATAACGGTCGAACAATACTCAAAATGCGGTTTTATAATAGCATTGTATACGTTAATTGCACAAATCGTTGACATTCTTTATCAACCCCATAGAGCACCTTTGGTCCATTTTGGACGAGAGGATTCCTTTCGATATGCGTCGCAGCTTACTATCTATTTTGGAAAGCCTCCAAAATGAATAGGACCAAATTCCGGGCCACATATTAAATTATCTAGCATACCTAAGCGTATGGGGCTTATCACCGAAAAAAAATCCTATTTATTTATACGGCTATGATAAGACCATTTCTAGCATACGCATCGGTTTTTTGGTGAAATAAGCTTTCACGTACATACGTTATTGCTGCTTTCGCAGCAAACTCCAAAGGAAGGTATGTCTCGGCTGTACGGGGGCCTTCCCCAGCACGCCTGGATCCGGCCTAGATGCATTATTAAACCCGCCCCTTGATGCTTACATCATGGGTTGCACCATCAAAGCTATATCACGTTTAAGGAGAGGTAGCGTTTGGCATAACTCGCGCTGGAGTTTTGATGAACCTGCGCAATGGCTGACCTTCAACTCCTGTCTTATGGACATGCCGTCGGATGCAATGATACCGGAACTTCGGCTGAAGCGCAACTACGAAGTCGACTTTCCTCGTGTTCAGGACTGGCTCTGGCCAGACTCTGAGCCTGGAAATGAATGCAGTCGAATCTTCACGGATGCCTCCAAAACCGATCAAGGATCTGGTGCTGGTGTTTTCATGGAGAGCGCTAGGCGTTAGGCAAACATGCATCAGTCTTCCAAACAGAGACGTATATGCGTCTGCAGCGAAAGTCAGGCTGCGCTTAAGGCCTTGCTCAACCCCGTAACAGCCTCTAAAATAGTTCGTGAATGCAAGATCTATCTGAATTCGGTCGGAAGACTGAATTCACTTAGACTTGTCGGTTATCGAGGTCCTGGTTCATAACGGGATCACGGGAAATGAGATCTCCGATGAACTTGCTAGACAGAGCAGAGAGTAGGACTTCTCAGGACCTTAACCAGCGATGTCTGCCTGCCTCCTCGGTCAGGGCTTCCATTGACGGTTGGGTTTCATATGAACACAATCGCCGATGGCATGACTCTCCAGGGTGCAGACAGACTAAACAAATTCTCCCCGACGACGTCTGTAAAAAATTTGCTGCATTCTTGTTGTCTCTCAACAGAAAAGACTGCAGACAGACTACTGGCGTTCTTACGGGCCACTACGCTTTCGCCAAACACCTTAAGGTGTTACGCCCAAGCGATACCATCAACTGCGAAGCCTGTGGAGAAAGCGATGACAATGCGGAACATTTCCTCTTTGATTGTCCTGCTTTTGCTCGTATCAGGTGGCAGGTATTTGGTGCTGATATGGTGAGTGCTGTAAACGTAAGCTCCTATTCATTGAAGCGCCTTCTCGTATTTCTTAGGAAAACGAGTAAATTCTCACAGTAAAAGTGGTATGACTTCATGGTAGTACAAGTACAATGGACCAGTATTGAGTCTGAGTGCTCCAGTGTAGAAAGTCTCGCGCCCGACAAATAAATAATTAATCGTCTTGCCGCAGTTATTCAACGTCAAGGAGGAAATACTAGCTATTACGTCCTTTTGATTTATGCAGGATTTCGTTGATTTGATTGGTTTTTGTTCCTTTTTTTGAATTTTCACTCTATTTTGTCCCCTTGTGTGAATTCTTATTTTTTTTCAAACAATGCAATTTTTTTGTTCTTCAGTTCAATTTTGTAAATAAACTAGGTTGAGCACAAAAATGGGCCAACATATAATAAATTAAAAATTTCGTTTGAAAAATTGGCGTAAACTTTTTAAAAATTGAGAAAACCTTCAAAGATAATTTTTGCACTTTATTTTGTTTGACAGTGTAGGTCAGAAGACCTAGAAGAGGAATAGTGTAGGTAGTTCTGAATGAAATAAATTTAACGTAAAAAGAGTTTGCACAAGAAACTGTTTAAAGTCACAACAAAGAAAATAACTGAATAAATATATCCTCAATAACTGATGACAGATGATTGGTTTAAGACTTTGTAGATGATAGAAGAAAAAAACTACATGTACTTGCAGGTAAAAAAAAAACAAATTTCCGCCCCGTAACTGCTCCTCAATGTTATCATTCCCGTGCCCGGCATTTGTACGTGCATATTATACAAGTGTATCCCTACCGAGTCTATTCTGCTATATTATGGTAATCGGGAGGAGAATCGCAACAGGTTTACGAAGTAGAGAACACGCTGCCGGTCTATATTCACTATCGATAGTTGCGGTATAAAATAGTTTTCTGATAGGTTCCGTCGCCAGTGGAAGTTTTAAATTCATTGAGTATCGTTCGTGATACAAAATATTTAGTTTGAAAAAAAAATCGTTTTCAAACACTTCTAGTTACATTGCGGTTAGTTCTTACTATTCATTAAAAAATCAAATTTAATCTTGTGTGAAAGTGTAAATGCAGGAAATGCAAATTAGTTATTTAAACACGTATTTTGGAAGAATTCATTAGCCTAGCCGCTTGTGGTTATCGGTTGGCCAAACATAAGTTCACATTGATAACTAACCGGATTTAGGATGTATCAACCTTATTTGTCCATAAACTTCATAATATTGAGCATATTTGATTTGTGGGTAAACTTTTGCAAAGCAAACACTCTGATTCTTGCCGCGTCGACTTTACAACTTTAGAATTATGTTCCGTGGAAATCGCAATTTGTGGCTACTTTACGACAAATCGTTAAACGATATTAACAAAGTTCCAAGTGACATGACACGTTTTTTTTTAAATTAATTTTTTGTTATTCATTATATTATATTAACTTACCGGCAACTAAAACCTATTAAAACAAGGTACGTTTTGGCCTAAAATTTATCTCACGTAATAAGCTATTTTCTTTCAGTCTTTATTTTGAATGTAATGGCATAGGTCGGGCGCAATGGCTCATGGTTAGTGTGTCGGACTATTAATCGAAAGGTCTCCGGTTCAATTTCCGCCGGGGCCAAGTAACATCTTGAGTTTTTTTTCCACTGCCCCACCTCTTGCGAAAGTCTAACAAACATCCAAGAGTATCAATTGTCATGAGAAGCTTCTCAAATATGCCGTTCGGATTCGGCGTAAAATTGTAGGTCCTTTCCACTTCGCAAAGAAAGTGGTTGGAGAAGCTAGGTTTTAAGGGCCGTTAATGCCTAATATTTATTTTTTTCATAGCAGTAGTACGCTAAGAGGATAGATAGATGTAAATGCAGGAAATGCACTTGAAAGAAATTATTAATTTATTAATTTAAAATTAAATCAGTTGAATACATACTCAAATTTGTCAAGCAAATTTTTCATTCTCTTCAGTTTTCCTTATATTTAAAAGACATCCTTTAAGTCGAACTCTCTCTAACTCGAACTGATTTTTGGCTCCCGTGTACATTCGAATGTAGTTCTTTGTTACTTTAGTTACTAGTTTTCTTTAAAATACGATTCAAATAATAAGTCAAAACCATGGTCCTAAATTCATCACCAAGTTCTATTCTCTTTTTATAGACGATGTTATGATCTGCACTAAAGGGATCATAACCCTTCCATTTCACTGCAATCCTACTGGTCCGCTTGTGGGGTTCGCCGTTACCACCAAGTTCAATAAAGTACAAAAATCCGCGAAATATTGCAATACAGACGTTTTTTAGATTTGATATGAAGTTATTCAGAATAGGAAGTGCAACAAAAGTGGATGAAGATGTTTTTCGAATGAAAAAAAGACCTAAACTTCGGTACAACAATCTTTGTAATCATACAGCGTAGATACTTACATTTGGCAAGCTAGGACTTTGGTTTTTATTTTGCTTTTAACTGTTCATACGTTAAAGCATAGTTCAAAACCTAAATCAAAACAATATCGATAACGAATAAATCAATACCAATACCTTGATTTTGGAGCATAGAGATCACAACCCTCCCACTTCTTTGCGTTCCTAATGGCCTGCCCGTGGTGTTCGCCGGTTTTTTTTTATAGAGTTATTTCATTTCATCTCAGCAGGGAGCTGGGACATACCTATCCCGGTAAAAGAAAACCAAGGGATTAGGCTCTGTTGAAGCATAGACCTTGTTCTAGCCCTTAGGATATGCTAAATAATAATAATATTATTATTAGTTCAATGAACTTTACACACACAAGGTTCAAACTGCTTGTATTTAAATATACGGTTATACATTGCAACATAAAAAATATAGTACATATATTTTTATAAACAAAACACTTCGTCATTAGTTAAAAACAAAAGCAACAACCCGACCTTTGTCTTTTCGATTACGGAGAGATTCAATGGCTGGGAAGATATCATAGATGTTACACTGTGCAATAACAATATGAATGTTGAAAATTGGAGAGTATCCAATAAGAAAACTTTTTCAGATAACAATTGGATACTCTTCAACGTTGAACTCGCTGCAGATACCCCGAAAACCTTTTCGAAACCGTAAAAGAATCGATTGGGCAAAGTTAAACCAAGCCATCAAAGGTAGGTTACACAAGATTTCCAATCCAAAAATTACCTCAACCTCAAAACTCCACACAAAGGTTTAGACTTTCGAAAAAGCCTTAAATATAGCGATTTTTTAATTGGTTTTTATGTGATACCACACAATTTTTCCTGGTTTTAATTTTTGTTTTCCGTCAATTTCCTTTATGTTCTTTTGAATGAATAATCTTAACCGATCATCAGACTCCTTCTGTGTTGTGGCGAACCGTGAAACAGCGCTGTAACTCCAGCCGTCCACTTCACGTGGTAACGAATGTAAGGTTATTCATTTAAAACAACATAAAACTTTAAATATAGCAATTATAGTCTCGTGTCGGATCAAATATTGTAAAGTAATTCCCTCCCTGGTGGAATAAGGAACTCTCTAACCTTAGAAACTGCCTAGAGACAACTTTAACATCTGCCACAGATGCAAAGCAACCCTACTGAGATTGCCTAAACATATACAAGAACTCTATCAGAGAGGCTCAGAAACAGTCCTGGATTGCCGATCCATCGAAACCCTCAGCGATTCCGCAAGGCCCAGCAAAATACTGTCCAAAAACACTATAGCCTTTCGCTTCTGGGAAAGGGGGACGCAGAATGGACTGAGTCAACTGCAGAATCCTTAGAGCGTTTAATAAACCCATTTTCCCGTATCCAAGGATAACAGTACAGCGCCTTCCAGCTCCCAACGCACACTACGCAGCGCCTGGAAAAACATAAGATATATAAAATTTCCTGGGCAATAAAGAGTTTCGCTCCCTTTAAATCGCCAGGCCTGGATGACATTCTGCCCATCATGCTCCACAATTCGCTAAATTAAGCAGTTTCATGGCTCACACCGATTTACAGGAGTTGCATACTCTATAGTCATGTACGCCACTCATGGAAACGAGTGTGAGTTGTTTTCATTCAAAAGCCGGGCAGATGCGGTCAAGAAAACCCAAACGATTTCAGACCAATCAGCCTGACTTCCTTCGGATTGAACGTCTCCTATATAACCATCTGAGAGGTATAATAGAAGTCCCATTCCTCTCCAAACCTCAACACACATACCTCAAAACAAAATCAACAGAAACAGCTCTTCACGAGGTACTGATTTCTAAACCCAAATTGATGGGTGGGAATAAGCCTTCTTTGCTCTAGGTTTATATCCAGTCTTCTAAGTTTTTCGAAAAGTTTTGAAAATAGAGGCAAAAGTAAGATTGGCCTGTATGAGGCGACTTCTGATAGGGGTATATTGTTTAGGTATAACTATAATTTCTGCTGTCTTCCAGTGATGAGAAACATATCTTTATTTAAAGCAAGCATTAATTATCAGTTTGAGTTTTAACAATGATATGAAGGGTAGTTCCTTCAGGATTTGGCTGATCTCTTTCAGCGAGACATAAGGTATTACGTCTTCATCTATACTATCAGAGAATTCTAGGCGTTTATTTACCACGCTAGGTGGAAAAGGTTTAAAAACGTTTGTTAAGTGCTCCGAAAAGAGTTTGATTTTTATACGCTATTCTAAGGGTATGTTAATTTTGACGCATAGTTTGTAACATACCTTAATATTACCCGTAGACCCCTAAAAGTTACTATATTTATGATCAGCATCGATAGTAATGTCGATCTAGCCATGTCCGTCCGTCCGTCCGTCCGTCGGCAAAAATTAGGTCTTTAAACTGGACCTAGAGAGCTGAAATTTTAACCATATACTCTCTAGGGTCCCGAAGTAATCAAGTTTACGAATTTTTGAAATCCGCCCACAGACACGCCCACAAACTCAAAAATGCAAAATTTTGGAAAAAATCGAATTTTGAGCTAGAAAGCTGAAATTTTTTATATATGATCTATGACTCCTAAAACTGCTCGGGATAACAAATTTTCAAAATCCGCCCACTGACACGCCCACAAATAAATAAAATAATTTTTTTGAAAATCCAAAGTTTGAGCTAGGGAGCTGAAATTTATAATATATACTCTTTATTGGCCCTTTATGCTCATGTGTTAATGTTTTTTAAATCCGCCTACTGACACGCCCACTATTAAATAAAACTATTTTATTGAAACACCCAAGTTTGAGCTAGGGAGCGTTTTTTTGATAAAATCCTTTAAATGTTATATAACAAAATATATAGAGCGTTCTTAACAATTCAACCATATTTAGACTTTTGTCACGCCCACTTATGAGGGATAGGAATAAGAATAGGGTAACCAACAGTTCGCCCAAGCGGACTGTAGCCCGTCCCTATGTTTTTTTTTGGGTTGCTAATCCATTTCCCATCAGGTGTTTTTAAGGGAGGATCTTGCGCTTGAGGTCTCTTTAAATGTTTGACAGCCTTCCGAAAGGAGTGAACTGTGACTTTATCAGCCGTTAAGTTACGAAGATATTTATTTATTGATCTATTTTTAAATTCACCGATACTTTTTTTAAGTTTGTTATTTAGTCTATGAAATATAGTCTTATCGCCTGGATATCTTGTCATTTGCCATTTCCTGCGATCTCTACTCTTTTCTAATATTAGTTCCCTAATTTCTGTGGGATATTTTACTGATACTTGCTTTTTTTGTTGGTAGGTCGGCGTACTTTCTTTTGCTGCCTGTTGTATGTCGGCAATGAATTGTTCCACTTCGATGTCAATACGGCTTGTTGTGACCAATGGAGATCTAAGGTTGATAAAACCTTCGAGTAATTCTTTAAATTTCGCCAGTTCGTTCTTTTGTTTGTATGTCTTACGTTTTTTATCTGGTCTATAGACATGCCGTTGACTGTTCGAATTACGGGTGTATGATACGACAATAAGTCATCACTGCTTTCAACTTTTACTTCTTTTTTATTGATTCCTTTCGTTATAAAGAAGCCAATTAAATCTGGTATTTTTGCTGGGTCGGATAGCAAATAAGTAAGCGATCCAGTCGAATTAAACTCACTGTTAAAATTTCGCCCTGCTTTGTAAAGCTTCCTGCCTTTTGTCGTTACTAATCTTGACCCCCAATAGGTGTTTTTTTTAAACTTTTAAATTAATTTTTTTAAATTCAATATTAGATATCACTTCTTATAGTTTTTACTTATTCTTAATTATTTGTCCTTATGCAGACGTTCTAAACTTAACTATAACCCTATAATTATTGCCTTCCGGCCTAAAAACTATTTTACGAGGTAATGTTACATTTATGTTATCATCGAGAAAATTTTTAAAAACTCGACATCTTTATCAAATTTTATATTTTTTATAAAAACAAATTTCAAACTACCGACTCTGTAATTATTTAAAGTACTGTTGAGCTTGAGTTCCAAACCTCAAAAATGACTGCATTAAGTTATAAAGGAATTTTTTTGAATAAAATTTCCCTAAAATTTCATTCATTTTTGGGCCCATAAACTGCACTTTTCAGCAGGACATCGCCCCAAGCACACTACGCGCATAGTAAAAAATTGTATAGAGGAGCAGAATGTGGAATTGCTTCAATGGCCGTCGTACTCACCGGACCTGAACCTTATAGAAAACGTTTGGGGATGCTTAGACCGAAAAGTTTATGAGTCAGTTTGAGGACAGAGAATCCCTTATTGCAGCCATTAAATTGGCCTGGAGGAAAATTTCGCTGGACTACATAAGAGGCTGTACGATTCCATGCCGGATCGAATTTACGAAACTATTACGAAAAGGCGAACAGTACCCACTACTAAAATTAACCAATAGAAAACTATTTTAAGAAAAACTTGTTTCATTTAATCCCAAACTTTTATTTTCAATTTCAATATTTGTGTCTATTCAGTTGACACAAAATAAAACTGCAAATGTTATATTACGGCACAAGGTTTTGAAACAATGGACAACGTAGCTTAGATAATGTTTTTTTTTTTCATACACTATCAGCTCTGTGCCGTGGAGTGCTTAAATAAAGCAAGTATCACGAGCAGGAATTTGCCGGCACTAAAAAGGCTCATCATTTAGTGCAGGTGTTAGTAAGGAGAAAAAAATTAAAAATACAATAATTATGTACCTATAAAATACTAACACAGACACAAATCATGCAAACAATTTAAGACACTATGGCATTATTACGCAAAATATTTTTCAGCTTAATTTTACTAGGTTAGGTTAGGTTAGGTTAAAGTGGCTGTCAACAGAAGGCCGACACACTTAGACCAGGATTAGGTCCATTGTGATGCCACACGGATCGAGGGGTTTCCCCACTACTAGTTAAACCATTTAGAGCTTCTTATGAAGCGCGATAGACTTCTAACGTCAGCGTTAGCCAAGTCGTTAAGATTGTTAAGCAAGAAATCTCCCAGATAAAGATTTCTATTATGGGAGAGAGCTGGACATGTGCAGAGAAGGTGAAGTATAGTCTCCTCCTCCTCCTCGTCCAAGCAACTTCTACAGAAATCGTTAGAATAAACGCCAAGCCTCGATGCATGCTTGCCTATCAGACAGTGCCCTGTAATGGCACCTATAGTGGAGCTAATATGCAGTCGGTTTAGTGAGATCGGACTCTTAGAGCGTCGCAGGTCCAGCTTTGGCCAGATGTGCTTAGTCGCTAGACATGTATTACTACCTGTCCACCTAAGGTTTGTTCTCTCGATTGCAGATAGCTTGAATAAAAGTTTGCAGGTAGCGATTGGGATACCCAGAGAACCCTTTTCAGGTAAAAGGGGGAGTTTGGTTCCCTTTTTGGCGAGTTCATCAGCCCTGCAGTTTCCTGGAATATCTCTATGCCCCGGCACCCAACAGAGGTGAATGTTAAACTGCTCCGCCATCTCCATAAGAGATGAACGGCAGTCGAGGGCTGCAATGGAGTTTGAAGATACTGATAATTTTACTAACATGCAAGTCAATCACATGATCATTTAGATTATAGATTCTACTCATGCGACTAATAGGCTCATGCCTCCCATAATTCGTTCTATGATGGGGGCTAAACAATAATTCAACACTGCGTAAATTATGGGCACCACCACGAAAATTAAAGCCAATAGACGACAGCAAGTCAGGTGCATCTATTTGACCGGATATAAGCTGCTATAAACAAATGATATCGCTATTAAGCCTTCGTTGAGAGAGGGGTAACATTTGAAGAAACTTGATACGTTGATTGTAAGGAGGGAGGAAGGTTAAATGAATCATCCCATTGAAGTCCTTGAAGTGCAAATCGAATAAATTTACGTTGAATGGCCTCTATTCGATTTGAATGAATGTTGTAGAACGGTTTCCAAACTTGAGAGGCATACTCTAGAATCGGACGGACAAAACAATTGTACAATGACAAAGAAACGTCAGGGTCATTAAATTCTTTGGCCCACCTTTTTACGAAGCCCAGCATAGAATTAGATTTATTGATAATAGAATTAAACAAAAACCAGTTTGGGGTCGAAATAAACCCCAAGATCCTTAAAATTAAAATTATCAACATTACAAAGAATATGTTAGGTTAGGTTAGGTTTATGTGGCTGTCGGCAAAAGCCGACACACTTAGACCAATTTAGGTCCATTGTGATACCACGTATATTATCTACCTCAACTCTGTAGATGGGACTGGCCAACGACACGCGGTTGTTCTCAAACGGTCCCCCATCTACGTACTAACCACGCCCAACGTCGTTTAATTACGGTGATCTGACGAGACCCGATTAACTCGACGTGGTATGGTCGTTGGTTAAAAGAATATGTTGAGACAGAGAATATTGAAAGGTGGAACGGATATTCTTTCTAGAGAATGTCATATGTTGACATTTAGTAGGGTTCAGCGATAAACCGTTTTTATCACACCAATTGGCGAAGCTATTATTGTCAGATTGAAGAAAAATTCTGTCTTGCTGACTAGTGATAGATTTATATATTTTCATATCATCAGCGTAGATCAGGATATTACTGTGATTTATACATGCCTTAACATCATTAATGGCAAGTATAAATAGAATTGGTCCGAGGTGACTTCCTTGGGGAACTCCAGACTGAGCTGTGAAAATTACAGATAGCGATCCTCTTAATTTCACTTGATAAACCCTTGATCTAAGGTATGAATTACAATTAACCAATTTTATGAAACATGTTTGTGCTCATTTAGTTGAAGCGAAGTGTAGTAGTTGTTCAGGCGATCGGAATAACGGGAGACAGGCCCTAAGACATTGTTTCTCCAAACCCCGAACCATTTCCATATAACTAGGGGCTATATTAAACTACAATGGACAACCATAAGCGATTATCGGCATTATAAGGGCCACTTATAAAATGACCTTCACTCTGGAGTCACGTTGGCTGCTATGAAATAGTCTCCTTGTCAGAGCATAAGCCTTTTTGGCCCCAGCAAGACAAGCAACTACATGTCTGTCGAAATATACATAATACTACGCTTGTCACCGCCAATGGCAGCCCATTTTGTCCAATAATGGTCGATTTCTTCCAGTTTTTTCTGGTATCCCTATAGGGCCCAGTCAATGGTGTTCTTAACAAGATTGTTTCCGTCTTCTGAAAGTTGATTTTCAACTACCAGTCGTCGCAATTTCCCTTAATTTGATCTAGGTCACGCTGCAAAAGAATGTTAATGACTTCGATTTTAGGACCTGATCTGTATGCCACCAAATCATCGGCATAGCTAATGCATGGCTGAGTGAACCCACCAGATCACTCGTGTAAACGTCAAATAGAATCGGAGAATTCACCGCCCCCTGCTGTAAACCGTTTTTAATTTCAAAGACTGCTCGAAGTCACGTTGCCACATTTGAGAACGAACTTCTTTCTCTTTTCCCATAAGCATATTATAAAGTACATATAGCAAAGGTGTGTGCATCCCCTGCCTGGTCAACTTGTAGAAAAGTCCTTCTAACCATACGGTGTCAAAAGCCATCTCAAAATCAACCACACAAGCATTCGTGCATTGGTTCTGCATTTATTCCACTGAATGTCGGAAACCAGTTTCGACGCGGCATGAATAGTGTCATGCCTCGCCCTGAAACCAAACTGGTTGTCGGGAATTATGTTATTCTCCTCGACCTACTTTAACAGGGCTCTATTGACAACTTTTTCAAAGTTTTTCAAAGACCTTGCTAATATTCGGAAGCAAGCTAATTGACCGGAGATTGGCAGGATTCGTCCTATCTTTACCTTTTTTCGGGATAGGGTGTACCACTACTACCTTCCAATGCGCCGGATAATGTGCATCTTTCAGCGCATTGTGAAACAGCCTGGTGACAATATCTACAGCTTCCAGAGGCAGTTGTCTTAATACTACGTTTGGGACGCGATCCACTTCCGCCGACTTTTTATTCTTTGGTGACTCAAAGATCCACAGAAGATCATCCTTCAGTGCGATGCATCTCGGCCATTGGCGACGATAGCACTAGCATGGTTTTCATCATTGAATACGGTGAATCCATTATTCTTAGATCGACCATTCTCAAGTTCGGTGCGCAGAGAGAAGAGTCGTTTGAAGCGACACTTTAAGGACTTATTCCATCAGTCAGTACTGTCTGTCTTTTGCTTACGCTAAAGGGGTTTTACCGTAAATGTTACAATATCCTAATTGTGTTATGAACACAGCGCAAGCATTTTAGAACAGCAAGTAGCACCTAGCAATGGCATATTTCATTGCATGATTTTCGGTGCCACTTGCTTTTAGAAAGAATAAAGAGATAGGAAAGAAGTTTTTTTTTGTGCAGTTGTATGGTTTTTCTCCACGGGTGTTGTCCAAGGTGCTTAGGGAGATCAAGTTATACATATATTCGAAATAAAGTAATGGATTTGGCCGGGATTGAATGCACGACCTTCCAATCAGTAAGCGAATACACTACCACTGCACCCGTTGGCACCCACAACGGGAGATTTGAACACAAAAAGTATCGTTGAGCAAGTGCTTTCACGTTGTGCTTATGAAAGCAGTTCTAATCGCAAGATCTAAATTGTGGAACCACATTATAACAAAATGCAGTTGCAAATGCTAAAAATGGAATAACTGTATGTATAGGTATAGGTACCTACATTATGACCGAGTTCGTATGTACATTTGCAGTTGCAATACAATACATTGTTTTGTCAGATAAACTGAAATGCAAACGGAAATTTCGTCCGCGTCAGCTTTTTATTGTGTACTTACATACATACATAGGTGGAGGATAAATTATAAAAAACAAAACAGTTTTTAAATTAAAAAAATGTGGTCCTTTACTAGATTTTTTGGTGATCAAAATTACTGCGCTGAAACCCGCTGTCACTATTGACATGGCAAGATCGATGCTGATCTGATCACAAATATAGCAACATTTTAGCGGTCTAATATTAAGGCATGTTCCAAACTATGAGCAAGAATTAATATTATCTTTTGGATAGGGTATAGGATTGTATATACAAGGCTCTAACTCAGTAATAAGCCGCACAGTTCATACTTACCTTGCTTTTAATAATTCAGCTGAGTGCGCAGTGGATGCCCTCAGTAACTTCTGTGAAGCGAAACATTGAAATAGAAGTTTACAAAGCTTTCGTTACATAAACACAAGCCACTCAGCTTCGATTGCATGTACTTGCATACACATTTATTGATAGATACGAGTATTACAATGATACATGACAAAGTAATAGAATGAATAAGTATGAAGGGCTACTTTATTTTATTGTTATTAAAAATGAAGCACAATTATTGTTTAGAAACCTACACGATAAAAAAAGAATTATTTTTTTTATAAATTTATAGACACATGGGTCACGGATGTATTAACTTTAAGCTTTCGATTTCTGGGTGTAGGCTGTTTTTTGGTAACAATGGTTTTTGCCTTTTTAACGGGCGGTTTTTTGGGATCTGCATTTTTTCGGCTTCTAACTGGAGGTTTTTTGCTATCTGGCGTTTTCCTTTTTCTCACTGGTGAGGCCTTTGTTCGGGGTGCTGTCTCTATTGACTCATAATGTTGAGCGATTTCCAATGCTCTGGACAATGTTAAATCCGTACTTTCTTCGCAGAATCGACTAAAAACCATTCCATCAAACGAAGTCACAAATTTATCCAACACATTTTGTTCATTTCGCGCATCAAACCTACAGTTAATAGCCAATTGACAGACGCGTTCATACCAGTCTGTGGCGTTTTCGTTTTTGCGCTTTCTGGTTTCGTAAAACTGTTTCCTTTCCTTGAAAACAAAAATTGACGGATCGTTTATGTTGAAATCAAACAAATTATATGTAGGCCGTTCCTGGTAAGAACTCCATGAATCGAAATTTGAGAATGATGCAGCCATTTTTAACAACAA
The DNA here is from genome assembly GCA_949715645.1 of Portevinia maculata. Classification (NCBI taxonomy): domain Eukaryota; kingdom Metazoa; phylum Arthropoda; class Insecta; order Diptera; family Syrphidae; genus Portevinia; species Portevinia maculata. Next base: position 401,398,207 of record OX454525.1, on the reverse strand, counting down.
AAACCTAATAATTGAAGAGTATTTCTCGCGTTTAAAATGTATACTGACTGGGACTGGGATTCCAAAGCAGAAAGATTTGCATGGAATTGTATATAATAACACCATGCGATGCAGAATTGCAGTCTCAAACTGAATATTTAATAGAAAGCACTAGCACCAATGTATATAAATGCACAATGATAGATTTAAAGCTTTGATTAGTGCTCCCACTTTAGACAAATAATGTTAACACATTGCAATTGGGAATATTCGTTCGGTGTGATTCGAAACAAGCATCCAGCAACAGTTTAACTTATGTACTACTCTTTATTTTTGATAGCACAGCTACGTTTCAGTAGGCAATAGGTTCACATGAAGACTTTTGCGGCCATATATTGGCTAACTTCTAGCGTTAGCACTTCGATGTATTCATTTCGCGAGTTCTAAGGCATATAATCTCCGATATTGCTGGCAACTGAGTTCTATCAAGCTAATGAAGGCTGCAGTGTCTCAGACCGAGATTCGACACGTGCCTGCTCTCAGAGATATAAGGATGATGGGAAAACATCGTGATTTCTTCAAGGCTCTGCATATAATGTTGGTTAATTTTTTAAATAACTTTGATAGGACAACCAGATAATCTGTTATGGGTGGCGCTAAAACAACGAAGAATTCCAGAAACCTACGTAGAGATGGTCATGGACATGTATGAGGGACAACAGTGAGATACCCTACTAGATTCACCGAAAAGTTCGTAATCAAAGTCGCTGTTGTGACCAGAAATAAAAAGTTGAAAACTCAGATATTTGCAAATTTATTTTAGTATACGAGTACAGTGACCGAAATAATTATAAGGACACACTCAATTTCAATGCTCGGTTGGATTAAAGTAAAAAAATAATAGAAATTAAAAAGTTTATTTTGTCGTAGATAGTAAATTTATTTTATTCAGTAAATAATGAAATGAAAAAAGAAAATATTTATCACCACAAAGCCTAGTTTTTGAGGTTCACCGTTAGGCAATTCCAAAAACGTTAAATTTTCCAGCGAAATGAGTGTAAAGACAGTCAATATTTAAAGCATGAGTTGATTGGTTTAAATGGCAGCCCATATAATGGAAGCTTCAACCAGTTTTGTAATATTTGCAACTTAAAAGCGAAAGAAGACTGCTTTCACATTATTAGTGTTTGTCCAATCTACAAACCACAGAGACTAGCTTACTTCGGAAAAAAATTCCTTACCATGCAGGAGACAATACAAATTCTGAACGAGTGTGATTGGAAAAAGTTATTTTATTATATTAAATCCATCTACAAATACAGGTCGCTATTAATAACAGAGTATTATGATTGATTAAGTTTATTAAAAAAATAACTATATTGCTAAAGTTACAAATGTAGGTACATGTATAAGCATTTTGCTAACCAAGCTGACGGCTAAGCCATAGCTTTAAAATTCATTCTATCTTGTAACTTATGTAATAAGAAAATATTAAATAAATGAATTTCTTACTTACTTACTTACTTACTTTAAAGCATTTAAACACCGAATTTTTTGGTTCTAGTTATCAACCTGAAAGTTAGTACTTTGTACAACCTCCTTCATTTTCAATAACTTGGAAAATTCTATTAGGCATAGAATTTATCAAGTTTTGTATGACTTCTTCGGTGATCTCAGATCATGTCTGTGGTAATCCTCTTTACTTCTGTACTGCTTCCCATTTGCATAAAGCTTTCTTGCCATAATACCCCACAAATTATCGATTGGGTTAAGGTCAGGACTACACGAAGGCCATGCTAAACACTGAATTTGACTCCTTTTAAAAAAGTTTGCTGACCGTACTGATATTATGAAACCAGCATGGTCTTGTTGAAAAAGAAAATGTTCACCCTCTGGAATGTCTACAAATTCATCCAAGTGATGTTCCAACATCTCCCTGCATTTTCCGCCATTCATTCTAGGAACGAACATCTAGGGGATTTTATCATGAAAACGAAAGGCACCCCAAACCATCAAACTTCTGGCTCCAGAGTGGTGACTCATTTTTATTGCTCGTTCCTCAAATCACGCCAATAAAAGCCGTCCGGACCATCCAACTAAATTTTTTTTCATCACTAAATATGACGGATTCCAACTCCCTGGTCTAAGTCGTATAACTTCTTGCAACCTTGCTTCTTATGATGCTGTTGCAGGTTGGGTTTTTTCATCATCATTCATTCTCGTGTAACGAAGGTTAGGATTTGCCTTCAACACTTGCTCCACTCTTCTTACCGTCACTGAGACATCCATCTTGCGCCTTATCTGGCCAGCATTCAGCTTATTACGCCTTGCTTCGTGGTAAATCGTATTTTTGTTGCGTGAGGTCAAGAGGCTTGGTCGACCAGATCTTGCAGTGCTATAATTTTGGCCCAAATTTAAAATATTACTTACGACGGAAAGATATCGTCCAATTTTCCTGCCAATGGATCGGTTGGATAAGCCGTGCTCCTTATGAGTCGTAATATCTGCCCTGCTTAATAATTTAATAATAACAATTTATTGATAAGAATGTTTGTGCCAACAAGCGAAACAATTTACCTTTCATTGTTTTTCACTCTTTTTATTTAAAAAGAATTGCTATAGAATTGGAAACTTTTGGATAACCGAAGTGTCTTTATCCTTATTTTGCAACTTTTTACGTTTTTTTTTATTAGCAAACACGATAACAACGGTAAAATTATTTTTGGAGTTAGAGAAAATCCATTCTCTAAACATTTTTGGACAAATTTGTTGCATATATTTAGGCGCTAAGCCTACAAGCCGAATTAAAGAGTTTGAGAATTACTGTCTTTATATTTATTTCGGCCACTGCGGTGCATTTTTTTTCTCAAGCGTATATAGGTTTAGTTTAAAAGAGAAACAAAAAACGATCTATTGTGACTTGGCGGCACTATGCTGGCTGTCATTTGACATTTCGGCTCTTAAATTAAATTCCAAACTACTCGTACTACTCAAATTAAAAATTTAATTATACCACCGTGTGGAATAAGACGAAATATAAAGTTTTCCCCTATAGGACAGGTGGTTTGGAAATTGTAGCGGTTCACACGCAAATAAAATAAGGCGGTATGTTTCAGTTCAGTAGGTGAGAAATGTCAAAGTTTAGAAATTCGATAACAAAAGTTATCGAAATACGTAGAAAACCATGTTTGTAAGCACTGATCTTTATCCGCTTGATGACTTAGCATCGATAGTTAGCCCTTAAGGTGAGCGTATATAGGTTAAGTTGTTTTTATATTTGATATGCAGATGTGAATGTATATACGCTTAAATAAAAAAAAAACACACGTATTATTCGTTAAAGATAAAAGTTAGTCAATCGTTGTTTAAAGTTTGTATTTTTCGTGTTCTGCTGCTGTGCACCTTCTTGCGACTAGCCACAAGAAAGGAGAATTGTTACCTTGCAGACAAGCCGTTGCGCACGCGTAAACACGTCTTTCTTATCACTGGCCAATAAGACCACGGCTTCTTTCTTTTTCATTTGATTTGTTTTGTCTCCTTACACCTGGGTCGTCTCAAGGCCTTGATATTTATACCAGTTTTTGATTTCCAGCTTGAAGGAAAAGTAACGGATTCCAGATTGCATCAGTTATTCTTTGCTGATGATTGAGCCATCATAAGCAAGGATCCAACCTCCCTGCAACGAGCATTTGATGTATGCCTAAGTGGGTATTTTTGAGGGGTACAGGTATCGTATTAGTCCCAAAAACCAGAACGTTAAACCGCGAGTTAAACCGGTAAAGTTGTACCAAATTGTGCTTTTGTACTACAATCAAATGCAGCAAGATTAGATAATATAGACAACTCGAAGCAAGAGTTGACATGCAGGAATGTGTACTTTTATATTCAAAATCGCCTTGCTGCACAACTGTTTCAGCCATCACATATAATTTTGTATTCGCGTACTTTTTGGTAATTTTTTTCTTTTTAATGACTGAAACACAAGTGCAGCAGGGACGCACGCAGTAATACATGCACCAACGCACATGACGTCAAAAAATGACAGCCAATTCCCATTATGACATTCCTTTTGTCCCACCTTGTGCAGTTGCCTTTGGTTGCTTCGTGTGTTTGGGTGTGTGGTTTTGTTTGACCGTCGACCATCTTATACCCTATTCTGAGGGTATATTAATTTTGACTCATAGTTTGTAACAAACCTTAATATTGCCCGTAGACCTCTTAATGTTACTAAATTCGGGATCAGAATTGATATTAATGTCGATCTAACCATGTCCGTCCGTCCGTAAGGTCTCTTACCTCGAGCTAGAAAGTTGAAATTTTAACCATATAGCCTAGGGGCCCGAAATAATAAAGTTTAAGAATTTTAAAATCCGCCTACGGACACGCCCACATACTAAAAAACAGACATTTTTCGAAAAAATCTACTTTGAGCTAGAAAGGGGCATTTTTAATATATTGTCTTTACGGGTCCAAAATGCTCGGGATTCAACATTTTTAAAATTGGCCTTCTGACACGCCCACAATATCGAAAAATCACAGTTTAAACCTTAGTTATATTCTAAATGTCAGCTCAAGTAGTTCCAGCGGTCCTTTCTTGTATACCATTTAATTTTATGACATATTTTTTGATATTTGATATTTATTTATTTAATTAAACAACCGTATACAAAAGATTACAATTAAGTACGAGTATCTATAAAGTGTAGATGTGATCAAAATGAAATTATTTTAAATAAATTGATTATAAAAACAAGGAAACAAAAAAAAAGGTGTTTACATTTAGTATGCAATTGAATATTATAAATTTATGAAAATAAACCTATCCTAAACCCTACGATCCATTTATCCTATTATTGCCAGCCAAATATGTGAAGAGAGAATCAGCAAAACCACCCACAAAACAAAGTAGTCTAATACCGAGAGGAAGTAAATTCCATAAGCGAATAGCATGAATAAAAAATTGCCTATTAGTAGTTACACAGGTAGTGCTCGGAGGAATTAAGCTCAGAGATCGTGATGAATTAGAAAAACGAAGTTTTTCATACAGATAAGCAGGTTGTTTAGTTACAATGATTTTATGCAAATATTTTAAAGTACAATATTCTAAGTATACATCCAAAGTACATCCAAGAATTTTCTTTTTGAATGTCGATATGTGATCATAGCGCCTCAGTTCATAAACGTAACGGTACCAACATGGTCATCCCATCTTAATCGAGAGTTAAACCAAATCCCCAGATTCTTGGCTTTATTAGTAAATTCAATTATATCATTGCCTAAACTAACAATTGGTAAACAAACTGTATCCACGGCATTTTTGGATATAACCAAGCATTTCGATTTCTTAGGATTTAGCTGTAAGCAATTTCTTTCGGACTAAAGGTTAATACTATCAAGATCTTCATTTAGTTTAGCAACTGCATCCTCAATAAGTCCGTACTTACAGCTTAAATACATTTGAACATCGTCCGCATACATATGAACTGATGAGTGAGTTAAACAACCAGGCAGATCATCAATGAAAACTGAAAACAGTTGAGGACCCAAGATAGATCCCTGTGGTACCCCCATAAAAGTTGGTATGAAATCTGACATTCTATCATTTACTACGACAGCTTGACTCCTGCCTGACAAGTAAGAGGAAATCAATTTTGCAGCGCTCATTGAGAAATTGAAAGAAGTTCTAAGTTTAAAGACAAGTTGAGAGTGACTCACAGTGTCAAAAGCTTTAGAGAAATCCAACAAAGTCAGAAAAGTGATATGATCTTTATCTAGAGATGACCTTACGTCATCTGACACTTTTAACAGCGCAGAAGTACAACTGTGTTGCAACCTAAAGCCAGATTGGTATCTACATGGTAGGGCATTACGCTGTAAATAAGATGACATCTGATGATGGATAAGTCTCTCCATAACTTTTGATAAAAACGGCAAAATGGATATGGGTCTGGGATTCAGGGGACAATTGTGAAGTTCCCGGTTTTTTTTAGAATGGGGACAATTTTTGCAATCTTCCATGCACTTGGGAAACAGGAGGTCATGAGTATAGTATTGAAAATGCGTGTAAGTAGAGGAAGGATGTGAGGTAGTATAATCTTAACAAAACAAGGATATATTTCGTCGAGACCCACAGACTTCGATTTGATACTCATAATAGCTTTAACTATATCAGTTGGGTCAACACACGAAAACTCAAATTCAGACATGCTGGAATCATTAGATGATTCAACTGACCATGCGTTAGCACTGGCTGGTGAATGAGTTTTGACAAACTCGTTGTTAAGCTCATTAAGATCAGTATTCCTGAAGTCAAAATCGCTACGCCCACCAACACCTATTTCACGAACGTTATTCCATAAGGTCTTCGATGGCAAGTTAATATCTAGTCGCTTAGAGTAAAACTTTTTCTTTGCTTTACGTATTTTTAAATTTGCCAAATTTCTTAGCATCTGGAAACTTTTGTGCAATATGGGCAGCTTATAACGCTTCCATCTTCTAAATGCTACGTCACGTTTAAATATTAGTTGGACTATTTCAGCCGTAAACCATGAATTCACTTTATATTTGGCCGTTAGTGATTTAATAGGAACATGTCGATTAAACAGGGATATAATAATATTATTAAATTTGTTAATCTGTTCATCGGGCGACACTTCATTGTAGCACTGCTGCCAGTATACTCTAAGCAAATCATAATGAAGGAGATCAACATTTAATGACCTGAAATCTCTAAAGACACAAGGAAGCGATTGCTTGCAACACATAAAATTGAAGGTGGCAAAGATAAGGTCGTGCTTTGAGAACATAGGCGCTGAGGTTTGGTTAAAAAAGACATCTCTCGCACATTCACTTGCTACAAATAAATCGAGTAGAGTACTACTGTTGCTAGTAAAATGAGTAGGGGCGACCGTGTTTACAATATTCAGCCCAAGAGATTTCATATTTTCAACAACTGAAGATGAAATCCCCTTGTTGAGCATGTTACAATTTAAGTCTCCACACACAATGTTATGTGTGAATAGGGTTGAATATTTTTCAAGAATCGTATACAGCGGTGTTATATCTATATGACTATTCGGCCGATAGCAAACTCCAAGGAGGCATTTACTATTTTCATTACGTATTTCAAGAAAGTAATACTGCATTGAACTTCCAGGTGATGACTTTTCAACCGGATAACACCTAACAGCAGATCGCACATAAATGGCTGCACCACCACCAACTCGATCATGTCTATCGGCTCGAAATAATCTATAACCACTCATGTCATATATTTGATTTTTAACCAAAGGCGAAAACCAGGTCTCGGAAACACACACGATATCTACGTCAGAGCCAACAAACAGATTTCTGAATTCGTCGATCTTACCAAACAAACTCTGTGCATTAATGTGACATATACGTAGTCCATCGCGCTGTTTATCATTTCTACCATCGCTACTGGAAAAATTCCCATTCATTGACGCAAAAGTAAAAATGTACAGAAAACAACGAGAAAATCCTCCCTGGCAAAAGACTCTGTCAAACGTGACTGGAACGACGATCCAAAAAAAACCTGACTGGCAATAAAAAATGGAAACATAGGACAGAAAAATACAAAAATTACAATATTAAAGTAAGGTGAAATACAAAAAAATAAAAAAGTGCATTCATTCGTGTGAAAGAAATTAAATTCTAAGGTCAAAATAGTAAGCAGTTTACGTTGATATGCTTTCATTATCATTGTTGTTACCGACATTTGCAGCAACTAAAGAGTCTAAGCAGGTGGAGTGATCTATGCGAAAAGCTTTTCCATTTGCAATTTTTTGCACACACACCCATTGCGAGTGTAAACAGAAGCCAGCTGGGAGGGACAGCGTCGCTTTAGCTGAAAACCTTTCCGAAGAATTATGCGGTTAACTGGAGTGAGGCTTTCATTTAAGTATATACGGTGGGAAAATATGCACCTGTCCACAGGTAGTTAAAATTTCTGGGTATAAAATTTGCAACAGGTATAAAGACTCAAATCGATTGCAAAATGAAGGGGCCTCATCCTTGTGATCGCCAGTGTACGTTTAGCAGATTTTATCATGTTCGCTTTAAATTCGTTATGAATATCTGCACAGCGAAACCGTTTCCATTCCTTTAGTACCCCACAATTTGTTTCATTCAGTCTCATCCTGCCACATACCTACTCGTATTTTATATGCTCACTCAATCAGTTACAGCCTCAACATTTTCCGAAAGACATGCAATTTTTTTAGGCATTGGCTGCTTGATTTTGATCATTCCGAATAAGAATCCATTCTTTATGACATTCTGGTGAAATTAATTTATTATAAATAATGTTTGTTTAACGGGCTGTAGGTCTTAATTTAAAAATACTCTTTTTTTGTATTTTAAATTATATATTTTGTCCAATATTTCGACTTTCTTCGAAAGTCATCTTCAGGGACTGTCAAGAAAAAGTATTATGACAATAAAATGAACAATTTAAATTTACATTGTGAAACTTACACAACTTATTGTACAACATAAATAATTACATTTCACAACAAATTTTTTGGTATGACGAACATAAAACATAAAGTTATGATGCCGGCTGAGTTATAACTATTTTCGTCTTCCGTTGTTTGTTTATAAGATGTCTGTAGATGTGTGCGCATTTGTCGGTGTCCGTTTTATAGTTAAGTCGTTTTTGTATTGGTACATTTATTATATGTAACATTTCCGTTGTGTACCTCCTCATATAATTTGATTCTTCTTGTAGTATGTCAACGTTTTCGAAGTAAGGATAATGTCCGAATTTAATGCAGTGGGCAGCTAATGCAGTTTTTTGTTCTATAGGTGTCGAGAGAGCTTTTTGGTCCGATTTATGTGAGGCTATTCTTGTCCTTAGTTTATTTTTTGTTGTCCCAACGTATGTTTTATTGCATACATTGGACCCGTCTCCATTACAAGATATTTTGTAAACCAGATTCGATTTGTCAAGTTTGTCTATTTTTGTTTTTGTATTGCTGTATAGTTGTCGTAGAGTAATTAATTTATTATAACAAATAATGTAATTTATTTTCTATTGTTTGTCTTTAAGGAGGGGCGCATAACTAATTATACTAAATAGAGCCCATAAAAGTGGCAGTCAATACTTGAAGTATACAAAATTAAAAAATAAATGTCAATATTAATATTTATTCGATTGTGTGTGGAAGACAAATTTTAGAAAAATAATGTACCTCTCTTTTATTGTATTTGAATTTATGTGTACCACTAGATAAAGGTAGTATGGATATGGCCTATTTGCGGCAAAAAGTTGTGTTTTTTTTTCATATTTGTCACTTATAATTTGAACTACATACTTCTATACACAAAAGAGAACACATATCTATATCTAATTATATCTAATAATACATGTATCCAACTCATTGTTGGTAAAGTCATTTTGATATTATTCTGTAGTTTTTTTAACAAGTTATTAGCATTAAACGAGTGATTTCATTTCAGTGTAAGGTTGGTGAAAAGAGTTTAATTCGAAATTAATTAGGTGTATACAATGGGCCTTAACAATAACGAATTTAATGTGTAGTTTAAATTAGTGGTCCTCTTCATTTAAATTTCGTTTTGCATATGAGCGAAAGGGAGTACATAATTGAGCTTCACATTAAATTTATTATTGGTACCGGCCTATGTATCTTTCTATTCGGCCGTTGGGGTGAATGAAATATTAAGATTTAATATTCCATTCGAGTATATATGTATGTATTATGTATAAATTAAGGAATAAGGTAGACGTTAACATTGTTATGTAAATTTTATACATTCAAGAGGACAACGATCTTTTCCAAGTGATTTCAGAATTAATAACCTGCTCCAATAGTTTCGCTCCTACAATCAATAAAATAAAATATATTATACATACATACCTCACGGATTTATTCAGGACCAGTCTGTGCTACATAGATACCTTCATATTTGAGATTTGTTTGATGCCATCCATGGCTTTGCTTTCATTATTTATTGTTACGCAAATAATTCTAGTCTCATATCTCTGACGATTATGAGTAGTTTCACTCCCATACCCGTGCAGAGAAGGGCGACACATTGAACATCTACAAGCTGTTCGTCAAGTGTGTATGCAAATCCGTGGGTTGACACCACTGGAGATCACTAATGTTCTAAAAGGTCGATGAAACAATGATCAATAATGGAAGCATCCACGTGTCGAAATCGTTAAAAGAGCCAGCGCAATCCTGGATCACACAAATGCCATAACACCTACATATGATTGGCGTCTGTGATGAAGTGATCCGAAACCGAGAGGCCTGCCGATGTTCATTGAGGTCAAATCGGCGAACCCACAGCCGAACCAGGAGGGTTGCAGTAAAGTGAGAGGGTTATGATACCCTTAATCCTGATCATAACCTCGCTTCAAAGGAAGAAGAAGATAAGTAGTTTCACTCCCTTGTGTTAGGCCATATGTTTTTAAGATAAGGTTACTTTAACAAACTTAAAATGTGCCAAACTTTTCCTGTTGCACCTGCTGAACCAGTTCGTCCTTTAAGGTAATAAGGTAAGGGTGGAATGCAACTGGCTTTTTCGTGGCACATCTTTTTATACGCTTTTCAAGTAGTTCTTTGTTTGATCTTAGGAAATTCCAGCGGTCGTTTCTTATTTACCCTTTAATTTTATGACTTCCTGTTGGGAAAATGTCTCAATGTCAGCTGGTGTCTTTCCACAAACATGGAAAGAGTCCCTAATCCTTCCCAAGAAAAAAGTACCCAATTCAATAAAGTGCAATGACTTTCGACCCATAAACATGTTACCTTTATACGAAAAAATTATTGAAAAAATTGCAATGCAACAACTCCAAGAACACCTGGAGAATCAAAACATTATAAATGTAAACCAATCCGGATTCAGGTCAAAACATTCTTGTGAAACCTGTGTTAACTATGTTGTAAGTGAATGGAGAAAAGAAATAGACAATACAAATTTTATAATTGCAGTCTTTATAGACCTTAAACGTGCATTCGAGACAGTAAATCATAACATACTCCTTAACAAATTAAAAAAATGTGGTATACGAAATAAAGAACTTAAGTGGTTTAGATCATTCATTATTGGTAGAACTCAAAGAACATCTGTCAATAATAATATATCAAGTGCAATAAATGTTAATGTAGGCGTTCCCCAAGGAACTATACTAGGCGTTCTATTATTCATCATATATATAAATGACATGGAAAAAGTGGTAAAGAACTCGAAGCTTATACTCTTCGCAGATGATGGACTTCTATACATATCGGGAAAAAACTTAGCAGAATGTCAAAATAAAATAAATAGCGACTTGTATGCAATAGACAATTGGATAAAAATGAATAAACTAATAATAAATACTGACAAAACGAAATACATGCTCCTTAACAGCCCTACAATACAAACTCCTATCGTCATACAAATCAACTTGACAAATATTCTACCAGTATCGTCCATTAAATACCTCGGTGTCGTCCTTGACAGCAAACTAAATTTTGAACCACACATAGACCATATTTGTAAAAAAGTGTCCAAAAAACTATATGTCTTAAGAAAAATGAGACAAAATATCTCTAAAACAAGTGCAATAAAAGTGTATAATGTAATTGTGAAACCCCATCTCGAATACTGTGCCAGTCTATTGTTCTTATGTAATGTCACCCAAAAAAATAGACTCCAAAAACTTCAAAATAGTGCGATGCGAACTATACTTAAATGTGATAGACGGACTCCAATTATGACATTAATAAACACATTAAACTGGTTAAATATCCGCCAACGACTATACGTGATGGCAATGATCTTTGTCTACAAAATCAAAAACAATCTGTGTCCCGAGTATCTGACATCCAACGCCCGCCAGCGCAGGACAATCAACTACGAGCTACGAAACCAGAGAGATTTCAACATTCAAAGGACAAGGACAGTACGAGCTCAGAGAAGTATCTTTTATAATGGCCTACAAACCTATAACATGCTTCCAGAAGCGATTAGAAATATTAATAATCTAGACTTATTTAAAAGAACCATCGTAACTTATTGCAAAAATAATGTTAATTAATCAAAAGTTTAAATTTAAATACTCATACAAAAAACATTGTAAAAACTGTAAAATAACATTATCAAAATGGCCAATGAGCCAAATTAAATTAAATAAACAAATAAACAAATAAAATATGTTCCTATACAGGTAGTAAAAGTTCCCGCGTATAAAATTTTCAATGGGATAAATACTGAAAATCGATTGCAAAGTGTATGGCCTCATCCTTGTGATCGACAGTGTATGTGTTCCATACCATTAAAAAGCTTTGGTTCTAAACGTGCGGCGTGGTTGTCAAAGTTGAAGTCGAAGTTGAAGTGTTGATCTGTTTCTACCATTAAGCTGTTAGACTCTGGAACGGTCTCCCGATTCATTTTAGGAATAAGGTGGAACACAGACAGTTTTTGAATGTATCATTTGAACATTTTCGTTGGTAAATAGGAGTTGATTTTATTTCTTTTATGCCCTTTTAATTTATTTTTATTTTGTTCTCTTGGATGTAGTTTTTACTTTTTACTTTATGTATTTTTTTATTATATCTCTTTTGTTCTGATGAAATCAAATTTCATTTCTTTTTCTCTTATTGTACTTAATATACTTTAAATCTTTGTACAGTGGCGTTTCTATAATCAAATAAATCTAAACTCTAAGCATCCAAAATAAATTTGTGAAATTTTTTTATAGCTAAGTTCTTTTTATACCCTATTCTAAGGGTATATTAATTTTGACGCATAGTTTGTAACATACCTTAATATTGCCCGTAGACCCCTAAAAGTTACTATATTTATGATCAGCATCGATAGTAATGTCGATCTAGCCATGTCCGTCCGTCCGTCCGTCGGCAAAAATTAGGCCTTTAAACTGGGCCTAGAGAGCTGAAATTTTAACCATATACTCTCTAGGGTCCCGAAATAATCAAGTTTACGAATTTTTGAAATCCGCCCACAGACACGCCCACAAACTCAAAAAAACAAAATTTTGGAAAAAATCGAATTTTGAGCTAGAAACCAAAATTTGAGCTAGGGAGCTGAAATTTATAATATATACTCTCTAGGGGCCCTTTAAGCTCATGTGTAAATATTTTCAAAATCTGCCTACTGACACGCCCACAATTTACAAAAAAAAACTTTTTTAAAATCCAAAGTTTGAGCTAGGGAGCTGAAATTTATACTATATACTCTCTAGGGGTCCTCTATGCTCATGTGTTAATTTTTTTTAAATCCGCTTACTGACACGCCCACAATTAAATAAAATAATTTGATTGAAAAACCAAAGTTTGAGCTAGGGAACGTTTTTTTTGCAAAAGCTTCGTTTTTGTTTGATAAAATCTTTTAAATGTTATATAACAGAATATGTAGAGCGTTCTTAACAATTCAACCATACTTAACTTATACTTTTGTCACGCCCACTTATGAGGGATAGGAATAAGAATAGGGTATCCATCAGTTCGCCCAAGCGGACTGTAGCCCGCCCCTATGTTTTAACCTGTCGTTGATTTAATTTATGTACATGACTACTCTACCACGCTCTTTTAGATCTCACCGCAACTCTTCATGGCAAAAGAAGTTTTTGTAAAGGTAGGTAGGTAAAGTGGTTTGACCGTGCAGGGACTGACTAAGATTATCACTGAGTGCCCCAGTAAACAGCGCTTGTCGTAAGAGGCGATATTTAATGGAGGAATTACATCTTGGCAAATTTGAACATTCAGCTGAGCCTAGCATTTTACATCTTAAAACTGTCTGCAAAGTCTGCATTTGCACTGATTGACACGACTGGAGACCACCGCTATCGTAAGAGATCAAACAATAATCAATGTCAAAATTGTTAACAAAAAGAGGCAGGCCTAAAACCTTTAATACTGATCACAAGTTCGCCGTTAAAGAAGAAGAAGGTAATAGGGGCTCAAACCTACCCCAAAATCTTACAAAAAAAGGGGCATTTTTCTTCACCCCTTTATCCTCCCTACATTACGCGATGCTTAATGTCTACTCAGTCTACTTATAACTATCTTGGAAAATGTATAGTCCGATCTTGATTTGAATCCTACAGGAAGGCGCATTTTGTTAAGTTTTGGGGTCATGTATTCAATGGAATTAGGTCATATACTACTGTACATTGAAAATAAGACTTTCATGTGTCCGAATGGTAGGGTCGTGCAGACCAATATCCAGATTCGAGAACCTTAAGAATCACATTAAGCGCTTCGGACGACGTTAACTCTTTATTTAATTGATTAATTTATACATCTTTAATTCTGATCATTAACTTGCCGTGGAGGAAAATAAGTGTGTTCTTACCACTTAGAAATATCATCTGAAGTCTATTTGCAGTTTTTTTTATCTTATCTTATTTATAATGATTAGATTTGAAATGCAAATACAAACGACGCCAAATATGAGATTACTGAAAGAATCGAATACCTTTGTTGATCGTATGTGAGTATGTACAACCATGATAAATATTGTAAAGAACTATATTGCTGTTACAATAAGACGTTTTTTTATGAGCTACATAATCAGTTGGTTTTTGAAAGAGCCGATACAAATAATAATATGTATTTATATAACAATTGTTCCTTTATCCTTTAACATCGTAGGTATAGCAGAGGGCATATTTGAAAAATGAATTAATTGTTACTAACTTGTTAGGATTTGGTAAGGACAATAAATGAAATTATTAGAGGTATTAGCCTGGCCGTTTACCATTTTATGGATTATCTAATACTTCAAGATAGTTTAAAACAACCCGAGACAAGTCTTAAGACAATGTTTCTCGAACGCCCGAATCATTTTCATATGTAGCCGCTACATTGAACCCCAACGGACAACACGTTTCGGGTGGCAACGGTGCTGTAGTAGTGTATTCGGTTACTGATTGAAAGGTCATGCGTTCAAATCCCGTCCAAGTTAATTACTTTTAGTTGAATACCTGAATCAGATCTCCCTAAGCAATTTAGACACGACCCGTGGAGGAAAACCTTACAACTTCACCCAAACACTTCTTTTCTATCTCTCTATTCTTTCTACTAGTAAGTAGCACCGAAAAGCATGCAACGAAATACGATATTGCCAGGTGCTGCTTGCTGTTAAACACAAATGCTTGGCGCTCTGTTCCTAGCGCTATAAGGGTACTGTAACATTTACAGGAAAACCCCTTTAGCATAAGCGAATTATAAAAAAAAAAACATAGGGACGGGCTACAGTTCGCTTGGGCGAACTGTTGGATACCCTATTCTTATTCCTATCCCTCATAAGTAGGCGTGACAAAAGTCTAAGTATGGTTGAATTGTTAAGAACGCTCTACATTTTTGTAAAAAAAACGCTCCCTAGCTCAAACTATTTTTTTCAATAAAATTGTTTTATATAATTGTGGGCGTGTCAGTAGACGCATTTAAAAAAATATTTAAAAACGTTTACTTTTCAATAAAATTGCTTTAGTTAATTGTGGGCGTGTCAGTAGGCGGATTTTAGAAATCTTATCTCCCGAGAAAAAAAAAATTTCAGCTTTTCTAGTTAAAAATTCGATTTTTTCGATAAATTTGTTTTTTGAGTTTGTGGGCGGATTTGAAAAATTCTTAAACTTGATTATTTCGGGTCCCTAGAGAGTATATTTTTAAAATTTCAGCTCTCTAGGTCTAGTTTAAAGGCCTAATTTTTGCAGACAGATGGACGGACATGACTAGATCGACATTACTATCGATGCTGATCATAAATAGGGTAACTTTTAGGGGTCTAAACACCTATCTAAAAAGACGTGCAATGACTTTCCTTTTTAAACTTCTAAGAAGTAGCTGTCCACCCTACTTACACGAACTTTTTAATTACACGACATCTCCGAAATCTCGGCATCGTTGTACCAAGATTTCAGCGGTTGGTGATGGAGAGAACTTTTCCTGTCCAAAGTATTAGGCTTTGGAACAGTCTTGATAATCGTGTTCGAGCGATACATTCTATCTCGGTATTCGAACGACGTGTAAAACAATGTTTATTACTTTGTTATTTATTTATTTTTTCATACTAATAGCTAATCTACTTTCCCCTCTCTTTTTGTCCTTTCTTCTTCTCCTATCTCCTAACCTATTCCTATTGTCCTTCTTCTAAATTTTGCTTAATCATAAAACTAATAGGTTCTTTATATTTATTTCATTTGCACTTTCACTTTCTGTTAAAACTAGAATAAAAGATCCGTTGTTTTTTTTGCATTTATAAACAAATTAGTGTATTAATTATTGTTTTACGACGTCTTCTTTTCATATATACATATTTTTTTTTACTGTATTACATACGATTTTAGTCGTGCGTACATTATCATTAAATAAATAAATTGAAATTGAAATTGAAGTTGCATTTTTCAATGTGTTTGACACGACTGCAAACGCTGAAGTTCTCGCTCCTGTCGAAGTCGGAGTTGAAGTGTTGATCTTACTTCTTATTTCATTCATTTTTTTCTTTTTCTTTTTGGCACAATTCAGTCATTGTAAATAAGAATGACAAAACAAAAGGATCGAAAAATAACACCCTCTTCTATAACAATCACGAATATTTAGTTTTAATTTACTTTTGTTTAAAAGTGGAAGCCTTAAATCAAGTCTGTTTCTTACATTATAACTTTGCATTTGCACATCTCCAACAACATATATACGAGGGCGGGTCAATAAGTCCGTGACTTTTGGAATAAAACACAGATTTTTTGATAAAAAAAAAATTTTATTTTTCACCGTAGTCTCCCTTGAGCTCTATAAACTTTGTCCAACGCTTCTCCAATTTTTTTATCCCTTCCAAAAAAAATGATTTGTCGAAGTCCTCAAAATAGGCCTTTATTTGCGAGATGACTTCATCATTGGAGTCAAATCTTTTTCCACCAAGCCATTTCTTCAGGTTTGGGAACAGGAAGTAGTCGCTCGGAGCCAAATCTGGAGAATAGGGTGGATGAGGGAGCAATTCATAGCCCAATTCATGGTTTTTTGCCATGGCAACTGCACATGTGTGCACCCTTGCATTGCCTTGGTGGAAAAGAACTTTTTTCTTGGCCAAATGAGGTCGGTTTTTTTTCAAATCGTCATTGAATCGGTCCAATAAGTTGGCATAATATTCCCCATTGATTGTTCTTCCCTTTTGAAGGTAGTCAATGTGGATTATCCCGCGTACATCCCAAAAAACAGTCGCCATAACTTTATTGGCTGACAAACCCACCTTGGCCTTCTTTGGCGCCGATTCACCCTTAGAAACCCACTGTTTTGACTGTTGTTTGGTCTCTGGTGTGTTGTGATGGATCCATGTTTCGTCCACGGTTACAAAACGGCGCAAAAACTCCTCCATATTGCGATTAAATATCGCCAAACCTTCCTGTGAAGTTGTTACACGATTGCGTTTGTGGTCGACTATGAGCAAACGCGGCACCCATCTTGCGGAAAGCTTTCTCATGCCCAAGTGATCATTCAAAATTGAAACCACTGAGCCATGCGAGATCCCTACGGCTTCCATAATCTCTCGCACTTTCAATCTTCGGTCGGCCAACACCATATCGTGAATTTTTTCGATTGTTTGGGGTGTAGAGACCTCAACTGGGCGTCCAGGACGTTCGGCATCTTCAGTGCTTGTACGGCCACAACGAAATTCAGTAAACCACTTTTTTACCATTGAAATCGATGGTGCAGAGTCCCCATAGTAATTTTCAAGCTTAGCCTTGGTCTCGGTAATGGTTTTTTTTCGCAAGAAATAATGCTTAATAAGCACACGAAATTCACTTTTTTCCATTTTCTCCTCAAATTAGTGAGTAGTCTGATAAAAATAGCTGTCAAACACAAACTAACTGACGCAGCAAGTTTAAATTTTGACAGGAGTCAACTGACAGATGCCTGTTGACAGGAGCAGTGTTGCCGTTTCAGTAAAGAGGTCAGAAATTCAAAAAGTCACGGACTTATTGACCCGCCCTCGTACCTATGACAATTTATAAAAGAAGTAACTTGGTAACAACCCATTTTTCAATTCCACACATTCATTATACGTAGTTCTTTGATTTACACGTAGATAACCATTTTAATTCATTTAACATATTTACAATATGGGTTCACCAGTTGCAGTTCAATATTATCCTCATTGCTTTATTCCGCAGCTTCTGCAACCTATCAATCATAGAAATATTTCCATTAGAAATAACAGTTGAACAGTACTCAAAGTGTGGTTTTATAAGACATTGTATACATTATTTGCATAAATCATATATATATTCTATCTACAAACCTGGCAAAGCAAAGGATAATTCTAATAGTTACAGGCCTATTAGTTTATAAGGAACTTTTAGTAAACTGTTTGAAAAACTTATTAAACAACGATTGTTTAATCATATTGAGGATGCAAACATATACCCTAATGAGCAGTTTTAGAGCTGGTCACTCCACAAGCCATCTAATTTTAAGAATTAAAAATCACGTCAAAAGTAATCCTAATTCAAAGTGATCTTGTACTTTTAGACATCGAAAAAGCCTTTGACACTGTCTGGCACCAGGGATTGATTTACAAACTTATATAATGTAATTTTCCCACTTATCTGATTAAGTTAGTATGGAGCTTTTTACGTAATAGAAAATTTTCTATATACGCAGGCAGTGCAAAATCGTCTCTATATGATTATAGTAAGTGGTGTTTCGCAGGGTTCTGTGCTGGGACCCATACTTTTCAACGTTTACATGTCCGACTTGCCGTCTTTGGACGTAAATACTAAATTAGCTATGTTCGCTGATGACACAGCCCTTTTTTCGTGAAGCGTATTGCCTCAAGGCGCCCTCGAAAGTTTACAATGCTCACTGAATATGTCACAAACTTTTTTTCATAAGTGGAAAATCGAAGCTAATGCTCAAAAATCACAGGCCGTCTGGTTTCTCGTCGAAGAAAAACTGATTTTTTGCCAGAAACAATGTTACAGCTAAACTCTTTTGATATCGCTTGGTCTGAAATCTGCAAGTACCTAGTTCCAACACTTGACAAAAAACTGACTTTTGATAAAAAAAACTAACCTTGTTACACGAATTTTATAGAATTTCATAAATCGCAAATCAGGTCTTAGCATGCATAATAATATTTTGATATTTAAAACTATTTTCCAGCCTATACTCACTTATGGTGCTCCAGTGTGGTATGACTGCGCTAAGACCCATTTAAAAAAGATTCAAAGAGTGCAAAACAAAATATTAAAATTAATGCTAAATTTGCCATGGCATTTTTCAACAGGAGGGCTCATGATAAGGTTAATGTTAGGCAAATTAAGCTTGCACTATATAATTTACAAGACAACTTTTTTAGAAGATGTTCGTGTTCTGATAATGAGCTAATTCTTAATCTGTTAAATTAGATATTTTGTTTATATCACATTTGGGCTTAAGTGCAGTATTAGTTTTTAAGTATCTTGTAAGGGTATTTTCTTGTAGCTTTTCCCTTAAAAACGATTGCTTTTCATTATAAAGGGTGATTTTTTAAGAGCTTGAGAACTTTTTTTTAAACAAAAACGCATAAAATTTGCAAAATCTCATCGATTCTTTATTTGAAACGTTAGATTGGTCCATGACATTTACTTTTTGAAGATAATTTCATTTAAATGTTGACCGCGGCTGCGTCTTAGGTGGTCCATTCGGAAAGTCCAATTTTGGGTAACTTTTTCGAGCATTTCGGCCGGAATAGCCCGAATTTCTTCGGAAATGTTGTCTTCCAAAGCTGGAATAGTTGCTGGCTTATTTGTGTAGACTTTAGACTTGACGTAGCCCCACAAAAAATAGTCTAAAGGCGTCAAATCGCATGATCTTGGTGGCCAACTTACCGGTCCATTCCTTGAGATGAATTGTTCTCCGAAGTTTTCCCTCAAAATGGCCATAGAATCGCGAGCTGTGTGGCATGTAGCGCCATCTTGTTGAAACCACATGTCAACCAAGTTCAGTTCTTCCATTTTTGGCAACAAAAATTTTGTTAGCATTGAACGATAGCGATCGCCATTCACCGTAACGTTGCGTCCAACAGCATCTTTGAAAAAATACGGTCCAATGATTCCACCAGCGTACAAACCACACCAAACAGTGCATTTTTTGGGATGCATGGGCAGTTCTTGAACGGCTTCTGGTTGCTCTTCACTCCAAATGCGGCAATTGTGCTTATTTACGTAGCCATTCAACCAGAAATGAGCCTCATCGCTGAACAAAATTTGTCGATAAAAAAGCGGATTTTCTGCCAACTTTTCTAGGGCCCATTCACTGAAAATTCGACGTTGTGGCAGATCGTTCGGCTTCAGTTCTTGCACGAGCTGTATTTTATACGGTTTTACACCAAGATCTTTGCGTAAAATCTTCCATGTGGTCGAATAACACAAACCCAATTGCTGCGAACGGCGACGAATCGACATTTCACGGTCTTCAGCAACACTCTCAGAAACAGACGCAATATTCTCTTCTGTACGCACTGTACGCATTCGTGTGGTTGGTTTAATGTCCAATAAAGTAAACTGAGTGCGAAACTTGGTCACAATCGCATTAATTGTTTGCTCACTTGGTCGATTATGTAGACCATAAATCGGACGTAAAGCGCGAAACACATTTCGAACCGAACACTGATTTTGGTAATAAAATTCTATGATTTGCAAGCGTTGCTCGTTAGTAAGTCTATTCATGATGAAATGTCAAAGCATACTGAGCATCTTTCTCTTTGACACCATGTCTGAAATCCCGCGTGATCTGTCAAATACTAATGCATGCAAATCCTAACCTTAAAAAAATCACCCTTTATAATTAATATTCATTTTAGTATTAAGAATATTGAAGCTGTAAAGAATTTAATTTTCTATATCTCTTAAATAAACACATATATGTACATATCGAACTGCAATAAAATAAATAAATGGTAAATTGATATTCTCTTTCTTATTCTGGCAAGAAAACCAATTTTGTTGCAATTTGTTTTAGATTTGTAATCAATACGAGATTTAAACTTTAATTTATCATCAATCATAATTCCCAATTATTTAAGATTCTCCTTACGGATTCACCATTAAAAAAAATCACATAGTCTTTCCTAAATTCAAACTTAGCTAATTACTTTTAAACCACTGACTAAGGTTGTTCAAATCAATGTTTAACTTATCACCACATTCATTAATATTTATACCAGAGGTGTACAAAAGCCCATCACCTGTAAATAGTCTCAATAAATTTCGGCATCTAGTTCACATAAAATATAAATAACAAGACGCCGAGAACTGATCCCTGTGGGACCTCCAGACTGTTTATTGCCTCAGACTGTGACTCTCCAACTGTATTCCGCCGTCTACGTAAACGCAGGTAAGAATCACACCATTTTTTTCAAGGCCCTTTACTCCGTACTTCCCCAGTTTCGCAAGTAGAATTCCTCTATACACATCCCTTCCCTTCTTAGATCGATTAAAACAGCAGCGATAGACTTTTTTTGCGTATCGTTTAATAGTGATTCACAGTTGTTTCTCCCTCTAACTCCCGACTAGCAATCAGTTAAAAGTTTGTTGTCTTCCATATACTTTCGAAGTTTCATTTGTATAATTTTCTTCAGAATTATCGACTTCATCCTACAGAAATTCCGTTATCAAGTTATCAAACTTTGCTGCGCATTGATAATAAATTAAATCTTGAAATGCCTTTCTGAATTTACAAATGAAATTCCTTCAAATTAGCTATGTTGTCCACAATTAGGCATCCGTTTTTTGGAATTGCCAATTGTTTGGCTGAGTGCATTCCACCAGAGCCGAACACAAAAATAGGTCATTGATATCCACTCATAAATACGCGACGCCAACCGTTATTATTATTGAATTTAGTTAAACAGCTGAAGAACAATTGTCTCGCTGACAAGAAAAGTGAGTAGCCAACGCCAACAAATCACTTGAAGATGATGATGAGCCAACGAAAGGGGACATCGAAAGAAATTGGAAGCATTCATTTGGCGGATATGCATGCAGCACTTTCATTTACAAATTAGCAGCCGGTGGAGTCGTATGACTGATTCTATGGCCCGAACACATTTCACTACACTTTACTTAAGTTGCCTTACATTTTTCATATTATCGGATATTCAGAACAGTGGGCTTGTCCCCCGAGAGGCAATTATAATCAATCAGTCTTCGTGGAGTGCTCCGCTTCTTCGTACTTCGGGTCCTATCGTGTTAGTTGTGCGCCTTTTGTCGAATTAAGGTGACTTATTTTTTTTTTTTTATTCAATTTGTCCATCAACCTTTGGAGACTTTTGTAAGTTCAAGTTATAGTTAAGTTAACAATACCACGGGTTTCTAATAAATGCAGATACATTGTTTGCGTTTTTGTAAACCGTTCCTATCATAACATAATTAGACTTTTAAAAACATCGCAAATAAATAGTTGCTTGATTTTTAATTCAGCAGAAAAAAATATATTTGAATTTCAATTAAACGGAATATTTGACTGTGCTGCGGTAGAAGGTCGTAACCTATACGGGGTATAATGTTTCAGAAGGCAGAAAAAAGGGTTTAGTTGTTTCCGTGGCATTGTATACTGTCTATTGCAAACGTTGTCGTGTTTTAGAAATAGATATCGCCCAGCAAGTGTATCTATGCAAAACTATATATCAAATTCAAGTGTTAATGTGTGTGCACGTAACACAAAGATTCGATTGGAACGAACTCTGAGAAAGGCTGGATGGAGTTCTGAAAAGCGGAACCCTACTACTGTCTTGGAATTAAAAACGATGTTTTTTTACAAGCAAAAATATGACTATATTAGGTATTAAACTGTTACCATATTTATACCCTATTCTAAGGTATATTAATTTTGACTCATAGTTTGTTACAAACCCTAATATTGCTCATATAGACCCCTAGGTTAGGTTAGGTTAGGTTGTAGTGGCAGTCGGCAAAGGCCGACACACTTAGGCCAATGACAGGCCCATTGTGATACCACACGGATGTATCATCCTCCTACTCGTTGAACCAGTTGGAGCTTTTAATGAAGCTTGATAGACTTTTAATGTCAGTGTTAATGAGATCGTTAAGATCATTGTAAAAGAAGGATCCTAAATGGAGTTTACGTCTTTGAGAGAGAGCAGGGCACGTGCAGAGAAGGTGGAGAATTGTCTCCTCCTCTTCCTCGTCCATACAGCTTCTGCAGAAGTCATTTGTGTGGACGCCATGCCTTGTTGCATGTCTGCATATGAGACAGTGTCCAGTGATCACACCAATTATAGCACCAATGTGAAATCTGTTTAGAGATATCAAACACTTAAAGCGTTTCAGATCCAGCTTTGGCCAAATCTGCTTTGTCGCTAGACAAGTGTTGCCACTTGTCCACCTAAGGTTACAATTCTCAATGGTCTGTCTCATAAACATGAGTTTGCATGTGGCGATTGGGATGCCTAATGAAATTTTATCAGGTAGAAGGGGTAGTGTGGTTCCTTTTTTGGCGAGTTCATCCGCCCTACAGTTCCCTGGAATGTCTGTATGTCCTGGCACCCAGCATAGGTGGATGTTGAAATGCTTCGCCATCTCCACTAGAGATGATCGACAGTCACGGACTACGATAGAGTTTGTGGACCCAGAATCCAGGGATTTTAATGCAGCTTGACTATCTGAGAAGATCCAGATATCCGTGACGGATAACACATTATTCTTCAGCCACGACAGGACTTCTTTAATAGCCAAGATTTCTGCCTGGAACACACTGCAGTGATCAGGCAGTCGAAAGCAGAGGCTGAGATTCAGCCTGTAAGACCCCTACAAGTTATTATGTTTATGATCAGCATTGGAAGTTATGCCGTCACCAATTTTAAGGCCCTAAAATTCGATCTAGAAAGCCAAAGAGAAGCTCTAGGGGAACGAAATGCTTAAATGTAAAGATTTTTAAAATCTACCTACTGACACGACCTTTATATAAATAAACCGTTTTATAGGAAAATATTATTGTTTTCGATATAATGCTTAAAAAATGTGAAAGCAGTTATGTATAACAAAATATGTAGACAATCTCGTTCGTAACGATTCGCGCGTAATAAGGCAACGCGTTCAAATGACTAGTCGTAAGTTAACTTGCATGCGACAGGTGTTGCATTGGAACTTGAGCTTGCCCAATATCCCTTCCACCTTTCAATATTCATTATCTCAACATACTCTTTGGCACATTGATAGTTTTAAGGATCTTAGGTTTATTTTGATCCCAAACTGAATTTTTTTTTTCATAATGTACGCTCATGAAAGGGATTTTGAGTACCTTTATCATGTAATAGCTACACACAGCGCCGGCGTTAGGGAAATAAGGATTAGAAGAAAAGGAGAGATGCCGATGGACGTTGGTTGTAAATGTTTTTGTCTTATAATGTGAAAGAAATATAGAGCGTGAAGGAGTATTCCACATTCGTGTTCTACGGCTGACGAAAGATTCTTTGAACTTCATTGTACGTCCGAATAAAGGCTTGAGGGTTGAGGGAACTTAAGAGGATTCCTTGCATGGCGGGTATTGCGGTTGAAATCTTCAAGGGTTTGAGCACTTATGGTGGAAATAACGATAAAATAACGAAAGACAGGAGACATCACGACGATGACGTAGAGAGTCAATCGATCTCGCGATGTCGCCAATGATCCTGTCAAGTAGCTCCAAATAAGTACACCAATATACCAGACCAGATATGAGCGTTGTACTCGAGTTTCGGGCGGATAAACGCCTTATCAATTCGATGGCCACATCGAATATGGTCATTCCAACGGAGGTTGTCATTAACACACATACCGAGAATAAAAAGTATTTCGGTGTCAGCGACACAAGTGCCATTCATGGATGATGGCAGTGTGTTGTGTGTGTGGGTTTTGCTTTAAAGGTAGAAGACAGAGAGCTTTATGCCAAACTCTGTCAAATGCCTTTGAAATATCAAGTGCAACGATCTTACTTTCACCACCTTGGTGAAGAGATTGGTTTCACTTTTCAGTAAGATATGTCTTACTTTTACTTTTAAATTCATTTTTATTAATTATTAGCTTATATCAACTTACATACTAGACAAAAATGATTAAATCTAACTTAAAATTAACAGGATACTTATTCTAGATTATTGATCCTTATGCGGACGCCCTAAACTTAACTCTATCTTATAATTATTGCCTTTCGGCCTAAAAACTATTTTACGAACTAATCTTACATATTATGTTTTAATCGAGAAAATTTTTAAGAAAACTCGGCATCTTTATCAAATTTTATATTTTTATATAAAAAAAAACAAATTACAAACTACCTACTCTACTTACTTAAACTAATTAACATATTCTAACTATAATTAGGATTCTGAGCACTCGTTGCATTACGAAACAAGTGGTCAAAATCCCAATTGCTTTCCGAGCGCCTGGCAGTCGTCAACGTGCACACGCGCCGCCGTGAGCTGACTGATGCCTTACAGAATCAATCACCTCCCGGAAGCACCGCCACAAGTTGGCGAGCCCGGCCCCTCCCAGAAACGCCCTAGCTAACTTAGTCTATCTTACAAACTAAGAGGATGTTACCTAGAGTAACGCACCGTCTTAGGAGGGCATGTTGAACCCTCCACCCTCAAAAAGCCACCAAAATTCGGCAAATTGCTTTTCTGTATCGAGTTTATCCCTCTCCGCTATTGCGGTACTAAAACGGAGGAGCTCATGAGCATTGGCGACGTCCTCGCCGCGGATGAGCCGCTTATCTCTCGCACTGCGGTAGCGGTGGTATAATACCGGGATACCATCTCTCGTCTGTACCAGCCCTTTTGCATCAATATGGATAAATGCCTCTGGCGGGATAAAGCCAGACCGGAGCGTACTCTCTATGTACATTTCATTGGGGTAGTAAGCCCCAAAGATCAGACTATTGTCGCTGGCCATCGCCCTTGCAACGTGCCTTCGAGTGACCTTAATGAGGAAGTAAGATATGTCATCAAATCACCAGTGGACCGTTGCCGCGAAAACCGTACTGCCGGTCATTAAGAAGTTTTCGGGATTCAAGATTTTTTATGAGCTGACGGTTGATCAGCATTAGGAGGAGGGAGAAGCCTTTCGCCTTTTTTTTGGCTTAGACTGGACAAATGCTGTTTTCCATCTTCTCGGAAAGAGCCCTGAAGAATAAGACTGATAGAAATGCTTACACAGTGGTTTTGCCAGCGTAGAAGAACACCTCTTCATAACGATAAGGGAAATACCATCTGGACCAGCGGATTTGTGTATGTATAACTGCCAGCATTGTTGACAACTGAGAGTGAATCTTTGAACCAAATGGTATGTTGGATATGGTTTTATACAATAACTTAACCAATCTCCATACAATTTATTACTTAACGATTTCCAGTGTCCATGCCATTTATTACTTAACGACAATTTGCAAATTCATGGACATTATTTTTTTATTAATGAACCGTTAATTAACTTTTAATCTACATTTTAGTTGATTTGCGAATTGGAGGCAAATTAAGTATTTTTTAATTAATAAGGCTGTACATTTTTGTTTGGGTTTAAATCTAGTTGTGCGTACATTTCTTTCTTACTTACTTACTTAGGGTGGCGCTACAGTCCGGGGTGAACCTGGGCCTCAACCAATAAGGCCAGCACGATCTTTGGTCAGCTGTCTCCAGTTTCGCACGCTAAGTTGGTTAAGGTTCCCTTTCACTTGCGTGCGCGACCTGAGTCGCGGTCTTCCTCTACTGGGCCGTCCCTCGGGTGTGGATTCGACGATCTTCCGGTCCGGAGCATTCACGTTCATTCGTTCCACCTTAGTCGTTGGACCTTCTGGCTAAGTCGATGGGCTGTACAGTTCGTATCTCCTCCTCCATTCACCGTCTATGCAGACGGGACCAAAAATTACTCGAAGAATTTTCCTCTCAAACAACCTAGAGTGACCTCATCCGCTTTTGCTACAGTCCATGCCTCTGCACCATAGAGAAGGACTTATTGGGATCTTTTAAAGGGTCACTTTAGTTGTTCGAGAGAGGGCTTTGCTATCGATGAAAAGGTGGTGAGTATCGATTTGGATTTCCTGGGTTTTCTCCAAGATCTGGTCTGATATTTGGTCGATGGTAGATTTTCCTGGCCTGAAGCCACACTGATAGGGACCAATCAGGTTGTTGACGAAAGGCTTCAGGCGTTCACACAGTACGGCAGATAAGATCTTGTAGGCGATCTTAAGAAGACTAATACCTCTGTAGTTGGCGCAGTTCAGAGGGTCTCCTTTCTTGAGGATCACAGCTTTCTGTGTTTGACTATTCCAAAATTGTGCAAATGCAATAGTCTGTTCATAAAAAAATATATTTTATCCTATTTTGCAACTTATTAAGCACACATACGTATGTATGTATGTATACGTAGTTTGAATTGCAATTATGTATTTCACATGACCTAATTTTAAATTCTTTACAGATTTCTAGATTGGTATAATTGTGGAAAATGATTGGAGCCACGTGTTATGTGGCGCTTCTGGGCTTCATTGTGTTTCTGAGTCTTTTATCAAATTCAGTTGCTGGAGGCGATTGGCATGTAATTGACGCAAACAATGGACTCATGGAGGTGAGTACACAAATTAAATTGTGCGACAATTATATTATTTAAATTGAACCTAACTTTCCGCAATTACCCTCTCCACTAATATTATTTTAAATTGGGCAGACGTCACCGCGTTCGTTTACAATCGATTGGGAGGAAAATACATTTCTGAAGGATGGTAGGCCATTTCGCTTTATCGCAGGTTCGTTCCACTACTTCCGCTCGCATCCGGGCTCATGGCAGCGAAAGTTACGTACGATGCGAGCAGCTGGTTTGAACGCTGTAACTACGTAAGTAGATTTTTAGTTCCCCTATTCAATATAATGCAATATGACTTAAGCTATGTGGAGTGGTCGTTGCACAATCCCAAAGACGGTCAATACGTGTGGAATGGAATTGCTGACTTGGAACAATTTATAAAATATGCCATACTCGAGGATCTACTCGTGATACTTAGACCTGGACCATATATATGTGCTGAACGTGATATGGTGAGTCTATATCTCTTTAACCTATTATTTTAATGATCATTCTCTATTTATTCTATTATTACTCAACCTTGTAAGTGTGGGTATCCTATCAGTCACATGCTGCCGCTGGAAGTGAAATACTCAATCCCTGCTATTATAAGCGATTTAAACGTGGTAGAAAAGTCTCCTTTTTTTGGGGGTAAGGTGACAGCCTTCTAAAGAATCTGAAGAATAACTTTAACACAATGCCTGAGCCCTTTTCACAAAACTACAACTCACAACCTCCAAATTGTACGGAATAAATACAACAGGCGTTTGACATAACCACAATAGTAGACCTGGGACTTCCGATGAGATATTTGATTCTAATTATTATAGGCACATGCCTACAAAGAATACAGATTCATTGTACGTATTGAAACCCTTATACAACTAAACAAAATATCGCAATGGGAATGCATTTTGGTTTGGGCTAGTGTATCGGCCCACCGACATTTGTTTAACACAATCGAGTTGTACCTACTGCCGTAAGTCTTGACACTTGCCTATTATGCACATCCTTACGGGTTTGGAATAGTTGGGAAGAGGTTAGGTTAGGTTATAGTGGCAGTGTTGTCACTTGTCCACCTAAGGTTAGTTCTCTCAATGGCCCGCATGTAGCAATTGGAATGCTTAAGGGACCTTATAATGATATGGTAGAAGGTGCAGTATGGTTCCTTTTCTGGCGAGTTCATCCGCCCTACAATTCCCTGGAATGTCTCTGTGTCCTGGCACTCAGCATAGGTGAATGTTGAATTGCTCCGCCATCTCCACGAAAGATGATCGGCATTCTAAGACTATGATGGAGTTTGTTGAGACAGAATCCAGAGATTTTAGCGTAGCTTGGCTATCTGAGAAGATTTGGATGTCCATAACGGATATCACGTTCCTCTTCAGCGACTATAGGACCTCCTTAATCGCCATGATTTCCGCCTAGAACACGCTGCAGTGATTAGGGAGACGAAAGGAGAGGCTGAGGTTCAGCCTGTTCGAGAACACACCTCCACCTACCCCTTGTTGGTTTTAGATCCGTCGGTGTAAAAGTCGATCGATTCATCTTCGACAGGGGAACCTTCCTCCCAGAATGTTCTAAGATATGTTGACTTTGAAGATTTTGTCAAAACGTGTCTGAGGGGTGGTGTAGTCTATATGGCTAGTGAGGATTCTAATTTTTTTTTAGAATAAAGGCGTGGCCGATTTCATTCTCAGACCACTGGAACGTTGTTTAAAGGCGGACAACAGAATGTCCATTGCAGCAGAGGGAGTATTGCGCAGTGCACCGCTCATGCAGAGACACGCTGATTGCTGGACTTTGCTTAGCTTATCGCGATTTATCGCGTTGTCCAAGGCAGTCCACCAACCATACACCCCAAACATAAGTATCGGTCTTATTACCGAGATGTAGAGCCAATTGGTAATGCAGGGTTGAAGGCCCCTTTTATTAGCGATGGCTTTTTTGCAAGAGAAGAGTGCTACCGTAGCTTTACGAACTCTTTCTTCTATGTTGGGTTTCCAGCTGAGCTTTTTATCCAGAATGAGACCCAAGTATTTATCTTCGTCAGAGAAGACTAAGCTTGTGCCCCTAATTGAGAGGGCATCAATGTGTGGAATTTTATATTTCCTAGTGAATAGAACAAGTTCGGTTTTGTGGGGGGGTTAACACCTAACCCCCAACGATCTGCCCATGTCGTTAGCTTGTTAAGATCCTTTTGGAGAATTTCTTTCAGGGTGTTTAGGTGCTTCCCTGAGGCGGCAATTGCAACCCTCCCTTTCCAGGCACATCAGCACTCCGCCGTATGGGGTTCCTCTACTGACAGATCTTCTGGCATATGTCACATCCAGTTTTTAGTTAGGATTTATATAGGAGCATTTACCGGATTTGGGTATAAAAACTACCTTTACTTCTCTCCATAACAGCGGAATCTAGACCAGCTCCATGCAGCTTATCAGGATTATCTCAAGCATAGGCAAGATGATAGTTGGGAAGGGCTTCTTTCAAATTTCATATTGCACCGCGTGTTTTCCACTGTCATGAGACACAGCTGGCAACCATGCCAGACGGCCGGGACTCGCCGGGATGTTCACATATTTTCGAAGATGTTCAGGGTCCAGCTTTGTCCCTTCGAACTCCTCCCATTGCATCAAGTTAAATAATTAGTTTTCTCATCCACTGCGAAATCTTTTTCAATGCCACATACATACACATATATAAGCTGAACGCTTTCACTTAATAACGTTCCAATCAATAAAGCAAAACATAAGAAAAGAAAAACAAATCGAGAACAAAAGGCTGAGATATTAATTATTCAAATTGAAATCTTTTTAAAATACGCCTGGAGTAGGGTAAACTACCCAGTAACAAGCCCCCCTACGATAAGTTCTGACTTAAATACACTCGCAAAATTAGGTTTTGGTCTTTTTTTAAAACTATTCTTTTTAGAGTAATGAAGACTTTTTTATTTTAAATCAAAACTATAAAGTTGTTTTTGTTTTATCAAGATTAAACCTTATCGAGCAACTTTCAAAAAGAAAATCCAAAATCGAGCTTCTATATTCCGAATTGTAATCCTATGTAAAATTAACTCAATGAGGCTATTCTCAAGAGGCTAGTAAGGAGAGTCATTGTTGGCACCTTTTCTACTGCTTCTTGCATTGCTAGGAAGACCTTCGATGACAGTGTTAAGGAATTACTCGTAGAATCCTATCTTTTGAATATAAGACCTGGAAGTTCGGTCAATGTGAAGTATTTTGCGAAACTCTTCTCGGATTAAAGAAATCTAGTATGTGCAAGGAGCCCGAAAGAGCTCCTCTAAATTCTTTTCCTTCTTAGTCAGAAAACTCCGTTAGCAAATACATTCCCGGAAATTCAAAATATTGTCCAGACATGTTCTATTTCCAAACTGGCAACCTTCGACATTCGACATTCAGCAGGGATATATTTTTTTCTTCAAGCTATGGAAACGCATTTCTTGTAAACCGCTGTAAATGCTGCTAGACAATGAGTGCCTGTGTCTTTGATTTTCTTGGGCTCCATTATAGCTTACCAACCTCATCTACTCGGTGTCCTAAAAGTAAAGGAATATCTGTTGCAAAGTCCGGTAAAGACTTAATAATTTTGTAAATTGTCTATACTAAATGCTAGCGTTTTTCGAGTAACCGCCACCATCTAAAAAAAATTTATCAATGAATGCTAGTTCTTTATATAGAAAACTTGTCTCATATTTATTGTTTCCTATAAATTTTGTTCTAAGGTCGAAAATTAAGTATAACCATTTGATTCAAATCATAAACAATTTTTAATTAACTAAAAACAGGCCACTTTGTTTCAAATGCCAGGTTTTTATACCCTATTCTAAGGGTATATTAATTTTGACGCATAGTTTGTAACATACCTTAATATTGCCCGTAGACCCCTAAAAGTTACTATATTTATGATCAGCATCGATAGTAATGTCGATCTAGCCATGTCCGTCCGTCCGTCCGTCCGTCCGTCCGTCCGTCGGCAAAAATTAGGCCTTTAAACTGGACCTAGAGAGCTGAAATTTTAACCATATACTCTCTAGGGTCCCGAAATAATCAAGTTTACGAATTTTTGAAATCCGCCCACAGACGCCCACAAACTCAAAAAAACAAAATTTTGGAAAAAATCGAATTTTGAGCTAGGAAGCTGAAATTTTTTATATATGATCTGTGACTCCTAAAACTGCTCGGGATATAAAATTTTCAAAATCCGCCCACTGCCACGCCCACAAAAAAATAAAACAATTTTATTGAAAAACCAAAATTTGAGCTAGGGAGCTGAAATTTTTAATATATACTCTCTAGGGGCCCTTTAAGCTCATGTATAAATATTTTCAAAATCCGCCCACTGACACGCCCACAAATAAATAAAACAATTTTTTTGAAAATCCAAAGTTTGAGCTAGGGAGCTGAAATTTATAATATATACTCTCTAGGGGCCCTTTATGCTCATGTGTTAATTTTTTTTCAAATCCGCCTACTGACACGCCCACAATTAAATAAAACAATTTTATTGAAACACCCAAGTTTGAGGTAGGGAGCGTTTTTTTTGATAAAATCCTTTAAATGTTATATAACAAAATATGTAGAGCGTTCTTAACAATTTAACCATACTTAGACTTTTGTCACGCCCACTTATGAGGGATAGGAATAAGAATAGGGTATCCAACAGTTCGCCCAAGCGGACTGTAGCCCGTCCCTATGTTTATTTTCTAATTTGTTTTCACTGGTAACGGTCTAATATGTTAAATTTTTACAATTCATAATTATTTTATTGTTCAATCTCTTGCGAACGTCTGACAAACATCCAAGAGTATCAATTGTCATGTGAAGTTTCTCAAATTTGGCGTTCGGATTCGACTTAAAATTGTACGTCCCTTCAACTTCGCACAAGCAAGTGTTTGGAGAAGATAGGTTTAAGGCCCTGTATGGGCCGTTAATGCCTAATATTTATTTTTTAACACGGTCAATGTTAAAATTACCTAAAATAAGCGGAAACTGGTTTCTCGTTAATTCACTCATCAGAGAATTAATTTTTGAAACATGATTTGAATATATTTTGATTGAACTTCTAGGGCGAATAAAACTAGCGATAAAAAATAAATCTCTTGAAAGAGAAGAACATTTGCAGCTTAGGCAGACGCAGAGTTGCTCAAGTTCCTCTGATTCAATCGCCAGGTTAAGGTTAGGTAGGGTTGGGTTACTGGGTTGACGGGGCAAGAGAATCCTGCACCCGTCACACTTAGGTCAATGTAGATCCTTGCCAATGAAAAACCTATTAAAAAACCTAGCGGGCTTACAATCCATCCCGTTGCATTTATGAACTTATGCAAGTCATGGAAGAAATGTCTACCGAGGACGTTGTTTCTTATACGGCAGAGTGCAGGGCAGTGACAGAGGAAATTAGGGGTATCCTCGTTCACCTCCTCGTCCCCGCATCCTCTACAGAGGTCATCTGTGCTGAGTTTCAATTTCTTTGCATGGTAGCCCAGCATATTGTGTCCAGTGATAACACCTGTGAGAGAGGACAACGATTTTTTTTATTCATTTGAAGGATTTTCTCGGTCTTTCGTTTGTTATACCTAGAGTTTCCACATTTTCCTGGTTATGACACAGGAGTCAAGGGTACTCCATCTTTCATTTGCTGCCACAAGTGTTTTATCCCCCAATCACCTGTTTAAGGTAACAGGGTGCGGTTTTTACTGTAGTCTCAGCCTGTCTTAATTCAAGGGATGACCCCTTTCTCGCCTCGTTCATCGGCTCTTTCACTTCCTGGGACACAATGTGTCCGGGGACCCAATCCATCTTGGAGCCATCTGTATAGATGGGGATCGTTGATTCATGAACTGGCAATTGGTACATTCTTCGCTGCAGGAAAAAGAGACCGTAAATGCTCTTATAAAATCTAAATGGGGAGGAATGTAGTCTGTGCATACATATTACATAACCACATAACTGTGCATGTCCAGTTGTACTGGGTTTCCAGTTTTCTATTTGGCTTAGCCGCAAGACACTGTTTGCAGCAGGTTCTTGCACAAAAAGGTCTAAAGATTTTAGATTGGGAATTGCCTCCAACACCGCTGTAGGGGTGGTTTTCATAGCCCGGTAGTACCAATACAGGCGGTTATTTGGACTCTAGTCATAGTCTTAAGGTTAGTGACCTTGCAGAACCCCTGCCACCAGACTGAAGTACCATATGTGAGTATAGGTCTTACCACTGCCGTATAGAGCCATAATTGATAATGATAATTTTGGGACTAGGACCCCAGGAATTGCCGAAAATTCTGTTGCAGGCATATAATTTGCCTTCTTCTATTTCATTGCCTTCTTTGCTCTTTCTTTTATATTGAGGCTCCAGTTTAATTTTCTATCTAGAATCATTCTATCTAGAAATACTTCGCGTGTTCCGATGTTTTTAGTGGAGTACTCTCAATTGCGGTATAATCCTTTTATTGGTGAAGAGGACCAGTTCTGTCTTCTGTGGGTTGAACGCGAGTCCGCAGTTTCTGGTCCAGGAATCAACCATAGATAAAGCGTTCTGTATATTTGTTCGCTTAGAGTGGATTTGAATTTCCCTGTCGCTAGCAGTGCTAAGTCGTCTGCATATGCTACTGCCTTGACTCCAATAAGTCTGAATTCATTCAGAATCTCGTTTAAAACGAGTACCCATAGAAGGGGTGAAAGGACTCCGCCTTGTGAAGTTCCTCTAGATGCTGACATCTTAATTATTTCACCACCTAACTCTGAGTTGATGCATCTGTTTTTAAGCATGCACAATATCCATTTAACAATGGTATTCTCCACATTTAGGTTTTCTAGGGCTGTTTCTACCGCTTCCGCCTGGACATTGTTAAAGGTACCTTCAATATCCAGGAATGCGGCTAGAGTATATTCCTTATCACTCAACGTCTTTTCTATGGTGCTGACGACACTATGGAGTGCAGGGCTTAATTGTTTACTATTTAAACTTCATTTAACTGCAATCATAACTCCTAAACCAAAATCCATTCCAGATAAAACTGATCTATCCTTGCGGTACACACAAAAAGAAGAGTCGAAAAGTTCACAAGAAGATATGTTTGAGTTGAGATAAGTTTCAACTATAGCGATGACATGGACTTATTTTGAAAAGATGATGAAGAAAATTCATTTGTTTCGGTCCGGAGACCGCCAGCATTTTGTAGTAAAATAAAGTTTGAAGAATTATCCGATGGAGTTGATACACTTTATACACCTTTGTCTGTGTGTCCTCGTTTTTTTGGCAGAACATTTTTTATTTGTACACCAGAAGGCCAAATAGATGAATTGAGAGCAGAAAAAAATTCCTAATTTAAAATTGGCGTAACGAAGAGATGATTTATCAACATCTGTTTTCAATAAGCGATAACACACTTATAAGTTCTCCGGTATATTCAGTTTTACCCCAGTATAAATAATATAATATTTGCGTTCTTTAAGCTTTTGTCCAAGTGAGGCAGGTGTAGAAACGAAGACGAGTAAGAGAAGGCAAAACCCACAATGCTGCAATATCTGTGCCATGCGTAATCTTTGAAGAGCGACGACCTCTTCGGTTCTTACTTTGCATACGCACCCACTTATTTACATTGCCATTTTCCTTTTCCATCTTGGTCTCACGCTTGCAGTCATCACCTGCATTGGCGCGGCTTGCACTTGATCAGAAGCCGGTGGAAAAGGTGTGTATTGGTCTATTGTTTTAGTTTCTTTGGTTGTTGATTGTGTTAATTGGGGTATTGTACTTTTTGTTTGTGTTTTTTTCGGAGAATGATCGCCTATTTGTTTTTCCTTGATATCATGTTTATTCGGATTTTGTTTAATGAAAGAGATATCAATTCAGGATATTAAACTAAAGGGGCCCTTACACGGTCAATCGAATGACATCAATCACTAGCATGTGTTTGTGAAAATGTATCTGTATGAGTCACACACATTTGGTGAAGTCTGATTTACATGATGAACGTCATGCCGATTGATACGTGTAAGGGTTGGATTGACGTAATTACTTCAGTGTGTTTTGTGTCGCGGAAGAGAAAACTTGTGCGGAAAACTGAAGGACGATGAAGACCGAGCATTTGTGTTGGAATTAATTGAAACGTATCGGTTATTACCGAGTTTATGGGATGTCAAAGGGAAAGGTTATAGCGACCGAAACAAAAAAAATGCAACAATATTAAGTTTTACTGCAAAAGTATAAAGAAAAGTATCCTGATGCACAAAAAGCGGATGTCACCAGAAAAATAAATACGTTGAGAACGAATTTTCGGCGCGAGCTAAAACGTTTAAATGAATTAAACAAAAGCGGATCCGGTGTTGATAATTTCAGTGAACCAACTCTTTGCTATTTTAATAAAATTAGTTTCATTAAAGACAGCGAATCTCCGTGTGCATCTCGCCAGTACAATTCAAGAATATATTGCAAGAGAAATATATGCAATACAATCGTCCGTTTCACTCATCGCACATCCGTACACCACAAAAACTCACGAAAAATAAAAATTTGACGTCAATCGATTGAACTGTGTAAGGGGTAGCGTCAATACACACATACACGATGCATGATGTCGACCGATTGACCATGTTAGGGCCCCTTAAGACTTAATAAGTACTAGTAATTAAAAGCATTTCTAGAGTTTAAGAGACAAGAATATTGTTTGATTCGCAAATGATAATACACGGAAGGCAACATACATACATATTAGGCCTTAACGGTCCATACAGGGCCTGAACCTAGCTTCTCCAACCACTTTCACGCGAAGTGAAGGGCCTTACAGTTTTACGCCAAATTTGAGAAGCTCTCTCATGACAATTTGATACTCTTGGATGTGTCAGACGTTCGCAAGAGGTGCCAACAACACGCTGTATTCTTAACTGGTCCTCCATCTAAGTACTAACCACGTACTTAAAGTACAAACTCTTAAAAGAATCGTCTGACAATACGAGGAAGCTAATTGGGGAAAACTAAACGGTTTCTTTAAAAGTTTTAACTGGCGTAACTGAGTGGGGTGTAACTAATAGAGTGGAACGCAATACTGTCTTCTGTCATTAAAGCAAAACCCATACTCCCTGTCATTGTCCATGAATGGCAATTGCATCGCTGAAACCGAACTGCTTTCTGACAACTTTCGTTGGAATGACCGGTTATTCGATGTCGCCAAGAACACTGCGAAATGCCTAGGCTTTCTCAAGCGACGCAAGAGATATATTTCAGCCCCTCTGATCTGGCTACTATTTATTAGGCGTTTGTCCAGCCGAAACTTGTGTACAATTCTCATATCTGGTCTGGTGCACCAATAACTTGTTTGGAGCTACTTGACAGAACCACAAAACGCGTCATAAATCTCATTGGTGACCGTAACATCGCGAGATCGCTTGACTCTCTTAATCATCGTCGCAATGTCTCCTGTCTCTCGTTATTATATCGTTATTTCTACCATAACTGCTCAAACGAAATAGCTAGTTGCATTCCACACCTAGAACATTTTAACCGCAATACCCGCTGTGCAAGGAATGCGCATCAGTTCGACCTTAAGCCCGTATTCGGACGTAGAGTGAAATACAAGGAATCTTTCGTTAGACGTACAACACGAATGCGGAATGATCTTCCCCTCTCCTTTTTTCCTGCACATTATAATCTACAAACATTCAAACCCAACGTCCATCGGCATCTCTCCCTATCTTCTAACCCTAATTTCCTTAACGCCCGCGCTGTGTGGCTATTACAAGGGTATTAAAAAATCCCTTCGGTGCCGGTACATTATAAAAAAAAACAAAAAAAAAACTGAGAGGGTTCATTTTCTACCTGTACAAACTTGGACTTTCCTCATGTTGTAGTACGTTCCTTCTAAGTTCAGCAGGTGCTTCAAAAACTTTGTATACATATACTCGAAATAACTATTAAATTTGACACTAAAAAGATACATAATACAAAGCAATAAAGTCATTCAGAAACGGCCCACTAGGTACTGATTGCGCAAACCCCCCACTTTACTCGGGTCGCCGGTTTGACCTCAATAAACATCAGCCAGGCCTGTCGGTTTCGAATCATATCTTTGCTGAGGCCAATAAAATGCGGGTGTTATTGCATTTGTGCGATCCAAAATATTTAATTATTGATTGATCGTCCTTTAACGACACCGGTGATCTCCGCTCCAGTCGTGTCAACCTACGTATTTGCATGCTCAATTGCGGCACAGATTCAAGATGCTAGGCGCACCTGAATTTTAAAATTTTCTGAGAAGTGATCTTTCCCCTTAGTCGTTTTTACGACTAGAACACACTACCATTATACCACGGGATCTTTCTAGATTGCCTGATAACCATCGGTGGCCTCGACTACCTCTTTAATGATGTCGCAATACCGGTTCCACATTTTGTAGACATTTGTGGGTGTTATTGGTAAAAGCGTCTCACGGAGAGGCGTACTCTGTGGATTTTATTTACCCCAGTTTGATGATCGCCACTCGCCGAATTTATTTGATTGACGTTTAAGTGACCGTCAATGAGCGCCAGGTTGCTTTGTGGTGACCTAGTACAACTTATCACCATATTACAGCCTGCTGCAAAGTCAAATATGGAGCGACAAATTGTAATTTTCTGTGAATATTTAAACAATATTTTTTTTCAGGGCGGATTTCCGTATTGGCTTCTGACAAAATATCCAGATATTCAACTGAGGACAGCTGATATAAGTTAGCTATTTCTTGTAAATACATGGACATGTACATATCAATATTAATTATACATTCTCTTTCAGATTACCTTCACGAAGTTCGCATTTGGTATGCCCAGCTGATGGCACGAATGGAGCCTTTCCTCTATGGAAATGGTGGACCCATTGTAATGGTGCAAGTAGAAAACGAATATGGATCGTTTTTTGCATGTGACCAAAAATACAGAGAATGGTTGCGCAATGAAACATTGGTTCATGTCAAAGATAATGCTGTGCTGTTTACCAATGATGGTCCGAGTGTTGTTCGATGCGGACACATTCCAGGGGTGTTAGCTACATTGGACTTCGGCTCAGCCGACAGTGCGAGTATAATTTCATATTGGAATCAGTTAAAAAGAGTTCAACCCAAAGGGCCACTAATGAACGCGGAATTCTATCCTGGTTGGCTGACACATTGGCAAGAACCATTAGCGCGGGTTGATACAAATGCCATTAGCCCTTCTTTTATGTAGGTTTCGTATTGATATGCTTTGTTATTTCACTAAAATGTGCCTTTTTTAGTGAGATGCTAGATCAAGGTGCCAGTGTCAACTTTTACATGTTCTATGGTGGAACGAACTTTGGATTTACTGCCGGAGCCAATGATGGTGGACCCGGAAGATACAATGCAGATATAACTTCTTACGATTATGATGCACCTATGGATGAGTCAGGCGATCCTACTGAAAAGTATCACGCACTACGTACGATAATCGGTCGTTATCTTCCGCTTCCGGATATACCGGTTCCAGAGCCATTACCAAAGAAACACTATGGAACCATTCGCCTAAATGCCTGCTGCTTTATAATGTCTTCTATTGGAAGACGTACTCTATCTACAGGAACAGTTACCTCTCCAAAATTACTCACTTTCGAGGAATTAAATCAATTTTCTGGCCTTGTTTTATATGAGACCTCATTGCCCAAACTACTAAGAGATCCAAGTGTATTGCAAGTGGATGGAATACGAGATCGGGGTTATGTTTATGTGGACCGGAATTTCGTTGGAGTCCTGTCGAGGGAAAGCCAAATATTTTCGCTGCCAATCAATGCTGGTTTAGGGGACAAACTTCAAATACTTGTAGAGAATCAAGGTAGAATTAACTACAACATTCCAAATGACTTCAAAGGTATCGTCGGTAACGTTTTACTTGATAAGACCATTTTAAAAAATTGGAATATTACAAAGTACCCCCTGGAGTCTTACACAGATATTCTTAAACTAATCGCAGACGAGGGTATGCCAAAAACCCGAGGCTTTCGAATGCACAACGGCAAGGCCATTCTTAGAGCAGGACCTGCTGTTTTCTATGGAGAATTAGAAATCGGAGACGATGAAGTGTTCGACACATACATCGATACAACGGGCTGGGGTAAGGGAATTCTATTTGTTAATGGCGAGAATTTAGGCCGGTATTGGCCAGTTGTTGGACCTCAAATAACTTTGTATGTTCCTAAGGAGGTGCTTAAAACTGGAACAAATTACATTGTATTAATTGAGTATCAAAGTGCTCCAGAATCGGGCGAAGTGACTTTTACTGATGTTCCTAACATAGGTTAGATCAAGGAATTACTTGATATGCTGTGGATTTATAAACAATAAAAATAACCTATTGAATGTGTTTGTTTTCTTTCTTCGGTTTAGCAATGGCATGTTTTTATTTGTTTGGCAGCAGCGGAAAGTACTTTTTGTATACTTTTGTTCAAAGCCCGTTTTTCAATCCAACGTTTATCTCAGCGAAGCTGTAGCATGGAACTGACAATTCAAATAAA
Source organism: Portevinia maculata (assembly GCA_949715645.1). NCBI lineage: Eukaryota > Metazoa > Arthropoda > Insecta > Diptera > Syrphidae > Portevinia > Portevinia maculata. Next base: position 401,358,126 of record OX454525.1, on the reverse strand, counting down.
TACACGACGTATGTTAATGAGAACTGAAAAGTACAGGACCCTGGAAAATTGTTACGTGCAATAAGTCATCGCTGAATACAGCATTCGATGGAAACTATTAATTAAAAAGCCGAGAAAGCAATAGAAGATGCATTTTAGCTCGCTAATTTCGTACCATTGTTCTCCGTTGTACGATTTAAGGTTCCACGGTCAAAATGGCCAATGTGTTGACTTTCTAGCGTCAGAACGAGTACAACGACAGTCGTCAAATCGTGCGATTGTCGACGCAGAACGCCGCACCAAGCCATGCTCCACCTTCTCCCGACCGACATCGTCGGCAAACAGTTGGCTGCCAGCTCAGCAATAAGACTGAGAAGCTCCAAACAATGGAAAGAGCAACACACTGGACATGCCAATATACTATCGATGTATCGACATCTTCCTAAGGTCACCGACCACCTGCCCACTGAATACAATTTTGACCTGGGCTACAAACATCTAATCCCAGACAGAACCGAGTGGACACAACGTCATGTCCTACACCACGAATCGCGGTCAATTTTTACGGATGGGTCCAAAACGGAGGACGGAGTCGGTGCCGGAGTCTTCTCTGAAGACCTGAACATTCACCTCTTCTTTAACCTTCCAGAACACTGCGGCGTTTTCAGGCCGAAGTCACCGCCGTCCGCCAAGCCGCTGCCTGGCTGTCGGTTAATACGATATCGAAATCAGATATTATAATAGATATTGAATGTGTGACGGTAAGGCGGCCATCAAAGCCCTTGCATCCAGCACTACAAGATCCAAGGCAGTGAAAGACTGCCGTGCATCTCTTAACGAGATAGCCGGTCAGTATAGCCTCACCCTTTGCTAGGTGCCGGGTCACTGTGACATACCAGGGAATTGTGAAGCTGATGAACTGGCCCGACGAGGCTCTTCTGGTTTAAACAGCATAAGCGTCACCGACATCGAGGCGCCAACGTCTTATGTTAAAAACCTCATAGACACCAATGCGGTGAGCGAAGCCAACCGTCGTTGGCACCATCGCGACCAATGCAACACCGCAAAGCTACTCTGGCCGACATTAAATAAATCCAGGTCCATCGGACTTCTGAGGCATAAGAGAGGAACCCTCTCCAAATTAGTAAACGCCCTCACCAGGCACTGTGCTATAGGAGGACATGCCCAAAGGTTGGGCATTTCCTACAATGACTTCTGCAGAAGCTGTAGGGACGAGGAAGAGAGGAGACCATCAGTCACTTCCTTTGCACGTGTCCTGCACTCGCCAACATTAGGAAGGCTACATTGGGTGAATACCTTTTCAATGATCTAAACGATCTTAACAACGCCTGCACAGCAAGGATTAGCTCCTTCATTCAGAGGAGCAAATGGTTCCATGAGTAAGAGGGTGACACACCCACCTTACACATCGGCAGCACAATGGACCTACTTCTCGTCTAAGTGCATCCTCATCGAGTGCCGGTTTCAACCAACCATGCTCTGACAAGGAGTATGTTTCATAGCAGTCAACTTGACTCCAGAGTGAAGGTCATATGCTACGCGGCTCCTATAAGTCCGATCACCGCTTATGGTTGTCCATTTTTTTTTTATAATTTACTTACGCTAAAAGGGTTTCCTGTAAATCTTACAGTTCTCTTATTGTGCTAGGAACACAGCGCAAGCATTTTGTTGTTTAACAGCAATCAGCACCTAGCAATGGCGTATCTCATTGTATTTTATGTGCTACTTACTATTAGAAAGAATAGAGAGATAAGATAGAAGTGAATTCGTGCAGTTGTAGGGTTTTTCTCCACGGGTGGTGGTTAGTTGCTTAGGGAGGTTAAGGTTTCATGTATTCGATATAAAGTAATGGACTTGGCCGGGATTCGAACGAGTGACCTTCCATTCAGTAAGAGAATACACTACTACTGCACCGTTGCCACCCGCAATGGTTGTCCATTATGGTTGAATACAGCGCCTAGTTATATGGAAAAGATTCGGGTTTTGGAGAGACAATGTCTTAGGGCATGTCTCCGGTTGTTCCGAATGCCTGAATCCAACTATATAAAATACTATTCCAACAAGGTCCTATACGATGCGGCTCAGTTGAAAAGGAGCTTATGCTCATGAGCTCCTCCGTTTTAGTACCGCAATAGCGGAGAATGACACATTCGATACGGAAAAGCAATTCTCCGAATTTTTGGGGCTTGTTGAGGGAGGAGGGGTCAACATGCCCTTCCAAGACGATGCGTTACTCTAGGTAACATCTTCTTACTTTATAAGTTAGCTAGGGCCTTTTGGAAGAGGCTTGGCTCGTCAACTTAAGGTGGTGCTTCCGGGAGGTGACTGACGCTCTAAGGCTTCAGTCGGCTTACGGCGCTCGGAAAGCAATTGGGATTTTGACCACTTGTTGCGCAAGGCCACAAGAGATGGGGATCGCTTGGAAAAGTCTAAAAAACATTCAGGTGATGGCTGTCATGAGAAGCTACTCAAATATTTGCCGTTTGAAATCGGCGTTAAACTACGCGTCCCTCCCATTTGTGTCAAAAATCACCCTTAATACGAATGTCGTTTGGGTTGATCGACTGTTTTCATTTTAGTATCAGTTTTTCCTGTGGAACGTATGTGGAATATAAATGAATCTACACTCGATGCGTTTCGCACCCGTAATACCGACACTAAAACGACACAAAACTGCTACAACTCAAATAACGGCTCGACTCTCGTCGTAATACGACGTGGTGAATAAAGCTTTCGCACGTATTTATGTTTAGGTGGTTTAATGGTCGTGTGGCGTCATCTATAAGGTAAGTGCTCCAACACATGCCAGTCAAAATATGTAGTATATTAGGGCTTCTTATTCAGTTGCAATATTGCAACTGCGGCGGGGTATTTCGCGTGGGATGCCTAGTTTGACTGCATGGTCTTCTATAGGCCAGTTTTCCGTGATGATCGCTGGCGATATATTTTCGACTATAAATAGAGGGTCGATTATTTTTGCCTTGTTGGTAGCTCGCTTATTTGTTCGACTCACGAATTGTAAACCAACAGTCACATTCGCGCAATTTTAAGTTTGACTCGCGAACGGTAATATTTCATTTCTTTCCTCTCGAAATATAGAAATGTCAAACATATATTTGTATCCGCTGACGCTGATGTCTTCAGATGGTTAGCTTAGACTTCAAAAGGGTTCGGACATTAAACAAAATTTACCACCCCGAACCACACTTCTTCGCGTATAAGGGATAAATATATAGTTAAAAGGAAAATTAATTTAAAAATTAAAAACTAGAAAAAATTGTACGGGAATAATTAAATTGAGAATTGCTGTTCATTCAAATATAGGTAGGTACGTATAAAAACACGTTTTTGTTTCACCGAAAATCAGCTGTACCGGCTTTCTTAATTGGATTGTTACGCGAGAATGAATTCATTTGTCAAAACATTCCGAAGAATTTGGCACGATTAATAAGGGAATTGCAGTCATTTCTGGCTCGCTGACACTTTTTCCGGTTTTCCTCAGATGGATTGGCCTTATACGACCGAAAACGTAACTCTTTTAACCCAAAAGCCTCTTTGTGGCTCTGGCAGCACACCACGCGTTTGCCTTGGGTTTCATACTTTTTTCCGGTTAGGGATAAAGCATTTCATATGTTTTCATATCAGCAGCAGCATCCACGTCGCTGTCGAGGAAGCACAGCGACCACTTAAAACTCTTAAAGAAACCGTTTAGTTTTTTCCCAATTGGCGTTCTCGTATTGCAACACGGTTCTTTTAGGAGTTTGTTCTTTAACTGTGTGGCCGGAGTACGGGAAATTCGCTGATATGACACAATAGTCTGACGAACCCACAGGGGGTAATACGTATATAGCGTATTTTTCCAACAAGTCCAGGTGTTAACGGTTTCACTGCAAATGTCCGGTATTCGTGTCGGCTCACTTATTTACAAGCTGAGTCAGATTGTTTACCTTAGCAAAAATCTCACCATACCAACCCTTAGAGTCTTGTCTGTCCAGAATGTCGAAGCCAATATAAGGTGTGTGTATAGAACTCGCCCGCAATGACGATTTCAATACGATGATGAATGCTCACAATTCTTGTGATGGAATCAGACAGCTCATCCAATTCATTCTAAGTTGAATGCCTGTCCAAATTGGAGCTTCTGTAAATACAACAGTAGTGGGTTAATTGCCTACGGACATGAAATTTGAGCCAAATGAAATTAAATTCCTTATTGGAACATAGACCATATTGAGGCTGAAGTTGGTAGGCTACGTAACCACGTATATAAACGGCGAGACCGCGATTTGGAAAGAATAGTGGGGCACTAAGTTGTACCCAGTTAGACTAAACTCTGTTAAATCAGAGCCAACATTAACCTAGGTTTCATTAGGTGCCAAAACAGCTGGTTTGTTGTGGAAAGCATGGACGTAGGTATAGTGAAAAAAAAACCTCAAGCTACGAATGTTACTGACATCCACTACAAAATTCCTGCACATTATAAAAGACAAGCATAAATGAAAACACAAACTCCAGAGCTACCTTAGAAAAGTCGTGAATTGAAGATCTGTGTTAGATTTTCAAAAAAATTTCCCATAGGTGTTATGCCCGTACGGTAATTTGTTTTGGTCCACCAACAAAATCAACAGCTCACGACCCGCCATCCGTCAGAAGCCACGTCTACCCAATCATTTCAAGTGCACGCACGTACGCGAACATCTTACGGCACCTGCAAAAGTCCTGCAAAAGTAGCAGCGATGCAATGGGATGGTGGCTTTTTTCGCTTTTGTTTTTTTAGCACTGACACCGGCACTGGCTCTGTGAATTTAATTTTTTTTGTCGCACACTGCGCGATTTTGTATTTTTTTTTTTTTTGTACTGGCGAGGCGATATCTGTTTTTCGGTTGAGTGAAACCGACATTTCGAGCAAAAAGTAATGCGTTCGCACGCGACGGGGGGCAATCAGCAACTCAAATGCATACGCAAGGTAAAAGTAAAATGCGCAAGTTGATGTAAATCTCCGAGCCTTATTGCGAAGATCAATCGACAGTTGATAATTGACTATTTTCAATGTGTGCTATTCGGCCCTAGCGAGGTATCCGTCGGAACGGAAAATTCTCCGATCTGATAAGAATCGGTGGATTTTTGCTTCGAAGATCCTCCGATTCTAATCAGATCGGAGAATTTTCCGTTCCGACGGATACCTCGCTAGGGCCGATTGTGAACGAAGGATTCTAAAGGATTGAAAATAGTCAATTATCGATTGATCTTCGCAATAAGGCTGTCCGATAAGTCGTCTCCAAATAGTGGTGCATGTTCTTCGCCTGCTAAATCAAGCAACAATCGCATTCCTTTTTCATCACTTGAGCTACACATTTTTTTCTATTTGTAGGTAGGTTCCTACCTTCTTTTTTGAGAACACAAATAAAACTGAACAAACCATTATCGCCATCGCGCCGGTGTGTTTAATTGTTTAGTGCTATGGTGAGAGTGTTATCGTTATCGCCATAGCGGCCTTTGCGAAACCCTTTATTCAGAGGCAGGGACCAACAAAAGATTTACCATGTACATACATACCACCTTCGTTATAAAAAAGGAAGCATAACACAACCATTTTGTTAAAAAAATAATTTATTCAGCACAACAGGCCATAATACAAAGCTTAAAAAAAAAATAAATATTACTTCTCAATTAATTAGATTATAGTTCCAGCTTCAATTTGAATAAAAAAATAAAAAATGAATTTCAAGCAAATGAATTGCGATAGCGTTTGTTCTTGAATTCCAAGCGGGCGAAACAAACATAAATATACAAAGTATGACAAGTAATGTAATATTTAATTTGGCGTAGCAGAGAGTGCCATTACAGTAAAACGTAGCTCCTCGGGGTCCCGAGCCATGAATTCCCTGCAAACTTTTGCTGCATCCTTAACATCAAATTTGAGAATTATTAACATGTTTAATTGTTAACGTTGTTCTACTTACTTCGACAAATGTCTCGTCAGAGCTTGCACCGTGGTGAATAGGAAAATTCTTTCGCCCGTCCAATTCATATAACTGACCATCTTTTTGTATGAATGCAATAAAGTGATGGTAGACCTTTTCTTGTGGATCTGCTTCAGTCTGACCTTCTTGAGCTAAGTTTTGGTGGCAGTCTTGGAATGAGCAATCTTTTTCCAGAGAACGCCCTCGTTCTTCGGGATTCTGAGATCGTGCTTCATCCAGGAATTTCTTCAGTACTCCGTCCTCCAAAGCAATACTAAGAAAGATATTAAATTATCTGGGAGAATAATCTATTGGAAGTTATCTACCACACAGCTGCCTATTTAATGAACAACAACACATTAGCCCTTTGTTTAATACCGCAAGTTAAAGCAAAACCTCTGGTTAAAATCAACCAGGATTAGATGAAATCCGTATTTCTTCATTACGCAATTTTTAACCATTTGCTAGCTTTCAACTTGCTCATTTAAATGACACAAAAACTGGTAAATTTTTTAGGATTTTAACAGAAGAAAACAAACTTTTTCAAAATTCCTGCCTACGATACGTGACAACTGACAACATTAGTGCGCCAAACACGAGCTTCTTTAAAGAGAGGGTTGCCTTTCGGAATTCAAATTTAAAATTTGAGACTTCGTAAAAAAGAAATCTAAGGATGTCAAACAAAAATAAATGATTTTGAGACTAGTCAATGTTGTGGCCAAAAAATGCTACAACAAATACAATAGCGTAGACCTAAATATTGATTTTCAATAAAACAAGACAGTGAGTCATGGTCGTCGGAATCTATAACTAGGTACATATGCACTTACTCTTTGTTATTGGCAATGCTATGGATTAGCGCAACAGTGCCACACGCATTTTGTGTGAATTGTCTCATGTAAAACAAATCATCGGGGAATTTTGGTAGATTGCCTTCCAACTTTGCATTTTCCTCTTTTCGATGCTTTTCATACTGCAATGAAACGTATTGGCATACTCAAACAATAAAGATTGATAGAAATATATTACTGCATCCGAACAAGGGAAAAGAAGAATAATTGACTTCACAGGTTTTGGAATCCATTCTAACATCTCGGGTTCCAGGCCGACGACATCTGTTAATGACCAGTCCTTTGACACACCCAGTTGATGTATGTACTTAGTAAGGACCTAGGATGTTATATTTTGTTAACTCCATCTTTGTAACAAATGAAATACATAGTATATTTTAATTTAACAGGTTAGCTTACATCTGGATTCGATTCCAATGGTAACAGAGTAGTCATTTTAACTTTTTTTATTGAATATATTTTTTAAACAACAATTGTAAAAATCTTGTATTTCCCTTAACAAGGATTTTCGTTATTGCAATTCAAGACAAAAGAGACCACAGTCAACTTATTGCAAATGCCGGCAAATTAATGGATCATGATTTGCATTTATGGAAGGCTCCCACTTCCACTGCAATCGTAATTTTTTTCTGAGCTACTATTGACTATTGAGCGCAGTGCTACCAAAAAGCATCAAATTTCCCGAAATTGTACTTCGGGAGGTATTATGAGAAAGGTACCAAAATTCATTTAACAATAGACCACTTTATATAACATATTTAAGTGAAAACTAGATTCTGTTTTCAGCGTAAAAAGTACCAAATTATAGAGAAACAACCTGTTGACCAAACTTTTTTTTTAGTCTCGATTTCTTAAAATAGGTCACGTCGGCAAATGACAAATGACACAAATGACGTTTGTCATTGAAGAAAAGATCTTCTCAAAAGAGAAAATCTTTTTCGGCTTCTCATGTTTCATTAGCCGTGTTTCTTTGCACGCGGATATAGGGATAATTTGAAATTTGCATGTAAAATACAACAACATCTTATCCTATATACGCTAACTTTAGCGGGGATAAACAGTGCTTCCAAAATCCATTAACTTCGTTTCTGATGAATTCTTCCAATGAATTTTTCAGGAAATGTCAAAGTTGGACAACCCACCGACCACTCACACATCCCGCCGAATATTTTATTCGTGATTTTATTCTTATTATTTTTCAAACTTCATTTTAAGGGTAGGTAATTGAATTTAGCAAATCTGTTAATGTAAAATTGTTTTTCATAATTTTAGAATATGCTTGGCATCAATTTCAATTGGCGGAAGTAAATATTTTTCAATTTCAGGATTTTCAATAGAAATTTCTTAACTACAACATACAGCTGTGTCACGGTGCATGTCATAGGTGCATGTGTGCTGCCAAGTTTTTTTTGATGAATTCTTAAGCGACGATAGTCGTTTTCTGATGCCATCCCTATATCCGCGTGCAAAGAAACAAGGCTATTGAAGATAAAGAGCAATTCCAGATCTGCCTCTAACACGAAAGACGCTATCTCAAAATTTTGGAGGATTTGCTCTCTAATTTACCAATCCATACTAGTAGGCCTGCGTCAAACGGCAGAGTGAAGAAAACGTGGTTTTGAATTATTGTCAAATAATTGCAGTAAGTAGGACAGATACTTTGTGTGATGCCCTCACCCTCGCCAATACTAGAATAGTCAGCTGATAAGAACCAAAATATGCTATGTTTCATTGAAAAGACCAATTCTAGATTTTGAGAGAAATTCCTTCGATTTCCAATGATAAACTTTATGAGAGATCAATTTGAGGAGAAGAGAAAAGTTTGGACAATGTGAACGTAGTGGTAGAAACAGATCAACACTTCTACTCCCACTTCCACTTTCAGAGCAGCGAGAAATACAGCTTTTGAAGTCGAGTCAAACGGATTGAAATATGCAAATTCGAGACCGAAACAAAAAGTGGTTGTAAACAAGAGAAAATTATGTCAAAATACAAGCAAGAGAGAAAATTCGCTCAAAATATAGGAATTTGTATATTGGGAAAACTGAAAATGTCTAATAGCCGTGTTTCTTTGAACGCGGATATAGGGATAATTTGAAATTTGCATGTAAAATACAACAACATCTCATCCTATATACGCTAACTTTAGCGGGGATAGCTATCGCCGCTAAGTCTTTAGCGCGGATAATCAGTGCTTCCAAAACCCATTTTCTTCGTTTCTGATTAATTATTGCGATGAATTTTTCAGGAAATGTCAAAGTTTGACATGCCGACGACCACTGACACATCCCGCCGAATATTTTGTTCATGATTTTATTATTATTTTTTTTTTTCAAAATTTAGTAAATCTGTCAATGTGCAACTGTTTTTTATAATTTTAGAATATGTATGGCATTAATTTCAACTGTCGGAAATTAATATTTTTGAAATTCACGATTTTCAATACAAATTTCTTAACTCAACTTACAGCTGTGTCACTAATAAACGTCATATGTGCATGCCTGCTGCAAGTTTTTTTTGATGAATTCTTAAGCGGCGGTGGTCGTTTTTTAATGCCATGCCTATATAGGCGTGCAAAGAAACACGGCTAATGTTGAAGTGGAATCTGAGGTTGAGGTGCTTATGTATTCCATCGCATTAAAAACAATTGGTTCTAAAACGTGTCTCCAAAGTTGAAGTTAGAGCTCTGGTGTTGATCTGTTTCTACCATAACACTCAATTCTTTTCTTCTTGTTCCTTGTATTTAATTGGCTCTAAATGAAAGTGGCGCCTACATGCTATATAATACTCTCCGGAAGATAATGGAAAACTTCATTAGTACTTCAATTATACTATTTCCATCTGCGCCTTTAGAGGTAAAAATGCCTTCGTTCTGACGAACAGGCCCAGCGAAACATACCTTTTTTTTTTGACAGTTGCAGTTATAAACAAAATTTATAGAACGTAGATATGTACTTTTTGAAAAATTGTTAAAATAAGTGCTCCTGGAGATGGCCATGTGCACAAGCAATTAAATAAAGAAAATTAATTAAGCAACCAACTAAATACTTGGTAGAACTAGACTGGGCCTTGGTTGCGAAAACATTGTATTCCTGTAAATTTTACTTTGAAGGCAAACAAAACAAAATTTTTAAACAACTGTTATTTGCACTTAGTCAAAAGGTGCACAATGGATTTTTCATTATTAAGTGCAAGCAGGATTGAGGGAAGGTCATACCCTATTGAAGGAAGTGATGCCGAACTGGGTGAATTTCAATGGAAGAATGCAAGGCACAGGGCTGGCCATAAAACAAGTCAGGACGTGATTGACGCTCTTCTGTCTACTGTTGAAGAAGACTCTGGTGATCTAAATCAAAATCTTGTGAACGCAAATATATCCTTTGGAGAACTAGCGTCACTCACGCGTGAGGATTTGGACTTAATGGGATGCAAGGACGAAAAGCAACAAACCTCACTAATAGATTTCTTCATGTTAATGCCCAAACAAGAAAAATCTTACACACAGTTTGTATTTCTCATATTTTTTGCGAGTTCAATTTGTATTATCGTAATTTATTCCTCAGAATATTAGAGTCGAAGGAAGCACAAACATTTAATGAAACTATTTTAAAAAGAACATCATCTCACTTAGATGCCATACGATCGGCATTGGCAGCTGCTAATTATAAGCTGAAAGTAATTCCTTCAGAAGATGTTGTTGTCGGTGAGAAGAATTTTGCCAGCCGTTTTGTCTTGGATGCTCTTGATGAACTTCTGCGCGTCACCGATGAAATTGACGCTCAGTTGGATGATCTTGAAAAGGTTTACCGCTGAATGATGTCAAATTTCTAATTTTAAATCAATTTCTTTTTAAGGAATCGAAACCCAAGCCAAAAGGTGGACATTCTGTTGGGGAGATTGCGTTAAAGTTTAGTATTTTCATTTCTGCCACGTTAGGAACGTGGCTGGGATTTTGGATTTGGAAAACGGTTAAAAGTAGGTAGCCAACGTTTCTGAGCTTGGTTTGTTGAATTCAAAAAAATAAATGAAAATATTTTTTTTGTTTTTCCTTAAATTGGTTTAGTACATATCGTCGGTTGACAGGTAAAACTCACTTAATTTGTTTTCGCTAACTGTTTGTGTGATAATTGGTTTGGGATTATGCACAAAGCTACAAAGACTGTTTGATATCCATCTACGCACTAACATCGAAACAAGACTTGTCTAGACACTACAAAGGCAAATCTGTTGAAACAGTTCTGCATACGTTAGTACGTTCCATCGAATATTCTCTTTAACACAAGGAATACACTGGTCGTTCCTGGATATTAAAGGCGCTTTTAACAACGTCAAAACATCTGCAATCGCAAATATGCTGTCAACTCTGAAGATCTACCTTGGTGAGTTAATTACTCTACTACCCACAAGCCGGATTATTATTTCAAAACTGAATGTGGCATCCGCCAAAAGATCTACAAGGTGGCGCAAAAGTAATCCTCGTATCAGAAAATGCTATAAATTTTGCGATTGGCCCCTAATGTCAGTTCTGTTTTGACATTTGTGTAGTAAACACATGCGAAATACACGTTAATAAACAATGTTACGCTACACTGCTCCAGAACGCGGAATATTGGTGTGGTGACTATTTATTTGAGCAATAATCGGTCGGTGACCAAAAAACATCGGAAGGTTATTTTTGCGCCACCTTGTATTAGCAGATGAACCCCACAAAGCGAAGTCCTATCCCACCTACTCTGGAACTTAGTGTTGAACGATCTGCAAACGTGCCGGGAAAGGGAATGCTGCAGGGTGACGTTGCCGTCTCAGGGAAGCAGCTGAACACCCTGCAAGAACTTCTCCAAAACGCTTTTAATAAACCAACAAGATGGGTTGTTGTGGTTTGGGTGCTAACCCCCAACAAATTGAACTTGTCTTTTCAATACGAAATTCCACAAATTGACATTTCTTCCATCAAAGGTTCAACCTTAGTATTTTGCGATGAAACCTATTGTCCTCTTCTGTTTCATCTGACACTCCTTGACATCTTTAGTAAGCAAACAACTTCCTTAAAGCAATTTTACAGTGGACCGAGAAGGAAATGGATTACTCCTCTGTTCTGAAAATTTTCAGAATCCTCTTAAACAACATGGACTATACCAACCCCAGCTACGTTTTGACAAAAGCTTCGAAGTCACCATAAACTCTAAATCATTCTGTGAGGAAGGCCTCCTCTTGGAGGATGAATCTTTAAACTTACGCCGATGGAGTTGTGTTCTCTGACAAACTGAATCTCTGCCTCTCTTTTCGTCTTCCAAATCACTGCAGTATGTTCTAGGCGGAAATTATGACAATAAAAGAAGTCCCATCGTGGTTGAAGAAAAACGACATATCCGTTAAGGATATCCGTATACTTTCAGACAGTCAAACTGCCATTAAATCTCTAGATTCTATCTCTTCAAATTCCATCGAAGCTCTGGACCGCCGATCATCTCTCCTGGAGATGGCAACTAACATTCACCTGTGTTGTTTGCCGTTGCATAGACACTTTCAGGGAATTTTATGGCTGATGAACTCGGCAAACGTGGAACTATACTGCCCCTTCTATCTGATAAAGGTCCCTACGGCATTCCAATTGCTACATGCAAACTAATGTTTAAGCTGGATGCCGGTCGAGAAAACTAACCATATGTGAATAAGTGATACAACTTGTCTAGCGACAAAACAGACTTGTTCAAAGCTGGATCTAAAATGCCATAAGTGCTTGATCTCTCTAAACAGACTGGGCATTGATTCTATACACTTGTAATGACTGCACACTATTTCATAGGTAATCATGCAATAAGGCTTGTCGTCTTCTCAAATGATTATGGAGGACGAGGAGGAGGAGGAGGAGACTGTTCTTCACCATCTCTGTACATGCCCTGCACTCTCTCAAAAACGAAAACTCAATCTTAGAGCTTTCTTCTTTTATGATCTTATTAACCATGATATAAAAATCTCTGACGCTATTAAAAGCTCTAACTGGTTTAATTAGTAGGGTGGAGATAGATCTGGAATGGACCTTTTTTTTGGTCTAAGTGTGTCGGTCTCGGCCGACTTCAACCTAACTTGGCCTATGCACAAGGCAAAATTCATTTTCCATATTTATTTACCTAGTGCACCAGTTCCTATTCGAATCCGTAAGTCTTTGCATGTGTTGTGGTGGGATAGTTGTTCTTACGAGTTGTGTTCCAGATACTAGCAAGCCGTAGGCACCTTTAAGTGGGACAACGTGTGGAACTATTCTCAAGTGTTCCATATGCCCCAAGCCAGTTTTTTGAATTTATTGGTGCGTTACTGCTTGTTTAAACATGATGATAATAGGAGTTTCAATATAATGTAGGTAATTAGTTTACATGAACTGCCGTAGAGCATTATCCAACAAACCCATTTTGAACATTTCGATCAGCGTGTTCTGCAGTTCTTACTACTAATGCTGTGGACTCCGTGGCCTTTAGCTAGTAGCTTTGGCTCTCAGTGTGCTCAATCGCCTAGCGAATGTTCGTTCATAAATAAATAAATAAATAATAGGCATTAACATACAGGGCCCAAAACCTAGCTTCTTCAACCATTTGCTTGTGCCAAGTTAAAGGGTCCTACAATTTTAAGCCGAATCCAAACGGCAAATTTGAGAATGATACTCTTGGATGTTTGCCAGACGTTCGCATAAGGCGGGGAAAAGGAAAAAACTTTAGGTGTTACTTGGCCTCGGCGGAATTTGAACCTGAGACATTTAGGTTAGTAGTCCAACACCAATCTTTGCGCCACTGCCTTCGTCCCTAAGGTTAGATTAGACTGTATGCCAAGTTGGCATTTAATGACCATTTTTGCCAGTTTTCAAATAGGGTCACGCAGTGTTATCGGCATATCTCAAATGACCAAATGACTACAAATGACCATGGTGATTTTGACAGATAAAAATGACCAAATTGCAAGCAATGTAATCGGACAATAAGCTCGAATGCCAGTATAATGACCTAATGACCATATGAAATTTGTTGAAATTTGGTTGTGGCATTGCTGTCATTTTTGTCATCTGAAAATTATCATCTTTTCCAAGCGTGCAGTTATTTAATACTACAATAATAAAATGTTTGCATTATAATAACAATATTTTTGGATAACATTGCCGTAAATTGTTTTAATAAAATTATGCGAAAATTAGTTTCAAGCAATTAAAAAACAAATCAAATCAAATTATACCTATGTAGGTACTACTTTCCTGTTTCCGATTATCTGTTTTATTTATTTTGTATGAAAAATTAAGCTTCGCTTTAACATGTACGGCGTTACCACAACTCACTCTGAAAATATAATAACAAATGCCTTTAATGACCAGCAGGGCAAAAATTACCAAAATGGTCATTGTGGTCACGTAATCTAATATACTACCTTGACAGCTCTGAACTTTTGGTCATTTGACAGATAATCTGGTCAGTTGAATGCACAATTGGCATGCAGTCTAATCTTACCTTAACGAAAACAAATGTCCCAAAGTCATCGCCCATTAGTTTTGTGGAGTACATTTCCTCCGTCCCTATATCTCCTAAACATTTAAATCGTAGTTGGCATGCGTTAATAAATTCGTACACCTCAACGGCTATGTTGTTGTTTTCTGCTCTCTCCAGACAACACTGGTACCAACCTTGCAACGATCTTCTACACCTTTTCGAATGACATATTTTCACAATTTGAATGTGCTTGAGTGGAGTTGATTATTATATACAATCGAAAATTGTTCATTCACATTTTTCGAGCAGATGCTGTAAATGGATTGAATTTGACTGCCAAACCTTTTTTATTTTATTTGATAATGGTTCATAGTCTTAAAGAGCAATGAAAAAAACATGGTATGCTCCTCTCATGAAATAAAAATTGGTCTAATAATATATAACGATAAGTAGAAAAGGGGAGCTAATATTGGGTTCTTTTGAAAGAAAAATACTCCATCGAATATTTGGTGTTGTGTGCTAGCACGGCGAATGGAGGAGAAGACACAACCGCGAAGTCTATGAGCTGTACCAAGATGTGGACGTAGTCCAAAAAGCTAATTCACGTCGACTACATTGGCTCGGACACATTGAGCGAATGGAATACTACAGCCAAGAGGATCTTTGACTCCCAGCACCCTGGTTCGAGAAGGCAAGGAAGACTGAATCTCCGTTTTAAACACCAAGCCATCACGAATGCCAGAGCCCTTAGTCTGGAGAACTGGAAGCAGCGTGCCCGGGATCGCAGAGGATGGAAGGCTGCAGTGTCTAAGGCAGAGACTCTTCAAGGGTTGAGAGCCCGTTAAGTAAAGTAAGTAAGTAATAATGTAGCGCGATGTAGCGTTGCGTTGCGTTGGAGACAAAATATTATATTGACTTATATATAATATATTATATCATAATCTTATCTTACATGGCGATACGTATACGTTGGTATGCGACGAAAGGCGTTGGCATGCTTCGAGATGCGTTGATTTGCGTCGCGATGCGTTGTATTTTTGTAGCTTTTTATAAAAATTTAGTATATATAAATTTCGCCAACGACCATACCACGTCGAGTCAATCGGTTCTCGTCCGATCACCGCAATTAAACGACGTAGGGCGTGGTTAGTACTTAGATGGGGGACCGCTTGGGAATACCGCGTGTCGTTGGCAGTCGTCTTTTTGCTGCTCACCAATAGAAAATAAATAAATAATAAAAATCATCACGCCTGTGGGTCATCAGTTTATATCAGTGGTTCGACGAGTACGGCTGTGCGCGGAGAAAAATTGAAATAAGCAACAAAAATACCTGCAGAAGTTTACCTGCGCTACCTGATTCCAGAAAAGATAAATAGAATGGATATCCTTCAGCATATAATAAAATTTATTTAACATTGATTAATATTTTCAGATATACCAAATTCCGGGAACCCATTATTATAACCCGGACAACGGAGAGGAGGAAGAGTAATGTCAAATTAGGTTCCAAATCAGTATTAACCCAGATTAAGGCTGGCATCAAAGCGCATGGTAAAGAGTTCAGCCACATGGATATTGGTGAAGAGGACAAGGATGTCTACTCGGAAGAGGAACTATCCGAGGAAGAGGGTGGGAAAACCCACAGGATAATGAGGCTGACATAACACCAGACTGCCGAGGATACAGATGACGTGAAGAGGAGACCCTCTATATCACTGCTGCCATCGACAAAAAAGGCTTTAGTATGCAAGAAGCCAGCGACCAGCGATGACGCGTCGTTAAAGGCACCAGACACAATAAATTCCTGAGGGTCATCAAGCAACAAAGCACCTGTCGCTGAGCTTCAGACTGACCAAAGCAGGAATCAGCAAGCACCTGAAGGGTCAAGATGTAAACTTCAAGTTCCACAATATAAACAACACTCAGTCGGCTATAATAACCAAAACAAAAGAAAAACACCCGCAAATAAGTGATTGTCTGAAGAAGGAAGGCATTGAATTAAATACTTATACTGCCAAGGATGACAAAACGACGCTCCTGGCTCTAAAAGGTATACAACAGCTATGACGCCTCTGATGTAAAAACTGACCTTAGGTAAGCCCCTACAGGATCAGGTCAGACAGAAAATTCGGCAGCTCTATTGTTGAACTAAAAAATAAAATACTGACATTCCATCAGTATACAGGAAAAATCTTCTGATGAACCAGAAGGTTCACTGAGTAAAGTTCAAATCAACCAGCATCTCACAGTGCAAGAACGAGCAAAAGTTCGGTCATGTCATCAGCAATTGTGGAATGGAATACAGATGTGTCAAATGAAGTAGGAAATAACTCTCCATTGGCCATCCTGCATTTGGGCACGCTAGAATGGAAGCATAACACAGTTGCTGTATGATTCCCTTGAAAAGCGTTTCGCATTCACCTGTCCATTTTAATTGTTTTCTGTCAGTTGATGCAAGCTCTTTGCGATCCCTGCAAAGAGTGCGAAGTCCTTCAGAAACCATCTGTAGTAAGTTAAAAGTCCCAGGAAGTTGGTGTTTGTCTTTGGGATTGGGCCAATTTCTCACTGCATCCCCCTTCTCTGCGTCAGTCCTTACCAACTCGGACGAGACGATATGCGTACTTTTTGTCAGGTTAAGCTTCAATTGCGCACTTTGCAGTACCTGGAACA
The DNA here is from genome assembly GCA_949715645.1 of Portevinia maculata. Lineage (NCBI taxonomy): Eukaryota > Metazoa > Arthropoda > Insecta > Diptera > Syrphidae > Portevinia > Portevinia maculata. The sequence goes on along the minus strand of OX454525.1, from coordinate 401,341,173 downwards.
CTTCCTTCAAGTTATCCCGACGTTATTCAAACGTTTCCCCAACCACTATGACATTGTCCAAGTAGACCAGACATGTATTCCACATTAGTTCCAACAAAACATGTTCCATAAGACGCTCAAAGGTTGCCGGCGCGTTACGCAGCCTAAATGACATTACTGTGAATTGCCAGATCCGCTACCTGCTGTGAAAGCTGTTTTCTTGCGGTCTTCCGGATGGATTTGCACTCTTCACTCACAGCACCTTCCACGGTGGATGCGCATATTATATCCTTGGTGGAAGGTAGCTATCCCTTTTTGTGACGTTGTTCAGTTGGCGATAGTCTACACAGAACCGAGTGCTGCAATCTTTCTTTTTGATCATTACAACTTCGCGACAACGTCAGTATCAAATTAAAAAAACAAATTTCGAATTTCTATGGCGGGTGATACATTTTATTCAAGGTTAATGGAGCGCGTTCCGATCAATCTGAGCAAAAAAAGAAACACAAGCAGCATGCTCGGAGCTAAAACACAATTTTTTTTTTACAGCTCACTGCAAACGCCTTAGAGCTAAAAAAGCCTTTTTGGTTAACATGTTCTCTGAATAGAGAAGGTGGAGAAAATAAAGGTAAGAAACCAGCATTGTAAATGCAAAGCCAATAAAGCCAAACCAAAGAAAGCGGGGGCAGTGGCACACAGGCGGACCAGTAAGGTGGCAGTGACGTAGGGGGTTATGAGTAGTCCACATCATAACCTCGTCTTTAAAGATAAGAGAGAGAAGAAGAAGAGGACCGATGCGGGCAACGCCTCCCAGTTAAGAAGTTTATCCTGCATGGGACCTAGCAACATAATAAACATCAATATCAAACAACAACATTAGAATTAGGAAGAGTTTATTGTTCTTTTCTTTTGTTTTTTCTTGCATTCATATTTTTATAAACATTTTTTGCATTCTAGTACCTACAATAGATTCTTAAATATAGTAATAAGTTCGCATCAAAAAACATCACAATAGAAATGGAATGAAATTGCCATACAAAATTGAAGACTTATATACATGCTATTTTGAATTATACATATAAACTGCCATCAAATAGTTTTTCTTTGTTTTTTAATTAATAGAATCAGCGAAAAAATGGTTCAAGTCTTCTTTTAACAACAATTGTCGTATAAGTACAGCGCGATAAAGGGTGTACATATTCTTAGAATAATATTATTATATTTGTTAGTAATAATTTTTTTCTTTTAAAACTGGCAAATTTTAGTAACATATCTTAATCTAACACTAAAAATCTTTATATTCGAGTGACTTTTCTCAAAATATCTTACATAGTTTGAGTATTTAATACATAGTTCGAGTATTGTTTGATTGCTCCGCTGAATATTCAGCTGGAGATATACATACTTACGATACGGTTTAAGTCTTTCTAGGTTTCGCAATATCTCCTTTGTCTAGGAGAGACACAGCAGAGAAGAGATTTGAATGACGTTTGTATTTTTTTGTTATTTTATTTTCTTTGTTCGAACCGCCCCCAAATGAGTTTCTTTACCTTAATTTAATTAACGCTGTATTTTTGTTTGATTGTACCAATTTAGATTTGTTTGGTTTTTGTGCAAATTATTGAGATATCGCATGTATGAACACAGAAAATATTTTATTTATTTTTAAATATACGCATTTGTATTTAGTTAAGACATTATTTATGTTGTATTTGTAAGTATTGGTATGTATAGTTAAAAATAATTTAGGAAAATAATTCGCGATCAAGCTGCAAATTATTCGCAAATAGTATATGAGAGGAATTTTTAACAGATCACAGTATTGTTGAGTACAAATAGTAGCAGATTAGTGAGTCGTATTTCCGGATGTATGCGAAAGTTACTTAAAAAATATATAGATATATGTATGTATGTCCGTTACTGTGTGTGATATGTAATGCGGCGCGCGGTGGATTCAATTTTACTTTATACTAAATATTTGCCAAGAATTAAGGATATTATTCGCAAAAGGCAATTGGTTGGTACACCAAAATAAATCGTCAATGAATGATGTTCAGTTGGAAAACTTGGTGAATTTATAGAGCAGCGGGGGCGGGCAAATGTCAGTGCCATTTGGATTTTTGTGCATAAATATCTGCTCTAAGATTTTGAGCAAAACATATGCCCAATATCTGTATGGGAAAACGAAAACAAATATTTATTTTGATGCTAAAATTAAAGTAATTTCTTATATATAAAAAATGAGACTAACATGAAATTTCAACTGGCCAAACAAAACTCAAATGTCAGTCCATTACCACAAAACTAAAAACTTAACTCGAAGAATAAACATAGGGACGGGCTACAGTCCGCTTGGGCGAACTGTTGGATACCCTATTCTTATTCCTATCCCTCATAAGTGGGCGTGACAAAAGTCTACGTATGGTTGAATTATTAAGAACGCTCTACATATTTTGTATAACATTTAAGGGATTTTATCAAAAAAAAAAACGCTCCCTAGCTCAAACTTGGGTGTTTCAATAAAATTGTTTTATTTAATTGTGGGCGTGTCAGTAGGCGGATTTAAAAAAAATTAACAAATGAGCATAAAGGGCCCCTAGAGAGTATATATTAAAAATTTCAGCTCCCTAGCTCACTTTGAATTTTCAAAAAAAAAAAAAAAAATTGTGGGCGTGCCAGTGGGCGGATTTTGAAAATATTTACACATGAGCATAAAGGGCCCATAGAGAGTATATATTATAAATTTCAGCTCCCTAGCTCAAACTTTGGATTTTGAAAAAAATTGTTTTATTTATTTGTGGGCGTGTCAGTGGGCGGATTTTGAAATTTTTTTATCCCGAGCAGTTTTAGGAGTTATAGATCATATATAAAAAATTTCAGCTTTCTAGCTCAAAATTCGATTTTTTCCAAAATTTTGTTTTTTTGAGTTTGTGGGCGTGTCTGTGGGCGGATTTCAAAAATTCGTAAACTTGATTATTTCGGGACCCTAGAGAGTATATGGTTAAAATTTCAGCTCTCTAGGTCCAGTTTAAAGGCCTAATTTTTGCCGACGGACGGACGGACGGACGGACATGGCTAGATCGACATTACTATCGATGCTTATCATAAATATAAGCCGTGTTTCTTTGCACGCGGATATAGGGATAATTTTCAATTTGCATGTAAAATACAACAACAACTTATCCTATATACGCTAACTTTAGCGGGGATAGCTATCCCCGCTAAGTCATTTAGCGGGGATAAACAGTGCTTCCAAAACCCATTTTCTTCGTTTTTGATGAATCGAAGCGATGAATTTTTCAGGAAATGTCAAAGTTTGACATCCCGCCGACCACTAACACATCCCGCCGAATATTTTGTTCGGGATTTTATTATTATTTTTTTTTCAAAATTTAGTAAATCTGTGAATGCAAAACTGTTTTTTATAATTTTAGAATATGTTTGACATTAATTTCAACTGTGGGAAATTAATATTTTTGAATTTCACGATTTTCAATACAAATTTCTTAATTCAACTTACAGCTGTTTCACCACTAAACGTCATAGGTGCATGTGTGCTGCCAAGTTTTTTTTGATGAATTCTTAAGCGGCGATGGTCGTTTTCTGATGCCATCCCTATATCCGCGTGCAAAGAAACACGGCTATAGTAACTTTTAGGGGTCTACGGGCAATATTAAGGTATGTTACAAACTATGCGTCAAAATTAATATACCCCTAGAATAGGGTATAAAAACCATTTAGGTGCCCAACTGTCAAAAGTGCAGGATATAATATTTGCTACAAATGAATCTAATGTCGATTTCCATAAATAATTTTCTCAAACGTCAAAAACTTAGTTTCGGCGCGAAAACGAAACAGGAGTTAAACTGCTGTTGTATGCATTGGTACAAATTTACAGCGTGTTTTGTTTTTCTTGTGCGTAGACCTACCGATCATTGCAAGCACGGCAGAAATGTCAACTGAAATGAAACTGCTTTGTAAATGAGAATAAGCTCCTCGAAACTTTATGAGGACCAACATTTTAAAACAATCATGCTTATTTTGACACTCGATTTCGATCGAAAGTCTGCCGAGTCTGAAGAATCTGCATTTTGACATTCCATCGAATACAAAGTGTACACTACCTTAAGGCCCAACTATAATAGTAGGAGCGGTGCAGACGGCGAAGTCTGAAACTAAGCGAATATAAAGACTTTGTATTGTGTGCCCATAGGAGCGGAATGCTCCCCTACGTTAAGTTTCCAGCCTTATTGTGAATTTCGCTCGAACAATATTCCACCCGGAAAATAAATACATTTCACTTTTCGCCCATCATGAGTTCCGGGCGACAAATGTTTGATATTCAAAAAATTCCCATTATAAGCAGCACTTTATAGCAAAGGAATATATCGCCGTTTTCTGCTTAAAGTTTACTTATTTTTTGCCAACAAGCTGCACCAATAAACAATGTTTTTACTTACAATCGAAATATTACTACAATTTCCTTTTCTATTATAGAATAAATGTTTATTTGCTGACGGCGAAATAATGTTGATATGCGTTCCATCAATGCACCCTACAGCACCTGGTGGCTTGTACTTTGCATAAAAGTGTTGGGCGCCTGCTCAAAAATTTGAATAACCTCCAAAAGTACCAGGCTAAACAAAGATTGTGCCAAATCAACTTCATGGTTGAATTACCGCAACTCCAAAGGATTGGATTGATCTTTTCAGTGCCTTCGAACAAATCTTTCTGCAATATTTTCTTCTTCTTTTTGTATTAAGAACCACAGTGGTATTCTATGTATTTTAATACAAAATATTCCTTACTTTCTTATTTCTTTGTTAAAAATAAAACTTTTCTGAATTTAATATATTGGGCACTTTATTTCAAAACTGTTAAAACACACATTAGCAGCCGAATTAATAAACGCAAATCAAGTGTAAATTATCTTTAATCAATGACTTAAATGGGAAATCTAAAAGCACGTTTTATGAAGTTAATTGACGTAGCTCAACATGCAATCGACTAATTTACCAAAATAGGTGAATTAAGGAGTAATTAAAGGACTGTTCGAGTGCTAACGTAAATTTATAGGTCCGTTTGCCCACTTTATGTGTAGAAAAATAAAAACTGTCAGATCTCCAAAATCAAGAGAGAATGATCTCTTTTCAAAGAAAAGTACGCGAACGCTTTTGCGTAAAAAGATGAAAAACGTCAAAGTTAAAATACTGATTGCATTTTTGACAACTGACAGCGAATCTTTGAACCAAATGGGATGTTGAATATGGTATCTCGATACAATTTATTACTTAATGATTCCCAAGATCCATTCCATTTATTACTTAATGACAATTAGCTAATGCAAGGACATCATTTTTAGTAAATTAGCAATGAAATAACTTTTAATCTACAATGTATTTAAGTTGTGCATTAGCGGCAAATTCAATTTTTATTGATTCGGCTGTAGGTGTGTTCGTCAGTGTTAGCAATAGCTTTCAAAATTCCGGGCGGACAGCATTTCGCCTGGCTTTGCGAAACTCACAATCGGGCTGTTCGTTCCCCGGAAAACAGCAATCCCATTTGGTATTTTTGTGCGTAAATTTGACAAAAAGTTTATTGTATGGGAAAACACAGGCGGTTGCTTCCGGTCACATACTTTTATTTTGGGCTAGTTAAGCAATTGATAGATCGGAAGGAAACAGTTGGCCCTAATAAGACATTAGCTGCAGTTTTTACTCCGTCGATTACAGTTGGCCATATTTGGCCTACATTGGACCGGAGCTAAGTAACATCTAAGTTTTTTCCACTGCCCTCTTGCGAATGTCTGACAAACATAAGAGTATCAATAATTGTCAAGAGAAGCTTCTCAAATTTTCCGTTCGGATTCGGCTTTAAATTGTAGGTCCCTTCCACCTCGCACAAGCAAATGGTTGAAGAAGTTAGGGTTTACAGCCTGTTTGGACCGTTAATGCCTAATATTTTATTTCAGCGAATAGACATTAGGTCCGATCCATAACTTACCGTACGAATTTGAAATGGTTTATAAACCTTTCGAAAGATATATCAGTAACCTCTGTGTTCCCCAAGGAAGTCACATTGGGCTTCTACTTTTTATTCTGTTGGATGATATTGTCGAATTTATTCCTGAATGTTCTTTGTTAATGTTTGCGGATGACTTAAGATATATTTGCCGGGAAATGATTATCACTCTTTTCAATTCACATCTTCAGAAACTTCTTCTGTGGTGCTCTAAAAGCTACCTTTCATTAAATGTCTCTAAATGTTCAGTCATAACATTTCCCCGCTGTAAATCACCTGCCATGTATACATATACTTTTGGAGGCGTAGTCATTCCCCGTGTTTCTGTAATCAACGATTTGGGAGTGTTTTTAGACACTAAGCTATCGTTTAATTACCATGTTGAGTCTATCACAAACAAAGCAAATAGAACATGGGGAATGTTAAGGCGCTATGCTTGTGAGTTTTCTAACGTTTACGTTATTAAAACTTTGTATGTAGCTTTTGTTAGATCTGTATTAGAATATGCATCTATTGTTTGGTATCCCTACTATAGAATTCATATTAATAGAATTGAATCAATTCAAAAAAGATTCCTAAGGTTCGCTCTTAGAGGACTCCCTTGGTTTGACTTAAGCAACTTACAACCTTATATATCTAGGTTAAAATTGATAAGCTTAGTCATTAAAAGTTAGGAGAACGGTGGCAAGAGTTGTCTTTGTTCATAGGACCCTGATAGGAGAGATTGATTTAACAGACATTCTAAGCCTTCTCAACATAAATGTTCAATCATTTAACCTGCGATGCACTCGATTTTTTAGAGTACACCACTCTCGTACAAACTACGGTCGTTCGTCTTCGGTTAACGGTTTAATGATATCGTATAATGCTTATAAATCGATTTTAACTTATCAATTTCCGCCATAAAAAGAAAAATACTTGATAGTGTTCAGTCGTAATTTGTTTGCTCTACGTTTTCTTTGTATTTTCCTATTTCATCTATTTAATTTGTAATGTATGACCTTATGTCTATGAAAGATTTTGTTCTTTGGTGACAAGAAATAAATAAATAAATAAATAAAGTTTTTCCCAATGCCGTGCACTTACTTGAAAAAAGCGCAAAAGAGGGCGATATCGAGAGAACAAGAAATACTCAATGAATTTCTCGTAGCACGAATTTGAAAGTCGTCAAAAATGAATTGGAGTTTACACGTGATTGGAAAACAAATACAATTCTAAAGTGAAGCACTTGGTTCGAATTCATCAAAGGGATGCAAATGAAACGACTTACTTGAGATATTTAGAACCAACCTTAAAACTTCGTTTTACAAAAACATACAAGTTCACATAAAATAACAACTCCGGCCGCACGCTCTGACTTTCTTTTCCTGATCTTCATTATGGAATCAAAGAAATCATCCGAATACCATCTGAGATGCTTCCAAATCATTATGACAGGCATCAGAGACTTCGCCAAATCTTTGTGTCCAAGTGCTGAAGCGCCAACACATTAGAAAAAAATAAAATATTTTAGCACTTCCAAGTTTGCCGCCGTCAGGTTCTGGTTGAGCACCAAAACCTCATTGCCATTCGATTATCTAAATATCGTTGGAAACGTAATTGACGAACAGCACTCACTATCTGCTATTCAAAGCCCTTTGTTTACCATCAAAACGTATTAAAAAAAAACGTCTGTGATTTTGACAATTTAATACTTTTCACTACAAAACTTAACTTTTTCGTACGGTTCTCTGTCTGTGACACTACAAATAGTGTTCTATGAAAAATTGCATTCTATATGTTGCTCAGTTCTTAGCATTCTATGGATACTACTCTATGGAATCTGCGACATTTCCACCATTGAAGTAGTAAGATATGAAATGCCCACCATACATCATATGGTATTCTTTATTTCTTTCTTTCTATAAAAAGTGACAGATCGTAAGCTCGTGGAGACGCTGTATCAGCGAATTCATCTTAACCACTGCCATTGTGACAGTCTTTTCAATTCTTACTACAAAAGTAAGCCAACAGACCTATTCTAATACGACAAACTTTTGATCGAAATCGGATGTCAAAAATGGCATGAATATAAACAACTCGAATATTTAAAACTGATGAATTTTGAATGGACGGAGTAAAAATAACGCTAACTCAGATGGGGAATTCTTGCCAATTGATTAAAATGAAATATGTACTTTTATAAGCAAGAAGCCCTATCGTCCGATACATATCCGAGGTAGGACCTGAAATTTGCTACTGTCCTCATAAATATCAAAATTGATAAATTGTCGTTAACTTACTCAGACCAATCTCTTCTGCTGTGGACCGAAATATTTAAGTTACCCGTATTTACTAGCTCCCACATCTTAAAACAGTGGATGCCGCCGCTTAATTGCGATAAGTTAAGATAAATGCTGTTTTTTTAGATGTTTAACTAGTACTTGCAATTAAGCGGGATCACAAAGAAATCGGATTATCCACTGATCAACCAAATACATAGACTCGTAGTTTTAGATCTACCTACGCGATATCTTGCTCATGCACCTGTGGCTTGTCAACAAATTATTATTTAAAAAACAAACACAAAAACAAAACGATACCTGCATAAAAATGAAAAATATAGATGTAGTTGAAATAAGAATGAGATTATGCTCAATCCATTCCTCTCCGGCCTGCACGCAACCTTTTTCGTAAATAATTTTCGAAACATCATAATTCTACAAAAGAAAAACATAAACAAAAAATAAATGAAACAGAAGCTTGCAATATGACACCATGCACAACATTTACAAAAGCAATTTAGAACAAATTGTATCTATACACGAAAGCAATTTAAATAAGCATTTCTTGTTAAACTGAATTATACACATGACCTTTAAGACCATCACACATATGAAGATCCCAGCTACAGCGATTAAATGCCCCTCCAACCAATCTTCACCGGCACGCAAGCAGCCCCGTTCAAATATGTAACGTTCTGCGGGCTGCTTTAGTTTTTTTTTTTTGTGTTAGTTTAAAGTTATTAGTTGCATAATACTCGTAGGATATGAAGAAATAATTTTTGGGAAAAACTTACATATCCCTCCTTTCGAACGTCGTAACCACATTGTTTGTTTTTTATTAGCTCTTGGGGACGACGCTTACAACAGGAAAAAGGAACACCGCATGCTTCCCGACTACCCACTGCACCGGATGAGCAGTTAAAGTAATTATTACTGTCCCAATCTTTGGGACCTTCAATGCCGCAACATTGAAGCCAGTCTTCTTGAATCCAATCGATTAAATTTTGTTGATCTGGATCTTCGCGATAGTGAATAATAAATGCGCGCAAACCTTCGGTGGCTTGATCTTTGATCTAAGAAAGCAACAAAAAAAGAAATAATTAAAGGCTATAAGAAATTTGTTGAATATCACGTACCCAGCCTTTATCCTTGAGAATTAAACCCAAAGCTCCAAGACCGATCTCCATAATTAGAAGAACCGATAAAAATATGGCATACTGTAAGATACAAGAAAAAAAACACAAATATTAATGCCAAATACAGAGCCAACGATGTATAAGATTTCCAATTGAGAAATTCCAATTATTCTATCTAATTTAAAAGGACAAGAAACCGGGCCGAATATCAGCTACATACTCAAAGAATGATTTACCAGAATGTACATTACTTATTGTTTTAATAAACGTTTTACTCGTCATTAAAGCGAAATGGTTTTAATTGACCTACATACAATTTGTACATCCCTGCCATGGGTTGATCTATGACCCTAGAAACACAGACGTCAACATTTGCCCCGTTGGTATTCACAAACTGATCGAAATGGAACTCTACATTCCCCATTCGATTTAAAGTTTTCATTATAATAAACAAATACAATGCAAACAATGATAAAGATGTAAAAAAAACGTATTGAACCAAACGGTTCGCTGCAATTCCTTTTCTGCATTTCACAACTAGCCATCTCACGCATTATTTCGTAAGTTCTCGACGCTTTATTTAAGGTTCTTGTTGCTGACTCATTAAGGTGTGTATTGTTTTTAATACTAAAATGTATTGAAACGCGATAACTCAATCAAAATGGTTTCTTTTTGTGGATAAACTAACGAAATAACGAAATCAAATGGGAAGCAGTAGCGGAATGGTTCGACGAGGTGTGGCAATTCCCGAATTGTTGCGGCGCAGTGGACGGTAGCATGTATTTTAGCTATAAGGGTATGAATTGATCTAAATGAATGGATAACTTGAATCTGCAAAACATCTGCAAAGAATCCAATCTTTACTGAATGTTTGAATTCTCTGTCCGTGTATAAGCAGAGCATTGTTTTGTTGAGAGTAGCTTATTCTTGCTAAACAGGCTCCCGCCCCTTATTTTCCATTCGCTCAATGTTGGCGACCCCATGTAGTCGACGTGATTTACCTTTTTGGACTACATCCACATCTTGGTACCTCTTGTATCTTCTTCTCCATTCGCCCTCCTCGCACACAGGGCTAAATATCCGACGGAGTATTTTTCTTTCAAAAGAACCAAATATTAGCTCCCTTGTTCTACTTACCGTCCAGCACTAGACACCATAAAGCGGGATTGGCAGGAGTAAGCTTCGATAGAGCATGCATTTTGTCTTTCAAGTGAGGAGTTTCGAACCCATTTGTTTTGGCAAACCGAAGTAGCAGCGATTTCCTGGGGTAATTCTCCGTCGGATCTTCACTAAGGTGTCATTCGTGGAGTAAGGTAGGCAGATGAACTCCTTAACTATCTCGAAGTTATTGCTATCAACAGTGATGTTTTGTCCTAGGTGGCGGAAAGATGTTTGTTTTTTTGTTGATAGCATATACTTGGTCTTGTTCTCATAAACATTAAGACCAACCAATTTCGCATGTGCTTCAACCGCTGTAAAAGCACACGGCACGCTGGGAACCCAGTACGTGCCGATAAGTGTGTTGCAGAACGGCTTCACACGTTCACACAGTACGTTAGATACGATCTTATTTAGCACGGATATGCCTCGATAGTCCCTGAAAGACATAGGATCACCTTTCTTGTTAATGGGACATATGGAGCTAGTCCAGTCATTGGGCATGCTTTCTTCCACCAATACTTGGTTGATGATTTGGTGCATGCGCCCTACCAAAACTGCAACTCCGTCCTTGAAAATCTCAGCTGATAAACCATAAGAGCCGACAGCCTCGTTGTTCTTTAGCTTTTATTTGAATACTGGGCGGTATAACCGGTCCCTGTGCTTCGGTCACTAGGCTACCTTCTTCGTTTCAAAAAGCCTGCGTTTCGGTCTTAAGGCCAGCAGCCAGTTGCTTGGCCTTTTTATAAAACCTACGGATGTTGTTTCGATCGCCTGAAGCTGCGAGACTGCGTATGCCCTGCTCTTTCTTCGCAGGATCTTCTTCTCCTCCCTTCTCGATACTCTTCCATTGCTGAACTTGTTTTGCGCGTTCTGTCGCAATTTTTCGGTGAGCGCACTCATCATCATACCAGGGGCTCTTTCTCTGGGGGTGGCTCTTAACCAACGATGCTCTTGGTTACCTCTTGGATGATGAAGCGATGCCGGTTCCGCATATTGTTGGCGTCTGTAGGTGGTTAGTGCAAAGCGGAAAATCTCTCGCTCAGACGGTCCTTGCGAGTCGCTGATGCCAAATACGGAGCGCGTTTTTATGTATCGACTGAGCCGTACGCGTCGCAAAATCGAGAACGTATTCGTCCTTCGCAAGCCTATTCACTTGAATCCCAAAAAAAAACGAAGAAAGTGGTTCTTGCGTACTCGGTGCTGCACAATTATTTAATTACGACAAATAAACCACTGGACGCACCCGCCTTAATCATTCGGTCAGTTGTATGAAAACGGCAATGTGACGAACACGGGTGAATCCCGTTCCGAAGCAACTTTTTCGACGCTGCATCGAATCGAACAGACACGGGATCGATTCGACAATGCCAAAACTATTCAAAAAGAATTTATTCATTATTAAATGCCTATGTTAGCAGAAGCTGGCCTTGATTTTTTAACCCGAATTTTTCCCAAATTCGACTTAAAAAGGCTACTCACCTCATTCCCCTTGGTGCGCGCCTCATATTCAGTAACCTCTGGGATGTTGAGCTCGGCTTCCACCTATTGCCAGCAGCAGTCGTTCTCAACATTCGTAAGTCGATAGTCAGCCGCAATCCCATGTATTCTGTTTTGTTACTAGCGGCGACGACTCTTGAGGAGTAATTATGTCCGCTGGTGTACAATCATTGTCATCCCAAACACTCACGTCGAACATACACTCCTCGCCACTTGAATACGACACCCCTGACGTCTGTTTTCTATCCTTCATTGCTCCCAAACCAAGCATGCTAGAGACTTAATTTTTTTTTGTAAATTAAAGTTAATTTAATTGCTGTTATTTGATCAGAAGGAAGATTCAATGCTAAAGCTTGCAGTTTTAACAAAATATTATCAACCAAAAACCGGCAAAATGCGGGGTCGAACATTTGCGCTACTTGAATAGGACACTTTAATAAAAAAAACATTTTACAGATGTCTGATTCTTTTTATTACAAAAAGAATCAGAAAAGAAAGAATTCTTTTTATTAGAAAATAATAAATCGATGTTAACGGTTTGTTTTCCAAGCAAATGGAAAGAGTCAATGATTGTACCAATTCAAAAAGTTCAAAATACTAAATTATGTGAAGAGTACAGACCAGTCAATATGCTTCCTACGTATGAAAAGGTGTTCGAAAAACTTATAGAAAAACAATTTAGGTGTTATATGGAAGAAAACAATTTAATAATGGAACAACAATCCGGTTTCCGGAAGGGATACTCGTGTGAAACCGCGTTGAATTGGGTGATTGAAGGATGGAAAAATGAAATGGACGATAAAAATATAACTATTGCGGTTTTTCTGGATTTCAAAAGGGCGTTCGAAACTGTTGATGGAGAAATACTCTTAAAAAAGCTTTCAAAATATGGAATAAAAAATAATGAATTGAATTGGTTTAAATCATACTTAAATTCGCGTACTCAGCGTACCTCAGTGAATAATGAAGTTACAGATCAACAGGAAGTTAACACCGGCGTCCCACAAGGGTCGGTGTTGGGTGTGTTTTTGTTTTTGTTGTACATTAATGATATTAATTTGGCTGTTAAGTACTGCAAACTGTGTATGCTTGCTGATGATGCCCTCCTCTTTATATGGGGAAAGGATATTAAAGATTGTAATGCGAAAATAAATGTGGACCTACAATCAATAAGTGAGTGGCTGGTAGTTAATAAACTAAAGTTGAATGTGAAGAAAACCAAGTATATGTGTATCAATGGTATGGATAATAATGTGGTGCAAATTGATGGAGAGAGTATTGAGCGTGTGAATGAATTTAGGTATTTGGGTGTTGTGATTGATAATAAAATAAGCTTAAAAGCTAATACAGATTTTGTGTGTAAGAAAGTGTCAAAAAAAATATTCTTCCTTGGGCGAATTAGGAAAAAATTATCGGTTGCTGTAGCTATCAAAGTGTATAACGCGATTATCAAGCCGCATTTTCAATACTGCTCTACTATTTTATTCCTATCATCTAAAGGTGATATAACTCGGCTCCAGAGACTCCAGAATAGGGCAATGCGAATTATATTGAAATGTGATCGCTTAACTCATATAAAAGACATGTTAAATAGACTAAGTTGGCTAAACATATCTCAACAAATTAAACTGAACGTTCTGTTATTCGTCTTTAAAATGAAAAATAAAATGCTTCCAGAATATCTACACAAAAACTTAAAATATATCAGTGATTCTCAACCCTATTACTTAAGAAGGTCAAAACTTTAAGTTAGACAATAAATCAACGAAGCGAGCGCAAAATACAATAATGTACAGGGGTCTTGCACTGTATAATAATATTCCTAACGAATTTAAAAACTTAAACAATCTTTGTAAATTTAAAAAAGAAGTTATAACATATTTAAAATCGGATGATAATTAATATAAAAAAGAAAAAACTTTGTTTACAAAATGGCTTTTTAGCCAAATAAACAGCTCCTAATTTCTTAAACCTCTTAAATTTATTTTTCACTTTCGGCCTAATTTATCTTTGTCTCTTTATAATTAAATATATAAATAAATAGAAAAATATTAAAGGTACTCCCCGCGCGCCGGTTGGGAGGGGTAAGGAGGCGGGGCATAATAATAATAATAATAAAAAAATAACTTAAATTTAAGATAGTTGGAGTATTTTACATTAAAAAAAAAATAATAGTGTGTTGAGCCATCTTTCTGTTCCAAAATTTCACACATCCGGTTTGGTAGGGATGTATACAAATTAGCCAAATAATTCAGTGAGTTACAGGTTAGTTCGGGTATACTCGAATATGGTTGTCCTGATCCGTATTCTTGACGTGTCAACCATCCCCAAACATTTTCAATTATATTTAAATCCGGAGAATAGGGCGGCCAGCTCAATAGCTCCACATTTTGGCTCTGTATATAGGTTTCAACTATCCGAGTTGTATGCATTGGCGCATTATCATGTTGATAAATCCACGACAGAGGTCCAAAAAGGGTATGAAAGTATTTAAAGCCTTTTTTCAATATGCCATTGTAAGACAACGCATTCATTGTGGTTGACATAAATTGTAGTTGGCCATAATGGGAAATGGCCCCCACACCATCACACCTCCAACTCTGTTATGTAGCCGGTCCAAATAATGTGTTTCCTTGCTGGGGTCATGAAAATAGTAGCTATAGCCATCGGGGCCTTCCAAATTAATTTTTTTTTCATCGGAGAAGACTACTCTACGCCACTCCGAAGTCCACGTCACATGTGTGCGACAAAACTGAGGCGTTGCTCTTTTCGAACCGGGTTGAGAGGTGGCTTCTTCTTGGTTTTCTGTCTTTTTAGATGTTTAGCTTCCGAAATAACACGATGCATAGTTGTAAGGCTTGCCTGGACACCGCATTCATCCCTGATTTTTGCCAAAGAGTCGTGAGAATTGGACGCTTTTCTTCAAAAAGCCTTTCCGCATTAGCAAGCACGCTGTGTGTCCGGCCTTTTATGTTTTTTCCATATTCATACTCATTACTTAAAAATGTGGATATAACGTGTCGGCTTCTCTCGATTTAGGCAAAAGATACGCCAGCGTCTTTGTAAGCTTTAATTTGTCCTTTTTCCGCCTTGGTTTATGCTTTTCCTCGAACCATTTTAGTTTTTTTTTTTTTTTTTTAAATAAATACATAGTCGAAATTAACAGAAAAAATCGATCAACGAAGAATATGAGTCCGCGTTCCAAAGATAACGATCAAACTAAATGCATGTTCTATTCAAGTGGCGCAAAAATGTTGTCCTAATTCCATCGAATGTTAACATAAAGTTTAAGAAACCATATAACGGCTCTTTTCCAGAACGTGCAATTTTGTCACGCAGAAGAAGACTTCGACAGAGATAACGGGCATAATATCATTATTTTATTATTCCACTTTCGAGTTATGAGCAATTGCAAATAGAGTGTACAGGGTGTCCTATTCAAGTGGCGACGAGTGTATTTGTCTCTGTGCTTAGATACAAAAAAAAATACTGAATTATTTACACAAATGCACAAAATACTCACAATCATCTTCAATTAAGTTCCGTTTCAAGCAATTTATTCTATCTATGCAGTGGTTCTTGTTTCCTCATCTTACTAATTTCAACTATTTCAGCTATTTCACTTTGTTTCCACTACGCCCGCTTTGTTCAAAATCCAAATGAAAAATGGTTGCACAGTCAACGCAACGCCACGTTGGAACCCTGCCGATGCGTTGACGAGCATTCTGAGAAAAAAGGTAAAAGCATCCCAACCGAGACGACAGGGTGTTTACACGGTCAACGAAATGGGTAAACCCGTTGACAGTGTTTTGTGGTGACGATCACACCATTTGATCTCCCTGGGAGAAACTTTCACGCCATTGTTACGTCAGACAGATAGACGCGTTGATCGTACCTTAATTATGAACGGTGTACTCGTCATCATAGCGAAATGGTTTTGACTAACCCTTCCGGAGTCGTATACATGCAATTTGTATATCCCTGCCATGGGTTGATCTATGCCTCTATGTACTAGATGTTACACTCTGTAACAACTCACAAACTATGAATGTGCGAGAATGGAAAGTTTCAACTGAAGCATCCTTTTCAGACCACAGGATTATAGAGTTCCTAACGGACGAGAAAGCAGACCCGATAAAAAAATTTAGGAATCCCAGATTAACAAACTGGGATACATTCCTCAAAGAAGTAGAAAAGAATATTAGGAAACTTCAACGATAAACACTGGCCACACCAGATGAAATCGACGCAGGTACAGAATACCTAAACAAAATTCTGACAAATGTGTACGTTAAAGCCTGTCCTTTACGGACAATAAAGAACACAAAGTATCCACCATGGTGGACAAAGCACTTGTCTAAAATTAGGACAAAAACTAGAGCTCTATTTAATGCGGCGAAAGCCTCCAATTCCCCAACGGACTGGGACCTGTACAAAGCCAGTCACAGGAAATTCAAGAGCTCCATAGTAAGTGCTAAACGCACGGCTTGGCATACATTCTGTAGTGACATCGAGAGCACAACTGAATCTTCCAGGCTTAGGAAAATACTGTCCAAACAACCCTGTGTTCCAGGCTTTATTAATGACAGTTGCGGAAACTGGACACAGTCCTGCACAGAAACCCTCGAACTTTTATTACAGACTCACTTTCCAGGGTGCACCCCGAGTCTAGGTAATAACTTAGAGGCGGATATTACTCCTACAACTGTTTCAATGGTTCCGGAAGGAGTAATAACCGAAGAAAAGCTTAACTGGGCAATTGATACACTATCTCCCTTCAAATCACCTGGGAGAGATGGGATTTTTCCTATTATGCTCCAGAAGACAAAGACCGTCATCATACCGGTTCTCAAACCACTTTTTATACGAAGTCTGGAGTGCGGCTACATTCCTAAAGCCTGGCGGGAAGTGAGGGTGGTATTCATTCCCAAGGCAGGAAATCCTAGTCACATCTATGCCAAGGACTTCAGACCGATAAGTCTGACTTCTTTCATCCTAAAAACGTTTGAAAAGCTAATGAACATCCATATTTGCAGTCGACTCGACTATAGCGCGATCTCCACCGCCCAACACGCTTACGTTAAAGGCAAAGGAGTGGAAACTGCGCTACACGACGTCGTCAGCACTATAGAAAAGTCTCTCAGAGACAAAGAATACACACTTGCAGCGTTTTTAGACATTGAAGGAGCATTCAACAATGTGGAAACGCGAGCAGTGGAAAGAGCATTGCAGAACTCCAACGTCGATCAGTCTCTCACTAAGGTGATTATGAGCCTGCTCAATGGAAGGTACATCAATGCAACACTAGGCGATAATGACCTAAGAGTAGTGGCGTCCAGAGGCACACCACAAGGTGGAGTCATATCCCCCTTACTCTGGGTCCTTGTTGTCAATGAAATACTCCTAAAGTTCAAAAAACAGAGGGGTCAAAGCAATATCAACTCTGAGCGAACTATTAGAAAACTCCCTGCGGACACTCACTACGTGGACAAGACAATGCGGTCTTGGGATCAATCCACAAAAGACTGAAATGGTGTTGTTCACTAATAAAAGAAGAATACCAGAAATTGAGGGAATACCCTTGAAGGTGGCGGAGAGTGCGAAATATCTAGGAATTATCCTCGATATGAAGCTGAGTTGGAAGCCAAATGTCGATGACAGAGTTAGGAAAGCGGCCAACGCTTTCTACGCATGCAACCGTATCTTCGGAAAAAAATGGGGTCTAAACCCTAAAATAATTCTGTGGATGTGCGACCAATACTCACATACGGCAGCTTAGTCTGGTGGCAAGCCACAGACAAGGCAACCAATCTCAAAGTGATGGCAAAAATACAAAGACTAGCATGTATAGGGACAACCAGTGCAATGAGAACAACCCCAACCGCTGGCTTGGAAGCCATTCTCAATCTGCCACCATTGGATCTATACATGCAGGAATCGGCTGCAAAAAGTGCCTTGAGGATCAGCCAAACAATGAGCTGGAACCCGAGTCAGTTTGGACATGCACTGGTTCTGAACATGTACATAGGGAACAACGTCATAACTGACTACATGTCTCCTTACTTAGACTACGAAAAACCATTCTCTTGTTCATTTCCGAGCAAGGAGGAATGGTACGCAAACGAACCCATGAAAAGGAAATCGATTTCCATCTTCACAGACGGATCAAAGATGGACTGTGGAACGGGTGCTGGACTATTCTCAGAGGAACTACACATTAACAGATCGATTAGATTACCTGATCACTGTAGTGTATTCCAAGCAGAAGTCTTAGCAATCACTGAAGTCGCAAGCATGGTATCAATGATGGCGATACCACGTAGTGATATTACCAATTTTATTGATAGTCAGGCGGCCATTAAAGCGGTGTCAGCCACAGAAATAAAGTCCTTGCTTGTTCGCCGTTGCCGCGAGGAGCTCAAAGCTCTTGGCGCGAAGCACAAAACGAGTCTCTGCTGGGTCCCTGGTCACAAGGACATATCCGGTAACGAGCGAGCTGACGAACTGGCAAGAAAGGGGTCTGCGATGGACCATGAATAGGCACTTCAGTCGGTTAAACCACCACTCTGCAACCTCAGAGAAAGGGTGGAATACAAAACACGAATGAAAGCCAACAACAGGTGGTGGTCAGTAACCACTTGTGACATATCACGCAAGCTGTGGCCAAAATATAATAAGGGCCGAACCAACAAACTTTTACGTTACGACAGGACATCGCTGTCAAAGTTGATCGGTACTCTTACTGGCCACAACCTGCTAAGGAATCACACAATGAAACTAAATCTCAAGGATGACGACATTTGTAGAGGCTGCGGTGATGAGGAAACCCATGAGGACACACCTCACTTTCTCTGTCACTGTCCAAGCCTTTTGTCACCTGAGGAACAGAACACTTGGAAGATACTTCTTCCAAGACATTCAAGAACTTTCTGATGTCTCACTATCAAATCTTTACAGGTTTATACGGACATCCAAATGGCTGGACACACTGGAGTAAGAAGGAAACCAAGGACGAAGGACCAAGGCCAGAACAGCGAGGCCAACACTCCCAACAAAGGGTATCACAATGGGACCACATGGACCTAAGTGTGGTGTAGCAGATTCGCTCTGTTCCATCAGCCCGTTAACCTAACCTAACCTATGCCTCACACGGCGACGCCACGAAACAATATTTCAGTCAATTTTCGTGTAGACCGCATTTTTATGGACTTAACATAAGTCTGGGCATTCGCATTACATTCAGATTTAATTTATTTACATCTCTGTGGGCATGAAACCATGACTGAAATTCGACATGTGAGGTTTTTAGCAGCTTACTTGTTTTTTATGTCCAAGTTTTTTTCAAGTCATTCAAAAGGATATCTCTTGCGGTTCGGAAGTCACAGATTTTTGCCATTTATCTCTGTTGCATATTTCCGGCAGAAAGGAATCTTTTACAAGCCCCGTGACGGGTTATGAATATAACTACAGCGCACAAACAGCGCTTGTCGTAATAGGCGACTAAGAGGGAAAATCACATTCAGGCAATTAAACATCCAGGTGAGCCTAGCGACACATTTAACATCTTCGGTTTTATCTTCCGGTTTTAGGTGGATGTTCGGGACGGAACAGTGTAAGCGTCTTGACCATTTCAGGGTCCAGTGATTGTATGATTTCTCTCAAACTGGTGAGGTGAGAAGAATTTTTGCTTATTGGCGGATATTTGAACCGACATGTTGGGAAGTCAAACAAAGAGTCATGAGCAGATTTAATTTCTTTCAAGCACATTTGTTTATATGATCAAACAAGGATCGATGAGTCCTAAGATTTCCTTTGTCTTTGTTTAATGTTAACTTGTCATACGAGTGACTAATTCATTTCCCCGTTTTATAATCCGAGCAGTCAAACCGGTAAAAGATACATATACATATAAATATACCGCATAATTGTTTAGAGTTCGTTGGGATTAAAAAACCTCAGCAGTTTGATTGGTAACCTTGGCATCTAATCTAATGACTCATTTTAAACCACTTAACGTCATCACCATCGTCTTGCTCTAGAATCTAGGCCGCAAGCTATAAATTGTATGTGGTTTGTTTATAAGCTCCGTTTTAGGTATAAGAATGTGCTTAAATGGGTTTCATTGGGTGAAAGTAAAAATAACGCGTTCATGATCTGACCACGCAATCGACTTTTTGACTACAAATTAGGCTCCAATTACTTTCTCTGTGAGCCGAGCAAAACAAAACAAAGAACACAAAACCGTATCTAGGTATAACGTGATTAAAAATTACAAATGACTTACCATCGTCAAGAGACATGTATTTTCACGAAGGGCGCCCACACTACCTGTAAAGCCAATTATGAACGTCACCGTACCAATGCAAATCAGAACGAAGGCTGGATCTAATGCAATGAATGTGAGTCTCGCCAGATTGCTGAACATGTCTTTCTCGTTCCATGCCCATATCCCAACAGCAAGAACGCACAGTCCAGCCGACTGTGTGTAATAAATTATGATTTATTTATTTTTTTCACATTCTCATTAGATATTGATAAAATAGATACTCACCCAAAACATAACATTGCAGCTAAAGATTATGTATTTCAAGCAACAGCTGATTTCACTCGTTTCGCGACGATACTTTCGCACTGGCATCCTTGAATATACATAAATTAAGTTACCTATACCGAGATTGGCATGCAAAACTGGTCTTTGTCGAAATTTTGCTCTGCAAGCTTTCTTGTTTTTGTCGGAAAATTGGTTTTGGGTGGGATCACTTCTATACTAGGTACGAAATTCAACTACTCTAAGATTCGATTATAATTCAAATATGCATTTTTAATATTTGATTAAGTAAAATTTTTGATTTTAATTTCCATTTTTGGAAAGGAAGATCTGCTTTTCTCGACGACAAGATGAAATTCTCTGCAGATGAAAATCTTCCTCAAAAAAATGTATGACAAATATCGTATGGTTTTGACGTCTAAGTTTACTTGTTGGATTTGTTTGGTTCGCAAAAAGAGAAATAATTACGATATTCTGGTGTACACTGAACTATGAAAAAAATCTTCTGTTGTTGTTAGTTACGTAGAGATGGCGCTGTAAAAGTCGAAGTAAAACTCAGCAAAAAGATGGCAGCACAATATCGTTTATATTTAAAAATAAAATGCCAAAGGAATAACTATTGTTATTTGCAATAATAGGTTCGTTCGCGAACTAATATGCAAACGTAAATTTATATAAACTTAAGTGCAAAACTACACAAACGCGTTCGCGTACTGAGAAAATGGTAAAAAGATAAACGAAAGAAAAATATACTTTCGTTAATTTTTCTTCACACAGAGTTTCGGCTGGTAAAAAAATGAAATAAAACTGTCAAATGATGAAACCCTATGAGTTTGCCAGCAAAAAAAACAACAGTGGTTGCTTCTTTTCAAGCCAAACTTTGACGTTTTTCATCTTTTTACACAAAAGCGTGCGCGTAGTACTCTTCTTTGATGTGAGAGGATTCTCTCTCGATTTTAGATTTGACAGTTTTCATTTCTCTACACATAAAGTACGCGAACGGACTTTATGCTACTATGGTTGCTGCTCGAGATTAAAGGAAATCCCGAAAAACTCTCCGATCCGGGATGCCAATGGAAGCAATGGAATCAGATTTGTTTGTAAACATGGCTGCTATCAATTTGGAGGAATTCGATATTAGTTGCATTTTATTATCGCCCAGATCTTATCCGAATTGGATTTGGATTCAAAAATTTACTTGTACTACAACAATAACACAAGATCCAGACGAAAAGCTGCTATTGTCTGCGAGGAAAGTAAACAAATCATCTGCATTGAATGCAAAATTGAACTCCAAAATAGATTGATTTGCTGTCGACGAAGTGCAACAAATTTAACTTGTTGTAATTCAATTATATTTTTTTTAGTAGGAAAGATGTGTGTTAATAATAATAATAAATCTATTAAATATGAAAATGACTCGTTATTTTTTTGTGTCCTTTAAAACTCACGAACCGCTCGACGGATATGTATGAAATTCTGTTAGTATATTCTTTATGGTGTCTGGATTAATCTTACCAAAAAATGGTTTATTAACCATTGTAGAAATTAAGACAATGTGGAAAAGGACATATTGTTTCCATGTAAGCAATAAAAAAAATTGTATTCGCCCTAATTACGAGTTGCGTTTTAGTTGATCGACTCTTGGTGTTATTTGAGTCGTAGCGGGTGTGTCGATTAAGTGTCGGTATTAGGGGAGCGCAACGCCGCTAGTGTCGTTTTATTTCTATTCCACATACGTTCCACAGAAAAAACTGAAATTAAAACGACACTAAACCGCTGCGACTCAAATAACGACAAAAGGCGATCAACTAAAACGCCGCTTGTAATAACCGCGATTGTCCAAAAAAATAAAGAAATATTTGTTTTTAACTTTTTAGTAGTCTAAATATATGTACAGAAATGTTTGTACGGGTTCGAGCGTCTAAAATTCGAGAGCCGCTGGACCGATTCACCAAACTTAGACAATATGTTAGTGTAGTCTGCAGTTTCTCTGAAGTTAAATCCCGATAGGTGGCGCTGTAGCCATGATATTTAAATTTTTCGTATTTATGGTACGATTTGGCTCAAGTTCATTAAAGAAATTTCTAAAATAAAAATAAAGTTCGTTGATAAAATTTGGACCCGCTAAGTGGCGGTGGAGTCGAGATATTTTTGAAATATGTACTACATTTGCATTTACTGATATTCGTTCATATCAAAATGCATGTACGTTAGCTATGATTATTGAAATGTTAATAATTATGTTGAATTCTGATAGTTGGCGCTGTATTCCCATTTTTGTATTTGTTGGTCGATTTCGTTGTTGATATTTGAGTAGAATTGTTACCGCATCACTAGAGAACGTCTAGACAGATTTGGCTCATTTTTTTTGTAAAATGTTGGCAATAGTCAGAAAAAGGTTTTAAGGAAAAAAATTGGAAAGGTTGACCGGAAATTTGGAAAATTCCTTGTTAGCCAACGACCTTGCCACGTCGAGTCAATCGGTTCTCGTTCGATCACCGCAATTAAACGAAGTAGGGTGTGGCTAGTACTTAGATGGGGGACCACTTGGGAATACCTCGTGTTGTTGTCATCTCTTGCGAACGTCTGATAAACATGCAAGAGTATCAAATTGTCATGAGAAGCTTCTCAAATTTGCCGTTCGGATTCCGCGTAAAACTGTAGGTCTCCTCCACTTCGGATGAAAGTGGTTGGAGAAGCTAGGTTCTAGGCTCTGTATGGGCCGTTAAGTCCAAGTACATATTTAGATGTCGTCGCGAGATAAAATTCTCGAAAGCTCTGACATTTGTTTGTTTATTACTCATCGCGTCTTCTGCATCTTTTTTCATAAATCGAACATCAGAAATATGTTTTTCCACCACGAATCGGTAGTTTTGATGATAACAATAAATTGGTGTGAAAGTGAACGAAAAGTGATTCAATCGGGGTTTCTTTCTTTCGTGTTGCTGTTTGATTCGAAAAGTAAGCTGCCAAAGGCGCCTGTCATACAACCAGCATCCGCCCTTAACGTTGCGAGAGCGGGCTAAGCCACGCGGAGAAAAAAGTGCAGCTTTTTTAACTACTGAGCCGATAGAGCTCACATATTCTTCTATCATTATGCTCCTATTCTTCCATGTAGTATGTAGCACCTAGAAATAGGCAATGATCAATGCTTCAATAGCAAAAATAATGACTGCGCTGTTTACGCTATAAGGGTACTGTTACAATTACAGAAAAAACCCTGTAGCGTACGCAAATTGTAGAAAAAAATTAGGTAATTTTTGGTATTGGCTTGAGAGTGTATCTGCCAAGTTTGGTCAAAATCAGTGCACCAGGTTTGCCTTGCAATTTTGTTTGTTATTGTTACTAAAAAAGCATGTACATATTTCTTTTTGTTAGCCGCAGCAAGGCACGCCGGGTACCCGCTATAGATAATAATTATGCAGTATATTCATACATATTGGCGAATCAAATTCTTGGGAATGGGCAAAGCCGGGCGGGTGCAGCTAGTACTACCTTATAAAAACATTTGAGTTATTCTATTTTTTTATGTCTCCCGATCGTTGTACTTGTAGTTAATTTTCTCTTTGGTCAGATGAAGTCTCGTCGAAAGCTGATGCAGTTCCCTATCATTCCCCAGATCTCATTCGACAATACAGAGGTTGTAAAGGACACAACATGCCAAGATGAACTTACTCATTCTCTCAACTGTGTGAAAGCCCTACCTTACCAGGTAGTTGAATTTGATTTTCTATTTTTTCCCGCGTTTGACAGGGTTTTTTGTTGTTTCTTTGCTTCATATTCCTCATGTTGCCGGCAGACTCATCAAATATTCAATTGAAAGGTATGCATCATCACCTAGTATGTGATATTCTATTCCACATATTTCCGGAAGATCGTTGCTTATAAAAGAAATTTGCAATACCCTAGCATCGTGCATTTAACTTGGGGCAGAACAAGCACATCAATGAAATCAGCATCGCAAATTCCTTGAAGGGTTAAGGACACTAAGTAGTAGCGATTGATGTAAGTTGAACTAACTTTATTTGCCGATTTTTATACATATATACATATAACATTCATCGATGTATCCTAGAACGTCTGGAAATCCTGTTATCTGCAAAACAAGTTGGTGGATAAATATTTTTCAATGATAGGTAATTTTAAGGAAAGTAGCATTTTTCTGAAGCTCGAAGTTTTTCTTTTTCTCAACTTTGTAGGAATTCCTATGTTAGACAGATTGGCGACTTCAAGGTAGGAATCTTAATTTCCAGCGATCCTAGGATTTTGATTGAGGCATACTCTACAATAGTCTTCAGACTCACCAGAGGAATGCAAGAACTTGCGCCTTTGCAGGAATTTTGATGCCACCGCAATCGTTTTTCCATTTAAAATGGGTGGGGGTTTCATACCTTTTTATCAACAATCAAAAGTCCTTCTTTGATCCGATACTGTGCACGAAATTTTATACGGTTCAATAAACATTTACCACATATTAATAAACACCAAACATCTGTTTAATTATAATTCATATTAATAAATGTATGCTAGCTTCGAATGACATGCGACAACAAGTGGATAACTCAACGAATATGGGGTATAAGGAGCGGATAACTTCACACATTCTCAGATTGTAGTTCATGCATTCACAAATTGAGAGGATGCACATGCATGTGTGGAAACATTAAGATGATGGGAGAGAACACTGTCTCCCATTTAGGCATATTACTCTTTCATAATGCGTTGACTCCATAGTAGTACCATAGTATTTTAATGAATACATATGACAAATACACTCGATTTTTGAGTATAGTTTGGTAAAGTGCTGCCGGTTGTAAGCGATAAAGAGCAAACAGCTAACACAGGGAACACATATTTTTATTAATCAGAAAAGTTATCATATGGACAAGTTCGCTATCAGTGTGCCTGCTAACTCGTGTGTTAAAGAGTGGATAGTGTTTTTTTTATTAATATGGCTGTTTAAATCTTAAATATGTAATGTTATGAAAATCTTACTTCTTGCTTTGAATATTTCTCTAAGCCATCAAATACTTCCAGTAAAAGATCTAGGACAACTGCATCATCATCAGATGATGATTATCAAATGCCGATTTTGACGTTTATGGTGTTTGCATGTGTCAGTGCTTCTGGTATTTGATTTCAAATCCAGAAGTAATTTCTCCTCTTTTAAGAAGAAGAACTATCATTCAAGTGTCAATTGAACACTTTCAGAAGAGTACGGAAGCATTCCCGATTACCAATGGAAAATGTCATAACTGGTTTAACACAATGGTGATGCAACCGTTGAAGCAAGTCAACTCATATGGCTCATATGACAGGCATACAGTCCAGGTACCAAATGCAGTACACAATAGGCGTTTTTCTTTTTTAGCCCCGAGCGGGGAACAGAGCGGGGCCCGAGCGATCAGAGCTCGGTCCGAGCTGAACGTAACCTGAGCGCTCCGAGCTAATTAAGAAACAGAATTGAGCACTGAACTGTCATCAGATAATTTTTTTTATTAATTTTCAAAATAGTCAGGTTTACTTCTGAAATTGGTGTTTGTCAAGGATTGTTCCATTTAAATTATAATTTCTAGTAAATAAACTATGGAAAAAGCACTAATAATGAATGAAGTCAGCCGTGCTCAGCTTTTCGCTCGATGTGCTCGGTCATTTTTAATCGAGCTCATCGAGCGATCCTTGAACTAGCTCAGAGATAAAAAAGAAATACAAATTTTGTGCTCAGAGCGCTCCGAGCTAAAAAGTAACACAGTTCTTTTTTTGACAGCTCAGTGCCCCGCTCGGAGCTAAAAAAGAAAAACGACTAATGTAGAAGTGCATTTATTACTATAAGTGCATAAGTACACCTATCTATGTACATATACATAGTGCATGCGTGAAATCCTTCCCAGAATGGAAATTCCTAGACATCACAAAGGGTTTTTTAATTAAAATACAAATATAAAGTCATTAAATCAATGTCCTTCCATTTGCTTCCGGAGCAAGTATAACGTTGGGTTTCTTGTTTTTCACGCATCATAATTTTAAATGTTACGAGTGGGTACGAGTATTATGTTATTGAGGCCCTTTTTTATGCCTACATGCGGACTGTGCCTTAAACTTCAAAGAAACCTGTGCAAACGTTGGGAGGGTGACCAATTTGATTGTGTGTTCAATCACCCATATCTAATTACCTGTGTGTGCCCATTCATTTTTCTTTAACTTGAATGTTTTCATATTGATCTTTACAATTAGGAAAAACAACATTTTAAATAAGTTAGGTAACTATTTGTATAAAGAAAACTAAAGGAAGATACATGCTGTTACTTTGGAGAATGGTACATATTGTGGGACTAAAGTATGCAAGACTCCAAGTGTAAAGGGTATGAAGTGAAAGTGAAGTTGAATGATGATTTCTTCCCGTTAATTTTGATTGTTGTTAAATAGTAATGAAGAAAGGGCAGCATGACAAGAACATTTTACATTTGTGTTGCAGAATTTCAATCGATTGTTTCGATAAAACAGCAAACATTTGGGAAAGAGTTCGCGATGCTATTGTCTTGTGTAAGTTTTATCGAGCATTTCTTAGAACCTATCTACCGTGGACGAGTACCTAAATACAGTCCTTGTAATTCGGGCCAAACTATAGGTTTAGGTTAGGTTAGGTTAGGTTAGGTAAACGTGGCTGTCAGCTAAGGCCAACACACTTAGACCAATGATAGGTCCATTGTGGTACCACACAGATCTGGGGATTACCCTCACTGCTCGTTGAACCAGTAGGAGCTTCTTATGAAGCGCGAAAGGCTTCTAGCGCCAGTGTTGGCTAAGTCGCTTGTGTCATTGAACAAGAAGTCCCCTAGATTGAGATTTCTTCTATGGGAGAGCGCAGGACACATGCAGAGAAGGTGAAGTACAGTCTCCTCCTCCTCCTCGTCCATGCAGCTTCTGCAGAAGTCGTTTGAGCAGACACCGAGTCTGGAGGCGTGCCTGCCTGTTAAGCAGTGTCCTGTGATAACACTTATAGTATGCAGTCGGTTTAATGAGATTAGACACTTAGAGCGTCGCAGATCCAGCTTTGGCCAGATTCGCTTAGGCGCTAGACATGTATTGCTACTTGTCCACCTAAGGTTTGTTCTCTCGATTGCGGATAGCTTGAACAAGAGTTTGCAAGTAGCGATTGGTATACCTAGGGAACCTTTATCAGGTAGAAGAGGTAATGTGGTTCCTTTTTTGGCGAGATCGTCCGCCCTACAGTTACCTGGAATGTCCCTATGCCCCGGCACCCAACAGAGGTGAATATTGAACTGCTTTGCCATCTCCGAAAGAGATGAGCGGCAATCTTGGGCTATGATGGAATTTGAAGAGACTGAGTCCAGGGACTTAATCGCGGCCTGACTATCTGAGAAGGTACGGATATCCTTTGAGGATATCACATTCCTCTTTAGCCACGTCAGGGCTTCTTTTATCGCCAAAATTTCCGCCTGGAACACGGTACAGTAATCAGGAAGACGGAAAGGCTAAGATTTAGCTTTTCTGAGAAAACGCCACCACCTACCCCATCGCTAGTTTTTGATCCATCGGTATAGAAGTGGATCGATTTATCCTCCGCAAATGCATCATCATCCCAGAATGATCTGGAAGGAATGGTGATTTGGAAGTTTTTTCCGAATTGCAAACGGGGTATGGTGTAGTCTATGTTTCTGGGTAGAGACTTAAAAGAGTATAGAATAATGGAGTGGCCAATATTCTTATTGGTGCACTGCGAGGTAGCTTTTAAGCGGACAGCGGATCATGCCGCTGTTTGCATGCTAAAGATGTCGAGGGGTATCAGGTGTAGCACAATGTCCAGAGCAGCGAAGTGGGTAGAACGGAGTGCTCCGCTAATGCACAGACACGCTGAACGCTGGACTTTGCCCAGCTTGTCGCGGTGTATAGCTTTTTCTAGAGCAGGCCACCAGACAACCACCCCGTAAGTAAGAATTGGTCTTACCACCGATGTATATAGCCAATGCGTAATGCGGGGTTGTATACTCCACTTATTGCCAATGGCAATAGCTTTCTTGACTCTTTCTTGTATATTGGGTTTCCAGCTTAACTTCCTATCGAAGCTTAAGCCCAAAAATTTTGCCTCGTCAGAGAAAGTTAAGCTTGTACCGTTAATAGAGGGAGGGTCAATATATGGGATTTTATATTTCCTGGAAAAGAGGACAAGCTCGGTTTTGTGGGGGTTAACTCCCAGTCCGCACCGATTAGCCCATCTCGTTAGCTTGTTAAGAGCGTTTTGCAGGAGTTCCTTTATGGTGTTGAGGTGTTTTCCAGATCAATCCAATCACTTTGCAGCCCTCCCCTTCCAGGTTTATCAGTAGTTTGTTCACCACCAAGTTCCAGAGAAGGGGAGAAAGAACACCGCCTTGCGGCGTCCCTCGACTGACAGACCTCCTAGCAGATGTTACGCCCAGTTTTGAATTGATAATCCGACTAGTGAGCAGTAGATTGATCAGTTCACAAAGCGAGTTATCCACATTCAGTTCTGTCAGTGCATATGCGATTGCAGATGTGTTAACGTTGTTAAAGGCGCCTTCTATGTCAAGGAAAGTCACCATGGTATACTCCTTGTGTAGGAGGGAGTATTCGATAGTGCGTACTAAGGAATGAAGAGCGGTTTCCAGCGACTTTTCCTTACAGTACGCATGCTGAGCTGCAGACAGCGATTGCGGATTTATTTGCATGCGAAGATGGATATCAATCAGTCTCTCCAGCGTTTTGAGGAGGAATGAAGATAGACTAATAGGTCTAAGGTCCTTTGGACTGACATGGGAATATTTGCCAGCCTTGGGTATAAAAACCACTTTTACTTCTCTCCAAGCCCGGGGGATATGAACCAGATTAAGACAGCTTTTCATGATCATCTCCAGCACAGGCAGGATGATATCCGCGCTGACATTTGAAGTTCGGCAGGTATTATGCCGTCTGGTCCTGCGGACTTGAAAGGTTTGAAGCTTTGTAGCGCCCAAGTGAGCTTGTCCCTCTTTATCAAACCGTGAGGGTAAGTTACCTGTGCATGTGACCTGTTAAGGCTATTATTGCCGGTAATTTTGGAGCTAAATGGGAAGTGAGTATCAAGTAGCAGATTGAGCGATTCCTCGCTAGATGTCGTCCAAGAGCCGTCTGTCTTCTTAAGGCAGCTAGGCATAGTTGGATTTGAAGCAAGGATTTTTCTTAGCCTTGATGCCTCAGAGGATTCTTCTATTTTGCCACAGAAGAGTTTCCATGACGTTCTTTTGGCTTTCCTTAATTCTTTTTTGTATACTTTGAGGGATTCCTTGTAGGAGTTCCAATCGTTTCTAGCTTTTAAGTTATTAGCAAGATTGAAGAGTCTCCTGCACTCCTTTCTAAGTGGTCCCAGCTCAAGGGTCCACCAGTGAGGCTTCTTTTTCCCCCTAGGTTGTACGAGGGGACACGATGCAGACATTGCCTCGTTAAAGGCCAGAGTAAGCTCATCGACTTTATTGTCGAGCTCGTTGGAGTTACAGGGGGGAGTTCAGAGTTCAGAGTTAATAGAGTTGCTCTGTATAAAGGCCAGTTAGTTTTCCGAGGATTACGGAAGGAAGGTTGGCATGGAGGATGAACGTTAAGGTTGAATGAAAGATATCGGTGATCGGAGAACGAGTGATCAGCCGATACTTTCAAACCCGTTATCATGTCGTTGATGGTATCGGAGACAAGAGTAATATCAAGGACTTCTTGTCGATTTTTGGTAATGAAGGTGGGTTCATTACCTAGGTTACAGACAATGAGGTTAGTACTTAAAAGATATTCAAAAAGTGACTCACCTCTGTTGTTAATATCTGAGCTGCCCCATACTTTGTGATGAGCGTTAGCATTGCAACCGATTATGAGTTCAGCTTTCTGCCTCCTTGCTTCTTCGATCAGCCTCTCTAGGTTATCACCAGGGAGAGGCCCCACGTGATCGTAGGCGAGATAAGCTGATGCCAACCAGAATGATCTGCCTGCAGTCTCCAGTCTAGCCACAGTTATATCTCGATCGCTGAAATTAGGGAGTAAATAAGCATTAATGTTACTTTTCACTAGTATGCACGATCTGGGTTTACCTTTATCAGTCACATACAGTGGGAAGTATCCGGGAGTCCTGAGTCCTCGAACCTGGTTGTGTAGAATCCAGGGTTCTTGGATCAAGACGATGTCTTCTGCGCCTTTGGTTAGACGAAGAATGAGTACGGCCGAAGCCTTAATGGAGTGTTGGAGGTTAATACCTCCACCACGGTGTTGTTCAGGCCTTCCAATTCCGAGGATGAGCTGAGAAGCTCGTCTTCACTCAGAAGAACCTTGTCCAGAAAATCAGTCTCCATATCTGACAGGACGTCGGGAGTGGATGGTGATTTTTTGGGTAAAGAGGGTTCATCATCCTCCAGCGAAGGGAAGGAGATCGAAGCACCAGGATCAGAGATCCCGACCAAAGAGTCGGAAGGAGGAGGAGGAGGAGGTTGTAGTTTCCCCGCATCTATTTCATCCTTTTTATAGACTCGCATTTTGATGTCTTCCCATGCGAATCTAATGAAGTAGTTGTTCTTAGCCAGAGGAGCCAGGGTTTCTTGGTTGATGACAACTACGACACATCTGTAGGAACCCTTCAGCTCCTCCAGTTTAGCAACCTTCTAATTGTGGGTCGGTAGCGAAGGGTTGCTCAGTTGCAGGACATCCAGGATGCCCTTAGGTGTGGATGGGTCCGCAGGGATCCAGATGCGAGATCTCGGTCGGCAGGGGATGTCTTCCCTCGCAACAACCTCGAGCTTTGCGCCAGGCCACACCTCTCCAAGCCTGCTTATTGCAAGCTTGTAGAGATCGGCCGATCTTTGGTCATCACACGCGACCAATTTGATGTGGCCTTGATTCCACCCTCCGGTCCGGGGATGGTTCCTGATGAAGGTAGAGAAGGAGCGCGAAAGCGCTCTCTTCACCATATCCCACTTTTCAAGGGTGATGTACCCGTCGATGTCGTTGCGGTCGATGACTGCGACCACTATCTTGTCTTTCAAGATGTCGCTGAAAGACCTGTGAGGTGTGATAGTGGGAGAGATGCCGGTGTTATGCACTCTCTGCCTCTTGGGACCCGAACTGGTTCCTTCCACTGACCTCTGGCGTTTTATCGACGGGTCGCAGGACTTGAGGATCTGCTGAGACCAGTCCAGTTTGGCGATTTATGCGGGCGTCCTATCCTTCTCCGCGATGGTGCCACACATCTGCTGGATCCGGATGGCATTGCGTCGTTGTTTGTAAGACGCCTTGGATCTGATAATGCGGTGACGCTTGGAGTTGGAAGGGAGGGGACCATGATTAACAGTCCCATCACCATCAAGTTTTTTATTGTCAACGCTTTTGCCGACCGCGGGAGGACCATGAGTTGCCACAGTCCGTCCTACAGTCAACTTAGTAGCGTTGACAGCAGACGTTGTTGACTTGTTAGGGCCGGCAGAGGGGGGGACCATGAGTCACAGTCCTCTCCCTGTCGGAAAGGGGTTTATTTAGCTCGCAACCACTAGTGGAGGGACCATGAGTATCCACAGTCCCAGCACTAACTGGTGCCAGGTGAGCTTTGCCGGTAGACAGCATGGTCGCCGTACTACCGTCCGGTGTAAAAGGAGAACCGGCCATAAGATTTTTTGTTTTGGTTTGTTTTGTTTTGTTTTTCATGTTAGATCCCACGAGTAGCGGAGAAATGAGGTCCATCTGCACAGAGATTCGCATTGTGCAGATAAGGCTAGTTGATCCGGAGGTCGCCAGGTATACGGATACTCCGTGCACGACTGTGCTATTTGATAGACTGGGCCGTCAGCCAGGTTGACTCTCGGCACGGGTCGTATGACACCTTCCGTCCAGCCCAGGGGATAAAGGAGGGGAGAAGGAGAAGAACGTTCTGTCCTGTAAAAGCCGCATAGTAGTACAGGTACTTAACTTGCGCCTTAAGAAAGAAGAGGGGGGAAAAGGGGACATAGAGTCCTGGTCAGTACTTGGTTGACGCTTGTCAACAGCCTGTCTGTCATGGGTGGCCCTTAGACAGCATAGCCCATTGAACCTACGCCGTAAGCCTTCGCACCGGCACCATCGAATGCAATGATGGTGCACACGTCAAGATGACTGACCCACGAAGGAAACTATAGGTTTAATTTGGAGACAAATTTCTATAAATTATCAGAACCCGTGCAGTGACGGGCTAGGAAAAATCACACCACTTGTCGTTCAAGACGACTAAGGGAAAGATATCAGATTTAGGCACATTTGGCATTCAAGTGAGGTTAGGTAACTGGGTTGATGGGACAACAAAATGCAATTCAATGTAGACCTATTGTGATGTTGTGGTTTCCATACTTTGGAACATATAAAAAACCTATGAAGGACACTTCATCCGATGCATTTATGAATTTATGTTTTTGCCCCGCGTGCCCCGTTAAACTGGGTTTCCACCTTCTTGTTTGGCTGAGCCGGAGAGCACTGTTTGCGGCATGGTCTGCCGCTTGGTCTTTAAAACGGAGGTTCAGCCATCCTTGCCTTCTCGAGTCTGGGGTGAGTCAAAGATCCTCTTGGCTGGGTAAAATGGCAAAACGTACGAGTACTAACCACAAATAAACTTTCAACTGTCAAAATAACAATCTGTAGAAACAGTGTTGTCAGTTTAAAAACCAACCTTTTAAAAAAAACACCCTTTACATGTATAGGTAATCGATATTGTTACGATTCTTTTTTTTCTGATTTTACCAATATACGAGTAGAAAATGTCTACTGACAAAATGTGATTCGAAACCAATTTTAATCAAGGGACTTTCTTTAAGGAATTGACAACTTCTTTTTACAATAAAATGCAAATTACTTGAGATATCTCAAAAAAAAATATCGAAACATTTATGAATGGAACTCGACTTTGTTCATATGTCCACCTCAGGAACGTATGCAGCGGTCGATACGTTGAACCCAATTTTTGATGACTCGGCCGCATATTTCGACCGATACGGCCGCTATTTCTCGTTCCATATTGGCTCTGAGCTCCTCTAACATCGTCGGCTTGTTGGCATAGGCCAATGATTTTATGTAGCCCCATAAAAAAAGTCTAGAGGCGTTAAATCACACGATCTCTGCGACCAATAGACGGTTCCATTTCTCGTTACGTGACGGTCATTTTCATCGACGAAAAAACAACGGCCCAATGACGCCACCGGCATGAAAACCGATGAAGTGCTGTTTCATGAATCATATGAGGGTTCTCACCTGTCCAGTAACCCATATTTTGCTTATTGATGAAGCCGTTTAACCAAAAATGCGCTTCATCACTGAAGATGATTTTGCGATGAAATTCTTCATTTTCTTCCATCATGTCCAGAGCCCAATTCGAAAACGTACGTCGCTTCATATGATCAAGTGGCTTTAGTTCTTGAGTCAGCTTGATTTTATATATAAGGGTGTTGGCCAAGATCCTTATGCAAAATTCGTCATAATGTGTCCTGGGAGAGGCCCAATTCTTGAGAACGCCATGAAATTGACTGATCTGGCTGGTTTGCGACGGACGCCTCTATGGCAGCAATATTGTCCACACTTCGGGCAAAACGTTGTCTCACTGGCACGGCAACATCAAGTAGCGAATATTCTGACTCAAATTTTTTTACTAGACTATGAATTGCTTGTCTACTGGGACGAAAATTACGGCCGAAAATTGGCATTAACGCTCCTAAAGTTGCGACCACCGACTTGGAATTTCGGTAGTA
This sequence comes from Portevinia maculata, assembly GCA_949715645.1. Taxonomy (NCBI): domain Eukaryota; kingdom Metazoa; phylum Arthropoda; class Insecta; order Diptera; family Syrphidae; genus Portevinia; species Portevinia maculata. The sequence goes on along the minus strand of OX454525.1, from coordinate 401,306,810 downwards.
AATTTTAATTATTTATAATCGTCGTTCCTTCGTGCACACCAAAATGTAAAAAATTTTGATTTTACTGACTATTTTGACAGTGACAGTTCTGTAATCTGTTTAAGGGTGCTTTCACACTGAAAGTTTGAAGTTGTGAAGACGCTAATGAACCCTTATAAGCGATAAAATTATCGGCACTTATTTTTATACACCTAAACAACACCAGCAGTTGATTGACGAAGGGATTCGAATTTGGGAATTCGATTTTGTTTGCCAAGTAGGCGGACCCCACAGGACCCCTCTTCAGTCCAGATCATAACCTCGTCGTTGAAGAACAAAGAAAGAAAGGAAGAATTCTTATCACACAGACATTTGCACTTAATGAGTCGTAGAGTCGTATGCCGGTGAAGGGACGGGAATATAATATCACTGCAGCGCCGCTTACAAAACACGGCTTTTTCTAAAAGGCGACTTAAGAGATAAATCACATCTAGGCAATTTAAACAATTAGCTGAGCCTGACGAAGAATTTAACATCATGAAACTGTGTGTGTGCATGCAAATCCAGGAGTGACACGACGAGATCACCGCTGTCGTAAAAGGACGATCATACAAAAATCGATAAAAGGAACATGCAATAGTTAACACAAAAATAAATAGTTAAAAAAAAGACGCAGGCTCAAAAACTCCGAGATCACACAAATGCAATAACACCAGCATGCCTGGGACCAAGCGCAGTTAAAAGTGGAACGAGACATGATTCTGTTTATCTCTTTTTCCAAAACAGGTGCAGTCATATGCGGTCCTAAATCTAAACTTCTTTGGTTTTCTCCAGGATCTACTGGACACATTTTTTGTTTGTTTTGAAATGTGAGCTTTTATTGTTTTTATTAAAATTTGATTATTTTTTTATACATTTTTTTAAATATTGAATCGATTTAAGGAAATTTTGTTGAGATATCACTTGAAAGAAGAAAAATTCAACAAAATCGTTTACGTTCAATGATTTTTATTTTCAACCGAGATAGACTTACGAGTACATAAACGCTGAAAAAAAAGAATATAATTTAATTTGAATCGAAATTACTATCAGAAATAAAAGATCTTGAACTCGAATCATCTAAATCCAAAATATCTTCATCTGTTGCTAGGCCTCTGCAGGATTTCCAAATAAGCTAATAACTTCAGCAGAAAGTGTTGATAACTTCTTTTTTGGTGCTGGCTGTCGAAAAAAACTTATAATTGGATCGGATGTTATAAGGAACATGTGGAACAAATTTTCAATAGTGCTGGCCCTGCAGAATTTTTATTAGATCAACACTTATTCTAGTTATTTCAGATGATTTTGACGGATTCTTGAAAAACCTTCGAGACGTGTTACCGTCATTAGTGGTTCCACTTCCTGGTTTTGGAATATCCACCAGCTACCCTTATCTCAAGACTTATCTCTGCCGCAAACAACAACTGCGCAGAACCATGTGAACTTAAAAGGTTTTTTGAACTTAAAACGTTTTTTTCTTTTAGGCTAGAATCGTAAAAATCCGTTCATGGTCTACCTGCCGAAGAAATACCAGATGGTGCAGGTGTTGGATCAGATTCGTCACTAGAATTCAGTATTGGAAGTTAAATAAATTCTTTAAGCCACGATTCGTTCTTCTTTAAAAAAACAATGTTACTTCTATAGTGCTATTAAAGTCGTTGAGATAAGATTGAACCACATTCTTCGTTCGAGCTGAAGGGTCACCACAACTCAATTTTTGCAAAACAAGATCTAGAATTTGACTTTGCCTTTCACCGTGCTTAAATTTCTTCCACAATTAAAATAAATCCATTTTCTATATGCAGGGTTGGTCTAGACAAATATGTCATAACTTTCTAATAGGCATATAGCAGGTGGCAATGGTGCGATGGTAGTGTATTCACTAAAGTGATTGGCAGGTCGTGCGTTCGAATCCCGACCAGGGCCATGATCTCCCTTAAGCAATTTAGGCGCCACCTGTTGAGAAAAAAAACCCATCGCACCAAACTTCTTTCCTATCCTTCTATTCTTTCAGTAAGTAGCACCCAAAAATAGGCAATGAATTGTTGGGAGCTACTTGCGCAACGAACTAAATGCCTGCGCTGTGGTTTTACCATTATAAGGGTACTGTGTCACTACAGAAAAAAGAAATCCCTTTAGCGCACGCAAATTATAAAAAAAAAAAAAAAAAAAAAAAAATAGGCAGAAAAAGGCACACAAAACTTGGTACATGGACTGATACCTACACGTCATTTAACAACACGGCGTAAATTTTATCTGGCCACCAGCTCTCGACATTTCCAAAATCTTAGACAAAAAACGATATAATTTTACATTTCTTACAATTGTTCGTGTATTACCAAAAAAAAAATCAAAAGAATATATAAACACATTTTTTATATAGTGTAACTATTTTATTTTATTGTTCTTACTCTGAAAATCAAATTCCATTTTTTATTTATTAGAAAAAGACACTTCACTTTCTTAAAGTTTGACAATCAAAACTTGTAAACAGCTGATTAGAATCGATTGCATTCAATGTTAACACTTTGGGCTGACCTAGCATCTTTAATTAAACAGTACTGGCTTTAATATTTTGCACATTTGTACCTCAACATTATTTCTATGGAAAAACAGAAACAAAAAAAAAATTAAAAATATTAAAAAAAAAATAATATTGTCCACCTAGTTTAATTTTTTTAACCACTGTGCGTTGTGTGAATCTAAATATTTCATGTATATTTAAATGTATAACCTTGAATTTAACAAAATTAAATATTTTGTTAAATTTAAAAATGCTCTAAATATATCCCAGCATACTGAATTGAATTACAATGGTTATATATGCTACTATAAATGAAAGCCCACGCAAACAAAGTCCATTGTTTAGTTCAAATAATCCGCACACGTCAATCTTAAGGTTTTCGAATCGTTGCTGGTTCAAAAACTGATCAACCTGTTAAAGCAAACACATTAGTGAATTCATAATTTATTTGACTTACAATTTGCGCACTAACACTCCTATCCCACCGGATGTCAATGTCCGAACATAAATTATCCCAATCAAGGTATTTGGGCATTTTCGATCGACGTATCGCCAGATCTACTACCATCATCAAAAACAGAAATTCCATAATTCGGAGGACACCCAGAGCCAACTCAGTCCATATAATATCGCCACTGTGTATGTAATTCAAAACAACGAAATGGACTCTGCCAACTATCATGCATAGGTCCAAGTAGAATGTAAGTAAAATATTAAACTGGAATATCGCGTGAAATTCAAGAATGACCTTGAAAATTTCTGAATATATCTGCGAACATCGGTCAAGTTCATCGGAGAAATCACAAAGCACCTCCATCCGTTGAAATTTCGTCATTTTTTGATTCTCCGAGAGTTGAATTCGCTTAGCAAAAGACACCATATGATGTCCAATATTTTGATACATTCCCGATGCCACAATGTATCCCAAGCAAACAAAGTCCACCACGACAAAAGTTCCAAGCCAGAGAATGTATCCTAAAATGAATTCAAATATGAACAAAATATTCCTTTCCCCGATAGCAGCCACAAAATTTTGGGCTTCCATTATAAGTTCTGATATATTACTGATGAGTCGACTCATAATCAGAATGTAAAATTCTTTGCCGAAAAGGTTTGAGTCCTTTGTTATCACTGAGATTTGAGAAATAATGTCAATCGTCCTGTTAATGACACTGACGAACTGACTACGTCGAAAAACTTGTATTGCCATAAATGCGACGGTAAATATAGCAACTGATGAGAATTGAAGGTAGGTCATTATTCGTAACTGATTCTGTGGCGGCAGATTTTCAAAAATTACCGACAGAAACAAAGAAAAACCGATAAGGCACGAGAGCCTGTATGATGTGGAAAAGAGTTGCAAATTAAATGACGATTTAACTCGGCCAACATCCGTCATTGAAAAACACACCACTCCTAACATTTTGCCATAGTAGTAGAAAAATTTAATTAACAATATGCAGTATGCATTTCTTCGGCTAACCTTTACCGACATTGTGTCGAATAGAGACTAAAGTAAGGTTACACACCAGCTACAAACTTGATGTCGAGTCCGCACTATTTAATAACACTAATATAATTAGAATTAAATATTCACAAAACAGTAATAATACATTAATTTGAGCAAATACGTCGCGAGGCGAATTGATTCTTGGCTAGGTTTGTGAGGGTGGGTGGGAAAATGGGTATGCTATTTGGGCCAATGGCAATAGGAAAGTTACAGCTTGGAAGTCTTTGGATTTCTTATTCAATGAGACGCTGAGATACATTTTAACCAACACTATGCTGAATAATCACAGATGATAATTTTTGCTACCACAATAAATACGAGTAAGAAGACATTTTAAATTGCACGCAATATGTGATACCCAACGCTATATGTAAACATCAAAAGCCTCTTTACAATACCCAATGCGGGAATGTTCAACAGCCACCAATATTCCGTATTTCGGAAAGATCGTTGCTCTGATATAACCCAGAACTTGAGGGGAGGCGGAGTTGGCTGCTGTCCGAGCCTCATGGCATAGCAAAGAAATTGTATTGCTTGCCCGGCTTTATCTTAAGCACATAAATACTCATAGTTTAATAATTTACTTGATTTAGTTTTCGCTGATTCAGGGCTTGACATTAGTGTTAGCAACTCCATAGTTCCTCTTTGCCGCAACACAATTTTTCATGTAGCACTTTCTATAAGATTCAAATTTTGTGAATTTATTAAACCGTCTTCATCTGGATGTAATTTTAAGTATAACTACCCCAAAGCTAATTTTAATAGCATTTCAAATTACCTAAATAGCATTGAATGGTTAAATGTTTTTAGTAGCCATAATTTAAATGATTCCTTCAACCTTTTTATAGAAATCGTTAGAGTGGCAATCGATATGTTTACGCCGAAAGTAAAAGTCAAAACTGGGACCAAACCTATTTGGTTCAATAAAAGGGTTATAAATCTTAACAATAGGAAAAATAAGATCTACAAACAGTTTCGGAAAAACAATAATGATCCTGAGCTTTATATCCATTACCGCCGACTCCAGGAGCAATTTAATGTTTTAAATAAGTTCCTGTATAGACAGTATGTTCTATCAGTCGAGGCAAATTTAAGGAATAATAGCAAATGTTTTCGGAAGTACATATATCAATAATAAAAAACAATCAATTGGTAGGTATTCCAAGAATTATGCGCCAAGATGACGAAACTTCTTCAGACCTATTAACAATTTGCAATATGTTTGCTAAGCAAAATCTCACTTAACCAATTAAGGCGCCACCTATGGAGATAAAAAAAAAACCTATCGCACCAAAAACTTCTTTCCTATCCTCCTATTCTTTCAGTAGTAAGCAGCACCCAAAAACAGGCAATGAATCTGGGTGCTGCTTGCAGCAACGAAAATGCCTGCGCTGTGGCAACACTATAAGGGTACTGTATCACTTACAGAAAAATAAAAAAATCCCTTTAGCGCACGCTAATTATAAAAAAAAGTACTTCCAATCGGTCTACACTTCCTCCGGATCTTCTTCTTGTAGCGATAGTTCACTGTCAAATAATTCATTAAATCTTGGCATATTCGAATTTTCGTCTTCAGAAGTGGAATTATTACTTTCCTTTTTAAAGACTGATACAAATCCTGGTGTTGATGGAATTCCGCCAATTATTTTTCGTAACTGTTCTTACGCGTTTGCTGTACCTCTCTGTTTAGTATTTAATCAATCCATTGAAAATGGGGACTTTCTAAAGGTCTGGAAAAATTCTTTAATTACACCTATTTGTATACCCTATTCTAAGGGTATATTAATTTTGACGCATAGTTTATAACATACCTTAATATTGCCCGTAGACCCCTAAAAGTTACTATATTTATGATCAGCATCAATAGTAATGTCGATCTAGCCATGTCCATCCGTCCGTCGTCAAAAATTAGGCCTTTAAACTGGGCTGAAATTTTAACCATATACTCTCTAGGGTCCCGAAATAATCAAGTTTACGAATTTTTGAAATCCGCCCACAGACACGCCCGCAAACTCAAAAAAACAATTTTTTTTTAAAAATCGAATTTTAAGCTAGAAAGCTGAAATTTTGTATATTATGATCTATGACTCCTAAAACTGCTCAGAAGATAAAATTTTTAAAATCCGCCCACTGACACTTTTATTGAAAAACCAAAATTTGAGCTAGGAAGCTAGGAAATTTATAATATATACTCTCTAGGCGCCTTTAAAGCTCAATTAAAAAAAATAACTTTTTTTTCAAATCCAAAGTTTGAGCTTGGGAGCGTTTTTTCTACAAAAGCTTCGTTTTTTTTTTGATAAAATCCTTTAAATGTTACGAGGGCGGGTCAATAAGTCCGTGACTTTTTGAATTTCTGACCTCTTTACTGAAACGGCAACACTGCTCCTGCCAACAGGCATCTGTCAGTTGACTCCTGTCAAAATTTAAACTTGCTGCGTCAGTTAGTTTGTGTTTGACAGCTATTTTTATCAGACTACTCACTAATTTGAGGAGAAAATGGAAAAAAGTGAATTTCGTGTGCTTATTAAGCATTATTTCTTGCGAAAAAAAACCATTACCGAGACCTAGGCTAAGCTTGAAAAATACTATGGGGCCTCTGCACCATCGATTTCAATGGTAAAAAAGTGGTTTACTGAATTTCGTTGTGGCCGTACAAGCACTGAAGATGCCGAACGTCCTGGACGCCCAGTTGAGGTCTCTACACCCGAAACAATCGAAAAAATTCACGATATGGTGTTGGCCGACCGAAGATTGAAAGTGCGAGAGATTGTGGAAGCCGTAGGGATCTCGCATGGCTCAGTGGTTTCAATTTTGAATGATCACTTGGGCATGAGAAAGCTTTCCGCAAGATGGGTGCCGCGTTTGCTCACAGTCGACCACAAACGCAATCGTGTAACAACTTCACAGGAAGGTTTGGCGTTGTTTAATCGCAATATGGAGGAGTTTTTGGCCCGTTTTGTAACCGTGGACGAAACATGGATCCATCACAACACACCAGAGACCAAAAAACAGTCAAAACTGTGGGTTTCTAAGGGTGAATCGGCGCCAAAGAAGGCCAAGGTGGGTTTGTCAGCCAATAAAGTTATGGCGACTGTTTTTTGGGATGCACGCGGGATAATCCACATTGACTACCTTCAAAAGGGAAGAACAATCAATGGGGAATATTATGCCAACTTATTGGACCGATTCAATGACGATTTGAAAAAAAAAACCGACCTCATTTGGCCAAGAAAAAAGTTCTTTTCCACCAAGACAATGCAAAGGTGCACACATGTGCAGTTGCCATGGCAAAAAACCATGAATTGGGCTATGAATTGCTTCCTCATCCACCCTTTTCTCCAGATTTGGCTCCGAGCGACTACTTCTTGTTCCCAAACCTGAAGAAATGGCTTGGTGGAAAAAGATTTGACTCCAATGATGAAGTCATCTCGCAAATAAAGGCCTATTTTGAGGACCTCGACAAATCATTTTTTTTGGAAGGGATAAAAAAAATTGGAGAAGCGTTGGACAAAGTTTATAGAGCTCAAGGGAGACTACGTTGAAAAATAAAAAAAAAAATTTATAAAAAAATCTGTGTTTTATTCCAAAAGTCACGGACTTATTGACCCGCCCTCGTATATAACAAAAGATGTAGAGCGTTCTTAACAATTCAACCATACTTAGACTTATGAGGGATAGAAATAAGAATAGGGTATCCAACAGTTCGCCCAACCGGACTGTAGCCCGTTCCTTTGTTTTATCTCAGCAATATAAGTGGAACTTTTGCAACTGAACTAAAAACTGCCATAGTGATTCCTCTTTTTAAAAAGGGTAATAAGAAAGACATATCCAACTATAGACCAATTTCGTTGTTGTCGTCAATTTCCAAAGTATTTGAAAAAGTTGTTAAAACGAGAATCTTAGCCTATCTTAATCATCTACATTTTTTTAGTCCCATACAGTTTGGTTTTAGGACTGGCCATTCCACGGAGAATGCTCTTTTGGACTTCTGCTCCATTTCGTATAAGGGTTTAGATGATAAACTTTCTTGAGATGGCCTTTTTGTCGACATTACTAAGGCGTTTGATATGGTTGACCACGCAATCCTCCTAGATAAATTGTATAAGGCCGGCTTCAGAGGTTTCATTTACAAATGGTTTGGGTCATATCTTAAAGATAGAACTCAACGTGTAAAAATTGGAAACAATATAAGCAGCTCTAAAACAAATAACTTGGGAGCGCCCCAAGGTTCTGTACTTGGTCCAATTTTATTCCTAATATATATTAATTCCTTATTTTAACTTCCATTCTTGCCTAAAACTAAAGCCTTTGCCGACGACCTTGGTATTGCTTATTGTTCAGTCAGTCCCTTAGATTTAATAGCCAACATAAACCATGACGTTTTTTACTAAGATGCTGGTTTGCACAGAACAGGCTTATTGTTAGTAACAAAACCAAACTGATGTATTTCAGTCTTACTGGGTATGAGTACCCCGACTCAGATATAGTATTTCATTCCCATGATTGTGCAAGTCATGAGCTGTTGAACAGCATATGCAGCTTCCAAATTGAACCATCTTTTCATAGAAACGCTGATTGCAGTATTACTCGTAAATGCTTCACAATTGAAGATGTTGATAATTTTAAATATCTTAGTGTTACTATTGACCAAAACTTGAACTGGTCCAAGCACATTTCTCTTTTGAAACTCGTTGTTTTACTATGGCTTATTCCATTCAAGATTGCAACATGGACTCTGCAGTTTTGGTGGTGCTTATTTAATTAGGTTGCAGAAATTAACTGTCATTCAAAAATCTACTATACTGAAAGTTTGTAGCTCCCACCGTTCAGCTCACACTATGGACCTGTTCAGGTTCTTGAAAATACTTCCTTTACGACATTTATTTTACTTCAAAGTTCTGAAAGTCTTTTTTTATGAGAGGCGGGTATTGGGAAAGTCCGATTTCGGACACTCGCAGCTTACGGAGCCATTCAAACTTTGTTGTAAATATTCCCGCTTTTCGCACTACAAGTTACAGAAACTCTTACTACATTATCTGATGCAAACTTTAGCCGTGTTTTGGTGATAAGTGTATACCCAGCTCAGCTACATTTAACACGTAAACAATAGCAAAAAGGAGTGCTGACGATAAAGAGGTCAGCAGTCGAGGACTGAGACGGAGTGAACATAAAGTGTTGATGCCATCAAGCGACTAGATGGCGGTAAAATAAGTTGGGAGCAAAAATATTCCGATTGTTATGCAGAGATAGTGGATGTGTTCATTGATTAAACAAAAAATCCTCATTTCAAAGAAAATTATTCGATGAAAATTAAAAAAAAATAAAAAATTGCCAAAAATAAGCATCCGTTCTTTTCCTTGCTGTCAAACGCAAAGGATTTTATGATGCTCAAAAATCTTTCAACAGATACTTTTGGACTTGCATCCTTGCTTTAATAATTATCCAAATCGCACTCTTTTAAAGTACAAACACTGCGAACACATTCTCAAAAATGAAAAGTTAATATAGAATACAATCTAGTTGTTTTATTGTAAAACTATCCTGAGCTAGCTATACACTTATCACCAAAACACGGCTTTTATTTATAAGACTCTGCCCTTAGAAATTCGTTCTATAAGAAATTTACGAATATGTATTTACAAAAGTAATGAAATCTTAGCTTCTTGCTTTTGACCATACTGAAATCGAGACCCTGTCGCGCTATACTTAATAATAATAAATAATAACAAAAAAAAAAAAAAATATTTGTCCACTTCTATTTTGAATTTATCCTTTTTGGTTTATCTTTTTTCTTTTTGTTATAAATTGCTTTTCTTTCTAAATTGCTGTAATTTTTATTTTTTCTAACTTCTTTTTTACGCCATCCTTTTCTTTTTTCTGCCTTTGTACACCCCTCGCAAAGTAACAATATCCAAATGTGGCATCATCTATATTTTTTTTTAAATATAGATGCCACTAACTATTCTGTGTGGACTGTACGAGCATTACCTCCATGTAGAATTGTTTGAATAATTTGTAAACTAATTTCTATACTTTGTACCTACCTACATATACGAGTATATTTGAATAAATTGAATTGAATTGAATATTAAAAATGGCACAATTCAATTTCTCAAAAATAAACATTAATAATGTGAAAGATGCTCACATCAAATCTTTCACATTATTCTCATCCTGCTCCCTGAAATCTCTGAATATAGTTCCTACCTACGTATGTAGATATTTATTTGAGTAATTCATCCCAATCACATTATTTGATCAGAATCTGTAGCAGCATTGTTAAGGATTTTCCCATTGAGTAAGAACGGGATCAAGTTAATATTACAGGTCAATATTTATATTGCTCAACGGAAAAGAAAAATGACACGATCTCCTGTTGAATGAATTCGATTTGCAATTCAAATGAGAAGAACTAACCAACCATATATCCATGAATATATTTCTTGCTTCACAATCCTGAGAAATACCATTCTAACTGACTTGTTTTCCTGGCCACAAACACCTGTAATAAGCCGGAACAAGTACACAAGCAAAATGAAAAAACAGTTCGCCAAGAAATCTTAATTTCGAAAACGAAAAAACACCAAAATGCACGACTGGTCAGTGTATTATTTAACCGAGGGTTAGGTAGGACTCGTAACACTAACAGCTGTGAACGATACTTGGAATGCGTGTGTGAAGCTTCGCTGTATTCACGGTTTTGCGCTTGAGTGCGCCCAAGTGTATCCTTCTTGATATGTGCAAATTATAGGGAAATTCGTCACGGACATATCGGTTAACCACAATTTGGATCAACTGTAGTTCAACTAAATTATGTATGTTCCAACAATATGTTCAAATGATTATATTCCGGCCGAGAGTTGAACTGGATATGGTGCAATGGAGACCCTTATTGGTTATCATTTCTTCATAGCAGGTGGATGTGCTCTATCCGTTTTGCCTGCACACCGATAATTCTCATTCAAGTGAAATACCTGCATAAATTTCGTTGGTCGAATGGGTATGAAATGAATATGATACGGATATGTACCCACCTGTCATTTGTGGAAGTAAAATATTTTGCTTTAAAGTTCCTAGGGACCGACATACGAGTTCGTAGACTGTGTTTTGCAGTTTCAGCAAACCTATCATCGAATATGTGTAGCTGAGTGCATTGATGCCAGATCGTCGGATATTTCCCTTTTTTAGGAATTTCACATCTAAAATAAAGCGAAAAGGGATTTTTCGATCTTCGTAGTACAAAATAAGGCATTTTAAGTTATGCTCAAATTTGGACTGTTTTTTTCAGAAGTGGCATTACTGATTCGGATTCTAAATATTTGAATGCTTTCATTTTTATAACCGTTTTGTAATTTTGATTCATTGATTGTAACATATTTTTTATTTTTTTTTTAATTAAAAAAACGAAATCCAAATCCCAGAGCACTCAGACTCGATAACGGTCCATTATACTACCAGGCAGAAATACTCTTTTTGGTGTAGAGGCATGTGAATGGGTGCCGAATGTCGTTGTTCCCCATGGGGATTAAACCTGCACCGCACGGGTCACAAGCCAACACGCTAACCTTTACACCATCGCCACCCTTTGATGTTTTTGATTGTACATAACATACTTTAATATTGCTCGTAGACCCAAAAAATTACTAAATTTGTGATTAGCATCGAAAGTTATGTGTATCTAGCCATATCTGTCCATCTATTGTCAATTTTTAGGCCCTAAATAAATATAAAAATAGAAAGCTGAAATTCGGAACATATACTCGTACTTCCTAGGGGCCCAAAACAATCAAGTATAAATTCGCCCACTGACACGCCCACTATTTGACAGAAAAAACGTTTTATTGAAGAAATCAACAGATTGCCCTATTCTTGGCAAATTATGTACATAGATACTCGTAATAGTCATTCTTAAAAATTCTTTCATACAAAGTGTTTTGATACGCTAAGTTTTGTTTTACTAAAAACATTGTTTTTTCGATAAAATACTTTGAAAAACTTAAAAACAGTTGTGTAAAACAAAATATGTAGATAATAGCAGTTAACAATTCCCCTACATTAATATTCTTGCAACGCCTACTTTTTGGGGTATAGCAATAGGGTAACCAACAATTTGCCCAAGCGGACTGTTGGCTTTACTTATGCTTTTTTACTGATGGTAATTTGCGGGTCCTTGGCGACAAAAATGGCGGCAAAAATATCTCGATCGAAAGGAACATCTGGCAATACTGTTTCAGTTTATAAAAATAGCTATAATAAACTACAGACGAAAAAATATGCGAAAAGAATTTCAAATACAAAGTACAAAATCCATCTCTTTAATAACAACAAAAAAATGTTTTAGTTTACGGGCTTACGTCCCTTGATCACTTGATCTTAAGAACTCTATCAATAATTGCAGACTATATTGAATCTATCTATCTATCTATCTATCTATCTATCTATTTATCTATCTACATATCTATGGGTGTTGGTTGATTTTGACAAGCCTTTGATAGACAAGCAAGAGATCTGTTATGGGTCTCGCAAAGACAACGAGGAGTTCCAGAAGCCAACGTGATGATCATGAACATGTATATGGGAGTAAAAACAACAGTAAGATGCCCCGCTGGTGTTTCCGACGAGTTCGCATTCAAATTCGGTGTACACCAGGGAAGCGTTTTAAGTCCCTAAATCTTTATTACAGTCCCTGATTATCAGCTTGAAGGAAAAGTGACGAGCTACAAAGTGCATTAGTAGTAACCCTGTTTTGTTGGAGAAGTTATCCGTAGTGAAGAACGTTCTACACTGAATGAACATTGAATGAACTTGAATGATCTTTTGGTTGGTTCGTTCCTATACGTTGGTACGATTGACACATTTTATGCTTCGTTCGTAGAGTAGCTTTTAAATCTCAATTCAGTCTCTCAACTCATGAGTTAAGATGGATTTTAAATCGAGTTGAAAATTAGTAGAAATGATAGAAAAAGAAATAGCATTCCTCGATTTATTTCACAACATAGTACCTTGTACGCGCACTAATCAAAAATGTAAATGTATTTGTACATACAGACGTAAATACACAGCCTCATGCAACCGTACGAAATCAGTTTTAACTCAGGACTCTAATTTCGACTATATGTTTATATTTTGAACATACTCTACGGACGTGCTCCACTCACTTTGGTGGTTTTGTTTATATAAAACAGATGAAATCATTTCGAAAAAAAAAATTAAGGAAAGGCTGCAGTCCGTTTGGGCGAACTGTTGGATACCCTATTCCTATCACCAAAAAAAAGTAAGCGGTTCAAATTTTTTAGTAGGGTCAATTTTCAATAAGGATATTGTCTACGTGGTTTCTTATACATAACTGTTTTTGCTAGGTTTTTTAGGATTTAATGGAAAAATAATGTTTTTGTAAAAAATGGGTGTGCCAGTGGCGAATTTTAAAAAAACTTGCCACTTGAGCATTTTGGGCCCTAGAGAGTAAATGTTCCGATTTACGGCTCTCTGGCTCGAATTTAATGGGCCTCAGAATTGACAACTGACGAACGAGGAAGGAGTTATTAATAAAGCATAAATAAAGGAATATGGACAAAACTTTGGCGAACCCAACAGGCGGAGCAGTAGGTATGTAGTTAAGTGGGACTGTTTTGATCCCTTTAATCCTGATCATTGCCTCCCCGCCATTAGAAAGAAGAAGAAGATGGGCAAAAACTTCATATATCAACATTTTAATTTTCTTTATATTTTTTATTTATATAATGAGTTCTTGTTCCGTTAGTAGTGGGTATTGCCTCCCCGAGCATCTAACAAAGCAATAATTGGATAAGATTTGTTACCATGCTGCCGCCCAAATTGGGCCATTCCTCCATCAACACAGATCCAGGCACCAGATCCATGCGGCCTGGATGTCAGGTTGCATCCTAATCTTTTTCCCCAGCAGGTCCCAAATGAGGTCAATGTAATTCAAGTCCGGGCTAATCGCAGCTCAAGCCGTTACGATGATTCCCATTTCTTGTAACTACTCGGTAACGCACCCGCGACGTTTAGACTATAGCATTGTCCTGCCTCAGCAAGAAGTTTTCCGCAATAAACGGTGCGAACGGAATCACATATTCCTGCAGTTGTTGATGTAATACGTGGAGTTCAGTGAACCTTCCACGATGCACAGTTCAAGTTTTCTTCCCACACCTCCCCAGAAATTGTCCCGCTGGCCAACTGATGCCGAACAGTATCTCCCCCCTGATCATCTCCACACTCTGCTACATTCATCTGGAGTGCTCAGACAAAACTTGGACTCATCACTGAAAAATACTCTACCCCAATCGACCACTGTCCATCCTGGTGAACGCGAGCAAATTCTATTCGACTTGCGTCGCTTGGGCTGTACTGTGAGTCTCGGTACTCCAGCAGGCTTTTACGCTCACAGGCCACTTTCTACTAATCCCCGCCTTCCTTTACGTTTGAGCATTTACAGTTGTCCCTCTGAAGGTTCGAAGTCAGTGAGAGAGCTAAGCTGTAACCTGTAAGGTGACGATTCCGAACGCTTTCAAGACCAAATATTGGTCATACCTAGCAGAAGACACTCTAGGACGACCTGAGCCTTGAAATTGCAAAGAGATTATGCAGCAAGCACAAAAATAAGACTTTAAATCGATAAGCTGCTCAGAAAAAAAACTTGGCAAAAACATAGCAACATTATTACCAACATGATAGCAACGCACATGAAAAAGTAAGACTGCGACACTTTTCTGTCACTATATGTATGTAACTACCTATAGATACAATTACGAGTATGTATTAGATTCTTTTCAATTTTGATTATTTTTCAAATTATTGAATGAACTTATTTTCTGCCGCAGTGGTTCAGTGGTTAGTGTGTGTGACTACTTATCGAAAGGTCCCCAATTCAAATCCCGTCAGTGCCAAGTAACATCTAGAGTTTTGTTCCACTGCTCTACTTATTGCGAACGTCTGACAATTTCAATTTTCAATTTCAATTTATTAATCTAAAATGTAAGCGGGGTGTACAATGAGGCTTAGATCTCTTTTAGTACTTATGGTACAATAAATATAAAATAAATTTACAATATTCTAAACAAAAACTAAAATCTAAAGAAGTGGGAAATATAAAACTGTATATGGGAGAGGTATTAGGATCTGTTTAATATTAGTTTCCTTTTTTATTGCTGCGACGAAAAATTAACAAAAACTGCTGCCTTGAAATGGTCACTCCTTGATAGGCTTTTAATACGTGAAGGCAGTGAGTTCCATAGCCTGATCGCATGAATGAAAAACAATCGGGAGGGATTCAAATAGCGAAAAATATGGATGTCAATGTTAAATCTTCTACGAGAGCGAGAGAAACTCAATTTAGCGTAATAATCAGGTGGCATTTTCGTATTTATAGTATTATGCAAGAATATGCAATTCCTTGTATTCACGTATTGCGTTAATGTGCAACCAAGAAAGTCACATGAGTAGACGGATATCCTGTCATATCTTCGCAGCACATGAATGTAACTAATGGCATCATTAAAAGCTACTGTAGCTTCGCTTTCGTTGGGATAAAGAATCCGGATGGCCGTACACAACTTCAGCATATGATAAAATAGGCATTATGAGTTTACGCACTAGTCTCTTCCGAGTTTCGGATGGAGTAAAACTAGATGTAAGCCAAAGTTTACGCAGGCATCCATAGGCGCGAGCAAAAACGAGGTAAACGTGGTAATTACATGATAGATAGATAGAAATATAGTAATGACCTTCTAAAAAGCTATATGCTGGACTATTTTAACCTCCTTTACGAGAATGCCTGTGTTCCTTTAAGCTTCCCAAAAGCTCTCATATTTGTGATTTTTAAAAAAGGAGAGCCTAATCAACCTGAGAACTACAGGGGAATATCTATTCTCAACTCTTTTAGGAAGATATTTGCTGTGATTTTATATAGAAGGCTCTCCACATGGATTGAAAGGACCAATCGACTCAGCACTTTTCAAGCAGGATTTCGCTCTGGATTCTCTACATTGGATCATATTTTAGCATTGTGTTAGGAACCACATCGAAAAAAACAAAAAACTGTATGTCTGTTTCGTGAACTTTAAAGCAGCGTTCAATACAGTAAATAGGCAGGCGTTGTTCTATAAATTGACGACTATTGGAGTATCTCACAAATTTCTATTGCTATATTTCAAATTCCTCTCGTCCTCCAGTGCGGCAGTATGGGATGGCTCTAAGTTATCAGAGTGGTTCGTTACCTCTGCAGGTGTCCCACAGGGATGCATTCTGAGCCCTCTGTTGTTCGCTCTTTTCATTGATGATGTGTCTTCTATTCTTCCTTGCGGTGTACTCTTTGCGGGAACTCTCATCAAAGTATTGCTTTACGCTGATGATTTGGTTTTGCTGGCGGACAATCCTTTCTCGCTGCAACTACAAATCAACAAACTGATCCACATCAATATACAAAAAACGAGCATTGTTGTGAAGGCGATGGTGTTTGAGAGCCTAAAATGTAGAAGACTCCCTGAAGAAGCTTGGCGACTTGGTAACGAGCAAATTGATACAGTGCTGGAATTTAAGTATTTGGGAGTATTAGTCACGTATAATCTAAATCTTTCAAAGCATGCTAAAGCAAAAAGTGGAGAGGCTAAGTTAGCGCTTAATTTGATGTGGCCAACATTTTTCGCCAATCGTCCAAATTCAAAGTGTTCAATGCAACAATCAACACCTGTTTGTGCTATGGTACACAGGCCTTTGGAGTAATTCCCTTTGAAGAATTTGAGGCGGTTCAGAGAACTTTCTTCAAACGCATTTTTAGATTGCCGAATTCCACACCGACTTATGCAATACACGTAGAGTCTGGTCTACCACCAATCTACATAAGGAATCTAAAAGCAAATTCTGACTATTGTTTTAGAGTGATGAGTAGAAGTGTCGCAAATCTCCACAGAGTAATAATGACAAGATTACTACGAACCAATGCTTCACCCTTCAGAGAATGGAATCAGCTAGCCTTATCCCGTGACCTCTCACTGTCGTTAACAGAAAGTAATGTTAATGAGTGGCCTGATATATTTGCGACAATTATCTCGAAAATAGATGACCAGATCTTCAACGAACACTTAACCAGGGCATCATCGTCAACTTCCAGAACTATCTACCGAAATCTTAATCATCGAATACTTACTGAAGACAGCTACTTTAATGTAAAGAATTCAGCATACAAAATAAGAATGGTATTCAAAGTGAGAATCGAAATCCTTAACCTAAATTTCATCCCTCATAGAGTCGATCTTCAACAAATTTGTTATCTGTGCAACAGAAGAGAGTTAGACGATATTTACCATTTTATTGCAGTTTGCCCGATGCTACAAGAGATTCGACGACTGTATTTTCAAGAAAGTTTTTTGTCCGCTAATTCTCTTTACGAAATATTAAATGGTGCTCGAGGTTGGACTACCCTGTATAGTTACTGCAAACATGCTGTAATATATCGTAATAGCTTTTGAAAAACCACGTTTTATGCCTATTATTGCTTTTATGTTCCAAATCATATAAAATTGTTATCTTTTTGTGTTCCAAATCACTCCAAAATTGTAACCCCTTTATGTTGCAAATCATTAAAATTGTTAAAACTCGCTTTACCCATCAATTTTTTATTTTTTTTATTTTTTTTATTTTTTGTATTTTTTGTAACATTAATATTCACTTTTTACTTTCTTACTTACATCTCCTTTTTCTTGTTAGGAACTTTATTAATTTTGTTTTATAATGTCACTTCCGACAGACGGCAGCATAGCCATGTCCGTATTCTTAAGTAAAGTATAACTTGTACACTTTTTGTTATTAGTGAAAAAATAAAGAATAATAATAATAATAATAATAATAATAATAATAATAATAATAATACATGATAGACTACGATTAATGACGAATCCAAGACTTTTGGCATGGTCAACCACCTTAATTTTGGAACTTGACAGCCATATATAAGGTAAAAGGCTGAGGTCAAAAGTTTTATTGGATATGTAGTCCAGTCAAATTAGACTTTGAGGGTTACATTAATTCCCATAGAGCTAAAAATTGGAATGAATGTTCAGAATACTATTATAAATGAATTGTGAATAGTCCCCATCAATCCCCCTTCGGCAAAAAATGTTATTAACGGTAAAAGTTTGCAAAAATTGATTTTTCGCGTTTTTCAGCGTAACAGTAAGCTTTACAGCAAAATAGTGCAGGCAAAAATTGTAGATCATCCGATTATCTACAAAAAATGTATTTACACTTTTTTTCATAAGTATTGCCATTTCCGTGATAAAGCGGTTGAAAGAATTGAAAAAAAATTTATTCGTAATATGCACGTTAATGTACTTTTATATACATTTTAGAACCATTATACGAGTAAACATATGAGTCCGTATGTCTTATAAATACAAATTAGAAAATTCTTACGATATAAATGAACGTCAAAAACTCCGCCACTATTTCCATTTAGGCCCGCCATTCACTACACAAAATAACAGCGCAAACTGAAATAGAAACGCCAATTTGGAGCAGTTATTTTGCACAGTAAGTGGCCGGTCTTAGGCCACAAAATAACTGCGCAAATAGATTTGAGCAAAAATCAAAATTGTTTACTGTTAGTCGTAAGCATTCCTTCGTAGTGACAACTCGTGGCTATATATATATTAGTATTACTTACTGCTCGAACTCCAACAGAAAAAAATATTTATTCATCAAAATGCCAAAATCATATACTTTTTCTACACGCAATAACTGGCTGCGATACAACATCCGCATTTTTCAAGAGGGGCAAAACAATGGTTTTGAAATTGTTCGAGAAACAAAATTTAATTAATTGTGCTGAAGTTTTTAAAGATAGTAACTCTACTCATGAAGTTATAATCACTAATGGAATTCGCTTTCTTCTTTCTATGTACGGAGCTCCAAAAAAAGTTATCTGCTTGGATAAACTCCGATACTTATCTTTTGCAAAAAAAAACTTATAAGAAAAAACAAGTGCAATTAGCTTGTCTTCCCCCAACCTCTGCTGCTGCTTAACAACATCTTACTTACTTACTTAGGTGGCAACCAACTACCATACCACGTCGAGTTAATCGGTTCTCGTCAGATCACCGTAATTAAACGACGTTGGGCGCGGTTAGTACGTAGATGGGGAACCGTTTGAAAATAACCGCGTGTCGTTGGCCAGTCCCATCTACAGAGTTGAGGTAGATAATATACGTGGTATCACAATGGACCTAAATTGGTCTAAGTGTGTCGGCTTCTGCCGACAGCCACATAAACCTATTCTAACCTACTTAGGTGGCGCTACAGTCCGGGGTGGACCTGGGCCTCAACCAATACGCCTCTCCAGTTAGCACCATCTTTGGCTAACTGCCTCCAGCTGCGCACTCCAAGTTGGTTGAGATCCCCTTCCACTAGCGCGCGCCACCTAAGGCGAGGTCTTCCTCTACTGCGTTGTCCCTCCGGATTGGAATCGAAGACTCTTTGGGCCGGAGCGTTGGTGTCCATTCGCTCTACATGTCCTAGCCATCTTAGTCGACTAATTCACACTTTTTTGACCAGGTCCGTGTCGCTGTACAGCTCGTAGAGTTCGGTGTTAAATCTCCTTCTCCAAAGCCCGTCAACGCAAACGGGACTGAAAACTACTCGAAGAATTTTGCGTTCGAAACGACCAAGGAGATTTTCATCCGCTTTTGCTAATGTCCACACTTCTGCGCCGTAGAGCAGGACTGGGATGATGAGGGTCTTATACAAAGTCTCCTTAGTGTTTCTGGACAAGGCCTTACTAGTCAATTGCTTCTAAGGCCAAAAAAACGGCGGTTGGCAAGTGTAATTCTTCGTTTGATTTCTGATGTGATGTCGTTTTCAGAATTTATAGCGGAGCCAAGGTAGACAAAGTCCCTAACTACCTCAAAGTTGTAGCTGTCTATCGTGACGTTCTGTCGTTCTGTCCGATTAGTCGATGTTGTGTGTACCTTCTTTTTGACAGCATATACTTGGTTTTGCCCTCATTCACCTCAACAACATCTATTCCGGGTATATTATCAAGTTCAAGTGTGGCTTGGTAATAAAATGGATCCAGAAGACTGGGGTTGGAAGTTAGTTGACAATGCATTGGAGCCAATTCATACGCTATTCCCACCTGCACCAGAAAAACTCCTTAACACCATCTTTTGCAAAAGGTTGCAATGCTAAATGCGGCTGTAAAAAGGTTGGACTGTTTTATTCTTTAGCATGTACCAATTGTCAAGGACAGTCGTGCTCCAATGTTGAATCAATACTATATGAGAATAATTACGATCTCAGTGATGAGACATATGATGCATCACTTTTAGAACATATTTGTATCCAGCAGGAAGATGAAGAAAAAGAAGAAGAAGAAAACGAAGACAGTACACTAGAAGTTCTATTGGATTATTATGAATCCGACGAATAATTTTTACAAATTATTTTTTTTTTTTTTTTTTTTTTTTTTTTATAATTTGCTTACGCTAAAGGGATTTTTTCTGTTGTTACAGTACCCTTATAATGCTAAGAATACAGTGTAAGCTACTTGGTATTAGAAAGAATAGAGAGATAGGAAAGAAGTGTTTGGGTGCAGTTGTAGGGTTTTTCTCCACGGGTGGTGTCTAAGTTACTTAGGGAGATTACGATTTTATGTATTCGGTATAAAGTAATGGACTTGGCCGGGATTCGAACGCACGACCTTCCATTCCTTAAGCGAATACACTACTACTGCACCATTGCCACCCGCATATTACATAATTTACACAGCTTTCATCATTTTCAATACTCAATTTGAATTCAATAGGATCACAATGGATCGTGGAATAACCCTACCGGGGAAACCACGTTAAAAAAAAGCGCCAAGCACACTACCTCATAGGTGGTGTGGAAACTTGTGCATATTACGAATACATTTTTTTTTTCAATTCTTTCAACCGCTATATCACGGAAATGGCAATACTTATGAAAAAAAGTGTTAATACATTTTTTGTAGAGAATCGGATGATCTACAATTTTTGTCTGTACTATTTTGCTGTAAAGCTCACCGTTTAGCTGAAAAACGCGAAAAATCTATTTTTGCAAACTTTTACCGTTAATAACATTTTTTGCCGAAGGGGGATTGATGGGGACTTTTCACAATTCATTTATAATAGTATTCTGAACATTCATTCCAATTTTTAGCTCTATGGGAATAAATGTAACCTTACCTCTATTTTAAGGGCTAATTTGACTGGACTAATGGGGATAGCCATAGATTTGGTTGGGTTTAACACAAGACCATTTTCCTCTGCCCAGCTATTTATTGCTGACAACTCTAGATTAAGAAGTGTAACAAGCTGCCCAATGTTTTTAATGGGCAGGGAAAGATGAAGTTGGAAATTGTCGGCATATAGGTAGATGGATTTTGGAGTGACGGCATACCAAAGGGAGATTGTTGATAAAAATACAGAACAAAATGGGCCCTAAGATTGACCCTTGAGGTACATCTTTCTTGATAGGCTTAAACGCGGACATCCAAATCCAAGAGTATCAATTGTCATAAAAAGCTTCTCGAACTTATCACTTCCACTTCGCACAAGCAAAAACGGTTGGAGCAGCTAGGTTCTAGGCCCTGTATGGGCCGTTAATGCCTAATTTATTTGTTTTGTATGAACTTGTTCGTTTAACAATTAGAATTACTTTTAGACATGTTTGTTATAATAGTTTTTAATAGCACAAATAGCAACATTTTGAATTCATTTCGGCGGCTTAAGTCCCTTTAGCCCCTCGACCCCCCTTCTCCTATCTGGCTACGTGCCTGGCAATAAGTGATAGTGGATAATCACTTTCACCATTTTTACTCCAAGTAAGGTGATAGTTACTTTGATTGTCACCTCTGTAATATAGTTTCGGGTGAAATCTATTTATATGAACCTATCACTTTCAAATGAAGACCAAGATTTTAAATATTCAAAGGTAAAACACAAACAAATCAAATATAAACAAATCTTTGTTTTTATTCTGTCTGAAATATCGCGTAACCAAGGAAATAAGATCGGGTTACAGACTTCCTAACATAAACAATATGTGATAGTCAAAAGTGATAACCACAAAAGCGACTAGGTATCTTCTACCATCTTAATTCCACCCAGTTTTCTGCACAAAGTGCGAGTTGTAGGCGCGTAAAATACGTTTACGTATAATATTTATACCTACAAAGTGAATTAAAATTCTCCAATTGTAGCAGGTATTACTGCCGTAGGCAGGTCTCTTTCAACGTCATAAAGAAACTAGACGTGATTGAACGACGCACGGCTATATAAAATCAAAAGATATATTATGTACCTACCTATATAGGTATTAAAATTAAGTTTCATAAAAAAAATCGATTAATGAAGTTAATGAAAAAAATCAAAAATACATATTTTCAAATCAGAAAAGCTGATTTTCCTTTTCCCCATCGACACAAAAAAGCATTGAAAACGTGAAAACCTCCGATCACGACGCCTATTGAAGACGACCATGAAGTCCAAAAAGTACTTGTTTGCTTTCCCACCACCGACCAAGAACAACAAAGAAAATCTTATCAGAACCAAATGTGTAGTGGGTTGGGTACCTAATAGGGAATACAAAAAAAAACAAGGCGTGTAGGTATACGGAACAACGATCCCGCAACGGCCCTTAATTCGAAAAAAAAAAATTAAAATAAATAAAGAACGATGCATAGTAAAATCACTCAAGTTGGGCATTCTACGCACTCCACCATATGCGTAGACACACATAATAAGTATGGATCTCTTTCTAACACAATGTCGCCTTTTTCCTTTGACTCCCTCTCTTAGATTGTTTACATTAACGCTTTACAACGCAACGGCGACAATAACATCAACAAAACGTACGCTCTGTAGTGTTTGGAAGAACGGTCGATGACCTGCCTCGAGTGGCAGTATGAAGCGCTTTGTTTGTTGTTGACATAAAAAAAAATACCCTGCATCATAGTGTTGTGCGCACTACTACAACCAGCACTCCGATCCTTATTTTGAATCAGGTTCTTCAGAGTTAAGACACACTTTGATTTGTTTCTTTCCTATGTTTTTCGTCTATTCTCGATTAATTTATTTGATATGTAACAGAAAAGGGACAAGGAACACTTGCTTACAGAGAGAGAGTTGTAAAGCAAAACCCAAATGAGGAATATTGGGAAATATTATCTTGTACCACGAATGATTATATGTATAAACATATATATAATTATGTATAATATATATACAATTGTTTGTGCTTGTGGGTACGATAGACAAATTCAAAGAACACGAGAATGAAGTAAAAATTGTGTTTACTTTCAAACAAGCAATAAGCTATTGATTAATAGATAAAGTAAATTGAATTGAAGATTCCTCTGACATACCTCCCTACAAAGGTATTATGGAACATAAGTTTGGGTATAAAATGATGCCACAACTTCTAGACGGATTTTCTTCAAACTTCGTATTTAGGGTTTTTGGGCTGCGATTTATTTTTTGTGTCATAACCAATTGTACTATACAACTTTAACATCTCATAAAGACGGCAGTTGATATTGCGGTATTTTCTTCTCATGAGTTCGCTCTCAATATTGAGAGGAATCTTACAAAAGCGATGAAAATATTGGAAAAAATTACAGCAAATGGAAAATTAAACTAAATGAGGAAAAAACGCAGGCCATCTTTTTCACACGAAAAAGAAAGCCCCGTTTTCTTCCCAGTAGTGAGTTGCAGACAAATAGATCATTTGTTAATTGGAAGACCTGTGTTCGATATTTGGGAATATATCTAGATACAAAACTTACCTTTAACGAACATATCAATAAGACACTAAAAAGATAGGTGTTGCAATCAAAATATTATACCCTTTTATAAACAGGAAATCATTACTTTCAGACAATAACAAAATTATCATCCATAAAGTACTTTTCAGGCTATTCTGCTTTATGGTTGCCAAGTACCTATGGGGTAACTGTTCAAAATGTCATATTAAAAAATTACAAGTTTCACAAAACAAAATGTTAAAAATGATGCTTAATTTACCATGGCATCATTCAACCTTAGATGTTCACTGTAAGGCAAATGTTGAATTGATTTCAAATAGGATACAAAATCTCCACTTAAAATTTATAGAACGCTGTAGTTTCGCTGAAAATCCCCTCATCACAGGCTTAAATTTTGTATAACCAAAAACTAAACATTTTTCTTTTTTTATTTATTTATTTATTTATTGTTTTGTTATTTGTTACATATACAAATGCTTTCTGTTAAATTCTGCATGTACTTCGATTTGTTATTTATTCATTATTTCGACTTATTTACTTACTATTATTTATTCATAAATTATCACATCTATTCATTTTATTTATTTATTTGCTTCAAATTTGTTATTATCTAGTCAATTTATTTATTTATTTATTTTTTTATTCTTATTATTTATTAGTTTATTTATTTATTTATATATTTCCTTTTTTTTGTATAATTTAGTCAATTTTTATTAACTTAACTAGCTGACCCGGCAAACTTCGCACCGCCTAACAGTCGATTCTTAATTTTTTAATTTTTTTTCAATACTTATTCTGCTATTCGGGACACCGGATCAGCTATTAAGATAAAAAAAGAAAAAAGAAAGTTGATAAATCAACAATTACATTATGTCAAAAAATAAAAATTATAAAACACTTAAAATTCTTTTAATAGCCACTAAAAAATCACAATGAAAATTACAATTTCTGATTTCTTATTATGATACCTATTTATTATATTTCATTTTATTTTTACTTATTCTAAATTAAGTTTCATTTTTATTGTAATACTTTGTGGTAGACGATATTTTTTGTTTGATTACCTGGCGCGTAAACAAACAGAGCGATGGTTTTCGAACACGGGAATAGGCAACATACAATTGACCATGCGAGAAACATGGGTTTTCTAGATTAATACCACAAACACTTAATGACTGCCCCTGGGATTTGTTTATAATCATAGCGAAAGCAAGCCGTACTGGCAACTGTAGTCGTTTAAACTCGAATGGTACGACAGTCGGAATCATTGGGATTGGGGTATCAAAACGTCTTCTCCTTTATACTTTCCTTTCAATATGATTGCTTCTATTACGTTATTCAGTAATTTTTTTATCGCTAATCGTGTGCCGTTACAAATTTGCGGTTGGTTAATATTTCGCAGCATTATAACTACAGATCCAACCTTTAATTGAAGATTGTGAGGCGGTAATCCTGGCAAATCAAGTGAGTTTAAAAATTCCGGTGGATAGTTCTCGACATCATCTTCATTAGATGCCGTATCAACTGATTTATATGTCCTCATTTCTCCAGGAATGTCATCTTCAATTTTGAAATTTAATTCCTTTACATCAGTGTTTTTGGCAGACAGTATACGAGTATGTAGCTCATTCTCAACCAATCATGGAGTAAGTAATTTTGAGCAACATTTGGAAACATTTTTTGAATGAGTTCAGCTTTTAATTGCGTTAACTGACAAAAACTCTCAGGAAAGGTGATGCAGCCAGTCAGCACATCTATAGGAAATTTGCCATTACCAATATGAATGAGTTGTTTAGAGAATATGTCTCCAGATTGATCATTTTGCAATATGACACGCATATTCTTGCTTAAATGTAATACCTTGACATGTTTCCACAAATTGGAGGACTTTAAAAATGCATTCAGTTCATCAGCTTGCGTTGAACTTCAAACCACTGGCAATGTTTGGCGAAAATCTCCTGATAATAAAATCATTGCGCCACCAAATTGGTTTTGGTTGTTCCGTAGATCTTTTAAGCCTAAAGCCTCTAAAGATTTTTTATGCGCCATCGTGCATTCATCACACACTATTAGTTTACATTGCTGCAAAACCTTTGCCATTGCCGAATTCTTGGATATGTTGCAGGTTGGAGTTTCGTTGCTTTGCATATTCAATAGCAATTTTAGGGAGGAGCGTCCAAGAAGTAAATCCCTCCAGTTCCATCATTTATTACTTTCATAAGAGTATCAAAAACATTCTTTAGTTCTTCGTTCAATAGTGGAAGATTTATTTGAATCGATTCTTTCAAAGTATTGAGATCATACGATTTTTCACGTTGTAGGTAACTCTTGATGAAAAGCATCGTGCATTGGGCGCGGCCATCCCCAATTGACATAATATCTTGTTTGACGTCATCAAGCACATATCCTCAATGGAAATCAATGCGTGATTGTAAATTTCTTCACTTACTTCACTTCACTGTTCTATTGCGTATATTAAATAAAATATCGTCACGCATATTATCTTTGTATTTTATCCACAAATCAATTGGTTTTGATGGGAAGCATGTATATGATAATGGAAAACGATGTTCGTATTTGATGAGCTTGTGATTAAATTACAGCATTATTGAGAGTTTGATCGCAATATGCATCGGTTTCTAACAGTTGCATTTCAAGTGACATTTTACCACAGACAATTTGCATTTTACCATAGACAATTTGTTTTTGAGTAATGTTACCATCGTATAAATATTGACAAATATTGACATTAATATTTATACGATACTAAGGTCACTCAATTGTTTTGCCTTCCCGGAACCCCTCCACTGACACTTAAACTTTATGGTATGATATTAAAGTTCAAATTGACTTAAGTATTATTACGAATCTTTTGTATGGGAATATAGAAAAGTGTTTTTTTTAGACTTTTTCATGCAATTTTTTAAATTTTTCTCTTCTTGATTGAGAAATCATAGCCATCTTCACCTTACCAAATATAACACTTAAACTTTATGGTATGATATTAAAGTTCAAATTGACTTAAGTATTATTACGAATCTTTTGTATGGGAATATAGAAAAGTGTTTTTTTTAGACTTTTTCATGCAATTTTTAAAATTTTTCTCTTCTTGATTGAGAAATCATAGCCATCTTCACCTTACCAAATATAATGGGATATTGCAGTGTATATAATGGGAATATAGAAAAGTATTGTTTTTAGACTTTTTCATGCAATTTTTTTAAATTTTTCTCTTCGTAAGAACCATTCTCGTACTTCAAGGAATATTATAAAAAAAAATTAGCGAAAGCGGTTCAGCTGCTCTCGAGATTTGTGCTTAGCAACACATTCAGCGATTAATTTTTATATTATAGATTATTGTTATTATTGATCTATTTATTTACTTATATATTTATTTATTTATATTTATATTCATTTTCTTATTTATTTATTTATTTTTTTTCTTTACATTGGAGGTTTTTTCGTCTTTTCCCCCAAATTATAAAATTAAAAAAAAGTTATAGTCACTAGGCAAAAACTTATTACACAAAATACACAATGTTTTAGATAAAAAATATAAGCCATCACAACTCTACGAAATAAAATATCTATCTATATAAGACGGTTCTTACGTTATAGTTTTGGATAAGTGGGGTTAGGGCAAATACCAACAAAGCCAAATAAGGGATGAGGTACACAATACCACATGTAAATGGATAAAGAGCATGCTAGCAGATATAAAAATAAAAACATCACTAGGTAGCACCCAACTCAGGGTCGTTGCTGCAAAAGGCTGCCCATAATTAAAGACGAAACACTATCAGATCGCCTTCAGAGAGCTCTGAATATCGTTGCTGACTGGTACAAAAAAGTTGGCCCAAAGGTTAACTCCAGTGAAAAGCACCATAGCATCCGTCACAATCCAACTCTCCAATGAAGCAAAGTATCTGGGAGTCATCCTGGATAGCAAACTTCTTTGGTCCAAACATGTTGAGCTGAAGACTGCCAAGGCGCTGTCTATTTTCTGGCAGTGCAAAGGCATTTTCGGCAAGACATGGGGCTTATCACCGAAAAGAGTCCTATGGATTTATACGGCTATGATAAGACCATTTATAGCATACGCATCGGTTGTTTGGTGGAATAAGCTTTCACGTAAATACGTCACTGCTGCTTTTGCCAAACTCCAAAGGCAGGTATGTCTCGGCTGCACGGGGGCCTTCCCCAGCACGCCTGGCTCCGGCCTAGATGCACTATTGAACCTTCCGCCCCTTGATGTTTACATCATGGGCTGTACAATCAAGGCTATCTCACGTCTTACAAGAGGTGGCTTTTGGTATAACTCGCACTGGAGTTTTGATGAACTTGCGCAACGGTTGTCCTTCGACTCCTGTCTTATGGATATGCCGTCTGATGCGATGACACCGGAACTTCGGCTAAAGCGCATATACGAGGTCGACTTTCCTCGCGTCCAGGACTGGCTCTGGCCGGACTCTGAACCTGGAAGGGAATGCAGTCGAATCTTTACGGATGGCTCCAAAACCGATCAAGGATCTGGTGCTGGTGTCTTCGTGGAGAGCGATAGCGTTAGACTTTTCTTTCCGTTAGGCAAACATGCGTCAGTCTTCCAAACAGAGACTTATGCTATCCTAATGGCCATGGACTATGTTACGAGGAACAGGTGGAGGGGGCGAAGTATCTGCGTCTGTAGCGACAGTCAGGCTGCGCTTAAGGCCTTACTCAAACCCTTAACTACCTCCAAAATAGTACGTGAATGCAAGATATCTCTGAATTCGGTCGGAAGGCTGAATTCACTTAAACTTGTCTGGGTCCCGGGTCATAACGGGATCACGGGAAATGAGATCTCCGATGAACTTGCTAGACAAGGCTCAGAGGGGGACCTCTCAGGACCTGAACCAGCGATCTGTCTGCCTGCGTCCTCGGTCAGGGCTTCCATTGACGGTTGGGTTTCCTATGAACACAATCGCCGTTGGCATGACTCTCCAGGGTGCAGGCAGACTAAGCAAATGCTCCCCGACGTCTGTGGGAAATCCGCGGCATTCTTGTTGTCTCTCAACAGAAAAGACTGCAGACAGACTACTGGCGTTCTTACGGGACACTACGCTTTTGCCAAACACCTTAAGGTGCTAGGCCTAAGCGACACCACCAACTGCGAAGCCTGTGGAGAAAGCGACGACACTGCGGAACATTTCGTCTGTGATTGTCCTGCTTTTGCTCGTATCAGGTGGCAGGTATTTGGTGCGGATATGGTGAGTGCTGTAAACCTAAGCTCCTTATCATTGAAGCGCCTTCTCGTTTTTCTTAGAAAAACGAGTAAATTCCCACAGTAAAATGTGGTGTGTCTGCCTGGCAGTACAATGGACCAGTATTGAGTCTGAGTGCTCCAGTGCAGAAAGTTTCACACATCCCGACAAAAAAAAAAAAAAAAAAAAAAAAACCATAGCATCCTTCACTCAAAGAAGAAAATTAGAGAAACTAAACAAATTCAACAGTATTTGGTGAAAAGATACAGTTTTCTAGTGAATTGAAACATCTGGGTGTTACCACCGACCAAAACTCCTATGTTAAAAAGACCACAGATAAAGTAAGGATCTCGATATGAACCTGCAAAAATCTACTTTGAAAAACTCGCGTTTAAGACCCAGTATGACACTGTGGATGTACACAGCCATTGCTAGGCCCATTGTTACCTATGCAGCACCTTGCTTGTGGCAGAAAACAAAAGAAAAGTCTACACACGCCAAGCTCAACAAATTGCAACGACCAGCCTGGGTTGGTACATCAGGCGCAATGAGAGCAGCACCTACCGCTGCATTGAAAGTTCTACTGAACCTTCCCCCTCTTCATCTAAACATACTAAGGGAAGCAATGGCAGTCGTCTACACGCTTATCTCAATAGATGGCAGCAACTCTAATCTAATTCACTCAGACCTAGTTCACGAACTCGATAGCAATGAATTAGTAGGAATAACCTTCAAGACTGAAAAGACTGTCTGAAAAGGTACAACTTCAATCACAACTTCAAGGTAACCCTCCCGGAATGAGAGAACTGGGAGCGTAATAAGCCTCCATTTGCTAAAGGTTCCTGCGGTACACGGTTGGATCGAAAACAGATTAAGGAGCTGGGGCAGAAGTATACGGAGCAACCTATGAAACCTCTCTATACGCGGATATGGAGAAAAGCAACTCCGTATTTCAAGCTGAAATACACGCAATAGAACTCTTTATCAGGGAGAATATAAACAGGAACATCACCAAAAAGTTCATTTGTATCCTCTCTGACAGCAGAGCGGCACTTCTTGCTATTAACGCCTTTAAAATCACATCAAAATTAGTCTGGGACTGCCTCAAGCTACTCAAGACATTAGCCAGCACAAATTGAGTCCACCTGCGAGCCCCCTGTGGGTGCCTGGCCATAATAGCTTCGATGACAATGAAGAGGAGACAAGCTTGACAGAAAAGGATCTGAAACAGCAATTCATTACTGGAAAAATACTAAAGGCACAGCCCTATTATGGATATCAAATATCCACACGATATTTGATAATAATTGATACGTATCAAAAAAATTAATGAATCGGTATTGTGGTTATCAACCTATCAAAATTTTTGATGAAATGTGAATTGTATTAGATTTATGATCTATTGTGAATAGTTTAGTAGAATCGATAAACTTGGTATTACGGTTGTCAAAAAATTTGATATTCATCAAATTTTCTATCAACCACAAATTTCTTGTTGATACGTATCAAATATTCGCGTGGTTAAAAATTTCTATTAACGTCGAACTATATAATTTATTTCCTTGTTTTTATTGTTAAAAAAAACGACTTTATACCGAAATGTCATCGGTAAAGTTATTTTTTGAAGGGGATTATGATGAAGTACGTGTTCGCAAACTATCAAGCTATCATAGGCAGGACTTTAAGGGATGCTTCGAACCCAATGGATTTGGACGAACTTATGTAAGCAGTTAATAGTATTTTTTTTTCACTTGATGTGATTCGGTTCCAGATTCGTACAGAACTTCCGACTTTCGAAACAAGCATTCGTAGAAGTGCTGAACGATATTGAGGATAAACTCAAACCGATAAAAAATCACCAAGTTTTCCCAAATACACTAAAACTTAGCAGCAGTTTCGCATTGGCATGGCACAACCAACGGTGTCGGTTGTTCTTAGTGAATTGCTTAGTGTTATACATTTGTTCGAAGTGGATCCGATTTAATTATAGCCAGGAAGAAGAACGTCGGGCAAAAATTTACTTTTTCGTAAAAAGTAGAATTCGAAATGTTTTTGGGGCTGTAGATGTACGTGAAAATAATCGGACCGAATAAAGATCTTCGGCATGTGTATTACAATAGAAAGGGATATTATAGTATAAATGCCATGCTTGTAAGTTATTTTTTTCCAAGGCAATAGGCAATTATTATTCGTTTTTTATTTAAAGGTTTGCGATATAAGGTGATCATCAGGACTGGCTTTGATGAAATTCCCTTCGCGAGGTCCTAGGGATACCAGATCTGAAAAATTAGCTGGCGGGACATTTTTACATTTGAAGTGAAAAAAACGTTTTTATTTTAGCTAACATTTTATTTGTTGTATTAAGTAATATTGGTTTAAGTAAGTCTTTTAATTCATATTTGTGCATTTTATGTAACTTTTTCAAAGCAAATACTTTAAAAGTATTTAGTTTTCGGATTTTGCCGATGTACATGTTAAATGAGTCAAAATTCAAGAAGGAACGTAACTTAATATAAATAGGTAATAATAAATATTTAAAATGAGGATTATATAATAAGATAATGTTTTACCAGTCTTTGTATTGACTAAGCTATTTTTATGCAAAAATATAAATAAAAATTAATTATGCAAAAGGAACAGTAGAAGCTAACGACTCATTTCACAAAACTAACAAGTTATTACTTCTTATTTATATTAACAGTCTTCGTTTTAATTTCAATTTATAGGTAAGTTAAGTTATACACATCAAAGATTTTATATTAAAAAAGATGCGATTCTACGCTCCAAAATCACCTTATTTTGAACTTTGTTCAGTTGAAATGAGCCGTTCATTTACAAACATTAAGTGAAATGTCAAACAGGCGGCTTACGGCTAACTTTTTGACCACTGAACTATCATTATCAGATTAAGGCGCCCTTCACACTGTGTATGTTATGATTATAGCTAACTAGGGCTAGTGCTATAATTCCTATGTATTAGTAATTGTAATTTATTTTATTTAATAATGAAGTAATAATAGGGCGACAAGTTGAAAGACGGGACATTTACGGGACAAATTGCCAGTGCGGGACAATTTGCGAGACAAATTTTATTGCGGGACACTTGCGGGACAAAAGCCCTTTAGCGGGACGGTCCCGCACTGAGCGGGACGTCTGGCATCCCTAGAGGTTCGGACTTTCTTCCATCAACTCAATTAATCTTTCGATTTGATTCCTATTGCTTACTACTATACTCCTAAATCAACAAAAAAATATTAAGAAAAAGGCGAATTTTGTTTAATAAAAACAACTTACCTACATTATTTCACCAAAATTAGACGTCAGCCACAAAACAAAAACCAAATTCAAATTAGAAACGCCAAACTTCAAAACAGAACCCATTCTCAATGATAAGTTGATTAGCATTCACAATGGGGTAAAAATTATCAATTGATACTCATAATACCAAATTATCCATAACAGAGGGCAGATACATACAGTTACCGGATTCCTGACGGGGCACTGTAGAATATCTGTCAATTGTGCGATGAAGAAGAAAAAGCAGCAGCGCATATTCCATGCCACTGTGACTGCCCAACAAAAACACGTCTGCACATCCTAGGTAAACCCAACCTTAAAGCAGTAGATATATTTGTCAGCTCAGCCAAAAACCCAGCCGACTTTATCAAGAAATCTGCACTCATGAGTGAGCTTTTTACCAAAACGACGACATCACAATAGGCCAAGTGTTAACAATCTAATCTAATCGAATTAGTAAAACAAACATCCCGCATGGGTCTCGCCTCTACAACACCAACCCGGGCGATTTTCAGCAAATGATATTTTTTGTTTGGGTATCCATCGATTTGTTGTGCCTTAAATAATTATAACAACTTGGCTGCTCATTCATTCAATTTCATACCAAATCTTTGAATAAATTAATGCGATTGCTATACCTACAGTCCATTGTGAATAATGTTACTTGCAGGTCGCAGCATTCGTCGTAGAAAAGGGTCGGTCGCTCATACTCATGCACGTGCAATTAATTTCACAATAATGCGAGTCCTCTTGCCAGTGAAGTAAATAATAAACAAAGTGAACTAAGTAAACAAACCAGAGAAAAACTACACGACTCGCTGCAGAGTTGGTGAACTGTGGCAGACGTTACTATATTGAATGCTAATTTAATTAACTGCAATCGATGGTAAATGCATTATGCATGAAATGATTGACGGAAGAGATAGTGGGTATGTTGCCATTAGCTGAATTACAAGTAATCAGACTGTCATTCCAAGTTCTAGCTTGCAAATATTTTTGATAGATGCAATACTCAGTACCTACGTACAAAGTGTATCATAGATACTTGATGAGGAGGTCATATAAAGAAGGAAAGGCTACAGTCCGCTTGGGCGAACGGTTTGATACTCGCTCCATATTGCTGTACCTCCCCAATGAGTTCTGTATCCATTTTGTAAAGCCGCCTTTCCCTAGAATATTTCTCCTGGTCAAGCTTTCGGGGGCTGCGCTTTTCCACAAAATTTTAAAAAGCTGCAGATTGCACAAAAAAAAACACTTAAAAACTATTTTGAGTCAGCCAAGGCATCATTCTACTCTTGATCTCCATAAAAGAGTCATTGTGGAACTAACGGAATTGCAAAACTCTAAGGCCGGCTTGAAAATCGTTGGTTATTTGCTGAAAGTATTCTGGTGAACAATTTATACTCTTAAACATAGGGACGGGCTACAGTCCGCTTGGGCGAACTGTTGGATACCCTATTCTTATTCCTATCCCTCATAAGTGGGCGTGACAAAAGTCTAAGTATGATTGAATTGTTAAGAACGCTTTACATATTTTGTTATATAACATTTAAAGGATTTTATCAAAAAAAACGCTCCCTAGTTCAAACTTGGGTGTTTCAATAAAATTGTTTTATTTAATTGTGGGCGTGTCAGTAGGCGGATTTAAAAAAAATTAACACATGAGCATAAAGGGCCCCTAGAGAGTATATATTATAAATTTCAGCTCCCTAGCTCACTTTGAATTTTCAAAAAAAAAAAAAAAAAAAAATTGTGGGCGTGCCAGTAGGCGGATTTTGAAAATATTTACATATGAGCATAAAGGCCCCATAGAGAGTATATATTATAAATTTCAGCTCCCTAGCTCAAACTTTGGATTTTCAAAAAAATTGTTTTATTTATTTGTGGGCGTGTCAGTGGGCGGATTTTGAAAAACAATTATCCCGAGCAGTTGTAGGAGTCATAGATCATATATAAAAAATTTCAGCTTTCTAGCTCAAAATTCGATTTTTTCCAAAATTTTGTTTTTTTGAGTTTGTGGGCGTGTCTGTATGCGGATTTCAAAAATTCGTGAACTTGATTATTTCGGGACCCTAGAGAATATATGGTTAAAATTTCAGCTCTCTAGGTCCAGTTTAAAGGCCTAATTTTTGCCGACGGACGGACGGACGGACGGACATGGCTAGATCGACATTACTATCGATGCTGATCATAAATATAGTAACTTTTAGGGGTCTACGGGCAATATTAAGGTATGTTACAAACTATGCGTCAAAATTAATATACCCCTAGAATAGGGTATAAAAATAGGCTACAGTTCGTTTAGGCAAACTGTTAGATACCCTATTCCTACTCGATAAAAATTGGCATTGCAAAAATCTAAGTGTGGGTTAGTTATTAAGAAGGATATGGTGTACATACATATTTCCCTATACATTCCTGTTTTTTACTTTTTTTTCAAGATTTTGTAGCAAAAACTAAGTGGGCATTGCAGCGTGGAAGAATTGTTAAAAACTACTTTATCTATGTACATACTTTGCGAAGAATATGACTTCCATTTTAAATGAATTCGTCAATACAACTGTTTTTTTTAAATAGTATGGGTGTCAGTAGGCGAATTTCAAAAATCATTTTCGGCCCCTAGAGGGTTTATAAAGGGTCTTTCAATAGCGACTTGTCAACTTCAAACTTCAGTGTGAACGCATCCTTAAACCGATTTCCAAACTGTCAATGTCAAAATATTCAGCAAAATCAACATTTTCATCATGGTGAAGTACACGAAGGAACAACGTTTACAAAATAAATAAAATTTACTACGGTAATTTCGAGTTGGTGGTCGCAACTTTAAGAACTTATTTTCAGCCGTAATTCTGGTCCCAGTAGATAAGCAATTCACCCTCTATCAAAAAATTTGAGTCAGAATACTCGCTGCTTGATGCTGACGTGCCAGTGGCAATACGTTTTGCCCGAAGTGTGGAGCATATTCAGTTAAATCAGTCAATTTCACGGCATTCTG
Source organism: Portevinia maculata (assembly GCA_949715645.1). Lineage (NCBI taxonomy): Eukaryota > Metazoa > Arthropoda > Insecta > Diptera > Syrphidae > Portevinia > Portevinia maculata. The sequence goes on along the minus strand of OX454525.1, from coordinate 401,271,428 downwards.
AAGAATTGGGCCTCTCCTAGACCACATTATGGCGAATTTTGCTAAGGATCTTGGCATACACCCTTACAAGATCAAGCTGACTCAAGAACTAAAGCCACTTGATCATATGAAGCAGCGTACGTTCGCGAATTGGGCTCTGGACATGATGGAAGAAAATAAAGAATTTCATCGCAAAATCATTTTTGGTTAAACGGCTTCTTCAATAAGCAAAATATGCGTTACTACAGGTAAGAACCCTCATGTGCACTCATGAAACAGAATTTCACCGCCACAAAGTCAGTGCAGTTTTCATGCCGGTGGCGTAATTGGGCCGTTTTTTTCGGTGCAGGGAAATAAGTCCACGGGAACTAAGTCCACTGAGGGACTTAGTTCCCACTTAGTGGGAAATAAAACCACTTTCGCGAAGTGGACTTAGTTCCCATGTTAAGTGGGAACTAAGTCCATTTTTTTATGGGAACTTAGTCCACATTCAAATATAAGAAGAGGGAACTAACATCCAACATTTAGAATTAAACAAAAAACTGTGCAAAGTGCAGTTAGTTATCACACTCTTTAAGCAAAGTCCTAAGGTTATCATGGTGACATAAAGCCAAAGTTTCAAAACCGTACCTCGCACCTACTCCAAATCAAACAGTGACCCCAAGCAGGGGGTTGCAGTGGGGCAGCATGCCCCCGCATATGCATCACACTATTTATGGAATCTATTTGCGATTTCGTAACTAATCTCATAAACAGTGCAATGCATATGGGGGGGCATGCTGCCCCCCTGCAACCCCCCTGCATGGGGTCACTGTTTGATTTGGAGTAGGTGCGAGGTCATGGTACCTATATTACTCTGTCTCAGTTAGAAGTTAATTTCTATTTTATTAATAAAAATTGCAAAGTACCTACTTGCCTCTTTAATTTTATTTTGTTCTTAGTCGACAGTGAGAATTTACTTCACATTAAAAGGGAACTAAAACCACTCAGAGTTTTGAGAATTTATTTCCCACCTTACATGGGAACTAAGTCCACTTCGCGAAAGTGGTTTTATTTCCCACTAAGTGACTTAGTGGACTGAGGGACTTAGTTCCCGTGGACTTATTCCCCTGCACCGTTTTTTTCGTCGATGACAATGACTGTCACTTTATGGTAAATGGTATTCGCTACACAGACATGTTGGAACGTTATTTCTTTGAGCAATTGCATGAATTGGACATCTGTAATATGTATATGGTTCTAACAAGATGGTGCCATAAGCCACACAGCGGTTGCAACAATCGAGTTATTGAAGTCTCAGTTCGGTGAACGTGTTATCTCGGGAAACGGAGCCGTCTATTGGCCGCCGAGATCGTGTGATTTAACGCCTCTAGACTTTTTTGGGGCTACATTAAATCATTGGTCTATGCCAACAAGCCCGCGACGTAAGAGGAGCTCAGAGCCAATATTGAACGAGAAATAGCGGCCGAGTCATCGAAAATTGGGTTCAACGTATCGACCGCTGCTTATGTTACCATGGTGGACATATGAACGAAGTTCCATTCAAAAATGTTTTGATAGTAATTCAAGCCAATACAATTTTTGAGATATCTCAAGCAGTTTGCATTTTATTTAAAAAAGAACTTGTCAAGTCCTTAATGAAGGACCCTGTATAAAGATCACTTCCCTCCAACTCTTTGGAATGTAACCCCACGCATAACAAGTCTGTTTTACAAACCCTTTTATGTCTGATAGATTCCTTACAAATTATGTCAAACTATTTTTTTGTCTACAGACAGAATATGCCATAATGTATTTTTTCCTTCGAAGAACGTATGACGAGTTTCGGTAGTTGAAAGTGTTAAGTTATTCATAATTTAATAAAGAATTTTTAAAGGTTTTTGTAAAGCATACATTTCGTCCTCGACATTAGGAGGTTTGAAGCCAGTTGTTTGCCAAACCGAAGTAGCAGCGGTTTCCTAGGGTAATTATTCGCCGGATCTCGACTAAAGTGTCATTCGTCTAGTTCATGTTTACTCCGAGGTAGAAGAACTCCTTAACTACCTCGACGTTATTGCTATCAACACTGATGTTTTGTCCTAGGCGGTGGACATATGTTTGTTTGTTTGTTGATAGCATGTATTTGGTCTTGTCCTCATTTACTACAAGGCCTGTTCTTCAATCGCCGTGAAAGCTTCTATCACGGAGCGCTGTGATCGACCGTTGATGTCAATATCGTCCGCATAACCCAGCAGCTGAACGGACCTGTTGAATATAGTGCCTTCCGTGTTGACACCTGTCCTGCACACTATCTGCTCTGCTCCAGTACGAGATTAAAGAAATCGCATAATAGCACGTCCCCTTGCCGAAATCCGGTGCATGTTTGAAATAGTTCGGAGGAGCTACTTCCAAACTGCATGTTGCAGCCCGTGTTTTCCAGTGTCACGCGACACATCTAAATCAGTTTTGCCGGGACTCCGAATTCGGCCATCGCCATATAGAGCTCCTGACGATGTTTACTGTCATACGCGGGTGAATAGGTGGTGTGTCTCGACTTGAAATTCGTTGGTCTTCTTTAGGATTTGCCTCAGTGTGAAAATTTGGTCTATTGTCGATCTGCCTGGCCGGAAGCCACACTGGTACGTGCCGATAAGTGTGCTGCAAAACGGGTTAAGACGTTCACACAGTACGTTGGAAAGTATCTTATATGCGACATTAAGCAGGGATATGCCTCGATAGTTCTTGCAAGACATAGGATCGCCTTTTTTGTAGATGGCGCATATGGAGCAGATAGTCCAGTCATCGGGCATATTTTCTTCCACTCATACTTGGCTAATAACTTGGTGCATCATGCGCCCTACCAAAACATCACCACCGTATTTGAAGAGCTCCACTGGTAAGCCATCAGGGCCTGCGGCTTTGTTGTTCCTAAGATTTTTTATAGCTAAGCCAACGTGGTGGAGCTGGTTCTTCATTGACAGGACGTGGGTTCTCTTCCTGCTCTATCACTCTCTCTACATGATGCTCCTTAAGCAGCCCCCAAGCAGGGGGTTGCAGGGGGGTATGCATTGCACTGTTTATGGGATTAGTTGCGAAATCGCAAGTAGATTCTATAAACAGACCCCTGCTTGGCGTCACTGTTTGATTTGGAGTAGGTGCAAAGGCAAATTGTTGAAAACAGCACCATTGGAAAGAGAAATAACGGCAATTTGGCCTTATTGCGTAAGGCATTATTTCACGGCAACGGCACCGATATAAATTACTAAAAATAAATTGTTATACATATTGTCACATCCTATTGTAAGCGGCACCCCCGCAATGCATACTGGGCACATTCCTGCATGTTTATGCGGAGTTAGATTTCGAGTCTGTTTACTCGAAATCAGATTCCGCCTTTTCCAGGAATTGCCCACGCGAATTCTTTTCTCGTCTTGATCTTTGTGGGAAGATCCAGATAAGAGAACTGAATTTCGCATTAGATTTAAGTCTCTGTTTATTGTAACAATAAATGCTTTTTTCAGTTGTAATAAAGATCTTAAAGTGAGCGGAAGAGTTTGTATTTAGTTACTTTACTGGCGCAGTCGGAAATAAAAAATAATAACATTAATCGAAGAAGATTATAAGTAATTTCGTTTAAAATACAACACAGTCGCGAAAGTAAATAATAACATTAATCGAAGAAGATTATAAGTTATTCCGTCACAGTCGCGAAAGTAAATAATAACATTAATCGAAGAAGATTATTAGTAATTTCGTTTAAAAATACAACACAGTCGCGAAAGTAAATAATTACATAAATCGAAGAAGATTACAGTTTTATTTCGTTTAGAATAATAACTCCCAAACGTTTGCCCACGCGACTTCTCAGCCAAAGATCGAAGAAGATTCTTATGTAGGTACACATTTTCCCTTCGAAACAAAGTGTCTGTGAAAAGTACAAGAAGAATTGTTACAAAGAAAACTATCGAACAAAAAAAAAAGAAGAAATAACTTAGATTTCTACATAAATATACATCTGCATCATCATTATCTACACAACGGCAGCAGCCCCATCATCATCAAGAAATGAAACTAATAACACTTTTCTTGCTCATTGCAAGGGTATTTGGGCAAAACCTGCAAGTATTGCCGATTCTGACCGAAAACGGATTTATGATAACGACAACAGAGGAAATATTAATCATACAGAACTATACAAAAGTAGCCCACATCGTCAACCTCACCCAATATGCTGATATAATAGACACATTATACAATAATCTTAACCAACTAAATTAAGTAACGATGACATCAGCTATCAAATGCTGCATAGAGAAATTTCTACACTGCATAACCATTTTAACATTTTAGTACCTAACATACACAAAGAGAGACGTAGTAAACGGGGTTTAATAAATATTTTTGGGAAGGGACTAAAATTTATAGCAGGAACAATGGATAACGATGACGCTGAAGATATATACAATCACTTGGACAATTTAGACAATAACATGAAACAAATTACTGATCAATCCAACAAACAGGTTATAATTAATAAAAACCTTATCAAAAATATAAATGATATCTCAGAACACATTAATACACAACAAAATAAGTTGAGTAAATACTCGTACCTTTACGAAATTACCAATATAACTGAAAAAAACATATTTCTGGCAAATCAATTCGAATATGTACTGCAAATGTTTGCAGATACGTATAACAGCAATCGACAGACAAATAGAAAAAATTAAAGACATAATCCTACTAAGCAAACTTGACGTATTGACACACGACATACTGACCGATGATGAAATATACAACTATAAAATAACAATAACTATGATGCCGTATCTTAAAAATAGCGTAATATTTAGAGACGATCTTTTAATTTTTGTACTACTCATACCAACATTTACGGATGAAAAATTTTCAAAGGCAATGGTTATACCATGCCCTAATTCCGCATTCGAAGAGCTGGATATTGATACTCAGGAAGTCATTATTAAAGATAATATTATTTTTAAAACTATAAGTGAGTTAACAACAAAAAAAGAAAACTTAAAAGTCCACGATAACCAGTGTATTAGAAATCTATTGTCAACAGACAATAAATGCCCTTATAGAATAAATAAAGAAGAATCTGTAACTCAAATAAAAGAAAACTTAGTTCTAACAAAAAACATGCAAAAAACGAAAATGTCTCAGAATTGTAATAATGATGATTTATTTGTCGAAGGAAACAATGTAATCAAATTTAAAAATTGTTATATAGGTTTAAGCAACTATAAATTTTCAAACAAAATTAAAGAGTTTAAAGATATTATTATTCTACCTTCACTAAAACTTAATTTAACAAAAATAAAAAGTAACTTAAATATACAAGAAATACAAATACAAACAATCGAAAATAGAGAAACTATTAAATACATCGAGTTCGAATCAAAAATTAATAAGTACACTTCTGTATCGTTTATAACGCTGGTAATAGTTATAAGTCTTTTTATTGTAATTGCGAAATGCAAAACAAAAGAAACTAAAATTGTCGTCAAAGCGCAACCAATGACAGACCCATTTAAAATTTAATTTCAATTTTTGGTGGACCAAAAAACTTATGGGGGGAGGTGTCACATCCTATTGTAAGCGGCACCCCCGCAATGCATACTGGGCACATTCCTGCATGTTTATGCGGAGTTAGATTTCGAGTCTGTTTACTCGAAATCAGATTCCGCCTTTTCCAGGAATTGCCCACGCGAATTCTTTTCTCGTCTTGATCTTTGTGGGAAGATCCAGATAAGAGAACTGAATTTCGCATTAGATTTAAGTCTCTGTTTATTGTAACAATAAATGCTTTTTTCAGTTGTAATAAAGATCTTAAAGTGAGCGGAAGAGTTTGTATTTAGTTACTTTACTATATTTTGTTATAAATGAAATTATACAAAAACCTCATAAATAACTCCAATTCACATTTGCTCTTCAGTTATAATAGACAAATTCTCAAATTATAGATGGGAAATAACTTCACAAAATTAACTGTGGAGTAATTGCTCACCATCAGTGGGCAATAACTTCACAAAAAAAAGTTGAGCTATTTCTCACTCGAGGTGAAGTTATTGCCCGTGAAGTTATTTCCCTGCACCCTCAAAACCAACATCGAGATAACGAAACCGGTTTGACTATTTGTTGTAGCATTTGAGTGGTCTTCTTATTCTCTCTCTAGGCGTATATTTAGGAAATGTATAGTGGGACATACATAAGTGCCGAATTCATTTTTCAGGACTTATGTCCCATTTAAATGGGTCATAAGGCCCAAATTGATTTCGGGACTTCTAATCTACTTAAGTGGGACATAAGTCCCGAAAATGAATTCGGGACTTATGTCCCTGCGCCGAATCGATTAGCACATGGTCGATTTGGTTGGCGGTTCGAGCATCTGCTGAGTACGAGCTGCTGCAAAATCGATTATTCGGGAGCCGTTGTCTGTTGTTGTTTCGTGGATTCTGTGCTTACCAACTAACCCGCCAAAGATGTTTTCCTTTCCGACATTAGCATTGAAGTCAAGAGTACGACTTTTACATCATACTCCGGACAAGCTTCGTAGGCTCCATCCAGGAGGTCATAAAACTCCTTCTTGATGGGATCTTCAGCCTCGTCGGTAGGGGAGTGTGCACATATTAGGCTAATGTTTTGGAAGGTAGCTTTGATGCGGATCACAGCCAGGCTATCACTTATCGGCTTGAAGTCAATGACTTTTGCCCTAAGCCGATTTCCCACGATACTAATACATGCAATCTTTTATGGCAGCTGTAATAAAAGTCGCAATTTTTTCTTTTCATTATACCTGATCCTATCCATTGTATCTCCTGGAGCGCAGTAATATCTGCTTTGTACCGCATGAGGACAGACTCAAGTGTTTGAGTAGCACCTGGGCGGTAGAGCGTTCGTACATTCCAGGTACTTTTTTTTTCTTTTTTTTTTTTTTATAAAAAAGGAAATCCAAATCCCAGAGCACTCAGACTCGGTAACGGTCCATTGTACTACCAGGCAGAAATCCTCCTTTTGGTGTAGAGGCATGAGAATGGGTGGCGTATGTTGTTGTTCCCCATGGGGATTGAACCTGCACCGCACGGGTCACAAGCCAACACACTAACCTCTACACCGTCGCCACCCATTTCCGGTACATACTCCAGGTACATACTCCAGGTACATACTCTCATGTCGTAGTCAATTGACGTTCCGGGTCTTGTTGCCATTTGAGGAGTTCTAATATCCGAGGCTGATTGTGTCTCTCTCATAACTAGCTATTTTTTCCATGGTCGGGAAGCTACCCCGACGGCACAACCCCCAACCTTTAGGGCCAGGCCGTTTTTTTGACCCTAGGACAGCGGGCCGGATATTTCGATGTCAGTAACCCATTCTGGAATATGAGCGCTGCCGTTGAACCATTAAGGGCTCATCCGCCACCAACTCTTTTCCTACACCCTGGTCAGTAATGGAGATCCCTATATACCTGGTATCCAAATATGTCGAAGCAGCTCATTTAGGGATTCCACTTAGTAGTTCGACCTGACTGGAACTGTAGACGTCACCGTTGATTTCATCTAGAGAATTTTTACGCTGTCGCCTGAATTGATTACCCCATCTCATAGGCGCCTCGGCAGTCCCCAACGCGGAGGTGAGAGTAGGAGTTGATAGTGAGAGGCTAGAGTGAGAACGCTTGTGTTCTCAAGTAATCGCATCACTACCCTTTTAACTGCCTGCCAAGGTATAGAGAAAAAAAATGTACAAATGCATTACGCTCTCAGTTAATTTTTTTGCTTCTCCCGGCTGTGAGGCGTGACTCAGTAAAATAACAACAATGGGGAGGGAATATTGTAATAGATTTAAAAGAAAAGTGTGAGGGTTAGTTATTGAAGAGATACAATTGCTTATTGGTAGAACGCTGTGACAGCTCGGTGCGAAATATTAACAACATTTGTAGCTGATTATTAGTATGGCCGAATGGAAATAACATACACATCTTCCCACACAACCCCACAAACCTGGTTAAGAATAAGAAAAACCTATCCCGGGGCTTATTTGCTCAAATTAATGTATTATTACTGTTTTGTGAATATTTAATTCTAATTATATTAGTGTTATTAAATAGTGGGGACTGCTCATCAAGCTGGTGTGTAACCTAAATTTAGTCTCTATTCGACACAATGTCGGTAAAGGTTAGCCGAAGAAATGCATACTGCATATTGTTAATTAAATTTTTCTACTACTATGGCAAAATGTTAGGAGTGGTGTGTTTTTCAATGACGGCTGGTGGCCGAGTTAAATCGTCACTTAGTTCGCAACTCTTTTCCATATTATTCAGGCTCTCGTGCCTTATCGGTATTACTTTGCTTCTGCCGGAAACTCTTGACAATCTGCCTCAACAGAATCAGTTACGAATAATAGCCTACCTTCAATTCTCATCAGTTGCTATATTTACGGTCGCATTTATGATAATACAAGTTTTTCGACGTAGTCAGTTCGTCAGTGTCGTTAACAGGACGATTGACATTATTTCTCAAATCTCAGTAATAACAAAGGATTCAAACCTTTTCGGCAAAGTATTCTACATTCTGATTATGAGTCGAGTCATCAGTAATATATCAGAACTTATACTGGATGCCCTAAAAGTAGTGGATGCTATCGGGGAAAGGAATTTTGTGTTCATATTTCAATACATTTTTGGATACATTCTCTGGTTTGGAACTTTTGTTGTGGTGGACTTTGTTTGCTTGGGATACATTGCGGCATCGGGAATGTATCAAAATATTGGACATCATATGGTGTCTTTTGCCAAGCGAGTTCAACTGTCGGAGAATCAAAAAATGACGAAATTTCACCGGATGCAGGTGCTTTGTGATTTCGCCGATGAACTAGACCGATGTTCGCAGATATATTCAGAAATTTTCAAGGTCATTCTTGAATTTCACGCGATGTTCCAGTTCAATATTTTACTTATATTCTACTTGGACCTATCCATGATAGTTGGTAGAGTCCATTTCGTTGTTTCGAATTACATACATAGTGGCGATATTATATGGACTGAGTTGACTCTGGGTGTCCTCCGAATTTTGGAATTTCTGTTTTTGATGCTGGTCGTAGATCTGGCGATACGTCGATCGAAGATGCCCAAATATCTTGATTGGGATAATTTATGTTCGGACATTGACATCCGGTGGGATAGGAGTGTTAGTGCGCAAATTGTAAGTCAAACAAGTTGTGAATTCACTAATGTGTTTGTTTTAACAGGTTGATCAGTTTTTGAACCAGCAACGATTCGAAAACCTTAAGATTGACGTATGCGGATTATTTGAACTAAACAATGGACTTTGTTTGCAGGGGCTTTCATTTATAGTAGCATATGTAACCATTCAAATTCAATTTAGTATGCTTGGCTATATTTAGAGCATGTTTAATCTCAATAAAATATTTAATTTTGTTTTATTCAAGATTACATTTCAATAGACTTGGAATTTTTAGATTCACACAACGGTACATCACGGAGAAAATATAGGATGTCCAGATTTAGGATTATTGATTAATCAACGCTTTATATTAAGATAAACTTGTTGCTATTGCAGGATAAAAAATTAAATATAATTACACGTAGTGTGCATACAAAAGGCAAGTAAGTTACAAAATATTTAAAAAAAGATAAAAAGAAGAATGTAAAAAGAAAGCAAAATTTAAGTTAAACAAAAGAAGTTAAAAGTTAAATTAAACAGAGAAAAGCGCAACCAAATACAAATTAAAAGTAGAGACAAAAAGGAAAAGAATATAATCAGTTCAAACTGGAAAGATGTTCAAAACAGGCTCTAAAAAATTGTTTGTGTTTGACTATAGACCTCACATAATTGGGTAGATCATTCCAGAGTTTGACAGCATAAACGAAAAATGGCCTGCGTGATGTTAAGCAGGTATAAATAGCAGATCGCAGTATAATATAGCGATTGGATGAACAGAGGGTATTTTTCACAAATAAGTAATTTGGTTCTTTCCTGTGAATAAGCTTGAAAAGTAAAGCACAACACGTAAAGCCACCTACCTAAAGGCTCTTACGAAAGTTCAGAGACTAGCGTGCATCGGCACAACCAGTGCGATGAGGGCAACTCCAACCGCAGACTGGAGGCTATCCTCAACCTGATTCCGCTAGACATCTTTGTTCAATCAACAGCCGCCATTAGTGACATGAGAATTTGCCAAACAGTGAACTGGAAACCAAACGAAATGGGTGATTCGACGATCCTGCAGAAATACTTTGGCCATGTACCAACTACGGACTACCAGGGCCGGCTGCAGCCAAATAAGCGCCCTGTGCAAGATTTACAGAAAGCGCCCTTTAATTTGCTCACATCCATAAGACGTTTTCCCATCACCCAGGAGATATACTTACATTCAATGCGTTTTTTTATTGAGGTATCCCCGGTAGGCCTAGTCCTCAATTAAAAACAAATATGCATAATTACATATATGTTTATATATAATAGAAAATTAATAATTAAAACAAATAAATTTAAATAATAAGTAAATATAAAATAAATAAACGTAAAAAAAAATTCTTTAAAAATATATGTATTAACAAAATAAATAAATTATGAAGGAATTCATTTAAGGAACTTTAGATATTTTTTTAACGGAACTACAACCATAAATAAAACGCAGCGAAGAAAAGTGCAGAGAGAAACCTTTAAACTTGGAAACTTGCTTTTCTGGCCTTAGCTTTGGCAAATTCAGCAATCAGATCATCATAGTCTAAAGATTTTAATAATTCCTTTTCTATAGACATTATAGATAAGCCTACCAATCTCTCTTGAGTCATCGTTGACCTGAGATAATTTTTAATAATTTTAGGTTTAGAAAAACTACGTTCTCCTGAAGCTACTGTCACCATGATTGTATTAAGAATTTGAAGAGCAATAACCAAATAAGGAGCAAGATCTTCAAGACTTGATCTGAATATAAAATTCGACGCATCTAAACATGAACTTTGTGGTGTAACAAGCGGGGAAATGAGTTTTAGCTCTTGGTACAATTCTCCTTCATATAAATCTTGAAAACTACCAGATGTTAAAACATTCTGCAAATAAAGGCATGAAGAACGTAGATTTTTATTTTTCAAACATTCGCTTAGGTATGTTACTTAAAAATGAAAAAATTATACTATATGTGTCAAGCTGCTCAAACCTTTCTGTTATTGATTGACTCGCTTGATCAAGTATTTTGAAATAAAAATCTACTTTGTTTCGGGTCCAATATAGTTTCTGGACATTCATCGGCATATTTTTTTTTCCGTCGAGATCGCACTGATGAAGGTTCAGGAAACATATTTGGTATTTCAAGGGAACTAGCAATGTGCTCAGTTAACTGAACATAATCATTAAATTTTTCATCGAAATTTTCTAAGGGCCAGTTTCAAGACTAGCTGATAATGTCTCGGACAGCCTATCAAAAACTTATCTGTCAGCTAAACATGAACTTTTGGTTTGAAAGGTTTCGGATAGTGATATCTGACAAATAAAGTCTGGTTTTAATCTGGTTAAGCTTCTACAAAACACGAAATAAACAAAGCAAAACAAATGAAATGTGTTTCGAAACAAACTTAGTGGCTGATAAATTTTTCCAGCAGTTAGTTTATCAGAGACTTTGATGATGAAACAGAAAAAAAACATTAGCAACTTTTATCTGGTGGATAGGGTTATGTGTCGGCTAACTATCCGAAACTTTATCCGAAACCTTTGAAACCGGCCCTAAGACTTTTATGCCCGTTGATAGATTAATGGACGGACTTTGTAAATACGAGTATTTACTGGATTTATTTATGTTTTCTAAAATATCAAACCAAATAAGCAGAGAACAAATAAATGTAAAAACAAAAATTTTATTGTGAAATTTTACGCCTCCGGATTTCCTATTTCAGATATTTCTATAAGGGCCTCATATATGTCTTCTAAGTTTATTTTTAAAGGCTTTAATGCATCCATGCTCTCCCATCTTCTTTCAGAAAGAGGTTTCAAAGTAAGATTTGGCACTTTTTTTTATAAATATCCCACCGTGCTGTGGAACTTGAAACAAAGTTATATAAACATTGAACTGCGTACCGCCTAACAGTCGATTCTTTATTTTTTTTATTTTTTTTAATACTTATTCTGCTATTCGGGACAATGGGTCAGCTAGTAAGACAAAAAAAAGAAAAAAGAAAATTATCAACTAGTCAACAATTACATTATGTCAAAAAATAAAAATTATAAAACACTTAAAATTCTTTTAATAGTCACTAAAAATCACAATGAAAATTACAATTTCTGATTTCTTATTATGATACCTATTTACCTATTATATTTCATTTTATTTTTACTTATTCTAAATTAAGTTTCATTTTTATTGTAATACTTTGTGGTAGACGATATTTTTTGTTTGATTACCTGGCGCGTAAACAAACAGAGCGATGGTTTTCGAACACGGGAATAGGCAACATACAATTGACCATGCGAGAAACATGGGTTTTCTAGATTAATACCACAAACACTTAATGACTGCCCCTGGGATTTGTTTATAATCATAGCGAAAGCAAGCCGTACTGGCAACTGTAGTCGTTTAAACTCGAATGGTACGACAGTCGGAATCATTGGGATTGGGGTATCAAAACGTCTTCTCCTTTATACTTTCCTTTCAATATGATTGCTTCTATTACGTTATTCAGTAATTTTTTTATCGCTAATCGTGTGCAGTTACAAAGTTGCGGTTGGTTAATATTTCGCAGCATTATAACTACAGATCCAACTTTTAATTGAAGATTGTGGGGCGGTAATCCTGGCAAATCAAGTGAGTTTAAAAATTCCGGTGGATAGTTCTCGACATCATCTTCATTAGATGCCGTATCAACTGATTTATATGTCCTCATTTCTCCAGGAATGTCATCTTCAATTTTGAAATTTAATTCCTTTACATCAGTGTTTTTGGCAGACAGTATATGTAGCTCGTTCTCAACCAATCATGGAGTAAGTAATTTTGAGCAACATTTGGAAACAGTTTTTGAATGAGTTCAGCTTTTAATTGCGTTAACTGACAAAAACTCTCAGGAAAGGTGATGCAGCCAGTCAGCACATCTATAGGAAATTTGCCATTACCAATATGAATGAGTTGTTTAGAGAATATGTCTCCAGATTGATCATTTTGCAATATGACACGCATATTCTTGCTTAAATGTAATACCTTGACATGTTTCCACAAATTGGAGGACTTTAAAAATGCATTCAGTTCATCAGCTTGCGTTGAACGTCAAACCACTGGCAATGTTTGGCGAAAATCTCCTGATAATAAAATCATTGCGCCACCAAATTGGTTTTGGTTGTTCCGTAGATCTTTTAAGCCTAAAGCCTCTAAAGATTTTTTATGCGCCATCGTGCATTCATCACACACTATTAGTTTACATTGCTGCAAAACCTTTGCCATTGCCGAATTCTTCGAAATGTTGCAGGTTGGAGTTTCGTTGCTTTGCATATTCAATGGCAATTTTAGGGAGGAGCGTCCAAGAAGTAAATCCCTCCAGTTCCATCATTTATTACTTTCATAAGAGTATCCAAAACATTCTTTAGTTCTTCGTTCAATAGTGGAAGATTTATTTGAATCGATTCTTTCAAAGTATTGAGATCATACGATTTTTCACGTTGTAACTCTTGATGAAAAGCATAGTGCATTGGGAGATTGGGCGCGGCCATCCCCAATTGACATAATATCTTGTTTGACATCATCAAGCACATATCCTAAATTTTTTTTTTTTTTTTTATAATGGACACACACTAAAGGGATTTTTTGATACCCTTATAATCGGCCCTATCGAGGTATCTGTCGGAACGGAAAATTCTCCGCAACGCATACTCCTTCGGAGACTCAAATTGCATTCGAGGTATCTGACTTCGGAAGAAACGCAAGCTTTATATATAAAGGGTCCGCCATCTAACGTTTTTTTTTTTCAACTAGTGCTTATTTCGTAAATGGTAACACTTAGCTCAAGTCTGATTTGACAGATAATTAATTTTATCCTTCCGCTGAACGAATATGGTTGTGTATACGCTTGAACAACGCTGGGAAATATTGTGACATTACTTTGAAAATCATGGTAATGTTGCAGAATGTGTGCAAAAATTGCGTACGGATTTTGGAAGAAGAGAAGCACCGTCAGCTCCGTATGTTCGTTATCTTGTGAAAAAAGTGAAAGAAACTGGCATCCTCATCGATAAACCAAAGCATGAAAAGCCAAAAACAGTGCGTACACCAGAGAATATTGCTGCTGTGGCAGAAAGTGTGCGTGAAGCGCCATCAACATCAATTCACCGTCGTTCTCAACAATTGAACATTTCGGAGACATCATTGAGACGAATTTTGCATAAAGACCTTGGTATGACGCTACTATAGGCTACTGCATGGCCAGCCGAGGTAGCCATTTGAATGAAATTATTCTCCATTATTAACCGGAAGGATTGTACTTTCAAATAAAAAAAGAAATTTAAGAAAATATTCAGTAGTTTTTTTTTATAGCATTTTCAAAAAAAAAAGTTATTTGGCGGACCCTTTATATGTAATTGCGATGGCGCACCGCGTCGCATTGATTTGATATGCGACAGACTTAAGGTTCTAAAAGAGATGTGTAAAGTACATTTAAAGATCGATAAGTCAATATGTCTTTCGATACTTATATATAATGAAGACTTAACGAGCTTTAAATTATCATATGTCAATAAAGGGAGTTTAATTTCATAGTTTTTAACAAGGATGTCACTTTGTCAATAAATTGTACGCTATCGTTAACTAGAACACAAAACAATTTCTATTTAAAAATATATCGATTCAGTCAAATATCGATATATTTTCGAAAATACCATCTCTATAATTCAAACATATGTTATTACCGAGTTGTCAAAAGATGAAAACAATTGTCTTCATTTCTCTACTGAGGAAGAGACTGCAGGCATGGACAATTCTGAAGAAATAGAGAGCATTTCAGAGGTCTTCACATCATACTTTAATAGTGAGGCCATTGCAACGAGAAATGAAATATTGATGCAATTTGAATAACTTAATATATACACTTTATTTTAATAAATAAATAATAAAAAGAGTTAACGAAAACTTGCCTTCGTGGCATTTATAAAAGTTTTAGGTTCATTTCACTTAACTTATATACACTTGTACTTGGTGGTGCAATTAGGTCGTCTTCATCACTGTTTTCAAATGATTCATAACCAAGTTCCAAATTTCTATAATGTCCTTGCTCCAACTCGGTTTATGCTGTCCTTCATAAAGATGATTGCTATCACCGCTTCTTCAATGGAAGTACAACTTTTTACTTTAAAAGGTCCACCACCTCACCTGTAACCGATGCTTCTTTTTTGTTGACTACCAATTTTTTTTTATATAGGTTTTGTAGTCGCTCCAAACTTTGATTTCACAATTCAGTTCTTTGTTATATCGCTTTAAGCTTTCAATTTTATATATGCACCTTTTTCCAACCAATTACATCTCTAACTGGTGGACCCAACAAATTTAATTTCAGTTGCGATGCTTTCCCAAAAAGTAGCAACTTTCTCAGCCGGTCTTTTTGTTAAATTGCGGGTTATATCCACTTTGGTAGATAGCATTTCTACCAATCGCTCTTGTTGAGCCCCCGTTGTTGTTTTCTTTTTGAAATAAGACATCACTGAACAAATCCTAACAAACATTTATTTTCGGTTTCATTACTTACAATTTTGATGGAGTTTCCATTGTTTATTAAAATATTCCGCAACAATTGGTTGTCGGAGAGCTTCGGAGAATATTTGCCGTGTATCTGTCAAAAGTAATTGACATAAACGCGGTACAACGCAATGCGACAAGGTGCGCTACATGTCATCGGAGAATTTTTCCGAAACTTGTATCGGAACGGATACTTCGAATGCATTTTCTCCGATTTCGTACAAATCGGAGAAAGTTCCGTTCCCAACGGATACCTCGATAGGGGTGAATGTATTAGCTACACAGCGCGGGCGTTAAGGAAATTAGGGTTAGAAGATAGGGAGAGATGCCGATGCACGTTGGTTTTAAATGTTTGTAAATCATAATGTGTAGGAAAAATGGAGCGGGGAAGAGCATTCAACATTCGTGTTGTACGGCCAAGGAAAGATTCCTTGTATTTCACTGTACGTCCGAATACAGGCTTAAGGGTAAACTGATGCGCATTCCTGGCATGGCGGGTATTCCGGTTGAAATGTTCTAGGGGTGGAATGCAACTGCCTATTTCGTTTGATCACTTATGGTGGAAATAACTATAAAATAACGAAAGGCAGGAGACATTACGACGATGACTAAGAGAGTCAATCGATTTCGCAATGTCTCGGTCGCCAATGAGTTTTATCGCGCGTTTTTGGATCCTGTCAAGTAGCTCCAAATAAGTTATTGGCGCACCGGACCAGATATGAGCGTTGTTCTCCAGTTTCGGGCGAATAAACGCCTTATAAATTGTAGCCAGATCAGAAGGGTTGAAATATTTCTTACAACGATTAAGGAAGCCTAGACATTTCGCGGCGTTCTTGGCGACATCGAATATGTGGTCATTCCAACGAAAATTGTCATTAACACACATACCGAGAATGGAAAGTCTTTCGGTTTCAGCGATGCAAGTGCCATTCATAGATAATGGCAGTGTGTGTGGGTTTTGCTTTAATGACAGGAGACAGCATTGTGTTTTGGAAGCATTAAATTCCACTCTATTGGTTTTACCCCACTGAGTTATGCTGTTAAGATCGGAATTTAATGAGCTTAACATACGTTGCCGTTCCAGTTCCACACCCGAAGATGAGGGGCGTGACCCAAGAAACGAATATGAGAAGCTAAGGGTGCTGTCATCAGCAAAGGAATGGATTGGATTAGAAGTAACAGACAGGAGATCATTTATAAAAATGAGAAAGAGAGTCGGGGACAGAACAGAGCCTTGGGGGACACCAGCATTTAGTTGGTGAGTTGCAGACTTGAAGCCGTCCAAAACAACTTGAATTGAACGGTCCGAAAGGTAATTTCTAATCCATTGAAGAAGAGTATCATCGATTCCAAATGCACGCATTTTCGACAAGAGAGCTTGATGCCAAACTCTGTCAAATGCCTTTGAAATATCAAGCGCAACAATCTTACTTTCACCACTTTGATGAAGAGATTGGTTCCACTTTTCGGTAAGATATGTCATCAAATCACCAGTGGACCTGTTGCTGCGAAAACCATACTGCCGGTCATTAAAAAGTTTTCGCGATTCAAGATATTTCATTAGCTGACGGCTTATCAGCGTTTCCATGACCTTAGAAAGAAGGGACGTAAGTGCAATTGGTCGGTAGGAGGAGGGAGAAGAAGATTCGCCTTACAGGCTGGACAAACGCTGTTTTCCATCTTCCCGGGAAGAGTTCTGAAGAATAGGACAGATGGAAAAGCTTATACGCAATGGTTTTGCCAGTGAAGAAGAACACCTCTTCAAAACGATGGGGAAATACCATCTGGACCAGCGGATTTGTGTATGTCAAGATCTCGAAGTACTCTAGCCACTGTACGAGTGCGGAAGTGGATTGGTCCCATGGAGTATTCTACGCGCTCGAGTACAGGGGAGACAAATCACAATCTGGGAGCGTTGAGCTGACTGCAAAGTGAGCAGGAAGCAGATTGGCCTTATCTATAGAACTGACAGCTGGAATGTCATTGTAAATGAGTGTCGGAATAGATGATGAGGCCGAATTCTTGATGCTTTTAACAAATGACCAACAGTTTTTACTACCCGTGGGACTTTGTAGTATTTTTTGCCTCAACTTTTAATCATAGGAGAATTTGACACGATTAATGTGCGCATTGCAGTCATTTCTGGATCAGATGGGTTGGCTTTGAATGACCGAAAGCATACCTCTTTTAACCTGATAGCCTCTTTGCAGCTCGAGTCATACCACGCGTTTACCTTGGGTTTGATACTTTTTATCCTGTTAGGGATGTAAGACTTCATACCCAGGTGAATTAGCAGCATCCACGTCACTGTCGAGGAAGCACAGCGACCAGTTAAAACTCTTAAAGAAACCGTTAAGTTTTTCCCAATTGGCTTTCTCGTATTGCCATACGGTTCTTTTGGGAGTTTGTTCTTTAACAATATGGTTGGAGTACGAGAATTGAGCTGATATGATACAATGGTCTGATGAACCTAGAGGCGATAATACGTTTAAGCCGTATTTATCGGGCTGAGAGGTAAGAAACAAGTCCAGTGTATTGGCAGTTTGACTGCTAATGTCCGGTATTCGTGTCGGCTCATTTACAAGCCAGGTTATTTACCTGAGCAAAGACGTACCTTCCTTCGGGTGTTGTCTGGCCAGAATGTCGAAGCCAACTTGAATTGTGTATATTGAAATCGCCCGCAATGACGATTTCAGTACGAGGGTGAAGGGTCACAATTCTTGTGATGGAATCAGACAGGGCATCTAACTCATTATAAGTTGAATGTCTGTCTTAATTTGGGCTTCTGTAAATAAAACAGTAGTGGATTAATTGCCTACGGACATGGAATTTTAGCCAAATGAAATTAAATTCTGGATTGGAACATTGGCCATATTGAGGCTGAAGTTGATAGGCTACGTCACTGCGTATATAAACGGCGAGACCGCGATGGGGGAAGAATAATGGTACTAAGTTGTAACCAGGTAGACTAAACTTCATTAAATCGGAGCCGACGCTAACCTGTGTTTCACTTAGTGCCAAAACAGCTGGTTTATTGAGAGAGACATGGGCGTATAATGAAAAAAAAATTTTCCTCAACCCACGGATGTTGCTCACATCCACTACAAAATTTCTACACATTATAAATCACAAACATAAAAAAAACACAAACTCTGACGCTAACAACCTAAGCAGAGCCGTGAAGTGAAGACGCACGTTGACTTTCCAAAACAAATTACTGCAGGTGTTATGCCCGTACGGCAATTTGCTTTGGTCTATCAACAAAATCAACACCACACGGAGCGCTATCCGCCTGATGCTGTCTTTACTCAAGCATTGCAAGTACACACACGAAAATCGTACGGCACTTGCAATAGCTAAGCGACAAGAGACGATCAGCAACTGCAAATCAATGCCTGATTGTAAATTTCTTCACTTACTTCACTTCACTGTTCTATTGCGTATATTAAATAAAATATCGTCACGCATATTACTCGTATCTTTGTATTTTATCCACAAATCAATTGGTGTTGGCGAAAATAGCTTATTACAAATTACGTTATAATTTCTCATATCCTTCATTATTACAATCAAAGAGAAAAGAGCATATATAAGAACGTATTAAATTTGAAATTCGTTACTGTGTACATTTCATGCTACGATGCATCGAATGAAATACATCGATATGCTTTCGATGCATCGGATTAATTCGATGCAATCGAATACTAAACATCGATGTTTTCGATGCATCGATGTACTATGAGCAACCCTAAGACATAGCAGACATGCCAGTCTCAACGCGTATCTATAAAGTTATGGGTAAAGAGCATACAAACTGTGTAGGATTACAAAAAAACAGATGGTACCTACACGACGTAACCCGAAGATACTATAAGAAACTTACTTCAGGTTCACTTTCCAGGCTCATCTATCCGTGCTACACACGATAACTCAAACGCCACAGACCACAAGGCCTTTGTAGCTTTGTAGTAGAGTCAACAGTTTCTTCTTTTCGCGTAAATTAAAGATTTGAACTCATTGAGGTTAAATTTCTTTGTAAAAGCAACAGCCAAAAAAACAAGTGTTCTTTTGTCATCATTAACTCCTACAGCTGATGCAGCGTTTGAACACCTATAAAGAGTATATCTACAAATCCAGTTATGGTTAGGAAAT
The DNA here is from genome assembly GCA_949715645.1 of Portevinia maculata. Classification (NCBI taxonomy): domain Eukaryota; kingdom Metazoa; phylum Arthropoda; class Insecta; order Diptera; family Syrphidae; genus Portevinia; species Portevinia maculata. The sequence continues at coordinate 401,251,568 of OX454525.1, read as the reverse complement.
GTAGATATTGAAAACGTAGACATTGAAAATTGGGGTTGGAAGTATTTTAATAACATGTTTATCCCAATAACAATAAATCAATAACCAGCTCCAGATAATTTATTGCAAAATGTTGTTTTGTAGCCGCAAAAAGGGTTGTGGATGTCGAAATAGTGACTTATACTGCAGTGTAGCATGTCTTCAGTGCAGCGAAAATACTTGTTTTAATACTCCGCCAATCATTGAAATAAGTGAAGTTGAAGAAAATACTTAAATAGACAAAACTGTAAATTGTTAATAAACAAATGATTTCTTGATAATTTTTTTTTCTTTCATTTCCCTTCATTTATTTCTTTTTCCTAATTACTATATGAATATATAAATTAACTTAATTTTGGTGTAGAAAAATGTTCTACAGCCTAATATTTTGAGGTATGTATTGTATCATTTAAACTATCAAAATTATAATTATTTTATTATTATTTTTTTAATCGAGATCACAATTTTTTAATAGGTAACCTTTTTTGTATATATTACGAGTATAAGCTAAACATTCCACTTTGAATTATAAAATTTCATTCACTGTAACGGAAATCCGAGGTTTTCAGGTTTTTAACGCCCCAGGCGCTCCACTATTAAGTATTATTACGAATCTTTTGTATGGGAATATTTTTTTTTTAGACTTTTTCAGGCAATTTTTTAATTTTTTCTCTTCGCAAGAACCATCCTCGTACTTCAAGGAATATTATAAAAAAAGAATTAGCGAAATCGGTTCTGCTGCTCTCGAGATTTGCGCTTAGCAACCCATTCAGCGATTGATTTTTATATTATAGATAATGAGCTCCGAGCAGCATCGTTAACTACTAAACTTAGAGAATGTGAACAACATGGAACAAAAAATGCCCTTGGTTCCAGGGTTCGAATTCGATTCTGTACACCCGCTTCTTTTCCTTTCATATTGGAACCATTGTCGTAACTTTGGCCTCGACAATTACTTTTTAAAATTCTATGCAAATCAAGTTTACTGTGTAAGCCCCATTCCTGTCTTGTATTCTCCCTTCAAAAATCCTGAGAAATGCTCTTGCACTGTAAATGTTTTCTGATTCTTATGCACAAACCTAACGACAAAAGTTACTTGTTCTACGCGACTTTTATCGGTTGTAGAATCTACAATAATAGAAAAATAATTTGCTTCTTTAAGCATTGAAACAATTTTATTGGTAATGGTTGCGGCAAAGATACTTATAATTTCAATTTGTATGTTTTTGCTTAGATATTTATTTTGGGTTTTTTGATTTGTCATTCTTCTCAAGTGCTCTCCTAAAACCAAATCAAATGAAGCTATTTCCTCTACGAGTTGTAAAAAGTTACCATTATTGAACTCAAACAGTTTATCAAAAGAGCCACGAAAATCTAATGATTGAGAACCAAGAGATTTTACAACACTGAATAACCTTTGTAAAACCGCTTCGACTGAACTTTCAAATATTGTGTCAATTCCTGTGTCTGATGTCAAACCGTTTTCTAAAAATTTCGAAGATTTGAAATTTTCGAAGTGGAAATTTACTAACCTCGTGACTTTTTAACATTACGCTCAAATGTGGCCAATCAGAACTACCTGCACTTGACAAAGCATGATCATTTTTATTTCTTGCAAATAAAAGACAACAAAAAAAAATAAACAGAATACTTTGATTTGGAATAAATTAACCAAGTCCTCGGAACTAACATGCCATTGTAGAATGTTCGTTGATAGCTTGAAATTGAAAATTTCCTATTATTTGTTTTTCTAAAGTGATGATCCGGAATTTGAATTTTACCTATTAAAACAATTTTTTTAATAAGCTCATCTGATAAATTTTCCCAATTATTGGGATCATTTAAAAATTCATCCGCATGAACTAAAGATAACTTTTCTGCTGGCCCTAATGGGTTTCCTACTTGCGAGCCATCGATATTACGAGTATTTAAATTACTTAAATTAGTAATATTATCTTCATCTGCTTGTTCCTCGCTGCGTTTTAAAAATTTGACTGGCGAGTGGTTATTGAGGCTATCGGAGTGGAGAACTTCAGGTTCAATGCGTCTAGGTCAATATTTTCGTCACAGGCTGAGGTAATTTTCTTATTTAATCCATTTTTGAAAAGTAGATAAACAGAATCATGTCTCGTTTTCAGATTTTGCTGTGGCGAGGTTATTAAACAATTAAGGGGATCATAATCCTTCCACTTTCAAATGGGATTGGTCCCAGGCATGCTGGTGTTATTGCATTTGTGTGGTCTCGGAATTTTTAGGCCTGCGTCTTTTTTTTTAACAATTTCGACACGTGCATGTTCTTTTTATTGGTTTTTATATGATCTTGCTCCTCCAGTTTCGCCACCTTCCAGTTGTATGTCGGAAGTGAAGGGTTACTAAGTCTTAGCATATCTTCGATGCCCTCTGGGGTGGATGGATTTGCAGGGATCTATATTCGAGTTCTAGGTCGGCAGGGGATATCCTTCCTCGCAACGACCTCGAGCTTTGCGCTGGGCCATACCTCTCCAATCCTACTAATCGCAAGCTGGACCTGATGCCACCCGCCTTCGTGTATTAGCGGAGGTGGTCCCGGGTTTTTTCTCATGAAAGAGGCGTAGCTACCTGAGAGCGCTAGCAAGACATCATCCCACCTCTCAGGGGAAATAGTGCCGTTGACTACGGTCATTAACAGCGACCACTATATTGTGTGAGGGCTAGTTATTGAAACAATTGCTTATTGGTAGAACAGTGATAGCTCGGTGCGAAATATTAACAACATTTGTAGCTGATTATTAGTATGGCCGAATGGAAATAAGATACACATCTTCCCACCCAACCCCACGAACCTGTTTAAGAATAAGAAACACCCTAGCCCGGGACTTATTTGCTCAAATTAATGTATTATTTTGAATATTTAATTCTAATTATATTAGTACTGTAATTAAACAGTGCGGACTCGACATCAAGTTTGTATCTGGTGTGTAACCTAAATTTAGTCTCTATTCGACAAAATGTCGGTAAAGGTTAGCCGAAGAAATGCATACTGCATATTGTTAATTAAATTTTTCTACTACTATGGCAAAATGTTAGGAATGGTGTGTTTTTCAATGACGGATGTTGGCCGAGTTAAAGCGTCATTTAATTTGCAACTCTTTTCCATATCATACAGGCTCTCGTGCCTTATCGGTTTTTCGTTGGTCCTGCCGGTAATTACTGGCTATCTGCCTCTACAGAATCAGTTACGAATCATAGACTACCTTCAATTCTCATCAGTTGCTATTTTTACGGTCGCATTTATTGCAATACAAGTTTTTCGACGTAGTCAGTTCGTCAGTGTCGTTAACAGGACGATTGACATTATTTCTCAAATCTCAGTGATAACAAAGGACTCAAACCTTTTCGGCAAAGAATTGTACATTCTGATTATGAGTCGAGTCATCAGTAATATATCAGAACTTACAATGGATACCCCAAAATTAGTGACTGCTATCGGGGAAAGAAATATTTTGTTCATATTTGAATTCATTTTAGGATACATTCTCTGGCTTGGAACTTTTGTCGTGGTGGACTTTGTTTGCTTGGGATACATTGTGGCATCGGGAATGTATCAAAATATTGGACATCATATGGTGTCTTTTGCTAAGCGAATTCAACTGTCGGAGAATCAAAAAATTACGAAATTTCAACGGATGCAGGTGCTTTGTGATTTCTCCGATGAACTTGACCGATGTTCGCAGATATATTCATAAATTTTCAAGATCATTCTTGTATTTCACGCGATATTCCAGTTTAATATTTTACTTACATTCTGCTTGGACCTATGCATGATAGTTGGTAGAGTCCATTTCGTTGTTTGGAATTACATACACAGTGACGATATTATATGGGCTGAGTTGGCTCTGGGTGTCCTCCGAATTATGGAATTTCTGTTTTTGATGTTGGTAGTAGATCAGGCGATACGTCGATCGAAAATGCCCAAATACCTTGATTGGGATAATTTATGTTCGGACATTGACATCCGGTGGGATAGGAGTGTTAGTGCGCAAATTGTAAGTCGAACAAGTTGTGAATTCACTAATGTGTTTGTTTTAACAGGTTGATCAGTTTTTGAACCAGCAACGACTCGAAAACCTTAAGCTTGACGTGTGCGGATTATTTGAACTAAACAATGGACTTTGTTTGCGGGGGCTTTCATTTATAGTAGCATATGTAACCATTCAAATTCAATTTAGTATGCTGGGCTATATTTAGAGCATTTTTAATTTTAATAAAATATTTAATTTTGTTGTATTTAAGATTACATTTCAATAGACTTGGATATTTAGATTCACACAACGGTACATCATGGAGAAAACCTAGGATTTCCAGATTTAAGATCGCACATGACTGCACCTGTTTTTGAAAAGGAGAAAAACAGAATCATGTCTCGTTTCAGATTTTGCTGTGGCGAGGTTATTAAAAGATCAAGAGGATCATAATCCTTCCTTTTTTAACTGGGATTGGTCCCAGGCATGCTGTTGTTATTGCATTTGTGTCATCTCGGAGTTTATAGACCTGCGTCTTTTTTTTAACAATTTCGACACGTGCATGTTGTCTTATTGGTTTTCGTATGACCTTCCTATTATGAGAACGATGATGGCGATACCGAGTTAAACCGAATTGAAGTTTAAGCAGACCGGGTTGCGAACTGATTTTAGTAACTCGGTTGGAAGCAAAATCATTTCTCAACGGAACGGTTTGGTATTGTTCAGTTTGCCAATCGATATAAGTAATTCGGTTGGACGCTTAAAGTAGGAGGCTTATTTCTAGGCGTGGTAGCCTGAGTTTTGACCTTTCTAATGTCTCAACCTTTGTCGACTTCTGACGCGAAAGTTTATTTTGGATTGGGGGTATTGTGTAACTTAGTTTTAATAACTCGGTTAAACTTTGACCAATGGATTCTTTTTTGCTTTGGAAAAGCTTTCAGGATCGCTGCAGCGAGATCTAAGTTGTAGAGTATTCAATTGTGGTCTGAAAAAGATTTTTTATTGGATACCCTCCAATTCTCAACCTTCATAAAATTATTGTTATTGCAGAGAGTGTCAGGTATAATATCTTCCCAGCCGTTACAATCGTCCGTACTTGAAAAGATCAAGGTCAAGGTATTACCTTTTTTACATACTAATAGGTTTTTTTCAATAATATTGTTGCAAGTTTGCTCAAACTGTGACATTCAGCATCAATTAGTCAACTTGCAGCGCCATCTAGTAGAGAACCATATAACCATATAAGATAATCGATATTTGGCAGCATTTGAAAAGCAGTTTGAATAGCTATGGAATAATCAGTACATCTGTTGTTCTCGAACTTTCTGAACTCAACGAATCTGGAAATTTCGAGTGGTGTCACTAGGAGATATAAATAGGAGTCGCAGGAGTACCCAAGACATTCCAGTTTTGGAACCGCGATAAAGAAGTGCGATAGATGACAGTAGTGAAAAGTATAGAGAAAAAGTAGAAGTATTGAATAAGAGAAAAGTGATTGTTTATTTAAATTGATTAATTGAGAAAGTGAATTGTTGGATTAAATAAGTGAATTATTAGAATAATAATCAAGAATTAAAATACATTGAAAGAGATCTAATAAAGATTAATTAAATAGAATTACGTTTTATCTTTTCGAATCCTAGCCTGGATGAAACAATATAATCAAACAGACACTCACCGCTGATAGTATGTAGTTCTATCAGAGATTCCGACTATACAATTGGCTACCAACCGTCAGTGTGTAGTGTACCCACTTTTTAAATCTACTCTAATATAGAAAAATATTTTAGGGCAACTGTGTTACCATCGGGAACCATAGGTTCTATTACAAAGCGGTCGTTCTCTTACTTTTTGTTCACCACATACGACCGCGGTGCTTAGGTATTGAGGTATTATTTGTCTCGACAGAGGTGTCAACGTTTTTCATCGGTAGATATTCGCAAACCTCAAGCTGCTTGGCCGGGGTATGGTGCTTATTGACCTCAATGTGTACAATAATGTTTTTCTTTAAGAAATAACTAAATTGCCGTGAGGTAAATCTGGTGCCTCGATCCCTCTACTACGCGGGCGTTTATAATACTCGTATGCAAAGCATCGTTCTAAGGCACTTATCATCTCTCTTGTACCGGGGGTATTGATCGGATATAGCTCGACGTATTTCGAAATTGCATTAATGACCGCTAAAATGTATTTGGTCCTTGAATTAATAGAAGCACCGTACTGGTGCTGCCAAGTCAACATAACTATCCACCTACAGTCACAAAATTATTTACACATTGCATTGCTCGCACGTTAATCAACCTATAAAGCTGGAGAAATTTTGAAATAAGAACAAATTGTTTATTAACTTTTCTCATTTTTAATGTTTGCAGTTTTATTCAACCAGTTAACAAAAAAAAATTAGCAAATTGCAACAAGTAACTGTTAAATTCATACAAAACTAAGTGGCACAATTATTTACACATCCATCGAACACAGGCAACATGTGCAAATAACTACATTGAGAAAGTAACGGTTCTAAATTTCTTTAGTTAAATGATGTTGTCCGTTGTGTCCAAATATTGCGGTCAGTTTTGCTAGGTCTATTCTAGTGAAAGTTTGTACGAGATGGCAAAAACTATTGAGCTTTCCCTTGAAAAAAGAGCGGCCATTATTGCAGTATAACTCTCTAAAAAATATGGTTGCAGCCGGAAAACAATTTATAATATAAATTCTAAGTTTAACGAATGTGGAAATGTAAAAAATAAAATTGGTAGAGGCAGAAAAAAAATAACATCAAAAAGGGAGGATGCGATGACATTAACAAAGATCGCGAAAATAATATAAGTGAGAGAACATTGCGACGAAGTTTAAAAGAAAATGGAATAAATGCCTACGTTATCCAGAAAAAGCCGCATATAACACACAAAAACAAGCAAGTTAGGCTACAATTTGCAAGGGACCACAAGCACTACAACAAACCGCCAGAGTTTTGGAGAAGCATTCTTTGGACCGATGAAACAGCTTGTTCCTTGGACGGTACTTATATGCGTAAGTTTTATTATTCCAACTCTAAAATGAAGGCCAAACAACACGTCACTCAACCCACACGACATTCCAAAGGAGGCACGATAATGATATGGGGTTGCATATCAAGTAGCGGAGTGGGTCCGCTTTTAAGGTGCTCCGATCACATGAAACAGTCACATTATTTGAACATTTTAAATGATGTTGCACTGGTTGCTGGTTCAAGACATATCGGGAACGATTTTATCCTTCAAAATGACAATGCGCCGATACACACAGCTTGGGACATTAGAAAGTATTTGGCAGAAGTGGGTGAAGAAGTTTTAAAATGGCCCCACAAAGTCCTGACCTTAATGTTATAGAAAACCTTTGGCACATAGTAAAATCTAAAATTCCTGAAAACAGTGGCAGAACTGCAAATTAAACTTAGAAGGACTTTATAACGGCTTGGAGTACCATTCCAGTAGAGCCACTTCAAGGCTTAATAGACTCAATGCCCAGACGCCTAGCAGAAGTTATAACGGCAAAAGGAGGAAACATAACCTATTAAGCAATGTTACTTCAAACTTAAAATTTTTTTTCTTTTTTGCTCCAGATGTAGTGAAAACGAAAAAAAACTGGGTTTGTGTAAATAATTCTGCCTGTGTTCCACAGTTGCACGTTAGCTACCTAATTTATTATCTAGCTAACGCCATAACTAAGTAACTAACGTAGTTAAATTAGCTGCGCTAAAAATGCATTCGATTTGGTGGTTAGCTATCATAATGACAACTAATTTTAGCTATTAGCTATTAGTTGCAGGTTATGTAACTAAGCTCGTTAGGTTGCCAAAGTTAGTTGCGGATGACAACTAAAAGTTGGTTAGTTTTTAGCTGTAGCTTTTTAGCTGCCTATAGGTAATAAATAATAACTAATACACTAAATCAAATTTTTTTATTTTGCTATAATGGTGATAATTTATTGGGACTTATTATGCATATATACATCAGGTTATTTTACAAAGAGGTCCTTGGAGCACAGACTACCTATATTAGACAGCCAACTCTCACTACCCCCGTCCGCTGCGCCCCTCAAATGGAAGAGCGGAATCCTCTCTCAAAATTTCCTATCGGTGAATACATGTGAATCAATAAAAGTGAAGTCTTCTGGCTGATTGTCAAATATGACAAGATTGTGTGGTGAGTTTAATTTTGTGTCATTTGACAGAACTTTGTGATTCTTTTATTCCAAAGATTAATAATATATTTGTACACTCTTAAGTTGTATAAGGAACAATATGCAAACACACAAAATAACTAGCTTAAAAGTGCAAATGAAAAAATTATCTACTAATTATTCATGGCTGTGTGTTCAGAAGTGCGGTGGTAATCGATGGTTCGATAAGACGATTCAAGTAAGAAACTTCTTTCTAAAGTTTACAAACTGTTGGTAAAAATTTATTTCTGCAGTTATTTTTCAGTCGAATTGGATTCCATGGATATAGCTATGAACATTCTCCGGCCGAGGGTCAACCTATTGCACTCATGATGGACTACATTGTAAAACAACTTGTGTAAGTAAAGGGTTTTTCAATAAGAGCGCTACAAAAGTTTTTTTTAAATAAAACAAAAACGCTTCTGGATATCAATGAAATTCTTTATTCCTGTGAAAGTACGTTCGATGCCATTATGTATGAAACTCGATTTCTTTTGCATGGCCACCACGGGCACGCTTGCAGAAGTCCAGACGCTGAACCCAATTTTCGACGGTTTTCAAGCATAAATCGGCCGATACTGCTGCAATTTCATGTACGAAGTTCATCAATCGTCGCTGGCTTGTTGGCATAGACCATAGACTTGACGTAGCCCCACAGAAAATAGTCTAACGGCGTCAAATCGCACGATTGGACACGATTATGACGACCATAAATTGGACGTAGCGCTCTTAACGTTGAGGCCACTGACTCCGAATTTCGGTAGTAAATTTTAATAATTTTTACTTGTTGTTGGCTCGTATATCTTTCCATCATGAAATGGCAAGCCTTACTGAAGAGAAATGTCAAAAGAGCGGCAAGAAATTCGGCGTCGTTTGCTGTCCCTGTCGCTCTACTTTTGTAGCGTCCCTGTTGAAAAACCCTTTATTTATTTTCATATCTTTCTTTTCGTGTAATTTAATTTTTCTCTTTTAAATAGTTACGACCTCTAAACTCCTCCCCAGCTGTGGACAAGCACATTGGAACATTAAAAACCAACCTTGACAAGCTAGCTGATGACCTACATATGCACGCCATGCAATTCCAGGGATATTACAAAGGCTTTCTTAAGCAGCAGAAACTCAGTCCCGACAGTTTTGTCTAAATGGCTCTTTAATATGAGTTCGATTGTGATAAGTAAGTATTTTCCATCTGAAAAGGACTGATAATGAATAATCATAAATAATAGTAAATAATCATTTCTATTCTTTAGTTCTACAAAGTTCCTGTTTGCTCTCAAGCACTGAAACCCCTCCACCGGGACATTGTCTTTGAACAAGGAGTTACTAGCCGTAAAATGAAAACAAGAATTGGTAGAGGAGAGCCAAAAATCACTATTCACCGTCTCATTGGGCGAAGTATGTTACATAAACAAAGTATGTTATTAAAACAAATTGTGTAAGTATTTATTTTCATATAATTTAATGACAAAACTTGTTTTAACAAATTTATTGTTATTTTTTGCGGATCTTTTCGATATAACGACGAGAATAATTCAAAACAAATACATTTTAAAACGGCTTATGTTGAAACAGCCGCGTTGAAAGACGCATCAATAGTAATAATAGAAAATCAGTAAAACCTATAACAAAGTTGCATTCTACTTCAATTTTCAAATTGTATTCGTAAAACCAAAACCTTATGTTTTTTAATGTTGCTGTCAAGCGTTGTATGTCAATGCGAAGGCAGAGAATAGTATTGACATTCAAACTTTTTCTTGTGTTTTGTAATATTTGACACAGGTTGTTTTTCACTTTGTTATGAATGGTCATTAATTGTGTCACACTCATATGTTTCAACAAAATCATAAATAAAATAAAAAGGGTTCGAAATGTTTGCATTACCGATTTGTTTCACTTTTTTATATACGAACGTCAATCAACACACAATAACTATCCAATCATTGTAAGCCATAAATTCAAAATCGTTTTCACCGATCATATGACCTGCATTTATAATGTCATTGATATATATATAGTGTTGGTGTAACGAAAAGATTAGTAATGAATGACAAACTTATTTCAGATGTTAACCAACGACCATACCACGTCGAGTTAATCGGTTCTCGTCAGATCACCGTAATTAAACGACGTTGGGCGCGGTTAGTACGTAGATCGGGGACCGTTTGAGAAGAACCGCGTGTCGTTGGCCAGTCCCATCTACAGAGTTGAGGTAGATAATATACGTGGTATCACAATGGACCTAAATTGGTCTACGTGTTTCGGCTTCTGCCGACAGCCACATAAACCTAACCTATTTCAGATGTTCGGAAACATAAAACTCATTTCGTACGAATTACTTAAAATAATAATTTTGTTAGTAAGTAATCAGGCTTTAGCAATGACCGTGGTGAGTGGAGAGTTTCATCATTACTAGTAACAACAATATTTTTGACCATGTATGAGCAGCCAGTACAAACTTTTATATATATTCGACCTATATACGACAAACGATCCTACTTGCTACTCATTTAGGGACTCATTTAGCGGACAAAATTAAACTATTTTCGTTTATGCTGTGATTTATATTTAAGTTTTATAATTATTATCTAAACAAAAGTATTATAAATGATTTAAAACATTATTATGTACAATTTATACTATATTTTACACTTATGAGTTCAATGAGGGGTGCTAGGAACAACAAACATTTTAGTAAAATTATCATTTTTTCGACTTTTAAGGACCTTTTTGTTGTTCCAAAGACCTCTTAGTCAAATAACATTGAACGCAGATATACCGTGCGGATTCTAATGACATTTTGGAAAAATATCCTGTTTTCGACTATTGAGGACTTTTTTGGTTGTTGTAAGGACCTCTTAGTCAAATAAGATTGAGCAGCGATATACCGTGTGGATTCAAACGGCATTTTGGAAAAATATCCCTTTTCTACTTTTAAGGACCTTTTCTGTTGTTCCAAGGATCTGTTAGTCAAATAACATTGAACACAGTATACTGAGCGGTTTTCTAGGAGTTTTTGAAAAAAAAATGTTTTTTTTTCGGGCTTAAGGACCACTTGGTAAATAACCTTATGACAACTAAAAGCGACATTCCTAAATCGGCCGTCGGTTACCGAAGTACAAATCGATATTTTTCCTCTAACCTTCAACTGATGTACAACAAACCTCAATTATTCAAAACAAATCCACTTCCACACAATTTCCCGGTGTTTCGTAAGGACATAATAATCTCTTAAATTGAACATACATAATTAAAACTGGAAAATGTATAACGAAATAAAAGAATTGCTCCTGTGCCTTTTTTCGTTAAATTGTTGGAAAAAAATTATTAGTTATGTTTATCGATAGCTAAAAAGCTAAAACTAAAGCTAATTATTGTTAGTTACACTCTGGCAACTAAGTTTTCACAACTAAACACGCTTAGTAGCACTTCGCAACTAACAACTAATTTGGTTCCAAAATTTGTGGCAACTACAACTAAAATTATGGTTTAGCTATGTACGTTCAAAGAAACTACAGCTAATTTATAGTTGTAGCTTTTTAGTTATTAGTTAAGCTAATTTTTGTGCAACTCTGCTGTGTTCGATGGATGTGTAAATAATTGTGCCACTTAGTTTTGTATGATTTTAACAGTTACTTGTTGGAATTTGATTAACTTTTTTTATTAACTTTTTGCATAAAACTGCAAACATCAAAAATGAGAAAAGTTAATAAACTATTTGTTCTTATTTCAAAAGTTCTCCAGCATTATAGGTTGGTTAACTGTGTGACTGTGCATTAGTTCATTACAAATGAAACAAACTAATAACATTTATGTATTTATATTTTGACTTAAATGAGCAATCACCTTTTGTTGTTCTAAATTTAAGGAGTCATAACTTTGTAACGAAGCTTTCACCAATGTTTCCTCTTGCGCTATTCATTTTTTGTTCGCCACAACGTCAGAAGTATCTATCCATTAACCGGGCTATGATCTGCTTGACCGGGACACCCTGTTTATGTAATTACAGAAAATCTAGCAGCCACCTTATCCGTTAAGATCAGAGATCCATAACATCTTTAAGTCAAACAGTCATTGTTTAACAAAAACAAGGATTCTCTTAATAAGGTCGTACATTAGCCTTGTCATGAACTATTAAGTGAACTTAATCCACATTGTATTCAATATTTAACTTGAGTGCGAAAAACATCAGTCAAGAAACCCAATTAAACTTTAAGACTCAAAAGAAACCAATAAACAAACAGAAACCAGATTTAATTAAAGGCGCGCAAAAAAACAAAGCAAAACAAAGATACGCAAGAATATGCACAGTACGGCCAAGTGTGCAATGAGGCGCACTTCAACAAAACTGCGGCCAGCGTACACCTAAATGCATATAGTATAATAGGAATATGTGTGTGACACGTATGTGTATATCTTAGATGAGTGTGTTTATTTGCTTTGAAACTATAAGCCTAAAAATACCGCTCGAATGACCTACCTGTTTTTATTTGAATTTGGCAGTTGCACAAACGCTAGCCAGCCAGACACATGTTATGTTTACTTTTTTTAGATTTTTGGCGCATTTCCCGTTGGATAAGCCCGGCCTTCTTCGAATCTGATTCACGATCAATAACAAAGAAGACTCACCGTTTTCACCATGAAGGTTGCCACCAGACCCATCAAACTTGGATGGAATCCAAAATTAAAGTACGGGTTTCAGTTTGTTGTGTTTTGCTCAGGTTCGTTGGTTCATGCTTTCATCTGGGTTTCCCTTGCAACGAGGTCTTGCCACTCGCTATGGGTGAATAACCGGTCACATCATTGTAGTGGAGTCATCAACGACAAAAGCGGAGAGCAATCAAGTTTGATTCTGGTGCTTGGCTGCGGATGGGGCTGAGCGCTGAGACCATGTTATCAAAATACAAATAAGTATCTATGTATGGCGTGTGCAGCGCATACTGGATACACACACAAACGCCGGCCGCTCGTAGTTGCAGCGCACGACTGTGAATTATAACAAATTCATAAGAGTCAACTATAATGCTTATAAGCATCTACATTTATGTGTCATCACTGTAATTATTCAAGGGAGCATAAGCATTCATCGTCAAAATGAACCACAAATATCTTTATTATTAATTTGCTGTTGTTGATTTGTCTCTGTGTCGTTTCTTTGTTTTCTTTGGTTTTTTGTTTATTTTTTAATCATGGCTCGATTTCGAATTAAACGAATTCTTTGGAAATTGTTTGTTTAGTATTATTTGTATATTTATTTTCAACGCAGAGAGGTAACTCATTAAATATCTACCTCTTCTGTTTTTTTTTCCATAACAGCGAAGTTGTGATCAGGATTAAAGGGACCATCATAACCCTATCACTTAACTGCCTGTTGGGGCGAGTGTGGGCGAGTATCACTTCACAACGAATTATCTAAATTTTGGGAAGTAGAAGAAAATCTGGATGATAATCCTATTTCTCCCGAAGACGAGATTTGTGAAAGATTATATTTGGACACAACGAGGAGAAATCCAGAGGGTCGTTATATTGTGAAGCTCCCTTTCAAGGACTCAATCAGCACTCTTGGCCTTTTTTGATATTTGATATTTGATTTTTTTTATTAGGTTTAAAACATTTACAAAGAATACAATAAGTATGTATAATGATGTAAATGTGATCATTAACAAATTAATTATTACAATTTAATTCAATTATGTAATTTAATTCAATATAATTTAAGTTTTTAATTTAATATAATTTAATAAGTTGGGTACAAAATGCTTACAATAAAAAGGACAATTGAGAAAAAGAGAAAAATTGAATGGTTAGCAGCTTAAGTAAAAAGGTTTACAAAATTATGGTATCGATATGTATTAAAAATAAAAGTTATAAAATAAAATATTTAACATTAAAACATTAAAAGCCCTAAAATCTACATTAAAATACCAGCCAAGTAAGGAAAAAAGAGATACACTAAAACGGTCTACAAAACAAAGTCTTCTTATGCCAAGAGGGAGAGAGTTCCATAAGCGATAGCATGAACATAAAATTGTCGCTCGGTTGAAATGCATGTTGCACGCGGAGAGATTATAGTTAGAGTACGAGGCAGATTAGACAAAGTAAGTTTTTCAAAAAGGTATTCTAGACTTCGCGATATTATAGTTTTATGCAAATATTTTTTAGTACAATAGTCTTAGTATTTATCCAGCGTTAAGCCCAGAATTTTAGTTTTACGAGTATATACGGATATACGATCCTGGCGCTTTAAACCAAACACATAACGAGTAACATTGTTAAAGACAACATTAAGCTTTCTACTGAATTCAGCATTGCAGTACCTATATTGCAACCTCAGACCCAAAAGATAAAATTGGAACAATAACAGATCTAAATAACATTAATCTTGTTTTGACGGGGGTATAATACTGCGACTGTAGCAATCCCTTGTAAATAAAATAAAAAAATGTTAATATGAAAATGCATGTCCATTTTTTTTTTAAATAGTAACGTGAGCAAAGTTAAGCTTACGTCACATCCCTTAAGCGCCACAGTTTCCCTGAGAAACAATCATGTCTCCACTGGAGTTGGTAAGCGTGTTTTTTTTTTAATTGCTCTGCCTTGCTCTTCCGGCATTTTACTATCACTCTCTTTTCGACAATAACCGCAGATCGTGACCGACGAACAGGTGAATTCGATCAAAATTGTACGTCCTGGATTATTAAACCTGGATAATTTTATTGGAGTAATTGGTTAAAAAAATAAAAATATTTGGGTGTGACTTTTTATACATTTCAAAGGTAAGCATAAATTTGCACATAGAATTCAAGTAAAAACGTGCAATTTGACTTTTTTTTTATCCTAGGCACGGCAAGACTTCAATCCGAAGACATCCACAAAATTAAGCACCAGTATTATTAAGTGGAGTCTGGGAATTCTTCTCGGAGCCACAGAACCCGATTCCACGGATGTATTTTGTGGAAATTGTGGTTGAAATCTTGCCCGGCGTTTCCAGACCACGGCGATTTTGAGAGACAAACGTCAGCAGATGGCTAGTGTAGCAACGGCACTCGCAACCAAAACGCTCGGTCCATGCAATACCGAATTCCTGCGGATTTAATTCCAATTTTAACTCAAGTTAAACAACACAAAACAAAATTCATGGTTTAAACATTAACTTAGAAAATAACCTGCCTTAAACTCTATATTAAAATCTATAAAAAAAAAACACATGCGCTAAAATATATACGAGTAGGTTCAATTTCACATAAAATTTCCTAGTCATAGCTGAACCTTGTGAAAAGTGCCAAGAGTTAAGAACTAATACAAAAAAAAACCTCTTTTTACTTCAAAATAATAAAAAAATTAATAAGTGCAGCAGAACATCTCATCAGCGATCCAGAGTGCACTCCTGATTGGCGGTTGAATAAGGTAAGCCATTAAACATTCTACATACCTTGGCATAGTTCGTTGGTTAATATAAATTTAATGAACTTAAATATCTTAACTTTTCCGATTGGAACGGTGTATGTATATCGATACATACCGTTATGAAAATAAGCCTATGTATTTTAAATTATTAATCAAACTAAATATACTCATTAATCTACTTAAAATTAGTTACATACTTAAATATAATTATAACCTATCTAAATCTTGAAATATCGAACTACTTTTTAATTTCTAATTTCTGAAAAAAAAATTTTATACGCCAATGTTTTTTTCTTTATTATATCATGCAGTTGAAGATCTCATTGCACGTTATTGAACTTAAATCTATTGAAATTCGAAAATGAATAAAAACAATTTTTCTGTTGCAATCGCTTCTAAAACAATGTTTGTTTAAATAAATTTTATTATGGTGTGACGTGGTAATTAAGTGTAGTATTTGGGTTGAGGCGTGAGACCTTCACCGGTACATTAAAGGGCGGGAAAGACCTGTTTCGAAGTCTCGATCTTCGTCTGTCAAAACATCCGACAGTGCAGAGTTGTTTGCGATTGTGTGTGTGGCTCTTCCTTCAGGCACGATATTTATTTTGGTAGCAGGTAGTATCCACCATAACCCTGCCTGCCACACGACATATATAGGTTACGCATGTTTTTCCTACAGCAATACGAACATGAAGATCCCATCTTAAATTGCTATCAAACCAAATGCCCAAATTGTTAGCCTTATCAACTATTTGTGCTAGACCAGGAGCCCACAGAAAATTTTGGGCGTGAAAGTATAACCAAAAAGCTGATACATGAACAGAAAGGTCTCCAAAAAGTAAACTCAAATGTCGAAGTCTGGCAGCGCTTAGTTGCAGCTGAGGTTAGTAATAGTAGGTTGAAAACGTGTTTTTTCCAAAATCTGGATTTTTTATATAACCACTTGAATATAGTATTAAATGAAAGAACAGACTGCCCTGATCACAGAAATATAGGTGCCAGACGTCTTACGCGCAGCCATACCCTTGCCAGACGTACTAATAGTATGTTAAAAATCACATTTTGAAATAATTGGTATAACCAAATAATGGTTACACCAAAAAATTTGTGAAAACGCCCAGATCAGAAAAATGATGGTCCCAGACGTTTAACGTGCAGCCAAAACCTTGCCAGACGTCCTCAAAGTATGCTAAAAGAACATTTTTTTAACAATTCTGATAATTTAGACCAATTCTTACTTACTTATTCGTCTGGTGGACTGCCCTGGATAAAGCTATAAACCGCGACAAACTGGGCAAAGTCCAGCGATCAGCGTGTCTGTGCATTAGCGGAGCACTTCGTACTACCCCCTCCGCTGCACTGGACATTCTGTTGCACCTGATACCCCTTGACATTTTCAGCATGCAAACAGCGGCTTGCTCCGCTGTCCGCTTAAAAGCTACCTCACAGTGGACCAACAAGAAGATTGGCCACTCCATCATTTTGGACTCCTTTAAGTCTCTACCCAGAAACATAGACTACACCATACCCCATCTGCAGTTCGGAAAAAACTTCCAAATCACCATTCCTTCCAGATCATTCTGGGATGATGATGCATTTGCAGAAGATAAATCGATCCACTTCTACACCGACGGATCTAAAACCAGCGATGGGGTAGGTGGGGGCGTTTTCTCAGAAAAGCTAAATCTTAGCCTCTCTTTCCGTCTTCCAGATTACTGTAGCGTGTTCCAGGCGGAAATTTTAGCGATAAAAGAAGCCCTGTCGTGGCTGAAGAGGAATGTGATATCCTCAAAGGATATCCGTATCTTCTCGGATAGTCAGGCAGCGATTAAGTCCCTGGACTCAGTCTCTTCAAATTCCATCGTAGCCCAAGATTGCCGCTCATCTCTCTCGGAGATGGCAGAGCAGTTCAACATTCACCTCTGTTGTGTGCCGGGACATAGAGACATTCCAGGTAACTGTAAGGCAGACGATCTCGCCAAAAAAGGAACAACTTTACCTCTTTTACCTGATAAAGGTTCTTTAGGAATACCAATCGCTACATGCAAACTCTTGCTCAAGCTATCAGCAATCGAGAGAACAAACCTTAGGTGGACATGTAGCAATACTTGTCTAGCGACTAAGCGAATCTGGCCAAAGCTGGATCTGCGACGCTCTAAGTGTCTAATCTCATTAAACCGACTGCATATTAGCTCGACCATAGGTGTTATCACAGGACACTGCTTAATAGGCAGGCACGCCTCCAGACTTGGCGTGCACTCAAACGACTTCTGCAGAAGCTGCATGGACGAGGAGGAGGAGGAGACTGTACTTCACCTTCTCTGCACATGCCCTGCACTCTCCCACAAAAGAAATCTCCATCTAGGGGACTTCTTGTTTAACGACACAAACGACTTAGCCAACACTGGCGTCAGAAGTCTTTCGCGCTTCATAAGAAGCTCTCATTGGTTCAACGAGCAGTGAGGGAATCCCCAGATCTGTGTTGTACCACAATGGACCTAATCCTGGTCTAAGTGTGTCGGCCTTGCTGACAGCCACGTCAACCTAACCTAACCTAACCTATATTCGAGTGGTTATATAAAAAATCCAGATTTTGGAAAAAAACACGTTTTCAACCTACTATTACTAACCTCAGCTGCAACTAAGCGCTGCCAGACTTCGACATTTGAGTTTACTTTATGGACCTTTCCTTTCTGTTCATGTATCAGCTTTTTGGTTATACTTTCACGCCCAAAATTTGCTGCGGGCTCTTAGACTATATGCATTCATTCCCTAGAAATAAACTAGAATAATCACGGGAATCCATACCAGTTTTGGATATTAGCATGCATTTAGACTTTTTAGGGTTTAAACATAAGTTGTTTCTTTGTGACCATTAAAAGATGCTTTCAACGTCACAATTGAACTTGAGTGTGGCGTCTTGAGATGACCTTTTTTAAAGCAAAAATACATCTGAACATCATCGGCATACATAATATACTATTTGTTTATTTTTATTTGTTATAATATATACTATTTGTTTATTTATTTTATTATTTATTTATTTATTTATTTATTTATTCTTTTTAATATTATTATTATTCATTTATTTTAATTTTTTTCTCTTTAATTTCAGGTTTTTCCCATGATTTTCCTCATTAATAATAAAATTTTCATTTTTATTTGTGTTTTTTTAAAAAAATAATAAATAAATGATTCAGTTGAAAGACAAAAAACAAAAAATGTCAAATCTCTGCAATTATATTATAATGTAAATTGGGCGACAACATATTTTTATTTCATGAAGCAAGAATAAACTAACTACTTTGTGCTAAAACAAAAGTCGCTCCGGTAAAACAACTTAGTGTACCCGAGTTAGAACTATGCGCATCATTATTACTCTCTAAACTTATTGAAAAAAAACATAGGGGCGGGCTACTGTCCGATTGGGCGAACTGTTGGATACCCTATTCTTGTTCATATCCCTCATAAGTGGGCGTGGTTGAATTGTTAAGAATGCTCTGCATATTTTGTTATATAACATTTAAAGGATACAATCGAAAAACACGAAGCTTTTGTAAAAAAAATCGCTCCTTAGCTCAAACTTTGGTTATTCAATAAAATTGTTTTATTTAATTGTGGGCGTGCCAGTGGGCGGATTTTAGAAATTTTATCTCCGGAGCAGTTTTAGGAGTCAAAGATCATATATACAAAATTTCAGCTTTCTAGCTAAAAATTCGATTTTTTCCGATAATTTTGTTTTTTGAGTTTGTGGGCGGATTTCAAAAATTCTTAAACTTTATTATTTTGCGTCCTAGAGAGTATATGGTTAAAATTTCAGCTCTCTAGGTCCAGTTTAAAGGCCTAATGCCTTTTCCGACAGCCGGACGGACAGACGGACGGACGGAAATGTCTAGATCGACATTACTATCGATGCTGATCATAAATACAGTAACTTTTAGGGGTCTACGGGCAATATTTAGGTATGTTACAAACTTCGCGTCAAAATTAATATAACCTTAGAATAGGGTATACAAAAATAGGCAGGACTAAAAAGACATTATTCAAACAATTACAACACAATAATTATTGAGGTGGACCAGCAGGGATAGAGTTAAGGGCAAGGGTTATGATATGTTTAATGCTGACCATAGCTTCACCGTTAAGGCAGAAGAAGTGGGCACCTATGGATTGATATCGAATACCTTAAGGAGGAAGAAGATCGAATGGTCAAGCATTAGATTAGATTATATTAAAAATCGGCAGACGGCTATTTCTGCCATGCTCGTGTTCTCAAACACAAACTATTATACATATATTTCATGAAATAAAGAATCTAATCTAATCTAGATTAAATTGTGGGGGGAGGTGGTATAATGTATCCAGATCACTGCGGCTACATGGGGGCCTATTGTGATATCATCCATTTAGAGCTCGTCCATGATGCCGTAGTTTATTAGAAAGGCGGCTAATTCTTTGGGAGAGCTGGCAGCTATGTCTGCTGCTTCAAGTTACAACTTACCTAGGTAACGTTGACCCGTTTTGATTAAACAGTTGCATTCGCATAATATATGTTTTGCTGTTTCTACGTCCTCATTGCACAGTCTGTATGTATTGTCTTGAGCTATACCCATAGTCATCAGGGGTTTTTTGACACGGCAGTGCCCTGTGACGTAGCCTGTGACTAGTCGAATCTGACTTCTACTTATGTAGTTGTAGTAGTTGTTTCGTTTTTTTTGTGGGTACTAATTGGCATAAAGTTTTTAACTTGCCTGTTTCCTTCGGATTCCCTCCAGAAGTGGAGCTTCTTTTGCTCAAGCCAGGTTTTAACACAACTTTTTATAGTGTTTATTGGTAGCCCGCAGAATGGTCTTGGCATCATCAATTGGGATGCGGATCCTGTTCTGGATAGTTCGTCTGCGTTTTCATTGCCTTCGTTATCCACTGTGTCCAGGCACCCAGATCAAGTGAACTTTGTTTGTGGTGCCCAGTGGTTGTAGGAGTTGGAGACAATCCCAGACCAGTTTTGATGTTATTTCAAAGGCGTTGATTGCGAGTAGGGCCGCCCTGCTATCGGAGAGAATGTAAATGTTTCTGTTTGTTATGAATCTGTTTTGATTGTCTCGAATGCTGAGCTGTATCGCGTGGATTTCCGCCTGAAATACGGTGCTGCTGTGTTCATATTAGCGTATAGGCATGTCTTAGTGCGAAGACCGTATACTCCTGCTCCACCTCCTTCATATGTTTTCGATCCGTCTGTGTACCATACATGTGAATCTTTGGAAAATGTAGGTTTATTCTGTTCCCAGTTTAGACGGTCTGGGAATTTCTGTTATTCGGTTTATTTCCTAAATAATATTATTACATATTGACTTCATTAGTTAGTAAAAGGAAAACTTACAAATGGCGGTGCGGTGGATCGAACCTTCTTCAGGGCATTTATCAAGTTTTAAATCGAATCAAAGTGATGATTGCATTCAGTAGCAAATACGCGATTGGGTTTAAAATGAATGCGTTCAAATATAAAAAGGTCTGTTCGTAAAGGAAGTTCGATTCACCGACACAATAATTTAAATTGCATATTTTATAACAGCAACTAAATACAAATTTCATAACCATTATCTTATGATGATTTTGCGGATAATCTTAACATTGTTATATAATATTTATGCATAATTGACATGCAATCTAATGGTACTTTTAGTTTCAAAAGAAAGCCTACGTGTACGAATTCAATGACAATTGCAGTCCATTTTATTGTTGTTCGCAACGTATGCAATCACACCTTCAGAGTATCTACACAACAGTTGAAAGCACGCGCGCATATTTCTTTACTCGCATTGATTCAATAAATACAAAAGAAAAAAATAAACACTTATTATAACTTTGAAGCAACAACTGTGTGCGTTTTGGAGGAGTCGAATAACCAAGAGAGGACAGTCGACAGATAGTGGGATGAGGAGGTTTTACTTTCATGATTTATAAAGTTTCCAGTTTACTCACGCACATCTGTAACTGCATGTCGTATTGGGCTTTGGTGCTCCCGCAAATTTTCAACCTCAGCAGGAGTACCTGCAGAGTATCTATGCTCGTATCTTTATGTATATGTTTGCTAATGCAAATGGGAGTGTGTACATATATGTTGTTGTTTACAAAACAATCTCTATATGCATTGGATTCGTGTTTTATGGTCGAACAAATGCACAGTAGCTGAAAACTACCATCGATAGGCAGCTGAACGACGGAGTCTATCGGCTTTTTCATTTGATGACGACCATGGGGATGCTACTGCTAATGATAGTTTCGCCGTCGTACTGCATCACATTTGTAAAAAAGGAAGGATTAAATAATAAATTACAACTATACGAGTAAACGTATTTTTTACAGAATCAACATACATACATATTAAGATATTAAATATATACCAAAAAAGATACTTTTTTAAGTCAATTTGTTGTAAATAAAAAAATATAGTGTCTATAGACTTTTACTACTCCTTAGATACATCTAATCTCTAAAGTAGTAACACAAGAAGTACAGAATTAGTTGCCACGTCAGATAAAAATAACGTAGATAGCTAGTTTATTCTTATTTGTTCCCTTTTCAGTTTTCAATCAAGGACAACTACATACATATACGAATTGCCTCGTGCTCAATGTCCATCCATTGAGGAGAAAAAAAGTAGAAGTGCAGCGTCATTATCGAAAGATGTGCGCAAACAACAAAAACGAACTACAAAACATAATTAATAAAAAACGCAATCGCAAAGCTAAAGAAAACTTTCTAAGAGTGGACTGTACCTACGGCGTACGATTGCGGAATGAGGAGACGACAAAGAGTGTGTATAGGATAGGAGATTGCTGTTGTAGAATTGGATTGACGCGCGCTGCAGTGAAGCAGAAGAAACCATTGAATGAAGTCACTCAGACTCACTGCGTGACGATCGAAGAAGTGCTGCCGAAAGTAAGCTTTAATCATATGCCATTGTGTGCACCACCCAATTTTTTTTTTACATTTTACTGCCGTCGATTTTTACCATTCTCAAATCAAACTATAGGTACCTACCCCTGTTTTGTTGGAAAGCAGAAGTGAAATTCTGCTGCGGATAGGTTGAATGAAAATTGAATGAACTTTTGGTTGGCTCGTTTTTATATGTTGGTACGATTGGTACATTTTATGCTTTGTTCGTGGAGTAGGAGTTCAGTTGAAAATTAGCAGAAATGATAGAAAAAGTAATTTCATTCCCGTATTTACCTATTTCACAACATGGTACCTACTACGCGTACTTATCAAAAATATGAATTTATTTGTACACACAAGCATCGATACCTACATATAGTCTCACTCAACCGTACGAAACGAATTTCAACTCAAGACTCTAATGCCGACTCTACGTCGAGTTTCCATTTTGAACATACCTACTCCACGAACATACTCTCCTCACTTTGGTGTTCTTGTTTATAACAGCTGATATCATTTCGCAAAAAAATATGTCAAACAGAAAAAATAGCAAAATTATCAAAATTACCCATTGTTGAATTAAAACGTTAGACGTTTATTATTAAAAATTCTAGCTAGTTTCGGCTTGGAACGGATCTATTTGTTAGATTTTTTTCTGCATCCCACACACGAACACCTAAACACCTCTTGCGAAAGTCTGATAACAGTATATTTACTGTTATGGAGAACTTCTGAAAATTTTGCCATTCGCAATTGCCGAGCGTTCAACGGTTGGATATGGTCGGTTTTAGGCTCAATACGGGCCGTTTAAGCCAAATAAATAGCAATGAGTTGTGTCTCCTTAATTTTCAAACGACAGCACTGTCTTGCAGTGCACGTGTTCGGAACTCAGCCAAGGATTTCTATTTTTGTTTACGTCAATCAAATGTGTAAATGTGAACCGTACGTACTGTATATACAGGGTGTCATTTCGGAAAAGAAACAAATTGAAAAAACCCACAGGGATACCAAACATAAAATTTTAACTAAGATACTTAATTTTAGGATTTTAAATCTTGTAGTATTATGTTTAAGAATTAATTAATAAAATGAAATGGTAGTGTTGGACGAACAAAACGATTTTTTTTACAAATTAAACCAAAAATGCTGTCTTTACTGTGAAAAGCAAAAAGGTTTAAGACAGGCAAAGGCATTCTCAAACAATGAAATTATTGATTTGAGCCAATTTTGTAATAGAGATGTTTTCAAATCACATGTTTTAGCTGTAATGCCCTTGGGTGATAAATTATGTTTATGTATTTGGAGTTTTGTTAAGTTTAAATAGTCTGTAGGAGTTTCTATATGTACTATGTTTGATGAATTAAATAAATACATTTTTTTTTGCACCATTAATTGTCTATGTATTTACATGCAGGTCCAGGCAATAAAACTAGCTTATCCAAACGCATTTGTGTGTGGATGTTATATTTTTGGCACGAATTGGAGTTACGACTGCTCCGATCGGCAAATTGAAGAAGCTTCTCATGATAATGGATACTCTTAAATATTTTTGTCAGAAGTTTTAAGATCCGAGGAAGCCTTCACGTCAAAGAACCTATCTCGACAAAAAAAAAATAGAGCGGAAGCGGCTCAGTTCGTACTGTCATGTTCAAAGGAGATGTCAAAAAGGCAATATCTACCAACGTTTCCATACAATCGGACCAGTAGATATGCAGTTTAGTGTGAGGGTTATGATCCCTTGAATTCTGATTATAACCACACCGCCATTAAGGAAGAAGAAAAAATAATGATATTTTTGCCAGACTTTCGCATGAGGTGGGTCAGTGGAAAAAAAAACCGTTAAGGTGTTTCTTCGGCCTGGCGGAATATGATTCTGAGACGCCTCGGTCAATAGCTCAACGATTACTTTAAACCTTAAACTTGAAGCTCCCTTCACTTAGTTTAAAAGAACGGGGCCACTAATTATAACTGACCTTACATTTTTACAGTTAAGGTCGATAATGTAATGCGTAGTTATTCATCTTTTCCTTTAACGGCAAAGGTATGATCTGGATTACCATTTTACTACATACCTAATAATTCGCCGCAAAACAGTGTTGGCTAGCTTTCAGGTTTCCATCATTTCATCACGGAGACCAATCGAATACTTCTGTTGTTTCATTTATGTGGTCGAAGAGCTTAAAGACCTGGACATATCCCTCCGATTCCCACACCTTTTACCAACATATCCCCACAAGTCGCTCGTTAACTGGCACACCCTGTGTATTTAAACATGTTTCTCTGCTTTGGGTAGTGTTGTGTTATCAGTCTCAAGGATTGTTATATGTTTCACTTGATACTTGCCATAATTCAGGGCACTCGAATCTGGTTTTGGTTATTTTGCTTTCAGACTTTTGAATACCTCAGCATCGAGGATGTAGATGGGCGGTTTATCGTTATTATGGTAATCAGCTTCTTTGGAGAACTTGAAAAGAAGAATCGTTCTGATTTTCCCTTTTAAGCATGTTCCATGTTTCTACCCAAGGTTGTTGGCCAGCGAGTGTGCAATGAGTAGGAGTTGCGCCAAATTTATTTATTTATTTGTTACTGATGGCACGGCACGTGTTTTAGTTTGTTGGCGAATTGTGTTGGCAATTTTCTTTTTTTTTGCGGAAATATTGCGGTGTGCATTACGTACACTCATTTTCACTTGATTACGAACAGGTCGTTTCTTGATTTAATTTTACGACATTTTTTAAATCCTTCAATGATATGGGAAAAACCAAACGATAAATTCAATTTTTATGATTCTTTCCAATAAAATCAGCCTTTTTTCTTTTTAATTACGAACAGTAACTAAATCTACATGTTATCATATTTTAAGTCAAGTATAAAGACCTTAAGAGTACCAGGGACCTTAGTTCAAAACAAATCTTCATAGAAAAAACAACTATTGGTAAAAGAAATTCATTAACCAAGGCGGAAATAGGCCAAATTCAAAATACAAGCAACAATGCCATTCTATCCGTTTTATAGCCAGTAAGATTGGAAGAGGACCAACTGTTGTTTATAGCTACCTTAATGAACCTGAGAACTATGGAACAAAGTAAAAAGGAAGAGTAATCAAAGCAACAACAAGATCGACGGGCGATACTGAGAACTGCGTCAAATTCAAGACTCCCTAAGTTAAATCAAGTCAAAAGCTGGAGTTGAAGCTAGTATATCAACTGTTCATCCCGTGATAAAGTAGTCCAACCATATTAGACAGAAAAAAATGAAAAAGAAACCACCATTGAACGCAGCACGCAAAAGTGAGCGTCTTGATTGGTGGAGTCGAGATTGGCATACCGTCGTCTTTGAACTGATGGATATTATTATTTTTTCCATGATTTGAGGAGGATGAAATTACCTTGGATAGAAGACACAGCAAGTGGGGTGGAGTAATGGTATGGGTTAGGTTAGGTTAGGTTTATGTGGCTGTCGGCAGAAGCCGACACACTTAGACCAATTTAGGTCCATTGTGATACCACGTATATTATCTACCTCAACTCTGTAGATGGGACTGGCCAACGACACGCGGTTGTTCTCAAACGGTCCCCCATCTACGTACTAACCGCGCCCAACGTCGTTTAATTTCGGTGATCTAACGAGAACCGATTAACTCGACGTGGTATGGTCGTTGGTTAAGGTATGGTTAATGGTATGGGGAGTAGTAAGGTTTTACGGAACTGCAAAAAAAAAGGAAATCCAAATCCCAGAGCATTCAGACTCGGTAACGGTCCATTGTACTACCAGGCAGAAATCCTCTTTTTGGTGTAGAGGCATTTGATTGGGTAGCGTATGTTGTTGTTCCCCATGGGGCTTGAACCTGCACCAACACACTAACCTCTACACCATCGCCACCCTCTTACAAATCTATATTAAAAAGAGCTTTCCCTCATTTTTCTGAATTGTTTGCAAGACAACGATGGATTTGCCAACAGGACAATGCACCGTCACATACCGCAAGAATAACTAAAACTTGGATTTAGAGTCAAAACGTAGACCTACTCGCATGGCCGCCATATTCACCGGGCCTGAACTTCATGGGAAACGTGTGCGGATGGCTTTCAAAAAGGTCTAAGAAGGAGGAAAGCAATACTCCAACCCGCAAGAAATAATTGATGCCATAAAAAAGGCCTGGTCCGAAATTTCTTTAATCTTTATAGAAGGCTTCTTGAAGTGATACAGCGATCGGGAGGAAGTACACATTATTAAAAACTATAGTTATAATCTTAATAAAATCCAAATTATTTCATCCAAAAATATGTCTGTTGTGTTATTACCTTTTACGCATCTATCAGGCAGATTCAGTTACTGTTCGTATGTGACACCAAAGCAAGAAGATAAATTCAGCCGAATCAAGATTAAAACAACACGAAGCTTAGACTGATCTTGGGACATCATAACCGAAAGCAGAGAGAATAGAATATGCAAAGGGTCTTTCATTAGCGACATGAAAACTTCAAACTTTCAGTGTTAACGCACCCTTAAACCAATTACCGAACTGTCAATGTCAAAATATTCAGTAAAATCAACATTTAAACATCATGGTGAAGTACACAAGGGACCAACAATTACAAATAATTAAAATTTACTACCGAAATTTCGAGTCGGTGGTCGCAACTTTAAGAGCGTTAACGCCTATTTTCGGCCGTAATTCTCGTCCCAGTAGACAAGCAATTCTTAGTCTAGTGAAAAAATTTGAGTCAGCATATTCGCTGCTTGATGTTGCCGTGCCAGTCAGACTAGGTTTTGCCCGAAGTGTGGAGAATGTTGCTGCCGTAGAGGCGCAAACCAGCCAAATCAGTGATTTTTTACAAGATAAAGCTGACTCAAGAACAAAAGCCACTTGATCAAATGAAGCGACGCACGTACGCTCTCGAATTGGGCTCTGGACATGGTGGAAGAAAATGAAGAATTTCATGACAAAATCGTCGTCAGCAATGAAGCGCATTTTTGGTTAAACAGCTTTGTCAATAAGCAAAATATGCTTTACTGGACAGGTGAGAACCCTCATGTGCCTCATGAAACAGCACTTCATCCCCGAAAAGTCACTGTTTGGAGCGGTTTTCAAGCCGGTGGCGTCATTGTGCCGTTTTTTTAGTCGATGAAAATGACCGTCACGTTACGGTAAATGGTATTCACTGCAGAGACATGTTGGAACGTTATTTCTTTGAGCAATTGCGCATGAATTGGACATCAGTGATATGTGGTTCCAGCAAGACGTTGCCACAAGCTACACAGCGGTTGCAACAATCGAGTTTTAAAGATTAACATACTAGCTATAATAGATAACATATTTTTCATTTTGTTTGTGGTTTAAGAGATATTATTTTATTGAATAGTGTAAAGATTATACTGTTACGTTTAGTGCCTCAAACGATAATTTTAACGTTGACCCTTTTTGTTTTGTTACGTTTTTTTAAAAAATAATCATTTTCAAAAAGACTTTCTTATTAATTTCATTTTATTTATTTTTTCAAAATAACTTGTAGATGAAGCAATTTTTGATTATCAGAAATAAATTATATATCGTCGTCGTTCTATGAAAACTCCCTACGTCCATTTTTCTCAAAACTGAGATAAATACACCATCTACAATCAAATAACAATATATGTGCTCTGTGAAAACTCCCTAAGTCCTTAGTATCTCTATTAATAAATTATACAAAATGAAAACTACCTAAATCAAAACATTTTGAATTTCTTATCAGTAAAAAATTCCCTAAATGGACATGGGGGTTTTGACTTGCAAACGTTTTGCAGTTTTTTGTTAGTTGAAATTCACTTAGCCTACTATAATCGATTGAGAAACGTCATATTAAACAGAATTGCGGTTGAATCTATATTCTCTTGTGAATGGGTATCAAAGGAAAGCTGTAGTTTTATGTAAGGAATAAAAAACTTGCTGCAACTTTTTCCTTAGGACGTTATCGATTAAAGATGGACCTCTTAGATCTGCTATCAAAGGAGCAAACTTAGTAACCGGTATATTTGGGGGATTAGATAAACGAGGCCGCCATGCTCCAGGAATAAAAACAACAGAAGCCGATAAAATTGCAGTAAATAAGCACATTGAAAGATTTCCAGCGATGGAGTCCCATTTTTGGAGAAAATCTTCACAAAGAAAATACCTTGATTCTCAGTTGAAAATTGCTAAAATGCATAAGCTTTATCAAAATGAAATGATTGTAGAAACCTGAAAAGCAGTTAGTTTACAACTTGTCATTTTTTAAGCCGAAAAAAGATCATTGTGCGGTTTGTGCCAAATATTTTTTTGCGAAAAATGACAGCAAACAGAAACTGGAAGCCGAATATTCTATGCATAAAGAACGTGAAAAAGAATCTGTTTCCAGCAAAGCTAATGATAAGGAACTAGCTAGCCGAGAGAAGTCGTTTGTAACCGCCACTTTTGACCTTCAAAGTGTTCTCCAAATTGCATGTAGTGACGTGTCACCTATGTACTATAGTCGAAAGCTCTGTTGTTATAATCTCACGATTTATGAGGGTGCTGCTCCTAACAACGCGTATTGCTGTGCCTAGACAGAGATTGACGGAAAAAGAGGAAGTGCTGAAATTGGGTTATGCTTGTACAAATATCTTCATCAACTGTCGGACTACATCAAATCAGTTTCTCTGTTTTCAGACACTTGTGGTTTCCAAAACCGCAACCAGAATGTGGTGACTATTCTTGTTTTCTGTCTACAAGAAGATTCGATTCACGTTCAGGGGATAGAACAAAAGTTTCTAGAATCGGGCCACTCAATGATGGAATGTGCAATTAAGTCACAAAAAAAGTATGCATCAGTTTACACAATGCATGAATGGCTAAAAGTATTTCACTTTGCTCGTTCCAAAAGAGGAAAAAAGAAAAATAGCGAATATAAAGTTACTGAGCTGTTACTGAGGTTAAAGAATTCCTCAATATTGCATCACTAGCCACAACAACGCTTAAGAAAAGTGAACTTGCTTAAAGTAAAAAGCTTTAAGTATTTGAAAGGTTGCTGAGGTACATTGCAATACCGATATGACCACCATAGCCCCTATGCAACTATAATTGTCAGTGGAAGAGGAAGGCAAAAAAAAATTTAAAATAGAAACACTCCGCAATGAGCCACTGCGAATATCGTCCCAAAAAAAACGAGACTTGTTGCGTTTGTGTGAGAGCGGGATTATTCCAGAAGAATTTCATGGATAGTAATCCCTAACAGTATCCACCCTCCATTAGTAGATCGGATTCCCGAGGCAACAGTTGAGAGCAGCAACGATGAAGAGGAATAAGCCTTTTTTTTAAAACGTTTATCTACTTATTTTCACTTCTTATTTAAATTTTATTTTTTAACTTGAGTTCCCTAATTTTTAATTACTTTTAAATTTCTTGTACTATTTCCTAAATCTTTTTCGAGACTGAATTGGTGTGATATTTTTTATATAAAAATATTCAATAATTTTTCTTAACAATAATAAAATAGGTTGTTTTTTTTCGTCATTGCAATGACTTACCTAAATAATAAAAATATTAAAGTTAATGCATTAGTTCTCGTGTTTTCTTCCAGAGAAAACTCCCTAAGTCAATTTTACCTATTTTATCCTTTCCGGGCTAACCAGTTCCAAAATATTTTATTTGTTAATGGTTACCCAAAGTTCCGTATATATGCGAAACCCAAGATCGAACACTTACGAACATTTTCGGATTTTTAATATTGATTATCAACTTCAAATGCAATTATCTCAAAACCTACAAAATGGATTTAGGGAGTTTTCATAGAACGACGACGATATTATACAAGGTGGCGCAAAAATAACCTTACTATGTTTTTTGGTCACCGACCGATTATTGCTCAAATAAATAGTCACCAACATTCCGCGTTCTGGAGCAGTGTAGCGTAACATTGTTTATTAACGTGTATTTCGCATGTGTTTACTACACAAATGTCAAAACAGAACTGACATTAGGGGCCAATCGCAAAATTTATAGCATTTTCTGATAGGAGGATTACTTTTGCGCCAC
This sequence comes from Portevinia maculata, assembly GCA_949715645.1. Taxonomy (NCBI): domain Eukaryota; kingdom Metazoa; phylum Arthropoda; class Insecta; order Diptera; family Syrphidae; genus Portevinia; species Portevinia maculata. Next base: position 401,220,974 of record OX454525.1, on the reverse strand, counting down.
CTTGTATCTAGTTATCACTTTTGTCATCCAAATCGGAAATTTTTAAACGATTTGTAGAAATCGTGATAGTGCGAGGGTATTATACCGTTGTTACAAAGGTCCAACAAATCGCGATACTTTTCTGTTTTTTTATACACTTAGGTCCTGTAAGACATTGGGTTAATTTTGGTACCTAGCTCATCTTTGCTTGATTGCCGTCGAATTAGTTTTACAACTTTGAACTCTCCTAGATCATACTTAAAAAAGGTGTTATTTTTATCAGTTTTTCTATACTGCTGCCAAGATATTTTTAGCATTTTTAAATTAAGATCCGAGGGCTCATAATTGGTTGACTTTCTACAGTAATGAGAAGGAACTTTTGGGAAAGAATTATTATGTTTTTCTATAAATTCTCTCGCATCTTCAGGCCTTTTATTTCCAGATGGATGACAGCCTTTTTTACTAATGGCAACAACGTTACAATCTGATCTATTTTTACTAAATTTCTCACAAATGTTTTAGAAACGTTGAATCTAGCAATAAAAAACCTTGACAAACTTGAATTTTTACACCATTTTTAATGAGGAAAAACAACTTTGTGTTCGAACGTCGTGATTGTTGAGCTAAAGTTCTAACTGACTTTTTTTGTATCTCTTCGATCAACGAAGAAAGATATTTTTTCTGGTTTTCAGTACCTTTAAGCTTTTCCCAGAAACTCTTATGCAAATATTGCCTAGCCTCATCGTCAAAATGAGTGTTACACTTGCAGGGGCATTCTGAACAGTCTTTGGGTTGTACACTTCGCACTTTGACACTTTTGCCACGGGTCGACACGACTTACCCGATTGAAATAAAGCCATTCAAATATTATTTTTCCACGATTTGGGATCAAGCTTTTGCTTTCGTTTTAGTCTCGCATCGTTTTCCTCACCAACGCTGGTAATGTTATCGATTCCCATATTAATTGATGGACTTGCGTTTGCTACTGGAACGGAGTTAAATTCAACATGATACGGCGATTTCTGCACATTTGACGACAAAGATTCGGAGGATGATGGAAAGAAATGGGGATCAACAACTGAATCATCGTCATTAAAATCATCTGAAGTCATATCCCCATCACCTAAGGATGGAAATCTTATATTTAAAACTATATTATGGATCTATTTTTACTAATATTACGATCATTGTTTTCATTTGCGAACATTGACACAGAATGACGATTCGTTTTATTCATCGATATTTTTTTGTCTATCAATAAAAGCTTTTTGTTTTATTTAAAAAAATATTAGTTTAATTTGATTCATTGATGAACAATCACGATGACTCTAATTTATGAAATTTTTTGTTTGATTTGAAATGAAACACATTTATAAAATTGAATGTATTTCAACCTGTGTACCGGTCATCTTCAGCAACACGACCAATAGATATAGTTGTCACTTACTCGTATATAAACATGGAACATTATAAATTACATAAAATAATGAAAGTTGGAGCAGTGCAGATATAAGCATTGTTAATGTAAATTACATGAAAATAAATAGAGTGACTACATTAGAATTACTTTTTATAAAGTGTAGTCGAGAAAACAGGTTAAAAACAATTGAATAAACATGATGGTGGTGGTGGCGCAAAAGTTGTCACCCGATGTTCTTTCGCTGTAATTTTTTTTATGAATGAAAAACTTTTGTTCTGCTTTTGGATTATGTTAATTGGTGTCTTAAGTTTTTTCTGTATCAGTTAACTTCACAAATATCAAAGTAGAATTTACATTTGCCGCCATTTGCAAAAATTATGCTTCTTCCGATAGGAAGATGACTTTTGCGCCACCTTGTATATTGCCATTATCTGCATTTAATGCAGTGTCTGTTAGTTGTTAACAACAAAAAAATCATTGAATTTAATGTGCAATTCAAGTTTCTAGAGTTTGAGTCATAGATACGTAACGCCCCATACGTTTGTTTGTTTCAATGTATTTCGAAAAATTTGTTCACACGGCAAGTGCTATCTTCTAAACTGCTTCACTTAGAGGTACAATTTTTTACAAATATATTTTAAGAAAGGTGTCATACCCAGTCCGAAATTGTAAAAAATGTAGTTACGTTCTTGTGTCACTAGGGCGACGATATGTACCACAACTAATGAAATAAATCCCATGCCAGCTGAGGAGTAATTAGACCCTCACATATTCCAATATTAACATCTCGGTAGAAAGCAACCTTAAAATTGCCGAAACTAATAATATAGGTATCTACACGAATAATTTATCACTTTTCAATTTTTTCATAACAGAGCATCCGAATCATGGATACACAATTGTCCTCCCATCCACAGCACACCACACTGAGACTAACACCAAAGGAGTCCGACGCAAAACAGAAGTCATTCGTTTCTGGTAATGGCAGTAATTTAAAATCCTACCTGTGGTAAGACAAGTAAAAAGCGAAAAGCGAAGAACTCCATATATCTTCATCTGGGGTGATTGCGTGCACAATTGGTATCGGACTCACCTCGAACCCCGTCTACAAAGCTTCTCAAACGGAGGTAATCCCCGGCTGATGCTTCTGCACGATGTAACACGGTAGTCAAGACCAACAGCACTACGCCACGCAGTTAAAGAAAATAAATCAAAAAAGGATCCCTGTTGCAAACAAAATTAACTACGTTCAGAATTGAGCCGGGACCGGCCTCGCTGCTTTCTTAATTTCATCATTTTTTTGCGTAGCCATCTCAAATAATTACCTTTTGTCGACCGAGCCAATTTATGGTGGACAGTGGAAGCTAAGAGAAATTAGCCGCAAAGCGTAATATTACATTATAACCTTTCGGTTAAGTGTGTGCCCAGCAGAGGCCCATTGTGGGATCACCTACATGTATCTCGGCATCCACTTGCTACCAGTCGACTACTCTCGGCGATGATGGGTAATGACCAATGTTATAAATGTTCTTTGCAAATTGATTGCTGTTGCTTGAAGACAAGCTTCTCAGCTTTTGATTGAGAACAAAGCCATTTTTTGCAATTTTTGTATAAAAGGTATAATTATTATTAGTTGTAAATACCTCTAGGTAAGCTATCAGAAGGACAATGATACACCGTTGGGTGAACTGTTCACACGTTAGTCACCGCCATTGGCAAGGAATTTTAAGTTTCTTTGTGTAACATTTTTTTTTTTTTTTTTTTTTGAGAAGACGCTGGTCTTTTTTTTTTTTTTTTTTATAATTTGCTTACGCTAAAGGGATTTTTTTTCTGTTGTTACAGTACCCTTATAATGCTAAGAACACAGTGTAAGCTACTTGGTATTAGAAAGAATAGAGAGATAGGAAAGAAGTGTTTTGGTGCAGTTGTAGGGTTTTTCTCCACGGGTGGTGTCTAAGTTACTTAGGGAGATTACGATTTCATGTATTCGGTATAAAGTAATGGACTTGGTCGGAATTCGAACGCACGACCTTACATTCCGTAAGCGAATACACTACTACTGCACCATCGCAGTGGAAGAAATCGATTTTCGGGATAAAATGAAGGAATGACCAGCACCACAAAAGGAGTCTGATGATCGGTTGTGACGAAGTTTATTTAAGTCATACAAATTTCACCATCGGAGTTTATTCGTGTTCTGTTCCAATCCAGGCCTATTTATATTCAATTTGCTTCTTGTGGACGTCCTTTTTTGATTTATTTATTATCATATCAATATAGGTATCTAGTATAAGCGCAATGGATCAGTAGTTTCTGCGTTGGTCTACTGATGAGCGTTCCCATCCCACCCAGGACCATAGTTTATTCACTGCACCACCTCTTGCAAAAGTCTGGAAAACATCCAAGAGTATAGACAAAAGTGTAAACTATCATGAAAAGCTTTTTCAACTTAAGGCCTCTTCCAGTCGTGCCAAAAATATAACTTTGGCACCCACATATGTGCGGAAAGCTTTAGGCTCAGTAATTCGGCTGTTAAAGTCCGAATATATGTAAAGGGTGGTCAAATTTGAGGTACCATTTTAAATTTTGAATGAAAGACATTGTGTGAAATCTGTATTTATTTTTATTGGAAATTAATGTACATTGGTTGCGGTTAATAATAAAAAAGAATGTCGTCCAAGTGACCTCCTCTGCTAGCTCGGCAGACTGTCAACCTTTTACCAACATTTTGAATCACTTTTTCGCAGAATGATGGTTCAATAAGTGATATTTGCTCGATGATGTTGTCTTTGAGGTGTTGAACAGTTTGAGGATTATCGGCATAAAATTTACTCTTCAAGAAACCCCATAAGAAAAAATCCAGTGGTGTTAAATCGCATGATCCTGGTGGCCAATTCACGTCTGTTCTTCGGGAAATAATGCGATTGTTAAACTTCTCTTTCAAAAGATCGATTGAGTTCATTGCTGTGTGGCATGTTGCACCATCCTGTTGAAACCACTTATTCTGCACATCAATATCTTCCAATTGACTCCACAAAAAGTTTCTAATCATCGCTTGATATCGAGCTTCATCCACAGTAACTGCATTGCCATTTTCAGCTTCGAAGAAAAATGGACTAATTACACCACCACACCAAAATCCACACCATACAGTAACTTTTTTTTTGGTTTCATTGGCCTTTCAAACAATCCTCTAGTATTTTCTTCAGCCCAAATGCGACAGTTTTGTTTATTGACATTACCGCCTATTTCAAAATAGGCCTCATCGGTGAAGATAATTTGTTTAAAAAAATTGTGATTTTGTTGTTGCTTCTCTATGGCGCAATTAACGAATTGCCGACGCACTGCGTGGTCAGTTGGCTTTAATTCTTGTGTTAACTGTATTTTATAAGCCTTCACATGCAGATCTTTGTGCAAAATGTAAAACAAATTTGTTGGTTTGAGGTTTAATTGCTACGAACGACGACGAATATTTCCATTCAAACGACCAGTACGATTATATGCTTTACTTCTCTGATCTTATGAATGATAAGTTTAGCAGCACGGTTTGACGGAGCTTTTTCTCTACCGTATTTTGAACGAAATTTTCTTTCAACTTCTGCAAAAGTTTCACCATATTTAAAATGAGTTTTAATAATAAAAACACGTTGCTCAATAGTGTTCCGATCCATTTTAGCTAACGGGAATGTATTTACTTCATACCTGAAAAAACTTCGGTGTAATATAATAGCTGTAAAAAAAGTGGCGGCCAATTTAAAATGATACGTCAAATTTGAACACCCTTTATATCTAGTTATTTGTCTCATCTGGAGTCCTAATCTGAATCTCGTTTCGAACTTTAAAATCATTCGAAGGTGCCTTCCAATCGAATTTGAATTCCCACTGTGTACCACTTTCGAATCCAATAAAAATACAACCATGGGTATCTTTTGGAATTTTTTTTTAGCGTCGCGATACTCATTTGAGAACTGTGAAAAACGTGTTACAAAGTGAAAATAAAGATTAATACCGTAATTTCAACCAATTCTTCAAAACCAAAAAAAAGACATAGGGACGGGCTACAGTCCGCTTGGGCGAACTGTTGGATACCCTATTCTTATTCCTATCCCTCATAAGTGGGCGTGACAAAAGTCTAAGTATGGCTGAATTGTTAAGAACGCTCTACATATTTTGTTATATAACATTTAAAGGATTTTATAAAAGAAAACGCTCCCTAGCTCAAACTTGGGTGTTTCAATAAATTTGTTTTATTTAATTGTGGGCGTGTCAGTAGGCGGATTTAAAAAAAATTAACACATGAGAATAAAGGGCCCCTAGAGAGTATATATTATAAATTTCAGCTCCCTAGCTCAAACTTTGAATTTTCAAAAAAAAAAAAAAATAATAATTGTGGGCGTGTCAGTGGGCGGATTTTGAAAATATTTACACATGAGCATAAAGGGCCCGTAGAGAGTATATATTATAAATTTCAGCTCTCTAGCTCAAACTTTGGATTTTAAAAAATTAATATACCCTTAAAATAGGGTATAAAAAAATTATTTTATTTATTTGTGGGCGTGTCAGTGGGCGGATTTTGAAATTTTTTCATCCCGAGCGGTTTTAGGAGTCATAGATCATATATAAAAAATTTCAGCTTTCTAGCTCAAAATTCGATTTTTTCCAAAATTTTGTTTTTTTGAGTTTGTGGGCGTGTCTGTGGGCGGATTTAAAAAATTCGTAAACTTGATTATTTCGGGACCCTAGAGAGTATATGGTTAAAATTTCAGCTCTCTAGGTCCAGTTTAAAGGCCTAATTTTTGCCGACGGACGGACATGGTCGATGCTGATCATAATATAGTAACTTTTAGGGGTCTACGGGCAATATTAAGGTATGTTACAAACTATGCGTCAAAATTAATATACCCTTAGAATAGGGTATACAACGGCATAAACAATAGACCTTTTCACCGAGCTATCTCTTTCTGAAGTACCGAATTCCTTTCTTAAACGTCAGAAGCAAATTGAATGATAAAATTGCAGAATTTTCCATACGAATCGTATTGAATAATCATTGTGATTGTTAATGAAGTGAATATTAAAGTGAAAACAGCAGCTATTGAAGGGTAAAAAGTAACAAATTATAGAGAAAAAACTTGAAAAAGTATGTTAAAGCAAAAATAAAGCAATAAAAACAGTGAACAAACATGTTCACCAAAAATTGAAAAATGTGTGTGAATATAAAGTAAAAATGTATGTTTAGAAAACTTTTTAACTAATTTTTGTAAAACGTGGTTTGGATACTCCTTCTTAGTTTCGGGATTTTTTTTTTTGTTAAAATTGACTTTGTTATAAACTTTTTAGTAACTATTCGCGAAGAACGTATTTCCCGACCTGTAAATTCGCCATTGTTTTCCTTCATTTCATGCAGCTGTTTTTTTTTTTGTGTTCATTTGACACTGACGTTGTCGTGAAGAGGTCTATTCGATAATGGACTCATTGGCATTGTGATTTGATGAAAGAACGACGCAAAGAGATACTTTTTCCTTAAGTCACGAATTCCAAGAATTATTGGAGTTGTTGCCGGAACTCTCATCCAAATGTCCACGAAAATGCATTTATCGAAAATTTAAACATAGAACTAATACAATGGTTATCAGTTAAAGGTTATAATTATTATAGATATTAATTAATTAAATTAAAAAATTAATTTCGAAACATGGATTCTTGGTATGTTTTTCTCAGAAGATTTGCAGATTGATTGATTGATAATCCGAAGTTTTCCTGGCATCAGCCGTTTTGATATGTCCCTTGGTTACATCTAGATGCTCTAACATAAAGTCCAACTACATCTGAAATTGGCATGTTTTGTGATCGCGTTTAAGGTTAAATCCCTGATAATAACAAATTAATTAATTAACCCATTAAAACCCAAGGGTATTAAAAATAAAAAAATTAATTTGAAAAGAATTTCGGTTAAGAGATATAAAGGTGTACTTTATTTAGTACAATGGGGTAAAGTATTCCATATTAATTTTGATTAATGTGAACATTTTTAAAACAGTCTTTTCCAATACCCAATGTAACATTACACACTTTGCAGCATCATTTCGATCTTGAATGACACTGGCGACATTTAAGTTGATTTGAATTTTTTTTTTGAAAGCGATACTCTGTGCTTTGCACGATGCTTCGTTCAACAGATAATTTAGGGTGTCCTTGTTTAAGTGTATGGAATTTTAGGTAATGGAGAGTTACTGCCCTAGTGAATTTAAGCAAATCGCCTTTGAAATTGTTTGTTAGCTTGTGGAGCTTCCATGCATTTGGACGAAGTAGATGAAATCATAGCTGTAAATAGGTTCCACCACCAGTTCTTCCCTCTGATTTCAATAGGGTTTGTATTGATGAACTGGTCATGAAGGTCGACTCCCCCCATATTTATGTTAAAGTTCTTGAAAAGTAGGGGCTGAGCAATGTTTACTTGTTTCTTTTGCTCCTTGCTCCACCTTTTGACGTTTTCACAAGGTTCGATTTGGTCGTAGTTTGTGGCCATTGTAACAATGCTATTGTCCTTCCACTTAACAAAAAGCAATTGGTTGTCTCACCAAACTGGTGGTCAAGTTCCTCTTTTCTGCTTTTGACATTTCTTATTGTAAGGTAAGGGACATTTATCACGTTTATCACGAGCGGTTCCTGTTGCTCGAAATACCTTTTCCATTAAAATCCTCATTAGTCCATAACTAGTAAACAAATTATCAAAACAAATAGGTAGCATGATCACTTGGGCAGTCAATATTTTGCAAAAGATCGAGGACCAGTCTGGACCCTAGCGGAAGTGCTTTCAAAGAAGGGTTAACGTTTTTAGCCCCGCAGTATGTGTCAAACTGATACATATAACCATCTTTGCTGCTCGGCATCCAATTTTTAAAGCTAAATCGTGCAGGTTTTCCTCTACTTAATTGTTTGGAAGAATGTCGACCAAAATATTTTACCATTGATTCATCAATGGATAAATGCTCGTCCATAAATCCCCATTTTTGAAATTTTTGTCATAAGATTGCACTGAGCGGACGAAGTTTTGTCATTTTATCGTTCAAATCTAGATTATTGTTGTCAGCAAAATGTATGAATCGCTTTCTTGGAATCTGTTCGTAGACATACTGTTTGCTACCAGAGGAACATGTGTATCAGGCGCTTGTTTCCAATACATGAATTCTCTTGCCTCAGAGTGGTAACCCGGAAATAACAGAATTCCAATGAAAACTTTGAGATCTTCTTCATTGAAAGCAAAGCTGTGTTGGTATTTTTTGTCCTGCGTACAGCATGCAAAGTGGTTTGGCTTACAATTCTCTTACCTCGGCATCAAACAATTTTTCAAATACTTGAACTTCGTTGAGTCCAACCTACTCTGAAGCACCGTTTTGGATTCTTTCCAAGTAATTTTCTTTGTCCATAGTGGGGGAGCTATTGACTTTTTTAGCTCGGACAATGGAATGTCATCCTCGCTTTCGAATCCATCATCACCTGGTGCCAAAATTGACTCTCAAAAAATCTCGAACTCACCTGGAACATCTTATGGCATCTCTAATATCTTCATATTGTCTTCATCTATATCCTCCTTATCCGTTACATAGTAAACCGGTTATCAAATTTAGATGGATGTCAGCGTTGACTAAACTCGTATTATTCGATAGATCGTCTAGTGTGGAATCGAGATTGTAGAAACTTTTTCCATAAAAATATTTGTTGGGAATCGCTTTGAAATCCATTTTAATGAACCCGCTGTACTTTTAACAGTACAGCCAACTACTTACCTCCGTCTATATATAAGTACATAAGTATGTAGAAATATACTCGTATTTTGTTCTAAACTTTTACTTTATTTTTTGAATCTCGGAGAAAAAAATTAAATATTTGATTGATTGAGTATATTTTTCATGCACAAACTTCTTTGATGATAGCAAAATAAAAAATAGGTATTAACCGACACCCCTAAAACTCAATTCGACACACGCCGAATTCCTCCAAAAATACATAAATAAAGAAAACGGGATCTATTTATTCTATCTTCAACATTAAACTTTATTAATTTTTTGTTTACACTGAGAAATTGGAGAAATGACTTGAATTTAATGACAAACACAACTTTTCCGCCATTAACAAAGTCAACGAAGAAAAAACCAGAAATTCGACTGAGTTTGACATAAAGAATCGAGTAACCAATTGTCTTGAAGTAAATGACGACAAGATCAAGTACATGCTATCAAAAAACATCTGTCCACTGCTATCAACGTCACGGTTGATAGCAATAACTTCGAGGTAGTTAAGGAGTTCATCTACCTAGGAGTAAACATCAACTCCACGAATCACACCTTAGTGGAGATCCGGCGGAGAATTACCTTGGGAAACCGATGCTGCTTCGGTTTAGCGAAACAAATGCGTTCAAAACTCCTCATTCGAATGACAAAATGCATGCTCTATCGAACCTTAATCCCAGTCCTTCTCTATTGCGTCGAGTGCTGGACGATAAGTAGAAAATGGGAACTAATACTGGGTTCTTTTAAAAGAACAATACTCCGTCGGATATTTGGTCCTGTGTGCGAAGAGGGCTAATGGAGGAGAAGATACACCCGCGAAATCTATAAGCTGTACCAAGATGTGGATGAAGTCCAAAAAGCTAAATCACGTCGACTACATTGGCTCGGCCACATTGAGCGAATGGAAAAAAATGCTCCATCCAGCCAAGAGGATCTTCGACTCCCAGCCTCCTGGTTCGAGAAGCCAAGGAAGGCCGAACCTCCGTTTTAAAGCCCAAGCCATCGCGAGTACAAGAGCGCTTGGTCTGGATAACTAGAAGCAGCGTTCCCGGTATCGCGGAGGATGGAAAGCTGCAGTGTCTCCGGCAGCGACTCTCCACGGCTCGGAAGCCCGTTAAATAAGTAAGTAAGTAACATAATGTAGCTGTGGGCGCAGTGGTTCAGTATGGTTAGTGTGTTTAATTACTAATCGAAAGGTCCCCGCTTCACATCCCACCGGGCCCAAGCTACATCTAGGGTTTTGTTTCCACTGTCCCACATCCTGCGAACGTCTGACAAACATCCAGGAGTATGAATTGTAACCATTTGAAGAAGTTAGGTTTTAGGCCCTGTATGGCCACTTAATGCCTAGTATTATTTTTTTGTTTTAAGTGAAATGGGTCTAAGTAGACGCTTCCTTACAGACAAAAAAGGACATACATACATTATACACATTACATGGAAACACAAAGATGGCTGTAACCCTTTTGATAGTCCCAACCGTAGAGCATTAGGCACACAGATATACCTTACTATTTTGATTAATTTATGCAATTGTAATCTAAGACTTCTGTTCCAAGTGTTATTACTTTCTGGAGCAGTTTCACCATCTGCTCGCAACTAATCCTCCTCCGTACATACATATGTTTAGGTATATTCCTACCTCGTGTAGTGATTGACAGGTAATACGACTATAATCAGAAGCAGAATCATAACCACAGCTCCACATTAACCGATCGGAATATCCTCAGTTCGTAATTTAATACTCTTGAGGTGAGGTCAGGTTTCAAATGGAATCACACGATTGGGCGCCTCGAAATAGGTATACGAACATTTCAGTCACTGATTGCGGAAACAGATACATGCAATGCAAGCCCTCAGCCATGAGCGAGAAAGACGTTACACGATCATCCAACCAACAGCATCAGTTCAATAGCCTCGGTGGCGGGTCATCGTCGCTTTGGCATAAGTTCTGGTACAACCATCAGGATCATTCTTTTCTTTGTTTTTCCAAAGTAGGAAAATAACGCCAACAAAAGTGGAGAAAAACTGGTTAGTCTTAGTAGTTTTTCCTGCAGAAACACCAGCAGCTGCACGACCATCGATTCTTTTCGGTATCCCATTCGCATTCGCTCCTCTTCAGGGCATTTGTACTTGTACCTTGTCCTATTCAGTACAATTACGTCTGAAGCCTATGAACGTTAGAGACACTTGCCAGTGCAAGGGCAATCTACTGTAGTTGGCAAAGTTCTCCAAAGGGAGGCGATCTAATCGTGAGATAAATACTACTGGAGTTGTGTGTAATTGCAAATCGTCTCCTTGGACTAGGAAGCACATCCAACAGAGTTCATTGAACGTCAACCGTAGTGGTGATTCTAATGATTTGTTCATGTGCTAAATCTGTATTGCCCACGTCCAAGTCTAAGTCCAAGTGATTATGATGGACATTCGGAATGGTCATAACTTCAATGCAATGTTTTTGCAAGAGTTTTTCCCTTTACATATGTGCACTACAATAACACACACTTATCACAGGCACAAGAAACATTGCATCACGGCGAAAGAGCGAATGCGCCTTGATGATTGTGTTCGGTTTCATATTTATGACCAATTAAAAATTCTGCAATCGATGCGTTCGGTGCGGTCTATGGTTGGCAATTGCATTGATATGCGAATTTCGTGTTGTTTAGATACCAGACATTGGATGCATGAAAAGAGAATTCAAACGTAAATGGCATTTGACAAACCATATACGATAGACCGTACTTCGAAGCTATAGATTGTGGTCACATTTTATTTCTTTTAACTATAATTGACATACTTTGTTGTTTCTTTAAATTTAAATTAAAGTTCAACTTATCTTGTTGTAAGTCTTCCTTTTTCATGATCGATTTTATACAAAAAAAAAAATAACCTTGAGACCATTCCTCACATCTACCACCTGAAGGTGAAGTCGAACAATCAAAATAATCTTCCAGCAATTTCAATAATTTTGTCTGCCATATTATGTCAAAATAGTTCTTCGTGCATGAACATCAATCAAATCATCTCTCAAAAGTCAAAACTGTAGTCCAAGATGAAGTCATGTTCCGATGATTCACGTTTCAGTTAATTGAAACTCAAGGATGATGGAAAAGAAGAAAAATCGGTTCGCAAAACTCTGTAGTGATGTGGAAATCTTAGCTGGAAAAATGAATCTCTGCGTTAAGAATTTCAAAAGACCTTGAGGTTTCTTCTGAGACTTGCTGAAGCACTCGTAATTTAATGATGAGAATCATACTTACCACTTTAACTAGAACAAGATTATTGGTTACGGATGGTGTTAAAGAATCTGAATAAAATCTAAAAACAAATTGAAGCAATTTTATCGGACGAGTTCCAATGATTAATAAATCAAATTATCATTAATCAACAGGAACTCAAGATTTGTTATTGGTTTACATCGGTGCACCCCGTTGTCTCGGTTGGACAAATAACTGATTTAAAAAATCACTTAACAAATTGATGAAGTTCTCAAAGTCGAATTAAAAACATAGGGACGGGCTACAGTCCGCTTGGGCGAACTGTTGGATACCCTATTCTTATTCCTATCCCTCATAAGTGGGCGTGACAAAAGTCTAAGTATGGTTGAATTGTTAAGAACGCTCTACATATTTTGTTATATAACATTTAAAGGATTTTATCAAAAAAAAAACGCTCCCTAGCTCAAACTTGGGTGTTTCAATAAAATTGTTTTATTTAATTGTGGGCGTGTCAGTAGGCGGATTTAAAAAAAATTAACACATTGTAAGCGATATGCATGTGCAAATGCCCTTAGATTGTGAGAGATATATGCATCTGCATGCGCCTTTAGTTTTTAAGGAGAGTTCAGTGTATCATTGGAAAATGGAGTTTGAGTTTTTTTTGGAAGAAGACTAACTAAAAAGAAGAGCGAACTAGAAGTAAAATAAAAATCTGATATTATCGTTGAAAATTGAGTCTGTTATAACTCAGAAGTGGGATATACCAATAAAACAATTAAAATTAAAAGTGAACAAACCGATATTTTATCGATTCCTGCCGAAATTGCGGACAATTCGACGAAATACAAAATGGTGATCGTGACAAAGGAAATGATGCTCATGGCATTACAATCTGCAGAAATTATCGTGCCACCGACTGCAACAATGAAGCAAATTAAAGGCTTATATTTCCAGCTACCGTCAGCTGGTGCCACTGCCGACCTGTCTGATATATCCGACACTGAGGAAAAGGTGCATAACCAACAAATGGAGGCGGTCAACGTGTCTTCTACCGCCACTGATGCAATATCTTCTGAAACAGATGCCGCTAATGCAACCTCTGTACCACCAACGTTGGCCACCGATGAAACCATTGATCAACAACTGCAGCGATTACGCAAACAACGTGATCTTTTGTTGCGGCAAAACGAAATTGAGGCACTTTCACGGCAAACACTTCAGCCAAACCTGCAGCAAAACCGATTAGCTGACGTCAGTGCAATTGAATCCATGGTGCCGAAATTTTCTGCCGACAACTTTTACGAAGTCCAAAAATGGTTTGAGGATTTAGAAGTTGCTTGCACAATTCTTCAGTTTGATGAACGCTTACGCTTTGTCGCCTGCCGCCGTATGCTTGAGGGAACTGCAAAAATCTTTGTACGCACGATTTCCGCTTTTCAATATTCCGAATTAAAATCTGCACTTATGCGAGAGTTTGGCAGAAGACGCACTGTACAAGAAGTGTATGCTCAGTTGAGCAGACGCCGTTTGAAGTCTGATGGGAAAATTCATCGCTACATTATCGAAATGCAAGAAATAGCAATGCGGTCGAACATACCCGAAGCCGAACTTGTCGATTTTATCATTGAAGGCATCGGGGATACATCCGCGAATGCCAGTTTATTGTATTCAGCATCCACCATTGCTGAACTGAAGCAAAACGTGGAACGTTATGAACGCAAACGCTTGCGACCTTCAGTATCTGCGGCCAATCGAAATGTGTCAACTGCTGTACGATCCGCCATCACAACTTCAGGCAAAACTGGATCAACAAGTGCCACTTCTTCAACCAATCAATCCGAGCTACCCCGATGTTACAACTGCTCAAAGTTTGGCCACTACCAGAGCCAATGCCCACAACCAAAACGACCACCGAACTCGTGCTTCAAATGCGCATCTACAGAACATGCGTACCGTCATTGCCCCAACCGTGCCACTGCTGCTATTGTTTCCGCCGTCGAACCAGATGAGAAGGACGTTCTCGCTGAATCTATTGAATCTTTAAGAATGGTAAGTGTTGCTTTTCGGAATGAGTGTGAACACAGTGAGTTTAAGGGGTTTTTTTGTCTTTTCGATTCCGGTAGTCCTAGAAGTTTCATTCGATGTGCGGAGGTACCTTACACTTACGCCAAACTGAAGCCAAACATCAGTTACCGCAGCATTGGGAATCACCCACTTAAGCAATTAGGATCAGTTCAATGTGACATCAGATTCTTAGATCAAAATATCAACCATGAATTAATAGTACTTCCAACTGAAGATATGCCTTATGCAATCTTATTGGGTCGAGATTTTTTTAAAAAAGCAAAGATCCAACTGTGTAGAATGAAATATACGTATGGCAAAGATCGTTTAATTGAATTAAATAAAAATGTAAAAAACTTAAGTTTAGATTCGAAACTCACTGATGTTCTTCACTCACTTGGTTTAATTAATCATTGCTTCAGTCATAACACAGTTCAAGATGAAAAATCGCTTAAATTGTTAAAAACACTGCCTTTTGCAAGTACCTCTGATCCGTTTGCGGTCAATGATGCTAATGATGAGTTTCTGGAACTATGTGCTATTAATATTGAAAACCCCTTTTCTGGTGTTATGGAAGGTTCACTTGACATCAATCCGTCCCTTTCGGCTGAGTGTATTTCAGTGATTCAAAATATTATTGCAAAGTCATATTACAATCTTCCTTCAGACAAAGTGCAAAATTTAAATTATAATATGAAGATCAACGTAACGCATGACACACCGATTTTCTGCCGACCTCGCCGCTTATCACACTATGAAAAAATTGAAATTAGAAAAATAATACAGTCCCTCCTTGAAGAGAACATTATTCGAGAAAGTAGTTCACCTTACGCTTCTGCCATCGTACCGGTTGAAAAGAAAAACGGTGAAATTCGTCTATGCATAGATTATAGGCCTTTAAATAAAATTACCATACGTGACAATTATCCACTGCCGTTGATGGAAGAGTGTATTGAGCATTTGGGAGGCAAACATTTCTTTTCGGTAATTGATTTGAAAAATGGCTTTCATCACGTTAAAATGCACCCTGATTCAATCAAGTATACTTCTTTTGTTACGTCTGACGGTCAATATGAATATCTGTTTATGCCCTTCGGCTTACGCAATGGGCCTCCTGAATTTCAACGCTTCATTAACTTAATTCTGAGGAAGTTCATTAACGCTGGACAATTAGTCATTTATATGGACGACATATTAATTGCATCAGAAGATTACCGAAGCCATTTACAAACCTTACGTGATGTTTTATGTACCTTACGTCAAAATGGTTTACGTCTTCAGCTCAAAAAATGTAAATTCGCATATACCGAATTGGAATATTTGGGCCACTTAGCAAATTCAGCAGGCATCGCACCTAAACGAGCACATATGAAAGCCATTTCGGATTACCCTGAACCAACTAATCGTAAGGAATTAGAGCGATGTCTTGGGCTCTTTTCTTACTTCAGACGTTTTGTTCCTAATTTTTCCACAATTGCAGCACCAATGAGTAAACTCTTAAGAAAGGATACCCCCTATGTTTTTAATTCCGAATGCAAACAAGCCTTTTGCAACTTACGTGGAAAATTATTAGAAGCCCCTATCCTGTCCATCTATAGCCCCTATGCCGAAACCGAACTTCATTGTGATGCCAGTTCCCTAGGCTTTGGTTCAGTACTTATGCAAAAGCAAACCGACGGAAAACTTCATCCAGTGTCATTTTTCTCGAAAACCACTTCAGCCTCTGAATCAAAATTACATAGTTATGAACTTGAAACATTGGCCATCGTTTATGCGCTTAAGAGATTCCACACTTATTTGATTAGAATTCCATTTAAATTAGTAACTGATTGCAATTCCTTAGCACTTACGTTGCAAAATCAAAGTTATTCGGCCAAAATAGCGAGGTGGGCACTAATGTTGGAAAAATATGATTACACTATCATTCATCGCCCAGGCGCCACTATGGCTCATGTTGATGCACTTAGTCGTTCTGGGGTCATAGGTTATATCGACAATGCAGATCTTGATTTTCATCTCCAAATCACTCAAAACTGTGACCCCTACATTCTTAATTTACGGGATAAATTAGAAGAGATTGCATTAAAAGACTTCGAATTAAAAGACGGATTAGTCTTTCGCAAATCACCTGCCGGTCATCTTCAGCTTTGTGTCCCTTCTGAAATGATTAACAATGTTATACGCATAACCCATGAAAAAATAGGCCATTTAGCGACCGATAAGTGTTGTAGCAAAATCAAAAAACATTACTGGTTTCCGCATATAAAAGCGCGTGTTAAGAATTTCGTGTCCAATTGTTTAAAGTGCATTTATTATTCCGCATCACCCTATGAAAACAATGCGAACCTTCATTCTATACCTAAGAAACCGGAACCTTTTGATACAATTCATGTTGACCACTTGGGTCCACTTCCGTCAATTAATTCAAAGAAAAAATACCTGTTGGCTGTTATTGATGCATTTACCAAACACGTTAAGCTTTTTCCGACGGCAACTACAAATGCACGTGAATTGTGTTCAGCGTTGAAAAATTATTATTTCCCATTTTATAGTAGACCGAGACGAATAATTAGCGACCGCGGAACCTGTTTCACTTCCTCCGAATTTGAAGAATTTGTAAACTTCAATAATATCAAACATGTCAAAAATGCTACGGCTTCGCCACGTGCAAATGGCCAAATTGAACGCATTAATCGTGTCCTAAGCCCTATGCTAAGTAAACTTTCCGAACCACTTAGCCATTCAGACTGGGTAAGCCAGCTCCCTAAAATAGAATATGCTCTAAATAATTCCGTCCAATCTTCCACGAAAAAGAGCCCTTCGGTACTTCTGTTCGGTGTTGAGCAACGTGGCCCAATGGTTGATGAACTTACGGAATACCTTGATGAAATTGATGATACGTCTGAGATTGACCTGCCGAAAGTGAGGGAAGAAGCATATCAAAACATTTGTAAAGCACAAGAAGCAAGCGCTAGACAATTCGCATCGCATCATAGACCTGCAAGCACCTTTGCAGTGGGTAATTATGTCGTAATCAAGAATGTAGACACTACAATAGGCACAAACAAAAAACTTATTCAGCGATTCCGAGGTCCATATGTCATTCATAAATGTTTACCCAATGATCGTTATGTCATTCGAGACATTGATGGGTGTCAAATAACTCAATTACCTTACGACGGTGTACTTGAAGCATCAAAATTAAAATTATGGTTAAAACCATCCCTTGATTATATGACTGAGGCCCCTAAAGCAACACTTCTGAAATTAGATATAACACCTATGTATCCTAAAATTTGATAATGATAGTAACGTAAAATGAAGTCGAGTCCCTTGTCAGAACGGCCGAGTTGTAAGCGATATGCATGTGCATATGCCCTTAGATTGTGAGAGATATATGCATCTGCATGCGCCTTTAGTTTTTAAGGAGAGTTCAGTGTATCATTGGAAAATGGATTTTGAGTTTTTTTTGGAAGAGGACTAACTAAAAAGAAGAGCGAACTAGAAGTAAAATAAAAATCTGATATTATCGTTGAAAATTGAGTCTGTTATAACATGAGAATAAATGGCCCTTAGAGTGTATAAATTATAAATTTCAGCTCCTAGCTCAAACTTTGGATTTTCAAAAAAATTGTTTTATTTATTTGTGGGCCGGTGGGCGGATTTTGAAAATTTTTTATCCCGAGCAGTTTTAGGAGCCATAGATCATATATAAAGCATAGATCAGCTTTCTAGCTCAAAATTCGATTTTTCCCAAAATTTTGTTTTTTTGAGTATGTGGGCGGATTTCAAAAATTCGTAAACTTGATTATTTCGGGACCCTAGAGAGTATATGGTAAAAATTTCAGCTCTCTAGGTTCAGTTTAAATGCCTAATTTTTGCCGACAGACGGACGGACGGACGGACATACATGGCTAGAACGACATTACTATCGATGCTGATCATAAATATAGTAACTTTTAGGGGTCTACGGGCAATATTAAGGTATGTTACAAACTATGCGTCAAAATTAATATACCCTTAGAATAGGGTATAATAAAGCATCAGTTGGGGTAAATGGAAACGGCAGTTATTTTTGCCTGTGGAATGAAAATTTTAATTCCAGAAATACAGTAGCCATACATTTTGAATTTTCGAGCTTATTTTCCTTCAGTTTTTAGTTGAAATTTCATTTATTAAGTGAATGTGTGTCGAAAAAGTGAAAATCTATTTTCTAAGGGCCGGTTTCAAAGGTTTCGCATAAAGTTTCGGATAGTTAGCCGACAAATAACCCTATCCACCAGATAAAAGTTGCTGATATTTTTTTTCTGTTTCATCGTCAAAGTCTCCGATAAAGTAACTGCTGGAAAAAATTATCAGCCACTAAGTTTGTTTCGAAACACAATTATTTGTTATGCTTTGTTTATTTCGTGTTTTGTAGAAGCTTAACCAGATTAAAACCATTTTTAAGTAGGTAAATTGTATTGTTGCGTTTAAAATAGATTAAGCTAGCAAAAATTGCGAAAATTCAAACAAGCAAACAAGAAACGGACCTTTTAAAAAAGTGACGCTATAACTTGGAAAGAGAAAGAAAAATCCTCAACCTCAAGTTGAAATATGAGGCAAACATTGAAGCAGCAAAACAAAGAAAAATTTTGGAAAAGGATTTGGAACACAAGGACACTATGTATGAATTAGAAAAACAACGACTTCTTCTTAAAATTGAATTGTTGAAAAAAGGTTTAGGAGAAAAGTGAATAAAATGATTCAAGTTATGGTTAAATAAAAACAAAGATAAGGTCATTTTGAAAATTTTTTTTAAAGGCACAAACAAATTTAATTATAGCAGACACAAAAAAAATTAATAACAGAATTTCATACAATATTTTGACTACTATCACTTAATAGACTATTATCATAAGTTTCATCAGTACCTATCATCTGGCATACTATATTCAAAAGTTTCTTCACCCATTGTCTACTTTCGAATGGTGTAAAGTAATTTGCGTTGACAAAACTGGAAGTCTACTCTTCCATACGCCATAATTATTATGATCTTTATACTACATTTCTCGTTCTGATTTGTGACTCGTTGTACAAGTGCTCTCCAGGTCTCCGTGGATTGTGAAGGGGAGTTAGCAAAAAAATTGTGTTTTCATACCCTTTATCTCCGAGAATCAAGTTATGTATTTCCAAATTCTCTATCAATTAATGTTTGCTTAATACGCGAGTTATTAAAAATAGTTTGATCATTTCATGATCCAGGCTATCTAGCAACTATGTCCATGTTATAAGTAATCGTTGCATTGGTGGAACTGCAAAACTACTGAAAATTCAATAGGCAATGGTAAATAAGTAAATGTCATGTTTGGTATTCTACTTACTAGTCAATTGAAGTTTTTATATCACTTTCTATTAATGTAAGGATATTTCTTAGAATGCTTCAAAATAATGACGCCTTATGCGAAACACTCCTACGGGGTTCCTACGGATAAATATTTTGTTTATCTTCCGGATAAAGGATTTAACAGCCACTTGATCCTTCTGATAGGCTATCCGAGACTTTATCTGTCAGATATCACTATCCGACACATTTGAAAACAAAAGTTCTTGTTTAGCTGACAGATAAGTTCCGGATAGGCTATCTGAGACTTTATCAGCTAGTCTTGAAACTGGTCCTAAGTCTTTAAATTTGTTTGTTTTACTGTATGTTAACATAAAAAGTTGAGTGATATTTTTTTTTTCAAGCGCAATTAATAGTAATAAGTTAATCTCTTCTTGAACAGTTTCACCTAATAAGTTGTTCCCTTCACCTAAGGGGTCATTTTTCGATCACAGAAGCTGGCTGAGTTTTCCCGTCATCACTGCTTGCTTCGCTATTGATTATAGATCCCAGATATTTGAACATTCCCATACATACAACATATTTCGCATTCCCTTCCAAAACTTCCACCCATACATCAAGTGCTAATTGCAGGGATGTTTTATTTTCGCTAATGATGGATCCATCGTCAGAAAAGAGATGCACTTTGGAGTACGTCACTTTTCCTTCACACAGATAATCAAGGACTGTAAAAAATATCAAGGGACTTAAGATGCTTCCCTGGTGTTCACCGACATTGATTGGGAACTCCTCGATAACGCCAGCTCTTGTCTTAACTCCCTCATACATTAACTGTACGTAGGTTTCTGGAACTCATCGCTGTTGTAGCGTCCCCTTAGTTGTCTATCAAAGGCCTTTAAGGAATCACTATGTATTTGCATTATGATCCTTATGCCTTGGATTGCATCTGTGCTTGATTTACCTGTGACAAACCCGCACTGGTCTTCACATAGCCGTATTATTTTCCGCATTCGGCTATCTAATACCTGCTCAACGATCTTCATAGTGTGGTACATCAGCTTGATTGGTACAAAGAAAGAAGAAATCTTTCCCTCTACTGGTTAGGGATTAGATCTCATCAGTTTGGAGATTAGAATCATGAGCCATTTGGACCCGATGTCTCCCATCTTTTTCCAGAACTCAGAGGGTATCTCGTCCGGCCCAACTGCTTTTTGCTTTTATTAGTCTTTCACCGCTTTCCTTATTTCTTCGACAGTAATGGCAGGCACTTCTTCATTGTTAGGAACGGCTCTAGGAAAATATATTCGAGGAAATTGTTCATTTAGAAGTCCTTCACAATACCACCTGCCACCTGTGTATTATATTTTCATCATCCACAAGGAGCAGCATTTGAGCATTGTTGATGATCTTTGGCGAACGGATTTCCTCCTTATCAGAGTGGCTATTTTTAAAATGGTTGTGCCCCTGCTCAAGCTCATTTATCAGAGTTTGTGGACAGCCTGGTTTCTATCAGCAGCCGAAGAAGAAATTTCTTCTAACTCCCGATACAGGCCCTTCACATACTTTGCTTGAGTTTGCTTTTTTTTGCGAGCCACTTGCAAAGTGTGTATTCCAATTCGAGGCGAGCTCTTTCATCTCTATTATTAGTGGAACACTTAACCAAGGTTTGAATGCCGCTTTGTTGTCACTTATCGCCGCTTTAGCTTCATCTGTCCACCACCATGTTTGTTTGACGTGTTAATAGTGCCTTTTCGAAGCCCCTTGCAGTTATTTGGCTCTATCCAAGCAAGGTCGGTGTAGGGAATTCCACATATCTTGTGCTCTGCATTCTGCGTCCTCAACTTCGTTGATATTGAGCGCATTCATAAATGCAATATTGCGCAAGATATGCTTTCACAAAGGCATCAATTTTCATCACTGCTAAGCTGAGAATTCATAAATGTAGATGAGTTTTATTTATTGCGCAATTTTGAGCGCAATCATGCAGATTTCAGAATCGCAGAACTTCAATTTGCGCAGTACTTCCTGCTTTGCATTGCTATTGCTGTGCAAACCTTGCATTTATGAATGGGCTCGATGTGATGGAGATAATTTTGCATATTTGCAATACATTTTTTGCGTTTCTCTTTGTCAAGATTGTGCCATTTGTCTGTTAAGTTTTGCTTGTCCCCGCCGCAGTAAAAATTTCTGTCAAAAGGAGGTTGTCCGACATGTCCGTTCAATTCTCCACCAACAAACAAAAGTTCTTCTTTTGCGATGCTCTTGATGAGGTTGTGAAAATCTAGCCAGAATGCATCTTTTTCCGCTCGCATTCAACTTGGGGAGCATATGCACTAACAATATTCCACACCTCACCTTGATTTACCAGTTTGAGAGATATCAAACGATCACTGGACTTTGAAATGGTCAAGACGCAGCCAAGTAGCTCTGCTGCAAGTATGATACCGATTCCGTTCCCACCCTGTTCCGTCCGGTAGTAGAACATCTTCAAAGCATTTGTCCTAACTTTCAAGAAACCCGCCCAGTTTGCGGTGTTTCGCCAGTTCGTTCCTTGAACAAATACGATGTCAACTCAACTTAACCATCATTTCTTCATACTTCCATCGTTCCAAGTCGCTACCCTTAGATTACACGTCAGCTTAAGCATTACTTTGATATTCATCGGAAACCGTATAGCCCTGACCCGAGCTCAACTCTCAACTATAAACTACGAGTAGTTGCTTTTCGCCCTAAAATCTATCTTAAGTACTAAACTAATATAACAAAAAAAGGAATAAAAAGAACTTGGACTCTGTAGTAGAATGTAAGTGTAGATTTACAATAAGAAATGTACACCAACGTGACAAATAGCAAAAGAGTCAACGGGGTTATTCACCATAGTATCGCTACGAAGTGTGTCGCACTACAACAACAAAATATATTGACTAAAATGTTGAAACAGCTTTGCACTTTGACTATATCGCGACAACGTCAGTGGCAAATGAAAAAAAAAAACATTTGTCATTTAGCAAATGTCATTTTGCTTCACCCTCTATCGCAGATATAACAAGAATTCAATTTCTTTTAAAATTTTGTTGCCCAAAATACAAATGAATCGTTTATTTCAGAAACAACATAAGTCAATGAGCACTAACTTTTCAGGAGCAACAAAAAACTGTTTTATGCGAAAATATTCCACAACACTACACCACTACAAGTTGTGAGTATGCCAAGTTATAATTTGGCTTAAGATGCACTTAAAAACCGCAAAAATGTTTAGCTTTTTTAAGCTCTTAACAGGTTTTTGAGCCTTTACATAAAGTCGTTTGACTTATGTCGTTTCTGAAATAAACGAACTTTTTTCGATAAAAGCTTGGGCTTTTATTTGTTTTTATTATTTATTATAAGCTTTAAGCAAGAAAAAATGTTTCCGAAAATATAAAGAAAATAATATTGATTTGTATCGATTTGATAAGAATCTATTGAAACTTTAGTTTTTAATTATTTTATTATTTATTATAAACTTTAAACAAGAAAAAAAGGTTTACAAAAATATAGAGAAAATAGTATTGATTGGATTAGAAACTTTTGAACCTTTGAAAACTTTTGTTTATATTTTTTTTTATTATTTATTATAAGCTTTAAATAAGAAAACTTTATAAAAAAAATATAAAGAAATACTATTGATCTGTATCAATTGGATTAGAATCTTTTTCACAAGTTGGCTAAGCAAAGATTTCATCATGATATTCTTGAATGTTAATGTCTCCTGGTAGATACGATCTTAGTTTTTTTATTTCATTCATCTTCTTAATATTGATTGCCACCTTTCCAGAGGGATAAGCAAGGGTTTGCGGCAGAGCTTCCAGTTCATCTCTTTGGAGGCTTCCAAGGTGAAATGTATGACTTGTAAAATCATTAATAAAATCTCAGTTTTATCAGAGCAATCCGAGTGGGAAAAATGAGAAAATTTACTTATAGTAAACGTATACTTATTTTCTCTGGCCACCTGTCTTCCATTAGACTCCAATGAAAGCATGTTTCTTTTATAAAAGCGTGGCCACCAGCTTTTGTAGTCGATAATAGCCGTGTTTCTTTGCACGCGGATATAGGGATAATTTGAAATTTGCATGTAAAATACAACAACAACTTATCCTATATACGCTAACTTTAGCGGGGATAGCTATCGCCGCTAAGTCAGTTAGCGGGGATAAACAGTGCTTCCAAAACCCATTTTCTTCGTTTCTGATGAACCGATGCGATGAACTTTTCAGGAAATGTCAAAGATTGACATCCCTCCGACCACTAACACATCCCGCCGAATATTTTGTTCGTGATGTTATTATTATTTTTTTTCAAACTTCATTATAAAGGTAATTGAATTTAACAAATCTGTTAATGTGAAATTGTTTTTCATAATTTTAGAATATGCTTGGCATCAATTTCAATCGGCGGAAGTAAATATTTTTCAATTTCAATATTTTCAATACAAATTTCCTAACTACAACTTACAGCTGTGTCACGGTGCATGTCATAGGTGCATGTGTGCTGCCAAGTTTTTTTTGATGAATTCTTAAGCGGCGACGGTCGTTTTCTGATGCCATCCCTATATCCGCGTGCAAAGAAACACGGCTAATGTCTATCGTTTTTGGTAAAATGACTGTGAATTTTGTTGATACTGAAGAAGATAGTATCAAATCGGCATATTCTTGAACAGTGTAAATTCTATTCCTTTTTTTAATTTTACGTTTTAAGATTGCGAAGTCTCTATCACATGGTATCGTATAGGAAAGTACTGTTCGATATTCTTGAACTTTTTTAATACTAAAGATTTTTATTCTGACCACTAGAGCCATCAGAAAAAATATGCAACTCCTGGACGTCTTTAATTTTACTTTCAAAAAATTGATTTAAAAAAGTGGAGACTTCATTTGGACCCTTTCTCCCTTCATGGTAAACAAAAAAGTTGCGGTGTTGTCCCGAAGATCGTGTATACAAAATACGCTTACAGTAAGTTGTCTTCTACTTAAGACACCCTTTCCTGTACAATTTAAAGATTTTGCAAGTAGTAGGTACGTTATGTGTACAAAGTAAAAAAAATTTGTGCAGAAACAGCATAAGTCAATGACTTTGTCAATGAATTTTGCAAAAAAAAAGAAAATTGAAAAAATCTGACTTATGTTGTTTCTGAAATAAACAATTCAAATGTCGTGAATACCCCTACTGTGAAGAAAAAGTCAAAGCCCACAAAATCAGTTCACTGATAATAACATTTTTTTTTGTCCTAATAACACAACATTCTAATGAATTAAAATATGCTGCAAATAATTATTTCTATTCCACCACGACGGTGAGTTCCATCGCAAAATCGTATGGCTATAATTGACAAATATCCGCACGAGTTCAAACTGCAAATTTCTACCACTTCCACCCGAACGTGCAACTCGTTTCAGCGTTACGATAGTTGCGACGAAATAGTTGCATCATAATAAAATTCTAAGTTCCAAGTTTAAACTGATTCGATTTTTTTAACTGATTTAGTTAACACATTTCCTAATATCGATAATATCAAAATTATTGTACAATTATTTCATTTCATTAATTGATTTGTGTATTAACTTTACACAGTAGGATACAATAGGTCCGTTCGAGTACTTTACATGTGTAGAAATATGAAAGCTGTCAAATCTCCAAAATCGAGAGCGAATCCTCTCATTTCAAGGAAACGTACGCGCACGCTTTTGCGTAAAAAGATGAAAAACTTCAAAGTTTGTCTAGAGAAGAAGAAACCGTTGTTTTTTTTTGCTGCAAAACTTATAGGATTTCACCATTTTACAGTTCTCATTTTTTTTACCGGCTGAAATTCTGTGTGAAGAAATTTGAACGAAAGTACGTTTTTCTTTTATTCATCTTTTTATCATTTTCTCAGTACGCGGAACGCATTTGCGTAGTTTCGCACGAAAGTTTATATAAATTAATGTTTGCAAATTACTACGCGAATGTTGATTTTACTGAATATTTTGACATTGACAGTTCGGTAATCGGTGTAAGGGTGCGTTCACACGGAAAGTTGGAAGTTGTGAAGTCGCTAATGAAAGACCCTCTAGAAAAAAAAACTACACACATACGAGCAACAAGTGAGAATCTTGCACCAAGTTTGCATTGATAATCGACGCTATACAAATTCTGGAATGTGTTTCAAATTCCAGCTTTTAACTGGAGTATCACTAATAACTACTCTCATTACTATTGCGTGCACCATGCATCACGGTTTTAATACGTTCCACTTCTTAGAATTAACGTACAGGTATCTTCATTCAACGTTTCGAAAAACATTCATTGAAGATTTCAAAAAGCAGTTGAAAAGTGTTACGCGAGTGTAAAACGAATTACTACAAATTTAAATTTCGACGAGAGTAATTATCATTATTGTTGCCTAGGTAATGTATTCAGTCTGGTACTCATCTTATGCTCTGTTGAGCGGGTCATACACAGTTGGAGGGGTTACTTACCTTGTAACGAACGAGTTACGCGACGGGCAGACGTCCGAACCGACGATTGACGCAGAATGATTTATTCGCATTTAGAGAAAGATTTGAATTTAATTTAAAAACATTAAGGCACAGTTATTTGAGCAGCGGCTTAGATATAATATATATTTTTTTCCATATTTGTATCTAAGAACTTTAAATGTGTGGTGCCATTTAAAGTGAACCAAAATACACCGACTATTATTCCGGGTCCAGATAAAAATTGATTTCGTTGATTTTAGAAAAAACTAAACTGGATTAATTTGTTAAGGAGGTGCGACGTGCGCGTAAGTACCCCTATCACCGCGGCCACACTGGGCCTATTGTGATGTCCTCGTTTTGGCTTAAAGCTCACTCATGAGGCCGGATTTATTGATAACTTCGGTTACGTATTTTTGTGAACTGACAGATATATCAACTGTTTCAATGTTGGGTTTACCTATGATCTGCTGTTTCCAATGGCTAGAAGGTGATTTTTGACTCTAAAGTGCGCCTTCAGGAATCCGGTAACTGTATGTACTCGTATATGCCCTCTCGGTAGTTTAAGGAGTTGCTTTGTTATTGGACAGGATATACCTTCAATATTTTAGCAGTAATGAATACCTTTTTCCAACCATTTATTAATGCAGCTTTAAGCAGAGGTGATAGGTAAACCACAAAATGGTCTTGGCATCTTGAATGATGTTGCGGATCCTTTTCTAGCAAGCTCGTCTGCCTTTTCATTGCCGTCTAAGCTGTTTAGGTCAGGCACCCAGATCAGGTGAACTCTATAAGTGCTGGCTAATGTCTTCAGTAGCTTGAGGCAGTCCCAGAATAGTTTTGAAGTGATTTCAAAGTCCTTAATATCAAGCAGTGCCGCTCTGATGTCTGTGAGGATGTAATTCTGCAGAGTTCTATTGCGTGTATTTCAGCTTGGCTGCTGGCTTTAAGACCTGAACGCAGTCTCATCGCAACAGCGACGGAAACCTATTCACCGAAGCGCAGGGAATAGTAGATATAATTAAGTATTTCCAACAGCTGCTAAATGGGCCAAGTTTATTACTTTTCGTCGAATACATGAAAAAACTTGATCTCCGTAAGCAATTTAGACACCACCCGTGGAGAAAACCTTACAATTGCATGCAAACATTTCTTTCCTATCTCTCTACTCTTTCTAATAGTGAGTAGCACCGAAGAGCATGCAATGCAATACGATATTGCCAGTTGCTGCTTGCTGTTAAACAAAAATGCTTGCGCTGTGTTCTTAGCACTATAAGGGTACTGTAACATTACAGAAAAACCCCTTTAGCGTAAGTAAATTATAATGAAAAAAAAATGTAGAGAGAGTAATAGCGCAAAAAGAGAATCCACTATCAATGAACAACAGATGCATGCCCGATGACTCGACTATCAGCGTCATATGCCCCATCTACAAGAAAGGCATATCCCTGCTAAATGTACAATATAAGATCCTACCCAAGGTATTGTGTGAACGTCTCAAGCCGTTCTGCTTTTATCGACATGACCAGTCTGGCTTCCGGGCCGGCTGATCGACAAAAGACCAAATTTTCATATAAATGTTAGAGGCGCTTACAGCGGTTGAAGAACAGGTCAAATTTGTTGGTCTAAATGTTAGTGAAGCAGTGGCGGTTCTAGGATCTCGACTATAGGGGGGGGGGGGGTCCATAAAATGTATACTGTCCTGACCTAACTTAACCTCATTTTCTCATTCTTTTGATACATTTTGCATGAAACTACGATAGTGTTGACACACGGTTACCAATGCAAACAATTTTAATTCGGAACATCTACTTCGCGACACAGTGTCGATAATTTTTTGATACACAGATATATATGCACCAGTTGAGTGGCGAAGTAAACGGAGTACAAGCCCATATCAGGTCTCATTTTCCTCTTGCAATCTACTTTCATTGTGCCGCGAATGGCTTCAGTTTGGTCATCAATGCCGCTTGCGGAGTTTCGGGTATAAAAAATGCGTTAGGAACTATCGGAGCAATAGAGGCACTTTTACACTGGCCGAGGAGACAAAGCATTTTAAAGGAAGACATTTTGAAAATGCCGAAAAAGAATGACCGGAGAAAAGAAAAATTGAATTCTTTCGCTGTTTCAAGATGGGCTCAGTCTCATGAAGCAGTTTCAACTTACCTCGAACTTCAACCGGCCGTTATAGAAGCTTTGGAAGAAATAAAAAAGTGGAAAGATCGAGAGACTTCACAAAAGGCTTCTCAGCTTTTGACCGCGATTTTGACAATCGAATTTCAAATCTTCTGTCATATAATGGAATCGATCAATTCTATCGTCTTGCCTCTGAGTCGGGAATTGCAGACGAAAAATCAAGATCTATGAGAAGCCACAAAGTTAGCTGATGATGCTACGAATGATATCAAGGAAAAGCGGGAAAACGTTGATTCAAATTTTTGTATCATTTACGACAATGTAGCTGAAATCTGTTCTTAATATGAAATTGCCTCGTCGTTGCAGTCAACAGAAAAACCGTGGCAACGTTTAAACACAAAATGTCGAAGATTTTTACAGAATTGCCTTCTACATTCCTTTCCTTGATACTTACATTTTTCATCTCCAAAGTCGGTTCGAAAAACAAAAATCGATCTTCCACAGTTTCGAACAACTATTTCCTTCCAAGCAGGAATTTGATGACGAAAAATGCGCAGATCTTTACAAGTTTTATGACGAAATATTGGACTGTTCAGAAAGGAATTTTATCTCAGAGATCAGAATGTGGAGGCAACGGATCTTTGATCAAGATATTCAAAATGCGCTCGATGCACTATCAGTGAGTAACTTCAGATCGGAATTTTTACTTCCAGAATCAGTTTCTATAACCCATCGAATACTTAACTTTCAATGGTTACGTTATTTTTTAGGTTATCAATGAAAAATGTTTCAAAAAGGTGAACACGATCTTACGAGTATTGGCAGTGTTACCCGTAACAACAGCAGCTCCAGAACGATCGTTTTCGACCCCAAGAAGAATAAAAAACTATCTTAGCAGTACAATAGGACGGGAGCGCCTGAATGGACTCGCTTCTTTGAGTATCCATCCTGAAATTGGACTAACGGAAGACGAAATTCTGCAAGAATTCTTCAAAAAACCGCGGAATTTTAAAAACGATTGAGATTTTCTCGAGATTTCGCACTATTGCTAATATGTTGTAGTAACATGAATTGAATAATAATATTATGCATGACAAAATACGAGAAATCATTTATTTGCACATTACAATCTTTTTTGGATTTTCGAATCGTAAAATTGAATATGCAAATTTTCGGCTACAGAATACCAGCATTTCAGATTCAGGTCGGTTCGGTCCTCGCGGGGGGGGGGGGGGGGGGGGGAAGAAGAGCTAATATTGGGTTTTTTGAAAGAAAATTATGCCGGCGGATATTTGGTCCTGTGTGCGAAGGGACCGAATGGATGGGAATATACAAATGCGAACTCTATAAGCTGTACAAAGATGTGCATGTAGTCCAGAAATCTTAATCAAGTCGACTACATTAGGTTAGGTTAGGTTGAGGTGGCTGTTAGCTGAAAGCTAACACACTTAGACCAATGAGGTCCATTGTGATGCCACTAGGATCGGGAGTATCTACCACTACCCGCTGAAACCTAATGAAGCGTGATAGACTTCTAACATCTGTGTTAGCCAAGTCGCTGAGTTCATTAAGGAAGAAGGCTCACAAATAAAGATTTCTTTTATGAGTGCAGGACATATGTGCAGAGGAGATGAAGTATAGTCTCCTCCTCCTCCTCATCCCTGCAACTTCTGCAGAAGTCATTAGAATAGACACCAAGCCTGGATGCGTGCTTGCCTATTAAACAGTGTCCTGTGATGACACCTATGACAGAGCCAAAATGCAGTCGGTTAAGTGAGATCAAACTCAGAGAGCGTCGCAGGTCCAGCTTTGGCCAGATATGCTTGGTTGTACTCTCGACTGCGGCTAGCTTGACCACGTAGCGATAGACATACCTAGGAAACCTACAATTCGACTACATTGGCACGGCCACATTGAGCAAATGAACAATGATGTTCCAGCCAAGAGGATTTTCGACTCCCAGCCCCCAGGTTCGAGAAGGTAAGGAAGACCGAACCTCCGTCTTAAAGACAACCCATCCCGGATGCCAGAGCACTTGGTCTGTACAACTAGAAGCAGCGTGCCCGGGATAGCATAGGATGGAAGGCTGCAGTGTCAAAGGCTCTTCACGAGTCGGGAGCCCATTAAGTAAGTACAAGTCGGTTGAATTATGCAATGTCTAGTTTCCACATTATTATATATTTTTCTTAAAATTGAATCTTTATCAACCAAAAACCCTAAAACTGTCTTAAAAAGTGAACAAAAATTCTTGTAAAACATCCTTTCGACAGCCGGCGTACTTCAGTATGAACGAGCAATCGATTAAAGTTCACGTCACTTTCTTCACACAGCTGCGTAAATAATATACAGGGTGGGTCAAAAGTGACTTCCTAATTTGAAAAAATCATAACTCTTTTGTTTTTAATTTTTTTTCTTTTCTTTTTTAAGCGTACTTAAAAAACTAACTTGGGAGATTTACTAAAATAAATTACAGCGCTTTAGAGAGCACCAAACTAATTAAATCTTATTTTTAAAATAATCACTCGACTATTTTAACCCAAATAGCTTATCGGCGTCATTTTAATGTGCGAAATCCACGCTTTGGGCACATGATTACGGAACTGGTGGCCTGATTTCTCAACAAGGAACTGTAGTTGATTTTCCTCGAGCTGGAAGGCCTCCCACTGCCCGAATCGAAGCGAATGTGGAACGCATTCTTGCAAGTGTTGTGGAGAGTCCAGAAACATCGACACGAAAGCGCTCTGGTCAACTCGGTGTGTCCCGCAGTTCATTGCGAAGAATTCTAAGAACCGAATTGCAGCTGTTTCCATACAAAATCCAATTAATTGCAAGAATTAAAGCCAGGAGATCCTCAAAAACGTGTTGTTTACGCAGTTCGTTTAATTTCCAAAAATGTATGATTTAATTGGCCTCCACGTTCACCGGATTTGGCTTTTTTCTGTGGGGTTATTTGAAGGGTAAAGTATACGTAAATAAAACCACCACTGTCCCGCAGCTGAACGAGAACATTCCTGCTGAAATACAGGCGCTGAGGCCGGATGCCCTACGAAGTGTTATGGAAAACGCTCTAGAAAGAGCCCGTCTCCAGTGGCGTATCCAGAAAAAATGTTTGGGGGGGGGGGGGCTCACCTGTAAAATTTATCAATCATTTCTTTCCCTTTTAATTTGTTGTAGTCCTTTTAGGTTAATAAAATAAGTGAATCCAAAACCTCTAAGAAACCTTAACTTGCGTAATCCATCAAATTAAACTTTTTGTGTACAAAATTTTATTAATTTGTTATATCATCACTACATGTACATACTCGTAGTATAAAACAAAGTCGGCTCCCGCTGTCTGTCTGTCCTTACGTATGCCTAGATCATTAAAACTACGCAACGGATTCAAGAGGAAGGTTTATATGTATAATACATTCATAATATAGTAGTGAAACACTAATAATTTTAAAGGTTTGTAATGTGATGTCGTAAAGAAACACATTTTTCTGCGCTTACATTGCAAACGCTGGCTGAACCCTACGAGATAGATCAAAATGATGTACTACAGTATTGTACACCTTAAAAATATCTTCAAAATTCCACGATGGTATATATCTATCTCTTAGGGATAACCCACAATAATCATTTCTTATCCTTTGCCGATGCCAGCTAATACTATTAACTCAGATTTAACGAATAGTGCCGAATACACAAGAGAAACATCATACGATTAATCGAGACTTTTACAAAATATAGGTCAAGATGAGCCACGATTGAACATCGATCAGAAAAAAGTATTTACTACATTCCTATCATCAATTGATAACAATGAAGGAAAAATATTTTTCCTTGATGCCCCAGGAGGTACAGGAAAAACATTTTTAATCAATTTGCTTTTAGCAAAGGTAAAGGAAAATTGATGCGTGACTGCTTATTAGTATTCTGGGACGAAGCCACCATGTCAAACAAGACGTCTGTACAATTCTGTTCTCAGGAGACTTTCGTCAAATCCTACCAGTTGTGACTCGAGAAACAGGTGCTGACGAAATAAATGCTTCCCTAAAAAGAGCCAACCTTTGGCCACAAGTCAAAAAATTAGAGCTTAAAATTAATACGAGGGTCAACAATGTCTATCCCGACATTGATAAATTAAGTTGTAAGACTATATCTTGGTTTAAAGAAAGAGCAATTCTGTCATCAACTAACGAACAAGTAGATAAGATAAATAACTTGATTCTTTCAAAGATTGATGCGCCGACACAAATATACTACTCGGTCGATACTGTTCTCGATTTGGAAGAAGCTGTTCATTTTCCTACAGAATTTCTTAGTTCTTTGAACCCGTCTGGACTCCCAGGCTTAGATTTGAGCGTTGAGTGTTTTTCACATGGTCAATTATATGACACGTTGTACACTGCCCGACAACCGATTAGCGCCCCCTCTAATCTTTCAGTGTAAATGCCAATAAATTGAACATCTGAACATGTATCATGCTAAATATTTTTTTCTTTCATTCTTCTCCGTTTACTCTCTTTCTAAAAATAACCTTTAGTTCTGGAAGTGAACCGTTATTTTGTTTTCCCGTTTTCTTTGAAGTGTTGCAAAAATATATGCATTTTTCTTGCGACAGCCGATTAGCGCATCTAGGCTGTAGTATTAATATTCGTATGTAAGCAGTCGTATTTGGCTTTCTAAAGTTATAATTAGTATAATATGACAAATTTTCAATATAATTGAGTAAATATGGGAAAAGCGAACGCGTTAAGTGAACCTGAAAAAGCCAAAATAAAGGCTTATAGTGAGTGTGGTCTCTCAATCCATAAAATGTCAAAAAAAAAAAATAAACCGAAGCCATAAAGTTATTTCCTCATTCGCAATGAGCATAATTATGGAAAAAATATGACGGGCCGGCCCTCTTCTGTGATTACACCTGCTAACAAGCGAATTATTTTGAGGCACGCGTCCAATTCGCACGATCTGCCGCCAAAATTAAAGAAAAAACCGGTGTTAAAGCTTGCGTGCGGACTGTGCAAAGAATAATTTCTAATGCTAAACATTTAAAACGTCTAAAAATAAAAATAAAACCACCACTTAACCAAATTCGAAAGGCGCAACGGCTGGATTTCTGCCGAGCGAATATAACCTGAGTGGCAGCGTGTAGTCTTTTCAGAGGAAAAAAAAATTCAATTTGGAGGGTCCTGATGGCTATGCTTACTACTTTCATGATCTTCGAAAAGAAGAGCATACTTTAGACAGACTGCACAGCTGTGCTGGTGGTGTCATGGTATGGGGAGCAATTACATACTATGGCACCATTGAATTGCAATTTATAAGTCGTCGTATGAATGCCACAACATACAATGGTGTATTAAAAAAGGCTTTCCCTGCGATCAAAGATATTTTCGGGCTCTTGGAGTGGAAGTTCCAGCAGAATAACGCCCCTATCCACATTGCTAGGATCGTGAAGTCTTGGATTGAGCACCAAAACGTGCCCTTACTGACCTGGCCGCCATACTCTCCCGACCTTAACATTATAGAAAATGTTTGGGGATGTTTAGCACGCAAGGTCTACGAGTCTGGAAGGCAATACCCGACTGAATCGGAACTAATTGAAGGGATAAAAAGTGCCTGGGAGACCATTTCACTTAATTTCATAAAGAATTTATATGCCTCCTTACCCAACAGGATGTACGAGGTCATAGTTAACCGTGGAGGCACAACTCATTATTAATTATTTTATATATAACTTATAAATTTATGAAATTAAAATAAAAAAAATATTTTCGGAAGTTTTGTGTTTATTTTGTTATGCTATTCTATATTTTCAAGAGGGGGTGCTAAATAAATGTCCGAACAAAAAAGAGTGGATTTTTTATATTAATTTTTTTAAAAGTCTGTAACATTGTTATTAATTGAGTTACTACCATAACTATCATTTCTTTACGCTTATAATATTATAAACTTTCACTGGCGAAAATTTCTTTTCCATCGGTTTATTTGATTGGCTAATATTAAGATCCAAAAACACGAAGCGTAGGGGGCGCTAATCGGTTGTCGGGCAGTGACATTCTGTAGTATATTTAGTATCAGCATTGCACTCGTGCAAAGCTGGGGTGGGTCGCTAGTTAATAATATAGGCAAGAATTAATAATGAACTTTGTTCTTTTTTTATATAAACAAGTTTTGAAAACTTAAGTTTGAATGTTAAAATAGTTAAACATAATGTTTAATTATTTTTAAATAAAAGATTAACTTTAATTGTACTTAAAATTTTTATTTGCTTTATAAATGTCACAACTTTTTAATTTTGTTTTTCTTTCGCGACGCGTTTCAAAGCTCCTGGCCACTTAAGTGGCCCCACGCACATAGTAATCGCCCGAAGATGAAGCAGGAGCTTTGAAACGCGTCGCGAAAGAAAAACAAAATTAAACATAGGGACGGGCTACAGTCCGCTTGGGCGAACTGTTGGATACCCTATTCTTATTCCTATCCCTCATAAGTGGGCGTGACAAAAGTCTAAGTATGGTTAAATTGTTAAGAACGCTCTACATATTTTGTTATATAACATTTAAAGGATTTTATCAAAAAAAACGCTCCCTAGGTCAAACTTGGGTGTTTCAATAAAATTGTTTTATTTAATTGTGGGCGTGTCAGTAGGCGGATTTTAAAAAAAATTAACACATGAGCATAAAGGGCCCCTAGAGAGTATATATTAAAAATTTCAGCTCTCTAGCTCAAATTTTGGTTTTTCAATAAAATTGTTTTATTTATTTGTGGGCGTGCCAGTGGGCGGATTTTGAAAATATTTATACATGAGCTTAAAGGGCCCCTAGAGAGTATATATTATAAATTTCAGCTCCCTAGCTCAAACTTTGGATTTTCAAAAAAATTGTTTTATTTATTTGTGGGCGTGTCAGTGGGCGGATTTTGAAAATTTTATATCCCGAGCAGTTTTAGGAGTCATAGATCATATATAAAAAATTTCAGCTTCCTAGCTCAAAATTCGATTTTTTCCAAAATTTTGTTTTTTTGAGTTTGTGGGCGTGTCTGTGGGCGGATTTCAAAAATTCGTAAACTTGATTATTTCGGGACCCTAGAGAGTATATGGTTAAAATTTCAGTGTGGGCGTGTCAGTGGGCGGATTTTGAAAATATTTATACATGAGCTTAAAGGGCCCCTAGAGAGTATATATTATAAATTTCAGCTCCCTAGCTCAAACTTTGGATTTTCAAAAAAATTGTTTTATTTATTTGTGGGCGTGTCAGTGGGCGGATTTTGAAAATATTTATACATGAGCTTAAAGGGCCCCTAGAGAGTATATATTATAAATTTCAGCTCCCTAGCTCAAACTTTGGATTTTCAAAAAAATTGTTTTATTTATTTGTGGGCGTGTCAGTGGGCGGATTTTGAAAATATTTATACATGAGCTTAAAGGGCCCCTAGAGAGTATATATTAAAAATTTCAGCTCTCTAGCTCAAATTTTGGTTTTTCAATAAAATTGTTTTATTTTTTTGTGGGCGTGGAAGTGGGCGGATTTTGAAAATTTTATATCCCGAGCAGTTTTAGGAGTCATAGATCATATATAAAAAATTTCAGCTTCCTAGCTCAAAATTCGATTTTTTCCAAAATTTTGTTTTTTTGAGTTTGTGGGCGTGTCTGTGGGCGGATTTCAAAAATTCGTAAACTTGATTATTTCGGGACCCTAGAGAGTATATGGTTAAAATTTCAGTGTGGGCGTGTCAGTGGGCGGATTTTGAAAATATTTATACATGAGCTTAAAGGGCCCCTAGAGAGTATATATTATAAATTTCAGCTCCCTAGCTCAAACTTTGGATTTTCAAAAAAATTGTTTTATTTATTTGTGGGCGTGTCAGTGGGCGGATTTTGAAAATTTTATATCCCGAGCAGTTTTAGGAGTCATAGATCATATATAAAAAATTTCAGCTTCCTAGCTCAAAATTCGATTTTTTCCAAAATTTTGTTTTTTTGAGTTTGTGGGCGTGTCTGTGGGCGGATTTCAAAAATTCGTAAACTTGATTATTTCGGGACCCTAGAGAGTATATGGTTAAAATTTCAGCTCTCTAGGTCCAGTTTAAAGGCCTAATTTTTGCCGACGGACGGACGGACGGACGGACGGACATGGCTAGATCGACATTACTATCGATGCTGATCATAAATATAGCAACTTTTAGGGGTCTACGGGCAATATTAAGGTATGTTACAAACTATGCGTCAAAATTAATATACCCCTAGAATAGGGTATAAAAAGTTGTGACATTTATAAAGCAAATAAAAATTTTAAGTACAATTAAAGTTAATCTTTTATTTAAAAATAACATACACAACCGGAGACGAACAAAAATAACAAAAAAAAAAAAGTTTAATTATTGTTTTTTGGGAAAATCAAATCCATTCTCCTATTTTTTTTTTGTTTGCAAATTGTTCAACAACCTCCTCAGGATCTATATTGATTTCTCTGTGAATATTCATGGATGCTAATCCATTTAGACGAGCTTCCGAAGTTCTTGCCCTCAGCCAAGTCTTTAACCTTTTCAGGACGGAAAATGTTGTCTTTGGCTCTGCTGACGTAACTGGAAGTACACACAGTACTTCTGGAGGCTTGGAGGGAGGAAGGGCTTGAGCCCCCTGAGTCCCCCCTCAATACGCCACTGTCCGTCTCTGTGAGCATGAAGCTGGTGCTCATTTGAGGGACATTAGATTTCATACTTAGCCGAAAAAAATCTCCCTAAATTCTACTTTGTGATTCTAAAATAAGTTAATAATAAAAAATTAAATCTATAAAAGTTATTATCACTTTAAATTAGGAAGTCACTTTTGACCAACCCAGTAGTATTCAGTTTTGATTACTGCATTAATGACAAATTGAATAGATTGAAGAGTCGTGTTTGTATTTTTATGGTGTGTCATTTTATAACCATGCAACTGAAAAGGAAAACAAATTTAATTAGGCCTTGCAATTATATCTAGCTGCGTAATGTGAATTATTCGATTTAGTTGAGAATCGACCCCTAGAAGTCGATATAGGCGGCTTTGAAAACCACTGACTAATTCATCATAAAAGTTTTAAGACAATTATACATCTAACAAGCCAGCTCCAATCATAGCCAGTATGTGTAGGTATGTGTATCTAAAATACCCGATAACAAAATAATATAACGCGAATATCTTATCTTAGAAAATCACAAACTATGCTGCACAGTAGACAGACCGTCAGCCGACATGAGGGTTTCAATAAAAAAACATACAAAATGCCGACACTACTCAATCCACTGCACAAATCTAGGATGGATTAACCTTTTCATGTGGACTAGGTTCAATGTCCTCGCAGCATCGATGCTTTAGTGTACTCAATGGCGCCGCACAGAAAATCCTCGTCCTCAACAAAGCCTCAAAGATATGGTCTGGAATATAAAATAGCATCATTGAATCGCTTGTCCGCTGAGGCATCTGTGTGTCTGTCTCTGTAATTTATAACATCCACCGATGAATTATTATATAATTAGCCCGATCCGAGAAGAGTGACCACTGCGCGGACAGGGCCACAATTTAAAGCGTCAATATCCACAATGCGCCTGGTGCCGCAAACAATGCCAGTCATTCTATGCAATACACAAACGAATTTATATCAATTACTCGTATCTTTCCTAGGAATCGCGGATAGACGCAGTTTTTAATGCGGACAAGCAAAACGCTTGCAATTTAGAATCAAACATTAAAATGAAGTGACCCATATTGGATGCAATTGTAATCCGATGTGGAGTCCAAAGAGAGTTGTTATAAGTGCACTTTGTTCTGCTGCAGTAATTCTATGAACAAAAATTCTAAAAAACAAAATCCGAGCAAAAAGTAATCTTGACCGCTCCATGAATTTAGATCATATCACTTCAACCAGTGTGACGTGAACCGTGAAGCAATTCCGACCATGTTCTCCGGTGATGTTTATTCAAATTTGTTTCCTTTCACGACTCGATTCACCTCTAGTTCGACTTTCCACTTGAAGGACTTTCGCGTAGGTTCATATAAGAACACTCAAATGATTTTTTTTTCTTTAACCTGAACTTGAAGTATCCGTATTTAAATTTTGTTTGCTCCGCTTCTAAAAGATCTTCACGCCAATGATTCGGAATTTTTCAGGACGACTGCATTCAAACAGGAAGACACTAACAAGTGCTAGCTTACACATCCTTCTTAGATGCTCACAAGTCATTACGTAAATTGATTGGCGTCGAAAGCAAAAGGGGCAACAAGTTCTCACAGTCCCCATCGCCATGTTAGAGCACAGGTGTAGTATGCTGTATGCAGGAACATTTTACAGGCTTCTTCCGCTCTTATTTCAGTGGCTTCTTCGTCTTTCAGGCTGTGGTGGCCGTGGCGAGCAAGCAGACTCGGTGTGAAATGTAGATCCTCTTGTCGCAGCGGAAGGAGTACTCATATATGTACATTATATGCAGCCATAACATTAACATTATTGTCTCTTACTAGTTTGTGACAAGTCTGCCGTTCGTCCGATGGGCGATGACGCAGGAAATCGCTATTGTTAATTGATTTCCGTTCTATTACAGGAGTCATGGTCATTATTTGACGAATGGAATTAGAAATAGAGAAAACAAACTGGTTTCATATCAATGCTGAATGCTGATGTTAATGCCTGCAGTTTCCCAGGAGGATTAATTAATAGTCAGCAGTATGACATTGTAGTGCTTGTTCCCACAGACGATTTAGGTACAAATTGATAAACAATTATAGCAAATGAGTAGGTGGGCTACCTTAAATTGTTTCTTACATTTTTAGCTTATAATTTTGTAATTTATTGTAGTGCAGATATTACATTGTTCCTAAGACTATATTGCACAGAGCTGTGGTATACTTTACCTTAGTACTGACTACGACTTAACTTTATCGAATAGGTACTTTAAGGCGGTTACCAACTGGAGGGTCTCGTCGGAGGTATCCCTCTCAGCCCATTGATATATCCAATTCCAAATCGAATGCGAAGCCATTACTTAGCAGGACAGGAGGAATCCGAAATAAACCAACTGGATACGCTTCAGGGATGAGTAAGGGGTCTCAAAACTCCAACCAAACTCAGGGCGAGACAAAAGATAGAGGAAGCTATTCAAGACCTGAACAGTGCCATTATCAGCTGTTTCAAACTGTCGTGCCCAGTAAACACAACCCCTCATTAAGCAAAGTATCTGGGAGTCATCCTGGATAGCAAACTTCGTTGGTCCAAGCATGTTGAGCTGAAGACTGCCAAGGCGCTGTCGGTTTTCTGTCAGTGTATGGGCATTTTCGGCAAGACATGGGGCTTATCACCGAAAAGAGTCCTATGGATTTATACGGCTATGATAAGATCTTGATGTTTACATCATGGCTTGCACAATCAAAGCTATCTCACGTTTTAAAAGACATGGCTTTTGGTATAACCCGCACTATAGTTTTTTGCGCGACGTTTGTCCTTCTACTCCTGTCTTATGGATATGCCGTCTGATTCAATGATACCGGAACTTTGGCTTAAGTGAAACTACGAAGTCGACTTTCCTCGTGATCAGGACTGGCTCAGTCGAATCTTCACGGATGGCTCCAAAACCGATTAAGGATCTGGTGATGGTGTCTTCTTGGAGAGCGACAACATTAGACTTTTCTTCTCGTTAGGCAAACATGTGTCAGTCTTCCAAACAGAGACTTATGCTATCCTAATGGCAATGGACTATGATGCGAGGGACAGGTGGAGGGGGCGAAGTATCTGCGTCTGTAGCGACCGTCAGCCTGCGCTTAAGGCCTTGCTCAACCCCTTAACCAGCTCCAAAATAGTTCGTGAATGCAAGATCTCTCTGAATTCAGCCGGAAGGCTGCATTCACTTAGGCTTGCCTGGGTCCCGGGTCATAACGGGATCAGGAGAAATGATATCTCCGATGAACTTGCTAGACAGGCCTCAGAGGAGAACTTCTCAGGACCTGAACCAGCGATATGTCGGCCTGCGTCCTCGGTCAGGGCTTCCATTGACGGTTGGATTTCATATGAACACAATCGCCGATGGCATAACTCTCCAGGGTGCAAACAGACTAAGCTATATCTTCCCGACGCACAAAGAGGCTAATCATACCAAAAGCTGGCAAAAAATGGCAAATTAAAATTGCACTGAAATGACCTAATGTAATTCTAAACCGATAGAGGCAATAATTAGCTACACAGAACCGGTTTTGAATCCGCTAAGTTCTGCTGGGGAGACTAGTGGTAGTACTGTGAACTTGCGGAATTAAACAGATCATTCGTTGTTGACATCTTAGTAGAGCAAGTGAATATTTCAAGTGTTAAGTGTAAATTTGCCAAAACAGAAGATATTACATCGAAATTATTATGGCATCACAAGCTACAGGTGCGCTTCAGAATTACATAATTTAGTTTTATTTCTGGTGTTTATTGTGTTTGAAATAATTTGTTGAATTACATGTCGTAAAGCCATCTTTTGTTCGTGCGTGTCATACAAAGACGTTGAGTTAAAGTTCATCTAGGTGTGAGCTCGAGCTTTGTTTTCTATGTCATGTGCTTGTCCATAGTGTCCTCTATCGTGCCAACCAAAAAAAAGTTGCACATATTTGCACTCTTCTGAGTAAACAGAACACTAACTATTATATGGACATTTCTTGGTAGAATATTCCGAAAATATCGAATATTTTTAATTTTTATTCTAGGTT
Organism: Portevinia maculata; assembly: GCA_949715645.1. Taxonomy (NCBI): domain Eukaryota; kingdom Metazoa; phylum Arthropoda; class Insecta; order Diptera; family Syrphidae; genus Portevinia; species Portevinia maculata. The sequence goes on along the minus strand of OX454525.1, from coordinate 401,179,853 downwards.
CAGGCAGTACTGACATATTTTTATCAAGAAGATTTTTATATGAAAAAATGAATGAGTGTGGCGAAAAAAGTATCCGTGATCGGGCTTTATTTTTAAGGAAATATCTTGAAAAGCGCACAAACTGTCCAGAAACTAAAGTAAATGAACTGCGTGATCTAGTATCCTATTTTGTGTCCGATTTTAAAATGAGGTGGTCAAATTCTTATAGATTAAGAGATAGATTTTTGTCAAATAATTCTTCTTGGCTAGAAACCTCAATCGGTTTCCCAAATTATAAAAAATGTCGAGTAGGAAGGCAGAAAATAACGTTCATTGATTCTTCAGACAGGGCAAAGCGTTTGAAAACCCAAGATATACGATCGAATTATTCCACAGAGGAATTTTGTTATGCCGGGCAAATGAGTTTACGTTCCTCAGGTAATGTTAGTGCTTCAAAATTGATAAAAAGTTACAGAATCAGGTCTTAACGATGAAACAGGAAATAGGATGGTTTTTAATGAAAAAAAAAACCGTTGGAACTCTCTCAGCTTTCACCAGAAGAAGCTTTGTCTATGTTTGTATATGCTCAGCTTACAACGCATCAATATAATATAATAAGAAGTAAAGACAAGGCCCGATTTCCTTCATACAAATGCATTCAACAAGCCAAGAAAAATTGATATCCTAATAGTAAATTGATAGCAATCACTGAATCGTCAGCAGAGATTCAGCTCCGAGCACTGCTGGATCATACGAGCGTATGTCTGATGCAGGCTCTGCATGACGTCATTAGAAGTAAAAGAAACTTTCATCATTTATTTTTAATATATAAATGGGGTTTCGATGGTTCATCTGGCCACTCAGAATATAAACAGAGGCATTTGAGTGAATCCGCTAATGACTCAAGTATTTTTTTTATCTTCGTTGGTACCTTTGAGGTTAATACATGGTGATCCTGAGCGATTAATACAACAGCAAATTATACTTTGGAGCAATACAAGACCTTTGACTTTGAAATTCATTTTTTTATTCATTGATAAATATCTACTTACATACTAGACAAAAATGATTAAACCTAACTTAAAATTAACAGAATACTTATTCTTATTTATTGGTCCTTATGCGAACGCTCTAAACTTAACTATATCTTAGAATTATTGCCTTTCGGCCTACGAACTATTTTATGAACTAATCTTACATATATATTCCTCGAGAAAATTTACTAAAACTCGGTATCATTATTGAGATTTTATATAAAACAAATTACAAACTACCTATTCTACTTACTTAAACTACTTAACGTATTCTAACTATAATTAGGATTCTGAGCACTCGTTGCCTGGCGCAATAAGTGGTCAAAATCCCAATTGCTTTCCGAGCGCCTGGCAGTCGTCAACGTGCACACGCGCCGCCGTGAGCCGACTGAAGCCTTACAGCGTCAGTCAACTCCCGGAAGCACCACCACACGTTGGCGAGCCCGGCCTCTCCCAAAAACGCCCTAGCTGACTTAATCTAACTTATAAGCTAAGAGGATGTTACCTAGAGTAACGCACCGTCCTGGGAGGGCATGTTGACCCCTCCCCCCTCAACAAGCCACCAAAATTCGGCGAATTGCTTTTCCGTGTCGAATCTATCCCTCTCCGATATTGCGGTACTAAAACGGAGGAGCTCATGAGCATTGGCGACGTCCCCGTCATGGAGGAGCCGCTTATCTCTCGCGCTGCGGTAGCGATGGTATAAGATCGGGATACCATCCCTCGTCTGTACCAGCCCTTTTGAATCAATATGGATAAATGCCTCTGGCGGTATAAAGCCAGACCGGAGCGTACTCTCTATGTACATTTCATTGGGGTAGTAAGCCCCAAATATCAGACTATTGTCGCTGGCCATCGCCCTTGCAACGTGCCTTCGAGTGACCTTAATGAGGAAATTGTCAATCCTATTCAACTGAGCCCCATCGTATAGGACCTTGTTGGGATAGTATTTTATATAGTTGGATTCAGGCGTTCGGAACAACCGGAGACAGGTCCTAAGACATTGTCTCTCCAAAACCCGAATCTTTTCCATATAGCTAGGCGCTATATTAAACCATAATGGACAACCATAAGCGATGATCGGCCTTATAAGGGCCACGTAGCAAATGACCTTCACTCTGGAGTCAAGTTGACTGCTATGAAACAGTCTCCTTGTTAGAGCATAAGCCTTCTTGGCCCCAGCAAGACAAGCAACTATATGTCTATCGAAATACAGATACTGGTCAAGCCAGATACCTAGATATCTAACTGCGCTTCTCACCGCCAATGGCTGCCCATTTTGTCCAATAATGGCCAATTTTTTCCAGTTTTTTCTGGTATCCCTAGAGGCCCCAGCCAATGGAGTTCTGAACAACAATACAAGACCTTCATCAACAAGATATTGCCGCCCAATAAATTTTCAATTTGCTCATGAAACAGCTGACCTTGCTAAAAGAGAAAAAGATTATATAGAGAGCCAAATTCGAGATTTGGTACCTACATTGTATGAAATTGAAGGACGACGGATTGAAATTCAGCATAAGATGTTATTTACAATGGTCGATGGTAAAATATGTAATTCATTGACAGATACAACTTCGACGATGAAATGCTTTGTATGTGGACTAACGTCAAAGCACTTTAATAATATTGATAAGTGTAAAAGCACAAACATAATATCCGAGTCCAGATTAGAATTTGGTATGTCTGTTCTTCATGCATGGATACGATTTTTTGAATGCCTATTAAATTTAGCGTAAAAATTGCCCTTAAAAAAATGGCAGGCTCGAGGTGTAGAAAACCAACTGATTGTCGAATCTACAAAGAGAGCCATCAAAGATAAATTTAAATCTCAGCTTGGTTTGATTGTGGACAAACCCAAACCTGGCTATGGGAATAGTAATGATGGAAATACTGCCAGACGTTTTTTTGAGAATGCAGAAGTATCAAGCAGTATTACTGGTATTGATGTTGATCTTATTAAAAGATTTCGGGTTTTATTAAAAGCAATGGCTAGTGGATATTTTATAAACCTGGCACTATTTGAAGCTTATGCCTTGGAAACAGCTCATATGTTTGTTCACAAATATGAATGGAATCCAATGTCTCCTACCATACATAAAATTTTAATTCATGGGAGCATTATTATAAAGAAGGCTCTACTTCCAATAGGGCAATTGAGTGAGGAAGCGCAGGAGGCTAACAACAAAATGTTTAAAAGATACAGAGAATGTTTTTCGCGCAAATTTTCTCGTGAAGAATCCAATGAAGATATACTTCACCGACTCCTTATTTCTTCAGACCGTCTTATCACAAGTATGCATCAACCAAGAAGACGAAAACGCAATTTAGACGCAGATATTATACAGTTGTTAGAGGCCCACCATCTGCCTCAGTGTGCGACGTCTGTAAAAAGTCTGCGGCATTCTTCTTGTCTCTCAACTGGCGTTCTTACGGGCCATTACAATTTTGCCAAACACCTTAAGGTGCTAGGCCTAAGCGATACCACCAGATGCGATGCCTGTTGAGAAATCGACGACACTGTAGAACATTTGCTCTTTGATTGTCTCGCTTTTGTTCGTATCAGGTGGCAGGTATTTGGTGCTGATTTGGTGAGTGCTGTAAACCTAAGCTCCTAATCATTGAAGCGGCTACTCGTCTCTCCTAGGAAAACGAATAAACTCTCACAGTAGAAGTGGTGTGTCTTCCAGATAGTACAATGGACCAGTGTTGAGTCTGAGTGCTCCAGTGTAGAAAGCATCGCCTGGAAAATAACCTTGTATATGATTAGCTTGTTTTGCAGGCTCAATTGTGATTTACGACTAATAATCGGATAAGGCGTTTTTATTGTTATGTTTGCCTTCGTTATTATTTGCTGGATATGTAAGCCGAAAGTCAAAGTTTTATCAATATGTACCCCAAGATACTTTGCACTCTGTTTCCAGTCTGTCTGAATACCATTAATTTGCAGTCTGTTGCTTGGTAAGAAACAGGTTTTTTTTAGTAAATACAGCCTGACGCCTAAAAGCATTTATTTAAAAAAAATTAGTTTCAATTTTGGAACCGATTGCATCTGATGAAAGAATACGAGTATTGTCAGCAAACATAGTAGCCTCGCAATTACGTAGTTGTGGAAAGTCAACGGTGTATATGATTAATAATATAGGACCAATCGCCGAACCATGACATACACCAGCAGCAATGGAGTAATTTTCTGAAAACCAGTTATTAACAGATACCTTGAAAGTACGCCCTGTTAAAGCTGGAGTCAATAGTTTTCATTAGGTATATCGGGATACGATGTCAAACGCTTTCTTCATGTACTTCTTCATGAGACCAAGTTAGTTTTTATGAGTTCGATGAACCTTTTAAATCGTAATGTGATGAGTCCTAAACTCAAACTTTTCATGTGGAAGGATATTATGGGAATTTACAAGCAACTTAGAAAACTTATCGGTCTATAGCTACAAGCCATGGTAGCATTTTTGCTTCAAAATTGGGATAACTTTTGCTGATTTCCATTCTTTAGCAAAGTATCCCAGTTTGATGCAACCATTGGCCAGACATTAACACGCCGTCTCCACCTACTTTAAATTTCCAGCAGACAGCAGAAGCAGAAGAAAAAACAAGAGCAGACCAGCTGTCAAAGTTTGTTTGCCTTCATAGCATACATTTAACTTGCTTTTGTATGTCGTATCTCACAATTTTCCCGTTTTTTTGTTTTGTTTACATCAATTTCCTTTGCGTTGTTTTGAATGAACAACCATATTTCTTACAATTGCTACCACGTTAAGTGGACGGCTGGAGTTACAGCGCTGTTTCACGGTTCGCCACAACCGATCATCAGACTCCTTTTTCCAATGGTACTGGTCTGTGTTTTTTCCTTGTATCCCGAAAATCCATTTACTTCCACTGGGATTCGAACGTAGACCAGCTGCTTCTCAGGCAAGCACTCATCCACTTGCCCATTTTCAGTCCAACTATGCTTGTCAAAAAATGTGGAATAATTACAGAAAATATAGAAAGAAAAACCTGAACGAATAACATAATATACTTACAGGCGCTGGGCTGCCCAAACAAAATCAAAAAATATAAACTGGACGAACTGAAACTCGTGCCTTCAATGGCACAGTGGATGAGTGCTTGCCTGAGAAGCAGCTTAGCGCCACCTATAAAAGATCCATTGGCTGTCTATCAAAGGCCTTTTCAAAATCAACCAACACCATATGCAAATGCTTTAAGGAATCAAGATGATTTTCAATCTCTATCTTTCATTAGCGACTTGACAGCTTTAAACTTTCAGTGTGAACGCACCTTTAAACCGATTATCGAACTGTCAACGTCAAAATATTCAGTCAAATAAAAATATTTATCACGGTGAAGTACATGAAGGAACAACGATGACAAATAATTGAAATTTACTACCGAAATTCCGAGTCGGTGGTCGCAACTTTAAGACCGTTAGACAAGCAATTCATAGTCTAGTGAAAACATTTGAATATTAAGTCAGAATTTTCCCTTCTTGATGTTACCGTACCAGTGAGACTACGTTTTGCCCGAAGTGAGGAGAATATTGCTGCCGTATGGGCGTCCATCGCAAATAAGTCAATTTCACTGCGCTCTCAAGAATTGGGCCTCTCCCAGACCATATTATGGCGAATTTTGCATAAGGATCTTGGCCTACACCCTCACAAGATCAAGCTGACTCAGCGCGTTTTTGGTCAAACGGCTTCGTCAATAAGCAAAATAGGCGTTACTGGACAGGTAAGAACCCTCATGTGCTTCATGAAACAGCACTTCATCCGCAAAAAAGTGACTGTTTGATGAGGTTTTCATGCCGGACGCCACCGGCGTCGGTTTTTTTTTTTTTTAACCGTTTTTTTCCGTCGATAAAAATGACCGTCACGTTACGGTAAATGGTATTCGGTACAGGGACATGTTGAAACGTTATTTCTTTGAGCAATTGCACTTATTGGACATTAGTGATGTGGTTCCAACAAGACGGTGCCACAAGCCACAAAGCGGGTGCAACAATCAAGTTATTGAAGTCTCATTTCGGTGAAGGTGTTATCTCAAGAAACGGATCCGTCTATTGGCCGCCGAGATCGTGTGATTTAACGCCTCTACACCTTTTTTTATGGAGCTACATTAAATCATTGGTCTATGCCAACGATTGGCTCAGAGGCAATATTGAACGAGTCATCGAAAATTGGGTTTAACGTATCGACCGCTGCATATGTTCCCGTGGTGGACATATGAACGAAGTCGAATTCCATTCATAAATTTTTTGATAGTAATTCAAGCCAATACATTTTTTTGAGATATCTCAAGTTTTTATTTAAAAAAGAAGTTGTCAAGTCCTTAATGAAAGACCCTGTACTTTGGATTGCATCAGTGGTTGATTTCCCTGCGGTGTTCAAATAGCCGTATTATTTTCCGCATTCGGCTATCTACACATCAACGATCTTGATGGTGTGTGACATCAGCTTGATTGAACGGCAATTATCACAGTCTCGCGTATCGCCATGTTCCTTGCACAAAAAAAACTCTCCCTCCACTGGTTAGGCATTTGATTGGATCAGTTTAGAGACGACAATCATGAGCTATTTGAACGCGATGTCTTCAATCTTTTTCCAGAACTCGGAGGGTATCTCGTCCGGCCCAACCGCTTTCCTTTTCTTTCACCACTTTCCTAACTTCTTCGGCAGTATGTCGTGTACTTCTTCATTTTACGGAACGGCTTTCGGAAAATGCATCCGAAGAAATTGTTCTTTAAGAAGTCCTTCACAATACTGTTGCCAGTTGTGTAGTATTTTTCTGTCATCCACTAGAAGCAGACCTTTAGCATTGTTGATGAACCTTCTCTGAGCAGCTATTTTGAAAATGGTTGTGACCCTGTTCAAGCTGGTTTGTCGAAGTTCTTGGATAGGCTGGTTTCTATCAGCAGCCGGTTTCTTCTCACTCCCAATACATTTGTTGCCATTAATATCATAAAATTATCTGTGTGTGTTTTATTTTAATATCAAATCCCACGGCTTTTATGAAAACACCCTTTATTATTTATAATATACTAAAATAAAACTGTACCTACTCGTTTTTTTAATGATTATCAAGCGCCTACTCAGTGAATCGCAATCAGATAGAATAAGTACTTTTGCAAACCTTATAAATTAATATAGAATTACCTCCTTAGATTCATAAAACATTGTATTCATACATTAATCGTATATTTCTGAAGGTGTTGGTTGTCTGACAACTGTCACGTGTGGGTCTAAGTAATGCCAAAAAGAAATAAAAATACATTTGACTGCCTTGAAATGTATCTGAATAAATGGCAATCCCACAGATCGTAAGACAAATAACTTAACTACGCAACATCCTACTCAGTTTCGCGACGACGATTTTATCTGTTCTAGCCACTATTATTCTTAAAAATTCATAATCAATGCAAATTGTTGTAGATTTAAATTTAATATTTAGTTCCCGGAGGCAAAAATATCGCCAGCAATGTATCATACTGCTCGTTACAAAGTGGTCGGAGAAAATGTGCAAATGTATGGATTATTGATTGATTGATTGATTTGAAAGAAATCGTGTGTGATGTTGTTGAGGGTTCATCCCCTATTGAAGTTTTTTTCTTTTGTAGAGATCCGTTTTTATTGATATGAATTGCAACATAATGAGATGTCATTGAATAACCCTCATGTTTAAATACAGATACTCTGTCTATCGATAAGTTGAGAAAGTTTATGTGTGTTGCAGATAACTTTGTTTAAAGGACAATTTATAAAAATTAAAATGTTGTCTTAGTGTCATCACAAGCATGTTCGCATCCCAATTGCGTATCACTTTGTCACTGAGGCCAATCAAATGCTGGTGTTGTTGCATTTGTTCGATCCTCTGTCTCTGCCTCTCTTTCGTGATTGCTTAATATCATTGATTGATATTGCCTTTTTGACGCGGTTCGTACGAGTAATATTTGTCATGACAGTACTCACTGGGTCGTAGTCTTAAAAAATTAGCACGATGTCAGAGTCAGAGCTGACGAGCTTGAACTCACATGTAATATCGATTGTGCAAAGCGGAACTCTGACTCTGTTTCATATGCGGACAAATTTTTTTTTGCGTGTAGCTAGGTGAAAATCGTTGAAAGACATCGCTTGCGAGCTTTGCGATAGTGTGGGACTTGAAACACCCACTAAAAACACACAGGGAAGGCATGATGTTACCATCCTTCCAGTAATCGCACCTATAGTCTACAGACTAATCAGCAATTTTGTATTAATATTAGCTTATGTACTTATGTACTGTTTTTAGGAACTAACTTTCGATTGTTACCTTTTGTTTTTTAATTCATTATCACTTTGTTCGTGTGATTATGTTGTAACACCTATATTTCTTTCCTTTTTACCTTGTTAATTAGTTCAAAAGGTTTAACTCTACGTAATCTTCTAACTAAATTGTTGTTATTAAGTAGTTAAACTACTTCTAAATTAGCATGATTGCGAAGCCTAACTTCATGTCTTCTTGCCACATTCCGAACCTCGTCCTCTACCATTTCAATTTTTAGATCCCTATGTAGATCAGCATTACGTATGTACCACGGCGCATTAACAATATTGCGTAATACTTTGTTTTGAAAGCTTTGTATGCTTTGAAGATTTGTCTTTCTTGTGCACCCCCATAACTGGAGGCCATTATGTCCAAATTGGTTTTAATATTTGCTTGTAGAGAAGCAGTTTGCTGTAGATTAAGAGGCATGAATTCCTCCCTATGAGCCAATGCATTTTATTGTATCGTATATTTAGTTCATCTCGTTTTTTTTGACATGGTGTTTTCCAACGCAACTTTGCCTCCAAAGTCAAGCCTAAATACTTAGCTGAGTTCGAATGCAGAACTATTTTATTATTTATGTACACAGGTATGTGTTAATATGAACCGACTTTAGTTCATTTAATTTTATTTGCCATTTTTTGGTCCATTTGGATATATCATTTACTGTCCTTTGCAGTTTTTCTGTAACTTCCTGTGCGGTTTTTCCTACTGCAAGTACAGCAGTATCGTCTGCAAAAGTGGCAACAGTAGTTTCGTCATTTTGTGGTAATAATAATAATAATAATATTTGGTTAGGGTATATTACACTGCGACCTATTGGTCTATTGTGTCCCCTTGCTTGTGCCTCGGAGAGGTGCTTGCCCTCGTTCAGAGCCCTCTCTAGATACTTCTTTGTGAAGCGTGTCGAGGTATTGCTCTGATTTATCCTTGGCAGGTCACACTCCTTAGAGCACAGCGTCCAGTCCAGTTTCTTTGATGAATCTGAGAATGAGCTGTGGGTCCATGGTTTGTATGTGCTTGTCTGTTATTTGGTGCCTGCCCAAATATTTCATCCTTTTGTGGGTCAGTGCCCCACAGGATTCCAGTATATGGTCTGGAGTTTCGGCGGTTTCACTGCAGAATCTGCTGAGCCCGTCCTCCGATATGCCTATTTTCCTCAGGTGCTCCTTGAGTCTGCAGTGCCCCGTGAGGAGGCCTGTTAGGATTCTTAAGTTGTTTTTGTTAAGGCCGATACAAGCTTTGAATCTCTTTTGGTTGTAATTTCCTAAGAGTTTCTTTGCTAGCCTCAACCCTTGGAGGTTGAGAAAGGTTTTGGCCTTTGTTTCTTCCTCCAGTCTCCTGAACTCTTTGCGTATAGTGTGTTCTCCTATCCCTTTTCTTGCCAGGGAGTCCGCTGCCTCATTGCCCGTAATGCCAACATGGCCAGGCACCCAGCAGATGGAGATTCTGTTATTCTTGCCTAGTCTATTCAGTCCTTGTAGGCATTCCCACACGAGTTTTGACTTGATAACGTAGGCGTCAAGAGCCTTTATAGCTGCTTGGCTGTCAGACATTATTGCTATGTTGCAATTTCTATAGTTTTTCTCGAGGTTGATTCGAACGCACCTGTCTATGGCACATATTTCTGCCTGGAAGATGCTGGTACATTTGCCCATGGATTCGTAGTGCTTAGTTCCCGGCCCAAACACTCCAGCACCAGTTCCCTCCTCAGTCCTCGAGCCGTCCGTATATATACCACTTTGTTGTGTGGTTGCTCAGTCCATAAGTTATGTATTCGTTGCTCCAGTTCTCCTTATTGCTGAGCTTTATCTGGAAATTCTTCTCGAAGTTGAACTTCCTGATGCTGTCGTCCCTAGGTATGCCAAGAAGTGGGAGTTTTTTGAGTAAGTCACCGTGTTCTTTCGAACCGATGCATTTCCCTCTCCCAATTCCCTCCTTTGCCATCCTAAGGATTGTTTTGTCTGCCTCGTTCATCACCATGATGTGTAGAGGGGTCAGTTCCAATAGCACCTCCATGGCTGCTGTTGGGCAGCTACGCATTTCTCCGGTAATGCACAGGCACGCCAGTCTTTTCACTCTGCCGAGTGTCTCTCGCGTTGTGACTAGACTGGTTCGTTTCGCCCATGCTACCGCTCCGTATGTGATCATTGGTCCTACGATTGCAGTGTACATCCATCGCAGGATGCTTGGACTGCATCCCCATGCCTTCCCCGCTAGGCTCCTACATATCATGAGAGCGCGGGTGGCCTTCTTGGATATCTCCTCTGTATGTTTTCGCCAGAGGAGTTTACTATCTAGATGGAGTCCTAGATATTTTACTTCTTTGACTGGTATCAGTGTCGTGCCTGATAGGTTTATGTCCTTAAGTCTTTGAAGTTGTCTTTTCCTTGTGAATGGTACTATCGTTGTTTTCGCCGGATTGATGTTAAGTCCGACATTATGGCACCATTCCTTGGTTACTTTAAGCCCCTTTTGTATGATGTCTCCAAGGGTTTCTTCGAACTTGCCCCTGGCAATCAATACAATGTCATCGGCGTACGCCTGACAGTTGATGCCATGGTTGGTTAATTTTTCCAGCAGTTCGTCTACAACTAGGCTCCACATTAAGGGTGATAGTACCCCTCCTTGTGGACATCCTCTCGTTGTGTTTACTCTGATGGTTCCAGATGGTGTTTGAGTCTCTGCTGATCTAGTGCTCAGCAGCTCACACATCCAGTTGGATACTGTACTGTTAACTCCTTTCCTATCCAGGGATCGTTTAATCGCCTCATGTGAGGTGTTGTCAAATGCTCCCTCTATGTCTAGGAAAGCGCACAGTACTATTTCTTTTGCTTCCAAGGCACTTCGAATTATCTCCGTCAGCTGATATAGGGCGGTCTCTGTTGATCTGCCCGCTCTGTATGCATGCTGACGATGATGTAAGGGGGATGTGTTCAGAACATCTTCCCTTAAATAATTGTCCACAACCTTTTCTGTCATCTTCAGAAGAAATGACGTAAGGCTGATGGGACTGTACGATTTTGGCTGTGTGGGGTCTATTTTCCCCGCTTTTGGTATAAACACAACCCTTGCTCGTCTCCATTGTATTTGTATGTGGCCCAAGGCAATACTGCTCCTTGTTATTTTTAGGAGGTGTGGTATTAGTACCCTTTGCCCTTCTTGAAGAAGGGCGGGTATAATGCCGTCCACTCCGGCAGATTTGAAAGGCTGAAAGGAATTTATTGCCCATTTCAGTCGTCCCTCAGAATGGTTGATGTTGTTTCCCAGTCTTCCCTCCGAGGTCTGATTGAAGTGGTATTGATTCCTGGCTCAGTACTAGGCGAGCTGCCAGGAAAGTGAGTTTCTAGTAGCAATAGTGCCCTTTGATCCTCATCTTCCGTGAACTCGCCATCTGGTTTCCTCAGAGACATCGGCACCCCTCCTGACTTCGCAAGAGCTTTGTGTAGCCTTGCCGCAGTAGGGGTGCTGGTGATTGTCTCACAGAATTTTCTGAAGCTATTTCTTTTAGCTTTTCTTATTTCCTTATTATATGTAGTAAGGGCCATTTGGTAGCTTTGCCATTCTCCGCTGCGCTTTGCTTTATTGAAAAGCTTCCGCACCTCGGATCTTAATTTTGACAAGTTATTGCTCCACCATGGCGTCTGTTTCCTGTCCCGTTCTCTACTTAGAGGACAGTTTTCTTCGAACGCAGTGATGATGGCGTTTGTTATGCCTTCCACTGCGCTCTCTAGCTCTAGGGGGCGTCCCGGAGCCTTCCTCAGACTAAGCCGCCCCAGATTGCTCTCTAGAGAAGTTCTATAAGTTTCCCAATTGGTTTTCCTTGGGTTTCTTACTGGATTTCTCGTGATACTTGTACTGTCCAGGTCGAATACTATTATGCGATAGTCAGACAATGACGGCTCACTAGATACTCTTCAGTTACTAATTAATTTACTTACGCTTGGGCTACCAAGCGTGAGGTCGAGTACTTCCTCCCTGACTCTAGTTACAAAAGTGGGGGTATTTCCCACGTTTATAATATCAAGTGTCGAACTCATAATAAATTCCAGCAGGCACTCACCCCTGATGTTGGTGTCGGTGCTCCCCCATATGATGTTGTGGGCATTTGCATCGCACCCTATAAGGAGCGGCATGCGGAGCTTGTTGCAATGCTCCACCAGTCGCTGCATTTGGGATGATACAACCGGCTCATCCCCTGCACAATACGCCGATGCGATGACAATGGTGCGGTGACATCCTTCAACATCCAGATGTACCTGAATTGGCACCAGATCTAAATTTATATTTATTGTTTATTAGAATGCAAGCTCTCGGTTTCTCGGACCCGAGTGCCCCATATTACCTTTGCATCCTTGCTCGCCAATCCTTTGACTTGTCCTTTCAGGATCCATGGCTCCTGGATCAGTACTAGCCCTAGGCTTTGGCAGGTAAACATCCTAGATGTAGTCGCCGAGGCGGCTATAGCATGGTGAATGTTTACCTGTGCTAGTTTGATTTTTCTGTTGGCGGGGTTCATCGAGCTATTGCTCGCGCGGGGCAATTGCCCCGTCCTCCTTCAGCAACGAATCTTCCTCCTCCTGGGTGATTTCCTGGAAGAGGTCGATGACCGTGTTGTCCATTGCCCCCTCAGAGATCATGCTCTCCGAGATGGACATAGACTCCTCGGTCTCCTCAGGAGCCTGCCTCGCCGATTAGACAACGGAAGAAGGTGCTTTAGTCTTCGGAGGAGCAGTATGCTCTACCTCGGACTGCGCGCTCTGCGAGTTCAGATTCGATGCTGGCTGGGCTGTTTGCCCAGAGATCTCGTCCGACCTCTTGAGTCCGCACACCGCAACCCTGCCGAATCGGTAGCTCAGGGATCCTTTTTGGGATTTTATGGCGTCGAAGGATTCTCGGTCGATGCCAAGGGCCAGTACCCGGTTCCCTCTTTTCGACAATTGAGAACCTTCAACGCCTGGACGTTAAGTCCCACATTCTGTGCTTCCAGCAGTGCCAAGGAGGTTTTAGCTTCTTGCTCTGCACTGCGTGGAAGGAAGATCGTTATGGAGTAGGACCGTGGTATATCTTTCCCACTGCATGCCATGAGGCGTGTCCCCTTCCTTTCCCCAGCTTTGGGGCTACTGCCTTTAGCCACTCAGCTATCTGCGGAGTCTCGCAGTCAACTAAGAGCATTCCATGTTTGAAATGTATGCCCTGGAATTTGAGCTTATGCTCCCACCCCAAGGCCATTTCCAACACAATGGCGTCTTCAAGTGCCGTGAGGTCTGGGTTGCTGAGGATCTCCTGCGGATATTTCACCGGGAGAACAGCAACCTGCTCAGCAATCGCACCTGTCTCGTGTCTACCGCTGGCCGGGAAGGTTTTCACCGCCGTAGCATAGCTTCGACCGACCACGGTGGCGCTCGCTTTTGCAGGCTTTCCCGTGGCCCTCTCCGTACCTTCATCCCCCTTCTGCTTTTTGGGTTTATTTGTTGTGGGGGGGGGGGTGATGTTGTTGTTCCCCCTTTTCCCCGTCGCCACTTCTGTACTTTCGGGCTTGGCCCGATGCTCCTCGGCCCTCCTTTTGGCTTCCTCAGGCCCGAAGCCTTTATTGAGGTAGCGGAAGTACCATTTAGTGCCAGCACTACTAAGTCCCCTTCGCAGAGGGTCGTCCCTCGCGCCTGGTTTCCCAGGTGGAGCATTTTGTGGTAGGTCGTTCATGTATAGGAGGAACAGTACTGGTCCCAACACACTACCTTGCGGTACTCCAGCTTTGATGTGTTTCAATTCGGAGTACTCATTCTCTTGCTTAATTCTAAATAATCGTTGCATTATATACGACTCTAGTATTTCATGGTACTCTTTTGGAAGATATTTTTGTAGCTTACGGATTAATCCTTTGTGCCAGACTTTATCAAAAGCCTGTGTTACATCAAGGAAGATGGCAGAGCATATTTGTTTTTCTTCTAAAGCTTTTTCTATTATATCAGTTATTCTGTGGGCCTGATCTATTGCTGAGTATTTATTGCTGAATCTAAACTGATGGTTTGGGATCAATGTCTTTTCTTCTAGAATCGGATGGAGTCGTTTTAGGAGCATTTTTTCGAATAGCTTAAACAGGATTGGCAGCAATGATATCGGCCGATATGACGTTACTTCACTGGGCAATTTTCCCGGCTTAGGTATCTTGATAAATTCAACAACCTTCCACATGCGCGGAACATACCTTAGTCTGAACGCAGCATTTATTATCTGCGCCTTTTTTTATACCTTTCTTAGGCAGTTTTTTCAGAATTTCACCCGTTATTAGATCAAATCCCGGGGCTTTTTTCGGGTTGATATTTTCTTTTATTTCTTTGGCTATTTCCCTACAGGTTACTGCTGGAATCGATCTCTCGTCCTCGCACATTTCTTCCATTTGTTGGGAAATATCATTATCGTCGTATGGCTTGAAGACGTTTTCAAGATGTTCCGCAAATAGATCCGCCTTTTGTTTGTTTGTTTGTATCACTGCTGTTTTTCACTGGCGGAATGTATGCAGTTGGTCTTATAATTTTTTGTATAGCCTTCTACAGTGAGTATTCTGTACTAGCATCGTTTGTCAGATTTGTAAGGTATCTTTCCACCGATGCATTTTTAAATGCTGCTATTCTTTGTCTGAGCTTATTGTTTAAGCTATTAAGTCTACTTTTATCCCTTGGACCTCTTGACAGTTACCATCGTTCGCGAGCTCGTCTCTTTTCTGATATAATGTCGCAAATTTCTTTGGGATACACGTTTCTTTTTACTTTTCTTTTTAATTAGTTACAATTGTTTTTTTTTTATATTTAAGGAGTTCTCTTCCTCTTGTATTTGTTAATCTTGATCCATAAGATATGTTCTTAGCGTTGAAATCTCCGCCTAATGAATTTATTTCCGAATTTACGGAAGAGGCTTTCAAAATTGTTTTGTTTCAGCCTGTACCTAGGAGAACAATATGCCGCTGCTACCGTTATCTGGCCGCTGCTTGTTTTTATGTTTACGGATTTCGCTTGTATTTCGCACGACTGATATTCTACATCTTCTTCGTAGCTAACACCTTCCTTAATTATAACTGCGGCCCCTCCTCTTGCTGTATTTTGAGGATGTGGGGTTTGGTATGTCTGGCATCCGCGAAGTTCGTATTTTGTTCCACTTTTAAAATGTGTCTCGAAGACTAGACATAAGACATATGTCAATTTTGCTTATGTTGAGAGTCGCTTGCAATTCGCCTTTACGATTCTCGAGGCCATTGGCATTCCATAATAAGATTTGTATGTTTTTAGCCATTATGTTCTTTTAGGTACAGTTCTTTTATTACTGTTTTGTTTTTCAAGGAGAGTTATTCTTTCCAGAATTTTCTTATTATTCTTTTCCATATCTCCCATTCTGTTAAGGATTCTTTGCATGATATCCTCCATAGCATTAATGGGAGGCTTGGGGTTTCCGACTGGTTTTACAACGTTTTTCGAAGCAACCTGTGCATATGTTTTCTGTGGACCGGTTATAAGGCTTAAGTTTTCATTTTCGCTTAAGGGTAGATTTCCTTTAGCTCCTTTAGATTTCGGTCTCAAGTCTTTTTTGTTTCTTTTTTCTCCGTTTTTGGTTGCGTCTTTTTGAACAGGCTTTTGCATTTTCTTTTGTTTGTTGTCTTTTACCTGCTGTATCTCTTTTGCTACTACACACCCTCTGTAGTTAGCTGGGTGTTTTTCGCTACAATTGGCGCATTTAGGGGCAGCATTTTTTTCCCTTATGCAGTCTTTTGTATGGTGTTCTCCTGAACATTTAACGCATTGGACTGTTTATGGGATCGCAAGTAGATTCCATAAACAGTGTAATGCATATGGGGGGACATGCTGCCCCCTGTTACCCCCCTGCATGGGGTCACTGTTTGATTTGGAGTAGGTGCAAGGAGCCGTTTTGAAACTTTGGCTTTATATGCACTTTACAGTTTTTTGGCTAATTCTAAATGTTGGATGTTAGTTCCCTCTTCTTATTTTTGAATGTGTACTAAGTTCCCATAAAAAAATGGACATAGTTCCCACTTTACATGGGAACTAAGTCCACTTCGCGAAAGTGGTTTTATTTCCCACTATGTGGGAACTAAGTCCCTCAGTGGACTTAGTTCCCGTGGACTTATTTCCCTGCACCTGGCAACTTGAACCTGGAAAAACACCTGGCCAAAAAGCTTTCGTCTTCCTAAAATGCGATCGGGACGGTATGGAAAAATGTTTACAGAAATAAAGATCTATCAGCTAGCGCAAAATTCAAAGTTTTTCTGGCAACGTCCAGATCAAAAAGTGGTCTGGGTGCGACCCGAAAGGTCCACACGACTAACTTCCCAGTGGGATCAATATGATTTATGCGATAAGTGGGAAATTTTGAAATGTGGTTAACCATAAGATATTGTTAAGAATTATTTAATATTAAAAAATGCTCTTTAATATTGTTCATGGAAATTAAATGTTGTTAATAACAGCAGTGTTATATACATACATATATTAATGCAACCATTGTTATGAACACGGAGACCTGTAAATTTATATTTATGCGAAATAACGGAGCACAATGTAATAATGATTTGATCAATAACAAATGACAATAAATAGTACAAATAAAGGCAAATTATTTTAGTTATTTATTTAGTTCGAATAAACCCGGTTCCATGTCAATAGCATCATTGGTTCTCCAGATAATCGTGGAGAAAGATAATTCCGCACGCACATACGCACATACGTACATACACACACCCAGACATCTCTATAAAAACGTTGGATTTGGATTCTGGTAACCTTGAAGATATGTTAAAATCCGCGATTCACAAAATCGGCCCCATTACAAGAACTTCCACTGGGAAGTTAATAATGCTCTATGCTGCAAAAGCATGAGGCTGGAATCGGTCAGAAACCACCGAAAAACTCTTAAAGTTCTTTCTAAAGCGGCTATTTCGACTACCAGACGCAACACCTAACTACATGCTACTCATCAAAACTGGACTATCACCAGTGTATCTCATATCTCTAAAACTCCACTTTAATTAAATTATGAAACTCATGTACAGTCACGAAGATAAAGTGGCAAGAAAGATTGCAGTCTCGATAATAATGTCGCAAAGCTCATGATTTGAGGAATGGAAAAATCTAGCAGACCTTTGTGAACTCTCTTTCATTCTTAGTTTGGATAATTTGGCTGAATGGAGGCCATTCCTTCATAACCTTCTTAAAAAGCTCTATTCCAAAACAAGAAAAGAAAATATTGAGCGAGCAAAAAGCTCAGTACATAGGGAACTCTATCCTGAACTCCAACTCGATCTAGAAGCCAGCTACTTCAACGACAACCCTAACATTGAAACTATATCATTGGTATTCCGAGCAACAGGGGAACTATAACCGCTTAGTTTCATACCGCATCGCTATGACGTACCACTCACGACCGTAGGCAGCCATACGCTAGGGTGAGCTCAGCTCACGCAAAAAACAATTGAGCTCACCCAAAAGCCTAAAGGTCTTTCTTGACTTTTTTAATCGCTTCAAGATTCGCAAATTGTACGAGGGTAGAAACATTCTATTGCTTATAGAACAACGCTGGTCGGGACATTTTTAAGCAATTTCGGCAATTAACAGTAACTCCGATCAGTTAGTTCAAATGTTGATGAAAATAAAGGATAGCAACGAACACCACTTTAATGCAGATGATATGGTAACAACAATAGGATTGCTTGATTCCGCGATGAAAACAAAATTTATTTATTTGCTAGGATTTTTTTTAAATTGTTGGGAATAATTGAAGCAGCTAATAGAATTTTGCAACAACGCGAAATCAACTATCGCAGAGCTATATCAATTATTAGTTCAATTAAGGAAGGTGTAAACGATTTGCAAGCATCATTAAAATGAGTTTATTTTAAAAGTCTCAGTTATTTGAGAGATAAATAAACGGTTTGAGCATACTAATAATATACCCAATGCTGTCGAATCTACAGACTTTATGAGTGAGCATATTTTAACTACAGCGACTTAA
The DNA here is from genome assembly GCA_949715645.1 of Portevinia maculata. Taxonomy (NCBI): domain Eukaryota; kingdom Metazoa; phylum Arthropoda; class Insecta; order Diptera; family Syrphidae; genus Portevinia; species Portevinia maculata. The sequence goes on along the minus strand of OX454525.1, from coordinate 401,161,509 downwards.
AGCAACTGACGGAATTAAATTTGGTATTGCCTTTATACGAAGAAATTGTAGTTTTAAAAAATTATCTGCTCAAAGAAAAAATAGGTCTGGATTGCAAGATTTGAATATAGGTACTTCAGTTGTGGTTTCCTGTTAAAAGCGCTTTTCCTACAACTTATCGCCTCATTGAAGCTGTCGAGGCAATATACAAAGTTTGACCATAGTGGAATATAATATTCCACTTGTGGAATATAATATTCCACTTGTGGAATATTTAAAACCTGCACAGAGTATATTTTTTCAAAAAAATGTTCGCATATAAAACTGGAATATTTTTTTCTCGAAAAGGAATAAAATAGGATGAATAAATTGATTTTGACGTTCAAAACTTTTAGCTTTTACAAGGTGGCGCAAAAGTCATCTTCCTATCAGAAGAAGCATCATTTTTGCAAATGGCGGCAAATGTAAATTCTACTTTGATATTTGTGAAGTTAACTGATACAGAAAAAACTGAAGACACCAAAACATAATCCAAAAGCAGAACCAAAGTTTTTCATTCATAAAAAAAAATACAGCGAAAGAACATCGGGTGACAACTTTTGCGCCACCTGACAACTTTTGCGCCACCTTGTAGTATTGAGAGTGTGTAACCAAACAATATTTTTGTCTTGCAATAATTATATATTTTAAGGTTTTCTAAAGATAAAAATAAATAAATAAATAAATATTAGGCATAAACGGCCCATAGAGGGCCTAAAACCTAGCTTCTCCAACCACTTTCTTTGGGAAGTGGAAGGGACCTACAATCTTAAATCGAATCCGAACGGCAAATTTGAGAAGCTTCTCATGACAATTGATACTCTTGGATGTTTGTCAGACGTTCGCAAGAGGTGGGGCAGTGGAAAAAAAACTCAAGATGTTATTTGGGCCCGGAATTGAACCGGGTACCTTTCGATTAGTAGGCAGACACACTAACCATTGAGTCGCTGCGCCCGACGAAGGTTTTCTAAAGAGCAGTCATTTATTTTGTTGGACTTGTCTTACATTTTGTTTGGGCACGAGTACCATAGCTTAGGCATCAAAAAATGGTAACGGATTTTTGTAGAGTGCTAAATACAAACATTGCTTAGTATATAATGTGGTGGTGGGTGGTGGTTCAAAAGTTTATAGCTCCTAAGCGGTGGTAGATAGACTCCCCCTATCTCATAGTAAAAATGCTTGTATCTTACCCTAAAATAAGCAGCCGTTCTTAATTTTCGCAACCTAAGTTATCGTAACCTCCCCTTTGTTTTAAATGCAATATTATTTATTTATTAATAATCTTGTCTTTAATTTTATTTTATTTATTTTATTTATTACCAAGTGTAATCTGAAAGTGGAATATTAAAATTCTTAAATATTTCACTTTTCGGTGTAAGTGGGAATATTTTTGAGAGAAACTAATGGTCACACTAAATACGACGTTCAACAATGACTGATCAACGACTGCGAAATCTTTCTTTTATATCATTAATATCTAATAATAAAAAAGGTTTGAATTAGTTGCAAATTTTACGTTAATTCGCCGAAAAAAACAGAAGAGTACAACTTTTTTCATTCTAAGTAGATATGTGTACTTACTTGTGTGTGTATTAGGGTGGTCCTTATTGCTAAGAGAAAAAAAAATCTTTAATTTCGCGGGGCACCACGTAGTTTGATTATATACCATAAGAAACTATTTCAGTATTTTTTTGGAATGTTTTAAAGAGCATGTAGGGGTCGCTACCAAGGTTTAAATTTTAAAAATTAACTCAAAATCTTTTTTCTTTTTTTTATACTCAGGACATAAAAAATATTACAAAATCTTCACCGATGGATGGCAATGTTGATTTTCTTAATTGGGATAATAATTGACCGATAAGCCAAACCTTACTTTGATTTCTAGTAGCTTTACTGGGTCCGCTACTTTTAGACGCCATTGCAATACGTTTAAATACGCTACTATGACTTAGAAATAAAGCGCTTGCGCTTTCGTAGATGACTTATTAGAACTGAAGTGCGGGCGGGCTAAATCTCGACACATCAGTACAGAAGAGCGGTCGAGGGGAGGGCTTTTTGTAAAAACTTTGACCGCTGGTAGCGACGTCTAAATCTTAACACAAAAAAAAAAAATAAAAAAAACATATTTCATATTTAGAGGTATATAATCAAATGGGAAAGTGCCCCGAGGATAATTCAAAAGTCGAAAAATAAGGACCACCCTAGTGTGTGTATGTATAAATAACCTAAATATATCCTAACATATTTCTTGATCTCCTATAGCATATACGTTTAATTCGTAGTTTAAAAACATGAATGTGGTATTGTTAATACTCGTACCTATACGGGTTTAGTTAAAATTAAATTTTTCTAGACTATATATTTTGACTTTCTTTTAAAAAAGGATGTCAGGTCACCCAAAAAAAACTTGGAACTCACCCATACATTAGGTCCTGGCTACGACCGTGTTACCACTTAACTGCACCTTAACTACTGCATTTCATCGCAAGATGTCCGATTCTAGTTGAGATAGGGCGACAAATATGGAAACGGAATTATTTGGAGCAAACGGATCTCACAGCATTGTTAAATAGAACAGATTGGGACAAATTATCGCAATATATAGAGATAGCATTTCTATATGCGGCTGCAAATAAAAAATTCAAACAGATGTGCCACGCAAAAAAAATATTTTTTGATGAACAAAATGTAGCCCTGATAAACGGATCAAGATCATCAGGTGAAATTTGGAAAGCGGTTAAGCTTATTAACGGAAAACCACCTCAATTTCATTAGGACCACAAGCGGGGCAGTTAAGAGACCATTTTAAAACTCTACTCAATGCACCGCAGATATCTCCGTCCCCTGAGTAGGGTAGGCTGGGTACGGTTGAAACAAAGGACGGTTGAAACAACACAAATATTCCAGGAACAGTCGGCGGTATGCGAGTGTTTCCCGAAGGCAAACGAAGCGAAAATATATTCGAACAATCGTCAGTCTTGCTTAGCACGTGGCACGTGCCAGTTTTTTAAAAGAGCACTTTTTGTTCGATAACCAAAAGTAAGTATTTTTGTGCGGTTTTTTTTTTAAATACCTGTGTTTCTATTCATTTTAGAGTATTGACTATATGTTTGCGTTTGAAACGAAGAGTGTGGAACGCATCGTAGTGACTTGTTTCAACGTGTTGTTAATGTGACAATAATTATATACATTATTGTAACTAAAGCGTCGTTGGGGACGGTTGAAACATTTTTTCTGGGTACGGTTGAAACAAAATGTTTATTAGTTTTCTCGCTTTCCAGATGCCAAGAGTTGGTGCAAGAAAGACTTCCAGAGGACAGACTGACGTGACAAACTACAGTTAGGCCTATGACGATGTCAAAGCAGGCGATTCGTTGCGAATATTCCGATTAATTTATTATTTTTTATAAAAAATTATGTTTGAAGTAAGGTTTTCTTTCGGTCTATTTTAAAATTATTTTTTTTAAGTTTGTTTTGTTTGGTGAAGATGTGGATTATTTATTTACTTTCGTTTTGTTTGTTTTGTTTTAAAATACAGTTGATTTTTTTGTTATTTTTCTTTACATGAATTATTATTAAATAAAAATTAAATATAACTTCGAATACTGCAATATGTGATAAGCATTGTCTAACAGTGTAATATTAATACTTAAAAATAAAAAAGTAATGAATTTAACGTTTTTAACACTAGTATATGTTTATTATTTTCATGTGTTTCAACTGACCCCAATCGCTGTTTCAACCGCCCCTGGTATGGGTAGTGGGTACGGTTGAAACAAAAAAGATATTTTTTTAAATTCCATGTTCTACAAAAAATAATGCACGGAACACTGAAAAGGCACTCCCTATTTGTAGATGGAAACCAGCTTTTTCATTGAATATGCCTTCTTCATCGCTTGGATTACAGAAATCAATATTATGGACGATATAAGCGAAATTGTCTCAACCGTACCCAGTCTACCCTATGCAGCGCCTATAATCGAGGATGAATCCCTGGACTCATCATTTTCCATCTCAGAAATAGAAGCTGCCAACGAGAATTCAAAGAAAAATAAAACGCCAGGAATCAACCGTACACCGTTTGAATACTACAAAAATTGCTCATCGGAATTCATACAGGCTCTAACAAAAGAATTCAATAGGATATTTGCAACAGCTGATGTGCCCGAACGCTTTCAGAGAGCGATCATTTTTCCGTTGCACAAAAAAGGTGACTATGATGACCCAGCAAACTACAGAGGAATTTCTTTTTTAAACACATCTGCTAAATTGTTTGCTAGTTTGCTCTTCAATCGAATTACGAAGTGGGTGGAAACTAAGAAAGTTTTAAAAGAATTCCAAGGCGGTTTTCGAAGAAACTACTCTACAATAGACCAAATATTTTCACTGGTTACCATTGCGGAGATATACAAAGAAAAGCGCAAAAAACTGTACGCTTTCTTCGTGGATTTTCGTGCAGCCTTTGACTCCATCCCGTGAGAAATGCTATTCTATAAGCTATATAGGTACGGAATTTCGTCACAAGTCGTTAATGTTTTAAGAGCTATGTACTGCAATAATAATTCATGTGTCTGGGATGGTCTCGATTGGTGTCAAACAAGGTTGCGTGCTTAGCACATTGCTGTTTACCCTGTATATAAATGACATAACAGACGAAGTTAGGGGTGGAATAGATCTCTGTGGAATCAATATTCCGGCGCTAATGTTTGCAGATGATATAGTTTTTCTCGCGGATACAATAGATACCATGCAGTTAATGATCAACAGGCTAGATACCTACTGCAAAATGTGGAATCTGACAGTAAATCTGGAAAAATCAAAGATGATGGTCTTTAGAGATGGTGGAGGAAGGTACGCTCGAAATGAGAAATGGAGGTTTCAAGGTAACCAGATTGATATAGTTAAGCAGTATAAGTATCTTGGAGTGTTAATCACACCAAACCTTAACATGAACAAGCATTTTAAAATTAAGCTTGCAGAAGCAAAAAGGGCAATCTGTTCTGTTTGGGGAAATTGCATCAAGAACACACACATATCTCATACATCGAAAGTGAAAATATTCCGCGCTACAACCTCTTCCATCCTACTGTATGCAACGCAAGTCTGGGGTAACTGCGCTTTCGAAGCTGTGGAAAAGTTTCTCCGCTATTTTCTGAAGAGGATTTTTAATCTCCCGAGTAGTTCGCCCAATTACATGTTGCACTTGGAGACTGGAGTGGCACCTTTGTTCCTGAATACTTTTAAAATGCACTTGGATTATGTTCTCAAAGTTAATGCGATGAGCGAGGAAAGAATTCCGAGGTTGGTACTCGCTCAAATGATAAGGTACAAGGTAAAATGTGTAAGGGAGTGGGAAATACTGGTAGCGGAATGCGGTTACAACTTTATTTTCACACCAAGCGAGCAACAGGATTCACTAAAACAAAATTGTTACATGCTATTTCAAAAAACCAGTCACAGAATTTATGACAAATTTGTAAATGAAGCCCAGTCATCTCAATACAGAGCTCACTACAGCAAGATGGTTCATAATCTACAGGAAAGGACGTATTTTTTGAACACCTACCCGGTGGATAAAATGAGTACCATCTTTAAAATAAGAGGCGAACTTTTAAAACTTAATTTTATACCGCACCGCCCTGAGCTTCCAATTTACTGCGACCTGTGCAATCTCAGGGAACGAGAGGATGTGTTGCACTTCATTGCGAAATGCCCCATTCTTAAAGATTTCCGCAGTAACTTTTTCGGTACTCAATCACTTGGGATGGAGGATGCAATCGATATTTTGAATGGTGGCAGAGGTTGGGACCTACTCTATAACTACGCAGTGAACGCATTGCGCTACAGGAATTGCATAATCGAGGGAAATTTTTAAACGTTTGCGCACACTATACTTTTTTCATTTCATAAATTATTACATGTACGTACATAATGTATTAAACATACTCGTAGGTAGCACCAAATTATTTTTAATTCATTTTTAATGTCAATCTGGTAGACGGCTCTAAGCCAAACCATATAGACTAAGCATTCTCAATTGTTAACAATTTCTTTTTTTATGAAATAAATAGTCAAATAACTAACTAACTAACTAGAGATAGCATTTACATATAGAAAGCAAATATGTAACGAGAGATGAATTTTAATAAATTTAAATCAATTCACAAAATTCGAAAATGTATTAATAAAGGATATCATCTGGCTGACGGCCCTTCCGGCCATGCCTCAAAAGGTTTGTGTTTAAAAATCAACTGTTTTTGTAAATACCACTTTTTATGAATTAATAAATCCACCACTACCACTACTACGAGTAAAAACTTTAACTGTTTGTTACAACAATTTTTTTCTCATGTACCATTCATGTAATCATCACAAGATGAAGTTGGAATTCATGTCTTATTAGTTTATATTTAAATGACGTTTTGTAATTGACTTTGTTTAGCCAACTAATTACGAAGTAACTTTTTGCGCTTACAACAGCCTGGAACAAATCGAAAAGTGACATCAGTTTCGTTCCGTGCCTTTGTTATAAGTAGTGTAAGCAACGTACATAATGTTCCTACTTTTATATTTTTTCTCTGAATTTGCAGTTGCAATTTGTGAATCATTTTCATGTCATAAACTTTTCCACTCAATCTAGCATTTTAACCATATTTTCAACGAAATTCATGAAATACTGCATTCTGTGAAGATACGCAGTATACACGTTGCGGAACGATAAGAAAGTAATCGCAAGCGACAGGGTACGATAAATTATGGTTCGACGCACAACATCCCTCAATGGCGAATAATTGGTTTTATTTTCTCCAGACGTTTACATAGCTAAGTCCTTGCGATGACATTAATGGTGATGCATGAGGCTATAAAATTAAAAATAAAAAAATTCACCACTATATTTCACTTTTGAATAGGTACATGTGTTCGGGCTTCGGGGTACTGGCGATGTCGAAAACTTTTTAACGTGTTACATAACAATTTGTAAGTAGCAATTTTAATGTTGCTCTTCAATAAGAAATTAATTTTAAAATAATGCTTGATTTATGAGCTGGAAAGGGAATCTGAGTTTTCTTTTAAGGATTTGAAAGGGTTTTCAAATAATTCTACAATCGCCGTTTTAACATTTTAAGCAAACAATTAAAGAGAACTTGGAATTCAGAATTTATTTGCAATTGTCCAACCCTTAAGGACCAAATATAATACATTTTGCTTTGCTTACGCCACCTTAAAAAAATCTCTAATTTCATGCAAATACAGGGTGGCGCACAAATCGTGCTACAAAAACAAAAGGTAATTACTTTTTTTCTGTAATTGCCTTTTTATTTAATTGGCAGGTTACTATTTAGATTTTTTTAATGAATGCTTGGGAGACCGAAAAGAGAATTTGGAAAGTGCAGCGGTACCATGGTTAGGTTCGGTTAGGTTTATGTGGCTGTCACACTTAGACCAATTTAGGTCCATTGTGATATCACGTATATTATCTACCTCAACTCTGTAGATGGAACTGGCCAACGACACGCGGTTGTTCTCAAACGGTCTCCCATCTGCGTACTAAGCGCGCCCAACGTCGTTTAATTACGGTGATCTGACGAGAACCGATTAACTCGACGTGGTATGGTCGTTGGTTGCAGCGGTACCATGCTCTGCAGTCCTTCATTTCCGCCCCCTACAGATAAATAAGTTGTTCAGGAGGAAAGATCACAATGATATTCCTTGTGTTCGAATCTCCCAGACAGCAGAGAACAGACAGACAGTACTGACTGCTGGAATAAGTCCAGAAAGTGTCGCTTCAAACGACGATTTTTTCGTGGTCGAGGACCCACAGGAGAAAGTGGATTTGCTGGGCGCTTGTTTCGAGGCCGTGTATACGGTGAACAATCCTGTTCGCCGTAACCACGACATTGAGAATAGGGCTCTGGTGAGCCATTTCTATCTGCGCACCGAACTTGAGAATTGGCGATCTGAGAATAACGGTTTCACCGTGTTCACTCATAAAAACCATGCTAATGCAGTTGTCGCCAATGGCCGAGATGCATCGCACTTGTTCGTGTCGAAGAATGATCTTCTGTGCATCTTCGAGTCACTAAAGAATAAAAAGTCGGCGGGGATGGATGGTGTCCCAAACGTCGTATTGAGACACCTGCCTTTGGAGGCTGTAGATATTTTCACCACGCTGTTTAACAATGCGCTGAATAATGCACATTATCCGGCGCATTGGAAGGTAGCTGTGGTACACCCTATCCCGAAAAAATGTAAAGATAGGACGAACCCTGCCAATCTCCGGTCAATTAGCTTACTTCCGAATATTAGCAAGGTCTTTGAAAAGGTTGTCAATAGAGCCCTGTTAAAGTGGGTCGAGGACAATAACATAATCCCGGACAACCAGTTTGGTTTCAGGGCGAGGCATGACACTATTCATGCCGCGTCGAAACTGGTTTCCGACATTCAGTGGAATAAATGCAAGAACCAATGCACGGGTGCTTGTCTGGTTGATTTTGAGAAGGCTTTCGACACCGTATGGTTAGATGGACTTTTCTACAAGTTGACCAGGCGGGGGATGCACAAACCTTTGCTATATGTAATTTATAATATGCTTATGGGAAAGAAGTTCGTAGTCAAGTGTGGCAACGTGATTTCGAGCAGAGTCTTTCAAATTAAAAACGGTTTACAGCAGGGGGCGGTCAATTCTCCGATCCTGTTTAACATTTACACGAGTGATCTGGTGGGTTCACTCAGACATGCTATAGCGTATGCCGACGATTTGGTGGCATACAGATCAGGTTCTAAAATCGAGGTCATTAATATCCTTTTGCAGCGTGACTTCGATCAAATTAAGCGATATTGCGACGACTGGAAGTTGAAAATCAACTTTCAGAAGACGGAAACAATCTTGTTCAGAACTCCGTTGGCTGGGGCCTCTAGGGATACCAGAAAAAACTGGAAAAAATTGGCCATTATTGGACAAAATGGGCAGCCATTGGCGGTGAGAAGCGTAGTTAGATATCTAGGTATCTGGCTTGACCAGTATCTATATTTCGATAGACATATAGTTGCTTGTCTTGCTGGGGCCAAGAAGGCTTATGCTTTGACAAGGAGACTGTTTCATAGCAGTCAACTTGACTCCAAAGTGAAGGTCATTTGCTACGTGGCCCTTATAAGGCCAATTATCGCTTATGGTTGTCCATTGTGGTTCAATATAGCGCCCAGCTATATGGAAAAGATTCGGGTTTTGGAGAGACAATGTCTTAGGACCTGTCTCCGATTGTTCCGAACGCCTGAATCCAACTATATAAAATACTATCCCAACAAGGTCCTATACGATGGGGCTCAGTTGAATAGGATTGACAATTTCCTCATTAAGGTCACTCGAAGGCACGTTGCAAGGGCGATGGCCAGCGACAATAGTCTGATATTTGGGGCTTACTACCCCAATGAAATGTACATTGAGAGTACACTCCGGTCTGGCTTTATCCCGCCAGAGGCATTTATCCATATTGATGCAAAAGGGCTGGTACAGACGAGGGATGGTATTCCGGTCTTATACCATCGCTACCGCAGCGCGAGAGATAAGCGGCTCCTCCATTACGGGGACGTCGCCAATGCTCATGAGCTCCTCCGTTTTAGTACCGCAATATCGGAGAGGGATAGATTCGACACGGAAAAGCAATTCGCCGAATTTTGGTGGCTTGTTGAGGGGGGAGGGGTCAACATGCCCTCCCAGGACGGTGCGTTACTCTAGGTAACTTCCTCTTAGCTTATAAGTTAGATTAAGTCAACTAGGGCGTTTTTGGGAGAGTCCGGGCTCGCCAACGTGTGGTGGTGCTTCTGGGAGTTGACTGACGCTGTAAGGCTTCAGTCGGCTCACGGCGGCGCGTGTGCACGTTGACGACTGCCAGGCGCTCGGAAAGCAATTGGGATTTTGACCACTTGTTGCGCAAGGCAACGAGTGCTCAGAATCCTAATTATAGTTAGAATACGTTAAGTAGTTTAAGTAAGTAGAATAGGTAGTTTGTAATTTGTTTTATATAAAATCTCAATAATGAAACCGAGTTTTAATAAATTTTCTCGAGGAATATATATGTAAGATTAGTTCGTAAAATAGTTCGTAGGCCGAAAGGCAATACTTCTAAGATATAGTTAAGTTTAGAGCGTTCGCATAAGGACCAATAAATAAGAATAAGTATCCTGTTAATTTTAAGTTAGGTTTAATCATTTTTGTCTAGTATGTAAGTAGATATTTATCAATGAATAAAAAAAAATGAATTTCAAAGTCAAAGTTCATTTCCGCCCAAAGGGAATTTATGCGGGAGTTTGGCGGCAATCCCCCGAGTAGATGGACCATTATGAGGTAAACATGTTTGCCGAATCTGGAAGCATCGCACGAAGACCGTACCATCGAGATCCCTATGTTCGGGTTCAAGACAATCGAGGCTGCATCGTCAATTCTGGCAAATCCAAGCGTTTCGACCCGAAAGTTATCGGCGCAAATTGGAGTTAGCAGCCGGCTATTACAACTGATAATTCACGATGACTTAAACTTGTTTCCGTACAAAGTCCAATTTGCAAGCAACTTAAACTCTCTAATTGCCTGGAATTTTGCCAAAAAGACCGAAGAAGAAGAATACAGCTTGATAAATTGCCTGCTTATGTCTGATGAGGCCCATTTTGATCATTGTAAATAAGCAAAATTGGCGAATATGGGGAGAATCTAATTCAGAAACACTCCATGAGACGATACTGCACGGGGTCGCATAGGCGTGGATGAGCATGGAGGTCATTTACGGTCTATCATCTTCAAAAATGATTAGTTATATATGAAATAAAATTCAATTTTCTATACAATGAAAATAAATAAATGAAATACATTGATTAAAAAAAAGTTATTTGAATTTCTTATTGTAGCACATTTGGTGCACCACCCTGTAGTATAGCAAGACCTTATCTAATGGCATTATGCTCCGATCCGTCAAGTGTTCGTTAACTTAAGTGGGCTTATGAAAATTTGATAGGCGGCAAACTAAACGTAAATTACTTGACAGGTGATTAAGTTTGCGTAGGATTGTTATTGGCAACTAGGTAGTTTGACAGAAATTGAGTTGGCTTTTATTCGGCTTTGACGGGGTTGGTTGGGTTTTTAATGATGCAGCGTGGAAGAAACCAAACATCTCTCCGTTCCGAAGTAAGTTCGCTTTTTTAAGCAAAGCATTTCAAACATGTGGCGGGCTTTTAAGTTTCAGTTTAAAATGATTTTTTCTATCCTCAACATATATCGACTTACATACTTACATAAAGGGTCGTTCATTGGCGACGTGACAGCTTTCAGTGTGAACGCACCCTTAAACCGATTACCGAACTGTCAATGTCAAAATATTCAGTGAAATCAACATTTAAAGTACACGAAGGAACAACGCTTACAAATAATCGAAATTTACGACCGAATTTCCGAGTCGGTGGTCGCCACTCGTTTAGTGAAAAATTTTGAGTCAGAATATTCGCTGCTTGATGTTGCCGTGCCAGTGAGACTAAGTTTTGCCCGAAGTGTGGAGAATATTGGTGCCGTAGAGGCGTCCGTATCAAACTAGCCAAATCAGTCAATTTCACAGGTTTCTTGGGCCTCTCCCAGACCACATAATGACGAATTTTACGTAAGCATCTTAGCCTACACCCTTATAAGATCAAGCTGACTCAATAACTAAAGCCACTTGATCATATGAAGCGACGAAAGTTTTCGAGTTGGGCTCTGGACATGATGGAAGAAAATAAAGAATTTCATCGCAAAATCATCTTCAGCGATGAAGCCCATTTTTGGTTAACCGGCTTTCCTCAATAAGCAAAATATGTGTTACTGAACAGGTGAGAACCCTCATGTGATTCATGAAACAGCACTTCATCCGCAAAAAGTCACTGTTTGGTGCGGTTTTTATAAAGGTGGCGTCATTGGGCCGGTTTTTTTCGTCGATGAAAATGACCGTCACGTGGCGTTAAACGGTATTCGCTAGATTGTTGGAACGTTATTTCTTTGAGCTATTGCATGAATTGGAAATCTATGATATGTGGTTCCAACAAGACGGTGCCACAAGCCACACAGCGAGTTATTGAAGTTTTAGTACGATGAACGTGTTATCTCGAGAAACGGACCCGTCTATTGGAAGCCGAGATCGTGTGATTTAACGCCTCTAGACATTTTTTATGGGGCTACATAACATCATTGATCTATGCGAACAAGCCGTCGATGTTAGAGGAGCTCAGAGCCAACATTGAACGAGAAAAAGCGGCCGTATCGGTCGAAATGTGTGGCCGATTCATCGAAAATTTGGTTTAACGTATCGACCGCTGCATACCTTCCGGTGGTGGATATATGAAAGAACTCGAATTCCATTCATAAATGTTTTGATAGTAATTCAAGCCAATACAGTTTTTGAGATATCTCAAGTACATTGCATTTTATTTAAAAAAGAAGTTGTCAAGTCCTTAATGAAAGACCCTTTACAAACTAGAAAAAAGAAGGAGATTAAATCCAACTTAACTTACTTATTCTTAATTAATTGTCCTTATGCAGACGTTCTAAACTTAACTACAACCTTATAATTATTGCCTTTCGGCGTAAAGACTATTTTACAAACTAATTTAACATATTATTTTCATCGAGAACATTTTTGAAAAACTCGGCATTATTCAGTTTTATATTTTATATAAAAACATATTACAAACTAGCTACTCTACTTACTTAAACTACTTAACATATTCTAACTATAATTAGGGTTCTGAGCACTCGTTGCCTTGTGCAACAGGTGGTCAAAATCCTAATTGCTTTCCGTGCGCCTGGCAGTCGTCAACATGCACACGCGCCGCCGTGAGTCAACTGAAGCCTTACAGCGTCAGTCAAGCAGCACCAAGACATGTTGCGACCCCCCAGCTAACTTAATCTAACTTATAAAGTAAGAGGATATTACCTAGAGTAACGCACCTTCCTGTGAGGGCATGTTGACCCCTCTCTCCTCAACAAGCCACAAAAATTCGGCGAATTGCTTTTCCGTGTCGAATTTATCCCTCTCCGATATTGCGGTACCAAAACGGAGGAGTTCGTGAGCATTGGCGACGTCCCCGCCATGGAGCCGCCATGGAGCCGCTTATCTCTCGCGCTGCGGTAGCGGTGGTATAAGGCCGGAATACCATCCCTCGTCTGTACCAGCCCTTTTGCATCAATATGGATGAAGCCAGACCGGAGCGTACTCTCTATGTTCATTTCGTTTGGGTAGTAAGCCCCAAAGATCAGACTACTGTCGCTGGCAATCGCCCTTGCAAAGTGCCTTCAAGTCACCTTAATGAGGAAATTGTCAATCTTATTCAACTGAGCCCCATCGTATAGGACCTTGTTGGGATAGCATTTTGTATAATTGGATTGAGGTGTCCGGAACAGCAGGAGACAGGTCCTAAGACATTGTCTCTCCAAAACCCGAATCTTTTCCATACCACAATGGGTAACCATAAGCGAAGATCGGCCTTATAAGGGCCACGTAGCATTTTTTTTTTTTTTATAGAGTTTCTAATATTACTCCCAAGTCATAGTAATATTAACGTTACTCTCAGCAAGCTGGGAGTTACCTATCCTGGTTAAGAGCACGAGACTTGGAACCAGAACTAGGCTCGGACGAATAATAGGGGTAGGTGGAAAATCGTGAATGCGACTCTTTCTCACTTAAGATAAGAAAACAAAAACCACCTCCCTTCGAAACCTTCATACTATAACTAGGTTATTCGTATCTAGTAGTTTTATTTAAACTGTAAAATATGCGTTTGGCAGGCAACTTCCCAGTGGACGCACCTGCTAATACTGCGATAAGCACGCGGTTACATCTTATTGCGCTAATTCAAATGGTTTTATCCTTTGTAATCGGCGCACTAGGTTAATATCGTCTCGAATTTGTAGCATGGTGATATTGCAATGACCGTGAAGGCGTGTCTGTTGTTTGCGGGCAAAATGTTTTATTTCAACTTCGACGGTAGCCATACTTAGGTCTCTGTGGATATCAGTGTTTCTGATAAACCATGCTGCATTTACTATTTTTCTTAGCACTTTGTTTTGAAAAGTTTGTAAAATTTTGATATTACTGGATATGGTACAACCCCAAAGTTGTATACCGTATGTCCAAACCGGTTTAAGTACTTGCTTGTATAAAAGCAGCTTGTTCTGCATGCTGAGTTGGGAAAATCTACCAAGCAGCCAGTGCATTTGTTTACACCGAATGGCGAGCTCTTCGCGTTTCTTCTTGACGTGCGGTTTCCATTTTAATTTCGTAGCAAATGACTGCTATGAAACAGTCTCCTTGTCAGAGCATAAACCTTCTTGGCCCCAGCAAGACCAGTAACTCTATGTGTATGCACAAACCGGAAACGGGGGTGGGGTCAGGCGCCTTTTCCGCACCCCTGGGCATATCAAAATCGGGACGCCTCCCCGACCACAGCAGCGTCTTCCAAGCAGAGGTCCTGGCAGTGACAACAGCAGCTCGTCTGTGGTAAGGGCAACACCACCCCATGGTATTGCCTTCTTTATCGACAGCCAGCCAGCAATAAACGCCTTAACTGCAGCAGTAATAAAATCGGTGGCGTGAAATAAAACCAAACGAAATAAGGCCGAATTCCCAAAATTTGGCTTTATTATGTTTTCCAAAGCGAAATTAAACCAAATTTTTAGTTTGGCTTTATTTCGTTACTGAAAACGAAACAACACCAATTTGGCATTATTTCCTTTACATTATTTAACAAATCTGTGACTTCAAATTGGGAAGGTATTGAACATTATCTTTACGAAGTTGTATTGTTCATGAGAAAATAAAATGAAATCGTAGTCTGATAACAAAATAAATTATTTATTGGAAAAAGTAAAGTTTTTCTAAGTAACAAAAATAACGTATTTAAACAAAAACATCCAGTTAAACAAAACAAAGGCCATAGTCAAAAATTCATGAAATGAAACAAAAATAATTATGTATTAATGTACTTTTCGTTTTAGCAGTGTACAGTTATCGACTTTTGCACAATTTTCTACAAATTCTACAAATCGGACACAAAATCGGAGAAAGGTTTCGCATACTTGTATTTTTAATATTTGTATAACAATTTAAGCAAACCTTAAAATGATTACATGGTTGTAACAAAATCGACCGCGGATTTTCCATACAAACAACACATAGGTACTACTTTGGTTTAATTAAAATTGGAACATTTTTGCAGCTTTTCTTCGCATTCGGCTTCGTCATATTTAATCGACTGCTCATCCTGTTCTTGAAAATGATCGAAAGGAAGTATATTATTTTTTTTGTTCGAAACTTGCTTCAAAAGATCTTCAATGGATATTTTTCCGTTTTCTAGTTTTGCAGTAGCAAGTTCAATCAAAATGCTTCGATTTATATGTTTTTTTCTTTTTCGGCTGAAAGACGTCAAAGGTTCCATCGGTTGTCATTATAATGTCTCTGGAAACAGACTGATCTTCATCTAGAAGACAATCGAGGAATTTAAAGAAATTTCCTTTTTTCACATACTTTGTGCTTATGTAGTTTGCTGTTGAATCCTTCAAGCGCGCTAGTGATGGCATTTTTGTACACGGATAACCCATTCGGAGTTTCCTAAGTACACAATTTTGAAAAGGTTTGATCGTTATTTTACTAAACGAGTACTTTATTGTTTTACTATTTCCTTAATTGAAATTTAAGGAATAAATTCTCAAACAGGATTTTATTTTAGCTTTAGAGAATTCTCAATATTGTTTCCCAAATAATTTTTATTTTAGCCTTAAAATTCCCTAAAAATAAAATAAATTTTTTTTGAGAAGCTATGCTGAGAATTTAAGAAAATAAAAGTTAAATATTCGTGCATAGCTTCTCAAAAAAAAATTATTTTAGCTTAAGGGAATTTGAGAACATAAAAGTTAAAAATTCGCGCGAACTTTTAACTTTTATTTTCTCAAATTCGCAGCATAGCTTCTCAAAAAAAAATTTTATTTCAGCTTAAGGGAATTTGGGAAAATAAAAGTTAAAAATTCGCGCGAATAATAATAAGCTAAAATAAAAGTTTTTTTTGAGAAACTTTCAGATATTTTATTTTTTATATATTTTATTACGCCTTATTTTAATTACATACCTTTTCAATCCATTGTTTTTTAAAAATACGCGATAAATTCCTTAAAAGCTCTTTTTGCGTTTCGTGACCAAGCTTGCTCATCTACTTCAGATTTTATCAAGTTACATGCTATTTGTATATTTGATGCACTCATCAGCGGAAGTACTAACCGTTTTTGAAATATTCGGTGTACGTCGTGGTTTGTGCGCATGATATGAACAAAATTTTTAATTTTACTAGCTCTTCTTCTTAATGCCTGGGTGTAATGAAACCAGCAAGTATTTAATGATGCTGAAGGAAAAACAATTCTTAATCCGTTTTGCATAGCAGCCTCAAAATCGGTTGTAAACTCATTGGGTTCAAATTGGAAAAAATTAGACTCAATAAATTGAAACACATGTATATATATAAATTCCGATTTGTCACTCATTAAAATATAAATAAACGGAAAAGTCTAAAATGATTTTGAGAAAATAATATAGAAATAGAGAGCACTTTGCGAAAACAAATCAAAAAATTCAAATTGCAATCAAAATGCTCTATCCATATATCAATAGAAGGTCTGAGCTGAGTCTTGGGAATAAATTAATATTATACAAAGTGATATTTCAAGCAATACTATTATATGGTTGCCAAGTATGGGACGATTGTGCAATGTGTCATAAGAAAAAGCTGCAAGTAACGCAAAACAAATTGCTCAAGATGATGCTTAATCTTCCTCGAAACCACTCCACACTAAACTTGCACCTTCAGGCGGATGTTGAATTGATTTCTGATAGGCTGTACAAATTAAAAGAACGTTTTTTGAATAACTGTGATATACCAGATAATCCACTAATTAACCAACTAAAGGTGTAACTGTAATGTACGTATCTATATATATGTTTTTTTTTTTTTTTTTTTTTTTTTTTTTTTACAATATATTATATTCTAAATGTTATTTATTATTATATGTTATTATTTATTACTATTTGTTAGTATTTATTATTGTTTGTTATTATTTATTATTATTTATTTTTATTAACTGTTATTGTTTATTTTTTACTTAAAATTATTTATTTTATTTATAATTATTTATTATATTCTACATGTTATTTATTATTTTTTGTTATTATTTATTATTATTTATTATTATTAATTATTATTAATTGTTATTGTTTACTTTTACTTATAATTATTAGTTTCTTACTTTTTGTTATTTATTTTATTTATAATTATTTATTACCTTTTTTGTTTTTTTTTTTGTTTTTTTTTTTTTTTTCTTTTCATAAAGGTTTTTCTCGTTGGTTTCCTTTAAAATACAGTTTCAAGAAAAATTGTAAAAACGTAAAATGTACAAAAGACAATGCTTCAGTAGAAAGATAAAATAAGTACTATATCAAATCTCTGTGCTTCTATTTGTAAATTGGGCGATAACCTATGTAAATTTTATAACGAATAAATGATCTATCTATCTATATAGAAATTCTTAAACTGCATTATCTTAAATTTAACTTACATGCTCGTTGTATGCAAAATGGACAATTAGTAGCTGCTTATAGTCGCAAGCTGGTACGGTACTAAATGTCCCATCCAATAAATATTTCCTTGGAGTAGAGCTAGGCAAATCTTTTATAGTCTTCGCAACCGTTGGTGAAATAAACACGGAGTATGAAAAATTGTCTTCGACAACTGTTCCTCTATAAAACTTTTCACTTTTCTCATACCTACAATTCCCAAATTTGTCGAGTACATTTTCTTGCTTGAAAATCTCAATGATGTCTTCGCTGTTTTTAGGACATTTCGGAAAGGCACTATTTCGAATGTTAATCAATTGTCTTTGCATTTTACCGAATTGCAGCTGCAGTGCACTTTCCTGATCCTTCGCACATTCTTCATTAAAAACTTCTCGCACACCATTCCTTCTTAAATTCACATCAGCACACTTTCTTTTTATCGAATTTGCTAAGCTTAACTTTTTTCTAATGTTTTCTTGAGTAGAATGCAAATGAGAAATATTTTTAGGTATACGGCAATATTTAGAACCTTCAAAGTCAATTACTAAACTAGCATTGCATGTTTTCTGGTAGCAAACATATCTTTTTATTTTGCCAGCATTCGATTTAAATCTATATAACTGTCTTAGTTGGGGAACATAGATTAAATTACTTCCCTTTCTAAATCCTTCGCAAGATTCAACTCACTTCAAGTATTATTTTTTTTTCACTTCAACTACTCATTAGAACAAACCGCGAACTAATGAAGAAATACTGATCACAGAAATCAATGGTTTTACCGTAAAGTCTCTAAAGTTAAGTGAATATACTTAGCATGAATTTTTTATTGACTAATCAATAAAATGAGTGATGTTCGATGTTATTTTTCAAAAGAAAATTTATTAAATAATATAATAACATTATTCTGGTTGATCCATCGATAATAGTTGCACATTTGTGCACAACGGAGTGATTTGGTCTTATTTCGTTTTGCATGACGAAATAAAGCCAAATTGGCTCTATTTCGCTTTCGAAAGCGAAATGATGCCAAATTTGGAATTTGGCCTTATTTCGTTCGGCTTTATTTCGCGTCACCAACAAAATCCAAGCTTGTGAAATGCTATCGCGAAGAACTTAAGGATCTTGGTACTCAGCATAAGGTATCGCTCTGCTGGGTTCCGGGACATGAAGGCATTCTAATGCAACGAGAAAGCGGATTGATCCATCTGTACTCATCCCGCCTCGCACACTCAGGCTTGCAGCAGGGAGAAAGGCAATAAGAGAGGCGAATATTAGATGGACGGCATTAGATACTTGCCACATCACAAGAATGTTATGGCCAACCTTCAATGGAGCCAGAACCGAAAGTCTCATGAAAAAGGATAGGGAATCGCAATCCACCCTCGTAGGAATATTAACGGGGCACAATAATCTGCGGTACCACATGAAGAAATTGCGCTTGACGGAAGAAGAACTCTGTAGAGTCTGTGGCGACGACGAAGCTCTGGAGAACATAACCCACTTCCTATGTCACTGCCCGGGTCTCCAACACATCAGGTACAGATTCCTGGGGAGACATTTCTTCCATGACCTAGACGAGCTCTCCAGCACACCGATAGACAGGATAATGAACTTTAACAAATCTACAGGATGGTTTGTGTCGAACAACACAGTGAGTAGTTAATATCAGTTTTTGTAGGCAGGGTTAAAAATGAGTAATAGACGACCCTCCTCCCCCGATGGGCATCACGATGGGTCACCAGTTTGAGAAACATCAAACTATCACTGGACTTTGAAAGGATCAAGATACTGCTAAGTAGCTCTGCCACAAGGATGATATCAATTGCGTTCTTACCCTTTTCCGTCCCGTAATAGAACATCTTGGAAGCTTTTGTCTTAACGTTAAAGAAACGCGCCCGATTTTCGGTTTTTCACTATTTCGTTTCTTGACCACATCTGATGTCATCTCGCCTTCTAACCATCATCTCTTCAAATTCGCAGCAACAATCACTCATACTTCTGTCGTTCCAACTCGCGACTCTTTGGTATCGCCTAAGCTTAAGAATGACTTTGCTATCCCCCGGAAACCGTACAGCTCTGACCTGCGCATTTCTGTCCGTCCGGATTAGTACCGTGATAAGTAGTGCCTGGCGGGGTAGTGCGTCTTCTATTAGCATACATTTCCATAGTGCTTTAGTTTAAACGAGTTCGACACGTACATGCTCCTTTTATTTCTTGTTTGATCTTGCTTTTACGACACCGGTGATCTCCACTCGTGCCAACCCACGGATTTGCATGCACACTTGCGGGGCAGCTTTAAGATATTAACTGTGGATGTTAACACCTGGATGTTTAAACTGTCTAGATGTGTGATCTTCCCCTTAGTCGCCTTTTACGACAAGCGCTGTTTATGATACCAGTACAAAATTTGAAGCTTTAATTTGTAGTCCCTTTCACTCATAGGCAAAATACACTTATTTAAACTATGCACGAGTCCAAGAGGTGGGAATTGCAATCCTCGACGGTTTAATGAAAATAGTTAAAGTGTTTTGATGGGACTTTGCCCACATACACAATATGCGCCTATTTTGATTCCTTAAACCCCCAGATTGATTCGTTTTGTAGATACACTAACCGCTCAAGAAAATGTATACAAGTACGTTGGAGACTGTGGGCACGACGCGACGCGTCGATCGTATGCAAGTATAGTGCGGGGTGGTAAAAACTGTTTTGTTGTTGTTGGACAGGCACAGTGAGACATCGATTGTCCTAGTGCATGGATCCCACTTCGCAGAGGAAAATGGGATTGAAAACTTGTTTGCAATCGGGTCGATGCCGTGGTGGAACCTACCTGCGTACGTATCCAGTCCACTACGCTACTCCAAAACAGGTTTTGTCTTTTTGCTTTGCGATTGTGATAGAGGCGTACGCGCGCGCGCAGCGTGTGCTTTGTATAGTAACTCGTAGACTGTACTTTTTAGTCCACATCTCCGTAACCGTCATCGTCGTCGTCGTCGCCATGGTCGTCATCATCATCGTCATCGCCATCATCCTGTTATTTGCTCTGTTTACGTCTGATAAAGATGGCAGATAAACGCGGTCAGATTCGCTTATCCAAAAACTTTCCGCATTTGCCTGCAATTAAAATGGATTTTCAATTTTCTGAGTTTTTACTCGTTCTGTGATTTGAAAGAACTAGATAGCTATACAAACACAACCAACGACTTCTTGCTTCACAAAATATGAAACCTTTTTGGTCTTTTATTCGCACTGCCATGGTGTAGTATCCCATCTAATGGCAGAGTAGCTTACTTTACGGTGTAGGTCGTTGTATTCAAAATTACCAAGACTGGGCTGCTTATTTAAGGTTTCTTTGAAATAGGTTGACTCTCGCCTACATGCAGCAACGCAGAAACTTGTACATTCATACTCGTATCTTGGCTTGGGTCGTTTTATGAATTACTATAATTTGGATACACGAAGTGGGACTAACAATGAACAGTTAAAAAAGTTGCTCGCATTAAAAGAGCACATTAGGGAGCGTCAACCTTTTGACTAGGTAGGTAATGTTGTAATTACAAAAACGGTAGCAACGAAAAGTCTGGTAAACGCTGATGTCTACTCGTGTGTTTGACAGAAGATGCAGTCGTACACTTGTTAGGGTTCGTTATTTTAACGCATGGCAAGTTCTTTCTTTCGTGTGAAATGTAATTACAGAGTAACAAAGAGTAACTGTGAAGATGAATTTGTTTACCATTCAAATCAATGACATCGAATTACGTTTCGAAAAATTAGGCCTGTCAAGTCAAGTCAATAGTTTAAAAACGAACTTGACCTTGGATCATGTTGATTAAATGCTCTATTCAACCTCATCAGCATCATACAATTTTATTCTTCGATTGTGATTTCAGATTAAAAACAAAATTTCCCATTCATTTGGAAGTGATGATTGAAGCAATCACTTTCAGCAATCAGAATGCTGAAGTAAAACATAGGGACGGGCTACAGTCCGCTTGGGCGAACTGTTGGATACCCTATTCTTATTCCTATCCCTCATAAGTGGGCGTGACAAAAGTCTATGTATGGTTGAATTGTCAAGAACGCTCTACATATTTTGTTATATAACATTTACAGGATTTTATCGAAAAAAAACGAAGATTTTGTAAAAAAACGCTCCCTAGCTCAAACTTTGGTTTTCCAATAAAATTGTTTTATTTAATTGTGGGCGTGTCAGTAGGCGGATATAAAAAAATTACGCAGGAGCATACAGGGCCCCTAGAGAGTATATATTATGAATTTCAGCTCCCTAGCTCAAACTTTGACTTTTCAATAAAATTGTTATATTTAATTGTGGGCGTGTCTGTGGGCGGATTTCAAAAATTCTTAAACTTGACTATTTCGGGCTCATAGAGAGTGTATGGTTAAAATTTCAGCTCTCTAGGTCCAGTTTAAAGGCCTAATTTTTGCCGACAGACGGACGGACGGACGGACGGACATGGCTAGATCGACATTACTATAGATGCTGATCATAAATATAGTAACTTTTAGGGGTCTACGGGCAATATTAAGTTATGTTACAAACTATGCGTTATATACCCTTAGAATAGGGTATAAAAAGAAAATATACAAAAGCATCGCCATAAATTTATCTCTAGATCACATAAATCAATACTACTGCAAGTTTCATTGAAAGATATAATTGTTCTAGATAAAGGTTCATTACACCCGTGTTTAGTTCTGTGCATGTTTTGAAAAAGAAAATCTCTAGATCTTAGTAATCTAGCAGGTACGTAGATAGGTACCATTGAGAGAAGGGTTGGACATTTGATATTATAACTTCTTTTTTTTTTTTTTCGGGGTGTGTGAGACTTTCCGCACTGGAGCACTCAGACTCAATACTGGTCCATTGTACTTATAACTTAGTATATTTCTTACAAACATTATATCATTTAATGACTTAATTCCAAGTAATTGGCTGGATATTCTGGGCGGAAATTCCAACGCATTTTGAAAAATATTAGTCTCGTAAAACGTCTTTGTATTCATTCAATGCGACCGGAGAGAGTAACAAACGCGGGATTCCAAATGACGTCAGCATACTCAAGAAGCGATCTTACCAAGGAGAAATATAGAGATAAAAGGACATATAGATGCTTAAAGTCTTTACAGTTCCTGTTAATGAAACCGATGGCAGAATTCGCTTTTAAAACAATATAATCAATATGACTTTTGAAACAAAATTTGGAATGGAGAACAACACCTAAATCTTTGATTTTATCAACTAGGTTAGAGTCAATAACGTGATCAAATTGCGAAATCAAACTCAATTTTGAGAAGGTTATCACATTACAATTCTTTATGTTAAGCTTTAAATCATTAGAGTTACAAAATTCTGAAATAGAATTTAGATCTACCTGAACTAGGCAGTCCTCTATGCTTTTAATTTTTAGATATAGTTTCAGATCATCGGCGTATAATAGACATTGGCAGTGCTTAATAGCCAAAGTGTTGTCATTGATAAAAATTGTGAAGAGCAATGGACCTAAATGGCTGCCTTGTGGAATCCCAGAAGTGCATTTAATCGATCTGAAGCAGACATTGCCTATGCGTACATTTTGAGTTCTGCCAACAAGATAGGACGATAACCAAGATAAAATCTTCGAATGGAAACCAAAATGTTCAAGCTTTTTCAATAAAGTTGTATGATTTACTGAGTCAAAGGCTTTACTAAAGTCGGTATAAATCGTATCGACTTGATATTTATTTTCAATAGCGTTGATAACATACGATGAGAAAAGTGCCAAGTAAGTGGTAATAGACCTACCAGAAACGAAGCCGTGTTGAGCAACAGATAAGAACTCTTTGGTGAGGAACTCAAGTTTGTTTTTAACAATGCTTTCGAAAACCTTGGGAATTGCGGATAATTTGCAAATTCCCCTATAGTTTTCGACATTATTTTTAGGTCCAGTCCGGATGAATAGGAACAAGGAATGAAGTTTTCCATTCTTGAAGGAAGATACCCTCAGAAAGTACACGGTTAAAGATAGAAAGGAAAAGGAAGCAGAGAGAGTCACAACAGTAACTAAGAATTATAGTTGGGATGGCATCAGCCCCAGCAATAGGATTGCGTTTAAGCGACTTAAGCGCCAAAAGGACTTCATCAGTGCATAACTGGAATGAGCCAATATCAACCTTACTTGCTATATTGCCTAACGAGTTACTATTTAAATCTGATTTGGAGTAAACTGATTCAAAGAAATTAAAACATTTTTACTCAGTGCTCTTGGTTATTATAGAGTATAAGTATATAGATCAATTTCAAAAAAAAGTTCTTTATGATTAATTGCATCGGAAACAAATAAGACCATTAAGCCGGAAAAAAGGTAAACTAAAGGATTAATAGAGTCATTTAAAAGTGAAAAGGGAACATTTGTAACATTAACCTTAAACTCTTCACAGAAACAAGATCTAAAACTTTATGTAGTGAATTCACAATATGATTTACTCGATTTAAATTGAGCGAGTAAGAGAGTCAATAAAGAAAAATTCATAGTCTTCTTTCATATTAAGGGTAGTCAACATTTTGTCGCTCTCTGACCAATTCCAAATTAAAATGTGCGATTAAAGTGCGATTAAAATCTCCTAACACACAAATATTATCTGAACTCGAGCATGCATTTGAAATAAAATCAATATAACTGAAATGCCTTTCATAAACATGTACATAAGCTACTACTTGGGGTACATAACTAACGATAATGAAAACAGGGTCCTGATTAACGTTGTTGCATTTAACTGGAATTCACGGGCAGGGGAGTTTCATTTATCGACTTTAAAGTCGCCTATAATAGCGTATATAGGGACGAACTATACAAATCCATGTCAAGTTTTGGCATCCCCGCCAAACTCGTCTAGATAGAGAAATCTCGCTGCTCCGTCAAAGTCGGCAAGAGCACCACCGAGCCATTTGATGTCGAAAAAGGCTTAAGACAATGCGACGCGCTATCATGTACTTTCTTTAACATCATTCTTGAAGCAATTGTACGGAACTCGCAAGCCAACACCAGAGGTACAATTTCTCAAAAGAATTCTTTTTGATTGCATTTACTGAAAGAAGTCACTGAATGCAGTCAGTTATCAGTCTTTGAAGAGAACAACAATTGATAAAAGTGTTATTGTTTAAACGATACGTATATATGGATACGATTAATCTACAATATCAACCTGATGCAATTGTGCAAAAACAAAGCAGACTCTTTGTGTAATTTATATTAACAATAATAGATAATTATAATCCATCTTTGAGGTTATTTTTTTTTTGTTGTTTAGATTTTATTTTTTACTTGTTATCTATTATAGATCTTCAGCTTTATTCATAAGCGTATATTTAGGAGTGTATAAAGATACTCAGGCTCTTTTTAAGGTTCCGTAGCCAAATGGCAAAAAACCGAACCCTTATGGATTCGTCATGTCTGTCTGTCTGTCCGTCCGTATGTCACAGCCACTTTTTTCCGAAACTATAAGAACTATACTGTTGAAACTTGGTAAGTAGATGTATCCTGTGAACCGCATTAAGATTTTCACACAAAAATAGAAAAAAAAAACAATAAATTTTGGGGGTTCCCCATAATAAGAACTGAAAATAAAAAAAAAATGTCATCAAACCCTTACGTGCGGGGTATCTATGGATAGGTCTTCAAAAATTATATTGAGGTTTCTAATATCATTTTTATCTAAACTGAATAATTTGCACGAGAGACACTTCCAAATTGGTAAAATGTGCCCCCCCCCCCTAACTTCTAAAATAAGGGAATGATAAAACTAAAAAAAGTATATGATGTACATTAAACATTACCATGCAAGCTTCCACCGAAAATTGGTTTGAACGAGATCTAGTAAGTAGTTTTTTTTTAATACGTCATAACTCCTAAACCGCCACTTATCTATTATTAAAACATCGATCAAACTTACAACGAACTACAAGAACTTTTATATGATGTTACTTGCTGCTACGGAACCATTCATGGGCGAATCCGACTCGCACTTGACCGCTTTTTTTATAATTTGATTACGCTAAATATTTCTGTTAATATTACAGTACCGTTATTGTGCTAAGCGCATAGCGCAAGCATTTGTACTTAACAGCAAGCAGCACCTAGCAATGGCGAATTTCATTGCATGCTTTTCGGTGCTACTTGTTTTTTTTTTATAATTTACGCGCACTAAAGGGATTTATTAGGACCCTTATAATGTAATAGATACACAGCGCGGGCGTTAAGGAAATTAGGATGAGAAGAAAAGGCGAGATTCCGATGCACGTTGGTTTTGAATGTTTGTAGGTTATAATTTGAAGGAAAAACAGTGCGTGAAGAGTACTCCACATGTGTTGTACGGCTGAGGAAAGATTCTTTGAACTTCACTATACGTCCGAAAACAGGCTTAAGGGTGAACTGATGATCCCTTGCACGGCGGATATTGCGGGTAAAATGTTCAAGGTGTGGAATGCAACTGGCTACAACGTCTGAGCACTTATGGTGAAAATAACGATTAAATAACGAGAAACAAGAGACATTGCGACGATGTTTAATCGCGCGTTTTTGAATCCTGTCAAGTAGCTCCAAATAAGTTATTGGTGCGCCAGACCAGATATGAGCATATACATTGTAACCAGATCAGAAGGGGTGAAATATTTCTTACATCGCTTAAGGACGCCTATAAGGAAGTGACATCAAAATATGGTCATACCGACGAAGGTTGTCATTAACACACATACTCAGAATGGAAAGTCTTTCGGTTTCAGCGAAGCAAGTGCCATTCATGGATAATGGCACATTGTGTGCGTTTTGCTTTAATGACAGAAGAAAGCATTGCCTTTCAGAAGCATTAAATTGCACCCTTTTGGTTTAACCCCACTGAGTTATGCTGTTATGATCGGAATTTAATGAGCTTAACATACGTTGCCATTCCAGTTCCTCACTCGAAGATGGGGGCCGTGACCCAAGAAACGAATATGAGAAGCTGAGGGTAGTGTCATCAGCGAAGGAATGGATTAGATTAGAAATAGGAGACAGGAGATCATTTTTAAAAATGAGAAAGAGAGTCGTGGACATAACAGAGTCTTGGGGACACCAGCATTTATATGGTAAGTTGCAGACTTGAAACCGTCCAAAACAACTTAAATGGAATGGTCCGAAAGGTAATTTCTAATCCATTGAAGAATATTATCATCGATGCCAAATGCTCGCATTTTCGACAAGAGAGCTTGATGCCAAACTCTGTCAAATGCCTTTGAAATATCAAGCGCAATGATTTTATTTCCACCACCATGGCGAAGAGATTGGTTCCACTTTTCGGTTAGATATGTCATCAAATCAACAGTGAACCTGTTGCTGCGAGTACCGTAGTGCCGGTCATTAAGAAGTTTTCGGGATTCAAGTAAGTGCAATTCTTCGGTAGGAGGAGGGAGAAGAAGATTCACGTTTTTTTTGGGACAGACTTTACAAATGCTGTTTTCCATCTTCTCGGAAAGAGCCCTGAAGAATAGGACAGTTTGAAAAGCTAACGCAGTGATTTTGCCAGTGTAGAAGAACACATTTTCAGAAAGATAGGGGAAATACCATCTGGACCAGCGGATTCGTGTGTGTCAAGATCTCGAAGTACTCCAGCCACTGTACGGGTGCGAAAGTGGATTGGTCCCATGCAGTATTCTACGCGCTCGTACAGGGGGACATAAAGTACAAAAGGGGATCGTTGTCGATCCAAATGAGTGTCGCGATAGATGACGAGGCCGAATTCTTGATGTTTTTAACAAGCAAACGCTTTGGAGTTTCGCGTTAACAAACGCATCCAGTTGGTGTGTTGCACTTCAATTACAAAATAAGAATCGTATAAGCAGAAAGTAACGCTGCTGTAAAACGCCGCGTGTCAAAGCGCAGGTAGGGAAAAGTGTGGACTGTCAAGCTTTTTCTTGGTACAGTAGAATCCCGATTATCCGGATCAAATAAAACCAGGGGTATTCCGTATAATTGAAAATCCGGATAATCGATTTCAAAGCAAATCGAACAATTTTTAAATTTTAATATTTTTTTATTATGTAATGGGTTTTACATGCGTCGTTTAGATAATATGATACATATATAAAAAACGAGCTATATCGATAGATAATTAATTATATAATACCTATGTAATTTAAAATTTCGGTTGGAAATAACTTGTTATTGATTTTTGACGTAATGAATCACATCTTTTTATTGCGGCCAAGTCCCTGATGCGCTTCAGTTGTAACAACTGTATGGGATCCGATTCGTCCTGTCTTTTACACCACTTAAAAGCAACATCTAGAGCTTCAAAAGCTTCTGCGTGAGATGGTACCTGACATACATCCCCAGTTTCAGTCTCTTCTTCATCTTCTCTCTCGTGACTGTTCAAACCCCGAAATGATTTCTTCATCTGTATATATTTGGAATCCAGGATCTTCACTATCGCAGTTCAGCCGCCACTCCCTAATATTCTCTTCATCACACTCTTCACCAATGCCAAGAATTTTCATTGTTTCCGTTATTTCTTTAAAATCGTCGTCCGGTTTAATTGAAAAATTAGATAGAGTTAATTTTAATAATTTATTCCATGCCCTTTTTAATGCAATTCTACAGAGTTCCACGCTTCTACCAGCATATAACAACAGTCTTTTAAATTAATTTCCTTAAAAACTTTAACATCGTTTCTATTCTGTTGACAAAAGACGACGCAGTAGCTGCTTTCTCTATAAACGTTTTAAAGTTTCAATGACACTTTGGTCCATAGGTTGCAATATCGACATTACGTTAGGGGGCAAAAACTTAACTGTGAACTTCCCATTTTCTCGATTTAGTGTTCAGTGCGTTGGAGCATTATCTAACAACAACAATACATCGCCCTCAGAATTCTTTTTAATGTCTGATATCGTAGAATACACCATATATTTGTGCCAACTTACTGCCAGATTCACCATTTTTTATTCTCTCAATTATCTTCATATCAATGAGTCCGGATAATCGGATGTTCGGATAATCGAGGTTCTGATAATCGGGATTCTACTGTATATGATACCGAAAGCAACGCACGAGCCTCCAGCGTAATTGTGCTTAAGTCATTGTCGTTATTAAAAATCCTATTATTTCGCTAGCACAGGTTACACACTCGAATCTCCAAATATCAGCAGAATATTAAAATTTCGTTTTCCACAATAGCTGAGTTGTGTTTATCAGTTTGGGCAAATGTAATACTTTTCTTTTTTTTGTACTTTATCTGTGTAATAGAATGGGTTGGAAAATGCGCAGCAAGGACGCACGCAGTAATGCATGCAGTAACGCATATGAAACACATGCGTGCAGTAAGAAATTGCCATCATTCAGTACGCTTTTTGTCTAACATAAATATTACTGAATGACCAAACAGACCTTAATGCTACGTAATGTCGAAGAATTTCACAGCATGAAACGTCAAACTGGAAAAAATTCGACCAAGTTATGCTGTTCTACTACTATTGGTTTATTGAAGTTAGGAATAGATACAAGCAATATAAGCAATGTGTCATTTTACATATAGGTAAACGGTATTTCTTGACAACTTCGAACTTTCAGTGTGAAAGCACCCTTAAACCGATTACCGAACTGTCGTTCGATTACAAATAATTAAAATTTACTCCTGAAATTCCGAGTCGGTGGTCGCGACTTTATGAGACTTTAATTCTATTTTTTTTTTTTAATAATATTCTTTATTCTTTTACAAAATAATTACAAAATTTCAATAATTACAAAACTCTAAAATAGGCATTTTGTAAAGAATAAGATTAATGGGATTTCATTCTGTAGCCATGTAGGACCAGTGGCGAATGATCCTTACAAAAATTCTAATTACTATAGTGTGGGGTAGAACGCAAAAAATGCATAATAAAGTTAAATGATTCATAATAAACAAATCAAAGAGTGAAAGGGCAAACTTTAAGAAAAATGTTTCAGCTTTGATAAGCAATGGTTTGTATTTTCTCTAAACAATACTAACAAGTAGATTTTTGACTTCAGAGCTATCTATTTTGAAAAGCCATTTCTTTAATTTGTTAAGGAAGATGTTACATACATTTGATACTCTTATCTCTTATGGCAGTTTATTTATAAGCTTAGGCGCCGTGATGGTAAAAAAGTTCGAATAGTGAGTCTTTTTGGATGTTGGTACATTTACAAGAGCTTTAGTCCCAGTAGACAAGCAAGTCATAGTCTAGTGAAAACATTTGAGTCAGAATATTCGCCGCAAGATCTTGCCGTGCCAGTGAGACTACGATTTGTCCGAAGTGTGGAGAATATTGATGCCGTAGAGACGTCCGTAGCAAACCAGCCAAATCAGTCAATTTCCGGCGTTCTCAAGAATTGGGCCTCTCACAGAAATTCTCATGGCTAATTTTGCTTAAGGATCTTGGCCTGCACTCCACACTTATAAGATCAAGCTGTCTCAAGAACTAAAATGTACGTTCTCAAATTGGGCTCTGGACATGATGGAAAAAAATGGAGCATTTCATCGCATAATCATCTTCAGCGATGAAGCGCATTTTTGTTTAAACGGCTTCGTCAATAAGCTAAATATGCGTTACTGGACAGGTGAACACCCTCATGTGCTTCATGAAACAGCATTTCATCCGCAAAAAGACACTGTTTGGTGCGGTTTTCATGTCGGTGACGTTTTTTTTTGTCGATGAAAATGATAGAGACGTGTTGGAACCTTATTTCTTTGAGCAATTGCATGAATTGGACGACATCAGTGATAAGTGGTTCCAACAAGACGGTGCCAGAAGCCACACAGCGGGTGCAATAATCGAGTTATTGAAGTCTCAGTTCGGTAAACATGTTATTGCGAGAAACGGACCCGTCTATTGGCCGCCGAGATCGTGTGATTTACATACAAAATTATCTTACTGCCCGGTTCTCGCTGCACATCTGTTTCAGCCACAGGTGCTCAAGTGTGCCGTAATCAGATCAGAAGACTCTGAGCACACTCGGCTGATGTTAGAGTTCTGCTCAGTGCTACAAAAACAAAACGCTTAATAGAGTAATACCTGGATATACGACGCTTTGATTTACGTCATTTCGACTTACGATGTCAAAAATATTCAGAAAGCTTCCTCCATTTACGACGTTTTCGCTTCGAACTTTCGTCAATATGTACTAAGTAGGTACACTTTTGAAATTAAAAAAACAAAACAAAATCTTTATTTTAGTAGCTCACTCTTTTTTTATAAACTTAGTACGATTTCTTCGTTACTTTAAATAATAAGGAAAAACCTAATTAACAATTAAAGATTAACATTATCTTTTAATGGCATGGAGTAGTGAGTAGGTACTACCCCCAGAATGTTTGATAATTTCCCGAAGGCTGCAGTGCACCGAGTCATAAACGTAACGCAAATAGTACCTACATTGAAATCTCTATTCAAGATGAATTTTTGTTTTCTTTGGTTTCAAAGTCTCTTCTTCCTTCGTTAACTCTCCGTGAGAGTCATCCCTCAACATTTGTCATGTTCCACTCAGGTGAGTATGGCGGCCATGGCAAACTTTTCACCCTGAATTCAAAGCCCTGCGGTATATATGGGAGAGTTGTTCTGCTTGAAAGTCCATCGATGTCTTACAAAACAATTCATTAAACTTAGGAAAAGCCAATATTAAATCGCCCAGACGACCCAAATTAAACTTCTTCTTGTCAGATAAGACGACCTGATGCCGCATCAAGAGCTGCACAAGCGTTTTTCGTCACTATTTTTTTTTTTTTTTTTTGCTTTAACATACTTTGTCAAGTTTGTTCTCTATAATTTGGTATTTTTTACTCTTCAATAGCTTCTGTTGTCACTTAAATATATACTTTATTAACAATCACAATAATCTTTCCATACGATTTGTGCAAATTTCTGAAATTTTATCATTGAATTTGTTTCTGACGTTTAAGACAGGAATTCAGCACTTCAGAAAGAGATAGCTTCGCGAATTGATCTATTGCAATGTGCTTTATTTAGTGGTGGTTTGTTATTAGTTTTAAGGTGCTTTAAATAAGTAGCTTGCTGAATAATCCGACGCAGTTGCTCTGATTTTTTGTCGCTCATAAAGTTGAATTGGAGGTTTCTCGGAGCATATTCAAATTGTAATTTGTACCTTAGTTTCCATGTTTGTTTTGAAATTGGATTAAACGTTTTCTGGGCGGCTTTATTGAAGTATCTCCAGAAAAGTTTACACATAATCAAAACCTTCCAAATTAATGTTTTAGCATAAAAAACCTGAAAAATGTTCAATGGTGGACGGTAATACAAAAATGTAGGGGAGAGTGGGGGTACAAGTAACAAGGGTAAGAAGTAACAGCTAAAAAGACAGGGTTTCCCTTAAAATTAAGAATCGCGTGAAAGAGAAAAATGTGCGTCTTTTCTATATCTAACAGCACACCTTATCTACTTTAGTTGCTAATTGAACGTCACCGAGAGCAGGTTTGTTGTGCAGTTAAAAACATAGGGGCGGGCTACAGTCCGCTTGGGCGAACTGTTGGATACCCTATTCTTATTCCTATCCCTCATAAGTGGGCGTGACAAAAGTCTAAGTATGGTTGAATTGTTAAGAACGCTGTACATATTCGTTGGTATAACAACAGTTTATCTAGATTGAAGAATGTTATGAATAAAGCCTATAAGCTGAGTAAATTAAATTTAGATGCGCGTAATGAATTCTTACGTTTGCGAAAAGAATATGAATTTTTAAAGAAATTTTTTTATAAACAATACGTTTCATCAATGGAAACCTATATTAAACGCGATTCTAAAGCTTTTTGGTCATTCATAAACTCTAAGCGAAAATCAATTGGTATACCTTCTATTATGACGTATAACGGAGTCAATAGTGACAATCTTGATGAAATATGTAACATGTTTGCATCATTTTTCCAATCAAATTTCGTGAATGACGTCATTGATTGCAATTCATTACCTAATTGTGAACGAATTACTGACAAAGGTTCTATTTCTTTGACCGAAGATGATATTCTTCTAGAATTATCATCGCTTGATTCGAGTACGAGTATCGCGCCCGATAATTTCCCCCCTTTGTTTTTTAAAGCATGCAAATGTACTCGTAGTTTAGTTCAACCGCTTAAGATTATTTTTAACAAGTCTCTGATGTCAGGTAAATTTCTTGATTGCTGGAAGCATTCTTTTATTACCCCAATTCATAAATCTGGATGTAAAAGATTAATTGACAATTACAGACCTATAGCTAAATTGCAACTAATTCCGAAAATATTTGAAGCTGTTGTCAAGAAACGGATATATGCCGCTGTGTGTAATCAAATCTCGCAAAACCAGCATGGTTTCGTGAGTGGTAGATCAACTAATACCAACTTAGTTATCTTCACAGATTATTGTCTTCATAAAATTGAAAATCGTCTTCAGGTTGATTGTATTTATACAGATTTCTCGAAGGCTTTTGACAGGGTCCAACACAATGTTTTATTAAAGAAACTTGAAATGTTTGGATTCCATTCTAATGTTTTAAATTGGATCGGCAGTTATCTGCAAAATCGAAAACAGTATGTGAAGATAGGATCCGCTCTGTCTAATGAAATTTTAAACCTCTCTGGTGTCCCTCAGGGAAGCCATATTGGTCCGCTCCTCTTTCTTCTTTTTATAAATGACTTACCATCTTTTATATCTGAATCTAATTCCCTTTTATATGCTGATGATTTAAAAATATTTAAATCTGTAAACTCGATTTCTGATGCGATTAAATTGCAAACAGATCTTAACCAAGTTAATTACTGGTGTACTTTGAATGGGTTATATTTTAATATTAAAAAATGCTCTGTTATGACTTTCAATAGAATTAAATCTTCGATAATCTTTGATTACAGTATACAAGGTAAATTAATTAAAAGAGTAACTGATCAAAAAGATCTAGGTGTTATCTTTGATCCGGAATTACAATTTGCGTTACACATTGATTACATCATAAGCAAGGCTAATTGTATGCTGGGTTTTCTGTGTCGGAATTCTAAAGACTTTAATGATCCCTACACACTTAAATCCCTTTATAATTCATTGATTCGTTCTATATTGGAATATGGTTGCGTTGTTTGGAGTCCCTACTACCGCAACGCTGAAGTTCGGATTGAAAAAATTCAAAAACGATTCACAAAATTTGCTCTCAGAAAAATATACTGGAATAATGATACTCCTCCGTATGAAGCAAGATGTGCGCTTATGAGTTTGAAAACCCTTGCTAAAAGAAGGACATATTACTCAGTCCTTTTTGCACATGATGTAATTACCGCTCATATTGATTGTTCCCTTTTATTATCAATGTTTAATATATACACTCCTTATCGCATTCTTCGGCCTAGAGAACTGTATTTTTTTATGTTTCCCGGCACAGAACGAATTATGGTCTGAATGATCACATTACTAAAGCTTGTGTCAATTATAATTTATATAAAAATTCAATTGATTTCAATATGAGTAGAACGTTTTGTAAAATTGCTATTATGAATGCTCTGTAATCTATCATTAAATATATAAAATATGAATTTCTGTATTAGTATTAGAAGTAGTCTAAAATAAGATATAAACTTGTAAGACGAAATATGTAAATAAATAAATATTCTGTTATATAACATTTAAAAGATTTTATCAAACAAAAACGAAGCTTTTGTAAAAAAAACGTTCCCTAGCTCAAACTTTGGCTTCTCAATAAAATTATTTTATTCAATTGTGGGCGTGCCAGTAAGAGGATTTAAAAAAAATTAACACATGAGCATAGAGGACCCCTAGAGAGTATATATTATAATTTTCAGCTCCCTAGCTCAAATTTTGGTTTTTCAATAAAATTGTTTTATTTTTTTGTGGGCGTGTCAGTGGGTGGATTTTGAAAATTTTATATCCCCAGCAGTTTTAGGAGTCATAGATCATATATAAAGATTTCAGCTTTCTAGCTCAAAATTCGATTTTTTCCAAAATTTTGTTTTATTGAGTTTGTGGGCGTGTCTCTGGGCGGATTTCAAAAATTCGTAAACTTGATTATTTCGGGACAATATAGAGTATATGGTTAAAATTTCAGCTCTCTAGGCCCAGTTTAAAGGCCTAATTTTTGCCGACGGACAGACGGACGGACATGGCTAGATCGACATTTTTATCGATGCTGATCATAAATATAGTAACTTTTAGGGTTCTACGGGCAATATTAAGGTATGTTACAAACTATGCGTCAAAATTAATATACCCTTAGAATAGGGTATACAAAATGGGTTCCGGAAAGACTTTGATAGCGACAGAAAGAGGAAAAATAGATGCTTTCAAGGAGTTAGGACTCTCAGGCCGAGAAATTGCAAGGAGGCTAAATAGAAGTAACACTGCTGTAAACAGTTATCTTGCGGATCCACAACACTATAGGAAAAATCAAAAAGCACGCACGGCAGAAGCAATAACATTGCCAGAAAAGCGGGTTATTCTACGGCTTGCCTCAAATTCTACTATACCAGTGACTAAAATAAGGGCCAACTGCGGAGTATCAGCCAGCATAGCAACGGTCCGAAGAATATTACAAAAAAGTGGTACTATACAGAGAAGAAAACTTAAAAAGAAACCTATTTTGAGGACGTCTGACAAACATCCAAGAGTATCAATTGTCATGAGAAGCTTCTCAAAATTGCCGTTCGGATTCGGCGTAAAATTGTAGGTACCTTCCACTTCGCAAAGAAAGTGTTTGGAGAAGCTAGGTTTTAGGCCATCTATGGCCGTTAATGCCTAATATTTATTTATTTATTTTTTATTTTGAAGCAAGTACACAAGGAGCATCGAATAAATTTTGCAAGAGAACATGTCGCTTGGAGCAGTGAATGGAAACGCGTTGCCTTTTCGGATGAAAAAAAGTTAAACCTTGACGGCCCCGATGGTTACAACTTTTATTTCCATGATCTAAGAAAGGAGGAGCTTATTTTGGCAAGACATCACAGCCGTACATTAGGTGTAATGGTGTGGGAAGCTATTACCCATTATGGCACAATCCAGTTGGAGTTTTTCTCCACAACAATGAACGGAAACAACTACAAATGTTTGCTGGAACGCCCATTTCCAAAAGTGAAAATCATTTTCGGACCACTGTCTTGGATATTTCAACAAGACAGCGCCCCTATCCACACTTCCAGGGTTGTTAGAAGTTGGATTCAATCAGAAGACGTGGAACTTTTGCCATGGCCGCCCTATTCACCGGACTTAGGTTGAGTTAGGTAGTCGGGCTGGCTTAGTGCCATACTCAGGTCAATACTGACCCATTGTGATGCCAATCGGGGGAGGAGGGTTGTCCCTTACTCATTTTTTTCAACCCTGTCTACAAAAACTGAGATTAATTACTCACCGTGTTGTTCGATACAAACCATCCTGTGGATTTGGTGAAGTTCATTAACCTGTCTATCGGTGCGCTGGAGAGCTCGTCTAGGTCATAGAAGAAATGTCTCCCTAGGAATTTGTACCTGATGTGTTGGAGACCCGGGCAGTGACATAGGAAGTTTGTTGTTTTCTCTAGAACTTCCTCGTCGCCACAGCCTCTACAGAGTTCTTCCGTCAAGCGCCATTTCTTCATGTGGTACCGCAGAGTATTGTGCCCCGTTAATATACCTACGAGGGTGGATAGTGATTGCATTTCCTTTTTCATGAGACTCTCGGTTCTGGCTCCATTGAAGGTTGGCCATAGCTTTCTTGTGGTGTGGCAAGTATCTAGTGCCGTCCATCTAAGAGTCGCCTCTCTTATTGCCTTTCTCCTTGCTTCAAGCCTGAGTGTGCAAGGCGGGATTAGTACAGAGGCATCCGCTTGTTCTGACACAGCTGCCGAACCTTGTCTTGCTAATTCATCCGCTTTCTCGTTGCCTAGAATGCCTTCATGTCCTGGAACCCAGCAGAGCGATACCTTATACTGAGTACCAAGAACCTTGAGTTCTTCGCGACAGCATTTCACTAGCTTGGATTTTATTACTGTTGCAGTTAAAGCTTTTATTACTGCCTGGCTGTCGATTAACAAGGTAATACCATCGGGTAGTATTGCCCTTACCATAGACTCACGGGCTGCTGTTGTCACTGCCAGGACCTCTGCTTGTAAGACGCTGCTGTGGTCGGGGAGGCGTATAGATTTTATTATGCCCAGTGGTGCGGAAAAGACGCCTTACCCCACCCACGTTACCATTTTTGAAGCGTCCGTAAATACGGTTATCAGTATCAGTAACAGCCGTAAGGGGCTGCCCACAAGGGGCACCCCTTTGTGGTCATTGGTCATCGATGACCTGCTACACAAGTTGAGCAATTTGGGCTACACTACAATTGGGTACGCCGATGATATTGTCATCATTGTCAGGGGCAAAGACTCAAATGGAGTTACATCAAAAATGAAAAATGCTCTAAAGACAGCCATAGACTGGTGCATCAAGGAAAATCTTTCCATAAATCCCAGTAAAGCCGTCATCGTTCCTTTCACTAAAAGGAGGAAATTAGACCTAGGCCTAATCACAATAAACGACACGGTCGTAGAGTACTCCGACAAAGTCCAGTATCTTGGAGTAATCCTAGACAAGAGACTTGACTGGAACTCTCACATAAATAACAAAATCACTAAAGCTAATAGAGCTTTATGGGCCTGTCGTCGCACATATGGCAGAACCTGGGGAATCTCTCCAAAGATCGTCCACTGGATCTACACAGTGATGATAAGACCCATTATTACATACGCCTCCATAGTATGGTGGACAAAATCCACACAAAAGGTCGCAATAGAGAAGCTCAAAAAGGTACAACGGCTTGCGAGCCTTGGTATCTCCGGAGCCATGCGAACCTGTCCAACAGCTGCAATAGAGGCAATAACAGGAATTACACCTCTCCACATATACATTCAAAAAGTGGCGATCCGCAGTGCAATAAGTCTAATACAGTTAAACGAGATAAGTCTTAATGATCATCCGGAGCTAAAGACCCTTCTCGATGAACTGCCAGAACTTAACATGAACTGCGCGGTCACAGACCGCATTCAAAAAACACTATGCTTCAACAAACGGTTCTCCACGGAGATCCCCAAGAGAGAAGCATGGGTTAGTAATAACCCACCAAACAGCCACAACGGCATAAAGTGGTATACGGATGGTTCTAAAATGGAAACGGGGGTAGGAGCGGGAATATACGGACCACACAAACGCTTCACGATACCCATGGGCAAAAGTCCCAGCGTATTTCAAGCAGAGCTCCACGCCATTCAAGAATGCGCCAGCCACATTAATTTATCTGGCATAAAAGGTGCAACCATCCATATTTTCACGGATAGTCAAGCAGCTATAAACGCCCTTAGCTCGTATACCATTGACTCCAAATCAGCCATGTACTGCTTCAACACCCTACAAACACTCGGAATAAGAAACAAGACTAAATTATGGTGGGTTCCGGGTCATGTCGGGGTAGAAGATAACGAAAAGGCCGACGAACTGTCCAGAAAAGTTTCAGAAACACCTTTTATAGGTCCCGAACCTTTCTGCTGCACTCCTAGATCAGCAGCAACGGCAGCAATTAAAAGCTGGGAACATAGAAAATGTATCTATCTTTGGGAAAGCATCCCAGGTCTAAGACAGGCCAAACGAGCCATTCGGCCCTTCAATAAAAATGCCAGCAAATGTCTAAACCTAAGCAGGCATGATATCAAAAACTTAGTAGGTTACCTTACTGGTCACCATGGTTTAAGGTACGAGTATCATCTACACAAAATGAGAATAGCAGACTCTCATGAGTGCCGACTCTGTCTTGAAGAGGAAGAGTCAGCTGAACACATTTTATGTGAATGTCCAGCCCTTAATGGAATTGGAAAGAAGATCTTTTTCAGGGAGCAAATGAGCCCCGAGGACATAAAGAATTCTTCTACTGGTAAAATTGTCCGCTTTACACAGAAAGTGGAAATTCTACTAGATTACATTTTTCTGGCCCATACGGCACAAAAGATCTTTTTAGGGTGAAGTGTCCGCCTTATAAATCGCCTTGGCGAGCCAGATTTAAAAAAAAAAAAAAAAAAAAAAAACCGTTATGGCTTGCGTGCTGGGGACGAGTCCGTTTCTCCATTCTTCCCTGCTGGGATAGGCACTCGAGAAAGGTCTTGTTAAATCTAAGTATGGCGTGATGTAGTCCGTAGCTGGTACATGGCCAAGTATTTTACCGGACTTAAACAAAGTAAAGTGTATGAAGGCGGCAGACAATTTGAAGACAGGGACACTTTAATCGAAGCTATTCGTGATACCTGGGCCCAAATTTCTCTTATTGTTTAAAAAAAAAACTGCATGATTGTATTCCAAACCGTATTATAGAGGTCATATCGAAAAATGGGGGGCTTACTCATTTTTAATGTAGAAAAACATAATAAATAAATGTTTTAAAACCTTCATTATACCCTATTCTAAGGGTATATTAATTTTGTTATACCTTTTCATTATACCCTATTCTAAGGGTATATTAATTTTGTAAAATACCTTAATATTGCCCGCAGACCCCTAAAAGTTATTATATTTATGATCAGCATCGATAGTAATGTCGATCTAGCCATGTCCGTCCGTCCGTCCGTCCGTCCGTCGGCAAAAATTAGTAATTTAAACTGGACCTAGAGAGCTGAAATTTTAACCATATACTCTCTAGGGTCACGAATAATCAAGTTGACGAATTTTTGAAATCCGCCCATAGACAC
The DNA here is from genome assembly GCA_949715645.1 of Portevinia maculata. NCBI lineage: Eukaryota > Metazoa > Arthropoda > Insecta > Diptera > Syrphidae > Portevinia > Portevinia maculata. Next base: position 401,122,145 of record OX454525.1, on the reverse strand, counting down.
GCCCACAAACTCAACAAAATTTTGGAAAAAATCGAATTTTGAGCTAGAAAGCTGAAATTTTTTATAGAGATATGATCTATGACTCCTAAAACTGTTCGGGATATAAAATTTTCAAAATCCGCCCACTGACACGCCCACAAAAAAATAAAACAATTTTATTGAAAAACCAAAATTTGAGCTAGGGAGCTGAAATTTATAATATATACTCTCTAGGGGTCCTCTATGCTCATGTGTTAATTTTTTTTAAATCCGCTTACTGGCACGCCCACAATTAAATGAAATAAAGTTTGAACTATGGAACGTTTTTTTACAAAAGCTTCGTTTTTGTTTGATAAAATCTTTTAAATGTTATATAACAGAATATGTACAGCGTTCTTAACAATTCAACCATACTTAGACTTTTGTCACGCCCACTTATGAGGGATAGGAATAAGAATAGTGTATCCAACAGTTCGCCTAAGCGGACTGTAGCCCGCCCCTATGTTTTATATATGATCTATGACTCATAAAACTGCTCGGGAGATAAAATTTTCAAAATTCGCCCACTGACACACACCCACAATAAAATAAAACAATTTTTTTGAAAATCCAAAGTTTGAGCTAGGGAGCTGAAATTTATAATATATACTCTCTAGGGGCCCTTTATGCTGATGTGTAAATATTTTCAAAATCCGCCTACTGACACGCCCACAATTAAATTTTTTTTTTTTTTTGAAAATAAAAAGTATGAGCTAGGGAGCTGAAATTTATAATATATACTTTTTAGGGGCCCTTAATGCTCATGCGTATTTTTTTTAAATCCGCCTACTGACACGCCCACAATGAAATAAAACAATTTTATTGAAAAACCCAAGTTTGAGCTACGGAGCGTTTTTTCTTACAAAAGCTTGGTTTTTTTAGATAAAATCTTTTAAATGTTATATAACAAAATATGTAGAGCGTTCTTAACTTATGAGGGATAGGAATAAGAATAGGGTATCCAACAGTTCGCCCAAGCGGACTGTAGCCCTTCCCTATGTTTTTTTTTCTTTCTTTCGCAGATTTTCCATGTGGCCGCATCTTTTTATACGCTTTTTAAGTAGTTCATTGTTTGGTCTTGGGAAATTCCAGCGTACGTTTCCTATTTATCATTTTATTTTATGACTTACTTTTGGGGAAATATGTACCTGTTCACAGGTAGTAAAAGTTTCTGGGTATAAAATTTACAACAGGTACATATAAAGAATGAAAATCAATTAGAAAATGTATGCCCTCAACCTTGTGATCGCCAGTGTAGTGTTGCTATTTTCTTTTATCTTGTTCAACACTCGCGCTTTTAAGTTTAGCAAACTACGGGTGTTTTCATAAACGTCTGCCTAACTAAGACCTGCGTTAGACGTGTTCATAAAGTCAGATGAATTGCAGAAGATATGTTCATAAACGTCATAAATGTCGTCAGCGTCTGGCAGATTGTGCATCCATATTTTTTGGCTCCAGAAAGCACGGGAGGTAAAAACAAAAATTGAAAATGCGAAAAATGTAAGTTTTATTGGCAATATTTCAATAATTTTTTATTTACAACCAAATTCAGCTTTTTTTTAAGGGAAGTAGAAGCTGCGGCGTGGATTATGGCGAAAACTAAGCTATTAATTCAAAAAAGAATTCTGATGGAAAAAGAATTCAACTCTGGGAAAAAGAAAAAGATTGCTTTGTGGAGGACGATGGAATAAAAAAAGTTGAAACATTCTTCTCCTTTGATGTGTGGGATATCAAAAAATCTGACGTTTATGAACATTCAGTGACTACTTAAAATTGTACTTAAGCAGGCCTGCTCACGTTCTGCAGAATAAGTGTGTTCAATAATGCAACAAAGAAGAAAGACGATTGTACTAGCGCAGATTTTCGACGTTTATGAAAATACCCGTACGTACCTACAGTGGTGGATTGTGATTTCCTATCCTTTTTCATGAGACTCTCGGTTCTGGCTCCATTGAAGGTTGGCAAAAGCATTATTGTGGTGTGGCAAGTATCGAGTGCCGTCCTTTCTCCCTGCTTCAAGCCTGAGTGTGCAAGGCGGGATGAGTAATAGCATCGGTATTACCTTCGGGTGGTATTGAACTTACCACAGACTCACGGGCTGCTGTTGTCACTGCCAGGACCTCTGCTTGGAAGACGCTGCTGTGGTCGGGGAGACGTATAGATTTTGATATGCCCAGTGGCGCGGAAAATACGCCTGACCCCACCCCGCTACCATTTTTGAACCGTCCGTAAATACGGTTATGGCTTGCGTGCTGGGGACGAGTCCGTGTCTCCATTATTCCCTGCTGGGATGGGCACTCGAGAAAGGTCTTGTGAAATCTAAGGATGGCGTGATGTATTCCGTAGTTGGTACATGGCGAAGCATTTCACCGGACTTAAACATAATCGAAAATGTTTGAGCATGGTTATCTCGTAAAGTGTATGAAGGCGGCAGATAATTTGAAGACAAGGACAGCTTAATCGAAGCTATTCGTGATGCCTGGCCCAAATTTCTCTCAATTATTTAAAACAAAAAAAACTGTATGATTCTATTCCAAGCCGTCTTATAGAGGTCATATCGAAAAATGGCGGGCTTACTCATTATTAATGTAGGAAAACATAATAAATAAATGTTTTAAAACCATAAAATGTAAAAAATTTATTCATTTTTTCCTTCCTTTCGAAGATTTTGCATGTGGCCCCATCCTAGTGGCGCATCTTTTTATACCCTTTTCAAGTAGTTCATTGTTTGATCTTGGGAAATTCCAGCGGTCGTTTCTTATTTACCCTTTAATTTTATGACTTACTGTTGGGGAAATATGTATGTAGCTGTTCACAGGTACCTAATAGAAGTTTCTGTGTATAAAATTTCCAACAGGTATAGAGACTGAAAATCGATTGCAAAATGTATGGCCTCACCCTTGTGATCGCCAGTGTAGTGTTTCTATTATCTTCTTCTTCTTGCTTCTTCAATACTCGCGCTTATAAGTTAAGGATAGACATGACGACCGGTACCCGGTGGTTACTACGCAGGTAAAATAAGCACAATTCGTGTGTAGTTTCAGTTACAGCTGTTGTGCATCGCCTATCAATGCTTACCCTATTTCTACAACAGCAACCTTTCCATATTAAAAAAAAAACTATTTATTTAAATTTTTACGAAATAAATCTCAATTTATTTCAGATTTTTAATTTTGTATTTTTACTTTCAATTTGTTTGTTTGTATTTTGTATATTCTTTTTTTTTCGTTCATATGGTCCTACTATAATTTTTGTTTGTTAAAACAAAGACATTATTGTTCGCTTAAAATCTTATCTAAATCAGTTAAAAGTTTGGGATACGATAAAATGGGATATTTTTGTTATACATTCTGTGTTTGTATGTGTTTGTCTGTAGTACAATATTGCTCGTGATACGACATTTTGTAGTTTTGTTAAAATCTAAGCACTTCTCCTAGCCAAATGGCCAAGGAGCCCTAAGTAAATGTTAAAAAAAATAGATTGCCACGTAACATTATTCACAATAATAAAATCAGTAACTTTTCTCATATACGTTTATATACACACATATATATATATATTAATATTTAATTTACATCTAAAATGAACCCCTTTTATCGTCGCTTTTTTTATAAAAAAACCAACTAAAATTTTACATAAATACAATGCGAATTTAATTATTATTTTTTCTCCTGATTTTCATAACTGAATTAATTTTTCTTTTAAAGAAAAAACAAACAAATGTTTACTGTACAAATATTTATATTATTATTATGTATAATCCAATTAAAAATAAAATAGTTTTTATTTATTACGCTAATTTAAAAAAAAAAATGTTTTAAATAATGTAACCAATCGATACATGAGATCATTTCAAATGTTAAATAATAAAAATATATTAAAATAAAAAATAAAAACCAACGAATTGCTTGGGTGCTTAGGCAAGCTTCGCGCTATGATCAGTCAACATCGTGTGAAGGGATATTTCCTCCTGAGATTGGTGGGTCGATAATGATGATAGTGAGTGAGATGACGATTTGAGGGCAGATGTGGTGGAGTTATTTTCAATTCCCACGTGATCCTGTATCGGATGTGATAGTAGGTCATCCGATTCGTCTAGCGAATGTTCATCAGGTGTCCGGCAGTTGTTGCGCACCACTGATTTGCGTTGACTATAATAATCTGCAAAATGAAAGAGAGCATGGATTAAAATTTATGTATTACTTAATTGCGACGTAGTAGCTAGTTATCTTTCTAATCAAACAATGAGTAGGGGGACGGGGTTAGTTTTTTGAAAAGAAATATGCGAATGAACAAAGTGTTATCATTTGGCGGTTATAAATTATAAATAATGATTTTGTCATATTCATGGACCGTGTTTCTATTGGTGGTGGTGCAGAGAATCAGAATTGTATTTCATAGCGCGAGAGTCTGTGGTGACTCTATATGCGATCTTCATGCCAGGGCTGAGCCTTCATCGCGCGCATTTTTCCCCATAATAAAAGCTAACGTGATTAAACATGTTTCTTGTAGGCTATGGTCAGCAACCAGAAAGAGTGAACAGAAAGAAGGTGAACCACTATAAATGCTTAACAAACAAATAAGAAAATCAACACACATATAATTTGAGCGCGAAAATGGCGAATAAGGACGCAGAAGAAGGCCGTGTATACGACTTCAATGTATTGCCGCAGAACGATTGAGAGGTAAATGATTTGATTTCGATTTCGTTTCAACAACTACCTTTATCTACAGTTTTAGAAACAACCACACGGATACGCGTCATGACGAGTCATGACGACGTATTCGGTCAAAAATAAAAATGGCGCGAGTTTTTTGGATTACGATTTTGTTTTTCTTCCTCAGTGATGAAGATGATGAGTAGAGGACTGCGTTACTCAGTGCGAGTATCTAAAAAGAGAAATCTTGGCTTCTGCCATAACGTTGGCGAAGAAAGTAAAGAAACAAAACAAGTGTTGCCAGTTGATGAATTATATTATGAAAACAAACTGCAGAGAATGAAGAGAACCATAAAAAACAACAATACTACTGACTACACAACGTCTAAAGCGCTATTGTTGCTGGCCTTGAAATCCAATTCAGTCATGTTGCACGGAGGTGAAAAATCAAACAAGTACGACGCTTCGTACTGTCTTAAATATAAATGTACATTTTAACTGTAAATATGAATCATTACTTGAGACAAAGCAAAAAACAATGACCAATTATGTATCTCATTTAAGTTCTTTTATTTCTTTAATGTATTTAGGTAGTCGAAATTTAAGAGAACCTCAATGTTTCTTTTCCAGAAATTTCACCGAGTTGATAGATATACTAAGAGAATAGAGTCTTGAGATATTAGCACGTAAAAAAAAGCTACAATGAGGAGCTATCACTTATGATACCAGCCGTTGAAAAAATCGATCACGCATTAATGCATAGTGAATTGTGTTAACGAGACGAGCCCGCTTTATAGTTTGTTAGGTAATTGGGCCTCAATTGAGCGTGATATTTTTATTGTTATTTGGGATGGATACAAAATTGTTTTTTTTTTTTTTTTGCTTTTATCACAAGTACCAAACCTTCGTAGGGACTGCAGAAAAGTTTAGGACGCTCCGAAATGACATGCGATATCTCGAGGTTATTTAGTTACATACTCTCGCTCTCTCTCTCTCTGTGTAGCACTGTCTGTGTCTCTAGTGATCAAGGAAGAACTCTTCTTAGGTTTCACGGATGCACTCATGTGTAACTGCGACATAAGCTCATCAACCAGATGATAGACACATCACCAAGTAAACATAGCAAGATGAGGGTGGAGGGATATACTTCAGCATCTGATGACAGATGTCTTGTTTTGTTACCCCAAAGTCTGGTGAATTCATGCATGAATATGAAGTTTCAAATTTTTTCCCGGTTTTAGGTGTCTTTTCAGTTTGAAAGTACGTGCTGGATCGAATCGTTGGTGTACTATTACACGACATGGTCCGCTTTCCATATGAAACAACCTTTAAGACAAAGTTCCTACAACTTTGCAATGGCACGTAATGGTAAACATTAAAAGCAGTGCTTCAATTCTACTGACTGGAGAAGATGATTCACATCTCCGCAATTTGATTCAACTAAATTGCTGTTTTTAATGACGCAACAATTAATTTTAAATGTGCCAGTAGGGCATCGCAAACAAAACTACAATATACATGAAAGTCTTGTGCTATGCTTAGCATATGTAAATTTGCTTTCAAAGTCAACAACGACTTATCAGTAGATACATGCATATGTATTTTGCAAAAAGGAATCCAGGGCTAGTCTAAACAAGTACACACTTTTTTCTCGCATTATATTCAAGATATACATTTTAAATCAATTTATTATTTATTATTATATTTATGTTGCAATTCATTACAGATGACAGAACGGAACATCTGTGTAGCCAATGCAAAACCGGGAAGATATTGTGTAATCTAATACACGTATTCTCGGGATCGTAATTAAAACCAAATTTGTTCAATCGATTGTGAAATAAACCTTCTGGCATTCTATCGCCTCGTTGAAAGGCAAACTCGAGGGTTTCATTTTGAGTGATTGGACTTCACGTGGTCCATCAAGCTGATTTCGTAATTTGCTATAAACAAACACACAACGAACAGATGGTGTGTACAAAAAAAAATGTAAGTCAATCCGAATTGCACACATTTTTGTGATCAGTGACATTCTAGCATTGTTGTAGAGAGTGGTTAAAATGCATCTCCTTGAAATACAGATCAGATTAGTTTATCATTAATTCCGGCAGCGACAGTACCTACATCCCCGAAATTCGATCATTAAAAAAAATGTTCCAGTGGGAAGAAAAATTAGCTCTACCGAAGAATGCAGTGAGTAGGCGCTTACTCTTTATAACTTACGGAAGACTTGTGGAAGCATTGGCATCAAATAAAGGACATCCAATCCTTCCAAAAAGATAATAGATGTTTTTTTGACAGCTGCACGATTCGAAATTAAAATAAAACACTAAAACACACAGTTGAGCAGATGAGCCAACGTTTTATTTCATTCGATAGATACGTTTGTGAGGTTAATGGCACAATTTGGCGTGTATTTCCATCAGGGGAGCGTCTCAGAAATTTGCGATCGATGTTGGATTTCAATCCTCGAATCGTTGTTGGCTCGTCCGCATAGACCAACGACTTGAAATACCCCCACAGAAAATAGTGCAGCGGCGTCGAATCACACGATCTTGTAGGCTGGCCATATGTCAATAACGTGCGTTTTCTTACGCAAGCGTATATAGGCTTAGATAAAAAGATTTAAAAAAAGATAGCCTGTGACTTGGCAGCACTATGCTATCTGTCATTTGACATTTCGGCTGTTTTTTTATTCTCCCGTCAAACTAGGGATTTATCCTGAAAATTGATTTAAAAAATACTACTTTGATTAAAAATCTAATTATATCAACGTTAAGGTCGAGAAAATTGCAATTTAAAAGTACATATAAAGTTGACCCCTATTGGTTTGTGGAAATGGCAGCGATTCAATATTTTTTGGTAAAAATAGAACTTCACATGCAAGTTAATTTTGGATGTGTTAGTTCAGTAGGTGAGAAATGTCACAGTTTTGACAATCGATAGCAAAAGTCATCGGAATAAGTAGATAACGATGTTTGGACGTACTGATCTATATCCGCTTAACGACTTAGCGGCGATAGTTATCCCCGCTAAAGTCTGCGTATATAGGATAAGTTGTTGTTGTATTTAACAAGCAAATGTGAATAGGCGTATACGCTTGAGTAAAAAAACACACCTAATGTTTTCATCGAACACTTTCTTTAGTAACTCGATGGTTTCGCCCGCAGGATGGCATATGGCACCACCATATGGAAATAAATGTCCTGCAGACCATGTTCACGCACTTTTGGAAACAAAAAATCGTTTATCATGGCACGTAGCTTGCGCCATTGACAGTAACATTTAATTTTTTTGTGTGCCGCCACATAAAAACCACACCAAACAGCGCATTTTTCGTAGTTGATGGATCACGCTTGGATTTTCCTCACTTCAAATACGACCATTTTACGTATTTAGCAGAGCAACCGAGACAGGAGTGAGCTTCATCGATTTTTTGGTAAAAATGAAACTTCACATGCAAGTTAATTTTGGATGTGTCAGTCCAGCAGGTGAGAGATGTCAACGTTTTGACAATCGATAACAAAAGTTATCGGAGTGAGCTTCATCACGAAACAAAAGTGGATCGACTTACAACTGTTCAAGCGCTCAATCACTTAATTTACGACACAAGAAAAATAATAAGCGCTGCCGAAGATCAGCACAAGATCTTCAATTCTTGCAGCGATTGAATCCTATATGCGTGTAAACCCAGGTTCTTGGGCAAAGTCGTCATGTCAAGTTACTGAACACGATGGTGATGTTGGTAATAAATTTCTAGAATTTGTCAACGATTCTCAGCCATAAATCTTTGCATGATCATTTCCTCAGACAAAAAATAAATCAATATTAGGCATTAACGGCCTATACAGGGCCTAAAACCGAGCTTCTCCAAGCACTTTCTTTGCGAAGTGGAAGGGACCTACAATTTTAAGCCGTGTCCGAACGGCAAATTTGAGAAGCTTCTCATGACAATTGATACTATTGGATGTTTGTCAGACTACAGAAAAGGTCATAAAGGTACAAGATTTGGTGTTCCATGAGTAAAAATCTTGCCCCAAAGTGTTCTACATTCTGTAAACACATTCCATGAAGCTGTGTAGATCAGTTCAGCACAAGATTTTCAACACCTAGTTTTGCGGCAGGACAAGTGAGTGAAATGTGTCAAATTTGAATATTCAAATAGTAGGTACTGATGTCAACGGATTTATTTTTTGGTATGAGATTTCGTATTTTTTATTTTAATGTAATATAAGTTCGCAGAAAAATGTGCTATCGACTGTGGAAGTAATCGCGACTTAGTTATCTTCAGTTTGCTTCAAATAATTGACAGCAAATCATACTTATTGAATTTTGAATTGAATATTGTATCTCAATTTTAATAAGTATGTTATCATACTCGTATTATTGTGAATTCTTTCGTTCCCGGCTGACGGCAAAAATGTCAATGACACTTGTATTTTGTGAATTTTTGTAACTGAAACGTAAATAAAATATAAAATATTCTATTCTATTCTATATTTGCTTACTTGAAAAAAAAAAATCAAAAGAATAATATGGAACAAGTACAAATTGCGATCGATATTAGGCCAAACATTAACTGTTTAATGCTCACTCAAAACCTAAAGCTCATTGAAAAACACAGAAAATCACCTATTTGAGATTTTCTCAGCTGAGAGGGTATGGGCCGCCGTTAACACATAATATTTGCTTACATATATTTTTAGATTGAATGGGCCCGTGCAGGGGCGTGCCAATAAAAAAAAACACTACAGGGAGAAATCACATCTAGGCAACTTAACCATTCATGTGAGCCTGCCTAGCGACATATTTACCATTTTGAAACTGTCCCACAAGTGTGCATGAAAATCCGTCGGGGGTTTAATGAGAGCACGCACGTATCGACCGTCGTAAGACAAATATGTAGGCCTCAAAACTCTTGAACCACACAAATGTAACACCAGCCTGGAACCCCCAATAGGAATACAGTAAAGTGGGAGAGTTATGTTCGATTTTATCCTGATTGTAGCTTCGCCGTAAAAGAAGAGGATTGAATGGTTAAATGATAATAACTTGTGATTGCTACCACTGAAAGTGGACTGTAGTCACTGCGCTGTTTCACGCCTTACCAAAGTCGATCGCCAGATTCCTTTTTTTGGTGCTTGTCTATTATATCTACTTATTATTTTCGAAAAACCTTTTCCCCAAGTCGACTCGATCCCAGCTTCTCAGGCAAGCACACTACCATGAACAGATCAACATTTTTCTAAGCGAACACAAGAAGTTTATAGTTCATTCAGTTTCTTCCTATTTGGTTTTTCTTTTTGCTGGTTTAACATGAATAAAATAAATAAAAACAAATTTAAAAAAAAGTAAAAAATGTTTCAATAATTTTATTGGCATATTCGAGACTCATCTGTCGATATTGAAAAGTGATGCGCTTTTACGCCTTATCCGACAGCGAAGTAGCGCTTCATTGCAACCCTAGCGCGTGCGCTTACATCTGCAGCAATCATAATGCAACAACCAAAGGGAGTGCGCAGTGACACACAATAAGTAGGCGCTTTTAACATCCTTGTAGGCTCTTATGCATGTTTAGTTTAACTATCCGCTGTGAAACGCCGAAGCCTATTGTTGCGTGTATTTTTTCCCGTAGATATACATGAAATTGACATGTAATAAGTCAAACTTGTTTTATTAGGCACGTTTTTTCGCAAGCGTGCAAAACGCTTATTCACATTTGCATTTTAAATACAAGAACAATTTAGCATATATACGCTTATTTTAGGGGGACATTTATCGCTGCTAATGCTGAGTTTCAACTTGTCTTTTAATTGACAAAGTTTGACAGCTCTTATTTTCATGATTCAATTACTGTCAATTACTGACCAAAAATCGTTTGCCAGTTCATTGACAATAAAATGTTGGCAACTGCCTTTATCAGTTCACTCAAAGCTCTTTCCAATTGCGCTGACATTTCGGAAACGTCATCTCATTTTCCATGAACGTCACTCACTGTCTGACACTGTTCGAATTTAATTTCTGTAGCTTTGTGTTTAGGAAATGGAAATATAAGTTTGTGTTTTAAAAAAAGATTGAAGGATAAATAAAATTCATTTAATTTCAGTGTTACCATGTGTCGGAAAGAATGATTAATTTTCCTATTTTATTAGTGACTCCCAAATAGTCGAATAGAATCCTGAAATCCAAAATCCCAGTTCACAAGATGTTCATTCAACCATTCAAAAAATTAATCCCAAAATTTTTTTATTTCTGAATTTTGACACGAACCCAAATTATTTATTAAATTTTCCACATTTGAATACAGATAAATTTACCTTCCTTGTGCGTTAAAATGTGTCTATTGATTAAGAATTGAATATGATGCCAATCACTTTTCACTGTCAATCAAACAAAATGACAACTAAGCTACTTCCACTTGTCATGTAAATTTTTCGTCTGTCATTGACATGCGCTGTAAGTCAATTTAATGACAGGCAGTTTGTCGCTTGCCAATTTTCTAAATAACATAGAAATACGTCATTTGTCATTTCAAAACGACAAGTAGAAATCTAGCATAAATCCTGCAGCGGAAATAAATCAGTGCTTTCAAATCTTGTCTTCCAGGTTTCCGATAACTTTTGTTATAGAATGTGAAAATTTTGACATTTCTCACCTACTGAATTGACACATTGCCGCATTTTACTTGCGTGTAAATTTTTATTTCTATCGAAAAAAATATTGAACCGCAGCCATCGGGTTGCAGCGCAGGTTGTAACGCTTCTCATAGGTACTTGGCGTGGACCTTTTCCAACGCTTTACAAGTTAAGTTGCAATTTGCCTGCCCTATAATTCGATTTTAACCCGAGTAGTATTTTATAATTCAATTTCCATTCAATATACTCTAGTTTGACAGAAAGAAAACAGTTTGACAGAGAGAAAACAGGCGTAAGGTCAAATGTCAGCCAGCATAGTGCTGCCAAGTCGAAGCCGATCGTTTTCTTCTCTTTTTTATCTAAGCCTTAATATGCTAGCGTAGGAAAAACACACCTATTATTTATTACATATAATATGTGCATAATATTCTTTTTATTACGAAAAAATGACAATTCCTTCATGAGAAACAACAAAGAATGCATCCATCTGGGTCGTATAACAGTGGCTCTTATTATGGAGCTAGCGATTGCTTCACAAGGAAAAGGTAAACAAATGCATGCCAACTTTGTCCGTCGCTTACGGTTATAGTGCTGCCTTATTAATGTTTTTTTTTTTTTCTCTTTCTAATCATGTGTGTGACGCTGACGACGACGAGTACCTACTAGCTCCATTTCTTTGCGCAGAGAAATCACAGCATAAAAACTAATAATAAAAAATGTTTTTCTCAATTCTCTCCCTCCTCCCTTTCTAAATTAACACAACAGAATATTTTATTGTACAGGCAAGGGAGCGGCCTTTAAATGAAATTAAACTGCAGAAATAGACAAACGGTAATTTCAATTGGGGTCATCTATTTATCTATTTAGATACATCTTTTGGGGTGCTGGTCATCCGCGGACAACGTAAAGTAAAGTAAAGGAAATCATTTTCGCGCCCAATTACATAACCCCTCGATCTATACTCACGGCGCGCAATGAGAGTTTGGAGAACAACAAACATTTTTTGTTATTTTTCTTTAATTCTTAATTAAATTGAAAAAAAAAACACTTTTTTTGTAGAAGAACAAAGTTGACCTTCAATCATACTGAGGCGAAATGTATATGAATGTGTTAATAATACTATTCCTACTACAATTCTCTCTCTCTCTCTCTCTCTCTCTCGCTCTTTATGTCTGTCTCTAGACCGCGAATGAATGCTGCGCACACACGCATAAACGAGAAACAAAATATAATTTTCTTCAGAGTTAAAATTAGATTAAAAATCCAGTTTCCCGCCAAAATAAAAAATTACAGACATCAAAATGAATACGCAATAAACGCAGCCCCAACTAAACGAGAAAAAAAAACATTATTCTCCAAATTAAGAAACAATACAATAATATAGTTTTGGGCGTGGCGGCCGGAGGGAGGAGACGGAGTTCCACTCCGTTTTAAGCACATTCATAATATATCTGTATGAGTGCCCTGAAAAAATGCGAATGATAAAAAAATACACAAAAATCAAACATTAGAAGAGCGAGAGGAAGACCTTAGAAATAAAATAAAATAGAAAAAAAAAAACAAAAAAATAAATAAGCTGTGACGTAAGTTGTTGTCGTTGGTTGTTTTTTTCATCGAATTTTTTATCGATTATTTTTGGCGGGTTTAAGTTTTTGTTTTGACTTTGGTTATGTAATAATATTTTCGTCAGTACAATATTTTTAAATATTTGTTTTTTTTTTTCCACTCAATATAGGTACCTATCCGCTTTTGGCGGGATTTATATTTTCCAATTGGATAAGGACGAGGATACTTTGCGCGCAATCACACGTGTGCATTTTTCCATTATTTCCTTTGCGGCAGGCATTATGTGACTTTGTTGCCGCCAAAAAAATGTACATACAGAACACATCACATCCAAGGGTAGGTAGTGCGGGATTTTAATTTTATTGCACTTCAAAAGATGGATGAGAGAGAACCTGCAGGGTTTTGTTTTTAGGTAGGCAATTGCACTTTTGAGGACCAATGGGTCTCATCATTCAAACTTGTTTTGTATTTGGCAAATTATGCTCACCTAAATTGGAATTACTGCCAAGCAGAGTGCTCAAAAATGCAGTGGGTAGGCAGGTACATTTTAAATTGTTAATGCGTTATTTCCATTTCATGATTGATCCGATTGTTTACTTAATAATGGGTGAACAAAACACGACAGATAAATCATGTCTTTAATTCTTTCTTTGCAAGCACATGCTTTGCAATCGATATAACTTTTGTTACTTTACTACTTTGGATTGCTATGCTTGCACCTATGTCAGAGACCGCAGGCCAAACCTTTACGACCACAGAGGGGCTTTAATTAAGTGATGAACTAAGTGTTACATATTGTGACGTTCAAGACATTGGAAAAAATATCTTATTTTCCTTTTTGGAGAGGTTACGACCAGAATTAAAGGAATCGTTATCCTTCCACTTGATGGCATCCCTACTGGTCCGCCTGTGGGGTTCACCGGTTCGACCTCAATAAACATCGCTTCGGATCGCTTTTTTACCGAGGCAAATAAAGTGCTGGTGCTATTGCATCCCAGCTGCCTCTTTTCCAAGATTTCGACGCGTACCTCCCCCATTTTTCATTTTTGTTTGATCGTCCTTTTACGACATGAAAAAATACTTTAATAATAATAAATAAACGACACCAAAATGGATGGAAGAGAATACTAATTTTAATAAGTCTAGAAAAAGATTATGCAATATTTAAGAAGGTACATGTGTTTGAAGATATAGTCCGCCCAAACTCAGTTGACACAGGTTTACGGGTAAAAAACTGCTTTTCTTATGGAGCTTTGTGTCAATTGAGTTTGGACGGACTTATATCAATAATTGTTAACCCATTGGCTACCACTGTACCCGCTTGTATACAGAAAATTGAACAACTTTATGGGTTTACCGTTGTATGTGTTGCATGTTTTAAACGAGTACGCGTGCTGTTTATTGTAAAAGAAATAAAACAATAGTCTTTTACCCCGCATCAAGTGCGATTGCGATTTTCTCGGTTTATCGGAGGTTGGCCTATATTTTGCAATAGAACAAATATTCGTTTTACAAATTTTCTTTTTATTTTTTTGGAAATATGTATGTCAAAAACCTTTAACCAAATCAGTAGGGTTCGTAAAATATCGCTCGCGAACGATAAAATAAGGATCTTTATCGTTGTTTATCGATGTTTTCACGAACCATGAAAAATAAAGTTCGCGAACGATAACATTTTCAATCTTTAAAGATGTATAGTCCTCTCACGAATGAACTGTATCCTTTTTTTCTGTATCTCTCGTTCGTGAGATCGAAAAAAAAAAATTCAGGTAGAACATGGTTCGCTCGCGATAAGGATCCGTAAAGATCCATAAAACAAATCATTCTCGATTCGCGATTCATATTTTCAATAGTTATTATTTTATTTGAAATGGGGAAAATAAATACATTGGAGTTAAATTAATATGTTTCTTATAATGAAGAAGCGGACGAATCAACTTGCTTACTTTGTGAGAGAAAATCGAGCATTGGAAAACATTGAGCAGCAAAGAGGTTCTTTTAGGAAAACTTACACAAGTAGTGCTGGCAGTGCCATCAGCGCTCTACCAGTTGTTTTGACAAAAAACAGAAGCAAATTATCCAAAGAAACAATAAATAATGTTTTATTAGTTAAACTGAATGCAAATTTATTCCAAAATTTTAATATGTAATAAAAATACTTTACACTTTTTAATATTAAAATATTTCGTTCGCGAACGGATCTCCAATAGTTGGTACGTGATAAATTCGCGAACGAACTATATTTTACAGATTTGATCCGATCGTGAAAACGTGAAAGCGAACCGAAAAATAGGGTTCGCGATCGAATCAGAAATCAAATTCCTTTGCGCACTTTTCATGAGAGAACGAATCTTATTTTATCGTTGTGGGAACCTTGAAAATCAGAGAAAAGTCAAGGAAGCGTTCATTTATTTTTACGCTAGGTAAGTACGCGTCGTAAAGTTTAGTGTACCCGCTTGGGTACAATCCGAAAAACTGCAATTTTTTTTAAAAATGGATTTGAAAGCATTCTAAACGTCATCATTTTATGGAAGGAGATTTGATAATCCTTCTTAATGCAATAAATGCAATCGAAGAAAATTATCGAAACGCTGTGTTTGACATTGCATTTATACCACCAGATGCAGATTACAATACAGACGAGGAGGAAAAAGACTCAGACAATTTGAATAACGATCACATGAACAATGATGTTCCAGGTAACGTTGAGCTTTGCATTAGGGATGAGGATTTCGATAGCGAGGACAAAGTTCATTTATAAGTGAAAATAGCCTCAATACCAGGGCAATCTCAAACCCAACCACGCTGGTCTAAAAGAGGGATGAATATGAAATGTGCTTTAGACAATAAGTCTCCAGTCGAAATATATGAAACACTTTTTTATAATGAGGTAATGGAATTGATCTTGAATCAAACTAGTGCATTTATGCTTCTCAACACAATCATCATAGCCACAATTTAAAAAAAAAAAGAATTGGATATTTTCATAGGCATTATGTTCTACAGTGGTTACCACTATTGAATGGTATCAGGAGTATATGTATTGGAAATTAGATGAGGATACAAGGTTTTTTTTATTATTATTATTTCAAACATAATAAACTACAAAGGATTACAAATGTTTGCTTACACTGATACTAGTTATGGAACTAACGAGCAGTTTGCTTTTCAGTATTATTCGCGGGAGAAAAGTAAATGGCTAACAGTTTACTATTTTTTAGATACATTATAATTGTTATTTGTTGTAGGTTCTTAACTTTTAGAGACAATAACAGGAGCATAAATGGGTTTCATCCAAAGCGTTGGAGTTTAAATTCACTCCGAGCGCCTCTTTCGCTCGTTGTTGTCACCCTGCTATTCTATATCTAGTAGAGTGCGTGGTAAGTCCTGTGGTTTGCGGTTGTCTTGCAAGATCTGACGGTCTTGTACGGTTCAGTCGTCTCACGCCATATACGATTAGAAGAATTGTAGCTTCCTCGTTAATATGCTGCTGAAGTCGCTTCTCGTGTGCTTTGGCCCTAACGTTGATCTCTTCAAGAACAGTAGGAATCCCTAGGCACCGATGGAGGTCGCTGTTTCTAATGTACCATGGAGCATTCACAATACTTCGAAGGACTTTGTTCTAGAACCGCTGGATGACTGCGTTCCGTTTTTATGAAATCAAAAAAATCGACACCAAAACGCTCCATATCTGCAAGCGTTGCTTTATTTGAAGGTCACCATTTCCAAAGAGAATTGAAAAGCCTCTTAGATGCAGAGTATGCTAGATGCGAGTCAGACGGGTTTCTGAGTTCTGTGACATAGGTCTGTGTGTCCATAAATGCATTAAGAAATTTCATGTGAAAAATTAGCAACCATATTTTTGAAAGCTTGAAAACCACACTTCCTACTCTTTTTAAAAAATTAAAAATAATTATTTTGGATTCCTTCGACACTATTTAATAAAAAGTTATGTTACAAAACATTTTAAATTTTAGTTTTAAATGTCTTTGGTAATAAATGGTGAAGGTACACATTATCTCAAATTTAGTTTTGTTTACCAATCCTTTTCTATCAGTTAAGTTCTCGAATTTATCTGTGCAAAACTATTTCAAGATGAACTTTGCTGCTCACAGAATCTTGTGTTTACCTCCTTCCGACACCAAGGTAACGAGTGACATAGACAGATAAATCAACTTTTTTTTTTTTACAAAAAAGTGACACATTATCCGCGTTTTTTTGATAAATGTATCTATCCACAGTTGCTCATAAGAACGATTCCAAGAATTATGGCCAGGAGCCATACATTTTTGTTTGCAACACAAATTATTGTATGTGTTTGTGGCATGTATCCAAAGCAGCCCAGCTGTCGATGTTATCGGCAGTTATCACCAGTATAGCTGGCAAAACAATGTTGTTATTGTTTTTTGATGTTGTTGTTGTTGTTTGTTGTTGTTGATGTCGTTGTTGTTGTTGTTGTTGTTGCTGTTATTGTTGTTGTTGTTGTTGGTGTCGTTGTTGTTGCTGTTATTGTTGTGTTGTTAAACGTGTAAATTCGAGCACTCCTGTGGACACATTTCTCAAAAAACGCAAATATTGTTTTGATTGAGAATACGAACGGGCAATTTTCGCCTGCCGGTAACGAGTACTCAGTATCCTTATTATAGGTAGGTTAAGAAGCGTACGGGTAGTTTTAAGCACATCTATATATGCATATATATAAAGTGGATGATGGTATATCCCAAATTAATAGACATCATAACCACCAAACCGATTGAATTCAAATTTTTAGGCAATCTTCGGTATTTGCCCGAGAGTAGCGGCGTTCCCTTACTTTTTAAGTAACTTAAAGTAAATTCTCAAATTTCGAGGAGTTCGAATAAATTGTCTCACAGTTTGAAGAAGTTATGAAATAGTAAGGGAACGCTTTTGTAGTAACCCATATACATGACAGCAGAACCATCAAATGAAGAATCAAAACAATTTGTGAAATCGAGATTAATAGAAATATTTGATTGAAAATGATTACGGGAAAATGTTCGTCACTATTTGGCTCATCAAGTCAATCAGAAGAAAGTCATACGGACTTCCCTGAAAGGAACAAAAAAAAAAACTGAAATATGAACTGTCGTTTCAAGTATCTACTGTTGACAGCTGTTTCACAATCTGCCATTTTTGGGCAGACATTCAGTTGAGGGGAAGTGATTTGATCTCACGTTGCCTCTCTTTTAATTTAAGCAGATTTTAGTAACTTTGAGTAGCTTTAAGTTACTTAAAAGAGTAAGGGAACACGAATAGTGTTTTTGTGAAGTTTTGTCACAATTGGTCTTGCAGTATCCCACAATTGCCTTTGTCGCTCTATGTAATCCATATAATAAAAATGAATCGTCGTGCGTTAGAGTCGCAAAAGGAGCGGATGAACTCGCCAGAAAAGGAGCCATACTGCACCTTCTACCCGATAAAGGTCCCTTAGGCATTCCAATTGCTATATGCAAACTCATGTTTATGAGGGAGGCCATTGAGAGAACTAACCTTAGATGGACAGTGGCAACAGCGACAAAACAGATTATGCCAAAGCTGGATCTGAAATGGCTCTTAGTTTTTGATCTCTCTGAACAGATTGCACATTAGTGCTACAATTGGTGTAATCATCGGACACTGTCTTATAGGCGAGCATGCAACAAGCGTTGGCGTCTATACAAATGACTTCTGCAGAAGCTGCATGGACGAGGAGGAGGAGGAGACTATTGTCCACCTTCTCTGCACATGCCCTGCTCTCTCTCAAAGACGAAAACTCCATTAAGGATCTTTCTTTTACAATGATCTCAACGATCTCATAAACATCGACCTCAAAAGTCTGTCAAGCTTCATAAAAAGCTCCTACTGGTTCAACGAGTAGGAAGAAGATAGATCCGTGTGGTATCACAATGGGCCTTTTCATTGGTCTAAGTGTGTCGGCCTCTACAACCTTACCTTACCTTAAACTTGATGATTCTTTTTTGTTTTGATTGTCACAATACAGGGGTGGTAAAAAGTTGCAAGGAAAATTGGAAAATTGGGGAAAAGCCAATATAGTGTTTTGTATTGGAATTTTGGATGAATTTTGACGGAATGAAATAGCAATGATAATATGGCGCTGCGAGATTAAGACTGTTTATTACGCATCTTTTTTGCAAATCGAACATGGGAAAGTTGTTTTTCTCACAATGACAACAATTGATAGTTTGATAGTGAATGAAAGGTAATTCCTTCGAAGACTCTTAATTTATTTTGCATTTTTATGTCCCACGCTAAAAAGTATTCTAGATAGGTACTTTTTGTTTTATAAGACTAAACTGTTGGGTATAGATCGAGTTAGAGAATTATCCAATATAGGTACCCTCTTGGAAATAATGGGCGCTTTCAATAAACTGCGAGTTCTCTACCAGTTAAACCTCTAGCACTTGCTAAACGATGGAGTTGTTCAATCAATGAGGAAGGGTATAATAGTATGGACTATCAGTTGCCTTGCAAATTGAATGCGTCTAATTTGATGAATAATGATTGGTTAAATTCGCTTTGGTGCATTTTTGTTTTTCGATTTTCTTATTTTTTAAAACAGGAAAAAAATTTGATTTCCAATTTTGTAAAGAAAAAAATTACACATGACTCCTTTTCTTCACCCTTCTATACGAACTTAAATGAGATGCCTAATGTTAAGCACCTCAGAAAAAAGGGCACAAATGCAAAATATAAAAAATTGAGTTAGCAGCATATTTGGATCGGTATCTTTAAAAGCGTATTTCACACTGCAAATGGTTCAAAATCATGAATGCGAATAGGCACATCTATCTTGCTCAGTTCTATTAATAAATATCTGCCATTTACGGCGACAAAAATGCCAGTTTTGCCTAAATCTTCTGCTTAGTTTCATACGATTTTGTTTGGTTAATGCGCCTATTTTTCGTACTAACCTATCATCATGCTCTAATTATTTGAGGCAGAAATATTGAACCGTTCTAAATGGGACCAAGGTGTTTTGGCTTTAGACCCGAGAAATCTGGTATAGTACATCGACGGATTGGAAATGGAATCTGGAGTTGGAGCTGGTGTCTTCGGACCCAACATCAAAGTTCCATAACTATGGGAATGTTTCCCACGGTATTCCAGGCAGAAGTCCATGTTTTTTGTTTCTCTAACTGCGCTGTTTTAAATTCAAAAAGGGGAATTAAAGCCGCTAGCAGCACTACATGCACTCCGCCTCCAACACAGCGAACTCTTTGACTGTAAAAAAAAACTGCTATGATTCCCTGCGAAATCTAACAAGGTCAAACTTGGATTGTACCTGGCCACCAAGGTATAGATTGTTAAGGAGGTGGGACTTAGAACCCTAATCGCTGCTTTAAAGGTATAGCAGGCAATGAATCTGCAGACGAACTAGTCAGAAATACATCCCAATCAGTGTTCTTTGGGCCAGAACCTTATTGCAGAGTCAATTGGGCTGCTGTTTCAGGGCTAATTAAAGACAAGGAATATCAGCTTGTCTTAAACATTGGGAAAGTGTTCCTGATATAAGACAATCCAAATAATTAATGCACACATGTGCTATGAATGTCCTACTCACCATTGGTTGAGGCGACGTATCTTTTACAGTGAGATACGTTTACAGGAAGAGCTACAAAGTTCTGCAACTAAGGACGGATTGGCCTTCACTAGGGAGGTCACTTGTCTTTTAGGATAAAGTATCCCCTTTTTGATACAAAAATCTTTCAGGTCGCAGTGTCACCCAATAATTATGTGCAAATATACTAATGTTAAGTTGTGCACGCAGAGATGTTAATTTTTTGCTATGAAATAAACATTTATTTTTGTCTTTAAAAAACCTTAAAACAGTTTAAATTTAATTCACGATTTGGTTGTATTAAAATTGCAAGTAATTTGTTTTTTGTGACTATAGGCACTAAGCAAAAAAGTCTCCAGTCCATTTTATCTAAGTTAGTAATCACCAAAATTACTGAAATATCTGAGCACAATATAGGCAACATATTTTGTTTTATTTAGAAATCGTTATTTTTTAATTCTAGAAAAACATTTAATATATAAAGCCAAATAAATAAAACCAAAAACAGTCTCAAAACTACTTGAGGCCAACATTATAAGTTGCGAATCGAAAGTTCGCCTGGATTCGAATGTTTAAGTGAATTTCGCTTATCACAGCTCCTACATTCGCTTAAAAATCAATGCTGCCAATGCTTTTCAGACTGAAATGACAGATGTTAAACGTCAAATATTATTGATTTTGCATCGAGGATTTGTGAATTTTCATTTTTGGAAAAATAAAATAAAGTAGACGTACATTTACCAACAAAAAATGCTAAGTAGTGTTGACTTATTTTTTTGAAGATGTGGATGCTAACGAAAGAGCAGAAAAATCATAAATGGTGTTTAGACTGAGAAGAGCCTTACGAGATAGCTCCAACCAACTTGGACTTCTAGATAGTTTGTATGAAAAAAAATATAACCTCTTTTCCAGTTAAAAGTCTTGCTAACAAAAGCATATAATTTTTCATATTTTCGGTTAAACAAACATGCGTTTGATTATGTTTTAATTAAAATAAGTCCAGAGCTGAAACCTTCTCCGAGTTCTGCAATTCCACCCATTATAAAACTTGCATTTGCGCTGCGGTTGCTCACAGCAACTGCCAGTCGGATTTACTGGCTGTTGCAGGCTTAAGAGGTCGTTAACAACCTGCTCCAAAGGAGACAAAGAAAGCATCTTCCTTCTGTAGCTATAACATCTTTTTTGTTTGTTGAAATTATTTTTTTAAGCTTTTGTTTGTAGTCCAACCTTTATCACAACTCACTGGAATTCTATAAACAATCCTTATGCTATTTTTTCCCCTAACGTGAAGGAGGACCAAGAAGTTAAGTTCCCGCTCAAATTGCTGTCCATATTCTTTCTGTTTTTTTTTTGTGATGACACAAACGCTCCAACCTTTAGCTATTTGGGGATTTCGTTCCATTAGCTCTACTACTGATGTGTGTTTGTTTTTAAAATATAAAATATCATTCTCTTTTTTTTTAATAATACATCTACCATCTAGCATCTACCTTTTTCTCGCGTCACTCATTATCAGAAAATGCACAAAATAAACAGAAAAAAATATGATCAATTTTCTAAACCGCGTCGCGTACGCAAGCGTTATCACTGAATATGTTAGTTCGCCTGGATTTAACAAATTGCGCGGATATACCTACTAGCGATGTGTCGCTACTCGTAATTTACAGAAAATCGAACTCGCTATAATTTTGACAGTTGAAGCGATTTTTTTTTTATAATACTGAATAGTCGAATTCGCAAGCCTTTTCGTTCTATTAGCTACTCATAATATGGGCCTAAATGAACTTACTACGGCATTTCTATTCTCATGGAAACGGTTAATACGGCTTTTTTCAAATTCTGCTCTGTTCGGACACTAATTATGTTACGTAGGCACCTAGTTACATTTAAACTAGCTATGTAGATTGGACAATTTAGGTATATAGGTTCAAAACATCCCAGTAACACCTCCACATTGTTCCACTAACTTTGCACACACAAAATGTTGGAGAACTGCAATGACATTACGTTTGATATTTTTTAAGTTGTGTAAGCTACAAATTAATGTCAAAAAATTGCTGATGTAGCTACATATGTTGCGCATCTACCTCGTAATTTGTGAAGTGATGCCGCATCGATGCCCATTTTTATACACTTTCGTGGATTTTGAGTTTAATTGCAACACACAGCCCAAACAGCTCATGGCATGGCGGCCCGTAGTCTCATTACATTCGCATGTGCGAAACTAGATTTATTGCCACGAATCTCGGGAGCAACCTAGGCACTTTGAAAAGCGGTCTCAAAACAAACTTTTGCGAGTGTTCACTTTTTATGTTACTAAACCAGACACACTATTGAAAGCCGATTGTTAGTTTAACTCGGGGATTCGCTAACCATAGTTATTTATAAAAAGGTATATAGGTAGAGGTACATCATTCAAAGCTTGGTTGCTGTGTAGAACGCATCATTTTATCCCAGAAAAAACTTGAGGTACATTAATTGTAAATGACTCCTTATCGATGCTACGCTAATTGCATTTATTTAAGAGGAAAGAAAACACATTGCTAAGAATAAGCAGTCAAAACCAAGGCAAGAACTGGTACAATTTGCATTTGATTGTTGTTTATAAGGGAGAAACGATCATTCATTTTGTTTAAGATCCAAAATTATGTTGAGATCGTTTCAAAGCTGCAAAATTGAAATAGAAATTGTTCACAGTGCCTACTAGGTGCCCATTTTGGAGGGTTCACAAACACAAGATATTTTTTTCCAGTGCGGGCTGCATTAGCTGCACATTATCGTCAGAGCACGAGTGAAAGTTAAATGCACTACTAAATCACTGAATAATCGACAAAAAAAATCAATAAAATAAATACAATATCGCTTACCTGTTATATGAGTAGACGCCTGCTGTCTAGCGTAAGGTTTTGGTCGTTCACCGCTTACTTCCTCGGGTTTTTGTTGCTTGGGACTGCGGAATCGAATGCGGTCAGCTTCTTTGATTTCATCACAGGACACAGCCCCAGTTTTCTTGATACGTTGTTTTAATTTCATGTCATATTCTCGGAGCTCCTTATCTAACAGACTCTCTTCCAATCTTGATTCAGAGCCAATGGTGGGGGCGATAGCGACTTTAGGGGATACAATGGACTTACTCTGTGGCAGAGGGTTATCTACGGCGGGAGAATTCAGTAAAATATATTTTCGATTGAATTCCTCGATACGTTGCAGTTTTTCTTGCTGATAGATTTCATTAATTTCGCCTTTTTTAGGGCCACCGAACAGGTTGCGCGAGACGCGATTTTTAGGCACTTCTGCGAAACTGCGAAAAGATTCGTTTATACCAATTTGGTATCCGTGGGATAACCCAATCGGATTAACTCGAATGTAACCGCTTGTCATTGTTATAAATGTTTACAACTTTGTGTCTCTGGATTAAATTCGTTTTAATGTAATTTTATTTAGAGGCGAACTAAATGTCATTCACTTTGCAATCGGTATCTTGTCATAAAATATTCAAATTCACAAACAAAACAAATGTTTTCTCTTTTGATAGTTAATTGATTTACACTTTAAAAATATTTTATTTTTCACTGGTATTTGACTTCGCCTCAATGTAATTATGTATACAAAATAACACACACGACACACGTCCGATTTCAACGCCGATTCAAACATGAGTGAACCATTCCAAATCGCAATGGATACACACAATTTTATTCATACGTAGTGTAGTGGAACTGTAGAAAAGTAGTCTGATTTCGGTCAGCTCTCTCTTTCTCTCTTTCTCTCTCTCTCTCGCTGACAGTAGGATTTCTCCTCTGGTTGTGTTTTTCGAAGATTCTTTCTTATTATGCTGCCATCAAAATAACAATTTATCGTACTTTTGTAATTTAATTTTGATTCGTTTTGTATACAATCAATTATTGTTCGCGTATGGAGGAATATGTATAACAAAATAATACTAAGCCACTAGGAGTAGATATTCATGCCACTTTTTCAATTCGTTGGCCCATTGTAAATTCGTAGTTGCAACTCCTTTTGGAGTACTTTTAAATTTAGCAAAACGCGTTTCAATTATTAAAAAATGTACTTAACATTTCATCATTTTTAAACCCATTTCCAACAAAATAAATCACTAATTTAATCAATAAAAACAGGAATTTTTAAATACAAAACACAAAGAAACCTGATGGTCTTTAGCTTGTCTCACTCACTCTCACGGGCTTTTGTTTCGTTAAGTTTGTTCCGAGCAAGGGTTTCCCCTTACGGATTTTCATAGGAGAAACATGTTCGAAAATAACAATGACACCCAAACCCAACCCAGTCACCACTCTATACTCGGTGGACATATGAATTGACATAGCATTTTATAGATGGTAAGCCATAAAATTAACCACCTTCATCAGGTTCATGTCCGATTACTGAAAGCATGCTATATTCATATATTCACTTCTAACGAGTATTCACAGGGTAATTAGGTAGTCGAAAAGTACTATATTACGTGGCTTCGATGGTAGAGTGCGTACTTTGCTTGACTAAGGGTCCGTCTATGTTGGAGCTGTCATAAGCGACAAAAGCTACGATTAAAGCAGGGTTTGACTCTTTGCATTTATGTAATGTTTATGTTGAAGTTTCCATAACGGCGAAACTGCAAATGCCGTTTATGCAATTTATTAAGGCATTTTAAAGTTATTGTTTACAGTAGAATCTTTGCGCATATAATTCCCAAGAAGAAGAAACCATCACACATACTGGACAGTGGACAATCAGCTAATTTCGACACCGTGAAAATATTGGACAATGCAAAGAGTGCAAACATTCGATACATACAAGAGAAAATTAAGAAGACAATAAACACAAAAGAAGACTATGACATTAAAAATTGCCATTCAGCCGTCATCTGTGTTGTTATGTAGTATAAGTAAATATAATTATTTATTTTATATGTTCGTGTTGTGGAACGATTGCAATCGAAATGCAATAAATTAAAAATAAAATAATTCCAAGTCTTAGATTCAATAATTTGTGCATAGGAAAAAATAAACTTAACCCTAGAAAAAGTTGGAAAAAATGCAACGAAACGTCGGGAAATTTTTTAGTAAAAAGTTGTTTTTATTTACACAAAAATAAACTGACCAAAAAAACTCAAACAAATACCAACATATTTTCAAGAAATTCCCTTTTTATGTCTCCAATTGCTACAAAATAATCATAAATATCAGTAAGGGAGGACGGGGCACAGAGAACCATTTAACGTTTGCCAATTTATTAAAATATATTGAACGAAGCAAAAATGCTCAGATTTCCTTACCACATACCTTTCGGTGTCATAAAAGTAAATAATTGCTATCACAACTTTATCACTTTTGTTCTAAAAATTAAAAGTGCATAAAAAGTGATTTGACGCCCCCTATGAAACACCTTCTGCTCCAAAAGTAAAAGAGCGGATAATCTTTAATGTATGTAGGTATTTATTCTATTCCTTTTAATCAATAAATAACTTAAACATTTTATAAACTTCATTGGTAAAAATTAAATTAATTAAATAAATAATAAATGTTAGATATATATATTTTTTTTTAGCTGAATTTAAATGCAATGTAAGCTCGTAATAGAGTTGTCGTCCTCTGCTCCAGCACAAGCATCATGTGCCCCCTTTTTACAACCACGACACTGGATCCAGCCTTCATTTTCTTTTGATTTAAAAAATGTATCGGTGCAATAAATGCAACAAATGTTGGCGTCATTGTTCTGGTCTTTTTTTGCAATTTTTTTATAGTTGTATACCATCTGGAACAAAAACAATTAAAAATTAATAGGGTTAATTTTCTATAGGGGGCACTGAGGACCGCCCTAGTCCTCTGTGCCCCAATACGAATGCCTTTTAAAAAGTGCTATGAATATTTCACAAAAGTATGAATATTTCACAAAAATAAAAGTGGCAATAACCAACTGAGAAGCTAGATGGGCGCTTTTATGGTTTCGTTAAACTTTTTGGCTAAGTCACTTACTTATCGTCTTAAACAGAAAGTCCTATTTGCCCCGCTGGTCCTCTGTGCCCCGTCCTGCCTTACATTAATGAACACAGGTTGAATGAGTGCGAATTTTCGACCCATCCTATTAATACAGAAAGATATACGATTAAACATTTTGCGACCTTTATGAATATTAAGGCAGATGTTTGGATTTAATTTTGATTGCAATGCCACTTCCCTCCACCGCTTGTACAAAACAAATATGTTGTGGTGATTTTTGTCTCTTTCGTCAATCTTACTGGTCCTTATGCGGGCGTTCTTAACTTAACTATAACCTTATAATTTTTGCTTTTCGGCCTTAAAACAATTTTACAAACTACGTACCTGTGTATATGTTTTCTTTGAGAATTTTTTTTTATAAACTCTGCATCTGTATTTATGTTATATAAAAAGAAACCTCCTACACTACTCAACTAACCTAAGCTACTAAACTTACACTAACTAAGCACTCGTTGCCTTAGGTTAGGTTAGGTAGGCGGGCTGGCTTAGTGCCACACTCAGGTCAATACTGACCCATTGCGATGCCCATTGGGGGAGGAGGGTGGTTCCTTACTCATTTTTTTAACCATGTCTACAAAAACTGAGATTAATTACTCACTGTGTTGTTCGATACAAGTCATCCTGTGGATTTGGTGAAGTTCATTATCCTGTCTATCGGTGTGCTGGAGAGCTCGTCTAGGTCATGGAAGAAATGTCTCCCCAGGAATCTGAACCTCATGTATTGGAGGCCCGGGCAGTGACATAGGAGGTGGGTTGTATTCTCCAGAGCTTCCTCGTCGCCACAGCCTCTACAGAGTTCTTATTACGTCAAGCGCAATTTCTTCATGTGGTACCGCAGAGTATTGCGCACGTTAATATTCCTACGAGGGTGGATAGTGATTTACTATCCTTTTTCATGAGACTCTTGGTTCTGGCTCAATTGAAAATTGGCCATAGCATTCTTGTGGCAGGTATCTAGAGCCGTCCATCGTTGCCTTACACCAATTGGTCGAAATCCCTATTGCTATCTGAGCCCCAGGCAGTACTCAACGGCGCGCCGGGAGCCGACTGAAGCCGTAAAGCGTCAGTTACTTCACGAAAGCACCACCACAAATTAGCTTCCCCGACCTAACCCAGAAACGCTCTCCCTGCGCTAGCTAGCTCACTGGCCACACAATGGTGGGGCAGACGCATCACTTAGCCGTAAACACCACGATCTATCAAATGTTGAATACATAAATATTCAATATTGCGAGCACAACTATGTGCAGTGCTGTATTACAAATCCGTAAGAGCTGACTTACTTTTGACTCATATCTATGGCTGCAGCTATGTAGTGCGTCTGCAGCACAATTTTATTCGCCTAGAGTAACGCAACCGTCATAGAAGGGCTTGTTGACCCCTTCGCCCTTTACAAGCCGCCATAGTTCGGTGAATTGCTTCTCCGTATCATTTTCTCAAAGTTTTCACAGAAGAATGAGCTTTATCTCAATTTCGTAATGTATGAAAACTGTCAATGGATGAAAAAGTAGTTATTTCAAAAACTATCTGTCAAAAGCAACTGACTTTGTGCCTCCGTATAACAAAGTATAGTGGATTCCTTTGTTACTAAATTAAATATGTAAAATGGTTAATGTCCTTACTTATTGAGACACAATTCTTGCAGAGGAAAATTGTTCAAAAATCTCAATTTAAGACAAGCTACGTAAAGGCTGCGTAAATACTTGCACGATGTTTAACTTAGTAATCGCGTATCGTAATGTTTAACTGTGATTGTAAGGCGCAAAGATCAGAAACAATATCAAAAGTGAGGTCACAGTGACTTCTGTTCTGGCACTTAATATACTGAATTCTGTTTCTGTCGCTTGCGAAGGGCATTAACTTTAGAGGTGTTTTAAGGAAAATCTAATAAATACGGCTGGTCGTGTGAGAGATCAAGACGGAGGAATACTCTCAGCAACTCTAGAAGAGGCGGATGTCGAGAGCTCAACCTTAACAACATGTACAGAGAGAGGATGCGATTGAAGTGGCATCGGTCTATACGTTTTTATTGAGTAATGACATTTTTGACCCGAGAGAAAGGTCGTCCATGCACTAAGAGTGTTATCAGTCAACCCTCCGTAGCAGCGCCATTATAAAAGGCATCCTCACTTTTTGGTAGGTTCTTAGAGCTATTTTTAGTTATAAAGTGGAAAGTAAGTGTTTACTTGTATCATGGTTGTCAGGTTGACAAGATTTAGCCTCTTTCAGCATGTTGGCGGATTCGAAGTCATTTACTATAAACTTATTATACAAATGGTTCCGTAAAACAAACGTGAGCAACAAAAGTAAATTTCAACAACATGTTTCATCGAAAATCCAATCCATATCCACGTTCCACATAAATAACCCCCCTTTACTAACACATAAGGAAAGAACTTCCAGGCGGAGTGGGTTTAAAATTGAGAGAACGTGCTCAACCTCTACGGACGCACAAAGCATCACTCACACAACAACAAACTTTCGAAGTTTCACCAGTTTCATATAAATTTCGAATTCGCTCCAAACATGCTGGACATGCTGAAAACAACAGCGACTGGGTTTGTTTTTGTTTACGCACTCCAAGCTCCAAGTGTTCTGATTTTGGGAGGCAAGGCAGTGTAGATGTAGTGGCGTGGCGTTGGCGTCACCATCGCCATCGTTCTGGTTTTTAGCTTTCATGTTTTTGGAAAACGTGCTGCTCACGCTTGCTGCCGTTCTACTCTGCCTCCCAATCTCCTCTTTGCCCCTTCATCCACAAACGGTTTGGTCGTTGGCTTTGGCATATCTGTATCTCGTACATATTTCCATTTTAATAGTTCTAACGGATCATGGAGAAATTTGCAATGTTTTCATTGCCTTCTCCTCTTTTAGGTTACTTCGCGTGCTTTTCCATCTCACTTGCGCCAGCGCTTCTCTAATCTCTACTCCATGTTTTTATTAACTTTGTGTTTCTCCATCATTCTTAGTCGCGTGAGATTTGTTCGTGTCATATTTTTTTGATGTTCACTTTGTAGTTTGTTGTTATCGTAAAAAGAAAACTCGGTCGGTCGTTAACTCCGCGGCGTTAGCCAAGAGTTCTGTGATCGAGGTTAATGGTGGTATAGTAAATGTAAATGTTTTTGTTTTTTTGTTTTTTTTTTTTAGTTTCGTCTGTTATCATTTATCGTGCTACGTTCTTTAGAATTTTGTTTTGATTTCAAAATTCGATTGTAGTAAACACACGCAAAGCTTTGATTCATTCAATTTGTGGTGAGATTTGATGCTTGGCGGTAAAATATTGAAAATTTGATCCATAACTTTTACTAATACAGGTAGGTACCTAGTAACGGTATTGTGTTGTACCTTTTAGTTCTATCTACATTATAGTCGGCCTTGCCTTATGCATATAGAGTTACGAAGAACACGTTATGCTATGGTATAGCGCGTACTTAGGAACTTGGACTTGACAAGTTCGCTGAAATGTTTTTGAAGTTGTTTTTTGGCATTTCCTCGTTTCTTCTTTTGTTTTCTTTTTATTCTCACCTGTTTGCGAACAAACTACAGAGCAAGACAGGTAGGTAGCCCGTTGTGGTTTCTCTTGAATTAGGTCAACGAAATTTTGTTATGATTCATGTCGAGTGGAGTGCGTTGTCCGGAAAGTGTTTGCTTAGGTGAATAGGTACATGAGATACCCCAGACAATTTGACTTTATTTGTTGCGGTTTCTTCTTATGGAGAAATGTGTACATTTGTAGGTAGGTACCTACCTCACCTATTACAATTATGTAGATATGTTTTGTGTAGCTAGCGAGTGTAGTTGGAGTGGAGCACTCAACTTTTGAGTATAGAAGCAGGGATGTTAACAAATGCGTGGTATATTTTCTATAGGTATTCGGTGTTGTAGAGAAGGATCCCCATTTAAAAAAAAAAACACCATTATATCGGCTTTCACGTTACGTATATGTATTTTATATATGTACATATTTATTTATTTTGTAGTGCCTAGGTAGGTATAAACTGTAAGATATATTTTCTTATTAATAAGCTAAGATGGCAGATATCTAAAAGCTACAATATAGGCAGGTAAAGTAAGTTTTACTTGATTGGACAATATGAGAAAAGAAGGAGCTAAGTTAAAAGGAAATCCGATATTGTTTAACTATGTTTGGGAAAAACACAAAAGTAATTTGTTTTTTGCATTGCTGCTGCTGTTTTCAATTCGCCTTATAGGTACCTAGAACCCGGCAAAGAATTCCATAATCGGCGCTCGGAAGTAAGGTAAGGGTATCTCGGTCTCGGGTGAATTAAGTGGCCAGATCTGTTTGAGGAAGCCATTATTAACTTCTCATGGAGATACGGCAGTTGCCGTGTTCGCAAGATGTGTGACAGCAAAGTCGCGGTGCGAACATGTAGTAGGCTATCAAATCATATGTCGAAGATACGTCTGGAATAGCTGGACACATGATCATACCTTCGTGATCCAAAAACGTACCTACTGCATTGTTAAAGGTGACACGGAGTCTGTTTTTCCTGCAAAGCTGCACTTGCCGAAAATTTCGCACCTGTAGATGAGTGTTGGTATAACCAAAGTTTTTGACAGCATGACGCGGGTCTTAACGGGGGTAAAAGAATTGAGTGGCTCGCAAGGTTCTAAGCACACCATGAGTCTTTTCGATTGTGGCCTTCATATCCTAGGACATTCCAAAGTTTTTAGCCCTTTCAACATACACTGCCGATCACAAGGATGAGGCCATACATTTTGCAATCGATTTTCAGTCTTTATACCTGTTGGAAATTGTATACCCAGAAACTTCTACAACCTGTGAACAGGTACCTACATAATTTCCCAACAGTAAGCCATAAAATTAAAGGGTAAATAAGAAACGGCCGCTGGAATTTCCCAAGATCAAACAATGAACTACTTGAAAAGCGTATCAAAAGATGCGCCACTAGGATGCGGACACGCAAAATCTTCGAAAGAAATGAAAAAAATTAATAAAATGTTTACATTTTATGGTTTTAAAACATTTATTTATTATGTTTTTCTACATTAATAATGCGTATGCCCGCCATTTTTCGATATGAACTCTATAAGACGGTTTGGAATAGAATCTTTTAGTTTTTTTTTAAATAATTAAGAGAAATTTGGGCCCAGGCATCACGAATAGCTTCGATTAAAGTGTCCTTGTCTTCAAATTGTCTGCGCCTTCATACACTTTACGAGATAACCATGCCCAAACATTTTCGATTATGTTTAAGTCCGGTGAACAGGGCGGCCATGGCAAAAGTTCCACGTCTTCTAATTGAATCCAACTTCTAACAACCCTGGAAGTGTGTATAGGGGCATTGTCTTGTTGGAATATCCAAGACAGTGGTCAGAAAATGTTTTTCACTTTTGGAAATGTCTGTTCCAGCAAACATTTGTAGTTGTTTCCGCTCATTGTTGCGGACAAAAACTCCAACTGGATTGTGCCATAATGGGTAATAGCTCCCCACACTATTACACCTGATGTACGACTGTGATGTCTTGCCGAAATAAGCTCCTCCTTTCTTAGATTATGGAAATAAAAGTTGTAACCATCGGGGCCGTCAAGGTTAAACTTTTTTTCATCCGAAAAGACAACGCGTTTCCATTCACTGCTCGAAGCGACATGTTTTCTTGCAAAATTCATTCGATGCTAATTGTGTACTTGCCTTAAAATAGGTTTCTTTTTAAGTTTCATGCCACTTTCTTCTCTGTATAGTACCACTTTTTCGTATTATCCTTCGGACCGTTGCAATGCTGGCTGATACTCCGCTGTTGGCCCTTATTTTAGTCACTGGTAGAGTAGAATTTGAGACAAGCCGTAGAATAACCCGCTTTTCTCGCAATGTTGTTGCTTCTGCCGTGCGTCCTTTTTGATTTTTCCCATAGTGTTGTGGATCCGCAAGATAACTGTTTACAACAGTCTTCCTTCTATTTAGCCTCCTTGTAATTTCTCGGCCTGAGAGTCCTAACTCCTTGAAAGCATCTATTTTTCCTCTTTTTGTCGCTGTCAAAGTCTATCCGGAACCCATTTTTTTTAACTAAATAAAAGCAGTTCTTTTCAACGGTTTTTTTAAATATTCTTAACAAAACTTTGAAAAAAGTCACTGATATGAATTCCTGCAACGAAATATTCGCAATGGCCTCATCCTAGTGGCGCATCTTTTTATACGCTTTTCAAGTTTGTAGTTCATTGTTTGATCTTGGGAAATTCCAGCGGTTGTTTCCTATTTTCCCTTTAATTTTATGACTTACTGTTGGGAAAATATGAACCTGTTCACAGGTAGTAAAAGTGTCTGGGTATAAAATTTCCAACAGGTATAAAGACTTAAACTCGATTACAAAATGTTTGGCCTCATCCTTGTGCCCGCCAGTGTATGTACATATCTAATAATTGCCTAAGACTGCAGGAGCAAAAAAGAAAGGTCCAATGGATATCTTGAGACCATTAAGCACTTGGATTTTGTAGGGTTGAACAAAAGACCATTTGATTTAGAATAACTAATATGAAATAAAATATTCTCGAGGTGCCCATTGACACAGGCAGCGTCATAGTAAGGCTAAGTGGGCAGCTCATGCACATTTGCACGTTATCAGCATACCTACATATTTAATGCGCAGTGTTTAGCAATGAATGCAAGGTCATAAGCGTACAGAGAAAAGAGAAGTTGATCTTAAATAGATCCCTGTGGAACACCATTTAGAGTTTCTGGGAAATCCGACTGAATGATGTCACATGCGCGTCGCTGCCCCTCAACTTAAAATGATTCCGACTACAGCCCGGTGTATGAAACAAGCTCGTTTACGCAAATATAGTCCGTATTGGCCAATGGCTAGCAACTAGCATCTACCATTAACTTCAAACGCTTGACAGTTATACTGTTTGACACTCTGCTAGGTACCTACCTATCAATATTTACCTATTTGCTTTCAAATTCTGATTGATTGAAGTAGGCGGTTAGTAGATAGGTAAGTAGGTACAATAGTTTTAAAATATGTACATAGGAAGTTAAGACCAATGCTGAAAGTCTTTGGCGTAACATAATGGTCAATCTCAATAATCATATCAAGTATGGACGCTTTTGAGTGACGTTGTTCATTATCTTCTCTGGCCTTATTTATTTAAATTCGTGTGAAAAATTGTCTTTTAATTGAATAATTGTGCGGTAATTAATCACTACTTTCGTTAAAAATAAGTTGAATGCAAAAGTTTCGTCTAACATACGAATTCTAAGCCTACACACAAAAAATAAAGAAATATATATATTTTTATCGATTTGGTGTTTGCCGCCTTTTACATATGTGTGGCCACAAGGAAAAACAGCATAAGTCACTTTTTGCAACTTTTCAGGAGAGCGGTTTGAATGTTTACTTTACGATCGCAAAAAAAGTATGAAACTTATGTAAAAAGTTTTGATGCAAATTTATAATAGCTAACTTTTAATTTATATTTCAAATCCAAAAAAAAATTTTTGATTATTTACAGGTGATTTTGCGGAAAACAAGACTTATGCAGTTTTTCCTTTTTCCAATTTTTTTATAATTCTGAATTAAGTCGACTTACGTCTTTTTTCCCTGCTGGGTTCTATACAGTTATTTTTTTAAGTAAAGTTATGTTGGTTTTCCTAACAAGACTTCGAACAGTAAGCTGAATTAAGTCGATTTAAGTCTTATTAAGTATATGTTAAATACGCTCAACACAAAAACTGTAACTTCTGTTCAATAGAAGTTTTTAAATGAAATTCAATTTAATCAATATTAATAAAAATCACACATTACATCAAAACTTCCTCTCGTCAAAAGTAAAGAGAAACAAAAAAATTTAAAAACAGATAATTTATTTTTATTTTTAATATTTACAGGCACACTTTTATAGTAGAAGGTAAGAATTACTAGGGTTTTTATTCATCGTAGTCGCCTTCATCGCTGTCATATACATCTTGGTGAACGTCAGAGTTTGTTATTGTGTGAACGACTAAACTTCTATAAAAACCGTGAAACTGGGGATCAATAAAATCCAGAAGAAAAAGGAGGTCCTGGGCTTTTTCCTTCGAAATGGGGGGAACATGTTGAATTTCTTTAATGTCAGATTTCTTAATACAACTTCGATCTTCGATTTCCAAACAATAAAGACTATACATCTTAGATATTGACAAAACGGTTGCAAGTATTTTTTTTATGTATCCCGTCTTGTATAATGGCTTTCATAAGCCGGGATTTTGTTAATATGAGCTTTAATCTCATCTTGCTTAACTGTGGACAGCGCATTTGGAGGTTTCGAAGATCCTCTTCTATCAATTAAACTTGTGCAAGGTGCATTTATTTTTTTGGTTATCACGGTTCTTATAAAACCATTTGTTTCGCCGAAACAACAAAGAAAGCACTTTTTACATACTAGAATCCTTTCACCCGAAAGTTCAATGTAGTAGTCACAAGTAACTTGACGGTTTTTTTTTTTTGCTTAATTCCGGAATTTTTGGTGTTTGATGTGGACTTTTCTTTCAAACAGATCAGTGAATTGATATAAAGAACTTTTGCATTGTAGCTTTCCAAAGCCCAGTAATTATTGAATAACATTTGATGATTTTGAAGTGATATTTTTTTACAGCAATTGTTTCGGCATCGGGATAATGGTATTAAGTTTCTTGCCTGGAGTTTTTTTCCCTTTTTGTAATGTAAGGTAAACCCTTATTTCTTTGAATTTGTCGATACTTTTTAGCGTCTTTCATTTTTACATTTGAAGGTCCAGCTTCGCTTACTTGAGTATGTTGAGTAATATTACTTTCCAAATTATTCACATACCCTGGTGAATCATGATTGATCACCTCTAAAGCCTGAGAAACGTTCTCAACTGAACTTTCAAACACCTTACCCCAATGTTTTCAGCTTTCGTCATCACTTGAGCTGATTTGATATTCCGGATCTTTGAATCATCAGAGTTTTCCAAAATCGGAAGTCCTGAACTATTCAAAAAATCTAAATGACGATCTCCTTTGACAATACCAGCTAAAGAAATCGAAATTTAAAAATAATAATCTTAGCGTTCCGATCATTTGAACTTACATCCTGAAAGTTCTTCGCACTGTTCAACGTTTTTCAATTGACTCGTTTTAGGATTAACGGATGTGCCTGAAACCAAAATATGGGGTTTTAAAAAAAATACTGGTAACCTATTGGTATTCCCATAGGGGAAACTATGTAGGTATCTAACAATACAGACACGATACAAAATAAACAAAGACACTTAAGTAGGTATTTAATTTGCGAGATTTACCTTCAATATTTTCAAAATCAATATCTGATTCTTGAGGATTCTGTGGTTCAATTTCAACGGCAGCTCTGAAAGTCATAGCTAAAATTCTGCTGGCGCGCGATGTCATTATGTATTTTGTTATTAAACTTCAGCTAATAGATAAATTCACAATTTAAACTCACTTTTGGCACAACTCACAATAAAAAAACAGACAACCGTCGGAACAAAACTGCAACACAACAACCTTCCAACGCGGATTGTTTATACGAAAAGACGACATAAGTCACACACTGGACTCCCATTTGTTCTGGGAATAACGGCACAAGTATATTTATTTTCAAGG
This sequence comes from Portevinia maculata, assembly GCA_949715645.1. Classification (NCBI taxonomy): domain Eukaryota; kingdom Metazoa; phylum Arthropoda; class Insecta; order Diptera; family Syrphidae; genus Portevinia; species Portevinia maculata. The sequence continues at coordinate 401,086,073 of OX454525.1, read as the reverse complement.
ATTTTCGTAACAGCTTTTGGAATAACAGCATAAGTTTACTTGTGCTTAGTTCTCTCACAAAAAAAGAAATAAGGAAAAACAACACAACTCTAGTTATTTCTGTGTCACACGCAATTTGGTTTTGGAAAAACCACACAAGTCGACTTATGTTCTGCAAAAAAAAAATGTTTAATTCTGGAAAAAGAGCGTAGGTCTACTTATGTGTGTTTTTAGTTGATATGCTGTTACAACATAACAGCATAAGTAAATATTAAAAAACGGAATTTTATACTTATGCTGTTTTTCCTTGTGCATAATTAACAGGAAATGACTTATGTTGTTTTTCTTTCTTCTATAATTCAAAAACCGTAACAGATAAAAAAAAAAGTGGCAAAGAGAATCGAATATTTCGCATACGATGGTGTAAAAAACTCAATTTCGACATAAGTCGACTTATGTTGTTTTTCCTTTTTGCCACAGATATATATCCTACAAATCACGATGTCCAACCTCAAGACCAGGCCTCAAGTACGAACTCAACACTCGACTCCAACGCAAATAAATTCAGTTGCAGCCAAAGGAGGAGAAGGTAAGCACTTCAAACCCAAACAAAATCCATCGAAGGGACTACCGCTCACACCAATACCGTTGAATACCCCACCATGTAATCAATCGCAACAAACATGCTCCATAAAATACGAGTACATCGGCGATCTCGACGAGAAATTTAAAAAAAACATGCCGAAACCATAACTGCTTCCTTTAAAGAAGAAATGGAGAAAATACGGAATGACTTATCATTGAGAATTTTAAATACTCGTATCGAGCAACAATTGTCCGCACAGATCACTCAAATTAATTCAGCTCTCTCTAACTTGTCCCAACGCGCAGATATTTATTTTATGACATCTGTTGACCAGCAAGTTACTTTTCTAGAGTACCAAATAAGTAGTCTTTTTAATCAACATTATCCCTTTGAGGACCAAGATGGTACGCAATAATTCACCAACTTGGTTAAGTAGATCTATACTGCAATTAATGGAAAAACGCAATTCAGCATATATTCGATGGAAAAGATACAAACTGTCAGAGCAGAGCACTATGACTTGTACCGGTCCCTACGCAATCTGGTGGTTACTAGAATTAGAAACTCTAAACGCGCTTACTATGAGAATACACTTGACTTGGGTAGCCAATCCGGAAAAAAGGTCTGGCAAAGGTTGCGGACACTTGGGGTTGCAAAACAACGCAATGGTATTCCGAATGATGAGGACTGTGACCTCCTTAACACCCAGTTTAATGCCAATAATATTAGGTCTACCCAAAATAGTGAAGGAAGATTCGTACCTCCTTTTTCCGAGGACAGTGAAACAAATGGGGTGAAATTTCAATTTACTCCACTGTCTGACAGTGAGGTATTCGAGGCCATATTGTCTATCAAATCCAATGCCGTCGGGTTCGACGAAATAAACCCTAAATTTCTTAAACTCCTCCTTCCGTATATCCTTTTACACATCAAACATATCTTCAATAGTATTCTAACCACCTGTTTATACCCCAAGTCTTGGAAAGTAACTAAGATAATTCCCATCCCCAAAGCTAAAAGTGGTAAGTTCAGGCCTATAGCAATATTATCATTTTTGTCAAAAGCGTATTAAAAGGCTTTACTGAAGCAAGTTCAGGCATTCTTGAATAACAATAACCTACTAAGTACTGCTCAATCAGGCTTTCGACCAAGAAGAAGCTTTAAAACTGCCTTGTTGGACACTGTTGACAATATTCGCAAGTCCCTAGATCTGAACTCACCAACCTTTCTGACGTTGCTCGACTTCTCTAAGGCATTCGACACAGTGGACCGCTCGATACTATGTAAAAAGCTTTTAAGTTATTTTAGTTTCTCTTCACATGCAACAAAACTGGTGTATTCATACCTTTCAGGGCGTCGGCAAAGTGTTGTGGTAGGAAGTAGACCATCTTCTTTTCTTGACGTTATCGCAGGAGTACCACAAGCATCTATTTTAGTTCCGATGCTCTTCTCCCTATATATCAACGAACTACCGTCGGTAGTCAAACACTGCACCATGCATTTATATGCAGACGGTCTTCAACTGCTCATATGATTTCCTCAACTGCTCATATGATTTCCTGTTCTCAATGCGGTGAGTCTTGTGAATACAGATTTAAAAAGTATCTTGAAGTGGTCTAGGGAAAATAAGCTTTCCTTGAATGCAGAAAAATCAGTGGCGTTATGCATCTACAAGAGGGAAATTGATACGTCAAACTTTCCACCCATTAGACTCGGCAACTCATCCATAGCTTATGGGAACTCGGCAAGAAACCTAGGACTCATTTTTAATAAAACCTTGACTTGGAGTGACCATATAACATCTTCGATTGGAAAAATCTAAACTGGTTTGCGCGTTCTTTGGGCCACCGAAAATGTTATCCCTACAAAAGTCAAGATGCTACTTGTAAAGGCCCTCCTTTTGCCAATCCATTTCTACGATTGCGAAGTTTTCTGCAAACTTGACTATGATTCCCGGAGACGAATGAACGTTGTGTATAATAATATTGCCAGATAATTATGTCTTTAATGTCAGGTACTTCGACCATACTTCCACCTATTCTAAGCAGATAATGGGTATAACCTTTGACGATGTATTCGAATATAAATCCATAATTATGCTACATAGTATAATGCAGACTCGTCAACCAGAATATCTTTACGATAGACTCGATTTTGCAGATTCCCTTAGGTTAGGTTAGGTTTACGGGCTGATGGAACAGAACGAATCTGTTACACCACACTTAGGTCCATGTGGTCCCATTGTGATACTCTTTGTATGGGAGTGTTGGCCTCGCTGTTCTGGCCTTGGTCCTTCGTCCTTGGTTTTCTTCCTACTCCAGTTTGTCCAGCCATTTGGATGTCCTTATAAACCTGTAAAGATTTGATAGTGAGACATCAGAAAGTTCTTGAATGTCTTGGAAGAAGTATCTTCCAAGTGTTCTGTTCCTCAGGTGGCACAGGCTTGGACAGTGACAGAGAAAGTGAGGTGTGTCCTCATGGGTTTCCTCATCACCGCAGCCTCTACAGATGTCGTCATCCTTGAGATTTAGTTTCATTGTGTGATTCATTAGCAGGTTGTGGCCAGAAATAGTACCGATCAACTTTGACAGCAATGTCCTGTCGTAACGTAAAAGTTTGTTGGTTCCGCCCTTATTGTATTTTGGCCACAGCTTGCGAGATATGTCACAAGTGGTAAGTGACAACCACCTGTTGTTGGCTTTCATTCGTGCTTGTATTCCACTCTTTCTCTGAGGTTACAGAGTGGTGGTTTAACCGAGTGAGGTGCCTGTTCATGATCCATCGCGGACCCCTTTCTTGCCAGTTCGTCAGCTCGCTCGTTGCCGGATATGTCCTTGTGTCCAGGGACCCAGCAGAGACTGGTTTTGTGCTTTGTGCCAAGAGCTTTGAGCTCCTCGCGGCAACGACGAACAAGCAAGGACTTTATTTCTGTAGCCGACACCGCTTGAATGTCCGCCTGACTATCAATAAAAATGGTAATATCACTGTGTGGTATCGCCATCATTGATACCATGCTTGCGACTTCAGTGATTGCTAAGACTTCTGCTTGGAATACACTACAGTGATCAGGTAATCTAATCGATCTGTTAATGTGTAGTTCCTCTGAGAATAGTCCAGCACCCGTTCCACAGTCCATCTTAGATCCGTCTGTAAAGATGGATATCGATTTCCTTTTCATGGGTTCGTTTGCGTACCATTCCTCCTTGCTCGGAAATGAACAAGAGAATGGTTTTTCGAAATCTAAGTAAGGAGACATGTAGTCAGATATGACGTTGTTCCCTATGTACAATTGTACATGTTCAGAATCAGTGCATGTCCAAAATGACTCGGGTTCCAGCTGTTTGTTTGGCTGATCCTCAAGGCACTTTTTGCAGTTTTGCAGCCGATTCCTGCATGTATAGATCCAATGGTGGCAGATTGAGAATGGCTTCCAAGCCAGCGGTTGGGGTTGTTCTCATTGCTCCGGTTGTCCTTATACATGCTAGTCTTTGTATTTTTGCCATCACTTTGAGATTGGTTGCCTTGTCTGTGGCTTGCCACCAGACTAGGCTGCCTTATGTGAGTATTGGTCGCACAACTGCCGTATACATCCACAGAATTATTTTTGGGTTTGGACCCCATTTTTTTCCGAAGATACGGTTGCATGCGTAGAAAGCGTTGGCCGCTTTCCTAACTCTATCATCGACATTTGGCTTCCAACTCAGCTTCCTGTCGAGGAACAACACCATTTCAGTCTTTTGTGGATTGATCCCAAGACCGCATTGTCTTGTCCACGTAGTGAGTGTCCGCAGGGAGTTTTCTAACAGTTCGCTCAGAGTTGATAGGAATTTTCCTGTCGCAAGCAGTACTACCTCATCCGCGTATGCAATTGCTTTGACCCCTCTGTTTTTGAACTTTAGGAGTATTTCGTTGACAACAAGGACCCAGAGTAAGGGGGATATGACTCCACCTTGTGGTGTGCCTCTGGACGCCACGACTCTTAGGTCATTATCGCCTAGTGTTGCATTGATGTACCTTCCATTGAGCAGGCTCATAATCACCTTAGTGAGAGACTGATCGACATTGGAGTTCTGCAATGCTCTTTCCACTGCTCGCGTTTCCACATTGTTGAATGCTCCTTCAATGTCTAAAAACGCTGCAAGTGTGTATTCGTTGTCCTTGAGAGACTTTTCTATAGTGCTGACGACGACGTGTAGCGAAGTTTCCACTCCTTTGCCTTTAATGTAAGCGTGTTGGGCGGAGGAGATCGATAGTCGAGTCGACTGCGAATATTGATGTTCAGTAGCTTTTCAAACGTTTTTAGAATGAAAGATGTCAGACTTATCGGTCTGAAGTCCTTGGCATAGATGTGGCTACGTTTTCCTGCCTTGGGAATGAATACCACCTTCACTTCCCGCCAGGCTTTAGGAATGTAGCCGCACTCCAGACTTCGTGTAAAAACTCGTTTGAGAATCGGTATGATGACGGTCTTTGCCTTCTGGAGCATAGGAAAAATCCCATCTCTCCCAGGTGATTTGAAGGGAGATAGTGTATCAATTGCCCAGTTAAGCTTTTCATCGGTTATTACTCCTTCTGGAACCACTGAAACAGTTGTAGGAGTAATATCCGCCTCTAAGTTATTACCTAGACTCGGGGTACTCCCTGAAAAGTGAGTCTGTAATAAGAGCTCGAGGGTTTCTGTACAGGACTGTGCCCAGTTTCCGCAATTGTCCTTAATAAAACCTGGAACACAGGGTTGTTTGGACAAAATTTTTCTAAGCCTGGCAGATTCCGTTGTGCTCTCAATGTTACTACAGAATGTATGCCAAGCCGTGCGTTTAGCACTTACTATGGAGCTCTTGAATTTCCTGTGACTGGCCTTGTACAGGTCCCAGTCCGTTGGGGAATGGGAGGCTTTCGGCGCATTAAATAGAGCTCTAGTTTTTGTCCTAATTTTAGACAAGTCCTTTGTCCACCATGGTGGATGCTTTGTATTCTTTATTTTCCGTAAAGGACAGGCTTTATCGTACGCATTTGTCAGAATTTTGTTTAAGCATTCTGTAACCGCGTCGATTTCATCTGGTGTGACCAGTGTCTGTCGTTCAAGTTTCCTACTATTTTTTCCTACTTCTTTGAGGAATATATCCCAGGTTGTCAATCTAGGATTCCTGAATTTCCTTATTGGGTCTATTTGCTCGTCGATTAGGAACTCTATAATCCTGTGGTCTGAAAAGGATGCTTCTGTAGAAACTTTCCATTCTCGCACATTCATAGTTTGCGAGTTGTTACAGAGTGTAACATCTAGAACCTCACGTCTATTCCTAGTTACGAAGGTTGGTTCATTGCTATGGCTATCAATATATTGTGTTCAATAATAAATTCAAAAAGGGACTCACCTCTCACATTTGTGTCGGTGCTACCCCATTGAGCATGATGGGAGTTGGCGTCGCATCCTAGGATGAAATCCCATTTTTCACGCTCAGCTTTCTCAACCAGCAGCCTGGTTAGATCGGACGGTGGACTTCCTGGAGAGTCGTGTGGCATATATATTGACGCGAGTATCAGCGGTTTTCTACCTGCTCGCTCCCATATGACTACTGTCTGGTCTGTATTGCTGTAGCTAGATAAGAGAAATAGATTAATCTGTTTTCTAGCGACAATACATGTGCGTTTCTTACTGTGATCTGGTGTGTTGGTGTTGTAGACGACCAGATCCTTATAGTTCAGCCGTTTTATCTCACCCCGGATGATCCAGGGTTCTTGAACCAAGGCGACGTCTATACTTTTTGTTCTCATGAGGAAAACAAGATTGGCGCTGGCCGCCTTACTGTGGTGAAGATTGATTTGTCCTATCTTCATGACGGCCAGCTTCTCCTTTCTTGTCCTTCTTGTGGGTTGTCGCCAGTAGCCGTAGCTTGCAGCGCGTTATGCCTACGCGAACCTTAAACGGCTGGTTGTGTAGAAGCGGCAACGATTTGTGACTGAGGAGTATATATAACTTCCATGCCATTCTCGGTATGTTCCCCCGTTTCCATAACTTTCCACTCCTTGCTTTGCAATTCCGGGTTAAGGAACTGCAGTCTGCGTTCAATTCTTTCCACGGGCAAGTAAGGTCATTGAATGAGAATGCGTCCTTTTGGTCTTGTAATATTGAGAATTTCTTTCCTGTCAACGACGCGAAGGTCAGCGTTAGACCATGGTGCGCCTGTGTTAACGACGAAATTCTTCAACCAATCAAGGGTGTTGTTGTTGTCGCATTCCATGATTTTGAATCCTTTGAAGGTAGTTAGCTGCCCAAAGAGAGGGACTGTGCCATCAGCCTTCAGGATAGCGTCGTTGACGCCATCCAGGATCCTTATAGTTCGATCAATTTCCATTGGTCAGATTCCCTTGGCAGATTCCCTTAGATCTTTAGTATTAATACGACCAAGATTTAAATGCGTAGCATCAGAGCGTACTTTCTCCGTCCCTTCCAGCCTCCTATGGAACTCACTGCCCATAACACTTAGACGAATTGAGAACACAGACAAATTCAAAACCTCTCTTTTACAGCACCTGTCCGATGATAATGTGGAATCACTTTAATTCAATGTCTTGTTAAATTTGTACTTTAATTTTCATTTGATTTCCGTTATTATACTTTATATTTAAATTTTTTTTTTCAACTTTTATTTAATTTAATTAATTAACCAAATTTTTTTTCTTTGAATTGCTTTTAACGCCTTCACAAACTAAAAGATGTAAATCTTAATGTGCAAGCAAATTTGTAAACAATAAACAATAAACAATATAATTGGAAATGTTAGCAGGATAGGTATGTACTAGAGTTGTAAAAAAAGCAGTTAAGTTAGTACTGCAGTTAAATTAACTTAAAGACTTATTATGTAAGTCTATTAACTTACTTAAAGAATTTAACTGCAAAACAACATTCAGCAGTCATTTTGAAGATTGTGAATGGGCAGTTAAAGAAAGCAGTCAATTGACTGTAAGTTAAAAGAATGCAGTACTTTTTGACTTGTTGCATTCTTTAAGTTAGTTGTAAGTCTTTTCAAGTCTTTTTTTTTGTTTGCAGTCAGTAAGTCTTTTGACTGCATTCATTTAACTGTAAGTCTTTTGACTGCTTTTAAGTCTTTTGAATGCTTTAAGTCTTTTGACTGATTTTAAGACGTTCGACTGCTTTCAGTCTTCTATGGATTCTTGCAAGTCCCTATTTTATATATGTATGTTCATATTATGTATATATGTTCTTTTGCTAAGAGGTCCTTGCAACAACAAAAATGGTCCTTTAATCATGGAAAAAGAATTTTTTACCAAAATGTAATTAGAAACCGCACGGTATAATTGTGATGAACGTCATTTTGCTGAGAGGTCCTTGCAACAACAAAAATTGTCCTTTAATCCTGGAAAAGGGATTTTTTTCCAAAATTTAACTAGAAACCGTAGGGTATAATTGTGTTGAACGTTATTTTGCTGAGAGGTCCTCGCAACAACAAAAATAGTCCTTTAATCCTGGAAAAAGGATTTTTTTCCAAAATTTAACTAGAAACCGCAGGGTATAATTGTGTTGAACGTTATTTTGCTGAGAGGTCCTCGCAACAACAAAAATAGTCCTTTAATCCTGGAAAAAGGTGGAACTTTTTAAGGCTTTTTGTGCTTTATTTTCCAACGTTTTGCTATCTCAGCTTCCACCAGCCAGTGCAGTGGTAGTTGGTGTTTTGGTGCCCGACTGTTATCTGCCATAGCACAGTGATTAAAATCAAGAATCTAGGTGGACAAAATTATTTTTTTTTTAGAAATGAGAGCTTTTATTGTTTTTATCGAAATTTGATTATTTTTTTATACATTTTTCGAATATTAAATCGATTTAACGAAATTTTGTTGAGATATCACTTATTTAACCTTGAAAGAAGAATAACCCAACAAAATCGTTTAAATTCAATGATTTTTATTTTCAACATAGATTGACTTTTTTTTTTTTTTTTTTTTTTATAAAAAAAGGAAATCCAAATCCCAGAGCACTCAGACTCGTAAACGGTCCATTGTACTACCAGGCAGAAATCCTCCTTTTGGTGTAGAGGCATATGATTGGGTGGCGTATGTTGTTGTTCCCCATGGGGATTGAACCTGCACCGCACGGGTCACAAGCCAACACACTAACCTCTACACCGTCGCCACCCTTTATAGATTGACTTACGAGTACCTACATACGAGATACGAGGATAGATTTCTGAACTGCGTTTCTTTGCTTGCTTTCTTATTAGCTCATATGAAGAAGTTTTACTCAATTTTGCACTCAAAGTCAATGCAAGTGCTTCTTCTGCTGAATAAGGTTGTGGTGTTTTGGTTTGGCCTTATATGGCGATCGTGCTGTTTCTTACAACATATTGTCAGCATCTTTTTTGCCTGCTGCTCGCAGACTTATCTCTGCCGCAACAACAACTGCGCAGAACCATGTGAACTTAAAAGGTTTTCAACCCTAGGTTTTTTTGTTGTTTTTTGGCTGGAATCTTTTAAATCCTTTCTATGTCTGCCTGCCGAAGAAATACCAGATAGTCCAGGTGTTGGATCAGATTCGTCACTAGTATTCAGTGTTGGAAGTGAAATAAATTCGTTAAGCCACGATTCGTTCTTCTTTAAAAAAAACAGCGTTAGTTCTATTGCAGTTTTGCCATTTTTTAGACACAGTGCTATTAAAGTTCTTAAGATAAGATTGAATCGCCATTCTTTGCTCGAGCTAAAGTCTCCACAACTGAATTTTTGCAAAACAAGATCTACCATTTGACCTTGCCTTTCACCGTTCTTAAATTTCTTCCTCAATTCAAATAAATCCATTTTCGATATGCGGGGTTGGTCTAGAAAAATATGTCATAACTTTATAATAGACAGAGAAAGGCACACAAAACTTGGTACACGGACTGATACCTACACAATTAACAACACGACATACATTTTATCTGGCCACCCGCTCTCTACAGCTCCAAAAGCTTAGACAAAAAACGATCTAATTTTACATTTCATACAATTGTTAGTGTATTAAAATTGTATTGTTGCGTTTTAAATGGATAAAGCTAGCGAAAATTCAAACAAGCGTGAGAGAAATATCAATTTCAAAAACACACCGGATAAAGCAAAACGTTTTTGATTCGATAGTCAAAAAAACATTTTTTATTTCAACACACACCAAGGGAAACAGAATGCAACAAAACAAAACGTTTTGTTTTCTTGCTTCATTTGGTGTGTGTTGAAATAAAACAAATTTGAATTCGCGACTTGCTTTCAGTGTTGTTCAACATGTAGTCGGACTCAGACTATTTCTATCCACAGCTTATCAATAGTAACTTTATTAGCATGTTCCTTATTTTTATAATTATAGATAGGGCTTCTTGCCTCATTAAAAAAATAATTTTTTCTCCATCTACGTCCATATTTGTTAAAATTTGCGCACAGAGTAAACCAGAGTATATCCATATAATGAGTAGGCAACCTTTCATATTTTTGACTGAAGGGTTATTGTACAGGTTCATAATTAGGTGTAATCATTAACAAAAATAATCAGAAAAACCAGCCATAAACCATTTTAAAAGTAAAACAGGTACCACTGCACGTAGTGAAAAGGATCAAGTCATGCGTCTTTAAAAATGTATTAAGAAAAACCCCATAATATTTTGCAGAAAACAACAGATCAGCTATCGGCAACGAAGCACGTTTTCTTGTTTTGCTTTTGTTTTTATATTTCGTTTCATTTGGTGTGTGTTGCCCCATAAGAAAGTAGGCAATTATTGTCAACGACGCTGGGTCGAAACAGTTTTGTTGCATTCGGTGTATGTTGCTCGTATACAATGGCATGTATTTTCGACAACCACCACCGCAACACTTCGAAACAAAAACCTGGGCTCTCATCGCGTAAGACGACGATCGTCTGACGACGTCGTTTCGACGATTGTACTGCTTCGTGTAACGCACAAATAGTAGAATCGTCTGCACGACGTCTTTTGGACGATTCAACTAATGCTTCGTATAACTTGTTGAACTGTCAAATACCGACGATTGAACGTTTGTGATTGAACGATTGCTATTTTACAATCGTTTTATACTTTGTGGTTGATTTTTAGTTTTTTTTTTATTACGTTTTTAAATAAAAGTACAAAATTCATTGGTAAATATTAAAAAAATGCTTCGACATTACAATGCGTTGTTTTTCGGTGACGAAGAAAATGAAAATTCGATCGGACTATTGCGAATGCGAAGGATGCTAAGAGATTCATCGGATCCTCTTTCTCTTCCAACGAAAAAGTAAAAATGCTATAAACTATTGTTAATAACAAATAATTTGCTGAATTGTTTAGTAGTAGTAGTTTTATTCAACGTTTTCGCTTATCAAAAGAGGCTTTATTGTTAGTGTTGGAAACAGTAAACCTAAGAAGCGGCTCGCGTTCGACATTATATCCCTCCGATGTTAAGACTTTGTGCTACCTTAGAATATCTAGCTGGAGGTGGATACCAATGGTTGACTGGTAACGATTTTGGCATTTCTGTTGGCCAAAGTACCCTTTCGGAGATAGTTTGTGAGACCACAAAAGTATTGGAACAAAAGCTTTGTCCAATGTGGATTACATGGGACATGGGCAACAATAGCAGAACAGAAGAAACAAAACAGTGGTTCTATCAGATTCGATACCAGGAAGTACGTATAAATAGCGTCGCAGGTTCATCAAATTTTACTAGAGATTTTATTTACAGTTATCGGATGCGTAGATGGTACCCATGTTTTCTTTCAAAGGCCGAGAGAAAATGAGGAGATTTTCTTTAATAGAAAGGGGAGACACAGCTTAAATGTGATGATTGTAAGTGGTTTTTGAATACCGGTAAAATCAGTTCATCCTTTTTTTTAAGATTTGCGACCATCAAATGCGTATAACTGCAATAAATGCTAGATACGCTGGATCTGCACATGACTCGTTAGTTTGGAAGCATTCCAACGAAAGAGCCTCTTTCGTAAGAACTTTCGCAACCATAATTATTGGCTTTTGGATAAGTACTCAATGCATTGTATTCCTATGAAATGCTCACGTATAACATTGTAGGTGACAGTGGATATCCTCTGGAACCTTGGTTGCTCACACCCTTTAGGACATCTAATGACCCAACTAAAATACATTTCAATGAAATCCATTCTAAAGCCAGAAACTTAATTGAAAGATGTATTGGGATTTATAAAGGTATAATCAATTGTTGTTCTCTTCATAAATGTATATTTGACTGTTCGTACCATAGGTCGATGGAGAATCCTAATGGAGGAGAGGAAGAGTAGGTGCCACCCCGAAAAAGTTGCTATTTTTGCTAATATTTGCGCCGCATTGCACAACATCTGCATCTACCACAATATGGACACTAATATTGCAGGTTCAATCCCCATGGGGAACAACAACATACGCCACCCAATCACATGCCTCTACACCAAAAGGAGGATTTCTGCCTGGTAGTACAATGGAACGTTACCGAGTCTGAGTGCTCTGGGATTTGGATTTACTTTCTTTTTATAAAAAAAATAAAAAAAATAAAAAAAAAAAAAAAAAAAATATTGTAGATAGTGAATCCAGCGATAACCATACAACTGCAGCCTCAGAGATTTCCAGCAGCCATATGAAGGAGCTCGCAGACAGAATTAGAAACTCAATAAAAGAATCGCTCTTCGCATAGTTTTTCAAAAAAAAAAATTGTTTACTTGATTGACATTAACTACATAAATATTATTAAACAAAATTATATACATACAAAGACTAAACTTATTCAACTAATAGTTATCCGAAATAAAGAGGAAAACTTTCATGACCAAGTAATAACTGCTGAGATATCAAAGCAAAACGAAACATGAGTGATAGTAGCGAGAAGGTGCATACTATTTAGTATTATTGTGAATATCTTTTGTTAGTTTAAGTTGCTTTGCTGCGATTTCGTTCCTTTTCTCAAGTGCATTTATTACTTGGGTATGAAAATTTGCTTCTTCTCTATTTCGCTGTTCCAAGAGAGCTAACACTCCGCTTTGGAACTTATTGTCGGCTTCCACCTGGGATTTCAGTAATTCTACTTTTGGATCTTTAGCTCGTCTAAAACGTTTTTGTGTGCTGACGTTTGTATACGGTTCTCTCTTTCTGCAAGGTAAAACTAACTAGATTTAAATTTCAATTATATCTTCTCTATAATATATCACCTCTTACACAGCTTAGTCACTTCTTCGGCAGTTTCTTTCCGTTAATCCACGTAACGTTTTTTCGAGGTCATCCTCATCCACGTCCGTCTTACAGTTGCCATCTTCTGGCCCTGTGCCGTGCACTTCGATTGCACCAAAGCAGTGCGAGCTGCTACCTGCTACAGCACTACGGAGAGAGGCCATCTGAATTGCTTTTTCCTCAAGTTCTGAAATTGGAATTTGTTCAGATGGGCCACCACCTGTTTGTTTTATTGAGAGCAGATTTTGGCTGCACTTCCTCTTTGCCCGATATTTAAAATCGATCCATGCCTGAAATAAACAAATTAATTTTCTTACTTTACTCGACCAAAAGTAATTATTTGTGAGATACATGGCTTTGACAAACAAATTTACCGAATTCAAGTTCTTCTATGGCGAGAATTTGCAAAATAATTTCACTGTTTCCTGACTAAGAACAACATGTTTTAATTTTGTTGCGATTGCCACTTATTCACTTTAATGAATCTCTATATATTATGTACTTTGGTTATTGTACACTTACCTTCCTCCAAGCAGTTACTGATTTATTGGGTAGTCCAATGGCATTTAATTTCACAGCCAAATCAGCCCACAGCTGGTTCTTTATCTGCCTACCCTGTGTGGTTTTCGGAATATAATTTTTTGCCATTTCAGGGTGCTCGTCCATAAAATTTATGAGACATTCCAATTGCCTTGGCGTTGCTGACCTAGTGCGTTAATTTATAGATCAATTATTTAACTAAAAGTTATTGAATACTTACATGATATTGAATTTTGATTTGAAATGAATCGTAACAGAACAATTTTGAACAATAACAGCATAAATGTCATTTTCGATATGTCATTTGTTGTTTTTAGTAGTTCTCAAACTGTCTACAGTTTAAACGATGAACGACGCGATTGTGCGGTTACACGAAGCAAACTTTTGACGACGTCGTCTAGTACAATCGTTTGGACGACGATCGTCTTAAAAGTTACGCGATGAGAGCCCTGTTTATACCCTATTCTAGGGGTATATTAATTTTGACGCATAGTTTGTAACATACCTTAATATTGCCCGTAGACCCCTAAAAGTTACTATATTTATGATCAGCATCGATAGTAATGTCGATCTAGCCATATCCGTCCGTCCGTCCGTCCGTCCGTCCGTCGGCAAAAATTAGGCCTTTAAACTGGACCTAGAGAGCTGAAATTTTAACCATATACTCTCTAGGGTCCCGAAATAATCAAGTTTAAGAATTTTTGAAATCCGCCCACAGACACGCCCACAAACTCAAAAAAACAAAATTTTGGAAAAAATCGAATTTTGAGCTAGAGAGCTGAAATTTTTTATATATGATCTATGGCCCATAAAACTGATTGGGACATAAAATTTTCAAAATCCGCCCACTGACACGCCCACAATTAAAGAAAACAAATTTTGGGAAAAATTGAATTTTGAGCTAGAAAGCTGAAATTTTTTATATATGATCTTTGTCCCATAAAACTGCTTGGGACATAAAATTTTCAAAATCCGCCCACTGACACGCCCACAATTAAATAAAATATTTTTTTTTGAAAAACCAAAATTTGAGCTAGGGAGCTGAAATTTTTAATATATATTCTCTAGGGGCCCTTTATGCTCATGTGTAAATATTTTCAAAATCCGCCTACTGACACGCCCACAATTATTTTTTTTTTATTTTTGAAAGTCCAAAGTTTGAGCTAGGGAGCTGAAATTTATAGTATATACTCTCTAGGTGCCCTTTATGCTCATACTTAAATTTTTTTTAAATCCGCCTACTGACACGCCCACAATTAAATAAAACAATTTTATTGAAAAACCAAAGTTTGAGCTAGGGAGCGTTTTTATTTACAAAAGCTTAGTTTTTTCGATAAAATCCTTTAAATTTTTGTCACGCCCACTTATGAGATATAGGAATAAGAATAGGGTATCCAACAGTTCGCCCAAGCGGACTGTAGCCCGCCCCTATGTTTTTTGTTTCGTTTTCTTTGGTGTGTGCGCTCTCATAAGAAACAATGTTCACGAAACAAAAAAAAACGTTTTGCTTTATCCGGTGTGTTTTCAGCCTTAATTCCAATTTTGTTTAGGCTATAGTAACAATATTTCTAGAGAAATTCAAGAACAAGATAGCGAATCTAAAAGAAAAGAATTCTGTGAAAGTGAAGAGCCACAAGAAGAAGGACCACTGCAATGTAAGAGTTTAACATTTGGCAATCAACAACAACCCTGTTGACTCTTGTCTAATATTTTATTTTAGGTGGAACGGACACTGCAAGCCAAGCAGAAATCCAATTCAGTCAATGAAAGGAGTGGAACCCGAAGGCCCTAAAATTGAAAAAGCATCCTGTTTTGAGTAAGTTGTTTTAAAAGACTAATATCTAATAATATTTATATTAATTTATTACTACTCGTAGTAATAATATTTTTGGTCGTTTTAGGTAAACCAAAAGAAAAAAGACCTTTTGGAAAATTAACGGAAGAAAAAATTGAAGCAGCAAAAATCCAAAAAAGAATTTTAGCAGAGAAGCTTGAGCAAAAATATATACAAAGAAAAATTTTAGAATAGGAGTTGGAACACAAGGACACTATGTATGAATTAGAAAAACAACATCTTCTTAAAATTGAATTGTTGAAATAAGGTTTAGGAGAAAAGTGAATAAAATGTTTCTTTCACAGTCGCGCTTTACTGTATTCATTCATTCAAGTTATGGTTAAATAAGAACAAAGATAAGGATATTTTGCCAATTTCATTTATTTCAAAAGGCACAAACAAATTTAATAATAGCAGCGACGAAAAATAGTTAATAACAGAATTTCTTACAATATTTCGACTATTACTAACACCATAAGTTTCATAAGTATCATCTGGCATACTATTTTCAAAAGTTTCTTCACCCATGTCTGTGGCTATATTGTGGAGCACTGCACATGCAACAATAATTGCTTGTACTTTCGAATGGTGCAAAGTAATTTTCTTTGACAAAACTGGAAATCTACTCTTCCATACGCCATATGATCTTTCTACTACATTTCTCGTTCTGATTTGTGATTCGTTGTACAAGTGCTCACCAGCGGGTCAATTACCGATCTGTGAAACTGTGAAGTGATAAACTTTATCACATCTTCACGCTTACTTCGATTCTCGATCTGTAAAAAATAAAAACATTTCATATGATAAATTTTTTATCACACTCAATTCGTTTGCTTCAAATAGCTTCATATACTGTGAAAAAAAATTTAATATGGGAAATAAAATAAAACGCGGAGCAAGAGCATCCGAAACACAAAAAGAGTTCCTGATAAATTTTTTGGAAGAAAGGACGGATTTGGCAAACGACAAGTAAGGACCAATATAAAATGTTTTAAGTAATATGAGTAAAAATCAAAACATGTCATTTCACAGATTCACAACAGTTGACGCTGCCCATTCGCGGGAAAATGAATGGAAGATTTTATCCAATACCCTTAACAGCTTAAGAGGAGCCATTAAGGATGGGATTAAGTGGAGGAAGTACTGGAAGGATTTGACGTAGGTTCAATTGTAAATTGATATTTGATAAAAGTTTAAAATTTTGTTTATTTAAAGAATAAATGTCCGGGCCAAAGACAGCGCCATAAAGGAGCAAATGGAAAAAAGCGGAATAAATGGATACATTCCTATTAAGGATTTGTCCGACAGCGACAAAAGGATAGTCGGCATCATTACTGATAAAACCGTAGAAGGAGTATCTGCTTCTGTGCGAGAAATTGGCTTCGGAGAGATAATAGTAAAAATGCTACTTAATTTTCAATTATTACGTTCCTCAAACTTTTTTTTTATTTTTGCTAGGACAAAGAGGAGGTGTGCATTTATGTCGACGACTCCTTGCAACCAGCACCAGACAGACAGTCTCAACATCCTGCTCAACAAATTATTGAACTGCCGTCAACATCAAAGCAAAAGCTTCCACCCAAACAAAAGCGGACTCTGTCAGGTGCTACAGACGATGCCTTCAAAATATACAAAGAAATTGAAGAAAAAACATAGGGGCGGGCTACAGTCCGCTTGGGCGAACTGTTGGATACCCTATTCTTATTCCTATATCTCATAAGTGGGCGTGACAAAAATTTAAAGGATTTTATCGAAAAAACTAAGCTTTTGTAAATAAAAACGCTCCCTAGCTCAAACTTTGGTTTTTCAATAAAATTGTTTTATTTAATTGTGGGCGTGTCAGTAGGCGGATTTAAAAAAAATTTAAGTATGAGCATAAAGGGCACCTAGAGAGTATATACTATAAATTTCAGCTCCCTAGCTCAAACTTTGGACTTTCAAAAATAAAAAAAAAAAATTGTGGGCGTGTCAGTAGGCGGATTTTGAAAATATTTACACATGAGCATAAAGGGCCCCTAGAGAGTATATATTAAAAATTTCAGCTCCCTAGCTCAAATTTTGGTTTTTCAAAAAAAATATTTTATTTAATTGTGGGCGTGTCAGTGGGCGGATTTTGAAAATTTTATGTCCCAATCAGTTTTATGGGCCATAGATCATATATAAAAAATTTCAGCTCTCTAGCTCAAAATTCGATTTTTTCCAAAATTTTGTTTTTTTGAGTTTGTGGGCGTGTCTGTGGGCGGATTTCAAAAATTCTTAAACTTGATTATTTCGGGACCCTAGAGAGTATATGGTTAAAATTTCAGCTCTCTAGGTCCAGTTTAAAGGCCTAATTTTTGCCGACGGACGGACGGACGGACGGACGGACATGGCTAGATCGACATTACTATCGATGCTGATCATAAATATAGTAACTTTTAGGGGTCTACGGGCAATATTAAGGTATGTTACAAACTATGCGTCAAAATTAATATACCCCTAGAATAGGGTATAAAAATAAAGCTCGAGGAGAAAAAAATCAAGCTGGAATAAAAAAAGATTGAGCTCTTGGAAGAAAATAATAAACTCCAAACGGAAATAAAAAACAAATTAAGTGAATTGCTTCAAAAGCTAAATAAAGATTAAGAAAAATTTATTATTTATTAGTGTTATTTATTTAAGCCACGGTTGCAATGGGTAACCACTATCTCCCAAAAACCAAAAGTTTCGCTCTCCTTCATTATAAATGTTTTCAAGGGTTGACTTAACTCGAACGTCGCCAAACATATGCATCATGGGCTGTTCCTCCGTATTGTGCGTTAGCACTAAAAATTATGTAGTCCGCTCCACAAACAATTTGTACATTCATTGCATGTCCACCTTTTCGACAGTAGAAAACATGTTCGATGTCTCTTCGAGGTGCTGACACTCTAATGTGAGTGCCATCAACTAACCCTAATACTCCGGGAAATCCAAACTTCTCGTAGAATTTAGATTTAATTCCTTCAAATTCGTCTTTTGTAGGGCACTTCACATATCTGTGAGCTATTCTATTTAAAGCAGAGCAAATCTCTGTCACACAACGGCTCACTGATGTCTGAGACAAAGATGACAAAGAATCTTATCCAACAGCACGCTGAAAACTACCCGTGGCAAAAAAATCGAAAGGCGCTCAGCACTTTGATATGACATGGAAGAGCATTTGTACGTTGGTTAAGGATCAGGAATGGCCTTAATTCTTCTATCAAATCATGCATAGGTGTTTCGGGAATCTGTAGAGCTAAATAAAGTGCTCATCGGTGATTACTTCGAATGGATTCTGGCCATCTCGAAGGGAACGCCGCAATATCCTCAGATTATTCCTAAAATTTCAAGTGATTAGTCTTTTTTTCTTTAAAAAAAAGTTTGATAATTTAATAATACAAAATACCTATGTTCAGTGAGTCGTCGATTGTTAATAATTACACGAATTATTATGCCGGACATTCTTCTTAAGACGAAAACAACAGACAAATTGAATTTTTATTAAAAAAAAAGAAAAAAGTGACGGGTAAACGACAGAACTTTTCATTTAGTAATTTTTAGTACAAACTTTGACAGCCATTTAGCATAATGAGTTCGAGAATCGCATTAGGCGAGTTCATGAAGTGATAAAATGAAAAGTCTCTGTGAAAACTGAAATGATACATTTTTTATCACTTTACAGTTTCACAGATCGGGAATTGACCGCCAGGTTTCCGTGGATTGTGAAGGGCAGTTAGCAAAAATGTGTGTTCTCATATCCTTATCTATGAGAATCAAGGTATTTCCAAATTCTCTATCAATAATTCTTTTCTTAATACGCGAGTTATTAAAAATAGTTTGATCATGGCTTGATCCAGGCCATCTAACAACTATGTCCATGATTCTTAATTTTGAGTCCACTACTGTTTGAACATTCATTGAGAAATTGGCTTTTCGGTCTCTGTACAATTCGGCAGTTTCTCCGCCAACAAGAGAAAATAATTATCATTTCTGGTACCTGTTATCCTTGAAGGTACTTAACTGGTGATTTAATATTAATGTGAGTACAATCAATGACTCCAACAACCGTGGGAAATCTTGCAATTTCATAAAAACTTTGTGTTATGTTTTCTGTATCTAATGGGAATTTAACATACAAAGGTCTATTGCTTCTGAGATCTTGTATATGATCCTGCAAGCGGAGGTCTTGCTTACTCCAGCGAAGTCGCCACATACAATTAAAAATGTCCCAGTTGCAAAATATCGGAGAGTTATAAGTAATCGTTGCATTGGTGGAACTGCAAAACTACTGAAAATCCACTAGGCAATGGTAAATAAGTTACTGTCATATTTGGTATTCTACTTACTAGTCAATTAAAGTTTTTATATGACTTTCTATTAATGTAAGGATATTTCTTACAGATGTTTTGGTGAGCCGAAATCGAATTCTGAAATCTTCATCGTCGAGTGTTTTAAAATAGTTTGGCTTTGGGCGAAACACTCTGTTCCTACGGGGCCGTGTAATATGATCGTAATATTCTTCAAATTCGTCTTCTAAAAATTCAAACAAATCCATGTTAGGGGACTTGTGACTGCTGTCTACGGTCGTCAACGAAGGAATGCTCTGAAACTATATTTTTTCCAGTCACTTCATATAAATATTTTCTTTAACTTCCGGATAAATAATTTAACAGCCACTTGAACCGGCCGATAAGCTATCCGAGACTATATCTGTCGGATATCACTATCCGAAACCTTTGAAACCAAAAGTTCATATTTAGCTGACAGATAAGTTCCGGATAGGCTATCCGAGACTTTATCAGATAGTCTTGAAACTGGCCCTAAGTATTTTATTTTATTGTTCTTACACTCAAAATTAAATTCCATTTTTGTTTTATTAGAAAAAGACACTTCACTTTGCTCAGTACTATATTTAATAATTAATTAAGCTAATTAGAATCGATTGCATTCAATGTTTACACTTTGGGCTGACCTAGCACCTTTAACTAAACAAGGATGGCTTTAATATTTTGCACATCTGTACTTCAACATTATTTCTATCGAAAACAGATTCGCACGCTAAGTTGGTTAAGGTCCCCTTCCACTTGCGTGCGCCACCTGAGTCGCGGTCTTCCTCTACTGCGCCGTACCTCGGGTGTGGATTCGAAGATCTTCCGGGCCGGAGCATTCACGTCCATTCGCTCTACATGACCCAGCCACCTCAGTCGTTGGACCTTCACTCTTCTGGCTAAGTCGATGTCGCTGTACAGCCCGTACAGTTCGTCGTTGTATTTCCTCCCCCCCTCCAATAAACAACCAAGAGTGCAGCATAGAGAAGGACTGGGATTATTAAGGTCTTATAAAGGGTCACTTTACTTATTCGAGAGAGGGCTTTGCTACTCAATTGCTTTCTTAGCCCAAAGTAACAGCGATTGGCAAGAGTTATTCTTCGTTTAATCTCAGCGCTGGCTGGTGTCATTGCCTGAGTTCATTCCGGAGCCTAGGTTGACAAAGTCCTGAACCACCTCAAAGTTATATC
The DNA here is from genome assembly GCA_949715645.1 of Portevinia maculata. Taxonomy (NCBI): domain Eukaryota; kingdom Metazoa; phylum Arthropoda; class Insecta; order Diptera; family Syrphidae; genus Portevinia; species Portevinia maculata. The sequence goes on along the minus strand of OX454525.1, from coordinate 401,065,404 downwards.
TGTCTATAGTGACATTCTGTCCGAGACGTCACTTTTGGGTGTCCTTTCTTGATGACAGGATATACTTTGTCTTGCCCTCATTGATCGCCAAACCCATCTTCGCCGCCTCCGTCTCAATACTCACGAACGCGCCAGTGACATCCCGCTGTGTTCTGCCGATTATGTCGATGTCGTCGGCGTAGGCGAGCAAATGGATGGACTTTTGAAAGATTGTGCCTCTGGTGTTAGCATTTGAGTATTGCACTATTCTATCAAGAACGATGTTGAACAAGTCACATGATAGCGCATCGCCTTGTCTAAATCCTTTTTTGACATCGAAGGTCTCGGTGAGTTCTTTACCGACCTTGATGGAGCAGCGTGCATTCTCCATTGTTATCCTGCCCAAACGGACGAGTTTGTCAGGGATGCCAAAACTAGACATTGCTCTGTATAGCTCGTCTCTATAAATGCTGTCATAGGCGGCCTTAAAATCGATGAAAAGGTGGTGGGTATCGATTTGGACTTCCTGGGTTTTCTCCAAGATCTGCCACAGTGTGAGTATTTGGTCGATGGTAGAGTTTCCTGGCCTGAAGCCACACAGATAGGGACCAATCGGATTGTTGACGAAAGGCTTCAGATAGCACGGCAGATAAGATCTTGTCGGCGATGTTAGAAGACTAATACCTTTGTAGTTGGCGCAGTTCAGAGGGTCTCCTTTCTTGAGGATCGGGCAAACAATGCTGAGGTTCCACTCATCGGGCATTCTTTCCTCCGACCATATTTTACATATGAGTTGGTGCATGCTCCTAACCAAGTCATCGCCTGCCGCCTTGAATAGCTCGGCGATTAGGCCATCCGCTCCAGCGGCTTTGTTGGACTTAAGCTAAGATATGGCTATCTTCACTTCGTCCAGGTCGGGAGGACGGAATAGGTGGTCTTCATCGTCCAGGTTGAATTTTGCATTCTGCCTGACAGCGGGATCTAGTTCGTCATCGCCGTTAAACAGTCTGCAGAAGTAGTTCTTCCATATTCTCAGCATCGACTGCGATTCTACTATGATGTTCCTTGGCAGGTTCTTTTTACGCTTTGGTATAACTTCCGACTCGTTCGCGCGCTTCTTGTGCTCTTTCTTTTTCTCCTGAGAAGCCGGTGTTCGTCTCTTCTTTTCTGAGCGTAGCGCTAACGAGCAGCCCTTGTCCTTCTCTGCAGCGCCGCTTTGTATGCCTCTTGTTTCGCTGTATGTGCTTGCCGGCACTCTTCGTCAAACCAGGGGTTTCGTTGTGGTGTCCGAATGAAACCAAGCACATCAGAGGAGGCGGCGTCTGGTCTTCGATACTTGATGCTTGCTGCCATCTCTTGAGAGATTGAGAGAGACTCGATCAGGGAAGGATCTGGTGACCTCTTGCGATTTTAGCCGTCCGACGTCAAACTTCCTCACAGTATTTACTTGTCTTGGCGCTGTTCGGGATATCCGAAGGCGTACCTTGGCTAACACAAGGTAGCGGTCCGAGTCAATATTGGCCCCTCGGAACGTTCGCACATCCATAATACTGGAGGAGTGCCTTGTGTCGATCGCAATGTGGTCAATCTGGTTGACGGTTGATTGATCGGGAGATCTCCATGTGCCTTTATGAATATCGAGGTGCGGGAACCCCGTACTTGCTATGACAACATTTTGCCCCCGGCGAAGTCGATCAGCTTAAATCCGTTATCGGAGGTGGTGTCGTGTAGGCTGTACCTTCCGACAGTACTACCAAAGATGCCCTCTTTTCCTATCTTTGCATTAAAATCACCTAGGACAATTTTAATGTCGTATTTAGGGCACTGCTCGTATGTCTGGTTCAAGAGTTCGTAGAACCTCTCTTTGGTGCCGTCGTCTTTCTCCTCCGTTGGGGCATGCGTGCATATTAGGCTTATGTTGGCGAATTTAGCCTTGATACGGATTGTCGTGAGACGCTCGTTCACACAGCTGAAACTTAAGACTTCTTGCCTAAGTCTGCCGCCAACGACGAATACACATCCAAATAAGCGCTGTTTTTGTTGCCGATAGTAGTCGCCATAATAAATATCGCAGTTTTTCGTCCTCTTTTTGCCCGGTCCATCCCATCGCACTTCTTGGATGGCTGTAAGGTCTGCTTTATAGCAGTTCAGGGCCTCCGCTAGCTGTTCGACTGCACGCGGTCTGTTAAGGGACCTAACATTCCACGTACAGATCCGAAATTCGTTGTCCTTTTTTCGTTTGCCAGATTCGTCAATAGTAAAATCATCCGTATCCGAGGCTTGTTGTTGCTTCGTAACTATATATGTTTTACGCAGTCAGGCACTTACCCCGGCGTACAACCCCCAACCTGGAGGGCCAGGCCCTTTTTTGGACCCCTTGGACTAAAGGGGCCGAATTAGGGTGGCGACGGTGTAGAGGTTATTGTGTTGGCTTGTGACCCGTGCGGTGCAGGTTCCATCCCCATGGGCAACAACAACATACGCCACCCATTCACAGGCCTCTGCACCAAAAGGATGATTTCTGCCTGGTAGTACAATGGACCGTTACCGACTCTGAGTGCTCTGGGATTTAGATTTCCTTTTTTTTTAAAAAAACATAGGGGCGGGCTACAGTCCGCTTGGGCGAACTGTTGGATACCCTTTTCTTATTCCTATATCTCATAAGTGGGCGTGACAAAAATTTAAAGGATTTTATTGAAAAAACTAAGCTTTTGTAAATAAAAACGCTCCCTAGCTCAAACTTTGGTTTTTCAATAAAATTGTTTTATTTAATTGTGGGCGTGTCAGTAGGCGGATTTAAAAAAAATTTAAGTATGAGCATAAAGGGCACCTAGAGAGTATATACTATAAATTTCAGCTCCCTAGCTCAAACTTTGGACTTTCAAAAATAAAAAATAAAAAATTGTGGGCGTGTCAGTGGGCGGATTTTGAAAATATTTACACATGAGCATAAAGGGCCCCTAGAGAGTATATATTAAAAATTTCAGCTCCCTAGCTCAAATTTTAGTTTTTCAAAAAAAATATTTTATTTAATTGTGGGCGTGTCAGTGGGCGGATTTTGAAAATTTTATGTCCCAAGCAGTTTTATGGGCCAAAGATCATATATACAAAATTTCAGCTTTCTAGCTGAAAATTCTATTTTTCCCAAAATTTGCTTTATTTAATTGTGGGCGTGTCAGTGGGCGGATTTTGAAAATTTTATGTCCCAATCAGTTTTATGGGCCATAGATCATATATAAAAAATTTCAGCTCTCTAGCTCAAAATTCGATTTTTTCCAAAATTTTGTTTTTTTGAGTTTGTGGGCGTGTCTGTGGGCGGATTTCAAAAATTCTTAAACTTGATTATTTCGGGACCCTAGAGAGTATATGGTTAAAATTTCAGCTCTCTAGGTCCAGTTTAAAGGCCTAATTTTTGCCGACGGACGGACGGACGGACGGACGGACGGACATGGCTAGATCGACATTACTATCGATGCTGATCATAAATATAGTAACTTTTAGGGGTCTACGGGCAATATTAAGGTATGTTACAAACTATGCGTCAAAATTAATATACCCCTAGAATAGGGTATAAAAAGGGCCGGATTCCTCCGGTGTCAGTAACCAACTTCGGGGATGTGAGAGCTGCCGTTAGCCCATAAAGGGTTCATCCGCCACCATCTCTGTTTCAGGACCCTGACTAGTACTGAAAAAGTCCTCACTGACCTCAGCTCCAAATATGTCGAAGTAGCTCTAGTAAAGTAGCTGTCATCTTGACTGTTGACGACACCGTTGATTCAGTCTAATGAATTCATCCGCTGCACGTCGTCCTCTTTCTGAGGAGCTCATGTAAGACTTCTGAGACTCGTTCAGTCAGTCTTTCCGACAGAGCATTATAGTGTTGCTATTTTCTTCGCGTTCAACACTCGCGCTTATAAGTTCAGCAAGTAACGCCCGGATGGGCAGACCAGTACCCGGTGGTCACCACTAGGAGGTAAAATAACCACAATTGATGCGTATGAAAAGTTACAACAGCTGCGCACCGCCAGGTTGATGCCAATCAGCGCCTACCCGTTTCACACACACCCAACCACCAGATGATGCAAAATGACAAAAGAAAATTACGACTACAGCCACAATCTCGCCTATTCTAGTAATGTGCAGACATTTCAAAACAAATTAGCGATTTTTCAAAGAAATTAAGAACATTACCAAGACATTTATCGAGAAAAGAAAATAATAACTAAAAAAAGGTGTGAGCCACGCTGCACTCACGGTATAGTTGATGTGTAAACATGTAGGCACGTCAGTGTTGCATGTGGAAATATCGCAGAGGTTGTGGTTTTGATAAAGAAGAGATTTGGGAATTGTATTGAAATAAAACCATGATATATATTTAATGTCAACGACAAAATTTATTTAATGTTTGACCGAACAAATAATTGGTTTGTGAAAGCTGAAGTAGGAGACGCACACCGTCGACTCAAGTGTGTCGATGTACCGGTAAAATATACTCGTAGCATCGATTGTCGTTTAAGTGACATTCTTAAATCGGCCATCGGTTACTGAAGTACAAATCGATATTTTTCCTCTTACCTTCAACTGATGTACAACAAACTACAAGCTATACAACCTCAATTACGTTAAGTAGTTTAAGTAAGTAGAATAGGTAGTTTGTAATTTGTTTTATATAAAATCTCAATAATGATACCGAGTTTTAGTAAATTTTCTCGAGGAATATATATGTAAGATTAGTTCGTAAAATAGTTCGTAGGCCGAAAGGCAATAATTCTAAGATATAGTTAAGTTTAGAGCGTTCGCATAAGGACCAATAAATAAGAATAAGTATCCTGTTAATTTTAAGTTAGGTTTAATCATTTTTGTCTAGTATGTAAGTAGATATTTATCAATGAATAAAAAATTAATTTCAAAGTCAAAAAAAAAAAAGTATACAACCTCAATTATTCAAAACAAATCTACTTCCACACAACTTTCCGGTGTTTCGTAAGGACATAATAATCTCTAAAATTGAACATACATAATTAATAAAAAAAAAAACAACGACATGCGGTTGTTCTCAAACGGACACCCATCTACGTACTAACCGCGCCAAACGTCAATTAATTGCGGTGATCTGTCGAGCAGTTTTTTTTTTTTTTTTTGACTTTTAAATTCATTTTTATTAATTATTAGCTTATATCACCTTACATACTAGACAAAAATGATTAAATCTAACTTAAAATTAACAGGATACTTATTCTAGATTATTGATCCTTATGCGGACGCCCTAAACTTAACTATATCTTATAATTATTGCCTTTCGGCCTAAAAACTATTTTACGAACTAATCTTACATATGTGTTCCTCGAGAAAATTAAATAAAACTCGGCATCATTATTTAAATTTTATATTTTTATATAAAACAAATTACAAACTACCGATTCTACTTACTTAAACTACCTAACATATTCTAACTATAATTAGGATTCTGAAGACTCGTTGCCTTGCGCAACAAGTGGTCAAAATCCCAATTGCTTTCCGAGCGCCTGGCAGTCGTCAACGTGCACACGCGCCGCCGTGAGCCGACTGAGGCCTTACAGCGTCAGTCAACTCCCGGAAGCACCACCACACGTTGGCGAGCCCGGCCTCTCCCAAAAACGCCCTAGCTAACTTAATCTAACTTATAAGCTAAAAGGATGTTACCTAGAGTAACGCACCGTCCTGGGAGGGCATGTTGACCCCTCCCCCCTCAACAAGCCACCAAAACTCGGCGAATTGCTTTTCCGTGTCGAATTGATCCCTTTCCGATATTGCGGTACTAAAACGGAGGAGCTCATGAGCATTGGCGATGCCCTCGCCGCGGCTGAGCCGCTTATCTCTCGCGCTGCGGTAGCGGTGGTATAATACCGGGATACCATCCCTCGTCTGTAACAGCCCTTTTGCATCAATATGGATAAATGCCTCCGGCGGGATAAAGCCAGACCGGAGCGTACTCTCTATGTACATTTCATTGGGGTAGTAAGCCCCAAAGATAAGGCTATTGTCGCTGGCCATCGCCCTTGCAACGTGCCTTCGAGTCACCTTAATAAGGAAATTGTCAATCCTATTCAACTGAGCCACATCGTATAGGACCTTGTTGGGATAGTATTTTATATAGTTGGATTCAGGCGTTCGGAACAACCGGAGACAGGTCCTAAGACATTGTCTCTCCAAAACCCGAATCTTTTCCATATAGCTAGGCGCTATATTGAACCACAATGGACAACCATAAGCGATAATCGGCCTTATAAGGGCCACGTAGCAAATGACCTTCACTCTAGAGTCAAGTTGACTGCTATGAAACAGTCTCCTTGTCAGAGCATAAGCCTTCTTGGCCCCAGCAAGACAAGCAACTATATGTCTATCGAAATACAGATACTGGTCAAGCCAGATACCCAGATATCTAACTACGCTTCTCACCGCCAATGGCTGCCCATTTTGTCCAATAATGGCCAATTTCTTCCAGTTTTTTCTGGTATCCCTAGAGGCCCCAGCCAATGGAGTTCTGAACAAGATTGTTTCTGTCTTCTGAAAGTTGATTTTCAACTTCCAGTCGTCGCAATATCGCTTAATTTGATCGAAGTCACGCTGCAAAAGGATATTAATGACCTCGATTTTAGGACCTGATCTGTATGCCACCAAATCGTCGGCATACGCTATAGCATGTCTGAGTGAACCCACCAGATCACTCGTGTAAATGTTAAACAGGATCGGAGAATTGACCGCCCCCTGCTGTAAACCGTTTTTAATTTCAAAGACTCTGCTCGAAGTCACGTTGCCACATTTGACAACGAACTTCTTTCCCATAGATAAGCATATTATAAATTACATATAGCAAAGGTTTGTGCATCCCCCGCCTGGTCAACTTGTAGAAAAGTCCCTCTAACCATACGGTGTCGAAAGCCTTCTCAAAATCAACCAGACAAGCACCCGTGCATTGGTTCTTGCATTTATTCCACTGAATGTCGGAAACCAGTTTCGACGCGGCATGAATAGTGTCATGCCTCGCCCTGAAACCAAACTGGTTGTCCGGAATTATGTTATTGTCCTCGACCCACTTTAACAGGGCTCTATTGACAACTTTTTCAAAGACCTTGCTAATATTCGGAAGCAAGCTAATTGACCGGAGATTGGCAGGGTTCGTCCTATCTTTACCTTTTTTCGGGATAGGGTGTACCACAGCTACCTTCCAATGGGCCGGATAATGTGCATTATTCAGCGCATTGTTAAACAGCGTGGTGAAAATATCTACAGCCTCCAGAGGCAGGTGTCTCAATACGACGTTTGGGACACCATCCATCCCCGCAGACTTTTTATTCTTCAGTGACTCGAAGATGCACAGAAGATCATCCTTCGACACGAACAAGTGCGATGCATCTCGGCCATTGGCGACAACTGCATTAGCATGGTTTTCATCAGTGAATACGGTGAATCCGTTATTCTCAGATCGCCAATTCCCAAGTTCGGTGCGCAGATAGAAGTGGCTCACCAGAGCCCTATTCTCAATGTCGTGGTTACGGCGAACAGGATTGTTCACCGTATACACGGCCTCGAAACAAGCGCCCAGCAAATCCACCTTCTCCTGTGGGTCCTCGACCACGAAAAAATCGCCGTTTGAAGCGACACTTTCTGGACTTATTCCAGCAGTCAGTACTGTCTGTCTGTTCTCTGCTGTCTGGGAGATTCGAACACAAGGAATATCATTGTGATCTTTCCTCCTGAACAACTTATTTATCTGTATCGAGCAGCGATTAACTCACGTGGTAATGAAAATCTGACGATGACGAAATCTGACGAAATCTGACGATGATGGTGACGATAGATATTTCCAACTAGCCCCTACCGAGAAAAAATATATTTACACATCAACGAGAGCAAAAATGTTTACACATTAAAAAACAACTCACACTAGTATAATTTAAAAAAAAGTAAGTTTTGACTTTTCTGTTTTTGAAATTGAAAGAATTTGAAACGTTTTGTAATAAAATTTTAAATTCTAGACCAACTTTCTGAGCGAACAACGGGAATAAGGAGTCAAAATTCACACAAACGCATGGAAAGAAGAAATATATTTTTAACAACATTGAATCGATTTATTGGAATATTTTAAAATGTTTGTTGTTTGAGTTGCATTAATTGTGTCCTTGGGAAGTTTGCTTGCCAGCTAACGGACAATATGGATTGGAATAATTTTTCCCATCATCAGAACCAGAACCAATATGAAATATCTTCCTCGTCGAGCAGCAGCGACGAGGACATTCACAAAGAGAGCCATGGGAACAGTAGTAGTTGCGACGAGGACGACGAGATGGAGCGCGATGAGTACGTATTTAGGGCGTACGATTTAATTAAGGTGAACTACAAGAATTCGAAGTGCACCAAGTATCCTGTGTCCAGGAGTGAGCATCAAGTTATTGCCTCTAATTCTCATCTATTCTCGCTGGGTGGCTATAATCCCATATCAGCTGCGTCGGCGGTACGGCGAGGACAACATCCGATGCTTCAGGAACTTTGGTCTTATAATTTCACCATGAACAAGTGGAATTTGCTATTGAACAGTAAATCCCCGTATATGCCACGGATATGGGCCCAAAATGCGTTGGCTTTACACAACAATATTTTACTTTCATACGGCAGTACAGGGTATACATTCGGAGAAAACGGCTCAAATGATTGCTACCTTTATCTTGATACAATAGAACGACCTCGAGTTCACCGCATCTATGACGAGGGCGATATGCCAACAGCACTATATGGTCCCGCAATAGTTATCCATGATAATTACCTCTACACCATCGGCGGTTCAACAACCTTTGATTATTCCTGCAATGTGTACCGGCTAAACCTGGAAACCAAAGTCTGGGAGAACGTCTATATATGCCGGCCAGAGATGCGCGGAGATCCGAAGGGACGATGCCTGCACGAAATCGCCTATGACGGCAATCACATATTCATCCTCGGCGGCGGCACCTTATTGTCTGCCTATGATCTGCAAACAATTCCCGCCTTTAATTTGAAAACCAACAAATGGGACTACTTCGAGACAAAACCGGACCCTACTTTAACCGATGGACTACCAAAGTCACGTAAATGCTTCTCTTGTGTGCAGTTCGATACTCCCAACGGTCTCGAGGCGTACATAACAGGTGGCTTGCAGAGCGACTTTACAACATATTTTGCTGACATTTGGAAGATCAACTTTAGAACGATGCAGTGGTCGCTTTTGAAAACAGCGATGCTGCCACGACCATTGTACTTTCATTCGGCTGCTAGTCCCGGCAACGGATGCATGTACATATTTGGTGGCATCGAGTACAAAGAAACGACAATGCGACGCAGCAACCGTCTCTACAAGATGTGGGTGACCATACCAAAACTAAGTGAAATGTCCTGGGACGCTATAACATATTACAACCCTAACCTAGACAAGTACAGTAGAAGTTATTTATTAAAAGTTGGCATACCGGAGCTGTTTGTAGATCGTGTGCTAGTTCCGGTAGTCACCACAAAGCACATTCCCATCTCACCACTTTGGGAGTCATTGTCATCGTGGGAGTGACCGTCGTTTTAGATTAAGAAAATGTGCCTAGGAATTAACTACTGCGCCAAATTCTGTCAGATACATTATGTCTAGCCTGAAAAAAAAATGTAATTCTTTAACTCCACTCGGCTAAAATGCTTTTAAATGCGCCAACATTTTGCAGGAATTTCGTAGGGAGCTCGAGTTCTATAATAAGCTTAAGCACACTTTCTTAAGTAAAATTATTAGTTACCGACGGGAAAAATACTTATCGGCGGCTACAGCTAATATCAGCCTTTTTTTTCTATCTACGCCCTTGCGACGTGTTATGTCTGGTGCCGTGAACTAAGGCCATATGAACTAACGCCATAATGGTTCTAATTCATTTTCAAATGCGAATTAACGCCATAATCCACTAATGTGGTACTCGTAATCAGACACATTATTTAAGGAAAATCCATTTTACCTACCTGTCGCCTAATTGACTTTGTCTCTACAACTAAGATCCATAAACAACGAACCGCTTTTTTATAGGTATCCGTAAGCAAATGATACTGAGTTTTGTGCATACATATATGAACATGGAATGCGTCTCCGTAACTAAGTGCTATAAATAATGAGCCGTCCTGAATATCCGCAAATCTGTGAAACTATGTTGAGTGGATGCAGGGACATTAGCTGCCACATTTCCACACTTTACGATAACGAAAACTTTTTTTTCCCAATGAATCTAAATATATAGGTAGGTATTTCACTTGTGAAGTGCACCTGGAAAAATACATAAATGCATGAATCACTTTTCCTTTTCTATAAATCTCTTTTGGGATATTCAACATGACAATAAAATCTTAATTTCGATACAGTCATTGACTCATCAAAGAAAGGGTCAATCGATAGGTGCAGATGCATACTTAATCCGAATATTTTTTTTTGAGAATTTTTGGATGAAAAATCTGAATTTTCTAACAAAAGAATAGCAAAACTGAAAACGAAATGAAAACTACTACAAATGACAGTCGACCACTGATGAAAGCAAAGAGTACTATCCCTTTTACCACACCTTTCCCTGGAAACGCATATGTTTCCAAAAGTATCTATAGATACTCAGCACAACCTATCCCAGTCCCAATCCCAAGTATTTTTTTTTAAGTTGTCATTTGCAACCCTCTCCCTATTATTATTGTGTATTCAACTTCAACATCAACACCACAAGGATGCGAGCGTTTTATAAAAATTCAAATGACGCTGCCGGCTTTTGCGTGAAGGGGAGATGTCAAGTTGCACACTTTAAAGGACACAGCTGATCAAATCAATTGTTAAATCAAAACAAATATGCATTTTAATCTACACCGCTTGGCTCCTCTATTGGCAATTTCTCAATTATAACTGAAGCTGCCGCAAAACCTCTAATGATTGCCAGGAAATTGTATGACAGTGGGACGTCTTGTCCGGAACATCTTGTCTTCTGAAAATGATATTCACTAGAAAAACTACTACGGAAATGGGAATGAGCCCTACTTATGTCATAACTTATTTTTCGGTCGGAACGTGCCTTTACTCGTACCTGTTGGGACCTATTAAAAGATCGAACAATGACCCAGCGGTAATAAGGTGGCTTAATGTACATTTTCTCAGCCAGCGGATGCCTGCCAATTGTGTGGCAAACTTTCGAATGCATATTGGTAGCTATTGTGTTCTCATTTTGTTGCAGTGATAGGAAGCCAATGAACACTAATTTGTACGTGACGCAGAGTGCACTGTGACTATAGAATTTTTTTCATTCAAATCGCATTCCTATCCGAAAATAACAAAAGTTTGACTTCATTCGGGAAATTCAGTTTCTGCTTCCACCCCGGGGTTTAGTTTTGTTGTGCCGGGTTCCCTTAATGAATTCTATTAACATCTGCGCAGTTTGCATGTGATACTGAAACACGCGGTGGCAGTGGCAGTGGCAGGGGTTGGAAATGGAATCTCCTTTTTGTGAAGCATGTACCATATCCGAATGTGTTGGCACAAAAACTAAAATCAAAGCTGATTGCGCACGCGTGCCCAGTTCAGTGACACGGGGATAAATAAAAAAAAAATCATTTCAAATTGAATTGCACGATACAATTATGGCAGCAAGTATTTCTAATTAAAGTTCGAATACAGTGTGCCTGCGATGCGTGAAGCTTCATATGGTGCGTTGCCAGCACAGGCGCCCGAACCCTTTGGTTTTTTTTTGTCATTCCGTAGTTGAGTCCCATGAAGATACAAGAAGCAACTTTATAAATGTTTTATCTGGTTGAATGAATTCATTATTTGCGGGGCATACAACATTAGTAAGGAGGAAGTTCCAAGATCCGGGAGCCTTCACGTCAAAGAGCCTATCTTAAGGAAAATGGAGCGCGACGGGCTTAGTATTGAGGCAGGCTTAGGACCACAGGACCACAGGATCACACAAATGGAACCACACCAGCATTTGGCCTCAGTCACACAGTGATTCGAAATCGGGATGCCTGCCAATTCTTTTTTAGGGTCGAATAGTTTTTGCAATGGAGTTTAAGGTTTATGATTTTTTATGCTTTACGCTCCTTAATAATGTAATCTTTATTAAGGAGCGTAAGATACACAATTTTGAAGCTGTAGATAGGCTTTTTGCATCACAACAATACCAGTGGCTTTGTATATAGACTTTAACATCTCGAAATGATTGCATATCTTCTTATGCAGTGTTTAAATATTTCTCCAGCCTTTATGCAAAAATTCGTGTTCATAAAAAAGTATCCAAAAAATGTAAGTTATGCAGAGTTTGTGTCGATTAAAGTATCAAACATAGGGACGGGCTACAGTCCGCTTTCCTCCACGAAGGGTCAGTCACCTTGTCGAGCGCACCTCTCTTTGTTGGTGCCGGTGTGGAGGCTTAAGGGTGCTGATACAACGGGCTATGCTGTCGACGACCTTCGTCGTCAGAAGGTTCACCCATGTCAGACTGGCCATTGTTTTTCAGCATCTACTAAGGACTGCCCACAGGACACTCCGTCCTGATCCCACTCTCCCCCCATCTTCTCCCACTGCTCTATTCCTTCCTCTCCCGCTTCCCATCTCTCTCCCTCCTTTATCCGCTGGTCTGGACTAATGGAGACCAGTGCCGATAGTCAGCCTGGCTGAGGGCCCAGGTTAAAAAATAGCTCAGTCGCAAGCGGAGTATCCGGATACCTGGCGACCTCCGGAACAGCTAGCCCTATCTGTACAATGCGGATCTCTGTACAGACGGACCTTCCCTTCTCCGCTACTCGTGGGAACTATTATGAAACCAACTCAAAAACAAAAACAAATTTTTAAGGCCGGTATCCCTTTGAAACCGGACGGTAGTACGGCGACAAAGCTGTCTACCGGCAATGCTCTTATGGCAGCTGGCAGCGGAACTGTGGATAACCGTGGTTCCTCCGTCAGTGATTGCGAGCACAAAAATAAATTTCCCAGCAAAAGTGGGACTGTGCAACATGGTCCTACTTCCACCAGCGCGACTTGTAGGCGTCGTCGTAACACCTCGACGTCGCACTACAAGGATAAACGCAATGCAAATCGCATTATTGGCTCTATCGGCAGTATCCCTGGGATGGATAGAACCCCTGCGCAGATCAGTAAATTGACCTGGCCTCAGAATATACTCGCAGGAAAGGACAAGACCAGCGGAGACATTGCGTCAAAGATCGGACAGAGATCGGTGGAGGAGGTCGGTTCGATCTCCAAGCGCCTGAGGATGCACAACACCAGCATTCCTCCTAGCGCGTCCACCGTCAAATCGCATAGGTCTTTTAGCGATGTCCTAAAAAAAGGTATTGTGGTCGCAGTTATAGACCGCAGCGACGCCGATGGCAGGATCTCACCTGAATGGTGGGATCTCATTATGCTTTCCCTGTTGGAAAACTTCGAGGATTTCTACAAAGATATCCCCGGACCACCGCCAATAATCCATGATGGTAGCTGGCATCAAGGACGCGTTAAGCTTATCGCGTGCGACGATCAGCGATCATTGGACCTCTACAAGGTCGCGATCAACAAGCTTGTTGAGCTTTGGCCAGGGGCTAAGCTTGATGTTGTTGCGAGGGAGGACATCCCTTGCCGACCGAGATCGCGTGCCTGGATCCCAATTAGCCCTTCCTCCCCTGAAAGGATACTGCACCTTCTCAAAATCAGCAACCCATCCCTTTCGACTCACGACTGGAAAGTCGCAAAACTGGAAGAACAAAAGGGTTCCTACCGATGCGCTGTTATCATCATCAATCAGGAATCCCTTGCTCATCTGGCAGCGACCGCAGGCATGATTCGGTTCGGGTGGAACGACATCACGCTGAAAGTCTACAAGAAGGATGATTTGGACGCTGATAAGCGACCCCATCATCCCTCCGAATCTGTTGTGTCGGGTGCAAGCGCACCAGTAACCTTCCCCTCCCTAGAGGATGACATTTCAGAGCCCTCTAAGGAACCAACCATGTCTCTACTCCCAGTCGGTCATGGACACACACGACACCAATGATAATGACCTTCTGAGCGAAGACGAGCTCCTTAGCTCATCCTCTGTATTGGAAGGATTGTCCAACAAGGATCCTCTGAGTGAGGTTGAACTTCTCAGTTCGTCCTCTGATTTGGAGGACCTTAATAAAACAGTGATGGAGGCTTCTCCACAAGATCGTAGCAACAATGCTGTAGATCATTCAGATAAACCTCCAACACTCGATTATTATTCTCCGGCTAGCAAAAACCGGAGAAGACTTAGTCTTGGTCCAGGAGCCCTGGGTCGTCAATAACCTGGTTCGTGGACTGAAGACCCCTGGATACTACCCACTATATGTGTCCGACAAAGGTAAACCTAGATCGTGCATACTAGTGAAGAGTAGCCTTAATGCTTATTTACTCCCTAATTTCAGCGATCGAGATACGACGGCTGCCAAACTAGAGACTGCTGGTAGCACATACTGGTTGGCATCAGCGTATCTTGCCCATGACAACCTGGGACCTCTCCCTAGTGCTAACCTGGAGAGTTTTATTGCGGAAGTAGAGACGCGGAAAGTTGCACTCATCATCGGATGCGACGCTAATGCGCATCACACCGTATGGGCAGCACTGATATCAACAGCAGAGGTGAGTCACTTTTTGATTATATTTTAAGTACTAACCTCATTGTGTGCAACATGGGTAATGAACCCACCTTCATCACCAAGAATCGACAAGAAGTCTTAGACATTACTCTTGTCTCCAATAACATCCACAATTTGATATCGAGTTGGAGGGTTTCGTCTGACCATTCCTTCTCCGACCACCGATATCTTACCTTCAACCTAAACGTTGGCATCCCCTGCCAATCCACATTCCGAAACCCTCGGAAAACAGACTGGCCCAAATACAGAGATACGAGTACTATGCGCAGACATATAACCTCTGAACTCTTAAGTCCCCCACGCAATCCTAGCGAGCTTGACAGCAAAGTCAACAAGCTCACGATGGCTTTTAAGGAAGCGATGGCTGTTTCCTGCCCACTCGTTCGACCCAGTGGGAAAAAGAAGCCACATTGGTGGATACCTGAATTAGGACCACTGAGAAATGATTGCAGGAGACTCTTCAATCGAGCTAAAAGCTCAAGATCCAATACTGACTGGGACTCCTATAAAGTATCGCTCAAATTATACAAAAAAGAATTAAGGAAGGCCAAAAGATCTTCGTGGAGACTCTTCTGTGGCAAAATAGAAGAAACCTCAGAGGCATCAAGGCTAAGAAAAATCCTTGCTTCAAATCCAGTTATGCCTAGCTGCCTAAAGAAAGCAGATGGCTCGTGGACTACATCCAGCGAGGAATCGCTCAATCTGCTACTTGACACACACCTCCCTGGTAGCTAAAAACATTACCGGCCATAGTAATCTAAACAGGTCACCTATGGATTTACAGGTAACAAATTCTCAAAATCTGATTACTAGGGACAAGCTTCTTTGGGCACTACAAAGCTTCAAGCCCTTCAAGTCTGCAGGATCTGACGGCATAATACCTGCCGAACTTCAGAGGACTTCTGACATCATTCTACAACACTGAAGATGTTTATGAAAAGCTGTTTAAGGCTGACTCACATTCCTCAGGCTTGGAGAGAAGTTAAAGTAGTCTTCATACCCAAGGCTGGCAAATACTCCCATGTTAATCCAAAAGGCCTCAGACCCATCAGTCTATCATCATTCCTCCTCAAAACGCTGGAGCGTCTGATTGATATCCATCTTCGCATGAATATAAGCCCGCAACTGCTGTCTGCGGCACAACATGCGTACATTAAGGGTAAATCAGTGGAAACTGCCCTTCACTCCTTGGTACGCACCATAGAATACTCCCTTCACCACAAGGAATACACTATGGTTGCCTTCCTAGACATAGAGGGCGCTTTTAACAACGTCGACACATCTGCAATCGCAAATGCACTAACAGAACTAAATGTGGATGGATCGCTTGGTGCATTGATCAATCTTTTGCTCACAAGCAGGATTATCAACTCAAAACTGGACGTTTCATCCGCTAGAAGGTCTGTCAGTAGAGGCACGCCACTAGGTGGTGTCCTCTCCCCCCTTCTGTGGAACTTGGTGGTGAATAAACTACTGACATGCCTGGAAGGGGAGGGTTGCACGGCGATTGCCTATGCGGATGACGTTGCTATTGCCGTCTCAGGGAAATACCTCAACACTCTAAAGGAACTCCTTCAAAACGCTCTCAACATGCTGTCAATTTGGGCAAGAAGCTTTGGGCTGGGGGTTAACCCTCACAAATCCGAGCTTGTCCTCTTCTCCAGGAAATATAAAATCGCTCAAATCGACCCTCCCTCTATCAACGGTACAAGCTTAACCTTTTCCGACGAAGCTAAATTTCTGTGTCTAATATTCGATAAGAAGTTAAGCTCGAAACCCAATGTACAAGAAAGAGTAAGGAAAGCTACAGTAGCACTTTTCTCTTGCAAAAAACCCGTCGGAAATAAGTGGGGCATACAGCCCCGTATATCACACTGGCTATACGTATCGGTAGTTAGACCAATCCTGACATACGGGGTGGTTGTCTGGTGAACTGCTCTAGACAAAGCGGTAAACCGTGATTAGCTGAGCAAGGTGCAACGCACAGCTTGTCTGTGTATCTGCGGAGCACTCCGTACGACCCCCTCCGCTGCAATGGACATTTTACTGCATCTAACACCCCTGGATATTTTCAGCAGGCAATCAGCTGCCTGCTCCGCTGTCTGATTAAAAGCCACATCACAGTGGATCAATATTGGCCACTCTATCATTCTGGACTCACATGGGTCCCTACCAAGAAACATCGACTACACTATACCCCAGCTACAGTTTGAAAAGAACTTCCAAATCACCATCCCCTCCAGATCATTCTGGGAGGAGGCTGATTGCACGGAAGATAATTCGATCCACTTTTACACCGACGGATCAAAAACTAGTGATGGGGTCGGAGGTGGTGTTTTCTCAGAAAGACTAAATATCAGTCTCTCTTTCCGTCTTCCTGATCATTGTAGCGTGTTCCAGGCGGAAATCATGGCGATTAAGGAAGTCTTGTCGTGGCTAAAGAGAAACGTGATATCCGCTAAGGACATCCGCATATTCTCGGATAGTCAAGCCGCGCTGAAATCCTTGGATTCAGTCTCTTCAAACTCCATCGTAGCTATAGACTGCCGTTCGTCTCTTGAGGAGATGGCAGAGCAGTTCAACTTTCACCTCTTTTGGGTGCCAGAGCACAGAGACATCCCAGGGAATTGTAGGGCAGACGAACTCGCCAAAAAAGGAACAGCATTACCTCTTCTACCTGATAAAGGTTTCTTAGGTATGCCCATCGCTACTTGTAAACTCATGCTTAAGCTAGCCGCAGTCGAGAGTACAAACCTCAGGTAGACAGGTAGTGATACGTGTCTAGCGACCAAGCTTATCTGGCCAAAGCTGGACCTGCGACGCTCTCTGAGTTTGATCTCACTTAACCGACTGCATATTAGCTCTATCATAGGTGTCATCACAGGGCACTGTCTAATAGCCAAGCACGCATCAAGGCTTGGTGTCTATTCTAACGACTTCTGCAGAAGTTGCAGGGATGAGGAGGAGGAGGAGACTACACTTCATCTCCTCTGCACATGTCCTGCACTCTCCCACAAAAGAAATTTCTATTTGGGAGCCTTCTTCCTTAATGAACTCAGTGACTTGGCTAACTCAGATGTTAGAAGTCTATCACGCTTCATTAGAAGCTCCAAATGATTTTAGCGGGTAGTGGTAGATACTCCCGATCCTAGTGGCATCGCAACGGTCTAAGTGTGTTAGCTTTCGGCTAACAGCCACCTCAACCTAATCTAACCTACAGTCCGCTTGGGCGAACTGTTGGATACCATATTCTTATTCCTATCCCTCATAAGTGGGCGTGACAAAAGTCTAAGTATGGTTGAATTGTTAAGAACGCTCTACATATTTTGTTATATAACATTTAAAGGATTTTATCAAAAAAAAAAAAAAACAAAGCTTTTGTAAAAAAAAACGCTCCCTAGCTCAAACTTTGGTTTTTCAATAAAATTATTTTATTTAATTGGGGGCGTGCCAGTGGGCGGATTTTCAAAATTTTATCTTCGGAGCAGTTTTAGGAGTCATAGATCATATATAAAAAAAATTCAGCTTTCTAGCTCAAAATTCGATTTTTTCGAAAAATTTGTGTTTTTGAGTTTGTGCGCGTGTCTGTGGGCGGATTTCAAAAATTCCTAAACTAGATTATTTCGGGACCCTAGAGAGTATATGGTTAAAATTTCAGCTCTCTATGTCGAGTTTAAAGGCCTAATTTTTGCCGACGGACGGACGGACGGACGGACATGGCTAGATCGACATTACTATCGATGCTGATCATAAATATAGCAACTTTTAGGGGTCTACGGGCAATATTAAGGTATGTTACAAACTATGCGTCAAAATTAATATACCCTTAGAATAGGGTATAAAAAGAAAACCCAAACTGCCCAAACCAGTTGTTTGTGAAAAACCAAATGAAAAAATTCTGCTTATATTCGGAGATTTAATGTGCAATCGCAATAAGTACATTAGGGTGGAGTGAAAATATATTTTTTTTATATTCACTACGGCATACTCGCAAAAAGCTGGGTGATGGGCATAAGAAGCAAAAACGACAAGATTTTTTTTCCTAAGTTTATATTTAAAGGTGCCACCGGTAGGACAAAGTTTTGAAAAAAAATCCGAAGCATGTCATGCAATTTCAAAATCTTTCAAATTATGTTTATTTTTTCCGGAACGCATTTAATCATTAGGAGTGTCTAATTTCCCACGACGATTTTTTCGTGGTCGAGGACCCACAGGAGAAAGTGGATTTGCTGGGCGCTTGTTTCGAGGCCGTGTATACGGTGAACAATCCTGTTCGCCGTAACCACGACATTGAGAATAGGGCTCTGGTGAGCCATTTCTATCTGCGCACCGAACTTGAGAATTGGCGATCTGAGAATAACGGTTTCACCGTATTCACTGATGAAAACCATGCTAATGCAGTTGTCGCCAATGGCCGAGATGCATCGCACTTGTTCGTGTCGAAGAATGAGCTTCTGTGCATCTTCGATTCACTAAAGAATAAAAAGTCGGCGGGGATGGATGGTGTCCCAAACGTCGTATTGAGACACCTGCCTTTGGAGGCTGTAGATATTTTCACCACGCTGTTTAACAATGCGCTGAATAATGCACATTATCCGGCGCATTGGAAGGTAGCTGTGGTACACCCTATCCCGAAAAAATTTAAAGATAGGACGAACCCTGCCAATCTCCGGTCAATTAGCTTACTTCCGAATATTAGCAAGGTCTTTGAAAAGGTTGTCAATAGAGCCCTGTTAAAGTGGGTCGAGGGCAATAACATAATCCCGGACAACCAGTTTGGTTTCAGGGCGAGGCATGACACTATTCATGCCGCGTCGAAACTGGTTTCCGACATTCAGTGGAATAAATGCAAGAACCAATGCACGGGTGCTTGTCTGGTTGATTTTGAGAAGGCTTTCGACACCGTATGGTTAGGGGGACTTTTCTACAAGTTGACCAGGCGGGGGATGCACAAACCTTTGCTATATGTAATTTATAATATGCTTATCTATGGGAAAGAAGTTCGTTGTCAAATGTGGCAACGTGACTTCGAGCAGAGTCTTTGAAATTAAAAACGGTTTACAGCAGGGGGCGGTCAATTCTCCGATCCTGTTTAACATTTATACGAGTGATCTGGTGGGTTCACTCAGACATGCTATAGCGTATGCCGACGATTTGGTGGCATACAGATCAGGTCCTAAAATCGAGGTCATTAATATCCTTTTGCAGCGTGACTTCGATCAAATTAAGCGATATTGCGACGACTGGAAGTTGAAAATCAACTTTCAGAAGACAGAAACAATCTTGTTCAGAACTCCATTGGCTGGGGCCTCTAGGGATACCAGAAAAAACTGGAAGAAATTGGCCATTATTGGACAAAATGGGCAGCCATTGGCGGTGAGAAGCGTAGTTAGATATCTGGGTATCTGGCTTGACCAGTATCTGTATTTCGATAGACATATAGTTGCTTGTCTTGCTGGGGCCAAGAAGGCTTATGCTCTGACAAGGAGACTGTTTCATAGCAGTCAACTTGACTCTAGGGTGAAGGTCATTTGCTACGTGGCCCTTATAAGGCCGATCATCGCTTATGGTTGTCCATTGTGGTTTAATATAGCGCCTAGTTATATGGAAAAGATTCGGGTTTTGGAGAGACAATGTCTTAGGACCTGTCTCCGATTGTTCCGAACGCCCGAATCCAACTATATAAAATACTATCCCAACAAGGTCCTATACGATGGGGCTCAGTTGAATAGGATTGACAATTTCCTCATTAAGGTCACTCAAAGGCACGTTGCAAGGGCGATCGCCAGCGACAATAGTCTGATATTTGGGGCTTACTACCCCAATGAAATGTACATAGAGAGTACGCTCCGGTCTGGCTTTATCCCGCCAGAGGCATTTATCCATATTGATTCAAAAGGGCTGGTACAGACGAGGGATGGTATCCCGGTCTTATACCATCGCTACCGCAGCGCGAGAGATAAGCGGCTCCTCCATGACGGGGACGTCGCCAATGCTCATGAGCTCCTCCGTTTTAGTACCGCAATATCGGAGAGGGATAGATTCGACACGGAAAAGCAATTCGCCGAATTTTGGTGGCTTGTTGAGGGGGGAGGGGTCAACATGCCCTCCCAGGACGGTGCGTTACTCTAGGTAACATCCTCTTAGCTTATAAGTTAGATTAAGTCAGCTAGGGCGTTTTTGGGAGAGGCCGGGCTCGCCAACGTGTGGTGGTGCTTCCGGGAGTTGACTGACGCTGTAAGGCTTCAGTCGGCTCACGGCGGCGCGTGTGCACGTTGACAACTGCCAGGCGCTCGGAAAGCAATTGGGATTTTGACCACTTATTGCGCCAGGCAACGAGTGCTCAGAATCCTAATTATAGTTAGAATACGTTAAGTAGTTTAAGTAAGTAGAATAGGTAGTTTGTAATTTGTTTTATATAAAATCTCAATAATGATACCGAGTTTTAGTAAATTTTCTCGAGGAATATATATGTAAGATTAGTTCGTAAAATAGTTCGTAGGCCGAAAGGCAATAATTCTAAGATATAGTTAAGTTTAGAGCGTTCGCATAAGGACCAATAAATAAGAATAAGTATCCTGTTAATTTTAAGTTAGGTTTAATCATTTTTGTCTAGTATGTAAGTAGATATTTATCAATGAATAAAAAAATGAATTTCAAAGTCAAAAAAAAAGTCAAGTAATCGGTTCTCGTTAGATCACCGAAATTAAACGACGTTGGGCGCGGTTAGTACGTAGATGGGGGACCGTTTGAGAACAACCGCGTGTCGTTGGCCAGTCCCATCTACAGAGTTGAGGTAGATAATATACGTGGTATCACAATGGACCCAAATTGGTCTAAGTGTGTCGGCTTCTGCCGACAGCCACATAAACCTAACCTAATGGTATTTTTCCTTCTGACCTGGCGAATAGAGAACCCGGCTCACTCAACCATTCCAGGTGGCTAACGACTGCAAACAGGATCTTACGATTATATGTCACAAAAACTGATCCAGAAGATAATTTACTAATATTAGCCAATTTTGTAATGAAAGTTTATGGGAAAATGTGGTTTAAAATCAAATGCAATCCTTCGTGTTTAAATGGAGCACAGCACTTGTGGCTTACGATTAATTGTAGTCGCTATTTAAACGACAATTTGAAAAAAGTGATTGATCCAGTCATACAAAGAAATTGATATTTTGGACATCCCGAAAATCTTATAGCTATGCTTGCAGATGACAACAAAGTGATGCGGGAACTGGCATGCCGACGTATTCTGAAAGCAAGGTCAGAGACAGTGACAATAATCAGGAAATTCAAAATTCCATCATTTAATTTCAATGCTCTCCATTATACTGATATTATTGCTTGGCACGATAGACATATTAGTGTTACTGAGCCACCTTTAACTAAAAGTTTATCTACCGAAGCCTTATATGAAATAGTTGAAAATGGTCTTGGAACAAAAGAGAATATAGCTCTGTTTCCTTGTCATACTCAAGCCGCGGAGCGTTGCATCAAACTCGTAACCGAAGCTTCAGGTGCTGTATGTGCAGAGAAAAAACGTGACGGTTTTATCAGGGCCAGACTGTCATCACGTCAGATGATGCCTTTTTTCAATGCCAAACGTGAATTTTCTACTTGATCTACTAATTTGTAACATTTTTTAAATAAATAATTTCATAAATATCAATCGCATTTTTATTGCAAAATTCTTCATTTATTTTCGGTATTTAGAGGTTTTGGGGCACCATGAACATAAATAAATTGTTTATATACATTTTTATTATTACGTGAAAATAGAGGTTTTAAATTACATAAGAAATACTATTCTGATAGATTATTAACGTATATATACATCATAATGAGACTGTAAATGTTTAACGAAATTATAATTTTCTGCAAAATTCCTTTGTGCTGGGGCACCTCAAATCATTATGATACATAAAATATATTTCACATGCTTCATTTATTCATCCATAGACAGCTTTTTACTACTATGCTATTACAAACAAACAAACAAAAAAAAACATACATTTTCACTCCACCCTAATGTACATTATATGATTTTTGATACCGATTATGAATGAATACCCCTTTTC
Source organism: Portevinia maculata (assembly GCA_949715645.1). Classification (NCBI taxonomy): domain Eukaryota; kingdom Metazoa; phylum Arthropoda; class Insecta; order Diptera; family Syrphidae; genus Portevinia; species Portevinia maculata. Next base: position 401,042,660 of record OX454525.1, on the reverse strand, counting down.
TTTGATGAATGCTACAGATTCCTTGCAATACGCCCGCGCTGTGTAGCTAATACATTGTAAGGGTCCCAACAAATCCCTTTAGTGCGCGCTAATTATAAAAAAAAAAAAAAAATATGCCATAACCTACTCCAAACTTCCATTAAAAACAACAAATAATTTACCAACCATATACCGCACCCCTCTCACCTACACATCATATACACATCATGAGAAGTAAAAAAAAAAAATTCCACAACTGACGAGAATGGAAGACAACAAAAATAACTACGAATATGCATATTCAAAGGTAATACATACTAGCATTTTGTAGAAAAGGTTGTACCTAGTTTATACAAGGTGGCGCAAAAGTAATCCTCCTATCAGAAAATGCTATAAATTTTGCGATTGGCCCCTAATGTCAGTTCTGTTTTGACACTTGTGTAGTACACACATGCGAAATACACGTTAATAAAGAATGTTACGCTACACTGCTCCAGAACGCGGAATATTGGTGACTATTTATTTGAGCAATAATCGGTCGGTGACCAAAAAACATCGGAAGGTTATTTTTGCGCCACCTTGTATATAGCTTTTTTTAATGACATATTTACGTCGTGTGGTGGCGTAGTCGTCGTATAGACGAAGTGAGACTACTATAAAGTCTATATACAAAGCCTGTGGGGCCTGTTGTTCCACTGGGTTACTCCAGAGGCTAGGTGAATGAGGTTCTGCCGTGTCTGTTTATTGTATGTGGGCCACATGTTTCTATACTCCACCGTAGAGGTTAAGTGTAAACCTAGTTGTTTCTTCAGGCAACCTACACTTCCTCCGCAGATGATTATCGCAAAAAAGTGCAGCTTCATCTGTGGCTCAAATTTCAGCCGTTCCTTGGACTCTGCTCAATTTGGTGCAATGTTGTAGGCTTTGCTTAAGTCAGGGCACCAAACCAGACACCCATATTTGAGGATAGGACGTACTATGGCCGTGGTCCCACTTTGTACCGAAAGTTCTGCTGGCGTAAAAAGCTATCTCGGTGTTAAATATTTGAGTTCCAATTGCACTGGGGGATACAGATAGTTGATGGAGGATAGAGATAGTTGATGATTATTTAGGTCGGGAAGTCTGATGCAGGGCCTGATTAACCCTTAGGCTAATTAGGCTGCAGTCTAGGGCGCGAGGATCGGGGGGCGCGCTGAAATCGTGTCTTCGCACGCACTAATCTAGCATCATTGCATCTACCCTACATATTTCAACTAGACCGCGACAAAGCACTAAAACTAAATGCGCTTGAGAGTCACTTATACAGTTCATACAAACAAGTTCTGGAAACATTAAGCTCTATTTGCGAAGATGAAAATCAACGTAAAGAGACCAAAATAGAAGCAAAAGGAATATAAGAACAAATTAAAACTCTAGAAATTACAATAATGTTGTGTGCTTTTGGAACTCTGTGCTCGTAAAGTTTCAAATCGTTAGTGCACAGCTACAAACAAGTTCTGTTGATTTATCTAACGTTGTTACTCTTTAAGAGACATTACACGCTTATCTTGATACGTTGCGTGACGAAAAAGAGTTCCAAAATTTTGAATCAGAGGCAATCAAGAGATGCTAAGTGATCACATGCAAAAAAGATGTAAGAAGAAGAAAGAAACCAAAATTTCATTTTGATGAAGTTAAAACGGGGCACATTGAGTTAGAAGGGAAACGATATTTCATCGTTGATAATTATTATGCAGCTATTGATGGTCTTAAAGTGCACTTACAAAACCGGCAAATTATTTAAAATACAGTAAAACAAAGTTTGGTTTCTTGTGGAAACTGCATGAACTGGGGCCTATTTCACCAAACTACAAATTACAACCACAAATTTGTACTTGTGAATCACAATTACAAATTTGTAATCTGGTTTTCTGTTTCACCAAATAGAAATATATGATCCCACAAATTTGTGATTAGACAAAAAAAAATTGTAAGAATAAACATGTTGATTACAAGTGTAAAAATTCCTGTTGCACCTGGTTTTTGTGCAATGTGTAATCCACAAGTGTTTTCTCACAAATTTGTGGAATATCGTCGTGCAATCCCGGAATTAAAATGAATGAGCAAAATAAGATTTTTTTGTCTCCGTGATTAGAGAAAAGAAGTTTTATTTGGGTGAAGAAAGCCCGTGGAAAGATATTTTAATTTCATTATCCTCTTAATTCAAAATGGAAAGGATTGGAAATATTTTCGAGATATTGCGTGGCAAAATTAAAAACGGGCTACTCTGGTAAGTACATAATATATAGGTACATATTTAGCGTATTCAATTTAAACTATTATTTTTTTTCAAAATTTTTAAGTTTATTACATTACATTTATTACATTAAAATTGGTTTACAAAATTCATTTACCGATCCCGTCAACGATCAAAGAAGGACTTCCTTAAAATCAAAATTCGTATCGTATTTAAAGAAAAATGTCAATGTATAACAATATAACGGAATTTAAGGTAATCTAAATTTGCGTCAGTGTGAGTGTTATACAACGAAAGATAATTAAAGGAGAAAAGATACAAAATTACACCAAAGGTAAGATTACACTAAATCTATATTTTTATATCGGCTACAGTACCCTCCGCCTAGACGAAAGTCGGTTTTCAAAGATATTTATCTGGGAATCGTACATGTCGGCCGGACCTAGTGACTTTCGTCGATGGTTGAACCGTTGTAGAAGTAGCCGGTTCTTTTGATGTCTGTTTTGGTTCTGCTTTCTGCTTTGGTTGTGTTGGTGCTGTAATCACTGGTCCATCGTTTGTCGGTAGATATGCAGGTTTTAGGCGATCGATTGTGAAGTTCGCCTCCCGCTTTGGCAGTCGTAAACGAAAGTATTTTGGAGTTCGCTCGAGTCGCATACAGTTTGAATTTAAGCCAGTGAGTGGATCGATCATTTTGTGTTCCTTCAGATCGACCAATAATCCAAAGTATGAAATAAAATCCGCACCTATGATCGGAGTTGTTACGTCAGCGATTAAAAACGTCCAAACGAAGTCACGTCTTAATCCGAGGTTTATCTTCAGGGTCGTTTCGCCGTATGTTTTGATTTCTGTGCCGTTTTCTACGAACAATTTAATTTCCGATGATTTGCCCCTGCCGGTGGACTGACTAAGTGGCATAACTGATACGTCGGCACCAGTATCAATTAAAAGTCTGATGTTCGTGGATTTGTCGTGTATCTTTAGTCGGTTGATGGATTTCGATTCAGGCTGTTCGCTATCTAAATCTGGCACGGGCTTATGGCTTCATTCACTTGTCGTTTGGTTGGCGCTCGTGCTGCTGAATTTGCAGGGCATGCGGCATTGTTTCGCAGCGGCGCCAAACTTCCAATGATACCAGCAATTCGGATGTTCATGACGAGATTTTGAGCGCTCCTGAGCTCGGCTGGCGTTGCGTGATCGACTGCGACTGCGGTCAACACCCATTTTAGCGAATTTTCGTTCCAACTCAGCTATTTGGTTGCTCAATTTCTCCAGTACATTTACTTCGGCTTTCGTCGCTGATGGAGTTTTTGCTTGAGCCGAAGTTCCCGGTTGCTGCGAAGTCGTTTGGCGAATACTGCGATCACCGATAGCACGCAATCGAATCGATTCCACTAGTGCATCAGCCGCAACGAGTCGGTCTTTGATAGGCGATTCCTTCATTTGAATGACGGCGGCGTGTGTCATTTCGGGTAAACGTGCGGCCCAGAGATCGATGAGTGCAGTGTCAGTCAGGGAATCGGAAGCTAATTTTTTTAGTTTCTGGTAAAACTGACTAGGTTTCATGTCGCCGAGCTGCATTTCGTTTATGGCTTCACGAAATCTCTTTTACTGTGAGTCGGAATAAAAAGCTATGATTATTGGTTTGACAAGATTATATCTACCAGATGACGGAACTGTGCCGATCTCTGTTTGTATAGTGCCAAGATCGTTGAGTGGAACTTGTGCCATCACTGAGCAATATTTCTTGTATTGCTCGCCTCAAACCAAAATTCCAAGCTGACGAAATAAAGTTCCGCGTTGTGCAAATGGTCGATGAGTCTAGGCATTGGCATGCGTGGAATGGTCGCTTTTGCATTAATGTCGGCGCCTGCTACATCGCCGCCGTTTGGTGCGCGGCCGTCGCCATCGCAGTCGTTAATGTTCATCCCGTTGATTATCTCTTAAACACGATTTTTAAATTAACTAAACTTTCAGGGTTTCAATAAACCTTTTAAACGCGAGAGAATTTGTTCACAGTTGTCACTTTGTCACTAATACCAGAACAAAACAGTCGAGAGTCGCTGGTATGCAGTTCGAGTGTGGTTTACCTTTTGAAATTTACCTGCCGTTGGTCAAAACAAATGGCGGACCGCAAGTACTTCCTAAAGCGAAAAATCTAATTTTTCATTTGTTCTTGAACGCCTTCGACGGCGAATTTCACAGCGCGGGCAGTTTAACTTGAATAATGTTTAATTCTACGGCACTGTACTTGCGATCACGTCGGGGTCACCACTTTTAGCGTATTCAATTTAAACTATTATTTTTTTCAAAACTTTTAAATTTATTACATTACATTTATTACATTAAAATTGGTTTACAAAATTCATTTACCGATCCCGTCAACGATCAAAGAAGGACTTCCTTAAAATCAAAATTCGTATCGTATTTAAAGGAAAATATCAATGTATAACAATATAACGGAATTTAAGGTGATTTAAATTTGGGTCAGTGTGAGTGTTATACAACGAAAGATAATTAAAGGAGAAAAGATACAAAATTACACCAAAGGTAAGATTACACTAAATCTATATTTTTATATCGGCTACACATATACATTTTTTTTTATATTTTAGCTTAAACTTGATAATTCAAAGAAGACTGGTTCTGAAGGTGGCACTAGTCGCATTTTAACCGATCTCGATAATATAGAAGAGGTACTGAAACCCCAGTGCGCAAACGTGGGGGATATTGAAGACGAAATAAGGTAAATGCAAATGCTTGTTTCTCACAATTTTTTTTAAAAATATATGTACGTATTTTTTAATTCAATCAGACCTCAAGTATCATCAAAAAAGCCCCAGCGCAACAACAAAATGCTAATTGAGCAAGCGGATATTCTTCGATTGAAGAAAATGAGGCTTCAATTGGAAATTTATAATTTGCAGTTGAATGCCCTGAAAAAGGAACGCGACTTGGGGACTGCAGAGCTGAAGGAGAAGATAAAAGTGTTGGAAGACAACACTTTAAAATTAAGTGACTACTAAAAATAAAAATAAAATAAATAAACATATATTTCATTTAAAGTTCAAAAGTCTTTTGAAAAAAAGGGACTTCTTCGTAACACCTTTGATTCGTGCACACTTCTCGGCCAATGCTTTATAAAAGGTATTGTCCGGCTCACATACCAACATAAAATTTATGCAGTGCTGTCCATGTCTGTCCACATATGCAGATTCAAACTCGCCAGGGGCATCTATGTTTGTTAAGGTTCCGTCTATATTTGGCCAATATACAACACTTTCAAATAATAAATTAACATTTGCTGCACAAACGCGAGAAACACATCTGCAAACGGTCGATTTAGATATCCCATGCATATCTGCTACACCATGGTATTGCCCTCCATTTCCAAGCCTGTGAGAAACTGCTGCCTTGGTGTTAATGCAAAGTTTTTTTCAGTAGTGTCGGCTATTTGTGCCCCAATAATTGCAATTGTTTCCTCTGACTTGCATCGAGTCAGGCGAAATTTTTCATTAAAATTAAATAACTCCGAAATTACATTTTTTTCTTAAAATTAAAACATGATCGTCACTTTCGCTACTATCGCTACTACTATGCGTTCGTTGCAAAGACATTTTGTCGATTACTTTCAATATGGAACAAAACTTGTACGAGGAATTACACGTCAATTTTCAGTTGTAAAATATTCTCACACACTACACAAATTTTGAAAATAATTTTCAAACTCACAAATAAGTCAACTTTTCACAAATTTGTAACTTGTAAATTACAACTATAAATAACTTTGGTGAAACGAAAAGGGAAATATTCCCACAAATTTCCCTTTGTAGAATACAACTACAAATTTGTAATACCCTCAGTTTGGTGAAACGACATAAATCAACAAAATCACAAATTTTGTTAGAAAATGCTTGTACATAAATACAAATTTGTAAGTTGGCGAAATATGCCACTGGACGACAGTGAATTTATTAGAAGCAAAGCAAAGGAGTTAAAAAAACTATATGCCACTGATTTAGAAGAAACGGTCCATTTGGCGCAGTTTTCAAAATCTAGCACCGAGACCGAGCATTCTATTTCCGCCAGAACCCCAAAAGGTTACTTGCGCTCCACACTCCGCCAGCAAAAACTTGCAGCGCTCTCGCTAATGTACATAGAAAGTGATTTTTTACAAACTATTAAATTTACAAAAATTGTGGAAAGATTTGAAAACGCTAAAGCACGAAAAAGGACTTTTGTATAATCTAATAATAATCACTTAATTACTATAATTTTTAAATAAATCATTAATCAGTTGCAAAAATGTTTCAATATTGTATTATGCCTCTCCTCTTTTTTTTAACAATAACAGAAGTGTAAACATTTAAAAAATACTCAAGTCGAAGCAACTTCACACACTAGATGACCACGTTCATGGTCAATGGCAATGGCAACTAAGTTGTATATTGAAACTAAGCCAATACAAGTCATGCGGCCAAACACGACATGGATTTGGTTTTCTACTTGGTAGCCTGCAGCCACTTGTCATGATTTTGATCTTATAATGCGTGAGGTACTTGCCTTTATGTACGGTCAGCTTAAAAAATGGTTTACCACCCTAAGGTTGAATGCCATGCAGATTAAAGGACAACGTTAGTTTCGCTTGCAGATCGATCTGAAAACTTTTACAAGTAGTATGAACCATGTTAAAATTTTCACACTACTACTCTACTCACTTACTACTTTTTAGGCTGTCCGTAACACACCTGGCGGGGGCGTAATTAGCCTAGGGCGGTCAGAACTCTTGATCAGTCGCTGGTCTGATGGTTAGTTTTTTTGGTTTGGCGATGAAAAGCATGAGTTCTGCATAAATTCTGAGATCATAAACTACAGAGTTTAGATAAAGGAAGCAAACCATTTTGGAACATAGTCAAAATAATTAAAAAAAAAGACCTCTCAAATTCCAGCTCCTAAAGTAGGAAGCCGAATAATGGTCTCTGGCATTGAAAAAGCAAATATCAGAGCAGAAACATTCTATGATAACCATTTGCTAACTGGTAGTATTCCTTGTAATACCACTGTCGACTCAGTTGTCAGTGACTCCATGAATATCATAAATCTAAGGTAGTAAGTCAGCTTAAAAGATCGATAAGAGAATTTAAAAATGAGTCTCTTAAAAAATACCTTACCAATCTTACAAATGATGCTAGTACCGAGTACTCACTCTGGAAGGCAACAAAGAAAATGAAAAGGCCAATTGCTCACATTCCACCAGTTAAAATCAGTCAAGGTAACTGGGCAAAAAAACAACCAAGAAAAAGCTAATTTATTTGCTGAATATCTTGAAGGCGTCTTTCAACTATATGAAGATAAAGACTGTCAAGAAAGCGAAGTATTGTGCGAAGAGGAAAGACACATTCAACCGGTAACGGCTAAAGAAATTGCCAATGAAATAAAAAAGGGCATCCGTACTAAAAAAGCCCGGGGATTTGATTTAATATCAGGGGAAATCCTAAAACAATTCCCAAAAAAGGGCTTAAAGAAACTAGCACAGATCATAAATGCTGCATTCAGGATAAGGTACGAGTATGTACCTAGCATGTGGAAAGTCGAGGAGGTGATTATGATACCAAAACCAGGCAAACCGCCTAGTGAAGTCACCTCCTATCGCCCCATATCAATACTACCTATGTTGTCCAAGCTATTCGAAAAGATGTTGATTAAACGTCTGAACAAAATAATCGAAGAAAAATCGCTAATCCCAAACCATTAATTTGGTTTTAGAAATGAACACTCACGATCGATCAGGTGCATAGAATAACAGATAAAATCGAAAAAGCATTTGAAGAAAAAAAGATATGCTCTACTATATTTCTCGATATAGCACAAGCTTTCGACAAAGTATGGCACAAAGGACTGATCTATAAATTGCAAAAGCATCTGCCAAAACAATTATCAGAAATTTTAGAGTCCTATATATTAGAGAGATTCTTTAGAATTAAACAAAGAAATGACTACTCCGAATTAAGAGAAATAAAAGCTGGTGTACCACAAGGAAGTGTGTTAGGTCCTGTATTATATCTCTTATTTACTAGCGACTTGCCGAACAGTGATGAAACAACTGTGGCAACATTTGCAGATGATACTGCTGTACTTGCTGTGGGAGAAACTGTCGAAGTAGCGACAAAAAAAACTACAGAAGGCAGTGAACAATATAGCAAAATGGACAAAAAATTGGCAAATTAAACTAATTGACCTAAAATCGGTCCATATAAATTATACAAATAAAAATGTTCAGCACATACCAGTATTCATAAATGATAAAGAAGTAGATTATGCAAACACAGCCAAATATCTAGGCATGACACTAGACGCAAAACTGCGCTGGAAAGCACATGTAAAGAAAAAAGAGAAGAACTAAATATGCGCTACAGTAAAATGTATTGGCTTATAGGGAAATACTCTTGTTTGTCAAATTACAATAAATTACTGCTTTATAAGCAAATTCCAAAACCAGTATGGACCTACGGGCTCCAGCTGTGGGCATACACATGCAAAACAAATTTACAGACAATTCAAACATTTCAAAACAAAGTTCTACGGAATATAGTAAATACACCATGGTACATAAGAAACGCTGATCTGCATAGAGATCTAGAAATAGAAATGATGAAGTCAAAAAAGTAGCTAATAGACATAAACTTAGGCTTCTCAATCACGTCAGTTCAGAAATGAAGGAACTATTAAATACTAGCAATATGACTAGGAGGTTAAGAAGAATAAAACCTTTTGAACTAGCTACATAGTCTGAAAAATAAAACAAAAACAGTATTAAATCCTCTATGGACAAATACTTAGAATATGAATTTTAAAAATATGAAAGACAAATTGCTGATTGGTTTAACTACTAGGTACAATAATTCGAAAGCTGGCTAATCCCCGCTCTGCGACAATGAAATACCAAGAAGGTTGTATCGCAGGGAAAACGGGAAGACGGGAGAAGGGGTTAGTGGGTAGAAATCACCACACTGTTACTGAGTACGGGCTCGGTTTCGTCTTTGGAAGATTACCACCTCCCAGCGTAAAAAAAAAAAAAAAAAAAAATCAAAGTTCTTTAAATGACACTCACGTAAATGCTACTTTTGAAGATGTCAGCGATGTAATTTTGAATCTGAAATCAAGAAAATCTGTAGGTTTTGGTTGCATTAAAAATGTATACCTTAAGAACTTGCCGAAATCGGGAATCAAATATTTACAACTAGCTTTTAACTGTTGTCTAAAGTCAAGTTACTTTCCGAATGCATAGAAAACAGCTAAGATTATACCAATTTTAAAGCCTGGTAAAAGCGCAAACTTACCAAGCAACTATAGACCAAAAAGTTTGTAAAGCGCGCTAAGCAAATGCTTCGAGCAAATTATTAAAAGTAGCATTGTTTCTCAAATAACAAGTCATAACACTTTACCACTTGAACAATTTTGTTTCAGGGCTCATCATAGTACAGTCCATCAAGATCATCGAATAACAAAATATATAAAAACTAATTTTACCACAGGAAAAAGTACAGGAATGGTACTTCTTGATGTGGAGAAAGCATTCGATTCAGTTTCGTATGATCCTTTATTACATAAACTTTTTAGACTCAATTTGCAATGTGCTTAACCAAAACAATTCAATCATTTCTATTTGAAAGAAAGTTCAAGGTTTCAATAAATAATTGGTACTCTTTATAACATTTCAACAAGTGTACCTCAAGGATCGGTGCTTGGACCAATCTTGTATACTATTTTAAGGCAAATATTCATTTACGTTCATTTTTGTAACGTTGCAAGAGCTAATGCGCAAATGTCAACGCTAAAGGCGCCAAGAAAACGGCCGATGCTCTCGAGGCATCAGCACCAACTGTGTTGCATATGGGCATGGTAATTTGTGCGCATTTTGTTGGTGTTTCCAAAATCACCCTATGCATTTGTGCTTCTGTATTCCTCAAATTCAAAAAATAAATCAATCGATGCCTAATTCTTTCATAGAATGCCACGCTTATTCTTGATTTAAAAAAAAATACTTGGGAGCGGAATGATCTAATGAACAACGCGAGAGCTGTCTATTGAAAAGGGTTCCTACACTGATATCCATCCAACCCGCAGACCAAACAAAGTGGATTAATACAGTCACAAAGATGATAGTATCAGCAAATTAAAAAATCTTCGCTTCCTTCCCCAGGCGAGAAATCGTCCACTTACAGATCTCTTTGAGATAGAGTGGCAAGGAACACACACCTACTTATTGTGATTTGTGAGGACATCTTTATCAAAATACGAGATACATAATATATGCAAGACATTTTCTTTTTTTATTATTATTTTATTTGAAATTGTTTGTTGATATTTTGTAATTTTTATACTATATCTACATATTAAAATAGTGTCAAATGCCAATTCAAAGGGCTTAATTACAAATAGTTGAAATATTGGTGGGGGGGGGGGGGGGGGGGCGCCTTAACACATTGACTGCCAAGCCAATTTTCGAAAAATTGCTGACGGTGAACAAAAAAAAATGCGTAGGTGTTTTTATTTGGTTTGCTAAGGAATGATACATATTTTCATTACATGCCACGTCATTCAAATATGAATGATACACAAATTTCCGTGGGGCCACGTCATTCATATGTGTATGATGGCTACATGCCACTAAAGGCCATGGCATTCAACAATGAATGACACTAGGAACAAACTGAATAGAAGTGTAAAAGCTTGGCCTCTGGTGATCATTGTAGTACATTTGGTTCGGGCAAATCTGCAAAAATATGGTTTTTATCGAAGATTGAAATTGACGATGAAAAAATTTAATTTATGCATACTTTTCATGTTTAATTTTTTTTTTCAAATTGGCTTGGCGCGCAGTGTGTAATCTAAGTGTCCTTTATTTTTGAATGCCGTGGCCTGCAGTGGAATGTTACCAACATACACATATGAATGACGTGGCCCCCACGGAAACATGAGTGTCATTCATATTTGAATGACGTGGCAGTCAATGTGTTAAGACATTAGCAAAAAAGATATAGGATTATATAAAATACATTTAAAAAATTACAATTCAAGTTAAATTTAAATATTCATTTAAAAATAAAAAGAGAAACTAGAGAAAAAAAGACTGGATACGCCAAAATGTCAGAAAGAATAGCTTCCATATTAATGTAGTTGGATTGGAAGAGCCAATGTTTTAAACATTTCTCAAACTTTCCAAGAACGGTTAATGACCTGATTTGAAGGGGTAGTTTGTTAAAAAGGCGGCACGATAAAACCAAATAAAAGTTACGAAAAGCATAAAACGGAACAGTTACAACGTTCAACAAATTACGGCTAAAATTCCAATTTCCCAATCTAATAAAAAAAAGTTGTTAATACCTTAAAACAATACATATGACGGACTGGAAGAATTTTCATAGCACGGAACAATGGAAAACTGGGATGTCTACGGTGTTTTCGGCTAATTTTTTTCAAAACACTTTTTTGTAGAACTAAAAGAGTCTGTTCTTATTCGGATATGTTCCGCACCAACAGGCAATACCATATTGGAGTTTCGAGTGAAAAATACCATTAGAAATAATTTTTAATTGTTTCTCAGAGCAAATATTTTTTAAATAAAAAAAAAATTACGGAATGTGAAACGAAAATATTTTTTCAATGACTGCATATGGTTTACAAAGTTCATTTTATAGTCAATAATGAGTCCCAAGTATTTAAACTCTTCTACCCTCTCAACTAAAAAACACGGGTTGGGTTCGATATCCCGCTTTTTATAATCCCGATTCTTAAAATCCCACTTTTAAAATTCCGCTTTTTATAATCCCGCTTTTTATAATCCCGCTTTTTTAAAATCCCGCCTTTTAAAATCCCGCCTCTTATAATCCCGTTTCTTATTATCCCGCTTTTAAAATCAAAAGTAGTTGCTTTAATAATAAATAATAAATAATAATAATAATAAATAATAATTAATAAATAATAAATAATTTAATAAAGCAACTACTTTTGATTGTAAAAGCGGGATAATAAGAAAATTAAAATAAATTAAGCAATAAGTGAAATGCAGTTTATTTTAACATTTATCATTTTTAGAGGAAGTAACAAAATAAAAAATATGACAATCTTCAATAATTTAAAAAAAAATATAAAGTAATGTTATATGATATTCTGCAAAAGGGAACAAAAAAAACCTCAAACCATTAACAACATTTTTTATTTTATAAGTTCAAGTGTATATTATAAGCAATGCGACGCAAACAACCTGTTTTACTCATTTTTTTTTTATTTCTCATTAATTTTTTTTACAGCGCGTGACTATATAACATTAGTTTTTTTATATAATTTTTCTTGTCCATTTTGTAATTTTTGTATTTCAGTTTACACCACAATTGCTTCCTTTCTCAAATCTGTAATGAGTTTATACAAGCCAGTACTTTTTCGTCCAACCAAAACTTTCAGTATGCGAGCATTATTTTGTGTTCTCTGGAATTGTTTTTCTGCACTGTCATACACAGACCAAAAGTTAGTAGCACTTGTCTACTACCATTACGAATATTTTGTAAAAAAAAACGGGATTAGCGGGATTTGGCGGGATTTTGAAAAAGCGGAATTTTAAAAAAGCAGTATTTTGGTAGACGGGATTTAAAAAAAAAAATTCCGGATTTTTGAAAAGCGGGATTCCGATACGCTCCCAAAAACACTCATCACTACAATGTAGCATGTTACTAAACGTGGGGCAAAATGAAGCTGGGACACTTGAGCAGCCAATTAGTTTGAACTTTTTGCAGCCCGTAGAATGAAAGTAAAACTCCGCAAAATGGTCAGTTGTGGTCGATAGGTTAAAAAACATTATTTTAGTTTTAGAACTAATTCTCAGTCTGTGTTCAGCGAACCAGATCCTCAATAAATTTAAATCCCAGTTGATATCAGAAACCAAATTAAAAGCACTATCTGCAGCGTATTAACAGCCCACATCATCTGCGAAGGCAGCAAGTGTACCCTTGAAATCAAGCTCAAAAAGAGAATTAGTGTATATGAGGAACAAAATAGGTCCCAACACCGGGCCTTGCGGTCCCCCAAATTTAGAAACAGTACATTACTCCTGATTTCCCCAATCTTAACTCCTTGAGATCTATTTAAAAGATAGGATCTGAAGCACTCGAACATGAAACCACGAATCTCTGCCCTTTCTAGTTTATTCAACAAGATGGTGTGGTTAACCATATCGAATGCTTTCGTTATGTCCACAAATAAACCTGCACTGTACTTTTTGTCATCAAAGTTGGAGAAAACACTGGAGCAAAAATTTAGTAGGGCACCTTCAGTAGACTTTCCATGGTGAATACCAAACTACACAGGGATGAAAAACTTGTTTTTGTTTGAAAAAGATAACAGTCTTATTTTACAAATTTTTCGAAAACATTACTAAACATAGGGACGGGTTACAGTCCGCTTGGGCGAACTGTTGGATACCCTATTCTTATTCCTATCCCTCATAAGCGGGCGTGACAAAAGTCTAAGTATGGTTGAATTGTTAAGAACGCTCTACATATTTTGTTACCTATATAAAACTTAAAGGATTTTATCGAAAAAACGAAGCTTTTGTAAAAAAAAACGCTCCCTAACTCAAACTTTGATTTTCCAATAAAGTTGTTTTATTTAATTGTGGGCGTGTCAGTGGGCGGATTTTAAAAATTTTATCTCCCGATCAGTTTTAGGAGTCATAGATCATATATAAAAAATTTCAGATTTCTAGCTCAAAATTCGATTTTTTCGAAAAATCTGTTTTTTTGAGTTTGAAGAAATAACCAATTCTTAACCTTGATTATTTCGGGACCCTAGAGAGTATATGGTTAAAATTTCAGCTCTCTAGGTCCAGTTTAAAGGCCTAATTTTTACCAACAGACGGACGGACGGACATGGCTAGATCGACACTTCTATCGATGCTGATCATAAATATATTAACTTTTAGGGGTCTACGATCAATATTAAGGTATGTAACAAACTATGTGTCAAAATTAATATACCCTTAGAATAGGGTATAAAAAAGGAAAGGTGTGAAATTGGCCCGTAGTTGCTCATATCCTCTGCAGAACCTTTTTTATGAAGAGGCACTACGTCCACACATTTGAGAGCCCAAGGAAAAACTCCAGAAAATATGCTTCGGTTAAAATAATAAAACCAATAAACATCCGATGCGCTTTATAACCGTATTCGAGATGCCATCATAGTCGTAAGCATTAGGACCCAATGACTTTTAAAACTTCAAATGCAGATAATTATAGGTTCAAAGGAAAAACTATGGTTGAGTTCATAATTTCAACATTGTTGCACATGCCATGCACAAAATTTGTATTCAATGCATTTATCAACAGAAAAACCGCTGCAATTGTGCGGCAGTTCTGCATTGCGAAAAAAGAGTTCATAAATGCAAAAGCTATTTGGTGGCAAAAAAATGACAGATATTAAAATTATTTTTTCAGTGACGGGCGTCGTTTAGCAAAACAACATTTGTGCAAAATGTTTAACAAAAAAATAATATTAGGATTGATTTTTAATCTCTTGAACGGAACTAACTTTGAAAGTGTTCAGGAAGAACTCTCTGCAAGAAAAAGGAGCAAAATCAAAAGAAAATGAATTATTCTTTTGATTAAAAAGAATTGGAAACCAAGGCATATCTTAATAACCAGAAATTTCCTAAAAACAATAGAGCAATTTACAGACGACGTTTTTAGAAGTCATTTTCGTATGAAAATAGGGAATCAGGGATGAGAGGGATTTCATTTCCATGAAAACTTTTCTCCAAAGAACAAATTTCTTCTTGCGGCCAGCTATAACCTCGGACTCCATTGCCAAACGAATTGAGAACAGAAGCTTAATATCAGCATCTGGCCAGAATTTTTGCTCACTTTCATTCCTATGAAATATAAATCATATATTTTAACTTTTTAATAGAAAAAAACATCAAATTTTCGCAAAATATATAAAATATTCAATTATTTTACTTCCTGGAGCGCGGCAACAAAACAAAAACTACTGCAAAATTGATCGCATTCAGACTGTCAGTTTACTTTTATGAACACAGTTATCGACTGCTGTAATGCAAAGATAATGCAGTTTATTTACATTTATGAACGCAAATCTTGCATGACGGCTGCATGTTTACATTTATAAACTTAGCCAATTACAATTCAAATACTCCCCACTGTAACAGTAAGACGAACAACTCAGTTGACCTCTTTGTAAAGACTAATTGTTGGGTATTGACGAAAAGTAATTATTGAAAGCGTTAGCAACATCCAATTCGTCAGACACATTACAGCCATTAGTACGAATTGTTGTAGGCTTGGAACAACACGAAGACTTTTTTAAAATACTATTTACAACTAGCCATTCACTCTTCAGATTACCTTTAACAAAAAAGAAACGATTTTGAAAGTAGTCGTCACGGCTCTTACGAATTTCTTTTTTAAGCCTATAACATAATTATTTATATTGATCGCTCAATCTATAATTGTTAGGGTTTTTTAAACACTTGATTCTTAATTTGTTTATTCTCTGAACTTTTTTTCAACCAGAAGGCTTGAAATCCAGGGCTTAAGTCTTTTGCCTGATTTTTTTAGAGGCACAATGGAAGTACAGTCGTCAATGTGCTTACTAAGTGTATTTAGAAATAGTGAATACGAAACAGAGTCATCTCTTTCCGCGTAAACCTCATCTCAAAACTAAAAAAAGAAAGATTTCTTTTACGTTTAACAAAATCAATTTTGTTCACTCTTTTAGGGGCACTTACTCAAACCATAACTTTTTTAAATAAACCAATGTTAACCAACAACGCTGTCATAGAGTGATGAGTTATATTTAGATCGAAAATGCTACTTTCGAAGGAGCTGAATGACATATTGGTCAATCGTGCATAAAAGTGATCCAAACATCTTCTAGAGGCCATCCTAGTGGGTTCATTGATAAAACTGGCAAGACCACGCAATGCCAAAATAACCATGTAGTTAGAAACCATATCGTTTCTATCCAGTAAATCGAAATTGAAATCCCCTAAGATGATTAAGTTACTTGCTTTTTGCTTATCTAACTGAAGGGAAAATTCTTCAATGAACGCCACAACATTAAACATATTCCACCTATAAACACATAAAAAAACGTACTCAACATCATTAATTTCGATTGAAACTTTAAGAACATCAGCCCTATGGAAATCTAAACTTTTTACGTCCTTAATTACTTACTCATCTTTTAGAAAACAACCGACACCGCCTGCCGCATAACTTTCATTTGTGTTCGCAAAGAACTTAAAGCCCGGCAAATGATAATCATCAAAACCATAGATCCAAATTTCAGAAACAATAACCGCATCTGGAATACTAGCGAATGAATCAAGGTGTGTAAATAAGTGATGAAGAATGTTCTCTCCTGCTTCTGACATTTTGATGGACAACAAAAAGTGTCATTTTTACAATATGTATCTACTATCAGTGAAGACATTATTACAGCAGTTTTTTCTTGATAGAATTCTATTTGAAACGGTTTAAAATTAGAGTCAATAGGTACCTAACTACAAGTATCTGCAAGAATATCGGAACACTATGGTGGTGTTTTATGTTTGCCTATAAAATATATTAAGTTTTGGTTTGAATGGAAAAAGATATTTGCTTCGACGCCTTTTAAAAAAAATACGGGTCAATGTCGCTTTACTTTTCCAACACAATACTTAAAGCCCTGTCATCAAGATTCTATTAGGCATACATACATAAATTTATATCAAGTTGATGTGGAATATTGAATCTAATTGGTGCTCTTCATATTTGACGGCTTTTCCCAGCAACCATCAGTGAGTCTCATCACAATGCAATGGTGTTTTGCGTACCAGCATCTTTGGAAAATACTTGAGGACAGTGTTCTTTGGCGTCCCCTTGTATTCGTTAAAAACTGAAGGTACACTAAAACTTAAACAGTACGAAGAGGACTCTGGACGATTTACAGTGTCACCGTGCGGTATGCGTACCTACTACTACAATATGGCAAAACGCGATACGCAACAGCGGGCTTAGGGTGAATTTTTTTTACATGTTTTGAACACTGAATAGGGTTTATTGCTATCAGCAGGATATCATTGCGTCACATTATTTGTTCACCTTCGGCATTGACCAGGAAATGCGATGCCATCGAGGGTTTCAATTATTTTAATACATGAAATGCACGCATGTATTTGTAATTGATACGAAAAGAGCTCTGGTCGCCATCAATATATATCGCAAATGAGCTCAAATCCACTGCCATTATCCAGTCGTCCGTCATGCGTATTAGGCAACATGATGGTGGGTTGAATGCATTGTGCATGTGCCATAAGTCATAGTTTGTTTTTGATGCAAGGGATCAAAAACAAATGTGATAAATGAACTGTTTAGCAGTCATTTTGTGTTTTCCGTTGTTTTGGGTTAAATAATTGAAATGTTGTAACAATGCTGGGCGGCAGGAGCGTTACAATCGAACAATTAGCGTCGACGATAACAGACGGTATTTAGAAGAGGACAAGACAGATGTGAATAATTTTCATAAAAATTAGCTGGATTAGCGTTGTGATCGATGACAAAAACTGCTTGCCACTACAACAAAACCTTCAATTTTTGAATAAATCAGTCCTCTTGAGTACGGATTTAAGAAATGTAGATCTACAGAAAAGAATGTTTTACATTTTTGCTCACAGATACTTTATCTTCTTCTTCTTCACCTTCTTCTTTTTTCTCTTTTTATTTTTCGTCTTCTTCTTTTCCTTCTTCTTCTTCTTCCTCTTCTTCTTTTTCTTCTTCTTCTTCTTCCCTGAATGACGGTGAGGCTATGATCAATCAGGATTAACGGGATCATAACCCACCCAATTTACTGCTGGTCCGCATGTGGGGTTCGCCCGCCGCGCCGGTTCGACCTACGAAAGTAACGGCAGGCCTTTCGATTCGAATCACTTCGTTGCTGAGGCCAATCAAATGCTGGTGTTGCTACATTTGTGTGATCCAGGAGTTTTTAGGCCTGGCGTTTGTATGGAAACGTTGATTGATATTGCCATTTTGACAGGGTTCATAGGATCTCTCCTTTCTCAATTTTTATGATGCTTTCCCCAATACATAATGTCATAAAATTAGTCCTTTTTTCGCTTCACACCTGTTTAAGTCGGGCGCAGTGACTCAGTGTTTAGGGTGTCAGACTCCAGATAAATAAGTTGTTCAGGAGGAAGGATCGCAATGATTTTCCTTGTGTTCGAATCTCCCAGACAGTACTGACTGCTGGAATAAGCCAAGAAAGTGTCGCTTCAAACGACGATTTTTTCGTGGTCGAGGACCCACAGAAGAGAGTTGATTTGCTGGGCGCTTGTTTTGAGGCCGTGTATACGGTGAACAATCCTGTTCGACATTGAGAATAGGGCTCTGATGACCCACTTCTATCTGTCTCTGAAGTGTTTCCAGGACAATAACATCATTCTGGACAACCAGTTCGATTGCAGAGCGTGGAATAAAATTGGTTTTCGACATTCAGAGGAATAAGTGCAAAAACCAAGCACGGATGCTTGTCTGGTTGATGTTGAGAAGGTTGTCGACACCGCCCGTATGGTTAGAGGGACTTTTATACAAATTGATCGGGCGGGGCAATTTATGTAATTTATAATATGCTTATGGGAAAGAACATCGTTGGCAAATGTGGCAACGTGACTTCGAGCAGAGTCTTCAAAATTAAAAACGGTTTAGGTATAGCACGGGGTCGAGAATTCTCCGATCCTGTTCAACATTTACACGAGAGATCTGGGAGGTTCACTCAGACATGCTATAGCATATGGCGAGGGTTTGGTGACATACAGATCAGGTCCTTAAATCGAGGTCATTAACGTTCTTTTGCAGCGGGACTTCGATCAAATTAAGGGATATTGCAACGACTGGATTGTTGAAAACCAACTTTCAGAAGACGGAAACAATCTTTTTCAGACATTGGCTGGTGCCTCTAGGGACACAAGAAAAAACTGGAAAAAATTGGACATCATTGGACAAAATGGGCAGCCATTAGCGGTGAGAAGCGTAGTTGGATATCTGGGTAACTGGCACGACCAGTAAATGTATTCCAATAGACATATAGGTGCTTGTCTTGCTGAGGCCAAGAAGGCTTATGCTCTGGCAAGGAGACTGTTTCATAGCAGTCATCTTGACTCCAGAGTGAAGGTCATACGCTACGTGGCTCTAATAAGGCCGATCATAGCTTATGGTTGCCCATTGTGGCGCAATATAGCTCCTAGTTATATGGAAAAGATTCGGGATTTGGGGAGACAATGTCTTAGGGCCTGTCTCCGGTTGTTCCAACAAGGTCGTATGCGATGGGCCTCAAGGATTGACAATTTCCTCATTAAGGTGACTCGAAGGCAGGTTGCAAGGGTCATGGTCAGCGACAATAATCTGATCTTTGAGGATTAGTATCCCAATGAAATGTACATAGAGAGTACGCTCCGAACTGGCTTTATCCCCCCGGATGCATTTGTCCATATTGATGCTAAAGGGCTGATCCAGACGAGGGATGGTATCCCGGTATCGTTATTATACCACCGCTGCCATAGCGCGAGAGATAAGCGGCTCATCCGCGGCGGGGACGTCGCAAATGCTCATGTTTTAGTACCGCAATAGCGCAGAGTTATAAATTCGATACGGAAAAGCAATTTGCCGAATTTTGGTGGCTTTTGAGGGCGGAGGGGTCAACATGTCCTCCCAAGACGGTACTTTACTCTAGGTAACATCCTCTTAGTTTATAAGTTAGACTAAGTTAGCTAGGGCGTTTCTGGGAGAGGGGGAGATCGTCAATTTGTGGTGGTGCTGCTGGGAGGTCATTGACGCTGCAAGGCTTCAGTCGGCTTACGTCGGCGCGTGTTCACGTTGACGACTGCCAGGCGCTCGGAAAGCTATTGGGATTTTGATCACTTATTGCGCAAGGCAGTTAGTTTTTTATTATTGCTTATAACCTAATTTTTTTTTGAATTTGAGTTTTTTTTCGTTGTTCGCTCAAAAATTGTTCTTATAAAAATATATCTATTTATATCTATAGAATACTTATTTAATTTTTCAGTAATAAGATATAATGTATCATGTCTATGTATTGTGTATTGTGCGTTGCCGCATGTAAATTATAAACGAAATAAAATAAAGATACAAATGCTGGTATAAATCTATTCATGATGATAAGTTAAACAAAACTGAACATAAATGTCGGTTTGAATACGAACTGTTCTTAATCGGACTGATCCTTGCCTTTACCTTCAGCTAATTGTCCGCCAGCCTCCCGTATGGAATGGGGTAAGCGCTTGCCACAGTGAGGTCCTCATTGTATTTGAAGTTTGGCCTAGTTTTCTTGGCCGAGTTTCCTGTGACGTCGTCAGACGAGCGGATGATTTTGGGGATCGGCTTAATTGTTTACTCCCGGTGTTCTTCAGCTTGGCGAATTGGAAGTCGATGAGATATTGTGGTTGCCTTTGAAGTAGGCCGTTCCGCAATGTTTTCGGTTGCAGGAAATAACCCTCCAAACGCAAAATGAAATAACCCCCCAACTCAAAGATGAAATACGTCCCTCTAAAGGTATGAAATAAGTCCCCAAATAGGTGTGTATGTGTTTGTGGGGGTGGACATGCTGCTTCAAAAAAGGTATGAAAAAAGTTCACAAATAGGTGTAGGAGTATGCAACTCCCCAGCTTGCGGCCACTGTTGGATTTGGAGTGGGAGGTTGAATATATGCAAAGTTGAATTTGGGTTCTCATTTCATCGAGAAATAAAGCCCTGGCTTCAAGAGTCCAAGACTTTGGGGGTTTTTTTCATATGATCAAAGTCCACACCTTCGTACAAATTTTGGGGGGGTTATTAAATTTTCACTGAGGTGTTGTTTCCTGCAGACCTCTTTTCTACTTGCATAACTCCGTCTGCAGTACTGGAAGACGACTCGGTAGCCTCTCTTTTCACTGGAACGAGATGTGTCTTGTTTTCGTGACTGTTCTCGTATTGGTTAACCTTGGCATGGTTCCTCATCAACGCTCTGTGTTTCTTCTTCATTTTTTTGAAGAACTTCACAGAGTTTTTGCAACCATATCTGGTTTTCTGCTGCGAGGTTCCTGGGGTACTTTAGCGGTTGTGCGAAATGTTTGTGTCCTCCAAAAGTCTGTCCTTGGTCTCGGATTCGGCGCGAGTAGGTACCCTAACATTGATGCCGCAAAATAGAGGGACTAAGTACAACAAAATTTTAATATAGAAGGGTGCTTTCTGTTTCCCTTCGATTAGGCGGGATTTTTTTTTTTAAATATTTGACTTAAAATGAAAAATAAAAATATTTAAAAACAACGACAACACTCACAATAAAATACTTTAACTGTTTTTTAAATCCTGAAATCTTTTATTTCTTTTCAAAATCAAGTTATTTCTATGAATGTTTTTGAAAAAACTACTTTGGGACTCAACATTTTGAAACAAAATTGAAAAACGCTCCGCCTTCTGAGGAGTCAGTCAGGTTGTATCCAGTCGTCTGGCAGGCGCCTATGTCAATAGTTTTCTTATTCAACAGTACCTGTGTGATAGAGAATTGAGCAACCCGCCCAAAATGGGGGGGGGGGGGGGACTTTGAAAAATGGTTGCATTTTGTCCCTACAAGAATTGGTAGCCATCGTACTCTCCCGTCGAAGTTCCCTGGCCACAGCGCAAACATGCCAGGCTAGGAACTCCCCAATAGAGCGTGAACCTTCTAGTGGCTCTGTTAAGTCGCAAGCCTTACATTCTTGAGTCTTGGATATATTGTGATCTCAAGTGAAAGGTGGGCGTTCCAGAATGCATGACCCTGCCGCTCTCGAGAGTGGGTTTCCACGTTCGTGTGTCCCACCTGTAGCATTTTATTGTTTTCTCCTTCCTAATGTTCATTTTTGGGTTAACCAGTTCCTGTTTGTTGCTCTTAAAACCGCCTGCCTGCAATGGCCAGGTGGCACTTCTGATGACTAACATTGTCGATAATAAACCCCGTTAAATCAATGCGACTTAAGCCTCCATATCGGCACCATCTATCGAACACGGGGAATGCAAGTACATTAAACTAACCGTTTGTAACCTGGATTCGAAATTGTTCCTGATATTTTATCCCTATATTATCCTCACGAAATTCCTTCACCTGCTCCTCCTTCATAGCGAGGCTATGATCAGAATTAAAGGGATCGTAACCCTCCCGCTACTGGTCCACCTGTGGGGCTCGCCGGCTTGTACTCAATAGACATCTGCAGGTTTTCCGTTAACGAATCACATCTCTACTGATGCCAATCGAATGCTGGTGTAATTACATTTCTATGATCCCGATCCGCCTTTTTTACGATTTCGGCGCGTGGATGCTCCCGGTATTGATTTTTGTTTGATCATGCTTTTACGAAACCGGTGATCTGCAGTCGTCTCAACCCACGGATATGCATGCACACTTGCGTGAGGGTTTCAAGATGTTAAATGCGTCGCTAGGCTCACCTGGAATTTCAAATTGCCTCTTTTTTTGTCCCCTTAGTGGCGTTTTATGACAAGCGTTTTTTTGGGTGCTACAGTGATATTCTTAGCCGGTTCATCACGAAATTCCTTAATTATGTTTTTCCTCATAACCCACCCGAAATAAATGAGAAATTGTAGCATTTTAACGACTGAGACGAAAAGTATATTTTCGATCGAAAATCATCCGAGAAGGACCTCAAGCCACTAAGATTCAGCTTCATACTTTGTAAAGTCGCAGATTCTTTCCTTTAATTAATTAAAATTTAAATTGTGTTTTATATTCGTGTACATACAGTAAAAATACATTTCGTACATGCTCTGTTAAATGTCGAAACATGCACATCCGAATTAATTTATAACCCAAGCAAGTGCCAAAAACCGAAAATGAATCGAAAAATCCCTTCAACACGCTCATTACGCATTTCTTCAAATTCTAAATTTATCCAGATTCCCGAGTTGGGGGCACCGTCGACGTCAACTAAAAATCCTACAAAAAAACATAAAACACCAAGGACAGATGCGCGCATGCAGCTGTGGGAGTCATACCGCTGCACTCTTATTGAGGAGGCAATTTTTGAAATGGTTTTACACGAAACGGGTCAGAGCCCTGTTCTACGTATGCATACGTAGGTACTGTACATCTTTCATTTCTGTACGCTTACATTTTCAGACATTTCAATATGACAGGGTTAGTTGGCAATGTGTAGACCTACGAAATCCAAAGGCAACCATACTAAAATAGACGACGGGATCCCCTCGGTTGCGGGACTTTTAAAAACTAAGCAACTTTATGGATTTCGCTGCATGCGACAAGATTATCTTAAAATTGTTAAGAATTTCTTTAGTCTTGTCACCGCTAAAGATTTATTCCGAGCGACTGGAGTATGTACTTATTACGGCGATAAAAGATGTGCACAACCAACTATTTTTAGTTGAATATTTGTTTTTATTTTTCCTGCAAGTGAGGCTATTTGGGGAAGAAAACATTTATCGTGCGTTTGTCGAAGGGTCTATTTTAAGTGCAGCAATGTCTTTTGAGCACTGACATTTATTACGACTTATTTGATTCACATAAATATTAAGGTTTACTGGGTGCAAGCTGAACAAAATTATTTCCATACTAAACAGATATGTAAATATATTCAAACGTATATTCATATGTTATGTAAAATAGTAAAAGGGACTTTATAATCAACAATTTGTGGGGAAAAAACGGATTTGAATCGGTGCTTACGATATTTTATACAAACTAATCTTACGTTATGTTTCATCACTCATAGGGCCCGCAGGCAGGACAACACATCATGACAGCTCTCATTTATTATCTACTCAAACTCTTCATCATTGTCGCATGTCTTTGGAAAAACGTTTTTAAGTTCCAAAGTTTTTTTTATTCGATACATAGAATTATGGCATTAATCATGAAAAATGATTTCGGGCATATTGCAATCACGGGAGTATGGCAGGAACTACATCCTGAAGCTCCGGTTTCCGACAATTTCGAGGACGTATCTCCCGAACGGTGCACTTTACGAAAGACCACAGACGGCTTTAAATACCCCCACAGGAAATATTCCAGGGGCGTCAAATCACTCTATATTGGAGGCGAGATCACAGGTCCGTTTCTTAGATAATGCCATTAAACACTTCCTTCAATATTTCGATGGTCTGCGGTACCATCCAAATTTAAATTCAAATCTTCATTAAATACAATATCTAATTTATTAGTGCAAGTTTCAGTGAAAAATTCGATTGCAGTGTTAAAGTCTATCATCGAAGTGCCTCAAAAGGTTGCCTAAGCCTTGCTACGAAGCGAGTGCCATATCGTGCCATCCTTATTGGTTGGGGGAGGGAATTCCACAACCGAATCGCATGTACAAAAAATGTACACTCGAAACGAGGAAAGAGTAGTGTACTGGTGTCAGATTACAATTTCTAGCTTATGGGGAAAACTGGATTTTGCTATATGGGTCAATATTTCAAAATATTAATATTTTGCACCTCGAAATGGACCTTTACGAATATAAACAAATTTAATAATTTTTCGATTACATTATATTTAAGAATAGTTATTGAACATTTTAAGCCAATGGGCCACCCATTTTAGTTATTTTTAACTGATTTTATTTTCCACGGGAATGACAGAACTAACATGGAAATGACAAATTCCTATCATGGTATGACGACACAGCATGGAAATGACCTAAACCTTATTAAAGCAAATTAAAACACATCTGAAGTCAGTTTTTTAAATAAACGTTTAAATTACAAATAAGCTACAAAAAAGGAACGTTAGGAATTTCAGTCTTGTATTATTAAAATAAAAATAAAAACGTAGGTAGTTAAATTAAATTTCATACTTTGTTACTTCAGTACAGATTAGGAAACATTAATTTTGTGGGGGAATTTATAAAATGCACGCTTTCCTCGCAGAACCATGATTGGTTTCGGTAAAATGGCCAAAATTTGTATAGAGCTTATGTGTGATACATCATCATGGTTTAGTATGAAATTTTGTTTTTTCGACGTTCACGTTCCTTTTCCGCCCGTAGTTTTTTTTATCATTTTCAGGGTTTTTCTTTACTTTTAACTTTTGGTCGTTTGTCAAAAACATCAAGAATTCGGCCTCGTCATCTATTCCGACACTCATTTACAACGACATTCCAGCCGTCGGCTCTTTGGATAAAGTAAATCTGCCTGCTGCTCACTTTGCAGCTAGCTCAACGCACCCAGATTGTGCTTTATTTCCGCCTGTACTCGAGTGCGTAGAATACTCCATGGGACCAATCCACTTTCGCACTCGTACAGTGGCTAGAGTCCGCTGGTCTAGATGATATTTCCCCCATCGTTCTGAAGAGGTATTCTTCTACGCTGGCAAAACCACTGCGTAAGCTTTTCCATCTGTCCTATTCGTCAGGGCTCTTTCCGAGAAGATGGGAAGCAGCATTTGTCCAGCCTGTCCCAAAAAAAGGCGAGTCTTCTTCCTTTTCCCTTACCTTCCCTTCTTTCTAAGGTCATGGAAACGCTGATCAACCGTCAGCTAATGAAATATCTTGAATCTCGAAAACTTCTCAATGACCGGCAGTACGGTTTCCGGGGCAACAGGTCCACCGGTGATTTGATGACATATCTAACCGAAAAGTGGAACCAATCTCTTCACCATGGTAGTGAAAGTAAGATCGTTGCGGTTGATATTTCAAAGGCATTTGGCAGAGTTTGGCATCAAGCTCTCTTGTCGAAAATGCGTGCGTTTGGAATCGATGATATTCTTCTTCAATGGATTAGAAATTACCTTTCGGACCGTTCAATTCAAGTTATTTAGGACGGTTTCAAGTCTGCAACTCACCAAATAAATGCTGGTGTCCCCCAAGGCTCCGTTCTGTCCCCGACTCTCTTTCTCATTTTTATAAATGATCTCCTGTCTGTTACTTCTAATCCAATCCATTCTTTTTCTGATGACAGTACAATCAGCTTTTCATACTCGTTTCTTGGGTCACGCCCCTCTTCTTCGGGTGTGGAACTGGAACGGCAACATTATGTTAAGCTCATAAAATTCCTATCTTAACAGCATAACTCAGTGGGGTACAACCAATAGAGTGGAATTTAATGCTTCCAAAACACAATGCTGTCTCCTGTCATTAAAGCAAAACCCACACACACTGCCATTATCCATGAATGGCACTTGCATCGCTGAAACCGAAAGACTTTCCATACTCTGTATATGCGTCAATGGCAACCTTCGTTGGAATGACCACATATTCGATGTCGCCAAGAATGCTGCGAAATGTCTAGGGTTCCTTAAGCGATGTAACAAATATTTCACCCCTTCTGGTCTGGTGCACCTATAACTTATTTGGAGCTACTAGACAGGATCCAAAAACGCGCGATAAAACTCATTGGCGACCGAGACATAGCGAGATCGACTGACTCTCTTAGTCATCGTCGCAATGTCTCCTGTCTTTCGTTATTTTATCGTTAGTTCCATCATAAGTGCTCCAACGAAATAGAAAGTTGCATTCCACCCCTTGAACATTTCAACCGCAATACCCGCCATGCAATGAATGCCCATCAATTCACCAGCAAGACTGTATTTGGACGTATAGTGAAGTACACGAATGTGGAATACTCTTCCACGCTCTATTTCCATCTACATTATAACCTACAAACATTTAAAACCAACGTGCATCGGCAACTCTCCCTTTTTTCTAATCCTAATTTCCCTAACGCCCGCGCTGTGTAGCCAATACATTATAAGGGTACCTAAAATCCCTTTAGTGCGCGCAAATTATAAAAAAAGCTGCCATGATAAATGCAGATGAGCTTATACAAGGTGGCGCAAAAGTTGTCATCTGTTTACTTCACAAATGTCAAAGTAAAATTGACATTTGCCGCTATTTGCAAAAATTATAGCATCTTCCGATTGGGTTTTCAGCCCTTGGGTGTGCCTTAGGCAATTCTGTGTGCCAATGTTCTAAATGATCCACGACGTTTGACATCTATCCTATGTAGTTTCCAGTCGGATTGGTGAACGCCACTGGGTGATGACTTTTGCGCCACCTAGTATATAAACATAAAAAATATAAAATAAAAGTGAAAATATTTGATTTTTTTTTGTAATTTGCTTGACTATGTCATTTCCGTGTCCGAACTGTCATTACCATGTATGCCACGGGAAACATGGAAATGACGACATGGAAATGACATCGAAAGGTA
Organism: Portevinia maculata; assembly: GCA_949715645.1. NCBI lineage: Eukaryota > Metazoa > Arthropoda > Insecta > Diptera > Syrphidae > Portevinia > Portevinia maculata. Next base: position 401,015,186 of record OX454525.1, on the reverse strand, counting down.
TTTTTCTACAATAAAACTGAACTTTACTGAATATTTTTTTTTAAACTCATCTTATTAATTAACTTCATAAAAAAGGCATGCATTGCATAAAAAATAGATTTAATTATTAACATATTATAATCAAAAAGACTTACCACGGTAATGACAAATTCGGGTAATGAAAACCTAAAACACCTTCACAACATGAAAGAAAGTTCACTACTGATGTATAATGGGGTTATTGCAAAATGTGCCGAAAACAATCACCAGGTCCCGTTATTAATGTGAAATCAGCAGCCTACTCTGCGGCCGTTAAATTCAAAATTTATAAAGAATTATTTTTTGTCACGGAAATGACAATTTTGTTGGGGACACTCACTAAATAATTTTCAAATAACTTTGAATATTCTCGAAAAATAAATTGACTGGGCCACAGTCCCCATTGTTCTTTCTTCTTCAATGCTTTATCAATAAAATTTGCAAACCGGTTTACATTTTACAAATAAAATGCATTTGTTGAAGAAAGGTAAAGCTGGGGACATGCCATGGTAATGACATTTTTTAGGTTTAAGTTAAAATTTCGGCGTTACTAAAAATGAATATTTGTTTTTTATATGTGCATATGTTAAAAGAGTATCTATAGAATTGTATCTCAGTCAAATATTTAAAAATATATATGTTTTTTTAGCCTATAAACGCCGGACCACCGAATATTAATATTTTGAAATATTCACCCATATAGAGATACGGCGGTTTTCGTGTTTGCAGAATATTGCTAAGCATTGTTAAGGTCCTTAGAAGAAATAAGTCTTCCAGAGTGAAACCATATACATATTTGTCTAGAATATGTAGAAATATGTTCATATCTCCGCAGACCAGTTAGGGTTTTGCTAAAGACTAATCCTAGATTTCTTGCTGACTCAACAAACTGAATGGGTGTACTGTTGAGTAGTATTTGTGGAAAGTACGAAGTGTCTGATGTTTTTCTAGAGATAATCAAACATTTGGTCTAGGACGACCATACCACGTCGAGTTAATCGGTTCTCGCCCTATATAAAATACTATCCCAACAAGGTCCTATACGATGGGGCTCAGTTGAATAGGATTGACAGTTTCCTCATTAAGGTGACTCGAAGGCACGCTGCAAGGGCGATGGCCAGCGTCAATAACCTGTTCTTTGGGGCTTACTACCCCAATGAAATGTACATAGAGAGTACTCTCAGCAATGGCGTAGCGAGGGGAGCAAGGGGGGCACAGTCCCCGGGCGGCAGGTACGCCGGGCGGCAGGTACGCCGGGCGGCAGGTACGCCGGGCGGCAGGTACGCCGGGCGGCAGGTACGCCGGGCGGCAGGTACGCCGGGCGGCAGGTACGCCGGGCGGAAGGGTATTTTTTTAAATATGTATAAAAAATTTACAAAACAAATTCTTTTTTCAGTTCAACGAATTTATTTACAAAATTTACCAGCATTACCACTGCTTTACAGTAAGTAATCAGACATTCCTTGTGTTGCTTGACAACAAAATCCAAATATATGTAGTTCAAATTTAGTTGTCAATAGTTATGGCTCCGATTCCGGATCTGAGTCCGGTTTTATCGCACGTTGACTAACGGCGAAAAAGTATTACGTTCTAAAATGGCTTATTGTAATTCGAAATCGTCATTATTTTGCTTTTGTTGCCGTTTGTTTGAAATTCCGGAAAAAAACAACGCATCACAGTTTCGCTCATATGATGTTTTTAATAACTGGCAAAAAATAAATTCCAAAGTAGCCAGGCACGAATCAAGTCCCCAACACAACCAAAACCTTTGCAAATGGAAGGAGTTAGAGGCCAGACCTCGAACAGAAAAGACAATTGATAAAAGACAGCAAAATATCGTAGCCAAAGAAACAAACAAATTCTTACTAGAATGGTCGATATTATTAAATTCCTCACGAAACAGAATTCGCAACTTCTTAGAACTGGTGCACATACTCGCAAATTACAGTGCTTCGAGAACACATTTCACGAATAAAAATATGGGTGAAAGACATATCACTTATATGTAACCACAAATTTAAAACGAGTTCATTAATATTTTAGGAGATAACGTTCGTCAACAAATTTTCTGTCAAGTTAGAAAGGCCAAATATTATTACATTATATTCGATAGCACCCCAGATGTATCACACAAAGATCAAACCAGTCAAGTATTGCGTTATCTTAAAATTGAAAATCAGAAAGTGGTACTTGTGGAATCTTTTATTAATTTTATCGAAACAAAGAACAAAACAGCTGAAAGCATTTCTGACATAATTTTAAGTAAGCTAAAAGGTGATGGTGTTGATATAATGGATTTCAGAGGTCAAGCATATGACAATGCTGCTGTCATGGCTGCAAAATATACGCGAGTGCAGCAAAGACTGAAAGATATAAACCTCAAAGCAGAATTTATACCCTGCTCCAACCACTCGTTGAACTTGGTTTGTTTACATGGTGCTGTTTTCAAATTCGGTCACTTTCTTCGGTACCTTAGAACGCATATATTCATTTTTTCCCCAGTCCACACACCGTTGGGAAGTTCTGCTTTGTACTTCAAGCAAAGCATTAAAGAGGCTGCAAGAAACAAGATGGAGCGCAAGAGCTGATGCAGTCGAGAATAACTGGAACCATTATGAAGGCATTTTTAAAACCTTGGAAAAACTGACGGAGGCAGACGAAAGACTAAATACACACTACCAGTACTACACGAAGTTAATGATGCCCAAATATACTTGCAAACGGAAGGACTCAATCTTCATCAATATGCTCAAAAAATAAATGCATTGCTGATCTTCCTTACAGAAAAACGAGATGAATTGATAGACGGTGCTTTTACTTATGCTAAACATTTATGTCAAAAACGTGGAATTTTAATGGAACGTCCCAGGAAAATAAAACAAAAAAAACATATTTTTAGTGACGAAATCCTATGAAAATGAACAGCGACGAAAATTATTTCAACAGCTCGTTCGTAATTTAATGCAATATAATTTACTGTAATAAAATAAAAAACTTTCAAAAGCTAAAGAAAAAATAAAATTGGAAATAAATTACAAAAAATAATCGAATCCTGTTTTTCTGAAGAATTTTAATTAAGATAATTTAAGTTTAATGAGAATTACCGTTGTTTATTTGATATCCTGAGGTAAGTAATTATTATCCGCTTAGAGATTGGGAAATCGGAAATTAACCAATATGGAAACATTTTTAATTTGCGGCTTCGTTTTTGCTTCACTCGCTAGAAAGTAGTACGAACGACAGTTGACACAATTTTGAAGAGACATTTTACCAAGTTTATTGACATTATATATGTGTAGGTATGACTGGTTGAAACCGTAGAAAACGTTTTTTTCTTTTTTTAATGTGTGAACAAATTACTAGGGGCGGTATAAATTGAGTCTGGCACCGGGCGGCCCCAACCCACGCTACGCCACTGACCCTCCGGTCTGGCCTTATCCGCCCGGAGGCATTTGTCCATATTGATGCTAAAGGGCTGGTCCAGACGAGGGATGGTATCCCGGTATTATACCACCGCTATCGCAGCTCGAGAGATAAGCGGCTCATCCACGCCGGGGACGTCGCCAATGCTCATGAGCTCCTCTGTTTTAGTACCGCAACAGCGGAGAGGGATAAATTCGTTACGGAAAAGCAATTTGCCGTCTTTTGGTGGCTTTTTGAGGGGGAAGAGGTCAACATGCCCTCCCAAGATGGTTCGTTACTCTATAGGTAACATCCTCTTAGTTTATAAGTTAGAATAAGTTAGCTAGGGCGTTTATGCGAGAGGCCGGGCTCGCCAACTTGTGGTGGTGCTTCCGGCATGTGATTGATTCTGTAAGGCTTCAGTCAGCTCACGGCAGCGCGTGTGCACGTTGACGACTGCCAGGCGCTCGGAAAGCAATTGAGATTTTGACCACTTGTTGCGCAAAGCAACGAAAAATGAACGAAAGTAGGTACATTTTTCTTTAGTTCATCTTTTTACTATTTCTCAGCACGCGAACGCGTTTGTGTAGTTTCGCACGAAAGTTTATATAAATTTACGTTTGCAAATTAGTATGCCAACGGACCTTATAGTAGACGGATGAAAACTGAAGCTTATGTCATATTTGAAAGAACCGTTCCTTTCCGATGTATCAATTGCTTAAGTAACCCATAATAATAGTATGTGAACAAAAGCAACAGTCTGTGTTTTTCCATACAAAAAACAAGTGTCAAATCTACGGACGTAAAGTGCGCTGTTTGCAGACGTAAGCAAAAGGGAAGGAAACTTAACGAAGCGGAGCAGTTCGCTATTATGGGCACTTAAAATAAATACTGGCTGAGTTTAAAAATGTAAAAAAGAACAGTTTTGATGCGGGAGCAATACTTTTTTGAGCAACATTGATGCCAATGTCAACTGAAAGCGTCGACATATTATCGATGCGTAGTTTTCTCAGATGATGCGCGTCAATAGCGCTTAAGAAACGTTTTGAAAATGTTCTCTTTTTTTCAATTTGCTTTTCGGAACTTATGACTTTGCATCTTAAACACATCTGATGCAATTTTGAAATCACCCTCTTTGTGTTTGATCACTTTCGGACGGCGACGTACGCACCGCTCCGACTATTACAGTTGATGAGATCGATTGAAATAGCTCTTTCTTCCTCTTCCTTAATGGCGGTGAGGCTATGATCAGGTTTAACGGGATCATAACCCACCCACTTAACTGCATACGTGCTGGTCCGCCTATGGGGGTCGCCGATTCGACCCTCAGAAAATAATGACGGGCCTTCCGATTTTGATTTACCCCGTCACTGAGGCCAATCAAATGCTGGTGTTGCTGCTTTTATGTGATCCAGGAGATTTTAGGCCTGCCTCTCTTTTGCGATTGTATAAAAACGTTGATTAATATTGCCTTTTTGACAGGGTACCAATTGAGCCGATCGCGCTCAATTTTGTTCCATATAGGTTCTTTGGCGTGAAGGCCTCCTCGGATCTTGGAACTCCTTTTTCGATCAATCTTTGTTACTCTTGCTGACGTGCGAAGCATCTTCATCTCAGCTGCTGTTAATTTGCATTCGTACCTTTTGTACGCTGTCCAATATTGTGAACCGTATGAACTCCGGTGCAGACCCTTCCTTTGAGATGAGGGACCAATTTTTTGGTCGCATACAATTCTGAGTTTTCCCAACACTTCATCCACCCTACGCTTACGTAAGTATTGATGTCGTCATCACAGTTAACTTCGCCATTGATCATAGACTTCGCAATTGGAAATCAGTTTTTCATTCAAATAGGTGTCTGGAATAGATCGAATTGGATCAGATACTCGATACTCTGTCTTTCCCCGATTAAAATTGTACCCATTCCTCTTCAAAATATCCACCGATACATAAAGTGCTCGTTGCAGGCACGTTTGATTATCGCTTATGATAGCCAAATTGATTATTTACTGAATGACAAGGCTATGATCTGGTCTAAGGGGATCATAACCCTCCCACCTCACTGCATCCCAAATAGTCCATCGTGAGCAACGAATAACTGATTCACTTTGGATTCCGTTGGCAAACAACTAATGAACGCCTTAAATCAATAAACAATATACAAATAATGCCTGGGGTACACCAACTTTGGTTAGAAACTCCACCTCATACATGTTCATGATTATATGCAGGGTTTCTTAAACTTCTCGTTGTGTTAGCGCCACCAATAGCAGATCGCTTGGTTGTCCAAGAGCACAACCACTGTTGTGCTGTATAATGTGTGCCACAAATATATGTGCCCCAAAACCACTTCAACTTCAAGTCAATAAACAAAACCCAAATATTTCACATGCACTTCTAAAATGCAGATGTTCTTTCCCACAATTTCAGAGCACTGTGATTGTAAAAAATTAAAAGAAAAAATTCAATTGGGAATGGACAATAAATCATGAAAAAAATTAATGGACACTGAATATTTTAAAACAAAAAAACCAAACCAAACCCTTTTAAGGGTGAAAATAATTATCGCGTACAAATTTGGCGGGAACGTAAATCTCACATCGAACCGTTCTTACATAAATCTTAAGTTTCATCACCCCTTAACCAATGGTCAGTGCGCGATGGCAATTTATTTGACTGGCCGATGTCCGAGGTTAACTGTTCCCGGAGGATTGCCCGCGATATGATTTTTTTTGTAATTTATTTTACACAGCTGCAGATTGCATTGGCATTAGACATAAATCAACTTTAGCCTTTGAATAATAGGTGTGTTCCCTTTCTTTTGTAGTAAGAATTAAAAACTGTTCCAGGGAGATAGGCTTACGAAAACGTAAGGTAACGAAAAAGGTTAAACGTTGATAGTAAATTGTCAAACATCACAGATGTTTTTTTTGCAAATTTTAATGGTAAATAATGTAGGCGCAGTGGCTCAGTGGTCAGAATGTTGGACTACTATTCGAGACGTCCCCGATTCAAACCCCGCCCGGTGCCAAGTAACAACCTAAAGCTTTTTTTCCACTGAAATGCGCTTCTTTTCAATAAGCGACAACGTGTCCGGATACTAACACCGTCTGGATAAGTGCCTTTACCATCAAACTTTATAGTTGCAATTTTAAAATTAACAAAAGGTCGTGTAACTACGAGAACACCTGCAGTATGACTGCCAAAGTTCGTGAGGTTTCTTTGAATCGAATTGCGGTTCTTTCCGCATTTAAATTTTTTTTGATCCTATAGGACATTTACACAGACAAGAAATTTCTCATTTCAGCCAAATTCAACATTTCACCGAAAATGTTCACCATTTCGGCATATGTTTGCCAGCATTTCGAAATTTTGAATTTCGTCTCCACATTTGGAAGTTTGTAAAATCAAACAAACTATTTATGTTTTCCCCAACGTATTTGCAGCATGTATCCAAAGCAGTTGTTTAACGTGTAAATTCGAGCACTCCTGCGGATACATTTCTCAAAGAAACGCACCCATGGAGTGACAATTGGTGCGTTTCTTTGAGAAATGTATCCACGGTTGGCTAAAAGAACGATCACAGGTAACATAGCCAGCAGCCATAAATTTTTGTTTGCAACACATATTATTGTATGTATTTGCAGCATGTATTCAAAGCAGCCCTGCTGTGGATGATATCGACAGCTATCCGCAGTATTGCTGGCAGTGCAATGTTGTTGTTGTTTACCGTTTAAGTTCGAACACTCCTGTGAATACATTTCTCAAAGAAATACACCTTATATCGCTGCTGAGATTTGATAAGCAAACTAAAACCAATCAATATGGTGGTCGGGAATCACAGCACATGAAATAAAATTAGCTTTTTTCCTCTAATCGTAATAACTACATATGTAGACACATTCATACCAACGTCAGAGAAAATATAAAAAGAATTCTTCGAATTTCAACAAGCATAAGAATTTCATGTCTTCGATTCGTACACCAAAATCATATTCGCTTTTAAATCTACAACATTCGCAATTGTTTGTCGCTTCCTTTCAAACAATTATTCCATTAGTCTTCTGACATTTTCTAGATGTCGTGCTTCGCTGAACATCTGATGGGCATTTCATTGTGTTCGAAATAAAATAATCTCCTAATGGCGTTCCAGTTCAAAAAGTTTGCTTAATTTATGTCTCCTTTCGAACTTGACTTTTGGTTCCAGAAGTGTAATAAGTTTAATAACCTTTCTTCTAATGTTAATGCCGGTACTCGTGCAATGTCTTAGAGTCAAGAAAATCCCAAATTGCTCTCTATGACATCTTGTAATCAAAACGGAAATATGAAACTGGATTTTATTTAAAGGGAAAACTACATTCCAAATAGCTTATTCGTCATAATTTCCTCAACAATAGAAGCGCGGTACCATTGTTAAGGAAAACCTTGATTTAAATGGTACCTTGGTCAGTTTATTCAATCAGAAGCAAAACAAAAAAAAACACATATTGCAGCACCATTAGAGTTCATAAAACGCAATCGGGAAAACAATGAAAACAAGTTCCATTCTAACTTTATGTGAAAATACTGGATTTTTATTAACAGAGATTTCATAAGTGGAAAAAAGAAAAATGCGGGTATAACAAACGCGTTTTCCACTTTTTCTTGGAAAAAACATGTTCAATCTTCGTCATGATTGACATTTGATGTAGTCAATGTATATGGAAAGGCGACGTCACCGAATATTTGAATTAAGATTTCCGCGATTCGTCGTTTTTTCTTCTTCTAATTTTATTAGGGAGAAAAATCGTGTTTTCCGTGGAAGGTGAAACTGGTTTGAAAATGGACCCACTGTTAATTAGGAAATAGAAGTAAATTGCATAAAGTGAATTTATAGTTTGTTGTCATAAAACCAAAAAACAAGAACAACCCTTTTATGCGCGATTTTATCTTCATACATAAATTAACATGAACCACCTTTTTCTCACGTTTCTAAGAGTAGTTTTAGAGGCGAGTTCTTTTTTATTAATTGATTCATAGAATATAATCGAAGTTAGCCAACTACTTGACTTATTAAATCATTGACGCCCATTTCCACGTAATAACATCGATCTATACCTACATATCTTCAGAACACTCTAGTTTTGGGCAATTGTGGGAAAAATTGTATCAATTTTGTAACGCTGCTGACATTTTGACATTGGTAAGATACAGCGATTGCACAATGTGAATGAGAAAAACACCAAGTTAAGCGGCGAGCAAAAGCGAATATAGGGTAGTTGCACTAGTATCCGGAAAGAATTAGTGTCCGGATGCGGACACTTCGTCGTTTACCTGAGATAAATAAGCACATCACACATAAAGAGTATCAAATATCTACAAAAATCTAATCCTTTATGTGTCACACAAGCCCAAGCAAAATTTCAAGTAAAAAAAAAGTTATCTAAAGGGTGTTCAAATTTGAGGTACATACCTATCATTTTAAATTTTGAATGAAAGACATAAATTGTGCGAAATCTGTATATATTTTTATTGTACTTTGGTTTCGGTTAATAATGAAAAAGAATGTCGTCCAAGTGACCTCATCTGCTAGTTCGGCAGACTGTAAACCTTTTACCAAAATTTTGAATCACTTTTTCGCATAATGATGGCTTAATAGTGATACAGTGTACTCTCTCCTAACGGACACCCCTCATAAGCGGACACCTCTCATAACCGGACAAATTTCAAAGAACGGAATAATCTACACAATTTTTATTGTTAATAATTCTCTCATAAACGGACTCTTTCATAACCGGACGCGGACACCAGTTTTCATAGCCGCAATAGAATTTCACTCTCTCTTAAACGGACAAATTGCATTTCGTCGGTGAAACCAGAAAACTGTGTAACTCCATTTTAGCAAATTTTACAGGAGAGCATTTTTCCACACACAGTGTACTCACCAAATGCACTGATTTTGAAGATATACTACCAACTGAATCTCCGATAATATAATAATTAAACTTATTAGGCAGCTCAAATTTCGCCGAGTTGTAGATATGGGTTTGAGCTAATAGATGTCATTCAAATCTCATTTTCGTTTAAAAGTGGAGTTACACGACTTTCTGGTTTCACCGACGATTTGGCACACTTCATTGTCTTTTAGTTTGTTTGTTTTTTTTTTCCTTTTCTTTGCGCTTTGCCCTTGATACCCAGCAAACATTTAAAAAAAAAAACGGTAAAGAATGTAAACATAGTAGGCTGCGGCGCCGGCGGCCGTCTGTCGACTTCAGACTAAAATTCTCGTGGCGAAATACGTAGGTTTGTATGTAAGTGTACCTATGCATAATTTGAAGCATAAGTACCTACATAGTTTCAAGTAATGCACAAAATAAATTATTAAAGGCTTTGTTCTTGTTTATGATTTGTTATTATCCTTTTTATTACCTACAATTAATGTTTATCACAAAAAATGCATTCCATTTTAAAATAAAATCTTATACCATAAATGCATGTCTTGTTTCTTTTTTCAAGGTTGTCAATAAAATATTTTTTCTCATAACCGGACACCTCTAATAAGCGGACAAATTTCTTGGTACCGTCAGTGTCCGCTTATGAGAGAGTTCACTGTATTTATATTTTTTTTTTGAAAAAAGGAAATTAAAATCCCAGACCACTCAGACTCGGTAAAGGTCCATTGTACTGCCAGGCAGAAATCCTCCTTTTGGTGTAGAGGCTGGAGAATGATGGGTGGCGTATGTTGTTGTTCCCCATGGGGATTGAACCTGCATCGCACGGGTCACAAGCCAACACACTAAACTCTACACCGTCGCCACCCTTATAGTGATATTTGCTCGAGGATTTTGTCTTTGAGGTGTTCGGCATAAACTTTAATCTTCAAGAAACCCCTTAAGAAAAAATCCAGTGATGTTAAATCGCATGGTCTTGGTGGCCAATTCACGATTGTTCTTCGGGAAATTAAGCGATTGCTGTGTGGCATGTTGCACCATCCTGTTGAAACCAAATATTCTGCACATCAATATCTTCCAATTGACTCCACAAAAAGTGTCCAATCATCGTTTGATAGATAAGATATTTTATTTCGTTTATAATTTACAATTTGTTATAGCACAATTTACATAATTTAAATAGAGAGATATGACAACTTTATGTCTTTCTACTGAAAAAAGTTTACAAGTGACAAAAATTAACTAAAATTATAAAAATGTTTGTTTTTGAGGAAAAACAACGACTAAAAACCTCAAATTAAGGAGACAAAAAAAAAAAAGATAATAATAAATAAAATATACATGAATGCATATATATATATAAAAAATATATGTGAATGTATAAACAAATAAATAAATACAGTACCAATCGGTTATAGCAATATCGAAGGGACCTTAGAATTTCATCGTTATAACCGATTCATCGTTATATCCGGTACAATGAAAATAAAATTAAAAAAAAGAAAACTTTATTAAAAAAATCGCTTCAAATGCTCAAGAAAATTATTGAGGAAAGAAATCACTAATTTGTGTTTGTTTTGTACATTTAGCTGAGTAAAATATTTTTCGAAGAGAGCTGTCCAATGTTTGGATTCCAACGTTTGGATTTGAATTCGAAGCGGCACATACAGGATTCGGGACCTTGAAGCGGTTTAGTGTTGCCACTGCAGAAAGTGCTTCAGTTACAGATGGAACGTGTCTCCTCATCTTCAGTGGCATTATCGTCATCGTCGTCATCAGCATTATTCATTTGAATATCTGACACAATATTCTGTAAGAAACTGTACAAATTTACTTTAGGTTTGAAAATTATGCTCAATAGTGTTAACATGCCTCAGGTGTTACCAAATCATTCTCATTATCTATTAATAAGTCCCAATCTACTTCTAACTTTGAGAACATTTGTATTTGTCGAGCCCATTCTGCTAGTGAAATTTCATTTTCATCTTCGTTTTCATCCTGACTTATACAATTATGGAAACCAGTGTATCGAAAGCAGTTATTTATAGTGCCCATTGACACTTCATCTGATGCCTTAGCTATCATTAAGATGGCATCAAGAACCGCAATTTTATAATCCTATTTAGATTTAAAGTGTTTCACGATTTCTATAATCTGCAATTTCCCGAACTTTTTCTTAAGGGATTTAATGACACCTTGATCAATAGGTTGTACAGATGTGGAATTCGGGGCAGAAATGCGAGTTTTATAGCTTTTAAGGCTGCTTGGATGTGTGGATGTGCCGCACAATTATAGACCAAAAGTAAAATGTTCCCTTTTTGTTTAAAAGCTCAATACTTTTTCGAAAATAATAGACGTCATCCATGCTCTTTTATTATTTTCATATAAAACTGGAAGGGTTGTAACATTTTTGAAACAGCGTGGAGTTTTAGATTTGCCAATAACCAAAAGCTTTTTTTCTTATTCCCGTCATATTAGCAGATACTAAGACTGTCAAACGTTCCTTAGACATTTTTCCACCCACGCATTTTTTTCCTCTGAAATGAAGACTTGTCGGGGTTTATTTTATAAAAGAATCCTGTGGTCAACCAATCTTCGCAAGCAACTTGTGACACGCCAGCAGCTTCCCCGCTTATTTTTGCGAAAACGATATTATGACGTACCCGAAATATTTGTATCCAACTCATAGAACAAACAAAGTCTTTTATATTCAATAACTTGCCGAAATCGTTAGTCTTTTGCTGAAGTATTGGCCCGCTCATGGGAACGTTCATACCTCTCTTGTCCTTAAACCAATTTAATAAGGCATTTTCAATGTCTACGAGCTTTCCACTTCGCACTTTTTTAACTTCCCAGTGGAAGCTCTTGTAATGGGATCGATTTTGTGAATCGCGGATTTTGACATATCTCCACGTTTCAAGGTCACCAGAATCCAAATTCAACGTTTTTATAGAGATGTCTGTCCGTGTGTATGTACGTATGTGCGTATGTACGTATGTGCGTTCGGAATTTTCTTTCACCACGATTACCTGGAGAACCAAAAATGATATTAACATGGGACCGGGTTTATTCGAAGCGTAATTACGTAACTCAGAACTAGTTAAGTTTCCAGCAAAATCGGTCCGGCCGTTTTTTGTTAGTAAATAAACAACTAAAATTATTTGCCTTTTTATTTGTACTTTTTATTGTCATTTGTCATTGAGCAAATCAATATTACATTGTGCTCCGTTATTTCGTATACATGTAAATTTACAGGTCTCCGTGTTCATAACAATGGTTGCATTAATATTTGTATGTATATAACATTTAATAATTTAATGTTAAATAATTCTTAACGATATCTTTAAGGTTAACCACATTTCAAAATTTCCCACTAATCGCATAAATCATATTGATCCCACTGGGAAGTTAGCCGTGTGGACCTTGCGGGTCGCACCCAGACCACTTTTTTAATTTAGTAGAGTTCACCTCAAATTGTTCTTTTATTTTTTGCTTATTTTTTAACATTGTTGACACAGTTGGTTGGGATATTCCAAATTCTTTACACATATAACTCGACGTGGTATGGTCGTTGGTTATGTGCTTGTGCATACATAATATCTATACATATTTAAGCAGAATGAATATAACAGGCCGTAGGCATGTAAGAACACGTTTTTTCCATCGCTATAAACAGTTTTTAGACTTAAATATGGTAAATTTGCATTGCTATAACCGATTTCATCGTTATATGCGGCATCGTTGTAACCGATTGCAATTTACCTTGAGTTAAACGGAGTTTGGCCGGAACTTTGAAAATATATTGTTATATCTGGTTCATCGCTATATCAGGTATTGTTATAACCGATTTCTATGTATATAAATAAATAAATAAATAAGTTATAAATTAATATATAAATAAATAAATAAGTAAATTAATAAATAAATATATCAATAAATAAATAAATCAACAAATAAGTTAATAAAAAATGTATAAATAAATAAATAAATAAGTGAACAAATGTTTAAATAAGTAAATAAACAAATAAACATAAATGAATTGACAAAGGAGATACATAAAGTTGAATATTGCGTTAGTTAAGTCAGTGAGGTAGGTGATATTCAATATTTAATTGATTAATAAGAGGATTGTCAGGGATATCATATCTGATCTTAAATGTTTCTATTAGTTTGCGTATTCTGAAATAGATCATTTCAACATTTGCTCTTGCATGTTGATCTAGCGTGGAGTGATGCCATGGGAGGTTAAGCATCATCAGCCTTTCAAACAATCCTCTATGATTTTCTTCAAATATTTCCACTCAAACGACCACTACGATGATAGGCTCTACTTCTCTGATCTTGAACCGAACCAGATTTTTCAAATTTTTGAACGATAAGTTTAATAGCACGGTTTGACGGAGCATTTTCTCTACCGTATTTTGAACGAAATTTTCTTTCAACTTCTGCAAAACTTTCACCATATTTAAAATAAGTTTTGCATTAGAAAAACGTTGCTCAATAGTGTACCGATCTATTTTAGCTAACGGGAATGTATTTACTTCATACCTGAAAAAACTTCGGTGTAATCTAATAGCTGTAAAAAAAGTGGTGGCCGATATAAAATGGGCGCGTTCAATTAACAAGTCAACTACTAGTGACTACTATTTTAGCTTTTCTCATTGATCAAATAACTCACGTGACCATGGTTTGGCAAGTGATAGACATTTAATTAGTAGTGAACTTACAGTTGAACTGCAAATTGAACGCGCCAAATGATACGTCAAATTTGAACACCCTTTGTCTCAAGTAGCACACTGGTGTTTAATTTGGTATATTTTCTTGAATTTTGGTGTAAATTTGAGAAAACTGAAGAAAATTTTAATATATTGGTGTATTTAATAAAATATACCGGTATAAAAAATACACCATTGCTTTTCTGTGCATAATTTCAACATTTCTGTTCCAATTCGGTGCAAAAAATAAACCGATTAGCAGCTGTTTTTTTTAATATACCATTAATGGCGCATAAAAAATCCAATTTTGAAATCAACCTATATGAGATATTTTGTACACCAAATTTTGTAGATAAAATATACTATTTTAAATGAGCAACCATTTGTCGGTGTAAGATTTAAATCCTGTCGAGGTTAAATACACTAAACTATACCAATGTCAAATCATATGTTAACAAAATGTTTTATTCAGTTCAGCTGCCATTTGCTTACAGTCACCGCGCGTTTATTTCTTAAGCAAATAAAAAATGGGTAACTCGAAGTTTAACAATTATTTTAAGTGGTATCGTAGGAAAAAAAACTTTTTAAAGAAATTAAAAAACAGTGTGAAACCCTGAAAATCGTCAAAATTTATTTGAAACGACGAACATGAACTTTTATATTTGGGACAAAAACTCTACAAATTGTTCAATATCGCGAGAAAATATTATTTTAAATGAACCTAATATTAAAATAGAGCCAAATGAAATATTATTAGTCTCAATTTCGAACAAGGATTTGGATGATAATGATGAAGTTGTGGAAAATATAAATCGGCAAGTGGAACCGACTTCGGAAGATTGCGTCATTGATGATTTGGACGAAGTTTATATGAAAGAACATCTAGTCCATTGTGTATTTTATTTGGTGTACTTAATAAACTTATTGGTTGAATATGCGCCATTCTATACAACACGCGCACAGTTTGGTGTACTTAATACGCTCATTGGTTGAATATGCGCCACACTCATGCGCCAGTGTATCGCAATTAAGTGTCGTGTAAACATCGCTTAGTTAAAAGTAAAGTAAAGAGTAAAGTTTTTATATTGTGATTTTGATATACTTTGATATGATACAAATTTGTGTCGTTTGCGCGGAAAAAGATGGCTCACAATTTGTGGAAGCCGTGCCATACAACTGGTATAAGGAAAATTACATTTATTGGCCGAGGTAAAAAAAAAATCAAAAAAAACAATGCCAAATTCCGGCGAACTTCAACGGCGAAAAAGAATGGGAGCCTTGTGAAATGTTGTGTCTTAAAGGGGTTTTCGACTATTTTGAAGCAGCAAAAAAATGGAGTCAATTCGAAGACACGGACGATGAAATCCAAAACGTTAAAAATATTAGTCGCACCCGTCAACAATTTCATGCGCATAGATAAAAGGCTTCCAATTCAAATGTGTATGAATCTTTAATGTCGGCTCGGAGCCAGCACCAGCTAATGATTTCTACTGAGCCATCCACTTCAACTTTTCAGTTAGTCCAAGAGAAAGTGAGTCTCACATCGCTTCCAAGTACCGTGTCATTTCAACCACAGTCATTCAGCCCGGCTACTTTCGCGACTAACTAAAGCGAAAAGAGGACGTTGCAAAAAAATGTTAAATTGGGTGAAAATGCCGAAGAGGAGGATGAAGAAGCTGCTCTGGATACTGAACCAAAGGATGAAAATAAATGAAATCAAAAATTCTTTTAAAAAAAATGTATAAATGTATATGTACACACAACTTTATTAAATATTGGTACCTAAATATATTTATTTTCTTGAATTCCAATGTTAATTATAATTTTGTTTTTGTTTTGGACATTTCTTACACTATTTACAGCAAATTGCAAATATACTCGTACTACAACAAATTACTGGATATATTTTTCACAATGGTGCATTTTTTATTGCTTGGGGTATATTTTGCACAGTTTCCCGCATTTTTTTCCAAATTCAGGAGTTAGAGTATACGTATACATGGTGTCCCACAGTGACCGCCGCAGACGAAAGCCATTTTAATTTAGCAAAATAATACGTTCGATAGGTAATTGTTGGAAAATCGTTAATCGCATAGAAAAAAGCTGTATGGCGAAAAGAAAATCTTACCTGTTCTTGTTTTAATAAAAAAACAAAAAAATCAATTTTAGTCGGCTTCAGTTTTGCCAAGTTAAAGCCAGTTAAAATATCGGTCTCAAAAATGGACGAAATTTTTAAATAGAGCATTAACCTGCAAATATTTGTATGATTTGTTCTAACCAGTTATTTTCCAAGAGCACGTCCTTAACGGGGAATCGGCAAAGAGCATCAACTTAAGATATGCGTTTTTTTGCAATCTGCTTGGTGGTATCATTTACTATCTTCAGTTTATAGGTACTCAATGTACTCTGTTGCCTTTTCAATGTAAATATTTCTATGCGATTAAAGATTTTCCCACAATTTACAATCAAAAGTATTATACATATATGTGCTGCCAAATTAAAATGAATTCCTTGTTTCTAGCTAGATAAGCTACAACTTACAAATTGGAAAAATGGGTTTAAAAGAAATATTTTCTAAAAATCATGAAAATTATTTTAAGTCAAAATGGAAGTAAAACCGAATAAATTACTTCATAAGTTGCGGCGGGTACTTTGAGACACCCTGTATTTTGGACGACGGCCATATTTTTCCAGAAATATTAAAAAATTTAAATATTAAATGAAAACAATGATTAAGTATTTTAATTTTAAAGCGACTTAATTATATACCGCATTTGGTATTTTCGTTATTAATATAACGTCTCTAAAAAAATTAAACAACAATCAAAAAATGTTTGGTTTCGAATAAATAATTTTCACGAATCGTTTTAGAAATTATTAATTAATGGATATTTACGACACGCTCAATTTTTAGACGGGGTAGGAATAAAAATCATTCGGCAGAATATGCTTCGTTTTTTAATTAGGCACTCGCATTCATACTAATTCATGATTTTCTTGCGTCCATATAATACAGGTGAATAATCTGAATAATAGAAACAACTGCAAATAATTCAGATACATTTCCGATCAGAAAGTAAACTTCGGTGTAAAATTTAATCCTTTCCAATTTAAAAAAAAAAAACTTCGGTGTAAATTTTATTTCAAAATAAATTCTATGATTCAGATTTTGGTATGTTAATAGTATATTTTATTCATCGAATCATCGTGTATTTTTCACACTCATGGGAATAATTTTACACCAAAATGTGGTGTAAATTTTTACCATCGAGGTATATGATAAACCAATTATTAGTTTATTATTTACACATCCGGGGTATATTAAATATTATGTTCTAGTAACCAGAATAATTTGTATACCACTAGCCCAATTTATGTACCGAAAATCGGTATAATTTGTGAACATCCGGTGTAAATTATAAACGACAACGCGGTATTATAATCACCGAATTGAAATTAATTGTACAAAAACTGCACTGAAAAGTGGCATATTTTTTATATTTAAAAAGTATATTACGAAAGTGCAAAAAATACACCAACGTTTGTACTACTTGAGATATTGGGTGTAAATAAATAAATTAAACCTTATTTTGCACAATTAACACAACACAAGTTAGCACAATATGACCTGCAATTGATTGAGACTTACGCACACCATTTTGTACTTAGTTATTAAGCTACAATACAGTGGGGTCGAGGTTGTTGCCTACGCAGATGACGTTACTGGTAACAGGAAAATTCCTATCCACCATTAGCTTCTCAACGAAAGTGGACAAAGCAATGTGGGCTAGGCATTAATCCCCAAAAAACAGAAGTGGTTCTTTTTAGCAATAACAATTCTATCGGTGTACACGGCGATCGTAGGTCCTATATTAACATATGGGGGACTGGTATGGTGGCAATCCACAAATAAAGTTACCCATCTAACTGTTGGAAGAAGAATTCAACGGGGTATGCGCGGATTCTTAACAGATACCTGGGCCAAGGTGTATCCTCCGAGCTACTTGGCAAACTCGTTGGACCAATACCGCGAAAGGGAGATGGACGTACAGACTTATACCTTCTATAAAAAATTAGATATGTCGCAAACACGGAGACTGTAATTACCATCTTACACAGTTCCTATCCGGTCATGGAGGATATCGCAAGTACCTGTACAGCTTTGGACACGATACCTCACCACTTTGCCCTGAATGCCCAGAAGAAGAAGAAACAACGGAGCACGCAATATTCCACTGCGGGCGGTTTGCACACGAGAGAATAGAATTACATAGCCCATCGTCTATAATCGACCATATGCTGTCATCAGAAGTGACTTGGGAAGAGATTGGCGCATATGTAACGAATGTGCAAAATGAGCTGAGAAGAATTGAGAAAATTCGCAAAGCAGCAGAAGCATTGGAAACAGATCAAGCTGTAACAGAAGTAACAACAATAGCTCCACAAGACGAATAGCATGATATGTTTACCAGCCCCGCGAAGTAATACCTAACGGCAGTCCCGCGGGGAGAGTGGTAGAAGTCTGTTGGGTGTGGATTAGTACGTAGGCGCATTCCTGGCATCGATTATTCGGGTTTGCGAATAGTGCATGCCATCTTTTGAAGATTACCACATCCTTTGGTACAGCCCAAAAAAAAAGGTGTATCCTCCGACTACGTCCTGTAGCACCTTGATTTTCATAAACCATTCCTCTGCATTTTTCCTAGCAGAGAGGAATGGGAATCAAATTAACACGCAGCCGAATCCAGCTCCATCTTACACATGGCTCAAAAATAGACGTAGGCGTCGGAGCTGGAGTGTTTTCCGAAACATTAAAGCTAAAGAACACATTTCGTCTCCCTGGTCGCGGCAGTGTATTCCAAGCGCAGGTATTGGCAATGGCAGAGTCAGACAAATCAGGCTCAATAGCGGCGATACCATGTGATAATTTATCACAAATATAGGATGTTTTTTATAGAGGTATAAAACTTCTGTTGGGATAACTGTCAAACTAGCAGTCATACTAATAAAATGTGTTTGACTTTTTTTCAGTATGCTTTGGCAAATCACCATGAAAAGACTTATACCAGAACAACGTTTAATAATCGTGGAAATTTATTTCCAAAATACACGCTCTGTTCGCCAAACTTATAGAGCACTTCGTCAAGTTTACGGGGAGCATAATCGTCCGTCTGAGCAGCTAATACGCAATGCTATGGATCGATTCATGACCACGTTTACTCTTTGTGATAATATTCATCCAAATCGATCCCTTTCCGTGGGTACAGCAGGAGCCATCGTTGCTGTAGACTTGAGTGTGAGAGAGGACCCGAAGGCGTTCTCAGCAACTCGGTCTCTGCCCGTTCACTACTTGGAAAATTTTGAAGAAAGATATCGACCTACATCCATATAAGATCCAACCGGTGCAAGAATTAAAGCCAGCGGACCATCAATTGCGTCGTGTGTTCTGTGAATGTGCTGAGAATCACCTGGAAGTTGAACCAGATTTTTATCGTCAAATCATCTTCAGCGATGCGGCTCATTTCTGACTTCACGGGTCAAGCAGAATTGTCGTCTCCGCTGTCGAAATAAAATCGAAGTTTGTGAAACAGTGTCGCGAAGAGCTGTTGCTTCTTGTCGTTCAACCTAATGTAAGACTCTGCTAGGTCCCTGGAAACAGGGGTATACAGCGAAATGAAATTATCGATGAATTAGCGAAAAATGGCTCCACCACGAACAGAAAATAATGGAAATCGCAAATAAAAGGTGGAACACCCTTCCCACCTGTGAAACATCCAAGAAAATGTCGATTCCCCTTATGGGCACCACAATGGGTCAACATTGATCTGCGTGTGATGAGCCAGTACTACTTCTTCATCAACCAACCAACCTAACCTCCCCTACTTAAGGTGCTGCTAAATTTGGTTTTAAGACAAAGACTAAACAACAAAATCATCTCCAAATCTCCACACATTTTTGAAGCACTTGAAAAATGTATTTTCAAAAGAATTTCTAAATGTTGTTTTGTTTGTGTATTGTTGAGTGCTTATATTACATAACCTCATCTATCTTGTTGAAAACATACAATACATTCATAAAATCTTTGAAAATTTGTCTTCTCTTTTACGTACATAGATATAATCTCTAAAGAATGACAAACGCGCAATTTATAAAGCAAATTGTATGCGTAATGCGTCCCAATTTCAGTTCAGAGGACATTTTCAAAGAAGGATTCCTGAATATCCCATTGAAAAATAGTGCACATACTCGAATAAATTGTAAATCCCGCGCGCAAGGTGCATGCAACTATGAAAGAGCGCCAAAATTGATTTCCACTTTGTCTATGTGGTGTTGTAGTTTTGGCGCGTAGTTCACGCACGTCCAAAAAATCTGGCAAGACAAAGAAAAACTACCAAAACTGTTGAAATTGCTGATGCAGTATGCGTGTATTGGTTTGAGCAGTGTGCGCACGTACATGTGGATTCATGATTTCCTTTTGTTCACATCCGTGAATGGTTGGTTCCTTTTGTTTGCCTTTTATTCCATTTCTCCAATGCACTGTTCTTGCACTTCATCTTTTACGATACAACTCAATGGACTCGATGAACCTTAAGAATTGTCCTGTATGAACAAAATATTATAATCCCGAGCCCGAGGTGGATGCGAGGTGCGTGTGTTGAGCAAGGTGCGATGGTTTCTTTTTCGTCGTCGTGGGAAAGTCCTTTTGATTTTTTTTTCTTCAGATGATTATGCGCCTGATTTGGTTGCCGCCTAAATAGGTCGGAACTGACTGTTGGCGGGAAAAGGGAAATCACTAAATCAGCAGAAGGACACAATAATTGAGGTCAAAGGGCTTAAGCAATAAAATTAAAATAGTTGGCCACTGGTTGTAGATACGCGTCGGTTTCTATTGAATTGCATTTCATTAGTATTCATCATTGTTTGGATCTAATTTATATAAGTGATTTATTTTTGAGCTGAACAGGATATGAGATCACTATCTGAAGGACATGTTCCGCCATTTGCAAATTTAATGAATGCTTAGGCCAACACAAGATTGAATCCCGCCAAAGCGTTGAGTAGTCCAGCAGCATCTCAAATTGAGTTCATGAAACAGATGGCATGGATGTTTGCTCAAAAATAACCAGTTCCTATCCAATCCGCGCATTTCGAATAAACTCATACACACTGAAATACTTCTCAATATGGAGCAGGCAAGGTTGGTATAGATATCAGTTACAGAGGAGCTCAAGATTATTGTGAAACATCTGCTTTTCATTAAGTTTTCCTATACATTCTTGGTTTACTCGTATGTATCTACGTTTACCATTGTGTCTCAATAAAACGATCTTAAGATAATATTGAGCTCAAGTCGAATAGTGGAAGTAGGGATACATGAATGGTTCCTTATAAAGTGTGTTATGATCGGAAGTATAATTGGCGCGCTTTATAGATTAACAAAGCCTTTTGATTGATTTTTTTATAAACATATGTAGGTAGTTAGTAATTATAGCCCTCATAATTTTATGATTGACGTTGAATTGAAATGTGGTTCATTATTGTTTTATTAGTTCAAACATCGCTTTGTTCACTATTCACTTTCATCAATTATTTTATTTTGTTTTATTTTATGTAATGGGTAGGTACCTACATTTGGCTAAATAATAAATAAATATGCGGCATTAACGGCCTTACAGGGCCTTAGACCTAGCGGTCCCAACCATTTGTGTGTGCAAAGTAATATTTTTGGAACGGATGGAAGGGACCTACAATTTTATGCCGACTCCGAACGGCATGTTTGAGAAACTTTTCATGACAATTCATACTCTTGGATGTTTGTCGGACTTTCACAAGAGGTGGAGCGGTGGACAAAACTTTAATTGTTCCTGGGCCCCGGTATGATTTGAAACAGTTTGTTGCGTTACAAAGCGCTACAAAAGTGTTGTTTCTTCCCAACCAATCCACTTCTATACCCGATTCACTTTTTCGCCCCAGTCTGTCCATGACTGATTCCGACAAGATCCCTCATTTCCATGAGTTAGAGGGCCGACACAAGCAGGTATCGACCCCAACGGACGGTTGGTGTCTCGACAACGATGGGTGGGGGAGGACGATCCATTGGCACACCCCAACGCGAACAGAAAGGGTAGTCAGAAAGATCCTTTACGATACCCCAATGAATCAGCGAAAGGGTGTGGGTAGATATACCTTAAAGAAGCAGGTGGCAATGGTGCGATGGTAGTGTATTCACAAAGCGATTTTCAGGTCGTGGTTTCGAATCCCGACCAGAGCCATGCTTTGTAAAATTGAATACAAACAGCAATTTAAATCCCTTTAAGCAATTAAGGCGCCACCTGTAGAACCCTATCGCACCAAAACTTCTTTCCTTCTTCTCCTATTCTTTCAAGTAGTAAGCAGCGCCTAAAAACAGGCAATGAATCATTTGCTGGGTGCTGCTTGCAGCAACAAAAATGCCTGCGCTGTGGTAACATTATAACGGTACTGTATCAATTACAGAAAAATAAAAAAATTCCTTGACCGCACGCCAATTATAAAAAAAACCCAACAAACATAGCTAAACCCAATTAGGCAGGTGGCTCAGATGTTAAAAGGCGGTGGCGGATGGCCCGCTCATAAAAATCGCAACGACCAGATGGCAGGTGGCCCAAGTTGACACATAAAACAACACTGAGGAAAAGCATCAACGTTGCAACTAACAGAACGTAACACTGAAGAACAAACACCAAATATGCAGACAATGCATCGAAGCCAAGGCACAACGAATACAAACATTGTAAGAAATGGCACGCTATCCAGGTTCCCCTTCCCCTAAATTTGCTCGAGAGTCCACCGGGTTAGAAAAGTTTCGCGGAGAGTTATTTTGAGCTTCTTCCCTCTCGAACACTTGACAGGTGTCCAATTTTGGATATCAGCTGCCAATTATTTCTTTTATTTTTTTTTATTAATTAACTTCTTCTTTCGTGGGGACATTTTCGCGTTCCAATTACTTTCTCGATTCTCTCATTAATTGTCTTGTCTTGTGTTTGTAAACTCGTCCCATTAGGATATTTTGGGGAGTTGTGTGAATGCGTCCATCGAATCGTTCGGCCTGAAAAACCTCCTCAGAGTTTGGGGCGAATTCGAAACGGATGAGTGAGTGAGACGGAGACGGTAGCACACAACAGTAGAGTGACTGAGTGATCGCTAAAATAAGCCGTTGTGGATTCCGTCATTTCTGAATGTGGGTGTATGAGTGAGAGATGGGTGGCGACGGTGTAGAGGTTAGTGTGTTGGCTTGTGACCCGTGCGGTGCAGGTTCAATCCCCATGGGGAACAACAACATACGCCACCCAATCACATGCCTCTACACCAAAAAGGAGGATTTCTGCCTGGTAGTACAATGGAACGTTATCGAGTCTGAGTGCTCTGGGATTTGGATTTCCTTTTTTTTTAAAAAAATAAAAAAAAAAAAAAAAATGAGTGAGAGATAGAATGGGCCATGACGGATAAATAATCCTCGAAGTGGACGCCCATTTTACCCCTTTTTCACTATCCAATTTGTCTGCGAACCTACTCCAGCTGAGCGACCGAGGCGGTAGCATACAACCAGCTACCCCTTGCACTTTTCCCATATTGCACCGGCGAATACAAGTTTGACATTTCTCATCGATCGACTTTCAACCATCGGCGGCTGTTATTTGTTCGCGTTTTAATTTATCTTTTCCATGCATTTAAATTCGTTTAATCTGTCATTTCCCACCCATATAAAAGTGCAACAAACGCAAAAATTGCCACTGAAATAACAACCAAACCACTGTCATACCAAGGAATTGTTGTTGTAATTTTCCTAAAATTCGCATACAACCCACCACAACCAGTCTCCCACACAGCAGAATGGGAATGAGCAAGATCGTCTTGTGTTCGCTTGCTTTTATCACCCACCAAAATAAGCAGTGTGTGTGACTGAAGCACATCAGAAGAGTATTACCATCTCTACAATGAAGCATATCATTAAGGGTTTTTCTATGGATTTTGTCAAAGAACTTTCAGTTTTGGTGCTTTTGAGATCGAATTATTCGGCCATTCGGTTTTAATTTGATTGTATTTGTATTGTACAGCTGCACAAGTGCAGTTTTTTTTACCATCTGTTTAGGTATATGACATTGCGTCGTGGTTATATAATTTTGTATTCGAATTGATTGTGTCTACCTTTCACAATATCCGATGAATGACGCCTGTTTGGCAATGAATACGGGAATTCCCAAAAGGAAGATCTCAAGTTAGGTAGGGATGCAATCATACAATAAGTTAGCGATAGAGGTATAATAAGAATGGCAAATTTTATTAAAATTCTAGGTATTGAAACCTGTTAGGTAGGATTTTATTAGAAATTTTATTGCCAATTATAAAAGCATGATCTATATATTATATTTTCTATATAATAAAATAATTTATATGAATAAAGAGAAACATGGCTACAAAGTCTTCAAAGGATCTAAGTGTAGAAAAGAAACAGCAAATTGTTGATGCAACTAAAAAATCCTATGGCCTTTTTAAAAGTAAATCGGAAGCCGTAGGAAATCCAGCTAATGTTTTTTTCTTTACGGAACGAACTGTGTACAGGCTTTTAAGGGAAAAAGCAATCAAAGGAAACAATTCACCACCAAAGAAGAAAAATAAATCCGGTATCAAGAGCAAGGTGATTATGACAAATGTGCCATTAGGCGGATAGTCCATCAGTTTTTTATGGATAAAAAAAAGGAAGTACAAAAAAATGCAAATATAACAAAAATAAGCAGATCAACTTTGCATACAATATTACAAAAAGATCTCGGACTTAAATTCGTCAAACGTCAGCGAAAGAATCTGTTGTTGGAAAGAAGTGACATTATTTCTTGGAGACGAAGATATTTACACGAAGTACAAAAAAATAGAGAAGAGAAAAGAAAAATTTATTTTACTGATGAGACCTGGCTCAACGAGGACCGTACTCGAGGAAAAATTTGGATAGACCCAACTATTATAACACCACGACAGGCGGTTAATGAAGGATTGTCAACAGGACTGCGATCACCATCTGGAAAAGGAAAGAGATTAATTATAACCCATATTGGAAGTTCTACAGATTTCTTCGATGGAGGACTTTTATGCTTCATTTCGGGAAAAACCGGAGACTACCACGAGGACATGAACGCTGATGTGTACGAGAAATGGTTTTAAGATATTTTAATACGCCTGGAACCCAACTCCATCATGGTTTTGGACAATGCTTCCTATCATTCCAGAAAACAACATAAAGCACCATCCACTTCCACGAGAAAAGATGAAATAAAACATAGGGACGGGCTACAGTCCGCTTGGGCGAACTGTTGGATACCCTATTCTTATTCCTATCCCTCATAAGTGGGCGTGATAAAAGTCTAAGTATGGTTGAATTGTTAAGAACGCTCTACATATTTTGTTATATAACGTTTAAAGGATTTTATCAAAAAAAAACGCTCCCTAGCTCAAACTTGAGTGTTTCAATAAAATTGTTTTATTTAATTGTGGGCGTGTCAGTAGGCGGATTTAAAAAAAATTAACACATGAGAATAAAGGGCCCCTAGAGAGTATATATTATAAATTTCAGCTCCCTAGCTGAAACTTTGGATTTTCAAAAATTAATATACCCTTAGAATAGGGTATAAAAAAATTATTTTATTTATTTGTGGGCGTGTCAGTGGGCGGATTTTGAAAATTTTTTATCCCGAGCAGTTTTAGGAGTCATAGATCATATATAAAAAATTTCAGCTTTCTAGCTCAAAATTCGATTTTTTCAAAAATTTGTTTTTTTTTAGTTTGTGGGCGGATTTCAAAAATTCGTAAACTTGATTATTTCGGGACCCTAGAGAGTATATGGTTAAAAATTCAGCTCTCTAGGTCCAGTTTAAATGCCTAATTTTTGGCTACACGGACGGACGGACGGACGGACGGACATGGCTAGATCGACATTACTATCGATGCTGATCATAAATATAGTAACTTTTAGGGGTCTACGGGCAATATTAAGGTAGGTACGTTACAAACTATGCGTCAAAATTAATATACCCTTAGAATAGGGTATAAAAAGTGGTTGAGGTCTAATGCAATCAGTTTCGAGGATGATATGGTTCAAGCAGAGTTGCTTGAAATCGTTAAACGTTACAAAGGCAAGTATGAAACATACGTCGTGGATGAAATGGTTCAAAATGCGGGACATAAAGTACTTCACTAGCCGCCTTATCACTGTGACCTTAATCCAATAGAATTGGTTTGGGTTCAAGTGAAAGGGTTTGTAGCAAGCCAAAACAAGTCATTTAAAATGGCTGAAATAAGAGACTTACTAACGACATCACTTACAAGGGTTGACAAGAAAAAATAGCATCGATGTGTCCAACACATTGAACAGGTTGTTGAGCCAAATATGTGGGAAATGGACGTTTTTGCCGAGGAAGCAGTTGAAAGGTTAATAATAGACCTAAATAACGAGAACAGTAGCAATAATTACTCATCGGATTAGTTGAGTAGTGATATTAGAAATTAGTATTTTATGTTTTACAATATTTAGAACGAATAAATTGGATTACAGTGATATATTTTTCGTTTTGATTTTATTTTTTTTTTGTGTTACGAAATTTATATAAATTTTGTTGGTCTAGGTAGGGTAGGTAGGTAGGTGTGGCGGTTTGATAAGACAAACCCAATTAGCACTGAGTGCCGTTTTGTTACCACAAACTCACGTAAACCTGGGTATTATCGATTGGTGGGGGAGGCTAAATCCAACCTGCGGAGTTCAGGAAAGATATCAGTTCCTTGATACTTTTCTCGGAGACTTCCTCAAGTGTATTGAAGAAAGGGCTTCCCAATGTACGTAGTCTGGTCCTAGCTAAAGCCGGACAGGTACATAAAAAGTGAATTAGGGTTTCTTTTTCAGTTGTCACTTTGCAACTGCGGCAGTGTGTATTGTATGGGATGCCCAGCTTGGCCGCATGGTCACCTATAGGCCAGTGTCCCGTGAAGATCACTGTAAGTCTTGCGATGTATTTTCGGGTTCTACCTAGAAGGTCGGTTGTGTTTGCCTTGTTGTAGTTTGGCCACGTTTTTCTGGATATGACGCATGCAGTCAGCCTGCTCCATCTGAGGTTGGCTTTCTTAAGGTATTCTGCGGTGATATTTGCCTTAACTGCTCCGAGCGGAATGTGGACTAGTTCCGCCAGAGAGCAGTGGAGAGCTGAGCCTTGCCTGGCCAGTTCGTCGGCATGTTCGTTTCCATAAACGTTACTGTGCCCTGGAACCCAGATCAGGGTAACCTTGAACTTATCAAGCAGGGCCAGCTCATTACGGCATTCTAGTACTAACTTGGAGGATATAGTGACCGAAGCGATCGCTTTAATGGCAGCCTGGCTGTCAATAAATATGGCGATCCTTTGCCTCGGTGTTATATTTGAGTGAAGTTTGATCTGGCGACAGGCTTCACGGATAGCCAGTAGCTCCGCCTGGAAGACGCTTGCAGTATCCGGAAGTCTGTACGATTTTGCGATGTTTAAGGATTCCGAAAAAAATCCCGCACCCACGCCGCAGTCCATTTTTGAACCGTCGGTGTAGATTGTTTGATCGAAATCCCTTGTCACTTGTCCATTTTGCCATTCTGATCTAGTAGGGATTTGAACGACGAAATGTTTTGTAAAAGACATTCTGGGAATGATGTAGTCTGTTGAAGGCGGAACTAGTTTTCTAGGTAGAGAATTTAGAATACTACTGTGGCCGTAGGGTTTTGCAGTCCAGCATCCAGACTCTCTGAGTCTGATCGCGCTGTGTGCTGTGATGTTTGTTATATGTAGATCAAGAGGTAAAAGATGCAGTAAGACTGTGAGTCCGTCTGACGGTGTTGACCGTAGAGCTCCCGTTGTTCCTATGCATGCCGTTCTTTGTACCTTATTAAGTTTGTTTATATTGTACTTTTTCTTTAGAGCCGGCCACCATACTATTGACCCATACGTGAGGATTGGTCGTACCACGGCTGTGTACATCCACCGGGTCAATTTTGGTTGCAGGTCCCACTTTTTGCCGAAGGTTCTGCTGCAGGCATAGAAGGCTATACAATACATGCCTTCTTTACCCGTTGTTCTATGTTTATTTTCCAGTTGAGTTTAGGATCTAGGATAACTCCTAAATACCTGGCACTGGTTGAAAGGGGTAGGGGTGTGCCGTTTAGGCGAGGAAGCGTAAAGTCAGGTAATTTGGTTTTGGTGGTGAAGAGCATCAGCACAGTTTTCTCCTGGTTGACTCCCAGACCGCTCTTTTTTGCCCAAGTGCTAACTTTCCTTAGATCATTCTCCATGATTTCACTAATCACGGAGGGAAACATTCCTGACACCAATATCAGCTTTTGGGCACTAGGTCGAGTGTCCTGCGCAGCGGGTGTAGAGGAAGTAGATGGTTTGTGGATAGCAGGTGTACTTTGAGTGGAGCTCCGCTCAGAGTCCCCGCTTCCCACGATTGTCTCCTGACTGGAGGCGAGCAGTTCATCTTCTGTTGAAGTGCCTGGGTCTTTTTTATTTTTTTTTGGTATTTTTTTTGTTTTTTTTTTTCATTTTTTCTGTTGTTATTCGTTTGTTCATTTTTTAATTTTAGGTCCCACGAGTATGTCCGGAAGGGTTGGTCCGTCCCGGCAGAGCCGACTTACCAGGATAAGGCACTTAGATACAACCGGCCTTGCCTGGGCGCCGGAGGGGACCGTAAACGGCCAGTTCTCTTTAACCACTATCTGACCGTGCAGCCATCGGAACGGGTCGACACCTTTGATTAAAAGTGGGATTTAGCTAGGGTTTACTCCCTTCCAACACTCTGACCCAGAGTTGGTTTTGGTCCACGATGGGTTTTACAGTGGAATTTTTTGTCATCTTCAGTGCTATGACCTCATTACCCCGGATCACGAATCAAAGTGGATCTTACATTGAATCGTACCGGGGCATCCCCTTATCCGCCACCCAAGGGACGCACCTGGTAGAAGACTTACCCCCGCAGGTTTGTTGGTCTACTCGAGATACCCTTAAAAAAACGCGCCTATTATTATCTTACCAGAAAAGGAAAAGGATAAACGGAATTTATTTAGTTCCGCAATATTTTTATTTTAAATTGGAAGATGGTAACCCTAATAAAATTGCTCTCTGAGTTATGGCGAATTATCATACATAGGTACTACGTCAACCCTGTGAGAGCTTTAAAGAAGGACGGATTTATGTTAGTCATTGCAACCAGACTGAGAGACAAACATCCTATCTCCCCTGTACTGACAATTTTTATTTGGATAGAGTATAATAGCTGGTAGTTTTCGTTGTATACCTAGGAATTGTGAAGGAAAAGAGCGAGACAGCGAGAGAGAGATTGTGAGTAAGCGGCGTGAGTGAATCGAAACCGAAGGCCGTACAGGAGTAGGTATAAGTATACACTTATCTTAACGATATTAGATGCGTTTTCCATTCATTTTGAATCTACTGTAACTCATCCATTTCTTTGCTGCAAAATTTCTATACTAAGCTGCAACCATAACAATGCCATAAGCCTGAATAGATATCCACGCACGTTCATGTTTTTCTAAGCATAGGTATGTGTCATATCAACATAATTTCATAGAAGACTAAAAGAGCCTTTAAAACTAATAAAACAAAGTCTTATTCATCTCACAGATGGACACAAGCAATGATGTTGTTTTGAGGGATTTTCTGCGATTCTTACTATGTCTGAGAGATAAATGGACACTCCGAATCACCCCCTATGCGCAATATGTATTCTGCTACATCTGATGCCCCTCGACATTTATTCCAGCACTTTCTTTCACAGGCGAACTCCAGGTGGAGCGGCCTAAATAGCTGTGCCATTTCCAGGAAGATGTGGGCCTGCTTCAATGCTAAAAGAACCCACGACCTAACAAACAGAACCCGACAGGAGATTGCCAGAATTGTGGCGGTCAGCACTGGACACTGGCCTGTCGGTACTCACGCTGCAAGGTTGGGCATCCCATTCAACCCACACTGCCGCAGCTGCAAGGATCCAGTGAAAAAGGAGAAGTTCCACCACTTCCTTTGCGAATGTCCGGCCCTAGCTAGAGCTAGACATCGCACACTCGGCAAAGCATTCTTCGACGACCTATCAGAATTGAGCAATACCATCGAATTTCTCAATTCCACAGGCTGGATTTGAAACACTAATTGACACCATTGGTCACTTGAGTGGTGGCATCAAAACTGCGCCTTAGCGCTAATTGCGTCCTGGTTGCACCAGGCAGCCACTGCTACCTTACCTACCTACCTAGCTCCTCTTTTCTACTTATCATCCAGCACTCGGCGCCATAAAGCACGACTGGTAGAATTAAGGTTTGATAGAGCATGCATTTTGTCCTTCGAGTGAGGAGTTCAAAATTTGTTACGCTAAACCGAAGTAGCAAAGGTTCCCCAAGGTAGATGAACTCCTTAACTACATCGAAGTTATTGCTATCAACAGTGACGTTTTGTCCTAGGCGGTGGACAGGTGTTTGTTTGTTTGTTGATATTATGTACTTGGTCTTGTCCTCATTTACTTCAAGACCAACCAATTTCACCTGTTCTTAAATCGACGTGATAGCCTCTAACACGGCACGCTGGGAACGGCCGATGATGTCGATATCGTCCGCATACCCCAGTAGGTGGACGGATCTATTGAAGATAGTGCTTCCAAACTGCACATAACACCGCGTGTTTTCAAGTGTCACGCGACACAACTGGATCAGTTTTGCCGGGATCCCAAATTCGGCCATCGCCACGTAGAGCTCCTGACGAATGAATGCTATCATATGCGGCTTTAAAGTCAATGAAAAGGTGGTGGGTCTTGACTTCAAATTCGTCGGTCTTTTCCAGGATTTGTCTCGGTGTTAAAATGTGGTCTATTTTCGATCTGCCTGGCCGGAAGCCTTACTGGTACGTGCCGATTAGTGTGTTGCAGAATGGCTTCAGACGTTCACACAGTACATTGAATAGGATCTTATATGCGACATTACGCAAGCGATATGCCTCGATAGTTCTTGCAAGACAAGAAGATGGGGCATATGGAGCTGATAGTCCAGTCATCGGGCATGCTTTCTTCCACCCACTCTTGGTTGATGATTTGGTGCATGCGCCCTACCGAAACATCACCTCCATATTTGATGAGCTCCGCTGGTAGACCATCAGAGCCGGCGGATTGTTCTTTAGCTTTCTTATAGCTAAGCCAACCTCTTCTATACTGGGTGGTGAAATCTGTTCCTCATTGCCAGGAATATATAGCCTGCTTTCATATTGCATTTGGTTTGTCCCATATTATCGAAGGATTTCAAAACTTTCCTAAAATTAAATCAAGAAACTACCTGTTTGTAATCAGGTAGGACGGAGTGTAAATCATATATGTAATATATTCCCTTGTGCAATGCACATGCAGCATCAGCATTCCTATCACCTTGTCATATCACACATTTCGGAATTTTTACAACATGGATAAATAAATATTCGTCCTATGCACCGGAAATTTAACTCATCATTTGTACACTCAAAACAGGAAACGTATATAAATCTAAAAGAGGACTACTAAAACACAAGAGGGATGCGTTTGCTTTAGGTAGGTGCTCCTGTTCTGATTGTGCATGTACCGACACTAATGCATCTTCAGCACATGCCACATTACGTTTATTTTTTATTTTTTTTTGTATAATAAACTACTCGAAGTCATTTTTCCTATCTTGTCGCGGGTGAAACCATATGGACCGCTGTGGTGGCATGTGGCACATGCGCTTTATTTGAATTTTCTTTCAAGGGTAAATACACTAAAATGTACCTACATTCGAACAGCTGTACTGATGTAAACATCTTGTTGCCTGTGCCAGTATTAGATTATGGATTTCATGGAATTCGACATCAATCCAAGTCTGCCCACAATCTTTAACAATTGCCATATCATATAGCTCCGCGCTGCAAACCTATCATTAATTTGTGGTCACTGCACTTTTCCCCCTTCATTATCTTTTTTCACGGTACGACGAAAGAGGAAAATTACATAACAAAAGAAGGCTCAGCGATTTTAAGGAGGAAAGGAGCAGAAGAAGAAAACAGATTCGGAATCGGATTTTCTTGAGTGGTTTCAAATTACCAATTTAGTGGAACACCTTTTCGAGTTGTCCTTTTCAGATCGAATACGATACCGGTATATATGGTAAAACTGCCAAAGGGCATGCGAAGAGCCAAAGGGGCGATGTTGTACCAATGAATTTTATTTAACCTCACATTCGGACATGAGGTGGCCTAGCTTTGGATAATGGTTAATTTTATTAGAAGAATCATCTTGAGTGATGGACAGTTGGCGTGTCAGATTACCAAAAGGTGATGAACACGACGATAATAAGCATGAGCATCAGTGTTTGAAAATATTTGTAATCAATAGTGGCGAATGCTTCAGGATATTCTTGGTATAAATATCCGATCGATGATTTTTGAAGTCATTAATTTCAGAGGGGTTGTTTATAGTTTTTTTTTTAACCATATTGTGCTTCTATTTTTGACATTGACCGCAGCCCATATGATTAGTATTTGGAATACGAAACAGTAGCAGACAAAACTCCGATTGTAACTCGCATCTGAGTACATCATAATGGTTTGTCTCTGAAAGGGAGACTTTTTTTCCTGCAAAATTCGGTTGTACATAAAATTTACTTCAAGGGCTGTGATGTTTGGGAACTGACAAGATCTCGATTCAAAGATCAAACAATAAATGGCATATATGCCGTTAACATGAGAGATTCCATCCGAATTGAATTCCATGAGTAATGCCTGATTCACAATAGGTCTGTTCGCGAACTAATATGCAAACGTAAATTTATATAAACTTTCGTACAAAACAACACGAACGCGTTCGCGTACTGAGAAAAGTGTAAAAGATGAACGAAAGAAAAATGTACTTTCGTTCATTTTTCTTCACACAGAATTTCAGCTGGTAAAATGAAAACTGTCAAATGATGAAATCCTATGACTTTGCCAGCAAAAAAAAAAACAGCAGTTGTGTGGCAGCCACCCTGTATGTAGGGAAAGAAAAAGGTGAACCCAAGAAAATTTTAAATAGGTATCGAATCGTACGAGAAGACCAGACTTCAAGCAATCCAGAGCAGACGAGATACCACTTGAATACTAGTGCGCATGGAGCAGATATAAATGGCAGTATCCTAGTGAGATATCGTGTTAATAAATCATAGCATATAGTATAAATAATAACGCGTTATTTAGTTATATTAAAACTTTGATGTGCTACAGGCACTTGCAGTACGACCCAAGGTCAAAAGGACACAAGGGCATGATCGACTCTAGGGTCGCAAATACCGGAGCAATTACCCGAATCTAAAATGAAGTAAAATGAACGAAAGTACATTTTTCTTTCGTTCATCTTTTTACTATTTTCTCAGTACGCGAACGCGTTTGTGTAGTTTTGCACGAAAGTTTATATATAAATTTACGTTTGCATATTAGTACGCGAACAGACCTAATTTCAGCTGGTAAAATGAAAACTGTCAAATGATGAAATCCTATGAGTTTGCCAGCAAAAAATACAGTGGTTGCTTCTTTTCAAGCCAAACTTTGACGTTTTTCATCGGAAGCGTATCGGAATCCCGCTTTTTAAAATCCCGCTTTTCAAAAATCCCGAAAAAAAGATTTAAAATCCCGTCTACTAAAATACTGTTTTTTTAAAATCCCTCCTTCTAAAATCCCGCTTGTTCAAAATCCCGATCAATTATAATCCCGCTTTTTAAAATCCCGCCAAATCCCGCTAATCCCGTTTTTTACAAAACATTCGTAATGGAAGTAGACAAGTGCAGTACTCTCCTAACTTTTGGTCTGTGTACGACAGTGCAGAAAAACAATTCCCGAGAAAACAAAATAATGCTGAAGCGTGGCATCGCAGACTGAAAGTTTTGGTTGGACGAAAAAGTGCTGGCTTGTATAAACTCATTGCAGATTTAAGAAAGGAAGCAATTGTGGTGCAAACTGAAATACAAAAATTACGAAATGGACAAGACAAATTATATAAAAAAAACTAATGTTATAGTCACGCGCTGTAAAAAAATTAATGAGAAATAGAAAAAAAATGAGTAAAACAGGTTTTTTGCGTTGCATTGCTTATAATACACTTGAACTAATAAAATAAAAAATGTTGTTAATGGTTTGAAGTATTTTTTGTTCCCTTTTGCAGAATATCATATAATATTACTTTATATTTTTTTTTTAATTATTGAAGATTGTCATATTTGTTATTTAAAAATTTATTTTTATATTTCTTATTTCTTATTTTGTTACTTCCTCTAAAAATGATAAATGTTAAAATAAACTGCATTTCAAAAAACACTCATTGCTTAATTTATTTTAATTTTCTTATTATCCCGCTTTTACAATCAAAAGTAGTTGCTTTATTTTAAAAAATCGCGCGATTTTTAAAATAAAGCAACTACTTTTGATTGTAAAAGCGGGATAATAAGAAACGGGATTATAAAAAACGGCATTATAAGAGGCGAGATTTTAAAAGACGGGATTTTAAAAAAGCTGCATTATAATATAAAATATAAAAGCGGGATATCGAACCCAACCTTTTTCATCTTTTTGCACAAAAGCAATTGCGTACTTTTCTTTGTAATGAGAGGATTCTCTCTCGAGTTTAGAAATTTGACAGTTTTCACTTTTCTACGCATAAAGTACGCGAACGGACCTAATGTAGAAACTATGTGAAAGCTAAGAAGCAACAATTTTGCAAAAATTAAGACTTTTCCACAAAGAAGCCG
Source organism: Portevinia maculata (assembly GCA_949715645.1). Classification (NCBI taxonomy): domain Eukaryota; kingdom Metazoa; phylum Arthropoda; class Insecta; order Diptera; family Syrphidae; genus Portevinia; species Portevinia maculata. Next base: position 400,980,298 of record OX454525.1, on the reverse strand, counting down.
GCGTTCCAATGGCGCCTTTCACCGTTGTGTTTCACTGCCGCGCCTTATTACACTGCAATACATATCCATGGATAGATAGAGTTTTCGACGCCAGCCGCGTTGAGTTCATCCCGGCTTTGAAACGCGGCGGTGAAAAGCGGCGTTGTATAAAATTATAAATTATTTCCTGACGCCTACGCGCTAAATGTCATTTGAATAGTTTTTTTTTTGTTTGATATAATAACAAATTAATTCAATTTAATTTTTTTGCTTTTTCGGGATCGTAGAACGGCAAATAAAAATAAAAATTCGTGCATAATAGAGATTACGGTATATTTGTGAAAAAGTGCTCACCGCTCGCTCGACTTGTGACGTCTCAATATAGCCTCACCGTAAAATAATCTCACAGCGGGGTTAAAAACGCCTTCTGCTTGGCGAAGCCTTATGTTTATATACAAAATACAAAAATGAAGAATTTAGATTTACTCTCTTTTTTCTTATTAGGCTTAGTTTTTCTTTTTAAGCTCAGACCAGTGCACTGAGCTGTCAAAAATAATAATTTGTATTTAACAAATAAACATGATTGATAATCATATGAGAGTGAAGTACTCAAATGTGTTTCATAAATAAATCGGAGCGCTCTGAGCTTACTCTGCTCAGAACATACTCAGGCTCTGCTCAGTGCTCTGCTCAGAACTTAAAAAGGAAAACGCCTATTTTTGTTACTTTTATGAACGAATTGAACAAGATATTATTCAGGACAGTAACAAATTCATAAATAATAATTCATGAACACAAACAGTAGTCTCAACACGAAAATTCGACCATTTGATTATTGACAGGACAGGTCAAACCGAGAATGAGATATCAAAGTTGTGAAACGCGTCCAATAGTATAAAGTAGTTCGACTTGGGCGTCGTGTTGAACTTTACGATATTTACGATCTGAACTCGATCAAACGCCTTAGGCCGCTTTTTTTATATTTTACAATATAAAAGCGTTGTTTCTGCTTCTGTCAGCGCACTAGCCTGGCAAAGCAACATAGTGAATTGGGCATACGCGAATATTGAATTGAAAAGGTTAGGTTAGGTTACGAAGTTCGCATACAGCACTAGGCACCAGAAGGGTTCATCGCGATCCCTAGGGAACCGATTGAATTCAAAACTTCAAAAGTAGAAAAACCTGAACACTTTCGCTAACAAAACATTCAATCTTCCTGTAGAATTTTAAAAGCTTCCAGTGGTCTGTGCCTTTCAACTCCCTTAACTCCACGAATAGTCTAGTCAAAATAGACATTTGACCTAGGTAAAATTCGCATAGAGCTGAAAATTGGTAGAGACGTTAAATACATCATTATAAATAAAATGTCAAAAGTCCCCATCGATCCTACTTCTGCAAAAAAAATTATTCAAGGCCAAACGTACCAAATTAAAGTGTAGATCATACAATTCTCTACAAAAATGGTCCAGTCACTTTATCTCTTACGACTCACCATTCGTGAGATATCGCGGTTTTAATAATTAGAAAATTCATATTTTATGCGTATGTTGTTGTTTACCATGGGGATTGAACCTGCACCGCACGGGTCACAAGCCAACACACTAACCTCTACACCGTCGCCACCCTTTTACAAAATATGCACAGGCACACATTTCCGCACCACCTATGAGGTAATGTACTTGGCGCATTTTTTTTAACGTGATTTCCCCGGTAGGTATACTCCACGATCTATTGTAATAAAGAAAGTTTGATCAGATCTTATCATATTGATTGAAATAATTGTAATATTTTTTTTTTTTTTCAATTCAATTCAATTCAGTTTATTAACCTTAAATGTAAGCGGGCTGTACTATGAGACTTAGGTCTCTTTTAGTACTTATGCGGTACAATATATATAAAATAAATTTACAATATTATAAACAAAGACTTAAAACTAAAGAAGTGGGAAACATATAACTGGATATTATGGGGAAGGTAGTAGGATCTATTTAATATTTTTTTTTTCCTTTACTTTCTTTCTTTTTCCTTTTTTATTGCTGCGACGAAAAATGAAGAAAAACTGCTGCCTTGAAATGGTCACTCCTTGATAGGCTTTTAATACGTGAAGGCAGTGAATTCCATAGCCTAATCGCATGAATAAAAAACAATCGGGAGGAATTTAAATAGCGAAAAATAGGGATGTCAATGTTAAATGTTCTACGAGAGCGAGAGAAACTCAATTTACGGTATAAATAAGGTGTCATTTTCGTATTTATAATATTATGCAAGAATATGCAATTCCTCATATTCACGTATTGCGTCAATGTGCAACCAAGAAAGTTACGAGAGTAGACAGAAATCCTGTCATATCGTCGCAGCCCATGAATGTACCTAATGGCATCATTAAAAGCTACCTGTAGCTTCCGTTGCGATAAAGAATCCGGATGGCCGTACACAACTTCAGCATATGATATAATCGGCATAATTAGCGTACGCACTAGTCTTTCCCGAGTTTCGGATGGAGTAAAACTAGCTGTAAGCCATAGTTTACGCAGACATCCATAGACGCGAGCAACAACGAGGTTAATGTGGTTGTAACATGATAGGCTACGATTAATGACAAATCCAAGACTTTTGGCATGTTCGAACACCTTAATTTTGGAGCTCGACAGCCATATATCCGGTAAAAGGCTGAGGTCAAAAGATTTATTGGATATGGGGATAACCATAGATTTGGTTGGGTTTAACACAAGGCCGTTTTCCTCTGCCCAGCTATTTATTGCTGACAACTCCTGATTAAGAAGTGTAACAAGCTATCTAATGTTTTTAATGGGCAGGGAAAGATGAAGTTGGACATCGTCTGCATATAGATGGATTTTGGAGTGACGGCATACCAAAGGGAGGTCGTTGATAAAAATACAGAACAAAATGGGTCCTAAGATTGACCCTTGAGGTACACCTTGCTTGATAGGCTCTAAAAAATATTGCTAATGATCAAAGTGGAATAGGTTGTTTTCTTCTAAATGTTATTATATTAGAAATAAATAAATATTAGGCATAATAGAGGGCCCAAAACCTAGCTTCCTCCAACCACTTTCTTTGCGAAGTTTAAGGGACCTACAATTTTACGCCGAATCCGAACGGCGAATTTGCGAAACTTCTCATGACAATTGATAGTCTTGGATGTTTGTCAGACGTTCGCAAGAGGTGCGGGATTGGAAAGAAACTCAAGATGTTACTTGGCCCCGGCGGGAATTGAACCGGGGACCTTTCAATTAGTAGTCCGACACACTAACCATTGAACCACTGCTAATTATATAATTTCCTAATTCTACTTCGACAATTATTGATTCGTCTACATTTTCTTCTGTCTTCATTAATATCATAAATATTTTCATCTGTTATATTTGTTTCAATATTGGAGCAAGTCTGACCCTGACAATTGATGCATACTGGCGAACAAAATAATCCCACTTTTTGACAGCCACAATTCTTACTACAATCCGTCTTGCATTTACAAAAAATAGTATTAAGCAGTTTTTCTGGAGCTGGCGAGAGTAGAGTTTGAATTGGCTCCAAATAACTATCAGTTAATTTCCAACCCCATCCTTCTGGGTCCAGCTCATTGCCTAGCCACACTTGAACTTGATAAAACACACGATACAAGTGTTGAATGGCAGAAGCAGATGTTGGAGGCAGACAAGACATGCAGATTTTACAAACCTCAAATATCTACGAGCCCAAACGCAAAATACTCGTAGTGGGCCTAGTATTGTATTTTTTATCACATACATTTTCAAATGCGTTATTATTATGCATAATTAATAAAAAGTTGTTTTTTTTTCTTAATATTATCCATGAACATGTGTTCTTTACAAAGCAATCAATAAGTAAAAACAGTTAATGTTTGTTGCCACAAATTTCAACTGTTAACCCATTTTTTTCTTTGCAAAATAGTTGGCCCGTTAGTTTTTCGCGGCAAAATAGTTGGCCTAAGCTGGATAATGTCTTTCTCTCTTGGCATTTACCGTTTATTGTTGCGTTATTTAAGTGCGGATGTCTCAAGTCAGGCATTTACTGATTGCAGTCGCAATCAAAGTTCACTATGGCGCGTGGCAAGTGTTTATCGGAAGACATACGTAATTTAATAATAAAAGCGTACAACAAAAACGTTTCGGCATATAACATCGCAAAAAATTTGGAAATATCGAGGTCTTCAGTTCGAAACATTATTAATTTATTCAAGAAGACTGGAAATGTGAACCCACTGAAGAAAACAGGAAGACCATCAATTGCTAACGATCGTAACAGAAGGGCTTTAAGAAAAATTCTCAAGAAAGATCGTCGTGCTACAACGGCAAATATCACCTTAGAGTGGAAAAATGTTACTAAAAAGCAAGTTTCAAGAGACACCTGCATTCGAGAAATGAAGAAAATGGGATACAAATTTTATAAAGTAATTTTTAACCAAATTGTTTTTGTTTTATTAACTTAGAAAATTGTTTCTTCTAAAAAACCGTCACTTAGGCAAAAGAAAAACCACTTTTAACTCCTTTGCAAAAAAAGAAGCGCTTAAGGTGGACTCGTGATCATCAAAACTGGACGCTAAGGCAATGGAGGAGTGTAATATGGAGCGATGAGTCTCTATTCGAACTTTGTGTTGGAGACTCACGATCAAGAGTTTTAAGAACGCCAGCTGAAGCATTTCACCCAGACTGCTTTAGACGAAAAACTAAATTTACCGCTTCAGTAATGATATGGGGATGTATGTCAGCTCAAGGAGTAGGTGAACTTCGCTTCATCGATGGTACTGTGAATGCCAGTAGGTATCAAGACATCCTAGAGCACCAACTTTTACCTTCGATTCCAAAGCTGCAAACAGAAGATGGCAGTTTTACATTTCAGCAAGATGGCACATCATGTGATACAGCCAAGCAAAATATGAGCTGGCTTCGAGAACACACCATTCCAGTTCTAACGTAGCCTCCAAATAGCCCGGACCTGTCTCCAATTGATACTTTGTGGGGAAAAATGAAAAAAGAATTAAGAACAAATCCGGCTAAAAACTTGAATGAATTGAAGGAAAAGATCCAAGAAGTTTGGAATGGCATAACTCCTGAATACTGCTTTAATTTAGTGGAAACTCTTCCAAGTCGAATTACAGCCGTTATTAAAAACAAAGGTGACGTCACTCAGTGGTAAAAGACAGTTATTTTTGTATAAGGCCAACTTTATTGCGTCGATAAAAGAGTGGGTCAACTATTTTGCGCTATATGAGTTACAATAATTTCGTTTATTTAATCATTAAATGAACTGTTATTATTTTATGAAGAATTATTTTTAAATGTATATGTCTAACACTTTCACAATATCGAAATAAATTTTGAGTTTGTTTGTTTTCTTTGGAGTGCCAATTTTTTTTTTCGAATTTCATAAGACGGAAAGTAAACGGGCCAACTATTTTGCGTTTGGGTCGTATATTTGTCTATGGAATCAATTTTTTTGGAGCACCATACATTGCAAGAAGAAAACGAATTCCATTTGTTACGATGTCGTGTGGAGAAGAGCCAATCTTTGTAAATACTTCTGCGCAATCAATTAAATCATTACGTTTTTCGCACAACTTAAAGACTGCTATTTTACCTCTTTTAAAAATTTGCTGATGTAGTATCGCAAACAGTTATTGCATGTAAAAATAAAATATGAGCTTGACATTTTGGATATGCAGTCAGACTTTCTGATGAATATATTCTTGATTGTACTTGAGCTATCTCAGGTTTCAAAAAGTAAATAATTTTATCATTTGGAGTCCGTCCAGTCAGTAATATCAACAAATTAACATCTTCCCCAACAACGACAGTTGTATTTGAACTTTGCCATTGTTCTATTGCTGTTTCAGTTATAAGGACATCAGCATCATTATCAGCTTGTTTTATTTGAATATCAGCAGCTGTAAATTCTTCATATAACATTGAAATAAAGCGAGACTTATTGTAAGTATATTTGCAAGAAATTGTTGTTGGTTTGTTGGAAGATCGATCAAAAACGATTTCAACAGATGAGGATGTTTTTGTAGTCCGACATTGTTGTTCTGCAGCTTTAATATTTTTCCTATGATTAGTATAACCATCAAATACAATCGTACTGTTATGACCAAAGTGTACATACAACACGGTGTAATACGAGTAGATACCCTCCATCGATGATGTAGACAACATTTGTGTTATCAATTTCGAAATTTAAACATTCAAAGGAACTATAAAGAGCTGACTTCATAGTTTTACGCATTCCCACTGCATCAAAGAGTGATAATGGGTAAGGAGCTAATTCATATGCGAAGAATGTTTCAAGTTCATCTTCAAATGTCTTAGTAATGTTCATGCGTTGAAATAATAATACAGGGTCTATAGGCACCTTTTCACCATGTACTTTTATGACGCTACTTGCACTTAAAAGTGGAAGTACTCTATCAGCGCGTTTTAATTTAATATTATTAAACGTTTGGCCAGTCAATTTGCTCATAGAAGCAAGTCCAACTGCACGAGCTTTATGACAATTAATTTTTGGAATCACAGGGAACGGATCATATGATAAGAGCCACTCCGCAAGTTTATTAATATCTTCAATATCTTTCCTTACACGAGAATCGGTTGCATCCACATGCTGGTCTGTTGTGTCCATTCTAACATCAGCGAGATCTTCCAATCCTTCACACACAGTATTCATCGTATGCATGCCATAAACCCATTTACTAATGACACTTTCTTGCTTACTTCTCCCTCGAGCAACACCTCCATCTGTTTTCATACAATTCATCATTGATTGTTCAATCACCATATCCGTCGAAGTTCCACAATTTAATTTATTAGAACGTCTAATAGCGAAAAATCCTTTGATAAATCTTTGATAAACACTAGGATCCATCACGATCTCATATCATATCTTGTAGATATAAATGCGCAGACTTAGCATAATTAAAATGTCCTGACGCATGAAGATAAGGAAGCATTTCTTTAACGCAATTCAAATGAGCTCGCCAATCTCCCATACGTTCAGCTCTTATAAATTCCTTTGCAATAGACACCATTTATGAAAATATAGTATCCATAGTATCCATAGTTATTTCGTTTACTTCCTTCAAAAATAGGCAGGTGTGCGACCCTCCACACTAGAACAATGGCGTAGCTAGTAGATGTTACTCGAGGTTACCGACGAAGGGAATTATGGACTGACAATATAGTCTTTTAATGTGCATATTATGTAAAATATGAATTTTCTAATTATTAAAACCGCGATATCTCACGCATGGAGAGTCGTAAGAGATAAAGTGACTGGACCATTTTTGTAGAGAATTGTATGATCTGCACTTTTGTCTGACCTATTTTCACGATAAAACTTACCGTTTTCGAGAAAAATGGAAAAAAACCTTAATTTGGTACGTTTGACCTTGAATATTTTTTTTGCAGAAGTAGGATCGATGGGGACTTTTGACATTTTATTTATAATGATGTATTTAACGTCTCTACCAATTTTCAGTTCTATGCGAATATTCCCTATGTTATGACTTTTTTTTCTATTTCGACTGGACTAGAAGAAGTATTCTCTCAGAAACCTACTACGATTCCGTACTATACCCTTGCACTCACACATTATGTGCGTTATCTTATCCTCGGCTTGCAGGTCCAAACAGAACCTGCATGTATCCACATCTACCAGTCTAAGCCGCCTAGCATGCTTTCTAAGGCGGCAGTGTCCCGACATAATCTCACTACTATTCTAAGCTATTCCCTATAGAATTTCTCTAGATCTTCCCTTGTCCAAATGCGTCCAAAGCGCCTTAGACACCCTATGCCACTCTAAGTTTTGCCATCTGAGGTCAGCCCTAGTTTATTACCTTTATAACGCCAAGGGGTGGTTTGATGTCCACACCTTCACCACTCTCCAGTTCCCCTTCCTTCCTTCCTAGCACATCTGCTTGCTCATTCCCCACTAAAACGCTGTGTCCCGGTACCCAGCACAGTCTTACTCGGTTCTGCTTGCATACTGCTTTTAGCATTGTGCGACAGTTTCTGACTGTCTCAGAATTAGTGTTAACAGATTATAGTTCCTTAAGTGTGGCCTGGCTGTCAATGTAGATGACGATATCCCCTTCGGAGAATGATCCAATCTGCACTATCTCTACCGCTAGAACTTGCGATTGGAAGACACTGCTTGTGTCCGGGAGTCGTATAGACTCTTTCAAGTCTGGATCAACAGAAAAGATGCCAGAACATGTTCCTCTCCTTTACTTGTAGTGTAGATTTGATATTGTGACTGCATCTCTTTGCCATTCTTGAATCAAAATCGGATTCACTCAATCCGATTACAAGTGTGTGCATCCATTTTGTTTTCCTTTGTTATGTTCAGTTGACTGGGGTTTTGTCGCCACTAAAACAAAGCTAAAGTACAACGACTATATTAAACAGGTATTTATTTAGTAGGTACTGTGAAACTCAATTCTATTTCACTTCAATTTTTTTAATTCGGTGAGTGCGAAAAACTGGCTCTAGTTTCGATTCAGTTTCAATTCAATCTTTCAATTCGGTCATGTAAACGGGGTAAATAAATACTAATCACAGAAAAATAAAAGGCATAACTCACCGCGAAGCATTAGCAGTTGAATAGAACGATGCATACGGCACGTGCCGTCCAAAACTAAAAGCCTAATAATATTTTCTTCTAGTCGCTTATGCCAGCTTTGGGAACGGAGCGAATGCACACTGCTGTATACTTATACCTATAATAGCCACTATGCTCCGTTTCGTTCACTGTCACGAACTTAACTGACAGCGATTGAAGTGGCTTAATACGCACGGAAATTTCAAATTTGACATTTGTCTATCCCTTTCGCTGTTTATACTTTTTGTTGACAATATAAACCGTTTGACAACAGCTTCTAAGTTTAAAGAGGCAATAATGGGCACTTATCGTTTTGACGATGCTTCTGCGGTAGCTTATCGTTCGGTTTTGACAGCAGCTTAAGCTCACTTAAATTGATTATGGTTGGCCCTTAAGCCAATACAAAGAAATCGTATTAGGGGTATTCACGATCCGATGCAACTGGTCTAGCCTCATTGCGAAAGTGTAACATTTTCTCGCACTACAAAAACAAAATATACTGACTAAAATTTTGCACTTTCGCTATACTCCAGCCCTATTGCAACAGAAAAATACCATAGATTTCGACAGAATACAACAATAAAAAATAAAACAACTAGCGAAACAACCTCATTGCGTAAGCGTAGGGTAGATGCAGTGCCGGGGAAACTCTGCTATCTTTCGCAGTTGTACTCCCACACCCGACGCCCACATACACCTCACCATGTTGGGCAGCGATAGCGTAGCAAAAAGTATGAGGGCAAATTAACGGCAATTGATATGAAGATGCCTCGCATTTACCTCGCATTACCGCAGAAGTAAAAAATCTTGTTCGAATAAGAAGTTCATAGATCCCAGGAAGCTTTCATGTCAAAGAACTTATCTCATAGAAATCTGGTACGCGAATGACTCAGTTGGTACTGACTTGTTCAAAACAAGGATCCCTTTGAACAAAAATTTCTAAAAGTGTGATTTACTTCAATTAAAACCCTTCGTGCCACTAATTCATTTAGAAGTCTCTAATTATAGCCTCCATCACTTGGCCGAATAAAAGTGAAAACACAGCTCTCGCTTCTAGCGCCCAGCAATTTAGACTGGGACAAAAATGCGTTTGAAAAATGTTGGCTAGTAATTAAAATGGAATGTTCCCACTCGAACAGCCTGTGTGCACGAGGCGTAGTTATTATGCATTGTCGGATCCTCTGTAACTTGTTCCCATAGGAAAGATTTCGGTACGAGTATATAGATGCCCCAAAGGGAGTGGTACCTGTGTGCCGATGGCGGTGTGTCAGCATACGGAATTGCGCACTCTGATTTCAGGAATGACCAGAATGAGAAGGGAAAAGCAATCTTTTAATTCCGTTTGGGTCAACTTCAAATGAATCCATAAAAACAGCAACGACGTCTAGCCACCGAAGCGGAAAACTGAATCAAGGTGAGTCTCGGAACTGTCTACCTCTCACATATGGAAAGTGCATTCGGATGGATCGTGTGATTCGCGCTCAAATACACATCTCTTACTATCATTCGCTGGAGCCTACGCTAATTGTGGGAACTTGAAGCAGTCATTGTTAACAATGCGCGGTGCGGTGATGTTGGCGTTAAAATAAGAGACGCAATCCCAAATACTGCCGGAGTGTGGAAAACAAATGCCTTTCATTAATTATTCTCAATGCTTGCGTTGCTTTTGGCAAAATAATTTGTTTGTTGGAATAAAGGCGGAATCACCATGCAAATTGTTGTTCCGTAAGACTGATGATGGGTAACAGCAATCACTTAAATCGCACAGACCGTGACTTATTTAATTTTGCCAATGTTGACAATCCATTTGAGTTTTCAGAAATGCATGTCCTTTGTCCATCTGCAGTTTAATGTACCATATCGAAAATTTAAGAACGTTGCACTCTTGATTTGAATTTGTATGCATGATGAGGTTATGACCTCAGAAGTAATTAGTGCGCCGGTTGTCTTCAAATTATTTATAACAAATAACCAACTCTTCTATGTCGAACGAGCCCCACTGGCAGACCAGTAGGGATGCGGTAAAAGTGGGAAGGTTATGATCCCCTTATTCCTGATCATAGCATCGCCATAAATGGAGAAGAAGGACGGTTTCACTATGGGCCCATTCATAAAAGCAAGGTTTGCAAAGCAATAGCAAAAAAAATTGCTCAATAAATAAAACTAAACTACCTACTATATTTATGAATTCTCTGCTTAGCAGTGATGAAAATTGATACATTTGTGAACTCTCTGCTTAGCATATCTTGCGCAATATTGCATTTATGAATGGGCTCTATGTTCTATTCTAAGGGCCTGTCTCATGATGTAAAAGCAAATTCACAGTTAAGCTACTTGCAACTTATTCAGCATATTACATCCACATGTGCGTTTCAAAATAACCGAATAAGAGTTACTTTTACTTTTAAATTCATTTTTATTAATTATTAGCTTATATCAACTTATATACTAGACAAAAATGAGTAAATCTAACTTAACATTAACAGGATACTTATTCTAGATTATTGATCCTTATGCGGACGCCCTAAACTTAACTCTATCTTATAATTATTGCCTTTCGGCCTAAAAACTATTTTACGAACTAATCTTACATATTATGTTTTCATCGAGAAAATTTTTAAGAAAAATCGGCATCTTTATCAAATTTTATATTTTTATATAAAAAAAACAAATTACAAACTACCTACTCTACTTACTTAAACTACTTAACATATTCTAACTATAATTAGGATTCTGAGCACTCGTTGCATTACGAAACAAGTGGTCAAATTCCCAATTGCTTTCCGAGCGCCTGGCAGTCGTCAACGTGCACACGCGCCGCCGTGAGCTGACTGATGCCTTACAGAATCAATCACCTCCCGGAAGCACCACCACAAGTTGGCGAGCCCGGCCCCTCCCAGAAACGCCCTAGCTAACTTAATCTATCTTACAAACTAAGAGGATGTTACCTAGAGTAACGCACCGTCTTGGGAGGGCATGTTGACCCCTCCCCCCTCAAAAAGCCACCAAAATTCGGCAAATTGCTTTTCTGTATCGAATTTATCCCTCTCCGCTATTGCGGTACTAAAACGGAGGAGCTCATGAGCATTGGCGACGTCCTCGCCGCGGATGAGCCGCTTATCTCTCGCACTGCGGTAGCGGTGGTATAATACCGGGATACCATCCCTCGTCTGTACCAGCCCTTTTGCATCAATATGGATAAATGCCTCTGGCGGGATAAAGCCAGACCGGAGTGTACTCTCAATGTACATTTCATTGGGGTAGTAAGCCCCAAAGATCAGACTATTGTCGCTGGCCATCGCCCTTGCAACGTGCCTTCGAGTCACCTTAATGAGGAAATTGTCAATCCTATTCAACTGAGCCCCATCGTATAGGACCTTGTTGGGATAGTATTTTATATAGTTGGATTCAGGCGTTCGGAACAACCGGAGACAGGTCCTTAGACATTGTCTCTCCAAAACCCGAATCTTTTCCATATAGCTAGGCGCTATATTAAACCATAATGGACAACCATAAGCGATGATCGGCCTTATAAGGGCCACGTAGCAAATGACCTTCACTCTGGAGTCAAGTTGACTGCTATGAAACAGTCTCCTTGTCAGAGCATAAGCCTTCTTGGCCCCAGCAAGACAAGCAACTATATGTCTATCGAAATATAGATACTGGTCAAGCCAGATACCTAGATATCTAACTGCGCTTCTCACCGCCAATGGCTGCCCATTTTGTCCAATAATGGCCAATTTTTTCCAGTTTTTTCTGGTATCCCTAGAGGCCCCAGCCAATGGAGTTCTGAACAAGATTGTTTCCGTCTTCTGAAAGTTGATTTTCAACTTCCAGTCGTCGCAATATCGCTTAATTTGATCGAAGTCACGCTGCAAAAGGATATTAATGACCTCGATTTTAGGACCTGATCTGTATGCCACCAAATCGTCGGCATACGCTATAGCATGTCTGAGTGAACCCACCAGATCACTCGTGTAAATGTTAAACAGGATCGGAGAATTGACCGCCCCCTGCTGTAAACCGTTTTTAATTTCAAAGACTCTGCTCGAAGTCACGTTGCCACATTTGACAACGAACTTCTTTCCCATAAGCATATTATAAATTACATATAGCAAAGGTTTGTGCATCCCCCGCCTGGTCAACTTGTAGAAAAGTCCCTCTAACCATACGGTGTCGAAAGCCTTCTCAAAATCAACCAGACAAGCACCCGTGCATTGGCTCTTGCATTTATTCCACTGAATGTCGGAAACCAGTTTCGACGCGGCATGAATAGTGTCATGCCTCGCCCTGAAACCAAACTGGTTGTCCGGAATTATGTTATTGTCCTCGACCCACTTTAACAGAGCTCTATTGACAACCTTTTCAAAGACCTTGCTAATATTCGGAAGCAAGCTAATTGACCGGAGATTGGCTGGGTTCGTCCTATCTTTACCTTTTTTCGGGATAGGGTGTACCACAGCTACCTTCCAATGCGCCGGATAATGTGCATTATTCAGCGCATTGTTAAACAGCGTGGTGAAAATATCTACAGCCTCCAAAGGCAGGTGTCTCAATACGACGTTTGGGACACCATCCATCCCCGCCGACTTTTTATTCTTTAGTGACCCGAAGATGCACAGAAGATCATCCTTCGACACGAACAAGTGCGATGCATCTCGGCCATTGGCGACAACTGCATTAGCATGGTTTTCATCAGTGAACACGGTGAATCCGTTATTCTCAGATCGCCAATTCTCAAGTTCGGTGCGCAGATCGAAGTGGTTCACCAGAGCCCTATTCTCAATGTCGTGGTTACGGCGAACAGGATTGCTCACCGTATACACGGCCTCGAAACAAGCGCCCAGCAAATCCACTTTCTCCTGTGGGTCCTCGACCACGAAAAAATCGTCGTTTGAAGCGACACTTTCTGGACTTATTCCAGCAGTCAGTACTGTCTGTCTGTTGTCTGCTGTCTGGGAGATTCGAACACAAGGAATATCATTGTGATCTTTCCTCCTGAACAACTTATTTATCTGTGGGACCGAATAAGAGTAATCAATGGTTAATGTTCTAAGTAACTTGATGGGTAGATGAAGTACCCAAATTGCAAATAACTGTCTGGTAAATAGTTTGACAGTTGCATTCTGCCTGTCACGAGAAAACATAGAGACCATTCATAAATGCAATATTGCGCAAGATGTGCTAAGCAGAGAATTCACAAATGCATCAATTTTCATCACACTTATACCCTATTCTAAGGGTATATTAATTTTGACGCATAGTTTGTAACATACCTTAATATTGCCCGTAGACCCCTAAAAGTTACTATATTTATGATCAGCATCGATAGTAATGTCGATCTAGCCATGTCTGTCCGTCCGTCCGTCCGTCCGTCCGTCTGTAGCGAAAAATTAGGCCTTTAAACTGGACCTAGAGAGCTGAAATTTTAACCATATACTCTCTAGGGTCCCGAAATAATCAAGTTTACGAATTTTTGAAATCCGCCCACAGACACGCCCACAAACTCAAAAAAACAAAATTTTGGAAAAAATCGAATTTTGAGCTAGAAAGCTGAAATTTTGTATATATGATCTATGACTCCTAAAACTGCTCGGGATAAAAAATTTTCAAAATCCGCCCACTGACACACCCACAAATAAATAAAACAATTTTTTTATACCCTATTCTAAGGGTATATTAATTTTTGAAAATCCAAAGTTTGAGCTAGGGAGCTGAAATTTATAATATATACTCTCTATGGGCCCTTTATGCTCATGTGTAAATATTTTTAAAATCCGCCCACTGACACGCCCACAATTTTTTTTTTTTTTTTTTTTGAAAATTCAAAGTTTGAGCTAGGGAACTGAAATTTATAATATATACTCTCTAGGGGCCCTTTATTCTCATGTGTTATTTTTTTTTTAAAATCCGCCTACTGACACGCCCACAATTAAATAAAACAATTTTATTGAAACACCTAAGTTTGAGCTAGGGAGCGTTTTTTTTGATAAAATCCTTTAAATGTTATATAACAAAATATGTAGAGCGTTCTTAACAATTCAACCATACTTAGACTTTTGTCACGCCCACTTATGAGGGATAGGAATAAGAATAGGGTATCCAACAGTACGCCCAAGCGGACTGTAGCCCGTCCCTATTTTTTTTTTATAATAATATGAACATTGCAAACAGAAAACAATTAATGTCACTTTTTAGGGAATTGAAATTAGAATTGAAATTAGCCCAGCCGTTTGGCAGGATATGTTTATCGATTTTTTGAGAAAACTGAAAGTTGATACACATTTTCTACGTCACGCCCACTATTTGAAAAAATAAAAATCGTCCCATTCTTCGTAAGGTTTTCTCTTTGTTTCTTAATGGCGGTGAGGCTCTGATCAGGATTAAAGTGATCATAACCCTCCCACTTATCTGCATCCCTACTCATCTGCCTGTGGGGTTCGACCTCCCAAAATAACGTCCGGCCTCCCCATTTTGAATCCCTTCCCCTTCTTATTCGACCAACCTTTTCTTACTCCTGGTTTCATGCGAAGCACCTTCATCTCAGCCGCCGTTGATTTGCCCTCATAATTTTCGTATGCTGTCCAACATTGTGAACCGTATGTGAGCTCCTGGAGCACAACTGCGGTCGATAGCCTTCCTTTCAGCTTAGAGGGCACAGAAGATGGCTGCGTTTTCCCGCCACTTCATTCACCCTACGCTTACACAATGCTTAAAGTCGTCATCACAGCGTGCTCCGCCACTTTTCCTTCAAGCAGATAATCAAGAACTGTAAAAATACCAATTTAATTAAGACTCTTCCCTGGTGTACAACGACTTTGATTGCGAACTTCCTCCTTCACAAAACTGTTGCCACCTGTGTAGTATTTTTCCGTCATCCTTCTCGAAGTTTTGAAAATGGTTGTGCCCCTGTTAAAGCTGGCTTGTCGAAATTCGTCGAAAGCCCTCCACACACTTTGCTTGAATTTAAGCACACCCTCTCTTCGCGAGCCTCTTGACAATTCTGTATTCCAATTCGAGGTGAGATCTTTTATCTCCATTATTACTGGGACACTTTTACCAAGCTTTGAATGCAGTTTTCTTGTCACTATCACTGCTTTGTCTATTGGCCCTGTTGATAATGCCCTTCTGAAGCCCATAGCAGTGATTTGGCTCTATCCAAGCAAGATCGTTGTAGGGCATTCTTCGTAAAGTATGTAGATAAAGTATTTTAACCAACGACCATACCACGTCGAGTTAATCGGTTCTCGTCAGATCACCGTAATTAAAACGACGTTGGGCGCGGTTAGTACGTATGGGAGACCGTTTAAGAACAACCACGTGTCGTTGGCCAGTCCCATCTCCAGAGTTGAGGTAGATAATATACGTGGTATCGCAATGGACCTAAATTGGTCTAAGTGTTTCTGCCGACAGCCACATAAACCTAACCTAACCTAATCTATGTAGATAAAGTCATTTTTAAAAATTCCTTCAAACAGTGGTGTTCTTAACAAAAAAAATGTTTTTGTGATAAAATACTTTAAAAAAAAAAATAGAAAAAAATCATAACAAAATGTGTAGGTAATATCCGACCCTTAACAATTCACCCATACTTGGAGTTTGCCACGACCACTTTTTGGGGGATAGGTACAGAAAAAGGGTATCTAACAGTTTGCCCAAGCGGACTGAAGCTTTCCTTATCACTCGCATACTATTTTGGCTAGTTTACATCAATAAATCTGTCATAAATAACGAAACAGAATCAACATTATTCAACAAGTCTTGTTAAACACGTAAAACTCAATAATGAATTGAATTGAATTTCACTTCTTTAACAAGCCTTGTTATACCTATGCCCCTCCTTACTTTACTTTTACTTTTAAATTCATTTTTATTAATTATTAGCTTATAATCAATTTATATACTAGACAAAAATGAGTAAATCTAACTTAAAATTAACAGGATACTTATTCTAGATTATTGATCCTTATGCGGACGCCCTAAACTTAACTCTATCTTATAATTATTGCCTTTCGGCCTAAAAACTATTTTATGAACTAATCTTACATATTATGTTTTCATCGAGAAAATTTTTAAGAAAACTCGGCATCTTTATCAAATTTTATATTTTTATATAAAAAAACAAATTACAAACTACCTACTCTACTTACCCTATGCCCCTCCTCATTCTTACAATATGAACAATTTGGAAAATCTATTATGTACAAGGTGGCGCAAAAATAACCTTCCGATGTTTTTTGGCTGTAATTTAAAAAAAAAATTAAAAAACTTTGATTCTTCTTGTGGATTATTTTTATTTGGTCTTTTAATTTTTTTTACATCAAGTCGAGAATATGATGTCATGTAAATGGCCGCCGCCACAGTTGATTGTCATTTGAGCCCTTTTTATGGCATTTTCCATCACTTTGGCCAAAACTTCCGGCGATAGGTCCTCACATTGTTGACGGATATTGTCTTTAAGAGCTGCAAGAGTCTGTGGCTTGTTGACATAAACCCGCGACTTCAAAAAGCCCCACAAAAAGAAGTCTGGAGCGGTCAAATCAGGCGATCTTGCTGGCCAGTGCAAATCGCCAAAACGGGAGATTAGGCGCCCGGGAAATGCATCCTTCAGCATATCGGTTGTGGCACGTGCAGTGTGTGCCGTTGCACCGTCCTGTTGGAACCACATGTTTTCCAATCCCAATTCATCAAGTTGCGGCAAAAAGAACTCGTTGATCATTGCTCTGTAGCGCTCACCATTCACAGTAACCGTTTGGCCCGCGACGTCTTCGAAGAAAAAAGGTCCGATGACTCCTCCAGCGAAAACAGCACACCGTACAGTGACTTTGAGCGGGTGTAATGGCTCTTCGTGGGTTACACGCGGATTTTCAGTGCCCCAGAAGCGTAAATTTTGCTTATTTACGTACCCGCTAAGATGGAAATGGGCCTCATCACTCATGGTTATTTTTGATGAAAAATCATCTTCCTCTTGGTGGTGATTAATAATGGCTTGAGCGTATGTTAGACGCGATTGGCGGTCAGCAGCTAACAGCTGATGCACCGTCTGGACTTTGTACGGAAACATCTTCAAATCTTGTACCAAAATTCGCTGTAAAGACCGTTGACTGATACCCATTTGCGTGGCACGTCGTCTGGTCGATGTCGACGGCGCTTCCATGACATCTTCGGCTACAGCAGCAATATTCTCTGCAGAACGGCTACTCCGGGGTCTGCCACGCCTGGCAGCATCTCGTGTTGTGCCAGTCTCTTCGAGGCGTGCGGCTAAACGTCGAAGTGTTTCACCAGTAGGTGTTGGACGGGTAGGAAATCTGCGACGAAATTCACGTTGTGCCAAAGTCACCGACCGATTATTGCTCAAATAAATAGTCACCAATATTCCGAGTTCTGGAGCAGTGTAGCGTAACATTGTTTATTAACGTGTATTTCGCATGTGTTTACTACACAAATGTCAAAACAGAACTGACATTAGGGGCCAATCGCAAAATTTATAGCATTTTCTGATAGGAGGATTACTTTTGCGCCACCTTGTACATATACAAATTACGCGTTATTTGTGTGTGTCCCTTAAATACTCAGGAAGCACTAAGTCGATTTTGATGAAATATTATAAATGCGTTCTCTATGGTGTCTGGATTCATCTTAAAAAGCTAAGTTTATTTACGATTGTTTGTAAGTGGTGTTAGAAATTACCAAAATGTGAATAAGAACACTTTTTTAGTGACAAAAGAGATCATTTAAAGCTCTTACACGGTTGCCATATTGCAGCATTGCAGCGAATCTCTCAAAAATATCGATATGGTTACCAACTCTTTATAAGGATTTTATAGTCAAAAATCATGTTGACCGAAATAAATTGAATCTATCTTTTTCCACACCACCAGGATGTAAGCTTTTCTTAAAGGTCCCCCTAAGGGTAATTTTGACGCATAGTTTGTAACATACCTTAATATTGCCCGTAGACCCCCAAAAGTTACTATATTTATGATCAGCATCGATAGTAATGTCGATCTAGCCATGTCCGTCCGTCCGTCTGTCGGCAAAAATTAGGCCTTTAAACTGGACCTAGAGAGCTGAAATTTTAACCATATACTCTCTAGGGTCCCGAAATAAACAAGTTTATGAATTTTTGAAATCCGCCCACAGACACGCCCACAAACTCAAAAAAAATTTTTTTTTAGAAAAAAACGAATTTTGAGCTAGAAAGCTGAAATTTTTTATATATGATCTATGACTCCTAAAACTGCTCGGGATAAAAGATTTTCAAAATCCGCAAACTGACACGCCCACAAATAAATAAAACAATTTTTTTTAAAATCCAAAGTTTGAGCTAGGGAGCTGAAATTTATAATATATACTCTCTAGGGGCCCTTTATTCTCATGTGTTAATTTTGTTTAAATCCGCCTACTGACACGCCCACAATTAAATAAAACAATTTTATTGAAACACCCAAGTTTGAGCTAGGGAGCGTTTTTTTTTGATAAAATCCTTTAAATGTTATATAACAAAATATGTAGAGCGTTCTTAACAATTCAACCATAATTAGACTTTTGTCACGCGCACTTATGAGGGATAGGAATAAGAATAGGGTATCCAACAGTTCGCCAAAGCGGACTGTAGCCCTTCCCTATGTTTTTATTTGTATTTTCATTAACAAAACTTCTTTTTTTATAATGTACTCGCACTAAAGGGATTTTTGAATACCCTTATAATGTAATAGCAACACATCGCGGGCGTTAACGAAATAAGGGATAGAAGATAGGGAGAGATGCCGATGCACGTTGGTTTTGAATGTTTGTAGGTTAGTTAAAATGTGTTGGAAAAATGGAGCGGGGAAGTGCATTCTACATTCGTATTTCGCTCTACGTCCGAATACAGGGTAAGCTGATGCGCATTCCTTGCACAGCAGGTAACACACGTACCGAGAATGGAAATCCGTTCGGATTCAACGATGCAAGTGCCATTCATGGACAATGGCTTGGTGTTTGGGTTTTGCTTTAATGACAGAAGACAGCTTTGCGTTTTGGAAGCATTAAATTCCACTCTATTAGTTACACCCCACTGAGTTATGCTGTCGAGATCGGAATGCAATGAGCTTAACATACGCTGCCGTTCCAGTTCTACACCCGAAGATGAGGGGAGTGAACCGAGAAGCGAATATGAGAAGCTGAGGGTACTGTCATCGGCAAAGAAGTGGATTGGATTAGAGGTAGTGGACAGTAGATTATTTATAAAAATGAGAAAGAGAGTCGGAGACAAAACAAAGCCTTGGGGAACACCAGCATTTATTTGGTGAGTTGCAGACTTGAAACCTTCCAAAACAACTTGAATCGAACGGTCCGAAAATCCATGGAAGAAAGGTATCGTCGATTCTTTTCGCAGATAAGTCATTAAATCACCAGTGGACATGTTGCTGCGAAAATCGTACCTAGGGGAGAAGTGGCATGAAAGAGCCAGGTTTTGAAAGAGCCACCTCTTTTATTTCCTAAATCAAAGCAGTCAATTTTTTAAAATAATTTTTGTTTCATAGCAACGCTTAGTAGCTGTCATTTACCGAAGTTTGTCATTTATTGTCAAATGCGCGAAGAAGCTGAGCATCTTTATTTGTTTTTGTGGAAGAAAATTTTTTTTTTTGGAAGTTAAATTTTTGTTTTGTATTTTCCTGTATAAACTGTGTATGCAAGGCGTAAGTTTCTATTGCTTTCCCATATATTTAACCTCGTGTCCACGAAAACAATTTGCTTTAAACCTCTTCGTGGAACAAAATAATTTGAAGTTTTTATTGAAATATGATGTGTTTTGAAAGAGCCGACCTGAACTGGCTCTTTGAAAACATCTTTTTGTGGGCTTGGTCTTATAAGCTAGTTTTTAGAATTATAGTTTAATTTGGATTTTCAGGATGGATTCAAATAAAGGTGTGAATAAGAAAAGACGTGAAAGGCCGGCAAAGAAACTTGTAGAAGAAGCTGTGCAAGAAGTTGTGGAAAAAGGACAGAGCATAAACAAAACAACGTTTTCCTTAAATGTTTCAAGAGCATATTTGGCGAAAATAGTTAAAAAATTTAAGATGTCTGGTGAGCAATCCTATTCTCATACTACCAATATAGGCAATAAGCGTGTTTTCACTACATGCCAAGAAAAACTGTTGGCAGACTACTTACAAACAGCATCTAAAATGTGTCATGGACTAACACGGCAACAGACTCGAAAATTAGCTTTTTAATATGCACAAGCTAATTCCATTTGTTCAGAAAAATGGAAAGCAAACAAAGAAGCCAGTATAGATAGGTTAAGGGCCTTCATGGGTCGACGTAAGGACATGCGTATTCAGCAGCACAATGATGCTCAAGGTTTTACCGAAACCTCCATTAAACTCAAATATATTTTCCGATGACGAATTTCTCTCCTCCTATGTCGCTGATAGACTAGATCCTACTCCAGACGGCACTCCAAGTCAGCAACCGCTAAGAGAAACATTACCACAACCAAGCATTTCACCGCAAAATATACTGTCACCACAACCAAGCACTTCCCAACATAACACAATAACACCTGAACTTTTACGTCCTTTCGTGAAGGCAGGTCCCAGAAAGAAAACAAAGCCCAACAGTCGTAAAAGGTCTTGTGCTGTGATCACAGAAACACCTGAAAAAGATAGAACCAACAACAATATACAAGGTGGCGCAAAAGTCATCATCCTATCGGAAGAAGCTATAATTTTTGCAAATGTAAATTCTACTTTGACATTTGTGAAGTTAACTATACAGAAAAAACTTAAGACACCAATTAACATAATCCAAAAGCAGAACCAAAGTTTTTCATTCATAAAAAAAATTACAGCGGAAGAACATCGGGTAACAACTTTTGCGCCACCTGACAACTTTTGCGCCACCTTGTATATATATATATAGATTCAGATAGTGAAATGCTATTATCAGAACTAAGGAATAACCCAGACAAGTTGACGCAAATGCAGAAAAAAATGGTAACAACTGTGTAGTATGCAATGGTAGCTACACCAAAAGCAAGCAGAATTGGTACAAATGCAAGGTATGTGATGGATGGGCTCGTGAATCATGCGGAACCAAGGGAATTTGGAATTATTGTTGCAATAAATGTTTCTAATGTTCTATTTAACCCAAAAACTTTACTTTCATAACGAGGGCTGGCTCTTTCATTGCCTCATGGTTTTGAAAGAGCTGCTTTTTATCTTTTTTTAAAATGGAAAAATTTTGGATTTTACTGTGTTATTATCTCCTTTTTTTTACTTACTTATTAAATAATAAATGAACTAAATCCTAATAAGGTTTTGAATTTAACGAAGTAAGTGGTACTATTTTTTAGAAATTTATTCCTGAAACTGGCTCTTTCATGCCACCTTTCCCCTACTACCGGTCATTAAGAAGTTTTCGGGATTCAAGATATTTCATGAGCTGACGGTTTATCAGCGTTTGCATGAACTTGGAAGAGGGGAAGTTATTGCAATTGGCCCATAGGAGAAGGGAGATAAAGATTCGCCTTTTTTGGGGACGGACTGGACAAATGCTGTTTCCCAACTTCTCGGGAAGAGCCCTGAAAAAAAGGATAGATAGAAAAGTTTGCGCAATGGTTTTGCCAGCGAGGAAGAACACCTCTTCAGAACTACAGGGGAAATACCCTCTGGATGTCAAGATCTTGAAGTACTCTAGCCACTGTACGAGCGCGGAAGTGGATTGGTCCCATGGAGTATTCTACGCGCTCGAGTACAGGGGGAGACAAACCACAATCTGGGAGCGTGATTGGTCTTATCTATAGAGCTGAAAGCTGGAATGTCATTGTAAATGAGTGTCGTGATAGATGATGATGCCGAATTCTTGATGTTTTTAACAAATGACCAAAAGTTGTTACTACCCGTGGGACATTGTAGTATTTTTTGCCTCAACTTTTGGTCATAGGAGAATTTGACACGATTAATGTGGGCAATGCAGTCATTTCTGGCTCGTTTAAACTTTTTTCGGCTTTCCTCAGATGGGTTGGCTTTAAATGACCGAAAGCTTACCTCGTTTACCCTAAAAGCCTTTTTGCAGCTCGAGTCACACCACGCGTTTACCTTGGGTTTGATACTTTTTATCCTGTTAGGGATGAAAGACCTTACGAAAATAGCAGTAAGTAAGTAAGTAAGTAAGTAAGTAAGAAATTCATTTATTTAATATTTTCTTATTACATAAGTTACAAGTTAGAATGAATTTTAAAGCTATGGCTTAGCCGTCAGCTTGGTTAGCAAAATGCTTATACATGTACCTACATTTGTAACTTTAACAATATAGTTATTTTTTTAATAAACTTAATCAATCATAATACTCTGTTATTAATAGCGACCTGTATTTGTAGATGGATTTAATATAATAAAATAACTTTTTCCAATCACACTCGTTCAGAATTTGTATTGTCTCCTGCATGGTAAGGAATTTTTTTCCGAAGTAAGCTAGTCTCTGTGGTTTGTAGATTGGACAAACACTAATAATGTGAAAGCAGTCTTCTTTCGCTTTTAAGTTGCAAATATTACAAAACTGGTTGAAGCTTCCATTATATGGGCTGCCATTTAAACCAATCAACTCACACCTTGTTTTGAAAATAAGAGATATTTCACTATAGTTGAGTGAGTCATTGAAATAGTTCTTATCCTTTAGATTCAAGTTCAGGTGAGAATACAATACTCTGCTATCTGATTCACGAGCTTTCTCTATAAATCGCACACGAATAGCATCTTCATTTTTATTTATTATTCGATAAAGTTGGTTCTTTAAGTTGTCCAGGTTGTTTAGATCGAATGAAATAACTTCTCCACACGCGTTTCCAATTCTTAACCATCTTGACGCCCACCAGTCCTTGTTTCTTAATTCATAAGATAGCATTTTTTTGGTTATTCGGGAGTCTGGATACGAACCTATTTTAATGATGTAATCCGCTTGCGATTTGAGAGTGCTTGTAAAAAGCATTGGAAGACCCGTTTCCAAATAGATTGTGTAGTTCGGCGATTTCATTGGTAAGTTGAATAATTTTTTCAAGAAGTTCCTGTGGAATTTCTCGATTACTTCGTACTCGTCTGATCCCCAAACTTGAGAGGCGTAACAAAGAGTTGATTTAACAACTGAATCAAATATTCTGTATTTCGTTGAGAGGAGAATCCGCTTATTTGCAAAAACATTTTTCCATGATAGATTCACTAAGCTTTGGGAAGACTTGGCTTTATCCGTTAGATGTTTACCAAATTCTAGGGTTGGGTTCAGTTTCACTCCTAAATATTTGAGTTCCTTCACAATCTCTAATCGGCTTCCATTATAAAACCATCTATTTCCATTTTGCACTCGTGATGAACGGGAAAAGACCATAATTTTAGATTTTTCGGTGTTGATGGTTAGTCCCCATTTTTTGCAGTAGCTGGCTAGACGATTTATCATCAATTGGAGATTTTCAGGAGATTCAGAGAGTAGAACAAGATCATCGGCATATAGCAAGACATTGACCACGGTATTAGCAATTCGTACTCCACCAGGCAAATCTTTTTCTATGTCGTTTATAAATAGAGAAAACAATAAGGCACTAAGAGGACACCCTTGCTTTACACCAGTCTATGTTTTAAACCATTCTGAGAAATCTTTTCCATTCCAGACTGCTGCACTTGTTTCGGCATACATTTTTTTAATGGTCTTAAGAAATTTTGTAGAGATACCCAACTGAGACAGTTTATAGAAGAGTGCGCTTCGGCTAACAAGATCAAAAGCTGCCTTGAAATCTACAAAAAAGCTGTACATTTTCTTGTTTCTGGCTTGAAAGGCTCTTATAATCGCAGATAATGTGAATATTTGGTCAACGGTTGAAAAGTTTTTTCTGAATCCAGCTTGACGCTCTGTCAGAATATTTTTTTCATCTACCCATTTTTCTAATCGTCCTACAAGTATGCCACAAAATATCTTGGCTGACACATTCATGAATGAGATTCCCCTGTAGTTTTCTACGTTTTCTAGTGAACCCTTTTTGTGGATGGGGAATATTACGGACTTCTTAAACGATGAAGGGATGTCTGCGCTCGAGAACACACTGTTGAAGAGAACTTTCAAATAGTTGATTAATGTTGGACTAGCATTTTTGTAGAATTCGTATGGAATCCCATCTTCGCCTGGCGCCTTTCCATTTTTGGATTTCATGATAACATTATTAATTTCGTCAGTTGTTACCTCACCATCTAGGGAATCGTCGAAAATGAGGGGGTCCGCATACGAGAAAGAAAGGTTTGAGTTATCCAGTAGAAGATGTTTAAAATATATGGATAGATCATCAGCAGATACTCCTGTACCTATTTGATTAACTGTACCATTAATCTCCCTTGCTATTCTCCAGAAGTCCTTCGAAGACTTGGTTTGACTGAGTAAGAGAGCTTGCTGATTATCGAAGTCAGTTTTCTTAGCTAGGCATAGATTTTTGTAGTGGGTATTCACTTGGTTATACCACTTTTTAACATCAGGGTCATTGCAAGTTCTCCAGACACGCAAAAGGGCAAATGATTTCTTCCTAGCATTTATGCATTCTTTATCAAACCATTTTTGTTTAAATGGTGACCTTATATTTGAAATATTGTTTGATGCAGCACTTCTTATATAACAAGTTATTTGGTTTGCGAGTGTTTCTGTTTCTTCTGGAATCGAATTATTTGCTGAGAGCAGGCTGTCTAATAATCTGTGGTAGGTATTTGTTTTTTCGGATTTCCATTTAAGTCTTGGTAGCAGGGGCAGGTTTTTGTGATATGAGAGTGTTTCACCATCAACTTCAACCACGATTGGCATGTGATCCGAAAAAGTTTTGTATTGTACCTCAAATTTTTTAATTTTCCCAGTCCAGTCGTTGTTAACAGCACAAAAATCAATAACTGAATTGCCTTGCCCTCCGACAAATGTGTAATGCCCTTCTCTATCACCTTCGGTACAGCCGTTTAACACAATAAGATCATACATTTGGAGCAGCTCTAGTACATCTGTTCCATTTTTATTGTAGACTATGTCTTTAGATACCCTATTGGTACAGCATATACTAGGGTTTGTTACAGTTTGCACTATAGTGGTTTGTGAGTTACTTATTCTCGAATTCCAATCTCCAATCAGCATAACGCTTTTGCTAGCTAAACATGACATTGTATTACACAGCCTCTCAAAGTCGTGAGTCCATTTGTTGCAGTTTATATATGATGGAACGATATATGTATTATTATTTTGTGTCACACATTTTACTACGGTAGTTCCTTCAAATTCATCAAAATCGTAAGTTTTTAAATGTGATTTTTTTATCCCGTACAGGCTTCCTCCACTTGCACGCCCCTTTATGTAGGTTTTACTTGCTTCGCTCCAAGTTAATTTGGAGCCATCGAAATATTTATTAAAATTACTTAAATTATCACTTGTTAAATGTGTTTCAAATAAAAAGAAAATTTCAAAGTTCTTAACATAGTTAAAAAAATCTACAAATAATAATTTATTACTTAATCCAGATATATTGTAAGATAAAATATTTGCAGAGATAAATTTGTTTGAGCTGACGACGCTTAATTCTCAGTTTTGTATGACACTACTACCTTCCGGACCTTCGGTGTAAAGTGGCATCACTGGTGCATCTGGTTTGGGCCATTCACGCTGACGTCTGTTTGACAACATAGTTTCGTTGACAGCATTAAAATTGAGTTTTCCGTAGATATTCTGTAGTTCGTTTTCTCCGTTTGTGTTATTATATTTAAGTTTGTTATTATTGTCTAAATAAAATGTTCTATTACCAATTAATAAATTGTTGTTTTTAATCAATACTGCTTCGCTTGGTTTAATTGTTTTGACGACTTTTCGATACCCGAGTAGAATTCGACGTTTGATTTGTGATTGTTTGCTAAGGTCTCGTTGGATATAGCAGTAATGTGGCGATAAACGATTTTTCTTTTCTTTTACAAGTAGACGACATTTTCTTTTCCACCTGCAATGGCAAATCTAAGACTTGTTCAGAGAATTACCATACGCATTGTCAATTAAGGGCACGCGTAGTTTCAATAAGTTTTGCACTCATAAGGACTTACTACGAAAATATAATTCGTATTTCCGTAGTAAATATTGAAGTTTTAATATCGTAAGGACTTTCCATGAGGTTTTTCAAAAAATAATAATAATAAGAAGAACGAACCTGGCAATGCCGGGTACCATCCACTAGTCTGTAAATAAAACCTTGGTGCAGAATTGAGATTTTATAGCAACGTGTAGTGTAGTTAGGTACATATATAAATTGTATATTAATTTTTGACTTTCAGTCATAGCCAATACAATAGGCTGAACTAACATTTCTTTTGTTATTCTTCAAATCTGAAGGAACATTTGAATTGGAAATAAGTTCACACTCATCCGTGAGTGGTGACAACACATATACCCCTGGTATAAAACTTTTTATAAATTGTACGGCACAGTCATTTTAAAATACTAAAACTAAAATATAAATATTATGAATCCATTTTATTTGTCTACATATACATACACGTATAAATTTAATGTATTATTTTAATACCTATTAACGGTAGGTGTTCACATAATGTAAATAAAAGTATAATTAGCTGAAATTATTTCGTCACCTCTAATGATACAAGTACTTAGCACCAGTGATTTAAATCAAATTGACTTCCTTCATCCGACGTCGTGCCGGGTATCGTATGACCTCTTGAGAAGATTAGGCCATTAGTTTCCGGAACTCGATGAGAAAACATTATTTGCTGCACAGGAAAGAAGACGAAAGGAAATGTCAATAATTACCTCACCCAAACTCAGGTAAACAAAAGATAAGTAGAATCCCGTTTGCTTGATGACAGAGTCTGTGTTTGCTACCGTATCATTAAAAAGGTGTAGACTTTGTGACTACCTAGCGACCGCATTTGGTTTTTAATGTTACAGTGCGACTTAATCTTAATTTATTAAGATATCTAAAAGATATTGACGGTTTCGTTTCTTTCTTTGTTGTGTATGTGTATTGTGTATCCCTGTTGCGCGACGAATCGATGCATCTCATTACGGAAAGATATTTCGATATCTTATCCCTTTATCGTCATCGTCAGTCAATCAAATCAATGCGTTTCGAATTTTTCACGTTGTAAGTAGTTACATAATGTATCTACCAATATTTCTTTGTTTGCAGCGCTGCGAATTTTCTTTACAAATTTGCGATTGCTATTTAAAAGGGTACCCAAATATATTTAATTATTATACATACATATATCAGACTGATATGTTCACAAAAGATGGAAGACTTCGGCGTAGATAGGAAAATACATTTTTACCTCTTTGGACGTAACTACAGTTTTTGATTTTTGTGCAGACATTTTCATGTAAACCACATTTTCAACACGTTTGGACTTATTTCAAGATAAGCGGTAGTAGATTTAAAACACATGTATTTATTACAAATTTCTTAATAAGATACATAGTACTAATAGGTTCTTGTTATGTTATTATAATTCAAACATTTGAACAATCTTTCATTCACAAATGAATATAGAAAATACTTCCCCTGTCTTTAGAACCCTTATAGGTACTACCTTAATCCTTTTCTTTTATTGTTGAAAGTGAAAAGGGGTTAAATATTTGCATTCTAAAGGGTGGTAAAAGTTGGGTTGCATAATAGCGAAGACAGAAAAGCAAAGGAGAGAAAGAGGTGTACTTTTTATTGCGTAACAATTTACGCGTTTCTTATGACTGCATAATAATGCTCTGATCAGTTTTTTGTTTAAATACCGCCACTGATCTTACTTAACACCACGGGGTACGGCAGTACCCAGTCAAGTTCTCTAGCAATTTGGCATTAAACTTTTATTTGCTTTCACAGAGACCATCTCAGGCCATTTTCACCTGCCCCTTGAACTATACGCTTTCAACAATGTAGAAATGCAAGTTTTCAGGATTTGTTGAGACACGCCCAAGCAGGCGCTTTGGCTTCTGAGATACAGGGCTCCACAAATAGTAAAAATAACAATTCACAAGGAGGAACAAGGGAACATCATAGTAGAATGGCAGTCGATGCTGAGGATGTGGAAGAACTACTTCTGCAGACTGTTTAACGGCAATGACGAACTAAATCCCGCTGTCAGGCAGAATGCACCATTCAACCTGGATGATGAATACCAAGAATTCCGTCCACCCGAACGGGACGAAGTGAAGATAGCCATATCTAAGCTTAAGTCCAACGAAGCCGCTGGAGCAGATGGCCTGACCGCCGAGCTATTCAAAGCGGCAGGCGATGGCTTGGTTAGAAGCATGCACCAACACCAACTAAAATATGGTCGGAGGAAAGTATGCCCGATAAATGGAACCTTAGCATTGTTTGCCAGGTCCCTAAAAAAAGAGGACCCTCTGAACTGCGCCAACTACAGACGTATTAGTCTTCTTCACGTCGCCTACAAGATCTTATCTACCGTGCTGTTTAAACGCCTGAAGACTTTCGTCAACAACCTGATGGATATCAGTGTGACTTCAGGCCAGGAAAGTCTACCATCGACCAAATATTCAGACTGCGGCAGATCTTGGAGAACATCGACATAATCGGCAGAACGCAGCGGGATGTCACTGGCGCGTTCGTGAGTATTGAGACGGAGGCGGCGAAGATGGGTTAGGCGATCAATGAGGGCAAGACAAAGTATATGCTGTCATCAAGAAAAGACACCCAACACCGACGTCTCGGACAGAATATCACTATAGACAGATATAACTTTGAGGTGGTTCAGGACTTTGTCTACCTATGCTCCGCAATGAACTCACGCAATGACACCAGCAGCGCTAAGATTAAACGAAGAATACCTCTTGCCAATCGCTGTTTCTTTGGGCTAAGAAAGCAATTGAGTGGCAAAGCCCTCTCTCGAACAACTAAAGTGACCCTTTATAAGACCCTAATAATCCCAGTCCATCTCTATGGTGCAGAGGCATGGACTCCAGCAAAAGCGGATGAGGTCACTCTCGGTTGTTTTGAGAGGAAAATTCTTCGATCAATTTTCGGTCCCGTCTGCATAGACGGTGAATGGAGGAGGAGATAAAACGACGAACTGTACGGGCTGTACAGCGACATCGACTTAGCCAGAAGAGTGAAGGTCCAACGACTAAGAGGTCTGGGTCATGTAGAGCGAATGGACGTAAATGCTATGGCCCGGAAGTTCTTCGAATCCACACCCGAGGGACGGCGCAGTAGAGGAAGACCACGACTCAAGTGGCGCGCGCAAGTGGAAGGGGACATTAACCAACTTAGCGTGCGAAACTGGAGACAGCTGGCCGAGGATCGTGCTGGCTGGAGACGCTTGTTGGTTGAGGCCCAGGTCCACCCCGGACTGTAGCGTAAGTAAGTAAGTAACAACTCACTTAAGAGCCGAACTGAATATGTATCTGAAGTGTGTTTCGCAGCTTAAGCCAGAGCTGTCGAAACACTGGCGTACTCGGCGTGCTGCTTACATCGAACTGTTGATACCGGTGTAAAGTGTGTGTATACTCCTCAGAAAGACATACGTGTTGCAAGTTGTTTGGTGCAGTAAACTATAGGAAACTCAACTGGATGCTAAATGTCACTGAGAGAGTAAGGAAAGCGGCAAGTGCATTCTACGCATTCAGCCTAATCTTCGGCAGAAAGTGGGACCAAACCCTGGAGTAATTCTGTAGATGTATACCGCAACTGAGCGACCAATACCAACATATGGCAGCCGAACAAGAAGCTGGTACCGAGGTACTGAAGGACATTTACACATTTCGAAAATGTACATAGGAACCACATTTTGTTTCCAAAAAAAGGCAATTTAGCCATCTCTGGACAGGACTTTTGCAAATAAACGTCAGGTAATGTAGTAGTATTTTTAGTAGTATTTTATTTCATATATGTAGTATTACAAAGTATAATATACAATTCATTAATAATGACTTTTTACAAGTTTAACGAACAAATTGTAATTAAATGAAAGTTGGGACATTCTGTATTTTAATTACAAAAGTAGTGAAACAGTTTTGAATGCCACTTCAATTAGTTATTAAATTTAAATTAAAGTTTATGATGTTGTGGCCATAAACAGCAAGGTATTTCAAAGTAAAATTCAAACAAAGAAAAGGAAAAAAGAAGGAAAAACTCAATTAAATTCATAAATAAACATTAAGAAAACAGTGAAATTAAATGTAGACTTAAATGTCATTTGCGGGTATTAGGGGACTGTCGACGAATGGGCGCAGTGGCGCAGAGGTTAGTTTGTTGGACTACTAATCTGAAGGTCTCAGGTTCAAACGCCGCCGGCCCCAAGTAATATCTAAACAAAATTTCCACTGTCACACCTTTTGCATCTGACAAACATCTAAGAATATGAATTGTCATGAGAAGCTTTTTCGATTTGCTGTTCGGATTCGGCTCAAAATTGTAAGTCCCTTCCACTTCGCAAAAGCAAATGGTTGAAGAAGCTAGGAGAGAAGCTATATATTTTATTGTATTTATTTAGGGGACGCAGGAAGTGAAAGCCGGCTATCCCATATAGG
The DNA here is from genome assembly GCA_949715645.1 of Portevinia maculata. NCBI lineage: Eukaryota > Metazoa > Arthropoda > Insecta > Diptera > Syrphidae > Portevinia > Portevinia maculata. Next base: position 400,949,137 of record OX454525.1, on the reverse strand, counting down.
TAATTTGTGCTGCGACTAATATTGGGTGCTTTCGAAAGAAAAGTATACCTTCAGATATTTCGTCCTGTGTGCGAGGAGGGCGAATGGAGGAGAAGATACAACCGTGAACTTGTACCAAGATGTGGATTTAGTTCGAAAAGTTAAAACGCATCGACTACATTGGTTTGAGACGACAAGGAAGACCGAACCTTCGTTTTAAAGACCAAGACAAGATGGGTGCCAGAGCGCTTGGTCTGGACAAATGGAAGCAGCGTACCTGGAATTGCCGAGGATAGAAGGCTGCAGTGTCTCAGGCAAAGTAAGGACGCATAAATAGACAAATTATTTTTCTTGAGCAATTTTATTTCAATGAGGGGTAATCACGGAAAAAGGAGTTGAGTTGCGTTCTGTAATAGAGGTATTAAATTGTTATGTTAAAAACAATTCTTCGATATTGTTAATAGCAAAAAAGTTACAGGCAAATAAAGGGAACAAATTTAAATTCAAGCACATTTTTAATCAACAGTTGTTAAATTATTGCAAATATTAAGAAAACTTATGTTACGAAATTTTTCTGTATGGCAAGAAATAAAAGATTTGTGAATGAATTAATAATCGACACTGGGCACTTTTTCATTATAAATAAAAAAATTCGGAAATAGCACGAATGGCTGGATCAGATTTAAAAAGCCATTTTCACTCTGGACTGGCAGGTTGCGCGTTCGAATCCCGATCAGAGCCACGACTTTTAATTGAATACAAACAAATTCTATCCTAGCCTTCCATTCTTTCAAAACATGTAATCAATAGCACCTAAAATTATGCCATGAAGCATTTCTAGTGCGACTTGCATAAAAAACGCCTGGGCTGTGTTTCTTACACTGTAAGGGTACGCAAATTATCCATACTAATATTATAAATGCGAAATTAACTAACTCTGTCTGTCTGTCTGTCTCGGTTTAACGTCGGTTTTACCGTGGGAAAATGCTTCATCCGCTGTCCAGAAGCGGAGATCTACGCTGATATCTAAGAAAAGTTGTAACTCTGGAATGCTTACTAGCTCCTAGCTTTGAAATGACTCATCCAAATGAAATAGGATTTTTTTTTTAATATAAAGTTCAGTTATGTACAAAGCTTTTACGATATAAATCATCTTTGTACGTTATCCTGAAGTTGAAAAAATGAGCATTAAACTATAAATTTTATACAATTCAAAAAAGTAAAATGTTCGATTGAAGATAGATCGTTGGATTTTCCCAGCGTTCAGTGGAGGAAAATGTGTGTGTGTGTGCGGCACAAATCTGTTTCTCTACCTGTACCTTTTGTGCAATGTGTTTTTATACCCTATTCTAGGGGTATATTAATTTTGACGCATAGTTTGTAACATACCTTAATATTGCCCGTAGACCCCTAAAAGTTACTATATTTATGATCAGCATCGATAGTAATGTCGATCTAGCCATGTCCGTCCGTCGGCAAAAATTAGGCCTTTAAACTGGACCTAGAGAGCTGAAATTTTAACCATATACTCTCTAGGGTCCCGAAATAATCAAGTTTACGAATTTTTGAAATCCGCCCACAGACACGCCCACAAACTCAAAAAAACAAAATTTTGGAAAAAATCGAATTTTGAGCTAGGAAGCTGAAATTTTTTATATATGATCTATGACTCCTTAAACTGCTCGGGATATAAAATTTTCAAAATCCGCCCACTGCCACGCCCACAAAAAAATAAAACAATTTTATTAAAAAACCAAAATTTGAGCTAGGGAGCTGAAATTTTTAATATATACTCTCAATGGGCCCTTTAAGCTCATGTATAAATATTTTCAAAATCCGCCCACTGACACGCCCACAAATAAATAAAACAATTTTTTTGAAAATCCAAAGTTTGAGCTAGTGAGCTGAAATTTATAATATATACTCTCTATGGGTTCTTTATGCTTATGTGCAAATATTTTCAAAATCCGCCCACTGGCACGCCCACAATTATTATTATTTTTTTTTTTTGAAAATTCAAAGTGAGCTAGGGAGCTGAAATTTATAATATATACTCTCTAGGGGCCCTTTATCCTCATGTGTTATTTTTTTTTAAATCCGCCTACTGACACGCCCACAATTAAATAAAACAATTTTATTGAAACACCCAAGTTTGAGCTAGGGAGCGTTTTTTTTGATAAAATCCTTTAAATGTTATATAACAAAATATGTAGAGCGTTCTTAACAATTTAACCATACTTAGACTTTTGTCACGCCCACTTATGAGGGATAGGAATAAGAATAGGGTATCCAACAGTTCGCCCAAGCGGACTGTAGCCCGTCCCTTTGTTTAAAAATGATCTCCTGTCTCCTATTTCTAATCTAATCCATTCCTTCGCTGATGACTCTACCCTCAGCTTCTCATATTCGTTTCTTGGGTCACGGCCCCCATCTTCGGGTGAGGAACTGGAATGGCAACGTATGTTAAGCTCATTAAATTCCGATCATAACAGCATAACTCAGTGGGGTTAAACCAAAAGGGTGAAATTTAATGCTTCTGAAAGGCAATGCTGTCTTCTGTCATTAAAGCAAAACGCACACAATGTGCCATTATCCATGAATGGCACTTGCTTCGCTGAAACCGAAAGACTTTCCATTCTGAGTATGTGTGTTAATGACAACCTTCGTTGGTATGACCATATTTTGATGTCACTTCCTTATAGGCGTCCTTAAGCGATGTAAGAAATATTTCACCCCTTCTGATCTAGTTACAATGTATATGCTTATATCTGGTCTGGCGCACCAATAACTTATTTGGAGCTACTTGACAGGATTCAAAAACGCGCGATTAAACATCGTCGCAATGTCTCTTGTTTCTCGTTATTTAATCGTTATTTTCACCATAAGTGCTCAGACGTTGTAGCCAGTTGCATTCCACACCTTGAACATTTTACCCGCAATATCCGCCGTGCAAGGGATGCTCATCAGTTCACCCTTAAGCCTGTTTTCGGACGTATAGTGAAGTTCAAAGAATCTTTCCTCAGCCGTACAACACATGTAGAGTACTCTTCACGCACTGTTTTTCCTTCAAATTATAACCTACAAACATTCAAAACCAACGTGCATCGGAATCTCGCCTTTTCTTCTCATCCTAATTTCCTTAACGCCCGCGCTGTGTATCTATTACATTATAAGGGTCCTAATAAATCCCTTTAGTGCGCGTAAATTATAAAAAAAAACAAGTAGCACCGAAAAGCATGCAATGAAATTCGCCATTGCTAGGTGCTGCTTGCTGTTAAGTACAAATGCTTGCGCTGTGCGCTTAGCACAATAACGGTACTGTAATATTAACAGAAATATTTAGCGTAATCAAATTATAAAAAAAGCGGTCAAGTGCGAGTCGGATTCGCCCATGAATGGTTCCGTAGCAGCAAGTAACATCATATAAAAGTTCTTGTAGTTCGTTGTAAGTTTGATCGATGTTTTAATAATAGATAAGTGGCGGTTTAGGAGTTATGACGTATTAAAAAAAACTACTTACTAGATCTCGTTCAAACCAATTTTCGGTGGAAGCTTGCATGGTAATGTTTAATGTACATCATATACTTTTTTTAGTTTTATCATTCCCTTATTTTAGAAGTTAGGGGGGGGGGGCACATTTTACCAATTTGAAAGTGTCTCTCGTGCAAATTATTCAGTTTAGATAAAAATGATATTAGAAACCTCAATATCATTTTTGAATACCTATCCATAGATACCCCGCACGTATGGGTTTGATGACATTTTTTTTTTATTTTCAGTTCTTATTATGGGGAACCCCCAAAATTTATTTTTATTTTTTTTCTATTTTTGTGTGAAAATCTTAATGCGGTTCACAGGATACATCTACTTACCAAGTTTCAACAGTATAGTTCTTATAGTTTCGGAAATAAGTGGCTGTGACATACGGACGGACAGACAGACAGACATGACGAATCCATAAGGGTTCCGTTTTTTGCCATTTGGCTACGGAACCTTAAAAAGAGCCTGAGTATCTTTATACACTCCTAAATATACGCTTATGAATGAAGCTGAAGATCTATAATAGATAACAAGTAAAAAATAAAATCTAAACAACAAAAAAAAAATAACCTCAAAGATGGATTATAATTATCTATTATTGTTAATATAAATTACACAAAGAGTCTGCTTTGTTTTTGCACAATTGCATCAGGTTGATATTGTAGATTAATCGTATCCATATATACGTATCGTTTAAACAATAACACTTTTATCAATTGTTGTTCTCTTCAAAGACTGATAACTGACTGCATTCAGTGACTTCTTTCAGTAAATGCAATCAAAAAGAATTCTTTTGAGAAATTGTACCTCTGGTGTTGGCTTGCGAGTTCCGTACAATTGCTTCAAGAATGATGTTAAAGAAAGTACATGATAGCGCGTCGCATTGTCTTAAGCCTTTTTCGACATCAAATGGCTCGGTGGTGCTCTTGCCGACTTTGACGGAGCAGCGAGATTTCTCTATCTAGACGAGTTTGGCGGGGATGCCAAAACTTGACATGGATTTGTATAGTTCGTCCCTATATACGCTATTATAGGCGACTTTAAAGTCGATAAATGAAACTCCCCTGCCCGTGAATTCCAGTTAAATGCAACAACGTTAATCAGGACCCTGTTTTCATTATCGTTAGTTATGTACCCCAAGTAGTAGCTTATGTACATGTTTATGAAAGGCATTTCAGTTATATTGATTTTATTTCAAATGCATGCTCGAGTTCAGATAATATTTGTGTGTTAGGAGATTTTAATCGCACTTTAATCGCACATTTTAATTTGGAATTGGTCAGAGAGCGACAAAATGTTGACTACCCTTAATATGAAAGAAGACTATGAATTTTTATTTATTGACTCTCTTACTCGCTCAATTTAAATCGAGTAAATCATATTGTGAATTCACTACATAAAGTTTTAGATCTTGTTTCTGTGAAGAGTTTAAGGTTAATGTTACAAATGTTCCCTTTTCACTTTTAAATGACTCTATTAATCCTTTAGTTTACCTTTTTTCCGGCTTAATGGTCTTATTTGTTTCCGATGCAATTAATCATAAAGAACTTTTTATTGAAATTGATCTATATACTTATACCCTATAATAACCAAGAGCACTGAGTAAAAATGTTTTAATTTCTTTGAATCAGTTTACTCCAAATCAGATTTAAATAGTAACTCGTTAGGCAATATAGCAAGTAAGGTTGATATTGGCTCATTCCAGTTATGCACTGATGAAGTCCTTTTGGCGCTTAAGTCGCTTAAACGCAATCCTATTGCTGGGGCTGATGCCATCCCAACTATAATTCTTAGTTACTGTTGTGACTCTCTCTGCTTCCTTTTCCTTTCTATCTTTAACCGTGTACTTTCTGAGGGTATCTTCCTTCAAGAATGGAAAACTTCATTCCTTGTTCCTATTCATCCGGACTGGACCTAAAAATAATGTCGAAAACTATAGGGGAATTTGCAAATTATCCGCAATTCCCAAGGTTTTCGAAAGCATTGTTAAAAACAAACTTGAGTTCCTCACCAAAGAGTTCTTATCTGTTGCTCAACACGGCTTCGTTTCTGGTAGGTCTATTACCACTTACTTGGCACTTTTCTCATCGTATGTTATCAACGCTATTGAAAATAAATATAAAGTCGATACGATTTATACCGACTTTAGTAAAGCCTTTGACTCAGTAAATCATACAACTTTATTGAAAAAGCTTGAACATTTTGGTTTCCATTCGAACATTTTATCTTGGTTATCGTCCTATCTTGTTGGCAGAACTCATAATGTACGCATAGGCAATGTCTGCTTCAGATCGATTAAATGCACTTCTGGGGTTCCACAAGGCAGCCATTTAGGTCCATTGCTCTTCACAATTTTTATCAATGACAACACTTTGGCTATTAAGCACTGCCAATGTCTATTATACGCCGATGATCTGCAACTATATCTAAAAATTAAAAGTATAGAGGACTGCCTAGTTCAGGTAGATCTAAATTCTATTTCAGAATTTTGTAACTCTAATGATTTAAAGCTTAACATAAAGAATTGTAATGTGATAACCTTCTCAAAATTGAGTTTACCAGTATTGAGTCTGAGTGCTCCAGTGCAGAAAGTCTCACACACCCCGACAAAAAAAAAAAAAAAAAAAGTTATAATGTCAAATGTCCACCCCTTCTCTCAAGGATAGGTACGTACCTATCTACGTACCTGCTAGATTACTAAGATCTAGAGATTTTCTTTTTCAAAACGTGCACAGAACTAAACACGGGTGTAATGAACCTTTATCTAGAACAATAATATCTTTCAATGAAGCTTGCAGTAGTATTGATTTATGTTTATCTAGAGATAAATTTATGGCGATGCTTTTGTATATTTTCTTTTTATACCCTATTCTAAGGGTATATAACGCATAGTTTGTAACATACCTTAATATTGCCCGTAGACCCCTAAAAGTTACTATATTTATGATCAGCATCTATAGTAATGTCGATCTAGCCATGTCCGTCCGTCCGTCCGTCCGTCTGTCGGCAAAAATTAGGCCTTTAAACTGGACCTAGGGAGCTGAAATTTTAACCATATACTCTCTAGTGTCGCGAAATAATCAAATTTACGAATTTTTGAAATCCGCCCACAGACACGCCCACAAACTCAAAAAAAACAAAATTTTGGAAAAAATCGAATCGAAATGCTCGCGATAAAAAAAATTCAAAATCCGCCCACTGACACGCCCACAAATAAATAAAACATTTTTTTTGAAAATTCAAAGTTTGAGCTAGGGAGCTGAAATTTATAATATATACTCTCTATGGGCCCTTTATGCTCATGTGTAAATATTTTCAAAATCCGCCCACTGACACGCCCACAATTATTTTTTTTTTTTTAAATTCAAAGTTTGAGCTAGGGAGCTGAAATTTATAATATATACTCTCTAGGGGCCCTTTATGATCATGTGTTAATTTTTTTTAAATCCGCCTACTGACACGCCCACAATTAAATAAAACAATTTTATTGAAACACCCAAGTTTGAGCTAGGGAGCGTTTTTTTTTTTTTGATAAAATCCTTTAAATGTTATATAAAAAAATATGTAGAGCGTTCGTAACAATTCAACCATACTTAGACTTTTGTCACGCCCACTTATGAGGGATAGGAATAAGAATAGGGTATCAAACAGTTCGCCCAAGCGGACTGTAGCCCGTCCCTATGTTTTTAATTAATTTGTGTACCTCTAATGTCTGTTAGCTTTAAGCAGCTTGTAGATTAATTTAATAAAAAAAATAAAAAAAATAAAAAAAAAATAAAAAATAGATGGTGTGTATCGATCTGAAATTCCTGTGTTTTTTCCAAGATTTGTCGGAGTGTGAAAATTTTGTCGATGGTTGACTTTCCTGGCCTAAAAACACACTGATATAGACCGATCAGGTTGTTGGCGAAATGTTTTAGGTTTTAGAGCCGACAAAATCTTATACGCGACATTCAGGAGACTTATTCCTCTGTAGTTGACGCAGTTCAGAGTATCTCCTTTCTTGTGGTTGGGGCACACGATGCTGAGGTTCCATTTGTCAGGCATGCTGTCATAAGTCCAAATTGTACAGATGAGTTAGTGCATGCTCTTTACCAAGCCATCTACCGCTGCTTTGAAAAGCTCGGCCGGAAGGCCATCATTTTATTAATGGTTGCTCTCTTTAAAGACTGATAGCTGAGTACATTCAGTGACTTCATTCGTAAATGCAATCGCAAAGAATACTTTTTATACCCTATTCTAAGGGTATATTAATTTTGACGCATAGTTTGTAGCATACCTTAATATTGCCCGTAGACCCCTAAAAGTTACTATATTTATGAGCAGCATCGATAGTAGTGTCGATCTAGCCATGTCCGTCCGTCTGTCGGCAAATATTAGGCCTTTAAACTGGACCTAGAGAGCTGACATTTTAACCATACACTCTCTATGAGCCCGAAATAGTCAAGTTTAAGAATTTTTGAAATCCGCCCACAGACACGCCCACAATTAAATATAACAATTTTATTGAAAAGTCAAAGTTTGAGCTAGGGAGCTGAAATTCATAATATATACTCTCTAGGGGCCCTGTATGCTCCTGCGTAATTTTTTTATATCCGCCTACTGACACGCCCACAATTAAATAAAACAATTTTATTGGAAAACCAAAGTTTGAGCTAGGGAGCGTTTTTTTTACAAAATCTTCGTTTTTTTCGATAAAATCCTGTAAATGTTATATAACAAAATATGTAGAGCGTTCTTGACAATTCAACCATACATAGACTTTTGTCACGCCCACTTATGAGGGATAGGAATAAGAATAGGGTATACAACAGTTCGTCCAAGCGGACTGTAGCCCGTCCCTCTGTTTCTTTCTTTTTTTATGCACCCCTTGCAGATTGTGTTGTTTTTTTTTTGGCGCATGGCCATGGGATTGAGAAACATAGGGTATGAAATGTAAATGAGATTGAGAGGGAGTCACACTCAGAGTATATCCATATAATGAGTAGGGACACTGTCGACGTTTTCTTTATCAGTTCTTATCAGCAAGTATTTTGTTTTAAATTTGAGGAGAAGTGGCAGACTGGCGAAGCAAGGCGAGCACAGACAGCTAGTATAAAATAAAACTACCTTCATGTTAAATTGAATAATTGTATCTAGATATTTTAGTTAGTGATATTGGGGCGGACTCAATCAATAAATCAAAAATTATAAATTTGCATGGACCCGCAAATCGTATGTATTACTATGCCATTTTCCGTTTGCCCGTTGTTTCGACGGATCCGTCGGCGTTAACGTACTTAAAGGAAAAAACCGTCGCATAGATTTCGTCGCCAACTTTGTCAGCCGAACACACATTCGCCGGCACCAATCATAAAGGGCTTTGCCGGAAATGTATGAGCAACTGGTGCCTTTTTTTTGATGGCACACTAACGCGACCTAGAGTAGTAGAGTACTTCAATACAAAAAATAGTTACTACGCAGATCAGCTCTAAAGTACATCCGTCCCGAGTTATGCGCCCTATATTGCTATCCCTTTAATCAGTCAGTGAGTAAGTTAAGCATTGAAAGGAATTTGTATTTGTAGCTGACAGATGAGCTGTGTATGCGTGTAGTTGATAGGGTCGCAATACTGTCGATGCTTATTCTGAATATTCACCCTTATAGTAATGGGCATTTCACTTGAACGAGAATTGTCACTTTTTTTGTCAAGTCAATTTGTAGGCTTTTCATGCATACGTTCCTTAAACCTCAATCGTTTTCGATCAACATGCGTTCCACATAACCAATTGTATTGTTCCCAACAATACCGCATACTTCGGGGGTTTGCGGTTACGATGACGACGCTCAAAGTGTAGCATACTCTGAGGCGCACACGCGCTACAGTCGACAGAGTTTCGGTTGGTGTAATGTGCAGATTTTCAATTAGGGATCAAAGGATGTTTTTTCATCAAGGTTATTTTACCAAGAGGTGCATTTAACTCATAAATGGTCCTTAAACCGTTAACAAAAGATATTTTTCCAAAATGTCCTTAGAAACCGCGCTGTATTCTTGTGTTAAAAGTTACTGTGCCAAGAGCTCCTTGAAGCCCGAAACACATTACACACTAAAAACATACATTTTTATTCAATTTCGCCAATCAGTCGTTTAGAAATTTGTGTTGGACTGAAAATAGCGTTTTAAATGTCGTATCAACCAATAAAACGATCATAATGAGGTTGAGTGACATTTCGCTAACTAAAACTTACGTTCCACTAAAACTGCCAACGATAAACGACTCTGCAACGCCAACCGTAAAACCAGTTTTTAAAGTGTGTCTGTCAAGTGAATCGACTATTACAATGCCGACGAAATGAAAGGCACGTCCGCATTGTGTATTTAGAAACCACCCGAACTCTACACCTGTAATGGATTTTAGAATTAAAAACAAGGAAATAGTGACTATTTAACAATTTATTTTATTCGTAATAGATTCCAATCAAAATGATTATTTTCTTCAAGCATTTCCATAATGCTTTTAATTTTCTTAATTTTTATAGAGATTCACGTTCTCTAATATGGCATAGCAGTATGAAATATTCATAAACTCGAATGGCGATCGTAAGTCAACTTAAACTCTAACTCTGTCGTTGTTGTACTAGGAACTACAATTTAAACTCAAAATGACTATTTACAAATATGAAAAAAAAATGTTCATCCTTACAAGTTAAATCAAATAAAAAGAAAATGCAAAGATTTAAAAAAAAGAAAAAATGAAAAAAAAACAAGCTAATTCAATATTAGTTAAGCTCATTATTGAAGTCAGTCAACACTCTGTTCATCACTGTCAATAGGGGGACTTTGATTCAACAATGTAACCCTAGTTTCCGCATCGTCATCATCATCTTCTACATCGTCTTTTCCACAACGTTGTTCCTGCATCTCAATGTCCAGCGTGCCATGTTGCCGATGAAACGTGATAAGATACATTGCAACTGAAAATGCAATAAAGATCAAAGCAGCAGCTGAGCAAAGTACTACCACCGCTGTAGTTTTGTCCTCTGATGAGTAGGACGAGGAGGAGGGTTCCTCACCCACACTACGAGTTGGTAGAGCTTTTCCCGGACCCTCGGCAATGATCGTATTAAAGGACCGTCCCGCTACAGCAGGGGATACGATTTCATCGGAAATCGCAGCTCCTCCTAAAGAGTCTACACGAAAATCAGGCTCGGGTACTTCGATTAATGTTTTGACGGTTGTCGTATCTTCGCTAGTTATGGTAATAGGCTTCTCTGTTGATGATTCGTAGATTATATTCATATCGACTGGCTTAACGGTGGATGTTGGTTCGAGAGTCTCGTTAGAAGAAACATCGTCTTTGTGCTTGAGGATTTCATTTGATTTCCCTAACACGAAAGAAGACGGCTGATCGCTATGTTTAATCATAGGGGCTACAGTTGAAGTCTCTAGGGTTGGAGCATCCGTGAATGTGTCCACATCGTGAGTCGATGGTTCAGGATGAAGTGTTGTTGACTCATATTCCAAAGTATATATTGAGTTTAATTCTTGATCCGTTCGGGGCTGTATGGTAGAAATATTTTGGACCTGCTTCTTCACTTCAGTGTCTTCTGTAGCTATTTGTAATGCTGTTGCAAGCTCTGAATTAGACTTGTGACCAGAGAAACTAGATAGAGTACTGTCTTGCTCATTAGTAACCGGCGGAACTAAGGACATTTCAGCGGTAGTAGTTGGGGTGGATTTATGCACATCGGCTTTTGAAGAAAGTTCCGGAACAGTGGTAAGCTCTGAACTCGAAGAGTTCGATTGAACAACGTCTATCGACAGCTCAGTTTCGACCAATAATGGTAGTTCAGGAGCAGGGGTGTTGGATTGTTTGGATTTATTTTGCTTGTTTTTCTGTTTGTCTTTGTGAACTGGGAGTTCAGTGTCTGCTCTTAAAGTTTCGTCCTGATTGCCATTTAGAGTTCTCGGGTCATTTTCTAATGGAGCACCAACAGTTAAAAGACCTATAGCAGATTGATTTCTTGTTTCTAGCAATTGTGCTCCTGGTGCCAAATTTTCATTTGTTACATTTGTTGACAAGTTCTTCGTTACAGAAATTTCTGTGACTGCAGAACCGTTTTGGGTGTTGACTTCGCCATTTTGAATAGAATCAGCTTCAATTCTTGATTTCCTTTCAGGTTCTGTAATAGTTTTACTTGAAGCAGAACCATTGGAATTAATATCTGCTACGTCTATTATTGGTTTTCCAGTAGCATGCAATAGGGAATGCTCTTCATCAACTCCTGGCTTTTTGATAACAATATGCTTTCCGGTACCAGGGGTTGCAGTTATATCAGCTAACTGGTCTCCATTTGATTCGGTAACACCCTCTACCTCAATTGCTGTATCAGCAGATGTTGCTGCTGTAGCTGGTCTTGTAGTTGGAGTTATGAAAGTGTTTTCCCTTTCAAAATTGTTTTCAATAGATGCATCCTGGGAGATCACAAAATCAGGCTCTTCTGCGTTTTCTTCTGCAGCTACATTTTCATCGCTGGTGGCTGATGATTCATTCGATGATGAATCTGAAGAAGCAGACGTATCATCTGACGAGTCGGAGGATTTACTCTTTATGCTGTCGCTGTCTTTTGAGTTGTCATTAGAGTCTGATGCGATTTCATTTGTTTCTGATTCTTCACTAAATCCGCGCATTTGACGAGTTCGAATTGATTTAGTTTCACCAGTATCGTGCGGTTCTTTAATGCTATGTACCATTTCCTTAGATGGATTCAGGGTGATTTCATTGAAAATATCTACGGTGGACGTAGCGGCTTTGACCCCCGATTCGTTTTCTATATCGACTACATTATCATGATCTGCCTTATCAACATCAAAAGGAATTTCTTCCATAGCAGGAGCTGAGGTAGAAACCAGAATTGTTTTTGGAGCAGGAGTTGTAGTTGATGTAGACGTCGTTACTGATCCTAAATAGGTATTAGGAGTCTGGCTTGTTTCGCTTGCAATCGCACCTGTAGCATTCTCATTTGTTTCTACTTTTGATTCAATTTTGTCTAAAAAAAATTAAATAAAATCAATAGGAAAACCTTTACAATGCCATTTGACTCACCTTCATCTTTTGCAATATCTGGCTTCCATTTTGTAGAACTTTTCTCGTTCGATTCCTTCACACCTTGTGGATATTCAATTGCTTTCAACTCGTCGGTAAGCGTTTGACGAACATCTGGGTCGGGAATGTTCTCGATTGCTGATGATTCGAAATTCTGGTCAATTAATATTTCATCTTTAACTGAACTTCGAATGCTGTTCTCTAGTGCTGTGGCTGTATCTTCATCGTATGCTTCTGCCAATTGTACAATGCTTAATGGTGGGTCATTGGAATCAAGTTTTAAATTTGTCATAATCGCTTCCGGTGATAGAATCTCATTGTCACTATCAGTAACGATTTCATTTTGGTTATCTTCGTCTGTTGTATTGTCGGGGGGTTGATTGTCTAGAACTAGACTAACAATCTCCTTCACAGAGTTAACAATTTGCGTTGATGACTTTTCAATTTTTTCAGAATTTTTTCGATGAATTTCATCGAATGCGTCTTGGTTTGTATCTATGCTGATGGGTGCATCTGAGCTAACTGGAGTTGTAGAGATTTGTGCTTCGTCGGGTATTGTCTCGGATAGGGAATTTTTCAAGAAAAACGCCTCAGATTTGCCTGAAATTAAAAGAGAGAAATTGTAATGAAATAAATTAAGCATGCTTTTAGGGGGAATAAAAACGTTTTCTTGTTTGATACACACGGATCATGAAAATAAATCTAATATTGTGTTGGGCTACGGTATGGTAATGCCTTCAATATAGAATACACATTTTGCCAACTGCCAACATTTTTAATACAAATAGCCCCAATTTATAGTCTGATACAGTAGAAATAAGTCCACTGATATACGTATATACGGTGTATGCCCGTTTGACATCAAAGAGTATCGGCAGAGCTCCAAGTTTCGCAATTATTGTATCAATCCACCAATTTAATCCTTAAAAATTGGGATTTTCAAAAGCTTATAATCCCAAACATATGTTTAACTCCTTTTTAACGAAAAAAGAACTGAACTGGTGCCGAAAGTCAAATCATGCCATTCCTTAGCCCGTCGCTTCACGGGATACATTTCGAAATTTAAGTATTTCCAACAAATTTGGACGAAACTTAAATGCCATTTTGATAGGGCGCATTACTTGCAATATTTCAAAGTGAACAAAATTAACTTCAAAATGGACCTACAGAACACTGAAAAGGATAAAGTTTATAACAGCTGAAGTCATTGCTGTTGTTTGAATGGTGTTTTTCTTGAATTTTTTTCTGTTTCTTCGAGATCGAGATATTCCGTTTCCTTCGAAGAATCGAGATAAAAGAGTGGAGTGGCGTTTAGTACTCCGTGTAACATATAATTTTGTTATACTCGAGAGACATTTTGTGTGGCGCATCCACATAAAAGTAAAAATTTAACGTGCGAGTAGGATACTGTTTTGCTAAACCGCCTCACTAAATTTCATCTTTGTACACATTTTTGTACGGGACCTTGAATTAAGCGCGATCAGGATACTGGGCTTAGGACATCAATTTGAAAATGAATAAAGTACTAAATAATTTAAACTAAAGCACTATGGAAGTGTACGCTAATAGAAAGCGCTAATAGAAAACGCACAACCCCGCCAGGCACTACTCATCTTGTTAATAATCCTGGGATGAGTAAAAATGCTCGGGTCAGGACTATTCGGTTTCCGGGGGATAGCAAAGTAATGAACAACAGGGTCGCGAGTTGGAAGTATTAGTGGTCGTGAGCTTGAAGGTGTTTTTTTTTTATAATTCGCTTACGGCGTTGTTTTTTCTATATATGTACAGTACCCTTATAGTGTTAAACACAGCGCATGCATTTTTTGTTGAACAGTAAGCAGCACCTAACAATGAAGTATTGTATTGCATGTTTTTAGGTGCTACTTTCTATTCGAAAGAATAGGAAGATAGGAAAGAAGTTTTTTGGTGCTTGGTATTTTTTTTCTCCGCGCTTGAAGAGATGATGGTTAGAGGGCGAGTTGACATCTTATTTGTTCAAGAAACTAAATGGCGAAACACCGAAAATGGGGGGCGTTTCTTGGACGATAGGACAAAAGCTTTCAAGATGTTCTCCTACGAGACGGAACAGGGTAGAAACGGAATCAGTATCATCCTTGGGGCAGAGCTATTTGGCAGCGTCTTGACCATTTCAAAGTCCAATGATCGTTTGATGTCTCTCAAACTGGTGATGCAAGGTGAGGTGTGGAATATTGTCTGTGCATATGCTACTCAAGTTGGATGCAAGCAGAGAGAAAAATATGCATTCTGGCTAGATTTTCACAACGTCATCAAGAACATAACAAAACAAAACACATGTCGGGAAGTCAGAAGAAGACCATGAAGACTGCCATGGAGGACTGGGATACGGCGCCAGGAACTCTCCGGGTGAAGATATCCTCAGCATGTGAGTCATGCAGTCTTATCGTTCTAAATATCATGTTCACTTACAGCAGAGGCGGAAATAAAACCCAGATTGATTACCATTTGGTAGCACGTGTCATGAAGCCTCAAGTTAAAGATTGCAAAGTGATCCTAGGAGAAGCAATCGCCCAGCAACATTTATCTCCTTACATACATTTTTATGGCGGCGGGGACGAGCAAAACTGAACAGACAAAAGTGTCTGGACAAAAAGAAAGGCGAAAAGCTTATTGCAAATGCAAAATTATCTCCATCGCATCATCAACGAAATTGAGGATGCAGAGTGCGCAGCACAAGAAATGTGGAATTCCCTACAACAACCTTGCTTGGATAGAGCCAAATCACTGCAAGGTTCTTTGAAAGGACACTATCAACACGGCAAAGAAACATGGGGGTGGATATCTACGGAATCCGACAAACCAGCTTAAACAAAGGCATAGCCATTTAAAAAAAAAACGCTCAGAGAAGAAGAAATGCCCATGAAATCTGTTCGTCAAAGTTCATTAACAATGCTCAAGGCTGCTTCTTGTGGATGAGGAAAAAATACTACACAGGTGGCAACAGCATTCTGAAGGACTTCTAAATGAACTTTTTCCATAGATATATTTTCCGAGAGCCGTTCCTATCAATGAAGAGTTGCTTGACATTACTGTCACTCCAAACAACGAAAAGCAGTTGAGCCGGACGAAATACCCTCCGAGTTCTGGAAAAAGATGGAAGACATCGGGTCCAAATGGCTCATGATTCTCATCTCCAAACTGATGAGAGGCGATCCAATGCCTACAAAGGAAAAGGCGATACGCGAGACTGTGACAATTGCCGTTCAATCAAGCTGATGTCCCACACTGTGAAGATTGTTGAGCTGGTATTAGATAGCCGAATGCGGAAAATTAAATGGCTATCTGAAAATCAGTACGGGTTTGTCACAGGTAAATCAACCACCGATGCAATCCAAGCCTTTGATAGACAACAAAGAGATCTGTTATGGGTGGCGCCAAGACAACGAGACAGAAACCTACGGTTAGATGATCATGGATATGTATGAGGGAGTAAAGACAAGAGTAAAGACGACCCGTTGGCGTCACCGAGGAGTTTGCAATCAAAGTCGGAGTGATTTTTAAGTGCAAAAAGTTCACATAGCTGGACTCTTTGATCAATAACGAAGCAAGCTGTGATGACGAGATGGAGATGCTTAGCATGACAGCAAGAGTAACAATGATTGATCGAATAAGAAGTTCCAAGATCCGAGTAAGCCTTCACGTCAAAGAACCTATCTCGATGAAAATGTAGCGCGACCGGTTTAGTTGGTACTACATGTTCAAAGGAGAGATCCTACGTAAGCCGACTGACAAAGCTGGCGACGATTATGTCGAAACAACGGATGCAACGGATTCTATGGGCTGGGCCCTGGAGTCTCTTGCTTAAAGGGATTATCCAGTGTATTGTATTGTATTGTCTTTGTATTGCCTTTGCCTTGGCTTTTGCTTTCTCGCGACGATGAATTTTTAGCTAAACTAAAACTGCTGGGAGAAAAAATTTCTAAAATCCGCCCACTGACACGCCCACAATTAAATAAAACAATTTTATTGAAAACCAAAGTTTGAGCTAGGGAGCTGAAATTTATAATATAGAATCTCTAGGAGTCTGATAGGAATAAGAATAGGGTATCCAACAGTTCGTCCAAGCGGACTGTAGCCCGTCCCTATGTTCAGTGACAGAGTTTATAACCCAAAATATATCGGGTTGCCTTTGCCGTTGCTTTCTGGCGACGATGAGTATGCGGATGGAGACAGAGATATGAAAACACACAGTAAATAACATTCGACGATTTACGTGCGCAGTTTATATGCGATTGCGAATATCAAGTTGATTTTTGGTAGGGTTTCAGGTGTATTTGGTAGATAGTATTGTCTGGTGAAGTTTAAAGAGGGAAGCCGGTAGAAGTCGGGTTATATAGATCCCAATGTAAGGCTGTGGCCACACAGGGATGAGTCTGAGCGACGGGTGGCGATTTACTGAGCGTCATCGCTCATTGATTAGTTGCGAAAATGCCATTAACAAGAGCTGTTAGTCGTAGGTTTCTACTTGAAAGTCGTTTTCATATTTAGAGATTTTTTCGATCGAGAAAACGAACATTTGGTATACACCCAATAAATTTGTCCCCCTTCATTCCACTGCCTATCGGTAGCATTTTTATTTGTAGTCTTTAAGTCTGCCATAAATCTGGGCAGCTCTGGACAGCTGAAATCAAACATTCTGGCTTTATTTTCTCCATTTTGTAAAGTCGTCGCTCAGCGACACAAACGATGGGACATTAATTTTGACGGTAGAAACAGATCAACACATCCATTCTGAATTTTACTTTGGAAAACACCCCGCACGTTTAAAAACCAATGCTTTTTAATGGGATGGAACACATTAGCACCGCAACATCAACTTTGACTTCAGCGTAAGACCTTAATCCTAAATTCGAAGTTGAAGTGCAAATACCACCAACCCTGCGGCGATGTTTTCAGTGTTTCCAACATGCAAATACTTATATTTTAAGCTCCTATGCAAGTATAGGTCAGAGTTGAAGTGTTGATCTGTTGCTACCATAAAACTATCATTCAGATGCGATACCTAAGTATGTTCTCTATGATGTAAAGAAAGAGAATTGTGATTTTCTCGCAGATTTTCAGTATTCGGACAGCGTTTACTCAGTGAGACTATGTCTGTCCGGATACTACAAATTAGTTTCAGTTTCCGGACAACTTTATTTTGTATGTAATTTTCAGCTTTTAGTTCAAATATCCTACATGGGCATTTTTTAATTATATTTTTTAAAAAATGGATGCAGATAACATATGACATCTGAAGAGAAGGAACAGAGATTGCTCAGTGGTGTGCCGATCTCTGCAAGTGTGGATTTCCCATTAAATTGGACGATTTGTTAAATACTGTTCAAAAAATCATAAAAGATTCGAACCGAAAAAACACTGTTTAAAAAAGATCGCCCTGGAAAAACATGGATGCGAGCTTTCATGAAGCGGAACCCTTCATTATCAATGAGAGAAGCGGAAAGCACCAGCAGGGGTAGGGCAGTAGTCACACAGCAGACCATATTAAAATGGTTTAAGGAACTTGATGACTACTTAAAGAGCATTGGTCAGGATCACATCATGAATGAAAGCTGATGGATGAGAAGCGAAACCTTTTTTAATTGTGTCGCTAACTGTGTTCACACAACTTACTGACTGATAACGTGGAACGACCCGTAATATTGTTTGTCGATGGGCACAAATCGCATTTAACGCTGGAACTCAGCGCGTTTTGCAACAATAACGAAATTATTTTGCATGCGTTGCCACCGAATACCACCCACATCATGAAGCCGGCGGACATAAGTGTTTTTAAGCTCCTGAAATCCGATTGGAAAAAAACAATACGTGATTGGCAATCAACAAATTTGGTTCACATATTAACAAAAATAAATTTCTGTCCCCTTTTTATACCCTATTCTAAGGGTATATTAATTTTGACGCATAGTTTGTAACATACCTTAATATTGCCCGTAGACCCCTAAAAGTTACTATATTTATGATCAGCATCGATAGTAATGTAGATCTAGCCATGTCCGTCCGTCCGTTCGTTTGTCGGCAAAAATTAGGCCTTTAAACTGGACCTAGAGAGCGGAAATTTTAACCATATACTCTCTAGGGTCCCGAAATAATCAAGTTTACGAATTTTTGAAATCCGCCCACAGACACGCCCACAAACTCAAAAAAACAAAATTTTGGTAAAAAATCGAATTTTGAGCTAGAAAGCTGAATTTTTTTATATATGATCTATGACTCCTAAAACTGCTCGGGATAAAAAATTTTCAAAATCCGCCCACTGACACGCCCACAAATAAATAAAATAATTTTTTTATACCCTATTCTAAGGGTATATTAATTTTTGAAAATCCAAAGTTTGAGCTAGGGAGCTGAAATTTATAATATATACTCTCTATGGGCCCTTTATGCTCATGTGTAAATATTTTCAAAATCCGCCCACTGACACGCCCACAATTATTATTATTTTTTTTTTTTTAATTCAAAGTTTGAGCTAGGGAGCTGAAATTTATAATATATACTCTGTAGGGGCCCTTTATTCTCATGTGTTAATTTTTTTTAAATCCGCCTACTGACACGCCCACAATTAAATAAAACAATTTTATTGAAACACTCAAGTTTGAGCTAGGGAGCGTTTTTTTTTGATAAAATCCTTTAAATGTTATATAACAAAATATGTAGAGCGTTCTTAACAATTCAACCATACTTAGACTTTTGTCACGCCCACTTATGAGGGATAGGAATAAGAATAGGGTATCCAACAGTTCGCCAAAGCGGACTGTAGCCCGTCCCTATGTTTAATGATGCATTCATAAAAAATAAAGGATATGGTGGTGGTGGACCATATAAAACGAATTTTAGAAATCCACAGTGTTTTATTTTATAAAGGCAAAAAAGGAATAAAACTTCATACAAAACGTTAGTGTCCGGATACTAAAAAAAAGTGTCCGGAAACTAAATTCAGTTATCCGGATACTAGTGCAAATCGAACTTTGTCGAAATTCTTTTTTATAAATAATCATAATGAAATATTTGAAAAAAGTGTGAATGTTTTATTATTTAAAAATATCGCTACTTTTACAAACACTAAAATTTTTTGCGAAAACTTGAATAGTAAGAAGACGACTGGAAGTCAAAGTTAAGAAATATGTTAACTGTCCGGATACTAGCGCCTTTACCCTAAGTAGTTGTCTCTTTTTAAGGGTTAAAGTCTGCAGTTTCCTATTTTCAAAAATCGTATCGCTTTTTAAGAAATATTTTCATCGTGTAAGTATCTATGGCAGTCTAAAGTATATGGAAAAGAACCTGCACCCCTGAACCATCTCTATTTCTTATTTTTATTGTTAATCCTCATCTCCCTCTTAATGCTACTTGATCCGTGGAAGTAGAGCTCTTTAAAGTCAGATGGAATTTCTCTAAAAACAATAATCTTCTCTTCTTGAGTGCACATCTGGAATGCATTCAAAACTCTATATTCTCAATTTAGTGGATTACAATTCATCATGAAGCGTATATTTCTAGATTCTAAAGTGTTAGAGGAATTTTAAGTAAACTCAGTTTCCCAGCATTGTTTTCCATCGTACGTTTCCGAAAAACCACCATCAACACTTTTAACACATAATTCATTTAGTGAAAATTAATCTACTTGCCCACGTAATGGTTGTTTGTTTGACAAAAATAGAAGATGCCGACCCATGACAGAACACTTTAGTCTAATTTAGTAGACTTAAAATTCGTTGAGCAGGACCATTCCAGCTTTTTATAGGTGGTCCACTAATGCTCTTGTTATAAATTATTTTTAACTCCAATTCCATTGGATCTACATAAATATATTTATGAGATGAGATGATCCACAGAAGGAATCGGTACTTTTTGAATAAATTTTCCAGAGACAATTGGGAGAGGGAATTTCAAATGCATATAAATACAGAAATAACAAACTTCATAGGTATGTATGTGTGTATTTTGTTGGCCTGCGGTCCCTGCCCCATTCATTTGTTGACCAGAACATAAACTATGAATTTTTACCAAGAAAATTGATATTGCAACAACAAAATTGTCGGAGACCCTTCTGTGATCAAAAGTAGGTAAACACGCCGGTTAACAGCTGGACTTGAACAATGTGGTGGCACTGATCTATGTGGCACGCATAGGCATGCTGCATCAACCACATGTTTCTCGTCGTGGACTCACTCTATTTGGGCGATCTATTTAGTCGGCGTCATCTTATCTTCTTTCTACCCCTAGCTATGAGAATGTGAGTAATTTAACATCCCTCATATCCATCATTGTCATTTCTTTATTCTCATCTGATGTTGTTTTGGTCTCAGTGAAATAATATTATATTTTCACTTTGTTTGGATGACTAAATAAAAAATAAAAAAAACATGAACAAATCATGGCAATCTACTCGATGCAGATAGGTACTTAAATCTGAGTAAAACATTAAAATATGTGCAGAGATGCACAAAGATGACTTCTTAGATTTTATGATTCTGGCAGACAAAATTACCATAAAAGCGGTGCGCTCACTTTTATAAGCGGAGCCGTAGAGATTTAATTCTTCTAAGAAAGTGTGAAATAAATTTTTTCAAACGGATTAGGGAGACGAGATCATGGTTCATGACCTATTGAAAAAGGAAGAAAATGACTCACAAATGCGAACGCCTTCTCCGGGTGTCGCTGCCGAAAATTCCAAGGAATCTCGTTAAACCTATTTTTGATATTTTTTTGTTCGTGGGAAATGTAAATAGTTTTTACTGATTCATCGATTAAATGAAAGAATTTGATTTGGAAAAATATCCCCTTTTGTAAGTCACGCAGCGCCAGGCGTCTTATCTATGAGGAAACGAACACGCTTCTATGTACATAATGTGTAATTTTCCTCAGAGGAATGTCTTGCGAATTTATATTCGTTTACTGTGAGATAGTTTTTTTTTCTACCTGGAAAATCTGTTCTATCCTGTGAATGTTACGGGTAGCTATTTCGAAGTGCTGCCTACAAAAGGGACCGATAATATGAAGATTGACACTTTCATTAGTTACGTGCCGGCAATTCTTAAAAATCCGAAAGTCTGTCTGTTGTTGAAGGATAAATAATTAATTTTTACGATAGAGAATATGTAACTACCTAGGAACCAGTTTTTTTTTAAACACTTAACTAATTATTTTTCGTGGATTGGAAACCGATTGAAGAATGATTAGGAGATCATCAGGAAAGACACTAGATGATGTCTCACTTACGCTATACGATAAGACCTTATCTGACACTATCTGCTCTACTACGACGGTGAAAAAAGGGAAGTTTGAATGACATACACAAATGTACATTGTGTACAATTTTCTTGTTTCTTTAAGAATAAAAGTGCGAGGGTTATGAGCCCCTAGTCCTGATCAAAACCTCGTTGTAAAGGAAGAAGAAGAAGATAAGAATTGGATTCCAATCACATTTTTTCATTAGCCCTTTTCTATATTAAAGTAATGGGTCTTTCGTTATGGACTTGACAACTTCTTTTTTAAAATAAAATGCAAACTATTTGAGATATCTCAAAAACAAAAATTATTAGCTTGAATTACTATCAAAACATTAATGAATGGAATTCGACTTCGTTCATATGTCCACCACGGGAACGTATACAGCGGTCGATACGATGAACCCAATTTTCGATGACTCGGTCGCACATTTCGACCGATATGGCTCGTTCTCGTTCAATATTGACTCTGAGCTCCTCCAACGTCGCCGGCTTTTTGGCATAGACCGATGATTTAATGTAGCACAATAAAAAAAAGTCTGGAGGCGTTAAATCACACGATCTCGGCGGCCAATAGACGGGTCCGTTTCTCGAGATAACACGTTCACCGAACTTAGACTTCAATAACTCGATTGTTGCACCCGCTGTGTGGCTTCTGGCACCGTCTTGTTGGAACCACATATCACTGATGTCCAATTCATGCAATTGCTCAAAGAAATAACGTTCCAAGATGTCTCTGTAGCGAATACCATTCACCGTAACGTAACGGTCATTTTTATCGACAAAAAAAACGTGACCCAGATACTTTTTGGGGATGAAGTGCTGTTTCATGAAGCACATGAGGGTTCTCACCTGTCCAGTAACGCATATATTTTACTTACTGACGAAGCCGTTTAACCAAAAATGCGCCTCATCGCTGAAGATGATGTTGTGATGAAATTCTTCATTTTCTTCCATCATGTCCAGAGCCCAATTCGAGAACGTACTTCGCTTCATATAATCAAGTGGCTTTAGTTCTTCAGGCAGATTGATTTTATAAGGCCGTAGGCCAAGATCCTTACGCGAAATTCGGCATAATGTGGTCCGAGAGAGTCCCAATTCTTGCAACGGACACCTCTTCGGCAGCAATATTGTCCACACTTCGGACAAAACGTAGTCTCACTGGCACGGCAACATCAGGCAGCGAATATTCTGACTCAAATTTTTTCACTAGACTATGAATTGCTTGTCCTCTGGGACGAAAATCACGGCCGAAAATTGGCGGTAACGCTCTTAAAGTTGCGACCACCGACTCGGAATTTCGGTAGTAAATTTGAATTAGGTATTTGTAAACGTTGTTACTTCGTGTATTTCACCATGTTGATTTTACTGAATATTTTGACATTGACAATTCGGTAACCGGTTTAAGGGTGCGTTCACGCTGAAAGTTTGTAGTTGTCAATCCGCTAATGAAGGACCCTTTACAATTTTTTAAAGATTTTATTGAAAAAAAAGTTTTTGTAAAAAGAAGAACGGCCCTTAAAAGTGGTCATGACAGAAAACTTTATATAAAGGAATTGTTCAAAACGATTTCAACTACATACATACTTTCCGAATAATTTCTTTAATAAAAGGTTTTTTTTAAGTGGAAAAAAGAGTATAAACATATTTCAAATTTCACCTTCCACAATGATTTTTCGATAAAAAAAAACAATTTGTTTAAATTGTGGGAGTGTCACTGACACTGACTGGCGTATTGAAAAAATCTTAAAACATGAGCATTTATTATGAATTCCAGCTTCCTAGCACAAACTTTTCGATAAAATAGTTTTTTTTTTGAATTGTGGGCGTGTCATTGAGCGGATTTTAAAAATGTTAACCTTCGACCATTTTGGGCCCCTAAAGATCATATATGTTTTTTTATTTGCGAGTACTTATATAGGTATAAACAGTAGCCTTGCGTTGCGTTAACAAATATTTTTTTTTTACATTTACTACTCTGTAGCGTGAACAAAGTGGGAAAAGCCCCTATTACGTGAACAGATTAAAAATGCATTCAACATAGAAAACCTTGTTGTCTTTTCTTTATTTGCGGCTTATACGAATCGTTAAACTTGTTATTGGGAAAAAAAAATGTTCTCTTTAAAATGTGGTCTCCTGTCGACTGCAGCAAGCAGCTCAAAATCGCCATGGATGACAGGTACAATTTTGAAAATCATTCGTTTGTGCCACAGGTGACAGGTAAAAGAAAAGTTGCGGTTTAATTAATTTCAAACTGACTTAAAAGAACAATTGCACAACAAAGTTCTGTTATTGATAGATAAAGCTTATTCTCATTCTACTGAACATGAATTGAAATCAGACGATGGGTTCATAACTGCAATGCTTATGCACCAAATATATAGATACATATTATATATATCAAAATGTGATTAGCATTACAAATCATATCTACAGAAGTCTTTTGGCATCAATGGCACACCGCACACAGACTAATGTTCTTGAAGTCCTTAAAAATTAACTTTAGCTATCATTTGCTGATATCCAGGAATGGAAGGAATCTTTAAAACGCAACCGAAACCAACGATGTTTTGATAAGTGATGGAAGTGAAGTCGAGCATTCTTGAAAGAGCGTATACCAGGATCGAACAACAGATATCAGCGTAGGTACATAAACGCCTGTGCGAAAAGGCAATTTGCAAAGAAAAAAGATAACCCATTTTTTCATTAATTTTAAGAATATTCGAATCAGGTATGTCCATATATATCATTTCACGCAAGTATTTATTTATAAATTTTACATCGTTTCAAAACAATACAAATATATGAATCATGTATTAACGTACAGCTTCGCAAACATAAACACGCTCAGTTTTTAATAGTTCTCGTTATCGCGAGTCTACTGTATACCTATAACTTTTTTTTCTGAAGAATACTGCCGAGAAATTGTTGACAATTTATTTTTAATTAATTTATTGACAGTTGGTATTTCAGTTCTTATTTTTTCTTTAATATGAGACCATATGACTTTCTACTTATTTACTTCATTGACCAACTAATAACGATACTAAATTAAACACTTTTTCCTTATTCATTGTCAATCAAATATTTATATTATTCTCGATTTCACAAATTGTTTTGATTTTTCATTTTATGTTTCTGCTGTCATGTAGTTTGGTTACTAAATCTTACTACAAAAGGTTTCCCTTAGGTAAGGTAAGGTTGAGATGGTTGTCAGCTACATCCACCACACTTAGGTTAGGTTAGGTTAGGTTAAAATGGGGTATTGCAGTTCGCACTCAGCACTAGGCACCAGAAGGGTCCATCGCAATCCCTAGGGAACCTATTGAATACAAAACTTCGAAAGGAGAAAAACTTAAACACTTTCCCTAACAACACATCTTATCTATTTTACAAGCATCCCGCTCAAACCCCCTTATTCCACTAAGTACCTACTCTCCTAGAAACCTCCTTCGATTCCGTTCTATACCGTCGCACTCACACAGTATGCGCGTTATGTCTTCCTCCGCTTGCAGGTCCCCACAGAACCTGCATGTATCCACATCTACCAGTCTTGGCCGCCTAGCATGCTTCATTAGGACACAGTGTCCCAACACACTACACATAGAACAATGTAAGTTCCACTGTGATACCACGTGGATCCAGGGAGCTTCTCTATCCGTTAACGTCAGTGTTAGCCAAGTCACTTAAATCATTAAGCAAGAAGGCTCCTACATAAAGATTTCTTTTACGGGAGAGAGCAGGACATTTACAAAGAAGGTGAAGTGTACGCTCCCCCTCTTCGTCCATGTAGCTTCAGTATTTTGAATAAACGCCAAGCCTTGATGTCCAGTGAGATTAGACACTTAGAGCATCGCAGGTCCAGTTTTGGCCAGATCTGCTTAGTCGCTAGACATGTCCACCACCACTTGTCCACCTAAGGTTTGTTCTCTCGATTAAGAATAGCTTAAACATGAGTTTGCATGTAGCGATAGGTATACCAAGAGAACTTTTAGCAGATAAGAGAGGTAAAGTGGTTCCTTTTTTGTCGAGTTCATCTGCCCCAAAGGAAATACGCCTTTTACCAAAGGAAAGCAGTCCATAGAAACTTGAAAAAACTCCATTAGCCTGAGGAAGACAGACACTGAAAAGCAGCGGCAGCAAGGAACAAGTAATGATGCATGTATAGATGTATCAACTAAAGACCACTTTTTATTCAAGCATTCATCGAAGAAACTGGACGGAAAAGTCTGCTCCAATGTACATTTTTTCTGACAACTCTACCTCAGAGTTTAGAACCTCGGAACAGATAATAAGGCTTAAAAAGTCAACAAAAATGTCAGACACAAGTTGGGAATACAAGACCATCATCACTGCTTACATCCTCCTTATATCTTCAACCGCATGATGAAAATCAAACCCCGTAATGTATTCACTATGTATCTGCTATCTACGAACTTTTTAGCGATAAATCCATCCAAAATGCTTAAACACACACTGATGTCTGCTCTTAAAATTAAAGTTGACAATGATTTTGCTATTACGTTCTGATAAAATATAACTTAATCCATAAGTATCTAGTTAACGAGACAATTGTTTCTTCGTTGACTGTTCAGAATAAAGTATGTAACATATTTAAAGAAAACATCAGAAATCTTACCAATGGAATAAATCATCAAAACACCAATTCCAAAATGAATGGTCCAGTGAGTCATCTTGCTCCTACCACAGGATTTCATTTTGAGCACAAATGAAATGATGCGTCCTTCATTAACTCGCCAGTAACTGTTGAATCGACGCACTAATTGCTGCCGGTTTAGCACAATCCCACGGTTACGATTGTTTTACAAGGGTTTCGCAAGCAATGCGAATAGATAACAAGAATAACTTGCAGCAACAAATTACAATCAAATATCAACCGATAACAATGGGAAGCTCAAGTATGTAATAACAATTGTATATATACGAACGCGTGTAAATTTGTTTTGGACAAGAAAACGTTTGATAACAGTTTATTGCATGAAGCCGATCATGACAGCACTTTCTTTTTTGTTGTCTTTTTTTTTCTCAAAGAAAAATCTCACGAGGAGAATTGGTTTAACTTGCTGCGATAGAGACACTACCACGCGGATCACTTCCCAAAAGCAAACTGAATTTCGTTTTCGTTTCGATTTCTGCAGCTGAGAGGCTAGAAGGCTGATTCTGGTTCACCACGTTCAATTCAATAATGCTGGTGTTGTTTTGCTTGCTCCTTGTCCTGTACACGCGGTCGACTGTGATCTGATCAGGCTGGAAAAAATGGTGGGGGAGGAGTAGGAATCTTAAAACACACTGCGCTGTATACGCATAGTTATCCTCTTGAATTGTGTCCGTATTAAGGGAAAGAAAAGGCTGATGCGTGTTGCTGTTTTTTAGGTTTTGATCATAACAGTAGCGGTGAGAAAAAAAGAACTCTGTTTACACATATTGTGTGTTCAAATTTGAGGTATCATTTTAAATTTTGAATGAAAGACATAAATTGTGTGAAATCTGTGTATATTTTTATAGGAAATTAATCTACATTGGTTCCGGTTAATAATGAAAAAGAATGTCGTCCAAATGACCTCCTCTGCTAGCTCAGCAGACTGTCAACCTTTTGCCAAAATTTTGAATCACTTTTTCGCAAAATTACGGTTCAATAAGTGATATATGCTCGATGATGTTGTATTTGAGGTGTTAAACAGTTTAGGGATTATGTTCATAAACTTTAATCTTCAAGAAACCCCATAAGAAAAAATCCAGTGGTGTTAAATCGCATGATCTTGGTGGCCAATTCACATCTGTTCTTCGGGAAATTATGCGATTGTTAAACTTATCGATTGAGTTCGTTGCTGTGTGGCATGTTGCACCATCCTGTTGAAACCACATATTCTGCACATGAATATCTTTCAATTGACGCCACAAAAAGTTTCTAATCATGACTTGATATCGAGCTCCATCCACAGTAACTGCATTGCTGTTTTCAGCTTCGAAGAAAAATGGACCAATTACGCCACCACACCAAAATCCCTACAGTAACTTTTTTTGGTTTCATTGGCCTTTCAAACAATCCTCTAGGATTTTCTTCAGCCCAAATGCGACAGTTTTGTATTTTGTAAGCCTTTACATGCAGATCTTTGTGAACATTTTTTCTTGAAATGAATTAAAGCTTTAGAAAAAAATTCAAGAGCAAAGGACAACAACTTAGCCTGTATCGATTTTGTTAATATGGATCTCTATTCAGGCCTGTGTTCTTATACGAGTATATATGACGTTTTATAAGATAAGCACTGCAGCGCTCCCCAAAACACAGCGCTTTACGTAAAAAGAGACTAAAGAGAGAAATCACTTTAACATTCAGGTGAGCCTAGAACACGGCTAAAGATCACAATGCTCAATAGCAGGAGCATGAACCTGTCGAAATCGTTAAAAATACGCAAAGACGTTTATTTTATAATATTTGTGCAATTTTATTTATGAAGAGAAAAAGAATCAAATTAAGCAGTGTAAAAATGTCAATTAGTTTAGAACTGCCAGTCGTTTTTGTTCGCCTTTTAATTTAAGCCTATATAACAGATAGAAAATCACACCTAGTATAGACTCCATTTGTGGCCCTCACGGCTGACCAATGTTGATGCATAAATTGTCAAAAGAAGGAGAAATAACATGTTGACTTTATACAAATCGTTGTTTG
Organism: Portevinia maculata; assembly: GCA_949715645.1. Classification (NCBI taxonomy): domain Eukaryota; kingdom Metazoa; phylum Arthropoda; class Insecta; order Diptera; family Syrphidae; genus Portevinia; species Portevinia maculata. Next base: position 400,920,575 of record OX454525.1, on the reverse strand, counting down.
TGACTCTCGTCTCATTATTCGTAATGAAGGTCCAATGTTTGTCGTAAAACGCATTCTGTCGGTTGACCTCGATATAAGTTTATCCACAATCGCTGCACGATTCAAGGCATTAACCGTCCACATAGGGTAAAAGACCTTGCTTCTCAACTAATTGTGTATGCGAAGCAATTTTTGACGGATGAATGGGACCATCAAGTTAAAGCCGATTCTGAAAGACAATTTAGATAATACTGGCACTAGCTGTACCGAATATATGGTTCCTTCTTACAGGTACTGTTTTACAAGTTGGCCTTGGTTGTATATTGAGTATCTTCTCGTTTATGAAGTAACTAGCTGAATGTCCGTGCTTCAATGCAGACGTTTTTAGATCAAGTAGAGGTTCTTTCGAAACACTCCTAGGAATAACCGCTCAACGAATATTACAGCAGCAGTAAAGCCTCTTAGCCCCATACTGGCTTTTTACCCATTATCCTCTTATAATAATGAACATGTAAATGCAACAGCGAAAAATAAAATCCAAACTGGAAAAATAGGACAAAAAAATCATTCGCATCTCATATTTGCGAGAAAAAAATGAATGCCAAATATCTATATACGAACAGAGCCACATCAAATTTCTTGTACACAGTATAAATGCATCAGCAAAAGTACACGGCATAAATCTTATCTTATTAAATATCTAATGATTGATTAAACCGGACGTGAGTTATATTGTTTATCGAAATTATGAAAAAGCTCTCAAAGGGTCAGTGAGATTCATATCCGAAAATCCTTTATGTGCACTATTCAAAAGTTCAGCTTGCTAGGTTGAGTACTTATTGAGATACAGCTATGAGTGAGTGAGTCAGTGGGTGAGTGGTTATGTTTTTTTTATATTGATATATTAAGATAAGGTATTTAAAAAAAAAAAAAAAATAGATTGAGGATTATCCAAACATCACGTTCCAACTTCTAAGGGCTCTACTGTACGAAAAAAAACTGCCAAACATAAACAATACATTAGTGGAAAGAAAAATGCCCATGATTCATGAGTCCTTTGTTGACACAAACAGGAACAATAAAATAAAATGAAAAACGCATTTAGAATCCCCGACGAGAGGTCATAAAGTCTTCCAGGATTTACAATCTCGCAGTTAGTCATTTGTGTATAAATACAGATTCAAACAAATTGTGTAAGGATATTGCAATTGTTTGTGCCTTTAGAATGGTAAGACGCAATACAAATACATATGAAAAATAAGTACGCGCTAACTCTGAGATAAATGAATCGCCTTCGATAAGTTGACGGGCTTACGACTGGTGGGGGTGAGGGTGACACAAATAACATAATGTAACTGACAAGACAACTAGATGACTTAATTGCACTCAATCATCCCCTGTCGCAACTTTCTGATGCGTACAGAACACGATCGCAATGGGACAGTTTCAATTTCAAGTGGTTTGCACAAAAACATTGAGTCAAGTGTGTTCTTGAAAAGCAAATGGATTGCAAACTTTTGCGTTGGTTAAGTAAGAAACTGTTGCTCAAACTAATTTAATACTTTATGACGAAGTAATGGCGGGATTGCGTTATCGGCAGCCGATTTCTTGAAATGTATGAGAAAATGAAGTACCTACCTACCTATAAAATAATTTTGAAATTCCAAGAAAATGGTCAATATCAGTAACAGACGAAATACAAAAGGACTTCCATTAGCAACAGGAAATTCGCAATAAAAAAACCGATGCATACTGCAGGAAATTTTCTGCCTTATCCAACTGAAGATTGTAAGCATGTGCATGCGCTTCCGCAATTTATTATCGAATTTTTTCGGTTGCCCTCGCGTGGTTGGCGCCATAATTTTAAGGAAATTCTGAAAAGATAAAATAAAATTCAGAAGAATCAACCAGATGATTGATAGTCTAAATTCTGATGAATTAAAAATGTATAGTCGTTTTTATCAATGGGTTTTGATATCAAAGGGAGTTGGGAGCAATGCCGCATATGATAGCATTGATTGTCAGGAGCTCTACGTGGTGATCGCCGAACCAAGTATACAAGGTGGCGCAAAAATAACCTTCCGATGTTTTTTGGCTGTAATTTAAATTATTGCTCAAATAAATACATAGTCACCAATATTCCGCGTTCTGGAGCAGTGTAGCGTAACATTGTTTATTTACGTGTATTTCGCATGTGTTTACTACACAAATGTCAAAACAGAACTGACATTAGGGGCCAATCGCAAAATTTATAGCATTTTTCTGATAGGAGGATTACTTTTGCGCCACCTTGTACATACGTCGGAATAAATATCAACTCCACGAATATCGACCACATGGAGATTTGATTTAGAATTACCCTAGGAAGCCGTTGCTTTTTTGGTTTGACCAATGGGTTCAACACTCTTAACCCGGAAGAAAAAACACTAACTCTATACCAGTGGTTCTACGGTCGAAAGGCATGGAAAGATGACTGATACTGGGCTAGAAAGTATTTTTTTTTGTTCCTGTGTGCGAGGAGGCCGAATGGAGGAGAAGATACTACCGTGATATCTATGAACCGTCTATGAAACATCCTTACGAAATCTGGCCCTTTTCCTAGGACAAAAATCCAGACTTTTCTGGAAATCTTTCCGAAATTTTAAAAAATGAAAAAAACGCCAGGAAAAATGATTTGGAAAAAAAGAAAGAAACAACATTTGTTATGAATATGTTAATTTTCTGTCATTTTTACCAAAATGTGGTTTGGAAAATAAGCCAAAATGTGTTGATTTTCTGGTCTTATTTCCATTTTACTTTTTGATTCATTTTTCCTAACCGTATTTTCCAACATTTCCGGCATATATTCCAAACAAAATTGAGATATATTTTTCTGCATTTGAATTCACAAAAAAAATCTGACTTAATTTCCGAGTTGTACAATGATGAATGTCCATAAAGCTGCATTGGTTTGGCAACAACAAACGAAAATGCAAAATTTCCCCAGGAAAGAGGGTCTTCGAATCGCACCCCGCAGGTAGGAGACGGCAACGAAGACCAAATCTCCATTTTAAGAAGCAAGCTATTGCGAAACCCAGAGCGCTTGGCCTAGACAACAAGAAAAAGCTTACCCGAGATCGGTGCCGTGAAATAACGCCGACGTTTTTTCGTTCGGCCTTATATATTATGTGCGGCCAAGGATTGGAGCTAACTTGGAGAGGAGTGAATAATAGGACCCACAGAACTATAGGAATCTCCGCTTGAAGGATTATACCTGTGACTGAGACAACCTGTATTTGATCAACGGCAATTTATGTTTCCCATTGACGACACCAAAGCAATTTGTGCATTTTCAATTTTCTGAAAGCACGCTTGCAAAAATATAGGCATTTTCTTTTGGTGTTTTGGCTAGTGAACCAGCTTATTTCAATAAGGGAAGAAAGAAAGAGTTGCTTTTCTTTTTCCTTCAAGGCGAAGAATATGGTCACGATTAAATGGATCACAACAACTTTCTCTTCTTCTTCTTGCACGAGTGTTTGCACGAGACACTGCAGCCTTCCACCCTCTGCGATCACGGGCACGCTGCTTCCAGTTCTCCAGACCAAGAGCTCTGGCATCCGCAATGACTTGTTCTTTAAAACGGAGGTTCGGTCTTCCTTGCCTTCTCGAACTAGGGGGCTGGGAGTCGAAGATCCTCTTGGCTGGAGCATTACTGTCCATTTACTCAATGTGTCCGATTCAATGTTTTCGACGTGATTTAGATTTCTGGACTACATCCACATTATGGTACAGCTCATAGAGTTCCAGCTTGTATCTTCTCCTCGCACACAGGACCAAATATCCAACGGAGTATTTTTCTTTCAAAAGAATATAGTATTAGCTCTCCTTTTCGACTCATCGCCCAGCACTCGGCACCATAAAGCAGGACTGGCAATATTAAGAGCATGCATTTTATCCTTCGAGTGAGGAGTTTTGAACCCATTTGTTTCGCTTAGCCGAAGTAGCAACGGTTTCTTAAGGTAAGTTTCCGCCGGATCTCCACTAAGGTGTCATTCGTAAAGTTGATGTTTACTTCTAGGTAGATGTACTCCCTTACTACCTCGAAGTTATTGCTACCAACAGTGCGTTTTGTCCTAGGCGGTGGACAGATGTTTGTTTTGTTTGTTAATAGCATGTACTTTGTCTTGTCCCCATTTACTTCTAGACCAACCAATTTCTCCTGTTCTTCAATCGCCGTGAAAGCCTCCAACAAGGAACGATGGGTACGCCGATGATGTCGATATCGTCCACATACCCCAGTAGCTGGACTCGATAGAGTAGAGAGCCATTGAAGATAGTGACTACCTGCCTGCGCAATATTTTCTGCAGAACAAGATTGAAGAAGTCACATGATAGCCATCTCCTTTCCGAAATCAGACAAAAGTTTTGAATAATTCGAAAAAGCTGCTTCCAAACTTTATTTATTTTTATTTACGTCTAACAAATACAATTTTCATAGACTACATTAACAAGAAATTATCTATATATAAGTACAATTACATTTAGTCAAAAAATTTATATTACATAATACTGTTATAACACTACACTAAGTTCATAATAAGGTTTTTATAGTACGTTCTGTTCATGTTAAAATCAATTAAATTATCATACGAATTGTAGTAAAGACATGCTGACGATATTGGTTCATTTTGGCCATAATTTGTATAATGTCTGGAAACATAAAAGAAGTCTTGGTCTCTGGGACGTATAGTGCGAGATGGAGCATAAACATAAAAAAAAGGTGTGAGCCACGCTGCACTCACGGTATAGTTGATGTGTAAACATGTAGGCACAGTTGCGCGTTAGCTACCTAATTTGTTATCTAGCTAACGCCACAACTAAGTAACTAACGTAGTTAAATTAGCTGCGCTAAAAATGCAATTGATTTGTTGGTTAGCTATCATAATGACAACTAATTTTTTCTATTAGTTGCAGGTTGTGTAACCTTTCTTCGACTTTTAAGAACCTTTTTTGTTGTTGCAAGGACCTCTTAGTCAAATAACATTGAACGCAGATATACCGTGCGGATTCTAATGACATTTTGGAAAAATATCCTGTTTTCGACTATTAAGGACCTTTTTTGTTGCTGCAAGGACCTCTTAGTCAAATAACATTGAGCAGAGATATACCGTGTGGATTCTAATGGCATTTTGGAAAAATATCCTGTCTTCGACTTTTATAGACCTTTTTTGTTGTTGCAAGGACCTCTTAGTCAAATAAAATTGAACACAGATATACCGTGTGGATTCTAACGGCATTTTGGAAAAATAACCTTTCTTCGACTTTTAAGGACCCTTTCTGTTGTTGCAAGGACATCTTAGTCAAATAACATTGAACACAGATATACTGTGAGGATTCTAATGGCATTTTGGAAAAATATCCTTTTTTCTACTTTTAGGGACCTTTTTGTTGTTCCAAGGATCTGTTAGTCAACTAACATTGAACACAATATAATGCGCGGTTTTTTAGGAGTTTTTGAAAAAAATGTTTTTTTTGGGCTTAAGGACCTTATTTGGGTCTCCAAGGACCACTCGGTAGATAACCTTATTACAACTAAAAGTGACATTCTTAAATCGGCCATCGGTTACCGAAGTAAAAATCGATATTTTTCCTCTTACCTTCAACTGATTTACAACAAACTTCAAGCTATACAACCTCAATTGTTCAAAACAAATCTACTTCCACGCAACTTCCCGGTGTTTCGTAAGGACATACATACATAATAATCTCTAAAATCGAACATAATTAAAACTGGAAAATGTATAACGAAATAAATAAAATAAAAAAAAAACAACGACACGCGGTTGTTCTCAAACGGTCACCCATCTACGTACTAACCGCGCCAAACGTCGTTTAATTGCGGTGATCTGTCGAGCAGCGATTAACTCACGTGGTAATGAAAATTAACGGGAAAATCTGACGATGACGAAATCTGACGATGATGGTGACGCTAGATATTTCCAACTAGCCCCTACCGAGAAAAAATATATTTACGCATCAACGAGAGCAAAAATGTTTACACATTAACAAGGATAGCAGGTAAGGACAATCAATGTGGCATGTTAATACATCCTGAGCAAATAAAACCGCGTAATAAATCCGTCTTTTTTTTTTAATGGCTTTAAGCCTAATAAGAGGCATCTAGCTTCATAATTTGGCAAGTCACCTTTCCAAGCCATCTTACGAAGAGCAAATTTGGTAAACCGTCTTTAAATGCGAATAACATTACTTTGGCAGTGGGGATTCCATACAATTCAGCAATATTCTAGCCTTGATCGTATCAAGGAATTATACAATGATTTTAATGTGTATGGGTCTTTAAACTCCTTGGTATTTCGACACATAAAACCAAATAGATCGTGAGATAATATAATCATAGTGCATAGCAAAATTTAGCTTGCGATCGAAGATTACACCAAGATCCTTATGACTGTCCACTCTTTTCAGGAACGCGCTTTGAACAGACTATTGGAAATGGATAGGCGAAGCACTTTTCGAAAATGTAAGAACTGAGCACTTGGTAATATTTAAATGCAAACCATTAAGTAAACACCAGTTCGCTATATTATTTACATCTTCTTGAAGATCGTGAGCATCTGATAAAGAACTTATTGATTTAAATAACTTTAAATCATCAGCATACAACAGACATTTAGAGTGTTAAACAAAAGAAGGTAAGTCATTTATGAAGAGCAAGAAAAGAAGGGGGCCGAGATGCCTGCCCTGAGGAACACCAGAAAAGTTATGAATAACTTTTGACACGGAAGAACCAATCTTAACGTACTGTTTGCGATCGATCAAATAGCTACGAATCCATTTTAAAATATTCGAATGAAATCCGAACCTTTCAAGTTTGCTCAATAAAACTGAATGTTGCACACGATCAAAAGCCTTCGCGAAATCAGTGAATATTGTGTCAACTTGTAGACGTACTTCCATATTACAAAGGCAATAATTTGTAAGAATGATCAAATTTGTAGCAGTAGACCTTCCATTAACAAAACCGTGTTGATATTCCGAGATATGATTGCGTAAAATTGCGTACAGTTTATTTTTAATAATACTTGTATTTGTGCATTTTGAACAAAAGAGTTCGTTCCAATTATGCTTTGATTTGACTTTCGACGTTTATTCTTTGCAATTTGCCAAATATCAGGTTCGTTCGAAGATCGGTTATAATCAACAGTAGCAGAAACAGCGGGTGAGATGATGGTCACGGTTTGTACAAAAGAAGCACTCGAGGCAGTGATGGGCACGAATTCAGCAATGCCAGCAGAAGCAGTTGATGTGTGTGCATCAGGAACAGCAATAGCAATAGATGATTTATCAGCAGCACGGGGGTACGGGATCCATTAGAGAGCAATTCATTTGGAAGAGTACCAATTTTAACCGTAGAGTTTTTAGAAACAGTCGGGGAACCACGAGATGTAGCAATATTCATGCTCTGAGACTGAGAGCGCGTAATTGCCGTTGTTTTAGGAGCACTACTTATACGCGAAAATAATTTCTTTAATTACGTGATTTCACACATTATATTTTTAAGTTTTGCACTTATATAGCCATATTAATAGAAAAACACTATCCGCTCCTTAACACACGAGTTAGCTGGCACACGGATAGCGAACTTGTCTTAACTGTCCATAGGTTAGCTTTTCTGATTAATAAAAATATTTGTCCCCTGTGTTAGCTGTTTGCTCTTTATCACCTACAATAGGCGTTTTTCTTTTTTAGCCCCGAGCGGGGAACAGAGCGGGGACCGAGCGATCAGAGCTCGCTCCGAGCTGAACGTAACCTGAGCGCTCCGAGCTAATTAAGAAACAGAATTGAGCACTGAACTGTCATTAGATAATTTTTTTTTATTAATTTGCAAAATAGTCAGGTTTGCTTCTGAAATTGGTGTTTGTCAAGGATTGTTCCATTTAATTATATTTTCTAGTAAATAAACTATGGAAAAAGAACAAATAATGAATGAAGTCAGCCGCGCTCAGCTTTTCGCTCGATGTGCTCGGTCATTTTCAATTGAGCTCTTCGAGCGAGCCCTGAGCTAGCTCAGAGATAAAAAAGAAATACAAATTTTGTGCTCAGAGCGCTCCGAGTTAAAAAAAGTAACACAGTTCTTTTTTTGACAGCTCAGTGCCCCGCTCGGAGCTAAAAAAGAAAAAACGCCTAATACGGCAGCACTTCACCTACAATACGGCAGCACTTAACCAAATTATATTCAAAAATCGAGTGTATCTGTCATATTTCATCAGTTGACACTCATTTCTGAGTATTCCATTCCAATACGATGGGACTACTATGGAGTCAACGCATTATGAAAGAGTAATATGCCCAAATGGGTGACAGTGTTCCCTCTCATCCACTCAATGTTTTTACACATCCATGCGCATCCTCTCAATTTGTGAATGCATGAACTACAATCTGAGAATGTGTGAAGTTATCCGCTCCTTATACGCCGAATTCGGTGAGTTAAGTTATCCACTCGTTATCACATGTCAGTGAAAGCTAACACACGTTTATTAATCAAAATTAAGAGTTAACACGTGTGCTAGTGCTAACTCGCCGCTATCCGTTGTTTATTAATACGGGGGATAGTGTCTATGTTAATAACTTGGTTATTGCACTTTGTACAAATAGACATTATGAACAAATTTAAAAATACAAGGGAAAAAACGATACTAAGCAGACAAATAAAGACGTCTTAACTCAACAGAAGAATGTGTGCGACTGAAAAACTGCACATTACACCGCGTGTTTTTAAGTGTCACCCGGCACAACTGGATCAGTTTTGCCGGGCCGGATTCGGGGCCATCGCCACGTAGAGCTCTTGACGATGAATGCCATCATATGCGGCTTTAACGTCCATGAAAAGGTGGTGGGTCTTGACTTGAAATAAATTGGGTTTTTCCAGGACGCTCCCACTTTACTGTATTCCAACTGGTTCGACTGTAGTGCCCGCCGGTTCCACCTCAATGAATATTGGCAGTCCCCTCGATTTCGGATCACTTCATAACGGAGGTCAATCAAATACTGGAGGTGTTGTTTTAGTGTAATCCAGGATAGTTTAGGCCTGCCTATGCTATTCCCGCTTTCGATACATGCATTTTTTATATTTTTTTTATTTTTTCAGAAAAAGGGAAATCCAAATCCCAGAGCACTCAGACTCGGTAATGGTCATTGAATTACCAGGCAGAAATCCTCTTTTTGGTGTAGAAGTTGGAGAAACATGAGTGGCCTATGTTGTCGTTAACCATTGGGATTGAAACTGCACCGCACTGGTCACAAGCCAACACACTAACCTTTACACCATCGACACATGCATGGTTGTTATATTATATTATTAAGTTGAATACTTTTCTCTGTCAGTGTAAAATGAATACATATTTGAATTATATAGCTAACGCTACATGTGTGCGTTGCACTTTGAATTCTGCAATAAACCAATCCTTACTTGTCTTTTGTCATTCAAAGTGAGCGGGTCTTTTTCTTAATTACGGCTCTGTTTTACAGGTTATGGGCCCAGTTACCCAATAACAAAAAAAAACCCGGTTCTTAGTTCAAGTTCCTTTGTAGAAGTTTTGCGAGAAATAAAGTAATTTCGGATTCGTAATAGATACTTCGATTTGTTTGGTTATCATTAGTAACTTTTACACCGTTTTTGACATGGATAACGATAGTGTGAGAATCGAAAAATTGCAGTGCTCGGATCAATGGAATATATGGAAATTCCAAGTTAAAATCCTTTTGAATGCAAGCGATATATATGAAGTGGTAACGGGGAGTGAGGCTATGCCGGTGGCTGTGGCAGGAGATGCTAGCATAACTAATCGTTTAAAGGAATGGCAAACCAAAGACCGTAAAGCGCAAAAAATAATAGCTACGAGTGTTGGACAGCAACCTTTGGTTCATATCATGCACTGTTCAACGTCCAATGAAATGTGGGGAAAACTCTGTTCTATTTACGAACAAAAATCGAGTGCAAGTATAAATTTACTCCAACAGCGTTTTTACAGCTTTCAAAAAAACCCATCTGACGATATTGCTACACATATGAGTCTGGTGCAACAATTAAGAGATGCCGGAGAGGAGGTCTCCCCATCAAGGCTTATAGCAAAAATTCTAATGACTTTACCTAAACGTTTCTCTCACTTTTTTAGTGCTTGGGAGTCGACGGAAAAAAAGAGCCAAACCATCGAAAATCTCAGGTCACGATTGATCATGGAGGAAACGAGACTTAATGCAATGGAACTACCAACATCGACATCATCCAGTGTTGAAGAAGACAGTGCGCTAATCGCGCGAAGAGCGCATGCACCTAAGTTCAACAAGAACCAGAATCACAGTAAGAAAAAACGCTTGGGTAAGTGCTTTGCATGTAATCAGCATGGTCATTGGAAGTCGAATTGTTCTAATAAAACAGTACCGCAATTAAATTACGCTAAGAAAGACGTCCATAATTATGGCGATGCACTTGTTTGTGTTAATTTTACAGTTAATGTTAGCGATGTTGTTAGTGCTGACGATTGGGTTTTGGATTCGGGTGCAAGTGAGCACATGACATTTCATAGAGAATGGTTTAGCGAATTCATACAGTTAAAGAACCCAGTGCCAATTACAATCGGTAACGGAAGCAAAATTAATGCAAATGGTAAAGGCGATTTTGACATCTTGGCTTTCAATGGTGAAGAATGGGTAAACAAGAAATTAGTCAACGTTTTCTTTGTTCCTGATGTTAAAATAAATCTATTTTCATCTGGTAGTGCTCTCGACAAAAATTATAAACTAACATCTGATAGTGAGAAATGTGAAATTATGAAATCTGATGGGACAGTTGTTGCTATTGGTGTTCGCTGTCATCGTTTGTACAAAATGGTATTTAAAGTCATAAAACAAAAAAATCATTCTGTGTGTTATGGGGGATTTACACCATCACGCACGCGCATTTTTGCAACAAAACCGAAAAGAGAGATCCGTTTATCCGCAGTCAATGCTAATAAGGTGTAAGAGTGAGATCACTCACTTTAACTTGCTATAACATTATTATGGAGATTTGACAGATCACATGTAAACAAACAAATTTATTTTCATCGGTTTTGTTGTAGTAGAATTAAAAAATAAATAAAAACATGGATCTCGTAAAGGCTGCCGTATTAATAGTGTTTTCCATCTTGAGTAGGTACAATCGGCGATGTGAAGCAGAGAAATGTCAAAAATGTATTATGGCGATTAAAACATATGATAGCAGCGCCCATTTTGTTTTATAGGAAATCGAAATTTCGTAAGCCATCGCTATAAAAATATCAACATGCATAGCTTTCCCATAATTCCTACGACGTAAACAAGATGGCCGACCTGAATACGTGTCACGTTTTTTTGCATGTTAGGTAATGCTGTCCCTTTCAGTCACACGGATATTTAGTATTTAGCATCTCTTTAATCTTACATGTTAGGAATGTGTGACCGTGTAAATCCACCATTATGCTTCGAAGCTCGAATCTCTTCAAAATTGGCATGAGCGACTTGGACACATGTGTGTAGGTCAAATTCGGAGCATTCTAAAGTCAAATGACATTCAGTTTATTGACAAAATAAATTTCTATTGCGATGCATGTGCGGTTGGGAAAAACAACCAGGCGATCTTTGTGGGCCTATGCAAACTTCATCAATTGCCGGATCGAGATACTTTATTTTGTTTAAGGATGATTTTTCCAATCTTAGAGTGGTCTATTTCATGAAAGAAAAATCAGAAACTTGTGCAATGATTGACAAGTATATAAGCTTTGTGAAAGCAACTTCGAATCAAGGGATTAAAACTCTCAGATCGGACAATGGTTCGGAATTTAAAAATAAAGAAGTTGAAAGTTTACTTCAAAGGCATCGAATTTGTCATCAAACCACGGTTCCCTATTTGCCATAACAGAATGGCAGGGCCGAGAGAGACATGCGATTTATTGTTGAAACTGCGAGAACAATGATTCATGCCAAAAATTTGCCACTTAAGCTTTGGGCAGAAGCGGTTAATACTGCCGTCTACTTAATTAATCGCTTTGGGCCGAGCCCTTCAAATTTGAAAACGCCGTTTGAGTTATTCCACGGTAGGAAACCAGATTTCAGTAATCTTGAAATCTTTGGCGGCGAGGTATTTGTTCACATTCCAAAAGAAAAAAGACAGAAGTTAGATAGAAAGTCAAATCCAGGAATTTTTGTGGGATATTGTGAAAATATAAAAGGATTTCGTGTTTGGGTACATGGCTCAAATAAAATCGATGTTTCAAGAGATATTCTATTTAAACAACATTCCACTGTTCCTCTCAATTCGACAATGCCCGAGTTAGCCAAAGGAAGTAATTCTAAATGGCCTAAACGTGAATCTTACTCTGAGGAAGACTGTTACAATGAAAGTTCAAATAACGAAAGAGAGGTGAACTCAAGTTCAGTGGATAGATTAGACGAAAGTAAAGCGGAATCAGAAGATCAAATTGAAAGGGAAAGAGAAATTATACCATCTGCAACTTATAAGGAGAAACTTCGAAGTAATTCTCAGAATAATGTTAGGTTAAATTCTGGAGTCTATGCGAATGTGATTGAAGGATATGCTTTTATTTGTAGTACATTTGAGCCGGCAACTTACAAAGAGGCCATTGAGTCAGATGAGTCAGATGAATGGAAGAAAGCAATGGACGATGAAATGCGAGCCCATCATCAAAATGGAACCTGGCTACTGGTCGTCCCACCTGTGGATCGGAAAGCTATTAAAAACAAGTGGGTTTATAAAGCAAAGTTATCATCTGATAACAAAATCGATCGGTACAAAGCACGACTGGTTGCTAAGGGCTTCAACCAAAAGGAAGGTATCGACTATGATGAAACATTTAGCCCTGTAGCGAACTTCATGTCGATTCGTACCAATTCGATGTGAAGACTGCTTTCCTCAATGGGGATCTTAAAGAGGAAATTTTCATGGATCAGCCACAAAGTTATGATGATGGATCAGGTCGAGTTTGCAAACTGGTAAAAAGCTTATATGGGTTAAAACAAGCTTCCAGATGTTGGAATTCTAAATTTACAAAGCTATTAACCGGTTTTAATTTTCAAGTTTGCAAAGCGGATCCATGTGTTTTCATATTGCGCCGATTTGAAAGACGAATTTACCTTGCTCTTTACATAGACGATGGTTTGATTGCTGCTAATAACGTACGTGATGTTGAAAGTATAATTGATTATTTAAACAAACATTTTGAAGTGAAAGTGGTCAAGGCCAACTATTACCTTGGACTTCAAATAACCCGAAACCATGATGATAGTTATTTTGTTTCTCAATCCAATTATATTGATCGCGTTCTTCATAAGTTCAATATGTTGGATTCATACACAGTTCATACACCGAGCGACCTTGGAAGCAAATCAGCTATTTTGGATGAGAGCTTGCCTCTAGCATCACAATTTCCTTATCGCGAAGCAGTTGGCAGTCTTATGTATTTGGCAATCGCCACCAGAGCGGACATTTCGTATGCAGTGGGAGTTGTAAGCCGTTTTTTGGACAAACCTACAAGACAGCATGTTAAGGCTGTTAAGCGTATATTTAAATATCCCAAATATACTAAAGACTTTGGAATAATTTTCGAATCGAACACTAATCTTTCTTTTTCTATTTATAGTGATGCTGACTATGCTGGAGACTTTTCCACAAGACGTTCAACAAGTGGTCACATTTGCCTTCTTGGCGGAAGCCCCGTCTCCTAGTCATCTAAACTTCAAAAATGCACATCACTAAGTATAACGGAAGCAGAGTAAGTAGCCGCGTCGGAAGCAGTCAAAGATTTGATGTGGCTTGATGCGCTAATACGAGACCTGCTTGATGAGGAATATCAGAAACCAACAATTAACATCGATAACCAGAGTGCTCTTAAACTGATAAAAAACCCAGAGTATCACGCAAGGACTAAACACATTGATGTCCGTGTGCACTTCATACGTGAAAAATTCATCGAAGGACGTTTCAACATTTGTTTTGTACCATCGGAGGAGCAACTAGCAGATGCATTTACAAAACCGCTGTCAAGAGACAAATTTGAATTATTTCGAAACAATATTAATATACGAGTATCTATATCAAACTAATATTTTGCCTTAATAATAAGTGGGAGTGTTATATTATATTATTAAGTTGAATACTTTTCTCTGTCACTGTAAAATGAATACATATTTGAATTATATAGCTAACGCTACATGTGTGCGTTGCACTTTGAATTCTGCAATAAACCAATCTTTACTTGTCTTTTGTCATTCAAAGTGAGCGGGTCTTTTTCTTAATTACGGCTCTGTTTTACAATGGTCCCCATTATTGAATATTATTTGATTTTTCTTTAACGACACCGGTCGACATCCTCAGTCGTGTCAACCCGCGGATTTGCAGGAACAGTTTTGATGTATTAAATGTGTCGCTAGACTCACATGAAAGGAGATCATCTAAACTGCGCCAATTATAGAGCATCAGTCTCCTGAATACTGCCTATAAGATCACGTCTTCTGTATTGTGTGAACGCCTGAAACCATTCGTCAACGACCTGATTGGTCCTTACCAGTGCGGTTTTAGGCCCGGTAAGTCCACGGCCGGTCAGATATTAACACTACGGCAGATCCTGGAGAAAACCCATGAACTCCAAATCGATACCGATTATCGATTTTAAGGCCGCATATGACGATGGAGAACGCCCGCAGCTCCATAAAGGTAGGAAACAATCTCACCGAGACCTTTGATGGCAAAAAAGGATTTAGACAAGGTGACTTCTTCAACATCATACTTGAGAAAATTGTGCGAAACTCACAAGCCAACACTAGAGGCACAATTTTCCAAAAGTCTGTGCAACTACTTGCATATGCTGACGACATTGACATAATTGGCAGAACACAGAGAGCTGTCACTGGTGCGTTTGCAAGTACATATTAGCACAGAAGCGGCAAAAATGGGTTTAGTGGTGCCAGAGGGCAAAACCAAGTACACAACATCGGCGAATCGGACAGAACGTCACGATAGACAGCTATAATTTTGAGGTAGTTAGGGACTTTGTCTACCTCGGTTCCGCTATTAATTCTGATAATGACACTACAGCTGAAATCAAACGAAGAATTATACTTGCCAACCGCTGTTTTTTTTGGCCTAAGACGGCAATTGATTAGTAAGGCCTTGTCAAGAAAAACTAAGGCTGAAAACACACCAAATAAAGCAAAACGTTTTTGATTCGATAGTCAAAAAAACATTTTTTATTTCAACACACACCAAGCGAAACAGAATGTAACAAAAGAAAACGTTTTGTTTTCTTGCTTCATTTGGTGTGCGTTGAAATAAAACAAAATTGAATTCGCGACTTGCTTTTATTGTTGTTCTACATGTGGTCGGACTCAGACGATGAAGTTGTGCCAATCTTGCATAGAATTTTTGAGGAAAAGGACACAAATAGCAGAGAGTGGTGGGTGCATCCATATAATCTAAAACGAAATGCTGAGGATGTGATAATAAACTTAATAGCTGTGCTAAGAACTTATCCTGAAAAATTTAATAATTTGATTTGATTAGGGAACGCGAAGGCTTGCTTCAGGAAATATATATTGAGCGTGAAGCTATGGAATACGTACCTCAAGGAGAAACCCAGGAAAATATTGGAAGAGCAAGACCATCAAATACTAACATACGCAATAAGTATGTTCAATACCTTAACTCCTCTACTGGAGCAGTTCCTTGGCAATACAAGTATGCCATCTAATTTTGGTTACATGATTTTTAAATACAGTATGTCAATTATTTAAAGTAATATGTATAGATATTCATATACATTATGTACATTTATAAACATGTATAAAATTAAAATTCAATAAATCTTACCTTGGCAATTCATTTCAGTTGCTATTTCTATCTACAGCTTATCAATAGAAACTTTATTGGCATGTTCCTTATCTTTGAAATTATAATTAGGGCTTCTTGCCTCAATTAAAAAAAATAATTTTTCTCCATCTACGTTCATATTTGTTAAAATTTGCGCACAGAGTAAACCAGAGTATATCCATATAATGAGTAGGGACACTCTCATATTTTTGACTGAAGGGTAATTGTAATTATTTGTAATCATTAAAAAAAAAAATCAGAAAAACCAGCCATAAACAATTTTAACAAGTAAATCAGGTACCACTGCACGTAGTGAAGAGTTATACACAACGAGGATCAAGTCGATGCGTCTGTAAAAAATTATTAAGAAAAACTCCACAATGTTTTGCAAAAAACAACAGGTCAGCTATCGGCAACGAAACACGTTTTCTTGTTTTGCTTTTATGTTTCGTTTCATTTGGTGTGTGTTGCGCCATAAGAAAGTAGGCAATTATCGTCAACCACGCTGGGTCGAAACAGTTTTGTTGCATTCGGTGTGTGTTGCTCGTATACAATGGGATATATTTTTGACAACCACCACCGAAACACTTCGAAACAAAAACCTGTTTTTTGTTTCGTTTTCTTTGGTGTGTGCACTCTATAAGAAACAATGTTCTATATTGTTTCACGAAACAAAAAAAAACATGTTTTGCTTTATCCGGTGTGTTTTCAGCCTAAGGAGACTCTATATAAAACTCTATAGGAGACTCATCATCCCAGTCCTGCTCTACGGCGCAGAAGCGTGGAAATTAGCAAAAGTGGATGAAGATCTTTTTGTTGGTTTCGAACGCAAAATTCTTCGAGTGATTTTCGATCCCGTTTGCGTTGACGGGCTTTGGAGGAGGAGATTTAACAGCGAACTCTACGAGCTGTACAGCGACATCAACCTGGTCAAAAAAGTAGGTACGTATCAGTCGACTAAGATGACTAGGACATGTAGAGCGAATGGACACCAACGCTCCGGCCCGAAGAGTCTTCGATTCCAACCCGGAGGGACAACGCAGTAGAGAAAGACCTCGCCTAAGGTGGCGCGCGCAAGTGGAAGGGGACCTCAACCAACTTGAAGAGCGCAACTGGAGGCAGTTAGCCAAAGATCGTGCTACCTGGAGAGGCGTATTGCTTGAGGCCCAGGTCCACCCCGGACTTTAGCACCACCTAAGTAAGTAAGAGTGGCCGTAAATGTTTTTAATTACTTTTGTCATCGACCTCAATTCACTTAAAGGTGACAAAAGTCATTGTGTCTAAATTGAGAGCACCGCCTAATTGTTTTAGGTGTTGCTATTATTCGATTTGGTGTCTGTTTCCTTACTATGGTTTTATAAAAACTTTCACTCAGGCTTAAACTAATTCTGCCACGACTCGATCGTATTTCGGTCCATTTTCAACACGTGCCCAACCAAAATATGTAGCTGCATGAAATGAACTCGTCAAGATAAGTAAGACATTTTAACTACTTAACCCATTTCAGATTAGAATAAAACAGCCAATACTATCTTAAGTGAACGTGAACGCGCTATCTCAATTTTATTTTATCTTTTATTGTTTCCCAATAACAACAGGTCACAGTACAAATCGCATATTACATACTTAAGCTTATCCTTTTTTCACTGCGTGCACACCTAATTCGAGATATTAACTAGATGAATCATGAATGTGTGTTAGTGGAAAATAGCCCGTAAGCCATCATAACGCGTTAGTGTACAAAATTCCATTAGATATGAGACATTTGTTTTAAAATAATTATTTGTGTTTCTGAAATCTAATCAATATTCTTTTATCGTTCTTCTTTGACTTTATTTGCACACTTAGCCGTAATTTTTAGCCTTTTTTGTTTGCTTTACCCTCATATTACTGCAATCAGTACGATATACAGCGTCGTTGAATGAAAGTTATTTACTTCGGTTCCAGCTTCATAAAGTTCTTTTTTTTAAATTAATATCCCAAAAAAAAAATTGAAAAATGTTCGGTTGTTGTGGTGAGTATTGTTTCATATATTTCATAACTGTCATTTGAATTTCTCAATTTAGGCCAAAGTAAGTCTGTTGATCTTCAAGGTGTGCCGCCGGCCAAACCAACCTCGAGTGTCAGCACAGTGATAACAGTTGAACCATCTCCCAACACACCGCCAAGTAAGAACTTCACCAACGATCGTCAAGTTCAGTAGCTCAACGAAAACGAATAGTTCTTAGGCAACATATAGAACCAGTGGAATTTAGAAATAAAGTTATTTTATACACATATTTTGCAATGGTTTTTTTGTTAGTATGTTCGTGGTTATATGTTTGGGCGGTAGCTGTATACAAAGGCTGGTCGATAAGCCATTGACTTTGCAATCAAAGAATTGCTTTTTATCTGGAATTTGTTGCGTCGATAATATCTCATTTAATCCAAGTCTTTTGAAATTCAGCTAATTTTACTGTTGCTATTGCGGACGAATGAGGTGGTGCATTGTCGTGATGAAACAGCATTTTTTCGTGATCCTGCATTTAATTTATCTATTAATTTATGGATCACCGGACAGTTCTAAATCTAATAAATTTATTTAGTACTCTCAGGTGATCGTTTTACCCTTTCCAGTGTCAATGAAGATTACGCCGCGGGAATCTCAGAAAACTGTTATCATGACTATTCCGACTGACGACGACGAACCCGTTGTTGTCCTTTTGGAGCACGTTCGTCTGAAGAATTCCACTGTTTCGAGATTTCTTTGGCGGGTGAGGGGACTAAGGTCTGCGCTATGAAACGGCAGAAAATCTTCTACCGAGTTTGAGCTGTTATTGAGGTATACAATTTCTGATAGGATAACTGTCAAACTAGCTGTCATACTAATAAAGAGTGTTCGACTTTATTTGTTCAGTATACTGTGGCAGATAACAATGGAAAGACAAACACCAGACTGTTTACTAGTCGTGGAAATTTATTTCCAAAATTCGAGATCTGTTCGCCAAACTTATAGAGCAATTCTTCCACACATGACTTTGTTGAGCCAAACATTTGGTGACCGAATCATCTCAAGAAATGGACCTGTGAGTTGGCCGCCTCGTTCGTGTGATTTGACACCTTTGCACTACTTTTTATGCGGGTACGTCAAATCTCTGGTATATGCTGATAAACCAGCAACGATTGATCACGTAGAAGCCAACATTCGACGCACTATTGACGAAATAAGACCTGGTATGCTCGAAAAAGTGGTGGAAAATTGGATCGACAGGATGACGTTCATAAGGCGCAGTCGCGGAGGCCATATGCCAGAAATTATTTTTGAATATTAAATGCCATGAAATTTTTGAGCTAATAAAGCCAAAATTTGGTCATTCAATTTTGTTGTTTTATTTTTAAAAAAAGTTGTACGCCTCTATAAAAAAACATCTTTTAGAAGACTAGTACATTCACAACTTTTACCATTTTAGGTGTCGCTCTCTCTCAAACGCGTTTTGTGAACTACTTTAATGAAAATGGGTTCATGTATACAATTTGTTCCCCTGTGTGCTCGTAATGAAAATGGGAAGCAAGAAAATAAAATAAAATATAATTAGTTGTTGTTTAGTTAAGTTATTTGCAGCCGTATTAATAAAAAATACTTCATTTCAAAAATACTCCAATTCACAAATTAACTAAAATGTGGATTAATTTTTTGTTTGTTTTTAAATTCAAAAAAATCCAAATTTAAACATCCATAAACTTAAAATCCACATGCGCCCGAGTAAATTTGAATACTTTTTCTTAAAAAAAAGAGTATGTCGGAGATTGACCACCAACTCTTCACACTTACCATTTTAAATTTCCAGTTTTTTGTTTGGATTTAAAAACGAATCCAAGAACTTAAAATCCACATGCGCCGGAACACTTTTGAATACTTTTCCTAAAAATCAGTACCTCGGCACCGTATTAATAATGAATATTTATCTAGTACTTAGTTGACCTTAACTCACTGTCCCCCGAATTAATAATGCATATTTAACTAGTAGTTAATTCTAACTCACTGTTTAAGCTCAAATTCTTATTAATAATGATGTTTGGAACTTATCCGCTGGTAGGTTGTTTAACGAGTTTATAAATTTGAAGCGATTGCGGGTGCGTGCAAAAAAAAAAGAAAGTTTTTATTTTCCTAATCCAAACAGCAAAATCTTCAAATAGGTACTTTTTCCTAAAAAAGTAGTACATATATGTCTTTTTTGAATTTAGATACTTTGTTGGCATATATGTAGCATACAGTACACAGTACAAATTTATAAGATTTTAATTCACCAAATTTCACGGATCGTTGAATTGTCTTTAAGTAATACCTAATTTATTAAATTTCAGGGTACAACCATTTTATAACACCAAATTTCATTGTCGTTAAGTAAAAAAGTGGTGAAATTTGGTTGGTTAAAACTTTTTTATGAGAAAAGTTGAATTTTTATACTTTTTTGGTAGTTTTTTACCATAGCTATTACACATATTGCATTAACTAATTGTAGTTAAGTAATAAATGGTGAAATTGCAAATTGTTAAGTAATTAGTTGTATGGAGGTTCGTTCAGTTAATGGGGATTAAAACCGAAAAATTGGTGAAAAAATGGTATAGAAATTGAAACGTTTTCAAGGCTCGTTAGTTAAAAATAATTTTTGATTTCCCTGTTCTGACTTCACCAACACATACTCAATAGAGCATAAAACGACTTTCTAAGTTCCATTGGAATCCAAAGGGAGAAGTTAATTGAGTGAAATTGAATTTGAAATTGTTTTAAATTTATCCCAACGTTTTTCACACTTTTATGGATTTATAGCCACCGCGCACATTATGTCAAATGAACGCGTTTGTATGCTGTATTTAATGAACGAAACCTAGATCAATAATGGACATTATCCGGCGCATTGGAAGGTAGCTGTGGTACACCATATCCCGAAAAAAGCTAAAGATAGGACGAACCCTGCCAATCTCCGGTCAATTAGCTTGCTTCCGAATATTAGCAAGGTCTTTGAAAAAGTTTTCAATAGAGCCCTGCTAGGTTGGGCCGAGGACAATAACATAATTTCGGACAACCAGTTTGGTTTCAGGGCGAGGCATGACACTGACTATTCATGCCGCGTCGAAACTGATTTCCGACATTCAGTTAAATAAATGCAAGAACCAATGCACGGCACGGGTGCTTGTCTGGTTGATTTTGAGAAGGCTTTCGACACCGTATGGTTAGAGGGACTTTTCTACAAGTTGACCAAGCGGGGGATGCACAAACCTTTGCTATATGTAATTTATAATATGCTTATCTATGGGAAAGAAGTTCGTTGTCAAATGTGGCAACGTGACTACGGGCAGAGTTTTCGAAATTAAAAACGGTTTACAGCAAGGGGCGGTCATTTCTCTGATCCTGTTTAACATTTACACGAGTAATCTGGTAGGTTCACTCAGACATGCTATAGCGTATGCCGATGATTTGGTGGCATACAGATCAGGTCCTAAAATCGAGGTCATTAACATCCTTTTGCAGCGTGACTTCGATCAAATTAAGCGATATTGCGACGACTGAAAGTTGAAAATGAACTTTCAGAAGACGGAAACAATCTTGTTCAGAACTCCTCTGGCTGGGTCCTTTAGGAATACCAAAAAAAAAAACTGGAAGAAATTGGCCATTAATAGACAAAATGGGCAACCATTGGCAGTGAGATGCGTATATATGGGTATCTGGCTTGACCAGTAGCTGTATTTCGATAAACATATAGTTGCTTGTCTTGCTGGGCCAAGAAGGCTTATGCTCTGACAAGGAGACTGTTTCATAGCAGTCAACTTGATTCCAGTGTGAAGGTCATTTGCTACGTGGCCCTTATAAGGCCGATCATCGCTTATGGTTGTCCATTGTGGCTCAATAAAGCGCCTAGTTATATGGAAAAGATTCGGGTTTTGGAGAGGCAATGTCTTATGGTCGGTCTCCGGTTGTTCCGAACGCCTTAATCCAACTTTATAAAATACTTTCCCAACAAGGTCCTATACGATGGGCCTCAGTTGAACCCTCAGTTAACCCCAAAGCTAGGTGCAGAAAATCCTGCGTTAAACTGATTGGAGCTGCTTCATGGAACTAAAGTGATGTTTTGTTGGCGAAGGTTGTTAGAGGTGGAATTGGAAATGTAAGACAATTAAAAATAGTAAATAGTGTTTTTTTTATATGTGTATATTTTTTTTTTTTTGCATTTAGGGCAGAAAACCAAATCACAAGAACGGAGTAGTTCATGTGCATAGTGCATTTTGTGCTGGTTATAAAATTTCTGTAGTACTGCTTCTTCGTCTCGGAAACTCATTCTTTGTACACATTATTGTACACTTCTGTATGCCTTTCAGTATTCAAATACAAACTGATAGAAAACATATTAGGTCCGTTCGCGAACTAATATGCAAACGTAAATTTATATAAACTTTCGTGCAAAACTACACAACGCGTTCGCGTACTGAGAAAATGGTAAAAAGATGAACGAAAGAAAAATGTACTTTCGTTCATTTTTCTCACACAGAATTTCAGCTGGTAAGAAAATGAAAACTGTCAAATGATGAAATCCTATGAGTTTGCCAGTAAAAAAAAAAACAGCTGTTGCCTCTTTTCAAGCCAAACTAAGAAGTTTTTACACAAAAGCGTTCGCGTACTTTTCTTAGAAATGAGAGGATTCTCTCTCGATTTTGGAGATTTGACACTTTTCATTTTTCTACACATAAAGTACGCGAACGGACCTATTACCAAAGTACCAAACCTTCCATAACACTTTGGCAGATGCAAGGAAACGTTTGTGGATGACGGGAAGTATGGAAATCTTTTGGAATGTCGATATTCCAACGGATCGTTGTGCATAATTGCATCATCGCCGCGAAGCGAACTGGATGAATAGCAATCTATAAGATTCGCCACCCAAATCTTTTCTGTACTATTCTATGCAGCTCAGGTTCATTCACGGATATCCTCGAGCGCAAGCTGAATTCCGATTGGATTTGACTTTCGCAAAAAGTATTGCTTTATCAAAGTACGAAATTCACTTTCTTCCATTTTGAGAAAATAACACAAACAAAAGTTCGTTTTATCACTGTAAAAAGCTCAAGTGACAATGGTGTAACTAGTAGGGAACTCGCAGTTGCATTGCAAATTGAACGCGCCCAATGTTCGTCAGGTCTATTTGAATTTTGTTATTCATGCCTAGAAAGAAACACAGATGGCAGATTCTTCATGAGATGCAGGCGACAGCATTCATAAAAGTTGCTGACTTATGGAACCGCCCTCGTATCTATGGCAATGCCGATCTAACTTCATCGATTTTAGGGAAAAGTCCGACAAAGTAGTCATTGGCTAAGTTAGTCATTCTGCTACTACACTTCTTAGGCAAAGTTGTGTAAGCGTGAACATTCCAACATGTCTATGATCTAATAATACATTATATCACGGTGAGAGAAAATGTAAATTAATCGTACTCGTACTTACCTTTGGTTTAAATGCAAGTCTTATTGATATGCTATAAAAACCTTCGAAGTTAATTGGCCATGTGTTTGTATTTAATAAAAAAGGAATGTTTCTATGTTTTTCTCTTTATAAACATGCAAGGACTTATCCCTCGGTTTCACTTTTATTTAAACGACAAATACAACACGGGGAAAATGCAGTTTATTAGACTAAATCCAGATTTTTAGGCAGCAGCTGATTCCAAGGCCTGGAACAAAATACAGGCGTAGATTTAGGAGACCTGAAATAAGTAAAAAAAATGTATATTTGAGAAAACATTTCATTGTGTTGCTGTATGGTATTAATAGTTTCAATGAGGACTTGAGCAAGCTAACCCACAAGCGAACCAGTAGAGATGCAGTGAAGTGGGAGGGTTATGCTCTTTAGTCCAGATCATAACCTTGTCGTTAAAGAAAAAAAAGGGAAAAGGCTGTGACTCAGCAAAATAAGTAAATCGGCTCTAGCGCGGTATCCGTCGGAATGGAAAATCCTCCGATCTCATACGAATGGGATGATTTTCGCTTCGAACACCTGTTCGAAAGAATACCTCGAAACAAAACTATTCCGATTCTTATAAGATCGAACATTTTCCGTTGCGACGGATACCTCGTTAGGACCGAATAAGTGTCAAAGCTCTGGGTATACAGATCTGGCTAGCAAGTGACTTCAAATGATGTAAAACAACCAAAAAGACTACATTCGCACCAAGGATTTTACATACATGTAGATTCATCGATGACCTGATTCGATGCACGCATGCTCTATCGAACCTTTATGGTGCCGAGTTCTGGAGGAGTAGCAGGAAAGGGGGAGCTTTCGAAAGAAAATTACACCGTCAAAACTTTATGAGCTGTACCAAGATGTGAATGTAGTCCGAAAAGCTAAATCTCGTCGACTACAATGAATCGACCACTTCGAGCCAATAGATAATACCAAATAATGTCAGTCCCCAAGTTCAAGACGACAAGGAAAACCGAACCTTCTTTTTAAACACCAAACTGGAAGCAGTGTGCCCGGCATCGCAGGGGATGGAAGGCTGCAGTGCCTCAGGCAGAGACTTTTCACCGATTGGGAGAGCTTTAAGTTGGAACATAGAGATATAAAATATTATGTAGATTTAATAGAAGGCATGGTGTGATAGGCTTAATTTTTGCCCGTGCAGGGATTAGCTAAGAATATCACTGCAGAGCCCCTAAAAAAAACAGCGCTTCTCGTAAAAGACGACTAAGGGGAGAAATCACACCTAAGCAATTTTAACATTCATGTGAGCCTAGCGACACATTTGTGTCTTGAAATTGTCTCGCAAGCGTGAATGCAATCCGAAATTGTCCCGCAAGCGTGCATGCAAATCCGAAAAGGACGATCAAACAATAACAAATAATGGAAGCATGCGCGTCTCGAAATCGACTTCGCGATCACAAAAATGCGACACCACCAGAAGATGAATTGATCCGAAATCGGTAGGCCAGTCAATATCTATTGATCTCGAAACGGCGAACGTCACAGGCCGACCATTAGGGATGCAGTTAAGTGGGAGAGTTATGTACCTTTCAATCCTGATCATAGCCTCATCATTAAGGAATTTTCCACAGGGTTACGATCCATTTAATTCAGAACATAATCTTATGTTCTCCTATAGGCACCTCTGCATTGTTGATATGAAGAGGTCTGGTCTCTTTTTAACAGCCACCTTCAATGCCTTGTTTGGGATTCCGTCTGGTCCGGGCGCCTTGTTGTCACCTATCCTGCTGCATGCCTTTAGCAGCTCCTCCTAACCTCTCTTATTATGCTGCACATAGTAGCTGGTCTTTTGGGGAAAAGGTGTTCTACTATAGTCCTCAACATTCTTGGGCATGTTATTGGGGGTCAGCTTCGTCATAACCAACCTGTATGCTGTTCCCCAGGGGTTAATATCAGCTTCGTCGCATATACGCATAAAGCATTTTGCTTTACTTTCCTTGATAGCCTTTTTTAGTTCCTGTCTCACTAGTATAAAGTTATTCAGGAGTTCTTGACAGTCAGCTCTCCCCCTGGATCGTTGGACCTTTCACCTGGCTTTTAGGCACGCTGCTCTCAATGTTTTTATGTTCTCATTCCACCAATAGCATGATGCACGCTTTTTGCTGCTTACTCTCCTGGGCATAGCTGCATCACACGCTGTAGTGATAGTACGGACGAGTTGGGCCGACATGGCTTCTGCCGTTCCGTTCTGTCTCTGGTTGTCTGAGCTTATCAATTCTTCAAACGTATCCTTGTCGAAAAGCGCGTTTTTCCATTTTGGTCCGGCTGGATTGGGGTGTTTTAGTTTACTTTTATCAGCAGTTTCAAATATTATCGCTTGGTGGTCGCTTTGCGTATATTCTTCAGTGACGCGCCATTTTATACTTCGTAGGATCTATCTATCTAGCATCGTTTGGTATTCGTTTGTCGTCCAACTCGGTCTAGCGTAACAACTGTAGAGATGTATTCCATTAATTTTGGCTCGCACGAAGCCGTGGGCTGTTCGAAGATGTCTTGGAAAGCATGTCTTCCAGTTATCCATATAGAAGCTTTTTTTTCGATTTGTCACAGATCCATACGTTGCCATCGAGAGAGTCTTGTACGGTTCGCTGTTCAAAATTATTATGTCCGCTTCCTCATCTTTTGCTGTTTCTGCCAGGAGATCCTGGGCTGCTTCGCAGTGATTTAGGTTTATTTGTATAACCTTCATGATCTTCTTGTCATATCGTTGTAACAGAAACTCCTGGCAACACTGCATATTGCGTCTGAACAAACCCTCCGGAGAAATGTCATCTGACAGCTCACTCTCCACGTTGCTTTATTTTGTCTTGCTTTTTACCTCGTGGACAAACCATTCTTTTTGTATCTATTCTAACACTCGGATTGTATATATTTAAGATAAAGAATTGAAGTCAATAAATACATATATAATGAATTAACAAATCGAACGAGTAAGCATTTTCAATACACAACAACTGGCGACGAGGATAAACCTGGATAAAGGAAACTGTGAGGTAATTGAGGTACACTAGTCTTGAAATTACTTCATACATACATATTACATACAGAACACGACAGAACTTACCCTACATTACATTAATCTTAAAATTACTTTACACATAGATCAAATAAATTACGGAAAAAAAAATTAACCTATATCTCATTTCAACGATTATCTGACAAATAATGTCTGAAGATCTAAAAAATATAATGCGGCAGCTGTCCGAAGCAATACAGAATCTACCAGCATCTTTCGCCACAATTGCAACTGCAAATGCAACCAACGTACAACAGCAAAAGGGAGATGTACGAGGACTTCATCTTGCCCCCTTCGACGAGACAAATGAAAATGTTGCCTCTTACATGCAGCGTCTAGAAAACTATCTTGAGTTACGTGATCTTTCAGATGCCACAGATGAAGGAGATAGAAAGTGTGTACAGATCCTGATCAACTGTCTTTGCCCGAAATTATTCCACATTCTTTCTTGTCTCACTGCTCCTGATCCGCCCAAGACTTTGAAATATAAGGAAATAACCAAATTGCTTCGAAACCATTTGTGTCCCACGCCAAATGAAATAGCTGAACAACATAAATTTTCACTCCGGATTCAACACGAGGCGAATCCATCGCAAAGTTCCACGCAGAACTAAAAAAGCTCTCTACGCACTGCAATTTCATCTGCAACAGCTGTCGACAAATCGACAAACAACACTCATATACGATCACAATTCATCCGCGGCGTGCGTGATAACGAAATTAGAGAGAGACTGTTACAACAGAATGCATCCAAAACATTCGAAGATGCGGTCCAACTCGCACTTTCCGTTGAGTCATCAAAAGCTGAAAGTAAAGAGATGTTCAATCAGCCAGTACATTACGTAGAAAAAAATACTTCGGACCGTAACGATTACAGGGCTAAAAACCCAAATAAACAGCGCAAATCGCCAGCTTCCAGAAAATTAGAACAACTAAGAGGTAGATGTTTTAAATGCGGTAAATATGATCATAGGGCAAATCAGTGCACCCAAAAGAATTTAAGATGTTCAAGGTGTAGTAAGAAGGGACACATTCAAAGTGTTTGCTTTAGTAAATCTATTGCCGACAATCGTGTCATCGATATCGCGACGGAGAATTACGAAAGCGAGGACGACGTTTCTTTTATAAATATGATCGCTTCTTGCAATTCTCTTCAGAGCGGAAGGTTTTATGTAAACCTCAAAATAAACAAACAGGAATGTAGAATGGAATACGACACAGGAGCGGCAGTATCGACAATCTCTAAAGAACTTTTTCAACAAAACTGGCCGAATCATCCGATGGAAAAAACGTTTATGCAGTTAAAAACATACACCGGTCAAATTATTCGGCCGTTTGGTGTCGCTCGAGTAACAGTTGAATACGAGGAAAAACAGATTTTAGGAATGCTTTACATACTTAATGAAGCTGTGGAACCAATTATTGGTCGTGAGTGGATTCGAAATCTTAAACTAAATATTATTTCTTTTAATCAGGTAGATGTACACGACATTTCCGAAAAGGAATGTAAGGCTAAATTGGAAGAGATATTAGACGCGTACGAAGACTTGTTTACTGAGGACGTAGGGAAAATTCAGAATTTCAAATGCTCCCTTAAATTGAAGGGCGATTGTGACCCATTTTTTTTTAAACCCCGTACTGTCCCATATGCTTTGAAAGGGAGGATTGATGCTGAGCTCGATCGAATGGAAAAAGCTGGAATAATCCAAAAAATTCTATACTCGCAATGGGGAACGCCCATAGTTCCAGTAATAAAAAAAAATGGTGGCCTACGTCTTTGCGCGGACTACAAGGTAACAATAAATAGAGTTTTGGTCGACGGCAACTATCCGATACCGAGGATTGAAGAGATATTTTCAAAAATGAGCGGAGGCAGGTACTTTATCACCCTGGATTTACACCAAGCGTATTTGCATATGGAGGTAGACGAGGAAAGTTCACTTCTTCAGGCCATAAGCACACATAAGGGAAACTATAAAGTAAATCGCTTGATGTTTGGAGTAAAGCCAGCACCCAAAAGATGGCAAAGGTTTATCGACTCAGTACTGCAAGATATCGACGGGGTATCGTGTTTCTTCGATGACATCAATATACAAGGTACCACGTATGATCAATTGCTGTCACGATTTAAGGTCGTTTTACATAGGCTGAGAGACTATGACTTGCATCTGAATAAAAGTAAATGCCAGTTTCTTTTAAATTCAATTGTCTACCTGGGCCACGTTATCGATAGAAATGGCATTCGTCCTATACCTGAGAGAGCTAGCTCCATTGCAAAGTGCGGACGTCCTAAGGATGTCCATGAACTAAGAACATTCCTTGGTTTTGTAAATTATTACCAAAAGTTTTTACCAAATTTAGCAACGCAGCTTGCACCATTACATAAACTTCTACGTAAAGGCGCCGATTTTAACTGGACAAAAGACTGCAATCGGGTATTTCAGCAATTGAAGCAATCTCTGTGTAGTTCGAGAACTCTTATACCATTTAACGAAAATCTACCATTAATTCTTGCGACGGATGCTTCACCTTTTGGACTAGGCGCAGTTATTTCGCATGTAATGGCCGACGGCTCAGAACGGCCAATAGCGTTTGCGTCTAGATCGTTAAGTAAGTCGGAAAAAAATTACTCACAGCTGGACAAAGAGGCCACAGCAATTTATTGGGGGCTAAAACATTTCTTCCAATTTTGCTTTGGTAGGAAAATCACTCTGCTCACTGACCATAAGCCCCTTACATCAATACTTCATCCGGACAAAAGTCTTCCAACGATGTCCGCATCAAGATTATTAAGGTATGCAACTTTTATGTCAGGATTCGACTACGAGATTAAATATCTAAGTACGCACAGTCACTCCAATGCTGATTTCTTATCCAGATTTCCAGATATAGCGGCCAACACTGAGGAATGTGATTTTTTTGAAGTTCACCAAATCGAAGTTCTTCCAATTACAAGACGTGAGATCGCAAAAGAAACCATTAAAGATAAAGAATGCCGCAAATACCTTCAGGCACTCCAGCTAGGTAAGCCACTACCATACAATGAACCATTTCAAAATTGTTCACTAGACAATGGTTGCGTTTTTAATGGCATCCGTGTCATGGTACCCTTGTCACTACAAAGGCATATTCTCGAAGAACTTCATGAAGCGCACACAGGCACAGTACGAATGAAAGCCTTGGCGAGAAGCTATGTGTGGTGGAGAAACATCGACAGACACATCGAAACGATGACCCGAGAGTGCAAGAATTGCGCTCTCATTAAGGTGAACCCAGGAAAATCAACACCACACCCGTGGGACTACCCATCCTCCCCCTGGATGAGAATACATATTGACTACGCTGGTCCAATTTTCGAGCACTATTTTTTGGTCATAGTAGATGCTTATAGCAAATGGGTTGAAGTCTTTCCCACAAGAACTACTAACTCCAAAGAGACGATCCGAAGACTTCGGGAAACTTTTGCCCGATACGGATTGCCACTGACGTTAGTTTCAGATAATGCACCATCTTTTAAATCCGAAGAATTCCAAAACTTCACAAAATCAAACGGCATTTGTCACAAATTCTGCGCTCCATATCACCCCTCATCCAATGGCCAGGCGGAACGTTTTGTGTTTACCATCAAGCAAGGGCTTCGAACCATGATGAATGACAAGGGCGATATCCACGAGAAGCTTAGCCGCCTACTGATGCAGTATCGCAAAGTTCCCAATTCAACTACGGGCGTGAGCCCATCTGAACTAATGTTTAAACGATCGATAAGAACAAAGCTTGATTTAGTGAAGAGAGAAATCGGAGGCGAGCTGAATGAACAAAATATGCCCATAACCCCAACAACTCGGGTATTCCAAGTCGGTGATAGGATCCAAGCTCGATTCTACAACAACAAAACAATAAAATGGCAATTCGGAATAGTAGTGGGAACAAGCGGGAGGAAGCATTACGACGTTCTTATAGAAGGCGAGAAACATACGCGGCATGTTGATCAGCTCAGGGCAACTGAATGTGTGCCAAACAATAGCAATAAAATTTCTTACAATAAAGAAACAATAAACCATACTCCTAATACGTACAGACGACAGACAAAGACCGAACATACGGACTCTCAAGTACTAGAAACCTCTTTACCCCCAAACTCACAGCTCCTTGCTCGCGACACCGTGGAGGGCATGAATTGTCTTCCACCAGAGGAGAAAGGCGACAATAGTAACGAAGAAGAATTCCCGCATTGCAAACCAGATGATGTAATGCCGCAACGCCTAAGATCCAACCCGAATGGCGACAACCGTAGTAAAGATGAAAATCGAAGCTCTACAACGCAAGAGGAAGATCATCAACTTCGGAGATCCAAGCGCACCAAGAGACCACCAAACCGCTTGGACTTATAAACTCATTGCGAAGAGGAAAGTTGTCATATCGTTGTAACAGAAACTCCTGGCAACACTGCATATTGCGTCTGAACAAACCCTCCGGAGAAATGTCATCTGACAGCTCACTCTCCACGTTGCTTTATTTTGTCTTGCTTTTTACCTCGTGGACAAACCATTCTTTTTGTATCTATTCTAACACTCGGATTGTATATATTTAAGATAAAGAATTGAAGTCAATAAATACATATATAATGAATTAACAAATCGAACGAGTAAGCATTTTCAATACACAACACTTCTGCTGATAATGGCTCTCCTAAATACCGCGCATTTAATGCTTCCGGCTATATGTTTCCACTGTTCTGGGTGTTTTTCTTTTACAAAACATGCGCGATGGCTCCTTTAAGCAGTCTTTTGTTATGTGGCCTTCCGTTCCATATCTCCTACAGAGCTTAGATCGATCTTCCAAGATTTTGAATTGTTTGGCTAGGTGGCCAAACTCTAGACATTTGAAGCATTTTCTAAGCGATATTCGCTCACGAATGCGGCAGACAACCCAGTCTGTTTTTATCATCCTTGTTTCCAGCAGTTTACCTGTGCTTTCTGCTGGAAGACTAACCGTTGCGGTCTGTGTACCGCCGTATGCTTTCCGCCGGGACAGAATATCTGTTGGCAGTACCACTGTTCCAAATTGCGCTTTGATTGCCTCGCATATGTGTTCTTTCGAGGTAATCTCATCTACGTCCATGAGCTCGATAATAACGCGATGTGAGAGCGATCTTACGCTTGCTCGCTCCTTCAAGGCTTCACTGATGACAGTTTTGAAATCGGCAGTTTTGTCTTCAGCTTCTTTGAGCTGTATGAGAAGTTCGCCTTTCTGTGTCCTCCTAATCCTGGATACTGCTTTGCCCATTTCTTCCAGCTTGGGGTCTGCTAACGCTGCGTATTATATCCGCGTAGGACAAGTCCCCCTTTGATTCGATGACGAGCGCATTGGGTCTACCTTTCTTAGCCGGCTTATGCTTCTTAGCTAGCTCTTTGTGGGCGATTTTAGATCAGCCTTCTTCCTTGGGCAGTTGCTTGTTTCTGTTCTTATTAGCAGCGTTGGCCCTCTTTTGCCTGGTCACCGGGGTTCTAACGCCGGCCACTGCAGCTTACCCCTTGGATTCTACTCGGCACAGGGGTTTCGATAAAATAACATCAGGGCCAGCAGATTTGTGTACGTCGAGATCTTGAAGTAGGCCACTCTACGACGCGACTGGTGTATGGATTAATCTACACGCTCTGGGAGGAATTTAAAGGATTGTCTGCGAGTGTTTAGCTAGCTGCAAAAAGATCAGCAGAGCTGACAGCTAGAATGTCATTGTGAATGTGTCGGGATTGATGAAGTGGCCGAATTCTTAAGGTTTTTAGCAAACGACCAAAAGTTGTTTTTACCCGTGGGGCTTAATAGTATTTTTTTGCCATAACTATGCGTCATAGAAGAATTTGACACGAGTACGATTAATGTGGCTGTGACTGTCCAGAATTTCGAAAGGAAATGAATTGTTAAAGTGTTATAGTGTGAAAATTCCGGTGATGTAATGAGACAGTGCATCGAGCTCATTATAAGTTGAATTTACTTTACTTTACTTTTGGTGGTGCTTACAGTCCGGGATGGACCATGGCCTCAACCAACAGGCCCCTCCACCCAGCTCAGTCCCTAGCTAGCTGCCACCAGTTACGCACATTAAGTTCGTTGAGGTCGTTCTCCACTTGTGCGCGCCATCTAAGGTAGGGTCTTCATCTGTTGCGTTGTCCCTCAGGGCAAAGACTCGTCGGGCTGGTGCGTTCTTGTTCACACGCTCCACGTGACCCAGCCGTTGTATGTTCAGCTGTTTGACCAGGTCAGCGTCGCTGTAGAGCCCGTAGAGTTCGTCGTCGAATCTTCTCCTCCACACCCCATCGATACATACTGGACCAAATATCACCTGAAGAATCTTTCTCTCAAAGCATCACAGGAGTTTCTCATCTGCTTTTGACAGGGTCCATGTTTCTGCGCCATACGGTAGGACCGTAATGATTAGGGTCTTATACACTATCTCCTTGGCACTGTGAGAGAGGGCTTTTCTTCTTAGATCGCAGGTAGACAAAGTCTTTAACTACTTCGAAGTTGCATCTGTCCATCGTGGCGTTCTTGCCCTATCACTCTCTCTACGTTATGCCCATTTAAAAGCTGTTGGAAATGCTTATTGAACACATCTACTATACCCTGTGCTTCGATAACAAGGTTTCCTTCTCTGTTTCGAAGAGCCTGCGTTCGATGGTAGAGTCATTACTATCGCTTGGACGATGATCGTCTGAAAAGGTACGTGATGAGAGGAGCTGTTAGTAGCGAAGGCTTTCTCCGATCTTGGAACTTCTTATTCGATCAAGCAGCTTCACCTCTGCTGCCGTTTATTTGCCTTTATATTTTGTTTACGCTGTTCCATAATTGCTAACCGTGTTCAAAAAGAAAATAAAAATTCAAAATATCAAATTCAATTCGAACCCATCGTTGCGTCGAATTTTTGAGTTTCAAACTCAGACAGCTTTTGTTTCGCTTCAAGTTTTCTCCGCTCAAATTTTGTTGGTGATTTAAAGTTTCTTGACCTCACTCTCTATTTCTAGATTCTGCCTTTTCTCTTCTTGCGGTCGGGACTTTGTTATACCTAACGGTTTCTTATTTTGGTCGATCAGTTTGTCAAGCGACTTATACACTCTTAGGGCCGTAGTTCAACTCGATGGCATTCTCTTTCTGCCCTTCTAAAGCGCTGATGACCTCTTTGTACAAATATTCCTGTATATTTATTTACCTAATAAGAAGATATGATTGAACGTTCCCTTGCTCATCTGGTACAAATGTGTCTTCAGGTAAGTTGTTCTAGTTCCGTTTCAGACAACTGAGTGGATACTGTGTAAGGAACTTCTTGGAAGGGATTTTTTTTACTACGATTTCTGATCACTCCATACTTGCGTTTTAATTTTATTTATAAAAGGGAAACCATTGCAACGCATCCTGTAGTTACTTTTTTCCACTCCACAATTCCCAAGGCTACTCAGATTAGTTTTGAGCCCTTCCCAAAAATTCTTTAATTTTTTCCGGAGGCCTTTTTTTGTTGTTTCCATCTATGAATATCTAGAAACTGCTTCGGCGGATTTAATGATATATGTTTGATGGTCTAGCGATATTCAATGATGACCCTGTGAGTAACACCTTAGGTTCTGCTAAACATCCTACTCCTAACAGACGGCTAGAGAATGTAAGTGGGGGCCTTCTAGGTTTTAGCCTCTATAAGTTCTATTTACCTTTTATGGGTCTAAGACCATTCCCAGATAATCGAACTTGCTTGATGAAGTTATTTGAGTGCCCTGGAAACAAGGCCCCCTAATGTGAAGTATCCTTTTTCTAGTTGTAAACAGCATCATCTCAGCTTAAGTAAAGTTGACTTACGTAGCCTGCTGACGGCAATAAACCCCCAAACATGTTAAGTGATACGATCACAAAGAAGGTCCTACCGCTGACAATGTTACATGCATCATCATGTACCGAATAACAGGATGTCCTTCCCTATTAAGACTTCTCAGCAAGGAGCCTATCCAATGTACTGTGTGAACGTCTAAAGATGTTCTGGAACACACTAATGGGGTCGTAGCAGTGGGCTTCCGGTCCGGCAGATCGCCGATAGACCAAATCTTCACACTAAGGCTAATACTGAAAAAGTGCCACAGTCGAGACCCTCCATCTTTTCATCGACTTTAAAGCCGCATATAATAGCATTCATCGGCAGGAGCTCTACGTGCCGATGGCCGAATTCAACAGGTGTCAACACGGAAGGTACTATCTTCAACAGATCCGTCTAACTACTGGGATACGCTGACGATAACGACATCATCGGCCGATCTCAGCGTGCCGTATTAGAGGCTTTCATGGAGATTGAAGAATACGCAAAATGGCTGGGTCTTGAAGTCAACGAGGACAAAACGAAGTACTTGCTTTCAATAAACAAACAAACATCTGTCCACCGACTCACTAGGACAAAACGTCACTGTTGATAGCAGCTACTTTGAGGTAGTAAGCGAGTTCACCTACCCCTCGGAGTAAACATCAACTCCACAAGAGGTGGGGCAGTTAAAAAAAACTCTAGAAGTTACTTGGCCCCGGCGGGATTTGAACCTTTCGATTAGTAGTCGAACACACTAACCACTGAGCTACTGCGCCCACTAACGTCAGTCAATTTAGCTTTACCACAGTCAATTTTTAAAGCCCCTATTAAAGAAATGATTATAGGCTAATAGTCAGTTGTTAATCTTTTGGGAATATCATAGGTAGCCTTCCCTAATTTGGGAAGAAATACCAGAAGAATACTTTGCTTAACTTTGTGTGCGCAGCGTCTCAGTGGTTAGTGTGTTGAATTACTGAACGAAGGGTTCGAGGTTCCAATCCCACCCAGGAACACCTTACATTTTGTCCACCTCCCAAACTCTTGCACAAATCTGATAAATGTCTAAGAGTATAAACTGTCAAAATGTACCGTTCGGAATCGAACCTTCTATTCGCTGCCAAAATATAGTCTCGCACACAAAATGGTTGGAGGAGCTAGGTTTTCGACCCCATATGGGCCTTTATTGAAGAGGAATTCAAACGGATCTTCGCTAGTCTTCAGTAATGACGTACATCTTAAATCACAACTTACCATATCATTTGACGTCAATGGCAGCTTATCTCCAATAGCATCCAAAACCTGTAATTTTCGTCTAATTTCATTCCATATGTCACTGCGCCCCGCCAACAGATCTATATGTCCTATGACATACAGTCCCATCTTTGCCCTAGACAAGGAGACACAAATGCGATTTTGGTCTTTAAGGTATCCAATTCGAAAGTCCCTATTGCTGCGAACAAGCGAAAGGAGCACTATATTGGCTTCTCTACCTTGGAAGCTATCCACCGTTGAAATTGTAATACCCTGCAGTTCTGGACAGTTCCGATAGACCTAAAAAAAAAGGATAAATGAAAAACACATCCGCAGTACAAAAACAGATCACTTACGTGGTTGTATAACCTGTCTTTCTGCCTAATATATGTGGTGAGCATCACAATGTCTGAATGGGTGTAGTTTTGCTTAAGCAAATATGTGGCAACGTCGCACATCCATATTTTCTCATAGTCATTGAACTTGCTGATCTCCAAAGCATTCTGCAAAATAAATGCAAACATGTATTAAATGAGATTGTTGATGTTTGGACTAACTTACAGTGCTGTTCTCGTTATGCTGATGATTTACAAAATACATATTCTTCTTGATACCCCTTATGTTTGGATAACTATGAACGGTATAACCATCCTTGAGATCCTTGTAAATTGTTGGGCGAATGAGATCAGCTATCTCCTCGCGCATTCTGAATTGAGTATCCAGACTAACCACGTTGATGTGGTTATTTATCATTCTCTCGAAAAGGGAAATGTTCATCTTGTACTCCTTGCTTAACTTGAAGACACTCGTTCGTGGTCGCAATTGGTAATGATCACCTACAAGTATTACCTGCTGGGTATATGGAGTTATCGAGGAAAGAATATGTGACTCCAGAACCTCAGCAGCTTCCTCGAAAATAACTGCAAGAGTTCAGTTAATTTAAAATCCTATTCATTCGAAACAATCTTACCAATCGATTCCTTAAGAAATTTAAACATAAGATTATGCTTCGCAGCACTGGTGGTAGTCATCGCTATGATTCGTTTTTCTTTTACAGCCAAATAGGTCGATATCATTCTAAGACACTCAAGTTTCCTTGTCACAGTGTTAAGTTCTTGCTATTAAAACAATTTATTGATTTCGTTGTTCTAAACAAATTAAAACAAAATTGTTACCTGGGCCGAAACAATATTCTGATATTCCTCTTCGGTCCCGTCAAACTCAATTTGAAGCTTTTGAAGTGCAGCAAACTTATCAGTGTACTCCATTTTCGTGATATAGTGCAGCCGTTTGCAGCGTTGATCACCTTTGTAACTGGCGAAGATTTCTTTGACGTTGTATTTGTTCAGTGACTCGTTTTTCGATTGGTTACCCAGTCGAACAATGCTGTCGGTATGGGGTAGAATCTTTAGAAGAAACTTATCGAGAGCTTCGTTGGTGTACGCAATGACTACGATTGGCAAAGTTGTGTTTGTTAAAAGAGTTGCCGCTATCTTCGTGGATATTTCAGTTTTTCCAGTTCCAGGAGGTCCTTGGATGAGAGAAAACTCATTGCTCAATGCAAAGTGAAATGCTGTGACTTGAGCATCGTACATATCGGACTTGATTGAGCTGGGATATGTTTCGAGCAGGAGCGGATTAAATGAACTTCCTTTGTGGGTAAACTTAGTGTCACCATCGGTTGAGAGGTACCGCGGAGGCTTTTGTTTATTCTGCAAACAAATGAAACGTATCAAGGAAAGAACATTAATTTGATATGTTTGTTTAAACTTACATCTGTGTAGACAATGTAATTAGCCATCGGAAAGTTGTTTTCGTTGTATGTGCTTAAAACATTAAATGCATTACGATATGGTTCGAAGAAAACTGGACACAGTAACATCTGAAGTTCGACGTTGCAGATTCGACCCACATTGTTTTGATTGATTATTTCAATATTAATCTGAAATATAAAAGAAATTGATTAACGAGTTGATAATAGAAAAGAAAAAAGAGTGCGACCATTCTGCAAACATTGAAAAAATAAAGCTTTTTTACATTGTTTTGAACATTCATTACAGCAGAACATATTGACTTATTGGTGCGCCATGTTTCGCTAGAATGCCCGATATACGTGAAGATCTAGCATTTGAAATGGTTGGAAATGATGTTAAAAGACAAATGGTAAAACTATTTAACTCTAAGAATCTAATCAGAAGGTCGCGTACGCGTAGTGTGGATGAAGTGGCGGAGAAACTCAGACTCTGTGCCCAAATACCGAGATGAGGTCACCAATGACACTAACTTGCGGTCCAATATGGACGAAGTAGGAGGGTTATGATCTCCCAAATGATAATGACTTTATCTAAAGTAGAGGAAGAAGAAGTTTTTGATTTGAATTTTTTTTACTAGCCGAGTCAGTCTTCGGGAGGAAGACTGATCGGAGATTTTTTCGTTGTTGTAATTATTCTGATCAGCTGTTCGGAATATTTCTGCGACAAAACTTAACGCATACTGGCAGTCTCCGTACGGTTAATCACAATGAGATGGGTTTTTTGCAGCAGTTTTTGACTGCCGTATGCCAATTTCTCTTCGACAACTATTCCTCGCGGAAATATATTTATGCGTTCATGATTTTTCGGAAAACGGTTACTGTGAACGTCAATTGAGTCACCGCCTAGATTTACGATGCGGAGATTTTTCTTCCCGAACATAGGAGAGATTTGACTTCAGCAAAGCCTTCGACACTCTCAGTCGGGAAAAGCTTATAGAAAGCTTAAACGGAATTGGTGTGAGGTGAATGTGTCCGATAGAGTCAAGAGCTACCTAACTGATTAAGTCTAGGTATCAACGACCGTAAGTCCAGACAAATCTACCGCATACGGTGTTCCGTTTTGTTTATATTGTACACGAATGAACAATTGCGGTTATTTAAAAACAATATAAGCCGTGTTTCTTTGCACGCGGATATAGGGATGGCATCAGAAAACGACTATCGCTGCTTAAGAATTCATCAAGAAAAACTTGGCAGCACACATGCACCTATGACATGCACCGTGACACAGCTGTAAGTTGTAGTTAGGAAATTTGTATTGAAAATCCTGAAATTGAAAAATATTTACTTCCGCCAATTGAAATTGATGCCAAGCATATTCTAAAATTATGAAAAACAATTTTACATTAACAGATTTGCTAAATTCAATTACCCTTAAAATGAAGTTTGAAAAATAATAATAATAAATATCCCTGCTAAAGTTAGCGTATATAGGATAAGTTGTTGTTGTATTTCACATGCAAAAATCAAATTATCCCTATATCCGCGTGCAAAGAAACACGGCTATAGACTATGCATATGCAGACGATATGGCCATCCTAGTCAAACACAAATACTTAGACTCAGCAATAGAAATACTTCAAGAGCATATAGACATGTGGACGAGGATAGTGAAGCTTTGGATGTAGTCCAGAAATCGCGAATTCGATATAGTATTGCGGGCGAGTATGGTGAAGCTTTGGATGTAGTCCAGAAAGCTAAAGCACATTGGCTCGGCCACATCGATTGAATAATGCTTCAGCCAAGAGGTTCTTCGACTCAGTGTCTCAGGCAGATACTCTTTCGTTAAGTTAGTTAGTATGTCAGGAACCCATTAATTAAGTATGTCGCGGTACAAGTCTTGATTGCGTGTTCACTATACGACTCATGTATATTGAACTTTAACTATTTTTAGCGATAATGGTAATACTTTTATCAGAGGGAAAAACTTTATTGTTATACAATATACTGTAAAATATTGACAAAATATTGGGTCGCAATCGGAAATGTGAAGATAACCGCGGTTTACACTACATCGGGGGAAAAAAATATGTGAATTATTATTGACTTTGTTGCCTGATGTAAAAAGAATTATCAATCTTATTCTTCTTTTTCTTTTAATGGCATGGAAGCTATGATCAGGATAAAAGGGATCATAACCCTCTTACTTGACTGCATCCCTACTTGTCCGCCTGTGAGGCTCGCCAGTTCGACCTCAGAAAATAGCGGCAGACCTCCCGATTTTGAATCACTTCCTCGCTTACACTCAAATACTGGTGTTGCTGCATTTGTGTGATCCAGAAGTTTTAAGGCGTTCCTCTTTTTCGCGTTTGTATTGGAACGTGGATTGATATTGCCTTTTTGACAGGTTCGTAGGATCACTCCTTTGAACATGACAGTACTAAGTAAACGGGTCGCGCTCCATTTTCTTCGAAATATGTTCTTTTACTTGAAGGCTTCCTCGGATATTGGAACTTCTTATTCAATCAATCTTTATTACTCCTGCTGTCATGCGAAGTATCTTCACTGCGGTTAATTGCCCTCATACTTTTTGTTCGCTGTCCAACATTGTGAGCCGGATGTGAGAGCAGTGCGCATAACTGCGTTGTAGAGCTTTCCTTTCAGTTTAATGGTAATTTTTCGATCACAGAAGATGACAGAGTTTTCCCCCCACTTCATCCACCCTACGCTTACGCGATGCTTAATGTCGTCATCACAGATTGTTTTGCTATTGATTATGATCCCAGATATTTTAACGGTTCGCACATTCATATAAATGTCTGGTATAGTTCGGAGTGGATCAGAGAACGGGCAGTACAACTTTAATGAAATCGAGTGTTTGGTCAACAATAGTGAATTTGATGTTCTTGCTTTTTCGGAAACCCATCTGACAAACGACATTAAAGACTCTGAAGGCTCGAAAATTACTGTGAGATTCGGTGTGATAGCACTAGCAGTCACACGGGTGGTGTAGTCCATATACAGTACAGAATAATCTGTAAATACCAGATAGAAATGCGAGTGTGTTATAGATCTCCGAGCAGTTCAGAACGCGAATTCTGTACGTTATTGTCGCACTGGATAGAAGTGGTTTTGTAAACAAGCTTTAATGTCACCATTTTGGGTGACTTCAACATTAATCTTCTTAATAGTGATCACACATATACAAAAGCATTCAATGATATACTTAGATTCAATAACTGCAAGCAAATTATATCCAAACATACGAGAATAACTGAATCTTCTCGAACATTAGTGGATTTCGTTATATCTCC
Source organism: Portevinia maculata (assembly GCA_949715645.1). Classification (NCBI taxonomy): domain Eukaryota; kingdom Metazoa; phylum Arthropoda; class Insecta; order Diptera; family Syrphidae; genus Portevinia; species Portevinia maculata. The sequence goes on along the minus strand of OX454525.1, from coordinate 400,880,005 downwards.
TGTTGAAAAAATTGTTTGAGCGGATACAAATCCAGACTATAAAATTAGTGATCACGAGTCAATCGTGGTAAAAGTACAAGTGCTTAAGAAAAAAGTGGACAAGAATCAAACATTTATTAAGGTGTTTAAATATAAAGCAAATCATTTTAGAGCATTAATATCTAACAGATGCTCGCTTATGAACAACATCCATGATTTACATGGTCTTTCAAATGATTTAGAGGAAAGTTTAAAATTTTGTGTTGAACAAATGACCGTAACGAAAAAAGTTTATAAGTCGAATAATAAGTGGTTCACCCAAGAATTAAATAGTCTAAAACAAATAAAAATACAGTGTTTCAAAAGAGCGAGTTTGTTAAATAGTCCAGTAGAGTGGAATGTTTATAGATTGGCTCGCAATAATTATAAAAATAAACTACAGCTGGCCAAAAAGAATTACGTGTGTGATAAAATAAATTCGTGTGATAACCAAAAGTCAATGTGGAGAACGTTAAAATGTCTCGTTTTAAATGAAAAAAAAAGAAGATATTAGTGAAGTACAGTTTGGAAATACATTGGAGAACGATAGTTTGACTATTGCTAATAAATTTAATACATATTTTATTGAAAGTGTAAATGCCATAAGTAATTCTATTTTGTCTAGTAATAATGCAGCCGTTTGTGATAATATCTCTGAATGTCAATCGACTTTCTCATTTAGTGCAATAACCTGTTCCCAATTAATGTCCATATGTAAAAAGATGAATAAGAAAAAAGTGTATTTCGTCTAAATATAAATATATTTATTGAGTGTTTCGATATCGTCGGTCTAATTATTGTAAAAATAATAAATAAATCGTTTGAACGGGGTGAATTTCCAAATAATTTAAAGAAATCTACTGTAGTACCAATACCAAAGGAAAGCAATACTAAAATCTGTGATAAATTTAGACCAATTAATATGTTGCCAATTTTAGAAAAAATAGTCGAAAAATGTGCGTATGAACAATTTTATAAATTCGTGTGTGACAATGAACTTTTAATTGAAAATCAGTCCGGTTTCCGTCATAATCACTCCTGTGAAACGTCGCTTAACTGGCTTATAATGGCGTTAAAACAATTGCGACACGATAAGCGCATAATAATAGCAGTTTTTCTAGATTTCCAAAGAGCTTTTGAAACTATAGACCGAAGTATATTATTAAAAAAATTGTTCAAATACGGTGTTAAGGGAACGGAACTTAAATGGTTTAAATCCTACTTAAATAACCGAACTCAACGACCTAATGTAAATAGTGCAATATCAGATGTTAAATGTACAAAGTTTGGAGTACCCCAAGGTACTATCATCGGCCCCCTTCTGTTCCTACTGTATATAAACGATATTTGTGGTGTTGTACATAAAAGTAAAGTCTCCTTGTTCGCCGACGATGCTCTTTTATTTGTAAGTGGTAATGGCATAAATTTTGTAAAACGTGATATTCAGTGTGATCTCGACAATCTGTTTCAATGGCTTCAAATGAATATACTTAAAATTAATATAAGCAAAACGAAATGCATGGTAATAAATAATGATACTTCTGTGGACTTGAGAATTAATGGAATACCAATCGAACAATTATACGAAATAAAATACCTTGGTGTAGTTCCAGACAGTAAATTAACATTTAACAACCATATGATATATATTACCAACAAAATCTCAAAAAAAGTAGCCTTTCTTAGAAGAATAAGAAAAAACATCTCAACAATGTGCGTGGTAAATATTCATAACACAATTATAAAACCACATTTTGAATTTTGTGCAACAGTGTTATTCATGGGAAATAACGAAAGTATTAATAAGCTTCAAATATTACAAAATAAAGCTATGCGCACTATCCTGAAATGCAGTATATATACACCTATTGAATTGATGCTGTCGTGTTTGCAGTGGTTAAATATTAAACAGCGCATCATCTTTAATGTTATAACGTTTGTCTTCAAAATGAAGCATAACATGGTTCCTAAATATTTGTCATCAAATTTAATATATACGCAAGATATAGTTTAAGATCTAATTCTGACTTTAGAATACAACTGTATAGAGATGTTCGAACTCAAAATATGGTTTTTTTTATAAAGGATTAAAACTTTTCAATGAATTGCCACTTGAAATAAAAAACGAAACTCTTTTTGTAAGATTTAAAAATTTATTGATAGTACACATAAGAGATTCAGTTTCTTAATTTGAAGCCAAATATGAATACGTTTTTACTTTTCTTTGTCTTGTAAACATAAAAATGCAAATATGTAACTTTAATAAGTATATGAACTATTGTAATAGTAACTGTTCAAGCATAGCCCTGCACCCACATCAGTTCCTCCAGACGATCCACGGTTCTCAGATATCGACATTGTTTCACCGTACACTCACTACACCCCAACGCAGCTGCAATCAAAATGCAGCGTCATATTTCGTCTGCCTCCAATAATGTTCCAACATAGATAGCAGTGCACACACATCAGTTCCGCCAGACGATCCACGGTTCTCAGATATCGACATATTCCCACCGGACATTATCTACACCGCAAACTAGCTGCACTCAAAATGCAGCGTCATATTTCGGGTGGCTCCGATAAGACATTTGGTCTTCTACATCTAATAAGTTATTCCCACGATTGCCGTGGTAATAATAGTATTTAAGCAGATTATTTTTAGTAATAAAATCACTTGTTATACAGCAGTCACGAAAGAAGTTCTTTTAATGAGCTACCCCCCACCAGCGGTAAGGAGCAATCTAAGGAACAATACTGGGACCAAAAGAGGTTCCAGACTCAACATTGGTGACCCCGACGTGATCGAGATTCAGCGTGAAGTTGCTTCCCCCACCAAGCGGTAAGAAGTACTTCATCATCTCCTCACCCTATTATCGACGTGATCGAGATTCAGCGTGAAGCTGCTTCCCCCACCAAGCGGTAAGAAGTACTTCATCATCTCCTCACCCTATTATCGACGTGATCGAGATTCAGCGTGAAGTTGCTTCCCCCACCAAGCGGTAAGAAGTACTTCATCATCTCCTCACCCTATTATCGACGTGATCGAGATTCAGCGTGAAGTTGCTTCCCCCACCAAGCGGTAAGAAGTACTTCATCATCTCCTCACACTATTATCGACGTGATCGAGATTCAGCGTGAAGTTGCTTCCCCCACCAAGCGGTCAGAAGTACTTCATCATCTCCTCACACTAGGATCAACTTAATAGAAGTCAGAGTTAAGTTGCTTCACCACCAAGCGCGGTAGAGAAGCTACCCAATCCACAGAGACCGAAGATACCGATCCACAATGGATGAGATGGAGGTCTTCAAAATCGTGGCCAGACAGAAGGCCATTACAGAGGAGCTGCAAAGGCTCAAAACCAATATAGGCAAGGACGGCCCGGACCGAAAAACTCCCGCCTATAAGCAGAAGAAGTACCAAGTACTGGAAGCACTATGGTTGGAGTCGATATATATAAAAATCGGTCTGTTCAGGAAGGGAGGTGGTTTTAGCCGGTAAGAATCCGGCACTACCAGTGGACGTCGGACCATTGGTGCCTATGCAAGGTTTCCACCTTCCACCGCAAAAAAAAAAAAAAAAAAAAAAAAAAAAAAAACTATGGTTGGAGTTCTATCATAATCACGAAAAAATAAAAAAATTTGTGAAGGCAGACACTCCGTATATCCAAGCAAATACATATGAGAAAGTCAAGAGAGCTTACGGCGAAATAAAGCTTACGCTGGACTCAATTGTGAGCATAGAGGCTTCCGAAGACCCAGAGGAACTGGTCGGAGCCATTGGGGGTTTCGTGATCCGTCACTTTACAACATTGGCTTACTCTTGCACTGACCATATCACACATATCTATATTTATTAAAACACTAGCTGCACCTGCCCGGCTTTGCCCGTGCCCGAGAATTCTATTGGCCAATATGTTCGAGTAGACTTCCTTAAAATTGTCTATAGCGGGTATCCGGCGTATGTTGCTGCGCCTAAAAAAAGAAGACCGATTTTGACCAAAGTTCACAGAAACACTCTCAGGCCAATACCGAAGATTGCCTGATTTGAGCTCAACCGGTGAAAGGGACTGCACGTTTTTCTCCGCATGGCTTAGGCCGCTCACACAACTTCGTTGTTCCGTTTAGGGTAGGTGCTTGTTGTCTGGCAGGCGCCTATGCCACCTTACTTCTGAGAATCAAACAACAAAGCGAAAATAAAAAACTTCGATTGAATCACTTTTCATTCACTTCCACACCGATTGTTATCAATGTTGGAAAAGTAACTTTCCGATGTCCGATTCACAAAAAAATGCAAAAATTTCAATAAGAGTTATTTGAATAAAATATTGAACACACGATATCTCAAGAATGAAAGTGCGCACAAATTCCACAATAAGCTTGAAACGTTCGTGTGGTCTCCCTCTTTCATATGCTTGTTCGGATAACAAAATAAGTGACGTCTGTACGGTCTCTGTATCTACGTCGTAATTTACACGCATACGCACATATGCATGTGTACTCACTCAAATGCCCATATCTCCCACACCGATGCAGATATAGCCAAACATAACAACCTTCGTGCAGACGTCGCCTTTCATGGAAAAAAATTTCATTGGAATCGGTTAACGCGTTTGGCCAAACACAAATATGGATTGATTTTTATATATAGAAAATATTACACAAAAAAACTTTTTATTATTTCACTTAAATTTGTTTTTTTTTTTCAAAGCACATGGATACCTACATATGAAACACACAGTGTATAAATACATTGTCAATTTTTTTCTTTTTTAAGAAACACATAATTTACACACCGATGCAGATACAGACATCGCACATACATAACATCCTTCGTATAGACGTCACCTTTCTTTAAAAAAAAATTTCATTGGAATCGGTTAACGCGTTTGGCCAAACACCGGCAATAAACGCAAATATGGATTGATTTTTATATACATATATATATATAAATAGATATATTCTCATATCAATTTTAATTCACAAAAACTCACAAAATCGCAATGAAGAAATCCGAATCCGACAGCGCCACCAAACATGAAACAAAATTGGCTTCTCCATTGATCGGTAATAGATGGCGTTACGTTGCGTGTCTATCTGACAGTTCAATTGTGATACGATATGTTACATTCAAATGTGATTCTTTATTTGGTTGTTGCCAAAATAAATAAATACAAAATGAAAAAAAATAAAAAATTAAAAAAAAATCGAAAAAAAACCTGTCGTAACACGCTGGGTGGTCACAAAATAAGCCATTTTGAAATTTAGATGATGCGTGCTGAGAAAATACCTTTCCAACAAAGTATAAATCATCAAAATCGGTTCGGCCAATCTCGAGTTATGCGGTTACATCGCTTCGGACACTTTCTTTTATATATATAGATAATCAATCAGAGTTTGCGATGAATTCGTTATTCTAGTTGGTTGCATTACTATTTGCTTAAGACCTTGATCTGTGATACATCTTATGATTTTATTTCTATTAGCATCATTTTCTAATAGGTTTATATTGAAGTCACCCATAATATAAACAATGTTTTCATTCTCCAAATGTTCTGAATACCAGTTTCTATAGAATTCAATAAACTCGTTAATGGACGAGTTTTGTGATCTATACAGCGCAACAAACGAACACTTTGTTCTATCTATCCACACATACATTTTCAATATCCAAACAAAATAGTCAATTTTTTTTTCATTCCCCACTTCACACCTTATTCCTTTTTTTACATATGTATATTATAACTCCTCCCGTATGTCTTGAATTTGAAGTACAATTTATATTCAGACTCTTCAATATCAATCGTTATGCACGTCTCCGAAAGTAACAAAAGATCAGGACAATACAATTTCAATTGTATTTTATACAATATTTTCTTTAAACGTTTCTTCTCCTTCTCCCCTAATGACGGTGAGGCTATGTTCAGGATTTAAGGGATCATTACCCTCCCACATAACTGCATCCCTACTGGTCCGCCCTTGGGGTTCGCTGGTTTGATCTCAGGAAATGATATTTTCTTTAAACTTTTATTTTTCTTAAATCTAGTTTCAATTACTTCACAAAAAAAAAAACATTTTTTTAAATTACCAAATCTAGGAGCTTTTAAGAAGTGTTCAGCTTCTGGCAACGCTGTATTCACAAATAGTTGAACAAATTGAAATGAAACAGAACAGACAGCGAAACTTTTCTGTGCAGCTCAGAATCATACTCATTAAACAAAAACTGTGTTCCCTTACTTTTCAAGTTACCTCAAGTACTACTTTCAAGTAAATTCTCGAATTTTGACGAGTGGGGATAATTTCTCTCAGAGATTGAAAAAGTTTTGGAAAAGTAAGGAAACGCATTTGTAGAAGAAAAAGTATCAAATTGAAATATCAACTGTCATTTTAAGAACTGTTGACAACTGTTTTACGACCTGCCCAAAGAAATTTCTTGGGCAGAAATTCGTAACTTTTTTAGTTGTGGGGAAGTGTTCTGCTCTATCGTTGCTTCTCTCTTTTACGAAATTTGTGTGTTACACGGCGTCTCCACGAGCAATATTTTATAGAATGCAATATAGCGTTCTATGAAAATTGCTCGTGGAGACTACGAATAGTATTCTATGAAAAATTGCATTTTATATATTGCTCAGTTCATAGCATTCTATGCATAGTATTCTATGAGCTGTAATTTTTATGAAGTACTTTGCTCTACAAAAACACCACCATTGAAATAGTAAGCTATGAAATGCCCACCGTACATTTTATGGTATTCTAAATTTCTTTCTTTCTATGAAAAGTGATAGATGGTAAGCTATGAAATATTGCTGGGGGAGACGCGGTGTTAGGGAACAGTTTTTTGTAACTTTTGTGAGTAGCATAATGGAACACACTTAAAGATTATATTACGCGCACGTCTGTTGTGACGTTTAAGTCGAGAGCTGAACTGTATGGTTGTCAACTTTTTTTTTATCAAATAGCATGCCGCTTTGCTGTGAATAACAATTTTATACGCTTGAGGCTCAGATAAATGCAAACATTTTGAAAGAGAGACAGCAACAAGAGAGTAACAATCATTATTTCTTTGCTGCACAATTTTTTTTGTAAGTAAAGCCTGCAAAAGCAATCACAAATTTTTGAACAAAAAATATAAAAAAAAGTTAATAAGTTAATTAGTTTTGCAGAATACAAAATTTGTAAGGAACGGATCAAGTATAAAATTTGTTCATACTTACATAACCCTGACTCAAAGTCTCCGGATCCGAGCTTGACACAACGGCCAAGATCAAATTATCGAATTCTTCGTTTTTAGAGAAGCAGACTAGCGATCCACAAATAATATACTTCAATTCATCAGTCAGTTTCGTGAATGTCTTGCTTTCATACTCGTCCTTTGAGCTCGCATATACATCAACTAACAGCATCTCGGAAGTTGGAACCGTCAAATTTTCATTTGGAATAATTTTAACTTTAATATATAGTTTTAGATCTGTACCGTCATCGGGGCGAGGAACACCTCTCATGCTCAGTACAGCATTCCTTAGTGGAGTTATAAAATCCTCCCTCAAAAAGTGCTTTTGGATGGCTAGGTATTCAGCCACCGAAGCATACCGGCCTGGAAGTAGAAAAAAACATGTCATACCTTGCCTATATAACCCTGAGTATACCACGTACCATTAACTATATTCGGCTTTAATGACATGGGCTTCTCTGCTTTGAAATCGTCCAAGGACGGAAGTATCTATTTGGAGGAATATTATTAAAAATGCAAGTGCAAATGCTCTACTCTTACCTCATAGTCCTTCTTTGTTTCTGCGCAAGAGGGCTCATTAAATTGCTTTTGAAAGTGCATTATCTTATCTCTAAACATAGAGAATTTCTTATCCTCGCCCACTGAACCTAGAACCAAACCAATGTGTTCGAGCAGCTTTTTAAGTTTATCGTTTTGTAATCGCAACTCGAAGGCTCGATCAAATATAGAAAGCAAGTCGTCTACCACTTGATTAATGTCGATTTTATTCTCATCCCATATTTTGGAATGCGATGGGGAAAACAATTTCTTTGTCAAATTGCAAACATTGCGATTGAGACATTCATCTTCGACGAACACATTTAAACACTCAGAGATAAACTCTGGCAATTGAAGTCGTGAAAGATTACCAAATATTTTAACAATTAAAACTATCGAGTCTACTTTGGTGTTTACATTGAAACTCCGAAGGAAATCGGTTGTGCCGACCTCGAGGAATGCATCAAGCGGTTCCATGTTCGCAATGAGATTCAATTTCTTAAACGGAAGCGAGGAGACATTGGAACTGGAAAATTCATCTGTTTTCAAAGAAAAAGGCATGCTTGAAATTTGAAAATTTTCTTATAAGGATGTAAACTTACAAATTGGTTCGATGTTGGAAACGCATTTAATAAATTCAACTTCGGGACCATCATTACCCTGCTTTTTGATACTATTAACGATATCGTCTTCATCTTTATCAAACCAATCGTCTTCTGAATCAGACATTTTATTTTATTTGAAGGTTAAGAAAAAAAATATTTTTTTAAGAATTTGGTAATTCTATTCACACAAATTATGCCACAAAACAACTGTTGGCTTTTTCACCGGAATATTTTCGACTTTGCAACTTTTATCTCTTTTTTGATACTTTTATGCAAAAATGATGGTCCGTTTACATGAAAGGTTCAATCCAAATTGAATTCTATGTAAACGCAAATCTTATCAATAAGGGACTGACTGGATCCGATAACAAAATTTTCTGCGATCGGATTGAAAATAAACATGTTAAACCGAATTGAATGATCGAGTTTGATCCTTTGTTGTGTTCATTTGCCTAGATAACCCAACCCGAAATTATACAAAACTGTAACAACTGTAAAACTTAAATCTATTTGAATTCAGATTCACAATTCGGTGAGAGCGAGAACTTGGTTCCAGTTTTGATTCAGTTTCAGTCCGAATGGTCATGTAAACGGGGTATGCGATACGGCAAATAAAATGTTATGTTCGGTTTGCGTAAAATATGTTGGTGTCCCACATTCTAGCTTTGTTTGCTTTGTAGTTTTTTTTCATTAATTTGGATCATGAATTCGATAAAAAATGTTTCTTCATTTTTAATGGGCTTAGAGGGGCACCAAAAATAATAAAACATGAAAATTGCATTAGGTGTGACTGTGTGAGTGCGAAAACAACAGACTCAAATATGAGAAAATTTGGGAGAAAACGTAAGAATATCCAGGTAAATATGGCGCTATTGAAGAAAAAATTGGCGAAAATGGCATTGTTGACTTGTTGAAGTCCTTTTATGTTCAGTAATCGTATTGTGTCGTACAATTTCTTTCGTCTTGGCAGTAGTCTGATCTTATAGCCCGTTTACACAGACCCAAAATTCAACATTTCGACGAACTTTCGATATTTCAATTCCCCGGTTACACTAAACGCAGACGATTTCATGTGACAGCTACCGTTCAAAACTTCGTGGCGCGGGTTTTTTTCTTTCTGAAATCGAAAGTGGTTGAAACAAAGTTTTTAATGCTCCAATAAAATTAACTTAAATAAGCATTGAGTGATTGATTTGGAACCGTTCCTCTCCAGTTTCTCTTTTTTGTTTTTAAATATTTATTTAAGTCCATCTTTGACTTTATGTGAATAAATACTTTGGCGCATATTTACCTTCCAATTATTTTTCTATTCTCCACGCGCTGAGTGACTTCTGGGGATACTTCAATGGTTTGTTCCATTTAACAAACTTACAAATGCAGAAAAGAATTTCAGTATTTCGATCGATTTCAACATTTCGAAGTGTTGAAAAACGTATGGCGAAATGTGAACGTTTTACATTTACAGGAAATAACGAATTTGGTGTCTGGTGAATTTTGCGAATTCACTTGTCGGAAAATTTCTTACTCATTTGAAAGATTTAGAAATCTCTTTGTTTTGGGAGATTTCGATGAAATCAATATACCTACCATTGTTTTTTGAATACTTTTAATTTGCAATGAAGTTAATTGAATCACCGGGGTGTTAATTGTTTTTAAACTAAAACTAATGGGCCTAGGTATATTTTCTATTTCTGTGTGTGGTATTTTTACATTTAAGCTTAATGGAGCTGCAGCTGATTAAAAAATTGTCAAAACAAAATTGTTGTAACAAACCACCGTCACCCAGATTTATGTAATTCCACCATGTCACAAGTCTGGCATCCCAAAGCATGCTTCGATGGTATTCACCACTCCGCTGTGTAAACAGCGGTGACACAGCAAACATTTTAACGATAGCATTCCGACAGCTGAACGCTACCTTTTTGGGAAATTCGGCTTGGTCCCACTGAATTCTCGTTCTTTCATATTTCTACACTGGGATCGTCAACGTCGCAAGTGTCAGCAACGCCCAATAAGCATCTGCAAACCTCCATTTTGTGGCACAAGGATCTAAAGTGCCTAAAAAGAAATATAAATTTCCTAACAAATTCAAAAACGAAATCAAATCGCAAATAAAAATAAATAGAATACAAAAAAATAAAAAAAAAACAACAAGGGAAAAAGCCAAAAATCCATTAAAGAATATAGAAAAAAAAAATAACTCCAAGATTGTAATTCCCACGGGAATACTAACACCGGTAAGTCGCGAATAAATTATAAATCTAAAGTAGGAATCGCATTCACGCGAGCTATCCTCACCCATCAGCAAAGATTAAAAGCCACCCCTCTCCAAGCGAGGAAGAAGATTTCGAGTGAGACGGCCTGGTGCTCGCTTAGCAAAGCGGCTGAGCTCAGGTCGCCTTTACGTTAACCAGCTCCAGTTTCCCCGTCCTTGAACGGCGGTAATCACCGACCTCGGCAAGCGCATCGAATTGCAAGACCTCTATTTCGAGTCTTAAGCTGGAGGCAGCGCGCTAAGGGGGAGAACCAGTGCACCTCCCGAGCGACAAATAGTTCGCCAAAAGCCGCACCGAACCACCACCCCTCGTTTGTTCGTCAACCACAGGCGGTCGAGCATCGAGGTCACCGACGTGTGCGCATCAGAATGGCGCAGCCCATCTCCAGACCGGTCGAGAATCGCAACACCGCGACATCCGCATTTCAGCAGTCCAACCACGAGGCCCGGAACCTCTCCCAGCGTATAGGTAAGATATCGTCGACAGAGTTAAATTGTCTTGGTCACTCCACGAGCGACAATTTACTCATCGGTAATTCTTCTTCCACCCCAGTGATACAGGTACGACACCGCAGGCGGCACCGAAAGTGAGACGAGGGCGAGACATCCGCCGGGAAAATTTATCACCAGCAGCATCATCATCCTCAGCAGCACCTCACCACCAACAGCAACAGATCCAGTTAAAACTTCAGGGAATAGGGGCGTGGAATAGCCACTATATATGAGCGTTTATATTTTTTAATTTTGTTTCTTTTCCATAAATAAGTATTTCATTTATTGAAACAGAGGAAAGACCTCGCCTCAGTATATTCTTAAGTAGATCTTTAACTAAACCTCCATGACGGGATCTGAGCGGGTTCGCGATTCAATATTAAGCATTCGTTGCAAACAGTTTTCGTCTTCCATCGCGTGGTAACCTCGTAAAAACCTGATCGGAATTTTTCAATACAAAACCTCCTGGATCCGATAACAAAATTTTCTGCGATCGGATTGAAAATAAACATGTTAAACCGAATTGAATGATCGAGTTTGATCCTTTGTTGTGTTCATTTGCCTAGATAACCCAACCCGAAATTATACAAAACTGTAACAACTGTAAAACTTAAATCTATTTGAATTCAGATTCACAATTCGGTGAGAGCGAGAACTTGGTTCCAGTTTTGATTCAGTTTCAGTCCGAATGGTCATGTAAACGGGGTATGCGATACGGCAAATAAAATGTTATGTTCGGTTTGCGTAAAATATGTTGGTGTCCCACATTCTAGCTTTGTTTGCTTTGTAGTTTTTTTTCATTAATTTGGATCATGAATTCGATAAAAAATGTTTCTTCATTTTTAATGGGCTTAGAGGGGCACCAAAAATAATAAAACATGAAAATTGCATTAGGTGTGACTGTGTGAGTGCGAAAACAACAGACTCAAATATGAGAAAATTTGGGAGAAAACGTAAGAATATCCAGGTAAATATGGCGCTATTGAAGAAAAAATTGGCGAAAATGGCATTGTTGACTTGTTGAAGTCCTTTTATGTTCAGTAATCGTATTGTGTCGTACAATTTCTTTCGTCTTGGCAGTAGTCTGATCTTATAGCCCGTTTACACAGACCCAAAATTCAACATTTCGACGAACTTTCGATATTTCAATTCCCCGGTTACACTAAACGCAGACGATTTCATGTGACAGCTACCGTTCAAAACTTCGTGGCGCGGGTTTTTTTCTTTCTGAAATCGAAAGTGGTTGAAACAAAGTTTTTAATGCTCCAATAAAATTAACTTAAATAAGCATTGAGTGATTGATTTGGAACCGTTCCTCTCCAGTTTCTCTTTTTTGTTTTTAAATATTTATTTAAGTCCATCTTTGACTTTATGTGAATAAATACTTTGGCGCATATTTACCTTCCAATTATTTTTCTATTCTCCACGCGCTGAGTGACTTCTGGGGATACTTCAATGGTTTGTTCCATTTAACAAACTTACAAATGCAGAAAAGAATTTCAGTATTTCGATCGATTTCAACATTTCGAAGTGTTGAAAAACGTATGGCGAAATGTGAACGTTTTACATTTACAGGAAATAACGAATTTGGTGTCTGGTGAATTTTGCGAATTCACTTGTCGGAAAATTTCTTACTCATTTGAAAGATTTAGAAATCTCTTTGTTTTGGGAGATTTCGATGAAATCAATATACCTACCATTGTTTTTTGAATACTTTTAATTTGCAATGAAGTTAATTGAATCACCGGGGTGTTAATTGTTTTTAAACTAAAACTAATGGGCCTAGGTATATTTTCTATTTCTGTGTGTGGTATTTTTACATTTAAGCTTAATGGAGCTGCAGCTGATTAAAAAATTGTCAAAACAAAATTGTTGTAACAAACCACCGTCACCCAGATTTATGTAATTCCACCATGTCACAAGTCTGGCATCCCAAAGCATGCTTCGATGGTATTCACCACTCCGCTGTGTAAACAGCGGTGACACAGCAAACATTTTAACGATAGCATTCCGACGGCTGAACGCTACCTTTTTGGGAAATTCGGCTTGGTCCCACTGAATTCTCGTTCTTTCATATTTCTACACTGGGATCGTCAACGTCGCAAGTGTCAGCAACGCCCAATAAGCATCTGCAAACCTCCATTTTGTGGCACAAGGATCTAAAGTGCCTAAAAAGAAATATAAATTTCCTAACAAATTCAGAAACGAAATCAAATCGCAAATAAAAATAAATAGAATACAAAAAAATAAAAAAAAAAAACAACAAGGGAAAAAGCCAAAAATCCATTAAAGAATATAGAAAAAAAAAATAACTCCAAGATTGTAATTCCCACGGGAATACTAACACCGGTAAGGCGCGAATAAATTATAAATCTAAAGTAGGAATCGCATTCACGCGAGCTATCCTCACCCATCAGCAAAGATTAAAAGCCACCCCTCTCCAAGCGAGGAAGAAGATTTCGAGTGAGACGGCCTGGTGCTCGCTTAGCAAAGCGGCTGAGCTCAGGTCGCCTTTACGTTAACCAGCTCCAGTTTCCCCGTCCTTGAACGGCGGTAATCACCGACCTCGGCAAGCGCATCGAATTGCAAGACCTCTATTTCGAGTCTTAAGCTGGAGGCAGCGCGCTAAGGGGGAGAACCAGTGCACCTCCCGAGCGACAAATAGTTCGCCAAAAGCCGCACCGAACCACCACCCCTCGTTTGTTCGTCAACCACAGGCGGTCGAGCATCGAGGTCACCGACGTGTGCGCATCAGAGTGGCGCAGCCCATCTCCAGACCGGTCGAGAATCGCAACACCGCGACATCCGCATTTCAGCAGTCCAACCACGAGGCCCGGAACCTCTCCCAGCGTATAGGTAAGATATCGTCGACAGAGTTAAATTGTCTTGGTCACTCCACGAGCGACAATTTACTCATCGGTAATTCTTCTTCCACCCCAGTGATACAGGTACGACACCGCAGGCGGCACCGAAAGTGAGACGAGGGCGAGACATCCGCCGGGAAAATTTATCACCAGCAGCATCATCATCCTCAGCAGCACCTCACCACCAACAGCAACAGATCCAGTTAAAACTTCAGGGAATAGGGGCGTGGAATAGCCACTATATATGAGCGTTTATATTTTTTAATTTTGTTTCTTTTCCATAAATAAGTATTTCATTTATTGAAACAGAGGAAAGACCTCGCCTCAGTATATTCTTAAGTAGATCTTTAACTAAACCTCCATGACGGGATCTGAGCGGGTTCGCGATTCAATATTAAGCATTCGTTGCAAACAGTTTTCGTCTTCCATCGCGTGGTAACCTCGTAAAAACCTGATCGGAATTTTTCAATACAAAACCTCCGTCGTGGTATTGTCGCGATTGTAAGTTAAAAGTTTCACGCGCGCGGCGCAAATCGGAATTTTTCAATTCCAAAAACCCTCTTGCGAGTAGATATTGCTTGCTTAAATTCAATAGCCATCGCGCATATATGCACCAGCGTTAAATTAGTAATTCAGGAAGCTTACCATCGGTAAAGCCCAGAACCAGAGCATCCGTAAGATATCTTCGACGCTAGGGATATGCACCTGGAAGTTTTCTTTCTTTTTTTTTATATATAAGTGAACTTTCATAAAATTCAACAGCTTCAGAACCAGTGGTGGATCGTCAATGTACGCACATCGGCTGGAGTTCAACACCAAGTAAGTTTTTTTTATTGCTCAACATCAACTCTCGATTTGTATTCGCATTATTAATATATTAATTCAAATATCATATTGTTGCATGTTTGCTTGAACTGTGTCATTCAGGATCAATTAGTCAACTGCGCCATCTAGTAGACAGTAAAAGTAGCCATATTACCGATTTTGGCAGCATTTGAATAGCAGTTTGAGCAGCTGTGGAATAACTAGTTATTTGTTCTCGAACCTTCTCTGAACTTAACGAATCTGGAAAGTTCGATAGGTGTTATTAGGAGATATAAATAGATGTCGCAGAAGCACCAGATTCTAGTTGTGAACCGCGATAAAGAAGTACGATAGATGACAGTAGTGAAAAAGTATAAGTATCGAGTAAGAGAAAAGTGTTTGTGTATTTAAAGTGATTAATTGTGAAAGTGAATTGTTGAATTAAATAAGTGAATTATTAGAATAATAATCAAGAAGTAAAAGACATTGATAGAGAACTAAGATTAATTAAATAGAATTACATTTTATCTTTTCGAATCCTAGCCTGGATGTAACAATATATATATTTGGATATGGCGTTATGCCAAACTAAATAGACAAAGAATTAGGAAAAAAAAAATTAAGAAAGAGCGCCCAGGCAGCGACCCTCAGTACCCTTCATCCGAGTAGACATTCCATCTTGAAGTGGAATCGTGACCTACTTTCGTAACACAGGTCATTGACCTCAAAGTGCCTATTGCGCGCGGGTAGTAGTTTCACGCAGTTTTACGCAAGCGTAAGTGAGTGCCGACGGTTTCCTTTCGCAGGACGGTCGATACTTGTAGGTATATAATCTGGTACCGCGGTGAAGATATACCAACACCACCCACAGGTATCCGCGAATTTAAAGTCCAGATGCAATTTTTAATTCGTGTTTCGTCGTTCTTTTTGTTTTGTGGTGATCCTCTTTCGTCAGACCGCTTATTAGTAAAGCAAATTCAGCCAATTACGCTAAATCGCGGCGGTTCAGTCCTAGTTACAGTTTCGTGGTGTTAGTATGTACGATGCTTAGTATTAAGTTTTTATTCGTAAGATATCTATCATTACTTACTATCTTCTTTCTTAACTTTTACTTCCTTGTGTACCCTTAAGTTTAGTAGAGGAGCCCGGTTCTCGGATCTTTGTCCCTCCGACATTTAAGTTCGATTCCCGAGTTTGTATTCTTTGTCTGTAGGCCGGCTACCACTTGAGTAGTGATAAGATCCAACATACGGGAATTGCAGTCCTAGACCATTTTCGTTTTTCTTTTTGGTTACCTTAGCTGCGTTTTATTATCACGTATGATCCATATAGATCACACAATGAAAATAAAACAGTCGAGATCAACGAAAATTTTAATTTCTGTGTTGTGGTAATTGTGACATTCATCCCTCTCAAAATATGACATTTAAAAAAAATACAGGCAAAAATGGAAGCAGCTTGTATTGATGTAAGTATATTTCTTTTCTTGTTATTTGATTATGCTGTATTAATTTATTTCATTGTTCTTATTTGAAAGCGACGATGATAGCGACCTAAGTAGCTCATCAGGTTTTTCGATGTTCGATGGTGAAAGCACGGATTCCTCGTTTGATACCGAGAATCATCAACTCGCCACCCATCAAAAAATCAAAAATTTCGAGCAAGTAATTTCAAGCTACAGCAATTTTGATTTTAAAAAACATTTTAGACTACATCGCTCAACTGCCCTAATTTTAATAGGTATGTAGAGAGAATTTTTATTTACAACAGTCAAATGATCATTTTCCAATTACTTTTAGATCGATACAAGCTAGCAGAGCGGTTCCGAATTACACCAAAGAGAGGACTGCCAAAAACTTCACCGGAAATTGAGATATTTGTGTTTCTCTGGTATATGGCAAACACAAATACTTTCCGAGAGATTTCCAATTTATTTGGCATTTCAAGTTCGACGGCATGGAATATTATCAAGAGGGTAACATCTTGGGTCATATCCATAGGCCACGAATACGTCAAATGGCCAACTGCAAATGAAGCTGTACAGAATGCAGTTTTGCTAGAAGAAAAAACTAAAATTCCTGGAATTTTAGGATGTATTGACGGTTCCCATATACAGATAAAAGCACCCACTACTAACAAGGAAAGCTATTTTAATAGAAAACGCTTTTATAGCATTTCTATACAAGGGGTAGTGGATGCTAAAAAAAAATGTATCAACATTTACTGTGGAGAACCGGGTAGTTTACACGATAGCCGAATTCTACGGAGATCTAATCTGTACATAGACGCTTGCGAAAATATGAACGGAATTTTCCCAAACAACATTTTTTTACTCGGAGACTCTGCGTATCCATCTTTAGACTGGTTGATTCCACCCTATAAAGATAATGGAACAATGACGAATGCCCAAAGGAGATTTAATGCACTCCACTCTTCTGGCCGGGTCATTGTAGAACATTCTTTTGGTCTACTGAAAACCCGTTTCCGAAGATTGCTGCATTTTACTGAGCAAAGCAACATTCATTTGGTGGTAAACTTGGTGCTCTGTGGATGTATATTGCATAACATGTGTACCGACAACAATGATGAAGTTGAAGAAGAACACGAGCCAGAAAACTTTCCGATTGGCGAGGCTAACCAAGGAACGGCAAGCAGCACCAGACGACAGCGTTTATTGGAAGATTTAATTCGTAGAAACATAATAAATGTACAAAACCCAGTTAATTGTTAAAAAATAAAAATCACATTTAATTCACTGTTCAGTTTATTTACATACTCGTATGTACATACTTTACTAAATTTTAATTTATAGACTTGGCGACGACGAAACAAATGCTCTCTCGGATGCATATAGCAAGAGGCAAGCTGAATTTTAGCATTCAAGAAAAACAAAAAAATACGCCATGAACAAAGATCTTTCAACCAGAAATTTGCTTCTCGGGTAAGCTACTGGAATAACTCCTTCAATAACTGCTGCTTTCTTACGAATCGGCTTTCCTTCCCCTTCGCTGCTTCATCCATTTTTTTAATTTTTTCTGCAGCATAGTCGGCCAATATTTTGTTCCTGGCGGCAGCAGTTTCTCGTTTCAGGTCCATTTGTTCCTTCAAACGTTTCGCCCTGTACGTGGGTGGTATTCTGCGAGACGCTCGGACTGTGCTGTTTGCAGAAACAAATGGACTCTCCGGCGAAGAATCTACTTGATCTGTAAAATAAGATGCATTTTATTAAAATACTTTGTATATATTTGACAACGCTTACACGAAAAACTAGTTTCTGGTTCCATAGAGGTATCCATTGATATAGGCAAAGCATCTATGGCCTTTCCGCACATATTGGCTGTATGGCTGTTGCTTATTTCAGGTTTGCTTCCAAATATCTCCTCCATCTTAGCCTCAAATGGAGCTTTGCTGGCCGACTCTCCCGTTCGTTTGTTGTTATCTGCGGTCGCCTTAAAAGCCCTTAACAGATTTTTTAGCTTAATGTTAAGCATGTCTACTGTCGTTATCCTAGTCTGTAAGTTAAAATCAATTTACATAAATCAATTAAACTCGATTTTAAAATAAACATACCAAAACTCCCTGTGCTAGCAAATCTTCCAGAACGTTGTTCATAGCATATTTTTTTTTTCTTGCATGCTGAAATTCTCTTTGCCTCTTGCTGTATGCATCCAAAAAAGCGTTCCTCTCTTCAACTGACCAAGTTCTTCTTGTACTTAAAAAGATGAATTCATTATTATTATTATTTGCAATAATTTTTTAGTTATAAGTATGTACTTACGATTTTTTTACGTCCGTGTCCATGTCCATTGTAACAGAATACAGATTGGAAGAAAACAAGTTTATTCTGCACAGCTGAGTTCCTTTTTGACGTTTAGCGCAAAGTTGCCATGCGACTTAATATTTTTTATTAAATGCACATTTTAAAGGGTATATATTTTTTTATATTGAGGAAAGACTGGTATTTTTAAACTGATACCGTATTAGAATAATATTTTGTAGCTAACATTTTTGTTTATGTTTATTTATTAACATTTTAGTTCTAACTAAGCACTTGTAAACAAAATATATTATTTATTCACTCATAAATATTATGGAATAAAATTTTATAGCAAATAATATTGCATATTCTTATCTGGCAACATGGACGCTTGAAAATCGTTGACAATTATACCAACATTCGCGACCGAAAGTGTAACCCAGTGAGAAATAGGACGAACTAATTTCTGGATCACAAAAATTAATCCTAATCAAAAGCAAGATCTCGTATTGTTGTTGTAATGCATATAAACCAATGATCTATATGGATCATGGGTGATAATAAAATGCGGCTCTTATAGGTATAGAGCATTTTGCATTTTTGTTTTTTTATTTTTCATATATTTTTTTTTGCTTTCTTTCCTCCTCATATTCTTTTTTTTCTGAAGTCAGGACCGACTGTCCGATGCCCAATTTAGTATCTAAAGATTAGTTAATACTGTTACATCCCGGCTAGGATTCGAAAAGATAAAACGTAATTCTATTTAATTAATCTTTATTAGTTCTCTTTCAATGTCTTTTACTTCTTGATTATTATTCTAATAATTCACTTATTTAATTCAACAATTCACTTTCACAATTAATCACTTTAAACAATCACTTTTCTCTTATTCAATATTCTCTATACTTTTCACTACTGTCATCTATCGCCCCTCTTTATCGCGGTTCACAACTCGAATGTCTTGGGTGCTCCTGCGACATCTATTTATATCTCTTACCTTTCGAAATTTCCAGATTCGTTGAGAAGGTTCGTTTAGAAGGTTCGAGAACAACATCATGTATGTACTAGTTATTCCACAGCTACTCAAACTGCTATTCAAATGCTGCCAAAATCGGTAATATGGCCACTTTCTGCTAGATGGCGCTTGCTGAATGACACAGTTTGAGCAAACATGCAACAATATTAAGCATAGCTCGTAAGATGAATTAAATGTCCACAACGCAATGAAGCGTCAATTACCTACATTAGTGTTTCTATTTTCGCTCGGAGTTGCGTCGACCGGCGACAATATGGTTTAGGTCCAGCAGCGGTCGACGGAGGGAAGTCGAGGTAGTTCTCCACCATAGCGGTGTGGATAGTCACATGGGGTAAGGTATCCTAAAACAGTTAGGGGACCTCACTCCTTTTCGGATCAGGGGCCATCACGAGTGGAGCGATGCGATGGCCAAAGGTGCCCGCAATACTTATATTTATTGCGGCGGGGTGGGCCAGCTCAGAAGAAAGCCTACATCTTCTTCTTCTCCACCATTTCGGCAAATGTCTAACAATTTCTTGCATTCTTCTCGTATTACCCTGGTGGTCCAGGTGAGCCGCTACAACTTTTCAAGTCGCGTCTTCTTCGGGCCGGAGAGGCTATCCTTCGGGATAGTGGAGGGTGAACTAGGACTCTTTTGGTACCGGCGACGGTTCATCGTGTCGTCCGAGGTCTAGTCCACCACAACAATTTCAGGCATGTAAATAACGAGGCGCCCTGTTAAAACTAACTAATCACATAAACAACGCCTACCGTTGCAAAGAAATTGCACTATGCGCTTTTCTTGACATAGAGGGTGCGTTTGATAACACCGGTTATGATTCAATATCAAATGCTTTAATTCACCGACAGGTAGACTTTCCCACCATAAACTTGATAAAAGCGATGCTCGAAAGTCGGAAAATCACTGCTTCGTCAGGACAGACTTCAGTATCAGTTTCAGCTATAAAAGGCTGTCCACAAGGACGAGTTTGTAGGAAATCCTAAAAGAACGCCATCTTCCCGGGATGGGCGGAACCACTCACCGAATAGTGCCCAGCGACCACGCGCCCGTATCCAAGCTTGTCACTCGCCCGTTTATTTCTGAACGCCGCCCGTTCAGCTGTCATTCCACAATTTCGAATGGTGCGACAGAGAAGTAGACATCCGGCATCTTCGTGTCGGCCATATTTCTGATTAAACAAGTAAGTGGACGGAGCTGGACGTGTCGGTCTGTCAGGAGGGAATAATAAAATTATTTAAATCCCTGATTCATCACCCAGTGTGGGGGAAATCGGCCCCAAAACACAAGGGGAAAGTAGGTGGAAGCGGCAAAACTGGAGTAATCCAGGGATATTATTAGCCTATTGGTAAGTCTTACCCTCCCACGTTGGGAAACCCAGCACGATTTCGCTAACCACGAAAAAAAATGTTCTCCTCCGGCAGCTCCGTCATCCACGACGACGATCGGCAGCGCTGCTCAACCAGAAGCAAGAGAAGAACGTGGCCGAACTCGAGGATAGTAACGCGCCGCCCCGGCGTCGTAAAAATTCCTGCAAGACACCTGGGCAAATCACCGAGCGCTTGCCCTGAAGCAGCGATTGCATTCGTCCTAGTGTTCGCCCACGTCGCGCGCAGCTTTAGCGACTCTCCTTAAAGCGCGTCCGAGCACTTCTGTCCACCGTCCACGCCCGATTTTGATCGGAGGCTCGACGGCTCACTCCCACAAACGGGCGATTGCCCATCGCGAAGTAGGAACTACGAGAAACAACGCCCTCAACGTGATTCCCACCAGGAAATTCGCTTGAACACGAGCATGCGGCCTAGCAGGCGAAGTTACGTCTAAGCTAACCACCGTGACCGGCTGGAGTTTTCCGCAACCAAAGGCGGACTCAAGCAACCACCACCTGAACCCAGCTCCCGAGTAGGGGCTGGGTACTTCAAATTTAAGAACACCTCCTCATTCTCCTCGGACGAGCGGCAGCAGCATCCACAAAGTGTAGTGTATTATTATTAGCATTAGGATTATTTAAGGTGAAGTCTTGACAGCCTTCGGGCCACCGCACCCCCCCACCATCTGGCGTAGGTGCCTTAGATAAATAAAAGCTAATTTAGTAATTGTGCCCCGAGGCAAGAAGCGTGAATTGTCCAATTTTAAGCTCTAGGCCGACCGGCTCGGTAGTGTTAGTTTCGTGGAAAGATTGTAATAGTACCCCACCCCCTCGGTAGGGAGCAGACCCGGATGCTGCTTGAGGGAAAAGTCATTAGATAAAGATAAACATAATAAAACGAGAGAAAAAAATTAACGAACTAGAAACAAAAGTAAAACGCTTGGTTACGTAACGCAAAAGGGGAAAAAAAGGAAGGAGGGGAGGTCGCCCACCCCACGCGCTATAGATCGACCGGGCCCATACTTATACATAATTATTAACGCGCTTAGTGGTTAGCAGGTTAAATATATATACCTACATGCACGTAGGATTTATCTTCGGTTTCCACACAAATTTCAACAGGTGCCGCAAGAACAGCTCGAGGTGCGCACCTCGTCGAGGGAAATTCTCGGTAAGTCATCTTGTAATAATTATATCTTTGATCACGTGTCTTTAAGCCAACTGGGCCTAGAACATTAGTTATTATATTTACTCTGCTTCACCATATTTTTAACACCACGTCCTGCAATATGACCGAAACATATCTGTACGTATATCATATAATTATCTATTTGGATGGGTGTCTTGAGTGTTCAGATTTTCGGTAAATCCATTTCGCGTTCGATCTCAACCTAGCTTCTACACCGGGCATCGTTCTGACGGGCGGTATTAATTGACGAAATATTGATTTTGCTTTCGTTTTAAAGTGACCTAATGACGGGTATTTTCTCTTTGGGAGGAACGAGCTCAAGTTCAAATCGGGATTACCT
Organism: Portevinia maculata; assembly: GCA_949715645.1. Classification (NCBI taxonomy): domain Eukaryota; kingdom Metazoa; phylum Arthropoda; class Insecta; order Diptera; family Syrphidae; genus Portevinia; species Portevinia maculata. Next base: position 400,857,494 of record OX454525.1, on the reverse strand, counting down.
AAGGCTCGGATTCCCCGCGAGTACATCGGGTACGTCAGTATTTTAAGAACCAGTACACCGTGTACGTTAGTATTTTAAGATTAGGTACATCGGGTACGTTAGTATTTTTAAGAACCAGTACACCGTGTACGCTAGTAATCTAAGAATAAGTACATCGGGTACGTTAGTATTTTAAGATTAAGTACATCGGGTACGTTAGTATTTTTAAGAACCAGTACACCGAGTACGCTAGTAATTTAAGATTAAGTACATCGGGTACGCTAGTAATTTAAGATTAAGTACACCGAGTACGGTAGTAGTATAAGATAGAGTGCCTCGAGTACGGGGTTAGAAATGTATTCCAGTGTTCGAGTACATGGGCAGCGGACCCTGTCCGATATTATGATTAAGCTAGTTATCCTGAATAAAGATTGAAATTACATTTATAACTCTGATTTTGTTTGGTTCCGTAATGAGCAGCGGGCGATTCTTCGCCACAGTCTTTCCAGTATCCTTAACCCCTCTGGGATGAGTGGTTGAAGAGGATCTATGGGGTAGTGGGGAACATAGAGGAGAGGAGTTTACCGGGTAAGTGAACCCTACTTAGGGGTCGTTTACCTTATTCTATTTAGGGGCCATCGCAAACCGAGCGGCGCGGTGGCCATAGGAGCCCATGCTTATGCATGGCGGGGCGAGCCAGCTCAAGGGGGAGGTCCTTATTACCATCTCTTTCTCTCCCCCTCCTAACCATCCCATTGCGGCATCAGAGGAAAGCCAAAAGAGTCTGTGGGGACTCGCATCTTCGGGCCTCGAACTTCCATCTACAAGGTTTTTGGCACCTTTATATCTTTTTTGGTTCTCCGTCTTTTGTGGTTACGACCGCCGTCTACCTGAGCGGTCAAGGAAGACAATTTCAGTTTAGATCAATTTCAGGCATGTAAATAGTGGTAACCCCAGTCCGGAGCCAGCAGCAAGTTCCCGCTCCCGCGACGAGCTAGCGCGGGGAGTTTAGGACCCATGCCTGGCTGCTGGTGGCTGGACACCCTCGTCCATCCAGCTCTTCGGAGGTGCTCCGGAGTCCTGTTGCCGGCGCTCTCCGAGGCAGTTCGTTTGGGTTGACGTGGGACACTCGTACCAGTGACGTGCGATCGGGGGCAGGGCAGGTCAATCTGTCATGTTCTTGTGGGGTGGTGGCATTCACTCTCGAGCTGCTCTGACTTTCGTCTCGGAATCGAGGCGAAGTTGGCATTTTAGTTCCTGCACGACCACACCAGTACGGGTGTTACGTTACAAGTTTTATCACCCCTCCTGTGGTCTTTGGTCATAGATGACCTACTTCAAAAATTAAGTAATTTAGGCTACGACATAATAGGGTATGCCGATGACTTGGTCTCATTATTAGGGGCAAAGAATCAAACGTAGTTACTTCACGTATGCAAAACGCCCTTAAGATAGCTATAGACTGGTGCGTCAAGGAAAATCTCTCCATAAACCCCAGTAAAGCTGTCATACTCGTAGTTCCTTTCACAAAAAGAAGAAATCTCAGCTTAGCTCAGATTTCACTAAATGGCACGACCATTGAGTATTCGGACGAAGTCAAATATCTTGGAGTAATCCTGGACAAAAGACTAAACTGGAACTCTCACATCAACAACAAAATCACTAAAGCTTACAGAGCTTTATGGGCCTGTCGACGCACATATGGCAGAACCTGGGGAATCTCTCCAAAGATTGTCCGCTGGATCTACACAGTGATGATAAGACCCATTATAACATACGCCTCCATTGTATGGTGGACGAAATCCACACAAAAGGTCGCAATAGAGAAGCTCAAAAAGGTACAACGGCTTGCGTGCCTTGGTATCTCCGGAGCCATGCGAACCTGTCCAACGGCTGCCATAGAGGCAATAACAGGTATTACACCTCTCCACATATACATTCAAAAAGTGGCGATCCGCAGTGCAATAAGTCAAATACAGTTAAACGAGATAAGTCTTAACGATCATCCGGAACTTGAGACCCTTCTCGATGAACTGCCAGAACTCAACATGAACTGCGCGGTCACAGACCGCATCCATAAAACACTATGCTTCAATAAGCGGTTCTCCACGGAGATTCCCAGGAGAGAAGCATGGGTTAGTAATAACCCACCTAACAGCCACAACGGCATAAAGTGGTATACGGATGATTCTAAAATGGAAGCTGGGGTAGGAGCGGGAATATACGGACCAAACAAACGCTTTACGATACCCATGGGAAAAAGTCCCAGCGTATTTCAAGCAGAGCTCCACGCCATTCAAGAATGCGCTAGCCACATAAATTTATCTGGTATAAAAGGTGCAACCATCCATATATTCACGGATAGTCAAGCAGCTATAAACGCCCTTAGCTCGCATACGATTGACTCCAAATCAGTCATGTACTGCTTCAACACCCTACAGGTACTCGGAACAAGAAACAAGACCAAGCTATGGTGGGTTCCGGGTCATGTCGGGGTGGAAGGTAACGAAAAGGCCGACGAACTGGCCAGAAAAGGTTCGGAAACACCCTTTATAGGTCCCGAACCCTTCTGCTGCACTCCTAGATCAGCAGCAACGGCAGCAATAAAAAGCTGGGAATACAGAAAATGTATCCATCTTTGGGAAAGCATCCCAGGTTTAAGACAGACCAAACAAGCCATTCGGCCTTTCAATAAAAATGCCAACAAATGCCTAAACCTAAGCAGGCATGATATCAAAAACTTAGTAGGTTACCTTACTGGTCACCATGGTTTAAGATATCATCTACACAAAATGAAAATAGTAGACTCTCCTGAGTGCCGACTCTGTCTTCAAGAGGACGAGTCAGCTGAACACATTTTATGTGAATGTCCAGCCCTAAACGGAATTAGAAAGAAGATCTTTTTCAGGGAACAAATGTGCCCCGAGGACATAAAGAACTCTTCGACTAGTAGAATTGTCCGCTTTACACGGAAAGTGGAAACTCTACTAGTCTAAACTTTTCTGGCCCACACGGCACAAAAGATCTTTTTAGGTCGAAGTGCCCCATATTTAATCGCCTTGGCGAGCCAGAATTAAAAAAAAAAAAAAAAAAAAAAAAAAAAATAACGAGGTAACCCCAGTTCGAGCTCTATAGCAAGTTCCCGCTCCCGCCGACGAGCTAGCACCGGGCGGCCATGCCTGGCTATGAGTGGTCGAACAACCTCTCTCTCTTATTAATCAGTCACGGAGGCGGACTCTCGGCAGTCTGTAGGCCGGAGCCGTCGACGTTATAGGCGATCGACAAGCGTGCCAGATACATTCAGTGCCAGCAGGACGCCAGCTGTGCACACTTCAGTGAATGACAGCAGTCGTGGGTTTTTTCTCTTGTTTTCCGACGTCAACCAGTCAGAGGGGGGGGGGGAGTATGCATTTGCTTTGCATGCTGACGTTACAGATGGCGATGCAACGTAGGGCCTACTCCGCGTTTTGTTACAGATGGCGCCCAACGTGGGCCCGAAGAAGCAAAGTAGTGCCTAGAGAATGCTTATTGTAGGTTTCTCAACAACTTTGTTTTTGGAAATTTTTTTCAAAATTTCATTTTTCTTCAAAAAATAAGAAATTTTTTTTTGGGTTTTCTCTGAGGAATTTATTCCCCGGGGATAGCTCAACGATATCCTCACCTTTTAACGCAACTTTTGTATGGATGCAACGATTTCGACCTCCGGGATCGAACCTGGTATTAACAGGTCGTGTGATCGGTTCGCTGTGCGACCGAATCCATCCGCCTACGCAACTTCAGCTCTGACCAGATCGTGGAAGGAGTAGTTCGCTGCGATCGTCTGATGCGGATGCTGAAGGACTGGAGTCATTTACGCACATCCACGGAGAGGAGTTGGAGCCGTGACCGGACTTCTAGCAAGCGGTTTGCCTGAGTCGTCTGCCGCATTGTTTCCTCTCTATCCCAGTTCGGCGAAGTTAGGCTTCGTAGAGCAAGGGACACCCCTCGATTTCGAGGTTAGCAACGTTCTGTCTTTCACGTAGGCCGGTGCCTTGGTGAAGTTGTTCCCCGAGCACGTCTGATGCTACATGACGACAGAGTCGCGCGACCCTCCCAGCTTTCGTACGAAAGATACACCTTACGTTGAATATGATAACGCAGTTTTGAGAAAGGCGAAGAACAAGAAAGAGACTAACCGAATAGAATCAATTTCCACACCGTGGAGACTCGACTTCTCTTCCGACCAACAAAAGTAACTTTTTTTTCATTAAGCAATATTTACCATATCATCTTTCCTTATTATTCTTATCAATTTCGTTTTCTTAAGACAGTATTAGTATTAGATACATTTATTTCCCTCTTATAATTATAAGCTTAGACACCTTACTTTAAGCTTACTAATCCTATTAAACCAACATTTGTGCATTTTTTTTTCGTGGAAGCAGCGGTCACCCTAAGTAAGGACCAGTTCGCCACGACCTTTTTTAGTTTTAAGAACCTATTTTATATCATCCTTTTTTCAGCTAGGTTTAAGAGTTAAATTTTTTTTTTTCTTCTAAGAAGGCAGGAGCATACCGTTTTGTGAGCCACCCTACCTCTTCCATATATATATTAATCTTCTTAATAAGTACTACGCGTTCCCGGACGGAACGCTAGTCAACGACCTCCAATCAAAGGAAGTCGAACCGGACATTCAACCAACCGGCTATGTCAAATCCGTCCAACAGCGGACAGCTCGACAAGTCGTGGAAACAGCCACGCCGAGTTGCAAGAGGACTGGGAAGGGAAGTCTCAGCTTTGAACCGTGCGTCAACTGCGCCACGGCCCGATCACTCAGGTGCTCCGAGCATCAGGATGATCTAACCTTCAGACCAACCGGGAGGATCTCTCGATCCCCAAAGACCCCCGACCAGCAACCCTCAACTACCAGCTAAAGTCACTGGACCAGCACCTCTTTCCGAGAGGTTGGGTCATTTTCCAATTATTACTCATCCCTCCGGGGATACCGATAGTCTGCCCGCAGGTCTTTCGACCGCGGCAGTCATTCATTCACACCCAGAGGCGGGACCACACCCCTGCACGGGAGATGGCGCCGACGGATTCGTTTCGTTACAAGACGACCCTAACGAAAGCTACAACTTCGAACAGTATGTTCAACAGGTTGTAACAGCAACAGTAGGAGCAAGGAGAGGCGATGAACTGCGTTTCATCCGCGAAGAGTTAGACCGCAGTCGAGCCGTTATGAGGCAAGACATGGCCGTGGTTCTTCGTGAAGCAGTCATGTTACCAAATGCTCTTCGCATTCGTGATCCTTACGGACCGGGTCCGACTCACCCTCATCAAATCGGCCAACCGCCAACTTCTCCACCCCTACGAAATCCGCACCCAAATACAGCAGGCGGAGACCATTCGGACAGTCGTCCGGAATACATTTTAGGAGCGAGCACTCCTCCAAGAGGCGATCCTAATGATAATCGGCAAGTGTACCCCGTACACATGGCCAGAGGCGCAAACGTGGACAATTTCTTGGCTCAATTGAGTCATATGAATCTGGACGATTCGACGCCACGTCAAGCAGTAGCGCAACCTATTTCATCGCAGGGACCCTCGCATGCGAGTTCGTTCCCGCGATATCACAATATCCCCAAGTGGGATCTTCATTTCGACAACGAGGAACTTTCAGTCGACGATTTCCTGCTACAAGTGGAGCAACAACGGGAATCGTGTAACGCGACTTGGGCAGACGTCGTCCTCAACTTTCATCATTTGGTGCGAGGACAGCCCAAGGTATGGGTTTGGGGCTGGATAAAGAAGAATCCACACGCCTCATGGGAAGCTTTACGCTTAGCCCTTTTGGAACAATACCGCAGCCTCGAGTCGGATTTCGATATTTTCCGACAGATGTCGGCTAGACTTCAAGGCGATCAAGAGACCTTTGAAGCCTATTATGGGAACCTGTTACGGCTGAACGCCAAACTGAAGTACCCCAAAGCGAATCGCGAGCTCATCGAGATCGTGAAACGGAACGTGAAACGGCAGATCGGCCAGTATTTGCTTACTTTCTACACGTCGGATATGGCAGAACTTGTTTATGTCTGTCGCAGCATTGAGCGTTCCTCGCGGAAGCGCAAGGTAGCCACCCGAGCAAGCCCCGATTTACGACAGCCGTACCGTTTCGTCGAACCGTCAGCGAGCTCACCGATTGGGAATTGCAAGAGACCAACTCCGCAGACGCAAGCGTGGAGGGATTAGCCTTTCGCCAGCGAGACCGGAGTACCCTGATTTGTTGGATCTGCAGAGAGCCGGGACACTCGATGTATGAGTGCCTCAAGCTTCCGCAGAAACCCTTCTGTCTTCGTTGCGGAAACGAGGGCGTCTACACGCCAAACTGTCCTAGATGTCGGGAAAACCCGAGGACGAACTACTCTCGCACCGGAGAGAGCAGTTCGAAGACATTCAGACAGGCCCCTCCAAACTGGACAGATCCCAACCATCTCACTCCTCAAATCAGAGAACACCAGACGTACCAGTTCGGGCAGAAACCCCGACGAAACCTTAGACAGAACCCCCCAGAGTAGTGTCTGAGCCCTCCATTTCAAAACCTGACACCCCAGTCAAGAGATCACCCCACTATAAGTCGTTCGACCAGCGATGGTCTGAATACCAAGAAGCCCGAAGAAGCATCTTCGGCCAAACCATTCCGTCTCCCCGAATCCAGAATTTACGAAAGCGATTCCAGGAGAAAAGGAAGACTTACGCCGCGATAGCCGCGACGACTCTACATGCCAAACCACGTACAGACGGAGACCCGCGTCCATACGCGGTCGTTAACCTGTTTGACCAATTTTGGTCAGGACTCCTCGATACGGGAGCGTGCATTAGTGTCATCGGACGGGCGGGCGTAGAATTCCTTAGAGCCAACCGTATCCCTTGGAATCCGTTTTCAGCCGCAGTCACAACAGCTGACGGCAAAGCGCAATCTATTGTAGGAATCGTTCCCACTTCAATAACCGTACAGAAGACATCACCCTGTACATCGTTCCAACCATAGCACAAGATTTGATCTTGGGCGTGGATTTCTGGAAGGCCTTCGAATTAGCGCCGAATGTCATACCCGACTCAGCGTTCAAAGCCTTCGCCGTGAGTAGCATCGCGGTAGGCATTGATATGACGGGCAATTCCATACCGAAAGCCGAAGTCCTCTCCCAAGCTCATTTGTTAACGCCTATGGAACGGCAACTCCTAGACAACACATTGACATTATTCCCATCTTTCGCCAACTTAGGCTTAGGACGCACGCACCTCACAACGCATGTGATTGACACAGGTGATGCTGAACCAATCAAGCGACGGCATTACCCTGTCTCTCCAGCGGTGGAGGCCCTTCTGTATGAGCAGCTGGATCGTATGCTAGCAATGGACGTGATCGAAATCAGTCCCAGTGCATGGAGCTCTCCAGTCGTCTTAGTAAGACGCGGAGATAAGCACCGATTATGCCTGGACGTCCGTGAGCTAAATCGTGTCACGAAAAAAGACGCATATCCGCTGCAGAATATAGAGGGGTTGCTAGCTCGCCTTCCGGACACGTACTTCATGTCCAGCGTGGACTTGAAGGACGCGTTCTGGCAAATACCGCTGGATGAGCAGAGCCGCGAAAAGACAGCATTTACCGTCCCTGGTAGACCATTCTACCAATTTAAGGTCATGCCGTTTGGGTTGTGCAACGCGCCCCAGCGCCTTTGTCGGCTAATGGACCAAGTCATCCCCGTTGAATGGCGACACAAAGTGTTTGTGTACCTCGATGACTTACTCATCATATCAAGCACTTTGCAGGAACATCTAGAATTATTGGCAGGAGTATCGGAGAAACTCAAATCCGCAGGTTTAACGAACAACCTAGAAAAATCGAAATTTTGTTACAGAGAGCTCAGATACCTAGGATTCATTGTCGGAAATGGTGTACTCAAAGTAGACCCGAGTAAGGTAGACTCGATCTGTAACTTCCCCATACCAGCGAATGCACGGCAGGCCGAAGATTCCTGGGAATGGCGGGTTGGTACCGACGATTCGTACCAGATTTTTCAACCTTGGCGGGAGACTTAACAGACACACTCAAAAAGGGGAAAACCTTCAACTTCACAGACAAAGCAGCCTCATCCTTTAAGGCTATAAAAGACATGCTTTCGAGAGCACCAGTTTTGGTGAATCCCGATTTTAAAAGGGACTTTATAATTTCATGTGACGCCAGCTCCACCGGCATAGGCGCTGTACTGAGTCAGAAAGACAAGGAAGGGAACGAGCGTCCCATTTACTACTATTCCCATAAACTGAACTCAGCACAGCGAAATTATACCATGACGGAGCAAGAATGCTTGGCAGCCCTCATGGGCATCGCCAAATTTCGACCCTACATCGAAGGTTATCGATTTAGGATTATTACAAACCATGCAAGCCTGCAGTGGTTGATGAGCAAGCGAGAACTCAAGGGGAGATTAGTTCGCTGGAGCTTGGAGCTCCAGGGGTACTCGTTTGACATCGAGCACCGGAAGGGAAGCCTCAATGTTTCCATTGCGGCGACTCGATGCCGGACATCGTTTCCGACGTGTTGCACATTGATTTGACGGATCCAAGTTTCAACTCGGAATCCTACCGTCAAATCATTGACAGCGTCGTTAATAATAAAGACCAGCTACCTGACCTTCAGATACGGAACAATTTCCTGTTCAAGAGGAGCCAGCGTAGCACAGGAAACCCCATCAGAGACGATAAACCCTGGAAGCTCTGGATTCCAGCAGAGTTGACCCACCACTTGGTCAAGCTAGCTCATTGCCCTGCGAAAGCCGCGCATGGCGGTATTTCCAAAACCTTAGACCGTCTACGGCAGCAATTCTATTGGCCCAACATTGCCACACAAGTCCATAAATTTATCGGAGAGTGCGAGGTATGCAAAACCACCAAAGCCCCGAACTCTACGCTACGAGCCCAAATGGGAAAAGCCTTCGTCGTCGACAGGCCTTTCCAGCATATGTATTTAGATTTCTTAGGACCTTACCCGCGATCGAAACTCGGAAACACGCATGTGATCCTTGCTCTCGATCAATTTTCTAAATTCGTATTCGTGAAAGCGATACGTCGTGCTACCTCAGAATCAGCAATCAAATTCCTTCGAGACGAGATCTTCCCGATCTTCGGAGTGCCCTTATTGTCTGATAACGGCAAACAATTTGTCAGCAAGGAGTACGCCTCGTTCGCTTCGTCGCTCGGGATAAGACACCTCAAAACCGCTTCTTTTTTGCCGCAAGCTAACGCTAGCGAGCGCGTCAATCGATCACTGATAGCCGCAATCCGCGCGTACATCAGACCCGATCACTCTACGTGGGATGCACATCTGAACGCCATAAGCTGTTCCCTAAGGACCGCTATACACTCGGCCCTAGGAATGTCCCCATACGAGGTGGTTTTTGGACAGAGCATGATCGAACACGGTAGCGGATACCAACTGCTTAGAGAATTGAACGGTCTAAACAATTCAGGAATTGACCTGATTCCGAAAGCGTGCCGAAGCACCCCTAGATAGTTTAAAGAAGGCGACTGCGTGTATAAACGTAATCATGCGCTTAGCAATTTCGCGCACGGCTTCAATGCGAAGTTCGGTAGAAAATTTATCAAGTCTCGAGTCGTGAAAGTTCAAGGAGACCTATACCACCTGGTAGACGAGAAAGGAACAGACCTAGGTCTTGTCCACTCCAAAGATATCCGATATTCGATGACCCTAATAATGTCTGTCTGAGGAAGAGAAGAAACGAAACAACCATTAACATAAATGGAAATGACAATATAAATCCCATGACCCAGCGACCGATACCCAAAAGACCACTTTAGTAATGGAATATCTTTTTGGTTACAGATGTATTCACCAACCGCCGGAGAGAAACGGAGAGTAAGGCCCGGAAAACTCAGCCCGCGCACGAGACTCCACCTCAATAGCGATCCTTCCCACCGCAGGACAATACAGCTGATGGTTGTGTCCTTGGCTCTCTCGCTTGCGATACGCGCGAAAGCTCCGAGGTGTGTAACAAACCACCGTCACCCAGATTTATGTAATTCCACCATGTCACAAGTCTGGCATCCCAAAGCATGCTTCGATGGTATTCACCACTCCGCTGAGTAAACAGCGGTGACACAGCAAACATTTTAACGATAGCATTCCGACGGCTGAACGCTACCTTTTTGGGAAATTCGGCTTGGTCCCACTGAATTCTCGTTCTTTCATATTTCTACACTGGGATCGTCAACGTCGCAAGTGTCAGCAACGCCCAATAAGCATCTGCAAACCTCCATTTTGTGGCACAAGGATCTAAAGTGCCTAAAAAGAAATATAAATTTCCTAACAAATTCAGAAACGAAATCAAATCACAAATAAAAATAAATAGAATACAAAAAAATAAAAAAAAAAACAACAAGAAAAAGGCATTAACGCCAAAAATCCATTAAAGAATATAGAAAAAAAAAATAACTCCAAGATTGTAATTCCCACGGGAATACTAACACCGGTAAGGCGCGAATAAATTATAAATCTAAAGTAGGAATCGCATTCACGCGAGCTATCCTCACCCATCAGCAAAGATTAAAAGCCACCCCTCTCCAAGCGAGGAAGAAGATTTCGAGTGAGACGGCCTGGTGCTCGCTTAGCAAAGCGGCTGAGCTCAGGTCGCCTTTACGTTAACCAGCTCCAGTTTCCCCGTCCTTGAACGGCGGTAATCACCGACCTCGGCAAGCGCATCGAATTGCAAGACCTCTATTTCGAGTCTTAAGCACGAGGCAGCGCGCTAAGGGGGAGAACCAGTGCACCTCCCGAGCGACAAATAGTTCGCCAAAAGCCGCACCGAACCACCACCCCTCGTTTGTTCGTCAACCACAGGCGGTCGAGCATCGAGGTCACCGACGTGTGCACATCAGAGTGGCGCAGCCCATCTCCAGACCGGTCGAGAATCGCAACACCGCGACATCCGCATTTCAGCAGTCCAACCACGAGGCCCGGAACCCCTCCCAGCGTATAGGTAAGATATCGTCGACAGAGTTAAATTGTCTTGGTCACTCCACGAGCGACAATTTACTCATCGGTAATTCTTCTTCCACCCCAGTGATACAGGTACGACACCGCAGGCGGCACCGAAAGTGAGACGAGGGCGAGACATCCGCCGGGAAAATTTATCACCAGCAGCATCATCATCCTCAGCAGCACCTCACCACCAACAGCAACAGATCCAGTTAAAACTTCAGGGAATAGGGGCGTGGAATAGCCACTATATATGAGCGTTTATATTTTTTAATTTTGTTTCTTTTCCATAAATAAGTATTTCATTTATTGAAACAGAGGAAAGACCTCGCCTCAGTATATTCTTAAGTAGATCTTTTAAATACTAAACTTCCATGACGGGATCTGAGCGGGTTTGCGATTCAATATTAAGCATTCGTTGGAAACAGTTTTCATCTTCTATCGCGTGGTAACCTCGTAAAAACCTGATCGGAATTTTTCAATACAAAACCTCCGTCGTGGTATTGTCGCGATTGCAAGTTAAAAGTTTCACGCGCGCGGCGCAAATCGGAATTTTTCAATTCCAAACACCCTCTTGCGAGTAGATATTGCTTGCTTAAATTCAATAGCCATCGCGGATATATGGACCAGCGGTAAATTAGTAATTCAGGAAGCTTACCATCGGTAAAGCCCAGAACCAGAGCATCCGTAAGATATCTTCGACGCTAGGGATATGCACCTGGAAGTTTTCTTTCTTTTTTTTTATATATAAGTGAACTTTCATAAAATTCAACAGTTTCAGAAACAGTGGTGGATCGTCAATGTACGCACATCGGCTGGAGTTCAACACCAAGTAAGTTTTTTTTATTGCTCAACATCAACTCTCGATTTGTATTCGCATTATTAATATATTAATTCAAATATCATATTGTTGCATGTTTGCTTGAACTGTGTCATTCAGGATCAATTAGTCAACTGCGCCATCTAGTAGACAGCAAAAGTAGCCATATTACCGATTTTGGCAGCATTTGAATAGCAGTTTGAGCAGCTGTGGAATAACTAGTTATTTGTTCTCGAACCTTCTCTGAACTTAACGAATCTGGAAAGTTCGATAGGTGTTATTAGGAGATATAAATAGATGTCGCAGAAGCACCAGATTCTAGTTGTGAACCGCGATAAAGAAGTACGATAGATGACAGTAGTCAAAAAGTATAAGTATTGGGTAAGAGAAAAGTGTTTGTGTATTTAAAGTGATTAATTGTGAAAGTGAATTGTTGAATTAAATAAGTGAATTATTAGAATAATAATCAAGAAGTAAAATACATTGATAGAGAACTAATAAAGATTAATTAAATAGAATTACGTTTTATCTTTTCGAATCCTAGCCTGGATGTAACATTGGTGTCAGAAGTGGGATAAAACGTATTTAGTGTGAAATAAAACTGAAGTGAATTAGTTAAAAAAAAAGAAAAAAAAAAAAAAAAAACGCACATTGAAATTATTACAGCTCAGTATACCGCAGTTAAAAGCTGAACTGGAAAAACGGAATCTCCACAGCTGGAGGAAAAAGTGATCTGGTGCTTCGACTGCAGGAAGCTGTTGAAAACGAAGGAGAAAACCCCAAGTCCGTTTTGTTCGACGTAGCAGAAGAACAAGTAAGTACAGGCATTGATATGACTGCTGTGATGGAATTACTTCTGGCCAAGTTTGATGAACAAAAGAATTCTCTAGAACAACAGACAAATTCTCTAGATTCCAAACTGCAATCAATGGACTCTAAATTTGATGAACAAAAGAATTCTCTAGAACAACAGAAGAATTCTCTAGATTCCAAATTGGAATCAATGGACTCTAAATTTGATGAACAAAAGAATTCTCTAGAACAACAGAAGAATTCTCTAGATTCCAAATTGCAATCAATGGACTCTAAATTTGATGAACAAAAGAATTCTCTAGAACAACAGAAGAATTCTCTAGATTCCAAATTGCAATCAATGGACTCTAAATTTGATGAACAAAAGAATTCTCTAGAACAACAGAAGAATTCTCTAGATTCCAAATTGCAAGCAATGGACACTAAATTCGAAGAACAAAAGAATTCCATAGTTGCCGCCCAAAAGAGCGCTGTGGAAGATTTTAAAAATGTTCTCGAAGGAAAACTCGAAGAAATTGACCAAAAGTTCGAGAAGGTTGAAACCAAATCCAGAAGAGGGGAGAAACACTCCAACAGCTGCAAGCAGATATCGAACGTCTGGCGCATTTGTCATACCCTAATGCTGGTGAGGTTCTCATCAATGAAATGGCTGTGGAGGCGTTTATCCAAGCCATTGAAGATAGACAACTTCAAATGGCCGTAAGAATGGCTGGAAAGAGAACTCTCGCCGAGGCCCTAGCATTTGCCTTGACAATGCAAGCTGCTGATCAGGCATCGCATGTGTTCCACCGCGTAAGGGAAATGACAGCCGTTGAATGCTCATGTCAAAGAACAGACATCGTAGACCAGAACAAAAATAACAGAGGTCAAATGCGCTGCTGGAACTGCAACAAAATAAGGCACCTACAGAGACAGTGCAGAGCTCCACCCAGACAAGGCAGTTGTCCACATTGCGGGCCTAGGAGGCGCAACGAAGAAGCATCTGGCAGGGATAACATCCATCCTGCAGATATAGCTTCGCAGAACCAGTAGTCGGGAATCGACGACCCCAGGACCACAATTGAAGTCTCGCAAATCAAACGAGGAATCCAGAGTCTAACAGTGGAAGCCTATATCGGACAAAATAAGTGCGTGGCAACCATCGACACCAGTGCCACCGCTTCCATTATAAGGAGGGACATCGTCCGTAAGTCTTGGTTGCACAACACCAGCAGTTACTGTCTGAAAACAGCAACAGGAGCGACAGCGAAAGTGTATGGAGAGGTCATACTAACAATAAATTTGGCAGGATTAGCATTCTCCCACGCTTTCCTAGTCGCTGATATATGTGACGAATGCATCATTGAAATCGATTTCATGAAGGCGCATGATGTAGTATTGGATATTGGTATGCAAGTACTCAAGTATCGAAATGTAGAGATTCCGATGGTGTACGGGAACGAGAACGCCGCATCCCTGAGGACAGTCATTAGTAAGGACGAGGTCCTACCACCTTCTTCAGAGACACTGATTTGGACAAAGCTGGAAGGTGATCCTGGGGCCCACCGATTCTTTCTAGTCGAGCCAGAAGACAACCACTGCCGAAACTGGGTGGTTGGAAAAATGCTTGTCGAGCCGAAGAACAATATGGTTCCCGTGCGAGTTCTTAATACGGAACACAAAAGCGTCAAATTGAAGCAAGGTGAGGTGGTTGGAAAGTGTGTACCGGTTACTGCCATCACGAAACTATCACAGGAAGGTGTTGCGAAGCCTCGTTCACCAATGGGAATGACTGAGGTGAAAAGAACTTTAGTCCAGCACTGCGATCTGAATCAGGAGCAGCAAGCCATGGCAGGGAACCTCATCAACGAGTTTGCTGATATATTCGCTTCGCGGGACTGTGAGTATGGCCGAACACACCTTGTACAACACCGGATAGGAGATGCGAGACCGATTCGTCAGCCTCCCAGACGATTACCATTGGCTAAGCAGACGGAGGTTGCAGAGATGGTGTCGACGATGGAGAAGGAAGGAGTGATCGAATGCTCTAAAAGCCCATGGGCATCTCCAATTGTTCTAGTCAAAAAGAAAGATGGCAGCACTCGGTTCTGTGTAGACTATCGCCAACTGAATAATGTCACCAAAAAGGATAGCTACCCTCTACCAAGGATTGACGATACGCTGGATACACTGTCCGGAGCGCGATGGTTTTCCACTCTAGATCTGAAGAGTGGCTACTAGCAAGTGCAGATCCATCCGGAAGACCGTGAGAAAACGGCTTTCATAGCAGGAAACGGGCTCTGGCAATTCACAGTAATGCCATTTGGACTGTGCAACGCGCCGGCAACCTTTGAGCGTCTAATGGAGCGTGTTTTGTTGGGGCTAACATGGAAAACGTGTTTGGTCTACTTGGACGATATCATCGTGGTTGGAAAAACGTTTGAAGAACACCGAGATAACTTGAAGGAAGTGTTCCAGAGACTACGAAGTGCACAATTAAAGCTTAACCCGGAAAAGTGTGATCTCTTTAGATCTGAGGTGATATACCTGGGGCACATCATCTCGCCGGAGGGAGTAAGGACTGACCCAGAGAAGGTCGATGCGGTGAAAAATTGGCCCGTTCCCAAAGACAAACACCAACTGAGAAGCTTCCTGGGACTTGCAACTTACTACAGACGGTTTGTGAAGGACTTTGCAAGGATCGCAAAGAGCTTGCATCAACTGACGGAAAAGGGAAAACCATTTAATTGGTCAGGTGAATGCGAAGCGAGTTTCAAGAGTCTCAAACACCAACTGTGTGATGCTTCAATTCTAGCGTACCCTACTCCAGGAAAGACATTTATTGTAGATGCCGACGCTAGTAATGTTGGGATCGGAGCCGTTCTTTCGCAAATCCATGATGGCCAAGAGAGAGTAGTTTCCTACTTCAGTAAAGTGCTAACCAAGCCGGAGAGGAACTATTGCGTAACCAGGCGGGAACTCCTGGCATTGATCCTGGCAACAAAGCACTTCCACAAATACTTATACGGGCAGAAATTCATCCTGCGTACAGATCATGCGTCTCTAAAGTGGCTGCTGCAGTTTAAGAACCCTGAAGGACAAGTCGCGATGTGGATTGAGCGGCTGAAGATGTATGACTACGAGATACAGCACCGAAAGGGAACTCTTCACTCCAACGCAGATGCCCTCTCCCGGCGACCCTGCAAGGCTGATTGTAAACATTGCGTACGCCAGGAGGAAAAAGATAAAGTGTCAGTCCAACGGTTGAGAGCTGAGCCCATTAGCGGCTGGAGTGCACGGGAGATCCGGAATGCTCAACAGGAAGATGCGGATATCGAGCCGATTCTCGCCTGGAAGGAACATGAGGGCAAGCCGGACTGGCAGCAGATCTCCAATAGGAGTCCGGAACTGAAGGCATACTTGGCACAATGGGACTCACTTCATGTCCAGGATGGCATTTTGAAAAGAAAATGGGAAAGTTCGGATGGAACATCAGCCGTGATGCAACTTGTGGTACCCAGATCGGTAGTCAACGAAGTGCTTAGGGAACTTCATGATGGAGTGTCCGGAGGTCACTTGGGAGTAAATAAGACACTCGAAAAAGTGCGAGAACACTTTTACTGGATCCACGCAAGAGACGATGTCGAAAACTGGTGCCGAAAATGCGCCACTTGCGCAGCCAGTAAAGGCCCGAGAGTAAAAATGCAAGGCAAGATGCATCAATACAACGTTGGAGCGCCCTTTGAAAGGATTGCAGTTGACATCGCAGGACCGTTTCCAGAAACCAACAGTGGAAACCGCTATATCCTCGTAGTGATGGACTACTTCACTAAATGGCCTGAAGCCGTTGCTATACCTAACCAAGAAGCTAAAACCGTGGTGGAGCAGATTGTCCACAACTGGGTAAGCAGATTTGGCGTACCAATGGAATTGCACTCGGACCAAGGTCGCAACTTCGAGTCAAAGATCTTTCAAGGAGTATGCCAGCTACTAGGGATTAAGAAGACAAGAACAACCCCGCTTCATGCACAATCGGACGGAATGGTGGAACGCTTCAATAGAACCTTAAACGAACACCTTTCTAAGGTTGTTGGCGACTGCCAGCGGGACTGGGACAAGCACATCCCCATGTTCTATCGAAGCGCAGTTCATAACACAACAGGACACACTCCATCCGAAATCCTTTTTGGTCGAACCATCCGGTTACCTAGTGAATTGATGTTTGGATCTCCGACTGATGAAGCAACGAATGAAGATGATTATGTTGCGGATCTCAGAGAAATCATCAGAAACATTCATCGGAAAACTAGAGATAAGATTCGGATATCCAGCGACCGCATGAAGACGAGGTACGATACAAAAGCAACCACCACAGGATTCCAGGAAGGAGATCTGGTATGGCTATACAACCCTCATCGCCGAAAAGGCATGTCACCTAAACTACAGCAGGATTGGGAAGGACCCTATAAGAAAGTGAAGCGCATCAACGATGTTGTCTACCGGATCCAGCGAGGAAGAGGCATCGCTACCATGGCGAAAATATTGACGTGCTTGTTCGGGACGAACAAGTTTAAGAGGGGGATATTGTTGCATGTTTGCTTGAACTGTGTCATTCAGGATCAATTAGTCAACTGCGCCATCTAGTAGACAGTAAAAGTAGCCATATTACCGATTTTGGCAACATTTGAATAGCAGTTTGAGCAGCTGTGGAATAACTAGTTATTTGTTCTCGAACCTTCTCTGAACTTAACGAATCTGGAAAGTTCGATAGGTGTTATTAGGAGATATAAATAGATGTCGCAGAAGCACCAGATTCTAGTTGTGAACCGCGATAAAGAAGTACGATAGATGACAGTAGTGAAATAGTATAAGTATCGAGTAAGAGAAAAGTGTTTGTGTATTTAAAGTGATTAATTGTGAAAGTGAATTGTTGAATTAAATAAGTGAATTATTAGAATAATAATCAAGAAGTAAAAGACATTGATAGAGAACTAAAAAAGATTAATTAAATAGAATTACGTTTTATCTTTTCGAATCCTAGCCTGGATGTAACAATATATATATATTTGGATATGGCGTTATGCCAAACTAAATAGACAAAGAATTAGGAAAAAAAAATTAAGAAAGAGCGCCCAGGCAGCGACCCTCAGTACCCTTCATCCGGGTAGTCATTCCATCTTGAAGTGGAATCGTGACCTACTTTCGTAACACAGGTCATTGACCTCAAAGTGCCTATTGTGCGCGGGTAGCAGTTTCACGCAGTTTTACGCAAGCGTAAGTGAGTGCCGACGGTTTCCTTTCGCAGGACGGTCGATACTTGTAGGTATATAATCTGGTACCGCGATGAAGATATACCAACACCACCCCCAGGTATCCGCAGAATGTTGTTAGTGCTACAGTACCGGGCGAATTTAAAGTCCAGATGCAATTTTTAATTCGTGTTTCGTCGTTATTTTTGTTTTGTGGTGATCCTCTTTCGTCAGACCGCGTATTAGTAAAGCAAATTCAGCCAATTACGCTAACTCGCGGCGGTTCAGTCCTAGTTACAGTTTCGTGGTGTTAGTACGTACGATGCTTAGTATTAAGTTTTTATTCGTAAGATATCTATCATTACTTACTATCATCTTTCTTAACTTTTACTTCCTTGCGTACCCTTAAGGTTCGGATAATATAAGTTTAGTAGAGGAGCCCGGTTCTCGGGTCTTTGTCTTTCCGACATTTAAGTTCGATTCCCGAGTTTGTATTTTTTGTCTGTGGGCCGGTTACCTTATAGATATAGAGCATTTTGCATTTTTGTTTTTTTATTCTTCATTGTCCACAATGCAATGAAGCGTCAATTACCTACATTAGTGTTTTTATTTTCGTCCGGAGTTGCGTCGACCGGCGACAATATGGTTTAGGTCCAGCAGCGGTCGACGGAGGGAAGGCGGGGTAGTTCTCCACCATAGCGGTGTGGATAGTCACATGGGGTAAGGTATCCTAAAACAGTTAGGGGACCTCACTCCTTTTCGGATCAGGGGCCATCGCGAGTGGAGAGATGCGATGGCCAAAGGTGCCCGCAATACTTATATTTATTGCGGCGGGGTGGGCCAGCTCAGAAGAAAGCCTACATCTTCTTCTTCTCCACCATTTCGGCAAATGTCTAATAATTTCTTGCATTCTTCTCGTATTACCCTGGTGGTCCAGGTGAGCCGCTACAACTTTTCAAGTCGCGTCTTCTTTGGGCCGGAGAGGCTATCCTTCGGGGTAGTGGAGGGTGGACTAGGACTCTTTTGGTACCGGCGACGGTTCATCGTGTCGTCCGAGGTCTAGTCCACCACAACAATTTCAGGCATGTAAATAACGAGGTAACCCCAGTTCGAGCTCTATAGCAAGTTCCCGCTCCCGCCGACGAGCTAGCACGGGGCGGCCATGCCTGGCTATGAGTGATCGAACAACCTCTCTCTCTTATTAATCAGTGACGGAGGCGGACTCTCTTCAGTCTGTAGGCCGGAGCCGTCGACGTTATAGGCGATCGACAAGCGTGCCAGATACATTCAGTGCCAGCAGGATGCCAGCTGTGCACACTTCAGTGAATGGCAGCGGTCGTGGAATGGCATCAGTCAGAGGGGTGGGGGGGGGGGGGGGGGGGAGTATGCATTTGCTTTGCATGCTGACGTTACAGATGACGATGCAACGTAGGGCCTACTCCGCGTTTTGTTACATTGTTTATCATTTTCTTGTTTTGATTCAATTGCTTCAATATTTGTTAGCAATAAAGTAATGGTTAATGGAAAATTAAATCAGGGCAATGTATGCAAATTTATATTTTTAATTATGTATTTATATAGCTACTAGTTATGTATATAAATTTTCACAATATTCTGATGTTTTAACATGGTTAACATTTTAAAGTAGGCAACACTTTTAACAACTACATCTCACTCTGACAGAACTGCATACATTTTTAACAAACAATTTGTTTGGTTTAAATTCTTAAAAGTGTTGCTTATTTTTAGATGTTAATTCTTGGCGACACTTACGATAGAGCATTGCTCATTCGATTGATTACACAATACCAAACATTGTAGCCAATCGATACATTCGACAACGCTTCGAGTGATAATCGACAACCGCAATCGGAGCCTACCTTTCCAATTGACGTCTAGCGCTTTAAGAGCTTCTGTCAGAAGCTGTTGAAATTATTTCAATTTAGGAATGTTCGATTTTGCTTCACCTCTTTTGCCACAAATAAGGTATACTTTAAGGATATTCACACTGAATCAAAATCCGATTTTTCGATGAAAGATTTCGATGAAATTTCTTTGGATCTACATGCAATCGTCGGATTGTTAAAGTAAACACACCTTTCGATCCAACCTTAACTTTTCACCCAGGCCCCACTTATTTTTAGTGGGGGTTTCCGTATTCTTTCTTTTTTGTTCACTGCCCCACCTTTTGCAAACGTCTGACAAACATTCACGAGTATCAATTCTCATGAGAAGCTTCTCAAATCTGCCGTTCGGATTCGGCTTAAAATTGTAGTCCCCTTCCACTTCGCATATGAAAGTGATTGGAGAAGCTAGTTTTTAATGCCTAATATGCAAATTTGTATTTGCAGCTGATTGCAAATTTTTCAAAACAAAATTCTTTTTGATTTTGTTATTTTATTTCAATTGGTTCAATATTTGTTAGCAATGAAGTAATGGTTATTGGAAGGCTACGTGTCCTGTCAGCCACCTTACCTAACCTAACCTAATGGTTAATGGACAATTTAATCAAGGCAAGGTTTTACTATGTAAATTAATGTCTTTAATCCACAACCAATTTTCAGACTAAGTGTGGAAGTGATTGAAACGTCAAACGAAATGTACTTAGTGAGCGGTACGAACGATTCGATGCGATTAAAGTATCATATGTATTAAATGTTGAGACTGTGTCAATTTAGTTGTACACCCCTGTTTATTCTTCTGTATGTCAATTTATGTACGCTACTGTACTATCTGTCACATTTAAATTCTGTTGCAATAAACTGACGAAAGTAAAGGGTGGCGACGGTGTAGAGGTTAGTGTGTTGGCTTGTGACCCGTGCGGTGCAGGTTCAATCCCCATGGAGAACAACAACATACGCCACCCAATCACATGCCTCTACACCAAAAGGAGGATTTCTGCCTGGTAGTACAATGGAACGTTACCGAGTCTGAGTGCTCTGGGATTTGGATTTCCTTTCTTTATATCAAAACTGACGATAGTTGTTCGTCGCAATAATTGGTTCGAAGTAGAAGCAGTGTTTTTCTTTCCTAGACGTTTTGTATTTCAAATTGATTAACTGGTAAATTCTCAACAGGTTATGGGTGCCAGTGACGCGGCTTAAGGAATAAATAATCTACCGGATATATAAATAACTGAAGTACATTTTCGTCGACTGTGGAGGTGTGGAGTTTGACCAGAAATCGAAATGGATTTGTCGAAGCACATCAGGCCACTTGCTGGTGAGACAGACTGGCCGATATGGAAGCGGAAAATGCGTGATATGCTCGATTTCCACGAAGGTGCTGTGGATGTTATTGAGAAGAGATTGGTGAAGCCCGAACCCCTGCCACCAAGTGCTACAGAAACAGAGATAAAGAAGCACAAGGAATCAGTGGATTTGTATCGTAAAGCAAATAGTTATGCCAAGTCTATGATTTCTAGTTCCGTTACAGATGAGGTTTATCAAAAAATCATGGATAAGGACACAGCGTATGAGGCGTGGGAGGCATTACGAAATAACTTTGAAGCAACTTCCAAAGATCAGCTGTTTAAAATCTGCACAGATTTCTTCGCGTTCTGTTGGACGAAGGAAGAAGATGTTTCAGCGCATCTTGCAAAATTGAAAAATCTTTGGAACGAGCTAAATAGTGGACTTATAGCGAAAAATGAACATCCACTTCCAGGTTTGATTCTAACTTGCAAGACACTACAAATTTTGCCCAGTGATTTTGAGAGTTTTTGCTCTAGTTGGATGTTGTTGTCTAAGGACGAGAACAAGACATTCGATGAATTGACAAATCAGCTATGCATGTACGAAAGAAATTTTAAAAGAAATTCAGATAGCGGACAGTTCGCCGAAAAGGCATTATTGGCAAAGTCTTTTAAATAATCGTCAAAGGGTCAACACAAATTCAAAAAAGAGAGTACTTGCCATTATTGTAAAATGGAAGGACATTGGGTAGCAGGTTGTAGGAAATGGATTGCTGATGGACGACCGCCTAAGAAAACAGGAGCAGGAAGTGTTCGTCAAGGCAATGCATCTGATACCAATGTATCGCTCATATCCATCGCTGAGACCATCGCGAATTGTGCAGATACAGGAAGCTGGTGGATCGATAATGGAGCAACGAAACACATGACGAACTGTGTTGATCATTTTACTAATTTTAAGGAGTTTGATAATGCATGCACTGTAAAATCAGCTGGAAAAGAAACTCTGGAAGCTATTGGTAAAGGAGCTATACAATTTTTATCGCATACACACAATTGTATATTAAAGATATCATTAGAGGACGTATGGTTTGTGCCAAAGATAACGAGAAATTTGTTTTCTGTCTTAGCGGCTCAAGACAGAAATAGGAATAGTGAGTTCAACTCAACAGCAACAAAGTGCTTACTCAAGGTCAATGGGAAGGTAGTGTTATGCGGAGATCGAAATATGAATGGATCTTTGTATAGAGTAGCTATTGAGCCTGTTTTATCTGAAAGTGAATCGGGGGCTAACGTTGCAAAAGCAGACGGTTCAAAATTGCAGTTGTTTCATGAAAGGTGGGGACACCAAGACAAAAGACACGTAAGAGATATGCTTAAAAAAGAGTTAGGCATAGACGTTAAGTTGACAAGAGAAATCTGCAAACCGTGTATTTTGGGCAAGGCACATCGTATGCCATTTGGGACCAGGAGAAAGGCAACAAGACCTGGCGAGTTGTTTTCAACTGATGTTGTAGGACCCTTTCATAAATATTTTACGAAAAAGCGGTATTT
The DNA here is from genome assembly GCA_949715645.1 of Portevinia maculata. Lineage (NCBI taxonomy): Eukaryota > Metazoa > Arthropoda > Insecta > Diptera > Syrphidae > Portevinia > Portevinia maculata. The sequence goes on along the minus strand of OX454525.1, from coordinate 400,834,869 downwards.
AGTCGTGTTTAAGGACAGCTACACGAAATATCGATACGGTTTCGTAATGAAAGAAAAATCAGACGTCAAAATTGTTTTGAAACAAGTGTTAGCAAACGTAAGTACGCTTAAACACTCGATCGTAGAGATGCTGAGTGATAATGGCGGAGAGTTTGACTGTGCTGATGTGAAGCAAATTCTAGCAGAGAACGGAATTATTCAGAGGCTGACAGCGCCGTACACACCACAGCAGAACGGCGGCAGTGAACGGGATAATAGAACAGTCATAGAGATGGCGAGGACATTTAAGTATGCAAACCGTGAAGCTGAATTTCCTGATGCAATGTGGGCAGAGCTAGTAACATCGGCAATTTATGTTCTTGACAGAACAGGCAAATCATCCAAGGAAGGTGTTAGTCCATATGAACTATGGTTTGGAAAGAAACCCAGGATCAAGCATCTACGTATTATTGGATCGCCCTGCTTTGTTCACGTTCTAGTAAAAAAGAGAAAGAAAATGGACAAGAAAGCAGTTAAAGGATTCTTAGTGGGTTATGATGGCGACGAACGTTACCGAATTTACATAAAAGAAGAACACACAATTATGTTGTCAAGAGATGTTCAATTCCAAGAGAAACCTGTAAATTGCGATGAGGAAGTCAGACTACCTATGAGAAATATCGATCACATCGATGATCATATCGAGAAACAGCTTGAAGACGAACACATCGAGAACAATGATGAAGACGATAACACCGGAGAAGAAGGACACGATGAAACGCTCAACGATGAAGAATATGAGACTGGAAATGATTCGGATACGGAATATGAGAGTGTTCCATTAGAACAAGGACGTGAAATGAGGGATAGATTCGCGATCAAAAGACCTAAGCATCTAGAGGATTACGCTTTGGAGATAGAGCACTTTGCTACCATTGCGGAGGATCCTGATTCTTATGAAGATGCATTAGGAAGCCTCAATAGTGGTGAGTGGCAAAAGGCCATAGACAAGGAGATGTTTTCTCTAAAGGAGAATCAGACTTGGAGATTGACCGAACTGCCAGCAGGTGCGAAGGCGATTCCGTGCAAATGGGTATTCCGCTTGAAGAAGAATCCGGATGGCAGTGTTGACAAATTTAAAGCGAGGCTTGTCATCAAAGGTTTTAACCAGCGTCATGGGATAGACTACAACAAAACATTTAGTCCAGTTGCAAGATTAGGAACTATTCGTTCAATTCTTAGCATCGCAGCGAGCGAAAGAATGCATTTGTCACAGTTAGATGTATCAACAGCGTTCCTCTATGGAGAATTAGAAGAGACAGTGTTCATGAAGCAACCTCAAGGGTACGATGACGGAACTAGTAAAGTGTGTCAGCTAAGAAGAAGCCTTTACGGACTCAAACAAGCACCAAGATGTTGGAACAAGCGGCTCGGGGAGTTTCTTCAAAAACTTGGATTTAAGGCCAGTGATGCAGATCCGTGTTTGTACATCCGAGAATTAAATGGTAAGAAAATAGTGCTGGTAATCTATGTGGATGATGGCCTCATAGCAGCAACAGATCTGGGGGAGTTGAACGTATTCATTGAAGAAATGAAGTCGGAGTTCAAAATACTTTCAAAGGAAGCAGTGCACCTTTTGGGGATTGAAATCGAGCAAAAGGAGGATTTCATAAAAATAAGCCAAAAAACACATGCCATGAAGATTTTGGAGCGTTTCAATTTTTCGGAATGTAAACCAGTTTCAACACCCATGCTGAAAGGTTCAGAGATTTCCTCATCAGGGAAAGATAACAACACAACGCAGAAGTTTCCCTATAGACAAGCCGTAGGAGCACTAATGTACGAGTACTTAATGCTTGGTACTAGACCAGACCTTGCATATAGTGTGGGAGTTTTGTCAAGGACGCTCGAAAATCCAAACGCAGAAGACATCATAAGACTGAAGAGAGTTTTTCGGTATGTAGCTGGGACTTTAGATCTTGGGATTGTTTATCGTCGGAACTCAAGAAAAGGTGTTTTGGAAGACTACAGTGATGCTGATTTTGGAGGATGCGTTAAGACAGGACGATCAACAACTGGTGTAATTGTGAAGTATGCAGGAGGGGCAGTTACCTGGATAAGTCAAAGGCAAACGGTAGTTGCAACTTCAACAACAGAGGCAGAAATCATTGCAGCAAGCGAAGCCGCCAAGGAGGCCATTTGGCTGAAGAGACTGTTTCGAGGAATCATCAAACTTGAGCATGTTCCAGTCATTCAAGTTGACAATTCAGCAGCGGTGAAACTTGCTCAGAATCCAGAATTTCATAGAAGAACAAAGCACATTTCCATGAAACATTTCTTTGTTCGAGAAAAGGTCACAGATGGAAAACTCAGAATCCAAGAAGTATCAACTGAACATCAGGTTGCAGACATAATGACGAAAGCTCTTTTGAAGATACGACTACGAATCCTGTGTGACCAAATGGGACTTGTATAAGTGTTCCATAGTTTTTTTTGTTTTCCATTTAAATGACTTTTTGAAGTGTCAGAATTAAGAGATATTTTGTTTGTTTTGCTTTGCTCTATGTTTAAAATTTTTTTTTTAATTCAGAAGCTATGAACGTGCACATTAATTAATTGAACTTAAATTTACAAGGGAAAGTGTTGAGACTGTGTCAATTTAGTTGTACACCCCTGTTTATTCTTCTGTATGTCAATTTATGTACGCTACTGTACTATCTGTCACATTTAAATTCTGTTGAAATAAACTGACGAAAGTTGTTCGTAGCAATAATTGGTTCGAAGTAGAAGCAGTGTTTTTCTTTCCTAGACGTTTTGTATTTCAAATTGATTAACTGGTAAATTCTGAACATTAAATGCTTAGATATGTAACCATTAATGATATATAAGGGCAGTTAACAGAGGGTATCCCATGATTCAAGAGTTTGGAATAACTTTAATGAGCAAAAGTTCTAAACGACTTCGAAACCGGCGATACATTCTTGGTATTATAATAGCCGCGTTTTATTATCCCAATGATCTTGATACGGATCCGATCTGATAATAAAACGATCTGGATCATCAGTGGCAAGTTGTGGCAACAGTTGTTTTTAACACATAACAGACGATACCAGGTATTTCAAGTTTCGATTGGCACTCAGCCATATTGCAAATATAGGGTACAATGTGACGTCACAATATGATCGCTTGTTGTGTCGGGGGTGTTGCTATTTGAATACAAATCAGCATACATTTTGCACTCAATATTTTTTTTTCAGAAACTATGTTCAAATGTTATGTTCAAATATGCAACATATTAACAGTATTGTACTGCTAATATTTCCATTAATTTTTGTGTATTATATTACGAAGCAAAACGTCTCAAAAGTCGCAGTGGTAAATTATTCGAATATGAAAATATGCTAATTGATTTTTTGTGTTATTAATAGTGTTTCATATTTTGGTCTGGCAATATTATTGTGTTCCTATAATTTCCTATAATTTAAATAAGCAACGCCACGAAAAAACAGGTAGTGAGTTTTGTAATTACATTAGCCGCGTTTTATTATCCCAATGATCTTGATACGGATCCGATCTGATATTTAAACGATCTGGATCATCAGTGGCAATTTGTGGCAACAGTTGTTTTTAACACATAACAGACGATACCAGGTATTTCAAGTTTCGATTGGCACTCAGCCATATTGCAAATATAGGGTACAATGTTACGTCACAATATGATCGCTTGTTGTGTCGGGGGTGTTACCATTTGAATACTAATCAAAATACATTTTGCACTCAATATTTTTTTTTCAGAAACTATGTTCAAATATTATGTTCAAATATGCAACATATTAACAGTATTGTACTGCTAATATTTCCATTAATTTTTGTGTATTATATTACGAAGCAAAACGTCTCAAAAGTCGCAGTGGTAAATTATTCGAATATGGAAATATGCTAATTGATTTTTTGTGTTATTAATAGTGTTTCATATTTTGGTCTGGCAATATTATTGTGTTCCTATAATTTCCTATAATTTAAATAAGCAACGCCACGAAAAAACAGGTAGTGAGTTTTGTAATTACATTTTGGATCACGATTAATGATCCCGATAAATAGCAAGATCCTGTGTTGTTTTTGTTTTACGTATTAAATTGATCCAGATCCAGATCCGCATGGATAATAAAACACAGCTAATACTTAAAACTATTCCTCTGAATTTGCCCGAATAACCTGCTCCTAAACACGATTATCATGCATGTTTAGTATATGTACACGCCAGTACCTGCGCCAGTATTGAGTCTGATTGATGTAGCGTAGAAAATCTCACACACAATAAAAAAGAAAATGTGTACGCGGGCGTTTGCTACCTATTCGCAACACCGAAATTTCGCATTGCTGTTGCTGTTGTAAATATACGAGTATAATGAATACGCATTGCTCATTTGATTATTCCACAGCATTGCATACCTATATACTTATATTTCTTGAGGATGTACGACAAGACGACAAAAATGAGACAAACACTCAACTGCGATTGCAAAATATCTTTGACTGGTAAACGCATAAGCATATAAACAAAACACTCTTATTCTGTGAAGTGTGCGGTGTAAAAACGATATGAATAAATTACTTTTATTTTATGAAATATTGAATATAAAATCCTAACTGCGACCCGTTTTTTGCCCCTTTTGTATCTTTCCAGCGGCAACGCTGACTGTGTGCTGTAGGTGTATCTGGTAATGTGTTTCACACTACGCTACAGCAACTGTCTCTTGGCTGCCGCTGTGTTAGTCGCTGTTGGTTGTTGCTGTGCTGTTGTGTTTCTGCTATTATGTTTTGGGTTAAACATTATTTGGTACGAACTCTCTTGCATACGGAAAATATTTTTTTTATTTCCATCTGTAATTCTGTACTCACGCTGTATTGGGTTCTGGTTCTGCGGAAAATGAAACCAAAATATATTCACCTTTTCACCGCCATTTTGATTTTCGTTCTGCGAAAAAGTGAAACAAGCGTCAAAAACTTTCATATGAATCATTTTTTTTCACGCAATCGTTTGGTGGTGAATGTTCAACGTGAAAGGGTGAACACCTACTCAAAATGCGAAATTCAATGAGGAGAGAGAAAGGAAAAAGCGTCACACAGGCCCAAAAAGAATATTTAGTCTGTTTCTTGGAAACTAATTTGGAAATTGCTCACGACAGGTATAAAAATCAAATCTGAAGTCTTATTTTAACGTTTTTTAAAATTGTCTGTAGATTTGTTTCAGCAGACGGAGCTCGCTCAACAGAAAATACATGGGAAAGTATTGCGAAAGATCTCAACTCATTAGGTGGAGTGAAAAAGAGTAATGAACAGTGGAAGAAGACGTGGGGAGATTTAAAGTAAGAACAAAGAAACAAAAAGTTGTAAAATAATCTTAAGCGTATATATATTTTGTGTTTTCAGAAGAAACACCAAGAAAAAGTATCAAGAAATAAAGGAGGCTGAAAGCAGTGGCGTACTGTTATCCAAAATGAAGCCGCTCAGTGAGCTTGAGCAAAGAGTTCTTCAAATTATGACCGGCAGAAATTTTGAAGCAAATGGACCAGTTTTTGAAATATGCAATGTTAGCATGGACACTGTCAGTTTGATATTATGATTTTTATATTCCTCTGAAGGATTAATATTTATATTTGAAAATATTTCTTTTTCTCATATCGTAGGAGGAATCTGAATTTATACAGATAAAGCAAGAGGAAAGTGAAGAAATTTCCGACGAAGATATTAAACCAACAACAGGAACATCGGTACCAACACGGCAAGCTCAAGCATCAACATCTACAGCCTCGCGGCAAGCGGGAACCCAAATGCATTCAAAGCCTCTGGCCACTAGACGTCAAAAACGAAAACGCTCAACATTCTTTCCAATAGGGCAAGAAAGACTCGTAAAATTGGAACAAAAAAATATTGAATTAAAAGAAAAGCGGCTTAAGTTGGAAGAGAGGAAGGTCTTGGCGCTAGAAAATATACAAAAATCTTTGTGCGAGTTGTTGAATTCCATAAACAAGAAAAAAAATTGAATTGTTATTAAAATACTTTTATTTTATTTCTTAATTAGTTTTTTAATTGAATCAAGAGCTAGAGAATTGATTTCTAACAAATTGCTCTCAAACCAATATCTGTTGAAATGTCTGAGCAAATGAGTTTTGGCTCTTATCAACATGGTATGATAAACAATACACGCAATAATAGCTTCAAGCGTAGCCAGGAGCGTAAAATAAAACCTTTTCTGCTGAGTGCTGACAAACATCGAAACCCACTTTTTAAAACGCATATACACCTTTCGACATGGCTCCTCGTTCTTTTGTGTGCATTGATAAATACCTCTTGCGCTTCTGCGTTTGTTTCAAGATACGGTGTCATCAACCGCGCCAGACACATCTCCAAATATAAGAATCATGAGCCGCTCAACCGAACCGAGCATTTGTGCTGTAAATAAAATTGTCTCCTCCAATTATTTTTTGCATGTTTATCGAAAGATCAGCCTTAACAAAGTCGTTATTTTTCTGTTCTTGATGATGCAATCGTAATATGCGGGTCATTAAATTTAACCAATAACAACTGGAAAAACCAGCAATATAAAAAAAACGTCTTTTCTTTCAGTTGGCTATGCAATTCAAAACAATTGCAACCTTTAAAATGCATTGAGATACTTAAAGGAGCGCAATTTGTTCATCAATCAGTGTTCTGCACAGATGCTTAGAAGCCGGTACAATTGTAAAGTGTTCCTCTTCTACCACTTCGAAAGGATTATCGTTCTATTTAGCTTCGCTCGATTAGCCTTATATTTTGCCTGCAAAACAAAATTGTGTGTTTGTTTAATACAATACCTACAGACCCCACAAATAAATTTCAAATTTCTTTGACTTGTTTCAATAAGAAATTTGGCGCGTTCAATTTGCAAAGTCAACTGCAAGTTCAGTACTAATTAAATGTCTAACACTTACCAAACGATGGTCACGTGAGTTATTTGATCAATGAGAAAAGGTAAAATAGTAGTCACTAGTAGTTGACTTGTAAATTGAACGCGCCCATTTACTGAAGTCATTTTGACTTTTAAAAAATGTATAAATTAGGTCCGTTCGCGTACTAATATGCAAACGTAAATTTATATAAGGTCTGTTCGCGAACTAATATGCAAACGTAAATTTATATAAACTTTCGTGTAAAACTACACAAACGCGTTCGCGTACTGAGAAAATGGTAAAAAGATGAACGAAAGAGAAATGTACTTTCGTTCATTTTTCTTCACACAGAATTTCAGATGGTAAAAAAATTAAAACTGTCAAATGTTTGCCAGCAAAAAAAACAGCGGTTGCTTCTTTTCAAGCCAAACTTAGACGTTTTTCATCTTTTTACACAAACGCGTTCGCGTACTTTTCTTTGAATTGAGAGGATTCTCTCTCGATTTTGAAGATTTGACAGTTTTCATTTTTCTACACATAAAGTACGCGAACGGACCTATAAACCTTCGTATTAGAGCGAAACTACACAAACGCGTTCGCGTTTTGAGAAGGTTGTTAATAGATGAACGAAAGAAAAATGTTCGTTCATTTTTTTGCGCACAGAAATGTCGGCTGGTAAAAAAAATGGAAACTGTCAGATAAAAATATTTGTCAAATGAAAATAGGCTGATTGGATTAAGTTCTTGCAACGAATAGATGTCTATTTCAGAGCGAAAAAAAAAATTAAAAAGTTATATTTACAAGTTAAATATTAAAAAAGTAGTGCAGCTCATTTATTTAAATAAAAGAAATTATAAAAAGTTTCTATGGAACATTTTAGTGAACAAACAGCCGCATTAAAAGCACAAATTAAAAAAAAAAAAACGTTTTTGCACGTACGTCGATGCCATTTTAAATCCGCGGTATCACGCTGGATATGGAAGCGACTAATTTAAGGCATCTCAAAATCAAAAGGAAAACCAAATAATAATCATAAAAACGCTCCTAATCGCATTAACTTAAATAATGCAAACATTGGAAGCAGCTACTACTACATTTTTTTGGTTGAAAACCAGTTTTTAAAGGCGAGAAGGGTTGGTTGGTTTGATAGATCAGGAGAGGAAATATAACATAAGTGCCTGGCTACACTTTTGTAGGAATAGAAGTCTTATCCAGTGAGACAGGTTTATTTTAAGTGAATAGAAAATAAAGATGTTTATGGCACCAAAAATCCACAGAAATCTACTTTCAGAAACAATTCTCGGTGTCAGCAAAAAAAAACTTCTTCTAAACCCGGTTTTTTCTTCATATACTCAGCAGGTGTGCTATCGAATTCAAATATGTGTAGCCACTATCTTCTTTGCCATTCACATCTGAATATCTCATAGATTAAATGACAACAAGAGCGCAATACCTTACAGATAACCTACACGAGATATACAGTCCCTGGCCAAATTATTAGACTCACTGTAGTTGTTTAATATTTTTATGTGTTGCACGAGTTTATAATTATGCAATATTTTTTATATTTAAACGTACATATCATCTGTTTTTATTTAGGAGATTTTGTATATGATTCCATTTTGTATTTATTTTTAACGTGTTGCATTACAGTGTTAACCAATTTCTATACGAACATAAGCAAGTACAAACAAAGTACATATAACTTTACAGTGCGTCTAATAATTTGGCCAGGGACTGTATCTCGTTTACATAAGAGATTCAATCCGAAGGCTAAGCTATTGTGGCGACCTCGAAATACTGTGGTTACGCGAGGAAGCATTCCGTGGAACCACACACTAATCATAGATGTCGCAACGAACAACAACGAGAATTCAAAACAGAACCAACGGTCGGGAGAGAGAAAACAATTTGACAATTCGTGTTTGTTCTTCGAGTTAGTCGCTTCATTATTTTTATAGTGTTTGTAATATTCAATAATTAAATATACATATATTAAATAAACTAATTGTTTTACTGTGGATAAATATCTGTGCACACACTTGTGCCTACAGTGGTGACCCCGACGTGATCCACAACAATTAAAAATTTATTTAATTGGCAACAGCCGAACCAACTACGCACTTTATCTCTTGCACTTGTACATACATATATTTATAAGTATGCAAGGCGAACAAAACACAAGGACGAATGCAGGCGTTTCCTCAGGACCACCAACTCCATCCGATGCGGAGATCCAGGAAATCAATGCTCTCAAAAACCTGAGGATTCCTCCGTTCTGGAAAATTAATCCAGCGCTATGGTTTGTACAGGTGGAAGCGCAATTCCACAATAATCGGATCATCAGCGACAACAGCCGATTCAACGCCATCATCGCTGGACTGGACCCAGAAGTGCTGAATGAGGTATCAGACTTAGTGCAGAAACCACCGGACACAGATAAGTACATTGCTTTTAAAAAACAAGTCATATCTAGGTTCACCGAGTCTAAGGAGAGGCAACTGAACAGATTGATGACGACCCTTGAACTTGGCGACAGACGTCCATCAAGTCTCCTCAGGGAAATGCGAAGACTGGCTGGTTCAAATGTTCCAGACGACATGTTGTCCACTCTATGGATGGCACGAATGCCCAGTCATGTGCGTGGAATACTTTCTGCCAGTCACGGAATCGACCTCACTGCGTTGTCTGAAATCGCAGACAAAATCGTTGATAACACATCCGCCCACGCTGTTTTCTCCACTGATGTTCATGAAGATGACCCTATACCACAATCCACCAACGCTGAAAGTTATCTGAACAGAAGACTAAATTCCATCGAGTCCACTCTGTCAACTCTAATGACGGCTATGCAATCACTGAAAATCAGTCACAGCCATGGCAGGTCTCGACCACAGTCAAGGAATAACAGATCGCTCTCAAGAGCATCAACTCCTAACGGAATGTGTTTCTTCCATGAGAAATTCGGCAGCGATGCCCGGAAGTGTAAGAAACCATGCAGCTACAAAGCAAAAAACTAAATGAGCTGTTGTCCTCAGAGGCGGACGGCAACAGTCAAAGATTCCACAAGGAACACCGCCTCTACATCTTCGACAAGGAGACAAACCAAAAGTTTTTGCTCGACTCTGGATCAACTATATGTGTCTTACCTCGTTCCAGGGACTGCAAAAACAACAGAGGGGAAATAACACTCCTGGCAGCGAATAACTCACCGATTCACACCTACGGCGAGAAGATCCTCACACTCAACCTTGGTCTCCGGCGAGCTATCACTTGGCCGTTCGTTATTGCAGATGTTAAAACAGCAATAATTGGCGCAGACTTGCTCGCACACTACGGACTTGTCATTGATTTGAAAGCCAGACGTGTCATAGACAAAACAACATCATTAACGGTACAAGGCGAGATTTATACCAGTGATTTGTCAAAACTTCTGACTATCAGTGGTCCTGAACCATACATAAGTCTCGTCAACGAATTCGTTCTGGCCAACAACAACGCACCTGATCCAAAATCAGGAGTCAACATCGTGCAACACTGCATCGTAACCACGGGCCAACCAGTGTCCGAACGACCACGACGACTCTCCGGCGACAAGTTGAAACAGGCCAAGGCTGAATTCGAGGATTTTCAAAAGAAGGGTTACTGCCGTCTATCCAGCAGTCCTTGGGCTAGCCCCATTCATCTTGTTGAAAAAAAGACTGGCGGTTGGAGATGCTGCGGTGACTACCGTCGTCTGAATTCCATAACACAACCAGATAGCTACCCCATTCCTCACATCATGGACTTTACTGAACAGTTGAACAACAAAAACTGCTTCTCGATACTGGATCTAGACAAGGCATACTACCAGATCCCGATGACACCTGACGACATCCAAAAAACTGCGGTGACCACGCCTTTTGGTTTGTTTGAGTTTGTAGTCATGCCATTCGGACTCAAAAACGCAACTCAGACTTTCCAAAGGCACATGGATATGGTCCTACGTGGACTAGATTTCGTTTTTTGCTACGTTGACGACATCCTCATTGCCTCCGACTCAGAGGAAGAACATCGCCAACACGTCCGTATAGTTCTACAACGTCTCCACGAACATAGACTTATCATCAACATCAGGAAGTGCATTTTTGGGAAGTCTGAGGTTACGTACCTTGGACATACAATCAACCAAGCCGGATGCAGACCACCTGAAGCCAGAGTTGAGGCCATATCGAACTATCCAAAGCCATCCAACATCATGGAACTACGTCGTTTTCTTGGAGTCGTTAACTACTACCGACGATACATCCCTAATTGTGCCCATATTCAAGCACCGTTGAATGGACTCATCAGGGACTCCAAGAAAAACGACAAACGACCCGTTCCCTGGACTCCTTTGGCGGAAGAAGCTTTCGATGTATGCAAGGACAGTATCAAGCATGCTACACTACTCAACCACATCGATCCGAAGTCTACACTTGTCCTAACAACGGATGCTTCTGATATCGCAGTTGGTGCCAAATTGGAACAAAAACAAAATAACCAATATCAACCGATCGGACTGTTTTCATGCAAACTGTCACCTGCACAAAGTCGCTACAGCACATATGATCGCGAGTTGCTGGCAATATACCTAGCTATCCGATTCTTCCAACACATCTTGGACGGTCGACACTTTGTCGTGCAAACGGATCACAAGCCGCTCATATATGCGTTCCAGCAGAATTCGGACAAGGCCCCGCAACGTCGTCTAAGGCAATTAGACTACATATCGCAGTATACTACGGACATTGTTTACCTACCCGGCAACGACAACTCAGTAGCAGATGCATTATCGCGACTCAATTCGATAACCATGCCAATCCAATTTGATCTGAGAGAACTTCATTTATCTCAGCTACTCGATGTGGAACTTCAATCAATCCTGAAGCAACAAAATTCATCGCTCAAGTTAAAGAAACTGACTTTGGAACCTGAAATTAAAATTTACTGCGATGTTTCCGACAATATGATTCGACCATATCTACCAGCTTCCCTGCGACGGAAGGCCTTTGAATCCATCCATGGTCTTTCTCATCCAAGCGGAAGAACAACCAGTCGACAACTCAGAGAGAAGTACGTTTGGCCAAACATCAGGAAAAACGCATTGGAGTGGTCACACACTTGCATCCAATGCCAACGATCCAAAGTTCATCGACATACGAGGCTTATCCCGGATTCAATTGCAGTTCCAGAGCACCGTTTCCAGCATGTCCACATAGACCTCATTGTGCTGCCACTCTGCAAAGGCAATAGGTATTGCCTAACTATGATCGATCGCTTCAGTAGATGGGTGGAAGCAGTACCTCTACAGGACATGTATGCGGACACAGTGGCCACGGCGTTTTATACGCACTGGGTTGCTCGTTTCGGTTCGCCAACAACATTAACCACCGACCAGGGAACTCAATTTGAGTCTGCACTTTTCAACGCACTGATCAACATGATTGGAACGGTGAGGATACGAACATCACCCTACCACCCAGCCTCAAATGGACTTGTTGAACGTTGGCATCGTTCACTGAAAGCCGCCCTGATGTGCCATGAAAAAACGAACTGGACTGATGCTCTTCCGACAGTGTTGTTGGGATTGCGAACGGCATACAAAGAGGACATCAAGGCCTCCGCAGCAGAGATGCTTTATGGAACATATCTCAGAGTTCCTGGTGAGTTCTTTACGAATAATAACTTTGTTCCAGATCCACAGATTTTCGTTGAGAAACACCGAGAAGCGATGCGCAAATTCCGTCCTACAGCAACTGCAAACCATGCAAAAGAAAGAATGTTTGTTTCACCAGATTTAAACAAATGTACACACGTGTTCCTACGCTGCGATGCTGTGAAGAAACCACTGCAACAACCATACACAGGTCCACATCCCATAATCCACCGAATCAGTAATCGACTCTTCACAATTAATGCAGATGGCAGAAAATTAAATGTTTCGGTAGACCGTTTGAAACCAGCTCACATCTATGTCGATTTTATCCCAGACGTTCATCCAGATGTCAACAAAAATCCAACTTCACTGAAGAATCTGAAAAACAAAAATCAATTGGATAAAAATAAAAAAGCTGTAAAAAAAAAAGTAACATTTGAAAGTTCATCGTAACTTCGTCACTGGAGAGGGAGTCATGTGGCGACCTCGAAATACTGTGGTTACGCGAGGAAGCATTCCGTGGAACCACACACTAATCATAGATGTCGCAACGAACAACAACGAGAATTCAAAACAGAACCAACGGTCGGGAGAGAGAAAACAATTTGACAATTCGTGTTTGTTCTTCGAGTTAGTCGCTTCATTATTTTTATAGTGTTTGTAATATTCAATAATTAAATAAACTAATTGTTTTACTGTGGATAAATATCTGTGCACACACTTGTGCCTACACTATGAACAAAGCACTGAGCACATCGAGTATGATTGAATTGATTGAATTTCATGTAAATGCAGATTGAATCGAAACAGGATTCACTTAACAGTAACTTCGCGACAACGTCAGTGTAAAATGAAAAAAAAACATCGGCTAAATAAATTGATGGTTCGATGAATTTATATTGCGTGAAACGCTTTTGCGCTAATATTTCATAAAAAGTTTATAATAAAGCGAATAATAAAAAAAGTTCCAATATTAAGATGGAGTTTGCAAACACTTTTTCTGATTACTAAAAATTTAACAATATAGTAGGATTGTGAACAAAGAAAGTAAAACTGTGAAAATAGCGTTATTGTGGCAGAAAATTATTTTTCTTTGGAAACAAATTAAGAACAATTTTCTATACATACATTTTATACTACTGAATACAAACGAACAGAAACAATTAATTAATAACAAAGTTATACAAACAAAATGTATTGTTTTTTTTTTGCTTAACACACTTTCTAAGGTTTTTACCCTGAAATTTATAGTTTTAATTTTTCAATTGCTTTTGCTTTTACTCAAATATACACTTCTTATATATAGCCACGTTTTCTTCATACGATTTTGTACAATATTCCTCAATTTTTTCTTTCAATTTATTTTGACGTTTAAGAAAGAGAATCGGCACTTCTGAAGGAGATAGCTTCGTATAACACTTCGATGTCAATTAAAAAATATTTTCTTGATTGAAACCAATGGAAAACGACATCATCGAACGTAGCTATGCGGTTGTCAATATTCATCATTTAAATATGTTAGCATTGGTCCTAAAATGACACCCCTACCCCTACCACCACCAACCCCGGCAAAAGCAAATCACCTACTATTTTCGGAAATGGTTTGTATTTGTAATGTTTTGCGCTTGTTAAAAGCAATACGTAATGTACTTACATATTCTTAGCTTAAAAATTGTTTAAAAGACAGAAATATGCTTTGGTGCTAACTGTTTTTTGTATACGATAAATAAAAATTACTAATCTAAGCTTTACTCACGCTGTACTGAACGGTAATTAATGCATGACATTTCTCTTAACAAATGATAGGCCGGCGGAAAGATAAAGAAATTGGCCTGTGCCCCACCGCTGCTTCCCTTCAAGTTGCAGCTTGCTGGGTTCCACCATCCAAACCAAATCAGTTCAGCTTAAGCACTTAAGCAGCAAGTTAGTGTTTACGTAGGCAATTTTTCTCAGGTGGAGTTAAGTAAAATTAAATATATTTTTTTTTCAAATTAATACCTTGGGACAAAGCCTTTAACTATTAACATGGCAGGTGGGTCTACATTGTTAATAGTTCGTTGCGTAATCATAATATTAAACTTTACTCCAAAAAGGGGCAAATCCGTACGCTCACTTTCAAAAGTCATTCAACCAGGATGGAGTCGATTACAAATACTTCGACCTGGCTTCCCTTGATCCGAAATACGGTAAGCAATAATATTTTATACAAAACTTTCACTAAATACCGCGACGTAAAAATGCTAAACAAATTATGTCATTCAAATTGATAATTTTTCTGTATATTTTTTTTTATTAAATGAATAGAGTGCTTATCAAATCAAGGCATCTGCGAAGTTAACAAGCCTGTATGTAGCAAATAATAAATCACTTGTTGGTAGGTACTGTAAGTAGGTATATACGTGTATTTCAAATCACTGCGAACAGCTTTTCTACACGCCATTGGTTGTTCATATAGGGAATTAGGGGTTCGTCTTTATAAAAATAATTGTACCGCAACTGTGGAATAAGAGGACAAACCAAACTGGCCCATGAATATTTACCATTCTATTTTTTATAGCGTTGATCTTTGGTCAAACTTTATATTATGATAATTATCCGGCAACTTCTGCGACTTGTGCAATAGAATTGAGAGACACCATACAAGTATACTACTATCTGGATGGGTGAAGAGGTGAATTATTTATGCAAGTACGCCGGTAAAAGATGTGTGGAATAATTTATAGTTGAAGTAATTAAGCTACTTCGACCGAGCTCGAGGTTTTAATTGAATGACGCTGAAATAAAACGCTTTCACGGCTAAGCATTGGAAGATATCTTATTTTTGAATTTTCGAATAGATACCACAGATTATTTCGAATGTTGATAGTGTCTATATGTGATCTTGATGTGTATTGGATGTAATATGAATCGCAGATAGTGAGGTCGGTCCGTCGATCCTAATGTTGATCTTGTAGTATCGACTAGTAAACGTCGTGAATTATTGACGTAATTATTCGTTTAAGAAAGCAGATCAATGCAATCAGGTAGATATAGTAACCACATATAGCCACTGGAGACCCTCAATTTATTCTGAAAGCTTTCACTTCGGGTCAGGTGATATTGAAGTGTTACTTTCTTACAACGTAAGATATTTTAAAAGGCAGACGTAGTTGATATTCAATTAATACGTGCGAATTTCCATACATTTGATGCCTATCGCCTTCATTCAGTTGGTATTCTTAACGCGGTTTGTTTACTTTTGAGCTAAGCTAGCCACAATATTTGTTATTACTGGCCGAATGAAAAAAAAGGTGGAATCGGTTGTGGTGTAAGCGATATGAAGCCACTTTTGTGATACACACTAAATAACTATTTACTATCACATATTGTTTGGTCTTAGTGGTCGCTAAATAATGTGTATAACTTGATAACTCTAGAACATATTCCTTTTGCTGTATTTAGGTGGAACAAACATTTTTTTTTTGTTTTTGTTGTAAAACATTTTTCGATATTCGAAAGTGATGCACAAATATAGGGTCGAAATATATCTTTTAGAGGTGACAATCTGACGTTACCTTAAGTAGATTAAAAATGGTTAGAGTGACTATCAAAAATCACTGATCAACTAATTCTATGAGCAAGAACAGTCTAACAACAACAACAATGTGAATGACAGATAGAGAGGTAGGTGTGGCGGTTTGTTAATAAATAAGCCCAGTGAGTACTGAGTGCCGTTTTGTTACCACAAATGTTGTTACCTGTAAATTATCGTGTGTTGATGAGAAGTCTTTAAATCCAACCTGTGGAGTTTAAGAAAGTTCTTAGTTCCTTAATACTTTTCTCGGAGATTTCCTCAGTCTATTGAACAAAGTGTTTCGTAATGCTCGGAGTCTGTTCCTAGCTAGTACCGGAAATGCGCACAAATAGTGAATTAGGGTTTCTTTTTCAGTTGTAACATTGCAACTGCGACAAGTGGGTTTGGTATTGGATGCCTAGTTGACCGTATGGTCTCCAATAGTGTCCCGTAATAGTCGCTGTTGTTTTGGGATTATCTTTTCGGGTTTTACATAGTAGGTCCATTGCATTTGCCTTGTTGTAGTCTCGCCACATTCTTCTGGATATGACGCTTGTGGTCAGCCTTCTCCATCTAAATTTTTCTTTTCTTTTTTTATAAAAAGGAAATCCAAATCCGGCAACGGTCCATTGTACTACCAGGCAGAAACCCCCCTTTTTGTTGTAGAGGCTGGAGAATGGGTATCGTATGTTGTTGTTCCCCATGGGGATTGAAATTGCACAGCACGGGTGCCGATCTCATGTTTCTTACGGGCAGTTATTGGGGCTTTCAATGTAGTGTATTTCCTTTGAGTTGGTAGTCTAGAAACTGGAGAATACTCCGAGTCGACGTCACACATGCGGTTTGGATAGGTTGTTGGACAACAATGTGTGTTCAAAGGTTTACATAGTTTTGGGGTTGCGAGCGATGCGGTGTTGATTGATTTGGATATGATCGTGCGACGCAACAGAAAGAACAAAAATTGAATTTAAAGTATTTTTAAATGAGCATTTTTAAAACATAAATAGCATATTGTAAACATGTGTACACATAAATGTTGCATTAAAAATTCAGGCGGATTTCGTTGGAGTGTGCGGAGAATACCTGCGCACCTAATAAAATATCACTGGCCCCGAGTTACTTAAACACCTTAACGCGTTAAATTATTACATAATTTATATAAACCTGAACCTGGGAGCTTTCATTTATGCACATATATTCTGTCTTATTTATATTCAGCTTTAATTTATTCGTAGCAAACCGTTCATTAGTTTCGAACATTTATTTATATCCCCGGGACACACAAACAAACAGGCATCATCAGCGAACACAGTCTACAGTTTTTGATTACAACGCTAAAGTTGTTCACATAAATCAAGAACATAAGAACACCCGAATCTGATCACTGTGGAACCCCCATTTCTACACTGACTGAATTCGACACTTCGTCCTGAATATTGATCTATCAAGAGAAAAGCACAGCGGGGATTCCCCCAAGGAGGAGTTCTATCCCCCTATCTTGTTCTCTATGAAATCCTCGCGGAAATGGCGAACACCGGCTGCGGGATTGTTGCATACGCAGACGATGTACCTATATTCATATCACCAAGTACCCACCGACACTTGCTGATGTCCTTCAATCCAATCTTAATAAGTTACTAAGCTGGGCAAAAACCTGCGGTCTCAATGTCAATCCGACGAAGACTGAGTTGGTCCTTTTTACTACGAAAAACAAAATTCCATGCTTCTCGCTGACGACTTTAAGAGGATCTACTCTTAAACTCTCCAACAGTGGTAACTATCTAGAACTAAAGTTAGACCGGAAGCTAAACCGGAAAGTAATCGTTAACGAACGTATCAAAAATGCCATGGTTGCCCTATACACATGCAAAAGGGCAGTAGGCTCATCATGCGGCCTACCGCCGCATATAATGCGCTGTAATCGTCGGTAGTAACACTGATCGTCTTATACAGAGTGATGGTCTGGCGGACCGCTCTGGATCTTCTCGATTCTCATAAAAATGGAAAAAGCTCAACGAGCGGAAAGTCTCAGTGATATGCTACATCTCCTTCCCATTGACATCATAGGTAAGAAATGGCGGCCAACTCAGCACTACGACTGAAAAACCCTCACCGATGGAAAGAGCAAGACACTGGCCATGCCAACATACTTAAGATGCACCGCAATCTTACGCACTCTACGGATCGACTCTACGGATCGACTGCCTACTACGGATCGACTGCCTACTGAAATGAACCACACTTAATACCGAACAGAACAGAGTGGACGCAACGCGATTTCCTTAAAAATGACCCGCTGTCAATATTCAAGGATGGGGCAAGACCCAAGAAGGGGCCGGTGCCGTAGTCTTCTCAGAAGACCCTGACACCCATACATACATACATATTAGGCCGTAACGGCGCATACAGGGCCTAGAACCTAGCTTCTCCAACCACTTTCATGCGAAGTGGAGGGGACCTACAGTTTTACGCCGAATTCGAACGGCAAATTTGAGAAGCTTCTCATGACAATTTGATACTCTTGGATGTTTGTCAGACGTTCGCAAGGATGTCAACAACACGCGGTATTCCCAAGTGGTCCCCCATCTAAGTACTAACCACGCCCTACGTCGTTTAATTGCAGTGATCGAACGAGAACCGATTGATTCGACGTGGCAAGGTCGTGTACCCTGACACCCACCTCTCATTTAATCTCCCAAACTTTTGCAGCGTCTTCCACGCCGTCTTCCAGCGCAGCGTCAGCAATTCGCCAAGCCGCTGACTGGTTGACGGTAAACAATACCACAAAGTGATAAGATCCAAGGCAGTGAAGGCCTGCCGCGTATCTCTTAACGAGATAGCTACGCAGTAAAACATCACCCTTTGCTGGATACCAAGTCATAGCGATGTCCATTGTGAAGCTGATGAATTGGCGAGACCAGGGTCCTCTACTACAAATAGCATAACAATGGAAAACATTGATGTATCAATGTCGTCTGTTAGGTACCTCATCCAAGCCGATCACTGAACACTGCAATGGGTATACATACATGCTCAGAGATTGGGCATCCCCTGCAACGATTTCTGCAGAAACTGTAGAGATGAGGAAGAAGAGGAGATAGTCTTGAACTTCTTGTGCACATGTCGCGCACTCGCCAACACAAGGATGGTTACCTTAGGTCAATACCTCTTCCACAATCTGGATGATCGCAACAATGCTTGCATGGCTAATATCATGAACTTTATAAAGAAAAGAAGATGGTTCTAGGAGCGGGCAGCGTGACCCACCTGCGCCTTCCCAATGGCATCACAATGTACCTAGTTTGGTCTAAGTGTACCTCATCGAGAGCTATTTCTAATCAGCCAACCAACAAAGGTTCTTCGGGTTCGTCTATTAAGGTAGGACTCAAACCATTTTATTTCCGTTCTCGCTATTCCATATTTTTCCATCTTTTTTTTGTCAATATTCCTTGGTCGACGTTTTCAAGTGCTCTCTTCAGATCAAGGAAAACACTCATAATTTTGCTCCTAGAGTCAACGCTTTGCTTCCAGTTAACTATCACCCAGTTCCTTATCACCCAGTTCAGTGCTATTTCACAATAATATCCTTTACAAAAACCTGATTGATGTTCAACTGTTATATTTTTTTCTTGCACATGATCCCTCGGTTGTTTTTCCACCATTTCACTCAAATATCTTCTCGTAGTTCACTATCCTGAACTCCTCACTTTTCCTCGTATTGTAATCTTAGGTAGCGGTCTTATTATCGATTCCTTCCATATGTCCGGAAATACCCCTGCATCCATGCATTTGTTATACAGCGGACTGTATGGTTTATTTTCATTTTAGTTAAACAGTTATTGTATAAGTAATATGAGTTGGAAAATGTTTTATGAATAAAGATTTATGCAATGATGTATACAGGCTGCACAAATACCTATACACAGTTTTTTTTTGTGATGGAAGGTGGAAACCTTGCATGAGGCACCAATGGTCCGACGTCCATTGGTAGTGCCGGATTCCTACCGGCTAAAACCACCTCCCTTCCCCAACAGGCCGATTCGTTTCCCCCGCGGAACCGCCGTAAGACATTACTTCACGGGGGTCGTTATGAAGACCTATTGTTGGAACTATTAGCTTTCCGTTGGCGTTCTAATCGTCTAAGATCGCTGAGTATACGCACCGCCACGTTACCCTCAGTTGTCCAGTTTTCGTCATTCTAAAGCATATAGTTTACGACATTATCGGGAGTGGGCCACTCTACGAATTGGTCCCGTATGGAGATCCTTTCGGTTTCGTACCGTTGGCAATGGAAAAATACGCGTTTTCAGAAACATTTTCGCAATGCGGGCAATTTAGGCTGGTTTCATGTCCGCGTTTGAAGAGACATCTCTGTAACAGCCATGACCAGTCAAGAACTGGGTCAGATGGAAATTCGTTTCACCATGTTCCCTTTTGATTCATACATCGATCACTGGTATAAGCCTGGGCGTCCATCTTCCCTTTAACGATTCATTCCATTGTTGTTGCCAAGTTGCTATACTCAGACTCCTTTCATATTTTCTTCTGTCGTTATCTACCCGATCATTTCGGACTCGCTCGCTTTTTAATTTTACCATTTCTTCAGCAAGTATATCGATAGGTAACATTGAATATACGACGAGTATAGCATCGTTCGAAACTGTTCGAAACGCACAGGCGACTCTTAGTGCGCTAAGACGGTGGACAGATTTGTACTCCCCTCATGTAAGACTTAACTTTCATTGCACTTGACCATATTTCTATCGCATACATGAGAATAGAACTGACAGTTCCTGCAAGAAGAAGTCTCTTTGTTTGTTTCGGTCCCCCGATGTTACTCATCAGCCTTGAAAGCGCGCTAACGGTTTTTGATGACTTTTTGCGCACACATTCTTACGCTTAGGCGAGCGTCTATAATTACTCCGAGGTACTTAATAAACGGTTGGGAAACTACTTCTTGCTCTCCTACTCTAAGCGTTATCGTTTTCCGCACTTTCCTACTCGTAATAAGTACTGCTTCCGTTTTGTGGTCGGCGAGTTTCAAACCTGCGCTAGAAAGCTACTACTTGACTACCGAGCTCTGTACTTTCTTGGCGAGGAAATAGGGTCTCAACAAAACTGGGCATACGGAGACCTTTTAGCCTCATCGATACGATTTGATAAGCTTTACCCCAGACGTCGTTGTTGAGTTCTTCGCAGAGATTCCTAAAACAAAGGCGCTTGCTAGACTTAATAGCTTTTTTAAAACGGCTTCTTGCTTCTCGGTGTTCGTTTCGTGCAAGTTGAGTTTGATGGTCATCAACGTGTCGTATCCGGGAACGCTGGTAAATTCTTCGCGTTCGGTGACATAACGATCTGAGTTCCGCGATCTCAGGAGTCCACCAGTATACTGGAGGTCGGTGCTTTCCTGTTCCCAACCTGGACATTGATGTATTACACGCGTTTACTACCAGCCGTGATACCTGCGTTACGAATTCCCCTGCATTCCTGGCTTCAATTATCGCCTCACTGACGACAAGGCTTAGGACATCTTCATTTAGCGTGTTGACATTCCATTTAGATCGCTTCACCTTCACCCGGTTATGACGGTTTACTGGTCCAGTGTTGGCTCTGAATAAAATGGCATTGTGGTCGCTATGCGTGTAATGGTCGCTCACACGCCAGTTAGCATTTCGTAGCAGGCTGCTACTTGCGAAGGTAAGATCGATGATAGATCCCGATCTAGCTGTGCTGAAAGTGTTAATACCAAACAAGAGCAAGCTTCCAATAGAACAGTCCCTCAGAAAGAAGAAATAAACTGCTTTGTCTCTCCTTATCGAATCATTCTGATATTATGTAAGTATTTATTTTTCTTTGTAAAAGCCAAATACTTTTTGAAGATTTGCGTTGTTGCGTCGCTTCGGCAAATAGTATGTAGGATGGATAGAGGGAGATCATGGAAAAATTAGAAATCTGGCTTTGTCGTCTGCGAGTAGAATGTATGATGGAAGAGGCGATTCGTTTGAAAAGAAAAATTGAATAAAAGCTGATTTCAGTAGGTATCTATTTGAATTATGAATTTCTGGATTTTTAGATTTTACCTATTTTCGCTGTATCTCGTCCAATCATATATCATTTCTTCAGTATTTGATTCGGAAATATTCAATTTGTGTTGTATCAGCCGATTTTCAGAGAAATAGTTGTTGGATACGTACATATATTTATCTGTTAGCGAATTGATGACCTACATTAATATTGAGGCAGGTCACCTGTCGTTTTGCATTTTTTTGTAATATATTCGTGGGCAGCATCGATAGTAATGTACATCTACTATGTCCGTCCGTCCGTCTGACCACCCGTCGGAAAAAATTAAGGCCTTTACACTGGAGCTAGAAAACCGAAATTTAAACCATATACTCTGTGGGGGCCCGAAATAATAAATTTTAAGAATTTTTAAAATCCGCCCACTGACACGCCCACAATTTTAAAAGAACAAATTTGTGAGCTAGAAAGCTGAAATGTTGTATGATGAGAGGGGTGCAAAATGTGGCCGCTAGTGCGATCCCTTCACAGGGGGATGATGGAAGGGACGAAAAGTTTTGAAATGAAAAATCTAATAAAATCAAATTTCAGTCTTTTTCCTCAAATAAGAAATTATCACCCCTATCGTGGAATCCGTCGGATCTGAGATTCACTTCACTTATTCGATTCACGTGAACAGAAAATTGCTATCGTGGGATCCGTCGGATACTCTCCCTTACCAACCAGTATTGCTGAATAGGAAATTCAAAATTCAATTGTGACAGCTCATTTCGAACACATTTGTTTTGTAAAAATTATCTCATTCATGTTACCGAATTGTGGATGGTTCACGTCTGCGGATTGCACGATGCAAATTGTTCACTATTAGCGGATCGTTCCCCCCGACGGATTCCACGATAGGGGTGTATGAGTTTATCGCTTTTTAGACTGTTACTATTTTGGCTATACATATCTTGTCGAAAAATGTTCCGATTTGAATCATTTCTTTTGTAATTAATTCACAAATATTCAATTTAATCTATAAAGAAATGGCATATTACTTTGTGTCAGTATTGCGCCATGCTGCACCACCACTTATGGGTTAATAGTTAATAGGTTTCTACCTATACGATCAATATTTATTTTATTCAAAATTTTGTTATTTATTTATTTTCTTCTTAAGACAATTCGAGCTATACGAACGTCTGCCATTCCTAAAGAATTTGAAGATGAAATAGCTCGAAGCCTAATAGCACGTTGAATGAAGAACAAGAAATGGGAGTTCCTTCTGACAGAATAGAAATGCCAGAAATAGGCGGGGGAGTACATCTTCCCATGTAGGGTCCAGCTTAGAAAATCACTACAGCGCCCTCCAAACAGCGTTTGTCGTAAAAGTATAGGTACTAAGGGGGGAAATCACATCTATGCAATTATTTAAACATCCAGATGAGCCCAGCGACACATTTAACATCTTGTTCATTGCAGGGACGTTTGAACCTCGCTAATTCATCGCCAACCAACACCATATGCAAATCCTTCAAAGAATCACTATGTTTTTCCATCATGATCATTATACTTTGGATTGCATCTGTGGTTGAATTACTTGCGACAAACCCGCACTGGTCTTCTGATAGCAGTACTATTTTACGGATTCGGCTATTTAATATACCCTGACCGATCTTCGTGGTGTGTGACATCAGCTTGATTGAACGGTATTTATCAGTCTCGCGTATCGCCTTATCTTTGTACAAAATAAGAAGAAAACTCTCCCTGCACGGGTTAGGCATTGGATCGCCACTCATCAGTTTGGAGATGAGAATCATGAGCCATTTGGACCCTATGTCTGCCATCTTTTTCCAGAACTCAGAGGGTTTCTTGTCCGGCCCAACTGCTTTTCGATTTTTTTTTTCTTTAAGCTTCATCTGCCCACCACCATGTTTCTTTGCCGTATTGGCAACTTTGTTGATGATGCGATGGAGATAATTTTGCATATTTGCAATAAATGCTTGACTTTTATTGTCCAGGTTGAACCATTTGATTCTCACAAATACTTTTCTGTCAGGAGGAGGCGGTTTTGTTGGGCGATTGCCTCCTTCAGGATCACTTTGCAATCTTTAACCCGAGGCTTCATGAAACGTGCTACCATATGGCAATCAATCTGGGATTCGTTTCCGCCACTGCTGTAAGTGACCAGGTGACGGCTTTGTTTGAGAACGATAAGACCTTATGACTTGCACATGCTCAGGATATCTTTACCCGGAGAGTTCCTGGTGCCATATCCTAGTCCTCCATGGCAGTTCTTATAGTCTTCGTTTGACTAACCGACAGTACCGTTCAAATCTCCGCCAACAAACAAAAGTCCCGTATTAGAATATCTTGAAAGCTTTTGTGCTAACGTCCAAGAAACGCGCCCCATTTCCGGTGTTTTGCGGGATGATATTTTCCTGGGATAGACTCACAAAAATTAAAACTCTGGACACATCTTCGACTCACAAAAAAGGATATTCTGAAGGTTGGATATTTCAACCGTGGATATTATAAAAAAAGAATATAAAGTACAGTAATTATTACTAATTTTTGGAGTTGAAGTGGCCAACCGCTAGTGCCGGTTCCCTACCTACTCCACACACACATCAACGCAAACAACTTAGAGCATTCTTCAATAGAATTCTCTTTAACATCTCGAAATGGTTGCATACCTTCTTATGCAATGTTTAAATATTTTCCCAGCCTTTATGCAAAAATCCGTATTCAGTAGATATCCAAAAATGGAAGTTATGCAATCTCTGTGGCGATTAAAGTCCCAAACCAGTTGTTTGTAAAAAACCAAATGAAAAAATTCTGCTTATATTCAGAGATTTAATTGTGTAACAAAATGCAATCGCAATATGTACATAATATAATTTTTGATACCGATTATGAATGAATATCTACCTCTTTTCTTTGATGAATGCTACGGCCTCCTGGCAATATGTCATAACCTACCCCAAACTTCCATTGAAAACAACAAATAACTTATAAACCATATACCGCACCCCTCTCACCCACACATCATATCCCCATCATGAGAAGTAAAAAAAAAGACTACTATAAGAATGTACAAGGTGGGCCAAAAGAGATCACCCTATTGGAAGATGCTCTTATTTTTGCAAATGGCCGCCAATGTCAAATCTGTTTCGACATTTGTGGACTAGACAGATGTAGAATACAAGTGATCAAGCCATGGAGCGACGCACTCCCCAAGAATATGGAATAAACGTGTATATTTTTTTGCGTAACAATTCGTCTGTAGTGTTGGCGCAGCGCGAATTCCGTCGCCGATTCCACGGCCGTTCGACACCGACTGCGCAAACACTGCGCCGTTTGGCCACCAACCTTGAAGAGTATTAGACTACACGAGACGTTGCCAAGAGTAGCTGGCCCCGAACCGCCCGTTGTGCCGAGAATATCGCCGCTGTTGACGAGGATGTCGAGCTGTCGCCGGAAACATCGACCAGACGCCGTGCCTCGCAATTAGCCATCAGCCGGTCGTCCCTAAGGCGAATTTTGGTCAAAGACTTGCGCATGTTCTCGTACAAAGTCCAGTCCGTGCATCAGCTGCTGCCTGTCGACCGCCAAACTCGCGTAACTTATGCCCAAGCCATCCTCAATCTCGAGGACGAAGTGGACGATTTTTCGACCAAAATCATAATGAGCGATGAGGCTCATTTCCACCTCAGCGGGTACGTGAACAAGCAAAACTATCGCTTCTGGGGCACCGAAAATCCACGAGTAATGCACGAGAAGCCATTACACCCGCTCAAAGTTACTGCATGGTGCGCTGTTTACGCTGCAGGAGTCATCGGGCCATTTTTTTTCGAGAACGCCGCTGGTCAAACGACAACAGTGGACGGTGCGCGCTATAGGGCCATGTTAACCGAGTTTTTTCTGCCGCAATTGGACGAATTAGGACAGGAGGACATGTGGCTCCAACAGGACGGAGCTACGGCACACACTGCGCGAGCCACAACCGATATTCTGAAGGCGGCGTTCCCGGGTCGCCTCATCTCTCGTTTTCGCGATTTGCACTGGCCCGCAAGGTCGCCCGATTTCACCGTTCCAGACTTTTTTTTGTGGGGTTTTTTGAAGTCCCGTGTTTATATGAATAAGCCCGAGACCCTAGAAGGCCTCCAGGACAACATTCGACACGAGTGCGAGAATCTGTCGCCCGAAGTTCTCATCGAAGTGATGAAAAATGCCATAAAACGAGCCCGTATGGCAATCAATTGTGACGGCGCCCATTTGGCCGATATCATCTTCTCGACTTGACCAATAAAATTCTAAAGGTTCAAATAAACATAATCAAAAAACAGAATCGAAGTTTTTCATTTAGAAAAAAAATGAGAGCCAAACAATATCGGATGACTTCTTTTGGCCCACCTTGTATATACAAAGGTAATATGAATTGGAAAATGTTTTATGAATACGGATTTATAGTGTAATAGCGAATTTTAATGAATTAGGCGTTGTATGTACACATTGGAGATAGATCGTTACTGTTCCAAAATCAGTTCTCAAAGTATTGAACATTAGGTCGGAAACCCCCTGTTAAGTATGAATTTATGCTTGAGTTGTAGTAACATTTCATTCAGTGAAACTGATATGTGTGCATTTTTAGGATTTGAAAATGTATTTTTATTGATTTTTTTTTATTCCTTAGATCAATTGCCATATTCCATTCGTGTTCTTTTGGAGTCTGCTGTGCGGAATTGTGATAATTTTCACATCTTAGAAAAAGATGTCCAGAGCATCTTGGAATGGTCACCTAACTCAAAACAAGGAGAAAATGACGTTGAAGTATCCTTCAAGCCCGCACGTGTAATCTTACAGGTATGAAATCGTCTTTATGCAAATGATCATTTTACTTATACATACAAATTTGTTTTAAGGATTTCACTGGAGTACCGGCTGTGGTTGATTTTGCCGCCATGCGTGATGCTGTTCTTAGTCTAGGCGGAAATCCAGAGAAGATAAATCCCATCTGTCCTGCTGATCTTGTAATTGATCACTCGGTTCAAGTTGATTTCGCTGGAACGTATGAATTAATACTGTAAACATCAATAGTACCATAATAACTCAACATATTTTTTTAATAGAACTGATGCATTAAACAAAAATCAAAGCTTGGAATTTGAACGCAACAAAGAGAGGTTTACTTTCCTAAAGGCTAGTTTAGATGCTGCAAATGGATTTTATTTCTACAAACTATTAATGATTTTGTTGTTTTAGTGGGGAGCTCGTGCATTTAACAACATGTTGATTGTGCCACCTGGTTCAGGTATTGTTCATCAGGTTAATTTGGAATACCTGGCTCGAGTTGTCTTCGAAGATAATACGGATGGCGGCAAGGTTTTGTATCCAGACAGTGTTGTGGGAACTGATTCGCACACCACTATGATTAACGGTCTTGGTGTCCTTGGCTGGGGTGTTGGTGGTGAGTACCTATTATCAATAAGATATTATTCGCAGACATGTCAGGCGTTGGTTTTTTTTTTAAATAAAAATACTGCCGACACCCGCTTTTTTGTTATTATCAATTTCCTGAATCTTAAGCTGGATTCAGATGACATTGTTCCTTCTTTGTTTTACGCACTAGACGACCCTGATATAACCCTGCGCACGCTCTCAGATATACAGGAATTCGTATGTTTTGCTTTGTGAAATGCGATCGAATAAAGAACTGTATACTTTTTTTATGCCCAACAATTCATTTGCCCAAGATTGATACATATACTAAGCGTAACATCTTCGCATTACAAGGTAAGTTGATTGATATTGCCTTTTAAACGGGGTTCATAGGATCTCTCCTATGAACATGACAGTTGCAACTCAGCTAGTCGCGCTCCATTTTGTTTGAGTTAGATTCTTTGACGTGGAAGCTTTCTCGGATCTTGGAACTTCTTATTCGATCAAGCTTTGTTCCCGCCGAGCGAATTACCTAAATCATATCGTCCGATAAGCCTGACGTCGTTTTTTCTGAAAACAATGGAAAGGATTATTGACGTCCACATTAGAGAATGCATATCAAAAAGCATGCCTCTGCACCCTCACCAATATGCGTACCAAAAGGGTAACTCCACGGAAGGCGCTCTGTTAAGAATAACTACAGAGATAAAAAACGCCTACCGTTGCAAAGATATCGCTCTTTGTGCCTTTCTGGACATAGAGGGTGCTTTTGACAACACTGGATATGAATCCATATCAAATGCTTTGTACCATAGAAACATAGACAAACCAACTAGTAAATGGATCAAAGCGATGCTGGAAAGTCGCAAAATAACTGCCTCGTCAGGAACGACCTCAGTATCAGTAACAGCCGTAAGGGGCTGCCCACAAGGGGGAGTACTTTCACCCCTTTTGTGGTCATTGGTCATCGATGACCTGCTACACAAGTTGAGCAATTTAGGCTATACTACAATTGGGTACGCCGATGATATTCTTATCATAGTCAGGGGCAAAGACTCAAATGGAGTCACATCAAAAATGAAAAATGCTCTAAAGACAGCCATAGACTGGTGCATCAAGGAAAATCTTTCCATAAATCCCAGTAAAGCCGTCATCGTTCCTTTCACTAAAAGGAGGAAATTAGACCTAGGCCTAATCACAATAAACGACACGGTGGTAGAGTATTCCGACGAAGTCAAGTATCTTGGAGTAATCCTAGACAAGAGACTTAACTGGAACGCTCACATAAATAACAAAATCACTAAAGCTAATAGAGCTTTATGGGCATGTCGTCGCACATATGGCAGAACCTGGGGAATCTCTCCCAAGATCGTCCACTGGATCTACACAGTGATGATAAGACCCATTATAACATACGCCTCCATAGTATGGTGGACACAATCCACACAAAAGGTCGCAATAGAGAAACTCAAAAAGGTACAACGGCTTGCGTGCCTTGGTATCTCCGGAGCCATGCGAACCTGTCCAACAGCTGCCATAGAGGCAATAACAGGAATTACACCTCTCCACATATACATTCAAAAAGTGGCCATCCGCAGTGCAATAAGTCTAATACAGTTAAACGAGATAAGTCTTAATGATCACCCGGAACTAAAGACCCTTCTCGATGAACTGGCAGAACTTAACATGAATTGCGCGGTCAAAGACCGCATTCAAAAAACACTATGCTTCAACAAACGGTTCTCCACGGAGATCCCCAAGAGAGAAGCATGGGTTAGTAATAACCCACCAAACAGCCACAACGGCATAAAGTGGTATACGGATGGTTCTAAAATGGAAACGGGGGTAGGAGCGGGAATATACGGGCCACACAAACGCTTTACGATACCCATGGGAAAAAGTCCCAGCGTATTTCAAGCGGAGCTCCACGCCATTCAAGAATGCGCCAGCCACATTATTTTATCTGGCATCAAAGGTGCAACCATCCATATTTTCACGGATAGTCAAGCAGCTATAAACGCCCTTAGCTCGTATACCATTGACTCCAAATCAGTCATGTACTGCTTCAATACCCTACAAACACTCGGAATAAGAAACAAGACCAAATTATGGTGGGTTCCGGGTCATGTCGGGGTAGAAGGTAACGAAAAGGCCGACGAACTGGCCAGAAAAGGTTCAGAAACACCTTTCATAGGTCCCGAACCTTTCTGCTGCACTCCTAGATCAGCAGCAACGGCAGCAATTAAAAGCTGGGAACATAGAAAATGTATCTATCTTTGGGAAAGCATCCCAGGTCTAAGACAGGCCAAACGAGCCATTCGGCCTTCAATAAAAATGCCAGCAAATGTCTAAACCTAAGCAGGCATGATATCAAAAACCTAGTAGGTTACCTTACTGGTCACCATGGGTTAAGATATCATCTACACAAAATAAGAATATCAGACTCTCCTGAGTGCCGACTCTGTCTTGAAGAGGACGAGTCAGCTGAACACATTTTATGTGAATGTCCAGCCCTTAATGGAATTAGAAAGAAAATCTTTTTCAGGGAGCAAATGAGCCCCGAGGACATAAAGAATTCTTCTACTGGTAAAATTGTCCGCTTTACACGGAAAGTGGAAATTCTACTAGTTTAATCTTTTCTGGCCCATACGGTACAAAAGATCTTTTAGGTCGAAGTACCCCCCCTTATAAATCGCCTTGCAAGACGCGAAGGGCATTTTCATCGATATTGAGGTTGCTTTTGACAATGCGACTTTTCACAGCATATGTAGCTCTGCCAGACAACACGGCGTAGACGAGTCATTGGTGCTGTGGATAAAGCAACGCTTATGAAAAGAAAGTTAGTTGCGGATGCGGATTGTGGCCGTTATGTGATGGCGGGGGTAAACAGAGGCTGCTCGAAAGGCGGCGTTCTGTCTCCACTGCTGCGGTGCATGCTGGTCGACTCTGTTGAACTCGTCTACGTTCAGGCGTACGCGGAAGATGTCGTATTTTTTGTTGGCTCATGCCTAGCGAATGTCTGCGCCGAAGCACAGGCGGCGCTAGACGTGATCGACGAATGGTGCACTGAAATGGGCTCTCGATCAATCCTCTCAAAACTGAGGTTGTTCTCTTTACGAGAAGGAGGAAGCTGATCGTTTTGACTCAGCCAGTGCTAAATGGCGTCACAATCCAACTCTCAAACTATTTGGAAGTCATCCTGGATAGCAAACTTCTTTGATCCAAGCATGTTGAGCTGAAGACTCACAAGGCGCTGTCGCTCCTCTGGTAGTGCAAGATCATTTTCACCGAAAAGAGTCCTATGGATTTTCACGGCTATGATAAGACCATTTCGGTTGTTTGGTGGAATTAATATGTTACTGCTGCACGGGGGCCTTTCCCAAGGGTCCTGGCTACAGCCAAGATGCATTTTTGAACCTCCCACCTTTTGATGTTTACATCATGGTTGCACAATCAAAGCTATCTCACGTTTAAGAAGAATTGGCTTTTGGTATAACTCGGACTGGAGTTTTGATGAACTTGCACGACTGTTGTCCTTGGACTCCTGTCTTATGGACATTCCGTCCGATAGAATGACACCGGAACTTCGGCTGATGCGCGTTCAGGACTGGCTCTGGCCAGACTCTGAGCCTGAAAAGGAATGCACTCCAATCTTCACGGATGACTCCAAAACCGATCAAGGATCTGGTGGTGTTTTCATGTAGAGCGACAACATTCGACTTTTATCCTAATGGCAATGGACTATGTTGTGAAGAACAGGTGGAGGGCGCGGAGTATCTGCGTCTGTAGCGACAGTCGGGCTTCCTTTAAGTCATTGCTCAACCCTTTAACCACCCCTAAAATAGTTCGTGAATGCAAGATCTCTCTGAATTCGATCGGAAGGTCGACTTTACTTAGACTTATCTGGGTGCCGGGCTATAACGAGATCTCAGGAAACTGTTAGATTTGGGCTCAGAGGAAGACTTCTAGGCACCTACACCAACGTTATGTCTACCTGAGTCCTCAGTCAGGGCTTCCATTGACGGTTCGGTTTCAAATGAACACAATCGCAAATGACATAACTCCAGGGTGCACTCAGACTAAACGAATTCCTTCCTACGTCTGTAAAAAAATTGCAGAAAAGACTGCAAACAAATTACAGGCGTTCTTACGGACCATTACGCTTTTGGTGCCAGGCTTAAGCGATGCCACCAACTGCGAAGGCTGCGGAGAAAGCGATGACACTTTACCTTTCGGACCGTTCAATTCAAGTTGTTGTGGACGGTTTCAAGTCTGCAACTCACCAAATAAATGCTGGTGTCCCCCAAGGTTTTGTTCTGTCCCCGACTCTCTTTCTCATTGTTATAAATGATCTCCTGTCTGTTACTTCTAATCCAATCCATTCCTTTGCTGATGACAGTACCCTCAGCTTCTCATATTCGTTTCTTGGTTCACGTCCCTCATCTTGGGGTGTGGAACTGGAACGGCAGCGTATGTTAAACTCATTAAATTCTGATCTTAACAGCATAAATCAGTGGGGTAAAACCAATAGAGTGGAATTTAATGCTTCCAAAACACAATGCTTTCTCCTGTCATTAAAGCAAAACCCACAAACACTGCCATTATCCATGAATCATGGCACTTGCATCGCTGAAACCGAAATACTCCATTATCGGTATGTGTGTTAATACAACCTTCGTTGGAATGACCACATATTCGATGTCGCCAAGAACGCCGCGAAAAGTCTAGGCTTCCTTAAGTGATGCAAGAAATATTTCACCACTTCTGATCTGGCTACAATTTATAAGGCGTTTATTCGCCCGAAAAAAAGCCGCGTATGATAGTCGTGCTTACTCGTATTTTGAGATTCGAATGAATAGTCAAGTCGTTCGAATGTCTATTTTCGTTCGAATTATACCAGTATTCCTCAAATAAATTTTCTATTCGATCGAATCTCAAAATACAAATTCTTCTAATTCGACAAACTTTCGTTCGAATTCGAATGTCAAAATCATCATGAGTTTACATCGTCAGGAGCTCTATATGGCGATGGCCGAATTCGGAATCCCGGCAAAACTGATTCAGATGTGTCGTGTGATACTGGAAAACACGCGCTGCTACGTGCAGTTTGGAAGTAGCTCCTCCGAACTATTTCAAACATGCACCGGATTTCGGCAAGGGGACGCGCTATCATGCGGTTTCTTCAATATCGTACTGGAGCATATAGTACGCAGGGCAGGTGTCAACACGGAAGGCACTGTCTTCACCAGGTCCGTTCAGCTTCTGGGTTATGCGGACGATATTGACATCATCGGTCGATCACAGCGCTCCGTCATAGAAGCTTTCACGGACAAGACCAAATACATGCTATCAACAAACAAACAAACATCTGTTCACCTCCTAGGACAAAACGTCACTATTAATAGCAACAATTTCGAAGTAGTTAAGGAGTTCATCTACCTCGGAGTTAACATGAACTCCACGAATGACACCTTAGTGGAGATCCGGCGAAGAATTACCCTAGGAAACCGCTGCTACTTCGGTTTGGCAAAACAACTGGGTTCAAAACTCCTAACTCGGAGGACGAATTGTATACTTTAAAAAAACCTTATCCTGCCAGTTCTGCTTTATGGCGCCGAGTGCTGGACGATAAGCAGGAAGGGAGAACTGATACTGGGCTCCTTCGTAAGAAAAATTCTTCGGCGGATTTTTGGTCCTGTGTGCGAGGAGGGCGAATGGAGGAGAAGATACAACCGCGAACTCTATGAGCTGTACCAAGATGTGGATGTAGTCCAAAAAGCCAAAATACGTCGACTACATTGGCTCGGCCACATCGAGCGAATGGGCAATAATGCTCCAGCTAAGAGGATCTTCGAATCCCAGCTCCAGGTTCGAGAAGACAAGGAAGACCGTATCTCCGATTCAAAGGCCAAGCCATCGCGGATGCCAGAGTGCTTGGTCTTGAGAACTGGAAGCAGCGTGCCCGCGATCGTAGAGGATTGAAGGCTGCAGTGTCTCAGGCAGAGACTCTTCACGGGTTAGGAGCCCCTTAAGTGAAGTAAGTAAGTATTCGCCGAAACTCGAGTACAACGCTCATATCTGGCCCGGTGCACCAATAACTTATTAGGAGCTACTTGACAGGATCCAAAAACGTGCGAAAAATCTTATTAACGACCGAGCCATGGCGAGATCGATTGACTCTCTTAGTCATCGTCGTAATGTCTCCTGCCTTTCGTTATTTTATCGATATTTCCACCATAAGTGCTCAAACGAAATAGCCAGTTGCATTCCTCCCCTTGAACATTTCAACCGCAATACCCGCCATGCAAGGAATGCTCACCAGTTCACTCTCAAGCCTGTGTTCTGACGTACAGTGAAGTTCAAAGAATCTTTCCTCAGCCATACATTATAACCTACAAACATTCAAAACCAACATGCATCTCCTTTTCTTCTCACCCTAATTTCCTTAACGATAATTCTGCTTTCGCTCGTATCAGGCGCCAGGTTGTTGGTGCTGTTAACCTCATCACTAAAGCGCTTACTCAAAAAACGAGCAAATTTCAGAAGCATCTTCATCAAAGCCCTCCAAAACATCCATCCATAGACCAAATATTCTTTTAAGTGACGTTTGATACTCGCTTGTGATGGTTCCATCGTCAGCAAAGAATAACTGATGATGTTAGGTTCCGACCTATATGTACAAAATTTCGTAACATATAGTTTTTCTATGTCCCCGCAAATATTGTTTTCACAATTCCAGGAGTTGAGTCACGTGGTGTTTATTACAGGAAAAACAGCAAACAATTAGTGGCGTTAAAAAAAACTAACAACATGTCCAGCATGGAAGAAGTCTGGCATCAAAGTTACAACATCTCATATTTAGACTGCATTCTTCGAGGAATGTATAGAAAACCACCCGAAGAATCATTAAAGGCATTCTAACGACCGCCTATCATCCATTCAATTCCTATTCATTGCGCGCAGTTTGAAATACATTTTTGTAACTTAATTGTAATTGTTGCTACAAATTCTAATTTGATTTAACAAAAAACACGAATAGTTAACAAGTAGTTGCATTTATTTATTTACGCAACTTATTATTTACATTTTATTTTCCAGGCATCGAAGCAGAAGCAGTCATGTTGGGTCAATCGATTTCCATGTTGTTGCCTGAAGTTATAGGATACAAATTGATTGGGAAACTTAATCCCCTAGTAACATCGACGGATTTGGTTCTCACAATCACAAAGAACTTGCGACAATTAGGCGTTGTTGGCAAATTTGTTGAATTCTATGGTCCAGGAGTTGTTGAGCTCAGCATTGCAGATCGTGCGACAATCAGTAACATGTGTCCCGAGTACGGTGCCACAGTAGGTTATTTCCCAATTGATTTGAACACCCTGAATTATATGCGCCAAACCAGTAAGTATTCTTTTACTAAGTGTTTTATCGAATTCCAACACTTGCTTTTAATTTAACCATACAGATCGTTCTGAAAAGAAAATTCAAATTATTCAAAAGTACCTGGAAGCTTCGCGTCAGTTTAGAAACTTTGCTGACCAGTCCCAAGATCCAAGCTACACTCAGACCATTACTTTGGATTTGGGACATGTCGTGACATCGGTTTCAGGACCAAAACGCCCCCATGATCGTGTCTCGGTAATCGACATGAAGGAAGACTTCCTTTCCTGTTTGGTTAGCAAAGTAAGTTGGCACTAATTAGATGATTTTCCATTCTATTATGAGATAAACAAAAGCCCAGTGATGGGAAGACATGTGACATCAACTGGACTTGGTTTATCCCATAATTCAGACCGATTCAAAATATCACATACACCACCAATATAAACACCACACCATCCAATGCTGTTTGTAGTGCACAGAAGAGCTATCTAAAGGAAACAGCAACTGTGATATGTAAATTGAAATCAAATCACGGCTACTATTTCCTTAGATAACTCGATATAAGTACATTTCGAAGTAATCCAGTAATCTGATGGGCGGATGACGTTTTCTTCATAAGGACTGTTCTTTCAACGAATTGCATTGATGTTCTAGCTTTATGATTGCTTAACACCATGACCATCATAAACTAGTACACCAAAGTAACTAATTGCAGAAACTCAATTTGACCGTTAAAATATCGCACTTTGCACATTTTCCGAACGTGTTCGCTGTTAGCACTAGTAATTGAAACTGTTGACTAACAGTCAAGCGCCGAAGTCTTATAAAGCTACAAGCTGATCGATTTGTGTATGTTGTCTAGAATTTGATAATGTCGTAACCCATATGTGGTTTGCTTTGTTTGCAATTTTCATGGTAATTGTCAAATTGCATTTTTACATTTCCTTTTTAATTGCACTTTACATTTAGGCTTATTTACACTGATCACAGCAAAGGCAAGCTCAAGTGTAGCCAGTGCGTAAGTTCATGTTCTTGTAATTTATTTGATATCTGAGACTTCTTAGCTCGTTTACTTTACATCCGCAGAAAATAAAATATTTATCCAAATGCAAAATAAGGGACGTATTAAATTTCAAAACAATGCGATGACGTTTCATCGGATTTCTTGCTTTGTTGATTTAAGCATATGATTGTTTACTGCTAAATTTGGTATGATACACAGCTCCAGTTTCTCAATTTGTAGGCTAATAAATAAAGCTTAATAAATAAAGATTATCATGAGCTTAAGGGTTTTGCGTTAATCGTTACATATTTCGTTGGTTAAGCAATTTATTAAATTAAATAAGCAGCGGTATAAGTAAGTAAAAACACGTTTTTTTCCAAATCCTGGATCTAAGATATAACCACTTATGAATAGTATTAAATGAAAGAGGTTGAAGTCATCTACACACATCTGTGGGTGCCAGACGTTTTGCTTGGGGCAAACCCCTTGCCAGACGTACTAATAGTATGCAAAAAAAAAACTTTTTTTTTGAAATAATTGGTACCTATAACCGAAAATTGTTTATACCAAAATAATGGTTGAAGTGTGCTGATTCCGAAAATGTGGGTCCCAGACGTTTTGCATTTGGCAAACCCGATCGACGATAGACCAAATCTTCACACTAAGGCAAATCCTAGTTTCCTAGGATCAATGAATTTTAAGTCGAGGCCCACCATATTGTCATCGACTTTAAAGCTGCATATGACGGCATTCATCGCCAGGAGCTCTACTTGGCGATGGCCGAGTTCGGGATCCCGGCAAAACTGATGCAATTGTGTCGCATGACGCTGCAAAACACAGTATGGAAACTGTTCCTCCGAACTATTTCAAATCTGTACTGGATTCGGGCAATGAGATGCGCTGTTATGTGACTTCTTCAAGCTTGTTTTGGAGCAGATAGTTCGTAGGGCAGGTGTCAATACGGGAGGAACCATCCAACTACTGGGATACGCGGACGATATCGACATCACCGGCAGATCTCAGCGTGCCGTGTTAGAGGCTTTCATGGCGATTGAAGAACAGGCAAACTTTTTTTTTTTTTTTTTTTTTTTAATAAAAAAGGAATTCCAAATCCTAGAGCACTCAGACTCGGTAACGTTCCATTGTACTACTAGGCAGAAATCCTCCTTTTGGTGTAGAGGCATGTGAATGGGTGACGTATGTTGTTGTTCCCCATGGGGATTGAACCTGCACCACACGGGTAACAAGCCAACACACTAACCTCTACACCGTCGCCACCCATACAGACAAACTTGGTTGGCCTTGAAGTCAACGAGGACAAAACGAAGTACTTGCTTTCAACAAACAAACAAACATCTGTCCACCGCCTTGGAAAAAAAGTCACTGTTGATAGCAATAACTTCGAAGTAGTTAAGGAGTTCATCTACATCAATTCCACGAATGACACCTTAGTGGAGATCCGACGGAGAATAGAATTACCTTAGGAAACCGCTGCTACTTCGTTTTGGCGAAGCAATTGGGTTCAAAACTCCTCACTCGAAGGACAAAATACATGCTCCATCGAACCTTAATCCTCCCAGTCCTGCTTTATGGTGCCGAGTGCTAAACTATTAAAGGGAAAGGGTAGTTAATATTGGGTTGATTTGAAAAAAATACTCCGTCGTAAATGTGGTCCTGTGTGCGAGGAGGGCGAACGGAGGAGAAAATACAATCGCCAACTCTATGAGATGTACCAAGATGTGGTTGTAGTGCGAACAGCTAAATCACATCGATTACATTGTCTCGGCCATATTGAGCGAATGGAGTAATACTGCAGCCAAGAGGATCTTGGACTCCCAGCCCCAGGTTTGATAAGGTAAGGAAGACTAAACCTCCATTTAAAGACCAAGCCATCGCGAATGCCAGAGCGTTTGGTCTGGAGAACTGAAAGCATCGTGCCAAGGATCGCAGAGGATGGAAACCGGCAGTGTCTCGGAGAGAGACTCTTCATGGCTCGGAAGCCCGTTAAGTAAAGTAGTAGTCTTTACGTGGGCGCAGTGGCGCAGAGGTTAGTGTGTTCGACTACTAATCTAAAGGTCTCAGGTTCAAATCTCGCCGGGATAAGTACCATCTAAAAACAGTTTTTTCGACAGTCCCACCTCTTGCGAAAGTCTGTCTGACAAACATCCAAGAGTATCTGTTGTCATGAGAAGATTCTCAAATTTACCGGTCGGATTCGTCTTAAATTTGTAGGTCCATTTCACTTCGCACAAGCAAATAATTGGAGAAGCTAGGTCTTATGCCCTGTATGGGCCATTAATGCCTAATATTTGTTGGTGAGCGGAGGTTAGGTTGAAGGAGCAGTGACACTTAGACCAACAAAAGGTCCATTGTGATACCACGTGCCTCTATCTTCTTCCTACTCGTTGAACCAGTTGGATCTTTTAAAAAAGCTTGAAAGACTTTAAATGTCAATGTTAATCGTTAAGATCAGCTCCCAGATGGAGTCCTTGTGTTTAAGAGAGAGCAGTGCAGGTTAGGTTAGGTTAGGTCTGTGCGGAGAGATCAAACATTTAGAACGTTTCAGATCCAGCTTAAGCCAAATGGTCGCTAAACGGACTTATCCACATAAGGATACCTTTCTCGATGGCAATTGCATTGGAATTGGAATGCCTAAGCGACCTTTATCAGGTAGAAGGGGCAGTATAGTTCCATGTTTAGCGAATTCATTAGCCCTAAAATTCGCTGGAATGTCTCTGTGCCCCGGCATCCAACACAGGTGAATGTTGAATTGCTCCGCCTTCGGCAGTCTAGGACTACGATGGATTTTATAGAGACAGGCTCCAGAGATTTTAGCGCGGCTTGCCTGTCTGAGAAGATCCGAATATCCTTAACGGATACCACGTTCCTCTTCAGCCACGATAGGACTTCTTCAATCGTCATAATTTCCGCGTGGAACAGACTGCAGTGATTAGAGAGACTAAAAGAGAGGTTTGTGAGCGCAACATTAAATTATTTTCTTGGATTAGCTCTTAGGGCCTTGGAGTGATTGAGGTTTATCCGAATTATTTGCATTTTTTTTACTGCACGACATAGAAGGGCCGAGGACGAGCACCTTTCGCGATGTGTTTCGTTTGGGTAGGTGTTTTAGGGCGTTCCTAAATTTACAGACATAAATAAAGACTTGTGTATGTTAGAATCACATCATCTTCCCTATTCCATATGTAGCATTGTTTCTGCATTTCTTAAGATTGGATTTTAGGTCAATCAATCTTTTTCCGAAGTATTACAGCTCTCATCGACTTTATTCAAATGTTCTTTCAATTGTCCTCTCATAAAAATGTAGGCACCTCTATTTACATTAATATGATTTGTCATAACAAATATAATACCAGATGACAATAACTTCAGTCCATAGTCGTACTATCCATTATGGGTCATCGTGAAACGATTGTGTTACACACACTGACCTGGTATAACGAATTCCGGTTATGTATGTCACTGCACATTTCTATATTTTTATACCGCAAACACCTTGCGATAACATTATCTGCTGAACAAAATAAATACTAAACAAAATGCAGCGTAAACATAAGTCGAGCCCCCAATTAATTGAGTTTTATAGGAAAACAATCAGAAAGCAAAGGTCATTTTTGAAATACGCTGCTCTTTGTTTTTACGTGTTGAAAATGCATTCACAAACAATTAAATACTCTGGTCAACATAATAAAGTTCCGAGAACACCAACTTGCGTATACTGTATTTTAGCTATATATTTATGTAAGTAACTGTCGAGTGGGTCTTTAAATCTTTGTCGGCCCTGATAAGGTATTAATACTAAATAGAATTCTTGTAATCGTGTAAATTTGTCCTTTTTATATACTCGAACATATATGATTCTCTTTCTCTCTATCTTTGTTCTGATGTATTTAATAAACATGTTCACTTGACTTTTCAGGTTGGCTTCAAAGGCTTTGAAATTGCCCCAGATGCTCTCTCCGCCTCTGGTAAATTTCAATGGGACGATGGAAAAACTTACAACATTACTCACGGCTCTGTGGTTATTGCGGCGATTACCTCGTGTACAAACACAAGTAACCCATCGGTTATGTTAGGTGCTGGTATGCTGGCAAAGAAGGCTATTGAAAAGGGTCTTTCGATTGCCCCATACATCAAGACTTCTCTTTCACCTGGATCCGGAGTAGTCACATACTATCTCAGAGAGTCTGGAGTGATCCCATATTTGGAGCAATTAGGTTTCGATGTCGTCGGCTATGGATGCATGACTTGTATCGGAAACTCTGGCCCCCTAGATGAGAATGTTGTAAACACGATTGAGAAGAATGGTTTGGTTTGCTGTGGTGTTTTGTCGGGTAATAGAAACTTTGAGGGTCGGATTCATCCCAACACCAGAGCCAACTACCTGGCAAGTCCTCTGCTGGTGATTGCTTATGCCATTGCTGGACGCGTTGATATTGATTTCGAAACTGAACCGATTGGGGTTAATGCTAAGGGCGAAAAAGTATTCCTTCGGGAAATTTGGCCAACAAGGAACGAAATCCAAGAAGTGGAGAACAAACATGTCATTCCTGCTATGTTCCAAGAAGTCTATAGTAACTAGAATATTTACATAAACTTTTTTGAATGCATTTTGCATTGTAGTTTTTTTCGTTTCACAGGCAAAATTGAACTGGGTTCAGAAGACTGGCAAAAACTGGAAGTTTCCGACGGGCAACTGTATCCATGGAGCGCCGAGTCGACATACATCAAGAAGCCACCATTCTTCGATGGTATGACCCGCCAACTTCCAGCTATTAAATCACTCAGTAAAGCCCGATGTTTGTTATTTTTGGGAGACTCAGTAACAACTGATCACATTTCGCCGGCTGGTTCCATCGCTCGTAACAGCCCAGCGGCTCGATACTTGTCTGAGCGCGGTCTAACCCCAAGAGATTTTAACTCATACGGCTCGCGTCGTGGTAACGATGCAATAATGGCTCGTGGAACCTTCGCCAATATTCGACTGGTGAACAAGCTGGCCACTAGAACAGGCCCAAGGTCTTTGCACATTCCAAGCCAAGAGGAAATGGATGTTTTCGATTGCGCTGAAAAGTAAATACATGCTACCATTCTATCGAAAACATATAAAATGTTACTGATTGTCCTTTTTTAAACAGATACAAAGAGGAAGGCACACCTTTAATTGCTGTAGTCGGAAAGGAATACGGCAGTGGGTCCAGTCGCGATTGGGCCGCCAAGGGTCCATTCCTCCTGGGCATCAAGGCTGTTATTGCTGAGTCATTTGAACGTATTCATCGTTCAAATTTGGTTGGAATGGGAATCATTCCATTGCAGTTCTTACCCGGTCAGAGCGCTGAGACTTTGAATTTGAATGGACGTGAGGTGTACAACATTAGTCTGCCGGATAACATTAAGCCATTGCAGAAGATAAACGTTGAAGTAAGGATTTATTGTTTGTGTTATGTGAATGTAAACAAGAAGCGAAGATTGTTTTTCAGGTTTTTCTTTCATCAGAAATCATTATGAGATCACAGCAGTATCATCGTCCTTAAAATTTGTTTATTTATGAACCTTTTAAGCATTTCTGGCGTTGATAGAACAATCCTTTTATAAGGTATGCCAGTCTCTGCCGACCTGCTGATCGAATTCCTTCGATTTCTCTTGAAAGATGACTTGAATTAGTTGATATTTGCTTTTCCTGAGTAGTAGGGTTAAATACTCCAGTTTTCGTTTGACATAGCCAGACAACCAAGCGATCTCTTATGGTTGGCTACAGATGATCATGGACATGCATGAGGGATTAAGAGTGAGATGCCCGCAAGAATCGCAAAGGATTTCCCAATCAAAGTCAATGTACACTTGTCCTTGTTTACATGCTTGAAGTAAAAGTGACGGACTCGAGAGTTCATCAATTATTTCTTACTGACGATATAGCCGCCAAAAGCCCGTTCAGAGACGGGCTGAGGATATCACCGCAGTGCCTTCCGAAAAACAAATTTAACACATTTAACATCTTAAAGTTTTCCCGCAAGTGTGCATGCAAATCCGTCGGTTGATACGGCTGGAGATCACCGGCGTCCTAAAAGGTCGATCAAACAATAATCAATAATGAAAGCATACACGTGTCGAAATCGTGAAAAAGAGGCAGGCGACTGCTGGATCACACAAATGCAATTACACCACCATATGATTGGCCTCCGTGATGAAGTGATCCGAAACCGAGAGGCCTGCCGATGTTCATTGAGGTCAAATCGGCGAACCTCACAGACGGACCAGGAGGGATGCAGTAAAGTAGGAGGGTTATGTTTATCTTAATCCTGATCATCATAACCTCGTCGAAAAGGAAGAAGATGATCAATAGCGAAGCAACAAGTGATGACGATATCAATCCTCGCGTAAGCGTAGGATGCATGAAGTGGCGGGAAAACTCGGCCGTCTTCTGTGACTGGGAAATGTCCCCTAAAGGGAAGTTGGACAGCGTACTAAAAGGATTAGCACAAATCACACGAATCGAATAAAAAATAAACGCTTCCATACCGCATACGGCTTGCATATTATGTGCATCAGTCAAGCAAACATCGCATCGATCATTTTGTAGATGTATTTATTCCTTTTCATATGTCCTTTATTTTGATGATAGTAATTAAGTTTTCCTGACATTGCGGGAATATTTTCCCATGTAAGTAAGATTATTTTACCAAGAGGTCCTTGGAGCCCCCAAAAAAGGTCCTTAAATCCCGATGAAATTATATTTTTTTCCAAAATGTCCTTAGAAACCGTAAAGCATCTCTGTGTTATGGGTTATTTTACCAAGAGCTCCACAGAAAGGTCATTAAAACTCGAAAAAATGTCATTTTTCAAAATATCCTTAAAAACAGCAAAGTATTTGTTTCGCAAGATGCGTGGCAGTGGAAAAACTTCATGTTTTATTGGGCCCCGGAGTGAATTGAACCTGAGACCAATCGGTCAGTAGTCCAACGCAAAACCACTGAGCCCACTCGTTTTTTTCTTTCATTTTCTTTTCCTTCAAGATTACCGGTCCCGGTGGTCCAGCATAGGGTTGTAGTTCTCTGCATTATTATCTATGATCACACCTTTCTAATTACTCACGCTGCTGTTTTAGTCTGTTTTGGGTTAGCATATTTTGTTTTGATTACCCATTTTACTACTTTGTACATTGTAGTAGTTTTTTCAGCCTTCTCTGCTCCAAAAAAATAAATAAATATTAGGTATTAACGGCCCATAGAGGGCCTAAAACCTAGCTTCTCCAACCACTTTCTTTGCGAAGTGGAAGGGATCTACAATTTTACGCCGAATCCGAACGGCAAATTTGAGAAGCTTCTCATGACAATTGATACTCTTGGATGTTTGTCAGACGTTCGGAAGAGGTGGGGCAGTGGAAAAAAAACTCAAGATGTTACTTGGCCGCGGCGGGAATTGAACCGGGGACCTTTCGATTAGTAGTTCGACACATTAACCATTGAGCCACTGCGCCCGACTTCTTCTCTATTCTAAAGAGTTAAAATCTCATTTGCCATCCAATTTTTCTTTGGTTTTGATGTTTTCCCCTGACTAAAATAAGATGTTCTTGCGCTCATCTGTGTAAGGCATTGATTAAGAAAACGAGCAGAGTTGATAACGGGAGCAAACACAGTC
Source organism: Portevinia maculata (assembly GCA_949715645.1). Classification (NCBI taxonomy): domain Eukaryota; kingdom Metazoa; phylum Arthropoda; class Insecta; order Diptera; family Syrphidae; genus Portevinia; species Portevinia maculata. The sequence goes on along the minus strand of OX454525.1, from coordinate 400,791,241 downwards.
ATCGCATAAAGGCAAATGCTGTGACATTTCTTGTTTGAGAATTTGATGAATCGCGAATCATAACACAGCTCAAACGTGTATCAAATAAATGTCTAGTGCTGTAGAGCGAGTTATTCGGAGTGGTCCGCTAATGCACAGACAAGCTTTACGTTGGACCTCGCCCAGCTTATCACAATTTATCTCTTTATCTAAGGCAGTCCACCAGGCAGCCATTCGGTATTTTAAAATTGGTCTTACGACAATAAAAAAATGCGATTGACAAGAATATGAATGAAAATGATTTTTGTAATTGACTGCGATTGACAAAATCCTTTAGAATCGTTCGTTTACAATAGCACACATTGAAAAGAGTCAATTATCAATTGTTGATTGACACTCGCAATAGGGGTGATAGCCAGTAAGTGATGCGGGGTTGTAAGCCCCACTTGGTGCCAACGGCTTTTTTGGAAGAGAACGGGACTGTAGCTTTTTTGACTCTTTCTTGTTTGTTGGGTTTTCAGATTTACTTTATATCGAGATTAAATCCATGAATTTAGCTTCGTCGAAAAATTACAGGATACTGTAATAGGCAAGCACGCATCAAGACTTGGCGTTTATACAAACGACTTCTGTAGAAGCTGCATGGACGACGAGACGGAGGTTACTGCACTTCACCTTCTTTGTACATGTCCTGCTCTCTCCAATTAAATAAATCTCCATCTAGCCTTCTTGCTTATTGATCTTAGTGCCTTGGCTAACACAGCCGTTATAAGTCTATCGCGCTTCATAAGAAGCCCCAAACGGTTAACGGGTAGAGGGAAAAACTCAAACGAACGATTCTAAAGGATTTTGTCGATCGCAGTCAATTGCAAAAATGCGATTGACAATAATATCAATGAAAATGATTCGTTCACATTGAAAATAGTCAATTATCAATTGTCGATTGACACTCGCAATAGGGGTGCTAACCTAACCTAGCCCTACTTTTACGGCTACAAATATTCATATAGGATTATGAATCATCCAATGTGTATCAGTCATCTTCATATTTTCCTTTTTCGACAGGTATTTTTCTTTTTACCTTATCTATCATTCACACATTCTTTTTCCAACTTGATGGGCAAATTGATGATTAGCATTGTTATTCTCCTCTTTTCGACTTGTCACTTCCGCTGTTGGATCGTTCTTGTAATTGCCCGTTAAATAAATTCATCGTTGGATTATTTTGTTTTTAGAAATTCCCTTCACAATTTGTTATTTTTTATTGTATTCTAGGCTGACGGACGTGTTTTCGAAGCTATCGTACGTTTCGACACTGAGGTCGATATAACATACTTCAAGAATGGTGGAATCCTCAACTACATGATCAGGAAAATGTTGGATTAAGATGTACGGGTAACAAAGTTAGCGCAATGCCTAATCTTAGCATTTCTTTAAATTAAATATTAGAATATTGGTAAAGCAGGATTAAACAAACTATCATATAGTTATTTTTCTTTTTATTATTTGTTTTCAATAAAGAATGGTTTAGAAATAACTACTTTACTTTTGTTTTTTTCATTCATACATTCATCTACGCTACGAATTGTTTTTCTTGTTTTCCTATCTTTAAATAATATAAATTTATAAACTTAAAACAACAAAAAAAATATATAGCAAACATAAAAATTATTATAGATAACATTTCATTTTAATACCTACAATCTATTAATTTAATTAATAAATAACAATGATTCACTGAGAATTGACAAAAACATCAGATGCAGTCATAAGTTCCGAAACTTAAACGAGAATATTATTACAATGTCGTAAGTTTCTAAACGCATTCCAAACGTTATTGATGCGCATCAACTATATATACAAATGGAGATTGTATCACTTTTGTTAGTAAAACAATTTAATGTGATAGTCGAAACGTATAAGTATATTTTGTGCAAAGGATTGTACAGAGCGGATGAACTTAAAGTTACAACAATAAGATTCGCATTTCAAGTATCAAAATTTGAACAGGGAGCATCGAATTCTGCACAAATACTTTTTTGTTTAGATAAATAAGCTATGGGCCTTATTATGGTTGTCAAATATCAATATGTTATCAATCATCAACGTTTTTAATCAACTCTATTGCGGAGCTTTTCATCTATTGTGAACACTTCTATTGATAAATTTGGTATTATCATTCTCAAAAATATTGATAGCTACCAAATTTTCAGTCAATCACAAATTCGTTGCTGACAAATAAATCTTGAGAATTTATTCGCTGTTTCTATTCGTAAAACAACATTTTCAAACCGAAATGTCGTCAGAAGAATTGTTTTTTTTGGGGAAATAATTTGTATTGAATATATACAATGACTGGAACTCTACTTTCCTAAAAGTATTGAACAAAAGGTAATCGCAAAATGCGTGTGCTTAACCGAAAACAAATCGGAAAGTTCATAAACAAACGAAATTTATCACAAAATTCATTAACAGCAAACATTAAATTTCAGCTGAAGCAAAACGAACGAACCACAGAAAAAAGAACTCAATAACTTAAACATCAAATGATAAGTAGCCCTAGGTTTTCAAGGCTCAGGATCCACACATCAACCTGGCGCTCTCCAGTTGGTCGAACCGTCAACCAAACCGAACATGTGCTAATAGATGCGAGGCACGCATCCAACATATTAAACGTGCACACATTCCGAGGGCCTAACATCGACTCTGACCATTTTCTTGTTGCGGCTAAATTTAGAGATCGACTGTCCAACGAGAAGCTGCGAACTGTCCAAAGAAGAAATTCGACGTTGGACGCCATAGCACACCTGGAGTAGCTAGAGTCTAGAGAGAGCAGATGTGCGAGAGACTCTCCTCTATGCACTCATCACCCTCAAGCGCCAGCAATATGTGCGACCGATATCACGACATCATTAAAGAGGTAGTCGAGACCCCCCTAGGTTACCAACCACCCCAGAGAAAAAGCACGTAGTATGATGATGTATGCGTTTACCGCGAGAAGGTGACAGAAGATGCAGATTTAAAAAAAACTGTAGCGCAAAACTATCGTAGCCAAGGAAAGATTCAAGCCAAGAGAAGGGAGGAGAAGAAGATCCTGGGTAGAATAAAAGAGGGCTTACGCAGTCTCCTCGCTTAAAGAAATCGAAGTCTCGCGATCGAAACAACATACTGAGATTTTACAATAAAGCGAAGCAACTAGCTGCTGGCTATTAGAACGGGACTCAGGCTGTTCAAAACAGCGACGGAAACCTAGTCGACGAAGCACAAGGAATAGAAAATGTATTTAAGCAGCATTTACAACAGCTGCTAAATGGGCATCATATAGAGAGAGGCCAGAAGAGAACCCACATCCTGTCAATGAAGAAACGATTTCACCGCCCAATATAGAAGAGGTTGGCTTAGCTATAAGAAAGGTTAACAGGTCTATTCTGCTATTCACATGAATCATAGATTCGATTCCCTTTCACTCTGGCTTTCCATTCTGCTATCCATCGGGTGAACTACATAATCCAACCCAATTTGACATTCAAGTTAACAGCTTTTCATGTGAGGTTCGTTGTTTGCAAATTAAAATGAATGTAATCGATTTGATCTCTGTTTACGAACATCTTTGGAAAGTTGGATATGTTGTTTTGATTAATTATTTTCAATAAAATTAAAAATATAAACAAACAGATATGAATAGTATTGGACTTTTTTTCCACTTTCAAATGGTGGATTGTTTTTATTGTTTTAAATTGGTCTCGGGTTATTGTTCTGCTTCTAAAAATGTTTACAATCTTTATTTATACAAATAATCAAGCAATAAACTTACATTTTATTGACCACCAACCAGACAGACGATCCATTAAATGAAAAACCCGCAACATTTTATATGCGGATTTGAATTGTATAGAACGAATGCGTTCACGTGAATAAGAGAATACCGCGCAGTATTATCGATGTTACCGACATTAACGAGGTGAATCCAGATTCAATTCGAATGAATAGTAGAATAGTGTTCAGTGAAAATTGAAGAAAAATCCCCCCGATGAATAGCAGAATACGGGTGTAAGAACAGTTGTCGGCTCTGATGGCTTATGCGTGACACTTGAAAACACGCGGTCTAATGTGCAGTTTGGAAGCAGCTCTTCCGAATTATCCAAAACCTGCACAAGATTTCGGCAAGGAGATGCGCTATCATGTGACTTCTTCAATATTGTTATGGAGAAAATAATACACAGGGCAGGTGTCAATACGGAAGGCACTATTTTCAGTAGACCCTCCATCTACTGGGGTATGCGGCCGATATCGACATCATCTGCCGTTTCCAGCGTGCCGTGTTAGAGGCTTTTACTGCGATTGAATAAACAGGCAAAATTGGTTGGTCTTGAAGTAGATGAGTACATTCAAGACTAAATGCATATCAACAAAGTAAAAAAAAACATCTATACACCGCCTACGACGAAACGTCACTGTTGATAGCAATGATTTCGATGTACATAGTTAATGAGTTCATCTACCTTGGAGTAAACATAAACCGCTGCTACTTCGGTTTGGCCAAGCAAATGGGATCAAAACTCCTCAATCGAAAAAAAGCATGATCTTTCGAACCTCAATGGGATCGCAGAGGATGGAAGACTGAATGTCTCAGGCAGAGACCCTTCAAATGTGGGTAGCCTTAAATAAGTAAGTAAACGTTAAATGAAATACCTCTTCACAATTGCATTTTGCTTATCATTGTTTGCAATAGACTTATCATTTACCAATTGACAATCAAAAAAATAAAACAAATATTAGGCATTTACAGCTAAAACCTACCTTCTCCAATCACTTTCTTTTCGCAGTGGAAGGGACCTACAATTTGAAGCTGAATCTTAACGGCAAATTTGAGAAGCTTCTCATGACAATTGATACTCTTGGATGTTTGTCAGGCGTTCGCAAGAGGTGGGGCAGTGGAAAACAAACTCTAGATGTTACTTGGCTCCGGCGGGAATTGAATCGGGGACGTTTCGATTAGTAGTCCGACACACTAACCATTGAGCCCACTGCGCCCGACAGTTGACAATCATAGTACCAAAATGTCGATCGATTGAAAAATGTTGTCGTTTATAAATAATTGATCTTTGACAACCACCATAAGGGTGTATGTTTGTTATTAATGGAATGCAAAATAATAAATCCATAAACCTTCTTAAGGAAAACAAAATTCACGAACTTAAAACTATTCCTTTGCAATCCTCATTCATTTTATGGTTCTAGTAGATATCTATTCTGTTATTGTATACAAAGTGTTGATCTATTGATTTTTTTTTCGTTTTATACTTATATGTAAAAAAAAATTAGTTTTGTTCTACCACCGGTGGCTGAATGTGTTTACTTTAGTGTTAAGCGTTGATTCTTTCTTTGGTAAAGTAAAATTGTCTCTAGAATATCTGTGGCTGTACCGATATCCTGATTCTAGTTTATTGTTCTTTGTCATAAATGCTTTTTTTGTTTGTGCTCGAATATTCAAACCTTTTCATAGTAATTTGTTTGTTATTGTGAATCAGAGTTGTTATTGTGATTAAAGCTCAACTATTACCAACGTATTAGATGTTTGTACTGTTCGTCAACTGCTATTCGCTTAATTGTTTCGTAACCTAAAATAATGCTAAATGAGAATGCGGCCGATTGAACTAATCTTGCGGATAGTCCCTTGAAGAATACGTTCATTCTCTCCTCAGTCCACAGGTCGTGAAAGGCGGTTTTCATTGAGTCAAGTCGTTGCACCTGAAATAAAGAAAACCATTTTAAAATGATATTATTTGTAAAAAAAATAAAATAATAAATACCAGGGCCTAAAACTCCCCGGTGAACCCCGCAGGCGGACCACTTGGGATGCAGTCAGGTGGGTGGGTTATAATCCCTTTAATCCTGATCAAAGCCTCACCGCCATTAAGAAAGAAAAAGAAGACCAGAGCCTAGAACCTAGTTCTCTAACCATTTGCTTGTGCGAAGTGGAAGGGACTCACAATTTAAAGCCGAATCCCAACGTCAAATTTGAGAAGTTTCTCATGACACTTTTGGATGATTGTCAGACGTTCGCAAGAGGTGGGGTAGTGGAAAACACTTGAGGTTTAACTTGGACCCGGCAGGATTTGGAACCGAGACCTTAGATTAGTAATCCAATACACTAACCTCCGTGCCACTGCGTTTGTTAAACGTAGAACACAAAGTTTTGCTAAGATCGAGAGTCATTCATTCAAAAAGAACTACACTGACTACGAGTGATGTAGAATGCAGCCTGAAACGATTTCACCCAACCCCGATTTGTGCTACCTTTCGACCCCCAAAAACTGCAATACTTGAGATTGTGTAATCCCTAGCTGAAGCCCAGAAAAATATTTAAATTTTCCTCATAAAATGCTGAAGAGACGATCAACGAGTTTTTAGGAGCATGATGTCCATCACTGGAATCGGAAGGCTTGATACAGTGCCGCTCACTTGCATAGAACCCCCCTTCGTACATAATATAACTGGCTATAAATCCAGTCTTCAAGATGCGTTGCTTTGATATTTTGTTCATCTCTCAAAACACATTCTCTCTGAGCAAGATCATGTATTGGAAATATTCCGTTACAAAGTTATTGTTGGATTAATGTTAAAAAGTGGTTTCATATTGTTTCACTTGAATAGAACCCTCCACAAAAGTGTGTTATCTTTTGGGGAGTCATAACGTACTATGGCACTTTAGAATTGCAGTTTCTGACTCCTCGTATGAATGCGTAATCTTACATTGGCGTACTCGAGAAGGTTTTCCCTTCCATAAATGAGCTGTTTGGTGAATTGTCGTGGAAACTACAACACGATAATGCACCAACACACAACGCCAGAGTGGTAAAACTTTACCTTGAGCGCCCAAATTTCTCAATTTTGGACTGGCCACCATACTCGCCCGATTTGAACATCATCGAAAATGTTTGGGGATGGCTTGTTCGGAAGGTCTACGAATCAGGCAAACAATATTCAAATAAAAATTAACTTATAGAAGCAATTAAATGTAGCTGGGCCTCCATTTTTTTTTTTTTTTATTTATTAAATGTATCTACAAGCAATTTTACAGCTAACAGATCTACGGCGCTCCAATTAAGAATTAGAATGCAAATATGTACAAAATTTCAGATTTAAATTGTTCACGAGTAAGACATAGAAAATCAATATTTAGCGACACTTCATTGAAATACCTCACCGATCTTGATAAGGGCTCATTACCACCATATCTAGTTTTGTGAGCTCTTTGAAATAAGAAATATCTAGCTCTTATTGATCTAGCAGGAACGTATATTGGAACCAATGAAAGAAGCGATGAACACTTTATATGAGAGGCTAGTAAATCTCTTACAAGCATTACACTATGAATAGTCCTTCTGGATTCCAGCGATTTTATCCCAAGCAATTGGCATCTGGCATTGTAGTTGGGGCAAAAATCCCAGCGCATTTGTTGAAATATATATTTCGTAAAACCTCGTTGAATCTTTTCAACCCGGTCTGAGTGCACCTTAAATGCGGGGCACCGTATCACATCTGCGTAATCCAAAAGCGATCTAACGAGAGAAATATATAAAGATAGTAGGACGTACGGGTCTCTAAAATCCTTACAATTGCGCTTAATGAAACCAACCAACGAGTTAGCTCTGGTGACTAAATAATCAAAATGGCTTTTAAACGAAAAAGAGGAGTCAAGTAATATACCTAAGTCCTTGACAGTTGAGACTCGGCAAATAGAATTGGATTCAATATTGTAGGCATACAACAAATTGAACGATCTTTTGTGAAAAGAAATCGCGTTACACTTACTATAATTTAGTTTGAGTCCATTCGTATTACACCAGGTTGCCAGAGAGTTTAAATCCGATTGAATCAGATGACAATCTTCTAAGCTTTTAATTTTTAGAAACAGCTTCAGATCATATGCATATAACAGACATTCACAATATTTAAACACTTTTAGAATATCGTCAATGAAAAGTATGAATAGGAGCGGACCCAGGTGGCTACCTTGAGGAACGCCTGATGTACAATTTATTGGCTTGGAACACTTATTACCAATCTGAACTATTTGCGTTCTACCAATCAGATACGATGATAACCAATCAAGGAGTTGGGATTGGAAACCTAATATTTGAAGCTTTTTCAGTAATATTTGGTGGTTCACAGAGTCAAAGGCTTTACTAAAGTCTGTGTAAATTGCATCGACCTGGAATTTATCTTCAATGGCGTTAGTCACATACGATGTAAAATAAGTCAGATTGGTAACAGTAGATCTCCCAGAGACAAAGCCATGCTGAGCTTCAGATAGGAACTCCTTCGTAATAAAATGCAGTCTGTTTTTCACCAAGCTTTCAAACAACTTGGGAATTGCAGAGAGTTTACAAATACCTCTATCATTATCTATAATATTCTTAGACCCTGATTTATGAATGGGGACTAGATAGGAAAGTTTCCATTCATCCAGGAATACTCCTTCCTGAAGTGACTTATTAAAAATAATAAGTAATGGAATGGAAATCGAGTTGCAACAATGTTTAAGTACTGTTCCAGGTATTCCGTCAGGTCCAGGACTAACATTAGGCTTGAGTGAATTTAGTGCTGAAGTTAAATCATCACAGCTCAATTCGATGGGTCCAATATTGATCTTACTTATAACATTCATTGAGGAGTTGTTATTAAATAGCGATTTTGAATAAACAGATTCAAAGAAATTTGCAAATAATTCTACATTTGAGCCTACATCCGAAGATTCAACTCCTCTAAATGACATAACGTTTGGAATACCAACTGATTTACGTTTGGAATTCATAAAGGACCAGAACGATTTAGAATTGCTCTTGATATTGCTTCCAATATTCAAAATGTAATTCTTGTAAAGAAATTTACTTAGAACGACGAAGTCCTTGCGTAATTTACTAAATTTCACATAATCTGCTTGAACTTTTGACTTCTTATACTTCGCGTATGCTTTACGTTTCAATTTTTTCACATCACTGAGTTGTCTATTACTCCAAGGAGGGTCTGTTTTTTTTCCTTAGATTAAGAGTAAGACGGATAAACTTATCAAAACCCATTGATAGAATCTCAATGAAGCGTCGGTACATGTTTTTAAGATTTAGGAACATAAGTTCACTGGACCAATCAATATTTGAGAAGTTATTAAGTTCAAGATAATTAGCTTTGGAGAAATTATACGATTTTACATTTGTATTGACATCGGTTAATGGATAAATATAAATTTCAATTTCAAAACAGAGTTCTTTATGATGTATTGATTCGTTTAAAAGAGGAAAAGGAGCGTTTGTTAAGTTAACCTTGAATTCATCACAACATATAAAAATTAGATCTAATATCTTCATTAATGTATTAGGGATATTATTAATTTGCAAGAGGTTTAACGAAAACAAATAGTCAACAAATATAAGTTAAACCTCTTTTTTCAAATTGAAAGGAATTAACATTTTGTCGCTTTCTGACCACTTCCAATTTATATCAGATAGATTGAAATCTCCTAAAACACAAATATTATCAGATGAAGAACAGAGGTTATTGATGAATTCAATGTTACTTATATGTTTTTCATATAAATCGAGGGAACTACTTGGAGGCACGTAACTTATGATAAAAAATACATTTGATTTAGAATTCATATTTACTCTGACAGATATACAGATCTGTTCAATGTTGATAGTCGGCAGGACGACTTCATTACAGCATAAATCTGACCGAACAGCAACAATAATACCACCTCCCCGTTCATTTGATGATTTACAGCGATCTAGTCGATAAGTGTTATAATGACGACCATCAAAAAGTTCCGTTGAAAGAATTCCACAATAGAGCCAAGACTCCACGATTATGATAATGTCATAGAAATTGCAGGATGAATTTCTAAAGACGTCTACTACTTTAGTTCGAAGACCACTGGCATTATGGAAATAGATCTTAAGCGACGAGCGATGAGAATTTTGTGTGATTATATTATGTGTCGTTATAAATTCGGTTTTTCGGCGATCGTCTCTGGCAAGTTTTTTGACTTAAATACAAATGGTCTAATCTTTGCACCATATGGCCAGAAAGTGTTGGTAAAGACCACTTTAGCGAATTCCACTGGCACTCCAATCTTAAAATTTGCGAATCTGAGCTTTCGATTAACATCCTCAAGTTTGACTAATTTATGGCACAAAATCAGATTTGAATTTATTCCAAGATTACTTGACACAAAGCTAACAATTTCATCAGAAGTGGTGGCGGATCGGAAACTACCAATATGAAACCATTTTAACTTTTTGGCAACATGTAGTTCACAAAAAAAAGAATTAGTACCAATAATTACATTTGCGGTTTTATTCAAGTTGTGATTTTGATTAGCATTATTTTCAACCAAGATAGGATCCATTGGTTCAACATTTCGTTCACGCACAGAACAGACAGCAGAATCAATATCAACATCAGGGATCATATTGTTGTTATCATCTTGAATTAAACAAGTGCCGACATGTTCACCATGAGCACGAACAACAGATGTTAAGTCGTTTTTGCCATTAGAATTTGCAGCAGCAGACAACGGATCATTTGAAGAGTTTCTCATATCATTTTCATCATCATCGTGTATATCAGAAACTCTAACATCCTCAGCAGAAACAATAACATCCTCAATCAGGTTATTCACTGTTTTAGAGTTAACGTATGTATTACTAAAGAGATTTGGAGATGACGACGGAAGAGCTTTTTCGGCTTTCTTTTTCGATTTAATACCACTTGTACCAGCTGAAGAGACAGTAGCAGTAACTGAAGAAGGGGCGGAAACAGCTTTCAGACGGGAAATAGCAGGAGAACATATTTACTCTGACAGATATACAGATCTGTCCAATGTTGATAGTCGGCAGGACGACTTCATTACAGCATAAATCTGACCGAACAGCAACAATAATACCACCTCCCCGTTCATTTGATGATTTACAGCGATCTAGTCGATAAGTGTTATAATGACGACCATCAAAAAGTTCCGTTGAAAGAATTCCACAATAGAGCCAAGACTCCACGATTATGATAATGTCATAGAAATTGCAGGATGAATTTCTAAAGACGTCTACTACTTTAGTTCGAAGACCACTGGCATTATGGAAATATATCTTAAGCGACGAGCGATGAGAATTTTGTGTGATTAGATTATGTGTCGTTATAAATTCGGTTTTTCGGCGATCGTCTCTGGCAAGTTTTTTGACTTAAATACAAATGGTCTAATCTTTGCACCATATGGCCAGAAAGTGTTGGTAAAGACCACTTTAGCGAATTCCACTGGCACTCCAATCTTAAAATTTGCGAATCTGAGCTTTCGATTAACATCCTCAAGTTTGACTAATTTATGGCACAAAATCTGATTTGAATTTATTCCAAGATTACTTGACACAAAGCTAACAATTTCATCAGAAGTGGTGGCGGATCGGAAACTACCAATATGAAACCATTTTAACTTTTTGGCAACATGTAGTTCACAAAAAAACGAATTAGTACCAATAATTACATTTGCGGTTTTATTCAAGTTGTGATTTTGATTAGCATTATTTTCAACCAAGATAGAATCCATTGGTTCAACATTTCGTTCACGCACAGAACAGACAGCAGAATCAATATCAACATCAGCGATCATATTGTTGTTGTCATCTTGAATTAAACAAGTGCCGACATGTTCACCATGAGCACGAACAACAGATGTTAAGTCGTTTTTGCCATTAGAATTTGCAGCAGCAGACAACGGATCATTTGAAGAGTTTCTCATATCATTTTCATCATCATCGTGTATATCAGAAACTCTAACATCCTCAGCAGAAACAATAACATCCTCCATCAGGTTATTCACTGTTTTAGAGTTAACGTATGTATTACTGAAGAGATTTGAAGATGACGACGGAAGAGCCTTTTCGGCTTTCTTTTTCGATTTAATACCACTTGTACCAGCTGAAGAGACAGTAGCAGTAACTGAAGAAGGGGCGGAAACAGCTTTCAGACGGGAAATAGCAGGAGAACACTTGTTTTTTTTTCACATTAAGACGATCCAGAGCAGGCGAAGAGAGTGCACGTCTATTTGTGGTGGACAATTTGACAGGTTCGACGACCTTTGCTTTTCTTTGGTCGCGTGTACTACCGCGAATATTACGACTATAAGCGCGGGAGGTAAAAACAAAAATTTAAAGTGCGAAAAATGTAAGTTTTATTGGCAATATTTTAATAATTTTTTATTTACAACCAAATTTAACTTTTTTTTTAAAGGGAAGTAGAAGCTGCGGCGTGGAATATGGCGAAAACTAAGCTATTAATTCAAAAAAGAATTCAACTCTGGGAAAAAGAAAACGATTTCTTTGTGGAGGACGGTGCTATATGAAATGAAAAAAGTTGATCCATTCTTCTCCTTTGATGTCTTGGATATCAAAAAATCGGACGCTTCTGAACATTCAGTGACTACTTAAAATTGTACTTAAGCAGGCCTGCGCACGTTCTGCAGAATAAGTGTGTTCAATAATGCAACAAAGAAGAAAGACGATTGTACTAGCGCAGAATTTCGATGTTCATGAAAACACCCTTATTCATAACCAGGGTGGAAGCACCCATTACTAATTTTTGTTATTTTGTTCTTAAATTTAATTTAAATTGTGTTCCTTAATATTTACCTAAACTTAAGAGTGTTAAACTATTCCTTAACGCATTTTTTATGTGGGGGTTCTATTCAAATGAGCTAAAATTTAATACAAATATGTTGAGTCCTATCACTTTAAAATGTGTAGTAAAATTATCACATTCAATATAGACACCATTTTTTATTATGCTTTACAAAATTTAATAAACTTGAATTGAAAAAAGAAATTGAGGTGTTTTCTTTATTAGTTTAAAAGTTATTGAACTTGGAAGTCAAAGCAAAGGGGGGGTTCTATTCAAGTGAGCGGCACTGTATCAGTTGTAAAGAATTAATGATATTCATACAACCGCATAGATCGCCTTCTGTGAACTTCCCACCTCAGTTACCAGCGACCACAAAGAAATAGCCCATGGTAGGGCAAATTCTCAGCGATTTTTGGGGAGCATGATGTCCATCACTGGAACTTGAAGGCTTGATATCAGTTTTAAAGATTAAATGATATTTATACAACCGCATAGATCGCCTCCTGTCAATTAGTCACCTCAGTTACCAGCGACACCAGAGAAATGGGTATGGATATACGTATATTCCCGAAAAATGTGATAGAAGATGTACGAAGCCTCGAAATCGAAACCACCAACCGTAAATTGGGAGGGTTAGCAAAATAAATATTAGGTATTAACTATATAGGTTTATACAGGGCCTTAAACCTAGCTTCTCCAACCACTTGTTTGTGCAAAGAGGAAAGGACCCACAATTGTAAGCCAACTCTGATCGACAAGAGTTCGCAAGAAGTGGGGCAGTGGAAAATATTTTGTTGCTTGGAGCAGGCGGGATTTGAACCTGAGACCTCCACAAAGTGGGAGGGCTATGATACCTCTAATCCTGCCGTTGAACATAGAGAAGAAGAAGATCTAAGGCAGTCCACGACAGAGAAATATAGCCATTGAGTGGGGCCTATATTAACGGTTTTTTTTTTTTTTTTTAGAAAAGTGCTACGGTAGCTGTTTTTTAACTCTTTCTTTAAATAGGGTTTCCAGTTTATTTTTCTATCTAAAATAAGACTATTAAGCTTTTACTATTGATAGAGGAAGGATCAATGTGTAAGAACTTATTTAGCGCCGCATAGAAATAAGAAATAAAAGTTCTGATTTGCTTGCCGACTGGCTACGACTTTTTGCTTACGAAGGGAAAGTTGAAAATTGAATCTACAGCGGCAGAAGAGGTGTAAAAGTAATTGATGCTAACGCTGGGAATGATCACCACAAGTTTTGGATAATTTAATTTATGTTTGCAGAACGGTAAGTAGTCAAAACCGTGACCCGCGCCTAGTGGGAGTTCACACAACAGTCATCCTTATTGCGAAGATCAATCGACAATTGATAATTGACTATTTTCAATGTGTGCTATTGTGAACGAACGATTCATTTGGTATTTTCGTCAATCGCATTTTTTTAATTTACTGCGATTGACAAAATCCTTTAGAATCGTTCGTTCACAATAGCACACATTGAAAATAGTCAATTATCAACTGTCGATTGATCTTCGCAATAAGGCTCAGTATCTCTTGTCTTAAATAAGGTTTAATGGGAACGTTATCTTCTGACAATATATCAAACAAGCTACCAGACATTTTAAGGCACACCACACGTATAACTAGCACATAACCTACGGTTACCTGTAATCGAGCTCGTACAATGTCCAAGGGATTTGTTATAACAGTTGTAGTGAATCCACCAAGACTACCAGCAACACATTGTATGAGCAAATGAGATACGTACGGTGGACAAATTCGGCATAGCTCATCTGAAATCAATACAATTTATTGACTACCAGATTTTCTGAATCAGATACAAACCTTGATATAAGTGATAAAAGACCCACCACAGCGCCGAATTCGGGACATAGGCCATCAGGCTGGCAGTGTATCCCCGATAGAAACCTTTTAACCCATCTCTTCGCATTATTTCTTTGGCAATGTCTATTGAAATATTTAGCCTTCCCCGGCTGCGACTAGTATCGATTCCCAGAGGATTCATATGGGCCTTTCCCATTCCCAGCACCATAGCGTGTTGCGATATCACATCGAAAGGTACAATAATAGTCTGACCCACCAAAGAGGCACAACCACCGCCAAGCAACGCTTTTGTTCGATGACCAGCACCGAAGTCATTGAGGAAGTGCCGCACGCCCTCGTACGTACTAATATAGAATACCCCAGACACGATTTGCACCGATGATATCCAGAAACCACGGTACAGACCCGGTACTCCTTCGGACTTATAAATTTTAATGGCACAGTCAATCATGCCCTTGTAAACATCACTTCGGTGTTGCAGTTGCAATTGTGTCTTTATCACCGTCAGCGGGAAGAGGCAACATCGAACTGAGAACGAGCTCAACATTGACAGAGGAAAGAATTTCTTTTTGTCCATCATGTCCCATTCAATAGTTTTTATGTAAGTATTGCTGTCCATTTTCTCAGTTTGTTGATTTAGTTTGGATGGTGATTTTTTAGAACTTCGACTTCAGACTTAATAGGTGAGTTGTGTCGAAATGAAACGGGCAAGCGATTAGGTCATCCTCGAGACTGTGTTTTCCAAAATCCTTCAAGTATCCAAATGTGTTTATCTGGCCACAAGAATACTGACGCCCTTGTTATCTGCATTACTTAAACCTGGAGATTAGAGTTGCGAGAAACTTTTACTTTTGAATGGAGCAAATCGATTGATTTCAGAACTCATGATTGTTATTCATCGCTTTGTGCAACTGATACGTATTTTTTCTTGGTAAGAAATTATATAATTCGTTTTGCGTAAACACGATATTGGTAGTATGTACTTGAGCGATTTTTATTTCCTAGTTGTTATGAACTTATTATAATATGAAATGATCGTCTGCATTCAATATTTTAATATGTTCATCGACATCACTTTGTTCTCACCATTTAGTTGAATATGTGTAAAATCACTCTGGGAAGAGACGTTTCTTTATTTTGTTTTTGCAAAAAGAAAATTGCGATTTAATGAAAATTATGCACTAACATGTTGAGAGATTGACGTTTCCGATGTTTAGCCTGTCATTCGAAGTAACGAAATGCTCGAACTTTTAAATTATTCAGCTTTTCAAAATGTTGGGAAATTACAAACTTATCAGTAACAGCGTTTTTTTGGGCTGTATGTAGTATCATCGGCTAAGTGCTAGGGAGGGCTTCAGTCAACAACTTGTGCTCTGATCTATAAATCGATTATTTGTAAAAAGTACTTCGCGATAACGTCAGTGTCAAATAAAAAAAAACATCTGCTGAATTAATTGAAGAAAAAAATTGGTGAACTTCTATGTCGGATGACGACGAAGGAGTATCCAAAAACTAGGCCAGTTCCCATTACAAAGCGCAAGACCTCATCAACGAGTATACAAGCTGATAAATTCGGTTCACGGGACTGCGAGTACGACCGAACACATATTGTACAACACCAGATAGATACTGGAGATGCGAGACCAATTCGTCAGCCTCCTAGACAATTACCATTGGCTAAGCAGACGGAGGTTGCTGAGATTCGATCAACGATGGAGAAGGAAAGAGTGATCGAATGCTCTAAAAGCCCATAGGTATCTAAAATTGCACTGGTCAAAAAGAAAAATGGCAGCACTCGGTTAATTGTAGACTATCGCCAAGTGAAAAACGTCACACAAAAAGGCTAGCTACGCTCTTATGATTGACTATACGCTGCATAAACTCTCCCGAGTCCGATGGTTTTCCACACTAAATCTGAAGAGTGGCTTCTGGCAAGTGCAGATCCATCCGGAAGACCGCGAGAAAACAGCTTTTACAGCTGGAAACGGGTTCTGGCAATTCAAAGTAATGCCATTTGGACTGCGCAACGCGCCGGTAACCTTTGAAAGTCTAATAGAACGTGTTTTGTTGGGACTTGCGAGGAAAACTTGTTTGGTCTACTTGAACGATATCGTCGTGGTTGGAAAACGTTTAAATAACATCCGGATAATTCGAAAAAAGTGTTACAGAGACTACAAGTGCGCAATTGATCCTAAATCCGAAAAAGTGTGATGTCTTTATAGAAGTCAAATATGATTGAGAAGATCTGATTTCGTGCCAGCTTTGTATATTGGTCGTACTATGGCTACTTTCAGGTCCTCTGGAACACATGACTGCTCCAAGCTTAAGTTGACGATGCGTTCTATTATCGTTGCTAAAACTTCAGCGTTAGATTTAAGGTCTTTTGCCCGAATTTCATCCACTCCAGGTTATTTACGAGTTTTTAAGTTTGCTAAAATCTTCAAGATTTCTTCACTTTTGAATGGTCGCAAGTAAATGATTGCTGAGAGCTTCGTGCATCTGTATGGTTTTTATGCCGCATGTATGTACAACATTTTCTATTTCTTTAATGAAATTTGAGGTAAACCTATTAGTAAGCCTGTTTGAATTGTCTTTTATACCAAAATTATTTTGTATAATTTCATTAAATTTTTTTGTTGTTCTTAATAATATTTCATTAATTAAACTCCAAGTTTTCTTTGGATTCATTCGACATTCCGAAAATGTCTCCCGGTAAAAATTGCTTTTGGTTTTTTCTATTTGTTCGTTGACAATATTTTGAAAACTTTTGTACATTATGTTTCATATTAAACGCATTTTCTGTTATTTTCGTTTATATCTATAAAATGTCTCTTTGCTTGCAGATATGACGTATTTCTTGATTTACCCACGGGTTTGTTACATTTCGCTTTCTGTGTTGAGTTTGTATATGCTATTTTAAGAATACTTTTGGAATTCTCTATACAAATCAATTGCATTACTGAAATTTTCTATAATATTGTTCCGATTAAAACTTTGTAAATATGCATTATTAAATGGGGGAGAGTACGATAACTCGGGCGACAAAGTTTAACGACAGATTTGTGTATAACTGTTATTTACAAGCATTTTTTACTATGGGGGGGGGGGTCTATATCGCTCCATTTGGCCGGGAGGGGCGATTTTCTAAAAAAAAAAAAAACAATTCAAATGGGAACAAATATTTGAAAATAACGGTAATACTTACAATTAAGTAGGTATTGCACATTTTTTAAAGAGAAAAGTCGGTTCTATCATCTTGTTTTTAAATCAAGTGATTTCAATGAATAGTTTTTTTTTTTAAAAACTAATTTCAAACTCAAAGTTTCCATATTCCTTAAATGCAAAAGAAACTTTGCATACACCCAACCTCGCATATAATCCGACAGTGAACCCAAGCAGGGGGTACATAACCTCACTGTTTATACGCCGTACCGTAATGCTTGCATTCTAGGTAACGCCAAATAACTTACTGTTCTCTACTTATTAGAAGGATATCATTATTTAAGCATTGACGTCAAGGAAAAAAAGTCCATTAATAAAAATTTAATAAAAATTAGGTTTGGTAATTTTCAATTTTTTCGAAAACTACTAATGAAAATCACTTGATTTAAAAACAGTATCATAGAACCGACTTTTAGCTTTAAAAAAGCTTCAATGTGCAATACCTAATTGTAAGTATATATACCGTTATTTTTAAATATTTTTTCCCCATTTGAAGTGTTTTTTTTTTTTTAGAAAATCGCCCCTCCCGCCCAAATGTGGCGAGATAGACCCCCCTCAAATAGTAAAAATGCTTGTATCTAACTGTTCTACACAAAACCGTTATTTTTTCTTGTCGCTTGAGTTATCGTACTCTTGCCTAAATGTATTGCCCAAGACCCCGCAGAATAATGCGTATAATGGTCTGATATGTCGGTTTCAATTACTGTCGCGTATGCATTTTCGTCCTTCATACGAACAAGGCAATGGTCTATTCTCGTTTTACTACCTCTACGTAAATCGACTCTTGAATATGCTTTTATAACATTACTTAATCCATGAGAGAATACATATTTACGTAGTTATTGATTAAGTTTTGTTGAGATCAACAGTCATATCTCCTATTATGATTAATTTTTTTCTTGTATCAATTCCGTCAATTAGCTGTTCTAGTTCCGCAATAAATTTGGAATGTTAAATCCAGCTGCCCACTATCTATATTGCGACTATCGTGAATTCATCTGAATTGTCTTTAACCTCTATCTGGATGTTTTCATAGTATGTATCTGCTTTTCACAATAATAAAATCGGCTGTCCTCCGGCTTCGATTTGTACAGATAAACTCGATACTCACTAAGTTATTTATTGCTTAAAACAAGTGACGCCGTTGTATCAACAGTACACCCTTCAAGCAAGAGACTCCGTTGTACGTCTGCAAAAGGAGTCAAGGACATGTGGACCAGTCCGCATACGGGTCCACGAAACGACTTTTTTCGGTTCCATTAAGTTTGGAAATTAAAATAACCACGGTTTCCCACCTGTATGTACCTTATGTGCTTAGCAAAAAATGAGTATTGCTTCACAGAAAAATAAAAGAAAACTGAATTTTGTTTTACCACGTTTGATTTATTTTTTCGAAGAATATTTACATTATATTCTTCAGAACTCCGGAGGTGAGATTCGTGTGGCATTTTTCCCAACAAACTTTCCTTTAAAGAAAAAGGGATGAGAAAGAGATACATATAAGGAAATAAATATTATTATTAAATATTCGAAAATTCCTTAGATACTTGATTTAAAGTTTTATTTAATTTACAATTCATATTGTTGTTTGTTTATTTTTAATTCAATTATTGTTGTTGAAAAGAAAATGATACCGACAATGACATATTATGACGAACAAATCCGACATTACAAAAAAAAATACTTTAGACTCTCACTCTTTCTATTGGGATGGCTACTTACGCCAGTCGCTGAAACATATTGAAACTTGCAAGTTTGAAACCATAATTGCCTATATGTGTTGTCCGAACACTCCTGTAAGTTTCAATATGTTCTAGCAGCTGGCGTAAGTACTGTTCAAACAAAAATATTGTTCTCCGATCGCACTAGAAAGCGAAGCCACTGGCTGCTGGCCTTGAGACTGGAACGCAAGCTCTTTGAAACAGGTACGGAAACCTAGTCAGCGATGTATTTTAGCTGCATTTCCAACAGCTGATAAGTGGGCATAATGTAGAGAGAGTGATAGGGCAAGAAGAGAAGGGGGTAAGCGGACGATATCGACATCATCGTTCCCAACGCGGAGTATTAGAGGCTTTTACGGTGATTGGAGAACAGGCGACATTGGTTGGTCTTAATGTTGATGAGCACAAGGTAACTGCTTGCTATCAACAAATAAACAAACAAATATCTGTCCACCGCCTAGGACAAATCGTCACTCTGTCGGATATATGGTCCTGTGTGCGACGAGGGAGAATGGAGGAGAAGACAACAACGAACTCTATGAGCTGTACCAAGATGTGGACTTAGTCCAAAAAGCTAAATCACGTCGACTACATTGGCTAGGCCACATTGAGCGAACTGAAAATAGTGCTCCAGCCAGGAGGATCTTCGAATCCCAGCCCCCAGGTTCGAGAAGACAAGAAAGACTGACCCTTCATCACGAAGTCATCGCGGCTGCGAGAGTCCTTGGTCTGCACAACCGGAAGCAGCGTGCCTTGTACCGCAGAGCATGGAAGGCTGCTGTGCTACAGGCAGAGACTCTTCACGGGTCAGAAGCCCTTAAGGAAGTAAGTAAGTTGTCCGAACGCCCCGGGCACCACATAAACGATAATGGGACATTAAGGTTGCCAAGCATGGGACTGTTAGGGGTCTATCTGGTAATGACTTGGATTGAAAAACTCGACTGGAAGCTATGTTCTGGTACCATGGGAGATATTGGTTGTTCAGTAAGACCATAATATTAGCCGCGTTTCTTTGAGAAATGTATCCACAGGAGTGTTCGAATTTACACATTAAACAACAACAACAACATTGTATCACAGCAATACTGATAGCTGTCGATAACATCCACAGCAGGCTGCTTTGGATACGTTCTGCAAATACATAAAGTAATTTATGTTGCAAACAAAAATGTATGGCTGCTGGCCATAATTCTTGTAATCGTTCTTATGAAGAACGGTGGATACATTTCTCAAAGAAACGCTGCTAATATTAACTTGACTTGAAAACTTGAGAAATTTTTACATTTAAAAAAAAAATAGTTATATTTTGATAAATATCTCAAAGAAAATGAAACGCGACCAGCTTAGTATTGGTATTGGTATGTTCAAAGGACTGACCCTACCACCACCGTCAAAAAGGCAATGTCAGTCAACGTTCCCATTTAATCGCGAATGGATGGAATAAAAATACCTGGTCACACAAATGCAGTGACACCAGCATTTGATTGAACTCAGTGACGAAGTGATTCGGCGATGGCTGCCGATATTTTTTGAGGTCAATGAGGTCAGCAGGAATGCGGTAAAGTTAAAGGGTTATGATCCCTTTAGTTCAGATCATAACCTCGTCATTGAAAAGAAAGAAGAAGGTATATTTAGTTAGATTAAACACAGATTGTCGCCTGTTACTATTACATTGGCGATCACAAGGATGAGGCCATACATTTTGCAATCGATTTGCAGTCTTTATTCCAAGATCAAACAATGAACTACCTACTTGAAAAGCGTAAAAAAAGATGCGATACTAGGATGAGGCCACATGCAAAATCTTTGAAAGAAAGGAAAAAATGAATAAAATGTTTACATTTTATGATTTTAAAACATTTATTTATTATGTTTTTCTACATTAATAATGAGTATGCCCGCCATTTTTCGATATGACCTCTATAAGACGGTTTGGAATAGAATCATACAGTTTTTTTTTTTTAACAATTAAGAGAAATTCAGGCCCAGGCATCACTAATATCTTTGATTAAAGTGTCCTTGTCTTCAAAATGTCTGCCGCCTTCATACACTTTACGAGATAACCATGCCCAAACATTCTCGATTATGTTTAAGCCCGGTAAATAGGGCGCCCATGGCAAAAGTTCCACATCTTCTGATTGAATCCATCTTCTAACAACCCTGGAAGTGTGGATTGTCTTGTTGGAATATCTAAGACAGGGTCCCAAAAGGTTTTTTCACTTTTGGAAATGACCGTTCCAGCAAATATTTCCGTTCATTGTTGTAGACAAAAACTCCAACTCGATTGTTCCTCCTGATGTACGGTTGTGATGTCTTGCCAACATAAGCTCCTCCTTTCTTAGATCGTGGAATTTAAAGTTGCAACCATCGGGGCCGTTAAGGTTAAACTTTTTTTCATCCGAAAAGACAACGCGTTTAAATTCACTGCCCAAGCGATATGTTCTCTTGCAAAATTCATTCGATGCTCCTTGTGTAGTTGCCTCAAAACAGATTTCTTTTCAAGTTTTCTTATCTGTATACCGTTGCTATGCTGGCTGATACTCCGCTGTTGGCCCTTATTTTAGTCACTAGTAAAGTAAAATTTAAGGCAACCCGTAGAATAACCCGCTTTTCTCGCAGTGTTGTTGCTTCTGCCGTGCGTCCTTTTGGATTTTTTCCATAGTGTTGTGGATCCGCGAAATAGTCTAGTCGCGAAGTCTTACTTCTATTTAGCCTTCTTGAGATTTCTCGGCCTGAGAGTCCTAACTCCTCGAAAGCATCTATTTTTCCTCTTTCTGTCGCTGTCAAAGCCTTTACGGAAACCATTTTTTTAATTAAATAACAACAGTTCTTTTCAACGCTTTTTTAAATATTCTTAACAAAACTTTGAAAAAGGCCTCTTCCTAGTGCACCTGTTCACATGTAGTAATAGTTTCTAGCTATAAAATGTCCAACAGGTATAAAGACTGAAAATCGATTGAAAAACGTATGCCTCATCCTTGTGATCGCCAGTGTATTTACAGTTGCCATGTTTCTTCTAGAAGCCAATGGAACTCAACACACATATTTTTTCGCTGTTTTTCGCAATAGTTTCGCTGTCGGTTTGGAGATCACAGGCAAATTCCATTTCGCATTAGCAGCGTACCATCACAAATAATAAAGTTACATAGATACCGCATGCAGAGTAAAAAAAATTACCACTTTTTCAACGACAATAAATGAAAAAATGAGTGTTTGCTTGGGAACTCAAACCTATGTCCTATGTCCTACGACAACGGCAGCATCAATACAAACTGCCCATCACATTAATTGCCTAAAAATAGTTCAAATCAAGCTCTAGCAACACAAGCGTTTACATTAAAAATTAATAATGCTTTCGACTGTAAGGACACTGGGTCTCATTACGATAAACATATTCTAAGGCGTGGAGTTCAGGTCGGAAATCCAGCTTATAATGAGCTTTAACAATTCTTGTCTTACTTAAGATCAATGCAAGGGTCTACTAATCTTCCAAGGAACTTTTGTGTAAAAGGAATGATACAGACAATAAACGGGGTTTTATTACTTAGTGAAGATATAAGTGATGGTTTATTCGGACAAGTTGAGTATTTACTTAAAAAGAGAACTCATCAAGATATTTTGGAAAATTTATTTTCTATTATTCGCAGTAAAGGTGGCAATAACAAAAATCCCTCTGTGTACGAAATTAATGTCTTAATGTCAAAAATTCTGTCCTCAAATCTAATTGCTTACTTTCCTCATTGTAATTTTGATGATGACGATGTAGAATTCTTAAAATTAGATACCTCCCAGACTCAACCGCACACATCAAGATCTTTTTTCTTACCTAAAACACGCGAAGAAACTGTATTTGAAAGTACGAGTACTTTGTTGGAAAAAGTGATATATGAAATTAAAATTACAAATCGAATTTCATTGGAAACGACTGCCATGCGTTATTTTACAGGATATCTGGCGTTTAAAATGCTTTTAAAAAACAAATGTGCAAATTGTTCGAAATTATTTAAAAAAAATGATGAACAAATAACATGTCCCTCAGAATTTTTTATTTTTGCTAAGAATTTTTCCAATTATAGTGATTTTGGAAGTCTCCTAACACCAACTGATGAGTTTTTCAATATTTTTAAGCTCCATTTCAAAGTATACCATACAATTTTTAGAGATCGTCCGCATATTAGAAATATAAGGGAGAGAATGGCCTTGGAATGCATGAGAATAACAAACCTGAGAGACTCGAACTGGTTTGATGAGCAAAACCAATGCTTTGAGCATCGCAAAGAAATTCTCCACTTTGCACTTCTTATTTCTCTTGCGAGAACATTGCGCCTCTAAAATCCAAAAAAGAATTACCAGTAAAAATCAAAAAATTAAAATTTTGTCAGGAAAACAAATGCAAAACATTCACGATATTGAACCACCTCCGCAAGAGTAAAAGGCACCCAGCACCCCAAGAGTTAGAGGCACGGTGACCTCACTATAAACCAGCACCCCAAGAGTTAGAGGCACGGTGACCTCACTATAAACCAGCACCCCAAGAGTGAGAGGCACCGGGACCTCACTATAAACCAGCACCCCAAGAGTGAGAGGCACGGGGACGTCACTATAAACCAGCACCCCAAGAGCGAGAGACACCGGGACCTCACTATAAACCAGCACCCCAAGAGTGAGAGGCACGGGGACCTCACTATAAACCAACGCCCCCAAAGTGAGAGGCAGACCTCACTACAAACCAGCATCCCAAGAGTGAGAGGCACGGAGACCTCACTATAAACCAACATCCCAAAAGTGAGAGGCATGGGGACCTCACTATAAACCAGCACCCCAAGAGTGAGAGGCACGGGGACCTCACTATAAACCAGCACCACAAGAGTGAGAGGCACGGGGACCTCACTATAAACCAGCCCCCAAGAGTGAGAGGCACGGGGACTTGACTATAAACCAGCACCCCAAGAGTTAGAGGCACGGTGACCTCACTATAAAACACCACCCCAAGAGTGAGAAGCACGGTGACGTCACTACAAACCAGCACCCCAAGAGTGAGAGGCACGGGGACCTCACTATAAACAAGCACCCCAAGAGTGAGAGGCACGGGGACCTCACAATAAAAAAGCACCCCAAGAGTTAGAGGCACGGTGACCTCACTATAAACCAGCACTCCAAGAGTGAGAGGCACGGGGACCTCACTATAAACCAGCACCCCAAGAGTTAGAGGCACGGTGACCTCACTATAAACCAGCACCCCAAGAGTTAGAGGCACGGTAACCTCAATATAAACCAGCACCCCAAGAGTGAGAGGCACCGGGACCTCACTATAAACCAACGCCCCAAAAGTGAGAGGCAGACCTCACTACAAACCAGGACACCAAGAGTGAGAGGCACGGTTACCTCACTATAAACCAGCACCCCAAGAGTTAGAGGCACGGTAACCTCAATATAAACCAGCACCCCAAGAGTGAGAGGCACGGGTACCTCACTATAAACCAACGCCCCAAAAGTTAGAGGCAGACCTCACTACAAACCAGCACCCCAAGAGTGAGAGGCACGGAGACCTCACTATAAACCAACATCCCAAAAGTGAAAGGCACCGGGCCCTCACTATAAACCAGCACCCCAAGAGTGAGAGGCACGGTGACCTCACTATAAACCAGCACCCCAAGAGTTAGAGGCACGGTAACCTCAATATAAACCAGCACCCCAAGAGTGAGAGGCACGGGGACCTCACTATAAACCAACGCCCCAAAAGTGAGAGGCAGACCTCACTACAAACCAGCACCCAAAGAGTGAGAGGCACGGTGACCTCACTATAAACCAGCACCCCAAGAGTTAGAGGCACGGTAACCTCAATATAAACCAGCACCCCAAGAGTGAGAGGCACGGGGCCCTCACTATAAACCAACGCCACAAAAGTGAGAGGCAGACCTCACTACAAACCAGCACCCCAAGAGTTAGAGGCACGGGGACCTCACTATAAACCAACGCCCCAAAAGTGAGAGGCAGACCTCACTACAAACCAGCACCCCAAGAGTGAGAGGACCGGAGACCTCACTATAAACCAACATCCCAAAAGTGAGAGGCACCGGGCCCTCACTATAAACCAGCACCCCAAGAGTGAGAGGCACGGGGACCTCACTATAAACCAACGCCCCAAAAGTGAGAGGCATGGGGACCTCACTATAAACCAGCACCCCAAGAGTGAGAGGCACGGGGACCTCACTATAAACCAACATCCCAAAAGTGAGAGGCATGGGGACCTCACTATAAACCAGCACTCCAAGAGTGAGAGGCACGGGGACCTCACTATAAACCAGCACCCCAAGAGTGAGAGGCATGGGGACCTCACTATAAACCAGCCCCCAAGGGTGAGAGGCACGGGGACCTCACTATAAACCAGCACCCCAAGAGTTAGAGGCACGGTGACTTCACTATAAACCAGCACCCCAAGAGTGAGGCACGGGGACGTCACTATAAACCAGCACCCCAAGAGTTAGAGACACGGTGACCTCACTATAAAACAACACCCCAAGAGTGAGAGGCACCGGGACCTCACTATAAACCAGCACCCCAAGAGTGAGAGGCACCGGGACCTCACTATAAACCAGCACCCCAAGAGCGAGAGGCACGGGGACCTCACTATAAACCAGCACCCCAAGAGTTAGAGGCACGGTGACCTCACTATAAACCAGCACCCCAAGAGTTAGAGGCACGGTAACCTCAATATAAACCAGCACCCCAAGAGTGAGAGGCACCGGGCCTCACTATAAACCAACGCCCCAAAAGTGAGAGGCAGACCTCACTACAAACCAGGACCCCAAGAGTGAGAGGCACGGTTACCTCACTATAAACCAGCACCCCAAGAGTTAGAGGCACGGTAACCTCAATATAAACCAGCACCCCAAGAGTGAGAGGCACGGGGACCTCACTATAAACCAACGCCCCAAAAGTGAGAGGCAGACCTCACTACAAACCAGCACCCCAAGAGTGAGAGGCACGGAGACCTCACTATAAACCAACATCCCAAAAGTGAGAGGCACCGGGCCCTCACTATAAACCAGCACCCCAAGAGTGAGAGGCACGGTGACCTCACTATAAACCAGCACCCCAAGAGTGAGAGACACGGGGACCTCACTATAAACCAGCACCCCAAGAGTTAGAGGCACGGTGACCTCACTATAAACCAGCACCCCAAGAGTTAGAGGCACGGTGACCTCACTATAAACCAGCACCCCAAGAGTGAGAGGCACCGGGACCTCACTATAAACCAGCACCCCAAGAGTTAGAGGCACGGGGACGTCACTATAAACCAGCACCCCAAGAGCGAGAGACACCGGGACCTCACTATAAACCAGCACCCCAAGAGTTAGAGGCACGGTGACCTCACTATAAAACAGCACCCCAAGAGTGAGAAGCACGGTGACGTCACTACAAACCAGCACCCCAAGAGTGAGAGGCACGGGGACCTCACTATAAACAAGCACCCCAAGAGTGAGAGGCACGGGGACCTCACTATAAAAAAGCACTCCAAGAGTGAGAGGCACGGTTACCTCACTATAAACCAGCACCCCAAGAGTTAGAGGCACGGTAACCTCAATATAAACCAGCACCCCAAGAGTGAGAGGCACGGGAACCTCACTATAAACCAACGCCCCAAAAGTGAGAGGCAGACCTCACTACAAACCAGCACCCCAAGAGTGAGAGGCACGGAGACCTCACTATAAACCAACATCCCAAAAGTGAGAGGCACCGGGCCCTCACTATAAACCAGCACCCCAAGAGTGAGAGGCACGGTGACCTCACTATAAACCAACGCCCCAAAAGTGAGAGGCAGACCTCACTACAAACCAGCACCCCAAGATTGAGAGGCACGGTGACCTCACTATAAACCAGCACCCCAAGAGTGAGAGGCACGGGGACCTCACTATAAACCAACGCCCCAAAAGTGAGAGGCAGACCTCACTACAAACCAGCACCCCAAGAGTTAGAGGCACGGTGACCTCACTATAAACCAGCACCCCAAGAGTTAGAGGCACGGTAACTTCAATATAAACCAGCACCCCAAGAGTGAGAGGCACGGGGACCTCACTATAAACCAACGCCCCAAAAGTGAGAGGCAGACCTCACTACAAACCAGCACCCCAAGAGTGAGAGGCCCGGAGACCTCACTATAAACCAACATCCCAAAAGTGAGAGGCACCGGGCCCTCACTATAAACCAGCACCCCAAGAGTGAGAGGCACGGGGACCTCACTACAAACCAACGCCCCAAAAGTGAGAGGCATGGGGACCTCACTATAAACCAGCACCCCAAGAGTGAGAGGCACGGGGACCTCACTATAAACCAACATCCCAAAAGTGAGAGGCATGGGGACCTCACTATAAACCAGCACTCCAAGAGTGAGAGGCACGGGGACCTCACTATAAACCAGCACCCCAAGAGTGAGAGGCATGGGGACCTCACTATAAACCAGCCCCCAAGGGTGAGAGGCACGGGGACCTCACTATAAACCAGCACCCCAAGAGTTAGAGGCACGGTGACTTCACTATAAACCAGCACCCCAAGAGTGAGGCACGGGGACGTCACTATAAACCAGCACCCCAAGAGTTAGAGACACGGTGACCTCACTATAAAACAACACCCCAAGAGTGAGAGGCACCGGGACCTCACTATAAACCAGCACCCCAAGAGTGAGAGGCACCGGGACCTCACTATAAACCAGCACCCCAAGAGCGAGAGGCACGGGGACCTCACTATAAACCAGCACCCCAAGAGTTAGAGGCACGGTGACCTCACTATAAACCAGCACCCCAAGAGTGAGAGGCATGGGGATCTCACTATAAACCAGCACCCCAAGAGTGAGAGGCACGGGGACCTCACTATAAACCAACATCCCAAAAGTGAGAGGCATGGGGACCTCACTATAAACCAGCACTCCAAGAGTGAGAGGCACGGGGACCTCACTATAAACCAGCACCCCAAGAGTGAGAGGCATGGGGACCTCACTATAAACCAGCCCCCAAGGGTGAGAGGCACGGGGACCTCACTATAAACCAGCACCCCAAGAGTTAGAGGCACGGTGACTTCACTATAAACCAGCACCCCAAGAGTGAGGCACGGGGACGTCACTATAAACCAGCACCCCAAGAGTTAGAGACACGGTGACCTCACTATAAAACAACACCCCAAGAGTGAGAGGCACGGTGACGTCACTATAAACCAGCACCCCAAGAGTGAGAGGCCCGGGGACCTCACTATAAACCAGCACCCCAAGAGTGAGAGGCACGGGGACCTCACTATAAACCAGCACCCCAAGAGTTAGAGGCACGGTGACCTCACTATAAACCAGCACCCCAAGAGTGAGAGGCACGAGGACCTCACTATAAACCAGCACCCCAAGAGTTAGAGGCACGGTGACGTCACTATAAACCAGCACCCCAAGGGTTAGAGGCACGGTGACCTCACTATAAACCAGCACCCTAAGAGTGAGAGGCACCGGGACCTCACTATAAACCAGCACCCCAAGAGTGAGAGGCACCGGGATCTCACTATAAACCAACACCCCAAGATTTAAAAGCAGTAGGTATCCCAAGTTGCTATTGCAAGATATACTTTCCTACTAATCCTCTCTCACTGTTGTTTAATAATAATAATATTTAGTTAGGGTATATTACACTGCGACCTATTGGTCTATTGTGTCCCCTTGCTTGTGCCTCGGAGAGGTTCATGCCCTCTTTCAGAGCCCTCTCTAGATTCCAGTATGTGGTCTGGAGTTTCGGCGGTTTCACTGCAGAATCTGCAGAGCCCCTCCACCGATATGCCCATTTTCCTCAGGTGCTCCTTGAGTCTGCAGTGCCCCGTGAGGAGGCCTGTTAGTATTCTTAGGTTGTTTTTGTTAAGGCCGATACAAGCTTTGAATCTCTTTTGGTTGTAATTTCCTAAGAGTTTCTTTGCTTGCCTTAGACCTTGGAGGTTGAGAAAGGTTTTGGCCCTTGTTTCTTCCTCCAGTTTCTTGAACTCTTCGCGTATAGTGTGTTCTCCTATCCCGCAGAACGGTTCAGGTCCTATAAAGGGTTCCTCTGCCCCTTTTCTTGCCAGAGAGTCCGCTGCCTCATTGCCTGTAATGCCAACATGGCCAGGTACCTAGCAGATGGAAATTCTGTTATTCTTGCCTAATCTATTCAGTCCGTGTAGGCATTCCCTCACTGTTGTTTAAAAAAAAGGAAATAACCTTGAACAAGAAATTCCTTCAATTGAATCACAGTCAGAACCTGAAAACAAAAACCGAAATAATGAAAAACAAAACACAAAGAGAAGTAAGCAAAAGCAACAAGCAAATTTGAAAGAACAACATGTCTTATGCACGATTCGATCAAACGGGGACGTAGGAGTAAATCCCATTCCCCTGAAAAAGCGACATATTTTTTTACTCCGCATGCGATATCTATGTAACTTTATTATCTGTACCGATACGCTTCATAAAAGAAGTGTGTCTAGAGGGGGCTCTGAAAGAGGGCTTTAACCTCTACGAATCGGAGGATTTTTGCACCGAACACCTGTTCGGAAGAATACCTCGAAGCAAAAATCCTCTGATTCATATTAGATAAGAGCTAAAGCCGACTGACACTGGTGCTAATGATTAAGACCAGCCCTTTGAATAATAGGTCCGTTCGCGAACTAATATGCAAACGTAAATTTATATAAACTTTCGTGCAAAACTACACAAACGCGTTCGCGTACTGAGAAAATGGTAAAAAAATGACCGAAAGAAAAATGTACTTTCGTTCATTTTTTTTCACACAGAATTTCAGCTGGTAAAAAAATGAAAACTGTCAAATGATGAAATCCTATGAGTTTGCAGCAAAAAAAAAAACAGCGGTTGCTTCTTTTCCAGCCAAACTTTGAAGTTTTTCATCTTTTTACACAAAAGCGTTCGCATACTTTTCTATGAAATGAGAGGATTCTCTCTCGATTTTGAAGATTTGAAAGTTTTCATTTTTCTACACATAAAGTACGCGAACGGACCTAATGTCAAAATTATCTTTCAAAAATAATGCTAAGGTTTTTAAACGACCTTGTGGTTGATACCTGAGATATCTAGACAGAAAATACTTACCTGTGACAAAGTGCTACGTTTGCTTAAGTTGTTCACAGTCACGCCCTTTAGCAAAAAAGGATAATCATAATCCCAAACCCTTTAAAAAGCTGTGTAAACACGTTTCAAGTTTAAATATCCCTCAAGTGATTGGCTTGTGTTTAAATTCTTTAAGAGAGCATGATGAGATGATGACCTACATACAAATTTAAAAATCAAATATACATATGTCTGAACTCTTTCCTAAAATATAAGAAAACCCCACATAATAATTAATTATCCAGCAGTATAGGCCATTTATTTATGTAAATATGATTCATCGGTTATAAATGTTTACGATTGATAAACATTTTGTAAAATGTTATTTGCTATACAGGACTAAATTAAAGTAGGTAGTTAGCACATAATTTAAATAAATATGTATTTTCTTTAAACGGAGTATGCAAATGCCCAACGCTCCGTTCTTCTATATGTATATGTACAAATTATTAAAAAAACCAACGGTAGGCATGTAGGTAGATAGTATATGAAACAAAATTCATTAGGGGTGGTAACGTTCCTGCGCATTGTTCCTCGAAATCTTCGCTGCTCCGCCCATTGACATCATGGAAAAGGACATTGGTATTTGGTATTGCATCTTATCAACGCATCCCCAAGAAGTTTATATATCAGTTCAATTCGTGTCCTTGTGAATAGAAGTTTGATTCGGTGCGCGAAATTTATCAAAAGTGCTAAGTTCAGTGTGAATCTAAATTTGACAATGGATAACCTTAAGGACTATCACAGTCATCATCACCATCTTACAATAGAAAATACAAAAATTGTAAGAATAACTAAACACTTTTTTTATTTCAAAATAAAATCACAACAATCGCCTAAAGTAACGAAAAATAAATCACAAATTAAGATCCGCGATTAACCATAGCTCAGCGTGTAGCCCATGTTTTCCATTAAAGTTTCCTTAATCGCTGGCTGTAGCGCCCGTTGCATATAGGTTGTAAGCAGGCCCTTTACCCCCATGGAGAAGAGTTGTTCTAGTTCTTTGGTGAGTGCGTTGTTTATGTCATCAGCATGAGCGTGACTGTTACTGCTGTAACCTGCAGTGCTGTGCCATTTTGGGTGATCTCTGTCCATGATTAGCTTCTCGGAAAAAATTTCAGCAAAAGCCCTAGCATCGGGCTCGAGTTGGTTAAGGTCATCATCAAAGTGCAGTATATCATCCTCGAAGTTGATAATGTCGTCAGGGTTCTCGGCGTATAATGCGTCCCTCGTATACCGTCGTCTGTACACTGAATCACCTCTATAATCTGGACCATTTCGGGGATCGTACGGCGGCCGATGCGCATTGTAAAGCTTCCCCCACCGTCGCTGATCATTGGTTTCAGAAAACACGTCGTATCCAGTTGCTGGGCTGCTGTCGAAGCCAAACCGCCTCTTTGAGTTCTGTCGAAGTCTGATACCAGTGGGGCCCTGGCAACCGTGTGCGAAAACCGAAATAAATCCAGGCTCGGCAAAGTGGGAGTCCGTTCGCACTGAAGCAACAGGCCTGTTATTTCGGGATTCATCCATTCTATTGGTCATGGGCACTGTTCGGAACTCTATACCTGCATGCCGCAGTCTCAAAATCATATTACACTTTCCACCAGTCGGATAAAGAACCACTTTGCCGCTGATAGTTAAATCGGGGAATATGAGTCGCGTATCCAGCGTTCGATTTGTTGTAATGAATCTGCACTTATCTACCTGGACCCACCGATCAGCCTTTTGCGGTACGCGTACCTTCATATCCTCGACTTCTACTCGTGAAACTGGTAAACTATGAGGCTGGCGATATGATTCACTGTCCTCAAAATCCGTGAGTGGCCGTTGTCTCTTCCTATCGTTGGGTTTATTAAGAGATTTATTCTCATCATTATCGTCCTTGGTAGCCCCATAAATCGATTGATACACAGAGTATGGAGTCAGTTCCAAGGACTTTCCCTTTGGGTGGCTGTTTCGACGTCGCATATGTTCAAGAGCGTTTTCCAAACGAACTGAGCAGTGTGGCGAATATTCCTGTGTCCCTGCGAAAACTTTTCTTTCGATTTAGTTGGAATTAATCACACAAAAAAACACACACACAAATAAATACTACATACCAATTACGCTGCACAGGAGGATGTAAATCGTGAAAAGAACCTGCGTAGTCCTTGTGCGCACCAAAAGATGCATCTTAATTAGGCGGAGAGAGTTTCTTACTAAACATAAATAACGATCGTCGCTTTAATGCCCGCTCCTACAAAAGACAAAAGACACAGTGATGCGCTCTGGTTAAGGTCACAAAACGAAATGATCACAGAAATAATGGAACTTGGAGAAAGTGTTTTCCATGCAACTCCAGTAAAGTAACTGCTATGGGAACGCCAACCAACATCATAATCGTAGCCTCCGAGACGTAAAAGAGTGTGTGCCCTAAGAAAATTACGAAATGCTTCGCTGAGTGAGAAAATGTATCTTCAACTTCAATCCGAGCCGTACACATCCAAAAGAAGTAAAATGTTTGCATGATTTGAACTGAATTTTATTTGATTCAATTGAATTATGCGGGTAAGTTTTGGTAGGCATTTAAATGCGCGCTTTATCCGATTTTCAATATGTATTTAAGTACATTAAAGACTTGCCAATTGTGGCATGTCCTATTAATTTCCTCAACGCAATTAAAATTTGCCAACGACAAATTTTATGGTCTGGTTGACATAATGGTAAAACAAGCAATCAATTAAATTTCGCTGAAGATGTAATAAAAAATAATTTAACATAAATATTAGACTTGCATGCGTTGAAATCGAAGCCCGGTTATCCAGTTGAACTTAAGTAAAGCATCCGGATTATTATTTCGAGCCAAAAAGTGTTGGCTAGCCAATAAATTTCCAGCTACTTCTTAATGATACCACCACCAAGAACGAGTACAAAAGACGTTGACTTTGAAATTAAAAAGTTTAAGAACAACAGAAAGCCGCCGGGTCTGAAGACTTACCAGCAGAGCTCCCGGGATACCGAGATGACGTTTTGATGCCCGATGACTGGACTATTAGCTCATGTTGCTTCTATTTCTATTCAAGACTCACCATCCTTTTATTAATAATAAATGATAGCTTTCATTCAATTCAAGGCCCCGGCAAAATTTATCCAATTCGTGTCGTGGCATTGGAAAATACAAATGTGCAATTTGGAAGGAGCTCTTCTGAATTACGAGTATTCTAAACATGAATCAGATTTTAACAAAGAGATTGGCCATCTTGCATAGAAGACACTTCTGGGATACGCGGACGTTCCCAGCGTGCCGTGGTAGATGTTTTTTTGGCGATTGAAGAAGAGACGCAATTGGTTAGTCATAAAGTCAACGACGACAAGATACACTTCTTGCTATCAATGTCCGAACAACGAGGACAAAAAACATGCACTACAGAACCTTAATCCTACCAGTTAGGCGCCGAGTTCTATGCGATAATCCGGAAAGGAGAGTAGTTACTGATGTGGATATAATCCAAACAGTTAAAACGCGTCCACTCAGCTATATCGAGCGAACGGAGAATAATGCTCCAGCCAAGAAGACCATGTACTCCCAACGCTCTGGAAGACCCAGCTCTGCTCTAAAGACCAATTCTTCGCGGATGCCAAAGCATCGGCAGTGTCTCATGCAGAGACTCTTCACGGGACGGGAGCCCGTTAAGTAAGTAAGATATTTTTTATTGCAGGAAGATCAATTTATATAAGAATAAAATTAAAAACACCATAATCGGCATGTTTCCTTCCATAGCGAAACTGCATATCGATAGACTAAGCCAGGTGCATCGTCGTCTATAAGTGCAATTTATAATTGAAACAGTCCTTTATAATTTGAATGGCTTCGTTAAGTGTTATAGTTTGTGTCCGCAATTTTTTAAATAGGATTTCTGTTGACCTACTAATGGTAGAAACACCTATAGCCGTAATTATAAAGATAATGTAAAGGGCGCATGTCTCTTAAACACCTCTTAGTATTAATTAACTGTATTTATAATCGATTTTTACATTTAAACAACGTTGTGTAAGGGCAGCTAAACTTAAACGCCATACAATGCTTTCAGAAATTCTTAAAGGCTTTTTTAAAAATGACCGTTGCTTAAGGCTTGTTTAAAAATGACCGGTGACAGTTCTCTCTCATTCCCTCACCGTTTCCGCCACTGAATCTTAATTTTGTAATACGCGAACATCATGTGAGAATGCGCAGACATCAATAGGCTTTTTTCATTTGATGAGCAGATGAGCAAGTAGAGCAAGTTGAGCATGCTCTCAACCGAGCGTGCTCAGAGCTTTCTGATTTGTTATGATACACATTTGAATGCTCAGCAATCATATAATCGGAAATCATGTTTACTTTCTGCATCAGAAAAACAATCCCCGACCGTATTTTTAATTCCCTATTTGTTCCTCCTCTTCGTCTGTCCTGGGTGTGTTCAGTTTTCTACTTAGACTGCTCATTAACTTCCCAGTGGAAATTCTTGTAATGGGGCCGATTTTGTGAATCGCGGATTTTGACATATCTCCACGTTTCAAGGTCACCAGAATCCAAATCCAACGTTTTTATAGAGATGTCTGTCCGTGTGTATGTACGTATGTGCGTATGTACGTATGTGCGTTCGAAATTATCTTTCGCCACGATTATCTCTAGAACCAAAGATGATATTGACATGGGACCGGATTGTAACTCAGAACTGATTAAGTTTCCAGCGAAATCGGCCCACCCATTTTTTAATTTGTTCTGAGCTCATAGAGTGCGCTCTTTCAAGCTCTGAACAGAAAAAGAAATACAATTAACACTCTGTTGTGTCTAAGCCGAAAAAGAAACACGAACTTTTTTTTGCCAACTCCGGCTTTGCTCTCTGCTCTGAACTCAAAACGAAAAATGCCTAATGTGTGAATGTGTGAAAACTTACAACTAACAAAAAAGTCGTTATTTCAAAACCAATGTGTCAAAAGAAATTGACTTCAATAAAATAGAGTAGAATTCAATGTTTTTGGTACTAGAGTGTTCAGATTCTTTACTTATCGAGACACAAACTTCGCTCATTAAACACACAGAAGAAAATGATTTATAAATGATAATTTAAGCAACGTTGTTTAAAGACAATTTAAATATTTAAGCGAGCTTAACTAAACAACATCTGAGATAAGAGCTAAGAAAATCTAAAAAATTAAACCTAGTAAGGCTTTATAACTGAACGAGTACAAATTGTCTGCTCAATAACGGAATAAACCATCAAATTAATTTGTTTTGTTGTTATTTAATGTTATAGTTTAAGGCACAAAACAGGCATTTGTTTACTTTTAATTATTTACGTACGCTTAAAATATTTAAAAATACCAAGAACTTGGCAGGCATAAGCGATTTTCACAAACGATAATTTGGCGTTCTTTTTGCATTTATGTGTGATTTTTATATTTTATTTTTATTATAGCTCTTGACTCGCCTATGCGAAGAAAAACTGTACGTCGTCGCCGACCTGGATAGATCTATTGTACCATAGGTCAGAGAAAATTTTAGGCTACTGCGTTTTCCACTTTTCTAGAAAAGGTAATAATGCTTCTAGCGAGTTCTTTGAATTCAGATCCTATTTCTGATTCCGCAAAGGGCTGGGCATTCGCACAATATGTGCTCCGTGGTTTCGTGGTCCTCGAGGCATCGTGGTATCGTAAACCGTGGTGACCTGTGAGGTAGCCTATTAGGTTTTTGATATCACCTACCTAGGTTTAGGATCCTGCTGGCATTGTTTTTAAAGGGCTGGATGGCTCGTTTGTTTTCCCAGTGTGAGATACATTTTCAGTGTTCTTAGCTTTTAATAGATAAATTAGTAGCTGATGAAGGTGTGTAGCAGAAGGGTTAAGATCCTGTGAAAGGGGTTTTTGAACCACCTCTGGCTAGTTCGCCAGCTTTTTCATTTCCTTGGAAACCCCCATGGCCAGGAATCCACCACAGTTTGATTTTGTTTCTGTGGCTGACTTTCTGGAGGGTATTGAAGCAGTGTAAGATTGATTTGAAGTCAATTGTGTGTGAGCTAAGGGCTTTTATAGCTGCTTGACTGTCCGTGAATATATGAATGTGAGTGCCCTTGATACCAGTGTTGAAGATGTGGTTAGCGCATTCTTGAATGGCGAGGAGCTCTGCCTGGAATACATACACTAGGGTTTTTTTCGCATTGGTATTGAGACGTTGAGATTTGGTCCGTGAAAACCAGCTCCTGTACCCGATTCCATTTTAGAACCATCCGTATACCACTTTTATCCGATTTGGCGGTTCGCCATGCTTCTCTTTTTGGAACACTTCGCTTCAACTGAATAAGCACAAACATTTTCTAAGCTACGTTGTGGATTTTTTCAAAACCTTGTGCCGTAATATATCATTTGATGACGCTAACTGTTTGATTATGATGTTGAGAAAATAAATCGGAAAGAATAATCCAAAAAGTACCGCTATTTTTCACCTGGTTCCCTTGCAAAGCATATGGAAAAATTCAGTTTTATTTTGCTTCAACTGAATAGACACAAATATTGAAAATCGAAATAAAAGTTATTGGGATTAAATGAAAGAAGTTTTTCTTAAAATAGTTTTTTATTGGTTAATTTTAGCAGTGGGTACTGCCGCCTCTATTCGTAATAGTTTCGTAAATTTGATCCGGCATGGAATCGTACAGCATCTTTATATAGTCCAGCGAAATTTCCCTCCAGGCCAATTTAATGGCTGCAATACGGGATTCTCTGTCCTCAAACTGACGGCCAGACTCATAAAATTGTTGTACTAACCATCCCCAAACGTTTTCTATAAGGTTCAAGTCCGGTAAGTACGGCGGCCATTGAAGCAATTCCACATTCCGCTCCTCTATCCAACTTTTTACTATGCGCGCCGTGTGGATGGGGGCGTTGTCCTGCTGAAAAGTTCAGTTGAAAATTTCAGCCTGAAAATTTAGGGAAATTTCTTTTCAAATTTCCTTTATAACTTAATGCAGTAATTTTTGAGGTTTGGAACTTAAGCTCCACAGTGCCATAGTAGCTTACTGCTCCCCATACCATAACACCACCTTCTCGACTATGATGCCGCGTTAAAAATCGTTCTGCTTTCCTCACATCGTGGAAGTAATAATTAAACCCATCAGGGCCATCAAAATTAAACTTCTTCTCATCCGAAAAAACTACGTGAAGCCATTCATTTTTCCAACTCATATGGAGTCTACAGATTTCTAAGCGCATACACTTCCGTTTCTCGTCAAGTGCTGGTTTCTTTTGAATTTTCAACCGTTTTAGATGTTTGGCACTATTGATAACCCTTCGCACTGTTGAAACGCTTGCAGTAACACCGGCTTTCTGCTTTATTTTTGCCGCAGAGTCGCAGGAATTGGAAGCACATCTTAAAATTGCTCTTCGATCAACTGCTCTTGTTGCCGTTTTTTGACCTCCTTTCATGTTTTTTTCGTACGAATCTTTGCTTCTTAAATAAGAATAGACCACACTAAAACTTCGTCCAATTTTGTCAGCTATAGAACGCCCGGTTAGTCCTTGTTCTTTTAGTTAATCGATTTGAGCTCTTTCAACACTATTTAGAGATCTTGATCTACCCATTTTTCTTTGAAATACAATTAAAAAAAAATGCTTGGCATTAACAGGCCCATAAAGGGCCCAGAACCGAGCTTCTCCAGCCACTTTCATGCGAAGTGGAGGGGACCTACAGTTTTACGCCGAATCCGAACGGCAAATTTGAGAAGCTTTTTCATGACAATTTGATACTCTTGGATGTTTGTCAGACGTTCGCAAGAGGTGGGGCAGTGAACCATTGAGCCACTGCACCCGACAAATACAATTAATCAAATAAAATTCACTTAAAGCACTTCAACTTTGGATCTAATGTGTCAATCTCCACATAGAACTCATAAGCAGTGAAAATAATGACCTTGTGTCTATTCAGTTGAAGCAAAATAAAACTGCATTTTTCCATATTGAACCAGGGAAAAAATAGCGGTACTTTTTGAATTATTCTTTCCGATCTGTTTTCTCATCATCATAAGTAAACAGTTAGCATCATCAAATGATATATTACGGCACAAGCTTTTGAAAAAATGGACAACGTAGCTTAGAAAATGTTTGTGCTTATTCAGTTGAAGCAAAGTGTATCTCCGTAGAGAACCGCTTATTGAAACATAATGTTTATACCCTATTCTAGGGGTATATTAATTTTGACGCATAGTTTGTAACATACCTTATTATTGCCCGTAGACTATATTTATGATCAGCATCGATAGTAATGTTGATCTAGCCATGTCCGTCCGTCCGTCCGTCGGCAAAAATTAGGCCTTTAAACTGGACCTAGAGAGCTGAAATTTTAACCATATACTCTCTAGGGTCCCGAAGTAATCGAGTTTACGAATTTTTGAAATCCGCCCACAGACACGCCCACAAACTCAAAGAAACAAAATTTTGGGAAAAATCGAATCGAAATTTGAAATTTTTTATATATGATCTATGACTCCTAAAACTGCTCGGGATAAAAAATTTTCAAAATCCGCCCACTGACACGCCCACAAATAAATAAAACAATTTTTTTGAAAATCCAAAGTTTGAGCTAGGGAGCTGAAATTTATAATATATACTCTCTATGGGCCCTTTATGCTCATGTGTAAATATTTTCAAAATCCGCCCACTTTTTTTTTTTTTGAAAATTCAAAGTGAGCTAGGAAGCTGAAATTTATAATACATATATACTCTCTAGGGGCCCTTTATGCTCATGAGCTGTGTCAATCGTGATTGATTCGATCTTTTTGACCCGATCACAATAAAGTATTGGTGATTGCAATCACAATGCCCGAAGTCAATCGTTCATCGAGTCAATACTTTTGTTCTGTTCTGACTACTTCATTTCTTTATTATGCCCCTATTGTATAACACAACTCAATACAACTCAACTTTCACACAACCAAACTATTTTTTCGTATTATGCAAGAGCAAGACAACCTTTTTCAGTTGCAATCGTGAAGCGTTGCATATGCGTACACACAGACAACCACCGCCATCTTGGTTGTCTGTTGACAGTCAACTTTTCGCTTAAGGTTGTGTTTGGCAATACCGAATTTTGAATTACAACCAAGAGACAACTCAACTGTTTTACACAATAGGGGCATTACTGATTACTGATTTCTTATCTACTGAACCAATAAATGTGTTAATATATCAAAATATTTTTATTTATTTCGGCTTATTTCGTTTTACCAACACATATTTGTTCTACAAAAATATTGCTTCTGTTCAATAATCTCCATTTCCTAATTATTTGTTGCAGTTGCAGTTTGTTGTTATTGAGTGTATTCACTCTTACAATCCATTCGAAATTCGAATGTATCTGTCTCTATCGAAACTAAATTGAACGAATGATGATTGGTGTTTTTGATTGTATTGAAATTGAATGGAGCAATACAATACTACCATGTCCCATCTGTCATTGATTGATTGAATGATTGATTGAAATGACCGAATCATTTTTTCAACCAATACTTGAACGATTCGATCATTAAATTTGAACGATTGACACAGCTCTAGTCCCTATGTTTTTTAAAGGCGGTTTGTAAACCCGCAGATCATGTCAATTTCTGGAATTTCTGAAATTTCTGAGAGCAGCGTCATAAGTTCCGAGTGGTCACTAAGACATATCTCATTCATTTGTAACAGACTTACTGCCACTTTGCTTATGTGTATATGCAAGGGTGTTAGTCCTATTATGGCTTCTATGGCAGCAGTGGGGCAGGTCCGCATGGCTCCGGATAAACCAAGACATGCGAGACGTTGTACCCTTGTTAGCTTTGATATTACGGTTTTTTTTGGGTTTGTTTTGGTCCACCATATTATAGAAGCGTATGTAATGATGGGCCTGACCATCACTGTACAAATCCAATGAGTGATCTGGCCCTTATACTTTTTGACTGCAGTGCAGAGTTTTCCTTTCAGCTTGGGGGGCATTTTTGGGTCACAGAAGATGACTGAGCTTTCCTGCCACTTCATCCACCCTACAAGCTTACGCGATGATTAATGTCATCACAGGTTGTTTCGCTGTTGATCATAGATACCACATATTTGTCTGCAATAGGTCGGAGTGGGTCAGGGAACGAGCAGTTCCGACCTAGGTACAGGTATTCTGTTTATTTTCGTCTAATACTCGTAGGACACTCATGCGCCTTCAAAACATCCACCCATACCTCAAGTGCTCGTTGCAGGGACGTTTGATCCTCGCTTATGATGGCTTAGGTTAGAGGTTAAACAGGGTTATGCAGTTCGCATACAGCACTAG
Source organism: Portevinia maculata (assembly GCA_949715645.1). Classification (NCBI taxonomy): domain Eukaryota; kingdom Metazoa; phylum Arthropoda; class Insecta; order Diptera; family Syrphidae; genus Portevinia; species Portevinia maculata. The sequence goes on along the minus strand of OX454525.1, from coordinate 400,750,378 downwards.
GCACCAGAAGGGCCCATCGCGATCCCTAGGGAACCGATTGAAAACCAAAACTTCAAAAGGAGAAAAACCTAAACACTTTCCCTAAACAAAACATCCAATCCACCTGCAGAATTTTACCAGCTTCATGTGGTCTGTGCCGCTCAGCTCCCCTAATTCCTCGAAGAAGAAACCTCCTACGTTTCCATGATATACCCTCGCACTCACACAGTATGTGCGTTATGTCTTCCTCCACTTCTAGATCAAAACAGAACCTGCATGTATCCACATCTACCAGTCTAAGCTGTCTAGCATGCTTCCTTAGGAGATAGTGCCCCGACATAATCCCAACTACTGTTTTAAGCGGTTCCCTGTTCCATTTGAGAATTTCCTTATATCTTTCCTTGTCCAAATGCGGCCAAAGTTCTTTAGACACCCTATGCCCCTCTAAATGTTGCCATCCAAGGCCAGCCAGTTTTAAGATTTTCTCATTTATTATTCCCTTGATAAAGCCAAGGGGGGGGGGGGGGGGGGTTAATATCCACACCTTTACTATTCCCCAGATCTCCTCCCTTTCTCACCAGCTCATCGGCTTGCTCATTCCCCTCTTACCGCTGTGTCTCGGTACTCAGCACAGTCTTACTCGGTTCCGTCTGCATACTGCGACAGTTTCTGACTATCTCAGAACTAAATTTAACGGAATCTAGTGCCTTAAGTGTCGCTTGACTGTCGATGTAGATGGCGATATCCCTTCCAAACATTGATCCCATCTGCACTATCACTGCCACCCTTAGAACAGTCAGAACTTCCGATTGGAAGACACTGCTGTGTCCGGGAGTCGTATAGACTCTTTCAGGTCTGGATATGATGGCTTAATGGCTTAATCGTCAACTACAATATCTTTGGATTAAAAATTGATCGTTGAACGGCGTTTTTACTTGTCATTAAACCATTAAATATCTTTGGAGTCTGTAACTGTAATGCATTTCAAGGGATTTAAAGCACAGGTGTACACCGACTTTGCTTGGGGACTCCTCAGTAACTCCAGTTATGTATCTTGCTCCTGTCTTTTCTCTCCCATCCATGATCATCTGTAAGTAGGTTTCTGGAACTCCTCTTTGTGCTCCTCTTAACGCCGACTAAAACAGATCTCTTGGTTGTTTATCAAAAGCCTTTTCGAAGTCTGCCATGCAAAAGGAATCACTATGTTTTTCGATCATGATGCTTATACTTTTGATTGCCTCTGTGATTGATTTACTCAGTCATTTCCCGCAATCGGCTTTCTTAAACCCGTTCAATGACCTTTATGGCAGACCGCATTCTGAACCATATCTTCTTCGAGCAGGCTGTGTCCCAAGCAAGCTGCTTCCAGTTTTGCACATCAAGTTGGTTCAGCTCTTTCTCTTCTGACGTGCGTCACCGTAGGTGGGGTTTCTGCTAAGTTATCCCTGCGGGGTGGACCCAAAGTCTCACCGGGTTGGTACGCTGCTATGTGCTCCAAAGAAACCAATTCGCAAGAGTCATTTTTTGCTGGAAATTTGGAACCTATGTCAATATAATAATAATAACAGGACGGTATTTGCCATAATCGATCTTGTCTCCGTTTTACAGGAATTGCTTAGCTCTTCTAGTAAATGCAACTGCATTTATCCAACCTTATGATGCATTTATGTTGTTATTTTTTACTGTAATGAATAAACGGTCTATAAATTAATACGGTGACTGGTTTTATTAGTAGTAACTAGCACCGATTAGTTTGACTCCGTACCTACGACAAGACGAGGCACTTAATAAAGCTTACCAACCATGAAAACCTAAGAATGCGCAGATAAAATCACTAAACGTAGAAAAGAACAACGTTATAAGAAATTCTTCAGGTTAAATTAACTAGCATTACAAAAATAGGATGTTATTTAATTGAACTAGATAATGCATAACGAACTTTCAAAATACAAGGCCATTACCGCCACGGTGTGCGGGACTTTTACCTAGTAAACTCTGGGCACTTCAGTATTCAAAACCACCACGGAACTGCATATTTGCATTACTTCGTGGCGGGCCTGGAGTATCTTATCCATTTGGACTCTGTCTTGTTATTCGTCTGATGCCTAAGAAGTATGAACTTGTATCTATAAGTATGATGAAAGAGCACTAGCTACGAGGGCTTTCGGCTGGTCAATAGTAGAATTTTTGAATTAAATAAGACTTTCTAATTTAAAGTTCTTGAGAATATCGTACACTAGATTAATGTTGATTTAAGAGGGGGATTCAAGTAGGTCCGGTAAGTTCTCTTTTCTTGTGAGCTGTTTAGTTTAGGTAGGCGGGCTGCCTTAGTGCCACACTCAGGTCAATACTGACCCATTGTGATGCCCATCGGGGGAGGAGGGTTGTCTCTTACTCATTTTTTAACCCTGTCTACAAAATTGAGATTAATTACTCACTGTGTTGTTCGATACAAACCATCCTGTGGATTTGGTGAAGTTCATTATACTGTCTATCGGTGTGCTGGAGAGCTCGTCTAGGTCATGGAAGAAATGTCTCCCCAGCAATCTGTGCCTGATGTGCTGGAGACCCAGGTAGTCACATAGGAAGTGGGTTGTATTCTCCGGAGCTTCCTTGTCGCCACAGCCTCTACAGAGTTCTTCTTCCGCCAAGCGCAATTGTTATTGTGCCCCGTTAATATACCTACGGGGGTCCATAGTTTTTCATGAGGCTCTCAGTTCTGTCCCCATTGAAGGTTTGCCATAGCATTCTTGTGGTGTGGCAAGTATCTAGTGCCGTCCATCTAAGGTTCGCCTATCTTATTGCCTTTCTCCCTGCTTCAAGCCTGAGTGTGCAAGGCGGGATGAGTACAGAGGGATCAGCTTGTTCTGACACAGCTGCCGAACCTTGTCTTTCTAATTCATCCGCTTTCTCGGTATTTGGTTTAATACTCGTAGGACGCTAAGTTGGGACTATCACATTCAGTTGACAGTTGGAAAGATATACGGCTGCTTACGCAATCTCTCAATGTCCAAAAATTTTACTCCCCAGCAAATAAGGTTAAGGTTAGCCAAAACAATAATAATACCGATGTTAACCTATGGGCGCGAAATTTTCTGTGGTCATAGTGCTGCTACCAGAAGAAATCTTACAGTAGCTTTTAATAGTGTAGTACGATATGTTTACAACCTCAGGCGATTTGACCATGTATCGTGTTACACGAAAAATATCGTCGGCTGTAGTTTATACAATTATTTTAAATACCGGGAACCATCAGCTGTAATCCCAAATATTGCTTCCCATGGTGACATTAATACGGGTCAACAAACAATAACATTGGAAATGCTGTACAGCGAAATTATTCAGCTTAAGCAAGTTAACACAGAGGCGCTTACTAGAATAAAAGCTGTTGAAGAGTGTAATGCTTCTCTTAATAAGAGAGTTGCTTATTTAGAGTCAAAGCTGAATGTACTGGAGCAGAGGGAGAAACAATGTGCAGTTGACATTATTGGCATTCCCGACGTTAACAACTCAAATGTAAAAGAAAGGGTCAACAAATTACTTGGTACTGTTCTTGGTGAAGAGGTGAACTCCAGCGACATTGACTAATGCTTTGTTAAGAGTGTAAAAGCAAAGAACAAACAATTTGCTTCTAACATCGTGTGTGTGAAATTCTCAACTGTCTTACGGAAGAAAGCTGTAATGAAGAAAATGCGGAAGAACAAAGGCAAAATTTCTTCCAATATTTTCGGTGTTTGTCATACCAACAACAATGGCAGCAGCAGCAGCAACGACAACAACAGCAGCAACAACATCTATATCAACGATTCTCTCACTGGCTATACAAGGTCTTTATTAAAAATGGCAAATGATCTTAAACACGAAAACAGATGTAAGTTTGTTTGGGTTAGAGACTCATCTGTTCTTATTAGAAAAAGAGAAGGTGATAGAGTTATAAGAATTAATTCATTTGAGGATATATATAACTTTAACGTAAACTAAATAACTATAACTTGTTGTTTGTATAATGGATAATATGAATTCAACTATAGATCCTCATAATGATTCAAGTAATAATGTTAGTTTTTTCTCTTTAACTACTGATAATTTTAAATGTTTTTGTATAGACCATCAAAACAATGTTCAGTTTTCCGGTTTTTCTGTCATTCATCAAAACATTCGCAGTATGCGAACAAATTTTAATAGTTTTTTCTCTCACCTCGCACCTTTGGATCATTTACCAGATCTAATTTTTCTCTCTGAAATTTGGATCTTTGAAGAAGAGAAGTCTGAATATGATATAATTCCAAATTTTGAATTCGACGCGGCTTGTAATGAAACTTATGCTGCTGGCGGTGTCGCGGTATATTATAGAAGTAACATAATGCGATGTAAAATTAATAAATATAAACTGGATAGTGCTGATTTAATCAGCGTTAATTGCGTAGTGTCCGGTGTTCACTACTGTTTTATCTGTATTTACAGACTGCATAAGTGTACAGTGGGATCCTTTTTGGATGAGTTTTCGGGTTTTTTGGATAACCAGAAATGTAAAAATATAATCTTGTTGGGTGATTTTAATATAAACATCCTGGGTGATACACCTGATGTCGATAATTATACCCTATTCTAGTTATACCCTATTCTAGGGGTATATTAATTTTGACGCATAGTTTGTAACATACCTTAATATTGCCCGTAGACCCCTAAAAGTTACTATATTTATGATCAGCATCGATAGTAATGTCGATCTAGCCATGTCCGTCCGTCCGTCCGTCCGTCCGTCCGTCCGTCGGCATAAATTAGGCCTTTAAACTGGACCTAGAGAGCTGAAATTTTAACCATATACTCTCTAGGGTCCCGAAATAATCAAGTTTAAGAATTTTTGAAATCCGCCCACAGACACGCCCACAAACTCAAAAAAACAAAATTTTGGAAAAATCGAATTTTGAGCTAGAGAGCTGAAATTTTTTTTATATGATCTATGGCCCATAAAACTGATTGGGACATAAAATTTTCAAAATCCGCCCACTGACACGCCCACAATTAAATAAAACAAATTTTGGGAAAAATTGAATTTTGAGCTAGAAAGCTGAAATTTTTTATATATGATCTTTGGCCCATAAAACTGCTTGGGACATAAAATTTTCAAAATCCGCCCACTGACACGCCCACAATTAAATAAAATATTTTTTTTGAAAAACCAAAATTTGAGCTAGGGAGCTGAAATTTTTAATATATACTCTCTAGGGGCCCTTTATGCTCATGTGTAAATATTTTCAAAATCCGCCTACTGACACGCCCACAATTATTTTTTTTTTATTTTTGAAAGTCCAAAGTTTGAGCTAGGGAGCTGAAATTTATAGTATATACTCTCTAGGTGCCCTTTATGCTCATACTTAAATTTTTTTTAAATCCGCCTACTGACACGCCCACAATTAAATAAAACAATTTTATTTAAAAACCAAAGTTTGAGCTAGGGAGCGTTTTTATTTACAAAAGCTTAGTTTTTTCGATAAAATCCTTTAAATTTTTGTCACGCCCACTTATGAGATATAGGAATAAGAATAGGGTATCCAACAGTTCGCCCAAGCGGACTGTAGCCCTTCCCTATGTTTTTTTAACTACACTTTCCTCGTTTGGCTTTGAGTCTGTTATGAATCAGCCTACTCGATATAGCTCTTGTTTAGATCACATTTTTGTAAGGCTTCACAGAAACATTTCTGTTGATTATAAAACTATTGCATATGACTTAAAAATAACTGACCACAGCCTAACTGGTATTCAACTCAATTGCAAGGTTTCTCGACTGAAAAAATGGATGCCATTGAGATAAAAAAAATTGATTTTACCACTTTAAGATTAAGGTTAAATTTTGAGTTCTGGGATGATGTTTACTCTGCCGTAGACCCTTCTGTTGCATTTGATTTGTTCCTTGATAAGCTGTAATTTCATATATTGAATTGTAGTGAGATCAAATGTAAACGAAGTAACAAATTAAAGTGTCTCAAGCAATGGAAGACTCCCTCACTATTAAGAAAAATAAAAAAGAAAAAAACGACTTTGCCTTATTATTATTAAACATCCGAATAATCACAGACTTAGGAATTACTATGAAAAGTTATGTAGAGAGGTAAAGATTGAAATACCGCTATGTAGAGATACATACTTTCGCAATAGATTGGCAAGAAACCTTGGTAACTCGAAAGAGGAATGGCGAGTTGTTAATGAAATACTTAACAAAAATATGTCCTATAGAGATATAAGTATTTCAAGTAATAATTTAACTGTGTCTGAGCCTATAGAAGTTGCTAATTTGTTTAATAACTTTTTTGCCTCTGTTGGTTCTTGTAACAGTGTTTCAAATGACATTCAATGTGACAACAGTTTAATACAAAGCAGTATTCAACCAGAGAGCTTTTTCTTTGATCAGTTTACATCGCTTGAAGTTTATAAAATTATGATGTCACTTAAAACGTCCAATTCGTCGTCTGTTGATAATATTTCAAGTTTCATATTAAAAAATATTGCGTTTCATATTTCTGATGTTTTATGTTTTATTTTTAATTTTTGTGTCTTAGCGGGTGTTTTTCCTGAGTCTCTAAAAACAGCTGTAGTGTTACCACTGCATAAAAAAGGTGATACAATGACATTGAATAATTATCGTCCAATTTCCATCTTATCCGTTTTTTCGAAGATTATTGAAAAAGGAATTAAATCTAGAATATTATCATTCTTGGACAAAACTCATTTCTTTAATGATTCCCAGTTTGGCTTTAGATGTGGTAGATCAACTGAAACTGCTTTATTAAAATTATCTGGGGAAATATATAACAGTTTAAATGCTTCTCAAATTCCTTCTACTTTATTTATTGACATTACAAAGGCTTTTGATATGGTGAACCATACTCTGTTACTAAATAAATTATTTAATGCAGGTTTCAGAGGCTTTATTTATGACTGGTTTGCCTCTTATTTAAAAAATCGTAAGCAAGTGGTAAAGGTCAAAAATGTTTTTAGCTCACAAAATTTTTCAAATATAGGTGTTCCTCAGGGATCAGTTTTGGGCCCGATACTGTTTTTAATTTATGTCAACTCGCTCTTCATTCAACCTTTTAAGGGCAAAATCACGGCATTTGCTGATGATACTGCTCTTTCCTATTCCAATAAGAGTTTTCTTGATATGTTTGCCTATGTTAATTATGACCTAGATATATTACGACGATGGTTTAAGTCTCATAAACTAATCATCAGCAACAAAACGAAATTTATGGTTTTTAATATCAAGGGTGTTGTCTGTGAGGAGTTGCCTTTATATTATCACTCACCAAGCTGTTGTCGATTTCATTTGGGAGATGGGAATATATCGTTTGATAGTCTGATAAGCTGTAGTGACGGTTGCTTTTTAATTGAGCGTGTTGACAGCTTTAAATACCTAGGTATTATATTGGACCATGAATTTAGTTGGAAGGCCCATACTTCATATTTGAAACGGTATTTAAATGGAGTTGTAAGGCAATTATTCCACGTTAGCATTTACTGCAAACAACCCATTTTAAAATTGGTTTATAATGGTATTTTAAAATCAAAATTGCAGTATGGAATTTCCTGCTGGGGTGGCACTTATTTTAACACTATAGAACCACTGCTGATTAAACAGAAGCATGCTATACGAATTATGTGTAGAGTTAATCGTAGAACCCCCAGTTTTGAGTTGTTCAAGAGTCTCGAACTTCTTCCTTTAAGGCACCTGTACTGCTACAAAGTTCTAAAGATATTTTTTGAAAATTCCGGGTACTATGATGTTAGAGCTCACGATAGTCATAACTTGCGAGTCAATACCAGAAACTTCGTAAATGTTCCAACAATCCACAAAACACATTTTTCGCGTTTTTATTATGTTACTGCTCCGCGTTTGTTTAATAATTTACCAGAAAAACTTAGGTGCGAGAGAGTGAAAACATTATTCTTAAGTAGTATACAAAAATGGCTTTTCTCGTTTAACCATTCTGAAATAGATGCTTTTTTTACACCATTAGTTTAACAATTTTGATGTTTCTTAACACAAAAAAAAAAAAAAAAATGTATTTAATTTTTCTTTTTTAAATGATTACTAAGTTTTGGTTTCCCCATCAATAGCTATTTGTATTTGATCTTTATATAACCGTTAGGTACATTCGCCCGTTGTCATTTAATAGACAATAGATTGTACAAAGCTATTTCAATCAAAAACCTTAAAGTTTACTATTAAAATGAATTATATTGTACTTTATGTTTAAGTTTCTTGATATGAAATAGTGAAATAAAAAAAAAAACTTTACACAACATTTTAGTCAACAGGGAACCATCATATCTACTCGTATATGAAAAAATCGCATTTGCTGTTTCGTCGCGTTCCTTCGTATTAATTCAACCGAGATTCACATGCTCTAACTCTGAACGCCATTTTTTTGTTTCTGTTATCAGGAAGTGGAATTCGCTACCTACAGACATTAAAAGACTTCGTAGCACGAAGCAATTTGAGAGGGTTTTATTTGGGCATTTTGTTGAAACATCTTAAATGTATAGTACATATCGCACCCCCGCTCAAGTAGTGTCATAACCCAAAAAAATTAGAAAATCCGTTTATTGCACCATTACGTTGCCCATACTTCAAACTATTATCCCAAAAAGTGTCCCCAGATGACACAAATATTTCATTGTAATGTAATGCAAAAGTAATGGCGGCCCAAACATTTGAATGCTTTTTTCTCGAAAAAATGATTTTTTGACTTATGACACTATTTGAGCGAGGGTGCGATATGTATAACAAGTATTTTGCGTTTTTTTTTTTGTATTATTTAACATAAAGATACTTAATTGTTTCGATTTTTGTTTTTCTACTTTTTATTCTATTATAATCTAAAACTTCTACTGTAACTTTTTAATGTATGCATAAATGTAACTTTTGCTAGTAAAGGCTATTGTGAAAGATATACCAAAGTAAATAAAAAAATAAATAAAATAAAAAACTTAAAAAAAAGGTTACTAGTGGTTTGACCGCTGATTTCGCCCCTAGGTCAGCCTTTTCGTTTCCATCTATCCATCTATGCATAATGCACATATGCCCGTTATCCAAGTTGTGGTCGCGAACAAAAGAACTGCACCTTAGGAAAATAAAGATAGAACAAGCGCAAGAACAGACCGGAGAAATTGAAGACTACCGCACTATTCCGTGTTTAAAATACGACTCCCCGTTCTAGTCGAAACTTCAAGGTGGGTCTGGAAGTTAGATCAGCGATTCCGTCGATCTAGCCATGTCCGTCCGTCCGTCCGTCCGTCCGTCGGCATAAATTAGGCCTTTAAACTGGACCTAGAGAGCTGAAATTTTAACCATATACTCTCTAGGGTCCCGAAATAATCAAGTTTAAGAATTTTTGAAATCCGCCCACAGACACGCCCACAAACTCAAAAAAACAAAATTTTGGAAAAATCGAATTTTGAGCTAGAGAGCTGAAATTTTTTTTATATGATCTATGGCCCATAAAACTGATTGGGACATAAAATTTTCAAAATCCGCCCACTGACACGCCCACAATTAAATAAAACAAATTTTGGGAAAAATTGAATTTTGAGCTAGAAAGCTGAAATTTTTTATATATGATCTTTGGCCCATAAAACTGCTTGGGACATAAAATTTTCAAAATCCGCCCACTGACACGCCCACAATTAAATAAAATATTTTTTTTGAAAAACCAAAATTTGAGCTAGGGAGCTGAAATTTTTAATATATACTCTCTAGGGGCCCTTTATGCTCATGTGTAAATATTTTCAAAATCCGCCTACTGACACGCCCACAATTATTTTTTTTTTATTTTTGAAAGTCCAAAGTTTGAGCTAGGGAGCTGAAATTTATAGTATATACTCTCTAGGTGCCCTTTATGCTCATACTTAAATTTTTTTTAAATCCGCCTACTGACACGCCCACAATTAAATAAAACAATTTTATTTAAAAACCAAAGTTTGAGCTAGGGAGCGTTTTTATTTACAAAAGCTTAGTTTTTTCGATAAAATCCTTTAAATTTTTGTCACGCCCACTTATGAGATATAGGAATAAGAATAGGGTATCCAACAGTTCGCCCAAGCGGACTGTAGCCCTTCCCTATGTTTTTTTAACTACACTTTCCTCGTTTGGCTTTGAGTCTGTTATGAATCAGCCTACTCGATATAGCTCTTGTTTAGATCACATTTTTGTAAGGCTTCACAGAAACATTTCTGTTGATTATAAAACTATTGCATATGACTTAAAAATAACTGACCACAGCCTAACTGGTATTCAACTCAATTGCAAGGTTTCTCGACTGAAAAAATGGATGCCATTGAGATAAAAAAAATTGATTTTACCACTTTAAGATTAAGGTTAAATTTTGAGTTCTGGGATGATGTTTACTCTGCCGTAGACCCTTCTGTTGCATTTGATTTGTTCCTTGATAAGCTGTAATTTCATATATTGAATTGTAGTGAGATCAAATGTAAACGAAGTAACAAATTAAAGTGTCTCAAGCAATGGAAGACTCCCTCACTATTAAGAAAAATAAAAAAGAAAAAAACGACTTTGCCTTATTATTATTAAACATCCGAATAATCACAGACTTAGGAATTACTATGAAAAGTTATGTAGAGAGGTAAAGATTGAAATACCGCTATGTAGAGATACATACTTTCGCAATAGATTGGCAAGAAACCTTGGTAACTCGAAAGAGGAATGGCGAGTTGTTAATGAAATACTTAACAAAAATATGTCCTATAGAGATATAAGTATTTCAAGTAATAATTTAACTGTGTCTGAGCCTATAGAAGTTGCTAATTTGTTTAATAACTTTTTTGCCTCTGTTGGTTCTTGTAACAGTGTTTCAAATGACATTCAATGTGACAACAGTTTAATACAAAGCAGTATTCAACCAGAGAGCTTTTTCTTTGATCAGTTTACATCGCTTGAAGTTTATAAAATTATGATGTCACTTAAAACGTCCAATTCGTCGTCTGTTGATAATATTTCAAGTTTCATATTAAAAAATATTGCGTTTCATATTTCTGATGTTTTATGTTTTATTTTTAATTTTTGTGTCTTAGCGGGTGTTTTTCCTGAGTCTCTAAAAACAGCTGTAGTGTTACCACTGCATAAAAAAGGTGATACAATGACATTGAATAATTATCGTCCAATTTCCATCTTATCCGTTTTTTCGAAGATTATTGAAAAAGGAATTAAATCTAGAATATTATCATTCTTGGACAAAACTCATTTCTTTAATGATTCCCAGTTTGGCTTTAGATGTGGTAGATCAACTGAAACTGCTTTATTAAAATTATCTGGGGAAATATATAACAGTTTAAATGCTTCTCAAATTCCTTCTACTTTATTTATTGACATTACAAAGGCTTTTGATATGGTGAACCATACTCTGTTACTAAATAAATTATTTAATGCAGGTTTCAGAGGCTTTATTTATGACTGGTTTGCCTCTTATTTAAAAAATCGTAAGCAAGTGGTAAAGGTCAAAAATGTTTTTAGCTCACAAAATTTTTCAAATATAGGTGTTCCTCAGGGATCAGTTTTGGGCCCGATACTGTTTTTAATTTATGTCAACTCGCTCTTCATTCAACCTTTTAAGGGCAAAATCACGGCATTTGCTGATGATACTGCTCTTTCCTATTCCAATAAGAGTTTTCTTGATATGTTTGCCTATGTTAATTATGACCTAGATATATTACGACGATGGTTTAAGTCTCATAAACTAATCATCAGCAACAAAACGAAATTTATGGTTTTTAATATCAAGGGTGTTGTCTGTGAGGAGTTGCCTTTATATTATCACTCACCAAGCTGTTGTCGATTTCATTTGGGAGATGGGAATATATCGTTTGATAGTCTGATAAGCTGTAGTGACGGTTGCTTTTTAATTGAGCGTGTTGACAGCTTTAAATACCTAGGTATTATATTGGACCATGAATTTAGTTGGAAGGCCCATACTTCATATTTGAAACGGTATTTAAATGGAGTTGTAAGGCAATTATTCCACGTTAGCATTTACTGCAAACAACCCATTTTAAAATTGGTTTATAATGGTATTTTAAAATCAAAATTGCAGTATGGAATTTCCTGCTGGGGTGGCACTTATTTTAACACTATAGAACCACTGCTGATTAAACAGAAGCATGCTATACGAATTATGTGTAGAGTTAATCGTAGAACCCCCAGTTTTGAGTTGTTCAAGAGTCTCGAACTTCTTCCTTTAAGGCACCTGTACTGCTACAAAGTTCTAAAGATATTTTTTGAAAATTCCGGGTACTATGATGTTAGAGCTCACGATAGTCATAACTTGCGAGTCAATACCAGAAACTTCGTAAATGTTCCAACAATCCACAAAACACATTTTTCGCGTTTTTATTATGTTACTGCTCCGCGTTTGTTTAATAATTTACCAGAAAAACTTAGGTGCGAGAGAGTGAAAACATTATTCTTAAGTAGTATACAAAAATGGCTTTTCTCGTTTAACCATTCTGAAATAGATGCTTTTTTTACACCATTAGTTTAACAATTTTGATGTTTCTTAACACAAAAAAAAAAAAAAAAATGTATTTAATTTTTCTTTTTTAAATGATTACTAAGTTTTGGTTTCCCCATCAATAGCTATTTGTATTTGATCTTTATATAACCGTTAGGTACATTCGCCCGTTGTCATTTAATAGACAATAGATTGTACAAAGCTATTTCAATCAAAAACCTTAAAGTTTACTATTAAAATGAATTATATTGTACTTTATGTTTAAGTTTCTTGATATGAAATAGTGAAATAAAAAAAAAAACTTTACACAACATTTTAGTCAACAGGGAACCATCATATCTACTCGTATATGAAAAAATCGCATTTGCTGTTTCGTCGCGTTCCTTCGTATTAATTCAACCGAGATTCACATGCTCTAACTCTGAACGCCATTTTTTTGTTTCTGTTATCAGGAAGTGGAATTCGCTACCTACAGACATTAAAAGACTTCGTAGCACGAAGCAATTTGAGAGGGTTTTATTTGGGCATTTTGTTGAAACATCTTAAATGTATAGTACATATCGCACCCCCGCTCAAGTAGTGTCATAACCCAAAAAAATTAGAAAATCCGTTTATTGCACCATTACGTTGCCCATACTTCAAACTATTATCCCAAAAAGTGTCCCCAGATGACACAAATATTTCATTGTAATGTAATGCAAAAGTAATGGCGGCCCAAACATTTGAATGCTTTTTTCTCGAAAAAATGATTTTTTGACTTATGACACTATTTGAGCGAGGGTGCGATATGTATAACAAGTATTTTGCGTTTTTTTTTTTGTATTATTTAACATAAAGATACTTAATTGTTTCGATTTTTGTTTTTCTACTTTTTATTCTATTATAATCTAAAACTTCTACTGTAACTTTTTAATGTATGCATAAATGTAACTTTTGCTAGTAAAGGCTATTGTGAAAGATATACCAAAGTAAATAAAAAAATAAATAAAATAAAAAACTTAAAAAAAAGGTTACTAGTGGTTTGACCGCTGATTTCGCCCCTAGGTCAGCCTTTTCGTTTCCATCTATCCATCTATGCATAATGCACATATGCCCGTTATCCAAGTTGTGGTCGCGAACAAAAGAACTGCACCTTAGGAAAATAAAGATAGAACAAGCGCAAGAACAGACCGGAGAAATTGAAGACTACCGCACTATTCCGTGTTTAAAATACGACTCCCCGTTCTAGTCGAAACTTCAAGGTGGGTCTGGAAGTTAGATCAGCGATTCCGCATGGTTGACCTGCCTTTGCAAAAGTAAACTATATTGCTGTGTAAGCGAAGCAATGTTATTGCAATTAACAGCAGCGAATTTGCGCAAAGCAATATTGTTTTAACTCAGTGCAACGACTTGCGGGTTGATCAACCGGAGACATGCGCTGGTTTCGAAACTACGGCACAACATCCACATAAGTTTTAGGTGGTGAGCGATTCCGATTAGTTTGCCTCGTAAGGTTGGAATTATTTTTGTTCTATTGTTGATGTTTTGCATGGCTTTTATTACTGATAGGCTGTCGGTGCAGATGATAATTTTGTTGGGATTAGAATATAGCTCTGCGGCTTTAAGAATCCCCATGGCTTCAGCTGACAATACTGATGAGAAGTGTGAAAGGATGCCTTTAGATAAGGTTTGCCGTATTGGTCGACGACGGCGAAAGACTTTCCAGATTTAGTTTTGGAGCTATCGGTGAAAACGAATGACCAGTTTCTTTGTTGGTATCTTGTTAGAGTTTCTAGAAACCTTTGCTCTTACGTGTCTCTTGATTGTTGATTATTCCTGCAACTTAGTAAGGTCGGCAAGAACACCACCGAGCCATTTGATGTTGAAAAAGGTTTGAGACAAGGCGACGCGCTATCATGTACTTTCTTTAACATCGTTCTTGAAGCAATTCTACGGAACTCACAAGCCAACACCAGAAGTATAATTTTTCAAAAGCCCGTTCAACTACTCGTACTTGCCTATGCTGATGATATTGACATTATTGGGAGAACGCGTCTAGATGTCAGTGATGGGTCTGGCTGTTAATGAGAAGGCTAAGAAGGCATCTAAGAAGCAAAGCCCTCTAGAACCAAGGAGATTTTATAAAGGGTTTTTCAACAGGGACGCTACAAAAATAGAGCGACAGGGACAGCAAACGACGCCGAATTTCTTGCCGCTCTTTTGACATTTCTCTTCAGTAAGGTTTGCCATTTCATGATGGAAAGATATATGAGCCAACAACGAGTCGAAATTATTAAAATTTACTACCGAAATTCGATGTCAGTTTTCATCGCAAAATCATCTTCAGCGATGAGGCTCATTTCTGGCTGAATGGCTTCGTCAATAAACACAATATGCGGTATTGGTCAGGCAGCAATCTACACGTACTCCATGAGTCATCATTGCATCCCGACAAAATTACGGTTTGGTGTGGTTTATGGACCGGCGGCGTCATTGGGCCGTACTTCTTCCGTGATGATCAAGACCGGCACGTTACTGTGAATGGGAATCGCTACCGTTCAATGATAACCGAATATTTTTGGCCCCAATTGGATGATATGGACTTGGAGGACATGTGGTTCCAACAGGACGGCGCCACAAGCCACACAGCGAATGCCACAATCAATTTATTGGAAACCAAGTTTGGAAACCGTGTTATCTCACGAAATGGTCCAGTCGCTTGGCCGCCTCGGTCGTGCGATTTGACGCCGTTAGAATATTTCCTGGGGGGCTACGTTAAGTCTTTGGTCTATGTCAACAAGCCAGCGACGATTGATGAACTTCGTACGAATATCGAACGTGAAATTGCAGCAGTATCGGCCGATTTATGCTTGAAAACCGTCGAAAATTGGGTTCAGCGTCTGGACTTCTACAAGCGTGCCCGTGGTGGCCATGCAAAAGAAATCGAGTTCAATACATAATGGCATCGAACGTACTTTCACAGGAATAAAGAATTTCATTGATATCCAAAACCGTTTTTGTTTTATTTAAAAAAAACTTTTGTAGCGCTCTTATTGAAAAACCCTTTATAATGGACCTAACTTTGGTCTAAGTGTGTCGGCCTTACGCTGACAGCCACTTTAACCTAACTTAACCTAACCTAATCATCCCGGTCCTGCTGAATGGTGCAGGGGCATGGGCCCTGTCAAAAGCGGATGAAAACCTTCTGGGATGCTTTGCGAGAAAGATTCTTCGAGTGATATTCGGTCCAGTTTGTGACGATGGAGTGTGGAGAAGAAGATTCAACGACGAACTGTATGGGCTATACAGCGACGCTGAGCTGGTCAAAAAGCTAAAAATACAAGGGCTGATATGGCTGGGACACGTGGACCGTATGGACAACAACGCACCAGCCCGACGAGTCTCCGAATCCACCCCTGAGGATCAACGCAGCAGAGGAAGACCCCACCTTAGGTGGCCCCATAATTGGAGGACGACCTAAACCAACTTGGTGTGCTTAACTGGAGGCAGCTAGCGAAGGACCGAGGTGGTTGGAGCGACTTGTTGCACTTCGGACTGTTAGCGCCACCAAAAGTACCCACCACAACTCAGTAACACCAAGACGCTAAACATAGGTGTACCACAAGGATCGGTCCTTGGTCCGATTTTATTCCTTGTTTACATAAACTCGCTGTTTAACATACCACTCGCAGGTAAAGTAACAGCTTTTGCAGATGATCTCGGTATCTCATATGCTTCATTTAGCCCTCTAAGCTTATTGACTGAAATAAATCTCGATGTTCACTTACTGAGAGTCTGGTTCGCCAAACACAAGTTAAATGTAAGTAACAAAACCAAACTGATGTATTTCAGCTTAAGAATACAAGAATTTCCAGATTTTGAAATCTACTTTCACGATGGGAATTGCCTTCGTTATAAAATGGTAAATTGCACATGTACTGGGGACGATTCCTTAGTGACTTTCAATGAGGGTAATGTTTGTAATAAGAATTGTTTTAAGATAGAAAGAGTTGATAATTTTAAATACTTGGGTGTTTTAATTGATCAAAATATGAACTGGTCCAAACATATTTCAACAATGAAGCAATATCTGCGCTCTTCTATCCGTAGCTTCTATCATCTCAAAAAATATTGTGATAGCAGAACTTTAAGCACAGCCTATTTCGGCATTTTCCATTCATGACTTCAATATGGTATAAGTTGCTGGGGAGGCGCCTACCTAACTAAAATTCACCCTCTCCTCGTCCTGCAGAAGTGTGCTATAAGGAAAATCTGCGGTGTTAACAGATTGACTCACTCTATGCCCCTCTTTAGATCATTAAAAATCCTTCCGGTCAGAAATTTGTATTATTTTAAAGACTCTAAGTTATTTTATATGAGAGGTGGCTATATGCAGAGTCCTATATCTAACGTCCGTACTCTGCGTAGCAATCTTGACAATTATGTTCCTGTTCCCACTTTTCGTACCACGCATTTTAGAAACTTCTACTCCATCGTGTCTTACAAGTTGTTTAATACGTTTCCTATGGGTCTTCGGTGTACCAGGTCTTTGTCAATGTTCTTAAAAAAAGTTAAACTGTGGCTTCTGGATTTTGATCGCAGTCAAATTGAAGTTCTGCTGCCTTATATTGCTTAGTATTAAAATAATTTCTTAAATAACTTATTTACTGCTTCTTTTTTTCCAAAATCATTGTATAGCTTTTTTCGCGTATTGTAATATTGTATCAATAATCATTTGAATATTGCGTACCCCACATAATTCTGAATTTTATTTATGAAGTAGCATTTATCACTATTTGAATTTTCAAATACAAATGTCACTAACTATTCTTTATTAAACCTGAATTTGTGTTATGATAGTTTAAGAAAATTATATTTCCTTTGTTATAAAGAATAATGATTATAAATAAAAAAAAAAAAAAAAAAAAAAAACAAAGAAAATGGATTTTGGAAGCACTGTTTATCCCCGCTAAAGGACTTAGCGGCGATAGCTATCCCCGCTAAAGTTAGCGTATATAGGATAAGTTGTTGTTGTATTTTACATGCAAAATTTCAAATTATCCCTATACCCGCGTGCAAAGAACACAAATGTTATTATTTTTTTCAAACTTCATTCTGTTAATGTGAAATTGTTTTTCATAATTTTAGAATATGCTTGGCATCAATTTCAATTGGCGGAAGTAAATATTTTTCAATTTCAGGATTTTCAATAAAAATTTCTTACTACAACTTACAGCTGTGTCACGGTGCATGTGTGCTGCCAAGTTTTTTTTGATCAATTCTTAAGCGGCGGTTTTCGTTTTTTAATACCATGCCTACATATATCCGCGTGCAAAGAAACATGGCTGATGTTGATAAGAGAGTTCATGTGACAAAAACTATTTTTAAAAGCAAGATACTATCGTATAAATTCTAGGCTTTTTTGAGGTTTAGACAGTGTTGCTTAAAATTAAATCTAACATCAAAAGTAATACCTAGAATACTTAATGAAGTAACGTGTTCTATGTATGTCTTTAAAGCTTACATCTAGTGAAATACAATATGTTTCGAACATATAGTTTTATTTAGATCCGGAGGTTATGCCTTATAGTGAAGAGCCTTGCGGCATTCCATTGAAAAGATGTTTGAAAGATGAATAAAAGCTATTTAGTTTTATGCAAAATTTTTTATTGGTTAAGAAAGCTTTAATGTATGTGTATATTTTCGGGCCAATTTTCCATTGGGTCAATTTGTTTAATATAACGTGGATTCCGATTCTGTCAAACGCCTTTTCAAAGTAGATAGAGTGTACCGATGTTTGATTTTTGTTTGATGCGGTCAAAACCAGGTGTTTTCCCTTTGGTTGTGTTTATAGCGCTCTCCAGCTCTATTGGGTTAATAGGAGTTTCAGTGACTTTGGCTGAAGGAATGGGATTATGTGTCGGCATGATATTTGTTGTTGCAATAGTTTTCATACGCAGAAATTCGCCTGAAAAGTTAGCATCTTCTGAGTAGAGAGACCATGTATTTGCGATGTGCTCTGCAATTTGAAATGGGCAAGATAATAAACCTGCGCCGCATTTGATGAATTTTATTGAGTGGGGCGTTAGTGTCTTTGCGTCTGTTCAAAGTTTTTTTGATGTTACGTTTGGGTGTATGTTTGAAGTGAAGTTTTGGGAGCAGATTTTGTTTGCACATTTTGCGGCTCTACGGAAAAGAGCGTTGGATTTTCGGTAGATTATTAGGTTTGCGTCTGTTGGAAATCTCTTAAATTGTTACAAGGCTTTTTGTTTACATTGTTGGAGCACATGCACTTTGCACTCCCAGAGAACCTTGGGTTTCGTTGGTGTGTGTTGAATTGAGAAATGACAACGTTTGCGGTTTACCGGATTAATTTTTGCAATATGTCTGTTTCTTTGTTTGTTGATACATTTATGAGGAGTTGGAGTTCGTGAAGATTATTTATAAACCCATTCAGGTTCAATTGAAAACCCTTAAGTAGTGACTTTTGTACAATAATTTTCGAGCTATACTCTGCAAAATCGGGGTTTTATAAAATTGATAGTGTTGGTCTTCGACACTGCTGCCTGGGATGGAGGGAGATTACTGGACTTGGGCACAAGAAAAGAACCCAATCGACAATGATGCGCACAGCACGGGTTACTAGTCGGTGACTGTTTTTTTTTTTTTTTTATTAGTATTGTATTATGAAGGTAGATGTCAAAACATCCATATAGAAGTTCCCCATTCCATCGCTACATCCATTCAGTCAAACTTTTGATCAATCTCGCATTCCACCTCCTGACCTCTATCGTGCATGCCATCATTTCCTGGTGAGCTCCTGTTGTTTGTTGTTTCTTCTCGTATATAAATGTGTATTTTCTTTTCTGCTGTCAGGATGTCGATAGGAGTTACTCTCTCTACTACGAGAGCTGTTGGCTGCAAAACGGTACCATATAAGTTTGTCACCTGAAGGGCATCTCTTCTCTGATTCTAAGCGTGTTGTTTCCTGTATTTCTCTTGTCTGAAGGCTCGGCTAAAACTCCTCAGCCATATAGAAGGATGGAGTTTGTGATTGACATGAGCACGAACAGGTTTCCTTTGCTTTTCTTTATAATGTACACGCACTAAAGGGATTTATTAGAACCCTTATAATGTAGAAGCTACACAGCGCGGGCGTTAAGCAAATTAAGGTGAGAAGAAAAGGAGAGATGCCGATGTACGCTGGTTTTGAATGTTTGTAGGTTATATGGTGAAGGAAAACAGTGCGTGGATGAGTATGCCACATTCGTGTTGTACGGCTGAGGAAAGATTCTTTGAACTTCATGTACTTCCGAGTACAGGCTTGAGGATGAACTGATGAGCATTCCTTGCACAGCGTGTATTGCGGATAAATGTTCAAGAGGTGAAATCGAACTGGCTATTTCGTTTGACCACTTATGGTAGAAATGACGATAAAATAACGAGATACAGGAGACATTGCGACTATGACTAAGAGAGTCAATCAATCTCACGATGTCTCTGTCGCCAATGAGTTTTATTGGGCGTTTTTGAATCCTGTCAAGTAGCTCCAAATAATTTATTATTGTACCATACCAGATATGAGCGTTGTACTCGAGTTTCAGGCGGATAAACGCCTTATAAATTGTAGCCAGATCAGAAGGGGTGAAATATTTACACATTTCGCTGTGTTCTTGGCGACATAGAATATGTGGTCACTCAAACAAAGGTTGTCATTATCCCTGTTTTGTTGGGAAAGCAATCCTCCAGTGTAGTAGGAACTCCCACCAAAAGCAACCACAGCAGCCGAGTTTTTATATTTATAATTTGGTACTCTTACTACGATTACAGCTTGGAGCTGTCAGAATAATTTGCAGAAAAAAATCAAAAAATGGAACAAATAGATCCGTGCCAAGCCAAAACTAGCAAGAATTTTTAATTATAAATAACAGTTCTATTCAACTTTTATTTTTTTTTAACTGTTGTGACATCTTTTTCCGAGAAAGGATAACAGCTGTTTTATAATAAGAAACACCAACGTACTTCCCTGTTGGTTGGTATGCCCAAAACAGATACTCTTCCTATAGTCGACCATACAGGAAGACAGTTCAGGTGTCGCTTTCATGACAGAACCATAAGACAGCATTGTGTTTTGGAACATTAAAGTCATTCCTATTGGTTATACCCCAAAGAACTATGCTGTCAAGATCGAAATTTAACGAGCTTAACATTCGTTGCCGTTTCAGTTCCACAAGCGAAGAGAGGTGTTAACCAGGAAGCGAATATGAAAGCAGAGGGTACTGTCATCATCGAAGGAATGAATTTGGCTAGAAGTTACAGAAAATGAAAAAAGAGTCGGGGACGAATCGGAGCCTTGGGGAATACCAGCATTTATTTGGTAAGTTGCATACTTGGACAGATAGAAAAGCTAACGCATTGCCTTGGCCAGCGTTGAAGAACAGTCAATATTGGCTCTGAGCTCCTCTAACGTCGCCGGCTTCTTGGCATAGTCCAATGATTTAATGTAGCCCCATAAAAAAAATCTACATCACACGATATCGGCGGCCAATAGACGGTCTGTTTCTCGAGATAACACGTTCACCGAACTGAGACTTCAATAGGGGTTTTTCTTTTTTAGCCCCGAGCGGGGAACATAGCGGGGCCCGAGCGATCAGAGCTCGCTCCGAGCTGAACGTAACCTGAGCGCTCCGAGCTAATTAAGAAACAGAATTGAGCACTGAACTGTCATTAGATAATTTTTTTTTATTAATTTTCAAAATAGTCAGGTTTGCTTCTGAAATTGGTGTTTGTCAAGGATTGTTCCATTTAAATTATAATTTCTAGTAAAT
This sequence comes from Portevinia maculata, assembly GCA_949715645.1. Lineage (NCBI taxonomy): Eukaryota > Metazoa > Arthropoda > Insecta > Diptera > Syrphidae > Portevinia > Portevinia maculata. The sequence goes on along the minus strand of OX454525.1, from coordinate 400,729,068 downwards.
AAACTATGGAAAAAGCACAAATAATGAATGAAGTCAGCAGCGCTCAGCTTTTCGCTCGATGTGCTCGGTCATTTTCAATCGAGCTCATCGAGCGAGCCCTGAGCTAGCTCAGAGATAAAAAAGAAATACAAATTTTGTGCTCAGAGCGCTCCGAGTTAAAAAAGTAACACAGTTCTTTTTTTGACAGCTCAGTGCCCCGCTCGAAGCTAAAAAAGAAAAACGCCTAATAACTCAATTGTTGCACCCGCTGTGTGGCTTGTGGCACCGTCTTGTTGGAACCACATATCACCGATGTCCAATTCATGCAATTGCTCAAAGAAATAACCTTATATCAAGTCTCTGTAGCGAATACCATTTACCGTTACGTAACGGTCATTTTCATCAACGAAAAAAACGGCCCAATGACGCCAGCGGCATGAAATCCGCATAAAACAGTGATTTTTTGCGGATTAAGTGCTGTTTCATGATATGAAGCACATGAGGGTTCTCACCTGTCCAGTAATTCATATTTTGCTTATTAATGAAGCCTTTAACCAAAAATGCGCTTCATCGCTGAAGATGATTTTGGGATGAAATTCTTCAATTTCTTTGGCTTTAGTTCTTGAATCAGCTTGATCTTGTTAGGGTGTGGACAAGATCCTTACGTAAAATTCGCCATAATGTGGTGTGGGAGATTCCCAATTCTTGAAATTGACTAATTTGGCTGGTTTGCGACGTATGCCTCTTCGGCACCAATATTCTCCACACATCGGGCAAAACGTAGTCTCACTGGCACGGCAACATCAAGCAGCGAATATTATGACTAATATTTGTTCGCTAGACTATGAATTGCTTGTCTACTGGAACGGAGAATTGAGGCCGAAAAGCGGCGTTAACGCTCCTAAAGTTGCCACCACCGGCTCGAAATTTCGGTAGTAAATTTTAATTATTTGTGAATGTTGTTCTTTCGTGTACTTCATTATGACGAAAATGTTGACTTTACTGAATATTTTGACATTGACAGTTCGGTAATCGGTTTAAGGGTGCTTTCACACTGAAAGTTTGAAGTTGGCAAGTCGCTAATGAAAGACCGTTTATTTATATTTTCTTTAGTGACGATTCGTTTGTGAGCAGCAAACCATATTCGCAATATGTTCATTATCATCATAAATCATTATTAATATCAGCAATTAATTGTCTGCAAAAGGCAGCAGTACGTTGAGGAAAAACAGAGTTAATATAAACGCGGAATAAGATAGGGTCAACGACAGATCCTTGTGTGACACCGATATTTAGAAAATGGCACTCAACAAAGACTGCCCCAGTTTTAACATTTTGGGATCTGTCCGTAAGGTATGACGCAACGCAGCTAAACATAAAACCACGAAAACCCACACTGTACAATTTGTCGAGAGGAACAATGTGGTCAACCATGTTAAAAGCCTTCCTAATGTCTACAAAAAGACCTGCTAATCCAAACTGTTCAGGACTAAAAAAGCTTATTGTCTTATAACATAAACCCTATACTATTTATTCCGTTGAATACTTCGCATAATGATATTTACATTTGTACAAAACAGCACCACCACAATAATGACCTAATGGTGATGATTCCATTGAATTGTTCTACTGTCATGTCCGACAAGTTCATTCAATTGTCTTGAAACTGATACGTCCAACAAAAGCATCCGTTTACGCACTACAATTGTACGAGCTGACGACCACCACGACTTTCTTTTGTCCGTAGTCCATTATCACCTCGTACTTTTGATCTAATTGCATTTCAAATACATCAGTACACACAATTAGATGAACCCATGTATACATCCATATATGTGACTTCGTCACCTGTTTGATGTTTTGCACTAAGGAGTGGATTCACTGGATGGATTTCCTCATTAGGTAATTGGCTCTCTTTTCTCCATGCTGCATTTAGCTTGAACTTTCACGAACTACAAACTTAAAGACCTATCCACCGCAATTACATTATTTTAAATGACATTTATCCAAACATCAACTCAGAGTGATTGAGGGTTGGAAAGCCGCAATTCATTTTCACTTACTTGTTTTTGGGGTGATAGAGACAAAAAAACTGAAGAAATCTTTTGGTTTACCTGCCAATTTGCAGAGGTGAGAGTGTTGATTTCCTCATCATCATCATTGCAAATAAATTTACAACGATTTCCTGCTCAGGATTGTGTCATATCCGTCGGAGAATCTTCTGTAATGGAAATTCGTTTCGTTCGCGCGAAATTCACTTAACGTCAATTGAAATGCAATCTATTTGGTTTTCTCTTTTCTGGGCAAATTAAAGTTTTTTTTTTCTTCTATTAACTATTTTATGATAAGAACAACATTATGTTTAAGAACAAACAAAATCTTTCTCAGCAGGGGTACACCACCAGCGGTAGCATCCATCAAGTTCCAATACCTAGCTCCAACCACCTGCTGACAAGTGATGAGTCTTTACATGTTACTCCCACAGTGACAATTACGAATTCGCAGAGTAAAAAGGGAGCTGCTCTAGTGAATCCAATCGAAGCACTCACCCCCGCCCAACTACTACAAAGCACCCCAAAGGTTTCATGTTGTAGCTTAATCGGGACGACTTCAACAACAGCTTCTCCGACGTCTGGTGGTAGGTATTCACATTGAGCTTATAATAGGCCATCTAAAGAAATGTTTACTCTTATTGTTTACCAGATTTGCAACGTGATAGCTGGTTTCATACGCACCATCACCACCCCCACCCTCATCACCACCACCATCATCATCCTCATCCGCAGCTGGAAGATCTGGTATACCCGGCACAAGCTCACCACCATCCCTGCAAGTTTGGATTAGAGAGCCCTGAAGGCTATTTAAACTCAAGGTATAATGGTAAGCGTGTGTATTAATAAAGCGTTAAAGTTTGTTTTTCCCATTTGTGTTCTCACAAGTAGAGCAGCGTTAGGCATGAGATTTGTTGATTGTTCAGAACTAATTTGAAAGTGTATCCAAACAAACGCCCACGCCCCACACGATACGGTTGCAAGTTTGAACAGATATGAGTAAATCTTGAATTTATTATTAAACAATTCGATGCCCTTGGCTATGTGCATGGAAAATATTGCAAACACATTTATATTTATTATCGAGTTATAAACGCGCATGCTGATTTTTCGTAGAAAAACAAACAGAGCAAGAGGATGAAGCTTTTAAGGAAAACCAGTCCGATACAACAACTTCTGCTTCGACTTTGACAGAAGCCAGAACTTCAGAGAGCAAAAAAAGTAAATGTCAACAAGAGCGATCCTTAAGGGCTAATAAATTCAAGACCCTCCCACTTTACTGCATCCCTGCTAGTCCGCCTGTGGGGTACGCCAGTTTCACTTCAAAAAGTATCGGCATGCCTCCCGATTTCGAAGCACCTCGTTACTGAGGCCAATCAAATTATGGTGTTGTTGCATTTCTGTGATCCAGTGGTTTTCAGGCGATTGTATGGAAACGTTGATTGATATTGCTTTTTTGGCAGGGTTCGTAGGATCTTTTCTTTGAACATACCAGTACCAACTGAGGTCGGCCGCGATTAATTTTTTTCGAGATAGGACCTTTGTCGTGAAGGCTTCCTCAGATCTCGGAACTTCTTATTCAATCAACCTTTGTTACCCTTCCATCATGCAAAGCATCTTTATCGCAGCCGCCGTTGATTTGCCCTCATTAGGTGCGTTTCTTTGAGAAATGTATCCACAGCAGTGCTCGAATTTACACGTTAAAAAAACAACAACATTCTATCGCCAGCAAGACTGGGGATATCTGTCGATAACATCCAGCGTAGGACTGTTTTCAATACAGGTTGCAAATACATACAACAATTTGTATTGCAGTCCTTACTCTTATAAGGAAATGATCATAATAGATAAGACAAGTATTAGGCCGTGGATACATTTCTCAAAGAAACTGACTTTTTTAAAACAGTTATGCAATGTAATGAGAATATATCGACTAAACACACTTAAATCTTATCTATAATATAAAAATAAATCGCTGAATGTGTTGCTAGGCGCAAATATCGAGAGCAGCTGAACCGATTTCGCTAATTCTTTTTTATACCCTATTCTAAGGGTATATTAATTTTGAGGCATAGTTTGTAACATACCTTAATATTGCCCGTAGACCCCTAAAAGTTACTATATATATGATCAGCATCGATAGTAATGTCGATCTAGCCATGTCCGTCCGTCCGTCCGTAAGTCCGTCGGCAAAAATTAGGCCTTTAAACTGGACCTAGAGAGCTGAAATTTTAACCATATACTCTCTAGGGTGCCGAAATAATCAAGTTTACGAATTTTTGAAATCCGCCCACAGACACGCCCACAAACAAACAAAATTTTGGAAAAAATCGAATTTTGAGCTAGAAAGCTGAAATTTTTTATATATGATCTATGACTCCTAAAACTCCTCGGGATAAAATGTTTTCAAAATCCGCCCACTGACACGCCCACAAATAAATAAAACAATTTTTTGGAAAATCGAAAGTTTGAGGTAGGGAGCTGAAATTTATAATACATATATACTCTCTAGGGGCCCTTTATGCTCATGTGTTAATTTTTTTTAAATCCGTCTGCTGACACGCCCACAATTAAATAAAACAATCTTATTGAAACACCGAAGTTTGAGCTAGGGAGCGTTTTTTTTGATAAAATCCTTTAAATGTTGTATAACAAAATATGTAGAGCGTTCTTAACAATTCAACCATACTTAGACTTTTGTCACGCCCACTTATGAGGGATAGGAATAAGAATAGGGTATCCAACAGTTCGCCCAAGCGGACTGTAGCCCGTCCCTATGTTTTTTATAATATTCCTTGAAGTACGAGGATGATTCTTACGGAGAGAAAAATTTAAAAAATTGCCTGAAAAAGTCTAAAAACAATACTTTTCTATATTTATACACTGCAATATCCCATTATATTTTGGCAAGGTGAAGAAGGCTTTGATTTCTCAATCTTAATCAAGAAGAGAAAATTTTAAAAAATTGCCCGAAAAAGTCAAAAAACAAAACTTTTTTTTATTCCCATACAAAAGATTCGTAATAATATTTAAGTCAATTTGAACTTTAATATCATACCATAAAGTTTAAGTGTCAGTGGAGGGGTTCCGGGAAGGCAAAACAATTGAGTGACCTTAGTATCGTATAAATATTAATGTCAATATTTGTCAATATTTATACGATGGTAACATTACTCAAAAACAAATTGTCTTGTGTAAAATGTAAATTGTCTGTGGTAAAATGTCATTTGAAATGTAAAAGTCTCTTTGCTGTGCATCTATAATATTACTAACTAAAAAAGTGTTGTGTGTTTGTGACTTATTAAATATGCCTCCTATAAGGCGGCGGATAAATTTAGGCAGGAGAACCCGAAATGCAACGAATCTATCAATCTAATCGTATACTGCCCAGGAACGTGAAGATCGCAATGAACGTGAAAGAATTCGGTTTTAAACTTTTCACTTTTTCTGAGAGTTTTTGTCAGTTAACGCAATCAAAAGCTGAACTCATTCAAAAAGTGTTTCCAAATGTTGCTCAAAATTACTTATTCCATGATTGGTTGAGCGAACGAGCTATACTGGCTGCCAAAAACACTGATGTAAATGTATTAAATTTCCAAATTCAAGATGACATTAATGGCGTAAGGAGGACATATAAATCAGTTGATACGGCAACTAATGAAGATGATGTCGTGAACTATCCACCGGCATTTTTAAACTCACTTGATTTGCCAGGATTGCCGCCTCGCAATCTTCAATTAAATTTTGGATCTGTAGTTATAATGTTGCGAAATATTAACCAACCGCAACTTTGTAACGGTACTGAATAACGTAATACGAGTAGAAGCAATCACATTGAAAGGAATGTATAAAAGAGAAGACGTTTTGATACCCCGCATCCCAATGATTCCGACTGACGTACCATTAGAGTTTAAACGACTACAGTTTCCAGTACGGCTTGCTTTCGCTATGACTATAAACAAAAACCCGGGGGCAGTCATTAAGTGTTTGTGGTATTAATCTAGAAAACCCATGTTTCTCGCATGGTCAATTGTATGTTGCCTGTTCCCGTGTTGGAAAACCATCTGCTCTGTTTGTTTACGCGCCAGGTAATCAAACAAAAAATATCATGTACCATAAAGTAGTACAATAAAAATGAATTTTAATTTAGAATAAGTAAAAATAAAATGAAATATAATAAATAGGTATTATAATAAGAAATCAGAAATTGTAATTTTCATTGCGATTTTTTAGTGACTATTAAAAGAATTTTAAGTGTTTTATAATTTTTATTTTTTGACATAGGTAATGTAATTGTAGACTTATTTACTTTTTTTTCCTTTTTTAACTTCCCAGTGGAAGTTCTTGTAATGGGGCCGATTTTGTGAATCGCGGATTTTGACATATCTCCACGTTTCAAGGTCACCAGAATCCTTGCGGGTCGCACCCAGACCACTTTTTTAATATTAAAATATGCTCTCTAATATTGTTCATGGAAATTAAATATTGTTAATAACAGCGAAGTGTGATATATATTGATGCAACCATTGTTATGAACACGGAGACCTGTAAATTTACATGTATACGAAATAACGGAGCACAATGTAATAATGATTTGCTCAATGACAAATGAATAAATAGTACAAATAAGGGCAAATTATTTTAGTTATTTATTTACTAACAAAAAACTACAGGATCGATTTCGGTGAAAACTTAATCAGTTCTGAGTTACGTAATTACGCTTCGAATAAACCCGATCCCATGTGAATATCATCTTTGGTTCTCGAGATATTCGTGGGGAAAGATAATTCCGAACGCACATACGTACATACACACGGACAGACATCTCTATAAAAACGTTGAATTTGGATTCTGGTGACCTTGAAACGTGGAGATATGTCAAAATCCGCGATTCACAAAATCGGCCCCATTACAAGAACTTCCACTGGGAAGTTAATAATTCTTAACCATATCTTATGGTTGACCACATTTCAAAATTTGCCACTAATCGCATAAATCATATTGATCCCACTGGGAAGTTAGTCGTGTGGACCTTGGGAGTCGCACCCAGACCACTTTTTTAAAAAAGAAGCTGTCAAGGCCTTAATGAAAGACCCTTTATATCTATGTATGCATGTATCTATTTGTGATTACACCTCTTCAATATGAATTCAGTTTATATTCCGCGAGGTATATTTTTGGGTATAGGACGGTCCTAGAATATCAGGGCAAAAGTTACATTCCTACCTATTTTCAACTTATAACTTACCCATTCTTCAATTTTCATAATCAAATAACAAAAGAAACAATTTGCGTTCCTTCAAAATCCATAATGCTTCTGCTATTGAATTGCAATTTATAAAGTATTCAGGCGCTATTAACATATCCTTCATAGACCACGTGTAGCTTCCTTCAAATCTAACTTATGATTTTCTCTATTTTCCCATTAATAAAAAAAACATCACTGCCACAGCCAACGTCAAAGGAGTTCGTAATGAAAGAACATCATCTTTTTTCGACATACCTGCTGTGACGCATCCCTATTGCTACAGGTAAGCCATAATACGTTTTTGGCAAGAATTCACGCAGGTTCAATTTTTTATATCTGTTAAACGGTTTTTTTATTTAGATCAAAAAATACTTAATATAAATTTCGTTTCTTCCTAAATTTGTTGATTATAGATTCCCATCAACAACTCCAACTGGGATGCTTAAGAAGAGTGATGATGGTAAGATGGCTTGATATATCTAGCTAAATGTATCTCATATAGCCTTCGATTAAAAAAACAACTTCACAATATGCCAATCAAAATTTTCTGTAGGCTCAAAATGTCCGTGAGTGTATATTTTTACTTTCTTCGCACGTAATCAGCTCACGGCCGGGAATGGAAATCAATCAGATTAATAAAAAAAAACAACCCAAGGAAAGCATATAATCCGTAATGAAATTTTCCATATTCCATGACTTGATTTCGAGCGAATTTGAATGTCGTCACCACTAATCCACTCGCGAAAAGTGATCTCTATATTTATTAATCAAAGAGTGCCGTAATTTTTTCAATACCCGCGATTTTCGACTTTAGAAAAAAAATCAAAATTCAATTTATGTGGTAGGTTTTTGAATACAAACAATCATTTGTTATAATACATATTCTCCAGTCGGCAGCTTCCGCTCAGCACCGTGGAGTCGGGGAGTCTTGTTGTTATTTTCCTCACCCTCATCTATGTTAATCAAAAATTCCACCAACGCAAGGGTGCTGTTAGCTAGTGGATGGAAAAGTGAAAGTCAAAAGAACATCATCATAGGTTAGGGCAGGGAAAATAACAGGTAACAGTAGCAGAAGCAGACATTCCCTTATTGCGATACCATAGCCAGCTAGTAGATTATGCAAGCAACAATCCTTTTTGAATTATTTAAGTCCTGTTTTGATGATGGATTGTATGTTTGAGTAAGTTCTTGGGGGGGCGGCTGTTAATAATGCAACACTGCTAAATACCTCGACCTATTAAGCAAGTCTTTCGGCAGCATTAGTTCGTCGCGTTTCATTGATTGCCAAGATTAAATCAAGGCAAGTAAAACGTTAGAGAACATGTTATAAAATTGTTCACTTGCATGCTATGACGATGCTAATTGACATGGGTCATGTACCGAACGATTTTATTCTCCAGAGAGTAAAGGTAACTGAAATATAATGGATGTTTGTTTTTTTGATTTTGTAGAAGGGTATATTTTCAAAAGATGGTAAATTATTAATGAAGTTGGCGGCGGTTGCTCCTTGCAAATACAAACATAAATAAATCTCAATTATTTCGGGCATTAAAGTCACACAGATGAGCTAAATGAGATAGACGACTTTGAGACAGAGTGTTTCTCAATTTGTCCTCAAACGAAAAAAACTGCTGTAAAACGTCTTTTAACTGTTTGTGTAAATTGGTCTGTGCATAGAAATCAATTGGAAGTAGCCTTTTTTGGGTGCATTGTGACCAAATTTTGGTCACTTTAGAGGTGAAATATATGAACAGCGTATAAAACAGTTCGCCCAAGCAGACTTTCGAATTGACGTCTTATAATATGCTATAGAGAACTTTGCGACAACGTCAGTGTCAAATGAAAACGAAAAATTTGCTAAATTAATTGTAGGATCTTTTCAATGAATTTGTATGGCGGGAGACGAGTTTTGCGCGAATATTTCGTAAAGAAAGAAAGAAAGAAAGAAAGAATAAAGCGAATTATATTTTAAAAAAATGTTCCAGAACTCACAAGGAGTATCCAAACACTATTTTTGAATACTAAAAAGTAAACAATATAATAGGATTGTGCATGGGCGCCGACATTTTCTTTAATGTAAAGTAAGGGGCAAATAATTTTAAAGAGTTGAAAGCAGAGATGTTTCACGTAACTACCTGAATCAATCTCTGAACAGAACTTGTTTTGCTTCCTTAACGTCAAAGCTTTGATCAGAATTCAAGGGATCATAGCCCTCATACTTTCCTAAATCGCTTTCTACAAGCCCGGCTGTGGGGTTCGCCGGTTCGTTTCCAATGAAGATTGGCAGGCTTCTCCGTTTCGGTTCACCTTACAACTGAGACCAATCAAATGGTGTTATATCTGTGTGATCAGGGAGTTATTAGGCCTGCTAATTGTTTTACGATTTCGACAGGTGCATGCTCCCATTATTGAATATTGTATGATCTTTCTTTTATGACACCGGTGATCTCCAGTCTTGCCAACCCACGGATTTGCATGCACACTTGCGGGACAGTTTCTAAATGTTAAATGTGTCGCTGATCCCACATTAATGGTAAAATTGACTCCCCCTTTGTCGCCTTTTATGACAAGTGCTATTTTTTGGGGGCGCATGGACAGCAGTATTGTAAATAAATCGCAGGTTATGCCATTTCTATATTTTACATGTATTCACCGAGAAGGAATTTAGAGAGAGGATTCGACACCGGGGATGTGGAAGTTGACTCATCTGGTCGCAGATCCAAAAAAAATACAAATTGTATTGTCTCTTAAACATAATATTGTTTGTATAAAAAAAAAATTACAAACTAATTGTCAAATTTTAAAATTATATTTTATAATCAGCAACTTAGCTACTCCGTAGCCATCCAATCTGTTCCGTAGTGGGCAATAGCCAGTTCCACTGAATAAGTTTGTTGCTTGGAACGGATCCTAGTTGAGCCGACAAAAGTTGTCGTACGATTGGCTTCAAAACATGGAATTTTGTATTTACTTTCCACCACAACAACGGATCTTCTGTCCACTAGAGATGCTTCTCTCTTTTTGTACTAAATGGGCTCCTGATTGGTGAAGAGTCTTTGCCTGAGACACTGCAGCCCTCAATGCTCTGCGATCCCACGCACGCTGCTTAAAGTTGTCCAGACCAAGTGCTCTGGCATTCGCGATGGCTTGGTCTTTAAAACGAAGATTCGGTCTTCAACAATTCAAGTGTAGAAGCAAAACCAATCTTTGCACTTCCCAAGACGAGTTTGTCATAGCATTTAGGTGATTGCCCTTTGCCCATATCTGCATCTACCTTCTAGGACAAACCATCACTCTTAAAGGCTTTAGCTAAGTAGTTTATCAGCCTCGATCTCTACCTCTTAAATGACACACTAAAACTATTTCCAAACACCATTGACAGTTACTAATATACTACTGTGGCGGTAATAGCCCGTGCAGCGCCTTTTCTAGACATTCGTTGGTATGGACCTATAGTTACACAGATTCTGCAACCGCAAATATAAAAAGCATCTCAGGACACTGCACAGTTTATACTCTTGGATGGCTGTCAGACTTTTGCAAAAGTTCGAACAGTGAATAAACTTTAGGCGTTCCTGGATTGAGTTCGAATCTCGAATCCCGAGCTCAGAAGTCCAACGTATCAAGCACTGAGCAACCATTGTCTTCTTAGGTTCGTAAAATATAGATGGGTTCGGAACTCATAAGCTTATGCTTCACAGAACACTGATTTTGGCAGTTCAGAAAAAAGGACAGGAATATTAATAGGGAAAACACCTCCCTACCCAGGGCAGGTCATAATCGAGAAAGAGATATGTATCAGTATTTTTTGAGGGAATAGGCCAGGATACTAAAGATATCAAGAATTTTCTATAACTATTGCTTTGTTATTTATTAAATTCAGTTACCAATTTGGATGTGTCCTTCGGAGGCAACTCACCCACGATGTCAATGTCCCATCATTTTCATCACCATACCAAGATAGAACATCCTGATTCAACCACATCGACGACGACCGCGACATCAGTAAACAATTTAAATTCTTTGCATTCATCCGTTCACTTATCAACGGCGAAATCATCTGAAAGCAGTTACTCTCCATACAACAGCGCATATAATATTCCACGAGTTTGTGAATCCTCTACAGTGAGTTCGTCTGAAAGCGAAATTAAATTTGAAAACGCCTACAACCCTTCAGCGTATACATTGCGGCCAGTTGAATCGTCTCTCGTCAGTTCCACGGAATCAGAGATAAAGTTTGAAAATATTTACGCCAGTTGTAATCCAATATCGAGTAACACAATCAATCAACGGAGAGGTTCTCTGCAGTTGTGGCAATTTCTGGTTGCATTATTGGACGAGCCGTCAACCAGGTAAATAGAGATTCTTTTTCTTGTCAATAAAAAAAAAATCAAGAATTAAAATGTTTTTTTTTGTTCATTCATTACATAGTTCAAGTTGTATTGCATGGACTGGACGTGGCATGGAATTCAAGCTGATAGAACCGGAAGAGGTAGCTCGTCGATGGGGAATACAAAAAAATCGACCAGCCATGAATTATGACAAATTATCCAGAAGTCTGCGGTATTACTATGAAAAAGGTATAATGCAGAAAGTCAACGGCGAACGATATGTTTATAGATTCGTCTGTGACCCTGAGGCATTATTTAACATGGCATATGGTCATTTAAATGCAAAAGGACATTGCGAAAGTCATTTTATGTCAGCAGCTACTGTAAAAACATCTCCCGGACCACTGGACCTTATGAATACAGGAAGAGACAGTGAACTTACCGAAGTAAAGGCCGTGGACTCTATGTTCTATGGTGAATCATTGCAAAACAAATATTAGGTTCAGCAATAAAGACGTACCCACTGTGAAAATGTAATAAAAGTTTTATAAAAAAAAAAACAATAGTTGGAAATAAATGTTAGTGTTAATTTAACTTTTTCATTTTTTTTTGCTTTTCTAATAGGACTTGGAAGCTAAAAGGTAGTCTCGCGTGAATATATAAAAACACTAAAAAAAATTAAAAATAGACATACTGCATCTGCTTCATTGAACTATACTTTATCCAACAAAAATTGTCAGTACAGGCCTTATGGAGGAGCTTTTTTTCTACCAGTGGTGCCCGCAGATACTCTCATGGCACTTAAACGCAAGAATTGCCACTGAAATAAAAACCAAACCACTGTCATACCAAGGAATTGTTGTAATTCTCCTAAAATTCGCATACAACCCACCACAACCGGTCTCCCACACATGAGCATGATCGTCTTGTGTTCGATTGCTGTTATCATCCACCAAAATAAGCAGTGTGTGTGACTGAAGCACATCAGAAGAGTATTACCATCTCTACAATGAAGCATATCATTAAGGGTTTTTCTATGGATTTTGTCAAAGAACTTTCGGTTTTGGTGCTTTTGAGAACGAATTATTACGTGGGGTGTTGCCATTCGGTTTTAATTTGATTTTATTTGTATTGTACAGCTGCACAAGTGCAGTTTTTTTACCATCTGTTTAGGTATATGACATTGCGTCGTGGTTATATAATTTTGTATTCTAATCGCCTGATTGTGTTTATAAGGCGGAAACAATGGTTGTTATCTAAATCGCTGATAGTGCATCTTACAATTGGTTTACTTCATTGTTTATATGAATAAAGAGAAACATGGCTACAAAGTCTTCAGAGGATCTAAGTGTAGAAAAGAAACAACAAATTGTTGATGCAACTGCAAGATTCTGTGGCCTTTTTAAAAGTAAATCGGAAGCCGTAGGAAATGCAGCTAATATTTTTCCTGTTACGGAACGAACTGTGTACAGGCTTTTAATGGAAAAAGCAATCAAAGGCAACAATTCATAACCAAAGAAGAAAGATAAATCCGGTATCAAGAGCAAGGTCGATGATTTTGCCAAATGTGCCATTAGGCAGATAGTTCATCAGTTTTTTTTATGGATAATGACCTTCCAACGCTAGACAAGATTTTATTGGAAGTACAAAAAAAATGCAAATATAACAAAAATAAGCAGATCAAGTTTGCATACATTATTACAAAAATATCTCGGACTTAAATTCGTCAAACGTCAGCGAAAGAATCTGTTGTTGGAAAGAAGTGACATTATTTCTTGGAAACGAAAATATTTACGCGAAGTAAAAAAAAATAGAGAAAAGAAAAGAAAAATTTTCTTTTACTGATGAGACCTGGCTCAACGAGGAAGTTCTACAGGTTTCGTCGATGGAGGACTTTTGTGCTTCATTTCGGGAAAAACCGGAGACTACCACGAGGACATGAACGCTGATGTGTACGAGAAATGGTTTAAAGATATTTTAATACGCCTGGAACCCAACTCCGTCATAGTTTTGGACAATGCTTCCTATTATTCCAGAAAGCACCATCCACTTCCACGAGAAAAGATGAAATAAAAAAGTGGTTGAGTTCTAATGCGATAAGTTTCGAGGATGATATGGTTCAAGCAGAGCTGCTTGATATCGTTAAACGTTACAAAGCCAAGTATGAAACATACGTCGTGGATGAAATGGCTCACAATGCGGGACATAAAGTGCTTCGCTTGCCGCCTTATCACTGTGACCTTAATCCAATAGAATTGGTTTGGGCTCAAGTGAAGGGGGTTGTAGCAAGCCAAAACAAGTCATTTAAAATGGCTGAAATAAGAGACTTACTAAAGACTTCCGATTTGTTGAGTAGTGATATTAGAAATTAGTATTTTATGTTTTACAATATTTATAATGAATACGAGTAGCTAAATTGGATTACAGTGATATATTTTTCGTTTTGATTTTTTTGTGTTACGAAATTTATATATTTTGTTGGTCTACTGGAGATACCCTTAAAAAAACGCGCCTATTATTATCTACCAGAAAAGGAAAAAGATAAACGGAATTTATTTCGTTTCGCAATATTTTTATTTTAAATTGGAAGATGGTAACCCTAATAGAATTGCTATTGCGAATTATCATACACACTGCTGTAACCCTGTGAGAGCTTTAAAGAGGGACCGATTTATGTAAGTCATTGCAACCAGACTGAGAGACAAACATCCTATCTTCTCTGTACTGACCATTTTTCTTGGACAAAGTATAGATTTGAAAACTTCTGGCTCGCCAAGGCGATGATAAAGGCACATCGACCTATAAGATGTTTTGTGCCAGCAAAATATTAAGGATAGTAAAATGTCTAACTTCCGTATAAAGCAGATTATGCTTCCAGCAGAGAACTTCTTTATATCTTTGAAATTCAGTTGTTCCCTGAAAAAAATCTTCCTTCTAGTTCAATTAAGGGCTGGACATTCACGAAATATGTGTTCAACTGTTTTCTACTGTTTTCACCTGTTTCATTTTCTTCAAGACCCTGGATAGTCGATTACTTTTATTTTGTTAAGGTGGTATCGTAAGCCCTGGCCGTTTTTTCTATGCCTGTAACAGGATATTCAGCAAAACCTGGGGTCGAAGTCTTAAAATCCCATGTGATTCTATGCGGCGGTCTTAAGGCCGATACTGACATATATATTTGCATACCCTATTCTAAGGGTATATTAATTTTGACGCATAGTTTGTAACATACCTTAATATTGCCAGTAGACCCCTAAAAGTTACTATATTTATGATCAGCATCGATAGTAATGTCGATCTAGCAATGTCCGTCCGTCCGTCCGTCCGTCTGTCAGCAAAAATTATACCTTTAAACTGGACCTAGAGAGCTGAAATTTTAACCATATACTCTCTAGGGTCCCGAAATAATCAAGTTTACGAATTTTTGAAATCCGCCCACAAACTCAAAAAAACAAAATTTTTAAAAAAATCGAATTTTGAGCTAGAAAGCTGAAATTTTTTATATATGATCTATGACTCCTTAAACTGTTCGGGATAAAAATTTTTCAAAATCCGCCCACTGACACGCCCACAAATAAATAAAATAATTTTTGTATACCTTATTCTAAGGGTATATTAATTTTTGAAAATCCAAAGTTTGAGCTAGGGAGCTGAAATTTATAATATATACTCTCTATGGGCCTTTTATGCTCATGTGTAAATATTTTCAAAATCCGCCCACTGACACGCCCACAATTTTTTTTTTTTTTTTTAAATTCAAAGTTTGAGCTATTGAGCTGAAATTTATAATACTCGTATATACTCTCTAGGGGCCCTTTATTCTCATGTGTTAATTTTTTTTAAATCCGCCTACTGACACGCCCACAATTAAATAAAACAATTTTATTGTAACACAAAAGTTTGAGCTAGGGAGCGTTTTTTTTTTATAAAATCCTTTAAATGTTATATAACAAAATATGTAGAGCGTTCTTAACAATTCAACCATACTTAGACTTTTGTCACGCCCACTTATGAGGGATAGGAATAAGAATAGGGTATCCAACAGTTCGCCCAAGCGGACTGTAGCCCGTCCCTATGTTTTTTTTATAATAAACACGCACTTAAGGGATTTGTTGGGACCGTTATAATGTATTAGGGTGAGAAGAAAAGGAGAGATGCCGACGCACGTTGGTTTTGAATGTCTGTAGGTTATACTGTGAAGGAAAAACAATGCGTGGAAGAGTGTTCCGCATTCGTGTTGTACGGCTGAGGAAAGATTCTTTGAACTTCACTGTACGTCTGATCCGAACACAGGCTTGAGGGTGAACTGATGAGCATTCCTTGCATGGCGGGTATTGCGGTTGAAATGTTCAAGGGGAGGAATGCAACTGGCTATTTCGATTAAGCACTTATGGTGGAAATTAACTTTGTCTGGTGGCAAAAGTTGCGCAAGGATTCCAACCGCAAGACTATGACTAGGATCCAAAGAATGACCTGCATTGGCACTACTTTGGCGATTAGATCGACCCCACAGCGGAGATGGAGGTAATACTCAACTGAAGACCCCTCGACCCCCCCCCCCCCTGTCATCACAGATTCTACATAAATATATCGGCAGTAAGGTATGCACCGATTACGTTACTCCACATCTAGATTTCGAGAGGAATAGAGAGAAGAATGATTCAGATACCCATTTACACAGATGGCTCCAAGATGGTCACTGGCGTCGCCGCAGGCTTTTACTCCGAAGTTCTCTGAATATCCGGTTAAATAATACTTCCTGACTACAGCAGCGTTTTCAAAGCTGAGGTTCAGCTACAACACTAGTTGCAATGAAAGTAATACCACAAGCTGACATCCCCTTTTCTATTGACTGCAAAGCGGCATTAAATACGATTTCTGCCATTGAAGTGAAATCGACCGGACACAGTGGTGTGCCGAGTAACGAGAGAGCTGATGAACTGGTAAGCAGGAGATAATCCCTTGAATTAAACGTCCTGAAAGAGTAGCCACCGAAAAAGGAGCAACTATTTCGTATAAAGAGTGCCTCATCTTCGGGTGTGGAACTGGAACGGCAACGTATGTTAAGCTCATTGAATTCCGGCCTTTTGCAAATCCAAATCCCGGAGCACTCAGAATCGGTAACTGTCCATTGTACTACCAGGCAGAAATCCTGTTTTTGCTGTAGAGGCTGGAGAATGTATGGCGTATGTTGTTGTTCCCCATGGGGATTGAACCAGCACCGCACTACACTAACCTCTAGACCGTCGCCACCCTTGATAGCATATTTAAGTGGCGTACAACCAATAGGGTGGCACCTGCATCCCTGAAACCTAAAGACCTTCCATCCTCGGTATGTGTGTTAATGACAACCTCCGTTCGAATGACCACATATTCGATGTCGCCAAGAACGCTGCGAAATGTCTAAGCTTCCTTAAGCGATGTAAGAATTATTTCACCCCTTCTGTTCTGTTCTGGCTACAATTTAAACGGCGTTTATTCGCCCGAAACTCGAGTACAATGCTCATATCTGGTCTGGTGCACCAATAACTTATTTGGAGCTACTTGACAGGATCCAAATACGCGCGATAAAACTCATTGGCGACCGAGACATCGCGAGATCCTTCGACTCTCTTAGTCACCGTCGTAATGTCTCCTGTCTTTCCTTATTTTATCGTTATTTTTACCATAAGTGTTCATACTCCCCAAAGAACATTTCAACCGCTATACACGTCATGCAATGAATGCTCATCAGTTAATCCTCAAGCCTGTATTCGGACGTACAGTGAAGTTCAAAGAATCTTTCCTCAGCCGTGCAATACGAATGGGGAATACTCTTCCACGCTCTATTTTTCATTCACATTATAACCTACAAACATTTAAAACCAACGTGCATCGGAATCTCTCCTTTTCTTCTCATCCTAATTTCCTTAACGCCCGCGCTGTGTAGCAATACATGATAAGGGTATTTTATAAAAAAAAGTAGTCCGCTTGGGCGACCGGTTGGATACCCCATTCCTATTCCTATCGCCTTCATAAAGTTTGCGTTTCAAAAGTCTAGGTATTGTTAAGAACGCTCTACATATTTTATTATACAACATTTAAGGGATTTTATCGAGAAAAATTTGTTTGTAAAAAAAACGCCCCTTGATAGTGGGCGGCAGAAAACTTTGTATTAAGGAACTGTTCAAAACGCCTTTATCTACATATTTTGCGAAGAATAGGACCTTAATTTGCAATGATGTCCTCCATAAAATTGTTTTTTCAATAGTGGGCGGATTTTAGAAATATTTAAACTTGATCATAAAAGGCCCCTAAAATATTAGGCAATAACGTCACATAAAGGGCCTACAACTTAGCTTCAACTTAGCAAGTATATAGGACCTACAATTTAAAGCCAAATCCGAACGGCAATTTTGAGAAGCTTCTTATAACAATTAATACTATTGGATGTTTGTTAGACGTTCGCAAGAGGTGGGACAGTGGAAAAAAACTTTACGATGTTCCTTGGGCTCGGCGGGATTTGAATCTGAGACCTTTAGATTAGTGGTAGAACACACTTACCTCTGGCCACTTCGCCCACAAAGGCCCCTAGAGAATATATATTCCAAATTTCAGCTTCCTAGCTCAAATTTTGACATTTCGATTAAACTGTTTTTTTTAAGTGTGGGCGGATCTTAAAAATTTCAGCTCTCTAGCTCAAAATTCGATTTTTTTGATACAGCTTGTCAGTAGGAGGATTTTGAAAATTCTTAAACTGGATTTTTTAGGGCCCCTAGAGGGTTTAAGAATTCAGCTTTCCAGCTCGAGTTGAGTCGAGCCTAATTTTTGCCGACGGACGGACGGACATGGCTAGATCGACATTACCATCGATGCTGATCACGAATATAGTAACTTTTATGGGACTAAGGGCAATATTTAGGTATGTTACAAGTATGAGTCAAAATTAATATACCCTTAGAATAAGGTATAAAGAACGACAAGTGCGCAACAATAGCCGCACTATTCATTACTTTGAAATTGTATTAAATTTATCACAAAGTTGTTCACAATGCAATGGATTTTAAACAGCTGAATCTATGTGAATTTCGGCTGGATTTGCGTTTCGTTTCGAAATTTCTTCTGGACCTCGATAGGGCTGATGAAATCTCTCGCTAAACTTACTTGAATGGCACTATGACTATGCCCGCACACAAATTACTGTTATACCATACCTATTTGGGGACTTATATCATACCTTTTTGGGACTGATTTCATCTTCGATTTGGGTAGTTATTTCACCGAACCTTTTGCGATGTCGAAAAAGGTCCAAGACAAGGTGACGCTCTACCATATAGGTACATAGCTTCTTTGTTGAATAACTTGTACGAATCTCACAATACATACATTATTCCAAGATCAGTGGCACAATTTTATAAAAGGGCCTACAACTGTTTGCGTAATGCTGATCGATGATCTTGGCATTATCAGGAAAACGCAGTACAGCATTTTTCCTACTTAGTTTGTAACATATCTTAATATTTCCCGCAGACCCCTAAAGTTAGTATATTTTGGATCAGCATCGATAGTAATGTCTATCTAGTCATGTTCGTCCGTTCGTCCGTCTGTCGGCAAAAATTAGAACTTTAAACTGGACCTAGAAAGCTGAAATTTTAACCATATACTCTCTAGGGGTCCGAAATAATCAAGTTTAAGAATTTTTGAAATCCGCCTACAGACACGCCCACAAACTAAAAAAAAAACAAATTTATCGAAAAAATCGAATTTTGACCTAGAAAGCCGAAATTTTTTATATATGATCTTTGACTCCTAAAACTGCCCAGGAGATAAAATTTCTAAAATCCGCCCACAGACACGCCCACAATTAAATAAAACAATTTTATTAAAAAGTCAAAGTTTGAGCTAGGAAACTGGCATTTATAATATAGACTCTTTAGGTGCCCTTTATACTTATGTATGTATGTTTAAATATTTTGTAAATCCGCCTAGTGAGACGCCCACAATTAAATACAACAATTTTATTGAAAAATCAAAGTTTGAACTAGCGTTCTTAACAATTCAACCATACTAAGACTTTTGTCACACCCACTTATATAAGGGATAGGAATAAGAATAGGGTATCCAACAGTTCACCCAAGCGGACTGTAGCCCGTCCCTATGTTCAATTATCAGAACGGAGGCGGCAAAGGTGGGTTTGGCTGTTGATGAGGACACAACGAGGTGTATACAACAATCAACATCGGCGAAACGTCATGATGGAGAGATATAAGTTCGAAGTAGTTAACGATTTTTTCAAAGGCACAACAATTATATGTTATAACTTTACTAAAGCTAATTTTTTGGAATTAAATAATTTATTCTGCAGCATTGACTGGAATTGTGAATTTTTGAATCATGGCCTTGAATACATGTATAAGCGCTTCATTGAAATATTAGAATATGGTTTTTCAAAGTTTATTCCCATTTTTTCAAAGAAAAAGTTATCTAAGCCTCCTTGGTACAATAGACAGCTCGTAAATTTAAAGAATTCAAAACGCAAAGCTTTTAATAAGTTTAAAAAATCAAAAAACCAACTTGACTATGTTGTTTTTAGTAAATTACGTAAAGATTTCTCTACTCTAAATAAATTCCTATACAAGGCTTACATCATGAATATTGAAACTAACGTGAAATATAACAGCAAATCATTCTGGTCTTATATTAACTCTAAAAGGAAGTCGGTGGGGATTCCAAATGCTATGTTCATCAAGAATACTGATTCATCTGATTTGGACTCAACACTAGATTTGTTTGCTAATTTCTTTCAATCAGTTTACTCTGACTCAGGTTTTAATTGTTATTCAATTGACAATATAACAAGTAAGGTTGATGTTGGCTCACTGCAGTTAAGTTTAGATGAAGTTCTTTTGGCACTTAAGTCTCTAAAGCCTAATTTCATTGGTGGGGCTGATGGCATTCCAGCTATAGTTCTTAAATACTGCCATAATTCCCTTTGCTTCCCTTTACTTGCTATTTTTAACCAGTCTCTTTCGGATGGTATCTTTCTTCAAGAGTGGAAGTCTTCATTTCTTGTCCCCATCCATAAGTCTGGCTCAAAAAATAATATTGAGAACTATAGGGGTATTTGTAAATTGTCTGCAATTCCGAAGCTTTTCGAAAGCATTGTTAAAGATAAACTTGCATTTTTTACCAAAGAGTCCTTATCTGAGGCCCAGCATGGTTTTATATCTGGTCGGTCAACTACTTCAAACCTGGTACTTTTTTCATCATATGTTCTCAACTCAATTGAGAAAAAATGCCAGGTTGATGCGGTCTATACTGACTTTAGTAAAGCCTTTGATTCTGTTAATCACATAGCCTTACTGAAAAAGCTTGAACTTTTTGGTTTTCACTCGAAAATTCTAAGTTGGATAAACTCATATCTTAGTGATAGAATACAAAAAGTTAGAATTGGCAATATGTCATCGAAGCCTATTAAATGCACCTCTGGCGTTCCCCAAGGTAGTCATTTAGGCCCATTGCTGTTCATAATTTTTATTGATGATATTACTTTTGCTATAAAGCACTGCCAGTGTCTTTTATATGCCGACGACCTTAAATTGTTTCTGAAAGTAAAGAGTTCAGATGATTGCAATTTAGTACAATCAGATCTTAATGCCGTTTCGAAATGGTGTAAATCAAATAGTTTGAAACTTAATATTGAAAAGTGTCTTACGATTTCTTTTTCAAGAATGTCTTCTACTTTGCTGTATAATTACTTCATTGATTGTAATTCGCTGTGCCGGGTAGAAGAGGTCAGAGATCTTGGTGTTATCCTTGAGTCCTCTTTTTCATTATGAAGTCATATTGACTATGCAATTATTAAGGCCAACTCAACCATCGGATTTATCAATCGTAATTGTAAGGAATTTAGGGACCCTTATGCTCTATTATCTTTATATATTTCCTTAGTAAGATCGATTCTTGAATATGCTGATGTCATTTGGAACTCTGTATTTAAAATCCACTCCGACCGCCTTGGAAAGATACAGAGACGATTTACAAGAATTATCTTTTTAAAAATGGAATGGAACTTCCGTCCAGAGTATTCAGCTAGATGTCAATTGCTTGGAATTAATTCATTAAAATCGCGGCGAGCTGTTCATGATGTAATGTTTGTAAGAGATATACTGTGCGATCACATCAAATGCCCAACTCTCCTATCTATGGTACCTATCTATGTACCTGCCAGATCATTAAGATCAAGAGCTTTTCTTGTTCAGAGCATGCACAGAACTAAATACGGTGTAAATGAGCCTTTATGTAGAACTATTAGATCTTTCAATGAAGCTTGCAGTGATATAGACCTTTGTTTATCTAGAGATATATTTAAGAAAATGCTTTTGTACTCATCCCCCTTCTGATTATATTTTAAATACCTACCTGAAATATCTGTTAGCTTTAAGTTGCTTGTAGATAAAAAAATAAATAAATAAATAAATAAATAAATTACCTCGCTAACTGATATCGGCATCACGCGAAGTATCTCTCTTGCCAATCGCTGTTTTTTTTTGGGCTATGAAGGCATCTATGAAATAAACCCATTTCTCAAAGAACCAATGAGATGAACAGATCATTACTTATACTTGCTGCATGGTGCAGCAGCGTGGACTAGAGCGGACGAACACCTCCTGGGATGTTAATTTGTGTTCATGGAGTATAGGAGTATAAAGGAGTAGACTCAACAACGTCTATAGAGCGACGCTTAACTAGTCAGAAAGCTTAAAACGAACGTCTGAGATGCTGAAAGACGTAGAACACTAAGGTGGCGCTCACACTTGGAGAGTGCAACTAATTTGGTGGCTTAGCTGGAGACAGCCAGTAAAGGACCGAGCTGGCTGCAGGGGTTTGTTGGGTAAGGCCTTGGTCCACGCCGTACTGTCAGAGTCTTCTTAAGTAAGGATAAGGATGCCAGTCTAATAGCATTTATAGCATTTATATTAAGCGAGTCTTTTTTTATGACCCAAAGATTGCAATCTTCGTGAATTGTAAACTATCAATAGGTAGGTAACAACAAAATTACATGAAGTACTTATTTAACAAGAATTTATTAAAGAATTACATTGTTCTCATATTAAACATGGTATCCTAACTGCTAAAAAATGGAAAAGTCTCATAGTTTTTAAGCTAATGAAATCTTCTTCTTCTTCCTTGCAACTTCTTCGTCGCTATTTGAATCGCTGCCACTACTTGAAGTTGCCGCCGACTTCCTTTTCACTGCCTTCGATTTGTTTAACTTCTCAATATAGGTCTTAACTTTGTCGGGTTGTGGACTGTACGCCCAATATATCATTTCCAAATGAATCTCTGTTGGCTCTCCTTCTTCGTTAAACAATTTAGCATCTTCGCTCTTTAGTTTATCTGACAATGTCTTCAAATGATTGTTTCGGATAATATCCCATGATGTAGTATCATCATCCTTAGGATACATTGTGCGCAAATGCTTATAATTACCTTTGGCCTTTGAACCACCATATGCACCAAGGAACTCATCTACTAAATCATCTTTTGGCGATGGTAAATTTTCAAGAAGAGAGAACGCTAGATATGCTCTATTTTCGCGGATCAAATTATCCCTGTCAAATTTCTCTAAGAAGTCTTCAAGTATTTGTACACCCTCCTGAATGGACTTGACTTTTTCTTCATTTTTGGTTCCGGATAGTACACGTTTTGAACTGCCTATTAGTCCTCGCACAGCTAGTTTCTGGTAGTCAGGATCGCGTCCTTCAAGAATTCTGAAAGAAGATGGGAAATTCAAAGGAATTAAAAAATTGTTATGAAAAAACCTGCCAAACTTTATTTAAATTCATAGAAATAGGCTTTTACAATTTACAATTTGTTTTAACTTAAGATAAAAATGGGTTGTCCTAAGGCCGTCTACCAGTAATGTAGGTAATGTATAGAATTAAACCCAATCTAACATTTAGCCACCCATAAATAAAAACAAACGAATAACACCTAGTTTCTACAAACTCTAAACAAAAATGTGGATTTCTGTCTGGTTGTACAATGGACCATTAAAGAGTCTGAGTCACAGATCACCTATATCATATGAGAAAATCAGCTTCGAGCGAGTCTCTCTATTTGTCCCCAAACGAAAAAACAGCTATAAAACAACTTTTAAACGTTTGTGTATTGGTTTTTGCATGGAAATCAAATTAGAGGCTGACGTACACATTCTCACAACTACTACCAGTACTTTTGCATGGGCGCCGCCATTTTTTTAATGTGAGGTTAGTGGCACATTTAATTTAAAAGTTAAATGCAGAGGTGGCAGAGTAATCTAATTTGCGAAAGTACCAGATTCCATAGCGGATATACTAAATGCATTTATTTGGCGCCAACATAAATTACGTTTCAGCCATCTCTGGACAGGGCTATTTCAAATAAACGTCAGGTAATGAAAGTTTTATTTTTCACATAATAGGCGTTTTTCTTTTTTAGCTCCGAGCGGGGCACTGAGCTGTCAAAAAAAGAACTGTGTTACTTTTTTAACTCGGAGGGCTCTGAGCACAAAATTTGTATTTCTTTTTTATCTCTGAGCTAGCTAAGGGCTCGCTCGATGAGCTCGATTGAAAATGACCGAGCAAAAAACGATCCCTAGCTCAAACTTGGGTGTTTCAATAAAATTGTTTTATTTAATTGTGGGCGTGTCAGTAGGCGGATTTAAAAAAAATTAACACATGAGCATAAAGGGCCCCTAGAGAGTATATATTATAAATTTCAGCTCCCTAGCTCACTTTGAATTTAAAAAAAAAAAATAATTGTGTGCGTGTCAGTAGGCGGATTTTGAAAATATTTACACATGAGCATAAAGGGCCCCTAGAGAGTATATATTATAAATTTCAGCTCCCTAGCTCAAACTTTGGATTTTAAAAAAAAAAGTTTTTTTCAAATTGTGGGCGTGTTAGTAGGCGGATTTTGAAAATATTTACACATGAGCTTAAAGGGCCCGTAGAGAGTATATATTATAAATTTCAGCTACCTAGCTCAAATTTTGGTTTTTCAATAAAATTGTTTTATTTTTTTGTGGGCGTGTCAGTGGGCGGATTTTGAAAATTGTATATCCCGAGCAGTTTTAGGAGTCATAGATCATATATAAAAAATTTAAGCTTTCTATTTATTTTGTTTTTTTGAGTTTGTGGGTGTGTCTGTGGGCGGATTTCAAAAATTCGTAAACTTGATTATTTCGGGACCCTTGAGAGTATATGGTTAAAATTTCAGCTCTCTAGGTCCAGTTTAAAGGCCTAATTTTTGCCGACGGACGGACGGACGGACGGACATGGCTAGATCGACCTTACTATCGATGCTGATCATAAATATAGTAACTTTTAGGGGTCTACGGGCAATATTAAGGTATGTTACAAACTATGCGTTAATATACCCCTGGAATAGGGTATAAAAAAAACACATTCTGGGCACGATTCTTTGTCTATCCAGGAAGGAGTTCACAAAAACTCTGGTTTATCCAAACATCTCTTCCATAACATTATTTCGAAAAACATTCCCCATTGATATTTTGGTTCCGTTAGGGATTCTCTCTCAGCACATCGCCCGATAAACAGCAGAACACTCTCTAAAACCATTCCAACAAGCTAGAGCATACCTGTAAGGATCGTCCGATACAGTTGGACTTTTGGAATAGACCACGTGGCTTTTATGACTAAAAGTTATAAGCTTTATCTTGCTATCAAGAGCAGACTTATATAATAAAGTGCAAGACCTTCTTTTTGAAGTCCCAAAACAGGTGATACAAATCGATGGAGCAAACATTGGACTGCGACAATGGGGTCATAAAATATACTCTCTATTCAATGGAGAATGGATAAACAACTTCAAATATGTACTTTTCTCTGCCACATCTAGTGGACAGAAAACTGATTAATAGCAAACATGGAATCAATCTTTAATCTAATTGAAATCCCCAAAAAACAAGCTATTTAACCAATTTACGTTAAAAACTATCACCCATATTAATAAACACCAAATAGCACTGAGTAAGCACTAACACATCTGTTAATGTATAGTTCTTATTTATAAATGTGTGTTAGCTTTAAGTGGCACGTGATAATAAGCGCATAACTTAACTCACCGAATTTGGCGTACAAGGAGCGGATAACTTCACACATTCTCAGGTTGTAGTTCATGCATTCACAAATTGAGAGGAAGCACATGCATGGGTGGAAACATTGAGAGGATGAGAGAAAACAGTCACCCCATATTGGGCATATTACACTTTCATCCTACGTTTTGTACATAGTAGTACCATAGTATTTTAACGGAATACACAGAAATTAGTGTTAACTAATGAAATATGACAGATATACTCGGTTTTTCAGTATAATTTGGCGAAGTGCTGTCATGCTTTAAGTGATAAAGAGCTAACACAGGGGAAAATATGATTATTCATAAGAAAAGTTATAATATGGACAAGTTCGCTATCCATGTGCAAACTAACTCGTGTGTTTAAGAGCAGATAGTGCTTTTTTATTAATATGGCATATGATACCAAAAATATATAACAGTAAATATATCTACCTATATACGTTTGACAACTAAACATTTACAACAATTTAAGACTACTTATCTAAAAGCAGCTCATCAGTAGTTGAGCATTATAATCCTTTTCTGAAAGAACAAAATAACAAATAAACGCCTATTGAAGCCGGACATGTAATTATTATTACAGAAAGTCGATATTTAATAGCATGCAGTCAAATGGAGTTTTACGACGTCTTTCGTTGTTATATTCATTATGTTGTGATTACTGCCCCATATCGTTATATACAGTTTATTTTTGCTTATTCAAATCTTTCTCACACTTTACAAGTTTCCATCAGTTTCTAAAAGAAACTCCAAAATATTCTTAATGGCATCTCTAAAAATTATCTTAACAACCAAAGCCCATGCAGCCTTTATAGATAATTAAATAATAAATTGTGTACATAAAATCATTGATTATTTCCACCCGCGTATATGTCCATAATAGCTTCCCGTGTTCTCCCACACATAAATTAATAACATGCGTAAACCGAACGGCAAAAAGGTCTACTAAATACAAATGTACACAATATGGATTTCTATTTCAGAAAAGGTCACGTTGAATACGAACCATGACGCGACTACGTCATATCCAAACATTTCAAGTATGTAGATACATTTTGTTTATTTTGAAAATAACGACCGGGACATGACTTAATCACAGAGCTTTCAGTCAACAACACGTAAGCTACCAGATACCAGAGTAACTATAATAGTCTTCTACGCCCGAACTAAACATGAGAGAATCATTTATATATAAACATTCCAGATGCATGAAGTCAATATAAAAATGTATCCGTTAGGCAGGTAAACTTTTTACTCACTTTAATGTCTTCTCTGCCGCCTCCTTGTCTTTAAATCCTAGCCCCGGAACAGTGTCCACCTTATCGTTGTTATCCGTTTTGGTGTTCTTGTTAGCCGCGCCCCCGCCGTTTTCCTCCAGCCATTTGTCAAATACTTCGATGGCTTCATTTATATTTTTAACTTTTTCCTCAGCTTTTGTCACTGCGGGAAGGAAAATAAAAATATGACCAATTAATTTCTATTATGTTGCCGAATAAATTCAAGATTAGTAATCATACTTGAGAGGACTCGTTTGGCTCGGCCCAGGAGTCCACGCACTGTCAACTTTCTGTATTGCAAGTCATGGTTCTCGAGTAATTTAAGCGTCTCCTCTGCCTTTTCCTTGTCTTTAAAACCGAATTTCGATTCACCATTGGATTCGGACATGTTGAATTTGTATGGATTAAATTAAATATAAACACTTATTTGAATAATTTTAAGTACAGATATAGACTTGGAGCCACGACCGCGCTGCTGACTTGTTGTCTGACCTACTTCTAAGACGAAACTGATTTTTTGGCAGAGGAACCGGGTGCTTCTATCGCTTGGCTATCCACCCAAGTTGCTATACTTTTAAAAGCTTTCGATTATTTCATTTCATTCGCATCAGATACAAATACATAGTTTACGTATTTTGGTTTCTAGGCTTGTTGATGGAAATTAAGAGTGATACGAGTATTCGGGGAAAAGCTTTGCATGCGAGAAAGTTATTTGTCCGCCGGGGGAAGGTAGTATACCTCGTCATAGCGTACAATTTAGATATGATGTCATTGATAGGGTAAGGCTTAAAGTCATACAATTTGTCTACAGAAAAAAACAGAAAAATAATGGATTTTGTGGCGATTCCATGTGGACGGCGAGCTTTATACCACACTAACGACAAATTAAATCACATTAGATGCGAATAGAACAAGCAATGAACCTATTTCGTTATAATCATTTATAAGGAGGCAATAAACTAAGTGTACTGGACTGACTCAGGGGTCTCAGGTTCAAATCACACCGGGGACTAGTAACACCTTAAGTTATTGTTCACCTCTTGCGAAAATCAGACACACATCCGAGAGAGTTAATTTTCATGAAAAGTTTCTCGAATTTGCCATTCGGGGTCGGAGTAAAAGTGTAGGTCACTTCCACTTCGCAGACGCAAATGGTTGGAGAAGCTACGTTAAATGCCCTGTATCGTTACGGTGACCATACGTGCCGTATTTCCCGGGGCAGTCCCGTATTTCAATAGCCTGTCCCGGCTTTTTTTTTTAAAAGAAATACGGGACATATAAATGTATTTTAATTTTAGTCTCGTATTTGTCTATCTATAACACCTGCTATGAATATTTGAGTCAGTGCGATGCATCTTTACAAGAAGTTGAAATTGAGCTTTTGTTAAGGAAAATCGAAGTGATACAAAAATTGATGACTCGCATTATTTAATGAGTTTAATTGCTTAAAATTTTTCTAAATTTAGATCCAATTAGAGAATTGTTAAACAACAGAAAAACAGTGGGTGCACAATGGGTAGATATTTCTACACATTTCTCAGAAAAAAACATCGCTTTCGCTAACCTTTTACAAATTGTCAAATTCAGTTGGTGTCTACCAGGTTCAAATGCTCCCACGAAAAGAGTTTTTTCGATAATGAACAATGTATGAACCAGCGAAAAAGCCCAGCTAAATTTAAAAACCCTAAAAGCTATATTAATTGTAAAGTGCAATTACAATTTAAGTTGTCTTGAATTTAAAAATTATTTAAAAGAAAACGACAATATTGTTAAACAGATTTGTTCATCCAATAAGTATTCAGAAAGAACTTAAGTTCGGCAACTTCTATTTTTTTAACCCGCAAATTAATATTACAGAATGAATGAAAGACAGATTTTCTTATATTTTTTTCTTATTAGTTTTATTATTATTCATTAATTATTATTTAATGTGTTGTTTTTGTTGCTTACTACAGGCTAATTTATTTTCGTTATTTAATAAGAAATTTAAATTTATTCGCTTTGAATTTGTTATGTCTTGAAGACTTTATTATTATTTATTGTTCTTTTTTTCTTAAACAATTGTTTTTTTTTTTTTGGTTTTTAATGAAATAATTCAATACGACATTTTTTGTTATTTTTGGCCATTTGTGTGCTGTAACATATTTTCACTTTTTTTGTCCCGGGTTTTGCTCCTAAAAATATGGTCACCATATGTATCGTTCATGCCTAATATTTTTTTTCACAAGTTCAAAACGCTGTACCTTTCACTATTGTCAAAATTTGATTTGATTTATTTTGTTTACTCTTTAAATTTTGCTGCTATCAACAGTGACAGTGATGTTTTCTCCTGGTTGGTGGAGAGATGGTTGTTTCTTGTCGATACCTGGTTTTGTCTTTGTTGACTTGAAGACCAACCAAGCCACGCTCACGCAATGCGCATTTATGTAGAAGAATAGAATAGAATATTTAAATACATATTATTACAAATTCGTCTATTCACTTAACATTTCTCTTGAGTCGTAGTCGATTTACCGGCGATATTTTGAAGCTCACTTAAGGTAACTATAAAACAATCTCAAATATCGCTATTACTTCCTCGGTCCATTGCACATTTTTCCCCCAATGGGGTCTTCTTATTGCATTGAGTAATGGACACATTAGGTCCGTTCGCGAACTAATATGCAAACGTAAATTTATATAAACTTTCGTGCAAAACTACACAAACGCGTTCGCGTACTGAAAAAATGGTAAAAAGATGAACGAAAGAAAAATGTACTCGTACTTTCGTTCATTTTTCTTCACACAGAATTTCAGCTGGTAAGAAAATGGAAACTGTCAAATGATGAAATCGTATGAGTTTGCCAGCAAAAAAAACAGCTGTTGCTTCTTTTCAAGCCAAACTAAGAAGTTTTTACACAAAAGCGTTCGCGTACTTTTCTTAGAAATGAGAGGATTCTCTCTCGATTTTGGAGATTTGACACTTTTCATTTTTCTACACATAAAGTACGCGAACGGACCTATTGATAGATTGCACCATTTCCGGTTTCGAATCGGAACCGGAAAAAATGAAACACGACAAAATTTGACATTTAGATACATTTAAATGAAGAAAGTTGATGCGAAACCACTGAGTCAAACTCAACAAATCTTCATGCAGCAGATCACAGTCAGCTAAACTTTTGATAACACGATACAGTTTAAGATCGTCCTCAAAAAGGAGATATAACGAATTCGAAAACATTGCAGGAATGTCGTTAATAAAAGAAATAATAAAAGAACCAAATGGCTACCCTGTGGACACCAGATGGGACATAAATATCAACACAATTCTCAATTTCAACGGTTTGATTCCTGTAAGTTACATAGGATTTAAGCCAAGTCAGGACATTAGAATGAAAACCATTGCGGTGGCAATTTTGCGATGGTAGTGTATTCTCTAAGTGAATTGAACCAATACAGATCTCCCTAAAGCAATATAGGCGCTACTTGTGGAGAAAACCCCATACAACAGCACCAAACTAATATCCTAATCTCCTATTCTTTCATGTAGTAAGTAGCACCTAGTGGAGATGTGGACATTAAACCATCCCTTGGCGCTATCAAGGAAAAACAAAAGCTCTTGTACAATTGATGGTATTACAAATGTGTTTTTAAAAAAGGTCGCCTTCAATATTAGTGACATACTGTGTTACTTATTTAATCGTAGTATAAGTAATGGATGTTTTCCACAATCCTTAAAATGCGCAGAAATAGTACCTCTTTTTAAAAAAGAAAATCGCAAGGATATACGCGATTATAGGCCTATATCTCTGCTTCCGACTTTTTCCAAAATTTTTGAGAAGATAGTTAAATCGCGCATGGTCTCCTTCCTTGATTATGAGAACTTTTTTTCCAATAATCAGTTTGGTTTTAGGTCAGGCAAATCCACAGAAGATGCAATTCTCAAATTATGTAGGGTTTATATGAAGGGTTTAATTATTCCAAATGTACAATGGCTCTTTTCATTGATATGACGAAAGCATTTGATATGGTGGATCATAACTTGCTTCTCATTAAATTGTATAATGCTGGTTTTAGAGGAGTATTGCAGGATTGGTTTCGATCTTATCTTACGGATAGGAAGCAAGTGGTCAATATTAATGGAAGTTTTAGTAGTTCTCGTACAATAAACAATGGTGCTCCTCAGGGCTCTGTTCTGGGTCCACTTTTGTTTCTAATTTATATTAACTCCCTCTTCAGTCAGAACTTTAATGGATTGGCTACAGCGTTTGCTGATGACATCGCTTTTTCTTATCAAGCGCAAACACAGTTTGATTGCATTATCAAAATTCAGGAAGACTTACAAAGACTATGGCAATGGTTTGCATTTCATAAGCTTATTGTCAGCGAGAAAACGAAACTAATGGCTTTTCAATCATTGGGAAATGTGGTTACTGATTTAAGCGTATTTTTTTCATTCCCACGACTGTGAAAGGTTTTCTTTACATCTGCATACTTTGGTTGTGTAAATTTTAATGAAAATCTTTTATGTTCAAGTAAATGCTTTAAAATTGAGTCGGTCAGTCAATACAAATATCTAGGGGTGTTAATTGATTTTAATTTGAATTGGAAAGGTCATACGCAATCAGTTAAATCTCAAATGCTGCAGGTGGTACGCAAACTATATCTTCTAAGACCTTACTGCTAAAAAAAATGTTAACTATGATTTATTATGGTCTTGCAAACTTTAAGTTACAATAGGGTATTACGAGTTGGGGAGGTTCCTATGAGAGTACCATTTGCCCTTTACTTATAGCCCAAAAATATTTAATTAGAATAATACGTGGACGAAATCGACTTGCTCATAGTTGGCCTCTGTTCAGGGAGTTACGAATTTTGCCTTTAAGACATCTTTATGTTTTCAAAGTTCTCAGGGAATTTTTTAAGCAAAGTGGTATCACTCCTAATAGAAACTCAAGACTCTATAGCCTACGCGTTAATAACTTATCACTAGTAATTGTTCCGATCGAATATAAAACCACATTTTTTTCATTTTTTTACTTTTACTGCTCCGATTGCTGTTAGAAGAACATACAATTTTCATTCATTTTTAAATAAAGTAAAAGAATGGCTTTTTACTATCGAATATAAAGATATTGAATCATTCTTTCGCTATGTGTCGTAGAAGTATTCACATTTCTGTTTCCTCTGCTCTAAGCTTGTATTCAAATTCTTTCCTAATTTCCAAATGTATCCTAATTTGTTATCTCCCCCCGCATCAGTTGTATGAATTATAAAATGTTCACTCTTACGTGTCATTCAACACAAACTTTAAATAGTTATAGAATGATTACTATTATTCATCCTCTATTATAACTGAATTATTGTAATAATATAAGTTTTTAACATGATATGAATAAAACAATACAAAACAATACAATAATTAATGAGAAAATCTTAAAAATGGCTGACTTTAGATGGCGAAATTTATAGGGGCATAGGGTGTCTAAAGCACTTTGGCCGAGTTTGGACAAGGAAAGATCTGGGGAAATTCTCAAATTGAGTAGGGAACAGCTTAGATCAGTAGTTGGGATTATGTCGG
Organism: Portevinia maculata; assembly: GCA_949715645.1. NCBI lineage: Eukaryota > Metazoa > Arthropoda > Insecta > Diptera > Syrphidae > Portevinia > Portevinia maculata. The sequence goes on along the minus strand of OX454525.1, from coordinate 400,696,495 downwards.
GGCACTGTCTCCTAAGGAAGCATGCTAGGCGGCTTAGATTGGTAGATGTGGATGCATGCAGGTTCTGTGGGGATCTACAAGCCGAGGAAGACATAACGCACATACTGTGTGAGTGCGAGGGTATAGCACGGAATTGTAGGAGGTTGAATTGAATTGAAAGTGTTTAGGTTTTTCTCCATTTGAAGTTTTGGTTTTAATCTACACCGTTGCCACCCATTCAAATGAAAACTTACTATAAACTATTTTTTCAAATAATTAAGGTAAAACGGAGATTTTTAATTTTAAAAACCGGGTTAAGAACGAAAGCTTTTAGCTATCTAAAAACCTTCAGTTGGATAGTGATAAATTAAAAATATCTGCCAATAGCTTGGCCGATGAGGCTGAACATCTCAACAGAAGAATTGGAGGAATACGATCAGGACCTTCTTTTTTGGTAGGGACAAGGCTTAACAATGCCTCTTCCAACTCTGAGATGTGCAGTACAATAAATCCAATTTCAAAAACATCAAAAACTTTTGGTTATTCGTGATTCGATGGAGAGTTCGAATAATAAACTAACTGGAAATAAGTAGCGAACAGATCGCAGATTGAATTAACATCACTAGTCGTAGTAAGAACTTTTAAATTTTCGAAAAACATTTGCTATTATTGTTCACATTACATTCAATAGATAACATAAAAGAACGATACTGTAAAAATAAGAACATCAATTTCATATTGGATGTCATTATAAATGGAACGAAGCTCAAGACTTTGACGATTTCTTCTGTGCAGTTTAAACATTTTATTTTATTTACTTTTAAGATTGATATATGTCATTTATTTTATGTGGAACAAATCGACTCACCGTTCCATTAAGAATTTCATAGAAAGATTTATTTGCATACTTTAATTCATTGTTGAACAAAAATAGTGTAATTGGTACATGGTTAACAGTATATTTTTGAATATAATTATAAAAATTAAAGTTTGCTTCCAGTGCAATACTCGTATGATGATTCTTTATTACGCGGAAATTGGACTTTTCAACTACGGAATATGTAGGAGAAACATAACTTTATGTACGTAAATAAAACCAAGCTGTAAATATATGTATATAAATGTAATGTAGGTATTCTGAAATGAATCACTGAATATAAAATTTGTCCTCTAGTAGAAAAGGCTTACCTACTAACATTTTGACTATTTTTGCTAAGTTAACTTTCTCCAATAGAGTTTGAAAAGTACAAAATTATCGAATCGTTTCTCATGGACAAATAATTTATGTCAATAACTGAATCAGAAAAGAATCTGCCGAACAAAATCTATACATAATATTATTTTTGACTATAAATAACATTAAATTAGTCACTTCTTGATTTTGACTACGTAAAACATGGAAAATTATGAAACTTCTTAAAATAGCATAAAAGTAGCGTGGACAATAGATTCTGAGCTTTTTACTAGATGTGCTCCCGAAGTATTTCGACCACAATTAGTAGATTGCCAAATTTTAAAGAGTGGAGCTAAGTCTCCGAGAGAAAAGTAAAATTACGAAAAATTAAATCAACACGTTTGCTGGGCGCAGTTGCTTGTGATTATTTTATTGGACTTCTGAGCAAGAAGTTCCAGCTTCGAATTACACTTGTAACATATAAAAAAAATTCATTGCGAAAGTTTGACAAAAGCATCCGGGAGTAGGTATAAATGGTCATGACAAGCTTTTCAGCCGCTTGTATTCGGCGTTTAATTGTACTTCCTTGTCATTTGTATAAAAAAAAATATTACCTCCCCACATAAAGATCTTGAGAAGCTAGGCTTTATGTTACTATTTAGCACAAAACGCACGTGCAGAATTTTTAATGCAGATACAATAAAACATGCTCGTTTAAGATGGCGACAACCCATATTGATTCCGCAAGCACCGCAGGTTTGCAAGTTGTCTCAATTTCTAAATATTTTACAAACAGACGACCAGAGATGGGGAGTAACACCCAAAGCTTTTTTCACTGTCTGCGAACGTCGCATTATTAATATTGTCATGAGAAGTTTTATTTGAAATAATTTTAAATTAATTAAATTAATTATAAAAAGTAGTAGTAAAATGTTTTTGATGGCGAAGTTTACCATAATTTTGTTCTTTGTCCGGCCGGCGTTAACTTGGATAGAAAATAATTTTGCACTTTAATACAACAACACGACACATTCAAAATTGGCACATAGTACCGCGGATAAATATGTCTATGCTAACGACAACGCATATAATACCAACAGTACATCTGAATACCATTTTCGAAGTCTTTGTGATGAACTCTCAAGTCATAGATAGATACTCGTATATCGGTGCTGGCAAGATTTTTTGATGATTTTCCTTCGCGGCGATGAGCGTCCTTTTGTGCAATCACATGAATCAACTATAATGTAAGTATTCTATATTTGATTCATGGTGCAGTCCTTCCATACTCATGTCAGGTAAATTACTCAGCCATCCCCGGCCACAACACAAAAGATTCAATTTTGAGAAGTTGGGTCGAAGATCTTCTTCGCTGGAGCATTATTGTCATCGAGGTGTTTAAGCTTTTCGGACTACATGCACATCTTGGTACAGCCCATAGAGTTCCCGGTTGTATCTTCTCCTGTATTCGTGCTCCCCGCACAAAGGTTCAATTATCCTTGGTGTACTTTTCTTTTGAAAGCATCCAATATTAGTGTTCCTATCTTCCCACATTCCACTGGCCGCCATCAAGCAGAACGGCAGTATTAGTGTTATGTATAACATATACTTGGCCTTCCAGGTGAGGAGTTTCAAACCCATTTGTTTTGACAAAACGAAGTGGTAACGGCTTCCTAGAGTAATTCCTAGGTAATTTTCTCCTGGGATCGGAAATCCGATATTGTCGCCCACCATCCAGTAAACGTCGCGTCGGCTTAGCTGCGCTTGTTTTCAGCACAACAGTAAGCAACGGACGCAGTAGAAGGACCGGACAAAGACCCCAGAAACTTCGACCTTCAAAAGGTCATCGCGCTTGTCAGCAATTGTGCTCCAGTAGGGTTATATCCCCCTTCATATAGGAACAGTGCATTAGTGAATTTAAAGAAGAAAAAAAGGAGTGAATTAGTGAATAATTGAAAATCTAGCAATAGTGAAGTAGTGTAGTGAATTTTCTTTGGTTTTTTTGATTAGTTTTATTGTTTTTTTTTTTATTTATATGAGTTTAAATTAAAATAGTTTGTAAGGATATAGTGTTCCAAAAGTGAATACGCGGAAAAGAGGCGGTAAAGCCCAACATTTTCGGTAATATTTCAGTTAAGTTTTTTTCTACCTACATACTTTCCTTTTGTGGCAGGAATTAAGCCAGCCAAATAGAGTTTATTACGAGTAGTTGTAAGTTTAGGATATTCACAGGCCAGAACACCGTTGGATTCCTTTCTAATTTTACCGTAGTCTTAGTATTTACATAATATGAATTATATTGGATTTAACAAGTGAATCTGTTATCTGTGTTTTAATGGAGTAGGAACGAGTGTGATTTGGTGTGTGGAGTAATTGGGAAGGCCGTCCTTCCGCGTGTGCAATGACGTAGACGGTACGTAGACGACCAACGAACATGAGGACGCGACGTGACGACGTACGAACTTTCCACTACTAGTACACGGACGTACAAGTGACTGGATTCTGGCGTAAAGGGGCTGTCTCTTGTTATTTTCGGCCAGAGAGATAGCCAATGGAGGTAGGCCGAGCCAGAGCCAACATCAACTGGCAAGTCTCAGGAACGAGACGAACCTTACCAGGGAGCGACATTAGGAAGCAGTGGATGCAAAGGTGTCTAGAATTAGGTTAGATATAAGTTAGATTAGGGATAGATGATAAGGTTTAGAGCTTACGTTTTAGATTAGAATAATATTAGTTAGCATAGTTAGGGTAGTGTAATTGCATCTGACTTCCTGTACTCCCTCCTTGGTAGGGCAAAGGTCATTGAGATTTTCTTTTCGTCTATCCTATCTTTCTCTTCTATTCTCTTTCCTTTATCTTTTTGTCCGTCCGATTAGTTCTCTGCCTACCTTCTTCCTTTTTTCTCAGGCACGATAAATTTTTGTTTGTGAGCAGGTGGTTTAGTGTGAGGGGTGGCAAGAACTACCCCGTCCGACGAGTGATAGCCGTGCAACCGCGAGCGTGCCACCGTCCTCCTCCACTACTCCGAAGATGCCCCTGTGGCCAAGCCTCGACTCATAACAAGCGTCATGCGAAACAACTGGATGATTTTTGCATCAACATCATGGACTCTTAATTCAGCCATCTTCAGGTAGAGCTCCTGAGGATATATGAATATTATGTGGGTCTCGACTTGAAATTAATGGGTCTTTTCGGGATTTTCCAAAGTGTAAAGATTCGATCTTTAGTCGATCTGCCGGCCCCGGAGCGAGACTTTTACGTGCGTATTAGTGTTCTGCAGGATGGGCTCAGACATTCAGACAGTACTTACGTTGCTGATTGTCATCGGGCATGCTTTCCTCCACATATACTTGGATGATGATTTGGTGCAAGCGCCCAACAAAAATATCACCTCCATATTTGAAGAACTGGCAAACCCTAAGAGAATGCGCCCATGTTGTTCTTTACCTTTTTTAGAGCTTTGCGAACTTTTTCAATACTGGGTGGTATTGTATTATATTGTTTTGTATGTGCAGTGGGGTCATCAGTAGGACTTAGACCTATTGTTCCATTGTACTTCAGCATAGCTGCCGGCTCGCTGCTTATTGGCGATTATTAAGAGTCAGTGAGGGAGAACCTGCCCGTAGCCTTGGCAAAGCGAAGGATACTAGCAAGTTCAATGTCCCCCATCTCTTCGTTGACGAATTGTTTGCCTATAGTACTGAGCCTGGTTCTGGCGAAAGCAGGACATTCACAGATGAAGTGAGATCCCGTTTCATCCGTCTATAGGCAGCACTCACATATAGGCCCGAGCTCCTAATGTGGATGGTTTTTATGTGCTCGTTAAGAGGACTAAAACCAGTGACGAGACCAATCAAGGATCTCAAGTCTTTCCTGTTTAGTTCAAGCAAAAACTTAGCTCTGCTAATTTTTGGACCGTCCACTAGCTTCTTCGAATACCTACATGAGACCAGGTCATGCCAGTATTCGGAATGTTGTTGGCGTAGAGCCGAAGCCATTTCACGTTTGTGGATGGATGAGTAGCATCCTATGGATAGTTGTGGGCCAATGAAGGCTGTTGAAGAGCCCTTCCTGGGCAGAGCATCCGCTCTTTTATTACCCTGGATACCTGTGTACTGGGTGGTGCAACCGGTTCTTCATTGACTGGACGTGGGTTCTCTTCTTGCACTATCACTCTCTCTTCATTATGCTTATTTAACGCTCTCATCATTATGCATACCAAGGTTTTTTTTATAGAGTGGCTGGTAACCGACGGTGCCCTTGGCTACCTCTTTGAGTTCGACCATGTATTGTATAGAGTGCCAGGTTGCTTTTTAGATGCGTAGTCTTGGGAACATAGTGCTGCTAAACACCGCATAGGGGCTGCTGCAAACTTGACTAGTCGGTAGCCGTTGTCTGCTGTCGTCTCCTGGAGGTCGAATTGTAAGCCAAAGATGTTTTCCTTATTGATTTGAGCGTTGAAGTCTCCGAGCTCGATCTTGCCATGTTGCCGGCCAGGCTCCGTAGGCTCCGTCAAGAAAGTCATAGAACTTCTCCTTGATAGGGTCTTCTCTGCTTCGTCAATAGGGGCATGTGTATCTACACATTGGCCATTATGTTGTCAAATGTGCCTTGGATGCGGATTACAGAAAGGCGATCGCTTTTCGGCATAAAATTAATGACCTTTGATCGTAGCCGATATCCCACGACGAATCCGCATCCTTACTTATGGATGCTTTTGTGACAGCTATAATAAATGTGGCACTGTTGTCGCTTTTGAATACCTGATCCTATCCATCGTATCTTCTGTGTTGCGGAATTATTGGCTTATACCGCGTGAAGACAGATTCAAGTTTTTGAGTCACAACTGGAGTATACAGTGTACATACGTAGCATACTCTTAATTCATAGTCCATTGTCCTTCCGAGTCTTGATCTTAAATTAGGAGTGTTTATATCTGAGGCTGGTGTCTCTCTCATAACTACGTTTATTTATGGTACTGGGCGATAAGTAGAAAAGGAAAGCTAATATTAGGTTCTTCTGAAAGTAAAAAATACTCCTTGAGATTTTTTTTCTTGTGTGCGAGGATGGCGAATGGATGAGAAGATACAACCGCGAACTCTATGAGCTGTACCAAGATGTGGATGTAGTCCAAAAAGCTTAACCACGACGACTGCATTGGCTCGGCCACATTGAGTGAATGGAATTATATGTTCCAGCCAAGAGGATCTTTGACTCCCCGCCCCTAGGTTTGGGACGCCCAGGAAGACAAAACCTCGGTTTTTAGATCAAGCCATCACGGATGTTTGATTGGTCTGGAAAATTGGAAGCAGCTTACACGGGATCGCAGAGGATGGAAGGCCGGACTCAGACAGATACCATTCACGGATCGGTAGCCCGTTAAGCAAATAAAGTAAAGTAAGTCACTTGTTTATTCGAATCTAAGCTGATGTCGTTGTCCATTGGTCCCACTCAATAATTATCTCGTTTTGGATTCCAATGCATCATCGAAAACCGTCGTCTACTCAATTGTGTAATGTGTATGTGTTTTTGAAATCTAAACTTGGGAAAAATAAACTAAAATAAATTCGCTTGTCTTCCGAAATGAAATAGGGTAAAATACTCCCAAAAAGAGACTCCGAGCGCTCAAATGGAAAGTTTTGAGAATTCTTTTTCTCTCAGAACTCAAAAAGTGTACTCCTTGTTCCTAATGGAAATCGACATAACCTTATACCATGTTCCCCCCAAACGAAACCCCGAGGTTTCGTAAAATCTTTCCAAATGTCCGAGGTTTCGCCATATATTTTTGAGGTGCCGAAACCTCGCGATTTCAGCGAAACCTATTTGAAATCCCTCTGAGTTCATCCATCCGTGAGAGGTTATCAAATCGAACAAGCCTTTACAGTGAACTTTGGTTTATTTTGTGTTCATTTTCAGATGTCAAAATATTGAACGCCACAACAATAAAAAAAAATATAAAAGAAGAATTGAATCTAAATCAAAAAAGAAGTAGGTAAGTAATATTTTCAAGAGAAATAATTATATATTTTTTTTAATTTTATCTGTATTTATTAAAGAAAGATGGCAAAGCAATACAAAAAAAGAAAGTTGTGGCGGATTGAGGAGGAAGAGGCCCTCGTTGAGCTCTGGGCAGAGAGAATTGGCGAGCTCCGGGGCAATAGACGGAACATCCACGTTTATTCAGAAATCTCGGAGAAGTTGAAAGATGTGGATCTATTCTTCTCGCCAGAGGAAATAAAAATAAAAATCCACAACCTCACAAACCGGTACAGGTATGATTGTCACCTTATTCTTTTTAATTAAACTTGATTCTTCTAATCGAATTTTATGCACTTTGATTTACAGAAATGAAAAGAAATTGATTGGTCCATCTGGGGATTCACCATCTAAATGGCACCTATACGATAGGCTCCATCAATTGCTAGGTGGGTTCAAAATGTCCAACGTGGAGCTGTTGGTACAGGACAGCATCTTGGAAAGTAAGCAACATTTTAACATTCTTTTATTCGAAACTACTTAATTACATAATGTATTTTAGGTGATGAATTCATGAACTCCGAGACGAGCATCATAGAAAGTAAACAAAATTATAGCATTCTTTTATTTTATATAGTAAAGTGATTTACATTATGTTATGTATTTATATTATTCGTAGGTGATGAATTCATGAGCCCGGGGCCAAGCTCATCAAGAAGTGGAGACGGATGGACTACCACTGCGCTGCCCGCTAGCACGTCGACTCCGCGAGCTGCCAAGAAGAGGAAGGGGAGTGACAATGATCTCGATAACGAAATAAAAAAAACATTAAAAGTTATACAGAAAACTAGCGAACAACAAATAGAAATAGAAAGAGAAAGAAACGAGCACTTAAAGTCTCTAATAAATATTTTAAAAGAATAAAAAAATAGGAATAAATAGTGTTTTCTTACCTTATACGTAGTTGCTGATAGCTTTTCTAATATTTTCAGCTTAAGGGTTGGTGTCGGTTATACGTGAAACATACTCCGGTTGCTCGGGAATTGAAGCTCCCTCTTCTTGTAGCAGCCAATGATTATTCATTTGGTCATTGTGCATATTTAAAAAGTTGTGCAAGACGCAGGAGGACTTCACAATTAAGGAAGTGTTATCTACGTGGTTGTCTAACCCTTTGCCAATTCTTCTGAATCGTGCTTTTAAGTGCCCGAACGCGTTCTCAACAACCCTTCGGCATTTTGATAATGCATAGTTGAAATTTTTTTGTTCGGCGGTTGCCGTTACGCTATATGGGTATGGTTTCATAACCATTTCTGAAAAGCGGAATGCGGAATCTCCAATCAGAACCACGGGAACGTCAATACCATAAATATTCTTGGAGCTCTCCTTCAGAATAGGGTTTTGGTGTTGTACTTTTAAGTTGGAACGCTCAAATATTTGCGAGTCAACGACCTGGGCTACCGATGTTGACGTAAAGGAATCTATATCTACATATGAACCATTTATATAAGAATCTGAACAAACATATAAATGTATGAACTATGTGAACAATGCAAACCGATAGTCCACTGCAGCGAGAAGAATTGTTGAGTACCATCGTTTATAATTGTAGGAATTTTGTGGCATCTTCGGCAGACGGTTTAACCTCAATATGACAGCCATCTAAAGAATGAAAGTGGTATAATCTTTCCTCTGCGTATAATATTTATCTTACCTATAGCGGCGAAGCATTGTGGAAATCCTAATTTTTCGAAACCACGGACATTTTCGTCTATTATTTGCCTAGTAAGTGGATAAAAATTTAAATACTTCGGCTGTAGGACATTCCACACTTCTTCACAAAATGATTTTACAATTTTGCAAACTGATGATTTTCCCACTCCAAACAGATTTGCGATACTTCGGTATTCATCGGATGATCCTAGAGCGTACGAAGCGATAGCCACTCTCTTTGGCAATGGAATACATTTTCTGTAATTTGTATCTCGCTTGGCGATACCTTCGAGCTCATTGCAGAGCAAGTTAAATACTTCTCGCGACATCCGAAAGTTTTCTTTGAAGAAATTATTGTCATTTTCAGGAACATCCTTCTCCCAGAAAGTGCTTTTACGTGACTGCAAATGAAATTAGTTCAAGAAAGGGTTGAAAATCATAATAAGAAACACTACTTACTTTTGTCCAAACTTTTCTTGATTTCTTCAGATTTTGAGCTTTTTTCCGTTTTCTTATTAGATGTAAGAGTTTAAGAACTTGTACATTTAGCACTGTCATGAATTAATTTCTTTGTACTGCGAAATCACCTATAAATGGTGAAATTATTTCCTTAATTTGTTCAGAACTCATTTTTAGTATTATTATTTTGCGTTCACAAGCAGCTGTTTTGACAGTCACTTAAAATTTGACAGTTTATGACTTATGAAATCACTTCAACTCGGTGGGAACGACTTACAAGGTTTCGGTAAAAGTTCATCGAAACCTCGCGATTTCAGTTTGGTGGGAACATGGTATTAGCCGAAACGTATATCTCTAATTATAACGATATTCGGAGCGGAGCTAGCTTGTAGCTAGCACGTGGTTAAAAAATCAAAATGCTCTACTGGTAGGTAGCTCTTAGGAAAAATATCATCACATCTTGGACAAACGACAGCACTATTTTTATTTCAATTTGATACACATGATGGCGCTTTGCACAATAAGAGGATTGTCGTCAGGCATTTTTTTATAATTCCTAATTTAGCGCCGTGCAATTTTGTGCTATCTTTTATTAAGTTTTTTTTACAATTTATCTCTTAATTTTCTTGCCAAACTTGATGAAACAATACTAATTAAGTGCCAAAGATTATATAATTGCTTAGTTTAACTGCGAATTCACATAGGAAACTCTAAACAAACACAAATTTCTTGGGCGTGCTCCGCAAGGAAAATCAACCAGCTGCATTGAAAAATGTAAACATTCGTCGAACTCAGACTACCCTACCACCCATAACAGACCATTATACTTAAGTCAAACGACCATCATGCAACTTCTTTAGTTCAACCCGCACGTTCAAAAATGCTCAATTAGTTAAAAAATTAAGAAAATTCCATGACTATCTTTGGAAAATTGTTACCAAGATAAAAGTGCTTTCCATTTGAAGAGCTAAAAGCAAAAGCGATGGAAATGTGTGCGAAGATGGGTACCAGTGGTGGTGTCGGTGGTAGTGGAAAAGGTGGTACTCAACCCAAGTGCATGGTTATAAGTAATCTAGGAAGTGCCGAACACAATCAGGAAGTTTTCAAGAATTTCAATGATCATGGATATATCTTTGGAAGCACTTCTCCTCGTGGAATGTCTTCTTTAGACTACATCGGTGGGGGTATAGCGGACAGCAGAGGTTTACTCCAAAAGGACAACAATGAGAGTGACAACAACATTAGCTCATGCTCAACTCTGGACATCGTAAATAAGGTGAGAACAAATAATTGAACTGTCCCAACACCCATATAAGCTTATAAAGTGATCAATAACAAAAATGGCCATGTATAGAATGGAAAGAACATATACATAGGTCTGCTGATGGTAGATAAGTTAGGTTGCACCCTACGAATGTTGCGTTTTACATATATAAATGCAGGTGCTGCTTTAATTCCTCTGAATCTGACGGAATTCGCACTGAAATACGCTATTATATGCATGTAGTAATTGAATGCAACAGCTTCTTGTTGACTGAAATTATTGCACGGTTTGTGCATGATAAAGCTAATTAAGTCCGCTCTGTATGTGACGAATCGCCACACTTATTCAACATATCCTAACCAGTTAACTGCAACATACACTCGTATTGATTCGCAATTAGCCTGCAAGGTTTTTCACTACTGCGCAAGTATCCTGACCATTATGACGTTTATGCATTTGACATAGAGAGCTCGTATCACTGATACACAGCAAAGAAGAAGTAATGGGAAAAAAACCACACATAGATTTTGTTAATCATTAAATTATAAAGAAAGCAATGACAACACTTAATTACAGCATTAATTGCGTCCTGTGATTGCTCTCTGTCGAATAACGTCACTCGGGTTATAGGGGAATTGTGCGTGCTATGGCTATTTTATTGATGCATGTGTAATGTCGATTTCGGGGTTACCCAAGAGCTTAAGCTGTTTGTGTTGTACGGAGTTTCAGAAGGAAAATAATGGCAATCGCCTACAGAAAAATGAATTGCATCGAAGCTGGGAATACACATTAATAACTCAACCACCTCAAATCCGTTGCATTAACGTGCGTTCGCCGATAACATCTATGTTTCTCTTATTATTTTCGTTTTTATTTTTTAAGGTTGAAAGTCTGTCAATTCATGAGTTGGAAACACAGCTTAAAGACTTGTCACAAAAATTGCAAAAGTCAGAGAAGTGTCGAGATGAATATAAACGGAAGCTGGATGAAGCCACCGAGGATAAAGAACGGTGCTATCGTCGGCTGGAAGTAATAAGTGCTGCCCATGAAAGCCGTATCACAGAAATGCATTGTGTGATTGCGGAGCTGAGTAAAAAGTTACGAACCAAGCAGGAGCACACGATTATGGAGGAGCACGAGCCTGATGGAAGTGGTAAGTAAAATGGTTTAATTTTGCCTCTTGTTTTCTGATAATTTTTGTATCTTATGTTTATTGAGCCCATTTTGTGGCTTCGGCTAAATAAATAAAATTCTGATGGTGATCAGCTCCGACGAAAAATCTCAGAAGTGCAGCTTTATACTATTCATCTGATCCAGAATTGTCTGACGCTTATTATGCTTGCTCACGACATAACTAGGGCAACGATATACGGTTATAATTCACCCCGGGTGCTTAGGTGTGATTTTTTTGTGAAGTAAATGTGAAACATTCACTACGGGCTATGAAATATGAAAACCCACTATGACATACCTATGCATTTATGTTCTGTTTTGGAGATATACGAACTGCTTGGCAAAATTCCTGATTTTTTACCTCTGCACTCAGTATATATCAATTGCGTTCCTTTTTCTTTGGCTAGATATCCTAATGCCAATGTAAACATCGATTAACGGAAAGTCCATCCAGCTCAGCGAACTATTATTTCATACCAGCGGAGCCCTTTGAAAATTGTTTCGCCCACTTTCGTAAATAAATAGTTTTTTGCCTCTTATCTCAAAATCTACATTGGTCTTAACTCCTATTCGATCAATCAAAAAGTACTGAAAAGGAACACTCTTTCTCTATACCATGACGATTCTCTTCGCCAATCAGTTTTCAGAAATTACCGAAAAAAGTACTTGCTTAAAAACAGAGAAACACTCAAACAATCAATGAACTTTGAACTCAGTGGGTACCCGGCGTGCGTTGCATCTCCTACCCGTTAGGGGTAGCTTCCAGCTGTCTGGCAGGCGCCTATTTCAGCTAACTTTTTTAAATCAAACACTGACAGATTTACGGGTTCCCCCTTTTATCTGCATTGTTTAGTTCGTGTTAATGGTACTATGTCAGAAACTTCTGTACTAGTACCAACAATAACTGTACACAGTTTCAACTCCATCGGATGAACGATGCGCGAACGCATGAAAAACGAACACACACCCATGGAGTCCATAGCGATACGATAAAATGGGATATTTCTTTTTTATAATTTGCTTACGCTAAAGGAGTTTTTTCTGTTGTTACAGTACCCTTATAAGTGCTAAGAACATTTGTATTTTTAACAGTAAGCAGCAGCTGGAAATATCGAATTTCATTGCATGCTTTTCGGTGCTACTTACTATTAGAAAGAATAGAGAGATAGGAAAGAAGTCTTTGTGTGCAGTTGTAGGGTTTTTCTCCACGGGTGGTGTCTAAGTTGCTTTGTGAGATTACGAGTTCATGTATTCGATATAAAGTTATGGACTTGGCCGGGATTCGAACACACGACCTTCCATTCAGTAAGCGAATACACTACTACTGCACCGTTGCCACCCGTTTCTGTACAGAAACCGTACTGATCCTGTTAATTTGTGGACGGAATATTTTGTACATTAGTTCAACATGTTACTGCTTCCTAATTTTGATTCTAGTGGAACTCTTTCGATTCCGTTTTTAATGCAGCCACATTTTCCTATGGGATGATAAATCTGAGAATGAGCTGTGGGTCCGTGTCTTGTATGTCCTTGTCTGTTATTTGGTGCCTGCCCAAATATCTTATCCTTTTGTGGGCCAGTGGCCCACAGGATTCCAGTATGTGGTCTGAAGTTTCGGCGGTTTCACTGCAGAATCTACAGAGCCCGTCCCCTGATATACCCATTTTCCTCAAGTGCTCCTTGAGTCTGCAGTGCCCCGTGAGGAGGCCTATTAAGATTCTTAGGTTGTTTTTGTTAAGGCTGATAGAAGCTTTGAATCTCTTTTGGTTATAGTTTCCTAAGTTTTTTTTTGCTTGCCTCAGACCTTGGAGGTTGAGAAAGGTTTTGGCCCTTGTTTCTTCCTCCAGTCTCCTGAACTCTTCGTAGTTCGGGTGTTCTCCTATCCCGCAGAACGGTTCAGGTCCTATGAAGGGTTACTCTGCCCCTTTTCTTGCCAGAGAGTCCGCTGCCTCATTGCCTGTAATGCCAACATGGCCAGGTACTCAGCAGATAGAAATTCTGTTGTTCTTGCCTAGTCTATTCAGTCCGTGTAAGCATTCCCACACGAGTTTTTACTTGATGACGTAGGCGTCAAAAGCCTTTATGGCTGCTTGGCTGTCAGACATTATTGCTATGTTGCAATTCCTGTAGAACGTCCCTAAGTAAAAATCAATTTGTTTTTCAAGCTGCCAAATCAACGAAGATTGAAGGGTCGCTTCAGACTTAACAAATTGCCCTCTTTTCCTTCGTAGAAATTGCTGATGTTTTTGACATCCCGTCTATTTTTCCATAAAGAAGGCGGTTTCTGCGAAAGGACAACACAACATAACAATCAGATGGATATGTTCAATGCTAAGTAGCAGATCCATTTCTGCCAAGATAGTACTAGCGTCTGATCTACACTTAAGGGATCATAAGCCTAAGACAGTGGTCTTAACTCCTATTCGATCCATCAAAAAATACTGAATAAGAAAGAAGACCCTTTTTTTATACCACGACGATTCTCCTCGTCAAACAGTTTTCAGAAATCACCGAGTTAATGTAGTCGGGATTTAGCTTTTTGGACTACATCCACATCTGGGTACAGCTCATAGAGTTTGCGGTTGTATCTTCTCCTCCATTCACCCTCCTCGCACACAGGAACAAATATCCGACTGAATATTTTTTCTTTCAAAAGAACCCAATATTAGCTCCCTTTTTTTTATTTATCGTCTAGCACTCGGCTCTATAAACCAGAATTGGCAGGATTAAGGTTCGAAAGAACATGTATTTTGTCCTTCGAGTGAGCAGTTTTGAACCCATTTGGTGCAGCGGTTTCCTAAGATAATTCTACTTCGGATTTGCACTAAGGTGTCATTCGTGGAGTTGATTTTTACTCATAGGTAAGTTGCGGTGGACAGATGTTTGTATGTTGATCGCACGTTCTTGGTCTTGTCCTCATTAACTTCAAGGCCAACCAGTTTCGCGTGCTTCAATCTTCGTAAAAGCCTCTTAGAAGGCGCGCTGGGAAATCCGATGAAGTCAATATCGTCCGCATACCCCAGTAGCTAGACGGATCCATTGGAGATAGTGCCTTCCGTGTTGACACCTGTTCTAAGCATTATTTTCTCCAGAACAAGATTGACAAGTCCCATGCTATCATATGGGGCTTAAAAGGCGATGAGAAGATGGTGGGTCTCGACTTGAAATTCCTTGTTTTTTCAGGATTTGTCTCAGTGTGAAAATGTCTTCTATTTTCACCCGGGAAGATATACTATTACGCAGAACGGCTTGAGACGTTCATAAAACACGTTGAAAACCAAGAAAATGGTCGGAGTCGACATTTGCCTATCGGAATGTGTGCACGTTTAAAACGTTGGATGCGTGTCTCATCGATTAGCACATGGTGGATTTGGTTGGCGGTTCGACCGTCTGGGGAGCGCCAGGTTGCTGTGTGTATCCTGAGCCTTGGAAACCTAGTGCTACTTATCTCCCTATGACGACCTGCTGCAAAATCGATTAGTCGGTAGCCGTTATCTGTTGTGTCGTGGAGGCTGTGCTTTCCAACTAATCCGCCGAAAATATTTGCCTGACCGACTTTGGCATTCAAATCTATGAGCACAACTTTGACATCATACTCCGTACAGCAGTTATATCTGCCTTGTACCGCTCGAGGACAGACTCAAGTTTTTTGAATAGCGCATACTTTCAGATCGTAGTCCCTTGACGTTCCGGGTCCAATGGCCATATGAGGGTATTCATTATCGGAGGCTTCAGGTGTCTCTCTCATGACTTTTTATGTTCGATGTGGTCGGAAAGTTACCCCGACGGCACAACCAGTACGGCCTGACTGGAACTGGTACACGCCACCGTTTATCTCATCTAGGAAATTCGTCCGCTGCCGTCTGAAGCATGAGGAAGTGTCTCAGTGAGCAAAAGAACCTCCTCCGACCTTCCCCAGGGGGATGGTTACCCAATCTCCAGTCGAGGTACTAGGCTCCCAGCAGCCACCAAAGTGGTATAGAGTAGGAGTTGATAGTGAGAGGCTATCGTGATCACGCCAGTGCTCTTATATATTCTCATCACTACCCTTTGACTTTGGGTGTGACAACTTCTGATAGATTTTCTATCATAAGCAAGGAAAGGCGGAGACCTATCTCCCCCCCCCCCCCCCCCCCTTTTTGGAACTAAGTGGTAAACGAGCTGCTGATGTGCCGGGCGTGGGAGCGCTGCAGTGTGCTCACCTATGCGGAATCCGTTGCTATTGCCATTTCAGGAAAGCACCTTAATACTTTAAATGAATTGTTAGTCTCATAAGCTCACGAGATAGGCAGATCGTTGTGGTTTCAGTGTTTTCCCCCACAAAACTGAAATGGTCCTCTTCACCAGTTTATGCAAAATCCCACATATTGACGCTCCATCTATCAATGGCATAAGGCCATTGGTAACAAATGCGGACTTCTACCCTGTGTTACTCACTAGCTATACATCTGGAGTAACACCAATACTTATGTTATTAAGTGTGGTTCTCTGGTGGACTCTGGTTATGAATCTGAAGGCTAGCTATGGATCGAGCTGGCTTAAGGGGCATGTTGTTTGAGACCCAAGTCCATCCTGGACTGTAAGCGAACATCTTATGTAAAGTTAAGTAAGTCAGTCAATCTAATATTTCAATAACGGATCTATATAAATCGGATGCTCTGCAAAATTGTTCTCCGGTTTTAGTATTTTTCTATTTTTATTTATTTTTTTAGAAATAAGCTATCAAGAAGGTTCCATATACAATTCTGAATTGAATCTCACCAACCCCGATGCTGAATGTCAAACAGATCCACTTGATGCTGAATACTCGATTGATGATGATCAAAAAATATTGAACGACACTGTGGCAAAAACTCAACTAGAAGTACAAATATCAAAATCTATTCGTTACGAAATAATCATATTTTAATTGTGTCTTTCTCTAGGCTTTGCAAGAAGAAGTCCTTCATCTGAAATCACAAATAGCACTGCTTCAATCGCAAATCGCTAATCCTCCCCAAACTAGTAACTTACTGCATGGGGAAGCCGAACATTACGATAATCAAGATGGCTTTGTTGGCTACAGCAATGCACATGACAAACCCGAAGAGGATAACTTTAAAAGTCACAGCAGGAAGAAGTTGAATACAAATATATACGATAACGAGTTTTATAAGACTGAAGATGATGAAAATGCATACCTATCGAATGAGATGCTCGCAACAAAGGATAAGCTGAACACCAAGGAGATGTATTTCGAAAATCTGGAGGATCAAAACTTGTGCTTAGGAAATGGAAGCAGTCCAAATCTGAAATTGATTTGCAGCAATAATGTTTTCGTAGAAAAAGGTTTGCCTTTTTGAGATAATAGAGGTTGCAAATTATATTTTAACATATTTTTCTTAGACAAATATCAACGTCAAAGATCCACCACCACAGAAGCTCCAATACCTAAAATGGCAGAGCGTGTTAAGTTGCGCAAAACAGCCGAAGATCAGAAGGTAACAGGTTGTCCGAAAGCGTTCGCTTATAAAAACAATTAAAAAAAAATAAAAAAAAAAACAATTTCAGATAAACAACACTGAGATTGTTGAGTGTTTAGTGTCCGATTTGATACAGAGCAACAATATGATGGAAAGTTTCATTGAGGCCTCACAATTGGACACCGAATTTCAAAGACTGCAGCGAAGGATAGAGCATTTAAAAGTAAGGAATTCCGTTTTGTCATTAACCCTAGAGGAGTGTAAGGAGCACTGTGATCATCTTTATCTGCTTTGTGGAAAATACGAATCCAATGCGATAGCATTACAATCAGCCGTAAATTGTAGTGACCGTGCCATTGAAGCTTACGACGTTATGTTGGCACTTCTCGAGAGCAAGTGAGTATAACTGTGGGACAACAATCTACTTGTGTCATGAAACTAATGTTTTGCGTTATTTATCAAACTTTTGTGAGATCTGGGATAAAAAAATCCAACTGAATGGTGAAGTTGAGATGAATTCGCAAACAGTTCAACATTTTATGGCATCCTTACTGGTTCGCAAGTGGGGTTTCCCGATTCGACCTCAATAAACATCGCCAGGTCTCCCGGTTTCGGATCACTTCTGTCTGTAGTAATTCCAATCAAATGCTAGTGTTATTGCAATAGTGTGATCTCGGACCCCCCTTTTTTCGACGCGTGCATTACCTTTTATTGGGTTTTGTTTGATCGTCCTTTTAGGACACGGGTGATCTCCAGTCGTGTCGACCCAGGCAACCCTGCGGGAGTTTCGAGGTGTTCAATGCGTAACTAGGCTCACCTGGATTTTAAAATTGTCTATATATATGTGATTTGTCCCCTTAGTTACAGGCGCCGCAGTGATATTCTTAGCCCGTCCCTGCATATGCCCTTTTCCTTCTTTCCTTAACGGCGAGGTTATGACCTGGACTTCAGTGGATTCCTTTTGGTCCGTCGGTTTGAGCTCTTGGTCGTTCTTTTAGGACACGGGTGATCTCCAGCCGTGTCAACCCAGGTTTCCCATGCAACCCTGCGGGAGTTTGGAGATGTTCAATGCGTCATTAGGCTCACCTTAATTTTAAAATTGTCTAGATATTGATTTGTCCCCTTAATTACCTTTTGTGACAAGCGCTGTTTTATTGGGGCGCCGCAGTGATATTCTTAGCCCGCCCCTGCATATGCCCTTTTTCTACTTTCCTTGACGACGAGCTTATGACCTGGACTTCACAGCATCTCTCATGGTCCGCTGGTTTTGACCTCAAAAAGTTTCGGCAGGTCTATCGATTTCGAATCACTTCATCACTGCGGCCAATCAAATGCTGGTGTTGTTGCATTTGTGTGGTCCAGGAGTTTTAAGTCTTGCCTTTCTCGCGATTGTTTGGGAACGTTGATTTATATTGCCTCTTAGGATCTTTTCGTTGAACATGACAGTACCAACTGAGCCAGTCACGCACTTTTTGCTTCAGTCTGCTTGCAATGACAAATTTATATTTACATACATGACGTGATCCGCACACTCGAGTGCTTCAGACAATATCCGAACCATTGGGTATCCGGATAGTATCGGATACTCGGTTAGTGTCAAATCCACGGATAGTGCCGGACAATTGGTTCCATCTGCGGATCCGCATTGACAAGATTTGAAAATTTATGTCGTGTGGTGGTTTTGCTTTCGTGGAAAAAGGGCTGTCAATGTGTTAGTAAAAAAGGAAAATATATACTTTGGTCGACAATAAGATAGGCAGACTTTCGGTTGTTGCAGCAATGTAGTGGGTGGTTGTTTTTGCTTGGTAAAAAGGGGTTTTCTTTTTCGAATTTTATTACATTTGGACGTTTAATTAGGAGATGCGGTCAGAATGCTCGCAAGTCCCAACCATACACAACACGAATGATAAGAATGAATTCTGTGTTGTTCCGGGGGATGCCCAGGAAATCCGTTCGCCAAAGTTCATCAACAATGCTCAAAGACTGCTTCTTGTGGATGGCGATGATTACTGTCGAAGAAGCTGGTAAGGAAAAGCGACGGACCTCAAAGTGCATCAGTTATTCTTTGATGACGATGGATTCATCATTAGCGAGGATCAAACGTCCCTGCAACGAACACTTTATGGTGGAAGTTTTGGAGGGGAATGGATATCGTATTAGTCAGAAAAAACAGAATACTTGTGCTGCCCGTTCTCTTATCCACTCCGACCTATTCCAGACATTTATATGAATAGAAGATGGATGTCCAAGTGCGAAAAAATCAAATATCTGGGATCTGTGATCAATAGCAAAGCATGTTGTAAAAACGACACTAAACATCGCGTAAGCATAGGGTGGATGAAGTGACGGGAAAACTCAGCAATCTTCTGTGGCCGAAAACTCTAAGCTAAAAGGAAGTCTTTATGCAACAGTTGTGCGCCCGGAACTCACATACGGTTCACAATATTGGGCAGCGTACAAAAAGTATGAGGGCAATTAACGGCAGCTGAGATGAAGATGCATCGCATGTTCATCAAGAGTAACAAAGATTAATCGAATAAGAAATACCAAGATCCGAGTAAGCTTTCACGTCAAAGAACATATCATAGAAAATGGAGCGCAGCCGGTTGGTACTGTCATTTTCAAAGGAGAGATCCTACAAATTCTGTCAAAAATGCATAGGGATGCAGATAAGTGGGAGGGTTACGATCATGATTAAGGGAGAAGAAGAATGCTCTCATGGGGATTTGCAAGCATTAATTCAATTGATTTCAATTGGTTGGTTACTAATTTAAAAAGAATTTGCTTACTGCTCTGTGAAGTTATTGTGCAGAAATAATTTAAACAATGAATTTTTCAATTAGAAATCAATTTAATATTTTATTCAAATGTGTAACAAATATAGGTTACTTATTTAAGTTTAATGCAAGAGAAGGTTATTTCACCTTAAATGTTAAACACAGAATACTGAATACATTTTTTATTATACTGCACGAATGAGATTATTAACTTTTCATTTGACATTTGAGGTTAGGTGTGTTCCCGGTAACCATTTTTTTGCTTTTCTTGGAGGCCGCTACAGCTCTTACGCAGTCATTATTGTATGTTCAAGATTAAAGTTCTTGTCTTTTAAAAAAAAAAAATATTTATGGCTAAGAAAGCCATTAATTGATCTTTGATGATGATGAAAATAAATATATCAACAGATAATACTGTCGCGAACAATAAACAAATTATAACCCAATCCTCAGCTCTCATAATTATATGCCAATTTAAATTTCATTCACTTTGTGTAGAATGGTTGTGAGCATGCGAAATCGTTAACCAAATTTTCTTATAAAACATACACACATAATTATTCCTGTCCTAGGTTAGGTTAGGTTGGGGTGGCTGTCAGCCTAAGGTCAACACAGATAGACCAATGTTAGGTCCATTGTGATAACACACGGATCTAGGGGTTTCTTTCACTACTCGTTAAACCATTTGGAGCTTCTTATGAAGCGCGGTAGACTTCTAACGTCAGTCACTTAGATCATTAAGCGAAAAATCTCCCAAATGGAGATTTCTTTTATGGGAGAGAGCAGGACATGTAGAAAGAAGGTGAGGTGTAGTCTCCTCCTCCTCCTCGTCCATACAGCTTCTGCAGAAGTCGTTTGATTATACGTCAAGCCTCTATGCGTGCTTGCCTATCAGACAGTAGCCTGTAATGGCACCTATAGTGGAGCTAATATGCAGTCGGTTTAGTGAGATTAGACTCTTAGAGCGTCGCAGGTCCAGCTTTAGCCAGATATGCTCAGTCGCTAGACATGTATTACTACTTGTCCAACTAAGGTTTGTTCTCTCGATTGCGAATATCTTGAATAAAAGTTTGCAAGTAGCGATTGGTAACCCAGAAACCCCTTTTCAGGTAAAAGAGGTAGTTTGCTTCCCTTTTTGGCAAGTTCATCTGATCTACAGTTTCCTGGAATGTCTGTATGCACCGGCAGCCAACAGAGGTGAATGTTAAACGGCTGCGCCATCTCCCTAAGAGGTGAACGGCAGTGAAGGGCTGCGATGGAATTTAAAGAGACTGAATCCACAGACTTAATCGCGGCTTGACTGTCTGAGATGATACGGATGTCCTTTGTGGATATCGCATTTCTCTTCAGCCACGTCAGGGCTTCTTTTATCGCCATAATTTCCGCCTGGAATACGCTCCAATGATTAGGAAGACGGAAAGAGAGACTAAGATTTAGCCTTTCGGAGAAAACGCTTCCACCAACAACATCAGTAGTTTTTGATCAATCGGTGTAGAAGTGAATTGATTTATCTTCCGCAAATACAGCGTCATCCCAGAATGATCTGGAAGGAATAGTGACTTGGAAGTTCTTTACGAACTGTAATTGGGGTATGGTGTAGTCTATGTTACCTGGAAGAGAATGATGGAGTGACCAATATTATTGTAAACCCACTGCGAGGGGTATCAGATGTAGCAGAATATCTAGTGCTGCGGAGGGGGTGGTTCGGAGTGCTCCGCTTATGCACATACAAGCTGTGCGTTGGACTTTGCCGAGCTTATCACAATTTGTAGCTTTACCTAGATTCCTATTCTATCATGGCATAAAATTCGAAAAGGAAAACCATTTTTTACCAAGCAACAACAATCGCCAACTACATTGCTGCGACAGGCGAAAGTCTGCCTATCCTTTATTATGTACCTACAGTTGCACAACATGCAGAAATACCCTCGCACTACGACCAAAAGTAGATCTTTTCCTCTTTTTCCACGAAACCAAAACAACCACCACACCATATAGTCTAAGAGCCCGCAGTAATTTTTTGGTCTGAGAGGTAACCGAATGATATTTGCATATTGTGTAGCCTGAGTAGAGGGTTTGACGTTACCGGATGAAATTTTCAACATACATAGCACATGCCCTCTTGAGCGTGAAAATATCAGTCCAAGACGTTTTGCACGCAGCCAAGTCCGTGCCAGACGCGACCAAAGTTCAGAATCAAACAAATTCTACTTGTATAATATAATAATATTAAAAGAATCAAACACATTTTTTAATATTATTTTTATTATATTATACAAGTAGAATTTGTCTTGTACTGATATTTTCATGTTCAAGAGGGCATGTTCTATGTTTGTTGAAAATTTCATTCGGTTACACTCATTATTACCATTGTGGAAAAAACGCATATTCAACGCGCTGTCACACGCATTGGCTGCCACTATTTGCTGCCAGACTAATATTTTCGATACACCCTCTACTCAGGCTACACAATATGCAAATATCATTCGGTTACCTCTCAGACCAAAAAATTACTGCGGGCTCTTGGTTTAATAGCAATTCTCAAATCTCGTCAAATCTGAATGCGGATCCACTGCTTGAACCAAATATGCGATACTAACCGAGAATCCGGTGCTATTGGGGTATCCGCACAAGTCGGAGATCGGATCTTGGATATTCGAAATATCCGGATACCTTGAAGCTGCAGCACACTCCATTTGTCCGACACATTCCATCACCATTTCTATACCTTTGCGCGTGTATATCTGGATATCATTAAACTTATTTCGTTTGCATTTATATTTTAATAGAATGGCTCTTTTAAAGGAGAGCTCATCTGCAGCTGAAGAAAGCCGAAGATCAGTTGAATCAGTAGCAAGGCATTTGCTGGACCGCCTAGAAAGTGAGAAAAATCTCTCTGAAAACAGTCTAGGCCCTTGGCAAAACACGTAAGAGCATGACAAATATTTTTGTTTGTCTTTTATTTTTGTTATTCTTGCTTAGATTTTGCATATCCGACAAGCCATTCGAGCCCTGGACTCCAGAAGACGACAACCGCCTTAGAAACCACGTGTCCAAGTTAAAAGGTCGCCGGTCGACTGTACAAAACACAATTGTCAATTTAGAATCTCCATTTAGTTCTTTGTACGAAAAATCCCGGATGGCTCTAGAGGGCTCTAAAGAAGTCAAACAGGAAAAGGGCACTCAACTCGATCTGGAAATGGCTGTACTTATGCAGGAACTCCTAAACTTGCGAGAAGAAAATATCGAATTAAAACAGAAACGCGATGAAGCGGATCGCGAACGTCAAACTGCCTTAGAAAAGATTTGTGTTCTGCAAGAAGCCCTGCAACAATTGCAAACTCAACTTTCAGAAACCGATGCACTCTTAAACCTGCACGTTGCCGATAGATCATCCTTTTCCGAAGCACATCATGCTGCACTAACCGAACGACAACTAGTCGAAGCTCTAACACGTGAATCTGAACTCAAAATACGAATACAATCCTTGCTTTGTTCAGTTTCAGCCTCACAAAAAAACTCGGACGAGAAATACGAGCAAGTACAAAACAATATAAAGGAATTGCAAAAGTTCAACTTGTAAGATGATACCAGACTCATAGTTCATAACAGACTAGCAATGCATTCTTTTTTCTTTTTAGAAATTTATCGCACTCTTTGGAACAAACGAAAAGAAAGTACCAAACAAAAGTACGCAAACTAGAACAAAAAATTCTCGAAATGAGCATCGAACTGGGACAAAATCAGCGAATGATCACGCACGACAATGTTCCTGAAACGACCTTGTAGGCTAGGCGCGCCCCTTCCCCCATATCCAAAGAGCTGATTCTTAATTGCTTTTGTATGTGTATTTCAAGAAAAAACAAACTTAAATTAAATTTTGTTACATGCGTTTTTTACATGCTTAGTTCACTGACATGTCCTATTAATAATCATGCGCAAGGAAAATGAATGAAGATTGGTTTACCTACGCTTCTTTTCTATTTTAAATAGAAACACAAATATAAATCACATCTTTAAAAGAGCAAACAATATTAGCATTATCTTGTATAGTTATTGAATGTAATAATAACGTGTTTTTTTCTTGGCGCTAAGCTTGAGAACTAAGTTAAGATTCATATACTATATATGCATATATATATATATATATATATATTATCATGGGAGTTAATTACTGTGTATAACAATTACTATTATTGCTTGTTAATCAATGTACAAAAAATTATTAAATAATAAAGGTATTTATTATAGAAGATTGTAAATTTTACTGTATTCCTCTGTTTCCGATATCGCATTTAATTGATTGGAAATAGAACGCGTATTGATGTTGATTTTCATGTCGTAGCTTAGCTACGCTGTCAAGTTTGTTGCGACACGGAAGTGTAGACCAATGTAGACTTCCGGCTCAACGAAAGTGTAGACCAATGTAGACTTCTGGCGCAACGAAAGTGTAGACCAATGTAGACTTACGGTGAAACGGAAGTGTAGAGAAACTTAGACTTCCGGCAATACCGAAGTGTAGACAAATGTACACGCTTTTGTTACAACCCATACAATTTAGTCGGCGAAAGGTGAGTGGAATGGGTAAACACCCTTGAATCTCCCTAATAGATTGCAATACTAAGCTCATCATGTATCCAAACCGATCCAAAGGAGAAAGCTATATCAAAAACAGTTGCCGACAGATGGAATTTACCGGAAGTGAGTAAAGTCATTGTGTCTATGAATCGCAGTTCATTAGTTGGAAATATAGAGCGTCACCGTCATCGTCACATTTTCAGGTCGGATGGCAAAAAACCAAAGTTAGAGATAGGAAGCTGAAATTTATAATATAGACTCTCCAGTGGCCCTTGATGCTCATGTGTAAAAATTCACAAACTGACACGCCCACAATTTACAAAAAAAAAAAACAAAGTTTGCGATAGGAAGCTGAAATTTATAATACAAGGTCCGTTCGCGAACTAATATGCAAACGTAAATTTATATAAACTTTCGTGCAAAACTACACAAACGCGTTCGCGTACTGAGAAAATGGTAAAAAGATGAACGAAAGAAAAATGTACTTTCGTTCATTTTTCTTCACACAGAATTTCAGCTGGCAAGAAAATGAAAACTGTCAAATGATGAAATCCTATGAGTTTGCCAGCAAAAAAAAACAGCTGTTGCTTCTTTTCAAGCCAAACTAAGATGTTTTTTGAACTTTTTACACAAAAGCGTTCGCGTACTTTTCTTAGAAATGAGAGGATTCTCTCTCGATTTTGGAGATTTGACACTTTTCATTTTTCTACACGTAAAGTACGCGAACGGACCTATAGACTCTCCAGGGGCCCTTGATGCTCATGTGTAAATATTTTCAAAATTCGCCCACTGACACGCCCACAATTTAAATTAGACGGAAAGAAGTTTTATTCAGTCGTGTGGTCTTAAGCACACTCAATTTTTTTTGTAATTTGCATACGCTAAAGAGGTTTTTCTGTACATTTTACAGTAGAGGTGTTTTTTTTTGCAATTCCGTAATCCAACGATTAATACTCACTCCAAACTTGGTATATTTTCATTGGAAATAAAAAAACATATCAGGGCCTTAAAGCTAGCTTCTCCAACTATTTGCTTGTACGAAGTGGAAGGGGCCTACAATTTAAACCCGCATCCGAACGGAAAATTTTAGAACCTTTTCGTGACAATTGATACTCTTGGATGTTTGTCAGACGTTCGCAAGTGGAAAAAACCTTTAGAGACAAAACAGAGCCTTGGGGAACTCCAGCATTTTGTTGGTGGGTTGCAGTTGAAAGATAATTTTTAATCCATTGAAGAAAAGTATCATCGATTCCAAATGCACGCATTTTCAACAAACGAGCTTGCTGCCAAACTCTGTCAAATGCTTTTGAAATATCAAGCGCAACGATCTTTCTTTCTCCACCATGGTGAAGAGATTGGTGTCACTTTACGGTTAGATAAGTCATCAAATCACCAGTGAACCTGTTGCTGCGAAAACCATACTGCCGGTCATTAGGAAGTTTTCGGAATTCGAGATATTTCATGAGCTAGCGCTTGAAAGTAAGTCCGATTGGTCGGTAGGAGGAAGGAGAAGAAAGTTCGCCTTTTTTAGATACGGGCTCGACAAATGCTGTTTTCTATCTTCGCAGAATGAGCCCTGAAGAATAGGATAGATAGAAAAGCTTACGCAATGGTTTCGACAGCGTGGAAAAAACAACTCTCCAGGACGATGAGGAAAATAACGTCTGGACCAGCGGGTTTATGTATGTTGCGATCTTGAGGTACTCTTGCCACTGTACGAGTCCGAAAGTGGATTGGTCCCATGGTGCATTCTACGCCCTCGCGTACAGGAGGAGATATAGCACATCTGGGAGCGTTGAGCTAGCTGCAAAGTAAGCAGCAAGCAGATTGGCTTTATCTAAAGAGCTTACAACTGGAGTATCATTATAAATGAGTGTCGGGATAGAAGACAAGGACAAATTTTTAATGTTTTTAACAAACGACCAAAAGTTTGGACTTTGTAATATTTGTTGGCTCAGCTTTTGGTCGCAGGAGAATTTGACACGATTGATGTGGGAATTACAGTCATTTCTGCCTCGCCTAAACTATTTGGGGTTTTCCTCGGATGGGTTGGCCTTATATAACCGAAAGCTTACCTGATAGCTCCTTTGCAGCTAAAAAGTCACCACGCGTTTATCTTAGGTTTCATACTTTAGGTGAATTATATTTGTTATGATATCAGCAGCAGTATCCTTATCGCTATCGAGGAAGCATAACCACCAGTTAAAACACCTTAAGCAACCGTTTAATTGTTCCCATTTGGCTCTCTCGTTTGTTCTTTAACTTTGTGGTTCGAGTACAAGAAGTTCGCCAATATGACACAACGGTCTGACGAATAATACGTTTATATTGTATTTATCAGGGTGAGAGGTGAGAAAGTCCAGTGCGTTTTCCGTTTGACTACTGATGTCCGGCATTCGTGTCTTCTTATTTACTAGCTGAGTCAAACTAATTGCCTCAGCGAAGATCTTAGCATAACTTCCCTCTGGTGTTGTCTGCAATGACGATTTCAGGGCGAGGAGAGCTCATCAAACCTTTAAAACCAGAACTGCGGTTCAGATGTGGGCTTCTGTATATAAAACATTAGTGGACTAATTGCCTACGGACGTGGAATTTCAGTCAAATGAAATTAAATTCCGGATTGGAACATTGGCCGTATTGGAACTTTGCCCCGACCGGATTTGAACAGAATACCTTTAGGTTAGTACTCTACATATACTCTAACCTCTGCGTCACTGCGCATTGGAAAAATAAAAAGATTTACGGGTACTCCCAGAATTATGTGGTGGAGTCGGTTCTTTATTGACTGGACAACAAATGTGCAAATTTCCGTTGAAGTTAAACAGAGTCGACTGTATATAGTTTGACTTGGCAACATCCTCAAACCTAATCGTACAAGAAAATCCAAATTCGTTTCGTACAGGCCTGTTACTGGATAAGCTATGCTTTCATACCAATGTTACTTTGATATTAATTAAATTTATTGAAAGTTAAATCAAAAAAGATGACAAAACGAACCTGTGTTCTGTTTCAGAAAACTAAATTATAAAATAAAGTAAGAGGGGTAGTGATAAATGTGATACTTAATTTTGTTTAAGTGCGGGAGCCGACAGCGTAACAAAAAAACTAAAAACTGTTATTCCACGACTTGGTGACATGACAGGAATTAAACACCTGTAAAGTTTTGTTTTTTACAATTATATATTTCTTTGTGAAACGCTTGTTTTTGCAGTGTGCCCTACAGAGGAGCCTGAATTATAGATTGTAGTTTAGTGAAACTGAGCCTTGGTAGTTAAACCGAGGTCTGTGAAAGAAAAAGTAGCAACGCGTTAATAATTAAGAGTGAAATTTTGATAATTTATTTAAAAAGAATAACTAGTTGGACCTAAAATTAACATATGATAAGCTATTCCAAAGCTTCCCCATTAGTATTTGGAGTGTCCTCTTCAGCATTCAGTTTAGCTTTTATGTCTGCGATCTGCTTCTCTAACTCCACGCATTGTTGTTCGATTTCATAGTTTTTCGACACCAACATTACCCAATTGGCCTCTAAAGTCTTTAGTTTCTCTCCGGCTTGAGTTTGCGCTTGTTTTCGTTGCCAGTTTACATCTTGAATTTCTTTTTTGAGTTCTTGCAATTTGTTTTGTGCCTTTGCTTGAAGTGCTGTAAAAATTTCCAAATACGCCTTCCACGACTCACAACCGTAGTCCACCATTAATTCCAAATTCATAGCTCGTGTCCATTGGTGCTCTAGCTGAGCCATAGAGTTCTCAATGGACTCGTGCCATGCGGATATCTCGGAAAGTTTCCCAGTTGAAGGCGGTGGCAGTTCGTAACGCTTCATGCTTAATGTTTCCATTGGTTGTCGGTTTTGTATGCGCTCAAATTCATAGGCCATCATTTTGGTTTCAAATGCTGTTGTATTTAGCGGTGCTAGATGGTCCAGGTAATTTTTTGTGGGACGATACCGTCGGCATTCTTCCTCTACCATAGCCAATGCCTAGATATATAAATTAAATGGGTACATTGCTAGGCAATAACGACGTTAATTTACCGATTCCCTGACTCCTGGATCATCATAGCCATGATCAATATAGGGCAAGGCATCAACAATTACTTCTCCAGCCATTAATTTTTATAGATAAAACAAAAATATAACCCACCTAAGACTGGTAAACACTAAGCAAAGCAGGAATATACAACATTCCAATGTCAGTCAAATTCATTCGCTGCAACGCAGTCAAGATGACAACACTGTCAAAGTGACAACACTGAGGTTTTTCTATTTAGAAGGATTGTAAGTTGTTAGATACAAAAGCAAATAATAGACTTTTTCGTTCCTAGTCCAGAGCATAGGCTGAGTTGTCAAAATAAAATCGCGTTTCTTCATTAGCTCAGACATATCAGAGCGTTCAAAATTGGTTGGTAGAAACAGATCAAGAAAGGCACACCGACTTTGACTTTGGCCCCGATTGCGGTTGTCGATTGCTTGATCGATGAACGACTTTTTTCGATCAACGATTGTCGATTGTGGTCGACATTTTTCCATTTCACAAACGATTGCTGTCGATTTGTGTTTTCTGATCGACGCGTTACGCATATAAATATTCACAATATTCTGGCGATTTAACATGATTGACATTGAAAAGTAGGTAACACTTTTTACAATTACAACTCACTAATTTCCACTCACCTGAACACAAGTGCATACATTTTCTTAGCTTGTGACACAACATTTTTCAGTTTAAAAATTCTAAAAAGTGTTGCTTACTTTCAGATGTTAATTTTTTTGCGAGCCTTTCACAATAGAGCATTGCACAGTCGATTGCTTAGACACTACCAATCGGTAGATCCAATCGACACAATAGACAAATGTCGTTCGATTGGTAATCGACAATCGCAATAGGGGCCTTTGACTTTGACAACCGCGCCGACATTCGATGTTAGACCTTAATCCTAAATTCGAAGTTGAAGTGCAAAACGGAAGTGGACTAGTCATTTCTTCACCTGAGTTCTGTCTTGTCTTATATCCATTCGATAGGGGATGGAATTCAATAAAAAAACAAAACGAATAGTGTTTTCGCATTTCGCAAGAAACAAAAGAAATCACGCCTAACGTTTTCACTTAACAGAATCCAATCTAAGGACAAGGTGCGTTTCTCTATGTAACTTCCTTTTAGTTTTTTAAGACGCTTTTCTCTGAGAGGTTGGAGGCAGTTGACGCTGTACAGCTTCAGTAGTTTTTAATTTGTTTTATATAAAATATACAATTTTAATAATGATGTCGAGTTTTCCAAATTTTCTCCATTAAGTTCGTGGAATAATATTAAGGCCGAAAGGCAAGAGTAAGAAGGTTAAGTCTAGTACGCTGCTGATACGAAACGAGAATTCCCATACAAAACTGACACGACGAAATCATATAAACGAAATGTTTCATTCTACTTTTCGTTTTGCTATACGCTGATCCACTGTGAAATGATGCTGAGGTCAAAAATTGTACATACATGATATTCAAGTAGAAAATCCATTTTTTTTCCGCACATAATTTATTTTTTGCAATAAGAATTGCTTGCGAAATTTTGCCAATCTAATTTTGTTTGTGTATTCGCCAACTATTGGATTTAAGATTGATTTTGATATTGTTGACTGGCAAACTTAGGCAGCAAATGATTTAATTGAATCGACATTTTTATTGATTCTTTAATTTTTCAAATAAAACGTTTTTCACTAAAATTCAATTATGTTTGTGTGCACGTTGCAACTCCCCACACATATTTTCCGCTGCTTTTTTGTAAACGTTTGCTGTCCGTTTGGAGACCACAGGAAATTTCCGTTTCACATCAGCAGCGTACCAGGCTTAATAGTTAAATTTAAAGTACCCGCATAAGGACCAATAATAGAGAATAAGTATCCTGTTAATTTTAAGTTAGTTTTAATAATTTTTGTCTATTATTTGAGTTGATATAATTCAAAATTAATCAAAAAATAATTTAAAATTCAAACAGTTGTCATATGTATATTTTATAAAATCTTGGGAAATCGATTTATAAAGTTCAGACTTAAATTTGTTTTTATCATCAAATTTTTGTTTGAAAATGATTTGTTTGTGAAAGGCTTATCAATTTTTTATTCAAAACGGTTTATAAATTTGTATTTTCTGTTTTTCCGAATTAATTAAATATGAAAATTAATTACCAAGCAATTTTTGATATTGGACAACGTTATATGGAGTCATGACAAGCCGATATTTTTTTTGTTTTTGAAATTTAATAAAAAAATCAGTGGTTCTTGAATAACATAGATATACAGAAACAAAAAATTAGAAACCGACGGAATTTGTATTAATTATTAAACATTTTCATTTAACTTTATCCTCATGACTACAGCAGTTTCTGATGACCTGCTTTAACAGCTTTAAATATCGTCAGCTTGATCTTTCAAACGCCAATCAAATTTAGACAGTTTTACGAAGTTTAGGACGGCGTTTGGTCAATTTTTGAAACAAAATGTTGAAAAACCACAGCGAGGAAAAAAATATTGCTACTAATGGTATAATTCGGATCATTTTTTTCTGGTTGCGATAAAGAAGGGCTTTCTTTCAATCAAGGGCCCATGAATAATAAATTTTCTGGAAAAAAGGGACTTGGAATGACTTGGAATGAAGGAATGTTATGTTTTGTCTATCAAAACATATGAAAGATAAATATTGATGCTTATGAAACCTTTTGAACACTATCCTTCTTACTGTATTGTCTGCCATCTATACACTCGTAACGGCAAGCAAGTTCCGCCATTTTGAACTTCCGGCAAGGAGCTGTCTTTTTCAGTCCGTCATTGTTTAATGGTGGACGTTTTCTGCCTTCGCAGGGAAATATTAATTTAAAGTGTGGGTTATTTAGCCAAATAAAATGGTAAGAAAGTGTTAAAACTGTTTAGTGTTGTGCACCATTAATTTGATCACGATAAATTGGTTTCCCAAATATATCATAATAAAACGAAAATCAATGAATTTTTAGTTTTACACGTGTTATTTGGTTATAAATGTGTTTCAAAATGCTAATTGCTATTTCTGTCTTCGCAGAGTTTAGCAAACGCCAGACCTTTGGTCTCCGTTTATACGGATAAAAATGAGCAAATCAAGGAGAAAAACATCTCGCTTCCAAGCGTATTCAAGGCACCAATCCGCCCAGATGTTGTCAACGAGGTTCATCAATTGATGCGCCGCAACAAACGTCAGCCATACGCCGTGAGCGAGCAGGCAGGTTAGTATCCAACATTCAAAAGCGTTTTCCTTTACTCAATGTCACCTATTCATTCAGGTCACCAAACTTCTGCTGAATCGTGGGGTACCGGTCGTGCTGTTGCTCGTATTCCCCGTGTCCGTGGCGGTGGTACCCATCGCTCTGGTCAGGGTGCTTTTGGTAACATGTGCCGTGGTGGTCGTATGTTCGCTCCCACCAAGACTTTCCGCAGGTGGCATCGCAAGGTTAACGTTAACCAACGCCGCTACGCTGTCGTTTCTGCCATTGCAGCTTCCGGTGTTCCAGCTTTGGTCCAGTCCAAGGGGCATATCATTGACGGTGTATCTGAGTTCCCATTGGTCGTCTCTGATGAAGTTCAGAAGTTGCAAAAGACCAAGCAGGCTGTAGTGTTCCTCCGCCGCATGAAGATCTGGGCGGATATCCAAAAGGTAAACTTCCTCACTACGAATCCTTTTCGACTTTGCAACGTTTGCATGACTGTGGTGGGACTATGAACAAGTCTTATCATTGCAGACGTTGCCAGAATAAAGTGGATCGACAGGCGTTCTGAACTTGAGTCTTTTGTGCTTGTTTTCGGGGTAGTTTGGTCCCACATTCGTTAGATTAAAAGCCATTTTTGTTTTTTACTGACTGTTTGACTGTCTTTTCAGGTGTACAAATCCCAGCGTTTCCGTGCTGGTCGTGGTACAATGCGCGATCGTCGCCGCATTGCTCGTCGTGGACCTTTGGTCGTCTACTCCAAGGACGAAGGACTTCGCCGTGCCTTCCGCAACATCCCAGGTATTGAGACAATGAACGTTGACAAGTTGAACCTGTTGAAATTGGCCCCTGGTGGTCACGTTGGACGTTTCGTCATTTGGACCGAGTCGGCTTTCCAGCGCCTCAATGAATTGTTTGGCACATGGAAGACCCCATCCACCCTGAAGAAGGGATACAATTTGCCACAACCCAAGATGGCCAACACCGATCTGGCTCGCTTGTTGAAATCCGAAGAGATCAGGAAGGTTCTCCGTGACCCCAAGAAAACGGTTTTCCGTCGTGTGCGTCGTCTCAATCCATTGACCAACACTCGCCAGCTAATTAAGTTGAACCCATACGCTGAAGTATTGAAGCGTCGTGCTCTCTTGGCTGCCGAAAAGAGGAAAATCAACCGAGTTTTGCTGCGCGCTAAACGTCGCAACATTGAATTGCCTAAATCCCACTTTGCAATCGTTGCTGGTAAGGCTGAAGCCAACCGTTCTAAGATGCTGACAAAGGCTCTGGCCGACAAGAAGAAGAAGCAGCCCGCAAAGAAAGCTGCCGCGCCCGCAAAGAAAGCTGCCGCGCCCAAGAAGTAGAGCAGCTCTTCGGTTCTGAGTTTTTTTTATATAATTAAACAGTTATGAATAATTCATAATATAAAATTTAAAAATATATCCAGTGATAGCTTTTTATTTACATTCTAAGTTCACTTTTTTTATTGTTTTCGTTCATTGGTCGTCCTGTTTTACAGTCGCTTTTGCTCCACTTAATTAGATTCCAGAGGACAACATTTTTCTAGCATTCTAATTATGAATCGCATTCCACTTCTATGACTTTTTTTGGTGTATATTGAAGGCCGTCATTTTTATTTGCTTCTTATACCTTCTCGTTGGATGGTGCTTTAAGATTTTCGAAATGTGCTATACTTGGGACAGGCATGATTTTTAAACATAATCGTAAGTAGGCTATGATTTTCGACTTACTGTTTTAAACTTTGGTAAGGTTCTTTGCAAATTAATTATTACAAATATTTTCTTTTGGATTCGCGAAGGTAAATTGCAGTTTTTTGTGCATTTATAAAAGTTTAGTGTCATGAAGCGGTTATCCGATATTTTATTAGTTTTGGTTGGTTCGTTTGAAACAAATTTGAAAATGGATATTTCGATGGAGAAGAGGGCTTCAATCATTGCTTTGCATGAGCACACTGACAAAAGCATCCGGAAGATTTCGGATGATGTTGGAATTCCAAAATCAAGTGTGGGTAGGATCATAGCGTTGCACAAGGCTACAGGATCCATTGCAACGGCTCGTACGGGGCATTGTGGCCGAAAACGCAAGACAACGGATCGCGATGAGAAAACTTTGATCCGTAACAGCGTCATTCATCCTTGGAAGACTAGCGGTGATCTTCAAGGGGACTTGGCGTCGGCTGGTATGGTGGTGGACTCGTCCATTGTTAGAAGGCGTCTTTTAGATGTGGGCCGCAAAACAAGAAGACCACTTAAAAAACAGCTTCTAACTGAGGCTATGATGAGAAAAAGGCTGCAGTGGGCAAAGAAACATAAAGACTGGTCTTCGCACGAATGGGGAAGTGTCATTTTCTCTGATGAGAGCCATTTCGAAGTTCAGGGCTACCGGGTAAGTGTCGTGAGGAGAAGTGACAAAGAAAAGCTCCGACCTGGTCACATTATACAGGCCCCTAAACACGCCCCCCCCCCCCCCCCCCCCCTAAAGTAATGTTTTGTGGTTGTTTCACCTCCTTGGGCCCTGGAAGCTTAAAGCCGATTGAAGGGTTGATGAATAGCATCAAGTACGCTGATGTTTTAACCCACATGCTCTTACCGACCATGAGAAGTCAGTTTCCGACCGGAAATGCAATTTTTCAGCAAGATCTTGCCCCATGCCACACTTCAAAAAAATGAAAGCATTCTTTGCGGAAGAACGTATTAACCCTAGAAAGATAATCTACGTCTGTGAGACGTATGACGCGCGAAAAAATTGATATATCCTTTTAACTGTAAGCCGCATCGGGTTGGTTGCTTAAACTAACACAGCCGGTGATCGGAGCTTCCCCGTGACGGTCATGGTGCGACGGTAAGTACCTGCGGTAACAATATATAGCTAAACCGTACGTCTGGGAAACGTGTGTGACGTTTGTCATTCTTTCATTTAATTTAATCGTATGTGATTAAAAATTACTAAGAGTTATTAGTAGACTTATTTTAAACTAAAAAATGCAAATTTGGCAACTATTAGAACTTAAAGTCAATTTTAAGGTTCCTTTTAAAAATAAGTTATGTTTTTTGTTGATTTGAAATGGAGTTTAGGTTTTTTGTTTTTATCTTTTAACTAATATTTATTTTTACTGAATCTTTGATTTACCTCTCTTAATATGGACTATATTAATAAATAAAACATTAATATTTCTTAAAAAGCTCATAGGTTTTATTAAATAAACTAACAAAGTGCCATAAGTCTCCGAAACGTATGATTATCTTCTACGCCATAAAAAATATGATTATCTTTCTAGGGCTAAGGTGCTCGAATGGCCAGACAACTCTCCAGACCTCAACCCAATAGAGAATCTTTGGGTCATAATAAAAATAAGGCTGAGGAAAAGGGATTGTACTACCAAAAAGTGGCTTATTTGTGCAATAATTGAAGTGTGGTTTCACGACGAAGAAATAAGAAAAATTTGCGAAACATTGGTTTCATCCATGCCAAATCGAGTAAAAGATGTAATTGCTGCCGAAGGCGGCCATATAAATTATTAAATTTAAAAAAATGACATTTTATAAAAAAATAAAAAAAATCATAAAAATTTTGCCTGTCCCAATTAAATTGCACAGCACTGTATATGCAATTCGAAACGGGATAAGTAACCACATCAAGGTATCCATTCGGAAGAAATTTTAAAATAGAAGTTAAATCCATAAGGATTTCTAATTGCGCTTGAGGGAGGTATCGGTTTTGGATAATACAACAAAAGCGTTCATTTGACATAAATGTGGTACCTACAGTGCGCCCCGGATAACTGCCTTGATCGTTTTTCTGATTCATTTGGGCACTTAAGAGAGGGAAAGTTTCCTACCTGTTCAGCTTGTTTGAGGGAAACACAGGTTAGCGCAAGCTCCGATCGAACGGAGTTCAGCCTACCAGGATATATCCTAGTGTCTTTATTCTTTCCCCACCACGTCTTCGCCTTTTATGTACGTAGTGACGTAGCCTACCACCTTAATCACAATACGGCCAATGTTTCAATCCGGAATTTAATTTCATTTGGCTAAAATTTCATGTCCGTAGGCATTCAGTTTATTACTGCTTTATTCCAAATCTGGACAGAAACTCATCTTATAATGAGTTTGATGCCGGCGGACCAGTAGGGATGCACTTAAGTGGGAGAGTTATTGGAAGAATAAGAAGAAGAATGAGTTTTATGATCTGTCCGACTCAATTAATAGAATTGTGACCCTTTATCCTCGTACTGAAATCGTCATTGCGGGCGATTATAATATACAGAATTCCAATTGGCGGACAGACAATTCCCGAAGGAACGTACCTCGAAATTTTCGCAGAGGTAAATAATCTGACTCGTCTTGTAAATGAGCCGACACGAATACCGGACATTAGCAGTCAAACCGCCAACACTCCGGACTTGTTTCTTACCTCTCATTCTGATAAATATGCTATAAAGTATAAACATAATATCGCCTCTAGGTTCGTCAGATCATTGTGCAATATAAACAAATGTCTCGTACCTACACATTGTTAAAGAACAGACTCCCAAAAGAACCCTGTGGAAATACGAGAAAGTCAAATGGGATGAATTAAACGGTTTCTTTATGAGTTTTGACTGGTGGCAGTGTTTCCTCGATGGCGACGTGGATGCTTCAGCTGGTGTGATCACAAATATAATTCACCAAGAAATGAAATATGTTATCCCTTATATGAAAAAAGTTATTAAACCGAAGGTAAACGAGGGGTTTGACTCGAGTTGTAAAGAAGCTATCAGGGCAAAAGAGGTAAGCTTTCGGTTATATAAGGCCAATCTATCTGAGGAACACCGAAACAAGTTCAAAAGAGCCAGAAATGACTGCAATGCCCACATTAAACGTGTCAAATTCTCTTATGACCAAAAGTTGAGGCAAGAAATCCTACAAAGTCCCACAGGTAGTAAAAACTTTTGGTCGTTTGTTAAACCCTTTAACAATTCGGTCCCGTCATCAAAACTGAAGGTTAGGTTAGGTTAGGTTATAGTGGCAGTCGGCAGAGGCCGATACACTTAGACCAATGAAAGGTCCACTGTGATACCACACGGATATACCATCCTCCTACTCGTCGAACCAGTTGGAGCTTATGATGAAGCTTGACAGACTTTTGATGTCGGTGTTAATGAGATCGCTAAGATCATTGTAAAAGAAGGATCCTAAATGGTGTTTTCGTCTTTGAGAGAGAGCAGGGCATGTGCAGAGAAGGTGGAGAATTGTCTCCTCCTCCTCTTCCATGCAGCTTCTGCAGAAGTCATTTGTATAGACGCCAAGCCTTGTTGCATGCTTGCCTATGAGACAGTGTCCGGTGATTTCATCAATTATAGCACCAATGTGCAGTCTGTTCAGAGATATCAAACACTTAGAGCGTTTCAGATCCAGCTTAGGCCAAATCTGTTTTGTCGCTAGACAAGTATTGTCACTTGTTCACCAAGGTAGTTTTCTCAATGATTTCCCTCATAAACATGAGTTTGCATGTAGCAATTGGGATACCTAAGGAACCTTTATCAGGTAGAAGGGGCAGTATGGTTCCTTTCCTGGCGAGTTTATCTGCCCTACAGGTTCCTGGAATGTCTGTATGTGCTGGCACCCAGCATAGGTGAATGTTGAATTGCTCCGCCATCTCCACTAGAGATGATCGACCGTCACGTATTACGATGGAGTTTGTGGAGACAGAATCCAGAGATTTTAGCGCAGCTTGACTATTTGAGAAGATCCGGATGTTCATTGCGGATATCACGTTCATCTTCAGCCACGATAGGACTTCTTTAATCGCCATGATTTCCGAATGGAACACGCTGCAGTGATCAAGGAGAGGCTGAGGCTCAGCCTGTCAGAAAACACACCTCCACCTACCCCGTCGTCGGCTTCATCAACACTGAAACTCATTTGCAATCACATTCCAGATGTTAGCTCTTCAGATATAGCCATCCTACTTGCTGCTCATTTTGCACACAGCTCAACGCTCTTTTTAAATCGCTTTTCAATCGATCATCACCGTCAGTTGATCACATATCTTGAATCCCGAAAACTTCTTAATGACCGGCAGTAACATTTTCGCAGCAACAGGTAAACTGGTTATTTGATGACATACTCGTATCTAACCGAACAGTGGAACCAGTCTCTTCACCAGGGCGGTGAAAGTAAGATCGATGCACTTGGTATTTCAAAGGCATTTGACAGAGTTTGGCATCAAGCTCTCTTGTCGAAAATGCGTGCTTTTGGAATCGATGATACTCTTCTCTAATGGATTAGAAAATACCTTTCAGTTGTGTTAGACGGTTACAAGTCTGCAAACTGCAACTCATCAAATAAATGCTGATGTTCCCCAAGGCTCCCTTTTGTCCCCGACCCTCTTTCTATTTTTTATAAATGATGTCCTGTCTGTTACTTCTAATCCAATCCATTCCTTCCCTGATGACAGTACCCTCAGCTTCTCATATTCGTTTCTTTGGTCACGCCCTTCATTTTCAGGTGTGGAACTGGAACGGCAACGTATGTTAAGCTCATTAAGTTCCGATCTAGACAGCATTTATCAGTGGGGTACAACCAATAGAGTGGAATTTAACCTTATCCCCAAACTTAAGAACACCGCTCATATCAGGGCGGGTGCCCCAATCAAATATTTTGAGCTACTCGATAGAATAAAAACAGCTCGATAAAACTTATTGGTGTCGTGATATCGCGAACACGTTCGGCTCTTCTAGCCATCGTCGTAATGTCTCCTGTCTATCGCTGTTTTATCGATATTTCAACGAGAAGTGCTCAAACGAAATAGACAGCTGCACATCAGTTCACCCGCGAGACTTTTTTCGAACGTACATTGATTTACAAAGAATATTTCCTTAGCCGTTTAACACGAATGTAGAATAATGCGCTTCCCCGTTATTTTTCCAACTTATTATAATAAACAAACATTTAAAACCAACGTCCATCAGTTTCTCCTCTGTCATCCTTATCCGCATTTAATTAATGTCCCCACTATATAACTATAAACGTATCTACATTATAAGGACACTAAAAATCCCTTCAGTGCGCCGTAATTATAATAAAACATAGGGACGGGCTACAGTCCGCTTGGGCGAACTGTTGGATACCCTATTCTTATTCCTATCCCTCATAAGTGGGCGTGACAAAAGTCTAAGTATGGTTAAATTGTTAAGAACGCTCTACATATTTTGTTATATAACATTTAAAGGATTTTATCAAAAAAAACGCTCCCTAGCTCAAACTTGGGTGTTTCAATAAAATTGTTTTATTTAATTGTGGGCGTGTCAGTAGGCGGATTTAAAAAAAAATTAACACATGAGCATAAAGGGCCCCTAGAGAGTATATATTATAAATTTCAGCTCCCTAGCTCAAACTTTGGATTTTCAAAAAAATTGTTTTATTTATTTGTGGGCGTGTCAGTGGGCGGATTTTGAAAATATTTATACATGAGCTTAAAGGACCCCTAGAGAGTATATATTAAAAATTTCAGCTCCCTAGCTCAAATTTTGGTTTTTCAATAAAATTGTTTTATTTTTTTGTGGGCGTGGCAGTGGGCGGATTTTGAAAATTTTATATCCCGAGCAGTTTTAGGAGTCATAGATCATATATAAAAAATTTCAGCTTCCTAGCTCAAAATTCGATTTTTTCCAAAATTTTGTTTTTTTGAGTTTGTGGGCGTGTCTGTGGGCGGATTTCAAAAATTCGTAAACTTGATTATTTCGGGACCCTAGAGAGTACAGGCAAAGCTCGATTTGCGCACTAGGTAAAATTTGGGCCATTTGCGCAAATCGAGAATGTGCGCAATTCGAATGTTTACAAAACAAACATTAAACATAAGAAAAATCATGACTACACACTAAATGATAGTTTAAAACGCATTTGTTTATAGTCAATTTGACTTATTACACCCAATACTAAAATAATCGTCCAATTTTGTCTGCTTAAATTTTGACATAATGTTCATTTTTACGGCTATTTCGCGTAAATTTTGTAAAAG
The DNA here is from genome assembly GCA_949715645.1 of Portevinia maculata. Lineage (NCBI taxonomy): Eukaryota > Metazoa > Arthropoda > Insecta > Diptera > Syrphidae > Portevinia > Portevinia maculata. Next base: position 400,656,707 of record OX454525.1, on the reverse strand, counting down.
GGAGATTTCTTGAAAACTTCTGCTATTTTCTTCAGCCCATCTTAGAGTGCCGTTAAACATCATGATAGCATCTTGATAGGAAACTAACGGAACATTAAAGGATTTTTTTTAATAGTATGATTGCTCAAAGAAATCTCGCATTTACACTAAGTGCTCTATTTTCGCACAATTGTGTGCGGAAATCGAGCGGTAGTGCAAATATTTTACTTTGTGCGCAATTCGAGCATTTGCGTAAATCGAGCATTGCCTAAATCGAGCTTTGACTGTATATGGTTAAAATTTCAGCTCTCTAGGTCCAGTTTAAAGGCCTAATTTTTGCCGACGGACGGACGGACGGACGGACGGACATGGCTAGATCGACATTACTATCGATGCTGATCATAAATATAGTAACTTTTAGGGGTCTACGGGCAATATTAAGGTATGTTACAAACTATGCGTCAAAATTAATATACCCCTAGAATAGGGTATAAAAAGGGGTATAAAATACATTTTCCAGGCCACTGGAAATTCACACAGAGATAATAAACGATTAAACAAGAAAATTAATGGTTGCAATAGGTAGCACACTTTTTAAAACAGACGGAAGACCATCTGGACCAGCTCAACACAACTAAGTCAGATATAAACTTATTTATATCAGTCAAATAAGAATACGAATTCGAATGATCAAAGAATTGATCATTGTTGTGAAAATTGATCACAGTTAGAAATGTCAATAAGCGGTGTTTGCTTGCCGGTGTTTGTGTCAAGTTTTAACACATGTTTGTCACGTTTGTGACTCAAAAACATTGATAATAATGTTAAAATATTGTGGTGAGGGGGTCACAAGGTTGTTTACTTAATTTTATTTGGCTTTTTAGGAGGATAAACGTTGTTTGTGGAACCAAAACCAAATTGTCGATTTTCCAAAACTGAACTAATTAGACATTGACCCTTTCAGAACCGAGGTACAGAATTACAATAAAAAAAAATATTGCCTTACGTAAGTACATACCAACTGGAATTTATGGAGTCTATAGAAGGATGTAATTATGCGACCTCTTTTTAAGTGACATAGGTACCTATATCAAATATCTGCAAAATAACTATGGTGTATGAACGTTTTTGCTTATAACGAATGCTTTTAAAAGATATGTGTCTGAAATACATATCATTCATTATGTGCATATGTAACAATTATTGAAAACATCCATAACAACATAAATGCATTCATTTAAATATACAGCGTGTTTCTTTTCAGAATATTCCGAATGAGCCATTTGCGTCTATTTATTCAATGGAATATTTCGGATAATCGATTTAGTTGTTTCTATATTCCTAGAAAAAGGTGGAATAAAAGGAATATTCTCCCGTTTGACAGATGCCCTTGATAAAACGTAAACAAATTCCTAGTAAATATTCACTGTCAACTTTAAACAAATATTTATTACTTAAGGTTGCATTAGACTGTATGCAAAGTGGTCATATATTGGGTGATATTTGACAGCCCGCAGCGAAAATGAAAATGTTTACCAGTTTTCTATTGCAAATATGGCCCAATAAATGATCACTCGACATCAGTCTAAGTGCCTGGCTACACGTTTGTGAGAATTTAAGTCATTTCCATGAACATCGTGGCTACACACAAATTTGATTTCCATAGAAACTTGCTGAGGATGCTTATGCTAAGACGGCTCCCGACCCGTGAAGAGTCTCTGCCTGAGACACTGCAGCCTTCCATCCTCTGCGATCCCGGGCACGCTGCTTCCAGTTCTCCAGACCAAGCGCTCTAGCATCCGCGATGGCTTGGTTTGGTCTTTTCTTTGGTCTTTAAAAAATTCCTTGCCTTCTCGAACCAGGGGGCTGGGAGTCGAAGATCCTCTTGGCTGGATCATTATTTTCCTTTCGGTCAATATGTCCGAGAGATACATCCACAACTTGGTACAGCTCATAGAGTTAACGGCTGTATCTTCTTCATTTGCCCTCCTTGCACACAGGACCAAATATCCGACGGAGTATTTTTCTTTCAAAAGAACCCAATAGTAGCTCACCTTTTCTAGTATCGTCCAGCTTTCGGCACCAGGGCTTTTTTGACAAAAACCTATTTTTGTTCGTTCTTAGCAACTCGCCCATACAAATATTTTTTGTCTCACCTACTTTTGGGAGCATTTTTTTTAAATTTTCAATTTTTACAAGTTGCCACGGGCTTTGTATATAGAGTTCTATAGTAGTCTCACTTCGAGTATTCGACTTACACACCATCTTACGACTTAAGTATGTCATTAAAAAAGCTATATTTATACAACTAGTATGCCTTTGAATATGCATATTCGTAGTTATATTTGTTGTCTTCCATTCTCCTCATTTATCGAATTTATTTTGTTTACTTCTCATGATGGGGATATGATGTGTTGGTAAGAGGGGTGCAGTATATGGATGGTATATTAGTTGTTGGTTTTGATGAACGTTTGCGGTAGGTCAGGGGTAGGTATTCATTCATTCATAATCGGTATCAAAAATCATATTCGGCCCTAGCGAGGTATCCGTCGGAACGGAAAATTCTCCGATCTGATAAGAATCGGAGGATTTTTGCTTCGAGGTATTCTTCCGAACAGGTATTCGAAGCCTAATTCTTCCGATGCTAATCAGATCGGAGAATTTTCCGTTCCGACGGATACCTCGCTAGGGCCGATTATGTGCATATTGCGATTGCATTTTGTTGCACAAATAAATTTCCGAATATTATGTATAAGCTGAATTTTTTCATTTGGTTTTCCACAAAAAATATTGATTTCGACAGTTTGGACAGCTAAATGTAATTGATTAATGTATTCTTTTTGATACTTTAATCGACACAAACTGTGCATAACTTATATGTTTTGTTGGAGAAATATTTAAACACTGCATAAGAAGATATGCAATCATTTTGAGATGTTTAAGGGAATTCTATTGAAGAATGCTATAAGTTCTTTGCGTTGATGGGTGTGTGGAGTAGGTAGGTGCCGGTTCGGCGCTAGCGGTTGGCCACTTCAACTCCAAAAATTAGTAATAATTACTGTAGTTTATATTTTTTTTTATAATATCCACGGTTGAAATATCCCACCTTCAGAATATAATTTTTGTTGAATCGAAGAGGTGTCCAGAGTTTTAATTTGGTGAGTCTATTCCAAGAAAATATCACCCAGCAAAATTATGCTCGGGTCGAAAACACCGGAAATCGGGCACGTTTCTTGGGCGTTAGGGCAAAAGCTTTCAAGATGTTCTACTGCGGGACTTTTGTTTGTTGGCGGAGATTTGAACGGTACTGTCGGTTAGTCAAATGAAGACTATAAGAACTGCCATGGAGTACTGGGATACGGCACCAGGAACTCTCAGGGTGATGGATGGTCATGGACATCATGTATGAGCGAGTAAAGACAAGAGTAAGATGTATAGTTGGCGTCACCGAGGATTTCGCAATCAAATAGATGTACACCAGGGAAGCTTACTAAGTCTAAACATATTGCCCTTGATTACCTGCTTGAAGAAAAAGTAACGGACCCTAATTGGTATCAGTTATTCTTTGCTGGCGATGCATTAGCGAGGTTCAAACGTCCCTGCAGTGAGCAAGATGTTAAATGTGTCGCTGGGCTCATCTGGATGTTTAAATGGCATAGATGTGATTTCCCCCCTTAGTACCTATACTTTTACAACAAACGCTGTTTGGAGGGCGCTGTAGTGATTTTCTAAGCTGGTCCCTGCATGGGCAGATGTACTCCCCCGCCTATTTCTGGCTTTCTATTCTGTCAGAAGGAACTACCATTTCTTGTTCTTCTTTCAACGTGCTATTAGGCTTCGAGCTATTTCATCTTCAAATTCTTTAGGAATGCCAGACGTTCGTTCAGCTCCAATTACCTTAAGAAGAAAATAAATAAATAATAAAATTTGAATAAAATAAATATTGATCGTATAGTTAGAAACCTTTTAACTATTAACCCCTAAGTGGTGGTGCAGCATGGCGCAATACTGACACAAAGTAACATGTCATTTCTTTATAAATTAGATTTAATATTTCTGAATCAATTACAAAAGAAATGATACAAATCGGAAATTTTTTCGACAAGATATAGCCAAAATAGTAACAGTCTAAAAAGCGATAAACTCATAATTTCTTATTTGAGGAAAAACACTGAAATCAGATTTTATTACATTTTTCATTTCAAAACTTTTCGTCGCTTCCATCATCCCACAATTCGGTAATAGATAAATATACATCTGATACAACACAAATTAAATATTTCCGAATCAAATACTGAATAAATGATATAAATCGATACATTTTTGAACGAGATGCAGCGAAAATAGCAAAGGTCTAAAAATCCATAAATTCATAATATCGCATTATTTGTTTAAAAATACCGAAATCAAATTTTATTCGATGTTTCCTTTGAATAATAAATGTATGCTGTCATGACCTAACTTAACCTCATTTTCTCATTATTTTGATATATTTTGCATGAAACTACGATAGTGCCGCTTGTGTGGACACACGGTTACCACTGCAAACAATTTTAATTCGGAACATCTACTTCGCGACACAGTGTCGATAATTTTTTGATACACAGATATATATATGCACCAGTTGAGTGGCGAAGTAAACGGAGTACAAGCCCATATCAGGTCTCATTTTCCTCTTGCAATCTACTTTCATTGTGCCGCGCATGGCTTCAGTTTGGTCATCAATGCCGCTTGCGGAGTTTCGGGTATAAAAAATGCGTTAGGAACTATCGGAGCAATAGAAGCATTTTTACACTGACCGAAGAGACAAAGCATTTTAAAGGAAGACATTTTGAAAATGCCGAAAAAGAGTGACCGGAGAAAAAAAATTTAATTCTTTCGCTGTTACAAGATGGGCTCAGTCTCATGAAGCAGTTTCAACTTACCTCGAACTTCAACCGACCGTTGTAGAAGCTTTCGAAGAAATAAAAAAGTGGAAAGATCGAGAGACTTCACAAAAGACTTCTCAGCTTTTGACCGCCATTTTGACAATCGAATTTCAAATCTTCTGTCATATAATGGAATCGATCAATTCTATCGTCTTACCTCTGAGTCGGGAATTACAGACGAAAAATCAAGATCTAGGAGAAGCCACAAAGTTAGCTGATGATGCTACGAATGATATCAAGGAAAAGCGGGAAAACGTTGATTCAAATTTTTGTATCATTTACGACAATGTAGCTGAAATCTGTTCTTAATATGAAATTGCCTCGTCGTTGCAGTCAACAGAAAAACCGTTGCAACGTTGAAACACAAAATGTCGAAGATTATTACAGAATTGCCTTCTACATTCCATTCCTTGATACTTACATTTTTCATCTCCAAAGTCGGTTCGAAAAACACAAATCGATCTTCCACATTTTCGGACAACTATTTCCTTCCAAGCAGGAATTTGATGAGGAAAAATGAGCAGATCTTTACAAGTTTTATGATGTTCAGAAAGGAATTTTATCTCAGAGATCAGAATGTGGAGGCAACGGAACTTTGATCAAGATATTCAAAATGCGCTCGATGCACTATCAGTGAGTAACTTCAGATCGGAATATTTACTTCCAGAATCAGTTTCTATAACCCATCGAATACTTAACTTTCAATGGTTACGTTATTTTTTAGGTTATCAATGAAAAATGTTTCAAAAACGTGAACACGATCTTACGAGTATTGGCGGTTTTACCCGTAACAACAGCAGCTCCAGAACGATCATTTACGACCCTAAGAAGAATAACCCTCCCCCTTGGATCCGCCACTGATTGTCGGGCACAATTGAAAGTGAAATTTTTAAAATTTTAAGAAACAGTTATATGAATTTACACTTTTCACATTCTTTTGAGATTCTTAGTATGCAAATTTGTTTCAAATTTTAGAATAATCTTGATTGTCAAATTATATTGAAATCTCTCCACCGGTTTCCGAAATATAGCTATTTTTCGAGTCTTTTCTGAAAATCTGCGAAAAATTGTGCCATGTTCTTACATCATCAAAATCAATGAAGTCGTTTTCAAGAAAAGTGATGTTTTAAAAAAAAAAGTTGGAAAAGGTTAAAAAAAACCTATTTCTAAAATCGGAGTATGCAGATGACATATGTAGGTACTTGTATCTTCTAATATATCTAATTTCCTTAAAATAACGTCGCCCGCTTATGAGATTTTGTTGGTTTCCTAAAGTACCGTTAATCGAGTCTTTAGCAAAAAAAAAACTGAGTAAGCCATCTTCTGAAACTTAGCCCAAGTATTCAAGACACTAAAATTGATCAAAATCGTTCGAGCAGTTTTAGAGAAAAGTGAAATTTTCAAGAATTCAAAAAAATTTAATATGAATGAAAAAGTTATAAAAAAAAAATTTCAATAATATTTATATAAACATTCGTTCCAAATAGTAGTATAAGTAGTAAATTTTGTTCGAAATAATATTTTTGTACAGTACCGTTATTCTGCAATTTTCGCAAAAACTCAGTATGCCATTTTTTTACGCTTAGGTACCTCAATTATGTTATATTTCAGAAATGATGAACATCGTAAGAGCCATTTTTGAGAAAATCGGTGTTGAAAATACCATTTGTATGCTAGGTAAATAATGCTATATAAAATGATAAAATAATAAACAAACTGGCCCGAAATATGGGCTTACAATTCCAAAATACGAAGTTTGAGTTAAATCCGTCCGTCCACCCATTGTATGTATGTATGTATTCGTTTATTTAGTATTATTTACACATTGAAGAATTTTTTTCAAAAGCTGGTGTGGCAAACAATTTGGTAGGGTGAATTGTTAAGGCCATTTTGTTTATATAATTAACGCGATTTTTAGTACCCTTATAATGTGAACAAGTTTATAGTCACATAGTGCGGGCATTAAGGAAATGGGGATAATGATGACAGAGGAGAAACCGATGAAGGTTGGTTTCAAATGTTTGCAGACTATAATGGGCAGGCAAAACAGAGCAGGGAATAGCATTCCACATTCGGGTCGAACGGCTAAGGAAAGATTCTTCGTATTCACTGAAGGTCCGAAAAAAGGCTTGAGGGTGAACTGATGTGCCTTCATGGCATGAAGGGTATTGCGGTTGAAATTTTCTAACGGTGGAATACAGCTAGCTATTTCGTTTGAGCACTTCTGGTGGAAATATCGATGAAACGGCGATAGGCCGGAGACATTGCAATGATGACTAAGAGTGTGAAGCATATGACGGCGGTGTAGAGGTTAGTGTATTGGCCTATGACCCGTGAGGTGCAGGTTAAATTCCCATTGGGAACAACAACATACGCAGTATATACTCATGGTAGTATAATGGAGCGTTACAGAGTCTAAGTGCTCTGGGATTTGGATTTCCCAAAGAGTGTCAAGCGATTTCGCTATATCTCGATCTGCCATAAGTGTTATTGCGCGTTTCTGTATTCTGTCAAGTAGCTCCAAATATGTGATTGGGGCACCGGCTCAGATATGAACGTTGTACTCAAGTTTGCAGTGAATAAACGCCTTATTAATTGTATCCAGATCAGAAGGGGTGAAATATTTCTTGCACCGCTTAAGGAAGCTTAGACATTTCGTAGCGTTCTTGGCGACATCGATTACGTGGTCATTGAAAACGAAGGTTGTTATCAACACTCATACCGTAAATGGGTAGTCTTTCGGCTTCAGCGATGCAAGTGCCATTCATGGATAATGGCAGACTGTTAAGATTTCGTTTATTTACCTCAGCAAAGATCTCAAAGTACCTTCCTTCAGGGGTTGTCGACCATTTCAGTACGAGGGTGAAGGAAAATAATTCTTCAGATGGAATCTGAAAATGCTAATACCTATAGTGCCTGTCCAGATTTGGGCTTCTATAAACGAAACAGTAGTGGATTGATTGCCAAGGAAATGGAGTTTAAGCCAGAAATTGAATTTCGGATTGGAACATTGGTCGCATTGAGGTTGAAGTTGGTAGACTACGTCACTACGTACATAACTTTAATTTAATTTGGTGTTGGCGTCCACCCCCATTTATTCAGCTTAATACAAGCTATATGTCTTTAAACTACAAAACTAAGACTTGTAGCTAGACTTAAAACTAATACTTACAAGCTAGATAAAAACTTATAATACTAAAACTAAAGACTAGGAAATAAAGCTAGGGTTTATGGAGAAGGAGGCTAAGTTTAATAGAGGGAGTGCTGAGGTTGAAATCAAAAATGGAAATGTTTGAATTTTCCTTCCGTAGCACACGGGAAATTGGTTCGTTGGAGCCGTAGAACGTGCGGTGGGTTGGTAGATAGATGAGACGGGAATGTCTAAATTACGAGGGTTAGTATTAAAGCAGATGGAGTTGTAAAGGAACGGGCAATCGATAGAGCCTGAGAGGAGGCGATGAATGAAGAGAATGTCTGCTGCATCCCTGCGGTCTTCAAGGCTATTCAAGTTAATGAGTTTCAGGCGGTCTTGATAGGGAGTCAGAATTCGGGGATCGTTCCAAGAAAGTCCGCAGAGAGCAAATCGAAGAAAACATCGTTGTATGTTTTTGATTCTGGTTACATGAACTTGCTGCAAGGGCGACCACGTTTGGCTGGCGTATTCGAGGAGGGGGCGGACAAAAGTAATGTCACGTAGGGATCAGAGAATTCCTTTGACCACCGTTTAATGAACCCAAGGGATGCATTGGCTTTACGAATTATCTCGTGAATGAGCGAACGGAAATTAAGTTCGCGGTCGTACAATATGCCAAGGTCACAAAGAGACTGTGCGATACGTATGAGTTGATCATTAAGAAGGTAAATACGGGGACTTGTTGTATTTACGTGATAAGGTTATGGATTGGCCTTTGTTATCATTGAGCTCTAGGCGTTTTTGAGACACCAAATAGAAAAACTATCGAGATCTTGTTGTAGCAAGCACGAGTCTTGTGATGAAGATATCTGTTTGAAAAATTTGGTGTCATCGGCATAGAGAGAGATGGACGGCGCAGAGTACGCGGTGAGGAAAAAATAAAGGCACTTAGTTGTAAAAAGATATGCTCTACAAAGCCATCATAAGTGCACTTGTTATAGTCAGGAGGGATTGCCCTTACACTTGCATTTTTTTTTCCTTTCCACAGCACACTCGCACGGATTATTATGTTTATTTGTTTGCTTTCGCTGGTATTTCGGTTTTCCGTTTTTTTTTAAGAAGGACATTGACTTTATAGTTTACGCAAAACATGATTTTCATTACCGTGAACTTGTTCGATAAAACGGTCCCTGAAGAGCATTTGCTCTGAGCTCGAGTAATTACGCTTGCAAATTGGAGACAGGCGGATGGCCGGACGGATGGAGATGGCTAGATCGCCATAACGTTCGTTGCTGATCAAAAATATAGGAGCTTTTAGGGATCAACGGCCAATATTAAGGCATGTTGCAAGTTTTAACTCAAAATGTATATATGTAGCCTTAAGATATAGGATAAAAGACCTCGCCATTTTTGGAAAAAATTTATACATAATAAATCTATATTGCCAGACAAATAAAGTCACCGCACGTGGTTCAAATATGCGACTGTGTTATTGTTATCGCATGGTTGCGAATAATATTTAGCAAGATAAAACGACTCATAAATTTATTCTATGGGATATATTTAGAAACGTTTTGTTTTTTTCGTTTTGTAAACATTCGTAAAAATCATTGTTTACTCCTACGCGATTGGAACGCAATTACGCAATTTATTAATTTTGTGAATATCGAGCATTCGGAAAGTCAAATTCGACTTCTTACTATCATGAAGTGTAGAAACAATATTTACTGTTTCACAAGGATAATAGAATTTGAAACCTTAGCTTAATTGAATTGTTTCAGCAAAGGTCGACGAATTTCAACGAATTCCGATTTGGTGTGAATCAACTAAATAGGTAGGTACTATGTAGCTACATCTCATTCATATTAATTCACAGCGCATGGTATCGGAACAGCCGCGATCACATTTGAACGTCCGATTGATAATGAAATTTTGATTTCGATGGGAATTGTTTTCGGTTATAATGAATGAATTTATGGCAAATTAAGCTACAAAAGAAATGAAGAGAAGTGCGCGATTAGTTGTGAGAGCCGACCATCGAAATAACGCACAAATCACAGTCGAAGAGCGAAATAAAATTTATAAATATCTATACTCGCCGTAGATGTATAGAATAGCCCGCGATCGCGAATAAAAATGCAAAGGAAGACGGAGGGATGGAATCATGAAGACAATAAGAAGGAGCGAAAAAGACGTGAAAACATCCAATAATGGCCCCACCATATGTTTTTTGCGGTTGTTCAATGCTTATTGCTTGCCTTGCGAACACTGAGCGATAGCAAACACATTTAACTGCAAGTGGTTGAATTGGCTAGATCGGGTCGGTGACTGTGTGACGCTAAACATCGATCATACGATATTTTGTTTTCATTTTTGCGTTCTAAATGCTTGCTTCAACGTGGAATCAACAGAGAACGCCGCATCTTCCCAGATACTAAAAACCGCGAATCGCGAAAAAGTGTACTCTATCTGTCGACTGTCGACCGTATTGACAGCCCAGAAGAATGTACTTGTTACTTAATTGTTCCTGCAATAGTGAAATATACAATTAAATTAAAATTGCAATAAAAAAATCAAACAAAGTGAGCCAATTGAAAAAGAAAATAAAAGAAGCATTTGAGCGTATCGTTGTCGGATATTGCGGCGAAAGATATGAGCATAAGATGGATTCATTAAGTTATTTTGTACAAAACGTTGTGGGCTTTTCGATCGGTTTCTCCTTGTTGGGCGTGATAGAGGTTACATCCGTAGCACTCATCGTTTACTACGTATGCACCAAGACTAGGTACGTAACGAATAGTGTTTGGATAAATAATTGACAGCACCCGGCAAGCGCCGAGTGAGAATAACATTGATGCTCCTCCTGCCTGATGCGAAATTTCCTTTATCAAATATGTGTTTTTTTTAATTAATTTAATATGTAGAAAATCTAATTCCAATAGCCTTTAACCTCGTTGCGCATATAAATGACGAGATTGTAGGTACATAGTTGGATTGAGTGTGTAGTGTGCGATGTAATAAAGTGTTAGATCAGCTGCGTGCTATTTGCTGTAGGAACAGACGCTTTTGTTCCAATGGAATGGAATATTTTTGTGTTTATTCCTAGTCCATTGTTGCAAATTCAATTGTTTTCTAAAATTTATGGGAGCGAATTCCAAGTTTTGCCCTGCACCGTTGTTAAGTTGAGTGGTGGTGTTCCAATATTGCTTACGCAGTACCTAGGACGTCAATGTGATACGCTCATAAAGAGCGATTTGTTTGAGTTATCAAATGTAAAGGTATCAGAAGGATAGTTCTTATGATCAAGCTGAATGGCTTCGGGCATACTAGTGGTCATATTGTGCACATATACGGAATGCTGCCAAGTAACTTGTTTAAGGAATGTTAAGATACCTAACTACGATGATCTCATGTGAAATATCTTCGGAAACAGAATGGGATTTCAAGATATTTGGCTTTTTCCACTTACGAAGCAACCGGAGATTTTTTTTTTTCAATTTCTTGAGACTAACAGTTGTAGGATTCGGCTCCTTACTCGCTTTGTTCCACCACTTCATATGCTCATAGATGAGAAGACTGCGTTGTTGTATGTTTTTTTCTAATCTGAAATGGGGAAAGTAAAGTTTTCTTTTGTTTGGTGTGGAATAAAGAAAAAAAAAGTGTGCGTGTTGACAGATACAATTCTCCTCTGTTGTGCCACTTAATAAAAAAAAAATCTTAACTGGGACAGCGGAACAAATGGACCCGTAAGTCGAACTCGCCTAACGACGGTTATTCGATTTAATACCAGAGTTCACTAAGTTCAATGTTTATATAAGAATCCGTGAACTGTGTTTTTCTTGCATTAAATACAACGAGGCATACTTTACTCTGACTTAGTAATTTGTCCAGGTTCCCCTGCAGGGGCGAGATACGAAAATAACTTCATTGTCCCTTTGTTAAAATCTGGCGTCTTCTCTATCGACAAGGTCTTGATTGGGAAAAGAGGTATCCTAAGCCTCCCACTTGACTGCAGGCTTCGGCTCAAAATATTGGCGGGCCTCACATTCTCAGATCACTTCTTCACTGAGTCCAGTCAAATGCTTGCGCTGTTGCATTTGTGTGATCCACGAGTTTTGAAGCCTGCCATTTCTAGAAACATTGAGTTATTTGTACTGCATTATTGATAGGATTTATATTATATTATATCTGCCTTTTAAAGGCAGTTCTAACTGAGCTGGTCCGACAAAAAACCGGCAAACTGATTTGCTCGAACAACGTGGATAATTCGTGTAAATGTTGCACCAAATGATAAGTTAACAAGTACATATATGCCAACAAACAAACAATCATCTGTCCACCGCCTAGGACAAAACTTCACTGCTGGTAGGAATAACTTCGAGGTAGTTAAGGAGTTCATCTACCTTGGAGTAAACATCAACTCCACGAATGAGACCTTAATGAAGATCCGACGGAGAATTACATAAGGAAACCCCTGCTACTTCGGTTTGGCAAAACAAATGGGTTCGCAACTCCTCACTCGAAAGACAAAATGCATGCTCTATCGAAGCTTAAGCCTGCATAATGGTGCCGTGTGCCGGACGATAAGTAGGAATAATGAGCTAAAATTGGTTTCGTTTGAAAGAAAAATACTTCGGCGGATATTTGGTGCTTTGTACGAGGAGGGCAAATGGAGAAGAAGGTACAACCGCGAACTATGAGCTCTACAGAGACTACATTGGTTCGGTCACATTGAACGGATTGACAATAATGCTCCAGCCAGAGGATCTTCGACTACCAGCCCCAGGTTCGAGAAAGCAAAGAAGACCGAACCCCCGTTTTAAACACCAAGCCATCGCGGATGGCGGAGCATTTAGTGTAGACAAATGGACGCAGCATGTCTCAGGCGGAGACTCTTCACGGGTCGGGAGCCCATTAAGCAATATTTGTATTTTTGTCAAGATATGATACTTGGACCACTGAGCCAACTCCATTTTCAAACAAAAAATAAACATACTCTGTGGCGCCCGATGCGGTGGTAAGAGGCACACGGGTAGAGTAGGTTATGTTGTATACCCTCCAGTTGTTTGATCAACGGTGAATTAATTGCTGGAGGTCAACATTTTGTGTCTGCCATTGATGGCTGAACTTGGCGATTCCATTTGCTAATGATCTACAGTTAAATTGTTTGAAATCAAAGTTGCTAACAGATCAGCTTTTTCTTTCGGTGTTGTATCGTAAACGTGTCATTCAGGCTGAGATGGAAGCTGATTCTAAACACGTTGAATATAACAAGCGCCACTTAAACATTCATTGAGTTTATTTCTTGTAAATTGTTTGCACTATTAATGAAGCCAAGCTTCGTGAGAAGTTCGATTTTGATCAAATGAGGATGCCGCTCATTATCGGTGATCTCCTTATGTGCATTATTTTCAGCTCCTAGGGTTAGAATGTGTGTCTTAATGTTTTTGGTGGACACAATTGACGTCTCTTTTTTTTATTGTGCGCTTTAAATTTATAAATTTACAAATTAGTTTAATCGCACAACACCTGAGTGCTGGATAAAGTTACCTACCTGTCGTATATTTTTGACTTTTAAAAATACGAGTCGAAGAAAGTTACAAAATAAATTTAGTAATCAAACAATGTAAAATAAAAAAAATCATTATTCCAATTCATTGTTTTGTTTGATTGCCATTTCCGAATGACATTGATAATAAATAATTTAGTCTGTTATCATTTAAACTGAACCTGCAAAAAATCACTCATTTCTTCAAGTCAAACAAGTGATAGATAATAGAGTTCTAACACGCGCCAGATAGCTCTTTCAGCATCGATGCCAGAGGTTATTGAGATTATCTGCTGGTTCAGATATGTTGTCCAAATTAATAAATGGATATTTTATTTTTGTCCAAATTAAATCTGTCGTTGTATTACACTGTTGACTTTCACTGATTCGAACTCGAACCCAACCCTTACCCTTACAGTATGTAAACGGCGCATCATTGCTTTGTGAATAAGCAGGGAACAGTCTCTAAACATTTTAAATAGCTTTTACATTTACATTTTATCCGTTCATTAAATGGCAACAAACTCGTGAGTATATAATGGGGAAATTTATGTGATCTCATTTAAGAAAGGAATGGCGGCTTTTGCAAAATAACCGGGTTTCGGTTTTCCGATAATAACCGAAAAAACCCGGTTAACCGAAACTAAATAACCGGTTTCAATTTTAACCGCCTGGTTTTCCCGATCCCTAAATAACGATAAGACAACGAAAAACAAATTATGTTAAACACTAAAAAACATAATTTAATGAAGCGTAATTGAAATTAAACAAAAAAAAACAAAAATTTCAATTGAAGAAAGGGAAACCTTAGAGATCTGCATTCACACGTGCCTTCCCTTGTTGTTAACCGCCTGATTCTACTGTCATGCATGCCCTCTCTATTTCTCGTTAGCCCCCAGAGTGCAATTTTTACTTTTCTACCAACGAAGCGTGCAAACTTTATATTTGGCAAGTTTTCCTTTCGTTACGCACAGTTCTGAAGTTTTTTGGAACATGCTAATTTTCTTTTATTTGGCTGATTAAAAAATCATCAGTAACCGGATTATGCACGTGTCGAAATCATAGAAAATAGTCAGGCCTGAAAACTTCTTGGTCACACAGATATAATAACACCAACATTTGATTAGCCTCAGTTACGAGGTGATCCGAAACTGGGAGCCCCGCTGATTTTCATTGCGGTCAAACCGGCAAAACCCACAAACGGACCAGTAGAAAAGCAGTAAAGTTGGAGGATTATGATCCCATTAAGCCTGATCATAACCTTTAGAAGAAGAAGAACCAACAGAACACAGATAAGGAAATTATGCGGAAATTACAGATTTATGTATGCCTAGGTTGTTAAGCCATTCGAAGCCATTTGTGGGTATGAATGTAGTGGGCAATCGTCGATGATGTGGTTGATCGTTTGAGTTGGAGCTCCACAGTCGCATTCCGCGGTGGCGGTCAAGCACCATTTTAAGGGATTGCTCCTGCATCGGTCATGACGGTTCTTCCTTATCCAGTTCAGCCTGACCCACGTTTCTCTTTTTTCTCTGAAGCCGGCTGCTGCTATCTGTCCGTATTCTTGAAGTAGTGTTTTATGACGTCTGATTCCGGGTGGAGTGAAGTTGCTGAGAGTCGGAAGACACTGCGTTGAGGTGCATTGTATGGCTACCCGTTATAGTCCAACACTATATCCCAGAAGTGTGGTCTGGTTCACCGACAGATCTTAAATGGAATCTGGAGTAAGAGCTGATATCTTTGAGGTCAACACCAAAGTCTCCGTCCCTATGGAAATACATCCCAATGTGATCCAGTCTGAAATCCATGCCATTGAGATCTGCGCCAGAATAAACCTTGAAAAGGTAGGTATTAAAGGCGCCATAATACACATGTTCTCGGATAGTTAAGTAAGCTGCACTCCAGCACTGTCATCCTATTCAATGGACTCTATGACACTTTAGTGTTGCTACGATACGTTGCAATCCCTAGCCAGATATAAAATAGAGTTAAACTTGGATGAAATTCTGCCCATCGGGGTATTGCAGGCAAAGAATCTGCGGGTGAGCTAGCTAAAGCTGGTTCACAATCCGCGTTTTTCGGACCAGTACCTTATCCCAGAACCATCTCCACTAGTGCTCTAGCTCTAGGCCTGATTGATAGTTGGGAACACCAAAACGTCTAGCCAATTGGGAAACAAATCCAATCGATTAATCAGGGGGCTCATTCCGTAACTTCTATGGCGATAATCGTTCAAGCGATAGCAGTGGACGAGGTCTTCGTCAATTTGCTTCACGCAACTTTATCATCATCGTGTCGTCCGAGTTTAGATATTTATTATAACCAATTGCAATCATCGACAAAACCACGGAGCGCATATTGTGCGAATGCCCAACCCTATGCGGAATCAGAAAGAGGATCTTCTTCAAAGAAATCTGAAGCAATGAAGACTTGAAGAAATCCCCTGCTAGAAGCATTATTGCCTTTTATAGAAAAGTGGAAAACCCACTAGCCTAAAATCGTCTCTCACCTATGGTACAATAGATCTACTCAGGTCGACGTAACGTTTTTCTTCGCCTAGGCGACTCAGAAGCTCAAAAAAAAATATTGCAATCATACACAACGCTCAACAACGGACGGCGTTGTTTTCATTCAGTGAACAGTTGATTTGCGGTAAAATTTGTGTTTTTAGACGTATATTCACGAAAGCAAATGTTGAACTTATTATTCTCTGACAATTTATCTAATTTTTGCTTTCCAAATCAATTTTCTATTTATCCGCTTTTTATCCACTGTGACCGAATGAGTGTGGATGGTTGCGGAGTCGTAAATTCATTTAATTACCAAACATTTTCAATGTTAGCTAAGACACTGACGTAATCAGGTTGCAATTATTTGTATATCATACACAAAAGATCTTAATTCAATTGTTCCCCTTAAAATTATTCTAAAATACTCTATTCGTCTGCAAAATATGCAAATCGGATCGAGATGATACCTCATTAGCTATCACGAAAATGACATCATCTTGACGAAGATTATCGGCACGCAAATAGTGAATGGTCGAAATGACATCGTCCAGACGATAGGCGATCGATATTACGGGATGCAAGATTATCGTCAACATGATTTCGTCAACCGATAATCGACTTACGGAATGATTCCCCAGGCCTTACTATTATAAGGAAATTCTTATATTATGTAGATAAGGCAAGTATGAGCAATCTGGTGAGCTTCCTGTCAGGCCATAATGGCTTGAGATGTCATCTTAACAAAATTAAATTGTGGTCGGAGACAGAATGAAGGTTTTGTCTGGGGGAGAATGAGTCAAACAAACTCTCTGTGAATGGCCGGCGCTACATTGGCTAAAAGGACGTATCTTCCACAGAGAAATACGTTCGACAGCAGAGCGGAAAAACTCTGCTACCGGCCGTGCTGACCTTCATTGGGGAAGTTGTACGCCTCTTGAAATAAAAAACTCTTCAGATACAAAAGATCTTTGGGGTTGAAGGTTTTGCCATTCTCTCTTTCTTTCTTTCTATGAAAAGTATGAAAGACAGACACTTTATTTTGTATTACCTCTCCATACAACTTCTATTCGAAACAATATAATTAATGAATAATAATTTTGAAGGAAAACTAAGATGTTAGAATTTTGTTTAGTTAAGCAGGAGTTGAACTCAATTCTTTTTTATTTGAATTGAAATAGCACGAAATATAAGGGAAATATTTTTTAATCTATTTAAAAACATTTAAAATGAAATTAAAAATAACAAAGAAAATCATCTACCAACAACCGCATTTTATAAAATACAGGGTGCGGCGACAAAACTTCCTTTTTGAAAAGCGCTATTCAGTATAAATATGTTTTCGTAGCCCGCAGGGCGCGCATTTCAAAAAAGGATATTATGTTGCCGCACTCTGTACATTTAGGTGCTAAAATACATAATAAAAAATAATATGCAGCATTGTGCAAGTTGTGCTTCCGGGAATTTGGGAATGATGATGTCGTACGCTAAAACTACTGAGGACAGTCATATTAAAAGAATAACTTCTTCAATTTGGTCATACACTGAATATCATCACTGAAAAAATCATCAATGCAAAAAGGAAAAATTATTTTTCCATCGCATTGTGCAATCCCTAGAGTGGAAAGGAAAACTTAAGAAAAAGTTACGGTACCAAATTGTTTAAATAATGGGTGTCAACAGACGGATTTTAAAAATATTTCCACTTGAGCATTTCGTTCCCCTAGAGAGAACCTTTATGTTAAAAATTTCAGCTTTCTATGTCGAAATTTAATCCCTACAAATTGACGACGGACGGATGGACATGCTAAATCGACATATTTTTCGATGCTGATTATAAATTAAGGGTCTTTCATTAGCGACTTGACAACTTCAAACTTTCAGTGTGAACGCACCCTTAAACCGATTACCGAACTGTCAATGTCAAAATATTCAGTAAAATCAACATTTTCATCATGGTAAAGTACAAGAAGGACCAACGTTTACAAACAATTTAAATTTACTACCGAAATCCCGAGTTTAAGAGCGTTAACGCCAATTATCGGCCATAATTCTCGTTCCAGCAGACAAGCAATTCATAGTCCAGTGAAAAATTTGAGTTAGAATATTCGCTGCTTGATGTTGCCGTACCAGTGAGACTACGTTTTGCCCGAAGTGGGCACCGTAAAGTCGATTTTACTTGAGAATTGCGCATTCTCCCAGACCACATTATGGCGAATTTTGCGTAAAGATATTAGCCTACACCCTTACAAGATCAAGCTGACTCAAGAACTAAAGCTAAAACTCTGTCTGGACATGATGGAAGCAAATGAAGAATTTCATCTGAAAAACATGTTCAGCGATGAAGCGCATTTTTGGTTAAACGGCTTCGTCTACTAGGGCTTTGAGCTATAAATTTTAATTATCCTTGTTCCTTCATGTAGTTCACCATAATGAATATGTTAAATGTGATAATTAAAACAAAATTTTTCTTCTATTTAATATCACTTTTTTTATTTTACAATATCTAATTGTCACAACTTTTTTATTTTTATTTTTTATTTTTTAAACTGACGACGCGTTTCGAAGCAATAGCTTCATCTTCGGGCGTAGACTCTATTGCTTCGAAACGCGTCGTCAGTTTAAAAAATAAAAAATAAAAATAAAAAAGTTGTGACAATTAGATATTGTAAAATAAAAAAAGTGATATTAAATAGAAGAAAAATTTTGTTTTAATTATCACATTTAACATATACAACACAACCGGAGACAAGAACACAAAAAAATGGATAATGAATATGTTGATTTTACTGAATATTTTGACATTGACAGTTCGGTAATCGGTTTAAAGGTGCGTCTACACTGAAAATTGAAGTTGTCAGGTCGCTAGTGAAAGACCCTTTATTAATTGAGTTACTACTGTAACTGTCTTTTCTTTCGCGTTCAATGTTTTTAACTTTCATTGGCGAAAAATTATTTCATACGTTTCGTTTGATTGGCTGATGTTAAGCTCCACAGACAAGAAAAAAAGGGGGTTTGTCAGTTGTCGGGCAGGGTTTAGTAGTTTTTAAGGGTCTGCGATCAATATTAAGGGCATGCTACAAATTATGAGTTCACATTATAATACCCATAGGATAAGTTATAACAACTATGTAACAAATTTGATTGTTTCGATTAATATTTTACTTATTCATTGAGGCAAAAACATTTCCAACGATAACAAATTGTCACTGGAATCAAATCGCTTTGGAAATGAATGACTAACGGGTTGTTTACTTTAAACGAAATCGATCGATATTAAAAATAGTTGTTTATCGCCCACTGTTTAGTTTTGCAATTCAAATTCGTGAACGCATCGCTGTATCGATGAAATTAATTGTTTTTTGGTTTTTTGGTATACATTACCGTATAAATAGCGAGCCCCATTGCTTTTAAAATTACGAACATTGCTTAAAGTGTTGTTCGGAAAGTGCATACCTTTTGGCCGTACTCACAGGGTTCGTGGACTGGTGATGTTTTACTTATAAACCAGGTGCATCTTGTGTCATGGCCTCAACATTTCAATTTCAATAATGTAATCCAATTATTGGCTGGGTTCCTTAGCAGTTTAGCTTCCTCAAAACGTCACGTTCCGCGCGCAAGTAAAGAATTTAAATGCTGACACATCATAACAACCTTTCATTTAAAAAAAATAAATATCGGCTGATGACCTTAAAAGTTTGAAAACAATTGTTATGTTTGTTTGTGTAATACGTTCGTATTTTTGATTTGGCTTTCTTAATTGCATTATTTATGACACGATCGTTTTATAGTGCGATACATGAACAGCAATATTATGTATTATATACACACACTTGTAAATTTTATTTGACTTTTGGGATATATTAGACACTACAATGTCTGACTGATGATGAGCGCTGCACTGAGAGTATACAAACTTGGGCAATCTTATTCGATTGTAGGCTTTGTCAATCCGGAACTAATATCCAATGCTAATTAATACTGGTGCATTGTTCTCACACGTAATTTATGTATATATGTAGCTAGATATGGAATGAGTCATCGCCTCGGAGTGCGTTTACTATACTAATAGTATCGTCTTGATTTTAATACTCGTAGATAAATCAGCACATTTGCAGCGCACAATTTTGTCAAAAATGTCAACAATGCGAAGCACAGTCAATGAATTTGTGCGGCCGAAGAACTCGCCAGACTCAGTACGAATCTTCGTGTTTTTCCATTCATGTAGTCTGGTCTGATGGTTCGATGTTGTACGATTATGGTACACTAATCGTTGTCAGCCTGGCGATTACCCAGTGTTGTAACTAATTATTATTGATTCTGCTTATTTTACCTCCCCGTGGTAGCCGGCTCAGCAGGTACTTACTGGTCATGTCAGCTCAGCCTTGACTTACTAAACGTATTAGGACGAGTGCTGAATAATAACATAATAACTACGCTACAATGCTCTGTCGAAAGTGGCAGGTGAGTCTCAGAAGTCTTGCATGAGCTCCTCAGAAGGAAGACGTAGGTCGGATGAATTCACGACTAGCGACGAAGCAGAAGACCCTATTAAGCAAGTGCGATGTTAAAATCGGTAAGGAAAACATCTTTGGCGGATTAGTTGGCTTATACAGCCTCCACGGCACTATAACAGACAACGGCTTTCGACTTATCTTCTTTGCAGGAGCTCGTGTTACGATGATAAGTAGCACTAGGTCCCCAAGAATGTGCATCCATAAATCGATAAATCACAGCGATGCCCGAAAGTCGGAGAATAACAGCCTTGTCAGGACTGACTTCAGTATCAGTATCAGCCGTAAAGGGCTGTCCGGGGGAGGTGTATTATCACTCCGCCTGTGGTCATTGATCATTGACGACCTGCTCGTAAGGCTTAGCAATTTGGGTTTTAACACATTTGGGTGTGACGATGATATAGTCATCATAATACGGAATAAGAGGGAAGTGAAGTCTCAACGAGTATGCAAAACGCTCTTAACACAGACCTGGATTGGTGCAACAGGAAAATCTTTCCATCAATTCCAGTCAAGCTGTCATAATTCTTAGAATTTAGAGGGAGGTCTCTCTGTTTGTCTCTTCCCGTTTGCTGTAATGTACAATTTCCAAATATAATTAAGATACTAGAAGTACTGTGTGTACTCCCAGTTATGTCAGCAGAGCCAGAGAGAACATTTTCCGTCCTGAGAAGGTTAAAGACTTGGCTGGGGGCTTCCGAAGCTCGTCTAAATGGATTAAGAATCCATGAATATTCACAGAGAAATTAATATAGATCCTGAGGAAGTTGTTAAACAATTTGCCAACAAAAAAAATAGGAGAATGGATTTGATTTTCCCGAAAAACAATAATTAAACATTATATTAAACTATTTTAACATTTAACTTAAGTTTTCAAAACTTGTTTATATAAAAAATTAACAAATTTCATTATTATTCCTTGCCTATATTATTAATATAACAAATTACTAAAATTTTGTTCACAAAAAATTTAATTTCATGGATTACGCAAGTTAAGGTTTTTTATTAACTTAAAATTGACATTGATATTTTATTATTTCGTTAATAATATACACTTTGCTATCGCACAATTTACATTATTTGTACAGAGATATGATTTACAAATGTATATCTTTCTACTGAAAAAGTATTTATATAATTTCAAGTGGTGCTTTAAATTTACAAAATATATCCTAAGGAAGCAACGAAAAAAACCTCAATTTGAAAGAACAAAGAAAAAAAAATAAATAAATAACTAAATGGATAATAATTATAAGTGATATTAAGTTAACAAAAAAAAATTAACAGATGACAGATATATAAAATAATAATAATAATTCGAGAAGTAAATAAAATAACAGTAACTAAGTTAACATATGGGTATATTTGTTCATAAATTATTTTAACATTGCTATGTTTAACTAAGTTATTCTATATTTAATTGATTTATTAGAGGATTATTACAGATGTCGCATCTAGTCCCAAAGGAGTCATTGAGCTTTACTATTGTATTATAGATAAACTCAACATTTGTTTTAATATGCAAATTGTTATGGTCACCTGACAACGTTTAAATGTACCTAATAATAAAACAAGATTACAATAATTACAAACCCATTCGAATCTCAATCCTTTTTGTGATCTGTCACTCTGTGGTTTCGCAGTGTACCTGTCCACCCGTTCCAATTTGCCCATGTATTTTTGTCTTAACTAGTCCGAATTTATTTATGTAGTACGTACACAAACCATATGAGTAGAATGGAATTGTGAATCCACCATTCACATTAAATTAGCGGCTACCTAAGGTATGTACATAGCAAATCGAACGATATGTTGAATACGGGACAGAAGTAAATTAATTCAAATAAGAAACTCACCCGAGGCACATTCGAGGTGTAGTTTATCCGTAAGACAGTGCGAGTGAAATATAGTTTGAATTTTTTTATAAAGCCCTTAAAACAAGGCAGTGGAAATAAAAACTTAAAATCAAAAAAAAAAAAATAATAAAGAAAAAGAAGAAGGGGTAAGTGCCCGTATATCCATTTTATACTCCATTTGTATTATTCAGTCCCTTATTAGGACAGTACCAATTGAAGGTCAATTGGCGGTCATTGATAATAAATTTGATCGTGGCCGCCGAAATATTTATTTGGACGCCCGAAGAGCAATTACATCCCTATTGCGGAATTAATAAAGTGCAGTCCCACTCTCACGTGAAACTCGCCCAAAGCGGCATCGCAGGCGCACCATCATTGTATCCAGATAAGACGTTTTATGTTTTGTCCTTAATATGTTAACACAGTAACTGCCAGGAAAAAAGAAAAAAAACGCACCTTTACATTTCTATAATTTCGCTTAAAAATATATATAAGAAAAAAGATGATAGCAGCTATTTATTTAAATGCACTCATATATAAGTAGGTATATGAAGATATATTTCGTAGTTATAAGACTAGAATTATAAGCGTGTTATTTAGTTATATATAGCAAACCTTTTTTTTGACGAATATTTACTCAATTAGTACCTTTATTCGTTTTGATGATCCTTTTAGGTATTTAGTTGGTTACACTGTTGTATATCTGTAGGATGCGTTACCTTTTTTGCAGTCTTCATTCTTGTTGATTGTAGTCCTATGTATCCATAAGTAGTGTTAAGTTTTTTTTTGTAATGATTTAGTTTTTTCTTTGTAGTTCTAAGTATTTATTATTCATTTAACTAGCTCGTAAGTTAGTTATAATTAAGTTCATCCTTAAATCTTATTTCTTTTTTTGTAAGAATCGAGTTTTCTCCGTCGTCCCTTGTTATTTTTTTGTTCCGCGTCGGCTTTTAAACGGTTAAGCCCCCACCACCTAAAGTGAGCTCCCTTTCTTTAGGTACGTTCTTTTGGTATTTGTGTCTTACTGCATGGTGAATACCTTCATGCATTCGGGTAGGACGGTGGAATCGAAGATTCCCAAGTTAGAGTTTGAATCCTTTTTTTTGTAAATTTAATTTGCTTTATGGTTCAATTGTCAGTTATTGATTATATATATAAATATACATAGTGCTAAAAGTATAAAATAATGCATTTAATGGTTTTTTTGTCAGGCTCATAAGCGCCTGATGTGTATTTAAGAAGATTTTTCAGGGGGGTGCGGTAGGATGTGCTAAAGATCATTCGGTGGGAATGGTCTTATCGTTGAGCAGCATCCATCTTTGGGGAAATCCAATATCTGGCCACCGGATTTCCAGGTTGGGAGGGTAATGGCTACGCTGCATCGTCACCAGCAGCGTCCTTCAGTGTGGTGTACGTCCGTCCGATTTTTGGTGAAAGAGTAAGTAACTTTATGGCATGATATTTGTTTTTGTGGTAGGTTTGGTGGAGTGTGGGGGCAAGATCCACCCCATTCCGGCGAGCGCAGTCGAGCATCGCAAGCATGCCGCGTCCCTTGCACTCAACTACTCAATGTTTCCTTCTTGTCCCATTCCCATCCTAAGGTCCTGTCCACATCCTAGTTTCCAGACCATTACCAACTCCTAACTCCCTCTACATACCCCAATATAGACCTATTACAAGATCTAAAGTAGAATGATGCCAGGGCAAATTAAGCATCATTTTTAATAGTTTGTTTTAAGATGTTTGTAATTTTTTTATGTGGCATTCAGCACATTTACCCCACACCTGGCGGCCATACAAGAGAATTAATTGAAAGATGGTTTTGTAAATTATAATCTTATTTTCGTTTGAAAGTAGTGAATTTCTATTTATAAATGGATATAACATTTTAATTGCAATATTTGTTTTTTTAAGTGTCCTCATATTATGTTCTTTAAAAGCCAGTTTTGTGTCAAGATGTATTCCCAGATATTTAACAGAAGGCTCCCATCTAATAGGATTTCCGTTGATAATTAGCTGATTAGCCGGAATGAAGCAAGATTTTCTTTTTCGTGTAAAAAAGATTGCTTGGATCTTTTCGGCATTAAGCTTTATTCTCCATTTTGCGTAGTATTCTTGCAATATTTTGGTCCATTTTTTAAATTCGTCTCAATATTGAGACCGAATTCATGCGAGGAAAGTATTGCCCTGTCATCAGCATATATGGCTGCTTCACATTCCGGAAGAATCGGGAAATCGGACGTATATAAGTTATATAAAACGGGTCCAAGGACCGAGCCTTGGGGTACGCCTGCATGAAAATGTATGATGTCGGACACACTACTGCTAACATGTACTTTAAAACAACGATTCGAAACAAAACTTTGGACAATTTTACAGAGGAATGGAGGAAAGTTTAGATTTATCATTTTGTACGTAAGCCCATTATGCCACACTGAATCAAAAGCTTTTTCGATGTCTAGTAGAATCATGCGTGTTGATCTACCTATTGCACGGTTAGTTTTTATTATCCGTGTGTTTCTTTATTCATTCTGAATATTCGGAATATTCCGAGTGAGCCATTAACGTTTCTTTATTCAATGGAATACTCCATTTCGGTGTTTCTTTATTCATTCTGGAATAAATGGAATGCATTCTTTTTATTCCTAGAGAAATGTGGAATAAAAAGAATATTCCCTCGTTTGACAGATGCACTTGATCAAAAAAAAATAAATAGAAGCAACAGCAAACAATCAATCTCTCTATCTCAATCAATTGGGTGAGCATTTATTGCAAATTTATTGTCTTTTTTTATATTTTTATGTGTGTTGTTTTAAGTTAATTATTTTTTTATTTTATATTTTTAATTTCCTTCCAGAATCAAATATACATTTTTAAAATGTTCTTCTGTGGGCATGAAATGCCGCATAGATGTTGGTAGTTGGTGACAAGATGATTTCATGAGCAGTGTTGCCACTTATGCTACATAAAAAGGTGCATGTTTTTTGAACTTGTACTAAATCCTTACTCGAAAGGACAACATATTTAATGTTTTACTTTTTCCCTTCGATTCAACATATTTAACATAATAACAACACGAGAATATAATGTTATTCATAAAAATAATAACAATATCTTAGTAATAAATAATATATTATGCTTTATCTGAGCGAAAGTTGTATATTACTGTATTGGGTACTTCGTTAAGAAACGCAGATGTGGAGACTTAAATAGGGACAAGTCGTTTTCCGCTACATATTGTTTTGGTTGTCAAAAAAATATTGATAGCTTTAAAAACTTCAGTCAATCACAAATTCGTCACTGACAAATAAATTTAGAGAATTCATTCGCGGTTTTTGTTTGTAAAACAACATTTTTAAAACGAAATGTGAGTAGAATTGCTTTTTTGGAAAATAAAATAATATGTATTGAATAGATACAATTACTGGAACTTCACTTCCATAAATCTTATGAACAAAAAGCAGTCACAAAAGCATGAGCTTAAACAAAACAACTAACAACAAAATAAAATTAAATTTTAATACGTTTTCCCAATAGTAGTACTCAGCTGATTAATTGAATAATCAAATTATTTGCGCTATAAAATTAAGAAGGAGTGCATAAACACTATTTTCGAACAGTAAAATGTAAAAAATATTGTAGAATTGTGTACGAGAAATAAAAATGAACTTTTGGCAAAAATGTTTTTTTCTTGGAAACAAATTAGGTTGAACGAATTTGCTATATACATATTTTTAATACTACTAAGTATAAACGAACAAAAACAATTAATTAATAACAAAATTGTACAAAAAAATGAAAATGCCTTTAAATTGCTGCATCAGGAGCTGCACAAGTCATTTTGGTCAACATGTTCACTGTTTTTATATATTTTGTTTGCCCTGACATACTTTCTCAGGTTTTTCCTCAATAAGGAGGAACAATTTCTGCAAATTACTGAAATTGTATGCTTCATTTTTTTCTTGACGTTTAAGAAAGAAATGCGGCGCTTCAGAAAGAGATAGCTTTACGCACGTGCTCTATCGCATTTTGCTTGTCAGTGTTCACAATGGATGAATAATTTGTTGATTGACATTCATAGTACCAAAATATCGATCAATTAATAAATTTTGTCGTATATCAATAATTGATTTTTGACAACGATAATAAGGGTGTTTAATTAATTTAATGTAATTTGTATTACTGAGATATCGTTATTATTATTGTTTTTGTGAACTTAAATTGTATTTTCTTAAGGTTTCTCTTCTCATATTTGTTTTATTATATATGTTTTTATTTTAGTGCTGTAGTGGAGTATTACCTCACATGTGAGTTCAGTAATAGAAAAAATTTATTAATTGTAAGTAGTAAATGTTGTACTTGTTCTTGAACTAAGTGGCAGCGCTGGTCAATAGGCAAATGGCTCTCATTCTATTCGGTCCATTTTTGTTTCTTTATTCATTCCATTCTGGATATTCCGGATAAAAAAATCGAATATTCTGTCTTTTCTATTCCTTATCCGGAAAAAATAAAGAAACACACGGTATATTACATATCCTAAGAATTTGATGTGAGGTCCCGTGATTTCGCCTAAATCCGAACTGTTCGTTTGGATATGTTTGATTTTCTTCAATGATTTGAACAATTTTTTCTTTAACAACTTTTTCGTAGATTTTGCTTAAAGCACTTAGTAAACTTATTGGTATGTAGCTTTCGGTTTTATCGGGAGGCTTCCCTGCTTTTGGAATGGGAATAACCTTCGCCACTTTCCATATATTAGGAAAATATTACATTTTTAAGCATGCGTTGATGATATAGGTAAGAAATGTTATCCCTTCTTTCGGCAATTTTTTAAGATAAATATTTTTAATTTGATCGATTCCGCCTGTTTTATTAATAACTAAATTGTTTACGAAATATTCTGTGTCTGATTCCGTTATAAATTCATTTGGCGGAGTTTCGTAGATAGCTAAATTAAGTGCTTGAAGAGCATGTTCAACGATGGAGTTTGTATTTGCATCTCTTAAATTTTGAGCGACAACGTGATTTTGCGCGAAATTTAGAGCTAACGCCTTCGCCTTTCCCGTATCAGTAATGAAGGTTTCTGTACCACTTCTAATGCAAGGTAACTCCTTGGATTTATTTTTAACATTATATTCCAGAAGGGCTTGGCGGCTTTATCAAGTGTGCTAAGCTTGTTATTCCATTCCTTATTTCGATTATCTTGAATTTGTTTATTTATTATTTTATTCAATTGAGCTACTTGAATGCGAGAAGCAGGTTGCCAGAATCTTTGCCAGTTTCTTCTGTGCAATTAACTTAAAAGGACTACAAAAGATTAAAAGGGAACAAATTATTGAAAAATTTTACAAGTGAGCCCACCCCCAAATTTTTTTCTGGATACGCCACTGTGTATTCACTAAGCGATTGGCAAGTCGCGCGTTCGAATTCCGACCAGGGCCATGATTTTGAAAATTGAATACACACAACAATACAAATCTTCCCAAAGCAATTTAGGCGACGACGCCCTTTGGAAAAAAACGCCTACAACAGGACCAAACCTCTATCCTATTCACCTATACTTTCATGTAGTAAGTAGCACCTAAAAACAGTTAATGAATCATTTGCTGGGTGCTGCTTGCAGCAACAAACTTGATGGACCAAGAACAGGGACTTCAGTCGGTCAAACCACCACTCCGTAATCTCAGAGAAGAGTGGAATACAGGATCCGAATGAAAGCCAACAACAGGTGGAAATTATAATCACTTGTGACATATCATGCAAACTGTGGCCAACATATGATAAGAACCGAACCAACAAGGTTTTACGTTACTACATCACTGTCTAAGTTTATTGGAACTCTTACCAGTCACAATTTGCTAAGGAACCATACAATGAAACTAATTCTCGAGGATGATGACATCTGTGGAGGCTGCGTTGACCCATGAGGTTGCACCTCACTTTCTCCGTCACTGCAAAAGGCTATGCCACCTGAGGAACTTGATAGATACTTCTTCCAAGACATTCAAGAACTGTCTGATGTCTCACTTTCAAATCTTTACAGGTTTAAAAGAACATCCGAATGGCTGGACAACTTTGAGCAGGGAAAGAAAACCAAAGATGGAACCAAACTATGGATGAAATTCAGTCTGTTCCATCAACCCGGAAACTTTACCTAACCTAACCTACCCAGGTCGATGGAAGTCTGATGTTCGGTTGTGGCAAACCGTAAAACAGTGCTGTAACTCCAGCCCCCATTTCACGTGTTAGCAATCACAAGATAGGTAGTCGCCAATGTATGACTGACAAAGTTGACAATACCTATGTATAAAAGGTTGTGGGAGGGAAGAAAAAACAACGGTGCTAGTATTTTATGTGGTGTGTATGTGTCGTCGCTGTTCTGTTGTAATTGCGCTACTGAGTCATCAGTTTATCTGCACATGAAGCACAGTTGCTGCGGTAGCGTAATGAGTTAACAAAGTGCTGAGTTACCTATGTCTAATATTAGTATTAAATGATTTTTGCAAAGGGGTCCACGTTCATCGTTAAAAACAATTAAATGAATGATAATTTAAAAATTTCAATTTTAAAATTCAAATATAAAATTGATTAACACTATTTATTGGTTTATTGAAAAATATGTACGCCCTTGCCTTGCTAAGACCATTCAAACTTGATTTAATACTTTTAGGGCGACGATCGAATGCGTTTTTCAGTACTTTTATTTTAAATTCGAAAATCTTGCAAATAGTGACGAAGCAATTGGGTTCCGAAATCCAATAATACAGCGGGAACCTTCATTACAGTGTCGGCCTGGTTTGTTTTGAGATATGAACCCTGTCTGGCCAGCTTATCAGCTTTCTCGTAACCCGGCACACCTGTGTAACAGGGAACCCTACAAAGTCTGACTGTGTGCTGCGAGCTAAGAACCCGCAGTTCCTTCCGGTAGCAACATACAAACTTCGATTTTAACTTTATGGCAGAAATCGCGTCTATTGCTGCTTGACTGTCAATGAAAAAGAAATATTTGCATGCTTCATTGCGACATGTTTAGCAGCTGTTATCACAGCCAGAACTTCGGCTTGGAAAACGCCGCGGTAGGCGCAGAAAGTCTGATTAAACTGATGGATAGTCCAAGGACTTCGGAATAGAACCCAGCCCCAACGTATGGTAGATCTGATGGGTGGTGGTTGATCTAAAGGGTCTTTTATTAAGGACTTGACAATTTCTTTTTTAAATAAAATGTTAACTACTTGAGATATCTCAAAAAAATGTTTTGGCTTGAATTACTAGCCGTGTTTCTTTGCACGCGGATATAGGATTGGCATAAAAAACGACCATCGCCGCTTAAGAATTCATAAAAAAAAAAATGGCAGCACACATGCACCCATGACGTTTATTAATGACACAGCTGTAAGTTGAGTTAAGAAATTTGTATTGAAAATCGTGAAATTCAAAAATATTTAATTTCCGACAGTTGAAATTAATGCCAAACATATTCTAAAACTATAAAAAACAGTTTCACATTGACAGATTTACTAAATTTTGAAAAAAAATAATAAAATCACGAACAAAATATTCGGCGGGATGTGTCAGTGGTCGGCGGGTCCAGCCATTTGACATTTCCTGAAAAATTCATCGCAACAATTCATCAGAAACGAAGAAAATGGGTTTGGAAGCACTGTTTATCCCCGCTAAAGTAGCGTACCTACTTACTAAATATAAAATTAATGTTAGTTTATCTTCCAAAAGGTGGCGGTAAAATCCATAAACAATGTCTTTCTTACTTTCGGTCAAAGTTATAACATCGGTCAAAGTTACCCCAGTTAACGGTATATAGGATAAGTTGTTGTTTTTTTTACATGCAAATTTCACATTATCCCTATATCCGTGTGCAAAGAAACAAGGCTAATCGAAATATTTATGAATGGAGTTCGCTTCGTTCATATGTCCGCCACGGGAACGCAGCGGCCGATACGTTGAACCCAATTTTGGATGAATCGGACGCACATTTAGACCGATACGGCCACTATTTCTCGTTCACTATTGGCTCTGAGTTCTGAGTATTCAAAATATTTAAAATTGCTCAAAATCGTTAGAGCCGTTTTTGAGTAAAGTGACATTTTCAAAAATTTAAACAACTTTTATATGAAGAAAAAAGTTATTAGAAAATATTATTAGTTCTTATGTAAATTCTTATAGAAATAACTTGGCTCGTTTTTGAGATAAAATCATGTCTTTAAAGTATTGTTATTCAACCATTTATGCAAAAACTGAGCACGCTATTTTCACATTAGTTACTTTATCTTTCAAAAACGATCAAAATTGTAACAGTTGTTTGAGAAAATCGGTATTGTAAATACCATAATGTATGGTAGGTACCGTTATCAAATACGAAGTTTGAAATAAGTCTGTCCAGGTCCACCCATTGTTGCTGGAACCTCGGACACGGACTGACACACTGACGGCCCGTCGCGACGGACGGAAATGTGTACACACTTTTTTGAACTTCTCTTTTGTCGTAAAATCATACCTCGTGTCGTACCTACTCAGTTGGAGTTCGAAATATTAGCACCATCCACCATTGCAAGAAAATTAGAAAAACCGTGCAATCAAGTTGTGACCGTAGCTATCACTGAAATTTTCTGGTGGAAACGTACCATTACCAAGATTGACGTTGTTGCGGTTGTAAATCCAAGATTCTTGGACAATGCTGATGTCGATGTTTTCCTCTTTTAGGAAAACCTTCAATTATCTGAGCACAAATAAATTCCTTCAGATTAATCTGAACGACTTTAAGCATTGATTGGTTTCAGTGTTTGGTTGGTTTGGACAGTGATTTGATCAGTCCGGATCGCGTTTCGCATTTGATGACCCTGTACCCTAGCATGACTTCGGATACCTAGATAAGGTTAATTGCTCGAAATAAAACTTAATTGAAGCGAAGGTACCAAATATAAATATGTATCTAGGAGTCTATGATTAAAAAACTACCACTGTTACATACTATTTATGGTCAACATTTGCATTCATTTGTTTTCTTTTTATTTTCAGAGCGCCAACGACAATAGCCGGACTATTCCCTCATCTAAACCTAAATCTAAACTCATCTCTGGTTACGTTTAATAAAATGGGAAATGAGATTTTAACGACTCTCCTCCCAACCAAAAAACAGGTACGCTTTCCCTTTGGATTCTTATTTTATGTATCCTACCCCAAATTTATAAAATCCAATTATGCTCCTAAAATGAATTGAATTTATTTAGCCAAACCATTATCGTTGCATAAAAAAAGCACGCCATATGGGTGAATATGCTATAATCAGTTTGTTATGAGCTATTTTCTTGTACACTACACTAAATGATTACAGTGTGACCTGACTCTCTGTTTCTTATCACCTTGCTTTTGGTTGTCAGAAATTGAAGTATGGATTATGTAATGCACGGTTGATTTTCGTCACCGCAGTAAAAAATACAAATTTATATAAATTTCTTGAATTATGGCAAATTGAGGAGCAATCCCACAATAATCGTGCATCATGACCTTCGAATATTATTAGCTTCCATTATTAATAACAATAGCATAAGGTTGTAGGTATCTACCTATCTCGTCTTTCTCTTATCTCTTATTTTCTTTATGGTCGAATAATGTACATGATCACATCACATCATGCATGTCACGTGCACGAGAGAGAAGGAGATCAGTTTTCTGCAGTCAATGCTTAAACAGGTGTAAGCGTGAGATCAGATCTTATTCTGTAGGGATCATAATTCTACCATTTTACTGCATCCCTGCTAGTCCGCCTGTGAGCTTCGCGGGGTCGACATTAGGCGGTTTTCTTTTTTAGCCCCGACCGGGGAACAAAGCGGGGCCCGAGCGATCAGAGCTCGCTCCGAGCAGAACGTAACCTGAGCGCTCCGAGCTAATTAAGAAACAGAATTGAGCACTGAACTGTCATTAGATAATTTTTTTTTATTAATTTTCAAAATAGTCAGGTTTGCTTCTGAAATTGGTGTTTGTCAAGGATTGTTCCATTTAAATTATAATTTCTAGTAAATAAACTATGGAAAAAGCACAAATAATGAATGAAGTCAGCCGCTCTCAGCTTTTCGCTCGATGTGCTCGGTCATTTTCAATCGAGCTCATCGAGCGAGCCCTGAGCTAGCTCAGAGATAAAAAAGAAATACACATTTTGCGCTCCGAATTAAAAAAGTAACACAGTTCTTTTTTTGACAGCTCAGTGCCCCGCTCGGAGCTAAAAAAGAAAAACGCCTATTAACGAATGTTGCCAGGCCTCTTTGTTGCGAATCACTTCATCACTGAGTCAATAAAATTATGCTGTTGTTGCATTTGTGTTATCCAGGAGTTTTTAAGCCTGCCCTTTTTACGATTTCGACGCGTACACGCATTATTGATTTCTTTGATCTTTCTTTTACGACATCGGTGATATCCAGGAGTGCCAACCCACGGACTTGCAGCAAACTTACGGCGCAGTTTCAAGACGTTAAATGTGTTTTCGGTTAATGTGTTGGACTACTAATCGAAGGGTCTCAGGTTCAAATTACGCTATGCCAAGTAGAACCCAACGTTATTTTTCCACTGCGTAACTTCTTGCGAACGTCCGGAAAAATCCAAAAGTATCAATTATCATGCGAAGCTTCTAAAATTTGCCGTCCGAAGTCAACTTAAAATTCTAGGGTCGTTCCTCTTCGCACAAGCAAATGGGTGGAAAAGCAAGGTTTTGACCCGGTGTGGGCCGTTAATACCTACTATTTTTTATTTTATTTTTTTCAAATGTGTTGCCAAGGTCACATGAATGACAAAATTTACTATATCTGATTTCTCCCCTTAGTCGCATTTTACGACAATTCTGTTTTTTCTGGGGTGCTGCAGTGATATTTTATGTCTGAAACACATGTGCAGCAGAGACGCACGCAATAATGCATGCATCAACGCACATAAAACACATGTGCAATAAGAAATTGACGTCATTGGGCGCGTTCAATTTGCAAGGCAACTACTAGTCCCTATTATTTTACCTATCCTCATTGACCCAATAACTCACGTGACCATCGTTTGGCAAGTGATAGAAATTTAATCATTATGGAACTTGCAGTTGCTTTGCAAATTGAACGCCCCAATTCAGTATGCTTTTTGCCTGACCTAAATATCACTGAACGACCTAACAGTAAGATTGTTAGGTATTAGGTCCGTTCGCGAACTAATATGCAAACGTAAATTTATATAAACTTTCGTGCAAAACTACACAAACGCGGTCGCGTACTGAGAAAATGGTAAAAAAATGAACGAAAGAAACATGTACTTTCGTTCATTTTTCTTCACACAGAATAGGTCCGTTCGCGTACTTTATGTGTAGGAAAATGAAAAGTGTCAAATCTCCAAAATCGAGAGAGAAGCTGTTTTTTTTTGCTGGCAAACTCATAGGATTTCATCGTATGACAGTTTTCATTTTCTTTCAGCTGGTACAAACACCAATTTCAGAAGAAGAATCCTGACTATTTTGAAAATTAATAGAAAAAAATTATCTAATGACAGTTCAGTGCTCGATTCTGTTTCTTAATTAGCTCGGAGCGCTCAGGTTACGTTCAGCTCGGAGCGAGCTCTGATCGCTCGGGCCCCGCTCTGTTCCCCGCTCGGGGCCAAAAAAGAAAAACGCCTTATCTTTGATTTGCGAACTATCCTCTTGTTGCTGATTTAGCACAGCAACAGCCAAGGGAGTAAGAGACAGCTGCTGTATTGTGAAAAACATTACCACAGCAAAAGCACACATCACCATCAGAGAGATCAATTCTCTTTAAATGCAAACAAGAGAGAAAACCAAAATATAGGCATTTGAATGTTTAAGACTAAAATCATCGTAGCAAGATCAATAGAACTTTCAATGCGAATTAGGATTTTTCCAAAAGTTAGGAAAGTGCTGTTGTTATTCCTACCTGTGATCAATGTATGTTCTTGCATCAAGAAGCATTAGTCCTAAAATAAAATAAATTATTGCATCCCCTGCCAAAATTGCAGCTTTTGTTGCTTTGGTGGTGTGTTTCTGTTATAATTTCCAAATAGTACATACTAGAAAGTTTAGAATGGTAGCTCTTAACTCGTTAGTCATCGTACCAAAATGAACTTAAAGTTCACTCATACAGCATTTAGAGCATTCAGTTTGCCGCAGTCCAACTCGACTTGACCGCTGGTTAAAATCGCTAAGATTTAAAAGCGGTTGTGCTTTTTCCGAGTTTGGTTTGTTTTGTTATGAATGAAATTATAAAAAAAAATCACAGTAAAATACGAAAACTGCGAAAATAAGTGATGGGTTGGATTTCCTTTGAAAAAATAACGTTTTCACAAATATTAACTTAATAATTAGCGTAAGAATGCAAGAGAAAGTGTTTTTGAAACCTCGTATTTAACCTCATTCTGTCAAAAAGATGAAATGCAATTTCGTGCCGAAAATAGCATCATTCAGTGCTAGTAATTGTCGCTTCATTCAGACACTGGTCAGTGAAAAAGATTCACTCCGGATTGAATACGAATTACCTAATAGTTTGATTGAGTTTCATTACGATATTCCGATACGCATATGACCCATAACTTTGATATCCAATTTCACAATTTCATAAAAATTGGCGTCAAACGTATTTTAAAATCAAATGAAACATTGCATGCTAAGTGCCCATTTATCAAATCATATGTGACAGAAAACCGCATACTATGCTCTTTTCGCTACAGTAAATAACCAATTGGCACTCTATCTAGTCCGCCAAAGGAAATCTCAGGCCATTAAATATTTTTATTCCTAAGAATAACGCAAAACTCGTTGGCATCCAATGTAAAAACAGATAGTGAAGAAATTTGTTGCATTTATGTATATTACATTTCCTAAAATTTATTGATTAGTCATTCAGTCCCACTTGGGATAATTAAAGTACGGCAAAACACATACTGAATGCGCCCATTTTTAAACGCCGAAATGACAGTTTTGACAAATGCCGTGGTTAATTCCAAAAATTCGCAAGAGAAGCTCCGTATATGGTTTACAGCTAAATAATTTGTACGCAGATTTTCCATTCCATTTTTAGCCAGTGCTCTTGTACCCATCGATGCTTGCCGCTTTTTATGAATTTTAAATTTTGACAATGAGCTACCCCTATATTACGCGTTAAACTAAATTTATGAATTACTTTTCCGTTGCAACAATGGATCCACTTTTTAGAACCCGCGGTTGGTTCGAGGTTTGTTCACGCAAAATTATGACTAATTACATCACATTGGCGTAAAATTAACAATGCTTATTCCTTTGTTAACTGTTGTATATATATATAAGTATATTTTTCTAATTTATTTATTTTTATGCTAGGAGCCGAAGCAGCAAAATAATTTATCACATGGCTCAGGAACTCAAAACCTGCTCCAGATTACTCCACATGCTGGCCGGAAGCCCTATAATTCCATGTTTGACTGGGGCATATATTTTCCTTTCTTAGCGCAAATTGTTCGCATCAAACAGTTTTCCTACGCTCAGGTAAGCAAAGCGCACTAAATTTTAATTTAATTGCAAGAGTAAGAATTGTTTTCCAGGTATCTGGGCTAGTTTTGAAGGACCCCATCCTACAACGTGCTATTAAGCAAGCGAGCACAGACATTCTAAAAGAGAAAAGTGTGAAGGCGAGAAAAAATGATCGAACTTTTTTAGCTCGTGCCGATACAGACTCGGAAGATGATGAGTTGGAACACATTTCCTATCAGAAAATCTTGAAGCAACAAGAGAAGCGAGGATATAAGATTCTAATGGACATGCGTTCCACTTTAAGTGGATATTTAATTGCTTTTACTTCTTGGATATTGTACAAACTTCTGCCGTGCTTTTTGTCTGGAGTGGTAACACACACTCAGCAGATAGAAATGCTAAAGCTGGCCGCAGAGAAGGCGCCGGGAATACCTTTGATATTCCTGCCATTGCATCGCAGCCATTTGGATTACATTATGGTAACGTTTATACTGGCGAATAATGACATTAAGAGCCCACTTGTGGCCGCGGGAAATAACTTACAAATCCCCGTTTTCGGTGGTTTACTACGTGGACTTGGTGCGTTCTTTATAAAAAGAAAAATTGATCCAGTCGTAGGAAAAAAAGATGTTCTGTATCGAGCCATTTTACATTTGTACTTGCAACATGCACTTAAAATGGGACACAATGTTGAATTTTTCATTGAAGGCGGACGAACACGAACTGGAAAACCATGTATGCCTAAGGTGAGTTGTTTTGAAATGTATTTTTTTTTTTAATGATCCAAAAGCACAAACATCAACGTATTTTACACCGTGAGAGAGAGTGCAAAGTAAATAAAAGGCTGATTCGCGTTTCTTATCCCACTCATCTTTAGCCGATTACCAACCGCTGAGCGATAACCCGTGTCCATTCATTTACCAAAATCTAGTTGGATTTTACGATTGGCTCCTTCCCAGAGTGCTCCCGTAATATGAGAACAACCACCATCGTCGTAGGGCATACCTGCCGAGAACGATTATGGGAACCCATTTCTATGTAAAGATTAGTTGTTAGGACTTTAATACATTGATTAGACTATCCATTCGTAAAAACTTTGAAGGAGTATTTTTTTGCGAATCGGATTCAGATTTTTAGATTGTCGATGATGTCGTGGGGTTCTCACCAATGCAGAGCACTTTGCAATGTGATCCAATTTCTGACGTAAAATGTATTTAGAGGATATGTCATGAGTCAAAGGCTGATCGCAAGTTGGAAGCATCTTCCCTTTTGTGCTCACTATACATCGATAACGTTCAAGTCGATAACGATCAAGTCAATGGCGCTTTCACCATTAGGTTTGCTATTGATCTGGCGGTTGCTACTAGTGGATAGCACATAACGTCTTTGTCCGTTCTGTCCTAGTGCCTCTTACAATTGGTGACTGGTTAA
Source organism: Portevinia maculata (assembly GCA_949715645.1). Lineage (NCBI taxonomy): Eukaryota > Metazoa > Arthropoda > Insecta > Diptera > Syrphidae > Portevinia > Portevinia maculata. The sequence goes on along the minus strand of OX454525.1, from coordinate 400,619,310 downwards.
TTTTGAAGCTATCGCTATAAGAGACATCACCTTAACCTTCTCCAGTAAGGTAAACTTTGTCGGCGTCATCCTTGATTAAAGACAACCGGAAGTCACACATCCTTCCGGCAAGTAATCTCTTGTACCACAGAACTTGGATTGTAAGACTCGTAATCACGTACGAACATCGTCATTAACAAATTAAATCTGTGCTCAGAGACAAAACACAGTTCATTCTGGAGCAAGGTGAATCCTCGGAACAAATTCTCTGTGAATGACCAGTACTATGTATATTGGTACATACAGACATTCCAGGGAACTGTAGGGCGGATGAACTCGCCAGAAAAGGAACCACACTGCCCCTTTTACCTGATAAAGGTTCACTAGGCATCCCAATCGCTACATGCAAACTCATGTTTATGAGACAGACCATTGAGAACAGTAACCTTAGGTGGACAAGTGGCAACACTTGGATTTGGCAGATTTGGCCAAAGCTGGATCTGAAACGCTCTAAGTGTTTGATATCTCTAAACAGACTTCACATTGGTGCTATAATTGGTGTGATCACCGGACACTGTCTCATAGGCTGACATGCAACAAGGCTTGGCGTCCACACAAATGACTTCTGCAGAAGCTGCATGGACGAGGAGGAAGAGGAGACAGTTCTCCACCTTCTCTTCACGTGCCCTGCTCTTTCTCAAAGGCGTAAACTCCATTTAGGATCCTTCTTTTACAATGATCTTAACGATCTCATTAACACCGATATAAAAAGTCTGTCAAGCTTCATCAAAAGCTCCAACTGGCTCAACGAGTAGGACAATGATACATCCGTGTGGTATCACAACGGGCCTGTCACTGGCCTAAGTGTGTCGGCCTCAGCCGAATGCCACTACAACCTAACCTAACCATGCATATTGGTTTAGAAGACTTATGTATTTCCCATAAAGAAATACATCCGACAGCAGAGTTGATAACTTCTGTACACAGGATATAGTACTCTGACTAAACGGACTCCCGACGCGTGAAGAGTCTCGGCGTAAGCCACTCCAGCCTTCTATCTGCGATCCCGGGCAAGCTGCTTCCAGTTGCCCCGGCCAAACGCTCTGGCATCTGTGATGGCTTGGCCTTCTCGAACTTGGGGGCTGAGAGTCAAACATCCTCTTGGCTGGAGCATTATTGTCCATTCGCTCATTTTGGACTACATTCACATCTCTGTACAGCTCAACGCTCGTGGTTGTATCTGCTCCTCCATTCACCATTCCAGCACACAGAACCAACTATCCGACAAAGTATTTTTCTTTCAAAAGAATCCAATATTACCTCCCTTTTCTACTTATCGTCCAGCACTCGGCACCATAAAGCAGGACTGACAGGATTAAGGTTCGATAAAGCATGCATTTTGTCTTTCAAGGGAGGAGTTTCAAACCCATTTGTTTTGCCAAACCGAAGTAGCAGCAGTTTCCTAACTAACTTAGGTGTCATTCGTGGAGTTTATATTTACCTTAAGGTAGATAAAGTCCTTAACTACCTCGCAGTTATTGCTATTAACATTGCTCCTAGACACAATTGTTTTTTTTTATAAAGTGAATGTCAGTCGCGCAGGCTTTGATAGCCAAACTCTGAGCATGCATACCTATCGCACAGTGTCCAGTTATTATGTTTGCTAAAGTGGAGGGATTCCTCTCTTATGCTTACGAAGTTCGATAAAATCTTTTCTGGTCCAAATTTGGCCATAATTGTCTAGCGGTGCTGTACTGGATAGAGTTTGCCTTTTCCTGCGCATCGGCGTTGATAAGGCAGACGACATTAGGGCATCAATATTGTACTATGTTATTAATTTGTAGCGTATTATCGTCGAATCATCGCTATGATCTGGTTACCAGCAATCTTACTTACTTACGGGCTCCCGACCCGTTGAGAGTATTTGCCACAGTCTTCGACACTGCACCCTTCTATCCTCCGCGATCCCGCGCACGCTGCTTCCAGTTGTCCAGACCAAGCGTTCTGGCATCCGCGATGGCTTGGTCTTATGGGCGCTGGGATTCGAAGATCCTCTTCGCTGGGGCATTATTGTCCATTCGCTCGATGTTTTTTGGACTACATCTACATCTTGGTAAAGCTCATACGGTTATATCTTCATCTCCATTCGCCCTCCTCGCAAACAGGACCAAATATACGACGGATTAATTTTCTTTCGAAAGAACCCTAAATAAGCTCGTCTATCCTGCTTATCGTCCAGCAATCGGCGATGTAAGGCAGAACTGGCAGTATCAGTGTTGTGTAGAGCTTACACTTGGTCTTTAAAGTAAAGAGTTTTGAACCCATTTGTTTCGCCAAACCGAAGTAGCAACGGTTGTCTAGGGTAATTCTCCGTCATATCTCCACTAAGGTGGCATTTGTGGAGTTGATGTTTACTCTGAGGTAGGTGAACTCGCTTGCTACTTAAAATTTATTACTATCAACAGTGACGTTTTGTCCTAGTCGATGAACAAATGTTTGTTTGTTTACTGAAAGCAAGTACGTTGTCTTGTCCTCGTTGACTTTAAGGCCAACCAATTTTGCCTGTTCTTCAATCGCCACAAAAGCCTCTAACACGACATGCTGAGATCTGACGATGAAGTCGATATCGTTCGCGGATCTGCTGAAGATAGTGCCTTCCGTATTGATACCTGCCCTTCGCACTATCTGCTCCGGAACAAGATTGAAGGTATCACATGACAGCACATCTCCTTGCCGGAAGCCACACTGGTACGTGGCGATTAGTGTGTTGCAGAACGGCTTTAGACGTTCATGCAGTACGTTGGATAGGTTACCAGCAATGGGCAATGTTAAACTTTGTGGCTGTCGCGTTAAGAGATACGCGGTAGAAATTCACTGCCTTGGAGCGCATGGTGCTGTATGTAAGGGCTTTTATAGATGCCTGACTGTCGATATTTATAACGATATCACTTCGTGGTATTGTATTTGAAAATGCTACAATAATTAGGGAACTTGAAGGAGAGGTTGATGTTCAATTTTGAATGCCAAAAATGAATGAATGCCGCCCTTTCATTCAGACACTAATTAATAAACTAAATTCAATTGGTCAAAAATAACCTACGGCAGTTATTATTACAAAGCTGAGCACTCGCACACGCTTTCTACCTTTGGTCTGCCAGAAAATGTCATTTCGATACCAAAACAGTTATACAATCAATAAACGTCCTAACGCATTTAACTTATGCCGTCTCTATACAACGTTGCATTAGGCTTAAGAATATTTTTTTTTCTTTTATAGTCATTTCAGAACCTAGATAATGTTTTAGACTTCCAGAAGCCACCTTCCCAACCTGCCAGCCGAACAGGCGTTGATAGTGGTTTGGTTATCTGAGCAGATGTTAAGGTTGAACATATTATATTACTAGCGCAGTGGCAATCGCAAAGATTTCTGCCTGGAAAATAGTTGTTTGTCAAGCCAAGGCCGCAGATAGATTAATCCGACAGTCTCTAGAGTAGACCCCGGCTCCGAAGAGACGGTCAATCCGACCGACCATCATTCACTGTTGCATTGCTTTCGCTCAGGAAGGAGAATTCGAAACGGCGGAAAAAGATTTGTTTTGAGCACACCTGTCATGCATAAGCATGCAAGGTGCTCAAGATACAATCGCACCATCCATAAGGTACGACTTAACAATGCACGTGTATATCCAGTGAACCAACCTGGAACTAAGTCGTCTGAACATCCTACGGCACTGCCAGAGAATGTTAATGGCCTTCGAAATTTTAGCAAATAAATGCTCCAAAAAGTTAAGTTTTGAGTCTAGTACAATACCCAAATACTTAGCCTGCAAATAAGATCACCTCACATGAGGTGTCATTCTACTATTGGCGACCAGTATCATCTCAGTCTTCGTGGGGTTAACTGACAGCCTGATCACGGCATCAACTCCCAGAGCGCTGATTCCATACGCTCGCAAAGAGTTGGTAAATTACTGCAGCCGATAATGATACATACATCGTCAGCGTCCCCAATAACGGGGTGCCCTTCCCTATTAAGTCTTCTCAGCAAGGAGTCGACCAAAAGGTTACACAGCGGCTGCAACTTCTCTGGTCTAGCGCACTGCGTACTCTGGCCGTCAGTGCCGTCTCAGTGGACTTGCTTTTCTTATAGGCGTGTTGGCTATCATGTATACCCGGGCAAATCAACGGAAGGCGTCTTTTTTTACATAGAGGGTGCTTTTGACAACACTGGATATGAATCCATATCAAATGCTTTGTACCATAGAAACATAAACACACCAACTATAAAATACCGTAAGGGGCTGCCTACGAGGGGGAGTACTTTCACCCCTCTTGTGGCCCTTGGTCATCGATGGCCTGCTACACAAGATGAGCTATTTGGGCTACACTACAATTGGGTACGCCGATGATATTGTCATCATTGTCAGGGGCAAAGACTCAATTGGAGTCACATCAAAAATGAAAAATGCACTAAAGACAGCCATAGATTGGTGCATCGAGGAACCTGGGGAATCTCTCCAAAGACCGTCCACTGGATCTACACAATGATGATAAGACCCATTTATTCATCTCGCATAAAAGGTTTATAGGTCACCAAGCTCTTCGGAAAAAATGTTTTGTGAAGAATTTGAAATATTATGCGAGGATCTAAGTGATGTACGGAAAGCCACTATTACAGTGGGTGACTTCAATATTGATTGGTTCCAGAGTAATGACACGTATAAGAAAAGTTTATCGAAAATTTTAAAAAAATAATTCATGCAACCAAATTATGCAGACTGCGACAAGGATAACAAAATCATCTAGTACACTAATAGATTATGTGATAACAAATAATAAGCGGATTAGTGCCTCAGTTGTTCCCGACCTGCAAATAAGCGACCATCAAACAATTGCTGTCGATATTAATAATGGAAATGAAGGAAAACTATCGACGGAAGGAAATAAAAAAAAGGTTATAAAGTCCATGAGGTACAAACGGACCTTTTTCGGGAAGCTTTAGGAAATAGTCAAATAAGTGCAATAAATAGTTCAATGGATATTGACTTAATGGGAGAACTACTTCTCAAATCTATCGACGAAACTGCAGCAAAGTTTATTGTTAATAGAGAAATTAAACACTACAATTCTAAATGGTTCAATAAAAGGCTTCAATCGTTAAGAATAATTAAAATTCGAAAACACACTAAAGCGGTTTTATGCAATACGGAAGTCAATTGGCGAGATTACACATTAATAAGAAATAAGTACAAAAGTGAATTTAAAAAAGCCAAAGAATTATTTATAAAACGAAAAGTTCAGTGTTCATCTGACCAAAAGTCCATGTGGAAAAATTTACAAAGATATGTGCTAAAGGACGAAAAATGTAATGAGATAAAAAACATTCAATTTAATAATGAAACTCTCGACGATAATAAGGCCATTTCTAACAAATTTAATGATTTCTTTATTGAAAGTATAGTGTCAATAAGTGTTCTATTCCCAGTGTGCCGTTTTGTAACAATGTGGTTGATACAAATTTAAATTTCAATTTCCAACATGTGACGCACCAAAATGTTAGGCTAGTTCTAAAGGAAATGAGAAATAAAGTTGATTATACATATATGTGTCCAAGGAGATTTCTTGACAACTACAATATGCTCGGACCAGCCTTATTAATGGTCATCAATAAATCGTTAGAAACAAAGACATTCCCAAAATCATGGAAGAAGTCGTTAGTACGTCGTTAGAAAGTACGTAGTACTAAACGATGTGAAGAGTTCCGCCCGGTTAATTCGCTACCATTATGTGAAAAAGTGTTCGGAAAAATTGTCTTTAAACAGTTAAATAGTTTTTTTGAATCAAATAAATTAATAATTGATATCCAGTCAGGATTCAGAAAGAACCATTCTTGTGAAAGTGCGATAAGTTTGATTATTAATAACTTTAAAGAAGAATCCGAGCAAGGAAATAGAGTGTTTTGTGTTTTTCTCGATCTTAAACGAGCATTTGAAACAATAGACAGACAAATATTAACAGACAAACTTAAGCGATATGGGATAAAAGGAAAGGAAAGTGAGTGGTTCAAATCATACCTTAGTAATAGAACTCAATGTGTTAAAGTTAATGGTGAACTATCGTGTCCAAAGGATGTTATGTTCGGTGTACCCCAGGGATCGGTTTTGGGAACATTATTATTTTTGATATACATAAATGACATGAAATGTGCAATAGCAAATGGAAAACTTGCCTTGTTTGCTGATGATGCGGTGATATACGTGTCGGGTAAAAATTTTAATGAATGTCAACAAAAAATGCAACAGCACCTTGAAAATGTCGCAGAATGGCTGAAGATGAATAAACTTAAACTAAATGTGACAAAAACTAAACAACTGATCATAAATAAACAACAAGGAGAGGACATACGGCTGAAAATCGACGGGGAATATATTGAACAAATCGATGAAATCAAGTATTTAGGCATAATAATAGATAACAAACTAAATTTTAGCAATCACGTGGATTATTTATGCAAAAAAATTGCAAAAAAGATTGGTTTCTTGAAAAGAATAAGAAATGATATATCTACATTAAGTGCAATAAATATTTATAACGTAATAATTAAACCACACTTCGAGTATTGTTCGTCAATTTTGTTTTTATGTGCTGAGAGTAGTGTACAAAGATTGCAATTGCTACAAAATAAGGCTATGCGATGTATTTTAAAGTGCAATAAAAATGTGTCAATTCGTTTTATGTTAGGTTCGTTAAAATGGTTGTCAGTCAAGCAAAGAATCATAATGAATGTTTTATTGGTGGTTTATAGAATAAAAATGGCCTAGTGCCAGCTTATTTACGAAATAATGTGCAATATATTCATGAGGTGCAACCCTATTGTTTAAGAACAGCCAACAATTTTAGATTACCAAATTATCTTAGGGGAAGATCTCAAAATTCTTTGCAATATAAAGGCTTCAAAATGTTCAATCAATTCCCAAATATTATAAAAAACGAATTAAATCTACCAGCTTTCAAAAAAAATATTGTCAATTACGTCAAAACTAATTTTTAAGTTAATAATTTCTAAATAATTCTTATACAGTATTAAACATTATTTGTAAAATGTAATCATGTATATGGCTAAATGGCTTTTAAGAAAGCTAAATAAATAAACACTATCTTTCTATCTATCTATCTATCATTCAAATATTCACGGATAGTCAAGCAGCTATAAACGCCCTTAGCTCGCATACCATTGACTCCAAATTAGTCATGAACTGCTTCAATACCCTTCAAACACTCGGATAAAAAAACAAGACCAAATTATGGTGGGTTCCGGGTCATGTCAGGGTAGAAGGTAACGAAAAGGCCGACGAACTGGTCAGAAAAGGTTCAGAAACACCTGCACTCTGCTGCACTCCTAGATCAGCAGCAACTGCAGAAATAAAAAGCTGGGAACATAGAAAATGTATCTATCTTTGGGAAAGCATCCCAAGTCTAAGACAGGCAAAACGAGCTATTCGGCCCCTCAATCAAAACGCCAGCAAATGCCTAAACCTAAGCAGGCATGATATCAAAATCTTAGTAGGGTTCCTTACTGGTCACCATGGTTTAAGATATCACCTAAACAAAATGGAAATAGCTGACTCTCCTGGGTCGCGACTCTGTCTTGAAGAAGACGAGTCAGCTGAACACATTTTATGTGAATATCAAGCCCTTAATGAAATTAGAAAGAAGACCTTTTTCAGGAAACAAATGAGCCCTGAGGACATAAAGAATTCTACTCGTAAAATTGTCCGCTTTACCCGGAAAGTAGAAATTCTACTAGTTTAAAATTTGTCTGGCCCATACGATACAAAAGATCTTTTAGGTCGAAGTGCCCCCCTTTTAAATCGCCTTGGCGAGCCAGAAGTTAGAAAAAAAAATCATGGATACTTAGTGGAGCAGGGATACTCTAAGCCGTACATCAATCAATTTTTCAAGGCCCTTTAACAGAAATGATAAAAAGCTAACAGTCCTGAAGCTTTTGGAGAGATCATAGCCATCCCTCCCCGGCTTGGGAATGAAAACGGCCTTAGGTCTTCTCCAGGCTAAATGAATATGTCGCGAAATCTCATCAAGGTGTCGAACAAAATTATGTAGAGAGATCTGAGCACGTTAGTGTTGGAGAATTCTTCGGACTATCGCCGTTTAACAAAGCCAAGTAATGAATTGGCTTTAAGAATTATCTCCTCAATATGCGATCGGAAAGTAAGCGGATGTGGACGAACTGTTACGAAGATAAAGTCGGTCAGGGGACTTGTTTGACTTTCGTGAAAAGATAATAGACTGGCATTTGGCGGTATCGAACTCTAAGTAATTTTTGAGGCACTAGGTGGAAAAAATATCAATATCGTGTTGACAGGGCGAAGTGTTTAATGACCCTCTCAAGATAGTTCAAAATGAAGAAAAGGGGATCTACTGTCTGACTGTCTTGTTCGAATTGAAAAAGAGGCTTTTATTATTTACCCTTGCCACTTTAACAAGCTTAAATGAGGCATTGTTGTTTAAATAGAAAATAAAATATCTCTTTGTAACAAAATAAAACAAAATTAGACAGCAACACCTTTTAAACAGGAAGGCAGCTCAAAAACTTATCACACGAATTCTGTATTACTTCTTTACTTTGTATTAGGGTGGAATATTATCAGTTATTGTGAACGCTTTCATGGATCGCAGTATACCAGACGCACTTTTAGTCCCAGTTTCCGTAAACTATGAACGGCTAGTTGACGGCAATTTCGTCTGCGAACAACTTGGTCAGAGCAAGGTACCCGAATCATTCGGAAAGGCGATGTCGGGCATCTGGAAGGTAAGGGATCAAAAATAACCAATCCAACTTATGACAAACTAATTTTTCTTTGCCACAGGCACTGAACTCAAAGTACGGTTTGATGCGTATTGATTTTAATGAACCATATTCTATTCGCGAACTCGTTCAGAGTTATAATAAAATTGCGAAAGAAGATGGAAATATGACAATTTACAAACCAGGATCGAGGTAATTACGTTTTTCTCTCACGGAAACCTCCGCTAAGTTTCAATGAATGTAGGTCCCTGCAGCATAATCAATCCACATCGTCGCTGTATGGCACGGATGTGGTGTGTGAGGAGCATAGGACTCTGATTGAAAGTATATCACGTCAAGTGGTCTACGATTGTGCAGCCGCAACATCAGTGATGTCGACAAATGCACTGGCATTTTTATTACTCAACCGATATAGGGGTGGAGCTGCCGAAGAAGAAGTTGCCAAGGAACTAGATAAGTTACGAAGCATACTGAAAGGTCGTCGAGACTTGGGTTTCTCTGGCGAGTCTTTACACGTTGTTAAATATGCCTGTGATCTTCTGGGACCCGGTAAGTATTCGCAGCAATAGCTTTTAAGTTGATATTTATGTAATTGTATTTCCTTATTGAGTTGTCTTGAATGAATCTCTTACAATTGCTACCACGTGAAGTGGATGGCTGGAATTACAGCGCTGTTTCACGGTTCGCCACAACCGATCATCAGACTCCTTCTTTCTGTGGTGCTAGTAAAACGCAAAGAAATAACTCAGAAATTCAATGTAAAGTTTATTCAAATTTTGTCTCTTAAAGACACCTTAGCACCTCAACGTTCGCTCCCAGAATGACCTCCCGCTCGCTCAATGCCTTGCTCTTCTCTTTTCCTTCCTTTCGCTAGTGCGTAGTGTTGCCGTTTCATCCCGCTCCGTATCAGATTCGTCCATCCTGACATCGTCGACGCCCTCGTCGAGCTCAGCGTCCAGCTGGATCCATTTCTTCATGCATCACCAGAACCATTGGCATTATTCCGGTTATCAGTCCATGATCTTTTCCTTGCTTTCGAACATTGTCTTGAGTAGTGTCCTGGTTGATTGCAATTATAGCAATTGATATTATTCTGCTGTACCACTTGGGTTTTTTGTTGCCATTTAGAGTGCACACTAGTTGAAGGTCGATCACGGTACTCACCAGTTGTCCTTTGCAATAAACTGGTGCTTGATGCCGAAACTCGTGCGTTTGCGTCAGCTCCGTAATATCCTTAAAATTACTCGCAGTTAAATTGAACTCATCTGCGGATCATTCAACCCTGTCAGTATATACTGAATAGTTGTTTTGTCATCAAGTTTGATTCGCTTTCCAAGCATTTGCATTTCGAAACAATAGCTCTCTACAGTTTCGTTAGACTTCATCACTTTCTTGACCAATTGTAGATGTGTTTCCATTTCATTGGATTGAGATGGAAAGCTTATTCTTAGTCCGTCTGCCAACTGATTCCATGAAGTGCAAATTTCCTGCGTTGTGTTGCACCAGTAATGGGCTGGTCCCAGCATTTTGGATGATACTGCCATAAGCAATGCTCTTTCGTTCCAATCGTATAGCTTGGACAGCCCTTCAACCCTTCCAACCATAGTTCCGTTGACAGGGTTGAGATGTCTCCTGGTGAGTAAGAAGGTATGGCCTCAGCTATTTCCTTGACGCTGCATACAACTTCTGATCTACTGCTGAACCTTGTTGAGATTCGCGCCTCTAAATCCCTAAGTTTGCTGGCAAGCTCCCGTTCTTGTACCATCATTTGACGTTCCCTTGCTATCAGCCTTTTTTCGCGGTCGATCAATTCCCATTCTTTAGCTCGAAGACTTCTACCGGTGATTGTTTCTGAACTGGAACTAAGTGGTGAACTGTGTTCGTCGCTGTTCAACTGAACATTTTGCACCGGTGCATATCTTGTTGTGTCCTTACGCTGCAGTCCTGGTTTTGCACGTTTTTTATCGAACTCTGATCCTATTGATGAGGCTGCTTTTCGATCCATCAAGTGGCAATTTTCTGCTTTTAAGCTCGTCTTTCAGCTGCTTAACATTCATGCTCTCCATTATATCTGCAATATTGAATAACATTTCTTAAAAGAGATTTAACTTTAATGCCATGGTGTATAAAATCTAACCGTCTACTATCACATTTGCGATATTTCCCAACTAACTAACTACAAGATATTTTTTTTGAATGACACGTTCTTTCAACACACACATAAAACCAATGCAATTGCTGAAATCCAAGAAGATCCAAACAATTATTTTATTGTTTTTTTTTTTTTCTTTTTTACTCTCCAGATTACATATCGCATCTTCAAAATAATATGTACCTCCATTACCACGCAATACTTTTTCGTGAACCGAAAACGCAAGCGGGAATGTTGTTAACCAAATAAAAACCTCCTTTACCACGCAATGCTTTTTCGTGAACCGAAAACGCAAACAGGATTATTGTTAACCCTTGATATTATGTCTCTTTCTTCTTCACATCACCCCTTCCTCTGCTTTTACGTAAACAGAAAACGGTATGGAAACATGGACACTTGCCGTCTCTTTTCATTTCATCACCCTGTCTCAACTTTTCATCATTTTCACAATTTTTCTTTGTTCCTCATATCCACTAACGCAACTACATGATGTATTCAAAGATAGGAGATAGCTGGCTAGCTTTTTCGTACACCGAAAACACATTGCCAATATTCGCTTACATTTGAATACTGCCAAACGTTTTCGCCAACAATGGCCGACATTTCAACAACAAATATCTCCTTGGTTTCATCACACAACACAAACGAGGACCCACGATCATCTTGATCAACATAATAATTTTCTTTTGAGGACCTCATTGTCCTTGCGACCATTCAAACAACAATTGCATTTTGATTCATCCATCACTCTCTATTCTACTATAACTTATTATTTGTTGCTAATACTTAACTGGTCTGAATTCCGATCCCACTTCTGAACTAAAACGCAAAGAAATAACTCAGAAATTCAAGGTAAAGTTTATTCAAATTTTGTCTCTTAAAGACACCTTAGCACCTCAACGTTCGCCCCCAGAATGACCTCCCGCTCGCTCAATGCCTTGCTCTTCTCTTTTCCTTCCTTTCGCTAGTGCGCAGTGTTGCCGTTTCATCCCGCTCCGTATCACTAGTTTGTTTCAAGACATTCATTCAAGACAACTCAATAAGGAAATTGACGAAAGCAGCCCAAACTGACTGCAAGTGTGTTATTACACAAAAAACCATTTCAAACATTTTAATTGTATTGTTTTTTTCAGATCTTGTACTCCGAACCAAAAGGGACCAACAAATTTTTATCCAACCAAATCCAATCGTATCAAGACTGATTGAGTTAGCGTACTATTCGAATACTCTAACACCGCATTTTGCCCTAGAGTCTGTGGTGTTGACATCCCTTCATTCTTTGTTAAATTCCAAACCCAGTGTAAGTAAAGCCCTCCCAAAAAGCTTTGAGGAATACTTGGTCAGGAAAGAACAATTTTTACTTATAGGGCGCTGGTATCTCACGAAAACATTTGATTGAAGCTAGTCTGGAGAATTGTGAAGTGTACCGCTATGAATTTATTTTACATAAACCCACCCAAGTGTTAGAGAATCTCATCGACATGACAATCGACGAATTACTGATCAGAGAACTTATAAGGCCACAAGAGGTAAACGACAGAACAGATAGTGATGCGCACTCAAATCGCATTGCACAACATATCTCCACATACTTTGGTGATGATGATTACGATGATTTTGAACCAGTTGAAGGGCCAGAAAAGCCGGAACTTTTCATAAATGAAGCTACGCTAATAGAACAAAAGACTGTTTGTGAAATACTAGCGCCATGCGCCTTCTCATACTACATAGTCGCGCAGTCATTAAAAATTCTGTACAAAAGTTCAATGCTGGAAAGTGAATTTGTCAAATTCGTCATGAAAGATCTCACGAACAAAGTCAACGATGGAACCTGCCCTTATGGTAAAAGATCACAAATAATTATTTATATGCTTCTGATTTGAAAACGCCCTTTTTTAGGTGAAAGTATATCTACAGAGTCCGTAAGGAACTGTTTAAAACTGCTGGAGAAATGGTCAGTTCTCGAAGTGTTCAATCAGCACGGGCTGCGACTGTTGTCTCTTGGACTCTTGTACGACTCATCAACAGACGGTGTTCAATGTATAATTAATAGAATATCAGCAATCGTGCCAAAACTAAATATGTAAAAATGTAGCTTTAAGTACTATTAGTATATTATGGATAAATACTAAACCAGTAAATGTAAAAAAAAATAATTGTAATTGATTTTTTTTTTGTATAATTAAGAGATTTTCGGAGGAAAAAATAATATATTTTTTCTGAGTGAACATCGTAAAATAAGCACAAGATCAAATCCTAGAAGAAAAACTAACGGGGTTTTTATCCGTGCTACTGTCTTTCTGACTGAATACAATTTAAACACCGAACTTATTGTAGTAGAAAATTAAAAATATAATGTTAAACTTAAGACTATGCATACTGCTCATGTATAAATAATAAATAAACAGCGAATAATGAGTTGTGCATTTTGGGATGGTTAACCAACGCATTGTCAAACTAGCTAAGGCCACGAAAAGACCAACGAATTTAAAATCGTAACACGTAAACCACGCATTCATCTATTTTTCTTAATACCGTGATGGGTAAGCCGGTGTCAAAACCAATACTAATTCACAGCCGTGAAGGCTGCACATGTTGGGATGCGTATTCGTCGTGGGAAATTGGCTACGATCAAATGTCATTCATGCTGATTTTGACATTCGAATTCAAACGAAAGTTTGTCGAATTAGAAGAATTTATTTTGAAATTCGATCGAATAGAAAATTTATTTGAGGAAAACCGGTGTAATTCGAACGAAAATAGACATTCGATCGACTTGACTATTCATTCGAATCTCAAAATAAGCATGACTTACTTAACGGTTTCCCGACCCGTGAAGAGTCTCCGCCTGAAACACTGTAGCCTTCCATCCTCTGCGATCCCGGGCACGCCATTTCCACTTCTCCAGACCAAGTGCTCTGGCATCCGCGATGGCCTCGTTTTTAAAACTGAGGTTCGGTTTTCCTTGCCTTCTCGAACCAGGGGGCTGGGAGTCGAAGATTCTCTTGGCTGGAGCATTATTTTCCATTCGCTCAATGAAGTCGACGTGATTTAGCTTTTTTGACTACATCCACATCTTGGTACAGCTCATAGAGTTTGCGGTTGTATTTTCTCCTCCATTCGTCCTCCTCGCACAAAGGACCGAATATGCGACAAAGTATTTTTCTTTCAAAGAACTCGATATTAGCTCCCCTTTTCTACTTATCGTCCAGCACTCGGCACCAGTAAGGAGTTTTGAACTCATTTGTTTCGCTTAACCGAAGTAGCAGCGGTTACCCAAGGTAATTCTCCGCCGGATCTCCACTAAGGTGTCATTTGCGGAGTTGATGTTTACTCCTAGGTAGATGAACTCCTTAACTACCTCGAAGTTATTGCTATCAACAGTGATGTTATGACCTAGGCGGTGGACAGATGTTTGTTTGTTTGTTGATAGCATGTACTTGGTCTTGTCCTCATTTACTTCAAGACCAACCAATTCAATCGCCGTGAAAGAGTCTAAAATGGCACGCTGGGAATGGCCGATGATGTCAACATCGTCCACAACCCAGTCGCTGGACGGATCTATTAAAGATAGTGCCTTCCATGTTAACAACTGCCCTTCGCACTATTTTCTCCAGAACAAGATTGAAGAAGTCACATGATAGCGCATCTCCTTGCCGAAATTCGGTACAAGTTTGAAATGATTCGGAAGAGCTGCCTCCAAACTGCACATTAGCCGATGCCTGCATTTTCGTTGACATTTTTGCGCATCAGTTTACGCAATTTTACAAAAATTAACATAATGCCTTTCCAGGATGCAAAATGTTTGTGTGTGGCAGGGCTGATTGAGCATAAACTGTGCGTTTCCGAATTGATCGTAGGTTATCTCAAGACTGCACATCCACAAAGAAACCCGGAGCTCTTCAGATGATCGAACCGCCAACGAAATCAAGAGAACGCGAGGCACGAATCCAACACCTTAAACGTGGCGTGAGTCCCAAAACGTAAAAACTGCATGTTGAATTCAACATTTTTCCTTTACGTTTCGGAAAGATTTCGGAAGCATTTCGTCTGCTCCTTTTTTTCCGTTAATCTAACGAAAACCGTCTTGTTGCTGATTATTTTTAAATGTTCTTAGGTTAGGTTAGGTTTATGTGGCTGTCGGCAGAAGCCGACACACTTAGACCAATTTAGGTCCATTGTGATACCACGTATATTATCTACCTCAACTCTGTAGATGGTCCCCCATCTACGTACTAACCGCGCCCAACGTCGTTTAATTACGGTGATCTGACGAGAACCGATTAACTCGGCGTGGTATGGTCGTTGGTTCTTTAAATGTTCTTACATTGTACACAATCACCTCGGTTACCGTTGTCGTTTTCTACTCCAAAATATTCGACTCTTCCAAATCGACATTATGCTTGTCGTTTTTACACGACAAGTCGAGTAGTCGTTGCACGACTTAACTTCGATAACCTAAGAAAAGCCAACTCGACTAAAGGTAGGATTAAACTATTTGGCAGAAAACTGCCAATATCCATTCAAAATGATCATTGGCATACAGTCTAATCAAAGCTTAATGGCCCAAAAAGTTGAGTGGTTCAATAAGACTGTCTCTGTGCGTTTGCAACCGTTGTTTTTTTCAAAGCAGAATTAATTTTTTCTGAATCAAAGTACGCAAACAACCACACACACACACATGTTTTTGGTGGACATTTTTTATTTTTTTTATTTTCAAAATGTCCGTTAAGCATTAAGCAAACTGTGATAACGACATTAAGCATCGTGTAAACGTAGGGTGGATGAAGTAACGGGAAAACTCAGCCATCTTCTGTGATCGAAAAATGCCCCTAAGCTGAAAGGAAAGCTCTTCACCACAGTGGTGCGCCAGGCGCTCACACACGGTTCAAAATGTTTTACAGCGTACAAAAAGTATTAGAACAAATAAACGGCAGCTGAGATGAAGATGCTTCGCATGACAGCAGGAGTAACAAAGATTGATCGAATTAAGAAATTGCAAGATCCGGAAAGCCTTCACGTCAAAAAACCTATCTCAAATAAAATGTAATACCAAACAGGGTTCCCATACAATCGCGAAAGTGAGGCAGTCTTCAAAACTCCTGGATCAGCATTTGATTGGCCTCAGTGACGAAGTGATCCGAAATCGGGTGTCCTGCCGTTATTTTTTGAGATCCCACAGTCGAACCACAAAGGTGGATCGGTAGGTAGGTAGGTAGGTGTGGCGGTTTGATAAGACAAACCCAATTAGCACCGAGTGCCGTTTTGTTACCACAAACTCACGTAAACCTGGGTATTTTCGATTGGTAAGGGAGGCTAAATCCAACCTGCGGAGTTCAGAAAAGTTATCAGTTCCTTGATACTTTTTTCGGAGACTTCCTCAAGTGTATTGAAGAAAGGGCTTCCCAATGTTCGTAGTCTGGTCCTAGCTAAAGCCGGACACGTGCATAAAAAGTGAATTAGGGTTTCTTTTCCAGTTGTCAGTTTGCAACTGCGGCAGTGTGTATTGTATGGGATGCCCAGCTTGGCCGCATGGTCACCTATAGGCTAGTGTCCCGTGATGATCGGTGTTATTCTTGCGATGTCTTTTCGGGTTCTACCTAGAAGGTCGGTTGTTTTTGCCTTGTTGTAGTTTGGCCAGGTTTTTCTGAATATGACGCATGCAGTCAGCCTGCTCCATCTGAGGTTGGCTTTCTTGAGATATTCTGCGGTGATATTTGCCTTAAGTGCTCCGAGCGGAATGCGGACTAGTTCCGCCAGAGAGCAGTGAAGAGCTGAGCCTTGCCTGGCCAGTTCATCGGCATGTTCGTTTCCATAAACGTTACTGTGGCCTGGAACCCAGGGTAACCTTGAACTTATCAAGCAGGGCCAGCTCATTACGGCATTCTAGTACTAACTTAGAGGATATAGTGACCCAAGCGATCGGTTTAATGGTAGCCTGGCTGTCAAGAAGTATGACGATCCTTTGCCTCGGTATTATGTTTGAGTGAAGTTTGATCTGGCGACAGGCTTCACGGATAGCCAGTAGCTCCGGTGGATCAGTATGGATACTGTTGAGTGGGAGGGTTGCGATCCCTTTAGTCCAGATCATTACCTCGTCGTTAAAGAGAAAGAAGATGCCACAGCCAAGAGAAATTCGTTTATATATTTCGCTTGTCTGTGCTTATGCGCATGTCTATGATATTTAGTCCGGACAAAAATCTCGGAATGTTTTGACGATCATAAACCACTTTGATGACTGCTTGAGCGCGTCAGCCAGCCGTCTAGTGTTTGCGTTGGTGCTGTTGGAACGGCAAAAATGTACTGCGCACGCTCCTGACAGTTTGCTGATAGTTTGACCGCGTGTTGGAACAAACCTATGAACGTGTGGCAGGGTTTATTGAGTATCAACTGTATCGTGATGCGTTTCCGAATTTGCTCAGTGGTACAGCGAAAATGATCTTCAACTCCCAGCCCCCAGGTTCGAGACGGCAAGGAAGACCGGTTTTAGACCAAGCCGTCGCGGATGACATAGCGCTTGCTCTGGCCAACTGGAAGAAGCGTGTCCGAAATCGAGGGGGATGAAAAGCTAGTGTCTCCACTGCTCGACCGCCCAAAAGAAGACAATTTTTAAAAGACAAATCTTACCACATAAGACTCCATTTATTATTATTTCTAGGAATTTCTTTTCATTACAAACATTTTGAAGCCCTAAAATAAAACAAGGGCTACACCTTATATTAATTTGTATGTAACATATTTATAAACAAAATAGATAAAACACAATAAATTATTATTTTTATTTAAAAGAAAACAGCAACAATTTTAAAAACAAGCGTTTTCATGCTTTTCTCTTTAACAACCACCGCACCGGATCGGCTACGTACAAATAATTGTAATAGAATGCTGTAATTAATCTTATTCTCCAACGAACACATTACCTATGTGTATGACAATAGGCCTTAACTTTATGAAGACAGCTCATTCCGCTTAATACAAAATAAACTAACATTTACTTTGAACAAACGAGACTAACACACACACACACACACCCACACACAAATTCGCAATAAAAGCCTATACAACATCACATTGAATTTTATTTGTTTAAAAACCTTAACAAATTTCGAAGAATCCGTCTTCATTGGGCCCTAGTTTAACGGTATAACTATAGGCTTGGTCACTTCAAAATGCAATCTGTTAAAGAATATTATGTATATAATTGTGTCGTCAATGTCTAGTGTAAAGAATCTAGATAACAGCAAAAAAAAAAGAAACTAATTTTTGAATAATTCTCATAACTGTGTATCGGTTTCTATTTTTTGAATTTCTTGTGATAAAGTTGTTACTGTTGTAGTTGGTGGGGCTTGCGGGGGAAGAACTTCGGCCACCGAATTGACTATTGGCGATACTGGGCCTTCGTCCTTCTCAGGGGTGGTGTTTGTTGATGATGTGCTGTTGATAGGAGTAGTAAGCTTTTTAATCTTTCCGGCCATTGCAATTGCTCGTTTGCCTTTTTTTCGAATTCTTTTTAGGGGTTTCTGCTTTAAATCAAAGCTTTTCACTTGTGTGTTTTTTGCCTAAGAGAATTCTGGTTTTATAATGAAGAAAATAAGGAATTAATATTTCTTACGGGTTCTTTGTACTTTCCACCGATAAGACCTGCACATTTGGCTGCTCCACAATGACAGCTTTTCTTTTCATTACCTAGTAGCTCGTCCCAGAAATAGTTGAATGTCAGCTCAGTTCTCTGTGATACAATAGATGAGAATATAAATTTGTTCATTGCACAAAATCAAGTGTCATTTTCGATTATCTTACCTTGGGAATGTCTTTAATCGCAAATAAGCCAATGCGATTCAGTCCGTTCACCGACCATTTTTGCGTCTCACAATTAGGATCACAAGAATGATTCATAAATCTGGCCAGGTTGCCCTTTGGTCCGGCATCGATGATGTAGTCCTTCTCCAGTGTTAAGAAATAGAAATTCTCGTCACGCTCCTGTTCTTTCTGAGCAATACGCCGTCTGAATTCGGCATCGTCAATGACTTCACCCACATACTCGATAACAAAAGTGCCGGCAGTGATTGGCTCCAGGCAAATCAGGCCGAATCCTTTTTCGTTCATATAATGAACCTCCAACTTTGGATAGACTTTCTTTTCGAACAGTTGGTTCTGGCAACGATCTCCTGCTGGGCATATCTTTGGATTGCACTCGTTGAAGAGAACACGATTTAGGCAGCCTGAATCTTGACTGCAAGGATTTTTGCTATCTTTATCGCATTCACATTTGCTGATTTTCTCTTGATCGACTTGTAATTTGATTGGTGGAACGGCGCGGTTTAGCTTTATCTTAACATACGGCAGCGGGCTAATGCGCTTTTTCTTGTCGTTGGCCCGCAACAAAATTTTTTTCTCTTTAATTATTTCTGCGATGCGTTTCGCTTCCTCCACGCCTTTAATGTAATTGGTTTCTATTCCTGGCAACAAGAAATAAAATGATTCAGAGTATATAAATAAAGACATTTCGTCTAGCTTACCTTTCCTGTAACTTCTGGGTGGTTCTGAGAAGTCACCCTCTTGATAGAGGTATACCCTTCGACGGCTAATCCACGCATGATCGTTTGTCCCAAAAAATCTGATAACAAATTCGGCTGGATTGTGAGCCTTGCGCGCCAAGTTCGCAGGCACTTCGGTTGGCGGCAATATAAGCGAGGGCCACCAGCGGTACATTTTAAATTTCGCCCAAACCATTTCGCCATAAAGTGGCATTCGTCCTGTTTCACACTCCTCGCATATGTAACCCTCGTCTGCGACTGGAATCTTCAAGCACTCGGCATGCACCGCTGTGGGACATGTCTCACAGCAGATCAGTTTGCCGCCAGACACGCATATAAAGCACCAATTCACGTTGATGAAGGGCTCCTGTTGTTTGCTGTGTCGTGGACAAATTATTAAGGCTGTTGAAAGGAACTGTGAACCGGCAGGAATACAAGTTGAGTCCATGTGATAGGTTGCCGGGCATTTGATGCACTTGGTCAGTTTTGATTTCTCAATTTGAAGAAACTTGCCTTTGGGATCATCAGACACACAAGTATGACATACATGCACCGGACAACGAAGGCTCTCTAATTTGCCCGCAGAATTTGTAAGCTTTGCCTGAGGCCAGTACTTAAGGCAGCTCGTATGGTACATCTTACCACACTGCTGACTGTTGCAACGCGCCAGTTCACCCAATTCAGCCTCATTTTTATTACAAACGAAACATTTCGCTGGTTCTCCGGAATGACATTCCTTGCAGATGACTGGTGTCATGTCTTGGTTGATTTTGGTTTCTAGCGCTACTGATGGCTCGTCCAAGTCAGCAGTTATATGGAGAAAGGGTGATGGTGCTATATCGGTCACTGGAAGAGTTTCAGCTGCATTAAGGGCACTGCATGCTGCATGCAACCATCCTTGGCAATTCTTTGAGCACTTCACGACGTCTGGGCCGGGTTTGAGGCATTCCTTGCAAACGGAATCCTTGGAAACTCCTCTAAAGAGGTACTTGTTATCCAGCTGAAAAATGTCATCTACCACTTCTTCAATAGGACGGTTGGAAAGTCCTTTTGGCTTAACTGACTTCACAATAGCCACCTGATCCTGATTCTGCACAGGTGTCGACGGCAGACTCTTTTGTATCGAAATGTTGCGTAATCTTTGCGAAAGACGTTTTACGTCGTTCGGTGTGTTTTGGGTCTTAGTACTCGATTCCGTGTGGTTGTGAGAGGTAATGTGCTTTAGCGCCCACATGCTGCGAGCATTTACCATAAACTGTGTTTCCAACTTATTGTCTGTGAAATTTCCCAAAACAAATGCTCGCATTGCGGCCACGAACTTTTTGAACTCAATATCGCTGTAAATCTCTTCGAATGGCTTTCGTTGCACTTCTGCGGTAATAGTAACTTCATTTGGTTGGGCATCCACATCGTCCATCAACGCACCTAGATTTGATGTTCTGCTTGTATTGTGATCTACTAGTTTTATACGTTTTTCGGAATTTTTTGGCACCAATGGCGAATACGCCGGACTCACCGGTGTCGGCGATCTATCCCGCTTTGCGGTTTGTTTCAGGTACAAGTTGTCGGTGGAATCAAACATACTGCTTATGTCCGACGTTGAGGAATGTATATACATCGATTGACGACGCTTGCGCTCCAAAGTATTAAACACTCTAAAAAATAAAACAAGTAACTACAAGGTTTGACCAAGAACATGACGATTATTGAAAAAATGTCACAGAGACGATAAACAAATCAAGGATCGTCCTAAAGGAGTCATGCAGTTGAGCTGAAGACACTACTTAAATAGATCTACATTGCTATCGCAGGCATTAAAGAGCCTTCGGCCTTGGATGGTGCTGTTGATGTACCCAGCCGTAGTGCGACCTATATTCACCTACTAGTATGGTAGCCTGACTTGAGCAAAGTTTTTAACATCACTAAACTCAATTTAGTGCAGATTTCGGCAGGTATTGGTGCAACCGGGGCCATTCGGTCGAGTCCGACCGATGCCCTTGGTGTACTTCTAAACCGCCTCCTTCTAGACCTTCACGTCAGATTAACTGCATCTTGTATCGCAATAAGGCTCAGGGAATTTGTTTTCTGGTCATCTAAACACAAGGGTCACAGTAAGAAGCTTGACTTGCTACGCGGTGACCTTGCTGCGACTGCTAGACAACGCCCAAACATAAACTTAAGAAACCCGCCCAAGTATATTTCCCATGCAGAATGAACGCAATCACTTGTCTAAGCGACCACTTCAACATCACTCTCTTCTGGGTTCTCAGCCATAGTAACATAGAGGGGAATGAAAAAGCCGATGAGCTAGCAAGGCACGGCTCTACCGCTTGACAGCCCGCTTGCAGAGACAGTTTCTATTCCTATATGTTAGGTTAGGTTATTGTGGCAGTCGGTTGTAGTATAGTTCCTTTCTTGGCAAGTTCATCCGCCCTACAGTTCCCTGGAATATCTGTATGTCCTGGCACCCAGCATAAGTGAATGTTAAACTGCTCCGCCATCTCCACTAGAGATGATCGACAGTCACGGACTACGATGGAGTTTGTGGAGACAGAATCTAGAGATTTTAGCGCAGCTTGACTATCAGAGAAGATCCGGATGTCCATAGCGGATATCACGTTCCTCTTTAGCCACAATAGGACTTCTTTAATCGCCATGATTTCCGACTGGAACACGCTGCGGTGCTCAGGGAGGCGAAAGGAGAGGCTGAGGTTCAGCCTGTCAGAGAACACACCTCCACCTAGCCCCTTCTCGGTTTTGGATCCATCGGTATAAAAGTGGATCGATTTATTTTCGACAGAGGGACCTACCTCCCAGAATGTTCTGGGAGGGATGTTGACCTTGAAGTTTTTGTTAAAACGGGTCTGAGGGGTGGAGTAGTCTACATTGCTAGGGAGGATTCTTTTTTTTTAAGAATAGATGCGTGGCCGATTTCATTCTCGGACCATTGGAACATTGTTTTGATGCGGACAGCCGCATTAGCAGCCGCTTGCTTACTAAAGATGTCCAGGGGTGTCAGGTAAAACAGAATGTCCATTGCAGCAGAGGCAGTAGTGCGCAGTGCACCACTCATGCAGAGACACGATGCTCGTTGGACTTTGCTAAGCTTATCTCGATTTATCGCTTTGTCTAAGGCAGTCCACCAAACAACCACCCCGTACATAAGTATCGGTCTTATTACCGAGATGTTTAGCCAGCTGGTGATGCTGGGTTGAAGCCCCCATTTATTACCGATGGCTTTTTTGCAAGAGAAGAGTGCTAGCGTAACTTTACGAACTCTTTCTTGTATGTTAGGTTTCCAGCTGAGCTTTTTAACCAGAATGAGACCCAAGTATTTAGCTTCGTCAGAGAAGACTAAGATTGAGCCCCTGATTGATCTATTCCCATAAGAGCTGTCAAAGGAAAAATATCACAGTACTACTTTTCACGGGCAAACTCCAGATGAAGCAACCTAGAGAGCTGTGTCATAACCAGGAATGTATTGACCAGCTTAAATGCAAACTCACGATCTAACAAACAGAACCCGACAGGAGATTGCCGGAATTGTGGCAATCGCACTGGACATTTATCTGTCGGCACTCATGCTGCCAAGTTGGGCATCCCTTTCAACCCACACTGCCGCAGTTGCAAAGATCCAGTGGATAAGAAAACATAGCTATTTTTTTTATAAATAAAAAAGGAAATTCAAATCCCAGAGCACTCAGACTCGGTAACGGTCCATTGTACTACCAGGCAGAAACCCTCCTTTTGGTGTAGAGGCTGGAGAATGGGTGGTGTATGTTGTTGTTTCCCATGCGGATTGAACCTGCACCGTCGCCACCCTAGCTAGAACTAGGCATCGCACACGCGGCAAAACATTCTTGGACGATCTATCAGAATTCCAGAGGCTGGATTTAAAATACATATTGACACCCTGGGTCACTTGAGTGGTGGCAACAAAACGGCGCCTTCGCGCTAATTGCGTCCTGGTGTACTGATGTAATACCAGGCAGCCTACCTACCTACCTACCTATAACTCAAAATCAACCGGTGGTGTTGAGGAAGTTAATCATGTTTTTGAAACTTTCGCCTGAGATGTCCGAAAGGTCTCAAACAATGCTTTGCCTAGCATGCGATGAGTAGCCTCGGCTAAAGCGGAACATCCGCAAAGGAAATGAAATAAAGTCCCATTCCACGCATTGTCGCCGTAGCTCCGGCAGTGGGTATTGTACGGGATGTCAAGCTTGGCTGCGTGCGTTCCGGTAGGCTAATGACCCGTACTAATTTCCACCAACTGTGAATGAGGTTCCATGTTCTATGTTTTATCTTTCTGGCAATGACGCAGTTCGTCAGATTCAACCAACTAGCCTCTGTCTTTGAGGTGAATTGCAAGATGATTTTTGTCTTTTTTTTTTTGTGATAGACTTCTTCCGTAGAAGATTCGCAAGGTGTAGAACGCCAGTTCGTCTGCTAGCTCATTCCCCTCAAGGTTCTTATTACCGGGAACCCAGAGGTGAGCGGTCGTGAACCGGTTAATCTGAGCCAGAATCTCCACCTGCATTCCTTAAATAGCTTTGACGTAGTCGTAGCTGAATCAAGCCTGAGTGCCCACGAAGGTAGCTACGTTGTGTTTGGTTGTTGTTGACGATGGCAAGCGATGAGCTCAAATAACATTTCTAATGTCTAAAACGTGGTCGTACGCATAGTTTAGCAGGGTAACGACTGCCCCATCCTTCTGTATTCAAAGAGAACGTTTTGAGCTTTCATTTGATACCAAAAGTGTTATGGTAGAAACACATCAACACTTAAACTTCGACCTCGAGTTTGACAAGGGCGAGAAATTCAGCGTTTTAAGTCGAGTCAAATGCACTAAAAAATGCAACTTCGACAACGAAACAAAAGAGAAAATTATGTCAAAATATAAGCAAGAGAGAAAATTCGCTCAAAATATAAGCATTTGCATGTTCAGAAAACTGAAAACATCGCCTCTAGGTTAGTGGGATTTTCACTTCAACTTTGAATGTATGTAGGTCTAACGTTGTAGTCTACACTGCGGCGAATTTGCTCTGGCCTTCTTTCTCGATATAGAAGAAGCCTTCAATAACGTTGAATGTAGAGCTATAAAAAGCGCCTTAACAACCGCTAACATTGAACAGGGCATAATAAACTGGGTATGCAACATGCTTGCCAACAGGAACATAAACTGCTCCCTTGGTCAAGGCTCCATAAGAATGTCTGTAACCAGAGGAACCCCACAGGGGAGAGTCATATCGCCACTGTGTAATGGTCATTGACAACGTTTTAAAGAAAATTAAGTCAATGGGTATAAGTGCCACAGCGTATGCGGACGACGTGGATATAGTAGTGCAGGGAAAATATTTAAATAAAGGGTTTTTTTTTCAACTAGTGCTTATTTCGTGAATGGTAACACTTAGCGCATGTCTGATTTGACAGATAATTAGTTTTACCCTTCCGCTGAACGAATATGGTTGTGTATACGCTTGAACAACGCTGGGAAATATTGCGACATTACTTTGAAAATCATGGTAATGTTGCAGAATGTGTGCGAAAATTGCGTACGGATTTTGGAAGAGAAGCACCGTCGGAGCTGACGGTATGTTCGTTATCTTGTGAAAAAGTGAAAGAAACTGGCATCCTCATCGATAAGCCAAAGCGTGAAAAGCCAAAAACAGTGCGTACACCCGAGAATATTGCTGCTGTGGCAGAAAGTGTGCGTGAAGCGCCATCAACATCAATTGGCCGTCGTTCTCAACAATTGAACATTTCGGAGACATCATTGAAACGAATTTTGCATAAAGACCTTGGTATGACGCTACTATAGGCTACTGCATGGCCAGTCGAGGCAGCCATTTGAATGAAATTATTTTCCATTATTAACCGGAAGGATTGTACTTTCAAATAAAAAAAAGAAATTTGAGAAAATATTCAGTAGTTTTTTTTTATAGCATTTTCAAAAAAAAGAAAGTTATTTGGCGGACCCTGTACTTTACGTAAGGTCACAGAGGCCGCCTTAAAGAAAATAACTCGAAAACGGAGTTAGTCCTGTTTACGAGAAGACACAAAATAACGCACTTCAATCTCCCGAAACTTGACGGAGAGGAAATGTCCCTTACGAACAGTGCGAAGTATCTGGGCGTAATCCTAGATAGAAAATTAAATTGGAATCTTGAAATAAGGGAAAGAATTAAGAAAGCGTATAATGCGCTCTTTATTTGTAAAAGAACAAGAGGTAAAATATGGGACCTGAAAACCGTCATGGTACACTGGATATATACAGTAGTGGTGATACCCATACTTACATATGGCTCCCTTGTGTGGTGGAAGGCAACAGACAAACGAACCATAATTGGAAAACTAACAACGGTGCAGAGAACGGCCAGCATAGCCATCACTGGTGCACTCTGTACTACTCCCACGGCAGCACTGGAAGCCTTCCTGCACCTTATCCCGCTAGACTTAAAAATAAAACAAATTGCAGGCAATAGCGCCTTAAAAATTTGGGCCAGTTTAAGGAATGCAGTTTTGGGCACCGCACGATCTTAACTGATGTGCTACCAGGAAATCCTTTACGGACAGATGAAATTTGCCCCCTGGTCGACATTGACATCCCCTATGAGGTGTCATATCCGGGAAGGAAAGAGTGGCAAAGAGATGCAGTCACAGTAGCAAATGAGGTTGCTTTCTACACTGACGGCCCTAAGACGAGGGAGGGAACGGGTTCTGGCATTTTTTCTGTTGATCCAGACAGTCAGAAACTGTCGCACAATTAAAGCAGTATGCAGACGGAATAGAGTAAGACTGTGCTGGGTACTGGGACACAGCGGTATAGAGGGGAATGAGCAAGCCGATGAGCTGGCAAGAAAGGGAGGGGAATTGGAAAATAGTGGAGGTGTGAAAATTAAACCACCCCTTGGCGTTATTAAGGGAATAATAAATGAGAAGATCTTAAACATGGCTGACCTTAGATGGCAAAATTAAGAGGGGCATAGGGTGTCTAGAGCGCTTTGGCCTCATTTGGACAAGAAGAGATCTAAGGAAATTCTCAAATTGAGTAGGGAACAGCTTAGAACAGTAGTTGGGATTATGTCGAAGCACTGTCTCCTAAGGAAGCATGCTACGCGGCTTGGTAGATGTGGATATATGCAGGTTTCTCTGGTGATCTACAAGCCGAGGAAGACATAACTCACATACTGTGTGAGTGCGAGGGTATAGCACGGAATCGTAGGAGGTTTCTAGGAGAATATTTTTTGACGATTAAGGGAGATGAGCGGCAGAGACCACAGGAAGCTGGTTAAATTCTGCAGGAAGATTGGGCTTTGCCTAGGAAAAGTTTTTTTTAGGTTTTTCCCCATTTGAAGTTCCAATTAGTTTCCTA
Organism: Portevinia maculata; assembly: GCA_949715645.1. Lineage (NCBI taxonomy): Eukaryota > Metazoa > Arthropoda > Insecta > Diptera > Syrphidae > Portevinia > Portevinia maculata. Next base: position 400,592,440 of record OX454525.1, on the reverse strand, counting down.
GGGATCGCGATGTGCCCTGCTGGTGCCTAGTGCTGTATGCATTGCATACCCCTGTTAAACCTGAACGTTGAAGTCGAAGTTAAGGTTAAAGTGCTAATGTGTTTCATCCCATTTAAAAGCATTCGTTCTAAAATGTGCGGCGTGGCTGTCAAAGTTAAAGTCCAAGTTGAAGCGTTGATGTGTGTTCTACCATTAATATTTTCAATGAGATCAGTATTTAATTTTGGTTAAAGAGCAACTTAGCAGTAATAATAACATTTGGACTGTCTAAAAAGAGGCCGGACGCATAGTTTTGGAAGGGTAATGTCTATGCGACCTCTGAAGTCGTGAAGATGACGTTATTACCTGTCTGTGAGTATATTTGAGTATATTTGAGTTATTACCTTTCGTTTGATATATTTTTTATTTATCTTGCCACCCGATGAGGTGGAAGTTCGGCTATTATTTTTTTCTACGCCGAGCAACGTAGATGCATTTGTGTTACTCAAGAGTTTTAAGGCCTGCCTCTCTTTTGTGATTGTATGGAAACGTTTATTGATATGTCCTTCTTGACAGGTTTCGTAGGATCTCTCTTTTGAACATGACCTGATTGAACTGATTTGTTAATGTCGTTTTATAAACTTTGGTTTAAGTGCACATTGTTGAGGACTTCGATGAGGAGTGAGGGGACCGCACCGTTGACCACATAATAACTCATACATGTTTAAAATATTGAACCCGGAAAGCAGGTGTGTTCTACTTAAATTCCATCCACACCCTATAAGTATATCAGGTAACTCGAAGCATAAATAGTAATACCTTACGTGTTCACAGATACACATTACGAACGGCAGGCATATATCAGGCCGGTTAAAATTGCCCTCAAGTCGCAGCTTCATACAAAACAATACCGAGACACACACTGCGTATATTATATCTGTCAACCGGTTGATAGCGATCATATGCTGAGTGTGCAATTCTGTATGTTCTTATAAAATGACCGTTGAGCTATTGGTGGATATGCCGATTTTGCAAATAATAGTTATTTAATATTTTTGATGATGGGTTCAATATTTTAAGCATACCAAGCACTTAAGAATTTGTATACAAACCAAGTGATTTGATGAATAAAGGCGACTCTTTAACCACAGCTCTTCCCAACCACACTTAGCTTGCCTTTCTCATTATTCCAATATAGCTGATGAACCATCCCTTGTCGATTAGCCCCCTTGTGGTAGCATAAGTGCTTCAAAGGTCCAAGCTGACTGGTTTTTCAGCCGAAGCGAGAGTTATCGTCTCTACACCGAAGGGAGAACATTACATATACATATAGCTAAACTTCCCTAATACTGCGAGCTGTACATAGAGGGGGTAAATTCCTTAAAACACGTCGACTACATTGGCTCAGCCACATCAAGAGCGAATGGACAATAATGCTCCATCAGAGGATCTTCGACTTACAGCCGACGCAATCGTGGATGACAGAGCGCTTGGTCGATTAGAAATGGCCCTCGATGAGGTACACTTAGACCAAAGTACGTCCATTGTGATGCCAATGGGGAAGTTGTTAATATCAGCAGGCTGCTGTCAATGTTGTTAGGGTTAGGTTATAGTGGCAGTCGGCAGAGGCCGACACACTTAGACCAATAAAAGGTCCCTTGTGATACCACACGGATATATCATCCTCCTCCAATTGAAGCTTTTGATGAAGCTTGACAGACTTTTGATGTCGGTGTTAATGAGATCGCTAAGATCATTGTAAAAGAAAGATCCTAAATGGAGTTTTCGTCTCTGAGAGAGAGCAGGGCATGTGCAGAGAAGGTGAAGAACTGTCTCTTCCTCCTCCTCGTCCATGCAGCTACTGCAGAAGTCATTTGTATGTCAATGTTGTCTATAGTAATGCTGTTTGCACGAGAGGGGCTTCGTCTATCCAATATGTCAGCTTCACACTTCCCTTGGACATCGATATGACCTGTTACCCAGCAAAGGGTGATGTTGCACTGTGTAGCTACGTGTCTTGGATCTTATGGTGCCGGAATAAGATTGATAGTTGCCTTACTGTTGATACACTCCGTTCCAACTGAATAGGTACAAGCTTTTTTGAATCTATATGGCTCATTATTTCCACATAATGTATATGAATCTAATATGTGATGCTGCTAACTATTTGTCTATAATATTGCCAAAAGAAATGAGAAAGAATAATTCAAAAAGCACCGTTACTTTTTCTCTGTCTCTCTCGCAAAGCATTTCATACGGAAAAATGCAGTTTTTTTTTTGCGTCAACTGAATATGTACATAGTCATTATCTTCATTGTTCATGTGTGTTTCGAGAAGATTAACCCGTTTAAACAATTTTTAAAGTTTTCTGAGTGAATTAATTTATTTAATTGTCATTTGTTTGTAAATTTGGAGAACGATGGGTAGAAAAATATCACTTAGCAGTGTTGAGAAGACTAAGATAGATTTACTTAAGGAACAAGGATAAACCGGGCGTGCCATAGCTACCAAAATTGGACGAAGCTTTAACTTGACCTATTCGTACTTGAAACATAGGGGCGGGCTACAGTCCGCTTGGGCGAACTGTTGGATACCCTATTCTTATTCCTATATCTCATAAGTGGGCGTGACAAAAATTTAAAGGATTTTATCGAAAAAACTAAGCTTTTGTAAATAAAAACGCTCCCTAGCTCAAACTTTGGTTTTCAATAAAATTGTTTTATTTAATTGTGGGCGTATCAGTAGGCGGATTTAAAAAAAATTTAAGTATGAGCATAAAGGGCACCTAGAGAGTATATACTATAAATTTCAGCTCCCTAGCTCAAACTTTGGACTTTCAAAAATAAAAAAAAAATAATTGTGGGCGTGTCAGTAGGCGGATTTTGAAAATATTTACACATGAGCATAAAGGGCCCCTAGAGAGTATATATTAAAAATTTCAGCTCCCTAGCTCAAATTTTGGTTTTTCAAAAAAAAATATTTTATTTAATTGTGGGCGTGTCAGTGGGCGGATTTTGAAAATTTTATGTCCCAAGCAGTTTTATGGGCCAAAGATCATATATAAAAAATTTCAGCTTTCTAGCTCAAAATTCAATTTTTCCCAAAATTTGTTTTATTTAATTGTGGGCGTGTCAGTGGGCGGATTTTGAAAATTTTATGTCCCAATCAGTTTTATGGGCCATAGATCATATATAAAAAATTTCAGCTCTCTAGCTCAAAATTCGATTTTTTTGAGTTTGTGGGCGTGTCTGTGGGCGGATTTCAAAAATTCTTAAACTTGATTATTTCGGGACCCTAGAGAGTATATGGTTAAAATGTCAGCTCTCTAGGTCCAGTTTAAAGGCCTAATTTTTGCCGACGGACGGACGGACGGACATGGCTAGATCGACATTACTATCGATGCTGATCATAAATATAGTAACTTTTAGGGGTCTACGGGCAATATTAAGGTATGTTACAATTTATGCGTCAAAATTAATATACCCCTAGAATAGGGTATAAAAATAAAGAGTCGTACGGGAGAAATATGAAAGGAGGTTATAAAACGGCCACAACAGCGGCTGATAGAAGAGCAATTTTGCGAGGTGCGTCCAATTCCTGCGACTCAGCTGCGAAAATAAAGCAAAAAGCGGGCGTTAGTGCTAGTGTTTCGACGGTAAGGTACACTTCCGCTGATGGTTTAACGGTGTTTTTTTATGAATTTTAAGCCGTTTTAAATGATTGGCACTGTTGATCACTCTTCTTATGAAATGCTTTGCGAGAGAGCCAGAGAAAAAGTAACGGTGCTTTTTGAATTATTCTTTCTCATTTCTTTTGGCAACATTATAGACAAATAGTTAGCAGCATCAAATTATAGATTCATGTACATTATGTGGAAATAATGAGCCATATAGATTTGAAAAAGTTTGTACCTATTCAGTTGGAACGGAGTGTATATCTGACGATATTACTTTGTGGTATAGTATTTACCGTCAACCAGTCAGCAGCTTGGCATAACTGTATTTTTTGCATAGCGCTACTTAAGTCAGCTAAAAAAAAAGAAAAGAATAACTTACTTGACTTCGGCGAGAAGTTCAAAAAATTTTTCCATCCGCACGTCCATCGAAATCGAGTCAATGATGTCAGCTTCCCTGACCGCCTGTTCCCACAGTTGCTGTTTACCCTTGGAGACTGCAAATACTTTGTATTTGGAACTCTTCTTCCCGTACTTCTGTTCGGCCTCAGCCATTTTCTTTTTATAGCTGTCGATCCCGTTGTACATCATCAAGTTGTCCTTTTTCACCCAACTTCGACGACCATTATCAGCAAAAAACCGGACGTGGATCATGACATGCTGCATTAGACCACGATTTTCATTGACACTAATGGTTTTGCCTTTGGGATCGGGACAGACTATACACGGCCAGTATGAAAATTGAAAAATTTGTCCCCAAAACAGATCACCTGTTTCGATTGAGACCCAATTCATGTCGTTATCAAGGGAAGAGCCTTTTGCACTGTCCACTGAAAATGTGGAAGGTGACTTAATCGATGGAAGTTCCTCGTTGGAGAACTTGCTCTCTTGTAAGGGCTGCATTTGGTCGACGATGGGTTGATCGACGACCAAATGCCCGATGCTTTCTTTTTCTTCGGTGTTTGATGCATCATCCTGACTTATTTCGGGGTTAATGCTGCAAAATTGATCTACTTCTTCAGTAGTCTTAATCACTTCCATTGGTGCATCATACGATAGTTCTGCAACATTTAATTTCTCGGCTGACCCAGTCGTGTCTTGCTCACTTGTTATTTTTATAGTTTCATCTGCCACTTCAACTTGAAAAATTTCCACTTCAACTATTTCACTGACTTTGGCGTCATCGTTTTGGGACGAAGTATCGATAACATTGGCAACAAACTCGTTGTGGTGTATTTGTTCCAATTTCACCACACAATTCTTTTGCTTGTTGTGCACTACGTCAATCGTTTCATCGTCCGCCATCTCTTTGTCGTTGAACATTTCAACCCCGCCAACTGGCGAAGATTTTATGGCGCCGTTTTTGCGCAATAGCTTTTGGATCGGACTGACAAACGGTCCATTCCTCCGAGTGTCCTCAGGCGATGATATGGGAGATTTCAGGCGGCCACTGTAAGTAGTTCGACGGACGCAACCAATTAGACCGCGACTAGACCGAAAGTATGAAATTGTAGAGTCGCAATCCTTAAGTTTAGCGATACGATACTTCGTCCTCCGCTTTTCTGTAGAGGTCGGAGTACTAAATCCGATGTATTTTGGACTCAAATTCGATTGAAGGTTTGCTAGTGGATTCTTCCTTTCTGGGAAAAGATTTGCATTTATTCATTTAGTCAGTCAAAATTTAAATGTAAACTCACTCCTTGGAGTGGATTCGCCTTGTTTGGGTTGCTCTGGCGTCGTTTCATTCGATCGTGGAGGGCTAAAAAAGTCGAGTATACTTTTGTTGTTTTCGTTCTCCGAAGCACTAGAATTCTTCTGTAGACTTTTATTTCTATGAACTGAAGGCCTGCCTTTTACCTTTCCTACTTGGGGAGACCAAACAAAAATGAAGCGCTTTCCAAACGCACACACAAAACCAGCGAACTTACCTTCGGTTAATTTCATTTTTTTTGTATTTTCCTTTGGCTTGCGAAAAAAAAATCAATTCAATTGTTGAACACTGGGGAATGGGTACGGGTGTTTCATCTGTCGAATGCCAAAACGTTTGGCGCCAAAACCGACTGTCAAAAAGTCGGTGCAGAGATTTCAGGCGAAAAAGCGTGTAAAGCACGGATGCGAAGACTTCTTTATTATATTTAGGTCACACAAACCATTTGCTGGATGTTTACAATAAAAAATAAAACTTATTATTTGTTTTTTCTATTTTCATTCGTTAAAATTCTGAACAATTTGAGGTAGTTCAGTTGATTTAAGTTTGCTAGTGTTTATTATAAAAATTTGATTGATTTATTAAAATATCAGATTTAAAAATATAAAGCAAACAAGACCACATAATTATTAATGCATTTTATATCACAAACTTGGTTGAATTTGGTGGTAATATAAATTGTAAAATCGCATGACGCGAAACACAAAGCGGAATCCAAGAAGATGGTGGAATTTGTGTTAAGTTGGTAGTACAGCCATAATGACAGTTGCAGTGAACCGAAAGCATAAAGGTGCAAACAAGCTGTTAGCATTAGCTTTAGTACTTTTTTTCTGTAGTAGAAGGAGGCACGCACGGTTCGTTTTTCTTCTGTACATTTGTTTTGCGATAACAGTACAAAGACATATTACCAAACAGAGAGAACGTAATCATTATTTTTAATTCTAACTTTTGGTTATTTCTACCAATATTCTACTAAGTAATATATCAAAATCACATTAGCACAGCAACAGACAACACGACAACGGCACACATAGAAAACAAAACATTTTGTAAATAGAGAGAAAATCCGCTCAAAATATAGACATTTGAACTTTGGAAATACTGAAAACATCGGCGCAAGATTGGTAGAATTTGCACAGCAACAGCGAATTTAGGATTTTTCCTAATGATAGGAATGCTTTTGCTGTCTCTACGGTTAATGTAAACCTATTAGAAAATGATGCTAATAAAAATAAAATCATAAGATGTATCACAGATTAAGCAAATAGTAATGCAACCAACTAGAATAACCAACTCATCACAAACACTAATTAATTATGTGTTATAAATGTGTTAATAAATGTAGATATGTGTGGTATGGTGAGTGCAAGTGTAAGCCAATATTAGGTCTGTTCGCGAACTAATATGCAAACGGAAATTTATATAAACTTTCGTGCAAAACAACACAAACGCGTTCGCGTACTGAGAAAATGGTAAAAAGATGAACGAAAGAAAAATTTACTTTCGTTCATTTTTCTTCCCACAGAATTTCAGCTGGTAAGAAATTGAAAACTGTCAAATGTGAAATCCTATGAGTTTGCCAGGAAAAAAAAAACAGCTGTTGCTTCTTTTCAAGCCAAACTAAGACGTTTTTCACCTTTTTGCACAAAAGCGTTCGCGTACTTTTCTTAGATATGAGAGGATTCTCTCTCGATTTTGGAGGTTTGACACTTTTCATTTTTCTACATAAAGTAAAGCGACGGATCACGAAACATTAAAAGTGGAAATAGCGAAGCATGAGCATCGTAATGTCAATCGAAATGAAAAGATTAAATTTTTGAAATATTTCAAATTCAAATTTGATAGCTGTTTAAGACTTAGTATTTAGTATTTTTATTGAATTTAAACAACATTCACAAAAAGATTACAATTAAGTATCTATTAAGATGTAGATGAGACTAATGAAACACTAATTTTTAATTTAAATTTGATTTATTCTTGAAAATTCATCTTTTGATATTATTATTGATAGGTGAAATTCTGATTTGCTCGGAAAGTGTGAAAAGCGTTTCGAACGCATCTGCTTCATTATAAATATTGAGTTGCTTTGCACCTTAATTCGTATGATTGATTTTGTCAAGTCTTTTCTGCTATCAATCACTTAAATGTTAATATTTGGTCGTCGTTGTAATGACCCGATGTGTTGTGTGGACATCAATTCGATTGTCTCTTTAGCCAAACATTCGTTATGCAAATACTTCTCCAACAACAATGCATTAGCTGTGAAAGTGGGATTTGAGGAAAGAGATCAATTCTTAGCGCTGACTTTAGCGATTAAAAACGCTCTCGGTCATTTGGATCGTGAAAGCAGACAACACCACAACTTTGGTCAAAGATTAAGTATCTTTGTTAACAAAACAAAATAAAATTTATTCCTGTCCTTAAACTTTGGCGTTTTTGTACCCGGCAATTAGAATCTTTGCATTGTGGTTTGATCCAAAACATAATGGTCCTTTGAGCCGGATTTCTTAGTTGAGTTTCTGGGAAAATAAAAACCTCGTGTGTGAAATATAAATGTGATGTGCTTAGGCGGGAATAAATTGATTGAACTCATAAACGCTATACAAAACAATTTCCTCGTGGCACAGATTCTTTCCGTTATAGCACGTAGATTATCATTGGTAAAAGACATTTTGGCTGCATTTAAGTCAGCACAGCACCTGGGGTTTTCTTTAACTTTTTATTTCCTTGTGAAAGTATTTTTTTGTTTTTTTTTTTAGCTTGATTATTTGCGTACAAAATGAATGTGCTAAAGCGCGGTAATGCTAAAGCATGTTTAACACGTGCGGTGGAATTCGTATCCATTATAGGAGATGCGACAAGTCTGGAAATGCTCGAAATACGATTGAGCAGAGTTGTTGAAGCATGGGGTGAATTTTCTTCGCCTCATAACGAGTGCCTGAAAGACGTGGAGGAAAACGAAATTGAAGAATTTTATAATGATTTCGGTATATTTATATGAAATAAAATACTTTAAAGCGCATGCGCGGCTAAAAAACCCATTCGAGATAGACAATCGGGCGATAACACAATATCTAACCTCAATAACTTGCTTTGATTCTTCGTCGAAAGTTTCCTACAAAATTAGCCTGCCTAAAATGGTAATTCCTAACTTTTCGGGTGACTACAAGGATTGGTCATCCTTCCGCGATTCGTTTTTGGGTTCCGTCGACAATAAACCGAATTTATCATCAACCCATAAATTCCACTATCTTAAATTTTTCTGGAGTGAAACGGCTGCCGATCTTATTCAGCACGTCAAGGTGTCTGACGCCAACTATTCGGAAGCTTGGATAGGCTCGAGAGGCGCTTCGATCGTGGCAATTTAAGTGTACAATCGTTTGTGCACATGTTTCTGTTGCTCCCATCCATTCGATAAGCGTTTCAAATGCGCAAAGACTTTGCAACATCACCGACGGTGCAGACGAAGTGATTCGTGGCTTAAGTGCGTTAAATAAAACCAGCCGTGACCCGTGGCTAATATACATTTTGCTTAATAAACTCGACAACGATACCAAGCATGCTTGGGCGGAACAAATCGGCTCACGGAAAGACAGTTGTATACAGGACCTCATTGCGGTGCGATGAATTGGAAGCGTGCCAGTCCTTCAACCGTGCGACCACATCGCGTGGAAAGAAATTCGGGCAGATTAAAGCACTTTTAGCAAAAAATCCGGACAACAAATCGCCTTGCCCTATGTATAAAGATTCTAACCAATCAGTGCACTCAGTTTCTAGAATTGGATATTTCTTCGCATAGAAACTTTACGAAATGTAATAACATCTGCTTTTGTTGCATGAGGTCAGGTCATTCGTCAAACAAATGTATGTCATCGTTTCGTTGTCGCGTCTGCAAGGCTCGTCACCATCACCTTGTTCACCAAGATGACCCAAACAGTAGTTCTGTACCTGGAACTTCGCCAACACCTCCATATTTAACTTCGCCATCGGTCGCCTCGTCATTTTCGAACTCTGCATCTAACCCTCCTGTTGTTGCTCCCTTGGTTAACAACCATTCGCTGAAGTTAAGCCTTCGTGTGCAGACTGTTCCGCCAACCATTCTTGCTAAACTTCAAAATAATCGGGGTCAGCTTCTGATGTTTGTATTCTGGTAGGCACGGGGTCTCAATCATCGTTCATTTCGGAGTCGTGTGTTCAAAGATTGGGACTTCCACGAGTAAACGCTCGTCTCCAAGTAATGGGATTATGTTCGACCGAAGGGCTGTGTATCCTTAAATCCTTAATCTTGTGTCTCGTAACAACCGTTTTAATTCATCAGTCGATGCTTTCGTGCTGGGGAAACTGACATCGAATTAACCTGCAAATTCGTTCGAGGTATCGACTTGGGAATACATTCGGAAGTTGAATCTGGCAGATCCTACCTTCAATCTTGGAGCTAATAAGGTCTGATCCATTTTGAAAGGAGAGCAGGTGTTTAGATGTCAAGGAAGATCAATATCTCAAAATACCTCGTTCGGCTGGGTCATATCTGGGGAGTTATTTGGATCAGATCAGAATTGCGGGATTTCTTCGTTTCATTCCGCGGTTGATGTAGATGTTCTGTTACAACGATTTTGGGAGCTATAAGTAGTCCCTCCCCAATTATCCCGTAATGTTTTTACCGATCCACCAGAGGAACATTTTCCAAAAACATTATCTCGCTCTCTACACGGAAAATGCGTTGCGTCTCTCCCGTTTAAAATCCGGAGCCAAAGTTCGGTGGTACTTTGCAGCAGTGTCACGATTGCATTCCAAGGAGCGTCGGTTTCAAAGTAACTCAGACTTGCAACAAAAATACTCGAACTTTATATATATGGAACTGATCCCTCGCGATGAAATTTATAACGACCATTATCGTCAGTTTTGCCTTCCCCATCACGCTGCATCCAAACCAGACAGCTCGATGACAAAACTTGCGTTGTGTTCGATGGCTCGGTGAAGGATACAAACGGACAATCGTTAAATAGCCATTTGTTGATCGGGCCTCCTATACAGCGCGATCTCATTGGTGTGTGTTTGCGTTTTCGGCAGCATGGGTTCAATTTTACGTTAAAATGTTTCGGCAAATATGGATATCCGGTAAGGACTCTGACTATCAGCGCATCGTTTGGCGTCAATCTCCAAGTCATGATATTCAACCCTATCGGTTAAAAACTGGTATGTACGGTACTGCGTCGGCTCCGTTCTTATCGGTTGGGGTGTTTCAACAGATCGCGGATGATTACAAATCAAAATATCCAAACGCTGCTCGGATTTTGCTCAACGATATCTATCTAGACGACGTTATGGCAGGAGCAAACTCAATCGAACGTTTCTTTAATCTACAATATGAACTGATCGCGTTACTCTCTGTAGCCCGTCTACAACTAAGGAAATGGAGTTCCAATTGTTGGACACTTCTTCCTCAGCAAGAACCCGAAGATTGTGAATATTCTTTCGTCGATACGGAACGTTCGCAGTCACTAATTAAAGTGGTAGGGATGTATTGGAATCCTGCAGCCTTTCGTTTGACCCTACCTAACCCCCGTCCTTTACTCACGAGAAGAACTTTGCTATCCCAAATAGCACGAATTTTTGACCCTTTAGGACTCCTTGCTCCATCTGTATTTTTTTAAATTATGTTTCAAAAGCTTTGGACTTTTGAGTTGAAACTCGGTTGGGATGATCCCCTTCCCTCTGAACTCTCTGAACAGTGGTCCAACTACCGTGAACAGCTGCCATGTTTTGAACGAATTCGAGTTCCGCGTAACATATTTTCATCCGAAGAGATGATTGAACTCCACGGGTTCTCGGATGCTTCGTCCCTAGCTTACTCTGCCGTAGTCTATGTCCTTCCGAAAAGCCCTACCGGTAAAACTAATGTAACAATCGTTCCGGCAAAAACTAAAGTGGCCCCAATAAATCCAGTCTCCTTTCCCCGCCTTGAACTCTGTGGTGCCTTGTTATAAGTTCGGTTAATGGCTCTGGTGCGATGGTCGGTTAATGCCAATATAGGTAGACAATTCGAGTGGTGCGATTCGGAAATCGTAATGAATTGGCTTTCGTCACCCACTCGCCGCTGGACAACATTCGTGGCAAATCGAACAGCTGGAATTTTGGAGACTATACAAGGTGGCGCAAAAGTCATCACCCAGTGGCGTTCACCAATCCGACTGAAAACTACATAGGATAGATGTCAAACTTCGTGGATCATTTAGAACATTGGCACCAGAATTGCCTAAGGCACACCCAAGGGCTGAAAACCCTATCGGAAGATGCTATAATTTTTGCAAATAGCGGCAAATGTCAATTTTACTTTGACATTTGTGAAGTAAACAGATGACAACTTTTGCGCCACCTTGTACCAAGGCACGCGTGGCGCTTTGTTCCCTCAGAACCGAATCCCGCTGGTGCGTCACGTGGTGTACCTCCCTCAACTCTTGTTACGCACTTGCTTTGGTGGAGCGGTCCAACTTGGATTTCTGAAGCTGCGGGTGGCAATGGTGCAGTAGTAGTGTATTCGCTTACGGAATGGAAGGTCGTGCGTTCGAATCCCGGCCAAGTCCATTACTTTATACCGAATACATGAAATCGTAATCTCCCTAAGTAACTTAGACACCACCCGTGGAGAAAAACCCTACAACTGCACCCAAACACTTCTTTCCTATCTCTCTATTCTTTCTAATACAAAATAGCTTACACTGTGTTCTTAGCATTATAAGGGTACTGTAACAACAGAAAAAAAATCCCTTTAGCGTAAGCAAATTATAAAAAAAAAAAAAAAAAAAAAAAACAATGGCCTAAATCGAGCTTATCCTCAAATATATCCGAACAGGAATCGGTTAAATAGGAGGAAAAGTTTGTCGTAAGGCATATACTGGTCACGACTTAATAGAATAAATTTCGTCGTGGTTTCGCTTGCAAAGAGTTGCTGCTTACGTGCTGAAGTACGTTCTTAATTTAAAAACATCAACGCCCGCGAAAGCGAAAATCGCTATTTTGAAATGTGTTCAGCGAAAGTCTTTCGGAGATGAGATTCACCACCTGGGTTCGACAAACCAGCTTCCATCAAAATCGGCACTCCTCAGGTACTCAGCATTTTTGGATAATGATGGAGTGCTTCGCATTGGTCGACGTATCAACCAAGCGTGTTTGTCTTTTAACATAAAACACCCTACCATATTACCCAAAAATAATCCTGTTTCCAGCCTAATCATTACAGATTTTTATTAACGCCTTAAGCATGCTGGAGTATCCGAAACGTTCGACTTTATCAGACAAGAGTTTTGGATCTTGGGCAGCCGAAATCTCATTCGAAAAATTATCCATACCTGCAAAAGGTGCTTTATGCAGAGCAGGCTCACCAACCAGCAGATCATGTCAGATCTTCCATCTAATCGCATCCAACCAAGTCGCCCATTTTCGAACACCAGGTGTGACTATGCTGGGCCACTTACAACTGATGCTTTCATCGCAGCCTTGCGTAGATTTGTCTCACGTCGAGACAAGTGCACTCATATATACAGCGACAACGGGACGAATTTTCAAGGAGCTCGAACTTGCCTAACCGAGTTGCACAAATTGGTTATGGCACAACCTCACAATGATACTATCACGACCGCCCTCGCCAAGGATGGTATAAGTTGCCATTTCATCCCTCCTTCCACACAACCTTTTATGGCTTATGGGAGTAAGTCAGTCAAGCTGCACTTACGTCGTGTTATAGGCAACTCAAATTTAACGTTCGAAGAATTGTGTACCGTCCTAACTCAAGTAGAAGCAATTCTATTCTCGTCCTTTATGTTCTACGTCGGATTGTGATTTGAATCCGTTAACTACAGCTCACTTTCTTGTAGGTGAACCACTAACCGCCGTTCCAGAGCCAAGCCTTTTAGAGACTCCAACCAACCGCCTATCCCATTGGAGTCACATCCAAAACATTGTCCAGCGATTCTGGAAAAGATGACACACGGAGTATCTTACAACGCTTTAAGAGCGACCAAAGTGCCAAAGAAGTACACTGAATTTCAAGAATGGGGACTTAGTGGTCGTCAAAGAACTAAATTTACCTCCCACGAAATGGATCCTGGGCAGAATTGTATCTGTCAGCCCTGGCTCTGACCAACATCTAAGAGTCGTAACCGTGAAGACAGCACCAGTTCGCCCTCTAACAAAATTGGCTCTACTACCGGTGTCCTGAAACTCGTTCCAGGGGGGCCGAAATGTTTAAGAACCAACAATTTTCATCTTTTGATATCATTATTCATAAGTAAAATTCTGATTTGCTGGAAAAGTGTTAAAAGCGTTTCGAACGCATCTGCTTCATTATAAATGTTGATTTGCTTTCCATGTCAATTCGTATGATTGATTTTGAAAAGTCTTTTGTGTTATCAATCACTTAAATGTTAATATTTGGTCGTCGTTGTAATGACCCGAGGTGCTGTGTGTACATCAGTTCAATTGTCTCTTTCGTCAAACATATTTGCATAACTTCTCCAACAACAATGCGTTAGCTGTGAGAGTGCGATTTGAGGAAAGAGATCAATTCTTATCGCTGACCTTAGCGATTAAAAATGTTCTCGTCATTTAGATCGTGAAAGCAGACAACACCACACCTTTGGTCAAAGATTAAGTATCTTGGTTAACAAAACAAAATAAAATTCATACCTAACCTTAAACTTTGGCGTTTTTGTCCCCCAGCAATTGTAAACTTTGGATTATGGTTTGATCTAAAACAATACCGTCAACTGCCCTAACATTGACCGGACCCCTAACATTGACCAAAAACAGGAAAATATTTTCAACCACTCTGGCGAGTACCTAGTTCATGTACGATTTCAAAGTAATTCTTGGTTTTTTTATGTTCATATATTAGTCAATAGATGTCATATTATACGTTAAAGATAACTATCAAATGAATGTGAGTTTTGGCGGCAAATTTCAAAGTGGTGCTAAAGTACCTAGTGTAGTTTTGTGTGTTGCAAACTTTGGTCCGTTATACCTAAACAATCGCTTGTATCATAAAATAAACATTTAAGGTGAGTAGTTTAGAGTTCTTTTATATTAAAAAATATATACATAATTTGTGTATAAAAATACTAGGCAATTAGAAATAATACGGTTTTTGTGAAAGCAATTCGAATGCTCATGACAATTCCTAACATTGACCGCCTGGATCCTAACATTGACATGTCCAGGCTCGTAGAAAAAAGGAAATACAATACGTCGGTGAAACCAGAAAATCGTGTAACTCCACTTTTAAACAAAAATGAGATTTGAATGACATCTATTAGCTCAAACCCATATCTACAACTCGGCGAAATTTTAGCCCCCTAATAAGTTTAATTATTATATTATCGGAGATTCAGTTGGTAGCATATCCTCAAAATCAGTGCATTTGGTGGGCACACTGTGTGTGGAAAAATGCTCTCCTGTAAAATTTGCTAAAATGGAGTTACACAGTTTTCTGGTTTCACCGACTATTGTAGCTCTTCCGATGAAAACATTCAAAAAGCACTTCATGAAATTCGAAGGGGGTCAATATCAATTTATAAGTGTACTTTGAAGTACAAAATAGCGAAGGGGACATTATTAAACCGGCTAAATAACAAAAGATCAAAGGCAATCGGATGTCCAACCGTACTTTCAGGGCTTGAAGAAACAGAGCTGGTGAAAGTTTTAATCACCGTTATTGAATGGGGATTTCCTTTTACTGGGGATAACATAACGAGCCTAACAAAAAATTATCTAGATGTAAACAGCAGATATAATATTTCAACATTTAAAAATAACCTACAAGGGAAAAAATGGTTAAGGGGCTTAAAAAGGCTAAAGGGGATAATTTAGCAAGTCATTTTTCATTTGAAGTTGTTGCTCCAGCTCTGTCAAACAACATTCGATTCGTTTGTTTCTTGCCCAACTCTACACATATTTGCCAACCTCTCGACGTCGCTTTCTATGGTCCTCTAAAAAAAGCATGGCGACAAATCCTAGATTCATGGAAGGATAACCGTACCCACAAATCGCAACTCCTTTCGAAGGATGCTTTTCCCGCACTGCTTAAAAAATTGGTTGAAGGGTGCCTCAATGAAAGCAATAAGTCCCAAAATTTAGCAGCTGGTTTTAAAAAATGTGGGGTTTTTCCATTCAACCCAAATCAAGTTCTTTCGCGTTGCCAATTTCAGATGCTGAAATGCAGGACGTAAACACTGTACAAGCAAACATATCAACATCAGTAATTGCTGTCCTGAAAGAGCTGCGGTATGGAAATGAATCTGTACAAACGCGCAAACGGCGCTCTAAAGTTAAGACACAGGCAGGTCTTGGGATAACAATAGAGGATTTAAGAGGTGTTGAGTTAGCAATGAATCAAGACCAAGAGCACAACCAAGTAACAGATTTCGATTCACCTGAAAACCTTGACCAAAATGCTGATGATCCTGAAGAGCTCATTGCCAGCACAAGTGGTGTAACTCAGGAGTTACAAATTGATTTTGTGGGTTCGGACGACGGTGAATCTTCCATCGAAGAACTCTACCAGGCAGTACTGCGCAGCTTCTAAGAAGGTTTTGCAAGCTCAAAACAAGCATTTTTATTTTCTTTAATTTCCTAAAATTTATTGGTATATGACCAGCTTAAATGCTTAAATAGTTTTAGTTAATTTTAGTAATTTAAAGCTGTGATGAAAAACTGAATTAGTATTTATAAATATGAATGCTCGACTGATAAAATTTGTTTGCTATTGGGTAATGACCTGAATTAATTACTTACCTACCTGAATATACTACCTATATACTAGTATCTAATAGCTAGTTACTGTTTTTTTTTTGTAAATGTAATTTAATCTTCTTGTAAATAAAAAGTTTTATGTTGACATAGCTAAAATACCTACCTACCTGAATTTATTTATATTTAATAATTAATACATATTATGTATTTATTAATTTTTTTGTTTCTTATAAGAAATATGTTTAAATAATTTATTTATTTTGCCTTATTTACTTCATAAAATGAATTCATTGCGGTATTTTAATGTTTTTTTTTTGTAATTAGAAAGTATTAGGTTACTTTTTATTTATATTTGTATTTTGATATTAAAAAAATGGATATTTCTTTAAAAAAAATGTTTTTAAAAAATCAGTAAAAGAAAAATCGAGTTAACATATAATTTTTTTCTTAGAGGAACATAATTCTTAATTACAAATGGAGAAAAAATAAGTAAGATAATAATAAAATATACTTCAAAATCTATATTAGTGGTACATTTTCATAAGGCGGTCAATGTTAGGAATTCGGAGCACTAACATTGGCCATCCACTATTTTCTATATAAATCCAATAGGAATTGACCTATTTTAGTAAAACCATGATTTAATAGCTCAGAATGATAGTCCCCTTAAACCAAAAGTCGCACTTTGTAGATATTTATAAACAAAGCTTTGAAATTCAAACTCAAAGTTGAAAACTGGTCAATGTTAGGGCAGTTGACGGTAGCATTTTAAAAAGCAAGTAGAAAAAGTTATTAAAGATGGAAGTGACTATAAATGGTTCACAAAAAGTTGAAAAATAATGAACAGCAAAAAAATATTAGCATATAAAACGGAAACCTATATTAACATTGAGTAAAATTGGAGATTGGATACAAAGCAATTCGCAATGAGTATAAAAGTATATAATGTTGGAATCGAAAAACAACTACAAAATTCAAGCTAAAGAAAAGTGTGGTCAGTGCTAAAACCTTTAATAATTAAAAATAATAAAATCAAATTTATTTTAAGCGTCAAATTCGAAAATATTCTATAAGTGACCCTAGCCAAATCGCTAATGAATTTAACTCGTTTTTTGTAGATAGTATACATGAAATTAACAACTCTATTCCAAATGTGCAATATGTCCAATAAATGTAAGTTTGTCTTGTACGTTCAAATTCCAGTAGGATCTTTATGTGATACGATTAAAAAGTGCAATTATA
Source organism: Portevinia maculata (assembly GCA_949715645.1). Taxonomy (NCBI): domain Eukaryota; kingdom Metazoa; phylum Arthropoda; class Insecta; order Diptera; family Syrphidae; genus Portevinia; species Portevinia maculata. The sequence goes on along the minus strand of OX454525.1, from coordinate 400,575,092 downwards.
AAAAAAGACTTATTTGGAATAACTGGATACAGGATCTAAAAATCAATAGAAATCATTGGCCCAATTCTATTAAAGATATTTGACACATCTCTTCAATCTGGAATTTTCTCCAAAACTGGAAAGAATCAGTAGTTGTACCACTGGAAAAAGTAGTTAATACGATAAAGAGCGGGCGATTTCGCCACTTTCAACCTTCAAAAAAATTCTTTAAAAATTAGTGGTTAACCAACTACAAAGCTATGTGGAAACGATCGAGATAATAATAATTGAAGAGCAATCGGGTTTAAGAGCAATACACTCGTGTGAAACGGCTCTTAATTGGTTAATGTTTGAGTGGAAGAATAAAGTAGATGACGGTCAGTCATAGCAGTTTTCTTGGACTGTAAAAGAGCCTTTGAGACCCTTGAGAGAGAATACTTAATAAAAAAAACTAGAAACGTTTGGCATAAGAGATATAGAGCTTAAATGGTTTTAATCGTATCTATCGGGAAGATCGCAAAGGACCAAAGTGAATGATGTGTTCAGAATCAGTGAATGTGCGACTCGGTATTTCCCAGGGTTCGGTGTTGGGAGTATTCCTTTTTTTACTCTATATTAATGAGATGACATTAAGTGCTACATAAAGTTTTGTAAGATGGTACTTTTGGTGATGATACGCTTATTTACATAAATGGAACGAATGTTGACCAAATGTGTGAAAGATTGAATGTGATCTTTGAGAATGTACATAATTGATTAAAACTGAACAAATTAAAGCTGAATGTGGAAAATTTAAAATGTATGAAATTCAAATTCAATAATCCTATTACTTTGCTGCGCATGGATGGGGACTTTATTGAATGTGTGGTTAATAGTAAATATATTGGCGTCATATTAACTAAATTTCAAAGATAATATTTACTACATTTGTGGAAAGATCGCAAGAAAAATTGGCTTCTTAAAATGAGTAAGAAAAAACTTTCATATGAGAGTTCCATTTTAATTTACAATGCTATCATACTGCCACATTTTGACTACTGTTTCACACTTTTGTATGCGACCGATATGGCCACCATTTCTCGTTCAATATTGGCTCTGAGCTCCTCTAACGTCGCCGGCTTATTGGCATAGACCAATGATTTAATGTAGCCCTATAGAAAAGAGGCGTTAAATCCAACGATATCGGCGGCCAATAGACGGGTCCGCTTCTCGAGATAACACGTTCACCGAAATGAGACTTCAATAAATCAATTGTTGCACCCGCTGTGTAGCTTGTGGCACCGTATTGTTTGAACTGATATCCAATTCATGCAATTGCTCAAAGAAATTACGTCCCAACATGTCTCTGCAGCGAATACCATTTACCGTAACGTGAGGGTCATTTTCATCGACGAAAGAAACGGCCCAATGACGCCCGGCATGAAAACCGCACCAAACAGTGACTTCTTACGGATGAAGGGCTGTTTCATGAAGCACATGAGAGTTATCACCTGTCCAAAAACGCATATTTTGCTTATTGATGAAGCCGTTTAACCAACAATGCGCTTCACCGCTTAAGATGATTTTGCGATGAAATTCTTCATTTTCTTCCATCGTGTCAAGAGCCCAATTCGAGAACGCACGTCGCTTCGTGTCATCAGTAGCTTTAGTTCTTGATTCAGCTTGATCTTGTAAGGGTATTGGCCAAGACCCTTACGCAAAATTCGCCATAAAGAGACCCGATTTTTGAGAACGCCATGAAATTGACTGATTTGGCTGGTTTGCGACGGACGCTTCTACGGCAGCAATCTTCTCCACACAAAACGCAAAACGTAGTCTCACTGGCACGGCAACATGAAGCAGCGTATATTCTGATTCAAATTTTTTCACTAGACTATGAATTGCTTGTCTACTGGAACGAGAATTACTGCCGAAAATTGGCGTTAACGCTTTTAAAGTTGCGACCACCGCACCGGTTCGGAATTTCTGTAGTAAATTTTAATTCTTTGTAAACGTTGTTTCTTCGTGTACTTTACCATGAAAATTTTTGATTTTACTGAATATTTTGACATTGACAGTTTGGTAATCGGTTTAAGGGTGCGTTCACACTGAAAGTTTAAAGTTATCAAGTCGCTAATGAAAGACCCTTTATATAGAGTCATTTAATTCATCTCAGTCGGAAGCTGGAACATACCTATCCCGGTAAAAGAAAACCAAGGGATAAGGCTCTGTTGGAGCATAGGTCGTATAACGACTAGCTTATCCATAAACCAAATTACCGTAAAAACCAATGCGTTTGTGTTTTTTTTGGGATTCGGATTACAGAGTACTAAAATTGGGGTTGATTTGAATAGTATAGTAGGTATGCAGTGAGAATGAAATTGAGATTTGGATAAGCGCTATATTTATATTAAGGGTGATTCGGATTAGTCGGACATTACTGTATGCATGTTAAAAATAATTAATTCACGTAGAGGTGGAGAAAATTATTTATGGTGGCAGAGTGGCAAGTTATAGAATGTGTGCGAGTCTTCAGCTTCAAATATATTTTCATCTGACTACCCGGCACTCGTGATCGTGGCGACGAAGTGGCATAGAGGTGGCAAGAGTCATGCTATCCTTGCAAATTTTCGAGGACTTTTGGTTTTGATCCAACGACCGATTGAAATAAATTCTTGTTTTTTGTTTCTGTTCGCAAGGCATAGACTTGTCGTTTTCCATTTTACTAAAATTATTAATTTAAAATTATATATTTTCTTTATTTCTCGATTTCACAAATTGCTTTTTTATTTAATGTTGTGCTGTCAATGCTGTCATGTGTACAAAAGCGTTCAGTAACTTTTAATAATTTCTTACATATCTAAGTGCGATCAAAGAAGTCTTGTCGTGGCTGAAGAGAAATGTGATACTCACTAAGGACGTTCGTATCTTCTCGGATAGCCGCGATTAAGTCCCTGGGCTCAGTCTCTTCAAACTCCATCGTAGCCCTAGACTGCCGATCATTCCAGGGAACTGTACGGCAGAAGACCTCGACAAAAAAGGAACCACATAACCTCTTTTACCTGATAGAGGTTCTCTAAGTATACCTATCGCAACATCCTCCATGTTACCTTATATTAAAGCTATTCGCAATCGAGAGAACAAACCTTAGGTGGACAAGTAGTACTACATATCTAACAAGTAAGCATATCTGGCCAAAGCTGGACCTGCGACGCTCTATGTTTTTAATCGCACTAAGCCGACTGCACATTAGCTCTACTAAAGGTGACATTACAGGACACTATCGAATAGGCAAGTACGCATCAAGGGTTGGGGTCTAATCAAACGACTATTCTATTCTTCCGGATTTCCAAATCACTTTTGATCAAAAAAGTGTGTATGGCAGGTTTTTACGTAGATATTCTTGAGCACGACTTCAAGGACTTTTGATATAACGATCGATTAAAACTAATTCCTTTTTATTTTTTGCTTCAACGACTTTTGATCCAACGACCATTTGCAATTAATTATTTTATACTTAAATTACATGATCAGCAGCCATTTGTTATTTTTATTTGTTAAGTTTATGCTTCGAAGTGTATTGTAAATTAAATAATGATTTTTAATTAGAATCTATTACCTGCGTTCACATGAATTATAACTTGTTAATGCAGTCAACTGCCAATTTGATTGAGAATTAAATACAAAGAGAAACTAATTAAATGGAAATGAAGCAAAAGCATTTACTAATAGATACTGTTTTTTAATATCGCTTTTTCGCTTGTATGTAGACAGTTTTTCTTTTTCTTAAAAGCAAAGTGCAATTTTATATATACGAGGGCTGTTCGATAAATCAGTGACTTTGAAATGAAAAAATGATATTTTCGTATCTCAAAATTGCGATACACTTTTCCCAACGATATTCCAACTTCGTTTATCCTTCTGGAAAATAGGATTTCTCAAACTCTGCAAAATAAGTGCAGTGTAATTACTCCCGACGAATTAAGTCTCTATAAGTCTTTTTTCTGAAAAAAAGGAAATAAAATCCACGGGTTTCATTTATTCTTTGATGCAGCTATAAGGCCCACCACCAACAAGCGTTAAGACTCACAATGATTCACTCTTTGCTTTTAATCAATTTCTCATTGAAAGATCAGCAAATGTTACAGTTACTTAATTAAACACAGCGCCGCGCCCCGAGTACGTGCATATGAGGCCGCAGGCTGGCCGGTGTATGAGTCATATATGACTTGAGTTGGAATCCCTATTAACAGGCGAAACGGGCCACCCAACAAAATATTAACACAAATAAGAATGTCATCCCGGTAGTGTGAATATATGTATATATATATATATATACATATATATATGAAATATGTATGGGAACATGTTGCCCCGCCCCCATATATCCCTCCTGCTTAGTTAAGTTATGGTCCTTAAAGAGAGGTAGCCCTAAGAACTCCTGGATCACGCAAATGCAGCAACACCAGCATTTAACTGGCCTCAGTGCAAAGTCATTCTAAATAAGAAGGCCCGCCGTTATTTTCCGATGTCGAGGCGTCGAACATGATCCCTTTAATCCTGATCATGGCCTCACCGCCAGTAAGGAAGGAAGTCGATTTAGTTGTTCCTTGACAACTTTCAATACAATTTTTAACTTTCTCGTATCTTCAGTATACTTGAGAGAAATTTTATTGTAATCGTGCTGAAATTTCGAACTCAAACTGAGTATGGTGTATGATATAACGACTATAGAGAAGTCCTTAAAAGTGTGTCACAAATTTCCATAGCCGATTTTCTTCAAACTTCGTATTTGCGGTTTGTAGGCCTCTATCTCGTGGCCATTTTTTTTTGTTTTTCTATCATTTCAAATAACCTACCATAAAAATGTTTTTTACAACACCGGTTTTCTCAAAAATGGCTGTAACGATTTAGGTCACTTTGGAAATAGTAAATTATTGAGGTGAGCGTTAAAAAAATGACGTTCTCAGTTTTTGTGAAAGTAGTGGAATAACTTTATTTAAAAAAAAATGCTAATAAAGGGTATTTCATTAAGGACTTGACAACTTCTTTTTTCAAAATATTCATTTCGACCGATACGGCCGCCATTTCTCGTTGAATATTGGCTCTGAGCTCCTCTAACGTCGTCGGCTTGTTGGCATAGACCAATGATTTAATGTAGCTCCATAAAAAAAAATCTAGAGGAATTAAATCACACGATTTCGGGGACTCAATAGAGGTCCATTTCTCGAGATAAAACGTTCACCGAACTGAGACTTCAATAACTCGATTGTTGCACCCGCTGGGTGGCTTGTGGCACCGTCTTGTTGGAACCACATATCACTGATGTTCAATTCATGCAATTATTCAAGGAACTAACGTTCCAAAATATCTCTGTAGCGAATACCGTTAACCGTAACGCGACGGTCATTTTCACGGCCGAAAATTGGCGTTAACGCTCTTTAAGTTGCGACCACCAACTCGGAACTTCGGTAGTAGATTTTATTTATTTGTAAACGTTATTCCTTTGTCACCATGATGAAAATGTTGATTCTACTAAATATTTTGGCATTAACAGTTCGGTAATCGGTTTAAGGGTGCGTTCACACGGAAAGTTTGCAGTTGTCAAGTCGCTAATGAAAGACCCTTCATGACAAAACCGGATCAAGTTATTTCGAGGAAGATTAGCACACCCAGCACAGTTGATATATCGCCTAGGTGTATTCTTCCTTAATTTGACTACCATTTTGCGGTGAAAAATATGCACCCGTTGATTTCATCATTTTGATGAAAATCTTTTTCAGCCGAGTCATTTCTTTATACCGGGCGCCCCAGTTTAGCAAAATAATCTTTTAAGGGGAGATTAATGATATGAAGTTCCACCGAACAAAAAATTATATGGCATCGCCCGTCTATTTTCACTGCATTTCAAGTTATAGCCGATCAATGTGGGTAAGCTCAATTTGGAGGTGTAACGACTTTAAACGCTGTAACTTTAAAACTATTTTAGGTACAAAAATGGTTTTGTCAGAAAAAATTGGTCAAAAAGAAGTGTACCTACTGAATTGATCTTTAAATCTCTTAGCTATTTTTTTGTGGTCCTGAAAAGGACCTTTTTGGCACAGTTTATGGAATGTTTATAGCAATTTTTCGAAGTGCCTTCCTTCCATTTAAATACACTTTCGGACGCGTTTAACTATTTCGGATGGCAGATTTATGAGCAGTAAACGTCTTCTCATTTCTTCTGAAACGGCACTTATATTTTCTTGAGGCTCTTCCAGACACAAAATTTCTCTAAAATAAACTTTTTCTTTCATAGCACCACAGGAAAAAAATAATCCACGAGTGTTAGGTCAGGAGTTCTGGGTGGCCAAGGTTTGGGGCCACCTTTCGTTAAAGGTATCGTTGAGGAACGAAGATACTCCGCTGCTGCTGTGATAAGGTCCATCTTGTTGAAAGAACTCTTCTCTGAACAAGAGGAACATTTTCAAGGAGCTCCGGTAATCGTTCTCTAAGAAATTCTAGGTAAGAATGGGAATGAACTGTTTGTCAAAAAACGTGCGACTTAAGTGTTTCCTATTAATAAAAACATATCTTACAGATTTTTAGAGTAATTCTGTAGGTACATTTCTTTTTGACCATTTTTGTTTGACAAAACCTTGCCTTTACTACAACTGCTGTTGATCGAACGTTATAAAGTTGCTTAACATAATTTTTGGGAAATTTTTCAACGATACAAATTTTATAACAAAAAATTTAAAAAAAATTAAATTTACGTTAAAAAATACAACAACAAATTTTCATAATTTTGAATTTAAGGGCCTATAACTTGTTGGTAGCTGCACCGATGTACCTTAAGTTTTTAAGACTTGCGCTACTTTACTGTCTTTCCAAAATGTACAAAACCATTCTTGAACCTATAATAGTTAAGAAGTTATAGCCTCCCTCTTACACCTTCAGATTAGAGGTCACTTACTTTGATGGGCTTTAACTTGAAATGGGTTGATAATAGACTCCACCTTCCATAAAATGTTTTGTTTCGCGGAACTTCAGGAATCTCGCCTTAAAGGATTATACTGCTTAATTGGGACACCCTGTGTTGTGTTTGGGAACAGGAACCAATCATTAAATTTATCTGATGAATTGGCATATAACTGTCAAGCCATCGGTTTTAAGTAGCCAATGAAGATTACGCTCGGGCGCAGTGGCTTAATGGTTAGTGTGTCGGACTACTAATCAAAAGGTCCCCGGTTCAATTTCCGCCGGAGCCAGGTAACGTCTTGAGTTTTTTCCACGGCCCCACCTCTCGCGAACGTTTGACAAACATCCAAGAGTATCAATTGTAATGAGAAGTTTCTAAAATGTTCCGTTCGGATTCGGCTTAAAATTGAAAGTCCATGCTACTTCCAAAGAAAGTGGTTGGAGAAGCTAGATTTTAGGCTCTTTATTTTAATGCCTAATATTTATTTATTTTTAGTGAATATTATGTGCGAATACCAGAAAACCGTTGGCCTGACTTATTCAGCCGACGGAGCCGTTTTTGCCTTTTTTAGAACACGTTCGTTCAAAGAATTCACTATTTCGAATGTTCTTTCATTTGGGGTGTAGTTTTGTATCCAGGATTTACCAGCTGTTACGAAACGCCATAAATATTCACTTGAATTGGAAGAGGTCCAAACATTGTTGACATTTTAACCCAATCTCGTTTTCGTTCAACTGTCAGCCGATCTTGTACACAATTTGTTCATGCCAGAACGATCATGCAAAATACAAATAACGATACCTTTTGAAATGTCTACAATTTCAGGTGTCTTAAGAACCTTGACTTGGCGAACATAAAATCGTAGAATTTGGTAACCATATCTACCGTTGTGACGTCATCTAGACTCCCAGGGCGCTCAGCGTCGGTTGTTTGTGCTCGTACGATCACAAAAATATTCATTGAACCATTTGTTGAGGGATCCGAATTTCCATAATATCCACGGAAAGTCCGCTAGAATATATCGACGGTCAAAACTTGCGAACACCAATAAGTCATCGGTTTGAAACGCGTAGAAGAGCAGAGGGACTCTAGCAATTGTCAATGAGTACGGCAGAAGACAGTTGATGTATACAATCCCTACAATTTTCAACGCTCTACCCCATCAATTAAGAAATATGGAACAACCTAACATTAGAAAAAGGATATTAAAAATATACTTTTTAGAGTCGATAACATAGTAAAAATAGATTATGGAATTTAACCTTGAATCTTTCCCTTTTTTGGTGTAAATAATCTAAAGCACACATGATTGAAACATATTTGTTATTCATTGTCATAAACAACCTCCTGCAAAAAAGCCATAAGGCTTCACAGGTATAAACAATTGTAACTATCTAACAAAGATGAAATAAAAAAAAAATCAATCAATCAATCAATCAAAAAGTAGTGCTTTATCAAAACACGAAATTTACTTTTTTCCATTATAGGAAAATAACAGAAACAAAAGCTCTTTCGATCAGGAGAAAAGCTCAATGACAGATCTATTCGAACTTTTCTTGTCTGTGCAGGAAGAAACAAAGTTGTCCTCCATGAAATCCGACCGACATCTCTCATAAAAGTCTTACCAATAAAGAATGAATTTAATGTGGAGTTTAAATTAATTATTAATAATTTGTTAATTAAATTAAAACGAACGGGACCGTTGAAATTTCTTTTTGTATAGGAGTGAAAGGGACTACAAATTTAAGCCTTACGTTAAATTTATTATTGGTACCAGCCACCGACTTATCGAATCGCCCTCGTAGTTCAACGTGTTAACTTTTTATAAATATGTATGTGAAACCCAATTAAAATTATGCAATTCAGGCTGAAATTTAAGCCCAAGGTTTTATAAATTGCAAAAAGTTCTCGATGTATCAGTTATTAGGTGACAACTGATGAGGTACACGCGCAGATGATTTGAAAAATATCACTTCGTATTTGAAGATGGAAGGAAGATTATATGGACATTGATGCCATAAATATCTACCATTGTGGGTACGTCTCCGTTAAAGACAATAATACAAATAACCCAAAACTGTCATCAAATAAACACTTTGACCACTTCTATTGCTTGTGTTAAACCGTAAAGAATAACTATTCGAAAAGTTACATACTTAGTTAGTATGGAAATCTAAACTTCCGCCGCATTAATCTGCAGCCCATAAACTCAAGATTGAAGACACCAAAGCTTTTGCGGAATTATACAAAAAAAAAGTGCATGTGCGCCTGGCCGCAACACAGCTTTGCTCTGCATCGGTTAAGTTCAGTTGAGTCATTTGACAGTGACTCTTGTATGACAAGATACACTCGCAAAGCGTTGAATATAAGCCCGAGCGCATAGTTGTTTAAAATCGTCGGTTCAGTTAGTGTCGCGCATGCTATCGGACAAGGTGAACGGAGCGAACGAATTTGAAAGTATCTACGCTTATTTCGCAAATAAAAATCTCTTCGGCATTATAAATTTGTTTTTGGTACGAAACCCAAAATACTGGTTTCTCAACCACTCTACACACAGTGCCCGATTACGCTGTGTGAACAGATTGCGCTGCTCAAAGTGAGGTAAAGATAGATACTATGTGCAATAGTTGTTAGATACCTAACACTTGCACTCTACCACGACCACAATACTGCCGCGACGGTTAATTATTTCGCGTATACAAAAATAGTACAATTTCATGTTTAGTTATTAAACAAAACCAGAAACAAAACATAAAAAAAAACAGTTTTTGTGCTAACATTACATAAAAATTCGGTAAAAGAAGTTAAATATAAATGTATATATAAAGTTCGACCTACATAATTGCCAAGCAATTAAGCAGACTTGACATTACAATGGAATATAGTAGCTACATCGTCGTGGAAGATTATTTAACATTTTAACAGTTTTTCTTGTTTTTCTTCCTTCGTACGACCTAATCATTACGACGACAGACCAGACCAATACCTCTACTTCTGGTTGTTTGCAAAATGCAGACATTCGGAGTTTATTTCTCTTTTTTTTTGTTTTTAGCTGTTGCTTATATTATGTTGCTCAGTATCTTTATCTAGTGCAACAAAGAGTGAATAATTAAATTTCAAAACGTTTGCCAGTGATTATTATATTTTACGCAAACGTTTCTGTAAAAAAATTGTTTGATCTTAGCTGATTTTCTGGCCGCGTCCTACTATCGATAGTCTACAATTTTAAGTGTTATATGCATAAAACTTGAGAATTATATAAACAATGTTTAAATCAATTTTCGAATTTTAAAGAAAAAAGTTAATAGTTTGCATTGTGTTGAAATACTTACTCTCTGTTAGAGACATCACCACCACGACGGAGTAAGAAAGGCAGTGAAGATAAATTATAACAAAATAAAAAATTTAACAATGATTATTGTGCAATTAATAACTGCGGCTAACATATTCATTAATTAATTGGATTACGTGAAATCGCAAGTTTAATATTTTTTTTTGCTTATTTATACTACATTACCCAGTAGCTAATTTGTTGTTGTTTATTTGTTTTGCATGAATAATATGTTATTAATTGAATGCACATACAGAATAACAATCAATGCTTCAATTATTTATAATTATAGGTTATTTATATAAATCTGAAAAGAGGATAATTAACTAAATTATAACCATTTAACATTTTAAATCCCACTTGTTGCCGAGTCAATTGAAGTGTTGCTCTCAGTCTCACTACCCGCAACTTCATTGAAATCGTGCCAAATTCAAGAGAAATTTGTTTTTAAAGAACTAAATTTTCCCATATTTATGTGTAATGAATGCATAAGTGGGCATGGTAATCGCTTCTTTCTAAATTCAGTAACTCACTCACACTAGTAGTTGCTGTTGCTTCGAATTCTTATTATTTTAAAGTGACTAATCAATCAAATAGAAAAAATGGCGCATTTCAGCACGAGAGCGATATTATAGATATGTAGGGATGTTGATAGAAAAAAAGTCAGTAGAAGAGCTAAAGAATCTCATGGAAACAAATAGTCTGTTCAGCTAACGAGTTACTTTGTATTCTGTACGTGTACATGCTCATAAATTTGTAGGTATATTTCCACTTGGTTCACATACATTGGCAGTCTTACTTATTTTTAATAAAAAGGCATTTATTTATAGAATGAATATTATAGGTGTGGGTTTAGAGTTCCTTAAACTCAGTGTTTTCAAACAGCCCGCGTTAAAAAAACGTTTTCGCTAATTGGTTACTAAATGGTCGCCCACGCCAGTGGAAACGAATAGCTTATGCGCTTTAGGAAAACTAAATTAAACGAATGTCTACATATATGATAAACCCCATTCAAAAGGTGTATTTTTGATTGTTATGTGCATATGGTATTATGTAGATACATAATATGGAAACCATTTATTCACCGAATCACGGGAGGTTTAAAGCCCCTGATATAGAACATGCCGCGTAGCACTGGTGGAGTAATCGCATCAACTACTTACTTACTTAAGAGGCTCCCGACCGGTGAAGAGTTGTTTTACCAAATGCAGCCTTCCATTATCTGCGATCCCGGCACGCTCCATCCAGTTGTTCAGACCAAGCGCTCTGTCATCCGCGATGGCTTGGTCTTTAAAATAAATTTCGATCTTCATCGACTTCTCGAACTTGAGGGCTGGGAGTCTAAGACACTCTTGTAGAATAATTGTCCATTCGCGTGGCCGAGCCATTTTTATCGACGGGATTAAGCTTTTTGGACTACCAACATCTACATCTTGGCACAGCTTATGGAGTTTGCGGTTGTATCTTCTCCTCCGACAGAGTATTTGCTTTCAAAATAACCCAATATTTGCTTCACTTTCCTACTTATTGTCAGGATTAAGGCTCGATATTGCATGAATTTTGTCCTTCGATTGAGAAGTTTTGATCCCATTTGTTTTCCCAAACCAAAGTAGCAACGATTACTGAAGGTAATTCTCCGTCACCATTAAGGTTTCAGTCGTGGAGATGTTTACTTCAAGCTAAGCTCCTTACACTCCTCAAAGTTACTGGTATCAGCAGTGACGTTTTGCCCTAGTCTGTGGAAAGATGATTATTTGTTTGTTTAAAGTAGAAACTTTGTTGTATCCTCATTGACTTAAGACAAACCAATTTCGTTTATTCTTCAATCGACGTAAAAGCCCTTACCAGGGCACGCTGGAAGTGGCCAATGATGTCGATATCGTCCGCATGTAGCTTAGGTTAAGTTAGGTTAAAACAGGGGTATGCAATCCGCATACAGCACTAGGCACCAGAAGCGCCCATCGCGATCCCTAATTAAAACCAACACTTCAAATGGAGAAAAATCTAAAAACCTTTTTCTAGGCAAATCCCAATCTTCCTGCAGAATTTTACCAGCCTCCTGTGATCTGTGCCGCTCAGCTTCCCTAATTCCTCGAAGAAGTATTCTCCTAGAAACCTCCTACGATTCCTTCCTATACCCTCGCACTCACACAGTATGTGCGTTATGTCTTCCTCGGCTTGTAGATCACCACAAAACCACCAATCTAAGCCGCCTACCATGCTTCCTTAGGAGACAGTGCCCCGACATAATCCCAACTACTGTTCTAAGCTGTTCCCTGCTTAATTTGAGGTCAAAGTGCTCTAGGCATAGGGTGTATCTTAAATTTTGCAATCTAAGGTCAGCCATTTTTAAGATCTTCTCATTGATTATTTCCCACATAACGCCAAGGGGTAGTTTAATGTTCACATCTCCACTATTTTCTAGTTCCTCTTCCTTTCTTGCTAGCTCCTCGGCTTGCTCATTTCCCTCTATACCGCTGTGTCCCGGTACCCAGCACAGTCTTACTCGATTCCGTCTGCATACCGCTTTTAGCATTGTGCGACAGTTTCTGACTGTCTCAGAATTGATGTTAACAGATTCTAGTAGCCCAGTAGCTAGGCAAATCTATTATAGATGGTACCCTCCGTGCAAACTATTTTTCTGCAGAACAAGATGAAGAAGACACATGGCAGCGCATTTCCTTGAAATAATTCCAAAGTGCACCACAGGCTTTTAAATGTCACACCACACAGCTGGATCAGTTTTGCCGGCCATCGGCATGTAAAAAGAACTTTTGACGATTAATGCTATCATATATCTAAGTTGATGAAAAGATGGTGAGTTTCGACTTCAAATTCATTATTATTTTTCGCTCAGTGTCAAAATTGGGTCTATTGTCGATCTGCCGGCCGGATGCTACACTGTTACGTGACGATTAGTGTGTTGTATAAGGGCTTGAGATGTTCATTGGATAGGATCTTATATGCGGTATTTAGCAGGGATATGCCCTTACAGCAGAGGTTATAAATGCTGCTTTAACACATCTACTATTCCCTGCTTTTCTGTAACTAGTTTCCGTCGGTGTTTCAAAGAACCTGCGTTCCGGTCTTATAGCCAGTAGTCAGATGCTTCGTTTTCTTGTAAAATCGTGGGATGTTGTTTCGACTTCTTCGATTTCGAGATTCTTCTCCTCTCTTGTCCTTACTTGATACCCTTCCCTAGCTACCCTTGTTTTGCGCTGCAGCAGTTTTATGTATATCTTACGTCACCTTCTTCCGGCAAACTTATACATCATCATACCATTAGCTTTTTCTCTGGGGTGGCTGGTAACCTACGGTGTTCTCGGCTGCCCCCTTTATGCTGTTTCAATATGGGTTTCACGTATTCTTGGCGCTTTTGCCTGGCGAGTGTAAAGAGGAAAGCCCCTCTTTATAGACTCTGACTACTACAGGTGTGCTAAGGCATCCAACGTCAAATTTCACCTTTTTGTAAGTTCGCAGGTTCTTATCGTTGGACAGTAGAGTTTTAAATTTAGCCGCAATAAAAAAATGGTCCCAGTCAACGTTTGCTTTTCGAAATGAGTGAACGATTAAGACGTTAGATATCTGTCTCGCGTCGATTTGGTTGGCGATTCGACTATCTAGAGAGCGCCAGGTTGCCGTGTGGATCCTTACCCTTGGAAACCTTGTGGTTCTTATCACCGTATTAAGAGCTATTGCAAGGTCGATTGGATGGCTAAAACGTTTAAATACGAGTGTTATTTTTTAGTGCTATCACTCTCAATATCACTATATCGATTTGAAATACAAGAAGCTGGGAGGGAAATAATAAGTCCGATTTTCTCAGCAGTATTAAACTACTGAAAGAAAAAACGTATAGAATAGAATAAGGTGAAAATAGACCCTAAACAATGGAAAGAACATTGCTCATTAAGTATTTACTAATTATAACGGTTAAATTAGGCGGGTAACAGAAAACAACAACAACAAGAGGTGGCACGCCTCCAAAGGGCCCTGTCAACGGATCAAGAAAAAGGCATGGGATTGTTAATTAAATCAGATGGTTCAATCACACGCGACCGGGAAGATACGCTGAAAACTTTGCTTCAGGCTCACTTCCCAGGTTCTCACACGATGGTCATTACAGACGACCATACAGCGGAGGTCTCAATTCCAAGAAACCTCAGCAGAATTCATAGTTTATCCGGAACACTTTTTACTCCGGATAAGGTTAAATGGGCAATTAACTCATTTAAACCATTCAAGGCATCAGGTACAGACGGTATTTTTCCAGCCCTCATTCAAAATGGAATAGAATTTTTACTACGAGTACCATCCATGATTGCCTTATTTAGGTTCAGCTTCAACTGGGGGTATATACCAGTTACCTGGAGGGAGGTAAACGTAGTATTTATACCTAAACCGGGAAACAAGCCGAGAGAATTACCTTAATCATATCGTCCGATAAGCCTGACATCGTTTTTTCTGAAAACAATGGAAAGGATTATTGACATTCACATTAGAGAATGCATATCAAACAGCATGCCTCTGCACCCTCACCAATATGCGTACCAAAAGGGCAAATCCACGGAAGGCGCTCTGTTAAGACTAACTACAGAGATAAAAAACGCCTACCGTTGCAAAGAGATCGCACTTTGTGCCTTTCTGGATATAGAGGGTGCTTTCGACAACACTGGATATGAATCCATATCAAATGCTTTGTACCATAGAAATATAGATAAACCAACTATTAAATGGATCAAAGCGATGCTGGAAAGTCGCAAAATAACTTCCTCGTCAGGAACGACCTCAGTATCAGTAACAGCCTTAAGGGAATGCCCACAAGGGGGAGTACTCTCACCCCTTCTTCGGTCATTGGTCATCGATGACCTGCTACACAAGATGAGCAGTTTGGGCTACACCACAATTGGGTACGCCGATGATATTGTCATCATAGTTAGGGGCAAAGACTCAATAGGAGTCACATCAAAAATGACCGGTAAAGCCGTCATCGTTCCTTTCACTAAAAGGAGGAAATTAGACCTAGGCCTAATCACAATAAACGACACGGTCGTAGAGTATTCCGACGAAGTCAAGTATCTTGGAGTAATCCTGGATAAGAGACTTAACTGGAACTCTCACATAAATAACAAAATCAGTAAAGCTAATAGAGCTTTATGGGCCTGTCGTCGCACATATGGTAGAACCTGGGGAATCTCTCCAAAGATCGTCCACTGGATCTACACAGTGATGATAAGACCCATCATAACATACGCCTCCATAGTATGGTGGACAAAATCCACACAAAAGGACGCAATAGAGAAGCTCAAAAAGGTACAACGGCTTGCGTGCCTTGGTATCTCCGGAGCCATGCGTACCTGTCCAACAGCTGCCATAGAGGCAATAACAGGAATTATACCCCTCCACATATACGTCCAAAAAGTGGCGATCCGCAGTGCAATAAGTCTAATACAGCTAAACGAGATAAGTCTTAATGATCATCGGGAACTTAAGACCCTTCTCGATGAACTGCCAGAACTTAATATGAACTGCGCGGTCACAGACCGCATTCAAAAAACACTATGCTTCAACAAACGGTTCTCCACGGAGATACCCAAAAGAGAAGCATGGGTTAGCAATAACCCACCAAACAGCCATAACGGCATAAAGTGGTATACGGATGGTTCTAAAATGGAAACGGGGGTAGGAGCGGGAATATACGGACCACACAAACGCTTTACGATACCCATGGGAAAAAGTCCCAGCGTATTTCAAGCGGAGCTCCACGCCATTCAAGAATGCGCCAGCCACATTATCTTATCTGGCATAAAAGGTGCAACCATCCATATATTCACGGACAGTCAAGCAGCTATAAACGCCCTTAGCTCGTATACCATTGACTCCAAATCAGTCATGTACTGCTTCAATACCCTACAAATACTCGGAGCAAGAAACAAGACCAAATTATGGTGGGTTCCGGGTCATTTCGGGGTAGAAGGTAACGAAAAGGCCGACGAACTGGCCAGAAAAGGTTCAGAAACACCTTTCATAGGTCCCGAACCTTTCTGCTGCACTCCTAGATCAGCAGCAACGGCAGCAATTAAAAGCTGGGAACATAGAAAATGTATCTATCATTGGGATAACATCCCAGGTCTAAGACAGGCCAAACGAGCCATTCGGCCCTTCAATCATAATGCCAGCAAATGTCTAAACCTAAGCAGGCATGATATCAAAAACCTAGTACGTTACCTTACTGGTCACCACGGTTTAAGATATCATCTACACAAAATGAGAATAGCAGATTCTCCTGAGTGCCGACTCTGTCTTGAAGAGGACGAGTCAGCTGAACACATTTTATGTGAATGCCCAGCCCTTAATGGAATTAGAAAGAAGATCTTTCTCAGGGAACAATTGAGCCCCGAGGACATAAAGAATTCTTCTACTGGTAAAATTGTCCGCTTTACACGGAAAGTGGAAATTTTACTAGTTTAAAATTTTTCTGGCCCATACGGTACAAAAGATCTTTTAGGTCGAAGTACCCCCCCTTTTATAAATCGCCTTGGCGAGCCAGAATTAAAAAAAAAAAAAAAAAAAAAAAAAAAAAAAAAAACAACAACAACAGAAAACAATGTGAAGGCAAGGGTGACTGCTAGATGCTGACTTCCTTTTGCAAATATTAATGAGCTCTGTAGCGAGCAGCTCCTTTATTTCCGTAAAAGGAAAAGAAAAAGAAATCAGTTTGACTAATGACCGTTATAGGCCATTTTGGAAAACTTCAATTTGATCAACCGTCATGTTTTGATCATCATCAAGTGACTTTTTTTCTGCAAGCGCATTTAACGCTTTCAAGTACAATCCAATTGCAGTTCTTAAACAAGTTAATCTGGAAAATTGTTGTAGAAAATTTTACCGAGAGCTTTTACAATATTAATATAGTAAAAAAATATTCCAAAGAAAAAGAAAGTTTATTATTTTGAAAACAGAAAATACCAAGAGATAAATTCCGTATTCGTATTCACTACTCATTTCGGCTGTATTTATTTAACTCGATTGCGGATAATCTAATAATGCGAAAATAAAACAAATGACTTTACTTTTCACACTAAAAATTATTGAAGACACTGAATAATACAAATTAATCATTCTCGACATCAGTCATTCAACTTTTTCTGTCATCAAAAAGCGTTGTCACCTGCAGATGACGTTTCCGAACAAATGACTTACGCAAATTGCATTATCGAACATAATGCTTATGCAGTCAAATTAGTGTTTGCGTTTTGAACACTTTACTTTTGCAGTTTGCGTTTGATAACATTCTGCAAACACATTTTTGACGCAGATGTAGTTTTTGAAAACGGCCGCAGGTCTTTTTTCGAATGTTTGTCAGACCAAGACGTGAGAGTAGAACTGTAGAAGAAACATTGTTGAAACATAGTTTGTTCCTTTGAAATTCTATGTATGTGAAATGTTTTCCTCTGTAAGGAAAAGTTGTCCGTGTTGATGAGCTTTAATGTTACGAATATCGTTGCTCGTAGTTTTTCTTAACGGATCTATTCGAATATTCAAGTCTAGCTCATTGAAATAATTTAATTTCCGTTAAATTTATGAGAAAACAATTCTTTCTAGACTTTTCATCGGATAAGTGTGATCAACTTAAGAATAAAGTATTCATATCGTTGATATATTTAACTAAAACCTGCCTTTTCGCAGATTTAAAGAATATACATACGTAAATATTTGTCTTCCTAAAGAGCGGGTATAGTGTAGGACTCCAAAGATTCAGTATGTAAGATCGAAACTTTTACCGGAAAGTGTGTCAGGGGGGATTGCGCACAAACTTACTGTCATTGTCAACGTATTTGCAAATGTATTGAAGTTGTCGACTCTAGCAATAGAGTGCTTCGCGACAACGTTAGTGTCAAATAGAAAAAATACATCGGCTGAATTCATTGATGAATTTGTATGGCGAAGGACGAGTTTTCCGTGAATATTTCGTGAAAAAGTTAATAATAAAGCGAATTACTCGTATAATAAAAAGTAAAGTTCCAGAATTAAGAATGAGTATCCAAACACTATTTTTGAATACTAAAAGGTAAACGATATACCGAATAGCATTGTGTAGGTACAAAAGTGAAACCGTGAGAATCACGTTGTTGTGGCAAAAAACATATTTTTCTTTGGAAACAAATTAAGTTGAACAATTTTCTATATATACATTTTATACCACTATATACAAACGAACAAAAACAATTATTTAATAACAAAATTATACAAGAAAAAAGTGAAAAAGCCTGTAAGTTGTTGCATCAAGAGCTGCACAAGCCCTTTTGGTCTACAAGTTCACTGTTTTAATTAGTTTTTTTGTTTTAACATACTTTCTCAGGTTTTTTTTCTATAATTTGGTAGTTTTTACTCTTTAATAGCTTTTGTTTTCATTTTAATATTCACTTTATTAACAATCACAATGATTTTGCCAAACGTTTTTCTGCAAATTTCTGGGATTGTATTCATCAATTACTTTTTAACGTTTAAGAAAGGAATTCGGGTCTTAAGAAAGAGATAGCTTTTCGTAGAACTCTATAGAGCACAAAGCGCAGCATTCGAGAACGAAAATAACAATTATTATAAAGAAAACAAGAAAATTGCAATAAAACCTATAGGATATCCAAAAGCTTATAGATATTATGGTAGATATATTTATCGTTATTTTGCCGGCGGGCCTCCTGATTTCACCGGGCGCACAAATGCGGTGTAGGGCATTCTATTCAGTTAAGTGGGCATTTTTCGGTCACAGAAGTTGTCTGAATTTTTCCGCCACTTCAGCAACCCTACACTTACGCTACGTTTGATGTCTTCAGTTTGCTACGCTATTGATCCCAATTATTTGAACTTTTCGCACTTGGAAATTACTTTTCTGGAAGAGGTCGGAGTGGATCAAGCCAAGCAATACGATCGTGGAAAGCTTTGCTACGTTCATTCTTTCTTTTAGACAACTATTCAAAAACTCTGAGCTGAATTATTTATTCATTATATATTTATTTCATAGGTATGTGTAATGTGTCCTAATGCATGTGTATATGTACATGTTTACGCATTAAAAAATTAACATAGAATCTATTTTATCATCATTGCCGTAGTGACAAATATTTAACGACGTTATGCCACTCTTCCTTCATTAATTCATTTATCATTTATTTGTTAAAATTTTAGTTGAGTAACCGATTTTCCAGCAACAAAATATAATGTTTAACGTTTTTTTACGCGTCAGACATATTAACTTGTTTCAAATACGGATTAACATAATGTTTGGATATGTCTAAGTACTGTAAATAGGTCGACTCCTTGCCTTTTGTATCCATATCGCACAACGGATTATCATACTTAAGCAAAGAATACGTACCTCAAGGTCGCATGAAAAGAAAGTCGACCTTGAATGGTCGCGTTTATTTCATCTCAGGCAAACGATTTTTATCGGGTATATTTTGTCATCATATTTTCATTGAGTTGTGGAATAGCTTAAACTCTCGTTAATCGTTCGGACAATACTCCCAAAGCTGATCAACCTAAACAACGAACTCAGTCAATACCTGTAGACACAATCCAATACTAAAGCCTCTCGCGCGGCGGAAAATTATGGGAAAAGATTGCCGCGCCGACGCGACGAAACCTTATCGCCCAGTTAATATCTAAATAATAAACAAAAAATAAATGCAAATATTGCGTCATATAATGTAGTGCTTTTCGTTTTATGCAAATTAATATCGTTTTTAAGTGCCTATTTAGATTTTGTAATTAATGGTACACATCTGTAAAGATCAGTGTTTCTCAAACTCTTTTAGCGATGGAAACCTTTGAAGCACTAAATTGCCTAAATATTCTACGGAGCCCTAAAATAAGCAATAACTTGCTTTTATGTTTAATTCAAGTAATTTAAAAATACTTAATATGAACGCAACTAAACCCTGTATTGATTCCACTGTAAGTTGATGAAATTGTTTCCATTTAATTGGAGGTGTGAAGTTTCTTTTTATTTTTAAACAACTGTTTAATGTCAGGCTTGGAGAGTTGAAGACGTATGTCAGGCTCAGCATCCAGTCTATTGCGCTATTTTGTCTTTGTTGCTGCATGTGCTGAGAATCCTGTTTCACACAAGCACGTTGTTGGGAACGGGGGAGGAACAGTCAGAGCCTTTGTGGCAACTTGTGGATATTCATCACAAACCCTGCACCAAAAATCATCAAGCGACATTGTTTTCAATAGTGCTTGAATCCGATGTCATTTCTAAAAAGGATAATAGGTTTCGTTTGACATATTTTCTGGGTTTTGTTCATGGAATTATTTTTAGTTTTTTATTCTGCTCTTCAGGAATAGGCGTCTCAAAAGATACCCGCATATCATGGAGACTTTGAAACAATTCTTCAAATATATCATTTAGTTATTTTGGCGTTTCGGCAACGAACTCACTTTTCCCTTGACAACACAAACAATTAATTACAACAACATCCGTCGACTTTGCAATTTGCGAGAAAAATTTGTTGTGTTGAAGGCGAACAACTAGTTATTGTTTGATGCATGTGTGATCCTTAATCCGACGTATCGTTCGAAAGCGGCAATGTAGAAAGATCTGGCTCGCAGTAGGGATGAGCGATGTTGGCAAAACATCGATGTCGACATCGATGGCTGAACATCGATGATCGATAACAATCGAACTCAAAACATCAATGTTCGTTAGCATCGATGTTATAGACTGAATTATTATATGTTAAAACATCGATATGTAGTCTCTCAACATCGATCATCCCTAGCTCGTAGGTAAAAATTGCTATCCCAAATATTATGACTATGTATCTTTTTATTAAAAAGCAAAATTATGTAATGACTAATGATTTTGACCTTATGAATGTGTTTGTGCTTCTGATTATGATTCTGGGATGGAAATTTCTAACGTTATTTGCAATATATTGATAATCAAGATCATATCATTTGCTATCAATTAGATGATAATCACTGTGATAGTCGCTTTTTGCAATTGTTTTCGGGTAATAGCTATATGTAGGTGTCACGGTCATATAAATTTATATTCAAATGTTTCACCTCTTACGGTGAGGACATTTAAAATAATACAACTCTGAAATATAAATCGAAGAGAAACCAAAGTCAATAAAAATCGAAGAGAAATCAAGATTCATATTCATTGCGAAGTTTTTTAATTTAAGGAGGAAGAACTGTGGAGTGCCAATGGAGTCCCCTCTTTTGTCCTGTTCAGAAATATGGATTCTGATGCTGCCCATTTTCTCCAATAATGGCAAACAAAAATACTCCTCTTAATCCCTTGGCAGCATACCACGTGTGAATGTTAAACAGGATCGGAGAAATCACCTGTTTTTAAAGCGTAATGTCAAAAACTGTGCCCAAAATCATTTCTTTCACATAAGCATACTAAAATCTAACCCCGCCTGGCCAAGTTACGGAAAGGTCCCTCTAACCATACGGTGTCGAAAGCCTTCTCAAAATCAACCCCATTCCACTAAATTTCAGAAAGTAGTTTCGACGCGAAAGTAGTGTCAATAGAAACCAAACTAGTTGTTCCGAATGATGGTATTGTCCTCGACCCACTTTAATAGGAGTGGGAGTTTTTTGCGAGCCCCTAGACATAAAGGACTCGTACAGACTTCCCAATGAATGCAGCGTCTTTCAAGCTGAGATTGTCGCCATCGACAAGGCAGCAGAAACTATCTCCGCGAAGAATCTGGATCCTTCCACGATCACAATCTTCGTAGACAGTCAGGCGGCTATCAAAGCACTAGACAGCGAAACTATAAAGTCAAAAACAGTCAGAAACTGCCAAAAATCCCTCAACAAAATAGGCGAACGACACAGGATCACTCTCTGCTGGGTCCCCGGTCATAGCGACATTGTTGGGAATTAAAAGGCAGACGAGCTAGCAAGAATCGGGTCAGAACTTGACGTAATAGACGCCATTACGTCAATATACATCCCAATTAGTGCAGCAAAAAGAAACATTGACCAAAAACTGAGGGAACAAATTAACACCGCCTGGTCCCAAAGGCACGACTGTGTTATATCTCGCAGTCTATGGCCACAAATTAACGAAAAAAGAACAAAAAGCATTCTGGAAATGAATAAGCTAGAAATACGTATCTTAACTGGCGTACTGACAGGCCACTGCACCATAGGTGTAATGGCAAGCAGGCTGGGCATCAGCTCACCAGACTACTGCAGGAGCTGTTAAGATATAGAAGAAACCGAGACCATCAAACACCTGCTCTGCGAATGTCCAAACCTTCAGACATCTCGACTTCGCTATCTGGGCAACAGATTCTTCGAAGACTTAGAGGACGTAGCGCAGGTACCACTGACGGACACTATCAGGTTTGTCAAGAACACAGGTTGGTTCCAATAGACCAACCGGCAAGATTAACCTAAACTGAATATGGTAAGTGTTTTATTGTAAATGTAGGTTTACCACATAAAACAATAAGGGATCACAATGGACCAATGGGCCCCCGTGCAAGCACAGCAACCCTGCTGTGCACTTCCCTTCCAACCTAACCTAACCTAACAGTGCTCTATTGTTTAACCTATCAAAGATTATGATAAGCAAACTTATCGACCAAAGATAGACAGGATTCGGCTTCTCTTAAATCTTTTTCCAGATATGGTGTTGCATGTACCACACACTTATTCCTTACGGCGAAAAGGTTGAATTCAGCATCCATATCTCCACATCAACTGAGTCTTATTGGAGTTGACTGACAAGCCTGCTCTTGGCCAAACGTAGAGTTGGTATGTTAGCACCGCTTACAATGATACATGCATCATCACATCAGCATAATAACAGGGTGTCCTTCACTAATAAGTATTCTTAGCAAGGAGTCGACCAAAAGGTTCCACAATGTGGTGGAGAGCATGCCCCCTGTATCGTTTACAGCGCGCACAGTTGTGAATCAACTGCAAACAGCCAGCGGCTGCAACTTCTCTCCTGCTAAGCATCTCCAGCATCCATTCCAACATAATTGTTCTAAGATTACAAGGCAGACTCGATTCTGCAAAAAATGGGGAAGTCAAACGAACCGCCAATATCCACGAAGACAGCGAGTACATAAATCCTTTGGAAGAGCGCTGTCTGCACTTTGGCCGTTATCCATCCGTGCCGTCGCAGTTGATTTACCTTTGTAAGGCGTGTTGGCTATCGAATGAATACCAAGCTACGCTGGAATAGTCTGTTAAAGCTGTACGTCAATCAAATCAATGATCTTTAACAGCAATGATAGGCTAATAGTCCTAAAGCTTTTAGGAAGAACATAGGGAGCCTTCCCTGGTTTGGGAATAAAGACCACCGGTGTGAGCAAAATGTCTATATTCTTTTGCCAGGATTAATGCCGTCAGGTACATGAGATTTGAAAGGAGACAATGACGTCCTCGTAACAACTCTCGCCGCGGCCCGTCATTATTCATTGTTCTCATTCTCGTGATTACATGTTCCTTTAAATAGTAAATAATTCATTTCAATTAATTCTAATTGCTGAATAAATTGCGTGCCAAAAGCTAGTTATGTGCTGACGAATAATGAGTTAAACTTTAAGCACTTCCTTGTCAATTAGTGATAGTTTCAATTGCTGGCTAGGAGTACAATCATATCTACATGATGTGGACCAACAAGTTCAATTAAGTTTTTTATGAAGATAAAATCGATTGTTTTTTTATTGTTACTTGCTTTGAAATACCTAGAATAGATGTTGTTTCAAATTGCGTGGGGACAAGCTAATTAATCTTAGAACAACAAATCAACATTGTACTGGTATACAGAAATGTCAAAGGATTTTTTTTTATCGTATTCAGTAAAACTAGTTTTAAATTTATTGAAATAAAATTCTGGTAATTTTAAATCTATTGTGGTCAATTACGTGTCTATGTTTTTTTTTATAATTAGCGTGCGCTAAAGGGATTTTTTATGTCGTAAAATTATCGCAATAATTTGTTGTGATGGTAAAACAAACTCTAAAAATATTGATGATCAAATCGAAGAAATATCATAGTTGTAAAGTTTCAATAACAATGTTAATAGGTAAATTGGATGCGAGCTGAGAGAAAGATTTTCATGACCTCATCAAGAACATCCCCAAACAAGAACTTTTGTTTGTTGGCGGAGATTTGAATGGACATGTTGGGAAGTCACACAAAGGCTATGAAGACTATCATGGGGGACTGGGATACGGCACCAGGAACTCTCCGGGTGAAGATGTCCTAAGCATGTGCAAGTCATGCGGTCTCATCGTTCTAAATACCAATACGGCCAAGAAACAAAGTGGTGGACAGATGAAGCTCAATCAGTGATAAGTGACGAGAAAGCGCCATTCAAAGCTTGGTCAAAGTGCTCCGCTGATAATGGAGATGAAAAAGCTAGCCTCGAATAGGAATACAGACTTTGCAAGAGGCTCGCGAAGAGAGTGCGCTCAAATTCAAGCAAAGTGTGTGCCTGCATCAAGAGTTAGAAGAAATTTCTTCTTCGCCTGCTGGTAGAAATCAGGCAAGGCTATCCACGAACTTCGACAAACCAGCTTGAACAGGGGAACTCCCATTTTCAAAGTTGCCGCTCAGAGAAGGAGAAATACCCAAGAAATCCGTTTGAAGGGATCTTATTTATATTATACAGTCAGCAGAAAGCATTCATTTAGAAAAGCAGCTTGATTTTATAGCAGAGGAGTTAAAAAACATAGTGACGGGCTACAGTCCGCTTGGGCGAACTGTTGGGTACCCTATTCTTATTCCTATCGCTCATAAGTGGGCGCGACAAAAGTCTAAGTATGGTTGAATTGATAAGAACGCTCTACATATTTTGTTATATAAGCTTTTGTAAAAACAACGTTCCCTAGCTCAAACTTCGGTTTTTCAATAAAATTGTTTTATTTAATTTTGGGCGTGTGTGTAGGCGGATTTAAAAAATATTTAAACATAATTTTTAAAGGGCACCAAGAGAGTCTGTATTATATATGTAAGTTTCCTAGCTCAAACTCTGACTTTTCAATAAAATTGTTTTATTTAATTGTGGGCGTGTCAGTGGGCGGATTTTAGAAATTTTATCTCCTGAGCAGTTTTAGGAGTCAGAGATCATATATGAAAAATTTCAGCTTTCTAGCTAAAATTCGATTTTTTCGATAGATTTGTTTTTTTGAGTTTGTGGGCGGATTTCAAAAATTCTTTAACAAAGTCGTACAAACAAAAAGTGAAAATGTTTGTAAATGGCTGCATCAAGAGCTGCACAAGCGTTTTTTTTTTGCTTCAACATACTTACTCTGGTTTTATCTCTATAATTTGGTACTTTTTACTCTACAATAGCTTTTGTTTTCACTTAAATATACACTTTATTTTTCCATACGATTTGTGCAAATTTATGAATTTTTAGCATTCAATTTGTTTCTGACGTTTAAGAAAGGGATCCGGCATTTCAGAAAGAGATAGCTTCGCAAAGTGAAGGTGATTAGTCCTCTGTGCAATCTCTGGTTCTCGGTAGCAACCTCCCCTATACACAGAAGCTAGTATTTTCCATCGTCGTCATTGCCTTTGCATGTTGTTGTTGTAATTTCTTCGGGTGCAGATGTAGCAGTTGTGTATGATGATGATTTGTATTGCTCTGTGTACAAATATCTTCGATGATGAGTAGTAGCTTTGCCCACTGAAATTGAGCGAAAATAGATGAACCATGCCCACTGAAATTGAACTGGTTCATCTATTTTCGCTCGAGGGTGCCGTTATCTAGATGCTTTATATCACTGGCTGCTATTTTCCTTATACAGTATAATCCCGATAAATCGTAGTGTCAAGGGACCTAGAGTTTATTACGAATTATAGGGGTTTTCGAAATAGCGGGATTACGAATTATCGAAGGTTTAAAAAATAAAAATACGATTTAACGGGATTTTGTTTTTTTATTTTAAAATCAATATTTAATATGTACATATTTATACTCGTAATATATTGCATATATTATGCACAAAAAACATAAAATAAATATCAGAAAACTTCAAATTTAATACCATTTTTTTTACATAATATGTACAGAAAACATAAAACAATAAACAACAGAAAATTTAACTAAAAAAACTAATTTTAAAATTCAGATTCAATGTAAAGTAAAATATATTGCATACATTATAGATAAAAAAACATAAAATTACTAAAAGACAACCCCAAATTAAATACAAATTGTTTTACATACTTACATTTGTATGTACGAAAAACATATAAAAAAAACAAAACTCCATATTTTACAAATTATATACAAAAAAAAAAAAAAAACAATTTAGCTGAAACTTAAGAGGAAAAAAAATCCGTAATTTTTTTCTGACGGAGATATTGCTTGCGCTCATTATCAATTGCATTGTCCAGTACCACAATCGCAGAGAAAACATCATCTTTTACATTATTCCTAATCATGAAAGTACGCAAATTATGTATGCAAGCTTTCGCTTCCTTAAAAGACACAACCGGAAAGTCCTCTTCGTCGTCACCGCTGCTTTCATTGTCATTTACTTCTTCTGGCAGTGCCAAAATGTCATCGTCCGTAAGAATTCCTGCAACAACCAGATCGTCGTCAAAGTGAACAAAATCGTGAAACGTTATTTCTTCGCTTTGAGGCAGGCGATTCCATTCTAAAGAGTCAATACCAGTTGACACATATTCATCATCAGCAGATAAATGTAGTCCTTTGGCGAAACCACAAGCACGAAAACAATTTTGAATTGTGGATTGGCTTACATTTTGCCACGCTTTATCAGCAATGTTCATAGCTGAAAGTATTGAGACATTGTACGCCGTTCCATCTTCAATGCTATCTAGCAGCAATTGTACCACTTCCTTGCGGTAATGGGTTTTAAAATTTTTGATGATGCCCTGATCAAGGGGCTGAAGTTTAGAGGTCGTGTTCGCCGGCAAGAACTCCACTTTCACATGACTGAGAACGGAAGTGTGATTGTGGGCCGTGCAATTATCGATGAACAACAGAATTTTGCGCTTTTGTCTTTCCATGTCATGGTTTAATAATGTGAGCCATTCACTGAATAAATCAGATGTCATCCACGCCTTCTTGTTGGAACGGTAGGTTAGGTTAGGTTTATGTGGCTGTCGGCAGAAGCCGACACACTTAGACCAATTTAGGTCCATTGTGATACCACGTATATTATCTACCTCAACTCTGTAGATGGGACTGGCCAACGACACGCGGTTGTTCTCAAACGGTCCCCCATCTACGTACTAACCGCACCCAACGTCGTTTAATTACGGTGATCTGACGAGAACCGATTAACTCGACGTGGTATGGTCGTTGGTTAACGGTAAGACATCGGGAATGTTTTAACGTGTTTAAAACATCTAGGTTTAGCTGGCTTGCCGATCATCAAAGGTTTGAACTTTTCAGTCCCATCCATATTTGCGGTCAATAATACAGTAACTCTTTCTTTACTATTTTTGCCGCCATGGCATTTTTCGTCCTTAAAACACATTGACCGATCTGGAAGGCACTTAAAAAACAACCCTGTTTCGTCAGCGTTAAAGACATTCTTCGGTTCATAATTTTGTATCAGTTCGCTCAATTTGTCTTTCCATTCTAAGCAAACGGTGTCGCTTACACTCGCACTTTCGCCGCATAGTTTCCGAAAAGCAATGTTGTGTCTTTTTTTAAAACGGTCAAACCATCCTTCACTCGATCTAAAGTTTTGTATGCCTAATCTTTCCGCGAAATGTTTGGCCTTTTCTCTCATCATCACTCCCCCAACTGGTACATTTAATTGTCTGCACTGTGAAAACCATGCGACAAGTAATCGCTCAAGTTCAGGAAACCCACCAGTTTTGTGCCGTTTTATTTTGCTGCTGGAAGGCATTTCAGCGATCATGTCTTTTTTCTTTAAAATCGATGTCAGTGTAGATGGAGGAATATTGAAGCGTTTTGCCACATCGATTTTTTTCTCGCCATCGGCAATAGCTTCTAAAATTTCTTTTTTTTCACAAATGGACATACACTTATGGGTGCGTTTAGAAGTCATGATTAAATAACAAACAACACTGAACTGAAGTGAAAATAAAGAATAATGACTGCAATGTCATAGGAAATTTATGTTAGCATAACGGTAACCGTTTTTGCCAGACAATCTGTGAATGCACGTGCTTACATTGAAACAGAAACAGCTGCCATTACCTGCATTTGCAAGTGTGAGAAAATCCCCTTTCGCCCGGATGTTACTCCAAGTCCTTTCTTTGTGATTGAACATAAACATATTGTAACAAACCTGATTCAGAGTATGTATTGAAAATGGGGAATGAGACTTTTTTTTCGAATAAACGGGGTTATCAACAGAGACTTACGAATTATTAGTCGTTTTATATGACTTTGCATATGGAAGTTATTACGAATTACCGAGGGGACCGAAATGCACTGTTTTTTTTACGAATAACCGGGGTTTTTTCAAGGGACCTGCAGTTTATTTCGAATAAGCGAGGTTTACGAATTAACGGGGTACGAATTATCGAGATTATACTGTATTTCGAATGTGAAATGATATGAACTGGGATATTTGGTATTGTGCGTGCTTTCATTCGATGCGTTGAATGCAAATACATCGATGCAACGTTTAACATCGATGGCATCCGATGATTCTATACATCGAATAGTACAAAATCGATGTTGTCGATGTATCGATGTTAAATGATCATATTTTGGATTGTATCTATTGTCGATTTTCTTGCGACAAACCCGCAATAGTATGGTCATGAGATGACTGTATTATTTCCGCATTTTCCGCGTTAATATCCGCTCGACGATCTCCAGTGTGTGTGATAACAGCTTGATAGAAGAATAACAGTCTCGCCTTTCCTTTGCACAAAGGAGGAAGATAACTTTCCCTCCATTGGTTAGGCATTGATAGATTCTTATCAGTTTGGAGATTAGAATCATTATATCTACCGGAGTTCTCCTATCGTTTTCCAGAACTTCATTTTTTGGAGTCTTTGACAGCTTTCCCAACTTCTTCGACCGTAATGCCGGGTACTTCTTCATTGTTAGGAACGGCTCCGAGAAAATTGTTCGTTACGAAGTTGTTCAAAATAATATTAATGAATAAAAATAATGTTTGTACAAAATGAAAAATATAAGATATACCTACATACTCCCATTTACGCCATACTTTCACATACCCACATGCTTTCCACATGTATGGACACATCTGCGTAAGTTTACATTCATTTCTTGCAACAATATAATTATAATATGGAGACAGACAAATACCAATAAAGATAAAGAGACGAATATCACCACACCGTGTTAAAATTAAGTCATATATTAGCGTTAATAAGCTGAGATTGCCTAACTTCAGCGGTTCCCCACCTAATAATAAAGTCAGTTCATTAAACTTAAACAAAAAAAAAAACATGAAAAACTGACATTTTATTAGGTCAAACTCATTTGTTGGGTGTTCGGCAGATAAAAACAATTCTCCCATAATAAATTACCGCTGTTGAAGTATTTACTTTTATATAATGCCTCTGGTTGACTGTTGGTCATTGGAGGAGAAGGAAAATAAAAAGACCAAGATGACAGGAAAACGTTGCTGCATTTTACGTCGTTTAATCTTTGAAATTTTCTGGTGCGCATGTTGTCTATGTTTTATATTTCGATTTTTCTACGCTCAGACAAAGTTGCTAGCCTGGTTTACAAGATGATACGGATTCCTACTGTATTGAATGGAAGCGCAGCGGAAAGCTTTTTTTTATTGCAAATTGCAATTCCATCGCTCCAATGGCTTCGGGTAATAACACGGAAGTATACTGAATTTTATGTTCCGATATTTGCAGCGGCTGCAATTGTGCAAACGAAGCAACAATCAAACCAAACAAGAGTCGACTGCAGAAAAACTGACTGCTGCACCAACACCAAGTAGCAACATATTTACTCCAAGTTAAAGTTGTATGGGTGCGCAGGTCGCTTTACAGTGATCTGGCAAACGAGTATCGTGGCGTGGAAACCCGCGAGACCAAGTTTGGATTGTAAACTTCGATTGCCTGTGCTTTTCGGCAGCATTCTGAAATTAGCATTCCGGAAAAATATATTTTGTATGTAAGAACGCGTTGCTAGTTTTTGCAATATCTGCTAACCAAAAATGCATTACTACGACGAATCGAAGCGTTTGCATATACCACAAGTGTTGACCTCAATTTTGCAATAATTGTTGGATGATTCCATTTCAATATATTTACACGTGGGACGTCATTGCAAGGTGCACATAGTATTTGTTGACGTAAAGTTGGTTGGCGACGGCTGCTTTCAAATTGCCAAAGGCAATAACTTCTTCTTCCATAGCGGAGAGTATTAAATCGATCGAGACACTACCACGTTACGACATCAGTTCATCACTGAAGCCAATTAAATGCTATATGATCTAGACCTGTGACCTGTCTCTTTTTTGTACGATTTTGAAACGTGCAGTGCTCCCATTATTGATTACGCACGGATTTGCATGCACACTTGCGGGACAGTTCCAAGAAGGTAAATGTGTTGCTTAGCTCACATAAATGGTAAAACTGCCTAGCTATGATTTTTCCCCTCCGATGAGCCGGCTTTTACGACAAGCAATGTTTTTTGGGGTTCGCTGCAGTGATATGCCGGACGGGCATGCCGACGGCATTAGCATTTCTGGTAATTAATGATCTTTAAAATTGTAGATTGACACATATACATATGTAGTCAAAGAGCTGGTGAGCGATTTTCAAACGTCATTTGTTAAACTTGAGCTAAGGATCAAAAAAATCAACATCTGGCAATTATCAGCTGGCACCTAAAGGCGTCAAAAAAGTGAATCAATCATTAGTCCAAAGCTAAATTTTTGGGTACGAGTAGTTGATGCAATTATACATTCAAATTAATTTTTGGCAGACATTTTGGTTAGGGCCAAAAGGGCGCTAGACGGGCTAAAACTTGCAAACAAACTAGAGTCGGTAGCGTTAAGACAATTATTTTTCAATCCGTTAATTGAGTTCTCACTGAGTAATTATTTACAAATGCCAGACAAAAACATTGGGACGGGCTACAGTCCGCTTGGGCAAACTGGGATACCCTATGCTTATTCCTATCCCTCATAAGTGGGCGTGTCAAAAGTCTAAGTATGGTTGAATTGTTAAGAACGCTTTGAAACTTTGGTTTTCAATAAAATTGTTTTATTTAATTGCGGACGTGTCAGTAGGCGGATTTAAAAAATATTTAAACATAATTATAAAGGGCACCTAGAGTCACTGGGCGGATTTTAAAAATATTTACACATGAGCATAAAGGGAGAGTATTATAAAATTATATATATATTTTCACACTGAGGAAAATCCTGGAAAAGACCAACGAATTTCAAGTCGAGACACACCACCTATTCATCGACTTCAAAGCCGCGTATTGGCGATGGCCAAATTCGGAATCCCGGCAAAACTGATTCAGATGTGTCGCGCGACTTTGGAAAACACGCCGTGCAACGTGCAGTTTGGAAATAGTTTCTCCGAACTATTTCAAACATGCACCCGATTTCGGCAAGGGGACGCGCTATCATGCGATTTCTTCAATCTCGTACTGGAGCAGATAGTGCGCAGGTGTCAACACAGGTGTCAACACGGAAGGCACTATCTTCAACAAGTCCGTTCAGCTGCTGGGTTATGCGGACGATATTGACATCATCGGCCGATCACAGCGCTCGTGATAGAAGCTTTCACGGCGACTGAAGAACAGGCGAAATCTGTTGGCCTTGTAGTAAATGAGGACAAGACTAAATACATGCTATCAACAAACAAACAAACATCTGTCCGCCGCCTAGGTCACTATTGATAGCAACAATTTCGAGGTAGTTAAGGAGTTCATCTACCTCGGAGTAAACATGAACTCCACGAATGACACCTTAGTGGAGATCCGGCGAAGAATTACCCTAGGAAACCGCTGCTACTTCGGTTTGGCAAAACAACTGGGTTCAAAACTCCTAACTCGGAGGACGAAATGTATGCTTTACAAAACCCTTATCCTGCCAGTTCTGCTTTATGGCGCCGAGTGCTGGACGATAAGTAGGAAGGGAGAGCTGATACTTGGCTCCTTCGAAAGAAAAATTCTTCGCCGGATTTGTGGTCCTGTGTGCGAGGAGGGCGAATGGAGGAGAAGATATAACCGTGAACTCTATGAGCTGTACCAAGATGTGGATGTAATCCAAAAAGCCAAAATACGTCGACTACATTGGCTCGGCCACATCGACCGAATGGACAATAATGCTCCAGCTAAGAGGATCTTCGAATCCCAGCCCCCAGGTTCGAGAAGGCAAGGAAGACCGAACCTCCGTTTCAAAGACCAAGCCATCGCGGATGCCAGAGCGCTTAGTCTGGACAACTGGAAGCAGCGTGCCCGGGATCGTAGAGGATGGAAGGCTGCTGTGTCTCAGGCAGAGACTCTTCACGGGTCGGGAGCCCGTTAAGTAAGTAAGTAAGTATTATAAAATTCAGTTTCCTAGCTCAAACTTTGACTTTTCAATAAAATTGTTTTATTTAATTGTGGGCGTGTCAGTGGGCGGATTTTAGAAATTTTATCTCCCGAGCAGTTTTAGGAGTCAAAGATCATTTATAAAAAATTTCAGCTTTTTTGATTAAAATTCGATTTTTTCGATAAATTTGTTTTTTTTTTTGAATTTGTGTCTGTGGGCAGATTTCAAAAATTCTTAAACTTGATTATTTTGGGCCCATAGACAGCTCTCTAGGTCCAGTTTAAAGGCCTAGTATTTGCCGACAGACAGACGGATATGGCTAGATCGACATTACTATCGATGCTGATCATAAATATAGTAACTTTTAGGGGTCTACGGGCAAAATTGCGTTTCAAAGCTTTTGAATGATTGGATTCATACTAAGTTTTTTCATAGAAGATTTAATTGGAAACTGGTAAGGTTACAAGGAAACATATTCATAAATTGAAGAACAGAAGATATTTAAAAAAGATTAGGCAGCCGCTTTACCGAACCATTTTTGTTTCTTAAAGAGGCTTCGCACTGAATATCTTTCGACTTATTCTCATTAAATATTCAATTTCATCATACAACTAATAGTATAGGTATGTTATTGTTCTTCTGCTTCTTCTTCTTTTTATTCCCTTTATAGCGATAAGGCTATGATCAGGATTAAATTGATTATAACCCTCACACTTAACTGCATCCCTACTGGTCCGCCTGTGGGGTTCTCCGGTTCGACCTCAAAAATAGCGGCAGGGCTTCCGATTTTGAATCACTTCGTCTCTGAGACCTATCAAATGCTGGTGTTGCTCAGCAGAGAAAAACTGATGCACTTTGGAGTCCGTCACTTTTCCTTCAAGCAGATAATCAAGGACTGTAATAAATATCAAGGGACTTAAGACGCTTCCCTGGTGTACATCGACTTTGATTGCGAACTCCTCGTTGATGCCAGCGGGGCATCTTATTCTTATCTTTACTCCCTCAAACATGTCCATGATCATCTGTACGCAGGTTCCTGGAACTCCTCGCTGTCTTAGCGCCACAAATAACAGATCCCTTGGCTGTCTATCAAAGGCCTTTTCAAAATCAACCAACACGATATGCAAGTCATTAAGGAATCACGATGTTTTTCTATTATGATCGTAATTTGGATTGCATCTGTGGTTGATTTACCTGTGACAACCCTGCACTGGTGTCAGATTGCCGTATTATTTTTCACATTCGGCTATCCAATACTCGCTCAACGATTTGAGTTTAATCTTCTTTTTCTTTAACGACGAGGTTATGATCTGGACTAAAGGGATCATAACTCTACCATTTCACTGCATCCCTACAAGTCCGCCTGTGTGGTTCTGTATCGGAAGGTCTCCTGATTTTGAACCACTTTCGTCACTGAGGCCAATCAAATGCTGGTGTTATTGCATTTGTGTGTTTTTATAACGATCGTAGAATATTTCCTTTGGACATGACAGTACCAGCTGAGCCGGTCGCGCTCCTTTTCGTTGAGATAGGTTATTTGACGTGAAGTCTTCCTCGGATCTTGGAACATCTTATTCGATAAAGCTTTGTTACGTTTACTCTCAAGTGACGCATCTGAATCTCACGATTTTTGTCCATCATGATCTTTACACTTTGGACTGAATCTGGCGAATCTGGTCATCTATTATTATTTACCACAATAAAATTTATCACTTACCGATTACAATATATCGAACTTCCTTTATAACTGTATCCCGGATGTTACGCTAGTTTCCGCCAGATGATGCTAGTGAGTACTCTAACTCCCGTTGCATTATTATTAATTTATACTGACTGCCTAACAGCTTTCATATGGAAGTTCTAGAGCTTTTATTGAGTGAAAACTTCAAACATAGGATGGTAGGAGCTCTATTTGGTATTCGTTGTTGTTATTACATACATAGGTATAGAATGATTTGGTTTGTCGTCAATTTTATATTTGCGTAAAAAAGCCACTTAACCATTATTACACGTGAGCTATAAGAGTGGAGGTACAACCCCACCTCTTTCAATCATCCATGGACCACCCGAGGCCGAAGCTATTCGGTATAGAAAAACCTTATTTTTCGAGTATAGATTTTGCACAACTATCAACGACTAGTTAAAAATAAACCCATTCGGGTACACTGGTTTTATTTATTATTAGCTTAAGCCCGTCCTCCGCCCGCGTCGACATAATTTAAAAAAAAAAACAAAAGAGCGGCCCAAAGACAAATCTCCCAGTAAGAAAAATGCACAAAACCGTACACGGTACACCTCTCACTTTGCCAAACAAAGCTGCATTCTGCATATCTGTAACAGAACTCAGTCTCTGCTACTGCGCCTCTTCTTTAAATGCCGAAGCCGATGTTGGTCGCATGCAGGTGCACTTAATGTTTTCTTTTTCGTTCTGCTTCAAAGGAGAAAACGACACACAGTGTTCGTGTATATGCGATTTCGATGTCCGATGAATATATTCATGTTTGATCATATAGTCAGAAACCCTCGTCTTAGGGGTAAACCAAATGGAACTGGCCCTCCAGGTTGAGAGTTGTGCCGTCGGGGTAACTTCTCGATCGCGTCAAACATATATATGTAGTTATGAGAGAAACACCTGGAGCATCGGATAATGGATACCCTCATACGGCCACCAGACCCGGAACGTTAACGGACTACGATCTGAGAGTATGTACCGGGAACGTGCGTACACTGTACACCCCAGGTGCTATTCAAAAACTTGATTCTGTCCTCGAGCGGTACAAGGATAAAAGTTGTACACTTCAAGCCGATAAGTTTTCGCCCAGCTATGATCCGTATTAATGCTACATTTCGAAACATTTTTTT
This sequence comes from Portevinia maculata, assembly GCA_949715645.1. Taxonomy (NCBI): domain Eukaryota; kingdom Metazoa; phylum Arthropoda; class Insecta; order Diptera; family Syrphidae; genus Portevinia; species Portevinia maculata. The sequence goes on along the minus strand of OX454525.1, from coordinate 400,539,490 downwards.
TTTTTTTTTTTTTTTTTATAGAGTTTCTAATATTACTCCCAAGCCATAGTAATATTATCGTTACTCTCAGCAAGCTGAGAGTTACCTATCCTGGTTAAAAGCACGAGACTTGGAACCAGAACTAGGCTCGGACGAATAATAGGGGTAGGTGGAAAATCGTACATGCGACTCTTTCTCACTTAAGATAAGAAAACAAAAACCACCTCCCTTCGAAACCTGCATACTACAACTAGGTTATTCCTATCTAGTAGTTTTATTTAAACTGTAAATTACGCGTTTGGCAGGCAGCTTCCCAGTGGAGGCACCTGCTAATACCGCCATAAGCACGCGGTTACATCTTATTGCGCTAATTCAAATGGTTTTATCCTTTGTAATCGGCGCACTAGGTTAGTATCGTCTCGAATTTGTAGCATGGTGATATTGCAATGACCGTGAAGGCGTGTCTGTTGTTTGCAGGCAAAATGTTTTATTTCATCTTCGACGGTAGCCATAGTTAGGTCTCTGTGGATATCAGTGTTTCTGATAAACCATGGTGCATTTACTATTTTTCTTAGCACTTTGTTTTGAAAAGTTTGTAAAATTTTGATATTACTGGATTTGGTACAACCCCAAAGTTGTATACCGTATGTCCAAACCGGTTTTAGTACTTGCTTGTATAAAAGCAGCTTGTTCTGCATGCTGAGTTGGGAAAATCTACCAAGCAGCCAGTGCATTTGTTTACATCGAATGGCGAGCTCTTCGCGTTTCTTCTTGACGTGCGGTTTCCATTTTAATTTCGCATCGAGTGTCATACCCAAATATTTTGCCTCCTTTGCGTACGGAATTCGTACCGAATCAATGAAAATGGGTAAGTTGTCTACCTTTTTATAAGTAAAATTCACGTGCGTTGATTTGGCCTCGTTGAGAGCAATACGCCAAGTCTTTGTCCAATCACAAATTTTGTCAATAGAACGTTGGAGTTTATTAGTTGCTGAATCAACGGTATTACTGACCGCTAATATAGCTGTATCGTCTGCAAATGTGGCTACTGTGTGCCTTCTTCTTGAGGAATATCACTAGTGTATATTAGAAATAGGATCGGTCCAAGAACGCTTCCTTGGGGAACTCCTGCCGCGATTTCTTTAAATTCAGAGTAATCATTTCCGTGTTTTACACGAAAGAGTCTGTCTGATAAGTAACAACTAAGGATATCAGATAACTGTTTCGGAAAAGCTTGTCTTAGCTTATGTTTCAACCCTGTATGCCATACTTTATCAAAGGCCTGAGAGACGTCGAGAAAAACACTAGAACATATTTTTTTCTCCTCTAGGGCTTTTTCAATTACATTGGTTATTCTGTAAACCTGGTCGATTGTAGAGTGCTTAATCCTGAATCCGAATTGGTGGTCAGGTATTAATCGACGTTCTTCGATAATCGGATGTAGGCGCTTTAACAAAAGTTTTTCGAATACCTTCGACATTATCGGTAAGAGAGATATTGGCCTATATGATTTTTTGTCATTCAGTGGTTTACCGGGCTTTGGAACCATTATAACTTCAGCTACCGTCCATTGTCGTGGAACGTACAATAACCTGAACGATGCATTTATAAGATATGCAAACTTTATTAAAGCTTTCCTAGGTAACTCTTTAAGGACCTGTCATGTGATTAAGTCATATCCAGGAGCTTTGTTTAATTTTAGTTTCTCTATTTCGAAGCGTAGTTCGGCTAGCGATACACTTTTTATTCTATAATTGTCAGGTGCCACGGTTAGGACAGGAAATTCGAGCAACGCTTGACCATCAAATGGTTTAAATGTTTCTTCCAAATGTTCTGCAAATATTTCGGCTTTTTCCTTGTCACTCTTCGCCCATTCTCCATTGATTTTTCTGATGGGTGGCGCTTGCGTTTTTGGTTTTTTAATGCCTTTCATGGCTTTCCAGAGCGAGTAATTTGTACTTTTATCCGCAGTTAGGCTTCCAAGATATGTAGAAATTTGACGATTTTTAAAGTCTCGAATTTCTCTCTTAAGTTTACTACAAAGGTAGTTAAGAGTGGTTTTATCCTGTGGAGCGCGAGATTGTTGCCATCTTTTGCGCGCTCCCCTTTTCTTCTTTAACAATTGCGTGATTTCCAAGGGATATGTTATTTCGCAATTTGTGGTTATTTTCCGTTTATGGGGAGTATTTTTCCAGGCTGAGCATTGTATGACGTTAATAAATTGATCGACTTCGTCTTCAAGTTCGTGGGGTGTTCGAAGAGACACTTTGAGATCGATTTTACTTTCACAGTATTTTTTAAAGGATTCCCAGTTTGTTTTCATGTTAGTTAGTCTGGGCGGACCTTCTTTTTTTCGTAGACAGCCGTTAATTGTCAAAATGACCGGTGAATGATCAGAAGAAAGATCGAAGCATTCCTCAACTACAATAGAGTTTCCCGACAAACCTTTCGTGATGAAGAAATCGATGAGGTCTGGTGTTTTTGCCGTATCCGAGGGCCAGTATGTCGGTTTACCTGAGGAATGAAAGTCTACCCCCAATTCCATACCGGCTTCGTAAAGAACTCTACCTTTTACTGAAATGCATCTCGATCCCCAGAAGGTATGTTCTGCGTTAAAGTCACCTCCGATGACGAAATTTCGTCCAAGTGAGTCAAAGATACTTATAAAATCGCTTCTTTCCATCGTTGCACGTGGGGGGCAATAGATAGCTGCAAAATCATATTTTATGTGTTTAATTTTTACGCTCACCGTGCATAATTGCAGTTTGTCAAGCTCGATTGTTCCACTGACTGAGTGTTTAATGGTATTTTTGATCAACAAGGATGCCCCGCCTCTCGCCCTTTCCGAAGGGTGATATGCGTGATAGGCAATGTATCCTCGAATGTTTGTGCTGGTTTCTTTCGTCAGATGAGTTTCCGAAATCAAACAAATATCAATTTCATATTTATGAATGAATATCTCGAGCTCGTCCATCTTATGCAGAAGGCCGTTCGCATTCCATGTCACTAATTTAACTAAATCCGTCATATTTATATTATTGCACGTGTACTTCGAAATTGATTTTTGAGCTTGTCGAGTTTTTCAAACATACGTTTATTAATTTGGCTCTGTTCTTCTAGCCTGGCAAGAATTGCAGAGAAAACTTGGGAGACTGGATCAGATGTTTTATTTGTTTGTTCGCGTCCTTGCAACGCAGCTTCAGCGTATGTTTGTGGAACAGCTTTCGGTGACTTTTTTCTAAACAATTTTCCTTCTCTTGGGTGTTGTGTTTTGACCATTTCTTTAGCCTTTTTTCGTCCTTCATTGGTTTTATTGTTGCCCCTTTCAGGTTTGTTATTGGTTTTATTTGCGATTGGTAGCGTAGTTTTCTTTATTTTGTCGCGCCTATTTTGAAGTTCCTTAGCCACTTCGCATCCGCGATAATTTGCCGGATGTTTTCCATTGCAATTTATGCATGTTGGTAGGTCTTGTCTACTTAGAGCGCATTCCTTCAATAAATGTTTACCGGCACATTTTACGCAACGCGGCTCTTTTTGGCAATACGTGTGCGTGTGATTGTAGCCTTGGCAACGCTTACACTGAGGAATCTGACGAGTCCTTTGGCGCATCGGTTCAATTTTAACCACTATGTTTAGGATAGTTTTAATGTTGTATATTTTTTCCATGTTTTCAGACTTTTCGAAACTAAGCATGAATAGCGGAAGTCCGCGTTTGACAACAATTTCCTCGTCTTGTTCCGTTTTTTGCTTTTCTTTTTTAAGTATATTAACCGCGTCGATAATTTTGAAACCTTTAGTTTTAAGATCTTGCAAAACATCTTCTCTGCGGCACGAAGAGTGGAGCCCTCTGGCTACAACTCGGTGTGGCCTTTCAGACTTGTTTTCATAAGTGTACCATTGTACCTTCTCAGTATTCAGTTTTTGAGAAACTGCGCGATAGCTCTCAGGATCGCTTACATTTATTTTCCACACATTATTATTCAGAGATGTTACTTTGAATGTGGACTTTGCTATTTCCTTAAGAAGGCTACTTAGCTTGCTGTAGTCTGAAACTCCGACAACGTTAATTGGAGGTGGAAGGTATACCTTATTTTGAGGTTTTTTCCTTAGCGTTTCTATTTCGTTGGCATTTGCCTTTTTGGGTTGTCTATCTTTTAGCACAACGACTTCTGGTGAGGAGCCGGCTTTCCGTTTTTTGTTCGGTCTCCTCTTAGTGATCCAATCCGTTTCGCGCCCTAGCTCTTCTTCGTCTGTATGATAATCACGGCTAGCTGAGCGGTATGATTTGGCTTCTGGCTGTTTTTTAGGTTGAGATTCAACAAGTGCTTTGTTCTCAGCTTTCAGCTGATCTAGCTCTTTTTTTAGCTCTTGGTAAAGCTGTTCAATTTGGTTAAGCTTAGTGCGGAGTTCCTTGTTTTCGTCCTCGAAGCTTTTGCATTTCGTTGAGTCCCTCGAAAGGCGTCCAAAATCTTTTGGCGTCGTAGGACTTCGATTAGTTTTTGCTTCTGGCACAGATCCCGTTGGTGGTGATCTAGTTACCCTTTTACTATTTTTAAAAGGGTCGGATGATTGCAATAAATGGCTCTCCCCAGAATCCGTAGAGCCTGCCTCCGAAGAGTGTGGATTTTCCAGTAGAACTGGGCTGCCACCTGGGGTATTATATCTTTTTGTTTTAATCATTGCATTTTTTGTATACTCTATGCACTCGGTATACTGAGGGTGGATTTTGGTCGCCTCTCACGACCGGCATGCCTACCTCGGGTAGATTCTGATCCCTATCCCGAAGGGTGGATTTTAGTCGCCTCTTACGACCGGTATGCCTACCTCGGGTAAATTCTGACCCCTATCCCGAAGGGGGATAGGTCGAAACATAAGCCCAGTATTTGCACACGTCTCTACTCATGTGGCTGAAGATCCCATTAGTTTTATGACCTCCTGCACGGAGCCTACGGAGCCTGTCCGGAATACGATGTGCTCGGCGATTTTACTGCCTAAAAGAAGATTATCGATGTTGGACGTCTTAAGCACACTCCTGGAGTTGCCAGAGCCTACAGAGAGCGGATAAGCGAGAGACTCTCCTCTGTACATTCACCACCCACAAACGACACCAATATGTGGAACCGATATCGCGACATCATCAAGGAGGTAGCCGAGACCACCATAAGCTACCAAGAGAAAAAGCCCGTGGTATGATGATGTATGCGTTTACATCAAGAAGGTGTCAGACGATGCACATTTAAAAACGTTGCAGCGCAAAATAAGGGCAGCAAGGCAAGAGTATCTACCCAAGAGAAGGGACGAGAAAAAGATCCTGCGCAGAAAGAAGAGGGCGTTCGTAGTTTCCCATCTCAAGGAAATTAAAAAGTCTCACGATCGAAACAACATCCGGAGATTTTACAAGAAAGCGAAGGAACTTGCTGCTGGCTGTAAGACCGGGACGCAGGTAGCGACGGAAACCTAGTCACCGAAGCGAAGGGAATAGTAGGCGTATTTAAGTAGCATTTCTAATAGTTGCTAAATGGGCATCATATAGAGAGATTGATAGGGCAAGAAGAGAACCCACGTCCTGCCAATGAAGAACAGAATTCACCACCTAGTATAGAAGAGGTTGGATAAGTTATGAGAAAGCTAAAGAACAATAAGGCCGCTGGCTCTGATGGTTAACAAATACTAAGGTGATGTTTTGGTAGGGCGCATGCACAAAAACATCAATCAAGTATGGGTGGAAGAAAGCATGCCCGATGACTGGACTATCAGCTGCATATGCCCCATCTTCAAAAAAGGCGGTCCTTTGTCTTGAAAGGGCTATCGAGGCATATCCCTGCTAAATGTCGCATAGGTATAAGATCCTATCGAACGTACTGTGTGAACGTCTCAAGCCGTTCTGTAAAACACTAATCGACACTACCCAGTATGGCTTCCGACCCGGCAGATCAACAATAGACCAAATTTTGACACTGAGGCAAATCCTTTAAAAGACCACTGAATTTCAAGTCGAGACCCACTACCCTTTTATCGACTTTAAAGCCGCAAATGAAAGCATTCATCGTCAAGAACTCGACGTGGCGATGACGAAATTCTGGATCCTGCCATCGCGGATGGCAGAGCGCTTTGTCTGGACAACTGGAAGCAGCATTCTCGGGAGTGCTTCATGCATTCGCTAGACAGAGTTCTAGTAAGAGAGCAGCATTTAGAGTTCCAAGAATAGCTCGTGTCCCGGAACCCAGATAAGTGTGGCATTGCTGTTAGCAACAAGTTGCTAAAAAGTGTCCAGCAATGAAGTCAAATTTGTAACAGTCAAGGGTTTTGAGTGCTCCTGGGCTTATAAAAAATACAAATTCTGATGTTTGACCTTCGAAGAGTTCATCGTAAGCATTTTCTCGCACAGAGTACTATTGCGTAAACTTCGGATTGCACGATCGATGTTGTATGGCCACGGGGGCTAATATTTTGCAGTGTGGTATACGCTTTTTGATATTATTGAGTCATCCGTTTGCCTTTTGAGGTGGGAGTATTTTATCCTGCGACCGCATTTATAGTGGGGATGGTTATTTAGAAATTTTGTGAGTTCATCAACGTAACCTAATTAAAACTGCCGTTCACCCCTCAGTGGACGACTTGAGAAAGTATAGGTCGAAGGAAGATGACAATATATACACCAAGTGTGAACCAAGTAATTGACAGTCTGAACATTGGTTTAATCACTTCAATCTAATTACCTTAATAAGTTACTTAAAAAAACCTTCAACTTTTTCGATTGACTCTACACAAAACAAAAAACTGAACTTTATTTCAACTTCACTGTTTGGGATTGGTGTCCCAAAAAAAAAACATCACAAAAATCATTGAATTATTCCTGAGTGCTTTTTCGGCTAGAGAAACAAGACACAACATAACACAGAAAACAATCAAGCAGTGCAATTAACATTACTTACACAGCTCTTTTTGTATAAAAAAAAAACAAAAACATTTTCTCTTTTGATGCATTGAAGTCTTTTTTTAGATCATGGTCGTCTGTCTACAATCAAATTGTTTTTTTTTTCATTCAGAGCCATGCCATAATAATGGTTGTTTTATTAGCTTGAGTTTTTACTGTAAACATAAATATAGTAATCATCCCGAAAGTAGATGTCACCAAGTTTTAAAAAGTTACAAATGTCGTCTATACTCGTACATATGGATACGCTTTAAAAATTCGTCAGTGATTTTTATTGCTTAAGAATACAATGCATACTTGTATTTGTGTCAGCGAATTTAACCCGATAAATTGTTTTTCTTGGCTGTAATCATCCAAGTGCCATTAGATAAGAATCTATTCATCAATAATTATTGCAGACGCTTATTTCCATTTCTCGGCTAAAGGGAAGCGAAGTAGATTTATACTTTTCAAGTGTAGTTTACTTAGTTTACAATTTTTACCTTTATAATTTTTTGGAATATCATAACAGAAGACCAATCAAAATATTAGTTTTTAACGTTTAGAACATTCAAAAAAATAATATTCCACCTTACGTTCAATTCTTTGGGATGTGATATTTGGGCATTTTTCTAGATATAGTTCGTTCTACGGTTACTTTACTTTTGGTGGCGATTACAGTCCGGGGTGGACCACGGCCTCAACCAACAAGCCCCTCCAACCAGCTCGGTCGCTCGCTAGCTGCCTCCAGTTACGCACACGAAGTTGGTTGAGGTCGTTATACAATTGTGCGCGCCACCTAAGGTGGGGTCTTTCTCTTCTGCGTTGACCCTCAGGGGTGGATTCGAAGACTCGCCGGGCTGGTGCATTGTTGTCCATACGCTCCACGTGTCCCAGCCATCTCAGCTGTTGTATTTTCAGCTTTTTGGCCAGGTCAGCGTCGCTGTATAGCCCGTATAGTTCGTCGTTGAAACTTCTTCTCCACACTCCATCGTCACAAACTGGACCGAATATCACTCGAAGAATCTTTCTCTCAAAGCATCCAATAATGTCAATATCATCAGCATAGGCAAGTCTTTGAACGGACTTTTGGAAAATTGTACCTCTGGTGTTGGCTTGTGAGTTCCGTACAATTGCTTCAAGAACGATGTTAAAGCAAGTACATGATAGCGCGTCGCCTTGTGTCAAACGTTTTTCGACATCAAATGGCTCGGTGCTGTTCTTGCCGACTTTGACGGAGCAGCCAGATTTCTCCATCGTCATCCTGCACAAACGTACGAGTTTAGCGAGGATGCCCAAAACTTGACATGGCTTTTTTTAATTCGTCCCTATATACGCTATTATACTCGTAGCTGGTATGTATCGATCTGAAATTCCTGTTTTTTTCAAGATCTGTCGGAGTGTGAAAAATCGTTCTACGGTTAGGGTGTCAATTATTGACCGATTTAAGAAAAGCTATATCTTGGTACCATGACCCATATTGATACGAATGACTACGTTAGTTGTTGCTGCAGAAACTTTATTAACTTCCCAGTGGAAGTTCTTGTAATGGGGCCGATTTTTTGAATCGCGGATTTTGACATATCTCCACGTTTCAAGGTCACCAGAATCCAAATTCAACGTTTTTATAGAGATGTCTGTCCGTGTATATGTACGTGTGTGCATATGTACGTATGTGCGTTCGGAATTATCTTTCGCCACGATTATCTGGAGAACCAAATATGATATTGACATTGAACCGGGTTTATTCGAAGCGTAATTACATAATTCAGAACTGATTAAGTTTTCAACGAAATCGGCCCAGCCGTTTTTTGTTAGTAAATAAATAACTTAAAAATGCAGCTAGTTTGCCTTTTTTTAGTTATTTATTTATTAACAAAAAACGGCTAGACCGATTTCGCTGGAAACTTAATCAGTTCTGAGTTACGTAATTACGCTTCGAATAAACCCGCTCCCATGTCAATATCATCTTTGGTTCTCCAGGTAATCGTGGCGAAAGAAAATTCCGAACGCACATACGTACATACGCACATACGTACATACGCACATACGTACATACAGTCCCTGGCCAATTTATTAGACGCTTTGTACTTTGTTTGTACTTGTTTACGTTAGCGTATCAATTGTTTAACACGTTTAAAATAAATACAAAATGGAATCATATTTAAAATCTCCTAAATAAAAATACATTATATGTATGTTTAAATATAAAAATATTGCATATAAACTCGTACAACAAATAAAACTATTAAAAAACTGCAGTGCGACTAATAATTTGGCCAGGGACTGTACACATGGACAGACATCTCTCTTAAAAAGTTGAATTTGGATTCTGGTGACCTTGGAACGTGGAGATATGTCAAAATCCGCGATTCACAAAATCGGCCCTGTTACAAGAACTTCCACTTAATAATAATTGTGACTCTTATACGAGAGCTTAAAAAAAGAAAGGTTACTGTACTACATATATGTTAATACACAGCAATCAGCAACTAATAGAGCAAAAAATAATTTCAGTTAAATTACAAATACAGAAATAGAGTACATTATGCATGTTGGTTAAATATAAACATTTAAAACAGAACACCTAGGGTGAAGAAAGGGTCTAACCTCCAGGTTGGGTGCGCTGTCGGGGTAACTTCCCGACCAAGTCAACAGGTCTAGTTATGAGAGAGACAAAAGAAGTCAGGCAATGAGAAGGATAACGGATACGCTCTTATGGCCATCAGACCCCGAACGTATATGGACTACGATCTGTGAGCGTGCACCTGGAACGTGCGGACGTTTTGGAAAGAAAGAAGAAATCACCTTTTGTGTAACTCCCACGAAGTAAAGTTGGGAGTAGTTTAAAAAGTTGATGTTAAAATATTTTTGAGAAATTTAAAAATATTGTGTGCAGTGTGTGGGCGCAACAATTTCAATAATAAAAAGTGGTCTGGGTGCGACCCGCAAGGTCCACACGACTAACTTCCCAATGGGATCAATATGATTTATGCGATTAGTGGGAAATTTTGAAAAGTGGTTAAACATAAGATATTGTTAAGAATTATTTAATATTAAAAAATGCTCTTTAGTATTGTTCATGGAACTTAAATATTGTTAATAACAGCGAAGTGTGATATATATTTATGCAACCATTGTTATGAACACGGAGACCTGTAAATTTACATATATGCGAAATAACGGAGCACAATGTAATAATGATTAGCTCAATGACAAATTACAATAAATATTACAAATAAAGGCAAATTATTTTAGTTATTTATTTACTAACAAAAAACGGCTGGACCGATTTCGCTGAAAACTAATATGTCATATGTCAATATCATCTTTGGTTCTCCAGATAAAAGCGCCGGAAGATAATTCCGAACGCACATACGTACATACGCACATACGTACATACACACGGACAAACATCTCTATAAAAACGTTGAATTTAGATTCTGGCGACCTTGAAACGTGGAGATATGTCAAAATCCGCGATTCACAAAATCGGCCCCTTATAAAAATGCGGTTAACCATAAGATATGGTTAAGAATTACTTAATATTAAAAAATCCTCTTTAATATTGTTCATGGAAATTAAATGTTGTTAATAACAGCGAAGTGTGATATATATTAACGCAACCATTGTTATAAACACGGATACCTGTAAATTTGCATGTATACGAAGTAACGGAGCACAATTTAATAATGATTTGCTCAATGACAAATGACAACAAATAGTAAAAATAAAGGCAAATTATAAACTTCCCAGTGGAAGTTCTTGTAATGGGACCGATTTTGTTAATCGCGGATTTTAACATATCTCCACGTTTCAAGGTCACCAGAATCCAAATTCAACGTTTTTATATAGATGTCTGCCCGTGTGTATGTACGTATGTGCGTATGTACGTATGTGCGTTCGGAATTATCTTTCGCCACGATTATCTGGAGAACCAAAAATGATATAGGCATGGGACCGGGTTTATTCGAAGCGTAATTACGTAACTCAGAACTGATTAAGTTTGCAGCGAAATCGGTCCAGCCGTTTTTTGTTAGTAAATAAATAACTAAAATAATTTGCCTCTATGTGTACTATTTATTGTCATTTGTCATTGAGCAAATCATTATTACATTGTGCTCCGTTATTTCGTATACATGCAAATTTACAGGACTCCGTATTCATAAAAGTGGTTGCATTAATATATATTACACTTTGCTGTTATTAACAGCATTTAATTTCCATGAACAATATTAAAGAGCATTTTTTAATATTAAATAATTCTTAACCATATCTTATGGTTAACCACATTTCAAAATTTTCCACTAATCGCAGAAATCATATTGATCCCACTGGGAAGTTAGTCGTGTGGACTTTGCGGGTCGCACCCAGACCACTTTTTTAGGATTTTATTTTTAGAAGGAATAATGGTCTTTGTAATCGGAAATAAAATAAATATCTTATTTGACTTCTTGAGATATTAAAATTTTAAGCCCGTTCTGTTTTTATTGCAAAATTTTTTGACTTTCATGTCACTCTCGTCCAGAAAATGATTAATAAACTTATCGTCTTATTGTTTTTATACCCTATTCTAATGGTATTATATTTTTGACTAATAATTTGTAACATACCTTTGTATTTCTCGTAGACGCAAAAAAGTTACCAAAGAGGTCTTTTTTCTCAGTGCAGTAGTAACTCACTCTTTGAGTTTAGAAAAAACGATTAACACTCACTCTGTTTTGCTTACTTCAAATCGACATACATTGTGCAGATTGTAGATAACTTTGGATTCTTTGATTGACTAACCTTTATGGGGCCAAACGTTTCAAAATGTATAAACATATTAAATTCAATTCGTCGCGTGAGTTCTTATTTATCCTAAACGCCAAAGACTTAACTTTTCAGGAGAGCGTTTTTAAATTTCGATCTCATGTTTTACTGTCTTTTTTTCGATGCATTGACTTTGAATTACCCATTTTATGGTAATTTGGGTATTGGGTTACCAAAACATTAAGCGATTTGCATTTCATTTCTTTAGAACACTAAAAATCATGCGTTTGAAAAAATATTATGTAAAAAGGATAAATGTGGATATATGACACTTTATAATACGATTGCAAAAACTTTAAAAACGAACTGTACGTTTTTGTCGCACATCCATTTCTAGTGGAACTTTGATTGGATATAGGACACAAGAATATCACCAAAAGTTACAACACAACTCCCTTTTGGTCCAAATTTTTTGAGATAAAAATCAATGCAAAATTATTTTTTTATTTGATATTAAAAAAAACAAACAGAAAGTATACATACTTCTTATGAAACTTAAAGTTATTCTAAAAAACGAGAATTAGAACGTATTTATTGATTTTAAAGCTTTACATTTTAGTTAAAAACAATAACATAACAAAAACTTAATTCTAATTCATATTCATCACATCACTTTAGTTAATTTTTAAAACAGTCTTATAAAATAATACATCTTCGCTGTTGTGCATATAAGGGAGCATAGAGGTGATGTCCTTCTTCTTTTCATTTGAAATTATTCCGGGAATATTGAGTAATGTAACCTGCTTCTACCAGCACCTAATATGGGAACAATACTGGATCTAGCATATTCTCCATTACTACAGCAATAAAATATTTCCTTGTCTTGGCTATACTTAAGTTTTCCGAAATTCATTTTTAAACTTGCGATGTTATAATTATTAAAATCATCTTTCACACACTGTAGTACTTTCGTACTACTCCCGACGTTTTCGTAGTCCATGGATACTAATTTTCTAATCAAAGACACTGGGCTGTAATATTTTACATTTCGCAAATGCCTTTCCATAGTGCTATGGACAGCGTCTACTTCTTGTATCCTTCAGTGACCAGGTTCTGAATATTTTTGGGTAATAGTTTTCACTCGGGGGTTTTCTTCCAAAAATTTGAGTATGGCAAGAGACGTGATATGATTCCGGTTCTGCGGAACACATGAATCTTACCAAAGGATAATATTAGCTATTTGTGGGTTGTCCTGGACCACAGATTTTAATGTTTTTATATAAGGAATCATCGTGAAAGCAGAATTTCGCTGATGAATTTCTGATGCTACTGGGGTCTATCTCGCCCCATTTGGGCGGGAGGGGCGATTTTCTAAAAAAAAACACTTCAAATGGAAAAAAATATTTAAAAATAACGGAAATACTTACAATTAACGATTGCACATTTTCTTAAAGCTAAAAGTCGGTTCTATCATACAGTTTTTAAATCAAGTGATTTCCATTAATAGTTTTTGAAAAAAAATAATTTCAAACTCAAAATTTCTAAAAAAAAATAAAAAAACTGTTTTATATTATCTTTATTCCAAGTTCTGAGACTACATACTAAATTGTTCTTACTATTTTTTTCCTGTTATTAGTTTTTAATCGAATACTGAAGTCTACTAGTTTTCGAGAAAATTGAAAATTACCAAACCGTTTGTTTCCTTTGGCGTTACCTAGAATGCAAGCATTACGGTACGGCGTATAAGCAGTGGGGTTATGTATTGGGGGGGAGGGGGCATGCTGCCCAAATGGGGCGAGATAGATCCCCCCCTCCCATAGTAAAAAATGCCTGTAAATAACTGTTCTACACAAATCTGTCGTTAAACTTTGTCACCTGAGTTATCCTACTCTCCCCTAGATGTTCACCACCACATCAGTTCGGAGGCTCTGGAGCATAATGCGAGCAAAGGCAGGACCGTCCTAGAGGAAGTTCTTCGCGATGCCATCGCCCTTTCTACAGGCATAGTTAAGGTGTCGGTGGCCCGTGAGAACGCCTACTATGCGCCTACAGTCTCTTCTCTCTAGTGACAGCAAATCTCTTACTTCCATCTGAGCTTATTCCACTAAACAACCGATGCATTCGATAAGACTGGCGTGTAAATCCATACAAGATCCATATGAGCCTTTCGGTTGTCAAGCCCCATGTTTTTTGAAAGGTACTGCCAGAAAGCCGACAATGACTTGGATGTCTTTGTCTCGAAATTCTTGGTCCAAAGAAGCTTACCATCTTGGATGACTTCAAGATATTTAGTTTCTCTTTATGATCCCATTAATACTCTTCGAACTGAGTACTTAGAAGTCGAATAATTCTCGGATAAGTGCTAATACTCCATTAAGAAATCGGGCGTTAGTGGAAAAAATTTAAAAATGTGAATAAACATAATCAAGAAGCAACTTTACAAAAAAGTTACTGCTTTCAGAAAACAAGGAATGGCTTTTGCGCTACCTCTTAAAAACAAATCTACACGTCTTAATTCATGTTTATTTATTTATTTATTTATTTCATTATCCTCATATAACAATTTATACAATTCAAAATAGTAAATATTGCAGCTAAAAGTTTTGAAAATAGTTAGTGACATTTTGTATTAATTAACATTACTCGATACAAATATAACATTATTTATAAAAGTATTTATTGTCTGGTAAACAAATTAATATAAGAACAACAATTTTAATAAACAAAGATTAATTCATTACTTATAATAAAATTTATAACAAAAACAAAAAGTATTACAACAAAAGATAAAATATTACATGATGTAGTGCAGCACAATTTCAATTTCAGTGTGATTAAAGCCAAGAAGCCATTGTTTTACTTTTTTCATAAACGTAAGTAAATTTGCTATGAATCGTATATCTTCAGGAAGGTTATTGGACAATTTGTAAGAAAGAATTGAATATAAGTTTCTATAGCAAGTGGTACGAACGGGTGGAATGGATATAAGAGGTTGATGACTGCTCCTCAAGCTATAAGCGCCATATATCGGACTTTGCAAGTAACCACTTCTAATGAAAAATATCTTTAGGACCTTAAAATAAAACAGATGCCTAACAGGGAGGATATCCATTCATTTAAATAATACCATTTAGTGGGCTAAACGAGAAGAATTACGGATCTTTCGTATAACACACTTCTGAAGTACAATCAGAGGCTGCATTTTACTCAGATAGCCACTTCCCCAACAGCTTATACCGTACTGTAATTTCGAATGAAATATCCCATAATATATTCTTTTTAGAACATTAAAATGACAGAACTTCTGCAGACGGTAAAAGCAACGAATAGTGGAGAGCAGATATTGCTTCAAACCTTGGATTTAATTAGACCAACTCAAATTCCGGTCAATTATGACACCTAGATACTTAAAATCGTTTATGTTTTCAATTTTAAAGCAATTGTCATGACAGGCACATGTCGAAAGATACTTTGGAATATGGAACAGAAAACGAACTATGAAACGGGTTGTAACTTGCACATCTAGAAGCATGGGATATGAACTCTATATCCGGATACTCATGGTTAATAAGACTGAAAAACATACGTTTTGTGTTGTCGCTTACTATTAGCTTATGTTCAGCAAACCAGATTCTTAGTAATTCAACATTATTATTTATATCAGCCACTAGATTTAAACAATTGACGGAATTTCATGCAATAAATACCAAGATCATCAAAAAATGCTCTGACCCTTCCTACGAATGGTTAGCTAAATAGAGACTTGATAAAAGTCAGAAATAAGATAGGTCCAATAACTCAACTTTGAGGAACACCAAGATTTATAACCGCAGAGTTACTAAATTCAGCTTCGATCTTTACGATTTAAACTGTTGTTCAGATAGGACGTCAACCAACTACATATGTATTGAGCCCCGAAAGCTTGTTTAAAAGAATTTTGTGATCGACCATATCAAACGCCTTTGTTATATCAGCAAAGAGCGCGACTTAAATTGTGTCAATCAAATATTGTAATCAAATAAATTCCACTTGAAATGGATGTGGTCTAGCTGACTATATTTTTAATTGAGAAGAACTACAGGCCAGCGAAAATTATTAGACGCACTGTAAGGTTCTATGTACTTTGTTTGTTGTTTTTACGTTTACGTTCGCGTATCAATTGGTTAATACTGTAATGCACCACGTTAAAAATAAATACAAAATGCACGTTTAAATATAAAAATATTGCATATAAACTTGTGCAACACATAAAAACAGTGCGTCTAATAATTTAGCCAGGGACTGTAAGTGTACCTAACCTATACATATACGCATACGGGTTACGTAAATATTAACTAATTATAATTATTATTTTTTGAGGAGCTCAATTGTTTTTTTTTTGTATTCAATAATCATGTAGACGTACGTTTGTCAGAACGGATTCTACGTAAAGAAAATTTCATTATCGAACCACCCAAAATAAGTCAGTCTTAATTAGTTTTGGAAATTAAACCACCAGAGACAACTCATTAATTTCGTGGCGACTTAAATGATTTATTGAATGCAAAATTTTAATGTTAATCGTGAATTATGTAGGTGCATTGTAATAATGGCATATTGCTCATTTCAAATTTTACCCTGTCCTTTTGACCTGTCGGCTCGTCGGAAGTGGCGCGCAACAAAACCATTACAATATCATTAAAATCATAGCAACCTGTACGCATTCTCGTAGCTCGTACATCTTTGTAAAGTAATAAAGATGCACTAGTTATTGAAGGTTTCACATTTCTGACCCTCGGGGTTTTCAGTACGTTTCGTTAACTTACATGCATTTACGTAACTTGAATTGAGTAAGTAAGTACATACTAAGTCGTAAGACTGAACTTAAGTAAAGCTCATTCAGAGTCATAATTCATGAACCACGGAACACTTTAGAATCTAAGCCCATTATCCGTCTTCCGATTCTCAAATTGTTTTCTAAATATTTATTTATGAATTGAATTAGGTGAAGTTAAGTTATTGTTCACACCAATATTGAGTTGGAGTAATGAACATGCACATAGGTTCCATCTGTACGCTCATGTACTTTGTTTACCAGCGCTTCAACATTATAATGCACTTTCGTCATAAGAGGAGTTGTTAGGCAGGAGTTGAAAAATGAGTAATACAATCTTCGGCATCGGCATTCAATAAAACTGGATATAGCCAAAGCCATGCGGCAATATGTGTTGGACAACCAGCGGCGCATACCTTAATTTGTGGTGTGCTATTGCGCACCCAACCTGCTAATAACCTTGGAATTGCGTACGAATTATTACAAGTGTGTGCCTGTATGCTCTGGCAATAAACATTGCCATTGTTGGCTTAAATATATATTCGCATGTGGCAACAATATACATATTTACCAATTACGTGAATTGTATAATCGCTCGCATAGTTGAAGTTGAGCGATGAGATTTTATCAGTTTTGCTGCTGCGGTTGGTATTGACGATTGGAGGCAAAAATAAACCGGCCAAATGTTCCGACCTAGAGGATGTAGTAGCACAGAAGTTTTATGGAAATCAAGAGCATATTTCAAGAAGAATATTTTAAAACTAAAAACCCACTGTCTGTGCAGAAAGAAAGTTAAAAAAAAATCTATTATAAAAATTATGTGCGAATTTAAGTAAAGACATATTAATTAAAATAATTCCTGTTGTTAAAAAGAAAAAGAAAAAAAATTGTAAACAATAGTACACGAAATAAGCATAAGTGTAATTAACCTTGCCTCTACTATGCTGGCGTTCAGATACATCTGGACTTCTTTTGTTCATCATTTTCAACCTTTGAATTTCTCATTTGCACTTATATGAATTCAATTAATTTGATTCATACAATTGATATGCAAATTTTGAAAGATAGATAGATATTTTATTGTTTTCATCATAAATAACATTTAATGTTTTGAAATATTTGCACAGCTTGCACAGAGATTTGATCGTTAAGTCTAATCTTACAACTGAAAAATTTATATTTTGTTAGAAATTTTGTGAGAGATTTGAAGGAAAAATTATGGAAAAAAACCTTCAAATAAATATTTTGATTATTTTATGTCTTACTTAATATCACAAAGGAAAATAACTACTGAAAGCATATTATATAATATTTTAAATAAATAAATATAAAGATTAATAGATAAATAAATAAATAATAGTTCGCTACACATAAAGTAAATAAATAAATTAACAAAACGTGTATAAATAAATGTATTAACAAAAACGTAAATAAATTAATTGGATCCTAATTTCTTAAACTTTGTACAAGGTGGCGCAAAAGTAATCCTCCTATCAGAAAATGCTATAAATTTTGCGATTGGCCCCTAATGTCAGTTCTGTTTTGACATTTGTGTAGTAAACACATGCGAAATACACGTTAATAAACAATGTTACGCTACACTGCTCCAGAACGCGGAATATTGGTGACTATTTATTTGAGCAATAATCGGTCGGTGACTTTGGCACAACGTGAATTTCGTCGCAGATTTCCTACCCGTCCAACGCCTACTGGTGAAACACTGCGACGTTTAGCCGCTCGCCTCGAAGAGACTGGCACAACACGAGATGCTGCCAGGCGTGGCTGACCCCGGAGTAGCCGTTCTGCAGAGAATATTGCTGCTGTAGCCGAAGATGTCATGGAAGTGCCGTCAACATCGACCAGACGACGTGCCACGCAAATGGGTATCAGTCGACGGTCTTTACAGCGAATTTTGGTACAAGATTTGAAGATGTGTCCGTACAAAGTCCAGACGGTGCATCAGCTGTTAGCTGCTGACCGCCAATCTCGTCTAACATACGCTCAAGCCGTCCTTAATCACCACCAAGAGGAAGATGATTTTTCATCAAAAATAATCATGAGTGATGAGGCCCATTTCCATCTTAGCGGGTACGTAAATAAGCAAAATTTACACTTCTGGGGCACTGAAAATCCGCGTGTAACCCACGAAGAGCCATTACACCCGCTCAAAGTCACTGTATGGTGTGCTGTTTTCGCTGGAGGAGTCATCGGACCTTTTTTCTTCGAAGACGTCGCGGGCCAAACGGTTACTGTGAATGGTGAGCGCTACAGAGCAATGATCAACGAGTTCTTTTTGCCGCAACTTGATGAATTGGAATTGGAAAACATGTGGTTCTAACAGGACGGTGCAACGGCACACACTGCACGTGCCACAACCGATATGCTGAAGGATGCATTTCCCGGGCGCCTAGTCTCCCGTTGTGCCGATTTGCACTGGCCAGCAAGATCGCCTGATTTGACCGCTCCAGACTTCTTTTTGTGGGGCTTTTTGAAGTCGCGGGTTTATGTCAACAAGCCTCAGACTCTTGCAGCTCTTAAAGACAATATCCGTCAACAATGTGAGGACCTTTCGCCGGAAGTTTTGGCCAAAGTGATGGAAAATGCCATAAAAAGGGCTCAAATGACAATCAACTGTGGCGGCGGCCATTTACATGGCATCATATTCTCGACTTGATGTAAAAAAAATTAAAAGACCAAATAAAAATAATCCACAAGAAGAATCAAAGTTTTTCATTTTTTTTTTAAATTACAGCCAAAAAACATCGGAAGGTTATTTTCGCCACCTTGTATAAGTGTGTTGCCATAACGAACACATCTTTCAAAATAGTTTGTATTGAGTACTTCAATTTTCCTAGCGACGTGCAGAATTCCGGCTTGTTCATGCAATATCATTGTTGAAAAGTGCCAAGGATGTCGTAAAATCATTTTAAGTACTTTATTTTGCATGATTTGGAGCTTTTTAATGTGAGTATTAACCCAATACTGGGCGAACCATACGTTATAAGTGCCGGAAATATCACCTTGTAGATGGTCATTTTATTATGCTTGCTCAGCAGTGAACCTCTGTTTATAAGCGGATACAACATTTTTATTGTGATTTTGATCTTTTCACAAATATTCGCAATATGAAGGGCAAAGGTTAACTTTTTATCTAGGTATATTCCTAAATACTTGACCGAGTCAACCCAAGGGATATCGCAAGCGCTTAGTCGTAATCTATTTACAGGCAGGAAACAAATCTTTCTTTTTCTAGTGAAAAAGATAGTTTGAATCTTGCCCGCATTAATTTTGATCTACTAGTGCTTGTAGTATTTAAAGATTTTATTGAGTGCGTTTTGAATGTTATCAACTATAAAAGCGGGTTTCTCATGAGATGCGAACAGAGCTATATCATCAGCATATATTGCTTTATTACAGTTGGGAAAACTTGGAAAATCCGCAGTGTATATATTAAATAGAGTTGGGGCTAATACAGAACCTTGCGGAACGCCAGCTGGGATTGATTTCAACACAGGCAGGCTATTTCTGATTGATGCAGTAAATCTTCTGTCGGATAAATAACTCGGTATGATTTTTGTTAAGTGGAGCGGACAATCACATTGAATAGGCTTATAAATTATTAAGTTGTGCCAGACGGTGTCGAATGCTTTTTCAATATCTAGCAGTACTAGGCATTTGGATGATTTTGCAGATAGATTTTGCTCAACGTGTCTACAAACCACTTATACATATCTTACCTTATTTTCTTCAAAGGACTTACAGGTAAATGACAATAAAATTGCACAATAAGATTATAATATCCCACGCATCAAAATCTTTTAAAGATCATAAAACAAAATATAAAGCGGTTGACCACACTTTAAAAAAGTGTTTATTTTTTTATGACAATATTTACCTGTTCAGGGTTTTTTTCCGGGATTGTATATATAAGAAGTTGGCGTTTTCAACTGATAAGTGAATCATGGTCATTTATTAGCATCGTGTTAAATGTGCCAATGTCATTAATATGACAAATTCAATCCAAACAGTTGTGTACATCATGTTATCCAAATAGAGGCACACATAGCTATAACTTTGCGTATATATAGGTTACTTCCGCTAAATCAAGTTATTTGTATCGAAATACATTATAATGGCTTTGAAATTGATTGAAACAAAAAAACAACATTTGTCTGCAAAATAATTTGCAGGCAAAAATCCACGAGCAATTATAAAAAATTAGATTGACCGTTGAATGATAAAAAAGAGCAAACATTTCCACGAACTAACCAGAGTCTACTTTGATTTTCAGGTTGTTTGTTTGCCACATCTTAGAATGGCAGCAGTTGAAGTCCGAAATGGGTACAAGTATTATGGAAGCACATCAAATCCAAAGATAATTTTAAATTATTTGAATATGAACGTTATGCGGGGATCCATGTGAGTTGAATTTAAATTAGATATTTTTCTGTTTTTATAAATGATTGAAATCTTTACTTATTTATTGTTTTTTTTTTAAAGTTATGGTCTTCTCGGTGCGTCAGGCTGCGGCAAAACCACACTTCTGTCGTGCATTGTAGGACAACGCCAACTGAACAGTGGGGAGGTGACAGTGCTTGGTTTACAGCCCGGTCTACCAGGAAGTGGTATTC
Source organism: Portevinia maculata (assembly GCA_949715645.1). Lineage (NCBI taxonomy): Eukaryota > Metazoa > Arthropoda > Insecta > Diptera > Syrphidae > Portevinia > Portevinia maculata. Next base: position 400,518,399 of record OX454525.1, on the reverse strand, counting down.
CGGGAGCACGTATCGGATATATGCCTCAGGTGAATGCAATTGACAGACGCAGAAACAATTGATTAAAATTCCATTAACCTTTAAACAAAAGAGTTGCAATGCGAACTTTATTTAAATAAAATGTCTTTTTTATTTGTAGGAAATATCATTAGTCGCTGAAATGACTGTGAAGGAAACAGTTTATTACTTTGGGCGAATCTATGGTATGAATGATGGAAAAATTAGGATAAAATTCAAAATACTTCGTGACCTACTGCAACTGCCGCCTCCCAAACAGTTGGTGAAAAAGTGCAGCGGTGGACAGCAAAGACGTGTATCATTTGCATGCGCAATGATTCATGACCCTGAGCTGCTTATATTGGATGAGCCAACTGTTGGCCTAGATCCCATGCTAAGAGAAAAGTATTTATTCAGGTTACCTGGTCCTTGTTATGTATATACATAGTCATTTGATTTTTGCAGAATCTGGGAGTTTTTGGTGGAATCGACGAGGAATAGCAAAATGGCTGTGATCATAACAACACATTACATCGAAGAAGCAAATCAAGCTAATTGCGTAAATATATATTCGATCATGTCCCAACATTTTTAAAGTTTATCTTACCAATTGTCCTTGTGCTTAGATTGGCCTTATGCGAAATGGCGTACTTCTCGCTGAAGATTCACCACAAAATATTATGGCCAGATACGAAGTAACTTCGATAGAAGACGCATTTTTATATTTAAGTTCAAGACAAGGTAAATCTGATGAAATCGACGCGAGCACAACTATACAAACACACTCAACGACATCTGCAATTACATCAGTTGATGTCAGCGAACCAGTAGTGTATGAGGATAATAATGCAAACATTGCGATAGGTGAAAAACCACCCATAGACTGTTCTGGTGAGATACAGGAAAACAAGCGTAAATTTCTATTCACCACACGTGGAAGAGTAAAAGCCCTGATGACAAAGAATTTCGTGCAGCTATTCAGGCAACCATCGTAAGTATATAAATAATAGTGCAAATTGATCCCGCATGAAGCTTCGAAAGCTATTAAACGCTTGCGTGTTGCTAATTCCGTTACGTTGGATACAATGACCAGATCTTGTTCAGTTTAATCATTGTGAACTATTTAAAAGTTCACAAACTTATCAAAACTGGTAGTTCGGAGTCAGCTTTAAATTGTAGGTCATATGCACAATTTGGGCCGTTGATGGGTGATATTTATTTTTTTTTGTCTGAATCCGGAGTTGTGGAAAGCACTTTGCGTTGAAATATATTTTTTTTTGAAGAAAATTCTGGGCCATTCATTTAAACAGAAGACTATTTATTCTTTGAACAGGAAAACATGAATAAACATAGGGACGGGCTACAGTCCGCTTGGGCGAACTGTTGGATACCCTATTCTTATTCCTATCCCTCATAAGTGGGCGTGACAAAAGTCTAAGTATGGTTAAATTGTTAAGAACGCTCTACATATTTTGTTATATAACATTTAAAGGATTTTATCAAAAAAAACGCTCCCTAGCTCAAACTTGGGTGTTTCAATAAAATTGTTTTATTTAATTGTGGGCGTGTCAGTAGGCGGATTTAAAAAAAAATTAACACATGAGCATAAAGGGCCCCCTAGAGAGTATATATTATAAATTTCAGCTCCCTAGCTCAAACTTTGGATTTTCAAAAAAATTGTTTTATTTATTTGTGGGCGTGTCAGTGGGCGGATTTTGAAAATATTTATACATGAGCTTAAAGGGCCCCTAGAGAGTATATATTATAAATTTCAGCTCCCTAGCTCAAACTTTGGATTTTCAAAAAAATTGTTTTATTTATTTGTGGGCGTGTCAGTGGGCGGATTTTGAAAATATTTATACATGAGCTTAAAGGGCCCCTAGAGAGTATATATTATAAATTTCAGCTCCCTAGCTCAAATTTTGGTTTTTCAATAAAATTGTTTTATTTTTTTGTGGGCGTGGCAGTGGGCGGATTTTGAAAATTTTATATCCCGAGCAGTTTTAGGAGTCATAGATCATATATAAAAAATTTCAGCTTCCTAGCTCAAAATTCGATTTTTTCCAAAATTTTGTTTTTTTGAGTTTGTGGGCGTGTCTGTGGGCGGATTTCAAAAATTCGTAAACTTGATTATTTCGGGACCCTAGAGAGTATATGGTTAAAATTTCAGCTCTCTAGGTCCAGTTTAAAGGCCTAATTTTTGCCGACGGACGGACGGACGGACGGACGGACGGACGGACGGACATGGCTAGATCGACATTACTATCGATGCTGATCATAAATATAGTAACTTTTAGGGGTCTACGGGCAATATTAAGGTATGTTACAAACTATGCGTCAAAATTAATATACCCCTAGAATAGGGTATAAAAACAGTAAATATGTAGGTACAAGTTTTTGAGAAATGTGTTAAGAATATAAGCTGGAATCGGCTAAGCTAAGGTGATGAGTGATAGATGATAGTCACTTTCATCTTTAAAATGTGTAAGGTAAAAGTCACTTTGATTATTACCATTTTAATATCGATTTCGGGTGACGCCTGCTTTCATATAGAAACAAATTCAATTATTCAAACCAAAATTACAATAAATTACAATAAAAAAAAATAGTCAAACGTGACTATCACACCTTAACCAATTCCATCCCAGTATTCAATGTCGTTTAACAATTGATTTGGTGCAAAGGATGTGATGTGAAATTCGCCAACAGAACCAAAGCATCTGTTCAATGAAAAGCAGTTCCTTCAAGATGAAAGTGTTCTCTTTAACATAGCGTGTCCATTGCTTGTTAACTATTCCTGAAACCTTTCGATTTGCTTTTGACTTGTAGTTTTGTGGTACGAAAATAAAAGCTCAACATTGTTAAAATTTAACTGTAGTACTGCTACAGGTTCCCAGCTTTCTAAGCTTAAAAAATATTCGGGGTTCCTCGATAGAAACTAAGCCGACACGAGGCTACTGAAGGCTGCGCCAAATAAGACCAACCAATGAGAAGCACGAACAACTTTTTTATTTATATACAGCAGAACTGCAGATTGTGGGGCTCAGAAAATCCAAGGGCAACACATCAGCATCAGTTAGACCCATCCAGATGCTCAGTTTGGCGCGGTGTTATGACCGAAAAAGTTATCGGCCCATATTTCTTAGAGACTGAGGATGAAATGTCAGAAACGAATTCCGGGGCTTCTTACAGAATCGTCGACAACTTTTTGCAGCCAATGGCGGAGCAGCATCAAAATTGTGGTTCTAACAAGATGAAGCGACTGCGCACAAGTCAAACTAAGGAACTGCTGCGTGGAATTTTCGGCGAACGTTTCATTTCGAAAAATTTTAATTTTCATTGGCCACCTCTTTCACCAGATTCAACAGCACGCTGATGTCAGATTTCATACATAGTGCCTTAATTTCCAAAAAATATTATTACTTATTTATTTATTTAATATATTTAAAAATAAAATATAATTTGTTTCACATTAGAAGGTCTTGGCCCATCCTGTAGAAAGAGAATGAAATCAGTAGTTTCTTCTGAGTAATCATCGATTCTTGCAGCGAATAATATCCTGATCAGTATTTAGCAATAACTTCAAAGTGAATTGACTCAATGTTCATGTGTGAACGGACTCAGAGAAATGTTACTTCTGTTGTTTTACATTTTTAGGTTAATAAAATCTACTCTAATGAACGAAGAATGTTTAAAGTTGTTTCCTCATCCCTCCCTATGCCAAAAAATTCATAAGGAAATTCCTCACAATCTCTTAGAGAATTTATAGCTATTCCTTGAAATATAACTCAACCAAAATTACAGAGTATTATTGTTAATGTTGTCTTATATTTTTTTAAATTGCTCGTATACATGTCCGTATACATAATGTACATTAAGCATGAAAAAATGTAGAGTACGATTTGTACGTTTTGTTACAATTTGTTGTCAGCATTCGGTACACTCGATGAAGTTGATTTCCATCACTGGCCTGGCATTTAAAAGGGTTTTTTCCTGCCGAATGTCACCTGGGGGCTGCAAGTCGATGTGGAAAAGCCATTGAAGTCGACGTGCTTTTGCTTTTTGGACTACATCCACACCATGGTAAGGCTCATAAAGATCGCGGTTGTAGCTACTCCTTCATTCACCCTCCTCGCACACACGACTAAATATCAGATGAAGAGGGATTAAAGTTGCAAATTGTGGGTGGATGTTTTTGAGCAGAATTGGAAATTGTTGCCCATTCTCTCACCAACTCCGAGCTATTCCAGACATTTATATGAATGGAAGAGTGATTCTCAAGTGCGAACAATTCAAATATCTTGAGCCTCGCGGTTTCAAACAATTAACGGCAGCTTAGATGAATTCGCATGACAGCAGGAGTAACAAAGCTTGATCGAATAAGAAGTTCTAAGAACTGAGGAAGCATTCAGCGCGACCGGCTCAGTTAGTACTGTCGCGTTCAAAGAAGAGATCCTGTGAACCCCGTCAAAAAAGCAATATCAATCAAGGTTCCTATAAAATAAATAAGTTCGGGACCTACAATTATAAGCCGATTTCGCATGGCATATTTGAGAAGCTTCTCATGACAATTGATACTCTTGGATGCTTGTCAGGTAGGGCAATGGAAAAAACTCTAGTTGTTAATTGGCCCCGGCGCGATTTGAACCGGGGACCTTTCGATTAGTAATCCGACACACTAACCACTGAGCCCGACATCAATGTTCCTATACAATCGCGAAAAAGAGGCAGGCCTAAAAACCCTAAAAACTTCCCTTTTTGAAGTGGCTTGAAGGTCCACCACAAAAAAGTACTCGTATTAACAACCACACTTCGTATTGCCGTTCGAAATTGGCACAAAGACCCGCACTTGAAAATGATCCATAGTTTGTTTTCAATCAATATCGAATTGAAAGATCGCCAATTGTTATTCTTACTTGTTACTTCATTTCACACAACCCCGTGAATCGGAGTCCTGAGCACCGCAGGCCGGCTAGAGTTTAAAACACTTTTAAACCGCGACGCACATGTGAAATGTTTCTTGCGTCGCTTAAGGAATCATAGACATTTCGCAGCGTGCTTGGCGACATCGAATATGTGGCCAATCCAAAGAAGATTGACACTAGCTCAAATATCGAGAATGGAAAGTCATTCGGTTTCAGCGATGCAATTTCCATTCATGTATAATGACAGAGCGTTTGGGTTTTGCTTTAATGACAGAAGACACCAATGTGTTTTGGAAGCATTAAATTTTACTCTATTGGTTGTACTCCACTGAACTATGCTGTCAAGATCGGAATGAGCTAAACATACGTTGCCATCCAGTTCCACACCCGAAGACCCAAGAAACGTATATGAGAAGTTGAGGGTACCGCCGTCAGCGAATAAAGATGTCTCCAAGAAAATGTAAATTTACAGACATTTGCAAAAGGAGTATCCGATTTCACGAAAACTAAGGTGGAAAGTCATATGCATATCTAATTTATTCCATACGACAAAAAAACCTTTTTTTCCTTCCAGATGAGTTTGGAATCTAGTTTGACGGCCAGGTACGTTTCTGTCTTGGATATTTGCAGGTCCACTCCATCCATTCTTGGTGGTTTAAAGACGGGTATTGCCCTTCTTCTTGTGAATAGCAGGATTTCTGTCTTGGATGAGTTTACCCCCAGTCCGCTGCCCGCAACCCAATTGTTTACAAGTAAGAGTGCGTAGCTGAGTCGCTCACTAAGAACTGGTATGAATTTGCATTGGACTAAGATTGCAAAATCGTCGGCATAAGCGCTCACAATGAAGCCTTCCCTCGTCAGTATCTTTAATAGCTCGTCTATATTACCAGTCTATGTGCAGAATCGCGTCAGCTTCAATATTGCTGAAGGCTCCCTCTATGTCTAGAAACGCGCTCAATGTGTACTCCTCGTGTTCTAAGGTATTTTCCACTACTGATACTACCCTATGTAGTGCGGTGTCTATAGATCTGCCCTTCATGTATGCGTGCTGCGATTTCGAGAGGTTGCCGCCTGTAGCATCTCTTACATACAGGTCAGTTAGCCGTTCACTTGTTTTCAGTAGGAATGAGAACAGACTTATAGGTCTATAGTTGCTGTGGTGTGGGCGGTTTTCCCTGCTGTTGGGATAAATATTACCCTCACCTCACGATATGCCTTCGGAACATAGCAAAGCCTTTGACAGCATGAGTAGATGCATCTGCATCTCAGCCATGGGATTGTAGCTCCCTCAGACTTTTGAAGCATTATTGGTCGAATATTGTCTACTCCTGCAGCTTTGAAGAGGGCAAACGAGATGATTACCCAGGCTATTTTCCTCTCGTCGCTTATTTCGTCTACATCCATTCCCCGTCTCGTGCACTGTGTAACTGTATCATGTACGTCAGTGCATTCTGGGAAATGGATTTCTGTCAGTGCCACCAGCGTTTGCTCGTGTGATTCTGTACAGCTACCGTTGTTCCTTCTTAGCGAGGACATCGGTATCGGTGCTATAGACCCCTAAGAATTACTATTTTCGTGATCAGCATCGGTAGTAATTTCGGTCTATCCATGTCAGTCCGACGTCCGTCGGCAAAAATAAGGCCTTTAAACTCAAGCTAGAAAGGTGAGTTCATTTACTCTCTATGGTTCCGAAATAATCAAGTTTAAGAATTTTTAAAATCCGCCTACTAACACGCCCACAATCTGAAAACAACAAATTTATCAAAAAAATCTAATTTTTAATATGTAAACAGTTTTGCTCTCGTTGATGTGTAAATATATTTTTTCTCGGTAGGGGCTAGTTGGAAATATCGAGCGTCATCGTCATCGTCAGATTTTCCCGTCACCGTCAGATTTTCATACCACGTGAGTTAATCGCTGCTCGCCAGATCACCGCAATTAAACGACGGTGGGCGCGGTTAGTACGTAGATGGGTGTCCGTTTGAGAACAACCGCGTGTCGTTTTTTATACCCTATTCTAGGGGTATATTAATTTTGACGCATAGTTTGTAACATACCTTAATATTGCCCGTAGACCCCTAAAAGTTACTATATTTATGATCAGCATCGATAGTAATGTCGATCTAGCCATGTCCGTCCGTCCGTCCGTCCGTCCGTCGGCAAAAATTAGGCCTTTAAACTGGACCTAGAGAGCTGAAATTTTAACCACATACTCTCTAGGGTCCCGAAATAATCAAGTTTAAGAATTTTTGAAATCCGCCCACAGACACGCCCACAAACTCAAAAAAACAAAATTTTGGAAAAAATCGAATTTTGAGCTAGAGAGCTGAAATTTTTTATATATGATCTATGGCCCATAAAACTGATTGGGACATAAAATTTTCAAAATCCGCCCACTGACACGCCCACAATTAAATAAAACAAATTTTGGGAAAAATTGAATTTTGAGCTAGAAAGCTGAAATTTTTTATATATGATCTTTGGCCCATAAAACTGCTTGGGACATAAAATTTTCAAAATCCGCCCACTGACACGCCCACAATTAAATAAAATATTTTTTTTGAAAAACCAAAATTTGAGCTAGGGAGCTGAAATTTTTAATATATACTCTCTAGGGGCCCTTTATGCTCATGTGTAAATATTTTCAAAATCCGCCTACTGACACGCCCACAATTATTTTTTTTTTATTTTTTAAAGTCCAAAGTTTGAGCTAGAGAGCTGAAATTTATAGTATATACTCTCTAGGTGCCCTTTATGCTCATACTTAATTTTTTTTTAAATCCGCCTACTGACACGCCCACAATTAAATAAAACAATTTTATTGAAAAACCAAAGTTTGAGCTAGGGAGCGTTTTTATTTACAAAAGCTTAGTTTTTTCGATAAAATCCTTTAAATTTTTGTCACGCCCACTTATGAGATATAGGAATAAGAATAGGGTATCCAACAGTTCGCCCAAGCGGACTGTAGCCCGCCCCTATGTTTTTTATTTCATTTATTTCGTTATACATTTTCCAGTTTTAATTATGTTCAATTTTAGAGATTATTACATATGTCCTTACGAAACACCGGGAAGTTGTGTGGAAGTAGATTTGTTTTGAATAATTGAGGTTGTATAGCTTGAAGTTTGTTGTACATCAGTTGAAGGTAAAAGGCAAAATATCGATTTGTACTTCGGTAACCGATGGCCGATTTGTCACTTTTAGTTGTAATAAGGTTATTTACCAAGTGGTCCTTGGAGAACCAAATAAGGTCCTTAAGCCCGATTTTTTTTTTTAACTTAAAACGACATTAGTATCGATGCTGATCATAAATATAGTAACTTTTAGGGGTCTACGGGCAATATTAAGGTATGTTACAAACTATGCGTCAAAATTAATATACCCTTAGAATAGGGTATAAAAAGGATATTTTTCCAAAATGTCATTAAAATCCACACGGTATATCTGTGTTAATGTTATTTGACTAAGAGGTCCTTGCAACAACAAAGAAGGTCCTTAAAAGTCGAAAAAAGGATATTTTACCAAAATGTTTGTTGTTCCTAGCACCCCTCATTCAAATAACATTAAACTCATATATAGCGTGCCGTTTCTAAAGACATTTTGGGAAAATATCCTTTTTCGGGTTTAATTATTCTGACTCCAAGGACCCCTTTGTAAAATAACCTGATGTAAAATAAAAGGGACATTCAATCAATTTTTATTTTAAACGCAATATGCATAATAAATCCCAATAAATTATCACAATTATAGCAAAATAAAAAATGTTGAGTTAGTTATTAGTTATTACCTAGGCAGCTAAAAAGCTACAGCTAAAAACTAACCAACTTTTAGTTGTCATCCGCAACTAACTTTGGCAACCTAACGATCTTAGTTACACAACCTGCAACTAATACTAATAGCAAAAATTAATTGTCATTATGATTGCATTTTTAGCGCAGCTAATTTAACTACGTTAGTTACTTAGTTACGGCGTTAGCTAGATAACAAATTAGGTAGCTAACACGCAACTGTACCTACATGTTTACACATCAACTATACCGTGAGTGCAGCGTGGCTCACACCTTTTTTATATACTCCTTAGGGGCCCGTAATGCTCATATATAAAGAGTTTTAAGATCCGCTTACTGTCCCGCCCAAAATTAAAAAAAACGTTTCTTCGAAAAATCAAAGATTGAGCTAGGAAGCTGAAATATAGAATATATACTCTCTAGGGGCCCTTAATGCTTATGTGTAGATATTTTTCAAATCGGCCCGCTGACACGCCCACTTTAAAAAAACAACCGTTTATTGAAGAAATCATTAGCAAAGTTTGTAGCGAAAGTCGTTTTGAACAATTCTTTACATAAAATTTTCTGCCACTTTTACGGAACGTTGTTTTACCAAATTTTGTTTTTTTCAATAAAATCCTTTAAATGCTGTATGTATAACAAAATATAAAGATCCTTCTGAACAATTCTCCCATACTTTTATTTTTTTCAAGCCCACTTAATGAGGGATAGGAATAGGAATAGGGTATCCAACAATTCGCCCAAGCGGACAGTAGCCTTTAACTATTTTTCAAATTGCAGTTTGTAGCCCTAGTTTAGTGAATAGCTTGAAAATGTGTATTTAAAATATTTACAAAATTGGAATAGAGACTTTTCTGGGGGAGATTTAGTTGGAGTTGGAGAAACTTTGGTATTTAGACGTAAAATAATTTGTTTCCTCTTTGTTGACCTTGAATATATGTACATAAAATTGCGGTTGTTAATATCACCTCAAATTCCAAGCTCAGCAACTGGTATAAATCTTTACAGTATTTATCCAACGCTTGGAAAGACAACAAAATTAATAAGTCCTACAAACAAAAATGCATATTAAGTATTAGTTCTTACTATATATCTTTTATTTATAATTATAACATTTTTTTTCAGGGGTGTCATCTTTATGTTAATGTTTCCTATTATACAATTGTCCTGTTTTTATTTGGCAATTGGAAAGACACCTGGAAATCTAAGGCTCGGAGTCGTGAACAATGAAATACCAGACTATGAATCTTGCTTTGATCATAATTTAATAACTGTATACAATCGAAATGATACCTGTGAGTTTCATAAGATATCATGCCGATATATAACGGAACTCGGCGATGATTTAGCGGAAAGAGTTTACTTTAATAGCACTGAAGAAGCTTTGGTGGCAGCCAAACGCACTGACGTCGTCGGATTTATTCACTTTCCTTATAACTTTTCCGAATCGATGCAAGAAATTCTACATGAAGGACGTTTTGCCGATCCGAGCGCATTTATCTGGGGTGAACTGAATGTCCGTATCGATATGACAGGTGAAGTAAATAAAATCTTAAATATTGATATAGATACTTAACGCCATTTTTTCAGATCAACAGATAGCCTATTTTATTGAACGACGTTTGAGAGATTCATTTAGCGTGTTTATGAAAAATATTTTACAGGACTGCAATTTGCCTGTATCACTGGCCAACACTCCAATACAGTTTCAAGAACCTATTTATGGATCATTTGATATTGAATTTCAGCAATATGTTGCTCCAGGCGTAGTGATGACGTATGTATTCGGATATATATTTGTTTCCTTTTAATTATAGTATTAAGAGAGCCTAAATATTATTTTAAGCTGTCCATGTCCACAACTGAAGAGATGTTGTGCGATCTGATCATCAACAAATATTTGGCTCATGGCTATTGAATTAAGTTTAAAAGTAGGACATTTTTCAGAGGAGAAATACAGCGTTCAGCTAACGTCTCTTTACCAAATCTCCCAGCCCTATCATGGTATCCGTTCGGAAAGTAACTTTCTCCACAGTGCGAATCCAGTCGGAGACTCAATTTACACACATTTTCCGAACGTTTATAAATGTGCCGCAACGAATAGTCTGAGAAAATCGGACAGAAATTGGCATGCGGCTGCCAAAAAATTACACAAATATCGGATATCATCGCGATGTACCGGTATGCATGGCGTGTTGTCAGAGAAATATTCCGTGCCATGAATCAAAACTCTACGATTTGTACAAAATCGGAGAATTTCCCTTTTGGAACGAATACAAAGATAGGGCCCTCTGTCTTTTTTTGTATGACAAATAAACTGATAAACTGAGGAATTCATATCAACTGCACATCGCATTCTAAGTTATTATGTGGAAGAGGAAGTCGGATACAAGATGTCCAGGTGCCCTCAAGGCAAGTTCTATAGAAATTTGGCACTCACAGGAACAATCTGATATCCATTAACACCCTTTTCCTTTCCTGAAAAACTAGAAAGACATATTTTCAGGATTTTTTCGAGACTCGCCAAAACATGCCAAATTTACGAAATTGTTTAACTTAAGTATAGTATAGTTCCACATATAGTTCGTGAGATCCTGGGCTTTAAGAATAGCAAAAATAACAACTGATTTAATGACAGATCATCAAAACTATGGAGTACTTCCAGTCGACGCAGAATATTGACAGAATATGTTATCGTTTTTGCTTACGAAGAGAAAGATCGGAATTTTTTGGATTTCCATTCAGGGGCGTGGAAGCTAACCTCATATCTCTAGTTCAGCCCCAAAATGAGCTACAACTATGTGATTTAGTATGGAGGTAGGTAGGTGTGCTCGTAGGTCCTCTAATAATCTAAAAATAATCTAATTTAATGATATCAAATGCCGGATACTCAGCCCTGTCATGGTATACGTGCGGAAGATCTTATCACCGTAAAAAATTACGATCATGGTATCCGTATTTGTAGAGCAAATATAATCGCAAACTTACGCATGTATATATCATTATATCAGCATCATTTTATCTCGGCCAATAGCTTTTCAATCGGATTGTGATCAGGACATTGAGCATGAGCAGGCCACTCCATGATCTCAATCCTATTTTCCCGAAACAACTGCTTAGCTTTTCTTCTAGTTTGTTTGGGCTCGTTGTCTTGCTGAGAGACCTATTTTAGTGCCGTCTTCGGCATATCGAAGCATAACATTTTACATTACGTCTACGTGTGAGTGAGTACTGGTTGATTATAGTCCAATATATTTGATCAACACAAAAGCAGAAAAAACATCCACAAACCATGACACGAAAATTACCAAGTTTTATGATTTCCGTAGGGAATTTGGGATTATATTCTGTATTGGGCGGACTCCTCTGCTCGTGCAGGCAAGGGCTAAGAATATCGCCGCAGCGCTTCCAAAAAAAAAAGCGCTTGCCGAAAAAGGCGACTAAGGGGAGAAATCACATCTAGGCAAATTTTACAATTCATGTAAGCCTAGCGATACGTTAAGCATATTGAAACTTTCTCGCAACCATAGCATAAAAGGTCGATCAAACAATAATCAATAATCAGAGCATGCATGTGTCCAAATCGTTAAAAAAACAGGCAGGTCTAAAAACTCTTGGATCATTCAAATGCAACAAAACCAGCTGGTCTGAAATCGGGCGCCCGGTAAAGATGCAGTAAAGTGGAGTGTTAAGGTCATTTCGATCCTGCTCATAGCATCGCCAGCATTAAGGAAGAAGAAGATTTGTTGGATGCTTCAATATTCAATATTCAAGCGTCTTCTGTAGAAGCTGTATGGACGAAGAGGAGGACGAGACTTCACCTCACCTGCTTTGTACATACCCTGCTCTCGCAAATAAAATAAATCTCTATCTAAGAGCCTTCTTACTTAATGATCTAAGCAACTTGGCTTACATCGATGTTTGAAGTCAATCATGCTTCATGAGAAGCTCTAAACGGGTAGGGGGGAAAACTCCCCTGGACCCACTTGTTATCACAATGGACCTCATATTGGTCTAAGTGTGTTGACTTTAGCTGCCTACCACCTCAATCTAACTTAACTGAACCTAACCTACCACACACATAAAAAAAGGTCAATCTGGTTTTATGTTTCATTGGGCAAGATAAATCTGAGATCTGAAAGCAGAATATGATAAGTTCAATGGAAAACGGTGTAAGTCTTGCTTCTATAGGGTGATTTTTTTATGGTTAGGATTTTCATGCATTAGTATTTGACAGATCACGCGGGATTTCAGACATGGTGTCAAAGAGAAAGATGCTCAGTATGCTTTGACATTTCATCATGAATAGACTTACTAACGAGCAACGCTTGAATTTTCAGTGAATGGGCCCTAGAAAAGTTGGCAGAAAATCCGCTTTTTTATCGACAAATTTTGTTCAGCGATGAGGCTCATTTCTGGTTGAATGGCTACGTAAATAAGCACAATTGCCGCATTTGGAGTGAAGAGCAACCAGAAGCCGTTCAAGAACTGCCCATGCATCCCAAAAAATGCACTGTTTGGTGTGGTTTGTACGCTGGTGGAATCATTGGACCGTATTTTTTCAAAGATGCTGTTGGACGCAACGTTACGGTGAATGGCGATCGCTATCGTTCAATGCTAACAAACTTTTTGTTGCCAAAAATGGAAGATCTGAACTTGGTTGACATGTGGTTTCAACAAGATGGCGCTACATGCCACACAGCTCGCGATTCTATGGCCATTTTGAGGGAAAACTTCGGAGAATAATTCATCTCAAGGAATGGACCGGTAAGTTGGCCACCAAGATCATGCGATTTGACGCCTTTAGACTATTTTTTGTGGGGCTACGTCAAGTCTAAAGTCTTCACAAATAAGCCAGCAACTATTCCAGCTTTGGAAGACAACATTTCCGAAGAAATTCGGGCTATTCCGGCCGAAATGCTCGAAAAAGTTACCCAAAATTGGACTTTCCGAATGGACCACCTAAGACGCAGCCGCGGTCAACATTTAAATGAAATTATCTTCAAAAAGTAAATGTCATGGACCAATCTAACGTTTCAAATAAAGAATCGATGAGATTTTGCAAATTTTATGCGTTTTTTTTTTAAAAAAAGTTCTCAAGCTCTTAAAAAATCACCCTTTATTAACTGGCTAAACACCACGGCAATGCATAGCAGCAACCATACGACCATGTTGAATACAAACGAAATCAATGTTGCGAACACAATTAGTTGCGGTGCTGCAGTACATAACCGTTTGAGTAAGCTTATTTTTAACTTGTACGGATGCAGCTAAGCTATGTAGCTTGTCTCGAAATGAAGACTGGAATAATGCGTTCAGAGCGGTGGGTCGTTCAAAACTGAATACAGTTTACGCTTTGTGTAAAACTTTCAACAAACGATCGAAAGATCGTTAATTGATTCGATTTTTTTTTTTTGAAAAATACAGGTTGCAATAGAAATGAAAAGATGCAGATTGATAAATTGTATCGAATAAAGGCAAATTGTACTTTTTTACTTGAACAAATTCATTTGTATTGAATTCGATACAATTGTATCGACTTTTCCAGCCCTGGTCGGTGGTCGCCATGATAGTATGTTGTTAATAGGTTGTGAGAGTAAAAAGAGTGCGTCGTGTGTATTTTGTACTCTCGATCTGTGATATTGAAATTGAGTAACTGAGTCATTGGGCCTTACCAATAACGAATTTAATGTGGAGTTCAAATTATTGGTCCCCTTCATTTAAATTTCCTTTTGCATAGTAGTGAAAGGGACTAAAAATTTGAGCTTTACATTAATTTTATTATTAGTACCGGCCGCGACTTATGAAAAGTGTATCAGGACCTGCTCTAGCGCAATAAGTTTACGCAGTGCTGAGTTTGCTATGTCAAATGAAATATGTACTTTGTTTAGAGAATACTCTGAGATGTTAGAAAACACAATTAAAAACCCATTGGACTCTGAACCCTTCTTTCCAAGTTCATGACAATGCACTGGTTTCCTTTTGTCTCCTTCGCTTTTCCAAATTTGAATTATTTCATCTTAACTTTTTTTTTGAATTAACATCAAACAATAGATTATATTTCCGAAACACTTTACATGAGTATATAGGTTACCTAACCGAGCTTCCAAGAACTCAGTTTCTGCAGTCAGCACGTCCAAACATTCAGATTGGGTAAGGCAGTGCTATGAAGCGCTGCACATTTTCTGCAGTTTTAAACTACGCAGTCAATTGAATTCTTGAAAGCACGGCTATATTCAAATAAACCTATTTAAATATTTACACTTCTTTGCACTTTAGGATGGTCTTCTTTTTGGCAACCCTAATGACAGCTGCAGTCTTCATATCGGAAAAAATGGATGGTGTTTGGGACAGAACACTTGTCGCCGGTGAGCTTTATCCCTTAGTTTGCATAAAAACTTAATTATTAAAAATCAATATAATTATTAATGTCAGGTGTATCGGCTACTGAAATGCTGTATGCTCATCTCTTGACGCAGTTCATTATAATGGCTTTCCAATCGTTTGAAGTGATAATGTACATTGGACTCGTCTTCGATACATATAACAAAGGCGACACGCTTACACTTATTGCCTTGCTAACTCTAACAGCGTTTTGTGGAATGCTGTTTGGACTTCTTATATCAGTATATTGTAGCTCCCATACCACGGCCAACTTTGTGGCCACTGGTGCATTCTACCCCATGATTATTCTATGTGGTAAGTTCATTGTTAATATGTGTTGCTAATTATTGTATAATTGTTAAATATTTTTAGGTCTTCTATGGCCACTGGAGGGTATGCCCAAATCTTTGCAAGAAGTCGTAATGTTTTTCCCATTCACAATACCATCGATTTCCGCCAGAAATATTATAGAAAAAGGCTGGACCATTACGAACTTTCAAGTGTACAATGGCTTTATTGTGATGGCAGCATGGATCGTTATATTCTTTACCGCATGTGTGTGGGGTTTGAAGCGCAAGGCATAAAGAATTTCATTCAAAAACCAGACATTTCATTTTTAACTTTATATGTAACTATTTAATTTTACAGTCACATAATTTTTGTATATTTAATTTCAAAATCAAATCATGTAAAAAAAAACAGTTACCCATTGTCCCACACACACCCACATTTAAATCAAGTGTCAAAAATATTCTCTGTTTCACCGAGCACCGCACTCATAAAATAAGCAGTTAAGAGGATCAAAATAATGGTTGTTAAATGTAATTAGGGGTTTTATTTAATTTTAGTTTTTTAGTTGCTAGTTGTAAGTGAAATTTTGTATACAACTCTTGTGTTTCATTCTTAGTGTTAATGCAACATGTGATTCAATAAAACAATTCGAATTAATAGAAAGAAAATATGAACCAAGTTATGTTTTCTGTTTTAATTATTTTATAATTATAGAAACACTAATATAAGACACTCCACTTCATACAACAAAAATCAACCCCATTTTTAAACATCCACATTCATGCCACATACCACCATCATCGCACGTAGGTACTAATTCGATAGTAACTGCACATACAGAAAAGCAACGCATCAACACAATTTATCTCAAAAGGCGTTTTTCTTTTCAAGCTTAGAGTCAGAGCAGTGCACTGAGCTGTCAAAAAAATATCAGGGTTACTTTTTTAGCTCAGAGCATTCTGAGCACTAAACTTGTGTTTCTTTTTTGAATCAGAGCGACCTCGGAGCGTGCTTAGGCTCTGGTCAAAGCCTAAAATAAAAATCTCCTAAATAAGACAATTCGGAAAAATAATGACAAGCTCTTTCCAGTATACATTTGTAGGTATTCGCAGTCATTCTTGAGCTTCGAAAATCCGGTTCTACTGTGCTATAAAAGCTGATTGCTCTTCATACCGTTACACTACCTCACTTGCTATGCCGTTCTTGAAAATGTAGTTCATCCTTTCTCAAATCATTCAAATACTCGTAATATTTTGTATCGATCGCGGCCGTCACGACCAACTTTTTTTCGTTGGAAAACCTGACTCCCGACTCCACCTGACATGTCTTATTTCAAAGTCAAGTCACTGACTCCTACGTCTTGCATTCAGTGGTTCAGCTTCATTTTTTCTGTAAATGGGTGGCTTTCTGTATCACTGGATAAATAGCCATTCTATTACCCCAGTTTTAGCCTTGATTTTTCCGAAAGAGACCCTTGATTTGGAAGCAGTTCTATGTTCTCTGAGTGCTCTGGGATTTGGGTTTTCTTTTTATAAAAAAAACAAAAAATAAGTACTGCTCGCCTTTCTTGAGATGTTGGTGCCTACTAAGCACGTCCTTTGCGATTTTGTCCATAGTTTACTCGGGTCCCAAGGTAGTTATCTACAACTTTATGCTCTCTTCCAATCCTTTGGATACTTTGCCCTGCTCTTTGTAAGCTCAAATTTGGCTTTTCCTCCTTCAGTTAATATCTGTCCTTTTCCCATAGATGCTTATACAATAAAGAGATGTCTTGAACTAATGTTAAATTCAAAACAGGAAGATTTTGAATCTGTCCTTTATCAATTGATAAAAAAATAGGTACGTTTTATGACCTTAAGGAAAAAAATCTTAAAATTTAAAAATTTAAACCTAACAGCGAACTTCTATCGCTATACATATATTCGTCTTCCCTTCCACAAAAAAAAGTTTCAGAGAGCAGTGAAAGGTTTTAAAAAATTAGTAACTTTTTCAAAAAAAAAAAATGCCTGTCCTTATGCCCTTATTAAGTGGTACGGAGTGTATTTAATAGCAACTGTGAAACTCAATTCTATTTCAATTTAATCTCTCAATTCGTGAGAGCGAAAACTTGCGTCGAATTTTAATTTAATTTAAATTCGATCTCTCGATTCGGTCATGCAAACGGGGTGTGCACATGTGTTTCAGCCTTAAGTGATTTTTTTTATCAACGTATTTGATCTGCCAAAAATCGAAATACGCTCGTGTATGTGAATGAACTAAACCGTGCGGAGTCTCAGAAACGGAAACAGAATCCACTATGTTAAGTGACAGAACAGAACGTCACTGTCAAGAGAATACTGTTACTTAGCATACTGATTTCTGTTTCTATTTCTGTTGTTTGTCATTTTGGCGCTCGCACTGTCAACGGAACACTGTCACTTATGCCCGAACCATAATCATACTTTCGCTCGTTGACTCCAACCAAATATTCCAAAATTACCATAACAAAATCCTAATTCATGAAATACCTTAACAGTCTACACAATTCTCTACGCGTTGGAACAGTGAGAAGCATGCACTTACACTTTCGAATTTCTGTGATCGCGACCCAGAGCGCTTTCCAAAATCGCTTCAATGTAGCCCCGTTGGGCCTTGTCCCGGATGGAAAATCAATTCTTACATGGGTAACCACCGTTAAGTGAACCACGAGTGTGACAAGACGAAGAACTGGAGTCCCTCGGGCCATCACATCACCTAAGAACATTGAGGCAGAGAGAGCTGCTATCTTGCAATCCGCATTCTGCGCGCATGAACTTTCCGATCGCTCTGTGAGGCGAATTCTTCACGATGGCTTTCATTACCATCCGTACAAGTTGGCGATTGTGTAGGAACTCTCCGAACGCGATTTCAACTCTCGTATGATCGCATGTGATTCGTTTAACCATCATTTCGCAGTGGTGAAAAACGAAGCGTTAAAGCCTAGTACGTTACTAATGTGAAACGGAACTATCCTGTGGTCTCCAGTGAAACGACAGCGAAAAGATTTTGAAAAGGCAGCGGAAAAATATTTGTCGAGAATTCTATTGAATACACAAACAAAATTGAACTGAATTTTTGGTAAAAAAAATTTAAGACTGAATAAATATGTCGATTCAATTTAAGTTTACAATTAAAATTTACAAGTTTCAAATCCAACGGTCCCAGAAGGGACAATACATTGTGTGCGGAAATGAGTGGAGACTTCTACCTGAAAATTAAGTTCAATTATCCACCTCAGCATCATATATAACAGTGGAACAGCGTACAGCTAAACGGAAAGCAAAACGAAATTTAGGCAAGATTTTACTTTTGGGCACCAATTCAAAGTATTTTTTTTATTTTTTTTCGGTAAAAAGGATTGAAACAAGCATAAAAGTGAACATATGTTGTGGCTCTCTCATTCTCATAGTTTAAGAGATATAAGCTTTTGAAAAATCCAATTTTCAAAGATAGAATTGGTTGATTCATGCCATAATTGGTTATTTTTTTTTAGGCATAAAACCTGTGAATATAGTAGTGCTTGTTATAATCGGCAGTTGTATTGTAGACGCTATTAATGACAGAAAAAAACATAGCATGCTGTATAATTGGACCAATCCATGCAACACCAGTTTAACTCCGGATTCAATTTCGCGCCGACACAAATTTTTTGAAGTTTGAGAAAATAAAAATATCGGAATCGACATAAGCTTGCTATTGTATATGTTTATCCTTTTCAACTTTGATTATATTATATATTTTTTCTAAAATTCTTACTAAGTTTCGTGGAAAACCGAAAAAAACTTCTAAAAGCTTTAAGTCACATCCCGGGAATCGGCAGTCAAATTTATAAAAATGCTCAGGCATTTTTGATTGTGAATAATTTCGCCCCTGACAATTCGTTACACAACAACGAACTGTACATAATACTTCCAAGAAAAGAATATATAAAATATGTGGAAACTGGAATGAATCCCTTCTGTCAGCAACAACTGACAGATCCAACACAACTCTGAACGACAAAACTGTCATTAGTTGTTTTATTTTTCTTACAGGACATCAAATAACTGATCTACAAAATTTCTTCGTTTATTTATCTCTACAATTATTATATATTATCGCAAACAACATGCACGTTAATTTGGATCCACAGCTGGTGGACAAAATAGCGAATGAGGTGAAATCGCAGGGCGTTTTCGACCAATTTCGCAAGGATTCTATGGCTGATGTGGACACCAAACCTGCATACCAGAATCTTCGCCAACGCGTAGAAAATACAGTCAATAAATTCCTCTCTGAGCAAAGGTGGACACCCGAGCTAAACAAAAATCATCTTCGTGAGAGGTTGAGGAAGCATATTACCGAGTAAAAACAAATGACATTTCTCAAAACAATAATTACAAATCAATACCTTTATGTTCCAGAGCTGGATTTTTGGACGTTGGTGTAGAGCGCATAGTTGATCAAGTGGTTAATCCAAAGATCGCAACTGTGTTTCAACCGAAAATCGAAGACATTGCCTACACGTATTTGGGGATACCCAAGCCTCAGGCTAAAATCGTTGTTTCAGAAGGAATACCCTTCAATGGAATATTACAAATTGAAACAGATTTAATGCCAACAGATCTAGAGCAAGTGAGTCCGGATTCGGATAAGGGAACTGTGAAGTCTGACTCAAAAGATGAAATGGAAACTGATGACAAAATTGACGACTTTGAATCGCCCGCCTTTGAACCAATCGAAATAAGCAACTTCAGTCATCCTAAATTTGATATTAATTCTGATTACGAAGAGAAACCATCTATAATTGTTGATGTTTCTACAGAAGCTTTTTCTGTGGAAAACGATATACAAGTCAAAGATGAAAGTCCCATGAAATATATATATGCAGATGTTAAATTAGAAGAAGCTTCAGATCCTCGGAAACTTGACGAGGATCGAGAAGCTAATATATCTGGCGAGGCGACACAAGAATCGCAGTTATCACAGGTTTCAAGTGATAGTCGTTTGTCGATTGTTATGAACGAAAACACTCAGGACGAACAGTCAATCGCGTGCGAGATTAAAGAGGCAAACCATGTCAACATATCTGAAGAAGCACAAATGCCCAAGTTTAATGAAAACTCCAATTCTGCATCGGAAACTAAAACATCAGAGCCGCTCCACTTTGACATTAAGAAAGACGAAATCAAATTTGAGGGAACTGAACGTAAAATTGAACAATCCACTGAAGCTTTGTCCCCAAACACCAGTGACGAACAACGAATGGACAGTTCCTTGGAGAACAAAAGTATTGACAACTCACAAACGAATGACATACCGCTGCCTTCGCATGAGTATTCTTTTGAGAAGGACAATGATTTTAAGTTTTCCAAGATTGAAGTCGAAGTTGACCTGGAGGAGGTTACGAAAACAACATCGCTGGATGACTCTGTCGACAGACAGCTACACATTATCGAAAAATCCGAAATGTCTCAATGCTCAGTATCGCAGCAATCAGTCAAATCCCCATTAGTTAAACATGAAAAACCTTCCAAGTCCCCTTCAGCAACATCTTCGCCTTCACACCTACACAAGTCGAATCATCGGGACAAAGAGCTTTCTTCGTCGTCATCGCGTCACAAGAAACACTCCAAGGACAGGCGTTCTGATAAAGATCGAGATAAACACAGCAGCAGTGGGCACAAATTATCGTCATCTTCGTCGTATAAATACCACTCTTCGTCCAAGCCATCCAGCAGTCAAAGGGTTGCTGGCTCATCGTCAGATCGGCGTCATGACCATCATCGAAGCAGCAGCAGCTCTTTGCATAAATCCAAGCATTCCTCAAGAAATGGGAGGACATCAAGGAGTCACCATGAATCTAAGGATTCTCGAAGTCATGACCACAGCAAGTCCAGCTCGGAGAAACCTAAAGAAAAGTCATCGAAGGAAAGATCTGACCGCAGCAAGCTTTCGGATGATCATTACTCCTCCAAACATAAATGGAGGAAGTCAACGGACGATGAGGACAGCAGTCAGGAGGGCACCCGTGCTGGACTTCCAAAAGATAACAGCAATTCGCGCGATAATGCTACGAATGGAACGCCCAACAATAGCAGTACATCGTCAGGAAATTCAACTACGAATAACGCAACTGCAGCTGGTAATATAATTTTATTTTTTGTATGATGATAGGCTAAGACTCCACAACTTGTGATTCGCTGGAATCTATTGAAATTGAAACTGTTTACATATTTTCAGCTGGAGGTAGTGTGGACACCCAGGCAACAGCTAACTCATCTGGTCAGAAGATTGTTATTTTGGACAATTTGCTCAAGAATCCAAAAACGAATTTTATCGAAATTGGTGACGATCATTTTCAAGTCAATTCAAACGTAGATGCCTCCACAAAAATCTCCGATGATGCAGATACACTATATTATTTCGAAGATGACAATCAAAGAAAAACCGAAGCTGCTAACCGCATCAAGATGATGACCAAAATTATGGAGAACTTTCGAAATATTTTACAGACAAATTTTGATTTTCCCCGAAAACTGTCGACAACCGAATCGGAAAGCACCAACAGCAATGAAAGTGAAAGAAATCAGCGTCGACAAGAGTCCTTATCGCCGTCGGGATGTGCAATTAAAAGGCGTTTTGGAAGTCCAAGTGAACCGCCTTCATTGACAAGTGCAACTCTTACAATTGATTGTATACAATACGGCAACACTACTACTTCACACTGCTTAAGCAAACGTTTCAAATTCACTGGAACCCAAGATACAAAAGTCTCACCTACACCATCCGAATTAAGTGCAAATTCCAAGGAAAACGAATTCATTGACAAGAATACACAAAGCGACAGTGGTAAGCTTAGAATTTCGAAATTGTGCTGGTTAATCAAGTTTCTTATTTCGCAGAATTCTTTCGGTCTCAAAATAGCACAAAAAGTGTCTTAAACAAAGTAATTGTCGCGAAGCGCAAAGCAATCGTAAGCCAACGATATTCCAGTGAAGATCTTTACAAGCCGAGACCCATTTTAAGTCAACGATCCCGAAGGAGAGGATTAGATGCAGTGATATAATTTTTTGCATAGATTCAGATAAATATCTGACTTAAGTCGAAAGAATATGTTGATAAATAAAATGAAAATATTGTAAAAGTAAAATGATGTTAATGAAAAGAGGTGTACCTATATGGTTGAAGTGAAGTTTGTTTTTATAATCAGCACGCAATAAAGTTTTGGTACTCTTTTAACCTCGATTACCGTTGTCGTTTAAAAAATAAAATAAATATTAGGCATTAACGGCCCACAGAGGGCCTAAAACCTGGCTTCTACAACCACTTTCTTTGCGAAGTTGAAGGGACCTGCAATTTTACGCCGAATCCGAACGGCAAATTTGAGAAGCTCATGACAATTGGTACTCTTGGATGTTTGTCATTAGGCGTTTTTCTTTTTTAGCTCCGAGCGGGGCACTGAGCTGTCAAAAAAAGAACTGTGTTACTTTTTTAGCTCGGAGCGCTCTGAGCATAAAATTTGTATTTCTTTTTTATCTCTGAGCTAGCTCAGGGCTCGCTCGATGAGCTCGATTAAAAATGACCGAGCACATCGAGCGAAAAGCTGAGCGCGGCTGACTTCATTCATTATTTGTGCTTTTTCCATAGTTTATTTACTAGAAATTATAATTTAAATGGAACAATCCTTGACAAACACCAATTTCAGAAGCAAACCTGACTATTTTGAAAATTAATAAAAAAAATTATCTAATGACAGTTCAGTGCTCAATTCTGTTTCTTAATTAGCTCGGAGCGCTCAGGTTACGTTCAGCTCGGAGCGAGCTCTGATCGCTCGTGCCCCGCTCTGTTCCCCGCTCGGGGCTAAAAAAGAAAAACGCCTATTGTCAGACGTTCGCAAGAGGTGGGGCAGTGGAAAAAAACTCAAGATGTTGGGTGTTATCATAACGTCGAAAATCTGCGCTAGTACAATCGTCTTTCTTCTTTGTTGCATTATTGAACACACTACTTATTCTGCAGAACGTGAGCAGGTCTGCTTAAGTACAATTTTAAGTAGTCACTGAATGTTCATAAACGTCAGATTTTTTGATATCCAAGACATCAAAGGAGAAGAATGTATCAACTTTTTTCATTTCATATAGCATCGTCCTCCACAAAGAAATCTTTTTCTTTTTCCCAGAGTTGAATTCTTTTTCCATCAGATTTCTTTTTTGAATTAATAGCTTAGTTTTCGCCATAATCCGCGCCGCAGCTTCTACTTCAGTTAACAACAAGTTGAATTTGGTTGTAAATAAAATATTATTAAAATATTGCCAATAAAACTTACATTTTTCGCACTTTCAAATTTTTGTTATTACCTCCCGCGCTTTCTGCAGTCAAAAAAATATTTATGCACAATCTGCCAGACGCTGACGACATTTATGACGTTTATGAACATATCTTCTGCAATTCATCTAAGTTAGTTCGATCAAAAATCTGACTTTATGAACACATCTACCGCAGGTCTTAGTTAGTCAGACGTTTATGAAAACACCCGTTACTTAGCGCCGGCGGGAATTGAACCAGTGACCTATGACCTTTCGATTAGTAGTCCGACACACTAACCATTGAGTCACTGCGCCCGACTATTGTCGTTTGCGACTCCAAAATACACTACTCTTCAAAATCGGCTTTTCGCTTGTCGTTTTTAAACGACAAAAAAAATGCTTTAACGGCCCATATAGGGACTAAAACCTAGCTTCTACAACCATTTGCTTGTGCGCATCGGAAGGGACCCGCGATCTTAAGCCGAATCCGAGTCATAAATTTGAGAAGTTTATCAATACAATTGAGATAAATGTTTGTCAGACGTTCGCAAGAGGTGGGACAGTGGAAAAAAACTAGACCTTACTTGGCCCCTTTTTATGTAACAAAAATATACAAACCATCATACGGTATAAATGAATATGTGGAAAAAAGCAATGTCTTTGGGACAATTTATTTAATTAATGAAATGAAGAAGATGGGATCTTAAAAATGTTCAACGCATTTTGTTTTCGATGTCAAGAGCTTGAAGTATTATCACTAGGCAACTATTCCCCTATTATAAAAAAACGCCGGGGGTATGGTTTAGCAGTATTTCTAACTTTGCATAGTTAAAATAATAATATTAGGCATTAACAGCCAACACAGGTTGCGGTGGTCCAGGTGTACCAAAACTATTCAATTCAATTTAATTTATTTACAAATAATTAAGTACATGTAAGACTTTGTCTTTAAAGAGTACTAACAAAATTAACATTTAGAGTTCCCTTACTATATCTAATAATTATATAATAAAACGGTTTAGAAAAAATAAAATTACATGAATATTAAAAAGAGGAAAGACAATAGAAATAATATAAAGAATAGTGGGATAGATAAAGTAAAAATAGTTAAAGGCAGAAAGATAAAGAGAAGAAATATAGGGAAAAGGCAATCTACTGCTGTTGAGAAAAGTATTCAAAAATAGCTGTCCTGAGTTCAGAGGCTCTCGATGCTCGTTTTATTACTTCGGGTAAAGAGTTCTATAGCCGAATGGCATGAGCAAAGAACGGGCGCGACAAGTTAGTGTAATTACAAGGCTGTATATTGAATATTCTTGACGACTGTGATTTGCAGTTTTTCAAATAGATACAATGGTGATTTTAAATAGACAATTTTTTGGAAAAATATACAACTCCTGCCTTTCAAATACTGTGTGAGAGAGCAACCAAGAATGTTATTCCGGTAAGCCGAAACATGGTCATATCTTCGCAGTCCATTACCATAACGAATCATAACATCGAATGCTACCTTTAGTTTATTATGTGAAATGGAATCAAGCTTACAGTAAACAATATCAGTGTAGGTTATTATGGGAAGTATCAGAGTTTTCATTAGTTTTAATACCATCTTAATTAAATTTGATATGATATCAATCCGGTGGCCAGAAATACTCAAATGCATTCAAATGAGAAGAAAGACAAGAGTGTACGCCGACAGCCCCAAGCAGCTTTTACGACAACCGCCAACAAATTCGGCAGCCAACTGTAGAAAAAATAACTCTAGTTTATTGCAACATAACCTCATAACAAATTCTAGTGATGTAACACATACCTAAATCCGTCATACATATACGAATGCTCTGGCGTCTGTGCCAGCAAGTTAATGTGGTTGCAGGGTTGTGAGTTTATGAATAAAAATACCTGAAGCCATAAGCTCTTTTTTACTTGTGAATTAAAAAACATTTAATTCATCAGCTGTTTCTAGCTATAGAGTTTAAGATTATTAATTTCATAAGCTGATTGGGGCTTATGACAGTACAATTGATACTGTTGTCAATGGTTCCTGCAACTAGCACGGATGATCTCTTCCTTTCGTCTCGTCCGCTTCTTCTTCCTAAATGGTGGTGAGGGTATGATCAGGATTAAGGGGATCATAACGCTTTCGTCCCGACCGCTAATGGGCTCCAATTACTGGAATCTTGATTCGACGAAATCGAAGAATTCGTTCAAGGTATGACTGTTTCTCTGATTGTCCAGTGACTGCTCAATAAATCCCCTGCTCTTCTTAGCCAACTTTTTTTTTATTCGCTTGGTTGCAGTTAATCATCGTCCTGGCATTTTGATCGTTACGGTCATGGATGAAATGGTATACCTTTCAACCTTTTCGTAGGTACTGGTGGCCGGTGGTTGTGTGGATCTACTGTCAGTCACGCAGGGTTTATTTAATTCAAGCAATGGCAAAAAAAAAAACAAATTTCGTACTGACGGTGATCGACATGACACAGGCGCTGAGGTGGTTACCGGTTGCGTAATATTTATTCGATGGCTTTTCACCCGTAGGGTTTGGGAGGCAATTTCGAGGCTTTTCGCGATGGCAAAGGAAAAGATTTTCCCAATACGGGTTTTTTTCTCTCTGCTTTGGGTCAAAAAAAGTAATCGAATACAAGGGGAAAGATGTTTGTGTTACCCGCTCAAGTTGCTAGATAGCTTCACTTCTCGGCAGGGTGTGGCCACATAACTTCCTTTTTGGAAATGGGCGCCATTCAGCCGTGTTTCTAAAGTTGTTTTTTCCTTCCAGGTCAGTTGCCATCATTCGTTGGAACAGTGAGAAGCATGCACTTGCCGTCGAGGCCTACTTTTCGGAAGGGATTTTTTGTGATCGCGACCCAGAGCGCCTTTCGAAATCGCTTCAATGTAGCCATGTGGGGCTCTGTCACGGACCGGAAATCAATTGTTACATGGGTCACCACCGTTAGGCGAACCGAGAGTATGACAAGATGAAGAACTGGAGTCCCTCTACCCATCAGATCACCTGAGAACATTGAGGCAGTGAGAGCTTCAATCTTGCAATCTTCACGTCGTTCTGACTCCTTGGGCTTTCCGATCGCTCAGTGAAGCGAATTCTTTACGATCACCCCTATCGGGAATAATATTTCCCCCGAAATGTTTCCCTTTTTCACGAGAATAGGTATCGTGAACAATTTTCGAAAGGGAACAAAAAATTCCGTCGGAAAAAATAGGTATCGTGAATGAATATCCGATGGAAATATTGTCGTAATTTTCCCCGAAATATTCCGCTACCATTTCGTTTGGGAACTTTAGCTAAAGAGCAACAATATAAGTTTTTTTCTGACAAATATTTAGAAAAATAATGCAGTTAGCTTTGATGAAGGTCAAACGCAACAAATACAAAACAGATGCAGATTATTATAAGTAATTCATATGGAAAAATATCCGGATATAGCAAATCGATATACACAAAGAAAAAAAGAGGAAGTGAACAGCTTTTGGAGAGCCTTGGAGAAAAAAAAGAACATTGTTGGGCCATCCATGAAGTCTGTATTTGAGTGGTAAAAGGTAAGTTTCATATTTTAGACGTATGTTTAATTTTTAATTCCAAATTAAGGTTTGGAGTGACAAAAAAAAACATCAGAAAGAAGATGAACCTCACGCTAAAAATGCAACCGGGGGAGGTCCTTACAAAGAATAGAAATATTCCCCCATCGAAGAAGCAGTCATCAACATTTATGCTATGAGTGTGTCGGTTGAAGGTTATTCAGATGCAAAGCGATTCGGATTGGCTTCTTGCATCAACACACGAAATGAGGAGGAATGCGGTGATTCACAAAAAGAAAACAGCCACAGGATCATCGCAAATCAAAAAAACCATGCAATCCAATGAGCTATCTTCAGATTTCGACGAATCGTACTTAACTGAATTGCTTTTGAATTCTGATGATGCGTACCCCCGGATGAAAGAGCTATGGATTTAAATGCAAATAGAAAAAATAAAACGAAACAAAAAGGCCAACAGAAAACAACTACAATCACTGATATTTTACAAAAAGAGCTTCAACTTCACCGTGAACTAGACCAGATTGGTGAAGCTCTTTTAAATTTTAATAAAAAATTCATACTTCTAAACATATTCAAAAATGCGCACTTCTAAACATATTGAAAAATGCGCACTTCTAAACATTAAACTATTATTTTTAATTTTTTTCAACAAATATCATTCCCGTATCTTGTCTACTTGATGGTGTCAAAACATTCGAACATATTTTCGAAAGTACTTTTCTGATTCCCGGGGAAAAAACTTTCCGATGGAAATTCACGATGGGTAGATTTAGTTCCCGGGAACAAAAAATGTTCGGTGGAAACATTTTTCCCTCGGAATTCCCGATAGGGATGAATGACTTTCATTACCATCCGTACAAGTTGGCGATTGTGCAGGAACTCTCCGAACGCGATTTCAATTCTCGAATAATCGCATGTGAGGCTTCTCGAAAACGTTCCAGAGAACACAATTGTTTTTTTCTGTGATGAAGCCATTTTTCATTTAAGTGACGCTACTGGTCTTACACAAAGTCATTAATTTGCATTAACCTAAATTCACAGTGAGGTGTGCAATTTCCTCAGAAAATGAGTTCACAGAGGCAGTTAATTCAGACCGGTATGTGAATGAAGTGTCCACCCTTCAAGGGCATCGATGGCTGCTGCCAGCCGCTCCCCCGATTGGCCCCTACTATTTTCCTCTTCGTCATTAATCAAATAACTCACTTGACCATCATTTGTCTCGTGCTTGAAGGCACGTTCTGAACACAAACAGGTTCGCTGAATTTAGTTTGTACCTATAATTTTCTTAATCTTTAGAATAACTGGATTACCTCTAGCAATGCAAATTAGTTCAATAAAAGACAAAACTAAATTGCGCTCGAAATTAATATTTTATTATTATTATCGCAATATACAATATTTTACAAACAAATATAGTATTTCAAATCATAGTGATAATCGCGATTTCGATCATGACGTTTTTATTGTAAATATTCTTTGCAAATTACCGTATTTTACTCTTTGTATTCTAATGTGATTATATTTTATGTACATTCAAAACAAATCTATATTACCGTAGTATGTCAGCTTTCGTCAAAACATTTAATAATAAAATTTCTATTGAACAAAAAGCCAACGTGTTCGCTTGTCTCCTAACCATCGGTAGTCTCTGGGTAGTAGTCGTTCTTACACCTTAAAAATTCACAAAGTTCATAAAATAGACAACATATACACAGCTTTGTTAAAAATAAAAAAATAAAAATAAAAAATAGGAAAATATAATACAAGAAACGCCAGCGTTACAAACATAAAGTTGGCTCGTCGTCGTCGTAAGGGAACTACTACCCGTGTTATCTAAGGGAGAGCGCGCGTATGTGAGTGTGTGGTGTATGTAAATAGCACAAATAAGGTGCGTTTATTTGAGAAATGTATCCACAGGAGTGCTTGAATTTATACCATAAATAACAAAAACATTGTAGCGCCACTAACACTGTGGATAGCTGTCGATAACATCCACAGCATGGCTGCGTTGGATACATGCTGCAAATGCATACAATGATTTGTGTTGCCAACAAAAATCTATGGCTAATGGCCATAATTTATTTTTGTAATCGTTCTTATGAGCAACCGCGGACACATTTCTCAAAGAAACGGTGCTATTATGGTGAAAAAAATGTGCTTTCAGCAAAAAAGCAGAAATAATAATTTTTTTAAAAATGTAAAATCGTTTCTTGGTTTTTTTTATTCTAATTTAAATTTACTTGTTTGACGCACCGTTTCAGAAACCAACGCCGTTTATTTCTCCAAATCACCAACTGCTTGCAGTTGCTCAAATGCAATTTAATTAACACATACCAATTGACAAATGAATATCACTGTAACAATTTCTTTTGCTTGTATTGTCTTTACACGTATTCTACCAAGAAAATGGTTTAATATCGTAGATCGGCATGCTAGTCGAGAAGCCTTGACGCAGCAAATACGCTTCTTATTTTATAATAACAATTTTGGAACCCTCTTTCGTGAATCCTTTTTTTAAAATAAGACATTAACATAATTATAATTTGATTCGTTAACAGTATTTATTCAGCTATTTATAAACAAATCAATCAAATAGCTGTCATTCGATCATTCTCAACTTTAGTCTTACTCTTAATATATTTTACATTATATCGGAGTTTCTTTTGATTTTAAATAAAAAAAAAATAAAGAAAAAAACATTCTCATTTGTTCAGATATTTAATCTAACTCTAACAAAGTTGTTTTGCCATGCGGGTTCCTTAATTCTGAAGGAATCTTATTTGAATTATTAGACGAATACTTTTCCTCCTTAGGGAGAATACTTATCGAAAGTTCCAAATACGAGTTTAACAAGGACAAACGATTAAGACGAAGAGTGTTTTAAATAAAGTATACGTAGCGTGTATGTATGGAGGTGGTTGTGTGAGTGTAAATGGTGTGGGTGTGGGTGTTTGTGGATGACGGAGATAACAACTGCACTTATTCCCTTCGATTGGCATCGGTTTTTTTCCCTGAGATATTTATTACCTTATGGACTTGAAAAACCTCGATCAAAAGGACTTTTCACATCTGTATGCCGCGTATGCAAGTTTAAAGCAGGACTTGTAACACTCGTCGAGAGTTCACAGACTGTTTTGATCGGTCCTGCCGATGGTGATGGGACATGGGGTGAAGATTCTCGTGCTGATGATGGTGATTCGCCAGCGTTGTCTGCTGACCTTTCTACAGTTGTCTGCGGCAGGACGTACATGACTTCGCTGCTATCACTTTTGCTGTTAATTTTCAATGATAAGTGTGAACTGTTATCCGCTACAATTCTTGCTGGAATCAGCGAACTTGCATCTTTCGGTTGAAGAAGATTTTTTCCGCTAATTGACGATTTGTATTGGTCTCGGCCAAGACCGCACAAATAAAATTTAAAAAACTCATATGTTGACCAGCAAATTGCTGTCGCTGGCATTGAATATAGCACCCTGGCAGTCATTCCCTTGAAAAAGCCTTTTGCTCCAGCTACTAAGTAGATCTAGAAATAAATAAAAAAAAAATGTTTTTTGATTCATTTAAGAAACTTTGTAAGCATGACGACAAGTCGATACAAAATGGGTAAACTAAGTCGTCTTCATTGCCGTAGGTGTTTTCGCGTGACAACGTGATGTATGCTCAGAGAAGTGATAGATTGTGTGTGTGGTTTTGCTTAAATCAAGTGTATAAGTCGGCTACACTGAAGCTCATAATACTTAACAGATATTCGGAACAGCAACGTCCAATTAACCTTTCCTTCGAACCATTTTCGAGAAACAGCACGCCTGGTGATGACAGCCCAATGAGCGAGACCACGGGACGAACATACACAATTGGACTAAGAATATCACTGTAGCGCCCGCCAAAAACACAGCGCTAAAAGGCGACAAATCACATCAAAGCAATTTTAACAACCCGCAATTGTATATGCAAATCCGTGGGCTGACACGACTGGAGATCACCGGTGTCGTCATAGGCCGATCGAACAATAATCAATCAAGGAGCATGCACGTGTCGAAATCGTAAAAAAGAGGCAGACCTAAAAACTTTAAGATCACCCAAATGCAACAATATCCGCATTTTATCGGCCGAAGAGACGAAGTGATCTGAAACCAGAAAACCTGCCGATGTCGATTAAGGTCGAACCGGCGAATCCTACAAGAGGACCAGTAGTGACGCAGTAAAGTGGAAGGCTTGTGATCCCCTAATTCCGGTCATAACATCGTCGCAAAGGAAGTAGAAGAAGAAGAAGAAAAAGAAGAAGAAGAAACTCTTCCGCAATCGTTCATACAAATCCGTAAGTTGACACGAATGGAGAACATCGGTGTCATAAAAAGACGATTAAATTAATAACAGGAGCATTCAAGAGTAGAAATAGAAAAGTGGCAGGCCGGGATCATAGAAATGCAATAAAACCATAATTTGAATTAGTAAAAAAGTCATCCAAAACCTTGACGCTTGCCGATGATCACTGAGGTCGAACAGGCTAAGCCTTAAGGCGGACCAGAAGGGTTGCCATAAAGTGGAAGGGTTATGATCACTTTTATTCCGATCATAACCTCGCCGTAAACGAAAAGAAGAACATACTTATTATACGGCTGCGAACCAGAAAGAAACATGTTCGTGACGCATACGGCTACATCGAAAAAACGTTTTATATTTCCCCCAGTGTTGTTTTAGTATTAATCCATACTAATATTATAAATGAGAAAGTAACTCTGTCTGTCTGTCTCGCTTTAACGCCAAAACTACTGAACCGATTTAAATGAATTTGGTACACAGATAGTCTAGATCCTGAGAATGGGCATAGGCTACTTTTTACCGCGGGAAAATGCTTCATCCGCTGTCCAGAAGCGGAGATCTAAGCTGATATCTAAGAAAAGTTGTAACTCTCGAATGCTTTCTAGCACCTAGCTTTAGAATGACTCATCCAAATGAAATAGGATTTTTTTAATATAAAGTTCAATTATGTACAAAGATTTTAAGATATAAATCATCTTTGTAGGTTATCCTGAAGTTGAACAATAAGCATTAAACTATACATTTTAGACAATTCAAAAAAAGTAAAATGTTCGATTGAAGCTAGATCGTTGGATTTTCCCAGCGTTGAGTGAAGGAAAATTTGTGTGTGCGTGCGGTACAAATCTGTTTCTCTCCCTGTACCTTTTGTGCTGTGTGCCTTTTCTTTCTTTTTTTAGGCACCTTTTGTAGTTTGTGGTGTTTTTTTTGTGGCGCATGGGATTGAGAAAGATAGGGTATAAAATGTAATTGAGATTGAGAGGGAGTCACACTTAGAGTATATCCATATAATGAGAAGGACACTCTCGACGTTTTCTTTTTCTTATCAGCAAATAAGTAAGTAAGTAAGTAAGTAAGAAATTCATTTATTTAATATTTTCTTATTACATAAGTTACAAGATAAAATGAATTTTAAAGCTATGGCTTAGCCGTCAGCTTGGTTAGCAAAATGCTTATACATGTACCTACATTTGTAACTTTAACAATATAGTTATTTTTTTAATAAACTTAATCAATCATAATACTCTGTTATTAATAGCGACCTGTATTTGTAGATGGATTTAATATAATAAAATAACTTTTTCCAATCACACTCGTTCAGAATTTGTATTGTCTCCTGCATGGTAAGGAATTTTTTTCCGAAGTAAGCTAGTCTCTGTGGTTTGTAGATTGGACAAACACTAATAATGTGAAAGCAGTCTTCTTTCGCTTTTAAGTTGCAAATATTACAAAACTGGTTGAAGCTTCCATTATATGGGCTGCCATTTAAACCAATCAACTCACACCTTGTTTTGAAAATAAGAGATATTTCACTATAGTTGAGTGAGTCATTGAAATAGTTCTTATCCTTTAGATTGAAGTTCAGGTGAGAATACAATACTCTGCTATCTGATTCACGAGCTTTCTCTATAAATCGCACACGAATAGCATCTTCATTTTTATTTATTATTCGATAAAGTTGGTTCTTTAAGTTGTCCAGGTTGTTTAGATCGAATGAAATAGTTTCTCCACACGCGTTTCCAATTCTTAACCATCTTAACGCCCACCAGTCCTTGTTTCTTAATTCATAAGATAGCATTTTTTTGGTTATTCGGGAGTCTGGATACGAACCTATTTTAATGATGTAATCCGCTTGCGATTTGAGAGTGCTTGTAAAAAGCATTGGAAGACCCGTTTCCAAATAAATTGTGTAGTTCGGCGATTTCATTGGTAAGTTGAATAATTTTTTCAGGAAGTTCCTGTGGAATTTCTCGATTACTTCGTACTCGTCTGATCCCCAAACTTGAGAGGCGTAACAAAGAGTTGATTTAACAACTGAATCAAATATTCTGTATTTCGTTGAGAGGAGAATCCGCTTGTTTGCAAAAACATTTTTCCATGATAGATTCACTAAGCTTTGGGAAGACTTGGCTTTATCCGTTAGATGTTTACCAAATTCTAGGGTTGGGTTCAGTTTCACTCCTAAATATTTGAGTTCCTTCACAATCTCTAATCGGCTTCCATTATAAAACCATCTATTTCCACTTTGCACTCGTGGTGAACGGGAAAAGACCATAATTTTAGATTTTTCGGTGTTGATGGTTAGTCCCCATTTTTTGCAGTAACTGGCTAGTCGATTTATCATCAATTGGAGATTTTCAGGAGATTCAGAGAGTAGAACAAGATCATCGGCATATAACAAGACATTGACCACGGTATTAGCAATTCGTACTCCACCAGGCAAATCTTTTTCTATGTCGTTTATAAATAGAGAAAACAATAAGGCACTAAGAGGACATCCTTGCTTTACACCAGTCTGTGTTTTAAACCATTCTGAGAAATCCTTTCCATCCCAGACTGCTGCACTTGTTTCGGCATACATTTTTTTAATGGTCTTAAGAAATTTTGTAGAGATACCCAACTGAGACAGTTTATAGAAGAGTGCACTTCGGCTAACAAGATCAAAAGCTGCCTTGAAATCTACAAAAAAGCTATACATTTTCTTGTTTCTGGCTTGAAAGGCTCTTATAATCGCAGATAATGTGAATATTTGGTCAACGGTTGAAAAGTTTTTTCTGAATCCAGCTTGACGCTCTGTCAGAATATTTTTTTCATCTACCCATTTTTCTAATCGTCCTACAAGTATGCCACAAAATATCTTGGCTGACACATTCATGAATGAGATTCCCCTGTAGTTTTCTACGTTTTCCAGCGAACCCTTTTTGTGGATGGGGAATATTACAGACTTCTTAAACGATGAAGGGATGTCTGCACTCGAGAACACACTGTTGAAGAGAACTTTCAAATAGTTGATTAAGGTTGGACTAGCATTTTTGTAGAATTCGTACGGAATCCCATCTTCGCCTGGCGCCTTTCCATTTTTGGATTTCATGATAACAGCATTAATTTCGTCAGTTGTTACCTCACCATCTAGCGAATCGTCGAAAATGAGGGGGTCCGCATACGAGAAAGAAAGGTTTGAGTTATCCAGTAGAAGATGTTTAAAATATATGGATAGATCATCAGCAGATACTCCTGTACCTATTTGATAAACTGTACCATTAATCTCCCTTGCTATTCTCCAGAAGTCCTTTGAAGACTTGGTTTTACTAAGTAAGAGAGCTTGCTGATTATCGAAGTCAGTTTTCTTAGCTAGGCATAGATTTTTGTAGTGGGTATTCACTTGGTTATACCACTTTTTAACATCAGGGTCATTACAAGTTCTCCAGACACGCAAAAGGGCAAATGATTTCTTCCTAGCATTTATGCATTCTCTATGAAACCATTTTTGTTTAAATGGTGACCTTATATTTGAAATGTTGTTTGATGCAGCACTTCTTATATAACAAGTTATTTGGTTTGCGAGTGTTTCTGTTTCTTCAGGTATCGAATTATTTGCTGAGAGCAAGCTGTCTAATAACCTGTGGTAGGTATTTGTTGTTTCGGATTTCCATTTAAGTCTTGGTAGTAGGGGCAGGTTTTTGTGATATGAGGGTGTTTCACCATCAACTTCAACCACGATTGGCATGTGATCCGAAAAAGTTTTGTATTGTACCTCAAATTTTTTAATTTTCCCAGTCCAGTCGTTGTTAACAGCACAAAAATCAATAACTGAATTGCCTTGCCCTCCGACAAATGTGTAATGCCCTTCTCTATCACCTTCTGTACAGCCGTTTAACACAATAAGATCATACATTTGGAGCAGCTCTAGTACATCTGTTCCATTTTTATTGCAGACTATGTCTTTAGATACCCTATTGGTACATCAGCAAATATTTTGTTTTAAATTTGAGCAGTGGCAGACTGGCGAAGCAAGGCGAGCATGGGTCAGCTAGTTATTCATAATTATGAGAAATTTCATGTAATCAAATAGATGAGCTGGTCGCCCAAAGCAGAACAGCTGAAATGAGGACACAGGCACTTGGTAGAATGAAATAGGCCGTAACCTGCCAATTTATGGCATCTCTACTGATCCACAGGTTCGAGCTCAACGAACATCGGTAGGCTTTCCGGTTTCGGATCACTTTTTTAATGATGCCAATTAAATGATGACGTTATGGCATTTTATATTTCCAGCCTGCCAATCGCAACCTTTACCAGAAAACTAGTCTTTTACAAGAGGCGATTGTTAACAAATGACAACTGCTTGTGTACCACAAAGCTACAAGTAAATTGTAAAAGAAAAGTTTATCAATTGCGATATTTGGAATAAACCTACACTGTACCACAAAGCAACAAGTGTAGAAAATAGCTAACAATGGAAAATTGTCAAAAAGTCTTTAGAAGTCGAATTTTTGAAGGTTTCAAATATAAAATTGAATGGTTTGTCTTCGTTGATTTTGATGTACCAATTTTGAGAATAAACTTTAATTTTCACATGAAAATCCGAGCTTGACAGAGATTAATTTCAAATTTCAATTTCAATTTTAATTTATTTAAGGACAATGTACGCACGATTAATATCGTATGTAGTACAGTAAAAAAATGAATATAATATTTGTACATATAAAAAGAGGTAGTATCATCATTTTTTTTTTTTTTTATAATTAGCGTGCGCTAAAGGGATTTATTTTTCATTTCTCTGTAATTGATACAGTACCCTTATAGTGTTGCCACAGCGACGCAAGCAGCACCAAGATTCATTGCCTGTTTTTGGGTGCGGCTTACTACTGAAAGAATAGTAGGATAGGAAAGAAGTTTTTGGTGCGATAGGGTTTTTCTATCTCCACAGGTGGCGCCTTAATTGCTTAAGGGAGATTTGATTTGTTGTGTGTATTCAATTTTACAAAGCATGGCTCTGATCGGCATTCGAACACACGACCTGCCAATCACTTTGCGAATACACAACCATCGCACCATTGCCACCTGCAACAATACAATGAAACAATAATCATTACACTAGTTTGTTTATAAATGCTAGACAAAAAAAAAAACAGCGGCTTTATTATGTTACTTTAAATAGAAACATGATTTGCAAATGAAATTAGCCTTTTAGTTTTTTGATTAGGCAAAATTTAGAAGAAGGACAATAGGAATAGGTTAGGAGATAGGGGAAGAAGAAAGGACAAAAAGAGAGGGGAGAGTAGATTAGCCATTAGTATGAAAAATAAATAAATAAATAACAAAAGTTATAAACATTGTGTTACACGTCGTTTAAATTCCGAGACAGACTGTATCGCTTGAACACGATTATCAAGACTATTCCATAGCCTAATACTCTGGACAGGAAAAGGTCTTTCCATCACCAAC
The DNA here is from genome assembly GCA_949715645.1 of Portevinia maculata. Taxonomy (NCBI): domain Eukaryota; kingdom Metazoa; phylum Arthropoda; class Insecta; order Diptera; family Syrphidae; genus Portevinia; species Portevinia maculata. Next base: position 400,481,388 of record OX454525.1, on the reverse strand, counting down.
CTGTGAAATCTTGGTATAACGATGTCGAGATTTCGCGGAGATGTCGTAAAGTTAAAAAGTTCGCGTAAGTAGGGTGGACAGCTACTTCTTAGAAGTTAAAAAAGGAAAGTCATCGCGCGTCTTTTTAGATAGGTGTTTAAAGAGCATCCCAGTAAAGTATCTTTATAAGGCGATATGTGATCGGACCTTCTTAGATTAAGAACAAATCGGGTGCAATCATTAAAAGCCACCTCAACTCTACGGGCACAAGTGCTATCTAGTTTAGGGAAGATAAATCGTCCATACGTGAAAATGTGTAAAAGCAGTGTTTTAAAAAGTTTAAGTCGTCAATCAATTCATATTTTTCTTTTCAAAATACTTTGATTCATTGAAGGAAATCCCAGCAGCTGGGAAAAAAATATGTCCTAACTTGGGACAACCGAAAACTTGTATTAGCGCAGCAACCATTTTCTTTTAACTTTTGACAGTAAGTTTTTCGTTATACATGTTCGTTTCCTCCGAGTGCATTATATACACGGGGAGGTACATGCGAGTTGTTTTTTTTCCGATTCGGATGAAAGCGATGAAGATCAACATCGCGTATGTGATGTTTATAAGCTTCGACAGCTACTTCTTTGAGGTGTTTAGGAACTTTGTTAGCAACGGCGTAGAGAACGGCTACCATAGCCATTACAGGTGCACTCCGTACTACTCCCTCGTCAGCACTGGACACCTTTCTGCACCTTATCCAGCTAGATTTAAAAACAAAACAACTTGCTGGCAATAGCGCCTCACAAATTTGGGCAAGTTTAAGGAATGCAGTTTTGGGCACCGCACGATCTTAACTGATGTGCTACCCGGAAATAATATACTAACAGATGAAATTTCCTCCTTGGTCGACTTCGACATCCTGTTTGATGTATTATATCCGGGAAGTGAAGAATGGCAGAGATGCAGTCACAACATCAAATGAGGTTGCTATCTGCACTGACGGTTCTAAGACAAGGGAGGAAACGGGTTCTGGCATCATTTCGTTGATCCAGACTTGAAAGAGTTTATACGAAACCAGACACAAGCAGTGTCTTCCAATCGAAAGTTCTGGCTGCTCTAAGGGCGGCAGAGATAGTGCAGATGGGATCAGTGTCCGGAAGGGATATCGCCATCTACATTGACAGTCAGGCGACACTTAAGGCACTAGAATCTGTTAACATCAATTCTGAGACAGTCAGAAACTGTCGCACAATGCTAAAAGAAGTATGCAGGCGGAACCGATCAAGACTGTGCTGGGTACCAGGACACAGCGGTATAGAGGGGAATGAGCAAACCGATTAGTTGGGGAGAAATGGGAGGGGGGGGGGACTGGAGGGTAGTGGAGGTGTGGACATAAATCCACCCCGGGGTAATAATTAATGAGAAAGTCTTAAAAATGTAGGAGGTTTCTGGGAAAGTACTTCTTCGAGGATTTAGGGGAGTTGAGCGGTACAGACCACAGGAGGCTGGTAAAATTCTGCAGGAAAATTGGATGTTTTTTTTAGGTAAAGTGTTTAGGGTTTTATCCTTTTGAAGTTTAGGATTAAATCTGTTCCCTAGGGATCGCCATGGGCCCTTCTGTGCCTAGTGCGAACCGCATACCCTGTTTAACCTTACATAACCTAACCTATTGACTTTGTCTACATCGGCTGTGCTTTAAACTCTGACAATGACACCACAGCAGACATCAAACGAAGAGTTACACTTGCTAACCGCTGTTTATTTGGCCTAAGAAGGCAGCTGACTAGTAAGATCTTGTCTCTTAGGAGACTCTATATAAGACCCTCATTATCCCAGTTCTGGTCTATGACGCAGAAGCTTGGACGATAGCAAAGGCGCATGAAGATCTTCTTCTTGGTCGTTTCGAACGCAAAATTCTTTGAGTGATTTTCGGTTCCGTTTGCGTTGACGGGCTTGGGAGGAGGAGACTTAACAGCGAACTCTTCTAGCAGTACAGCGACTTCGACCTGATCAAAAAAGTACGTATCAGTTGACTTAGATGGTGAGGACATCGAAGGTCTTTGATTCCAACCCGGACAATATAGTGAAGGAAAACCTGGCCTTAGGTGGATAGCACAAGTGAAAGAGGGCCTCTACTAACTTGAAGTGCGCAACTGGAGGCTGTTAGCCAAAGATTGGGCTAGCTGGGGAGGCGTGTTGGTTGAGGCCCAGGTAAACCCGAATTATCACGACACCTAAGTAAGTAAGTAATCGGCTAATCAAATATTCAAAAAAAGGTTTTGGGCTTTCTAAATTTTCTCGTTTTGACTGAATACAACACGTACATTAATCTAAGTGAATCGCCGTGCGTTAGTCTTGCAAAACCCGAGAACGGCTTTGTTTTGTTTGTCACAATGCCTTGGTGGTTTAGAAAAAAAAAAAACTCGGTAATCCCCATAGAAGCCTGAAAAACGAAAAAATCGAAATTTACTTTTTGTATGGAGAATGACTATAACAAATGAAATGCTGTCCGTTGGTAAGCGCATCCCTTGCGAACGGCTGGACCGATTTGTTTTGTATTATTGGAAATTGGAAAAGCCGATAAGTGTTTTGTATTGGAATTTTGTATGGGAATTTCCTATTGGAATTTTGTATGAATTTTGACGGAATGAAATAGCAAAGATTAAGATGGCGTTGCGACTTGCGAGATAAAAATTATCGACAGCTCTGACATTTGTTTGTTTATTTCTCATCGTGTTTATTACGCATCTTTTTTCGCGAATCGAACATTATTTTTCTCACATTTACAACCATTGGTGTGAAAGTGAATGAAAAGTGATTCTTTCGAAGCTTCTTACTTTCGTTTTGCTGTTTTTCGCAGAAGTAAGCTGACATAGGCGCCTGCCAGACAACTAGCACGTACTCTTCGCGGAGCAACGAAGTTGCGTGAGCGGCCTAAGCCAACTCAAATCGAGCAATCTTGTGTATTGGCATGAGTGTTTCTTTGAAGTGTGGTCAAAATCGGTCTTCTTTTTGATAAGGAATAGAATTCTTGGGCACGGGCAAAGCCGGGCGGGTGCAGCTAGTTTGTAATAATTCCTCATCTTCGGAAAGTGAAATTATCTTCTTTCTCCTTAACGACGAGGTTATGATTATACATATTCGTATTATTTTCCGCATTCGGCTATGTAATACCCGCTCAACAATCTTCATTGTGTGTTACATCAGTTTTATAGAACGGTAATTATCACAGTCTTGGGTATGGCCTTTTTTTTTGTACAGAGGAAGAAGATAATTTTCCATCAGTTTGGAAATAAGAATCATGAGCCATTCGGACCCAATATCTCCTAATTTTTCCAGAACTAATTTTGTGTGATCTTTTTAAAATCAATTCTTAGGTAGGTAGGTAGGTGTGGCGGTTTGATAAGACAAACCCAATTAGCACCGAGTGCCGTTTTGTTACCACAAACTCACGTAAACCTGGGTATTATCGATTGGTGGGGGAGGCTAAATCCAACCTGCGGAGTTCAGGAAAGTTAGATACTTTTCTCGGAGACTTCCTCAAGTGTATTGAAGAAGGGGCTTCCCAATGTTCGTAGTCTGGTCCTAGCTAAAGCCGAACAGGTACATAGAAAGTGAATTAGGGTTTCTTTTTCAGTTGTCACTTTGCAACTGCGGCAGTGTGTATTGTATGGGATGCCCAGCTTGGCCGCATGGTCACCTATAGGCCAGTGTCCCGTAAAGATCGCTGTGAGTCTTGCGATGTTTTTTCGGGTTCTACCTAGAAGGTCGGTTGTTTTTGCCTTGTTGTAGTTTGGCCACGTTTTCCTGGATATGACGCATGCAGTCAGCCTGCTCCATCTGAGGTTGGCTTTCTTAAGGTATTCTGCGGTGATATTTGCCTCAACTGCTCCGAGCGGAATGTGGACTAGTTCCGCCAGAGAGCAGTGGAGAGCTGAGCCTTGCCTGGCCAGTTCGTCGGCATGTTCGTTTCCATAAACGTTACTGTGCCCTGGAACCCAGATCAGGGTAACCTTGAACTTATCAAGCAGGGCCAGCTCATTACGGCATTCTAGTACTAACTTAGAGAATATAGTGACAGAAGCGATCGCTTTAATGGCAGCCTGGCTGTCAATAATTATGGCGATCCTTTGCCTCGGTGTTATATTGGAGCGAGGTTTGATCTGGGGACAGGCTTCGCGGATAGTCAGTAGCTCCGCCTGGAAGACGCTTGCAGTATCCGGAAGTCTGTACGATTTTGCGATGTTTAAGGATTCCGAAAAAACTCCCGCACCCACGCCGCAGTCCATTTTTGAACCGTCGGTGTAGATTGTTTGATCGAAATCCCTTGTCACTTGTCCATTTTGCCATTCTGATCTGGTAGGGATTTGAACGGCGAAATGTTTTGTGAAAGACATTCTGGGAATGATGTAGTCTGTTGAAGGCGGAACTAGTTTTCTAGGTAGAGAATCTAGAATACTACTGTGGCCGTAGGGTTTCGCAGTCCAGCATCCAGACTCTCTGAGCCTGATCGCGCTGTGTGCTGTGATGTTTGTTATATGTAGATCAAGAGGTAAAAGATGCAGTAAGACTGTGAGTCCGTCTGACGGTGTTGACCGTAGAGCTCCCGTTGTTCCTATGCATGCCGTTCTTTGTACCCTATTAAGTTTGGTAATATTGTAATTTTTCTTTAGAGCCGGCCACCATACTATTGACCCATACGTGAGGATTGGTCGCACCACGGCTGTGTACTTCCACGGGGTCAATTTTGGTTGCAGGTCCCACTTTTTTCCGAAGGTTCTGCTGCAGGCATAGAAGGCTATACATGCCTTCTTTACCCGTTGTTCTATGTTTATTTTCCAGTTGAGTTTAGGATCTAGGATAACTCCTAAATACCTGGCGCTGGTTGAAAGGGGTAGGGGTGTGCCGTTTAGGCGAGGAAGCGTAAAGTCAGGTATGTTGGTTTTGGTGGTGAAGAGCATCAGCACAGTTTTCCCCGGGTTGACTCCCAGACCGCACTTTTTAACCGTCGTCGAAATCATCCAACTCATCTGAAACCATTAAGCAAAACAGTACTTCTCATAATAATTAAAATAAGAGTGCTAAAAATCATTTTTTGTTGATTTCGGAGCGAATACTCTCAATTTAATTGAAATTTCTGAGTGGCAGCTCTCACCTGAGCTCCTACTCATAGAGCAAAAGTTAACATCAACACTTCGAATGGAATCTGAGTAACAGAATATTGTATGTGCTGCATGTTTATGAATTTGCTGTATGTTGTATGAGTTGTATGATCGGCTATAGCAAGCCGTGAAACAGCACTGTAACTCTGGCCACCATTTCATGTGTTTTAAAAAAAAAAAAAAAAAAGGAAGTCCAAATCCCAGAGCACTCAGACTCGGTAACAGTCCATTGTACTACCAGGCAGAAATCCTCCTTTTGGTGTAGAGGCATGTGATTGGGTGGCGTATGTTGTTGTTCCCCATGGGGATTGAACCTGCACCGCACGGGTCACAAGCCAACACACTAACCTCTACACCGTCGCCACCTATCATTTCATGTGGTAGTAATATTGTTGTTGTTCATTCAACCATTTCAAACAGCCTTCTTTCACTTATGCAGGCGAGGAAGGGTAATTGTTTTACCTTAGCAGATAAAATATTTATTTATTCTATTTAAAAAGAAGGTATTGGAATCCGATTAGCGAAAACTCTAAGCACATTAAAACGTGGGAGAATTTACAATGTTTCAATTTATAGCTCCAGTTATTTGTTGAAAGTTTATCGATCCACAACCATATGACACAATTATAATCGCATTTCGAGTTAAATATACTTTTACATATTTGCAAAACAAACCTGTTTTATAGCTTCCACCATGCCACGAGTAAAGCCAGTCTCTTGAGTATTGAGCAAAGTTTTCACAACATCCAGAGGGGTGGTAATCGCAGAAGCACAAGCACCCGCTGCTCCACCAGCTACAACGTGAACTGGCGGATTGTATTTTCTTTCTTGATTCAACTGTAAAGCGAAACATTTGTAGAAAGAAGTGACTTTTTCTTTTCACAACTTACCTTATTTTGAAAAAATTCGTACGTCGTAAAGTGTATTGTCTGATGTGGAATATTCATAATCAATTGAGTAGCGTACGATCGATAAAATGCCTTGGGTCCTTCGGTTTTGTATACATCTTTCATACATGCTATAACCGATTTGTATGGCGAGTTGTACATTTGTAGGCGTTGTTTTATTACTTCTGTAGGATTTGAAACTGCATCGTGTATGAGGGTAGCAATCACCCCAGATACAACTGTATGGAAAAAGTAAAACGTATCATTATTCACAAATAAGACAAACCAATTAATGCGAACAATGTCTATTTGCACTTACCATAGTTAAGATTATTGTAAGTTGTGAATTTTGATAAAAAGTTTTTCGACGTTTCGTAAGAACCAAAATATAGAGCATGAGCGGGTCCAGCGCCAGCAACTACAGCCGTCACGCCCCGGATAGGTCTACAAAAACATGCACATGAACATACACATATAATATTAAGTAGCCAAATCCATCGCATACCTGAGAATGCCCTCATTTTTGACCATATTCCGAAACGTCGCAGTGATGCTGAAGCCGGATGCAACTGGTAGTAAGCTTTGCATTCTTGTCTGCGATAAGATAAATAAATAAAGTACACAAGAAAACGTTATTGTTATTATTTTCTTCTAAGAAATCTTTAATTATAAATCAATTGAAGTGTGTCATATATGAGCGTGTAAAAGTGGATGTTAATATGTATTAGGTGCGCTTGAGGCGGTGTTATAATTAGATGATGACTTCATTTTCATCTATGTTGAACGCAATGAGAATGAATTAACTGCAAATGGAGTACATAATTGAATTATTTTTTTTGAAAAGATAGACAAATTGTCATATCTTCAATACATTGACTGTTCAGATGTGTAGCTAAATAAAGAGTTTTTGTTGAGGGCAATTATATTCGTTATGCAACTTAAAAAAAGTAATTTAATATTTCAGATGAATTACTCCAACCTATTCCAGACATTTATATGAACGGAAGAGATTCCTAAGTGCACAAAGATCAAAAATCTCGAATCTATGATCAATAGCGGAGCAGCCTGTGATGATGACATTAATTATCATGTGAGCGTCATCTTCTGTGGAGTATCCCTGAGGAGGGTATGCGTGTACTTACAGTCCGGGGTGGACCCAGGCCTCAACCAACAAGCCTCTCGGCGGTTAGCCCGATCTATGGCTAACCGCCTCCAGATGGGCATTCCAAAAAGTTGGTTAAGCTCCCCTTCCACTTGTGCGCGCCAACTAAGGCGAGGGTTTCCTCTACTGCGTTGTCCCTCCGGGTTAGAATCGAAGACTTTTTGGGCCGGAGCGTGGTTATCCATTCGCTCTACAAGTCCTAGCCATCTTAGTATGTACTTTTCTGACCAGGGCGAAGTCGCTGTACAGCTCGTAAAGATCGCTGTTTAATCTCCTCCCCCAAAACCTGCAACACCTTGTTGTACAACGCCGAAGCAGAAGAGCCATTGAAACGATTGGAAATTTCTTTCATTGGGCGTTTGGGACTATGGACAGCGAAGACTCCCACAAGATCTACAACCAGCTTCAACTTTTGGACGGAAACGACAGGAAAGCATTTGACATCATTAAAAAACAAATAACGGTTGCTAGTTCGAATTTCGACCGGCTAAGCAAACCCGTACAAATATTGTCGGCAGAGGTGGAACAAATTGCGAAAAATCTCGACAACATCACCGTGGATTTTGACAATTTCGCAGCCTTAGCAAACAAGGAAATCGCTGCCCTAAGATTAAAAGCGGAGATAAGCGAGATAATCGCACTGGTGACCTCCAAACTACTAGAGGTACAAAACCAACAATCCATCGAACTCTCCATCCTTGACGATCTTTATCAAAATAGACTACACCCGTTTATTTTGGACACAGGCAACATAACATCAATGCTGGAAAAAACAAAATCGAAGGGATTTTTCCTAGACTCTTCCACCCTACACCAAGCCGCGCAACTTTCGACCTACCTGCACGATGGAGCAATCGTCCTAAAAATAACAGTGCCACTACCAGAAGCTACCTTATTCTCTATACACAAGATGTATCCGGTACGCACGAGGCTCGACGAGCACTGGGATTTGGTTTTAGATAGCAAAACCGCGTATATTGCCGAGGCAGATGATCATAGTTTATTTGTAAGCATGTCGCAAGAAGATTTCATGCAGTGTTCCGATATAATGTTTAACTCATCGTTAACAATAAAAGTATGTAGACACAACAGGCCCATACACACCAGTGGTAGCTCAGAGTGTCTAGTCGAACTTTTACAACATGCTGCCACGTCACAAATGAACTGCAACTATGTTGCCTCACCAGCCGCCAAGGGGACCCTCACCAAGATGTCAACGCGAAATCAATGGTTATTCAATGTCAAAGAACCACTTGTCCTGAACTTTAATTGTGATGGAACATCCTACGCCCCGCAGCTTAACGGTTTAGGGATACTTCACATCTTAAAACCTTGCGAAATAAGTACGAAGGAAATGCGCATACCGTACGAGCAAGTTCGGGAAGTAAGCGTAAAGATCCAGCAAACAAAAGTGAACCATTCAGAACTTATTGAAGTGCTTAGGACAAAATACAGCAATCTGACAAAGGGCACTCCCATGAAGCGACCGCTATTACATTTAGGCAGTCATAGTGATATGATCGCAAGTCTGGCAGAAGGAAAGAAATCGCTGGAAGACCTGAAAATGGAAGCAGAACGGGCAGAAGACAGTAAAAGCGTAAGCAACCAACAGTGGGAAGTAGAATTGCACCGGTACTCATTAATGTCCTTCAGTGTTCTGATAGTAGCAGTCGTCGTAGTAAAACTGATGAGATCCTGGTATTTACGCAGAACCGCACACGACAGTACCCCCAGCTCAACTCAACTCGTTACAAATATAACGAATGCCATCCCCGATAAATCCGACGTTGTTGAGATAGGTGATCCTCCAATTCGCAGTGCTACAACCAGGAAGTCGACGAGAGGTATAACATTTGCCCGAGTGTAGATTGTTTTGTTAGATATTTTTAAGTTCCATTTTGAATTATTTTAATATTCGTTTTGAATTTAAATTTCAATTTGTAAGTTTTTCTAAATTCTATTACTCTTATTGTATAAAATAATAATTAAGACGTACAATAGCCCGTAAGCCTAGCTGTTATTCTTGTAGAATTTGTCAAATTCAAATATAAGGTAACGTAATGTCAATCCGATAAATAATAAGGAAAATATATATTTTCGTTTGTAAAATAAGAAATGATATTTTGTATACGATTAATAAATTTGATAACCAATTAACTTTATGTACTGTAAAAGACAAGTATTATTTTAATGTTCACTTAAATAAGAATTGAATTGAACTGAAACAATGCAAATGTTAAAATTAAGTTAAATCAATACAAATGTTAGAATTAAATTTTATATATAGTAACCATTACCATTGATGTATGTAAACCTATTTTTAAGTTGTAATTTAAATAAATTGTATTCGCTCTAGTCGGTTGAGTCATCCGACCGGTCACGACATTTTCCCGGTGGTGGAGGGATGTTGTGCCTTGCCAATACGTTGACCCCTCAGCGGAAATCGTCAGGTTGCTATAAGCCGACAACTCCAGATGTGTCACCTTGCAGAAATATAATACTGCTAGCAATGCTTTCCGGATGTCGCAATTTGGGTCATCGAATTTGCAACCATCGATTAATGCTGAGTGTTCAAGCGTGCCGACGTTTTCGATATAGGTTCATGATCGGTAGGATGACACAGCCGCGATGAGTTTTGATTAAAATTTCGAACGTGACGGGTCTTTTGATTGTTTAATATAATATAACACCGTCAACACAAACGGGACCGAAAAACACTCTCTAGAATTTCGCGTTCGAAACGACCAAGAAGATCTTCATCCCCCATTGCTAACGTCCATGCTTCTGCGCCATAGAGCAGGACTGGGATGATAAGAGTTTTCTATAGAGTCTCCCTAGTGTTTATTGACAAGTCCTTGCTAGTCAGCTGCCTTCTTAGGCCAAAAAAACAGGCGGTTAGCAAGTTTAACTCCTCGTTTGATTTCTGATGTGGTGCCATTGTCAGAGTTTATTGCCATTGTCAGAGTTATTACGAGGTACACAAAGTCCCTAACCACCTCAAAGTTGAAGCTGTTAATCGTGACGTTCTGTCCGATTCGTCAATGTTGTGTGTTCCATTTTGTTGACAGCATGTATTTTGTTTTGCCCTCATTGACAGCTTAACCCATTTCTGCCGCTTCTGTACCTTTACTTGCAAACGCACCAGTGACATGTTCTGCCAATGATGTCAATGTCGCCAGCGTAGGCATATAAGTAGTTGCACTGATTTTTGTAAAATTGTGCCCCTAGCTTGCGAGTTTTGCTCAATTTTCTCAAGTATGGTGTGACTGAGTTTCACATGACAGTGCATCACCTTGTCTAAATCCTTTTTTGACACCAATGGTCTCGGTGAGATTGATTCCGACCTTTATGGAGCAGCGACCGTTTTCCATCGTTATTCTTCACAATCGGACAAGTTTTACAAAGATGCCGAAACTAAACATGGTTCTGTATAATTCGTCTTTATAAATGCTGGCATATGTGCCCTTAAAATCGAAAGAAGGATAATGAGTATCGACTTAGATTTCTTGGGATTTTTTTCCAGGATCTATCATAGTGTATTTGGTTCGGCCGGGCCTGAAACCACATTCTTAGGGACCAATCAGTTCTTTGACGAATGGTTTCAGGTGAGCAAATAGAACCAAATGTGCAAATGTGCAATTTATCGCTGATTGGGTGTTGCGGGACTAGGGTGTGTACTGATCGGCATGCCCAGTACCGTAACTGAAACTACACATCGCTTATTTTACCCCTCTCGGATATTGGAATATTCGATCAATATTTGTTACTCCTGCTGTCAAGCGAAGCTTCTTTATTTCAGCTGGTGTTGATTTGCCCTCCTATTTTTGTACGCTGCCCAATATTGTGAACCATATGTGAGCGCCGGGCGCACAACTGCGGTGTAGAGCCTTCCCTTCAGCTTAGCGGGCATTTTTCGACCACAGAATATGGCTGAGTTTCCCTGCGACGCACCTTATCGTCATCAGAGCTTGCTTGGTCACCTCAAGTGATAATTTCAATTAGAACTTCTAGAAATTGAAACACAAATTCTACATGGAAAAGGTAATTTGATCTCTCTTTTTTTTATAATGAACTCGCACTAAAGGGATTTTTGAATACCCTTATAATGTAATAGCTACACAGCGCGGGCGTTAAGGAAATTAGGGTTAGAAGATAGGGAGAGATGCCGATGCACGTTGGTTTTAAATGTTTGTAGATTATAATATGTAGGAAAAATGGAGCGGGGAAGAGCATTCCACATTCGTGTTGAACGGCTAAGGAAAGATTCCTTTTATTTCACTGTACCTTCGAAAACAGGCTTACGGGTAAACTGATGAGCATTCCTTGCACAGCAGGTATTGCGGTGAAATGTTCTAGGGGTGGAATGCAATTGGCTATTTCGTTTGAGCACTTTATGGCGAAAATAACGATAAAATAACGAGAGACAGGAGACATTGCGACGATGACTAAGAGAGTCAAGCGATCTCGCGATCCAAATAAGTAATTGGTGCACCAGACCAGATATGCGCCTTACAAATAGTAGCCAGATCAGAGGGAGTGACATATTTCTTGCAGCGCTTAAGGAAACCCACATTTACATTTCGTAGCGTTCTTGGAGACATCGAATATGTGGTCATTCCAACGAAAGTTGTCATTAACACACATACCTAGAATGGAAAGCCGTTCGGTTTCAACGATGCAAGTGCCATTCATGGACAATGGCATGGTGTTAGGGTTATGCTTTAATGGCAGAATGTTTGGTTAATGCAGTAAAAGAGTGTGTAATAGAGTGGTGATCCCCGCGAGTTCATTGTAAGCGGTAACTACTGTATGATTCTTTGATCTTTCGTTATTAATTTCATTTTGAATACTGACAGTAAGTCTGACGCATTTTTATTAATTAAAAGATAAAACCAAGCGAATGCACAATTATTACCAAATCGTTTTTTTTTCTACACAAGCTGCTAATAAAAATGTTTGTAGGTATTTTGATTCACGAAAACAGCAGTAGTATTTTGCAATAACGCAATGGCGAACCCTCTGCAATACTACATCCTAGTTATGTTTACGAATTATCAGGCAGTCATATATGTTCCTTTTAGTGAAGAATGACTGATAAGTAAAATACAGAATCATTGTTTTTTTGGAAATATCGATTATATACATGTTTTATATACCATGATAGATTTCCAATTGGAATTGTTCAATTCCAAATCATTGATTAAACAAGTTAAATTTTTTGTTGGGTTCTTTTTGATTAAACTTTCAAGTTTGAATTTGAATCTTGAATAATCGAATCTTTAATGCTAGTTTCTGTTGTCAGGCATACATATAGCACTATTATCTTAATATTGATAAAAAAAACTGTAGGTTTTTAAATTATCATATGATAAAGTTAACTATATGCGCGGGCTGTGGCAGATATCTCGAGCATATAGAGGAAAGAAAGCGAGTTAAGGACTTATGACAAAAATAAAAGCAGTTTATTATGTACGCATGCATTGACAGACCATGTTTAATCATTAACAAAAAAAAATACAAACGATTGACTTTAAGCTTCAGGTCTAAAGCACACATAACGAACATGGGTAAAGGTTTCTAGGTTATTGTGTCACATAAATAATAGTCTGTAGTATTTTGTATTTCTATTTCGTTTAATGAAATCTGCTTATCAAAATTCGAACAATAAAAAATCGTACTTCTTATCTTTGCTTAAACTGAGGTCAGTAACCTTTTGTTTTACAAATTAACAGGGGTGCTATACCTGATACGGCGGGAAATGACAACCTATTCTACTTCTAGATCTTGACATACACAAATTTGTTGGTTCAGATGGTATTTCCCCTATCGTGCTGAGGAGGTGTTCTTCTATGCTAGAAAATCACTGCGTAAGCTTTCCTATCCATCCTTTACTTCAGGGCTCTTTCAGAGTAGGTGGGAAACAAAATTAGTCCAGCCCGTCCCAAAAAAGGATAATCTTCTTCTACTATTCTTTCAAATTACCAATAATGGGTTATAAATTACCTTTCTGATTGTTCATTTCAAATTTATCAATAGGAATGTTCACAAAAGATCAAACTTAATATAAAATTCAGAGGTGATAATAAATCAAATATTGAAGAAGTTCCAAAGTCCGAGGCAGCCTTCACGTCAAAGAACCTACCTCAAAGAAAATGGAGCGCGAGATCCTACGAACCGTGTCAAAGGGGCAATATCAATCAAGGTGAAAGAGACGCAGGCCTAAAACTCCTGGATTACACAAATGCAGTAACACCAGCATTTGATTGGCCTCAGTTCTTCTTCCTTTAAGCGGTGAGGCTATGATCACGATTAATGGTACAATGTGCCAAATAAAAAACAAGAATTATATCGAAGAGATCATAACCTTCCCACTTAACTGTATTCCTACTGGTCCGCCTGTGCAGTTCACCCGTTCGAGCTCAGAAAATAGCGGCAGGACTCTCGATTTTGAATCACTTCGTCGCTGAGGCCAATCAAATGCCGGTGTTGCTGCATTTATCTGATCCAGGAGTTTTTAAGCCTGTCTCTCTTTTTCTCGATAGTGGTTCTGTGACGTGAAGGCTTCCTCGGACCTTGGAACTTCTTATTCGATCAATCTTAGTTACTCCTGCTGCCATGCGAACCATCTTCATCTCAGCTGCCGTTAATTTGCGCTGAGTTTTCCCGCCACTTCATCCACCTTAAGCGGCGATGCTTAATGTCATCACAGCTTTTTTTTTATTTTTATAATTAGCGTGCGTTAAAGGGGTTTGTTTTCTGTAATTGATACAAGGTCTATTCGCGAACTAATATGCAAACGTAAATTTGTATAAACTTTCGTGCAAAACTACACAAATGCGTTCGCGTACTGAGAAAATGGTAAAAAGATGAACGAAAGAAAAATGTACTTTCGTTCATTTTTCTTTACACAGAATTTCAGCTGGTAAAAAAATGAAAACTGTCAAATGATGAAATCCTATGAGTTTGCCAGTAAAAAAAAACAGCGGTTGCCTCTTTTCAAGCCAAACTTAGACGTTTTTCATCTTTTTACACAAAAGCGTTGGCGTACTTTTCTTTGAAATGAGAGGATTCTCTCTTGATTTTGGAGATTTGACAGTTTTCATTTTTCTACACATAAAGTACGCTAACGGACCTACAGTTATACCCTCATCGTGTGTATACACAGTGCAGACATTTTTCAATTCAACACATACAAATGCAATGTCATTGGGGACGTATTTCATTACCAACTATTAGGTGGTAGAACTAATAAGAAGTAGAATGATAGGAAAAATAGGTGTGGGCATTGGGTAGGATTTTTCTCTCAACGGATGTCGTCTAAATAACTTAGGGAGTATTATGTTGAAGTTTTGTATTCAAGTCTAATCCGCAGAAACGTATACAATAATTTAAAGTGCACATATGAGCAAGCATTCGCTGCACTTATGTATATTGATTTTTATTCTGCGGATTTTTGCTTCATGGACATGATCCGGATTTGAACACGCAACCTTCGATCAGCAAGTGAATACACTACCACTGCACTGTTGCCACCCAATCGCTATTGATCGTAGATCCCAGATATTTGAACTTTTCGCACTTGGGAATCACTCCTAAATTCATATAAATGTCTGGAATAGGTCGGAGTGGATCAGAGAACGGGCAGTACAAGTATTCAGTTTTCTTCGGACTAATACGATACCCATTCCCCTCCAAAACTTCCACCCATACATCAGGTGCTTGTTACAGGGACGCCTGATCCTCGCTTATCTATCGTCTGCAAAGAATAACTGATGCACTTTGGGGTCCGTCACTTTTTCTTCAAACAGATAATCAAGAACTGTAATAAATATCAAGGGACTTAAGACGCTTCCCTCGTGTACACCGACTTTGATTGCGAACTCCTCGGTGACGCCAACGGGGCATCTTACTCTTGTCTTTACTCCATCATTTATGTCCATGATCATCTGTACGTAGGTTTCTGGAACTCCTCGCTATCTTAGCGGCATCCATAACAGATCCCCAGATTTGATTGGCCTCAGTAACGAAGGGATTCAAAATCGTTATTTTTTGTGGTCGAACCGGCGAACCAGTAGGGATGCAGTTAAGTTTTAGGATTATGATCTATTAAGTCGAGATCTCGTTAAAGAGAAAGAAGAAGACTCGAGGTGACCAAATAGATTTTTATTATGGTTTACGCAAGTTTTCTGCATTGTAATGGAGGTGGTATAGAAGATAGACGGGGAAAGTAGAATGGTCTCAAGAGACGGTTGGAACGTGATAAGGGTATGGGGTAGAGAAAGGGAGAGAAAAAGAAGAGAGAGCAGTTCGGTACTATAGGACGCGGCACAAGCCTTGCTGGTCTCAGCTGAAGCTCGTCGGAGGAGGGGGGGATTCTTGCATTCGAGTGACGAAACTAGTCACCAGTACACAAACAAAAATTGGATGCTATAAGTTTAAGAGATAAGCAAAAATAAAGGAGAATGCTCATGCGGTATATCACTACCGAGGGGGACACTTGGTACCGTTTGCTGGTGGTTTTTGGGTTTAGCGGCACAGTTGAAACGGGCGGTGATTAAAGAAACGCACTCTTTTTACCTACTCTGCGCGATAGAGGTGGCTTTGATTTTATTCGCACAGAATGGACACTAGCATGGGCGGTTATAATTCACATACGGGTTCGCAGGGAAGTTGCACAAACGATTTTTTCGTACCTCGAAGCAGGGGAATCGTCGGGAACTGTCTTGAATCTTGGTATGTCCCTTTGAGCGCGTGAAGTCTGCACTAGCTTCTACGATAGAGCTAAGCGCGTGATTTTCTCCGAACAACACACTAGGCGGAAAATCTTGATAATAGATGTTTTTTTTCTTCCCCCTTAACCGAAGCAATATAAGGCCCGCTTTTTTGTTTCCTTTATTTCTCTGCTGCGGATGGGAACCACTTTCCTCCACAAAGTCCAGAACAACTAAAGTTTTTTCCGCATTTTGCATCCAAATGACAACACCCTCGCTATCCCTTAGCGTGATCGTTCCGTCGCTCATCTTACTAAAAATCGTTGAAAGGCCGAGCGGGTTTCCTTGCACAAAAAAAAAAAACAGTTCAACTCTCCCAGTATGACCCGCTTCACCTTGTCGTACCATTAGCCACTTGGGAAGGGGGTTTTCTTTGGAGTTTCACCTTACAGAGACGCATTGGATAAAGCGCCCTTTCCTAAACATTCGTGTTCGTCCGAATCCTGCTCATATGCTTCCCAGTGAGATGATTGTGTGTTGATGTTTTCACAAATCAATAGCAGACACATATTTACCTCAATATGTATGCTACAAAATTAGTTTAAACATACACTTGACTTTTCAACTTGAGAAGATACTTAACAAAAAACGTTCGGCCACTCATGTAGCCATTACAACATGGAAATGCAAATCTAATTTGTTGCCGCCCGTGAGACGTATTAAATTAACATTTCCACATACGCAGCCGAGTTCCCTTTAAGCAAAATTTAGGTTATAACGATCCATTTTATTCAGTTCTAACCAAATTTACATACGATAGCTCTGGATTATATTTATCAACTGCGGTTATGACGAACGGATACTATCTACTGTATACATAAGTGCGATAATGCGATAATGCTTCATAAATATTATCTAGACCAGCGGTTCATATGGTTAAGAACCGATAAGTGAGTCATATAATCTCAGTGTGGAATTGTAGATTTGATTAAGCTTTATGGCACGAATCCGTGGCATAATCTTTTCAACGTAAAGTTCCTAAAGATTTATACCTGTTTTTGGGGCACGTATTAAGATTGGTGGTGCCTGCCTGCTAACTTTACAAATTAATATCAGTTAAAGATACGTATATTAATAAAATGTTAGATACCTAAAATTCAATTTGACATGTAAATAAATGAATCAAGATTGGTTAGTAAAAACAATGAAGTTCAAATTTCAGTCGGTTGAGATGATTTGTAGGCTTATAAAAGTATTTTTTTTAAAACTGATATATCTTCCAATAGGGATAACTTCGAAACCCTGCTGAATGTTCTGTGACATTTATTTTCAATATTGTTTGACAAATCCTCATAAAAAGACTTACAAATGAAGAACGCTTCCGTAAGCAGTTTAAAATGGACCCTTATCTATATCGAAGAATCGTGTTTTGTGACTAGACTAGGTGAGGTTAGGCTAGGAAGGTTGCATACACAATTGTGTTAGTATCACCCAGAGGATAATAAAAATGCCCATTGCGAATGCCCTTGTAGTACATGGTAGGACATGCCGCTAACAAAACCATTTGGATCTGTTAATAAATCGATTAATAACAGATACCTCTTCTAGATGACCCAAGCAGTCAAACAACCGTGCTCCCATGTAGGAAAACCGTTGTTCCTGGAGTGCCGGGCAGTGGCACAGGCGATGTAACACAGATTCCATTTTCTCCTCACCTCTGCAGCTTTTGCAGAAGTCATTTGGGGGGATCCATAGCCTTGCGGCTCCGATTATGCAGTGACCGGTTAATACACCGACGAGCACACGGCGTTTCTATCAAAGGACAGTAGGGAGTAAGGTTCCTTTTTGTCAATGGCGGTCCACAGACTACGAGTCAATGACGGTTCACAGCTACAAGTTATGACACAACTTGTAGCTTTGTCCTATATTTCCGTAGTTAGTCTTTTCGTGACACAGTCGATGAAGCCCTTATCTGTAGCTAAGGAAGGCAGTAACTGCACGTCGTCATTGAGTGGGCCCATATCCGAGCCGCATCTGGCCAGCATATCGCTGTCTCGTTCCATGCCACAACGTGTTCAGGTATCCAGCAGAGTAGTACCGAGTGATAGCATGTTTTCGTCACGCGGCACAACTGAATCAGTTTTGTCCGAATCCTGAATTCGGCGAATGCCACCTAGAGCTTCTGGCAATGAATGCTATCATATGCGGCTTTAAAATCGATAAAAATATTGTGGGTCTCGATTGAAATTGGTTGGTCTTTTCCAGGATTAGTGTGAAGATTTGGTCGATCTATTATCGATCTGCCGGGCCCGAAGCCACACTGATAAAGTGATCCGAAATCAAGAGGACTGCCAGTATTCGAAGCCGAAACAGCGAACCCCACAAGCGCACAAGTACGAATGCAGTAAAGTGGAAGGGTTAAGATTCTCCTTCTTCATAGCTTCACCGCCATTATGAAAGAAGAAGCTTCCATTTTACGATGACTTTGCGATAAAGTCGACTCCGCGGAAAACGTTTCTAAGACACATTGCTTATTCGAACAAAAAAAAAACAATATTCAATTAGTACTCAAAACCAACATCTGCAGGAAGACTAATTAACTTTTGCTCAACACAACCACTGACTCAAAAAATAAACACAGCGCAAAACTTTGTAAACAAAATATTCGACACAAGCGAAGAACAGTTCCAAGAAGAATATATACAAAAAATATTTTCAATACTTCCTATGAATAACTTCCCGAAACACTTGATAAATAAAGCAATAAGGAATAAACAGTAAACAAAAATCACTCTCGCAAATTTATCCCAAACTTAACAAAGAGCAAAAATATTTATAAAATAATAAGAGAACATAAAATTTCATTCGCACAAAGGTTCAACGCAACTCTTAGCACATTGTTCACAAACACCAAAACACCGATCGAAAAAAGACTACACACATAACTTAGAGTACGAGATCAATTGCAATGGGAAAGAAGAAGAAAATTGCCACCTTGTGTACATTAGGAGTGAGAATTGACGGAACAAAAGAGCAACATAAAAAACAAAAGAGACCGGACACACTGCAGACATTGACAACGTTAAGATCTTAAACAAAGAAAGAAGGAGAAACACGAGACTTATTTATTTATCTATTAAAAAATTGTACTTAATTTTGATTGCTTGTCGGGAAGATGCAAAAAAAAAAAAAAAAAAAAAAAGATACAAAAAATGCGATAAAAACTTAGGAAAACCAAACATTGTTAATTATTAGAAATCTAAATGAACGCCCCTGAAGATGCTGAGGATACTAGCGAAACGTCGGGAATAAATTATGTTTTTATTTGCACAAAAAAAGAAACGCTTGAAAAATCATTTTCATAATTAACTAAGGAATTGGTAACATTAGGTCCGGTCCGTTCGCGTACTTTATGTGTAGAAAAATGAAAACTGTCAAATCTCTAAAATCGAGAGAGAATCCTCTCATTTCAAAGAAAAGTACGCGAACGCTTTTGTGTAAAAAGATGGAAAACGTCTAAGTTTGGCTTGAAAAGAAGCAACCGCTGTTTTTTTTGCTGGCAAACTCGTAGGATTTCATCATTTGACAGTTTTCATTTTTTACCAGCTGAAGTTCTGTGTGAAGAAAAATGAACGAAAGTAAATTTTTCTTCCGTTCATCTTTTTACCATTTTCTCAGTACGCGAACGCGTTTGTGTAGTTTTGCACGAAAGTTAATATAAATTTGTTGGACTCAATGTAATGTTTTATTTGGCTACTAATTAGCGATTCAAAGACTTTTGACAAAAATGGGAGTACTACGATTGGGCGGTATTCATTCCTCTTATCCCTTTTAGGAATTGGGATGATTTTGGTCATTTTCCATAATTGAGGGTAGTTAGATGTTGTTATAATGTGGTTAAAAATATTAGTTCATATTAGTTCGCGAACAGACCTATTATAGAACTCGCAAGTTAAGGGGTGTTACCTTGCACTAACTTCAGACGGTTAAATCTATCAAACCAACTGTCAGATTGCAAACTGTCACCATGATTTTTATTCAGTGGTCTTTGCAATTTTGTCGTGATGACATACTACATACACGCTTGGAAAGAAATTCGCCGATGGACGCCTTAATAGCCAGAGTCTACAGCGAGCGCCTGAGCGAGAGATTTTCCGATGTGCATTCACCACCCACAGACGCCAACAATATGTGAAACCGGTATCGTGACATCATTAAAGAGGTAGCCGAGTGAACCGTAGGTTACCAGCCACCTCAGAGAAAAAGCCCGTGGTATGATGATGAGTGCGTTCACCGAAAAATGGTGACAGATCGTGCACATGCACAAACGCTGCAACGCAGCAAGGGAAGTGTATCGAGCCAGGAGAACTGAGGAGAAGAAGATCCTCCGTAGACAGAAGAGGGCATACGCAATCTCCCTGCTCAAAGAGATCGAGGAGTCTCGTGATCGAAACAACATCTGGAGATTTTATAAAAAGGCCAAGCAACTGGCTGCTAGCTTTAAGAAAGGAACGCGGGCCCTTCGAAACAGAGAGGAAACCTAGTCACCGAATCAATGGGAATAGTACAGGGTGGCGCACGAATCATTCTACAAAAGCAAAACGTAATAACTTTTTTTCTGTGTGAGTAATCGGCTTATTTTTTTTTATTTGGCAGGTCGCTATTTAGATTTATTAAAATGAATGCTTATGATACCGAAAAGAGAATATGGATAGTGCAGCGGTACCATGCTTTGCAGTCCTTCCATCCCGTCCAAAGGGAATTTAGGCGGGAGTTTGGCGACACACCGTCGAGTATATGGACCATTATGACGCTGGTAAACATGTTTGCCGAATCTGGAAGCATCGCACGAAGACCGTACCATCTACATCCCTTTGTTCAGGTTCAAGACACAATCGCGGCTGTAGCTTCGTCAATTCAGGCAAATCCAAGAGTTTCGAGTCGAAACTTACCGGCCCAAATTGGAGTTAGCAGACGGTCATTACAACGGATAATTCATGACAACTTAAACTTGTTTCCGTACAAAGTCCAAATTGCAAGCAAGTTAAACCCTCTGGATTTGCCTATTTCCCTGGAATTTTGCCAAAAAATGATTGAAATAACCGAAGAAGACAACAGCTTGATAAATTGCTTGTTTATATCTGAAGAGGTTCATTTTGATCTAAAGAGCAATGTAAATAAGCAAAATTGCCGTATATGGAGTGAATCTAATCCAGAAATACCCCATGAGACGGTGCTGCACCCAGAATGAGACACTGTGTGGTGCGCAGTTTCATCAAGGTGTATTGAGGTGCCATACTTCTTTGAAGAAAGCGGTGTAACAGTAACTGTCAATGGGTACCGTTATTTAAAGATGTTGAAAGAGGTTTTTTTACACGGAACTGCGACGAATCCGTTTCAACAGCATTTGGTTCCAGCAAGATAGAGCAACTGCACGCATAGCCAGACCGGTTAGGGCGGAGTTCCAACGAAAATTCCCAAGCCAATTAATTTCCAGAAACTCCGTTTTCCGCTGGCCCCTAAAGGTCACCTGACCAGACTACATCAAACTTTTTTTATGGGGTTATGTCAAACAAGAGGTGTGATAAACGAAACCAACGAATTTGACTGAATTGAATCAGTCCATTAAAACAATAATTGAGGCGATCCCGACTTCAAGCCTTCAGGCCGCAATGAATAATTTTTTTAATCAGGTGTCGCGTGTATGAGCATGGAGGCCATTTACGGTCTATCATATTCAAAAACATTTAGTTATAAAAAATAAAATTGAATTTTCTTTACAATAAAAAAAAGGGACTTCGATGATGGTTACAGAAGATACACACAAAAAAACGCTGCAGTGCAAAACAGGTCAGCGAGGGAAGTGTATCGAGCCAGGAGAAGGGAGGAGAAAAAGATCCTGCGTAGAAAGAGGGCCTACACAGTATCCCAGCTTAAGGAGATCGAAGATTCTCGCGATCGTAACAACATCCGGAGATTCTATAAGAAAGCCAAGCAACTGGCTGCTGGCTTCAAAACCGGAACGCAGGCTCTTCGAGACAGCGAAGGGAACCTAGTCACCGAAGCGCAGGGAATAGTAGATGTGTTTAAGCAGCATTTTCAGCAGCTGCTAAATGGGCATCATGTAGAGAGAGTGATAGGGCAAGAAGAAAGCCCACGCCCAGTCAATGAAGAACCAGTTCCACCACCCAGTATAGAAGAAGTTGGCTTAGCTATAAAAAAGCTTAAGAACAACAAAACCGCAGGCTCTGATGGCTTACCAGCGGAGCTCTTCAAATACGGTGGTGATGTTTTGGTGGGGCGCATGCACCAAATCATGAGCCAAGTATGGGTGGAAGGAAACATGCCCGATAACTGGACTATCAGCTCCATATGCCCCATCTACAAAAAAAGGCGATCCTATATCTTGCAAGAACTATCGAGGCATATCCCTGCTTAATGTCGCATATAAGATCCTATCCAACGTACTGTGTGAACGTCTTAAACCGTTTTGCAATACAATTATCGGCACGTACCAGTTTGGCTTCCGCCCAGGCAGATCGACTATAGACCCAATTTTTACACTGAGGCAAATCCTGGAAAATACCAACGAATTTCAAGTCGAGACACACCACCTATTCATCGACTTCAATGCCGCGTATGATAGGAAACATCGTATATGGCGATGGCCGAATTCGGAATACCGGCAAAACTGATTCAGATGTGTCGCGTGACTCTGGAAAACACGCGGTGCAACGTGCAGTTTGGAAGTAGTTCCTCAGAACTATTTCAAACATGCACCGGATTTCGGCAAGGGGACGCGCTATCATGCGATTTCTTCAATCTCGTACTGGAGCAGATAGTGCGCAGGGCAGGTGTCAACACGGAAGGCATTATCTTCAACAGATCCGTTCAGCTGCTGGGTTATGCGAGGAGTTCATCTACCTCGGAGTAAACATGAACTCCACGAATGACACCTTAGTGGAGATCCGGCGAAGAATTACCCTAGGAAACCGCTGCTACTTCGGTTTGGCAAAACAGCTGGGATCAAAACTCCTAACTCGGAGGACGAAATGTATGCTTCACAAAACCCTAATCCTGCCAGTTCTGCTTTATGGTGCCGAGTGCTGGACAATAGATAAGCAGGAAAGGAGAGCTGATACTGGGCTCCTTCGAAAGAAAAATTCTTCGGCGGATTTGTGGTCCTGTGTGCGAGGAGGGCGAACGGAGGAGAAGATACAACCGCGAACTCTATGAGGTGTACCAGAATGTGTATGTAGTCCAAAAAGCCAAAATACGTCGACTACATTGGCTCGGCCACATCGAGCGAATGGACAATAATGCTCCAGCTAAGAGGATCTTCGAATCCCAGCCCCCAGGTTCGAGAATGCAAGGAAGACCGAACATCCGTTTCAAAGACCAAGCCATTGCGGATGCCAGAGCGCCTGGTCTGGACAACTGGAAGCAGCGCGCCCGGGATCGTAGAGGATCGAAGGCTGCTGTGTCTCAGGCAGAGACTCTTCACGGGTCGGGAGCCCGTTAAGTTAGTAAGTAAGTAAAAAAAAAAATCATTGGTTAAAAAAAAGTTATTTGAATTTCTTATAGTAGCAGAATTGGTGAGCCACCCTGTAGATGTGTTCTAGCAGCATTTCCAGCAGCTGTTAAATGGGAATCATGTAGAGAGAATGATAGGGTAAGAAGAGAACCCATGTCCAGTCAATATTACAAATATTACAAATTAACCTTGAAATTAATATCTAAGGTTGAGGGTCAGTTGCGCGGCATTGACTGACGGCTATGGTGATCTAATTGATCGGTACCGACTTTTTTTACTATTGTCAAGTGAAACAATTGAAATAGAAATAAAAGAAAAGCTCGGTGATAAATATACGGTAATAGTGCCGAGAGTGAAGAGTCCCTCTATTTTAATAGTTAATGTATCAGAAGAGTGGGATAGTGACAGTTTTTCGGAAGCAATAAAAAACAAAATAATATCGATGGAAATGTCAAGTGTACTAAAATTTACAGGGCGTCCAAAAATTCTTCATTTAAGGCCATTAGCCGCGTTTTATTATCCCAATGATCTTGATACGGATCCGATCTGATAATAAAACGATCTGGATCATCAGTGGCAAGTTGTGGCAACAGTTGTTTTTAACACAAAACAGACGATACCAGGTATTTCAAGTTTCGATTGGCACTCAGCCATATTGCAAATATAGGGTACAATGTGACGTCACAATATGATCGCTTCTTGTGTCGGGGGTGTTGCCATTTGAATACAAATCAACATACATTTTGCACTCAATATTTTTTTTTCAGAAACTATGTTCAAATATGCAACATACTCGTATTAACAGTATTGTACTGCTAATATTTCCATTAATTTTTGTGTATTATATTACGAAGCAAAACGTCTCAAAAGTCGCAGTGGTAAATTTTTCGAATATGAAAATATGCTAATTGATTTTTTGTGTTATTAATAGTGTTTCATATTTTGGCCTGGCAATATTATTGTGTTCCTATAATTTCCTATAATTTAAATAAGCAACGCCACGAAAAAACAGGTAGTGAGTTTTGTAATTACATTTTGGATCACGATTAATGATCCCGATAAATAGCAAGATCCTGTGTTGTTTTTGTTTTATGTATTAAATTGAACCAGATCCAGATCCGCATGGATAATAAAACACAGCTATTATTGAAGTAGATAGCGAGACTTTTAAACATAATATGGATAAATCAAGAATTAATGTAGGGTGGGATAGATGCCCAGTTTATCAGTATGTCCAACTTAAAAGGTGTTATAATTGCTGGGGATTTAACCATATCGCGAAATACTGTAAAAATAAAATTGTTTGTGCTAAATGTGCTTAAAATCATGAAACTAAAGAGTCTAAACAAAGTATTTTAAAATGTAATAATTGCTATAACGCGAATGTTAATCTCGGTTTAAAGTTAAATACTGATCATGATTGTAGAGACAAGTGCTGTGAAGTGTTTCAAAATAAATACAAGACAGAGAGTACAAAAATAGCCTTTTAGCAAACAAAGAACATAAAAGGAGCATATTTAAACATACAAAGTGCTTTAAGTAACTACGCGGAATTGGAAATTATGTCTGTTAATAATCAATTTGATTTTATTATGCTCTCTGAAACTTGTGTTACAAATGAAATCGATGACAATGAATTAAATTTGAAAGGATTTAATTTGTTAAGATGTGATAGTGAGTCAAGACATACCGGTGGTGTTATATTATATATCAAAGAGGTATGGCAAACAGAAATAGTTCAGAATTACAAAATAAATAAAGATATGTGGATGCTATCTGTCAAGAGGCAAGTTATAACAAGTACTCATTTGTGGTAAGTGTTGTGTATAGATCGCCCCGATGCTCGGTACCATACTTTTGTAGCATGTTTAATATATGGATGGAAGAAATAAGTGATCTCGCATATGATTTATTAGTGTGTGGTGATTTTAATATTAACTGGATGAATAACCTTGATCGCTATAAAAAGAACTTAGAGCAAATAATACAAAATAGTAGCTGTAAACAAATAGTGGTACAACCAACAAGAATAACCGCTAGTTCTTCAACATAAACAAAATACAAGCCCAAACAAATTCTGCTTTTAAAATAAGTGATCATGAGACCATTACTATAGACATTAAGATTAAAGAATAATCCGAGGATAAAAGTAAATTTGTCAAATACTTAAAGTACAGAAGAAACCAGTTTGTTTCAAAATTAGCACATAGTGAAATTACCTCCGCCTTAAATTTAAACAATGTAAATGAGATGGCTCAACTTTTCCAAAGTGAGCTTAGCCGTATAGTGAATTTATTTGTTAGCAAAAAAATTGCGCCAGAAAGACAGAATGAATGGTTTAATAGTAATCTACTGTCACTAAAAAAAAATTGTTTTTTATAACCGCGCCCGATTAACTTTTAAGAGTCCGGAATTTTTTTAAGAGTGAGTTAAACAGAACAAAAAGTGAATTTATTAAACGAAAAGTAAATAATGCTGTCGACCAAAAATCAATGTGGATCTTGTTGAAACGTCTTGTGTTAAAGGAAAAGCGTTGTGAAATAAAAAATATCATATTTGACAACATAGCGTATAATGATAATAGTGTATTAGCAAACAAGTTTAATAAGTTTTTTGTTAAAAGTTGTCAGGCCATAAGTGAATCGATCCCCAATACCCCATATGTTAACCAAATACAAAGTAACTGTTCTTCATTTGCCTTAAGAGAAATAACCGTTGATGATATTAAAAAAGTGATTGACTTAATAAGGGACAAAAGGACAACATATTTTTAACCTTTCATTTAGGGAAGGTATATTTCCCAATTGCTGGAAAGAGTCGCAAACAACGCCCATTATGAAAGTTAAAGGTTCAAGAAAGTGTGAGGATTTTAGACCGGTTAATGCCCTGCCCCTATACGAGAAAGTTTTAGAAAAGTTAGTGCAATTGCAATTGGAATCGTTTTTTAATGAAAACAGTTGATTATTGAAAACCAGTCGGGCTTCAGAAAGCAACATTCTTGTGAAAGTGCTCTTAACATGGTGGTTGGAATCTGGAAGCAGGAATTAGATTTAAAGAACAATGTTGTTTGTGTGTTTCTTGACTTTAAGAGAGCTTTTGAAACAGTTGATAGGGCGATCTTGATTCACAAGTTAGAAAAATATGGTGTGCGCAATAAATCCCTAAATTGGATCAGAACATATCTGGAAAATCGAATGCAAAGAACAAACGTGAATGGAGTTGTTTCGGAAAAAATAAGTGTTAATACAGGTATCCCCCAGGGTTCGGTTCTGCGAACGTTGTTATTAAATGTGTACATAAATGATATTGTTAAAGTGGTTAAACATAGTCAAATTGCCTTATTTGCCGATGATGAAATTTTATTCATTACAGGCCAAGACCTACATGAAATTGTCCCAAGAATGCAAGAAGTATTTACTGAACTTGAGTGTCTGGCTGAAAGCAAATAAGCTAAAACTAAACGTTACAAAAACAAAACTAATGGTATATGGCGGCAATAGTGATGGAACAGTAGTAAACATCTCTATTGACGACGAATCAGTAGAAACAGTGTCGGAAATAAAATATTTAAGAGTTTTGATAGACAATAAATTAAAGTTTAATAATCACGCTAATTACATAGCAAAGAAAATTGCAAAGAAAATAGGGTTCTTGAAAAGAATAAGAAAACATATTTCAATAGATAGTGCAATCAAAATGTACAGTGCAATAATAAAACTCCACTTCGAGTACTGTTCGTCGATTTTGTTTTTGTGTAATCAAACTGTGTTAAACAGGCTTTAATTGTTGCAAAATAGGAGTATGAGAACAATTCTTATGTGCAGCATTTATACGCCTATCTCCTCAATGTTAAATACGTTAATGTGGATAAGTGTCATTCAAAGAATTAAAATGAATGTTTTGATGTTTGTTTTTAAAAAAAAATCTAATCGTTTACCCATTTATTTAGCACGACATGTAAAATTAGTAAGTGATGTTCAGCCCTACGCTTTGAGAAACAGGCAAGATTTGCGTCTCCCCACTTGCGAACGAGTGCAGCACAGAACTGTTTGTTCTATAAAGGATTCCAGCTTTTTAACTCTCTACCAGGAATAATTAAAGACGATTTAAATATACATTCATTTAAAAGAGGTGTTATAAATTTTGTAAAAAATGAAATCTAAAATGTAGCTTATTTTTGAACTTCGCAACTCGATGTACTATATTTTGATATTGTAAATGGTGCAAATGTACTAAATAAACTACTACATACTACTACAAATGGAACACCAGAGCCTACTCCCTTCTAGGGCAGGTGAAAAGTATCCTACTTATGTAGAGATAGTGCGTAGTAAATCTATTATTATATTATTATTATTTTTTCGTTAGGAGAAAAGCTATTAAGGTGTTGTACTACGGGACAGAAAGGGTAAGAACTAAATCGGTATCATCCTTGCGGCAGAGCTACTAAGCCGCGTCTTGGCCATTTCAAAGTCCAGTGATCTTTTGATGACTCTCAAAATAGTGATGCCAACGTGATATTGTCAATGCATATGCGCCCCAAGTTCTATGCGAGCAGCGAGGAAAAGTAGCATTCCGACGATTTTCACAACCTCATCAAGAACATCCCAAAAGTAGAACTTTTGTTTTTTTGGTGGAGATTTGAACGGACATGTCGGGAAGCCAAACGAAGAATATGAAGACCACTTTTGTCAAAAAAAGCCGGCAGCTACTCTATTACAGCAGTGGCGGAAATGAAACCCAGATTGATTACTATTTGGTAACACGTTTCATGAAGCCCCGGGTTAAAGACTGCAAAGTGATCCTAGGAGAGGCAATCGCCCACCAACACCGCCTTCTCCTGACAGACATTTTTATGGCGGCGGGAACGAACAGAACTAAACAAAGAAAAGTGTCTGCGAGAATTAAATGGTACAATCTGGGCTAGGAGAAAGGCGAAGTATTTATTGCATATATGCAAAATTATCTCCATCACATCATCAGCGAAGTTGAGGATGCAAACTGCGGAGTACAAGATATATGGAATTCCCTACAACGACCTTGCATGGTAGAGCCAAATCACTGCTAGGGGCTTCGAAAGAACACTACCAACACGGCAAAGAAACGTGGTGGTGGACAGACAAAGCTAAAGCAGTGATAAGTGATAAAAAAGCAGCATTCAAAGCTTGTTCAAAGTGCTCCTCTAATAATGGAGATGAAAAGCTCGCCTCGAGGTGTAATACAGACTTCACGAGAGACTCGCGAAGAGAAAGTGCGTTCAATTGCATGCAAAGTGTGTGGACGGCCTGTATCGGAAGTTAGAAGATATGTCATCTTCGGCGGGTGATAGGAACCATGCTGCCCACGAACTCCGACAAACCAGCTTGAACAGGGGCACAGCCATTTTGAAAATAGCTGCTTAGAGAAGGAGAAATGTTCATCAACAATGCTCAAGGGCTGCTTCTTGTTTATAACGAACAAATACTACACAGGTGGCAACAGTATCGTGAAGGACTTGTAAATAAGCGATTTCCTGTGGCACCCCACAGAGAGGCGTTATATCCCCTTCCTCTGGCTCCTAGTGTTCAACAAAATCCTTACGACTCTAAAGGTCAAAAGGACAGAAATAGTAGCATACGCAGACGATATTGTAATCCTAATAAGGGCAAGTATCTCCCCACTATTAGTGAACTCATACAATTTGCCCTAAAAGAATTATCCTCGTGGGCAAGACCGAACGGCCTTGGAGTTAATCCAGTCAAAACCGAATGTGTTCTGTTCACTAGGTAAAAATAAATCGAGAAATTCGATACGCCGAAGCTAAACGGAATTCGTCTGAAACTTTCCTCGGAGGCAAAGTATCTGGGCATCATCCTAGACTCTAAGCTTACTTGGAAACGTAACACAGAAGAAAGATCAAAAAAGCACTATGCGCCTTCTACGCATGCAAGAAGACCTTTGGCAAACGTTGGGGTATGCGCCCCTACATAACCCATTGGATGTACACAGCGATCATAAGACCCATACCTACATACGGGTCAATTGTATGGAGGAAGGCAATAGAAAGGACTACATATCTCCATAACCTCTCAAAGGTACAGAGATTACCATGTATCGGCACAACAGGAGCAATGAGATCAACACCCCAAACCGGGCTGGAAGTCATCGTAGGGTGGATGAAATGGCGGGAAAACTTCGCCATCTTCTGTGACGGAAAAACGTCAGCCTAGCTGAAAGGAAAGCTCTACACCGCAGTTGTGCACCCGGGGCTCACATACGGTTCACAATGTTGGACAGCGTACAAAAGTGTGAGGGCAACATTTTCTTCAGAAGATAGCATCGCCAGTAACAATATCTTAGGTTGCTGCGATTTTTTTTTTTCATCTCGATCTGCGGTTTTGAAAATTGAAAAAAATTAAGGGATCGTTTTCGCATTACAAAAACGAATGAAACTAACTGAAATCAGACATATAGCCTCCTCTGGGATATCGCAATCATAAAAATATATAAATTAACTTTGAAATTGCAAAACAAAACAAACTTTATTTGTTTAAAACTGATAAAAGCCATCATTTGTTTATCTTTGTTTTGGTGCATTAATGCTACCCAGAATTAAGACAGTTCTTCTCATAATAAAATTAAACAATATTAAACAATTAAATCCGCAAGCATTTACCATACAGCACACGCTTCGAACAAATTTTCACAAGTTAAGAAGCGAACATACTAAGTAAATGCCCTCCATAGCGATAAGTACGAGGCTTTATGGTGTCAATTGGGTACCACAAACTCATTCAAAAACAACATTATTTTAATTTGTTCGAATTTTTATAAGCGTCCGATTTTTAATTCCTTGGCATCGATAAAAGTTTGTTTACTGTCTTGCCGGACGCACCGCACCGGCAGTTTTCGTTTAAATACCGAGAATTAAATAAGTCAACAACAACTTGGGGTGTAACACATGTATTTGCACATTATATCCGAATCGTATCTAACGCTACTGCGTATGTATTCTCATTTCAAGACATCACCGACCCGAGATCAGCAGATGTGGGGACACATCTATTTTTATCTGAGTGGGCAAGTCTTGCATGCATTCAAGTGGCATGAACTATCAGTCACAGCTATTATCATTGTTACCAAACACTTAAATAATTAGCAATGCTAAGTATGCATACGCCAACGACAACGAGCTCTACTTGTAGTCAATAGTTTGTCGTCTCCAGTAACTGTTTCGGAACGAATCTGAATTCAATGCGACATGACGTGCAAGATAAATCGAATGATAGGAAGCACACAACGTGAAGGGGGGATCGCACTGTATTTTACACTAGAATTAGTATCGTCAATCAGCAGCGGCAAGGAGAAATTACGTCACAATGTGAGGTTATGGGGGTTTTTGCGAGAATTGTTATGCAGCCAAAGACCTGACATGCTCATAGTTACCTTAACGGAGTCCAGAGGATACATGACACAATGCTCCAGCACACCAGCAATAGCACCAGCCGTCATGTTAATTGCAGCACTTGTAGTTGGAAGCGTTTCATAGTCGTCACTATTCATAATACTCCCTTATGTCTTCTTCTTCTGGTGGGATGACCAATTAAGTTGGGGCTCCTTCTTCGCAGTGGTTGGTTTCCACTATCCAGATGAGTTTCTCTTCAAAATGCCAGTTTTGACAGATGTAAAGTGGCGATAGAGCTGTTTTCTTTCTTTTTTCAGAGGGTTTGTCGCGCTTTAATGAGTCGGCAAATTGTGGTATGGCAACAAATTCAATATTTTCCAATTTAGAAGGATCACTTGCAATTTTGTTTTTAGATAAAATGAATGACACGGAAATTTACAAGTTAATTTTAAAGCAAATAAGAAATCCGAGTACGCGGTCTATCAAAATCCGATTGAAGTTTTACAATAATCTGCGTATTTTGCTGTGCCCTTATGATTTTTATTTGCTGCAAGTGTGGAACTGAGTGACCCTCCTCACATGAATAATATACTTACTGTAAAAAAACTGATTGGTGGTAGAGGTAATATTTCTGGTATAATAAGCTTCGAGTGACATTTAATGACGTTTAAAATGGCACATAGTTCCCAACACAATACGCCTTGCGCATGTTTTCTATTGTGGGGCACGAGCTACGTCATCCCTGAACACGTTAGTGTTGTTGCTTTCCTTTTTACACAACCGTAATATTTATCGTGTGCTGTATATTTAAATGATCACCGGTTGCGTAGTTGCGCATGTAGATTAATTTTGAACAGAAAACGAGGTACGGGCACCTGTCAATTGACAGAATTTACTACCAGCAGCGCCAAGCTTGGAGCAGTGGATTATCTTAAAAGTATGAAAGAAATAGAATTGGTATAAAATTGAATAGTTGATGAGATGATGATTCTTTAGAATCGTTCGTTCACAATAGCACACATTGAAAATACTCGCAATAGGGGTGTTAGTTGACACACTTTCCATGGAAAAAAAATGGTTTCCTTATGCAGCTTTGTGTCAGCTGAGTTTGGACAGACAATAAATTTTAGTCAGGTCGTTGTTATACTTCGTGAGTTCATGATTCTCACACCAAATGCATCCGTTTTTAAGAATATTTATCTTTTTTATTCAGAGCCACTGCTTTTTTGGCTTTCCGAAAGACCTAAAAGGTGACAACTGGCGACGACGGCCCATCGTCTGTAAATCTTTTCTGAAAGATGTCGTTCGCTCTTGTTGCCGCATGAGCTTCCTTTATATCTGAGTAAATTGTTTTGCCATTGAGCTTGGAGATGATTTCCGGAGATTTTCGAAGGGCTTTCGTTTGTCGGGGCTTCCTTAGAGTAGGATACTGTATTCTAAGTACGGGTGAATTGTAAAGAAGGATATTGTTTACATATGTTCTTATACATTAACAGCTATATTAATAAAAAAAACACTATCCACTCCTTAACACACGAGTTAGCTGGCACACGGATAGCGAACTTGTCCATATGATAACTTTTCTGATTAAAAAAAATATGTTTTCCCTGTTCTATCTGTTTGCTCTTACGCCGAATTCGGTGAGTTAAGTTATCCACTCGTTATCACATGTCAGTGAAAGCGAACACAGATTTATTAATCAGAATTATGAGTTAACAGATGTGCTAGTGCTAACTCGCAGCTATCCGTTGTTTATTAATACGGGGGTAAGTGTTTTTTACATGTCATTCATTTTTAGTGGTCATGGCCGAACAATTTTGTAAGGAAGAATTAGGTCCGTTCGCATACTTTATGTGTAGAAAAATGAAAACTGTCAAATCTCCAAAATCGAGAGAGAATCCTTTCATTTCAAAGAAAAGTACGCGAACGCTTTTGTGTAAAAAGATGAAAAACGTCTAAGTTTGGGTTGAAAAGAAGCAACCGCTGTTTTTTTTTTTTTTTTGCTGGCAAACTCATAGTATTTCATCATTTGACAGTTTTCATTATTTTACCAACTGAAATTCTGTGTGAAGAAAAATGAACGAAAGTACATTTTTCTTTCGTTCATCTTTATACCATTTTCTCAGTAGGTACGCGAACGCTTTTGTGTAGTTTTGCATGAAAGTTTATATAAATTTACGTTTCCATATTAGTTCGCGAACAGACCTATTGTTTAAAACGGCTTTATCTATACGGTGTTTTTTATAGAGGTGTACTAATAAAGTGTGTTTGACTTTTTTTTCAGTATACTTTGGCAAATCACCATGGAAAGACTTACATCAGAACAACGTTTACTAGTCGTGGAAATTAATTTCCAAAATTCGCGCTCTGTTCCCTAAACTTAACAAACAGCCCGTGCAACTATGACTTTGTTGAGCCAAACGTTTGGTCTTTGGTGACCGAATCATCTCAAGAAATGGACCTGTGAGTTCGCCACCTCGTTCGTGTGACTTTTGGACTACTTTTTGTGGGGGTCTATGCTGATAAACCAGCAACGATTCACTTAGAAGCCAACAATCGACGCACTATTGACGAAATAAGACCTGGTATGCTCGAAAAAGTGGTGCAAAATTGGACCGACAGGATGGCGTTCATAAGGCGCAGTCGCGGAGCCATATGCTAGAAATTATTTTTAAACATTAAATGCCATGAAATTTGTGAGCTAATCTAAAATTTGGTCATTCCATTAAATTTGTTGTTTTATTTTTTAAAAGTTGTATGCCTCTATAAAAAAAAACACCCTATACATACTTATCGAAGGATAGGAGTTTTATTTCTAATGATTTCTTTGACAGTGTTTTTTTTTAAATAGTGGGCGTTAGAGCTGTGTTCAAATTTAATGATCGAATCGTTCAAGTATTGGTTGAAAAAATGATTCGGTCATTTCAATCATTCATTCAATCAATCAATGACAGATGGGACATGGGAGTATTGTATTGCTCCATTCAATTTCAATACAATCACAAACCCCAATCATCATTCGTTCAATTTAGTTTCGATAGAGACAGATACATTCGAATGGATTGTAAGAGTGATATCATCATGGATATGTTCACTAATCAGCTCAAATCATATAGATATAGATACCAAAACGCCTTTGAATAATTAGGAAATGGAGGTTATTGCACAGAAGCGATATTTTTGTAGAACAAATATGTGTTGGTAAAACGAAATAAGCCGAAATAAATAAAAATATTTTGATATATTAACACATTTATTGGTTCAGTAGATAAGAAATCAGTAATAAAGAAATGAATTAGTCAGAACAGAACAAAAGTATTGACTCGATGAACGATTGACTTCGGGCATTGTGATTGCAATCACCAATACTTTATTGTGATCGGGTCAAAAAGATCGAATCAATCACGATTGACACAGCTCTAGTGGGCGTCACTGGGCAGATTTTTAAAATCTTCGAGTTTGGAAGGGCGAACACGCTAGGTCGACATTACTATCGATGCTGTTCACAAATATTGTACCTTTTAGAAATGTTACAAACTATGAGTCAAAACAAAGAAGTTCCATGATCCGAGGAAGGCTTCACGTCAAAGAACATATATCGAAGAAAATGAAGCTCGACCCGCACAGTTTGTACTGTCATGTTCGATGTAGAAATCCATGGAACTCTGTCGAAAAGGCAATATTAATCAACTTTTCCATGCAACGCGCCGAAAGAGGCAGGCCTAAAAACTCGTGGATCACACAAACACAGCAATGCCAGCATTTGATTGGCCTAAGTGACAGTGATTCAAAATTGGACCAGTAAGGATGCAGTTAAGCCGGAGGATTATTTATGATACCTTTAGCCCATATTCTAACCTCGTCGTTAAAGAGAGAGAGAAGAAGATGGGTCGAAACTATAATACCATTCGAATCGTGTGTAATAATCCATACAGTACGCAAAATATAAAAAAAACACATTAACTATATTCTTTATTTTTTGTTTGTAAAAAATAATCAACACAAATCACAATAGACTTTCATTGAAGTGAGGTATTTCGGGTTGGAAATGTCTAGTTACAATTACCCTGTTTAAAAGTCTAGAATTAAATAAATGCGAATGTAATAAAAATAGTTAACTTAAGTAAAAACAATCTGTGAAAATATACAATAACCCCAGATTAATAACTAATGACACAAAGCACTTTCGCCAATTGTGCTGAATACACCATAGCATATTGACGAACGAAAGGAAAATGCAAAGTCTAGTTAGCCGTTGACATACAACACCTACGGCTGACTACTTATTGTCTTATTTTGTAATTGAATGAAAGTTCAGAAGGAACCAGCCAATTTAAAGTCCTTTGTTGTACGAGACTACGGTGAGATCTGGATTCTTCTTTTGGATACTTTCTTGAACGTCTTTCTCAAGTTTGGATACCTAACAAAGTTTTTCATATTATACAGAAAATGCTATTAAATTGTGTTAAATATTTACCGCAATATCAGCCCTTTGACTGAAACAAGCACAGCCCAGAGGTGTAGCAAATATTAGAACAAATCCGCAGAAAAGTGTTTGGATTGGAGCATTAGCCCACGGGAAGCGTTTAATAAATCCACGCCTGGTAAGAACCTCCATAAGTACAGGAGTCAGAACTGTAAGATAAAAAAGAATGTGAAATATTTTAAAGTGAAAAGCATGCTTGTACATTTACCCATTCCTGGACTGGCCATAGCGATTCGGCTCAGTATAACCGTTGAGATTCCAACAGCTGCCGCTTTCTTCGAAATTCCAACTTCATTGTTTTTATCGTCTACTAAGACAATACCGTTGCGTAGCTCCCTATCAAAATACTATACGATTACTACCTTATCTTGGTGGAAGCTTTCAAAGCAAACTTACTGCATGCGCATCATTGGTATATTAATACAATTGGCAGATGCGACTGCTGTCAAT
This sequence comes from Portevinia maculata, assembly GCA_949715645.1. NCBI lineage: Eukaryota > Metazoa > Arthropoda > Insecta > Diptera > Syrphidae > Portevinia > Portevinia maculata. The sequence continues at coordinate 400,445,642 of OX454525.1, read as the reverse complement.
GGAACAAGTCTGCCAATCAGCGGATTCAAATTCTATAGATAACGAATTCGTTCATGCAGATAAAACGGTATATGTTCCTCTTATAAACTTACCTTCACTAATCTATTTAGTGTAAGTGCGGTTGCCAAAGCACCACCAGTTGCCAGAACATACGAGGTCAGTAATTGGCTGTGAACGAGAATTTCAATTACTCTGCTTAGCAACATGTCAACACAACAATGAAAGGGAATACTTACTTTTTGGAGATTGGAGTAGAACCAGAGCGGTTTGTGTAGTTGACTACTGCGTTAAATGTTTGATTCATCCATTGCCAAAACACTACCGCTGGCGTTGTCTTGTAGAAGGTCATCATGCCTTTAGGAAGTTATTTCTTTTTAAATTTACATTATTTATTCAAGGGCATTTAAGTTTATTTTGAAATTTATTTTGTTCTTATAGGGAGAACCGTAATGTGCTGATGTCAGGGCTAAATAAATTAAAAAAAAATGGATCTACGTTTACGACTACATTTCGCTCACAATTGATTTGAACCCCGTAAACGCTCGAGGAACCCCAGTTGACCTCCTGGGGCAGAGACACACTACATCAACAAGAAAGGAACAGAAGTGGAAAAGGACGCGGCAATAGCAGAAACCTTAGAAACCAACCTGTAGCTTTGGCAGGAAACCAGGGGTAGACGGACAACACGACTGAAAGGCCAGTTGACTGAGAGAAAGTAAAATTTTACTAACGCCATACCAATTAGACAGTTTGTCAGTGTAAAAGCCGACAGAGTCAAACAATTATGAAGGCTAGAGTCCAAGGCTAGGCGAAATCACTCCCGATAACATTATAATGCTCACGAACAAGGAACGCTTCTACCAAGTGTGCTCTAATTTCGAAGAAGTAACAAAAAGGGATATAATAAAAATTTTAAGATGGCAAAAAGGGGGCGAGTCCCAAACATGCTAAGAAAATGTTCCCACACTGAAGTAATGCAAGAATCAATTTCGGGGGTGTACTGTAATAAAGCTTTAGTCGGTATAAGTTCGACACATCGGAGACAAGGCTACCACTGATTGTACATGATGCATTCCCTCAAAAAGTAAAAAAATATACATTGATCAACTTTTACATCTTTAGCGGTTTCGTCTACTCCACTTATAATGCTGATAGCAACATCAGGGCATGGATTAGAAAGTGCACAAGTAGATCACTTCCAATCAGTTTTTGGAATCTCTTCAAATTGGTTTCAATAGCTGTTTAAACAGAATGTATAAAAAAGACCTGCTAATATTTTTGTATTATGTTTTAGGCCTTACACGCAAAATTCTTCGAGTGATATTCGGTCCCGTTTGCATTAACGGGCTTTGGAGGAGGATATTTAACAGCTGTAGTGTATCAGAGGACTTAGTAAACTAAATACTCGTTTTGACTTTACGTCTGGAAGTTCTTTTTCTAGCTCTCCTCTGTTCATCGTCTTCGCCACCTTTTTGCCTCCGATCGACATCGGTTTCCAGGTCAGCCACGCAAAAATGACCCGTGCCCTTGTCACAGTACATTACATAGGAAATGTAACAAGCGACCTCAAACTGGCGGTGGGTCACTATTGCTTAGGTTTGCAATACGACACCGTAGTTTGTTGTGTTACTTTTATTCTCTATTCGTTTGACACAATTCGATAGGCACTCAATTGCTATACAATGCAATTCTATGAATCACATTTGAAACGAGAATAAAAAATACATAACGTCACATTATTTAATAAGAACGAAAAATGCTGCCAGCTTCGATTCATAAAATCAAGTTAAACGAAGTTCAACTGAACCGAAGTTCAGATTTCACTGTGAAACCGGACGAGTTAAACCAAAAATTTGAACTCAGTTTAAGGTTCAGTTGAACTCAAGTTTAAACCTTCACTGTGAAACTACCCATTAGAGTTCTAGGGCGCAATCGATTATGTCATGTGTGGTAATACTGCTTATCTAGGGCGTGTGTGTGGTCTCTGTTTTGAGGGCACAACACAGCGAACTCTACGAGCTGTACAGCGACATCGACCTGGTCACAAAAGTACGTATCAGTCGACTAAGATGGCTAGGACATGTAGAGCGAATGGACACCAACGCTCCGGCCCGAATTGTCTTCGATTAGAACCCGGAGGGACAACGCAGTAGAGGAAGACCTCGCCTTAGGTGGTGCGCCCAAGTGGAAGGGGACCTCAACCAACTTGGAGTGCGCAACTGGAGGCAATTAGCCAAAGATCGTGCTAACTGGAGAGGCTTATTGGTTGGGGCCCAGGTCCACACCGGACTGTAGCGCCACCTAAGTAAGTAAGGCCTCAGTTAAGAAGCCAATACTTTTTGATGTCAAACCCGCGAACCTCAATGGCGAATGCAGTAAATTGGAAGGGTGATGATCTTTCTATTCCGGATATTCTATGCAGCGCCGGCGGGAAGGGAAACAAAAAGAACTAAAGCTCCATAAGACTCCGAGGTGTTTACCGACAGCAAAATTCCTATTAAGCAGGGAAGGCGTATATCGCTTTATCATCGGATCCGGCAATATAGATATGATATAACGCACAGGAAAACCTAGTGCGAAAGCAGAAGGTAAGTATGTTAGACTACTAATAAGGTCTCAGGTTCAAATCCCACGGGGCCAAGTAACATCTAAAGGTTGTTTCCACTACCCCACCTCTTGCGAACGTCTGACAAACATCCAAGAGTATCAATTGTCATAGAAAGCTTCTCAAATTTGCCGTTCGGATTCGGCTCAAAAAAAGGTCCCTTCCACTTCAAAGCACAAGCAAATTGTTCGAAAAGTAGGTTTTGGGCCCTGTATTGGGCCGTTAATCCCTAATTTTTTTTTGAAATTAGATTAAATTTTCTTTTTTATAAATACCTACTGCCCACATGACTGACACTGCGACCTGAAAGATCTATTGTATCTTAAGGGTTTACTATTCCAATATGAGACGTACATACCTCTTCCCTTATGAAGGTCAGCACGTCCTTGATAGCAGAGTTTTTCAGCTCTACTGGCGGTCATTTTTTTCTGTATAAGATACGTCTTCTTAACCAATGTCAGGCATTCACAAAGAATGTGTTCAGGGGCCTCATCCTTCTGCAGACAAAACCTACATTCTGTGTTCGAGCACAAGTTCATTTTGTTAAGATGATATCTCAAGCCACTATGGCCAGACAGGAAGCTCACCAGCTTCATAATGCTTGCCTTATCCAGCATAAGAATTTTCTTATGGGAATAGGGCCTGGTTAATCGTTTGCATTGTCTGAGTCCCGGAGCATTTTCCCAAAAGGCTCTTCGAAGTTTGTGTTCCCAATTATTATTCAGTTTTAGAGTGCTAGTCCAGTTGACTCTGTAATAAAGTTCTGGTCCTAGAAACGCGTATTCAGAGCCAAGCATAGCTATATCGTTCGCATATTCGTTGCCTGCAATTTTTCGTTGGCCAGGTACCAAACCAAGTTTGCGCTTGTTTTGTCTGGCTAAGGATTGCAGCACATCGGAGTAGCTTTTGACTGTAATGTGCGTGAAGAGCAGCTTGACTGTCCGAGAATATGTGTATTCTGGCGCAGATATCAATGGCATTGAATCCAAAGATTCGAACTCCAGATTCAATTTTTGATCCGTCGGTGAAC